>OZ038373.1:99652175-102152175 GCA_964036015.1 Leptarthrus brevirostris
GATGATTTTCATGTTTTATTTAACTCGATCACGTTACTAACATTTTTTTAACGCTTAATAAAAAGGTTTTCTCAATTGAAATTACTGCACTTGACCAAAGAACTGGCCTGTATGTGCCCGGACCATTTTCTCCAGAAAATTAAAATGTATAGGGGCGACAAGACACGATACTTCTTTTAAAGAGCAATGACAACGTAAGTGAATATTTTACCTACATCTCACCACACTGATGTCGTAACACAATGTTTTATGTATTAAAACCTTCCATTATATAAGCTTGTTAAAACCTTATCGGCATCTATTTAATAGTTTTCAAAAAAAATATCGCAGAGAAAAACACAAACATACACACAGGTCAAATAGAGAACCTTCTTTTTAAGGGGACATTCTATTTTTGATGACTGGAAACTAAAGCTAATTTGTACAGTGCAACCTATACCTACCTTATTTTGGATCATTAGAAAAAAATACATAGTTTTTTTTAAAGGTTAAACGTCAATAATAAATATTTATAAAACATTATTGGTGATGTGTTATATATTGACTTTTGACAGAAATGCCGAAAAACCGTATACTTTTAAGTGGTCAACAAAAGAATGTCCCCTTAAGTCGGTTAAAAATAAAAACCAATACTTACATGTGGTTAAAATACCAATGGCTAAAGAAAAGTAGAACAAGTTGCCACTTACTAATAAAATAGTAAGATAGTATAACATAGGTATTAATGTCGCCGCAGCCCAGCATATTAAATTGATTAGAGGAGCTAGGCGCCGTTTTTGCTCGAAACGAGTGACTTCTTTGAATCCAGACGAAGTGAAATAATTTCCATGAGTGTGAAAACTGTCTTGTATTCTATCCTTTTCTCTAAAAACATTTTGCAACCATTCTGCAGCTTCTTCCTCGTTTTCTGGAATATCTTCAACAGGCAGTCGGCGAACAAATACATGACCTGTTACGCTGTTGCCAAAAAGCAAACTCGATATAGTGGGCGGAACCTAAATGATATATGTTTAAAATAAATTCAATTTGAAACAAAACGATCACTTACTGGATCGTTCTTTTTGAAAGAAATATTGATATCATAAATAGCTGCACATCTTCCTCTTAAGCTTGGTAAGCTAGCTGTAAATCCTTTCGTTCTGGGAATAAGATGGTATTTAAGTTCAGACATTCCACGTTCTCTTGCAAACTTAATAGATGCTTCATGTTTTTTTTCTGTAAATCGGGTCCCTTCAGCATTCAACAATAACTAAAAAATCTTTATTACACCACAGTATATAAAATCAATATAGAATTTAAAATTACCCAGACTGGATCAGGAAAATCAAACACTTCCTTTATCTGCCTTGATATGATTTCTCTATCCTTTTCATATGATCTTTCTAAGAAAATAAATTCAGCAAATTTCCATGACCACCCAACTACAGGTATGTACTGGATAACCTTTTTAGCATATGCTTTACAGTTTCCTAGCACACCATTCTTATCACACCAAATCCAACCCATAAGCCAATCAATTTCGTACGTGTGGTTCATCATAAGAATAACATGTTCCTTGCCAACGTACTTTTTCTGAACTTCCTCGTCAATGTACACATAAAGTTTGCAATTAGCCCACCAATCAGCAATGAAAACTAATTCTGAAATAAGTTTAGGATATTAAGCTGTCCTTGAAGTTCAAAAAAGCCAATGCTGCTTACGGCTGTTAAGTGAATAGCAGAGATAGTACATTAACTTTCTAAACAGTCGCTTATTAAGAGGTTTAAGGCAAAGATGCAGAAGACATTGAAAGAAATTAATAATAAGCCCTGATGTAAAGAAGGAAATCGCTATGCATAAGTGTATCAGTCTTATTTTTTTGAACTGCGCTAGTGATGTCATTTTCAGCAATTATTTCTTCCAGTCATCTACTATCTGTAAGCAAATTTTAAAAACTTAATAAAATTAATCAGATATATTAAGCGCTGCAAAATGAGTTTGGTTTCTGCAGCAATAGTGCAATAAAATAAATACCAATTTGTGTTACGTCACGATTTCCCGTTTTAAGATCAATGTTTTTTTTTGCATTAGATTAGTTCTTTAACTTTTTGAGAAAAAACTTTTTAGCAAGATCTGGTAGGGAAATTTAATTGGTCCAAACAGAAAAGGTAAAAAAATTTCGTGCAACTTCATAAAAACTTTTTCTTTTTAGTTAATTTAAAGTTCTTGATGGTGAAACTGAAACACGCTTATGATAATGATTTTAAGACTTAAAAGTTGTAATATACTTTAATTTACTACACGGAATAATTCAAACTTAAACTATAGTTGGTTTCTCTAATTACCAAATTTTGACACTTTAAAAAATCGTACAAAGGAAATCGCTTCTTTGCACTATTTTCTTTTTTCAATCACAGGGCGGAGTATACTGTAAACAGTGAAAAAATGCATCATTTTCATAAATTTCTAAAAGGTAGAGGATTACCCTAACCGTATGATGAGAAGAGGGTCATAAATATTTAAAAAAATATTTTCACTAAAATTTGCTCACCCGAGCAAAAGTTATAAGTTGTTAAAACAAAACATGTCATGTAAATTGAGATGCCTCCCAATAGTGGGCATTCCTAGACTCGTAACAGGGGTCTGTAACAAAAACCAAAATAGCTTTATTACACCTGAAAAATGTCATCGCCGCTCAACCTAAAGTTATAGTCTTCTACAAAAAAATTCAATGGTAAAAAAATCACTTTTGTATTTATTTTTATAATTTAGACAAATTAAAGATTACATAAAAATTACATGACCTAAATCAGTTTTTATTTTTATAGTTAGATTGAAAGTAAAGGAATCAATTTCAGACAAATTAATTTAAAATGGGAAAAAAAAACTAGAAATGCCATTTCATTAAGCAACATTAAACCTTGTAAAAATGTGTTCGTGCTGGAGGGGAAACTGTGACGTCAACAAATGAAATCAACTTAGCAAAATGGTTGAACACTTGCAAGCAAAAATATATTGCACATCTGCGTAAGTTATATTTCGCCATCATAAAAAGAGCATATTGATGCTTTAGGCATGGAGAAAGTAAGATGAATGTAGACCTATTCCAAATAATGTGTCTACCATTGATACCATTTTATTAACCTTATGAAATCATTAAATTAAATTAGAACATTGCAAACTTTTTGTTAGATTAAGCTTTTATCGATAAAAATACACTGCTTTGCTAAATAATAAGTACAGGAATGTGCAAAAAAATTTATTTTAAAAATAAAAGAAAAACTTTTGAGTTTATGTTTAGGTAATTGTTATTTATGTTACCAGTGATATTAACTTAAGCAATTCAAATATTACAACTCGAAAAGACATCAAAAACTACAAAACTTAAATTATTAGGGTTATGCAAAAAATTTAAGAAATAAAACATTTTTAAAAGAACTCAACAATTATAAATTGGAATAAAGATGATTATCAATATTTTATAGAACTTTGTAAGACAGCTCTACACCTGCGCAGGGATCGACCTTCAGCACGGTGAGCTCTTTAACTTTTAGATATTTTTCCAGGGCTCGACTTTGCTTGTATAGCTTACTAGTATTGCTGGCTGTAATACGACTTAAACAGGGACTTAGAAGAAGATTATTGGCATACATCCAATGTGGCAGTGGACATTTTGAAGGACTTTTATAATTTACTAAGATTAATTTTAATACGTTTTGAATTCAATAAAAAAGATTTTAGAGTTACTATGGGTTTAGTTTCTTTAAATTGCAGATTTTAAAATATTTTCCGATAAGTTTTCTACTTATAAATTTCTACACCCTTTCGCTACCTGGGCATGTTGGTCCTTTTTGGAAAGGTAATAAGTTAGGCAATCCAGTAAAAATAAAAAAGAGTTGTACTAATTACATGAATTTCGGAGAAAATTTGGGAAAATGCTGAATTTCAGGTAATCGCAAACTATTTTTTTCACTTTTGGAAGTGACTGTACCTGCAGTGGTAGGAATTAGATCAACATTGTTGACAATTTTAGAAAGGTTATTCGAAGAGTAGTTTTTTAGCGTTTGTTTGATGTCGGCGTGTTGGAAAGATAAAAATAAAAGAGTGATGTGCGTACCATGAAAAACTGAAATTTATGAATCACCCTGTAACTTCCAAACGGTTGAGATTGCCCCCCTGCCTGCCATACAATTTTTTGTTTGGCTAGGTGAGATCTATCACCCCACTCATTTTAGCACGTCAGATCTGAAATACCCTGTATATTATCCATTTCCATACAAATGAGCTACTCAGAAGACAAATCGATTAACTCCATTTTTAATTTGTTATTACTGTCAAAATATAAACACTTATATTGCGATGAAATGATTGGGTTTTCTACAGAGATGTAAGAAATATTTCACCCCACCTGACTTAGCGCTGATCTACAAGTCCCACATTAGGCCTAGACTTGAATATAATTCCCATATTTGGGCAGGGGCCGGACACACCGCACTGTCCGCGTTAGACGAAGTCCAGCGTAAAGCTATTAAACTTATTGGCGATCCCTCAATCTCTGAAGGCCTCGACTCTCTGGAGCATCGACGGAATGTCAGTTGTCTCTCACTCTTCCATCGTTATTTCCATGGCCGATGTTCTAACGAAATTGCTAGACTGATTCCTTGTAGACACATGGCAACGCGTGATACAAGATCTACAAATCGCTCCCACCCCTATACTCTCCAGGTCAAATTTGGACGTACCGTCAAATTTCGGGAATCTTTTCTAAGCAGAACAACACGAATGTGGAACAGTTTACCATCTTCTGTTTTTCCCTCGTCTTATCAGCCTGAAACTTTCAAACGGGGCGTACATCGACAGCTCCTTCACCCAACCGCCTAACCCATTTCCCTCATCCTTAATTCCTTCCCTGCCAAGGCTGTGCTTAAGTATCATAGGGCATCCCCTGAGCTTTGACTTCATCATATATAAAAAAAATAATTCTTTTTGAAAACAAAATCAGGAACTCAGTATATCATATCTTAAATTGTGGAGTGACCGATTTATCAAGCTGCTAGTTTTAATTTCCAAAAAGAATTTCACAATAAAAGCATTTATATTCCGACGGTAAGAAAAAAGTGAAAGCGGAGTTAATCGATTTGTCTTCTGAGTGGCTCATATATGTATGACTGTCATTTTCTTTTAGTATTTAGCTTCTTTTTTCTTACTGTAAAATTTTCATATATAATAAGTAGTTTTCTGTCATCTTTTGATTTTTAATTTTTAATCTTCAATTGATTTTTTATTTGTGTGTGTGTGTGTGGGTGTGTGTGTGTGTTGTAAGTGTAAGCTTAATTGTGTAGCGTTATGAATCATCAAGAAAAAAAGAAAAAAATGACATCCACGAAATCCTGATTGGACTCAATAGGTCTGTTCTTTACAGCCACTCCGAGTAAAAAAGAGCCAAAAAGAGCCATTTGCTACTCTACTCGGTGTTCTTTGAGAAAAGAGTAGAAATCTTCTTGCGCTTTTTATGTTCTTTGAGAAAAGAGCAGCAATCTAGTGTTTAAGAGCCAACTTTTCTCCTCCTACTTTAAACAAGGTGCAGCTTTCTGACGTTTAATATTTGAAGTTAAACTTTTTGACGTTTCAGATCGATCTATTTGGAAGTATTTGAACTTTTATTAATTAAGTGTAAATTAAAAGCATTGTTTTACGAAATGCATAAAGTTACAATCGTTAATTCGTTTGGAAAGATATTTAGTGTGTCATGCTCACCAAACACCAAGAAATTGGAGACAGGTTTATTATTATTATTAAAATAGAAATGTCAGTCAGCTGTCAACAGTGCATTCTGGTTTTGCTACTCGGATTGGAGCAGAGCTCTGCGCTGCTATTTTATTTCCTGCATTTTTTGGCTCCGAGCCGAGATCTACTCTACTCGGAGTGGCTGTAAAGAACAGACCTATTGATGTATGAGATTTTCCAAAAGCTTCGAACAAGTAAGCGTCATGTTAACTGGAGTTAAGTCTCCACAGTTTTTTAAAAGGAATTATAATAGATCCTTTCCAATCGTGAGAAAACTTTCCTATCTCCATGGATTGATTATTGATGTTAACCATAATGAAGTCAAACACTTGAAATCCAACTTTAATTATTTTTGTATTTAACCCGCTTGAATTATATCTATTAACTTGTTAATATTATTGATACTTTCGATAGTAGTCATTTAGTTTTTCTGCTATTATTCAATTTTCTTTAAAACTTTAAAGTTTTCTAGATCGCTTTGTGATCGCATGCGTTACCTACTTTCTCTTCTATGAATTTAAAGTTAGCCTTTCTGATCTTAGCACCATAATCTAATTAATTTCTGCGAAAATTAGCCTTCAAGTAACATTTAATTGATCCATGCAGTTACTGATGTTAAATGCTTGTCGTCAACTTTCATCTTTAATACTACCCAAACGCAAAAAGGTTCGTCTACCCAAGATTTTAGTTCGAAAATAAAAGTGTTTTTTTTTTCAATAATTCAGTATATTGGCAAAGTTGTATTGAAATATTTGTGGCAAATACATTTCCGAGTGTAAGTAATTCTAATACAACTTACACAATCAAAATACGACTAAAGGTCTTTTCAAAAATGCAACTTGTTTTATGTGCATCAACCTGCAAAAATCTTCGTCTATCATAAAACTTACCGCAAAAAGGTTCGTCTACCCTGAACAAATTATAATTTCGAAGAAAATTGTTTTTAAAAATACTACAAACAATCGAGTAACTGTAAATAATTGTACTCAAATAATCTGAAATTTTAGTTGTGAGTTTATTTTTTGGCTAGACGGCAATTTGCTGTAACTTCTAACACGCGGAAAAGCGATACCATCTCAACTGAGAAAGTTAATAACTGAAGATTATAAAAATAAGAAATCTTATCAAATTGCAAACAAATTTAAACTTTCAAGATCTACAGTACAGGGTAAATTATTTTATTCGAGACAATTTGAAGTATGAAGAAAAAACCGATACCAGAACGACCAAGACTGACTACTTCAAGCGAAAGTCGAATTTTAAGGAAAACAATTAAACAAAATCGTGCTGCAACAGAGTCTGGAATTTGTACAGAGAGCATAGGAAAAAGTTTTTCTGTGGATACATGTAGGAGAAGGATGAGAGAAATGGGTTATAAATCTTATAAGGTAAATTTTCTGATATTCTGTTATGGAATCCTGCAATGATCTCTAAATTTTAAGGCTAAGGAGAAACCATTTTTGACCAGTATCCAAAAAAAAGAAACGCTTCGCTTTTGCTAAAGCCCACGAAAATTGGACACTTAATCAGAGTGATGAAGCACGCTTTGAGTTGGACATGCAATCCCATAAAAAACGCGTCATTCGAAAAAAAACTGAAGCATTCCAAAATGACTGCCTAAGTCAAAAAGTAAAATTTCCAACTCTGTAATGATTTGGGAATTGGACATCTGTGCTTCACTAATACTACAATAAATAACACTACGTACCAGACTATTCTGCAAAATTATCTTCTTCCATCAATACCTGCTTTGGAAAGACCAGTAGGCGAATATATTTGCCAGCAGGACGGGGCCAGTTGTCATACGGCAAAATTAACAAAGCAATGGTTTCAAGAACATTAAGTTCCACTAGTGCAATGGTTTAAAGGCCATTGCATTAGTGGAACTTCATGTTCTTGAAACCAAAGCCCGGACTTTTCTCCCATTGAGAACATATTAGGATAAAATAGTTTTTTAAAAAAAAGTTGAACCGACTTCACAAAAAGCGCTAAAAAGCATAAAATAATTTTTAATTTTATATCTATTACGACATTTTGAAGTCGGTGCAAATCAAACAAACCAAACAACTACAACAAAAGTATTTAATCGTCATTTCTTATGATCCCGTAAGCTGAAACGTTCAGGTAGTATTATGTATTATTTTAAATTGTGGTACTGTAGTTGTTTTATTTGTTTAATTTGCACCGACTTCAAAATGTCGTAATAGATATAAAATTAAAAATTATTTTATACTTTTTAGCGCTTTTTGAGAAGTCTGTTCAACTTTTTCTTTAAAAACTATTTTATTTTTCACTTTTTAGTGTCTTCTATTCTATACAACGAAGAAAGAACCATCCAAATCGGTCCACGCGATAAAAGTTAGTGTTAACCTTAGTGTTAACCCCCTACCCCAGCCCCATACTACTGAACTTTTTTCTCATGGTATCAATCAAGGAACATACTCTACCGAACATAAAAGGAATCATCGAAATCGGTCCACGCGTTACGAAGTTACTACCCATCCCCCTCCCCCACCTCCAATGGGGGATCACACTCTATACAACAGCAAAAGAACCGTACAAATCAATCCACGCGTTATAAAGTTAGGTTCCACCACCCTTCTCCCACCTCCACCCCAGCAACATTTGTTTTCTCGTAGTATCAACCAAGGATCATATTCTATCCAATAGAAGAAGAATTATCCAAATCGGTCCACGCGTTACGAAGTTAGACTACCCCTCCCCCCACCCACACCATAGGACCAAATTATTCTCCTATTAGGTATGGGGGATCATACTCTATACAACAGAAAAATCAACAAGAAATCGGTGAACATACTCTACCCAACAACAAAAGAATCATCAAAATCGGTCCACGCGTTACGAAGTTATGCCCGGTCAGACAAAAAAAAAAAAATTAAAAAAAAAAAAAACGCGTCGAACTTAGAACCTCTTTGTTTTTGGAAAGTCGGTTAAAAAATTAAAAAGACAATACCTCAATGTCCCGATGTCCTAATGGATGTTCTTCATAGTGAAATACAAAGCATCTGGGATTCAATAACACCAGCTGAGTGTGAAGAATTAGTAATCACTATACCTAGACGTATGAAGGATGTTATCCGACGAAATGGTGACGCTACTAAATGGTAGAGAAAAGTTTACGCAATTCCTGTAAGTTAATTTAATGTTTAGCAGGCTTAATTCTCTATGAATAGAATTCGGATTTCTTTTCATTTTCAGTGAATTATGTTAAAACATTTGATGGATTTTTACATAAATAATAATTAATAAATTAACATGTTATTTAATTGTTGTTTTTCATATTTTGCAACTTCAATTTATTTGCAAATTAATTTTATTACATTTGGTAATATTTTATTTTTAAATATTTGAATGTCCCTCTTCTGTGCGCATCTGCCTTTAAATAATGGACAACAAAATCCACTATAGTAAGCAAAATATACTCATAATACGATTTCAAAACATTCAAATTGTTACTCGATCGTTCGTAGTTTCTTTACAAAAGAATTTTGCTCAAAAATTGTAATTTGTACAAGGTAGACGAACCTTTTTGCGGCAAGTTTTATGATAGACGAAGATTTTTGCAGGTTGATGCACATAAAACAAGTTGCATTTTTGAAAAGACCTTTAGTCGTATTTTGATTGTGTAAGTTGTATTAGAATTACTTACACTCGGAAATGTATTTGCCACAAATATTTCATTACAACTTTGCCAATATACTGAATTATTGAAAAAAACACTTGTATTTTCTAACTAAAATCTTGGGTAGACGAACCTTTTTGCGTTTGGGTAGTATAGCCTATAGGGTTAATTAAATTTTGATGGTAAATTAAGCATCGGAAAGCTTTAAACAAGTAAAAACTGTACGCCATTCCCATGGATTTGCAAAAACAGCAAACAAAAACAATTTGTGATCTGAAGGTATTTCTTTTGCAAAACCCAGATGCTTCATAAATAAGTTCACTTGTAGTTTGCAAAGATAAACTAAAATTAAAAAGTTTTGTTGTTATTGTTTTTCTCTGTCTAAGCCTTGTAAGGTAACAATACTCACGGAGAAAAAATTTAATTAATAAAAGTTTCCCGAGCGATGGTAATTAAAAGTTTCAAAGTAACATTTGCATTCAGATAAGCCTTAACTTAATGCCACTGATATTAATAAGCATTTTTCCTTTCGTTAGACAATTAAAATAATACTTATCAAAAACCAAATCATGTCTTGATAAAACGAAAAGCATTGTATTTCTGATAAAAATTACCACTCCACGTTATCGCGCGCAACAAATATCTACTAGAAATCCTATAAATCTTTTTATAATCAAACTCAATTTAATAAAAACATAAATGTATAATTCATGCGCTTCATTACTGGATCTCGAATATATTCAAAGATACAAAGCGCATACATCAGTGATTTTATTGCAATTTTGAATAGAATATTGATAAGAGAAATGCAAAAACTGAACCGTCCCCGGATGGCAATAATGATAATCTAATTGGGGTATTATAAGCCAATAATTAGTGTTCAAATGATGTTAAATAGAGTACACAAATAAGCGTCAGTACAATTCTTGTTGCATCTTTCTTTACCAAATTACATTGGTAACAATTTGTTATGGAAAGCAAAGTCCATTCCGGTTTTGCGCCACTTGACAATTTATATTATTTTAAATATGTGAAGAACCACGTTTCTCTTAATTTTATTAATTATTATGACAAAGCAAAGTTTAGATAAAATTTAAAAGTTGATATCTGTAAACAATATCCTATTACTGCGGCTATTTTAAGAACGAATTGGTAACAATTTATTGTGTAAAACACTCAAGGCGGACAAACGATGTATTTGGTCGTCTACCTAATCAGATATTGCAAATTATTCAAGTCTAAAGGTCACTAATTTTCACTGCAGTGTCAGATGCGATTAAACCGATAAAGCGTTCAACTTTATCAACTAAATTGCTTCAAATAACTGAAACTTAAAGTTCAACTATGATTTTTTTAAAAATTATTATGTGCGCCCTGCAAAATACATTATAAACATTTCTTTCATTTTTCAATTTATTTCGATTAACTTTAGAGATGTTATTGATATTCATAATATATATTTTGGTTTCCTTATTAAAAATTTAAGGTAGATACTCCTCCCTTCGAGAATTGTTGCATCATCATGGTGATATGTTTATCTTTGAAGAGCATTTCAATCAATAATAAGTAACCTCAATTTCCACTCCGTGTCAATTGTTTGTGGGAGCATTGCAAATAATTAACATAACAACTGATAACAATGTTATCAGTTTACCAAGTAGGTAAATTTATATTTACTACCAAAACAGAATAAAAAAAACTGCGTCCACTTCTAAAACGATTTGATTACTTACCTCCAAAAACTTTTAAGTGACATACAAACAAACGCAAATTACTCTACACCTATCACTTAATAATTTCAATCAATATATTGTAAATTTTCAATAACCTTTTAAGTTATAAAAAGCAATAAATTATCGGCAATACAAAACTCGGACAAAACGTCAACGTCAAAAATATGGAACTGTGGACATTCGCAGTGTTACCCTCTTTTATTATGAAATGAATCGTAATCTTATGTAAATCTAGTACAATTCTTTCAGAGAATCAGCGGGGCTCAATTTGTGTTCATTTAGAGGCTAAATTTTGCATGGAAATTTCGTCGCTAAATATTTAGCCGAAACGCGGTATTGTGTTTTAGCAGCCAAAAGTGTGTTTAGTTTTCACCTGTAGATGGCAGTTGTTTCCCAAATTGAATGTTTTAGCTTCAGATTTATCTGACCAGGACCATATCTTTGTCCATATACAATCATCGCACATTTAGGTCAACAAATTTATTTGACTAAGCTGTGAAACACAAAATATAAACAAAAAAGATCGTCAAAAGTAGCCAAAACAATACCGGGCTTTAGATACGAAATGTAACCAAATCGCTGTAAAAACTCAGGAGCTAAAAGACGGTTTTGCGTTGACCTGTAGATGGCAGTAGTTTATCAAAAGCATGTGTTGCTGCCGTAAATATTTGATTTTATTTCATGATCTTCGAGCTTTATATTTTAATATTCTTTAACAGGTAAAGCACGGTATTGTGTTCATTTAGCCGCTAAATTTTGTATGGAAATTTATTTGCGAAATGTCGTCGGTCATGTCAAAACTAAACAGTGTTTTAGCTGCTGAAATACAATACCGAGATTTATATTTAACGCCTAAATTTCCATACGCTAAATGAACACAATACGACATTAGCG
This sequence comes from Leptarthrus brevirostris, assembly GCA_964036015.1. Taxonomy (NCBI): domain Eukaryota; kingdom Metazoa; phylum Arthropoda; class Insecta; order Diptera; family Asilidae; genus Leptarthrus; species Leptarthrus brevirostris. The sequence goes on from OZ038373.1 coordinate 99,664,212, forward strand.
GAAACATTTTATATGGAAACTGCTTTTATTTTTCTTAACACTAAAAAAAAATTGCATATACTTTAGTAACACTCAAAATTTATTTATTTTCTCCTTAAACGAAAAATAAAATTCATCCATAACAGAAGGATGCAATTATGTTGACACGACAGATCATCATAATTTAGTCCCCTGATTGTTAACTTTTAATAATAATAATAATAATTTATTAGCAATATATAAATGCTTTAACAACACCAGGCACACTTTCTTCATACATACTTTTAAGAGTTAACTTACATAGAGCTCAAAAATTCATTATTAATCACTTATTAGTGTATCCCACTTATTTTTTATAAATTCTATACAAAACTTCTTAAAGTTATTTATATTTACTACACTTGCATTATATTTAAGTCTATTATACATTTTCAAACCTTATCCAGATCCAGCCGGATAAGGCTACTCTTGGTAGGCCTCTGGCCGCCTGCAAGCTGTTGCTTGGCACGAGGGCAATCAACCTAGCGAACCTTAGATGGGCAAACGGATCTGGTCTAAGCTGGATCTTAGGCGCTCCAAGCGTCTGATTTCGAGGGGCAGATCTGACCTTGGTATAATTACTGAGGTTATCACAGGTCATTGCCCTATCGGCTTACACGCGAAGAGACTGGGTATCTTCTCAAACGACTTCTGTAGAAGCTGTATGGACGAGGAGGAAACTATTTTCCACTTCCTTTGCCGGTCTCCTGCACTGGTACGCAGGCGGAAGTCTTTCTTGGGTGACTATTTCCTGGATAGTCTTGGTGATCTGGAGGCGACTGACGTTGCAGATCTCTGGCGCTTCATAGATAGCTCCGGATGGTTCCAGTGACGAGGTGGTGGGAATTCTTACATTTCTGTGGCATCACAATGCGCCTATTGAGGTCTAATTGTGTCCTTCAGGACGGCCACACGAACCTAATCTAACATATGCACGTAAATATCTTTACAGGTGATTTAAGGTGGATAAACATATAGGTCTCTGGATCCAGCCAAACGAGCCGAATCTTTTTATGCGCTTACTGAGGTGAGTATTTTTGTTTTAGGGATTTCAGGTATGATGCTTGAGCGCGGGAATGGGACAAAAAGGTGTAAAATGGGAATAGAATTGGGGATTGGGAGTAAGGAATAGGATTCATCTCGTTTAGCTGAGTCCATCGACATCTCAAGGACCATTTGTTTCCGCCTTACCTGGACCCATTGGTCAGGTGATCCTAGACCACTGGAAAAAAAATCTTTAGCGACCATAACAATCTCATGCTAACTTCTTAGGCCCAGAATTGTTCTTCTTTGGTCTAATAAAAAATCGAGCATACAACAAAATGACTATTATTATCATTTTAATCTTTTGTGTTGTTATAAATTATACAAAAATAAACAAACAAACTCCCCTAATATCGTCCTACAGCTGCTCTTCAGTCCAGCAGACATAAAGATAATACTCAAATATGCTAGGCTATGCTATGGACTAGAGTAGCAAAATTTAATTTAGGTGGACCTCGGTGCGGCATATTAAGTACTTTCATGATTTACGATTTTTTACCAGATGGCAAAGTCAGCCTACAACCGCGTAGAATCAAGCACTCGGAAATCAAAACAACGAAGTTTGTGGATAATGTACAAAAAAACTGTGATATTGAGCGATTTTAATTCCTGAAAATGAATTGAGCTTGTGAATTAATTTAAGGGGGGGGGGGGGTAAGGGTTTCAGCGTAAAAAAAAACACTTTTTGTGATTTTTATTGAAGGAATGGATTGAGCAAATTTATTGAATCCTTTTGTACATACTTTTAACAATATTCTGTAATTTTTTCATGCAGAAATATTTCAAAACAACCATTAAAATTTAGTCAAAGTATTATCAAATCCTCCCCCCAACGTTCTCCGATTATTTTTTTTTTCATTTAAAAATTTTTGGTGGCCATCTCAAGTGTAAACTGCTATTCTCCACGAAAAATTCCGCCATTTTGTGGGTGGGAAACCCCTTAATGTAAAAAAAAATGTTAACTAAACGTTGGGGGGAGGTATTTTATATGTAGAAAATGTGTACAAAGTTTCAAATGAATCGGTCTAGTAGTTTTTAAATGGCAGTGAACACGGACTTTGAAAAAGTAGTTTTGAGAAAAACGCGTTTAAAGTTTACGAGCTAAAAAAGTGAAGAAAAAAATTTACGACAAACTGACGCTCGTCTATCGTTTTAAAATATTGTACAGTGTATAGTATACATGCAAATATAAAATATGTCTTTATGGCTTTACCTACCTGGCTATACTAAATAGAATATTCTCGAAACTAAATAGAATATTCACGAAACAGGATAGTTGACCAGAACAATAGAAGTGAATAAACTGTATACCTGCTCGACAGCTGCACTAAAGGACAGGGGACTAACTATAGACCATAACTTTAAGAGTTTTGCTCAGATCGACTTAATATTTTGAGAATATATTCTTGAAATGTTTAACAATAAGATAAGAAAAAAAATCGATTTTTCGAAAGTGTAAACCCTTACCCCCCCCCCCCCCCCCCCCCTAAGTTTCGAAACTTAGAATAAACGACGAGACCCTGTCAATCAAAGAAAGTAAATTCGCAATTAAATAAATATAAAGTAAAAGTAATTGGTCTGTACAATAAAGTTTTATTGAGGTAAAAACAATGTAAACTTACATATATCTTTATGCTTTTTTAAACTGGAGTTATTTTTTTTTCTGCCCTTCGTTTTAACTAATGGATTAATATATCTTTCAATATTTTTAGTTTCTTTAGTTTTGTTTTTTCACAAACTTGCTATGCTTTTTATTTGCTGTATTTGTACTTTTGATTTTATCCAGATTTTTCTTATTGCTTTTAGTCTTAATCATTTTAAAATTCCTTTTTTTTTCTTTCTGATGAGGTGTCTGCTCTACTTTTTCTGCTTTTGTGTTTGCATTCTTTTTCACCCGTTTTGGAGAAGGCGATTCAATACTTAAGAATTCTTCGGATTTACGTTTACCTTTTGGAATCGTAGATCCATGTACAGCTTGGCTATTAAGTTGATCAGAATTTTTTCCTACCTTACCTTTCCCCTTCTTCTTTTTTCCTTTTTTATCAACGCGTTTTTCTTTTGAAATCGGAGATCCATGGACTGCTTGATTATTAATTTGATCAAGAATTTGCCCTACCTTTCCTTTAACCTTCTTCTTTTTTCCTTTTTTATCAACACGTTTATCTTTTAAAATAGGAGATCCAAGCACAGCATTTACTTGGTCACAATTTTGCTCCACCTTAACGTTTTTCTCAAATGCAATCGATATCTTTAAATTATTTGTGCCAATTTGATGTTGTTTTCGTTTAGCTATTGTCGCATCATGTGGTGTAGGTAGTGTCACTGTTGCACTAGATGTGTTTTGACTTCCCTTTGCAAAATTAACTTTTACATCTACAGCATTAGGGAAAATTTCTTTAATTTCAGATATCGTTAATTCTGATGGAATATTTTTTACAATTATCGTTGATGTAAACACTTTATCCCTTTTCTTTTTTTGCTTAATAGCCTTTTTTAACGCGACTTTTGCTTTTCTCTCTGCCCGCTTGTTAGCCATCTTTTCTATTTTTCTTGATAAAAATTCTTCGTTATTCATTCTGGGTGTTGAAACTACTAATTGTTTCCCTTGAATTTCTATCTTTTGTAGTTCTTTCAGTGCTTTTGTTTGATCTTCTATGCTATTGAAATCAAAAAAGCAATAACGAGTCCTATTTTGCCGGGGGCGACGAACTCTTATTACACGGCTGCACAATTCTTTTGCTGTTTTTTCCAAATCCTCTTGCTCTGGTAAAGGATAAGGAAAACGAACGAAAAGAGATTTTTCTCTTAACTGTTCGTATTTTTCAAGAATCTTGCCTTTCCAATCTACTTCCGATCGATGGAAAGGAATTATTTCTTGTTTTTTAGATATATTAGATTCTGCAGGTATATCATGGTCTGAGTCTACTTCATCAGATGTTGTCTGTTCTTCTCCTTCAGATCCCGGATCTGTTTCTTCAGGCCCTGAATCCTCAGTCCCTGGTTTAGCTTCAAAAGACCCGGACTCATCATCACTTTGTTCTTCGTCAGATCCAGAATCCTGCTCTGTTTCAGATTCCGAAGTCATTCTGAAAAGAAGTCTCAATATTAGCATTAAAATAATTTAGTACATTTAAACTATATTGTGCCGATAATCAATCCTATAGCAGAATCTATATCTGAATAATACAGGAATTAGAGTCTGAACAGTTATTTTGCCATGGGATTGATTGTCGAAATTCCGACAACGGCCAACTTTTTTAAAAAAAGATCCAAACAATAGTAAATAGTGTAAGCTGAGTGGGACATGTTATAAGAAAACAATTTTTTTTTTTTTTTTTTTTTATATATGATGATGCCAAAGCTCAGGAGATGCCCTATGATGCTTAAGCACAGCCTTGGCAGGAAAGGAATTAAGGATGAGGGAAATGGGTTAGGAGTTTGGGTGAAGGAGGTGTCGATGTACGCCCCGTTTGAAAGTTTCAGGCTGATAAGACGAGGGAAAAACAGAAGATGGTAAACTGTTCCACATTCGTGTTGTTCTGCTTAGAAAAGATTCCCGAAATTTTACGGTACGTCCAAATTTGACCTGGAGAGTATAGGGGTGGGAGCGACTCGTTGATCTTGTATCGCGCGTTGTCATGAGTCTACAAGGAATCAGGCTAGCAATTTCGTTAGAACAACGGCCATGGAAATAACGATAGAAGAGTGAGAGACAACCGACATTCCGTCGATGCTCCAGAGAGTCAAGACCCTCAGAGATTGAGGGATCGCCAATAAGCTTAACAGCTTTACGCTGAACTTTGTCTAACGCGGACAGTGCGGTGTGTCCGGCCCCTGCCCAAATATGGGAATTATATTCAAGTCTAGGCCTAATGTGGGACTTGTAGATCAGCGCTAAGTCAGGTGGGGTGAAATATTTCTTACATCTCTGTAGAAAACCCAAACATTTCATCGCATTTTTAGCGATTGCAAATATATGATCAGTCCAGCTAAGATTGCTGGATATCTCGATACCCAAGATGTTTAGGGAGGGTGAATTGGGTATATTCACTCCGTCGACTGAAATGGGTTGGGGGTGAACTGGGCGTTTTTTAAGGGACATTAAACAGCATTGGGTTTTGGATGCATTAAACGTAACACGATTTGCTCTGCCCCAAGCAAGGACCTTGGAAATGTCGTTGTTTAATGATCTAAACATGCGTTCCCGATTGGCTTCTGTAGCATTTCCACGTGAGTTCATAACAGAATCAAATGAGTACGCGAAATCAAGGGTGCTGTCGTCGGCGAAACTATGAATAGGATTGAGAGTAAGGGATAAGAGATCATTAATAAAAAGAAGAAATAAGGTTGGTGAAAGAACTGAACCCTGAGGTACACCGGCATTTATTTCGTAGGAATCAGATGTAACTCCGTCAATTACTACACGAATTGAACGGCCTGACAAAAAACTCTCTATCCATTTAACGAGGGTAGGGTGCAGACCAAATGTTTGAAGTTTGGCTAAAAGGGCAGCATGCCAGACTCTATCAAAAGCCTTTGAAATATCAAGAGCGACGATTTCAGACTCACCAAAATTATGAAGACAATGATTCCAACGTTCAGTTAGAGCCGTTAGTAAGTCTCCGGTTGAGCGGCCAGTGCGGAAACCGTACTGGCAATCGTTGATAAGATGGTTGTTTTCTAGATATTTCAACAACTGAGAGTTGATGAGTGATTCAAAAACTTTAGATATGATCGAGGTTAGTGCAATTGGTCTGTAGTTAGAGGGGTCGCATGCCTCTCCTTTTTTAAGTATCGGCTGGACATGAGCAAGTTTCCATACAATTTAACAAAACATAACGTAATCATAGGTAGACGAAGTTGACCCGAGGATCATGGTTTTACGATCGCTGCTTTAGATTCAATATTAATAAAATAATTAATTAATATAAGAGTTTGACTACAAGCAAGATACCATTACGGTAAGTACGCAGAGGGCGTGAGCTTTATTGTATGAGCAGGATTGTAATTCCTTACACGTTATATATACAGTGGCGGCCAAGTAATTAGAAACGATGACTTATGGCACACAAATGTAAAATATTCCGCACATATTTAACAAATATTCCACTCAAAGTATTTAAATTTAAAAATATTGAAATGTTCTCCAGTGTATGGTGATATTTTCCATAGGCAACTCTCTTTGTGTTCTCGCACAGAAAAACAAATACCGTTAGGGTAGTAAAGTAACGCGGACAGCTAATTAGAAACATTCGCAAAATTTTACTGTTACACACAAGTGTTCGTGTAAAATCACTAGATTAATGTCCTTGGTGGGTACAGTTTCGAAGTGAAATAGTTTTGTGAAACGTGAATATTATAAACGCTGTATTATAAGTATCGGTGAAATTGAAGTTATTTGCTATGGGTAAGGCGAAAAGTTGCACGTCAGAAGAAAGAGCAATTATCTTAAATTTAAGAAAAGAGAACTGTTCCCATGCAGAGATAGCCAGAAAATTAAAAAGATAAAAAATTGGTTCTTGATGCGGTTAAACATTAAGATTTTTATAAAACAGTGAATAATGTACCCCGAAAGAAAAGGCCACGAAGGACATCAGCAGCAACAGAAAGGAAAATTATCCGTTCATCTAAGCAAGACCCCTTGAAATCGGCTGGAGACATTATGAAGGAAGTATTTTCCGAAGAAGTAACCACAATATCTATACGACATAATGCATATGGCCGAGTTGCCCCCGAGAAGCCACTGTTATCAAAAACAAACCGATTTTGTCGGTTAAAATTTGCTCGTGAACACGTAAATTGGACTTCCAAAGAGTGGAAACGGATTTTGTGGTCGGATAAAACAAAAATTAACCGAATGGGATCAGGTGGAAAGAATTATTGTCGCCGTCCTCTTGGAAAAGAGTTCGATCACAAATACACAAAGCCTGTAGTAAAATTTGGAGATGGCTCTATAATGCTTTGGGGGTGTTTTGGATGTAGTGGTGTTGGTCCAATTTATCGTGTGGAGGGCCAAATGGATCACGATCAGTACCTTCATATTCTTGAGAATGTAATGGAACCGTATGCGGAGAAAAACTTGCCTGTAACTTGGAAATACCAGCAGGATAACGACCCGAAGCATACAGCTAAGAGAGTTAAAGAGTGGTTCAAGTCAAAAAGTGTGGAAGTATTGGAATGGCCATCATGCAGTGTAGACTTTAACCCTATTGAACACCTTTCGTAATATGGAAGAATTGTTTACCGCCGTTAAAGCAGCTTGGACCGAAATACCCCTTCTACATGTCAGAAACTGATTGACTCGATTCCAAGGCGATCTCCAGCTGTTTTGAACAATAATGGATGGGCAACAAAATATTAGGTAACAGATGTAAAAAATCAATTATAACTTTACTATAAAGCTTTCTATTTTACAGATTATAAAAACGATAACCAACCGTTTCTAATTAGATGACCGCATTGAATTAATTTTCTTTATTGTTTCTCTCAAAATATACTTTTCTTTGCACATCGTTTCTAATTAGTTGGCCGCCATTGTATATACGTTATGTACACCTAGCAACAACAAAATCTGCATTACTTTATTTCCAATATTTTTAGAATAACTGACATAATTTTGCTGGGAGCAAAATTAAGTCAAAAAAATTTAGAACAAAAGCGGAATACAGTATTATTTAAAGCAAAAATGCATATCTCATTAATCTCAGAATGAAAACAGAGTAACTATACTTTAGAGTGATATAGAAAAAAACGGCAGTGGAAACTTAACTCGATTTCCCCGCAGCGAATTTGTGATCTTTTTGACTTTAACATAAATTTTAGACTTAAAACCAGATACCGAAAATAACAGTTATCAGTCAAAACTAAAATGAAAGAATGATGTATAAGGAACACTCAGTAAGACTATACACGTTTGATTTCACTTTGGTATGTACAAGCAGCCATACGACCCTTTAGGGGAGACTTCTACTTTGGAGCACAATTTTTCAGGTGCTCATATTTAAATTTTTTTTTTTTTTGGAAAGAGGTCTGCAAATTTCCGTATTATTAATCGCAATCCCCTTGGCCACAGAATGACGTAAGATTTCTTTATTTACTGCAAAATTAAGAAAATTTCGGCGATTTGAAAAAAGTCCATTTTTTTTCTTATAAAAACATTAATAAAAATTGCAAAATTTAAGTTATCGAAAAAATTGTACATCATTCTGTGACTTTATGTGTTCCTAGTATCTGGGTAAATTTTCAAGCCAATCGGTCAAATACAGTGGTCAGGAAAGTGTGACCTATTTTCGAAAACTTGGTTTCGAGAAAAACGCAGTTGAAGTTTTGCGACGTGTGTAGTCAGAAGCGACCGCGCGAATTTAAACGCATTTAAAGTACCGAAAATGATGGAATTTCAAAAAATCCTCTTTCAGGATAAATTATACCTAAATACATAGATTAAGAATCTGCAAAAAATCGAATTTTTCAAATGTGTTAATATAGAAGTCTCCCTTAAAATAACACCTATTAAGCAACGATTCAATGTGAAGAGGTCCGAAACACAACATGTTCCACTACATTGCAGCATCGACGACTTCACCGACTATGATGTACAGAAAACGTGAGACGATTGTAAAGCAACAACCTTAACCGTAATTACTTTTCTTCAATTCGGTTTCGGTTAGAACCGAAATGTAAAATTTCATTTTCGGTTTCGGTTAAAACCGAAATGTGAAATATAATTTTCGGTTGCGGTTAAAACCACGTAGATAAAATTTTCGGTTTCGGTTACAACTGAATCGTTAGGGTTAGAGTTAAATTGCTGTCGTTGGGATTTTTATATAATATAATGAAGTCTACTCCCTACCACCCTCCCCCCCCCCCCCACCATCTTCCAACAGACGGTCCCTTCATCAAGACATTTACCGAATATGCTACGTAATGAAGGTAGTGAAAAATCGCAAGACCGGACATATAACTTCTTCCGCGGTCGGTACCAATTTAAATCGGTCTTGAATTTCGGACTTTGAATTTCGGTCTGGCGGTTACGGTCACATATTTTTAAGGTCTTTTTATTTCGGGACCATTTAATCTCTATTTCGGTACACTTTAAATTTCGGTTTTAATTTCGGTACCGAAATCAAGACCGGTTAAAGCAACCGAAATAGGTCGGTCCCCTTTCGACTCCCTGGTAACAAATGAAGGGCGCACAATTCCATCAACGCGCTAGCAAAGAAGGCATTAAAAGCGGCCCATTGACTTAAGCTCTTAACCCAATATAACACTTAAACCAGCACCAATATTGAAGTAAAGTCCAAAATATATGAAATAATATAGCGAATCGCAGAATGGCAATCCTGATGCATCACCAGGATTGATCCTCTCGTCGAAATCCAAAAAAGTTTAAATTTGATGTTCGGTACTGTCAGTTGCTCAGTCAAAGTAAGTGGAATTTTTCAAATAAAATGAATTTCGTGGAAGAACTTACAGAATTATTAAAAGATTACCCGTACTTATATAAAAAAACGATAACAATTATAAAAACATTTTTATGAAAGAACTTCTTACAACCGACACTTCAATGCATTCTGTTATGGCTTAAACCAAATGCGAGATTTTTTTACAGTTTACGCCACTTGATACCGATCCCAGGATCAGAATTGGTGCTACATTGTGTTAAGGCTTTAACAATTGAACATAATACGACGAATCCATAATTATCGCTGAGGCACAATAACTGCAGAAATGGAGAAATTCTAAAAAATATTTTTAAACCGTCAAATAACTCAGTATATATATATATTTATATATATATATATGTGGCATCAAGTACGGAAAATCCATAACGAAGCATTTAATATATGTGAAATGTTTCTTGAAAATGAAATTCTGAAGAAACAAAAGGTATATCTTTGATATTTGATGATATTTTCATACGCTTCAAACTTTGTATCAACCTTCATTTATTATACGATCAGCTTTAATTAAAATTTCTCCATATTTCCTTTTTCCCATATGAATTTATATTCCCAATGAAGAAACTAGAGGTAGAAGAAAGCCATAACTCCGAAAGAAATGTCTTGAACGGAGTAGAATCTATGACAGTATAATCTCTGACCACATAATAAAATCTGGTATGCGTGATACTTCCGGCAGTTTGTAAGCACGCATACCAAGATATTTATAAATCTAACATCAAAACGCGTAAAATGAAAAAAAAAAGGTTTCCGTTATAATGGATAAATTTTACCCCCTATCACACCATTGAAATAAGTATGCGCGACCTTTCCGGCTAAAAATCATTGGTCGGCCGGATTTTTTCTTGAAGAGTACTACATTTCCCACAAAATTGTCTATGTCTACGAAAATTTAAAAATATATAATTTATTTATAATGTTTTCGGCTAATTAAATCCACGCCGACCAAGCAAATCTTATTCGTCTAAGTGTTAACTTTTATTTTCTATTTAAAATTTTAGAAAGCGTATCACGGAGCTTTCAGGATTGATGGCTCCCGGACTATATCGATACTGAACTAGTCCCAAATTACACGGGAGGGTTTTGACCCATGACTCACGGCAATTCTCTTCTGTGCAAAAGTAGAAAAACCCTCGAAGTGTTGCTACGGGAGGGGCTTTGATTGACGTTAAAAACCGGTTTATTAAGTGTTTTGCATGGTTAAAAATTTGCATTCATTATCCCAAGCAATACTAAATCAACCTGACGCCAAAAAATTTTCGAACCCTAATGAGAAAATTAGGAAAATGGACAAAAGCAAATCACGAAAAACTACGATTCGTGATTGACACTCACAGATGATAGGAAAATGGACAAAAGCAAATCACGAAAAACTACGATTCGTGATTGACACTCACAGATGATAGGAAAATGGACAAAAGCAAATCACGAAAAACTACGATTCGTGATTGACACTCACAGATGACCCTCTTCCTACCTCACTTCTCTCACCTAGAAAAAAACAGGTTCACTCATGGGGTAAAATCCCTCTCGTGTAATTTAGGACTTAAATAAAAAATTTCCTCGCACTTCTCATGCCTGCATTGCAGAACACTGTTAAGGATATGTTAAAAAAAATATAAAACATTGCTTAGAGTTTTGTTCTTCTGTAATTTTACAATATCTACCAAAGTTCTACCTGATTGTTATATTGTTACAGTAGATCTTAAAAATATTCCTATTGATTTTAACATTTTTTCCAATGATGTCAATATTATCACATTTAAATGATATAATGCTACAAATGGAAATCTACTAATTTTACGATGAAAATGTATAGGCAGGCGGCAACGAAAATCCACGCATTATTTATAAACGTGTACCTGAACTAATTTTGACTCCGCTTAGCTGTTGAAGATGTACGAATGTTACAATTATAAATCGAGAGGACGTCAACAGTCCGCATTTTTTTGCGTAGGAATGAATAAATAAATACAATTTCCAAATAACCTGTATTAATAAAATGATATTCCTTTATACGCACAATAAACATATTAGCAAGTAGACATTAATGAAGATTCTTTAAATAAATATTTTGTACATACCTTATTGTTTTAAAGTGTTTTAATGTATTGGTTATATTTAATCACTGGATTAAAAAAATTCAAGTACAAGTTTTAATACAAATAGTGTTCTTTTTATGTTAATTCCTAACTTAAGCCAACATGCGCCAATTAACTAACCAAATTATCGGCGATTTGACATTTCTATGACATTTTTCGCAGAAGTTGGTTCGTTGACAATACTCCGAGCCAGACCGAGCAGTTTTGTGCTCTACTCTTTTTTGCTATTTAGCCAGTTATATGTTTTGAGCTATAGGTGGCTACTCTTATGAGCTGTCGTGCATTTTACATTTTAATATTCTTTAAAGCCCGGTATTGTGTTCATTTAGCGCAAAATTTTCGTCGCTAAATAATTAGCCAAAACGTAATATTGTGTTTTTAGCAGCTACAAGTGTGTTTAGTTTTCACCTGTAGATGGCAGTTGTTTCCTAAATTGAATGTTTTATCTTCAGATTTATCTGAACAGGACCATATCTTCGTCCATATCACAATCATCAAACATTTCGACAGCAGATCATCAAAAGTAGCCACCTATAGTTCAAAACAAATAACTTTACTGTCAACAATTTAGCGTGAAAAAAAGGTCCACCGCTAAAAATTTAGCCGCTAAATGAACACAATACTGGGCTTAATATTCTTTAACAGAAGTATTTGAATTAAATTCAAATAAAATATTGGGCTTTAAATCCAAATGTCAAAATTTTCGTGTGAAAAAAAGGAAGTAATGATAAAAATCTGCAGATAAACATATGAATTTTAAAACTACAGCAATCTACATGTCAAAACTAAAGAGACTTTTAGTCGCTCAAACACAATACCTCGATTTCGCCGCTAAATTTCCGTACAAAACTTAGCCGCTAAATGAAAGCAATACAAGTAATCTTTGGCAATACCTGGCTTTTAAGAAAAAAATTAAGCTTATGTCGGAACTTTTTATGCTCTTTGGGAAAAGAGCGGTAATCTCAAATCAACTTTCCTGGTCCTGCTTTAAATAAAGTTTTCTGACGTTTAAGATCGAGTTATTTGGAACTTTGGAAGTGTTAAACATTTCCTTAACCAAGTAAAAATTAAAGTAGATTTTGATCAATCATAATATTTAACTAATTGAAAAATTTTAAAAAAAATGTATCGTCTATTTTCTTGTGTCTAAAAAATAATTCTTTTGATCGTTGCATTAAAAGAAACTAAATACACACTTTTGTTTATTAATGTACTTGGCAGAAATGGTAAGAGGTTATATACACAAGGTGGTAAGAAGAAGTGTAAGAAATTGAATGTCAAATTATTGTTTTCTTGGCATGTTTATGCTAGAAACTGACCGCTCCACGTGTTTTTAAATTTGTGACTTAAAAACCTAATGTTTTTTAAAATTTGTTAAATTGTTGTTTAGTACATTGAAAGTTCTTTGAAAATAAACAGGTATACATTATATATAAATTATTTCTGGTTGTTGCACTTTATTATATTAACTCAAACTTACGACAAGGACTAGCTATTTTAACACGTTGTTTATGATTTCTATTTATGGTGCATATTAAATTTTTCGAATAAAGATTATATGTAATTATTTGCTCATTATTAAACATAGGGACAAATAAAGGCTGAAAGTTCGCCCGTTTCCTTATCAGACCCCTAGAGTATAGAATAAGCAGGAGAGGCTCTAATAATTGAAATCTTAAGTCGCTTGCAAAATGTTTTAGTGCACTGTCACTACATTTCTATGGATACATAAGTATACTCTATTGGCTCTAGGCTGGAGGGCGAGTCAGCGAACCAGATAGACGAATAAAACTGGTAGGCCAAATGATAATCTAATTCTTATTTGAATGCAAATAGTAAGAGGGCCAGGAGCCCACCGATTTTATTTGAGTTTGATCGAAACTTCTGATTCCGCTGATGAGTCGGCCCAAAGCAGAACTTTGCGATTTCTTACCAGTAAACAGTACCTATATCTAGGTAAGCCCCGTACCTGTGAACCATAATTATTTTCTAGCTTTTAGTACATCACCTAATGTTAAATAAAGTCGTTAAACGTTTTTTTACCTATTTCTTGTTTTTGACCCAGCGAAATTCTGTAACACGATTTGGATGATTTTTTGTTCTATAGAATATACACTCCACGAAGTAATCATAAGACCAAAATAAAATTAATAAATTCTTATACTTTATTAGTGCTAATAGTAAGTATCCTTTGATCTAAATTTTTTTTAATTTAAAGGATACCTTTCTATTCAAGTATCTGTACAAAATACGAAAATTAAATTTATTTAGAACAATTAGGAAAGCGATAAGATCAAATTCAATATAGAAATGAAGGCATGTTGTTAAATTCATTACGAAAATTAATAGGAAGTATGAGATCCTCAACGAGGCATTTAGTTTATTACAATAATATTTTGTCCAATTTTTCCTCATAACTGCATTCTTCAGACTTTTATGTTGTAAAACTGCCTCGTTTTTGAAATTTCCAACTATATCATCACCAATACTTAGAAGAACTTCTTCCAATAGATCGACCTACATATGGCTGTTCATTTTCGTCGAAATAACGCAATTGAGAGACTCCGGTAGAACACCTATACCAGAGAAAACACCACCAAAGTTTCGTGCCATTCTTTCTTCCTTCTTTTTCGTTTATCATACCAGTGCATTGATGATTTTTTCATATTTTCAAATTGTACTAAAGAGACAGAAAAATTGAAAAATGTATTGGGTTCTGAATTCAAATTGAAAGATTTAGGATTTGTTAGACGTTACTTAGGCATGAGAATTAATGTCGACAAGAAATGTAAGACCATAACAGTAGATCAGCAGGAATATATATAGCAATTGTTATCAAGGTTTGATATGTCAGATTGTAGAGCTATAGATACTCCCATTGAAAGTAAATTGAACATTGAGAAATCTGAAAAATGTGCAGTAAACATTCCATATCAGAGACTGATAGGAAGCCTAATGTATTTGGCTATTCTGACTAGGCCTGATATAGCATATTCCCTAAGTTATCTAAGCCAGTTTAATAACTGCTATAACAAAAATCATTTTAATTATGCTAAACGAGTATTGAAATATCTACAGAAAACCAAACATTAATGTTTAAAATACAGTAAGGTGAATGGAGAGCTGACAGATTTCGTTGATGCAGATTGGGCTAGTGACAGTCTGGATCGAAAGTCTTACACTTCTGTTTCATCATAAATGGTTCTGTAATTTCATGGCAGAGTAGAAAACAGAAGACTGTTTCCTTATCAAGTACTGAGGCAGAATATGTTGCTTTATCGGAAGCGTGTTGAGAAGCAGTCTATTTAAAAAATTTTATGTATGAGATTTCTGGTAAACAATGTATTATAAAATTAAAGTGTGATAATGAGATCAGAGTGCATTAAAGTTGGCGACAAGTCATCGGGCACACAATAGGTCGAAGCATATTGATGTTCGATTTCACTACGTGAGAGATGCTGTAAAAAATAAATTAATTGATATTGAATACATTTCGAGCCAGGAAATGCCCGCTGACTTAACCGATTTGAATCGTTAATTTTTTGATGTAATGTGATTTTGATGATTCGTTCTTGCTGGGTAGAGTACGTTGCCGTACTAGCACGATGATAACGATTGTGCATCTAGAGTGAGAGTATGAAGGAATGGCCATGATTAATTTCATATCGTGTGACCGGATTTGAAAGATTATGTTTCCTTTCTTTCCAACTATTACAATTGTTGTGTTCATATGAGCAGGCTTTTATATATCTATTACGAAGTTGGTGCAAATTAAACAATAAAAGCAACTGCCTAACCACAATCAAAGATACTAATATAAAACTACCTTAACATTTCAGATCGCGAGATCATAAGAATTAATATACGTTTGTATAGACTGATAAATTTTCATTGTATGTAGGTAGTGATTTTGTTGGTTTAATTTACACTGAATTCAAAATGTCGTTGTAAATATAAAATTAAATATTATTTTATGCTTTTTAGCTGTTTTTCTGAACTTTTGTTTTAAAACCATTTTTTAAGGAAGAAAAAGTTCTCGACAAGAACTTCTAAATATGATATTCTAAGTCGCAAAAAAACATTAGGTCAATTGGTTGAATGTATTATGAAGTATTTTGGGTACTGATTATTGGAACATTATTGTGAGATACTTACTTTCTCCATAATTACTCAATTTAAAATAAAAAATTATTATGGACTGAAATCGGAAAACCGCCGAAAACATTTATTTTATTATTACCAAAATCAAAAACAACATCTCGCCTGACGGTTAAGATTAACTAGAAATATTTCTATTTCTTGTTACTATTTTGACTATATTAAGCCATTTTCACCTTTCTTTTGGCGTATTTTTAGAATGGCTTCAGCATCTGAAGCTGAGCAGTATTCGATGGATTCTGGATCTGAAGAAGAGGTGAATGACGGTTCGGAAACAGTTGAAAGTGATCCAGAAAATGGTGCAGACGAATCTGAAAGTAATACAGAAGGAGTTGAGAGTGATTCAGAGGAAAGAGTTGAAAGTGATGAAGAGGAAGAAGAAGAAGATCACGCTGATAATGATTGGAGAAAGCAAACATTAAAAAGATTTAAACAGTTAACTAAAACACTTGTACTTGTTTTCTTTCCTAAAGATTTTATAGTTCGAGCCAAGCAAATTCAGATTATAAAACAATACTGTAGTAATATAGTAGACTTTCATTGGTTATGGACTAATTGCCCGTTAAACTGTTTTATCGAATTTGATAACGAACAAAGCAGAAACAAAGCATTACTCGATTTGAACAGTGTAAGTATTGGAGGCAATAGGAAGTTAGTTGTTGAAGTACCATCTTGGAAGAAACTTGATAATTGGCAATGGCCAAAAAATCCAAAAAAGCTATCAGTAAAAAAGATCCCTTCAACTTCAACTGTATCTGACATTAAACAACTTTTTCCGAATGCCGTCGGTATAAAAATGGATAATTCTGCATGTAACAAAAAAGCAAAAGCAACAATAACATTTTCTTCAACCGACGAAGCAGAAGTACTTAGAGGAAAGACGTGTAAGCTCGGTGACAACAGCTTTAAGGTATCTTATAAACAATCTGATGAATATTCAAAAATGATATATATAAGAAATATTCCTTCAACTTCAACTGTATCTGATTTTGAACAACTTTTTCCGAATGCCGTCGACATAAAACTGGATTATTCTAGAAGGGACATAACAACAATGGCAACAATAACATTTTCTACAACAGGCGAAGCAGCAGTAGCTAAAGGAAAGAAGTGTAAACTCGATTTTAGTAAATTGACGCTATCTTATAAACAACCTAGTAAGTCTCCGAATTTCAAAGGTAAACGTAAAGTAGAAGAACCTTCCAGTGTTGAACAACCCCTCTCTAAAAAAGAAAAGCGGAGTGAGAAAGCAGAAAATGAACACATAAAAAAAGTGGAACCGAAAGAAAAACTTAAAAATGTACAAAAGGTTAAGAAAACTACAAGTACAAAAGACTTGAAAAAGAAAAAAGGTGTAAACAATACAGAAATCAATCAAAAAAGGCTTGAATTAAAAAAAATAAAAGATAAAAAAAATGTTAAAAAAATTGCAGGGGAAACAGGAAAAGAAAAGAAGAAAATCGAAAGAGAAAAACCTGAAAAACCATTAAAGTCAAAAAAAGTGAAAGTTAAGTAATGGGTTTTATATCTGAATAAAATTTTATTTCAAAGACAGATTCATGTATTCGTTTATAATTATTTACCCACTATAAAGTTACTATTTTATTTGACGGTGTGTGTGAATAATCTGCCTTGTTTTAAGAAACAAAATGAATTTATTTCTTTGTTTTATGCCGCAGGATATAGGGGAAGGAATGTAAGATTAAAGGGTTTAGAAAAGATAACTATATATGTTTCACTTGAACGACCGCATATCCTAAATTGGAGAAAAAACAGATTGTGGTGTTCGCACTTTTCGGTATAAGAAAGATAACAGACACGGTGCGAACAAACTTAACTTGTAAGGTTCGAGGTTGTAGCTGGTGTATTGCACGAAGGGGAACTCTGCAAGGATCAGACTAGACAGAGGAGTGCTAAACATCCGTATGAAAAGTCAATAAATTTCTAGAATAGTAGTCAGCTCGAAAACAGTATTGGCGATTGTTGATAATAGGTTAGTTTTCGGATATCTCAACAATTTATAGTTAATAACTTAATAAATCGAAGTATGTGCAATATCCCTTTTTGAGTATGGGTTGAACATAGCAAGTTTCCACGCAAAGTTCCTGACTGAGAAGGTGGGTAAAAAATTTGTGCAGTTTTGCCTAGTAATAGGCGCAGCTCGTAAGCGCTAGGGGCAAGGGTGCTGGGACTAATTCGCATATTTCGACGTCGTCGAGAGAAAAAAACGACACAAACTTCTGGTCACCACTTTGACACAGAACTTCTGGGCAGGTTGTCACGGATGTAAATTCCCCTCTTTCTCACCTAGTTTAATGAATACAACAAGGGGTAGATGAAATAATTTCGGTGCTCATTAAAGTAGCCTGATTACTGAATACGATTCGATTGCAATCGATCGTAAATATAGAAAATTTAGAATTGCATGAGATTAAAAAGAGATTTTAAAAAATGCACAAAATGTGCAGGAAATATTCACATGACCCGAGTGAATTTTTAAACTAAAAATCAAAACAACACTTGTTAAACTCAAGCAACGTAAGAAATATAAGAATTTCTTAACACGATCGGCGTTTACAATGAAGAAAAGTTAAGCTCCCTTGGCTCGTTATCAACAGCAGCACCAAAGGGTTAACTTTCCCTCAGCTGCTAGACGCGACAAAACGAAAACTAGATGAAAATTCTTATATTTCTTACGTTGCTCGAGATTAACAAGTGTTGTTTTGATTTTTAGGTTAAAAAGAGATATTGTAATTGTGTGAGTTGCTAGCTTTAGGTCCATTCAATTCTGAATTTCCTATATTTACGATCGAGTAAAATTGAATCGTATTCAGTAATAAGGCCCCTAATTGTACCGTTCTCTACCTTAATAATAAGTTTCATAATCAGTCTACCTCTAATTAAAAAAGGAATTGTGAAATTATGCGGGGTTTTGAAAGACTTCAAAAATAATCGAAAATTTAAAAAAAGGACAGCGAACAATTAGAACACAATGTCTAATTAAAACAGTGATAAAGTATGTTCGGCGGAATCCTTCGTTAACTCGACAAAAAGCTGAAACAAGTCTTTATGTGAAACAAGAAACAGTACAGTTTTCCCGCAACTTGGACTTGAAACTTTTATTTGCTATATAATATAATTAATAAATAAAAATGTTTTTATACAAACAAATTCTAGGAAACAGAAATAATTTTTACCGATGAAAAGTTTCAATTATAAACTGATCGTGTAAGCGCAATTTTAAAGAAGGATATGCGACTTTACAAAAATTTCAGTGACGCCAAGATATTTATGCCCCCCACTATATATAAAATAGTGAAAATAAACCAGGCTTACGACATAGAACACTGATTGCGGAACCATTTATGACCTCATGAAGGATTCTGTACGGCGAAAGTTAATTTTGTTTTCAACAGGATTATGCTCTGGCACACAAACCTGAAAGGGTTCAAAATTGTGAGGAAAATCTGCTAACTGTTATCTCGGCGAAATAACGACTTACTACTTCACCGGATTGGTTTACTTCTGTCCAAAGCAGGAGTAGTAAAATTACCCAAATGCAAAAAATTTCAAGCAGCGTCTAAGAATAATTTAAAGTGGAACTTCTAATAAATAACCCTTATCTTTCATCGTAAAACACAGTTGGGGCACTAAATCTGTGACATCATGTAATCCAAAATGTTTACGATATTCTATGTGCAGACTTTAATCTCTGCATATAGTTTAGAATGTACTCTAAGCATCGTTAGAGACCGCGCTGAACTTCAAAATGTGCGACCTTGCCAATTAATTAATAACTAGTATATTTTTAAAGCAGCTTTTACGTTTATATAGTCTTGGAACAGCCATTATTAAACCAGATGTTATTCAGCTTAAGCAAAAGTATGTGTCGAATTTTGTAGAAAAATTCAAAAATTTTTAATAACTTGGAATTGCAAAAATTCGGAACTAAACCGTTCAACTCTATTTCGTACATTGTGTACATGTGATAAATAGTTTACCGAAATATCGGTGTGACAGTGTAGTGATCATAATCTGATAGAGCTGTCTAGATCGGTGTTTTCATTTGAATTTTTGTTGGATTTACATCTAGTGTTCGGTTTTTCCGAAGGCGTCCAGCAGCTAAAGAAAAGCTAACCCTTTGGTGCTGCTGTTGACGAAAAGCCAAAGAAATTTAGCTTTTCTTTATTAAAAACGTCGATCGCGTTAAGAAATATTTTAATACTTTCTTACTTCGCTTGAGTTGAACGGTTTAGTTCGGAATTTTTGCAATTCCAAGTTATTAAATATTTTTGAAAATTTGCTCGGGTCATGTGTTTATTATTTATTTCGAACATTGTGTACATGTGAAAAAAATTCAGTTAATTTTATAGCTTCTTCCTGTATGCGTTACCACAGCCAACTAACAAATATTAAGAAGAAGTCCGGCTTCATGAAATTCTTAAACCGAAGGAGATGTCCTCTTGAAAAATAACAGAACAATCAAAACAATACTGAATTTCACTAAGGTCAGAGATGTTAATAACTATTCGCAATAATACGCGCGAATAAAAGAAAGAAATATTTGCACTTTTACTAAAAAGTGGAAATAAGAAGACGTGCCACGAAGCACATGGTGTTCTACCGCGTGATGCATTTCATTCAGATACAAAGTTGGAAAAAAAATTACAGTGCCTTAAATATCCGCGGCGTGCTGTTTTGGTGGTGATAATCATATGGAATTTTTTTTTGCGGGAGAGGTGAAAATCCTCCAAAAGACACCAGACAGCCCGTGCCCTCCGGTAGTGTCAGATTCTTACTCACTAAAAACACCTCTCTGGGGATTAGCCGAAACAGACCACATAACCGGGTCCCTTATCGTCCGCTCCCAGTCTCCCTTAGTGGGAGCAACTGAGTATCCAGTTATCTCACTGTCGCCACTAACCTAGGTTTCCTGTGTCACTGCTAGAATCCTAGCCTATCTGCATAAATTCATGTTTTCCCCGTCTCCAGTGTTCCTTCTTGGTCCATGCGTTAGTTACAACCTTCCTCCCTTCACTGTCTACGACATTGAAGGGTTCCAGGCCGTAACGCTTTAGTCCTGAGCCAGGATAATGCACCCCCTCCGGATTAACCGCAGCTAACCCAACGGAAGGCAGATCTGCATAAATCCAGGTTTTCTCAAAGTCTCCAGTGTTCCTTCTTGGTCCATGCGTCAATTACAACCTTCATCCCTTCTCTGCATACGGCATTGAAGCGTTCCAGGCCGTAACGCTTTAGTCCTGAGCCAGGACAAAGACCCCTCCGGATTAACCGCAGCTAACCCTTCGGAAGGCAGATCTGCATCTTCTACTGGAGTGCGTATCGCGGAGATAGCCAACTCGTTAGAGTCTCTCGTCTCTGCACCGCCGCACCTGAGGAAGTCCTAGTTATTATTATGCCAATGGCACCCTCTTCCAGGACTGCTACAGCAGTTTCAGCCGGCGGGGCGAGCCAGCCTCCATAGTTCCTTCGAAAGGTAATTCTCCCAACGCTGCTACTGTTGTATTGTGGGTACCGTGGGTATAGCTAAGCTGTTGAGGTCTCCCATACAATCCACCTCCACTCCCACAGAAGCACCCGAGGAAAACGCCATTCGCGACCCAATTACCCCTGGGTCCTGCAGAGGGGACGGCGACACTGCAGACTCCCTTGGAGTTAGGGGGATTTTTCAAGAGTTACTTGGCTACTTGGCTACATTCTAGGATGCATTGCTCGGTTCCTACCACTTGGAGGTGTAACTAACACTTGAGAATATCCAGATGAGGATCACCGTATCCTAGAAGGCTTCAAATCGTCCGTCCTTTCTCCAGCAACCATCATATGGAATAGTTGATCGAAATAGCTCCTATAAAAATATTGTTCTTTTTAGCAAAAGATGAATTAAAAAGAACAAAATATTTCTTGAACATTCTTAATTCATTAAGGAATGCACAATGCGGTCACTCGAGGTAAAATTTATCCATCATTCTGCCAGCTTTTGGTAACTTTTGTACGCCGAAACTATCTCTACTTCAAAAAATTGACCTGGTTGATTTTTTTTTATATATATGATGATGCCAAATCTCAGGGGATGCCCTATGATGCTTAAGCACAGCCTTGGCAGGAAAGGATAGCAAATAGTTAGATTAAAGGATACTTTCCGAAATTAAAAGTTCAACACAGCAAAACATGCTAAATCTAAATGATTCACGTACATAATAGGTCTGTCTGTTTACTCGAAAGTTTTTACACAAAACCGAAAGTTTTCATCCACACTGCGTCTATTTACTTTTGGACTTGAAGAAATTGGACAGTCGAGTAATTTCCCCTTCTGTCCAAATTTTACAGCTGTGGACACACTTTCGGTAGAATTCTTCTTCTTCTTTTATGATTGACAACTAACAGTTGATTGATGTTTGGCAAGTTATAGCTTAGAAATAAAAATGTTACAACTTTTTTAGTAAATTCTTATTCAATTTTATTTATTTTTACGAGTTCTTCTAAACGCACTGAAATTTACTTTTGACAGTTCTTCAGTTGCCATCAGTTTACCCAAAAAGCGTCTGTGAATTTTCACATTTTCATCCCCTTCACCAGAAGAACGATTTTTACTTGGTTTTCACCCACGTTTTACACACAAAGTAAAATAACCGACTATCAAAATTTTGCTCTAGCATGTCTCGGTATCATAACGTATCCAAAACATTTCCCCTTCTTGGAATGGGGAATCAATTGCACATTTAGCTGTAGTTTATGAAAAAATGTGTGCTTACTTTTTCTATATAATTCAGTTTGTTGTTTCTTGAAATAATTGCCAGTACGATATGATGTATAATGTGTGCGCGTGTGCAACGTGAAGTTGCCGCGGGATGTTCAATTGGCACGCGCGAGCTGGCAGCACGTCCTAGCTCGTCGGTTTGGAGTGACGGTTCTTGAACATCCGAGTCACACACTCATAACTGAGTTCGCGTGCCTGTGGCGAAAGAAGGTTTTGGACTCCTTCTTTCAGGTCTGCCACGAGAAGAAACAAAAACAGAAGGAAGAGCAACAGGTCTGGTGTCACCTGTTACCCGTTACCCTTAGTCGCACTGAACCATCTTGAAATTTGCACAAACAAGAAAAAAACTACCCCACCACTATTCCTACACCTGACTAGGGTGTAGGCCCAACCTATAAAGAGTACTGAAATCAAAATGTAATATAAATAATAAAAAAAAACAAGGATAGTGGGAGAGGGGATGGGGGAAGCAAGAAAACGAAGAAGCTTCATGGGGGAACCTAAAAGTCCAAAACTAGTAATCCATATTAATTTAATTGCAATTATGAAATAAAGAAAATAATAATAATATAACAATAATACTTTAGTCTTCTGTCTTTTTATACCTATTATCTAACAGTACGGCCTACGAGATTTCTTGCAACTTGACAATAAGAAACATAATTTTTACGCTAACATACTAGGGTTACCTTCAATTACTTATGGGTATACAAGTTTGCCCTACCCTTATTGTAGAGATCGACTGGGTTAATTAATATAGTCTTCATCGCGGAGCCAATACGGGTTCTCTATCAAATTCTCAACATAGATAATATTAAGAAAACATGAAAGGATATGAGAGCAAACCGACAGGTCGATGTGATACGACTTATTCACAACCACCAAATAAGTTCAATCAACTTTCCAAATATTCGTTTTATCCACAATAAAAAAAAGTTACCAAAAGTAAAGCAATTCTAATTCATCAGAGGAGTGGGCATTTCTCATCTTAATTATGTACCGTTTCGTATGTAACCGTGTTACTAGTATTAATTTGAAATTTACCTTGGCACAGCAAAGCTACGACAGTATTGTGCACAACCCTATCATATAACTAGATCGCCTCATATATGCATATATAAATATAAACAAAAAAAAAATCCTGAAGTGACTGTCTTCTGGGGCTCAGCACTAATAATTTCTAACCCCTTGAGTCAACTTCCATAAAATAGAGACCCTTGGCGCACTCTTCTCATGACTGATATTTAATGTTAAAGAATATTCTTTTGTTTTACCCACAAGACTAGGTATAGTATAAAAATGTTTCTACGGATATAGGCAAATCTTACGTGTAACACATGGGCTGAAAAGCCCCGGGCCTAACACATAGATGGCGCTAGTCTTATTGCATTCATCGCTTTTTCAGTTACTACTAACCTTCAAAAGAAAGCTGTTAAAATTTCATGATACTCTACTTATAAGTTTGTAAGTTATTGTGCTAAGAGTGACACTACTTTTGTGATTTTCTGAACAATGGATCAAAAACAATTTCGTGTTTTAATTTTACATTGCTTCTTGATGGGAAAAAATACCGTTGAAGCGAAGCAATGGCTTGAAAAGTGTTATAAGGACTCCGCTCCATCGGAAACAACAATAAAACGTTGGTTTGCTGACTGCAAACGTGGTCGTAGAGACACCGATGATGCAGAACGCAGTGGACGTTCAAATGAAGCGGTTACACCAGAAAACATCAAAAAATCCACAAAATCGTTTTGAATGATCGAAAAGTGAAGTTGCATGAGTTAGCTGACATCGTAAAGATATCAAAAGAACGTGTTGGCTTTATTTTACATGAGCATTTGACTATGAGAAAGCTCTGTTCAAAGTGGGTGCCGCGTTTGCTCACTGTTGACGAAAAACAAGAACGTGTTGATGATTCTGAGCAGTGTTTGGCCATGTTTAAACGTAACAAACCGGAATTTTTGCGTCGATATGTGACAATGGATAAAACATGGATCCATCACTTCACTCCGGAATCAAAACGATCGTCATCTGAGTGGAGAGCAACTGGTGAACCTCGTCCAAAGCGCCCGAAAGGACAACAATCGGCTGGAAAGGTTATGGCCTCGGTATTTTGGGATGTGCGTGGTGTAATATTCATCGACTATCTTGAGAAGGGAAATACCATCAACAGTGAATATTATATAGCGTTATTGTAGCGTTTGAAGGTCGAAATTGCAAAGAAACGACCGCATATGGCAAAGAAAAAATTTTGTTTCATTAAGACAACGCACCTTGTCACAAGTCAATCAAAGCAATGGCAATCCACCGTATTCGCCAGATTTTACTCCCAGCGACTACTGGCTGTTCGCAGACCTCAAAAAAATGCTCACCAGTAAGAAATTTCGCTTGAATGAAGAGGTTATCGCTGAAACTGAGGCCTATTTTGAGGCAAAAGATAAATCGTTCTACAAAAACGGTATTGAAATGTTAGAACGGCGCTGGAATGATTGTGTGGCTCTTGATGGAGATTACGTTGATGAATAAAGCCAATTTCGAACAAAAAAAACAGCGTTTTCTTTGTTAGGCCCGGGACTTTTCAGCCCATGTGTTATAAGGTGCGTTCAAGAAGTCAGTCAAATGCGCATTCTTAGCATGCAGTCGTTCAACAAGTGCAATGCCGATGTAAATGAATTGCATTCGCTCGATCAATTTGACAGTTGCTGCAAATTAGCTGCACATTTCTTGCATTGGGAAATTTTTAGCTGCTAAAGAATTTGTTTGTAGTGTTATCTTAAAAACGGCCTAAAATAGATTCTGACTACGAGTAAAAATATAAATTAATATTTTTTAGTTTATGTTGCAATTTTGTACTCTACAGTGAACTTTCTGCTTTAAATGATGAATTATTTGAAAACGGTACAGAATTGGGTGAAAAATCAGAAAATGTTTTTATAAATTTGTAAGCTTTTTCTTTTAAAAAATATGTTATTATTGCTCAAATTGCTGTTAAGAGAATCACTAGGGTTATAATACCAAATTCAATATTTCTAGAAATATTTTTAGACTGTCAAACAAACAACCTTCTTCCTTTTGCATTTAATCGTTCATCGGAATAGTCAGTTTTGACTGCATTTTGTATGCATTCGCATATTTATAATGGCTGCCTTTGCATGAGGGTTGAAACTAAATGCGCATTTGATTGACTTCTTGAACGTACCCATAGTATAATTTATATGCTCACTGAACTTTAACTTACTGTCAATAATGAGACCTAAATATTTAATTTTCTCTACTTTCTCTATAGCTTCATTAATTATATTTAGCACTCCATCATAATCACCATTAATTACCATGTAGCTTGATTTATTTATACTTCAACTTATCTACTGCTCTTAGATCCTCTTCAGTCAATCTCACAGATTCCGCCAAAGAGAGAAAAAGAATCAACCAAATCGGTCCACGCGTTACGAAGTTGGTTTACCTCCCCACCACAGAAGATTTTTTCCATTATTAACAAAAGGTGGTCATATTCTATACAATAAAAAAAGAAGCATCCAAATCGGTCCGCGCATTAACAAGTTAGGTTCCACCCCCACCCCACCAGCATGATTTTTGACATGGGACCAATCGGGGAACATACTCTACTAAAAAAAAAAAGGATCATTCAAATCGGTCCACGCGTTACGAAGTTAGACTACCCCTACCCCTCTCCACACCACCCTAGGACCAACGTTTTCATTACTTGCAATGGGGGTTCATACTCTATACAACAACAAAAAAGAATCATCAAAATCGGTCCACGTGTTACAAAATTTTGCCCGGTCATACAAATAAATAAAAAATAAAATACATGCCGAACTTAGAACTTCTTTGTTTCTGTGAAGTCGGTTAAAAAGCAGCGACAGCCCACGAAAATCATGAATACCATGTAATATTCTTTTACATAGTGGAAACTCAACAACAGTGCCTAGGAGCTGCAAAATATGCATTTAAAATACTACTAACAATAAGCCTAATATACAACAAGAAATAGCAACACTATAAATGTCTTATACGTCGTTTTATTTTTTGTGTAACGTCATCAGACCTACTATTTTAAATTATTTCAATTACTTTGATTTGCAAATTTGTGATATTTTTGGGGATAACTCAAAAACGAATGTGGTTTAAAGCTTAAAATTTTACTCACACGGTATAATAAAAATTTTTTTTCCCAATGTCTCCCTATTTAATTTAAAAAAATTGTTTATGAAATTCTTTCACCTGGAATAAATGCGGGCTAATTACTTCTACAACTGTGCCAAATTCCAAGTCCATAATAACAGTAGTTACTGAGAAAACAGCCGTACAAAGACACACCCCGAAATATCACCATAAGGGTTTTCTAAGCTTTTAATGGCGGATCCTTAAAAAGAAGCGCTTCATATGTTTCGGACACAGGCGTTTCCGATGGTCTATAGAAAATTGTAGGGTTCAAACGGAATTGTAGGAAATCCAATTTTCTATAGTAACCTTCATATATGCAAATTTATAAGACCAAATTGTTTTTGATATTTCGCTTTCGTATCTTTTTATCCATACTCAAGTGGAGTGTTTTATATATACTACCCAGTCACAAAAGTATTGGGACACTTGCATTTTTTTTACATTTTCAACTTTGTGGGTATATAAAAAAGTGTTTAATTATAAAAGTAAATTTCGTTATGGTAATAATTACTTTGTTTGTTTTGTTCGAAATTCTTTTCACAGTTACAAAAAATTTAAATAAATAACAAAAAAATAACAAAAAAATAACGAAAATAATGCACAATAGCAGAAAGACAACCGTAGTCATGTTATACGGAAAAAGTCCGAAGTATACCTGACAGAATGCTTGAAACACCCTGTCAAATTTCCAACTTCTGTAATGGATTTGGGGCTGCATGTCCGGATATGGAGTTGGGTCTCTCCATTTTATTGATGGTGCAATTAACTCCGAAAAATACCAAAATGTGCTGCCATTAATACCTCTCCTTCAGTCGCCTAAAGGGAGTTCGTTTTTCAACAGGATGGAGCACCAAGCCATACTTCAAAATCCAGTAAAACCTGGTTGCAGGTCAATGGAGTACCAACAATAGACTGGCCCGCCAATAGTCCACATCTTTCCATAATAGAGAATTTATGGGGTGTTATTAAGAAAAGACTTGGGGCGGATCCATCCAGGAGGACTAAACTGTTTTTTGTGAGAAAATAAAAAAAAAATTGGAATTCTTTTACCGCCGAGGATTGTGAAGTGGGAGATTAAGACTTGTTAAATCAATGCCACTCCATATTAAAGAGGTTGTAAAACAAAAACATAATGAAACGAAATGCTGAAGATAAAGAAATCTACAGTAAATTTAATTTATTTTTCTTATTTTTCCAATGAATATGTATTATTTTCGTTATTTAGTTGTTATGTATTTGAATTTTTGTAACTGTGAAGAGAATTTTCAACAAAACAAATAAAATAATTATTGCTATAACGAAATAATATTATATATATTATATATATATATATATTATAAATATTATACAATTTTTAATATACCCACAAAGTTGAAAATGTGAAAAAAATGCAAGTGTCCCAATACTTTTGTGGTTGGGTAAGTATATAATTTTATAATCTGAAAGTGGGTATACTTGACTAAAATAAACGAAATATAACATTTTTCGTTTGAGTTACAGTCATTTTTTTTGTCCTGTTACTAAATTATTCAAAAA
This sequence comes from Leptarthrus brevirostris, assembly GCA_964036015.1. Taxonomy (NCBI): domain Eukaryota; kingdom Metazoa; phylum Arthropoda; class Insecta; order Diptera; family Asilidae; genus Leptarthrus; species Leptarthrus brevirostris. Next base: position 99,692,495 of record OZ038373.1, read on the forward strand.
AAACTTACGAAACATTTTAAGCCCATAATTATATTATTTGCATAATAAGGGAGTTGTACAGGGTATCCATAACATTGAAAAAGTGATTTCGAGAAAAGCGCTTCAAAAGTTTCTGCCAAAGTTCCGGGGCGGCAATGCCCGGCACGTGAATTCTGGATACTCAGCAAATTTTATGAAATTCGACTTAAAATTTCCACTAGCTATTTTTAAGACTTTAATCTTTTTAAATATGCAAAAAATAAATTTGTTTAACCCATCAAAGTAGAAATCCCTTATAATACAGTTAGTAAAGTATAATACTTTCATATTCATTGAAGTATTTGAAATCTTTTCAAAGTACCAAAAAAAATAAGTGGCGTTCCTCAGGCGTGTAAAAATCGCAATACCGCAGAATAAATATTATTTTGAATTAAAACAAAATCTTTTTTACGGTCAGATATCGAGAACAAAATTCGGTCATAGAGTAGCGATTTCCTCTAAATATTTCTATTATTTGTTGTTTTGAATATATTAACTCAATTTCACCGTTCTATTTTGATTTATTTTTAGAATGGCTTCAGAATCTGAAACTGAGCAGCACTCAATGAATTCTGAATCTGAAGAAGAGGTGAATGACGATTCGGAAGTTGTTGAAAGTGATGCAGAAAACGAAACTTCAAATACTGATGATGATGATGATGAGGAAGCAGAAAGTCGGGATTCAATTACTGAAAAAGAAGACGATATTGAATCGGAAGATGATAACGTAGACACGAATAGTGATGCACCTTCGAAACAAAATTCTAAATCGCATCAGAAAGGGAACCAAAATCAAACTGTTCTAACGTTAAACGAATGGCGAAAGCAGACATTGGATAAATTTGAACAGCTAAAAGAAACAGTTATGCTTGTTATATTTCCAAAGTTTATACCTCAACTTGAACAAGAGAATATTCTAAAACAAAGTTGTAGTAATATAAAAGATGTTCATTGGAATCAACACGACCCCACACAATGTACGATCGAATTTGATAACAAACACAGCCGGAAAAAAGCACTGCATATTATAAGAAATATATTTGTTGCTGGCAGAAACTTGTTTGCTGTTATACCACTTTGGAGCTTACTTAATGATACACAATATGACGGTTTTAAAAACGTTCGTTCAACTTTAACTGCATCTGCTACTAAAGAATTTTTCACGGACGCGGTTGATGTAAAAATGGATATTCCTGAAGAAGACAATGCAACAAAGGTCCCGAAAAACCCGTTTCAAGAGAACGGAAAGAAAGGTGATAAGCGTAAAATAGAAAAACCTTTCAGTGTTGGAGATCCTCTCCTCAAAAGAAAAAAGCTGGAAGACAATCAGGCAAATGGAAAAGTAAAACAAATGGAACCAACAAAAAAGCGTAGGGATGTAGAAAAGGTTAAAAAAACTACAAAAGACTTAAAAAAGAAAAAAAGTGTAATTGAAACAGAAATCAAGCAAAGTTATCAAGTTGAGCAAAAAGAAATTAGAAAAAAAGTAAAGAAAGTTGCAGATGAAATAATAAAGGAAAAGAAGAAAATCAAAAAAGAAAAACCGGGGAAACAATTAAAGTCAAAAATATCAAAAGTTAAGTAAGTTTACTTATTGTGTTTTAAATCTGAATAAAATTGTATTGTAAAGACAGATTCATGTATTTGTTTTTTTACTGCCTACCAACTCTAAAGGTGAGCTAAAGTTGAAATTGAATTTAGTGTAGGTTGTCCAAAACTAGACGTCAGAAGAGGGTGATCGCCAAATAAAGATCTTTACTAAAATCTCACTACCAGTAGCCAGTGTGCTACTGCTTTCCGATTCTTCGATTAAAGACTCTGAGCACATTCCTGGAGATTCTTGCAGGGTACCAACCCCTTTTCCCCAAGAGTTAGTGAGCAAAAGTGCCTCCACTTCGTCACTGCTAAGTCGTGTTGGACAGGAACTGGTATCTGGGAAAGAGTCCTCGGATATTGACTCTGTCTGCATTATAGTATTTGACACGGCGAAATTCATCCGACATCAACCACAATATTCAGAAGTTTTCATTCAGGAGCCCTATGTTTTCAGTGGCCTAGTTCGAAGACTTAACATCAACTCATGTACACTGAATTACCACCGGAACGGGGATAGGTCTCGGGCGGACATCCTAATTGACAAAAGCATCAATCATTTCCCCGTGAGTAACTTTATTTCCAAGGACCTTGTGGTGATCGTGGTTGAGATTCCCACAGTCGGTGGTGGGCGTGAGACTCTCCTGGCATCTGCCTACTTTCCTGAAGACAGCCCATCCGCTCCACGCCCACGATACGGTTTGGGATAGCACCTATTAAACTAATCGATAAAAATACTGTTAATAGAGTATGCAAACCTACCTTTATTACTGCAGCCGCAGAAGAGGTGCTAGATCTTACTCTCGCTCTCTCAGTTGTAAGGAACTCAGCACATTCGATTCGACATTCCGGGAAATTTTCAGATCTTATCTAGGATTGCCAGAAAAACAAACTGAGATACCTTTAGAGCTGTTGTGAGCTCGAAGGCTGATGTGTTGGCCAATATGGCTCATCTCCTCCTACCATGACAACACCATTACAGGCTCGACCAAAACGGTACGTAAGGAATCCTGGTGGAGCGAACGCTATCTGAAATGGTGAGACGACTATTGAATAGAGCTCCTTGCGAAGGCACTGTAAAAGCATTGAATTATTGCTTCTGAAGAAGCAGGACGATACCTGCACCGAAATCCGAATAGCCATGGAATACCTCTTACAGTTGCACTTCCCTGTGTTAACACTAGAACCAGACGCAGTCCACTATGTGGCCGGTGAAGAAGTTCTCTGTTGAGCCGTAGGGCTTCGAGCTTGTCTGGTGCATTTAGATCTACAGAGACTGCCTTACATCTTGTTAGCAAGATAGACCAAGCCATTTACCATAAATAAATAGCTCTATATGCTTTTCTTGATGTAGAAGGTGCCTTCGATAATACCAGGAGCCTTATTACGGAATACGGTTCGATTGCAATCGATTGTAAATATAGAATTGAATGAAATTACGGAGGATCTGAATTCCCATACTGTAAAGTGGGTAGATGCTGTGCTAAACGATCGAAAAATTAAATTCACCTTGGGTAACACCTCTGCGTGCACTAGGTCAACTAAGAGGTGCCCACAAGGTGGTGTACTGTTGTCGCTATTCTGGTCTTCAGTAGATGACCTCTTAAATAAGCTTGATTATCGGGTAATCGGCTATGTGGATGACTTTGCACTTATTATAAATAGAATTCGACTCAACTGTCACTGATTTAATTAAATTAGCTCTACACACGAGTACGTGTGTGCAACTGAAGATCTTACTATTTGCCCTGCCAAGGCTCTTCTTGTGCCGTTTACCAGAAGGCACCATTTGGAACTTGGTCCAATTTCGGTTCAAAGCACGGTCATTGAATACTCCAATGAGGTAAAATACTTGGGCATTACGCTCGATAGAAAACTTAATTGGAACGCTCACCTGGCCTCTACCCTAAATAAGGCTACACGAACCCTATGGGACTGTCGAAAACTCCTGGGAAGGACTTGGAGTCACACCCCGAAGAGGATTTTCTGGTTATACAATACGATTGTAAAACCGATTGCTACCTAAGCCGCCTTGGTCTGGCAGCCAAAAGTACAATAACGGTCGGCCATAGAGTCCAATTAAGGCCTCTTTTGGACAGGTCCTCATTGCTCCTGTTATAGAGGAAGGACACTGATATTTCAAGCCGAAATCCATACTATCGAAATTCGTGCCTTATAAACGTCAACAATGGGCAGAAAGGTACTAATATTATAAATATCTTCTCTGATAACCAAGCGGCCCTCAAAGCTCTATTCTCGTGGAGTTTTTTCTCGAGGCTTACTATTTGAGTGTATCCTCCTACTAGCCGCCCATAACAGGGTCACGCTGTGTTGGATACCTGGTCACTCACGTATCAAGGGAAATGAGATCGCTGATAAACTGGCCATAAAGGGTTCATCCTCGTGGTTCCTAGACTCCGAACCTTATTGCTGGTCGTCGGCGAGAACTTTTATAGAAGATTGGACTAGGACTCAACAGCTGCTATACTAGAGACTTACCTAGGCTAAGGCGCTTGTTAGACCCTATGCTTACATTGACACTACCGCCTTAAATAAGGCGGATCTCAGGTTGCTATCAGGCTACCTATTTGGTCTGAGCTTAGATATCATCTACACCGGATAGGTCTTTTTAGTGATATGGAGTGCTTTCTTTATGACGAAAGCACAATGCACATTATGCGCTTTGACAAGGCCTAGAAGGAGAATATTCAGTCCGGAATTTCTAACCCTGGCTGATTTCAAGAAGGGGTTTTGGCACAAAAGACCTTGGTCCTAGTGCCCGCCATATGATCAACACATTAATTAATAATAATAATAGTAGGCTGTCCAAAACTAAAGAAGGTATATAGAGAAAGTACTGCCAATTCGATATACCAAATTAAGAAAACAAAAACTTCTTCCCTCCCATATGGTCACTATTTCCGCTATTTTTCGTGCCCTTTCGCGCACCATGTACATTTACAAATTTGCTGTCAAATGACAAATGGCGCGAAAGTTTATTTTCCTCTCGGTAAAGTGCGCGCGCGAATTACATTGAAAAGACTGAATCGATTACATCGAAGAATTATCGTGCAATAAGTGTAAGTTAATTAATTTTAATGTTAAACATTAAATTTAGAACCGTCATAGTGACATTTACCATGTAATTAGTTGAGTTTTTCGTGCTTTCGCGTAAATGTTGTACCACAGCACTGCGCCATACTTAATTTAAGGGTAGAGCAGCCAACTTAAAAAAAACCGGATGAGGGAAGATTCTTCGTGCAGTTTAACGAACCTGGGCCATATTGGCGGTACTTTCTCTATATACCTTCTTTATCCAAAACTAGCCGTCCCAAGAGGATGATTACCAAATAAACATCGTAACCAAAATTTCACTAACAAATAGACATTTTCCAAAACATTGAATTTTTCCAGCTTATTCGATCAAGACCAGTGGCGTCCTCTAGTACCGGAGGTCAAGATCCACTTTGGGTCGATGCACGAGCTGAATATGTAAGTAATCATGGATATTAATCAGACTTAAATAAAACAGGGAACCAAGTGATTATTAACCTTACTTTTTCAATTCAAATGCGAATCAGAATTGTCATTTGACCCCCCGGTTTTATTTAAGTCTACGTCCCACGTTTTTCATTTTAAATCTTACAAGTATTTTCATAGTTATAAAAAATGCAATCACAAATTTTCAGGACTATCTGTATGGGGCTAGGAGATATTATTTTATACTTTTTAGTCTTCTATGAGTAATTTTTTAATCGATTTTAAACATTTTGTTAATATTAGCGTGAAATAAGTAATAGGATTCTGTATGGACCCCTAACGAACAGACATACAAGAAAGCGAGTTAATACTGCATTGTCTTCCAGTTCTGAGCTATGCTTAAATTTTCAGGTCTAGCTCATCGGGAAGTTAGTTTAAAATCGATTGCAAAATTCGCACCGAACAGACAGACACAAGAAACGAGTAAATAAAAATGTAGTAAAAAGCAAAGGAATAACACGTAATTAGAACTATTAGAGTGCACAGTGAAGCACTTTAAAAGAAAAAGCTTTCAACGGAGATTGCAATAGCTCTTAATAGCAATAAATACGGGAAATAAAATTTCTTTATTTTTTATTTTCACTTTAACATAGAATCCATTATGCTGCGATCCCTAACTGTTTGACCCATTACATTTTCATCGAAGTTGTCTTCAGGCTACCAAATTTATCAGTGGAGCCTCATTGAGTTTTAATTGTGGAAAAGAAATAGAAAAAGAGCGTTCAAAATTGTTCAGCGTATTTCTGTACAGGAGAGCGAGGAATGTTGGCAGCATTTATATAAAACATACCATTAATTCCCAGTTTTTCTGAGATTTCTTTCCATTTCTTTTTTGCTTAAGGAATGTATTCCTATATTGCTGTTGTTCTTTTATTTTATATATAAATCCACTTTCAACTAACTTTTCCTCAAAATTCATTTTTAATAACTCGCTTTCAAACTTAGCGTGCCAAGATTACCTTCTAGCATGTAGTGTCAAACTCAAATTAAAACTGTTAGTCCTTAATGATGTTTTCAATCGAAGTACTCCTCAGCCGTCAGGTACACGTGAGCTGTTTAACTAACGATCGAGTATGCTTTGAATTAGCATATTGCCTGAATTTAACTATCGGTAAGATAACTGTGTAATTTGACACAAATTACTTTCGTCGTCTGATTATTATAAAAAATTGAGGAGTTGGTTGGTTGGTTTACGAAGGGGGAAAGATGCGTGTCTTCCTTGCACTGAGGCCTTAAGTGGCCCGTTGTACGCCCCCTGCTCGGTAGCGTACCCTAAAGTCCAATGTCGAGTCAACGTAACAAATTGGATAATTCGATTATACCCTGATTTCTTAACTTCTGCTAAATCTTGGCAGTAGAATGTTCCTAAGATTCTATACCATTTTGCGTTAAGAATCGGGGTATAATCGAATTATCCAATTCGTTACGGGGATTAGTTAGTTAGTTTAGGGTACGCTGCCGAGCAGGGGGTGTACAACGGGCCACTAAAGGCCTCAGTGCAAGACACGCATCTTTCCCCCCTCGAAAACCAACTAACCAACTCCACAATTATCTATTTTATTCATTAAAATCAATTTTTTATAATAATCAGACGACGAAAGTAATTTTGTGTCAAATTACGCAGTAGTCTTACCGATAGTTAAATTCAGGCATACTCGATAGTTAGTTAAACAGCTCAGTTGAAAAAATTAGAAATAGAATGGGTCGGTCGGATAAAGACAAGCGCTTAAAAATAAATATGTAAATAAGTACATACATTTGTTTTTATAGTAAAATTTTATTGAAATTACAAAGTTGCAAAAGTTACTTAACTTTAGGTTTCTTAACCTTTAATTGTTTCTCTGTTTTCACTTTCTTATTTCGAATTTTTTCAATACTTGCAATTTTCTTAACCTCCTTTTTGCTATGTTTTTTATCTGCTTTATGCTCCTTTAAGTCAACTCTTTTCTTTGATGCCTCTTTCTTAATCGGCTTCAAATTTGTTTTCTCTAACTCCGTTGAAATTATTTCTTTCGAAACCACCTTTTCTTTTTTTGGCAAAGACAACTGAACATTAGAATGATCTTCCCGTTTAAATTTTTTTTGGAAAATTCCATGTTGATTTGAAGGGGTTTGAATGACTAAGCGATTTTCACCAATTTGGAAATGTTTATTCGTGGTTTCCATTACATCTTCAAAAGTAGGCAGATTGACCACTGCTGTAGCTGTGGTCTTGCTTTTTTGAAAAGAAAGTTTTATATCAATGGCGTTCGGGAAAACTTTTTCAATTTCAGATATACTTGAGTGTGCGGGAATATTACTAACACATACTGTATTAGTTCGTGGATTGTTTACTTTGTTAAAAGTAGGTTGATATCTGTTTGACATTCCATAATTTCGTGGATTGTTTCGAAGTAAGGCTTTTCGAATTCTTATTTCACGCATGGCTTTCCTTAGCAGTCTCATTGCTGACTCTTTTGGGTCCTCCCACTTTGGTATATCGATGAACATCGGTTCGTCTTCGAATTTCACGTTTTGCAGCTCCTTAATTGCTTTTAGGCGAATTTCCGAATTTTCGAACTCTACAAGACAATCTGAACCAAATTTACCAATGGTGTGAACTTTTAACGCAAGAGGGCAATGCTTCCTTATAGTTTCTTCTTTTATAATATTCGTTTTACAGGAAGTCGAAACTTGTAGGCATTTTCCGTATAAATTTATAGACCATTCTAACGCGGAATCAGTAAAATTTGCGTCACGTGTTTTTTGGTTAGAGTCTTTTTCTTTAATTTTCGAATCAGATTCTGTACCATTTTCTTTATCCTCTTCTTGATCTCCACTTTCATCTTCGGATTCAACTGTTTCAGATTCTGATTCATTGCTTTGTTCTTCTTCAGAGGCTGATTTTTCACTTTGTCCTTCTTCAGATTCGGCATCCATTACGGATTGCTCTGTTTCAGATTCAGAAGACATTCTGCAAAGAAATCACATTATAATATGAAAGTAGTAGTAGTAATCAATACAAAACGGAAATAAGGATCAAAAAGTCAATAAATTCTGTCTAAGTTAAGTATAGGATTCATTATGATAGAAGGCGCATTGCGCTCGGATATTAATATAAGGATAAGTTCGAGACGGAGTTGCGTACTTAGATTTCGTACGTATTTATTTTTTTATTTTTTTATATATGATGTTGCCAAAGGGAATGCCCTATGATGCTAAAGCACAGCCTTGGCAGGAAAGAAATTAAGGAAAAGTTTTAGGCTTATAAGACGAGGGAAAAACAGAAGATGCAACATTTGGACAGATAACGGGGAAGAACTATACTCTCAGGTGAACATATGGCACCGTGAAATAACGCCATATACAATAAAACTATGTTGGTGGTAAGGTGTACATTTAAAAAAAAAAAAACAATTCCGAAATCGAAAATTGTACATATATTTTCTTGTACAAATTTGCCTTTTCTTAAATTTGAATTTGGAGAAGACTCAGTATTTGGAAATATTTGCACCCTAAAATGTGTACATTGATATGTAAAGGGCGGCCATACACAGCTTATATTCTTCTTTCTAGTGATATAACCCACAGTAAACTCTTAACGCAATATTTTTTAAATTTAATCATTTTAATTAACTAATATCATGTAGTAAAGTAAATTTCTCATACATACATCTATAAATTAAAAATTAACAATAAATTTTATTCAATAAGTCTATAAATCTTGCGAAGCGAACATTAAAATGGGGACATTTTATTTATGTTAGGCTCTCATACTCGGTGATTTACCGAACTCTCTTTTAGTTATTTAATCAGAGTTGATGGCGAAAAAGGACCGTTTTTGCAAGTATTAAGTCGAGCCAATAGTCGCCAAATGTTGTTTAAACTAAATTAAGTACAATGGGACACAGAAAACATTGTAATGTCATAAATAGAAAAACTTATAAAACTTACAGACGAAGGCTGGCTGATGAGGAAAATTACGGTGTTTCTGAGCATATCACGAAACCAAGTGTTTGATGCTGTCAAATACTACTAAAACTACGGAGCTTGTTAACAAGTTTTCTCTCGTAAACGATCACGAAAAACCTCAGCACGTATTGACAGAAAAGGATGGATATCAAAAAGATAGGTATATTTTCCCTGAAGAATTTTTGGTTTTTATTCATGTATATATTATCTAAGGGTAATTGTAATTAAGAAAAAAGCCAAATAAAGTCAAATATTTTAATATGTATGTGACAAACATGGCAACAAACAACTTAATACAAACCACTATAAAAACAAAATCTTATCAAATCTTAAAGGCTGCAACAGAATTTGCAGCTGGCGCTGGTGCTGGCGCGTGAACTGTCAAAAGTTAAAAAGTAAAAAAAGTTTGATATCGTCGACAGAATTTGTAGCTGGCGCTGGTGCTGGCGCGCACTTTTGCCTACTTTCAACTTCTTGGTGCGCGCCAAATGTGACATTTCTAAATTAATGGATTTGGAGCACGGTTCTAGAGACAAATTTAATTAAAACTATTCAGAACAACATGTATTCTGAGATTTATCACATCCCGAACATAAAACCTAGAAACGAAGGTAAAACCAAAGATTACTCTACGCAGTAGCTTCAGCCTCATGAAGAAGTAATTCCGAAGCTGTCACTGTGTTAAGGCCATAATACAATAGCGGCTTCGGCTTTTACTTCGAATTCGAAGCCGATTCCTGTCAAAATCAAACATGAGTATGGTACAGCTGCTTAACATAATGACGGCTTCGGCTTTAAAAAAAATCCGAAGCCGAAGCGCATATCACTTGATGTTTGATTTTCAAAGCCGAAGCGTAGCAAAGACGGTAAATAAAAATGTCGTTAGAGGAAAATTTGATAGAGTTTCTTAGAGTTAATAATTTTTTATACAATAAAAGAGATAGGGATTACAATAATAACAACAAAAAGGATATAAATATGGAAGAATATTAGCGAGCAAATGGGTATTCCAGGTATTTATTCATATTTTAAAGAATAAAAAAATTCTTTTATTTTGTGATTTGTTATGGTAATTGTTAATTATTAAGTGAAATAGATGTATTCATTTTTAATTCTTTTGTGATTTAGATATAGCAATTTCTAACTATTTTGTCATTAATTTATAGTAGTTTTTAAGTATTTCGTGTAATGGTTTTAGAAATTTTTAATTTGGGAGAGTATTAACGAAAAAAAATTGATATTGCAGTAGCTTAAAACTCATGAAGAAGTAATTCCGAAGCTGTCATTGTGTTATGATCGGCTTCTTAGAATAAAGAACTAGAGGAAAGGACATCATTCGGAAAAATGTAAGCATTTTGCTATATGTAGTAGAACCCAAGCGTTGTGTGCGTTTCGACATGAAAGTAGTAAAATTATGCTTGTATACAGGAGGGGCCAACTTATTTTGATATTTTAAATTAGGTGTTTTTAAAATATATTCTTATAACACTTTTAATATAATATAACTTTGCCCGAACATATTTTATTAATTTACTTAATTTTACTATTTAAAAACACTGCTTATGCCCCAAATATTTCAGTATTACGGAGACGACTTTGATTTCAAGGCGACATTCGGTCCAATTTGACATTTCAGGCGTCATTCCCCCTTAACCCACTCGCCACTTGGCACAGAAGCAAAAATGCTTATCACACGTACAGGGTTTTTACTTAAGATAGCCTTTCCTTTCGTTCTATATTCTAAGATCGGCTCCAAATCATCTGTTTTGACAGTAGGCGGCTTCGACTTTAAATTCGAAGTAAAAGCTGAAGCCGCTATTGTATCATCGTTTTAATAGGTCTGTTCTTTACAGCCACTCCGAGTAAAAAAAAGCCAAAAAGAGCCATTTGCTACTCTAGTCGGTGTTCTTTGAGAAAAGAGTAGGAATCTTCTTGCGCTTTTTATGTTCTTTGAGAAAAGAGCAGCAATCTAGAGTGTTTTAGAGCCAACTTGTCTGTTCCTACTTTAAACAAGGTGCAGCTTTCTGACGTTTAAGGCTGGAACACAATGTGGCGCTGGCGCTCGTAGCTGGCGCGGTAGCTAACTCGGAAATGTCAAATTTGGCGCGCGCCAAAAGTTAAAAATATTGAACTTTGCGCTACAGCGCCAGCTACACATTGGACCGCCATCTCTTAATTTCCATATTTTTAACTTTTGACAGGTCTGGCTACCGCGCCAGCTACGAGCGCCAGCACCACATTGTGTCCCGCACTTTAATATCAGGTTATTTGAAGTTAAACTTGTTGACGTTTCAGATCGATCTATGGAAGTATTTGAACTTTTATTAATTAAGTGTAAATTTAAAGCAGTCTTTTACGAAATGCATAAAGGTACAATCGGTAATTCGTTTGGAAAGATATTTTGTGTGTCATGCTCACCAAACACTAAGAAATTGAAGACAGGTTTATTATTATTATTATTAGGTCTGTTCGTTGACGCCACTCCGAGTCAAAAAGAGTCATTTAGAGCCATTTCTTACTCTAGTTGTGTTATTTGAGAAAAGAGTGGCAATCTTCTTGCGCTTTTTGTGTTCTTTGAGAAAAGAGTCATACTCTTTTCCACTCCTTTTTTGTTCTTTGAGAAAAGAGTAGCAATCTAGATTACTTTAGAGCGAACTTTTCTGCTCCTGCTTTAAATAAGGTGCAGCTTTTTGACGTTTAAAGGTCTGTTTGTTTCGCTGCCAGAAAATTGCAGAAGTAGTGTAGAGTGTAATCGATGTGACGTCAAAGGTGTAGCAATTTGCCCTACACTAACGTCAGCGAAACAAACGTTTTATGTGCAATTTTCTGTCAATAATATTTAACGGAATGTGTTTTGGTTAATACAATTGTTTAATATCACAAATAAAACGGAAAATAATGTATTACCGACTTTAATGCAAGAAATTATGTGTGACTCGTCTGATAATTAATTAAAATCACTTCAATTACGACCGGCTTTGTTTGACAATTGTCTGAGAAATGTCAAATATCTGCCTGCACTCTCTGCACTTCATCCAAAGAAGTGCAGAAATCTCCACTTTTTTGCAGCGAAACAAACGCATTGCAGTTGCACTAACTTTGCACCGAGAGCGAAACAAACGCCGTTTGACGTAAATTTTGCACATAGTGCAGACAATTCAGAAAAAGTGGAGCGAAACAAACAGACCTTAAGATCGAGTGATTTGAAAGTGACTTTTTGTTAATCAAGTTAAAAAATTTAAGTATTGTGCTGCAAAATGCAGAAAGTAACAATGGTAAATTCTTGTGGGAAGATATTTATGTGGCATGCTCGCCAAATACTGCAAAAGGATTAGTTGTCTAAAAATTTTTGAATGATAATTATATTCAAAACAAAGTGACAGTCAGCTGTTAAGAGTGGAGTATTGCATCCAATCTGGTTTTGCTACTCGGATTAGAGTAGAGTTGTGCGCTGCTATTTTATACTCTGCTCTTTTTGAATCGGAGTAGAGTCGCGCCGAGATCTGCGCCACTCGGAGTGGCCTCCGCGAACAGACCTATTCTAAAATAGAATTGTCAGTCAGTTGTCAATAGTGCATTCTGGTTTTGCTACTCGGATTGGAGCAGAGCTCTGCGCTGCTATTTTATTTCCTGCTCTTTTTGCCTCCGAGCCGAGATCTACTCTACTCGGAGTGGCTGTAAAGAACAGACCTAATGTCTCCGGAGTCACGCTTCGGAAGCAAACTCGAAAACACCCAATGTATATACCTACCTACATACGTCCAATAATTGAATGCTCTTAACCTCAAAATGGATCAACGTTAAGCAAAGAATAAATCTGAATGTGCTCAACTTTATTTTTGGGCAGTCTATTGTCCAAATTGTCCTGAAATCTCAGTGTACACATAAAGGGAAGTAAGTACACAGTCTTACTCGTAGATTATTTTCAACATATTTGAATTCTTTACCTCTGACAACCTAAGCACAATTGCCGGGTACTACTCTTTACCTGTACTTCCGTGTATGCAGAAATTGCACAATTTGGAGGTGATAAAAAGCTAGCAAATTCCTTCACGGCTTGTAAATTAAAACACAACTTTTAAATTGCTATAAGTTTGCATTTCTTGAGCTTTTTTTTAAAATAAGATACGTACACGCGATAGCCAACAAAAAGTTAAACCACGCTTATTGTGATTTCCTTTTTATCATTCTTCTTCTTCTTCTCCTACTATAGGCCCCATAGTCACACACAAAAATTCGGCATGTTTTCTGCGATAGTACAGTCATCCCGAAAATCTTACTGGAAAATGAAACTCCTACACGGAAACGATGACTGGAGGAATGAAGCGCTGACGGCTGAATCTTTAAGAAATGTCCGTATCACAATTAATATAAAACTTCGATTGATTCGTAGTTACATTACTTCTTATGGCAGCTGGGGGGGGGGGGGGGGGGGGGTGATTTTTCTTTAAACTCGCCGTGTGCCCTAATTTTTGAGCTGCAGTTGCTGTCTGTTCTGCCAGAAGGCTTATGAATTAATTACAATGTCAAACGGCGTGAGGATTACTATTTTGTCAGAAATAAATAAATCTCGACGACCAATAAAATTGAATCAACTTTGGAAAATAATTTTGTTTTTCACTCTGAACGGTTGAGCTCAGCCTCATCTCATGGACAAACATTTCCAGTTGGACACTTCATTCGTGCCCCCGATCGTTGGAGAAAACGTTCGTCGGCCCAGTTCCTTATTTATTTAGCTGGAGTGTTGGGATGTCCGTTGAGCAACTTTCATATTGTATGGCCAGAAGGTGTCCACTCAATTAAATACTATCAACGAATTTTAAAAATGAACTGCTAAGAAGTGATGAGAATTTAACATTAGGCCTGATGTCAACGGAAGATGTCTGTGCAGCTTCATGTACATCTCAAAGATGTTTGGCATTTATAACTGGCGGCGAGGGAATTGAAAAAAAATTTCTAAAACATTTTGTTTAACTGTTAAAGAAACTTTTGTTGTTATTTTCTTATTAAAGTTGAAATAACTTCATGAATGAGTTTTTTACTGGGAAATTCATTTTTAAACTCTGTTTGGGTTGAGTTCAATATTTAACAATTAGCCGCTACAGCCCGGTATTGTGTTCATTTAGACAGACCTTTTTCACGTTAAATTCTTGACAGCAAAGTTATTTGTTTTGAACTAGCCGTGTTTTTTTAATGAGCGGTTCATCAGATCATTAAAAGAACGATTAGGGAAATTTTTAAAATAAAACTGCAGCTCACTTCCCAAGTTACATATTTTTCAGTTTTAGACGTTTTAGGTTTCTATTTTACACCAAAGATAAAGCCCAATCGTAAACAAGAAGATATACAATATTAAATATATTTAAAACGCATTGAAAAAAATTGTGTTTGTGGATTTAACCAAAATTTTAATTTCTTTCGTTATATTGCACATTCACAAAAATGACATTTCTATTGAAATTGAAATTGGCAGCGTTTTATTTTCAAGGGAAATTTCTTAAATTCCCTTGAGCGGGATAGTGAACTAGATCATGAACTGGTGCAGCAGTTTGTATGGCGGAGATCTATATAGCTTATTAAAAAAACACAGCTACTATAGGTGGCTACTTTTGACGATCAGCTGTCCTATATTTTTGTTTATTTTTTGTGTTTCACAGCTTAGTCAAATAAATTTGTTGACTGAAATGTGTGATGATTGTGATATGGTCCTGTTCAGATGAATCTCAAGCTAAAACATACAATTTGGGAAACAACTGCCATCTACAGGTGAAAACTAAACACTTTTAGCTGCTAAAAACACAATACTGCGTTTTAGCTAAATATTTAGCGACGAAATTTCTAAGCTAAATTTCCATACAAAAACCCTGACTCGAATTTTCAATGCCGGGCCTTAGAGAAATACGTGACAGTGAGTCAAAGTGGACCCGTGAAAACAGACCAAAATGGTGCTGGCTTGAAGTGGAAGAGCTTGGCGCAGTGACCTACAAACGTGTGATTGGAATAACCAAGGGGATTGAAGTGAGGGTGGAGTACTGAAGAAACCCAGCTATTCCTCGCCTGCCCAAGGGACCCAATAGAGGCCTGCTTGGAGGTTTTAAGGTAAGAGACGTTCGAATGTACGGGCCTGTTTTTCGAGGGTTGCCACCTACCACATGAAAAAATCCTTTAGTAATTATGTATTGGCGGATTTGGTTCATCATCACGCCACAGATACAGGTTCAAACCTTGGCCTGCCCATGAGTATTTTCTTAATTTGCAATAAAAATAAAAATTCCCTCCTTGACTTGTTTAAATGTTCGTTTTATGGGAAAACTGACCACACTCATATTTGCAAATTATTTGGCCGTGTTTGTGTCTGACTTGTGTTGCTAACTATAACGCTGTCCGCTGATATTCGTCTTTAAGCACTCCATTAACATATTCGTCTATTTGCCAAATCCACAAATATTTGACCGAGATACCCGGATGTGTGGAGCCGGTCTAACAATTTGATTAATTTAAGATTATTAAACTTTGCTTTCGCAAATTGTATGGACAGTTCCTTCAAAAAGAAAAGCTGAGCCGTACAACTTTTTGAACTGGTAACGGACTACTACAATGAACAAAATGGCTAAAAACTGAATTTTTTTACACTTATATGGTGCGGGAGGGAGTTAATGATTGCAAGTTTACGTGTAATTTGCGGTACCTTCTGAACCACCGACATTATTCTACAACCCCCAATGGCCATATATATACGGATAGGACTTCATTATTTTGGGGTGAGGGTAACTTCTTTTTAAAATGATTTTCGTGATTTAACTGAATAGATGATCTCTTTTATGCATATTATTGTTAAAATTGTGTAAATTTTATCTTAAAAATAAATAAATATTATAATTTAAATAATTTCTGTTTATAGTAAAACTTTATTGAAATTAAATCTTACTAAGTGAAGTTACTTCTCGACTTGGTTTTTTAAATATCTCCTTTTCTTATCTTATTATTATTTATTATTGAAATTATTTTCAATACTTGCTTTATTCTTAATTTTCACATTCTTGCAATGTTTTCAATCTGCCTTATATTCTTTTTTAATTCTCTCCTTTTCCGGTGGAAGCCAGTTCACCTTTTGGTGAGGAAAACATTAGAGCGGTCTTCCAGTTTTCGTTTGATTCCTCTGAAATAAGGACCATTCTTCCGGAGACTTTTAGCTGCAAATGATTGTTCTCTCAATAAATGAACTTTTAAATTGTTTTCACCAATTCGACATTGTTTATTTTTGGCTTCCCGCGCATCTTTTTCACTGGGCATAGTCACGACCGCGGTCAATGTATTGTAATATTTCCTAATATTAACTTTTATACGAATGGCTTGCGGGAAAACTTTTTCAATGTCAGGTAGACTTGATTCTGCAGGAATATTTTGTACAAGTAACCTACAAGGTATTGAATCTTCTACTTCAATTAATTTTTCCGTGGCTTTTTTTACCACAAACAACGCTCCATTATGTGGGTTCTCCCATTTGGGTACTTCGAATCTCAACGCATTCCCATTGATCTTCATGTTATTTAACTCCCTCATTCCTTTTATGCGGCTTTCTGAGTTGTCAAACACCACAAAACAATCTGGATCACTCTTGGTACCGTAAGAGTGAACCCCTGACACAAGTTTGCAACGATCATTTACAATTTCCTCCAAAAAATGTAAATTAAGGACCTTATTGACAAAATGAACTTGTAGGCACCTTCCATATAAATTTGAATAGATTTCAAGCAGTGAATGTGTCCAATGCGTATGTTCGTTTGAGTTGTTTTCTTTGTTTTTTGAACCAGGTTTTTCGTCCCCTTCGTCTTCCCCATCTTCACCTTCAGATTCTGAGTTATCTACTTGTTCTTCTTCAGAGGCTGATTTTTCACTTTGTTCTTCTTCAGATTCAGCATCCATTTCGTACTGCTCCGGTTCAGATTCAGAAGACATTCTGCAAAAAAACCAAATAATAGTGTGAAAGAAAGCGGATAGCGTTGGAATATTTGTTAAATGTAAAGCAAAAAGTCAGAAAACAAATTACTAAATTACATTACATTACAATTACGGCTAAAATATGTATAAGACCGCTTGCAAGTGCATTAAAATTTTGGTCACCGGTTTGAAAAACATGGTTTCTAGAAAAACGCGTTTTAAAATTGAGCAATGAATAAACAGCGAAATTCTGTAACTTACACAGAATCATCGATACCAGGTTCATAATATACGGTCAAATCTACTTCACTTTACTTTCCTGAGGTGGGTACCCTGAAACATAATAAAACCGAAATTTTTTGTGCTACAGAAGAGGCCCGACTTGTTCCTACCTGTCTGATCCGTCTGCTCGTGGTAGAAGTGATCGGACTGAGTGGGTTTTCGGAAGACATTATCTTATTGCTGCTGGGCAAAGTGGAATTAATATTATAAAAGGTGCAAATTAATTTTTTTTACTTAAAGGGAAGAATAAATTTAAAAATCATAAAATTGTAAAAACCACTTTTCCCAAAATGAGGGGAATTAATTTGGAAAGATAAAAAGTTTAAAAGTCTATTTTATTTTGAAAAAAGGGGAGAGTCTTTTCAGGAACAAAGATATATTGGCGATATTTCAACGACATTGTTCAGTCTTACTTCTGAAGAGCCATCAACATCTTTCGAAGGGGTCTGGTAGTAAATCCCGAACGTCAAAATCCCGAAAGGTAAGATCCCGAAAAAAATCCCAAACAAGCGCGGACTGCTCCCCACGACAGGCTTTCCGGATTGTGTTCAGGATTTTGATATTAAAATTAAAAAATGTTGAAACCAGGTTTATATGCATGAATATTTATATATTTATTAAGTTAGTTTTAAATGCAAAAATGCTAATTTTGACTTTATATTTATCATGAATAATTTTTCGTTGTCTTTTTTTCTTTTGTAATATGCTGCTTTGCGTGTCCGTGGCAAATTTTCGTGTAAAAGTTCGGAGGGACTCAAAAAAAATGGTTCATAAGAGGGTTTACTGACTATTGGAAGCCCATTGAATCTTCTTTTCCTAGCAATTCCTGATCAAAATTAAATGTAATTATAAATTTTATCTGCTAAATAAAATATCTGCAGAGCCAACAATAAAAACAAAATTGTGCAAATTTTACACAAAACGGTAAATGTCATAAAGACAAGGCATTGTAATGCATTATATGCATGAGGAAAATATATTTGTTTAGTCATACGGTTAGGATTTCGTTCTGTTTGGCCATTACGTTTGTTCATATGTACATATAAGTGTCATTCCACACTTGTGCTTCCGCAGGATGAAGTCCGCACGAGTGCCCACACCTGTCGTGTCGGATTTTATATAGAACACGCAATGAAGCGTGTGTAGTGGTAACATTAAAGGATTTTCCGAACCCAAATAAACCTTGCTTTGAATGTATGCGTGCCGATGCGACGATAAATAGGTAAGTTCTCCAACAAACTGCGATAAAGCAGGACAAGTGTGGTACGGCACTAAGCAACGTGTAATATTTTGCTTTCTGATTTTTCGGGATTCTGACCTACTCCCCTTTCGAAGAAATACTACTTCGAAAGGTAAAGAGTAAGGATCCAAGAAGAGGTCAAGGAAGCCTGTTACTCCTATTAATCTTCCAGTGAAGATGACGTTTAAATCACTTTTGAAGAAACGTATGACGATATTAATTTTGTTTCCGATGTTTCAGTTGACGAATTAATGAGAGCAGTCAAAGGATTAAAGAAGAATTTTGTATAAATTAAGTGGTAATTTAGATTCCTTTATTAGCACCAACTACAAACCGTTGTTTTTCATGAATATATTGTTATTTTTGCTTTAAACTACATGTTAACTTACCTTGATATCCACAGTTACCCTGAAGGCAATTTTAAATTTTATATGTACGATTAAGAATCACTCATTTTGCAGGAAGTTAGATTAAATATCAACAATACTAACTTAGCTTTGTTTACGGTTGTAACACAACTCCTTGAAATTGTATATTAAGTCAAAGTAAAATTACGTAAATTCTGTCTGCTAAGTTTATCTGATTATGTAAAACCGCTGTTTTAATGTTCAGTATATTAAAATTTCTGCTTGAAAGAACTTAACAGCCTAAGTCTGAGGAATTTTGAGCAATCTTTGCAGTTCTTTCAACATTTTCCCTCTTCTTAACGGATAATCCATTATTAGATTTGCGTTACTTAAAACTGCAAACAACAATTTTAACTGTTAATTTATGTTTTACCTGTTTCTTAATTAGACACATCAATAATTTATAAATAAATAACTGCTTGACGTATTTTGATTGTTTACTGCACAACCGGGGAGATTTTAGTTTCCGTGGCACACCGATTTGACGATGAATTTCGATAAAGCACCCCAAAATAAAACGAAAATAATAAAAAAAAAAAATACGCGTCGAACTTAGAACCTGTGTTTTTGGGAAGTCGGTTAAAAATAAATTTTTTTGATATCTGGTTTAGATTTCAAGATATTCGAAGATAGCGCGAATTTTTTTATTACACTTTCTGGGAAGAAGAGGTGTATAAATAAGTCTTCTAGTTCTTTTATTAACTCCCCCCACCCTGCAGAGGCATATATTTCCATGGATAGCTAATAAAACATCTAAAAGCCTAAAATACACCTCTTTTGACAAGTCTTGAAGTGATGTGTTTTTAAAATTTTAAGATCGAATATCTCCAAAACTATCAATATCTTATTAATCCATACCTTTTCTCAAAAGATAGTTCGTTAATGTATTATAAGTTAAAAACACAATTCTTGAATTGTTGTAAATGAGCTTTATTCTGTGCGGGCACCGGCTGTCAGAAATATTTTCACGTTTATCGTGATTTTGTCTTAAATGTTATTTATTGGTGCTTATGTTTTACACCCTGTTTCTGTTTTTCGGACGGACTTCTTCTTTTTATAAGGTAATATATCCAATGACTTCCAGTGCGTGTACAGTCTTAGTGCTTTTGTCGCATGAAAATTTGTCCACACGTGGATATACAATTGTATTCATTTAGCGGCTATAATTTTAGCAGAATTTTGACAATAAGGTTATATGTTTTGAGCTATTGGTGGCTGCTCTTGCCATTTGCATTTTTGACTTTATTTCATCTCCTTTGAGATTTAGTTTTTAATATTTTTTAACAGAGAAGTAATAAAATAAAAAATTTTAATTATTTCGATTCACGGTTTAAATTTACAGAGAATTTTCGGTTAGAGCTCCCATCTACATGTCAAATTTAAACCTTTTAGCTACTGAAACAATACCGAGATTTGACTAAATTTGTATTGTGTTCATATTTCTAATTTGCAGTATTGTTACTAAATACGATTCGATTGCAAACGATCGTAAATATAAGAAATTTAGAAGTAAATGAGATTAAAAAGTGATATTGTACTTGTGTGAGATGTTAGTTTTAGGTCCATTCAATTCTAAATGCCCTATATTTACGATCGATTGCACTGAAATCGTATTCAGTAATAAGCCCCCTGCGATCAATACGAACTGTTGGAGATATTCTTGCTTATTATAGCATTACGAATGCCACTTACACATTTTAAAATTCCACGAACCAAATTATTCCCTAAATAATAAACAATATTTACATTAAAAGTAAAAGAGGATACTAGTGATAACTCCGATATTTTGCACCATATTTTCTACATACATACATACATTTTAAAAACTAAAATAAGACAAGGAAACACAATACAATCAAATTGTATATATTTTCCCAAACAATAAAATTGTTTTGTGGTTTTTAATTATCTGGGAGCATTTAAAAGTCCTCGTGATATAATTAAACGTTGAATTTGTGATGTTCCTTCGTAAATTTGCAGAATCTTTGCATCTCGCATTAATTTCTCAACCGGATATTCACTATTAAAGCCATTTCCTCCAAATATTTGTACAGCATCTGTGGCAATTTTCATTGCCATATCAGAAGAAAAACACTTTGCTATCGATGCCATATAGCTATTTCGCTTACCTGCATAACAGTGAGATTGTATAAATTCAATAATTATACTTAATACTGCATAACCTACCTTGGTCAATTTCCCAAGCTGCTTTTTGATAAGCGAGTCGACCAACTTCAACTCCCATTGCCATGTCGGCAAGCATGAATGCTACTGCTTGATGATTACAAATGGGAACCCCAAATGTTTTTCGTTCCATAGAATATTTTAAAGATTCATCCAAGCATCTTTGAGATAAGCCAACGGCCCCAGCTGCAACTAATGGTCTTGTTTTGTCGAAAGTCATCATAGCAATTTTAAAGCCGGCGCCTTCTTCCAGAAGTACATTTTCCTTTGGCACTCGCACATCTTCAAATGTTATTCCTCTAGTATCGGATGCACGCTGACCCATGTTAATTTCTTTGCGACCAGGAGTAACCCCTGGTGTGTTACGTTCTACTATAAACCCAGTAAATGCTTTGCCAGTAGGTACTTTGGGATTGGGATCTGTTCGTGCTAGTACAAAATACCAATTGGCAATTCCTCCGTTAGTTATCCACATCTTTTGCCCATTAATTACGTATTCGTCTCCCTTTTTTACGGCAGTTGTTTTAATGCCACTTACATCGGAGCCAGCTCCAGGTTCAGTAACACAAAAAGCAGCCAATAGAGGCTCTTCTACTAAACGCCCCAAGTACTTTTTCTTCTGTTCTGGAGTGCCACACAAAATAACTGGAATTTGCTACAATTTATACGCAATAACACCCTCCGATCTTACTCAAAACTTACGCCAATAGATGTGACCTCAATTGGAATCATAATCCCTGGGCATCCGTAACCCAATTCTTCAGCAATAATGCTATTTGTAAAAATGTTTAAGCCTGGACCGCCGTTTTCTATAGGTATGTGACCGTTCATGATACCTAATTCCCATGCTTTCTTTACCACTTTCCATGGAAATTCTCCCGTTCTATCATGATGAGCTGCTACTGGAATGATTTCCTCCCTCACAAATTTTCTAGTTACATTTTGTATCTCATATTGCTCCTCACTTAAAGCAAACGATGGAGATGAAAATAACCTCCTTCCTACATAGGATATTCGGGAAATGTCACAGGTAACTTTTGCGTTACAGATTGCCTGAAAGGATTATGATTATCAGAAGATTGAAGTGTTCCAAATATTAGCTAGTTACGCGCGCAAACGCCATTGAATGCAACACAAAATATAATAGTCTCTACTAAACAAATACTTTTAAAATTAAAGTAAAATGCTAACCAGTACAAAGTCTAACCAAAAAGCACCTGGAAAACAACGAACTCATCGTTAGACAACAGTTAGCTTCCCTTTTAATCGGTTTGACAATCTTTGCTTCTTCGCACTTCGTAAACATAGTAATCCGCAAACGCAAGCTGCTTATTTCAAAATTTCATATTTGACAATTAAGAATTCACAATAGCATCCGCAAAGTACTTTTAAAACGAAAGTCTATTCAAAAGGTTTTAGTATAGCTCACCAATTAGTTGTTTTTCATCCTAATATTACAAAACCCCTTCAACAAACCTAATTTCGTAATGCATGGACCGATTTAGATAATTCCTTTTTTGTTGTAAACTTTTTTATCATCCTCCATTGATAGTAAAGAAAAACATTTGGTCCCAGGGTGGGGTGGGGAGGCAGGGGGTGGGTAGTCTAATTTCGTAACGCTTGGACCGATTTAGATGATTTTTTTGTTGGGTAGAGTATTTTCCCCGATTGGTACGATGCCAACAAAATTTTGGTTGGCTGGGGATGGGGGTAAGGGGTTAAACCTAATTTCGTAATGCGTAGACCGATTTGAATAATTCCTTTTTGGTTGTATAGATTATGATACCCCATTGCTAATAATGAAAAGTATTTGGTGTTAGGGTGGGGTGGTGCGGGGAAGGATAGTCTAACTTCGTAACGTGTGGACCGATTTGGATGATTTTGAATATGTTAGCCTACTGATACGACAACAATTTATGAGGTGTGGTGGGGTGCGGAGAGGGCGTTACTCAATTTCTTAATTCACACACCTATTTGGAAGATTAGTTTTTGTGGTGTACAATATGATCCTCCGTTGTTACTATGTATATGGAAAAATGTTGACCTAGCGTTGGGGTGGGAGAGGGGTAACCTAACTTTGTAGCCCAAACTATACCGAACTGAGATTTAAAACTTTACTTCAAAAGTAAAGTTCATGTAACAATATACCCAAATTTTAAACTCAGTAAAAACTTAGTTCGGTTTAATTTGAGTTTGTCATGTAGCTTACGTCTTAAAGTTATATTAAAGGGTTATACCTATTGTGGAGTTGAAAAAGCGTATTTTTATGAATTTCTTTAGCGAAATTATTGATTACATAAATTCGATATTTATTTTATTTAATAATAAATATTCTTAAATACAATTTGTGAAATTTTGAAAAAAAAAACAAATGGCGGATCGGCACCCGTTTCCCTGCGATCTTTTTTTAAGGAGCTTTGCGGTGTTCCAAATATCTCAAGAACCACTGAACCCGTTTTAATGAAATTTCGTACGAATTTTCTTTATATATATCAGTTGAATTTGAACGAAGGGATTTTGATTTTATCGATAACTTTATTTTTAATTAACAAAAATGTAGAAAACGGTAACGTCATTTTTTTCACTTTTTTGGCTAATGCCATTTGTTAAAAAAAATATTTCTTCTTCAATCATTCGTTTAAGGAAAAGACTGATTCTTCAGTAAAGTAATTTCTTTAGAAATTTTGATTTCAGATGATCCTGCTCCTAGTAAAAACCGCAAAGCCCCTTAAAGGAAGAGGTCGCAGGGAAACGGGTACAGCACCGACACTTTCTTTGTTTTTTTAATCAAAATTTCACAAATTGTTTCTTAAAAGATGTATAACTAAAATTAAAAAAAAAAATCGAATTTATATAATAAATAGTCATTTCATTAATATTCGCGAAAAAAATTCCTGAATTATTCAACTTTTCTTAAAATACCTAATAACTTTAAAGTCGTGCAAAAAAGTTGCCACGACGTCGTATAGACTATGGTAAAACTGTGCTAGTTGTGGTGGGGAGGGGGATTACATCGGATATATAAAATGACGCGGGTCATGTGTTTTCCATAGCCCAGGAAAAGCAATGTCTAAAAAAAAAATTGGAAATAATGAATGTTAAAATAATAATAATTTGTGATGACGAACTTTGGCTACAAAGAACGGACTACGATAGGGCTATGGAAAGTGGGAACTCTTGGGACGAATGTGGATACGCGAAGATGATGGAAGTGACTGGTCCTAATTATCGTCGCCAGATTCTGTACGTAACTCAATAATTCAATACTATGAGGCGGTCTAACAAACGGATATAACAACTAAGGAGGCCTTCTACCAGCTCCTTGGCCACACCTTTGATAAGACTTCGAAAGGTGATATAAAAGTAGTCATGAGGGATCTTATTGCTAAAATTGCCTATAATATCATTGTCCTGGAACATCTAATGAGGATGTTTGAACTTGGAAATGAGGAGTTGTTTGTTGAATTTTGTAACTCGCGACAACTTTTCATCGGTGGATACTTATTTAAACACAAAAAATACTGGTTTTCCCCAAACGGTAGAACTGAGAATCAGATCGACCATATTGCTGTTTCGAAAAGCTGGAGAAAGTGTCTCCCCGAAATAAGCTCTAAGCACCGCACTGATATTGGAAGCGATCACCATCTTACAACAGCTAAGTTTCGCTTATATCCTGCAGCAGTACGCCCTCGTAACACAATATTTAACATGCCACGACTCAATGTTCAGAAATATATGTAAAACCATGACCATCCGCAGAACCGGGACCCATGGCATGTTGGTCTTGCCGCTCAACGCATTGATCCAACTCCGTCTCCGTAATTAATTAATTGCAGTCTTCAAATTGATGGGATAAATCATCCTAATTCGAATCAAGCAAACAATCGAGCGCACTCTAAACAGCACAATATGAACAGGCAGGCTTTTCTGAGGGTTTCCCTTGCAGCAATCACATCAACACCCTCCGAATTATCATCGAACAGCTTTACGTAGGAGAGGCATTAACGAAAAAATTATCACCATCATAAAGGTGTTCTACCGAGGAGCCCAATGTCACGTCCTATACAAGGCAAAATTGTCGGAGCCCTTTAAAGTGCTGAACGGAATGAGACAAGAATGCGTACTGTCACCTCTGGTTTTCCCGATCGTCATTAATGAACCATCGTGAGGGATTAGATGAAAATCTTTGAACCACCTTACGCACCTAGACTATACCGACGATGTTAAAAAGTCCTGAGTAGAGTAGGTCGCAGAGCAGTGCTTAAGATTAATGCTGCTAAAAACGAACTTATGAGCTTGGACTTCATGAGATAACATGAAATTTATCTTGAAGAGAAGCAAATAGAACAAGTGGATAAATCTTGCTGTCTCGGAAGCATAGTTACAACAAACAGCGGAGCTGAAGCTTATGTATTGGCTTGGATCAATAAGGCTCGAGTTGCATTTAATACTCTTTCCGAGGCGCAATAACAACATCTCCAGGCGCACTAAGCTCTGGATCTTGGAATCGAATATAAGATCTGTTCTGTTGTACGGCTTTTTAACATGGAAAGTGATCAGAAAAAATCCGCAAATTTAAAGGAAGGACTTCGATGGAGATTTATAAATACATGCTATAACATACTACAAGCTATAATAAATCGATCTATGATCGCCGCACAGAATTTGTCCCCCTATGCGTCGCTCGGAGATTATACATGTAGGTATTGCACACACAGCCTAGAGTAGGTACGTCACAAAGTCATCACTCCTTGACAAACTGAAAAGTTCCAAATAGTAGGGATTTTTTTAAAGAAACATTAACCGATATGAATGATAAAAGTAAGCGTAGCTAGACCTTGAAATAGGAATACATTGCGGGAAACATTCAAAGAGATTTTGATTATTCATTGCAGCCGTTAAGTTTGGATATTATCAATTAAGCAAAGAGAATTTAGTCCTTCTTATGTTACCAAAATACTAAGCAGTGGTCCTCTACTATATTATGTCAAAATTACTGAAAGTGAACTTTTGATTATCTTTTATTTTGGGAACCGAATAAATCTGCTTGTAATGTTGACATGTTGGCTTCAACATTTCTAACTTAAACGAGTTTATTTTAATTTCTATTAATAGTTATTTTTAAATTGCCGCCATTTACGCATATACATTGTAATATAATAAAACGGTCACCCAACCGGTCTCAACTTGTCTCATAATTCCTACAAGCGATAAATATCTACTTAAGAGTAATGGAGACATTACACGACAACGCTATTTCTTTAAAGTTACCTCAGACGGAAGAAGGTAGAAAGCATATATTTGACAAATACCAAAACAGATGAAAAATATATATAAATTAAAGGATCTATAAATAAAGCAAATGTGTAGAACAACCTCCAAATAACCAATAAGCCGGATAAAATAAAGAAGTGCTTGTTTGTCGCAGTTATTATCAAGAAAAGTCTATAAAAAATAGTCCAGAAAGTATTCGTGTAAGTGATTTAATAAAGTCTAAAATTAGCTAAATAAACTTTGGTCACACACAAATAAATTTAAGTTGAAATAATAAAACAAAAATAAAAATATTATTGGAGAAATAACCACATTTACGACGCAGTCGCATATTTGTTAATGACGGCATGGTGCATATATTTATACATTTAAAAAAAGATTCACTATTTATCAAAACAAATATTGCCGAGTAAGCAATTTGCTATAGCAAATTAAACATTAAATCGTTCCTCTGAAAACGTGGACATGTTTTAGTTAGAGCTACTAATTAATTAATTTCAAGTTTATGTTTTAATAAGATCTTGTTTTGTATTATGTTATTATTAATTACACGGGACCCATGAAAAAGGCGCGCAATGCAAAATCCCGCAGATTGGTATGTTTTAGGACGAAGTCATAACAGCACATGTTGAACATGTGTATGGACTTAATGCACTTGATTTTGTGGTAAGCAATGTTTATTTCATTTTATTTTTCGAATACTAAACCAGCTTATTTTATAAATTCTCTCAAGACGGCTCCTACACATTTTTAGGGTTCCTAAGCTAAGAGATCATAAGGTGTATGTTTTATGTCACAGCTATTATTCTGCTTAACTGCTATTACTATTGACTTGAAATTTGACACACTCGAAGGTGTCGTTTGTCCGCATCTAATCCTGGTGAAATAATTTTAAAAACAAATTTAAGTTAAATGGGGAACAAATTAGAATTTTGTTTTGTTTTATATATCGTGTGGTATCATTCCGAAAGGATTGCTTTAAGGGCTCAAAAAATCATTTTTTTTAATTTTAAGTCGCAGTAGTTTTTGAGTTCTGCCCAAAAATGTGCGAAAAAAATATCACCCCCTCTTATAGCCGGCGTACCAGACATTGTAAGTTTCCGAAGAAATTATGTCAATTTTTTACTTTTCAGTATAGGGAAGTTAAGAATCAAACCTAACCTAACTTCATAATGCGCGGACGGATTTGGATGACGAGACGGAGATAAGCGTTTCTTTTTAATTAAATGATTTTATTAAGTTTCAAAGATGTCTAACAAACTAATGTTACATATTGACATGAGTTCGACATGTGTTCTGCGAGTGTCCCGCACTGGCGTCAAGAAGAGACAAGTTACTGGGTAGCTACTTCTTTCAGAGCTTGTGGAGCTACAGGGCATAATAGCGGAAAACCATACTGAGATTCCTCAGGGAAGCAGGAACTTAAGTACACAATAAACATAATAGACTCTTCTAGTGGTTTAAGTGAAACAGGCTGAAGATGTTTTCAACAGCACCCGTATAACCTAACCTAACCTACATATTGAATTATAATATAGAAAATATTAAAATAAATAAATAATTAAAATATCATATTGAATTGTATAAAATATTAAAATATACATCTAACTCAAGTATCACAGATTTGTTATAGTCTTGAATGTATAGTACATACTAAAGAAGAAACCCTAGCCAATACAAACATTAGCATTCTTGGATTGTATTAGGTTGTAGCTTTAGGCACATATGAGAAGAATCGTCAGTAGCATTTTGAACTTCATTGTGTATGCTTAGTAGCAATAAATTCTAAAAGAAGCAGAGTTTTATTTAATTTAAATAAAGAGCACTTAAAAATCATCGTCAAGCCTAACATCCAGGAAAGAGTACGGCAGGCTACAGTGGCGCTGTACTAGTGTAAGAAGGCAATAGGGAAAAGATGGGGTATGGAGCCACGCATTGTGGGTGGCTTTTCTTTGGAACTAAATTCGACTCCTCCTTTCCCACCAGATCGGATTGGAAGGAAGGTACACCCTAATGAGGGGAGTCAGTGCACCTCTACACTGACGGCTCCAACTAGAAGGCAGAGTAGGTGGAGGTATCTTCTCGGAACATTTGAACCTCGATATCTGATTCCGCTTACTTACCTTTCAGGCGGAAATCATGGCTATAAAAATAGCCATGAACCGTCTGAATCGTTTAACGCTACCTAGAGATAACCTATCTGTGGCTACTGGTCAAATAGTGATAACTCCAAAATTTTGTGATTCTACTTGTTTTGGCTAACTATTTTTTTCTTTATACTTATTATAAGTCTACCTTCAATAGAAAAGCTGTAAATATAAAAAATGATACGCGAGTAGTATCTCCATTGTTTTAATTTTATATTTGTAATTTTGTATGTATAAAAAACTGTAATGAAAAATTTTAACTTTGGAGTTATTACTAGTTGCCCAGTGGCCACAGATATGTGTTTTCACATGTAGTCAGGCCGCTATTAAATCCCTCACGGGAGTATATAATACCTCCAAAACGGTTGTAACATGTTGCTCAGCTCTCAATGACATAGCTGAGCACCTGAAAGTACGGCTCAGCTGGGTGCCTGGACATAGTAATATTCCGGGTAATTGTAGAACCGACAAACTAGAGAGAATCGGTACCATTCGTCCTGATTCGGACATTAAGCACCAGCTGAGTAAACCGCAGGCCACTTGCAAACTGGAACTCTTACAGAAATCTCTCAGGATTGCATATGTTAATTGGGAGGAGAAACACACCTGCCTGATTACCCGACAGATATGGCCAAAACTTGACCCTAAAGGGTGAAGAGAGGTCATTCTACTCGGACGCAAAGTAATTAGCAGTACCGTAGCCGTTATTACGGGCCACTGCTTCATAGGTAGACACGCCGATAGACTAGGCGCACCTTCAAACGACTTCTGTAGGAGTTGCCATGATGAAGAGGAAGAAGAAACCACACTCCACTTTCTCTGCAACTGCCCGGCCCTAGCTAACCGTAGTAACCGGTTTTTGGGCTCCCCTTTCTTTGAAGAGATAACCGAATTACTGATGTACGAGATCTAGCTCGATTTATCAGGAGTTCCAAATGGTTCCCGATGACGGGTTAAGGCTGAACAAACTTTCCATCCCAGCCAATTTTATTTTGACTCCCCGAGAACTGGTTTCCACTGGAGACAGGGAACTGGCTCGGTAAACTTTAAGGTGAATTCCGAATCATCGATATTATATCAAACCCCAATAGTCTTTATTTTGTGTGGATCTGTTGTCAGCAGAAAACAATGGGTCGTCAACGGTGGGGTATACTAATACATAGTATGAAGTGGTAAGACAATTATTTTATACTGTTTAGTGCAAGACTTTTATGGTAATAAAATCGTGTCACTTAAATTTTTTTTATTAATTTTATTTTTAAACAAAGAAATGGGTCTTATGATTTCTTGAAATGGATTTATTGGGTCTAATTAGTTCTGCCAGCGATTTGCTTTTAAATTTCAGATATTTTCATAGAGTTCTTGTCAAATAATATCTCATAGAATTTTATAATAATAAAAAATAGTAACCGAATAATACATAACCAATATTGTTAATGAGTAAGGGGATGAATCGAGTAATATTGATTTCTTAACTTCTCAGTATATAGGGAAGTTATTGTAATGGGTTCGAAAATCGAAATTGAAATTTTCGACATGTTTTTATGTTTCAAGGTCATTGAAGTATTTTTACACTATCTTTGAAAAAAAGGCTGAGTGTGTATGTACGCAAATGGTAATTTATGTTCTACACAAAATCTCGCGAATAAAAAGAATCATCAAAATCGGTCCACGCGTTACGAAATTATGCCCTTTCATATATAAAAAAAATAATAAAAAAAATAAATGTCGGACTTAGAATCTTGTTGTTTTTGGGAGTCGGTTAAAAAATGATATTGACTTTGTTAGAGTGCTGTCTAACTAACAATCAAATCTTGTGATCGATTTTCAGCCAATTCTTTTGTCGTATTAGTTTGCAGTTTCGTAATTGATTTACGAGGTTTAATTTTTCGCTAATGACAGAAGGTAATTTTCGTTTTCTCTAATTTTTCCACTTTGCCTTTGATTTAACCAGCATATTTTTGGTCTAACATGCCAAATAGGGCATTTTGAAGGCTTCCAATAATTAAAAAGTGGTGCTTTTGCGAAGTGGTTTCCATTTCGTTTGTGTAGAATAAGTTTATTGTGATATACATTGTACACTTTATGCTATACTTACCATAAGATGGAATTACAATAAAAATTGTAGTGGATAATTTTATTGCAAAGATCTTCAATATCTTATTAACTACATATTGTGTTCCATTATGGAGAGGTCAATTAGGTGACTTTTTGTTATCATTGCATAATGAGTTGCTATGACTTGTAGATTTTAAATTTCACGATCGCCTGATCACCCTCATTGCTACTATTGAAAACATTTTGCACGAAGGTTCGGGTGGGGCTGGAGTTTGGAGATGGAGTATACATTTTCATAGAGTTTTTATCTAATAACATCTTATGCTGTTATTATTTTTTAATGATTAAATTGCTTACTTTTTGTGTTATTATTATTATTAATATTCGTTCATAATATTCAATATTCCTCATAATAAGAAGTTGATTGTGTAAACGTGAAGAGTCGCCCTTTAGTCTTTATTGATTTTTTTTAGTATTGGCGGAACTCTGACTCGCACTATCGACTATCTATAACCTTGTGATTCTTCGTTTTGAAAGGTTAGTGTATCCAATAAATTGGAATGCCAAAATCAGATTATGGTAGTTTACAAACAAAACGACAGTTTGTGAAATCGAGCGTAAAGTAATTTCAGTTATTTTATACATTATTTACAAAACAAAATTATTTTGGAAATTGCTACACTGGTGGAGGTATGAAATAGGATTGCAGCCATGTGATTAAAAATTATAATTCAATAAAATAGTTAAAAAAAAAAAGTTGAACCGACTTCACAAAAAGCGCTAAAAAGCATAAAATAATTTTTAATTTTATATCTATTACGACATTTGGAAGTCGGTGCTAATCAAACAAAACAAACAACTACAACTTTCTTATGATCCCGTGACCTGAAACGTAGTATTATTACCTTCAATTGTGGTTCTGTAGTTGTTTTATTTGTTTAATTTGCACCTAGTTCAAAATGTCGTAGTAGATATAAAACGAAAAATTATTTTATGCTTTTTAGCGCTTTTCGTGGAGTCGGTTCAATTTTTTTTTAAAACTATTTTATTTTTCACTTTTTAGTGTCTTCTACTCTATACAACGAAAAAATAATCATCTAAATCGGTCCACGCCTTAAAAAGTTAGGTTTAACCTAATTTTTTTTTCATGGTATTAATCAAGGATAATACTCTACCGAACAGAAAAGGAATCATCGAAATCGGTCCACGCGTTACAAAGTTACTACTCCTTCCCCTCCCCTAAAACCACCATAGGACCAAATTATTCTCCTATTAGCAATGGGGGATCACACTCTATACAACAGCAAAAGAATCATCCAAATCGGTCCACGCGTTACTAAAGTAGGTTTCACCCCCACTCTGCCTAAAATGTTTTTGACATGGTACCAATCGGTGAACAAAAAAAAGAATCATAAAAATCGGTCGACGTGTTACGAAGTTATGTCCGGTCTGAATTCTAGAAACTCCTGCCACCTAGTTCTTGATGTGAATCCTTTGTCATTAAGAATTTCATGATAATTCTGAATATTCTGATACAACAGCCAATTTCAATAAAAAAATTAGTCGAATTTAGTTGTTATTACTTCGGAGTTAAGTTTTTCAGCTGTTCCACCGCAGTAATCTCACTTCCGTGTTTTATGAAGAATGGTTAGGGAAATTTAGATAGTTTTGTTTAAAAAATATTTAAACTAATAAGGAGGATTCTTTAATTCAAATAAATTGTAGTGTTTACAAAGTTGCATTCCAATTTCTCCCGCCATATTTCACTATTTCTAAATAACATTTGCATTAATACTGAAAATGGCGGGAAATTTTTAAATTTCCTTGAGCTGGATAGTGAACCAGATACTGCTGAAGAAGAGTTTGTATGGCGGAAATCTATATAGCTCATCAAAAAAACAGCTGTGTTTTTTTAATGACCTATATGGATCTCCACCATACAAACTGCTCAACCATTTCTTTATCGGGTATACAACCAAAATTACGAAATTTCGCTTAAAAATGAAAAAAAAAGCCGGTCTCACCCGCTGCATTAGATGTTTCAAATAAAAAAAAAAAACAGCTATTAACATAACTAAGTGAAGGCATATCACATGGTAATCGTGATAACTTATCCTGACGGTTAGTTGAAGACATCAGGGACCAAAAACCTTGGCAGATAATCATTACATGGAATGGCAATCAAGGAATATCATTAAAAAACACAAACTGCAAAAGACGAGAATACTGCGTCATCCCATGGAATTATGAATCGATTTTTTTTACCGCAGAAGAACAACAGCATGTATTATTTTATATAAGAAGCAGTAACTTCGTGCATTATTATACAGCTGGCTTCGAGATTTTAAATTCAAGGAGAATATGGTTGAGACCCACCGAAGCTCAGCAATTGAAATCAGACGTAACTAATGACGCTTTGCAATACTGCGAGACTATAACCAAAGAAAAGAGATTATAATACAATGAGAACGCACCCTATCGCGTTTCATAAATGAAAAAGAGATAATGCGTCAAAAAAAAACATCGAAAATACTATCCCTCATCTCCGTCGCTATACTGCTGAAGCTGATTACGATTTACGAGGCGCCTGATATCATATTAGAAAATAAACTTGGGAGAAAAAGAGAAGAAACCAATGCCGTGTGATTCTCTGGATACCTCGCTGCATAAATGCACGGAAATGTGCTATCTGAAAGCAATTGCTCCATTTGGGTTTTTTCGGCATAGGTTAATATGAAACTTTTTTGCATGATTTAGTATATTTATTATCTGTTCCAAAAAGATTGGCAGTACACGCTCTTATGGAGCATTGCTGTCTGCTTTATTTTCCCATCATTTTCCTATGCCTCCATTCCTCTTCCTCAGCACGCTGTTGCCACGATTTCATCTCAGAACATTTTCTTATTTTTGCTCGTGGCCTACTGCTAATAGATATAATCTGGCTACACTAAATGTGCTTTCCGACCATTCCAGTCACTCGAAATCGTATTGCATCGGAGAACTTTGCATGTAAAACCACCTACCACCCACCAATGAGTGCTGATCACTGTCGGTCGACCAACATCATCTGGCTGCTGAACCTTGACAGAATCAGTGCCTCTTGGTTTCTCGACCAAGAAAGAACGAAATGATGGCTGTACACGGTTTTCGGCGAGCTTGTTCCCATTTACCGTGTACTGCCAATCTTTTTGGAACAGGGTATAGGCTACTTGAGACCCTGTCAATGCGTAGTGAGCACGTGCGGTTGAGAAAGCCACTTCTAAAGAACTTCATATGCTCACTTAAATTAAATATTTTATGAGATCTTGCAACAAAATTAACTGAATGTGTATGAATGATGTGACTTAGTGTTTAATACCCCAGTAGGAAAAGGGATCATCCCACGATTAATCCCAGAGTACTCCTCAGAGAGCTGTGGAGGCCTCCCTTTTCCTCCATTTGTCCCCTTTTTACATTGGCATGTCCCTGGAGAAGAGGCCTCCTTCTTACCTCCCAAGGGAGCATCCCTGGAGGTTTCAAAGGAGGATAAAAGGAGATAAATTTTTTAAGATACATCTAGTTTTTTTTTCAAAACATTTCATTTTGTTCCTATAGATGAAAGTTTATGAATTTCAGGGATTATATCACCTTTGAAAATAAATCATTATGGACTTTTTTGTGAGAAAGCTATTGAAAGGAGTGAAATTAGATCTTAATTAAAAAAACTGTATATTTATGTAATGTAGAAAAGATATTTTAATAAAAAGTACTACTTAATTATGTTTTTTCACTCAAATTTTTAAGTAGGTAATGCAATTTTATAATGTCGTAAATACAATCTTACGAAAAAGTTGATGTGAATTATCGTAGTGTTTCTCGGTCATTTACTGGCGAGCTTGTGAGGTTAGTTTTCCAATGAATGACCGCCTTCTATGCGCGAAATAGTTCCAAAATGCGATTGAACATTTAATGTTTCCTCTTATGCATGGAACTAGTTCGTGGAAACATGTATGCGGAACTATGTATTTAGTTCCGATTTCATTTGGAACCGTGGATATCTAGTGAGCTGAATTGCAAAAGGAACGTCAATATATGGCTAAAAAAAGGGAGATTTAAGAAAAGGAACAAGCCGAGAAAGAAAAGCAGAAGAACGAGCAACGAAATTGAAGGAGCGAAAGGAATAAAATAGTTTTTTAAAAAAAAGTTAAACCGACTTCACAAAAAGCGCTAAAGAGCATAAAATAATTTTTAATTTTATATCTATTACGAAATTTTGAAGTCGGTGCAAATAAAACAAACCAAACAACTACAACAAAAATATTTAATCGTCATTTCTTATGATCCCGTAAGCTGAAACCTTCAGGTGGTATTATGTATTATTTTTAATTGTGGTACTGTAGTTGTTTTATTTGTTTAATTTGCACCGACTTCAAAATGTCGTAATAGATATAAAATGAAAAATTATTTTATGCTTTTTAGCGCTTTTTGTGAAGTCGGTTCAACTTTTTTTTAAAAACTATTTTATTTTTCTCTTTTTAGTGTCTTCTACTCTACACAACGAAGAAAGAAGCATCCAAATCGGTCCACGTTTTAAAAAGTTAAGTTAAGTTTAAACCCCTACCCCACCTTCATTTCACTAAAATTGTTTTCTCATGGTATCAATCAAGGAACATACTCTACCGAACAGGAAAGAAATCATCGAAATCGGTCCACGTGTTACGAAGTTACTACCCCTCCCCCACCCCCACCTTTCACCCTAGGACCAAATTATTCTCCTATTAGCAATGGGGGATCATACTCTATACAACAGAAAAAGAACCATCCAAATCGGACCACGCGTTATAAAGTTAGGTTTCACCAAAGTTAGGTTACCAAAATTTTTTTTGACATGGTACCAATCGGTGAACATACTCTACCCAACAAAAAAAGAATCATCAAAATCGGTCGACGCGTTACGAAGTTATGCCCGGTCAGACATAAAAAAAAATACGCGTCGAACTTACAACCTCTTTGTTTTTGGGAAGTCGTTTAAAAAGGAAAATATGTGCAAATGTAAGAAGTAGTTTGCAACATATTTTCCTTTTTAATTACATAAACACCAAGACCGAGTTTACTCTTAATCGGTCATTTACTGGACCATCTACCCTATTGCGCGTAACCATAGTCAGCAGACTTATAAAATGTGTATACCAGTTCACTGTTTTTGAAAACATTTATATTTACCAAAGAGATATGTGTGAAATAGGTTTAATTTTATAACTGCTATTCTATTCTTTGATCCGTCCGTGTTGAAAATTATATGTACGTTTGTCAAAGACAATAACCTTTACAATTAAGAATATAAGTACTATCTACAACTTATTGGTACTTGGTTTTGCAGATTTTACAAGCTTAATTATGTCATTTTTTAAAATAACGGCCCATGCATACATTAAATTTGAAATGTAAAAATACTTACCAGGCTCAAGAGATCTTTTGTTGCGTTTTAATATTTTGTTAATCACTTAACACTTTACTAATTTTTTGTTTTTTAACTGTACACTTCCAATTTTTAATATATTGCACGCACAATCAGCTTGACATTAGGTCTGTTCCCGTACCTGCAGAGATTATAAGCGCTTCGAAGGAAACTGCAGAATACTGCAGAAAAGTATTTCCGTATTTATTTCTCCAAAAAAATTTTGCCTACGTCACAACTTCCCCTCCTGCAGAAAATTTAAGAATTCTGCAGCAACTTTGACCAGCTGCAATATGCTTAAATCTTCTTTGTGTCAAAGTGACAACTGCCCAAACGTCAATTTAGTGAAATTGAATTTTGTAAATCCAACTTCCATAAATTTTTATATCCTAAAAGTTAAGTTAAAAAGTTAAGTTAAGTAAAACAAATCTTCTTCTTCTTTTTCAGAAAACTGCAGCTGGTCGTTCCCGTACCGAAGTGAATTCACCCCCACCACATAAAAAAGTAAACTGCCGCCAGGCCAGCTGCAGGTGCAGACGTACGGGAACAGACCTATTGCTTCACTAAACCTGAAAACAATTCTGGGACTTTATATCTGCTGAGCCCTCCAACCCTTTATTTTTTGAGTACAAGTGATGATTTCAAGGTTTTTCCACGAAATAATTAATAACTACGCTCTCTTTCACCTCCCCGAGCGAGGTAAAAGAGAGAAAATTAAGAAAATGTTCAACTAAATTCTTTCCTCCCGTAGGGAGCAATCCTGGAATTTCCGGCTGGGTCATTATAAATGAGAACTGACAATTAGATTTGACAGTTGACACATGCATTTAAAATTTATTCCGTGGAAGTAGTTGATAAAAGACTGCGAATTATGATAAATCTGCCTTCTGGAGATTTTTGTTGGGAATGAAGTCTTTTTCATATTACATTATATTAGTCTTACACATTACAGAGTCTCCCTTCTTGTCATATAATAATCTCTATTCTTTGGTACAAATACCAATACGCCAATGCAATGCAATGCAATTCATGGATCGAGTACAAGTCAAAAATCCTCGAATGATCATAAATTCACTTTGGATATGAATATTTAATTACTCCTATTACAGATTATTGATCATTAAATTTAAAAAAATAATCAATATTGTACTTCAGAACTGCAGAAATATTTAAAGAACTTTGTAGCTAGATTTTAAAGTTTATAGAATTTTTTTCTTTAACCAAATAAATTAAATCAATTAAATTGAAAATATAAATTCACAATGGGCGGAACTGAATCAAAGAATGCCATTAATAGCGGCGAAGTAGTGTACAACGTTATTATTGAAGATACGGTAAACATTGAAAACAAGCAACTCGCATTGCTCTAACTCATAATTACCATCGCCGAATTTGTGTACACACTGTACAAAGACCACACAGGGGCATAAATGTTTGCTTAATAGTTTAAAAATATACCTATGGCATAAACAACTTAAACGAGATATTAATAGAAGAGCAACAACGAATACCAAACCATATTATATATATATATATATAAAACAAAAAACATAAATGGACTAATTAGTGAAAAACCATTACGAGATGAAGTATAACTTTAAACAAAAATGAAAATCTTTAACAAAATTATCGTCCGACGCACTACTTGCTGTGTTAAAAGCGTGCAAGCAGAATAACAAAAAAAGTTGTCAGACTTCGAGAAATGAATGGAAGATCTCTCTACTAGGCAATTAGTAATAGCTATAATTTCATAGAAAGTAGCAACGGGAGAAACTGCAGGAAAACTGTCCGAAACATTTTCGGTACAAGCATTCACTGAAAATATTACCAAATCGGACACCACAATTTTATTAAAAGTGAGCGATTTAAAAAAGTGCCAAAATGAAAGGAGTGATAGATCTCACTTAGCAAAAAAAAAAAAAAAAAATTGTATGGCAGGGGAGGGGGCAATCTCAACCGTTGGGTTGAAGAGTGATTCATAAATTCAAAATTTTCATGGTATCCATATCACTCTTTCATTTTTATCTTTTGATCTACTCTACGCAGCGACATCAAACAAAACTACTATCACAATAACCTTTCTAAAATACTCAACAATGTTGAACTAACTTTTACCAATGCAGATACGTCATTTCCAAAACTGATAAAAGTGTTTTGAAATTACCGAAAATTTAGCATTTTCGCAAATTTTCTTCGAAATTCATGTCATTAGTACACCTCTTTCTTATTTAATTAGATTGCCCATCTTAATACCTTTCCAAAAAGGTGGAACATGTCTAGCAATAGGAAGGATTAGAAAAACCGCATTCTTAGAAATCCCTGACTACCTAATTACTTTATTGCACTTAAGGTAAAAAATTCTTTAAATAAACAAAATTTGTAAGACAAAGGGTCAAAAATGTTTGTTTAGGATACACAGATAATTAATTTTAATTATTGTACAAAAAAAGTTATAAAAATGTTTTATTGCCAATATTAGGTTGTGTTAGCCAGAGTTCACACCCTAGTATCCTCATGTTACTACTGTTACTAATACCTAATGGAAAGTTTACTATAAAAGAGGGTCAGTCAGCAAGAATATTGATCATAGTTTTTTTTTATACCATGTGGCCAAATCCTAGGGGACAATCCTTTGATGAGTTAGCATGGTTTTGGCTGGACGGGAATTAGGGTAAGGGAAGTAAGGAAACTTGAGTCTTGTTTTTTGCATTGCTGCGAGCTAGACAACAGCCCAGAGACAGAGTGGATTATTTTAATTTCTTAATAAAAGCTCACGGGGAGACCTGGTCTCGAACCCGGGACCCATGGCATGGTAGTTGTGCGGCTCAACGAATCGATCCAAATCCGTCTCCAAACATGAAAAAATAATCGGTAACTACGGGTGTTTTTAAGCTAAATTTATTAAAAAATGGAAAAATTTACTTTTAAGGAATAAGCGGATATAATTTACATTCATTGTGTAGTAGACTGAAACGAAAAAGCGGCTGTACAGGAATATGAAAGGAGATACCCTAATTGAGGGGTATTTTCGCGGAATTTCCGAAGGTTAACAGAAACCGGAAGTGTAACTTTAAAGAGCACGGAATTACGATCTGAAACATCAGTAGATTCTGTGGAAGTCGTGGATCGTGTGGACGTCACTCACTTAGGGTAAGACCCTGAAATGAGCCCCAGACAAGCCGCAAGACGATTAGGAGTGTCTTTAGTTAAAGTTTGGAGAGTTACTCATCCAGCAGGGTGACGTTCTTATCGTCATATCCCAGTCGAAGGACTACTGCAAGGGAACCCCGAGAGAAGATTAAAATTGACGATTTGTCTTCTGGGAATGCGCCCCAGAGAACGGGACGTTTCTGGGCCAATTCTGTTGATGGATGAACCGCATTTCACCGGGTATGGTATCTCAAACTTCTACAACCTCTAATTTTGTCGGATAATAACCCACACAAGCAGACCTTTCAAAGAATACGAATCTGAAATAAAAACATGGCTCTCGATTTAAAAAAACGAAGTTATTATTCGTATCTCGAAGGTATCTAAAGAAAATTCACCTAAGACTGCTTTGATATTACACAACTTTCAACTAAGAAATGTTTTTCTTGCGAGAAAATTTAGAATAAATTTTGAATTTGAAATACATATATATAGGTATATATAACTAAATAAAAATTCGAGCTAAGATTGAGAAAAAAATTATGCACAAAATGATATAATATATAAGCGATACCCAATCAGTAGAACCAGCATTAGTGAAGAAATTCGGAGTTTGGAAGATTATACAGGGTGTTTCGCATAAGGTGTGCCAAAATAAGTGGGGTGATAGATCTCACCTAGGCAAGCAAAAATTTTCTGTCAGGGGGAGGGCAATCTTAACCATTTGGGAGTTACAGGGTGATTCATAAATTTGCATATTTCATGGTATGGAGTGACCAGTGCTTACTTTTAGAAATGTGCTAAATTTACTAATAATCATTGTACATTTATATACCACCATCTTGCCATTGGATGGTAGGTGGTATACCATATCTATCTAACTTGATACGTTGTTTCACGCCCAGATGCGGGGCCTTCCAATGGTGGGGCTCGTAGCATTTGCTAAGTCTTGCTACGTGGCACTGTCAAGTTCTTCACAATCGAATGAAGAAATTTAGATATATCGAAT
The DNA here is from genome assembly GCA_964036015.1 of Leptarthrus brevirostris. NCBI lineage: Eukaryota > Metazoa > Arthropoda > Insecta > Diptera > Asilidae > Leptarthrus > Leptarthrus brevirostris. The sequence continues at coordinate 99,732,726 of OZ038373.1, forward strand.
GATATTCTCTAGTTACCCGCAGCCCCTTGTGGACATAAAGTGGGAGCAGAAATTCACCTAAATGCACGACAACAATTGCAAGATCTACAATTTAAGGTAGATTTGAAAATGCCGACATTATAGGCTACAACGAGTTATCCTTACTTCACCGGCGACGCTAATACATAAATCGTTATGAAAGTTATTAACAGAACTTCTTCTTCTTTTAAGGCTACACAGCCACCGAAATGCTTTTGCGACAGCGATTAATGCGTCAGTTTATAATCAGATTTACTAATAAGATTACAAATAACGGTTTCTTCAAAAATCTTATATTTTAAAAATTGCTTGAATAACTAGTGCCTAAAATAACCGGTCACTAATAGATAAATGACGTAAAAAGTGATGTGTGACGTCATGTTTTATCAACTCAAATGGAAATATTTAAAAAAATTGTTGTTTGTGTCACTAACATTCGGCTCCTAAATCATCGAAAACGTTACATTTAAAAAATTTATTCTAATGTGGAGTACTATAATAGGTGGTATGTTCGTAATATAAGGATTGTTCTGAAAGCTCTGATAGAAATGAATTTAAATTCGCAAAGGGGGCAAAATTGAAATCATTACGAGCTGCAGTGAGTCAAACTTGATTGTCCGACGTCAGAAGTTTTGTCGTCTGTCTGTTGTTCGCGATCGGTTCAGGTTGGCGTACCCGGTACCCGACGTAGAAAAGAAATTCTCCCAATTGCCCGAGAGAGAAATAAGGAAAATAAACGTTAGCCAAGAAAAATATATTTCAACTGAAAATTTCTGTCTTGAAAATCTTTAGTATTCGAACTGAAGTGGAAAGTGGGATATCTAAAGTGCGATCAGTATTCATTCCGTGAATTTTCCCAATTTTAGTCCAATTCGACTAGCCACTATATTTCTGCATCCTTAGTTAGTAAAGGTAGGTAGGAATAGTTTTTGAATCATGAAAGAACTATAATTGTTCCAATTGGTGAATTACCGGATATAATTAAAAGTGAAATGAAATTTGCATTATGTAACTGTTGAGTTTAAAATAATTTGCTAAAGGTGTGAGGTGTCATTTTCATTGGTTTGTGTGATGTTATTATGAGATCAGTTCTAAGAATTATCGTTAAGTGAGGAAGGATTTTGAAAAGAAAAATGGTGGTGTCATAACAAATTGCATATTTGAAATTGTTGAGATTGCTCGAAGGAAACATAAAAGGGATTCTGCAGAGACCATTAACCACGATGAATTTATGTTTGATGCCGATTTATACCTACTCAGCCAGAGGTGCATTAAATTGGTGGCTAAGAATGTTTTGTGTATACACAGGAATAGAGAACGTTGGCCAAAGAATTCGAAGACTCCAATTCCTTGTTTGTATTTTTAGATTTTAAAATTATTGGGACAAAAGGCAAAGTTTTGGCAAATAAAAAGAAACTCGCGATCGGCTGCGAAACCACCTTTAGTGATCTACGCCCGTCTTCTTGGCTTGGGGCGCGATGTTTGAATGAAATAAATTTAACATTATGAACGTTCTAATAATAGATGCATATTTCGATTGAAAGGAAAACTCTGAATTTCAAAATGTGTTTTAGTTAAGAGATCATAGCACTTCAAATGGATTTGAAAAATATTCCTCCGGTAATTTGACGTTCTCTTTTCTTCAGAACTGTCTTAATTAAGATGAGCTAAAGTCGTACTTCTCCAACACACTTCGACGGCGAAAATGGAATTTAGAATGTGGAAAAATTCCAAAAATGCGCGTGTATACGGATATTTTGTTTTTCTCATTGTAAGATATTTTTATTGCATTCCTTCGAATGTAGGTTACAGGGCTGATGTTTTACATGTTTGCGAAAGTGTTAATTAGCCGCCAAATTTTCTTTTTCCTTTAGGTTGTGATGAGTCAGAAACACTTTAAAATGGGTTTTATGTTCCGATACTACTCCTCTGGTAATAAAGTAATTTTTTTATTATGCTTATTTTTAAATTTTATTTTGTCTCTCTTTTTGTCTTAAACCGAGATGCGCAGGAGAAGTGTTGGTAATCGTATTGGGTTTGCGAAACGATACTTTTAGTCTATTCTCCTCTTGCTTATTCACCCGAAATAGGCAATTTATAATGAAGAAAGCTTGAGTCTTATTGTCATCTTAAATAATTGTGCATGAATATATAGAGCTTTGCTTCGGATTACCGGAACAACGTAGATTTTTGAAATTATGTACAATATCCTTCAACTTTGTTAGGCTTTTAAATAAGTATCGAATTGGAGGAATCCCAATATTTTTTATTAAAATACTATTTTCCAGAGCTTGTAGGCATTCACTCGGTTATTAAAAGACTATAAAAACGATTGAAGTATCTAGGTAAATCCATGACGAGTGTGATGTCAAAAAATTTTGAAAGTCGTTTTGACTCTAAATGAAAAGATTTCGTGAGTGGATTGGTAAAATGGTTTTTTACAAATTCTAATAATATCGCAATGGTGGTATTAAAGATTCACAAAACACAATTTACCAATATATTTAAGAGAACCATAGAATTCGTTCGCTCTACATATGACAGAGCTAAATTAAAGTTTCTAGCTATCCATAGCTACATTCATTAAACTTCAAATTTTTGTTATCTGTCGGCAGGTATAATTTATAAAAGTTCATTAGGAATCGAAGTGTTAAAAAAATACTCGAAAAAAAACCTTATGAACTTAATGACTTCTAAAATTTCTTTAAAGATTTTACATGTCATTATGGTAAATTTTAGAGTCAACACCCAAAATAAAAGATTTCGTACCATAAACGTTCAGTTATGTTGCGCGGTTTTTAGTGATTATGAATTAAATAGGAAATATCCGAGCAACAATTTAAACTTGTTTGGGAAATATAAGGAAATATTAGCGATCTTTCTAATGAATTTAATTGTTGACTTTTGTATTGCCATAGAATTTGCGTAGTTTGACAGGATTATGAGTTATTCTAACCCAGAATTGCAAAAGTGACCGTTTTTCATCACTTTTATGTTAAAATATCTTAAAAACCGAAAATTCGAAGTATACACAACAAATATTATGAAAATTAAGAAGAAGAATATTCTTTTTACCGAATACTTTAAGTAGATACCATACTAACGCTTTGGGATCTGCTACCTAGATCATACGAGTAGAATTCAATTTCGTTTGGAAAGCTAAAGGTATCTTCATATGTTTAAAATATTTTAACAGAAAAAGACAAAAATAGACACTGTTGCACTGTTGAATAAGGATAATAACCCTAATAAACGCGCAAAATAGTATAATAAACCGCTAGTATTTATAAAACACCCAAAAAATTTCTTGGTTTGTGTAATTGTTCTGTTTTTATTTATGAATTTTTCCTTAATAAAGGTATTTGCTTTATTATGAAAAATATATGACTTATAGTATATACATACATATGCGCAAATGTACCAAACATTTTCCTATCAGAGATACGTTTTTCACGCAATTTTCAACCAGTCTCTACACCTACATACGCCATATTACGGCGTGATTAATTATAATCACTGGGGGCGAATATCAGGAGAGAAAAGGATTTTCAGAAAAAATATTTCAAACAAGAGTTGTCAGTTTTAGGCGGCATATTTAAGAACCAACATTTTCACACGACACCACTCCCAGTGGTGGGGGTGGGGATGGCTTTTTAATTTTAACTGGGACTATTACTTTTATCAAATATTAGGATTCTGCGTGAAAAAATATGCATTTTTTTGTCCAAAACATTTATTCGAACCAGCTTATTTTTCAAGTTTTATGCTTTGGAAGCTTCAAAGGGCTGGACCTGAAACTAGGGAATTCTTATTAAGAATAAGTTTCAAAATAAGCTGATTTGAAAAAATTTGTGGAACAAAAGACGCATATTTTTTCACGTGGAATCTCAAAATTTGCTGAAAAGTGGGGGTCCCATTTAAAATTGAAAAGTTATTCCCACTCTCACCCCACATTACTCTCCTTCAATTCCAAATTTCGAGCCAAAAAGTGCTCATTTTCTGGGTAATTGTGAAAGGATTGCGATATATTTTTATATTTGAGTTAGTATAAAGAAAGATTCATGAAACTGTAATATTCGTTATATTTTTCCATTTATCGATACATAAAATGTCATAGAAAACAATATGACAACCCTTTAAAATGGAGGACATCTATTTTTCATATTTCTACACACCTAAAAAATATTCTCCCCGAGTGAGAGAGGTGTAACTCTTTTCCATGGCCCACGTTCGTCTTTCAAATTTGTTAACATGAAACATGGACTTTTACCCTTCCTCTATGTCATACTTGTGGTTCGAAACCAGTAATACTGCCGACATCTGTAACAGATCTGGTTTATTGCCCCCAACGATTTTGTCCCTGATTGTGATAACATTGGGAGTATTGTCCGTTCTGGTAGCCTTGCTTGTGATCAGCCACCAGTCTCCAGTTGAGCGTTGCTGAAGGCCTGTTCGGACTCTTTATTTGCCCCATTGGAAATTTTGCTCTACAAATCAATCTCCAGTGTGCATTTACTGGTATTATAGAAAAATTCTGTTATTATACCTATTCACAAAAATGGGTCTAAAAGGGATATAACTAACTGCCGGCCAAATGTCAAACTTTTCTTCAAGCTATTTTAGTTGATTATTTATTCACAGCTCTCTACATGTTGTAGGGCTTTGATATCTAATAACCAACAAGGTTTTGTGCCATGCCTTCTCGAGTTTATGTCTGACGTTCTATCGTATTTCCAATGAGGTATAAAAACTCATTGCATTTACAGTGAGTTCAGTAAAGCTTTTGATAGGATTCCTCATTCCATAATTGTTTTCAAGTTGTTCAAGTTTGGGTTCCCTTCTACTCTCATCCATCTGTTTCAGTCGTATTTAACTGATAGAATATACTAGGTTGCCTTTCGCAATTTACTCTCAAGATTAATGTGGACGGCATCTGGGCTTATACAGAGTAGTCAGCTTGGATCCTTGCTTTTTTTCCTTTTAATAATAATAATAATAACAAATGTTTATTTCATACAAGAGTTCAAATATTTTACAAATATCTACAAATATTTTATATCTATTTTATAAGGCCTGTTCGGACTCTTTATTTGACCCATTGGAAATTTTGCTCTACAAATCAATCTCCAGTGTGCATTTACTGGTATTATAGAAAAATTCTGTTATTATACCTATTCACAAAAATGGGTCTAAAAGGGATATAACTAACTGCCGGCCAAATGCCAAACTTTTCTTCAAGCTATTTTAGTTGATTATTTATTCACAGCTCTCTACATGTTGTAGGGCTTTGATATCTAATAACCAACAAGGTTTTGTGCCATGCCTTCTCGAGTTTATGTCTGACGTTCTATCGTATTTCCAATGGGGTATAAAAACTCATTGCATTTACAGTGAGTTCAGTAAAGCTTTTGATAGGATTCCTCATTCCATAATTGTTTTCAAGTTGTTCAAGTTTGGGTTCCCTTCTACTCTCATCCATCTGTTTCAGTCGTATTTAACTGATAGAATATACTAGGTTTTCTTTCGCAATTTACTCTCAAGATTAATGTGGACGGCATCTGGGCTTATACAGAGTAGTCAGCTTGGATCCTTGCTTTTTTTCCTTTTAATAATAATAATAATAACAAATGTTTATTTCATACAAGAGTTCAAATATTTTACAAATATCTACAAATATTTTATATCTATTTTATAAGGCCTGTTCGGACTCTTTATTTGACCCATTGGAAATTTTGCTCTACAAATCAATCTCCAGTGTGCATTTACTGGTATTATAGAAAAATTCTGTTATTATACCTATTCACAAAAATGGGTCTAAAAGGGATATAACTAACTGCCGGCCAAATGCCAAACTTTTCTTCAAGCTATTTTAGTTGATTATTTATTCACAGCTCTCTACATGTTGTAGGGCTTTGATATCTAATAACCAACAAGGTTTTGTGCCATGCCTTCTCGAGTTTATGTCTGACGTTCTATCGTATTTCCAATGGGGTATAAAAACTCATTGCATTTACAGTGAGTTCAGTAAAGCTTTTGATAGGATTCCTCATTCCATAATTGTTTTCAAGTTGTTCAAGTTTGGGTTCCCTTCTACTCTCATCCATCTGTTTCAGTCGTATTTAACTGATAGAATATACTAGGTTGCCTTTCGCAATTTACTCTCAAGATTAATGTGGACGGCATCTGGGCTTATACAGAGTAGTCAGCTTGGATCCTTGCTTTTTTTCCTTTTAATAATAATAATAATAACAAATGTTTATTTCATACAAGAGTTCAAATATTTTACAAATATCTACAAATATTTTATATCTATTTTATAAGGCCTGTTCGGACTCTTTATTTGACCCATTGGAAATTTTGCTCTACAAATCAATCTCCAGTGTGCATTTACTGGTATTATAGAAAAATTCTGTTATTATACCTATTCACAAAAATGGGTCTAAAAGGGATATAACTAACTGCCGGCCAAATGCCAAACTTTTCTTCAAGCTATTTTAGTTGATTATTTATTCACAGCTCTCTACATGTTGTAGGGCTTTGATATCTAATAACCAACAAGGTTTTGTGCCATGCCTTCTCGAGTTTATGTCTGACGTTCTATCGTATTTCCAATGGGGTATAAAAACTCATTGCATTTACAGTGAGTTCAGTAAAGCTTTTGATAGGATTCCTCATTCCATAATTGTTTTCAAGTTGTTCAAGTTTGGGTTCCCTTCTACTCTCATCCATCTGTTTCAGTCGTATTTAACTGATAGAATATACTAGGTTTTCTTTCGCAATTTACTCTCAAGATTAATGTGGACGGCATCTGGGCTTATACAGAGTAGTCAGCTTGGATCCTTGCTTTTTTTCCTTTTAATAATAATAATAATAACAAATGTTTATTTCATACAAGAGTTCAAATATTTTACAAATATCTACAAATATTTTATATCTATTTTATAACTATTTAATTAAAAATAAACCTCAACTAAAATTGGACGATACTTATGTGCATTAGAAATATATTTGTATAACGCCATCCAATCTCTTCCATTCATATAATCATAGAAATCCGCCTCTTCCAAAAGCTTAGCTCCAAGATATTCCGACCACTGAGATATATAATACTGGAGTGAGAAATTTCTTCAAGAAAATGGTATCACTTTTCGCTAGTTGTCCCTTTTTGGGTAAGCATCTTTTTTTTCAACATGGTTTTCTTAATTGCCAACGTCATGTCGCCTATTAAATGCTGGCGTTGGAAATAGATGACAATATTCACAATCATTTGATATCTCTTTCTGGGTAAGCATTTTCCAGATTAGAACAACCTTTTTTTGTAATTTTTATATCAGTAATTCCAATGATTTTTACATTTTCCTTACAACAATATAAAAGATTAAAATTAAGTATGCCATTTCGGATATATATGGTTATTTTATTCTGCTCGCAACAGCTGCAAATTCACAGTAAACATTGGAAATTAAAAATGGTTTTCCTCCACTGAAAGTAAAATTGTACCCATATGAGATAGTTTATAAGTCACTCCATTTTAATACATCTCAGTGATTCCGACCTAAATAGGACAGGCTCGTCCATGTTACATAAGGAACATATTTATATGTCGTATTATTCTTCCAGCTCCTGGAGTTAAGATCCAATAGTCCTCCTCTAGACAGGAACAGCATTCTGGTAGTAAACCACAGAATCTCATCCGTAAAATATTTTGGCACCTCATATTCATAATTACAATATTGATCATGAAACGCGGACTGCCTATCATGAGCCATTAGCTATGAAACAAGCAAGGTGAATTTAGATAAGTAAACGCTTACCAAAAGTAAACGCTTTTCCTAAATTTTTAAGGTGAAATTCATTACAAAGAAAGCTCTTTATTGTAAAGTTTTACTGTTTTACTGAACTGTAAGGAGATTAAATGATCCAGATGTCAGTGGAATCGTGCGTTGTCATATTTTTGAATCGTCTTCTATACAAGGATTTTTCCAAAATTTTTAAATTATATTTTATAATATAATAATAATAATTTACTAGAATTTACGAAAAATTTATTTTGCAAAAAAATTTGGGTATAAGAGGCGAAAGCTAGGTTCAGCCATCTATACATACATATATTATTTTATTTATTTTGAAAATAATACCAGTAAACTATTTGAAAATCAATCCGAAAACGAATTTTGGAATGATGTTTTCGTTTAGATTCTTGAAATATAGAGTGGATTTGTTTTCGTTTTGTATTTTTTGCCTGGCGAAATAAAATGCGAAAATAAAACATTCTCGTCCTTGTTTTAGTTAGAATATGCTTTCTTTTCTCGCGGTTTCAAGCTAGTGTATTTTGAAGGATAGCTAGTCCTAAGTCGAACCGATAAAAAATTCTGATTTAGTCATCTTTTATTTTCGTTCGTTAGTTTCAAACAGACTGAGGTAATACCATTGGTGGTCCTGGTGGGACTACCGGAAGTAGTAGAAAAAAGATGATAATGCAGTTTAAATTATTTTTCTCCACCATTTGTGATGCATTTATAACATTAAGATAATTGCGTATCCAATTGTAAGTTTTTTTAACTTTGTTTATTGGCAGCATTATTAGCAAACTTTCAAAATAACTGCAAAATGCTTACTTATCAAATAAATTAAGAGAGCACAATTAAACTTGACCAAGAATTCGCTATTGGACACGTTTAAATGATTTACTTTTGAGATTAGAGCAGCTAAAGTTTGATCGCAACTAAATAAACACAAAAGTGCTGCATATACATTGCCAAAACATCAATAATTATAATTTGAAATCATTACTAAAACATTTGTATAGTTGAGAAAATAAATTTTGTACCAAGAACCCCGTATGTCGGTGAGTATGACGCCTTTGAAATGTCATGTTTTCGCTGATATTAACTTGTCACTTGCTCTATTTATAGAAAATAAAATCGAAAATAGCCCAATGATTGTGTACCAAATTTAGGAAATAAGTTTACAATTTAAGTCTATAAATAACTAAAATTCATCCATTTAATGAATGGCCGACTTATTTTTGTGGTGCAATTTTAATAGCATTCATTTTTGTATATAAATGCCACTGCAAATAAGTTTTATTAGCAGTGTGCCAATGACGGTGTTGTAAGTCGACCGTTAATTAAAGTGTAGTGATTTGTTTTGATTTACAAAATTGTATTTTCTTTTGATTATAGTAAGTAATTATTAACTTTTCAATTTGTGCAATTAAATACAATATTAACCATCCCTTCATTACTTAAGAAACAACAATTTTTAAATTATTTCCAATTTTGTTAAAATAATAATTTAATAATAAGATTAATATGTCAACGATTTTACCCATAACCAGTTACTACAGGAACGGTGATAGTACCTCCCTCGTGTTCGTCTGTATACGTTCTTCTGATTTAGTTGCCTTTAATCGAGTGTACGTTTCTGCTGAGGAACATCAAATTAATCCTGGCAGCCCATTAATTCCTAATTCCCTTAGTTAGTACATAGACTATCCCGAGCGCATTTTTAAACGACTCCAATCATATATAACATGCTTTAGTGCCTTTTGAAGCATGACTGGTTGAAGCCCATCTACAACCGAAGGTGTAGGGAAATCGAAAATATATGCTATGGACGACACTCTCTGTCAACTGTCAACGCCCAAGCGATCGGGAAAAGCTGTATCAATCTACGCTAGACAGATTTAAGACCGTCCTTTTTTTCTGGAAAAGTTCGCTGATGTTTGTTTCGCTTTGTGGCATTGAGAAGTTGATGCAAGTTTTCCTTAATTAAGCCCGCCTTAAAATTTGATGCGGGCTTAGCTTACCGGTTAGGATTTTAAGAATGCTTCATAAAGATTAGGTGATAGCGCTGACCAATAGTGGCAACTACTAGTTCCGTTAGTAGTCTTTTGGGTGCCGACTCCTTCAACCTATTATTCCCCTTCGCGTATTTTTCATAATTCATTTTGCTAATATTTTTTATAAGTTCCGCGTATCTTAACAGTAAATATAACAATAAAAGTATTCAAAAGTGATCAGATAAAAATATAGTGGTTCCATTACTGCAACCTCCTACGTATTCACGGCGATTTTGTGCCGACAGCAGATCTATAAAGTTGGTTTTGGCGAAGATAACCACCCGCCCTTCTTTGTGATTTTATCCAATTTGTATATTAGGTGAATTCATCTAAAAAGGGGAGTATCAAACACGTGCATCATGGATTCTTTCCAGAGTTTTATATATGTTATAGGGGAGGGCCTCCTCGAACGCCATTCGTCTTTATTTTCGAGGAAAAGCGATTCAAAGTTTATTTTTTACTTTAAATTTTTTTCATATGTTTGATAATCACCTTGTGAGATTCATATATAGTTTATAGCGGCGTTTGAGAGTAGCATCTTCACTTATTTTCACTGCCCGTCCCAATATCACTTGAATTTATTTCGTCTATCAATCAGTGATAGCATAAGGCTATAACCTATCTATGCCGGTTACAGGCTTAGGTTCCTTTTTTCTCCAGGTCCTGCGTCTTTCTCCGATCTAGTTTGTCCATGATACTGTGTATAACTCTCACTCCTGTTTTAATTATCCTTGGCAGCTTTCTTCATGGAGTCTCTGCCTCAAATGGACTACTTTCTCTTGGGTTGGTCAAAACATATCTTTGGCAATGGTTTAGCTTTACCAATTTAAGTTTTTTCTCTTCTTTTCAGAGAAATATGCGTAGGGTACAGAATGATTTTTTTTACTTTTATGTTATTCTTTAAGCGTATGTCTTTATGCCTTTAGTTAATTTATACTTTATAAAATATGTAGATAACTCTAAACCCAGAATGATATAGAATTACAAACAGATGAAGCAGTTAAACTCTATTATAAGCTGTCCCGCCCATTTATTCGTCTAAATGTCTAAAACATGACGGAGTTGTAGCGAAAGAACATATTTGCTATATTTGGCAACTTAATAACCCTTGAAAAAGTTTATAAAGGATTTTTGTAATTTTTTATTTGGCCTTTGAATACGCAGAAATCAGCCACTGTTCCTGGTAATGAATGTACAACTATAATAGTTCCTCCTCCTAAGCTCAAATATACGCTCCTTTTCGAGGTCTGAGGATGAGGAATACTTTGTTCTACCAATCCCTAGTATACATCGTAGTACAAGTTAGCCTCAATAAGCTTCTGTCATTCGAGAACCTATTTCGGTTGTGGTCACGGCTTACAAACTTCTTAATTCTTCGGCTTTCGAAGATGTTTTCCATATTTGATCAATTATCTAACACTGGTGGGGCTAAGCCATGTAACTAAGCAATTTCGCGTTTTCGATGGGACTCTTTCAGCATGGTTTCCGCGGCGCAATGTTTCTGATGTTTTCTTGTAGTGGCCCACTGATCAATGACACATTTCTTTCTGACTTTGTCAATGTGTGCGCACCAATAGAAAATATATTAATAAAACGACAGTGAATATCTATTATAAAAAATTTTAAAATATTGTTATATAAAATTATATCGCTTGCATAACGTTTTAAGCATAGTTGGTTAACAAACCAATTTGTAAAACACTAAAAAACCGTCTGACAGTTCGAACTGTCAAAACATTTTACGTCTGTAGTTGTAAAACTGGCTCCACTGAAACCAAACCACAGTGCCAGGAAGGGGAAATCAGTGGTTCACAAAGTCTAGCAGTTTCGCTGTCAAAAGTCCCATCGAAAATGTTTTGACAGCGACACTGCTAGAATGAATTGAAACTCGTTGCACACTGAAGTCCCATCGAAAAAGCTATTAAAGTCTTCTCTGCATTTTTTCTCCACAGATGTCGATCTTGTGTTCGAGTCGGTCAACTGCCCTTGGCAGGTACAACGTGTTGATTTTCCACACAAGAATCACAAATTTTAGTCCCGCCGACGGCAATCTTTTTCTGTTTTCTTTTGCCAAAAGTCAACGCAAAAAGGCAGATTAATACTTCTGGTTCAGAATTCATCTGCCAATATTTGTCACCATTTCGGGTGAGTTCTCCTCCCGCCAGATGCTCTGTAAAAGCTTGCGAAACTTGAAGGGAAGAAGACAACTTATGACGACTTCCTTTTTTAATAGAATACAAAATCAACTGGCACCAAGTTTCCGGAAGGGGGCAACATTTTTACAGCTGCTTTTCTCCCTTCCTGAGTGATAAGGGTTTTTCCAAAAGTCGCTTTGGATGTTCATTTTTATTAAAACGTAAACTTTTTTTTTTTTTTTTTTATATATGATGTTGCCAAAGCTCAGGGGATGCCCTATGATGCTAAAGCACAGCCTTGGCAGGAAAGGAATTAAGGATGAGGGAAATGGGTTAGGAGGTTGAGTGAAGGAGGTGTCGATGTACGCCCCGTTTGAAAGTTTCAGGCTCATAAGACGAGGGAAAAACAGAAGATGGTAAACTGTTCCACATTCGTGTTGTTCTGCTAAGAAAAGATTCCCGAAATTTGACGGTACGTCCAAATTTGACCCGGAGAGTAAAGGGGTGGGAGCGACTTGTAGATCTTGTATCGCGCGTTGTAATGAGTCTACAAGGAATCAGGCTAGCGATTTCGTTAGAACAATGGCCATGGAAATAGCGATAAAAGAGTGAGAGACAACCGACATTCCGTCGATGCTCAAGAGAGTCAAGGCCCTCAGAGATTGAGGAATCGCCAATAAGTTTAACAGCCTTACGCTGAACTTTGTCTAACGCGGACAATGCGGTGTGTCCTGCCCCTGCCCAAATATGGGAATTATATTCAAGTCTAGGCCTAATGTGGGACTTGTAGATCAACGCTAAGTCGGGTGGGGTGAAATATTTCTTACATCTCTGTAGAAAACCTAAACATTTCATCGCACTTTTGGCGATTGCAAATATATGATCAGTCCAGCTAAGATTGCTGGATATCTCAATACCCAAGATCTTTAGGGAGGGTGAATTGGGTATATTCACTCCGTCGACTGAAATGGGTTGGGGGTGGACTGGGCGTTTTTTAAGGGACATTAAACAGCATTGAGTTTTGGATGCATTAAACGTAACACGATTTGCTCTGCCCCAAGCGAGGACCTTAGAAATGTCGTTGTTTAATGATCTAAACATGCGTTCCCGATTGACTTCTGTAGCATTTCCACGTGCATTCATTACAGAATCAAATGAGTACGCGAAATCAAGGGTGCTGTCGTCGGCAAAACTATGAATAGGATTGAGAGTAAGGGATAAGAGATCATTGATGAAAAGAAGAAATAAAGTTGGTGAAAGAACTGAACCCTGAGGTACACCGGCATTTATTTCGTGGGATGCAGATGTAACGCCGTCAATAACTACACGGATTGAACGGCCTGACAAAAAGCTCTCTATCCATTTAACGAGGGTAGGATGCAGACCAAATGTTTGAAGTTTGGCTAAAAGGGCAGCATGCCAGACTCTATCAAAAGCCTTTGAAATATCAAGAGCGACGATTTCGGACTCACCGAAATTATGGAGACAATGATTCCAACGCTCCGTTAGAGCCGTTAGTAAGTCTCCGGTTGAGCGGCCAGCGCGGAAACCGTACTGGCAATCGTTGATAAGATGGTTATTTTCTAGATATGTCAACAACTGAGAGTTGATGAGTGATTCAAAAACTTTGGATATGATCGAGGTTAGTGCAATTGGTCTGTAGTTAGAGGGGTCGCATGCCTCTCCTTTTTTAAGTATCGGCTGGACATGAGCAAGTTTCCATACACTTGGAAATATTCCTGTTGAATATGACAGGTGAAAAAGTTTGCGCAGAGGTTTAGCCAAAGCAGAGGCGCAGCATTTTAAAACAAGGGGCGAGAAACCATCAGGCCCAGTAGCTTTGGACACGTCGAGTTTCGAAAGTACTCTAAAAACTTCCCGAGTGCGAAAGTGTAGCGGCTTTTGCCTACTAATGCACTGTGATAGAGATGGAAGTGGCTGCGATGATGGTGGCAAGTACGAGTTAGCAGCAAAATTAGCAGCAAACAGGTTGGCCTTGTCCAATGAGTCAGTAAAAACATTCCCATTATAAATGAGTGGTGGTGTTGACGAACAGGTGAAATTGTTCTTTACGGTTTTTACTAGAGACCAGAAGCCCTTACTACCCTTTTGAGTAGAAAATACCTTCCGTCTGATGCTCTGGTCGAAATTGAACTTAGCCCGGCTAATTGCTGAATTGCAAATATTCCGCGCATCTCTATAGATACGTCTCGATTCCTCTGAAGGGCACAATTTATATGCCTGGAAGGCTGCTTCCTTCTTTTTAATGGCTGCGAAACAGTCATTATTGAACCAATTGGTGTTATTTGGTTTGATGTTCTTGAAGCTATGAGGAATAAAGCGATGCATTCCAAACCATAGGATGTTCAAGATATAATCGGTGCTTCTGTTAACGTCCTTCATAGAAAAGCAATCAGACCAGTCCAGCTCTCTGAGATATTTATTAAGTCCCGCCCAATCAGCATTTTTATAATGCCACACTAATCTTTTGGTGGAGTTTAGATTAGTGGTTGTCAGAGAGGAGATGGAGAATTGGGCGGAGATTAGACAATGGTCCGAATTACCCAAGGGAGACGTCACCGAAACCGAGTATTTTTCTGGATGCGATGTTAGAAATAGATCTAAAAGGTGCGCGTTGTGCCCCGAAGTATCAGGAACACGAGTCGGACACTCAACCAGTTGCTGTAAATTAAAAGACTCACTAAATAACTCGACGTGTCTTCCAGACGGGCTTGTGGTAGAAGAATGCCTGAGCCACTGTGTGTTGTGGACGTTGAAATCTCCAGCAAGAACGATTTCAGAAGAGGGGGATAATTCCAAAATCTTATCGATATCGGAAGACAGTTTATCGAAGGAGCACACAGTGTCAGTGTCAGACATATTCGGGCTGCGGTATAAAAAGCAGAAGTGAATAATGTGCCGATAGAGTTTAAATCTAATCCAGACATAATTAAATTCTGGATTTGAAGAAGAGAATTGAGGGAGATAGGAGAATGGCACATCATTTCTAATATAAACCGCGATTCCCCTCTGAGGAGAGAAGAGCGGCACTAAGTGATAACCAGGGATGTGATACTGATTAATATCAGCATCGGAAACAACCTTGGTTTCGCTTAGTGCAAAAACTGCCGGATTTTCCGCGATCAAGTGGCAGTAAACCGAAAAATGGTTACTTTTTAAGCCACGAATGTTGCAAAAATTAAATAAAAATTTTTGCATAGTCCCGGTCTTAATTTGCCCAAAACAAAACAAACGAAAACGTACACAAACACAAGGACTGACGAACGGGATCCACAGATGCAAAGCAAAGCCGCCTCTGTGAAAACAAAGCCAGCAGCAGTGTTATGCCTGCTGTGCTGAACTTTGATCTCGACGAAGGCAGCTAAATGCTCAGCAGTGGAGACCCGTTAAACGCATTCAATGCAGCACGATTGTACTACATTGAATGTTGGATGGAAGAAAATAAAAAATAGATAGGAACGGACTCACCAGACTGTGCTTTCAAATAGAGCATAAAAGCCCTTCACTCCGGCAAGATGGCACTAGCACTTTGATTTTTTAAAATTCGATTCGCTTTCGCAACCGCTTTAAAAATTTATTGGGGAGCAAGACACGGCGGCACGTCCGTCCCCGTCAGTAGTTCAGCTCAAATACCAAACTGGTTGGACTATTTCAGACCACGACTACGTTTGCAAGACGCAATTCGAAGATCGCAGTTTTTGATGACCAAAACTTTTTTGAGTAATGCCTTATTCTTATGAATGCCGTGCAATCGATGTTCACGGCAGCACTTGAACGATAATCACTAGTTTTATCATTTGAACGTACACGTTTTGGTCTACCACTTCTTCATTTATCACAAATTGAACCAGTTTCAAAAAATTTCATCAATTTTCATAAATTTTTTTTCTTATTTTAATGCATTATTCTTGTATTATTCGTTCCATGTTTAAAATTGTCACAGCCCACTCTAGATACAAGCCCATAAAATAAACAGGAACAGCTGGGCATTGGTGGTGTAAATAAACCACAGTTCCCATAATAAACCATAGGAATGAGTTGGGAAGTTCTCTTTTCTCGTATTATTTGTCTAGATATTATTTAAGTTTTAGCCTTATATTTGTTTGAGGTGAATCTAATGGTTTCAAAGTGTGGCCACCTTCTTTACAATTTAAATTGAATTAAATTTTTTTAATTCTATTACTGAATTATTAAGAAATGGAAAAAACCAATGGAATTAATATTCCAAGTAATGATGTAAGTAATTGTAATATCTGATATATTCCACTGAAAGAGAAGCAATTAAAAATGAATTACACAGGTCTACAAAAAATGGGGTAATGATTTCTGTTGCACAGCTGGGGGTCACTTTCGAAGTAGTTTTCTGCGTAGGATCCGAATCCGAGGTCAGAATTGGCCACGACGTCAGGATTTTAAGATACTTGAAGGTTGTGTACCCAAAAAATGGGCTTTTGGCTATTTTTGAGGTTACGTAGAGGGAGATCCAAATTTTTGGTGGTTTTTTTTAGTTGCATCATTTAATACTACTCTTACCCTTCCATAGAAGCTACGAAGCGGTCACCAATGTTTTTTTCTTGCAAAGTTACGATCATTTTAAGTTATGAAGCTCATATTTCATATAAACATAATATACATATCTATTTATATAAAATATGAACTTCATAATTTAAAATGGTCGTAACGTTGCAAGAAAAAAATCATAGGTGACCGCTCAATACCTTATTTTGAAGAGTAAGAGTAGTATTAAATGATGAAACTAGAAAACAATGACCAAACAAATTGTGTGCATCCCATACATAACCTTAAAAGTAACCAAAAAACCCATTTTTTGAGTACATAACCTCAAATATTTCAAAATCCTGACGTGATGGCCCAATTTTGACATCGGATTCGGATTCAAAATTACTTTGGAAATGACTCGCAGCTGCCCAACAGCAGAAGCTTGTAGACCTGTGAAATTCATCATGTAAAACCCGATCTCAATTCATTTTAAATTCCTCTCTCGGTGGAATATATGAGCAATTGGAATTGATGTAGTACATCATTACTTGGACTATTAATTTCATTAGTTATTTTCAGTCCTAATTGAAAAGTAATGGAATAAAAAGAAGTTTATTCCAAGGAATGATAATTAGATGGAAATTATTTCCAAAATGAATGATTACTTTACAGCTCTGGTAGGAGCGCGTGCAGTTGTAATTGTGTGTAAGAAAAACGTAATCTTTGGTATTGTCAAAATTTATTAAACCGTTCTCACCGTTTGAGCCTGCTGAAAGTTATCTAGGTCGGTGTGTTCTATAGATACAAGAATTAACTTCACTTAATATCGGGATGTAAATAGTTAACATTATTCTGTCTAATCAGATTAAGATTTCTTGAATAAGATTTTTTTCTGCTAAACCTTTTAACACTTGGATATTGATCAGTTTTTTGAGATTATTTTTATTTTATTTATCTACTTATAACAAGAGAACTAATTTGTGGCCTCATGAAGACTCATACATGAAATTTTCTTATCTCAAGATTTAAATACCGAACTTTCAAAAAGTATTTAATTTTCTCTAAATAATTAACCTTCGCACGGATTAATTTTTCTTAAGATTCATCAGCGTAAATGAGAGAGGAGTAATGACATTTATCTTTAAAAAATGATAAATAATCTTGATATTCAGAAATCTTAAAATAGATCACCGCCTAGTTCAGACCGGGTGGATTAAAGAGGGTGTTTTATTTATAAATTAAATTTGCCATAACACCACCTACTCGCTGGCTCCGCCACGAGCCGGGCATTGTGTTTTGTATTTCCTCTCGAAATTTCATAAGCTTCAACAAGTGCGTGCTTTAAGTGCCAACAGCTCAATGTCAAGAGGGTTCAACCTGAATTTTGGTAATCATTGTGGTAACATGAGAAGACAATCTTAGCGCTCTGCATTTAGATGGGTTTCTCTAGAAACTGACCCTATTATGTTTTGATTCTAGGAGTCGGGTATGTGATAAAACAATGCATTTTAAAAGAGGCGATTACCTCAATGTTTAGTTGCTAACTATACATTGTTTATATGCAAATGGAATATAATTGGCGTATTTCCAACTGACTAAACGAAGACTAACAGACTCGTAAGTTTTCTATAGAGATTTTAGTCGAATTACTGCAGAATTCAATTCTATGAGGAATTTTAAATATAGAATGTGTGTCTTAGTATATATATTTCAATTATAAAACGTATTGTTGCAAAATAAAAAATATTTGCTTATTTTGCTTTTTAGCGACCACTCAATATGTCGAAAAGAGTTTCAACCAGACCAAGGAGGACTAGAATGTATGATGCCAGCTACAATATTGGGCAAAGCTACTATAAGCCTGCAATAGACCAACTCGACAGAAAATACTATCCAAAGTAAGTAGAATGTTGTCTCGTTATATAACTCTTAATTGTGCATATTACTACATGCCTGCACTTTACACTAACACTGACATAATACTCGTTTAATCTCACATCCATTCTTGTATGCAATTTCAAACAATTCAGCATTAGTTTTGGCGTAGTAGTCACGGCAAGTTTTTAATGTTTTTATATTTTTTATGTATTGTTTAATTTATTAAATTAAAGTATTACACTGTAAAAGTTGATAGAAATATTTGTAACGAATAATTTTATGTAAAATATGCGTAGTTTTGTAAAATGACAGCTGTCTTCCGTTTTTCGAAATATGTTGTTACCATGTAAAGAGTTTATATTAATGGAGTGAAATGCAATTATTAACCCGATATTAGCGATGAAAGATATTAATATCTGTATTTAGAAATTTCAGGGATATATTTATAATGGTTGTCTGTGATTACATGATTTTGGAATTCACTTTTAGTCTTAACGTTTGTAAATAAAAAAAAATTAAGAAGACATTTTTACGGGGTGTTTCACATAAGATGTGCCCAAATAAGATCTCACCTAGGCAAGCAAAAAATGACAGCGAGGGCAACCTCAACCGTTTAAGAGTTACAGAATAATTTATAAATTTGCAATTTCCACGGTATGCCCAAAATTATTTTATTGTTATCAGTGGCGGATCTAGGATTTCACTATGGGGGGCTTTTGATTTTAATATCGAAATTTATTACTAAGATATTGTGTGTGTCACGCCAGGATCTAGATTTGTGTTGAACGGGAGGAGGGTGTTTAAGTTTTTCCTAGTTACTGGGAATCATTATAGTTTCCGTCTGCCCCTCCGTCCGGCTAGTTTATACCACAGCCATCCCATCGTCTCGTTGGTAAACCTATTAAGATAAAATTTGGTATATGTTTTAGGATCTTTTCAGTTTAACCCTTCGATCACGAGATATCCCCCTCCCCCCGTTCATTCTAATTTCTAAATTATTGACGCAAAATATCTAAATTTCTGAATGTAGCCTTTACTTAGTACTTTCAATGAAAGTTATAACGAACACTGTAGCAAAAATAGCTTAGAAACGGAAACATATCCCTATGTGCTGCTCTTAACCAATTTTTTTATTATATTAATAATAAGAGTATTAAACAATATTCAATTAATATTTTTTAATCATAATGCCAAACTCAGTGACATATCCTACGATGTTAAAATAAAGCCTTGGCAGGAAAGGGATTAAGGATAATGGAAATGGGTTTCTAGGTTTTAAGTAAAGGAGGTGACGATGTACCTTCTTTTAAAGTTTCAGGGTCATAAGACAGTCGTGGAAATTGAGAAAGAAGAGTAAAATACAATACGCAATACAAGTATGAGAGACAATCGCCATTCTCAGGGATAGTGGAATCGCCAATAAATATGGAAATTATATTCCAATCTAGGACTGATGTGGGACTTGTAGATCAGCGCAAAGTCAGTTGGAGTGAAGTATTTCTTACATCGCTGAAGAAAATCCAAGCAATTCATATCATTTTTAGCGACTGCAAATATATGATCAGTTCAGTTAAGAATTAATATCGAATTCTATTCTTAAACTAATCCTGATCAATTATTTAATATTATAATTACTACAATACTTTGTTAGGCAGAAAAATGTATTTTTAATAATGGCAATTTTTTACTATTTGTAGCATAATTAAGAAATTTTATTCGTGAATCAGTTAAATTCTTTAATTGTACTGTAAAAAGTATGGGTTTAGTTTTGGAAATAAGTCTACATTTGACTCCTCCCGTCGCTCCGGTTCAGTATAGTAATTTTTACAGTGATTTTCGGCGTAAATTTTCCTCTTGGAGTCTTTTCGTTTAGTTTAACGATTCTTGTAAGCAGTAAAAAGTTCGAGCGAGTATCAGGGAGGGGGGGGGGGAATAATAGATGCAATTGAATCCACTCCTCAATGTAACCTATGAACAAATTATAATGGTTTTTCGGATGTTAAAATTTGCTCGCTCCTGTTATTATTTTCCTCAAGTAAAGCATAAGTGAAAATCAAAATACTTTCACCAATGACATCCTTTCCAAACATTAATTAATTAAAGGAAAATAACGGTCTTCATGAACCCGAAACCACATCTTTTGCTAGCATGTATGTATGTATGTATTAAATCTGTTTTATTTTGTAGTTTTTATGCAATAGTTTGTATTAAGCTTAAATAAATAAACACGATTTGAAATGTTCTTCGGCGCTTTCGATGAATGCCAATAACCTCCTTCTAATTCCCGTATTTTTGACGCTCCAGCCCCATTTATTCTAACTAATTTCTCTTTATCTTTAACATCCCTTGAATAAACTTCATCCTTTATTGTGTTCTATAAAAATGGTTCAGTGGAGTAAGATTTGCAGATCTAATAGGCCCAGGAATCGGTGCACCTCGTCCAATCTAGTGGTCAGGAAATTTTTATATTTAATATTGACTCACAATGTTCGGCAGTATGCGCTGCGGCTCGTCAACACGATGGTTAGTAAAACATTGCCCGCAGGTTATTTATAGGGATCCCCTCTACATAGTAGATCGCCAAAAATTCCGCATAAATTTGCCTATTAAGTTTTTGCGGGAAATTGAATGGTCTTATTAAATGGGTGCCGATGATACCAGCCCAAACTTTGGCACAGAAATAGGGCTGGCATGAGGTCAGTCTTGTCCAGTGTCCTATATGGATTAGTATCCGACCAGGTATGGAGGTTGTGGAAGTTTGTGACACCATCGCCCATGAACTGTGATGCATTTATGCACAGAATTCCGTCCAGCAACACTTTGTTCTCCATGACGGATTCCAGAAGCCAAATCTATCCTTTCCATGTACTACACAATAAATGTAAATTATATCCGCGTGCTCTTCAAAAGTAAATTCTGCTAATTTTCAATAATTTTAACTTAAAGACACCCGTAGTAATCGATTTGTTTTTCAACTGTGATCCATATTCTTGCAGGCTGAACCTCCTTTATAGCAAAATTTCCATCAGGTAACACAACGATTGGATACTTGGGTGTGAACACTGGCTAGCACAAGCTAATAACGACAATAAAATAAATTACACTTACCTTTTTATAACTTTTTCCCAGCAGTAATTAAAATTAACCAAAACAAATATTTTCAACCCTTTCTCTTAGAACCTGTTTATTTAATGAATTTCCTAACTACAGCGCAATACAATAATGAGGTAGTTAGGGACTTCTACGGAAATGGAATCCTTTCCTCACATTGACTTGTCGTACCTTTTGGAAAGGTAATAAGATGGGAAATTTAATAAAAGTAAAAAACAGGTTTATTAATTATATACATTTATTACATTTTAGGTATTCGTAAAATATTTTTTCATTTCCGCATGTACCTATAGCCGTAGAAGTTAGATTAACATTGCGGACACTTTTAGAAAGGACATTGAGATGGTAGTTTTTTGGCGTTTCTTTGATGTCGCTGCCTTGAGTAGATGAAAAAATAAAAATAAATAAAAAATGCGCATTCAATGAAAATTTTAAATCCATCAATCATCTTGTAACGCCCAAACGATTGAGTCTCCCCTTCCCTTCTTTGCCATAACATTTTTTGTTTGCCTAAATGAGATCTATCACCCCACTTATTTTGGTACACCTTATATGAAACACCCTGTGTATAAGCGCGCCTATACATCTATATGTTAGGCCCGAAGACCGCAAACGCTCAGTGGACGGAAAAAACGGCCACATCGCGTTCCGGCTGCTTTTAAACGCTCGCAACGTGTTCTGGTAAATGTCAAACGGCCAGAACGCGTTTTGACATTATTTGTCAAACGTTCAGAGCGCGTGGGGAGATTTTAGTTTCCGTGGCACGCCGATTTGACGATGAATTTCGATAAAGAACCCCAAAATAAAACGAAAATAATAAATAAATTTTTTTGATATCTGGCTTAGTTTAGCAGATATTCGATCGAAAATTTTAAAAACACATCACTTCACGACCTGTCAAAAGAGGTGTATTAATTAGGCTTTTAGGTGTTTTATTAACTAACCAATGCAATATATGCCTCCGCAGGGTGGGGGGACTAAAGAAAGAAAGAAAGAACTAAAAGACTTATTCATACACCTCTTCCTCCCAGAAAGTATAATAAAAAAGTTCGCGCTATCTTTGAGTTCGGCCATTTTGACAAGTCGTGAAGTTATTTGTCACTAAAATTTCAAGATCGAATATTTAAGGAGATTTATTAACAAATTGGAAATATAATAACGAAAAAACGCGTTCTGGCCGTTTGACATTTACCCGAACGCGTTGCGAGCGTTTAAAAGCAGCCAAAACGCGTTCTGTGCGTTTAAAGCCAGCCAGAACGCGATGTGGCCGTTTTTTCCGTCCACTGAGCGTTTTCGGTCTTCGGGCCTAACATATACATCAAAAGAGTGCTAAGACAATTTAGGTGAATAGTGGACTTTAATTCAATGGCTACAAAGCCTGGTTGGGTATGCAATTACTTTTAAACTAATAAGAAAATTGTGCTGATCTTCTTAAAATTGCTAGTGTGATCAATTCCACTGATGTTTTTCTAAATCTATTCCAAAGTTTTAAAGGGGAGGAGTGTTGGTCTCAATTCTCTGCTTGATTATTTCTTGTATTACGAATATTATGTATACGCATATACACACACACACGCATATATATATATATATATATATATATATATATATATATATATAAATATATTTATTTTTTTTTTCATCGACAATTTTTGCTGCTGTCTTAGATTTTAAAATGAATTACCATTTTTTATTCTTTAAATTTTTAAATTTTTGGGACATTGAATCCTTGAATGAAAAAGAAAAAGTGAACTAAAAAATTACAAAAGCCGACTGCATAAAATGAGAATTTTAAAGATGGAAACTAGATGAAATAGAAATTAAAAATCAAAACAACACTTGTTAAACTCGAGCAACGTAACAAATATAAGAATTTCTTAACACGATCGGCGTTTCAATGAAGAAAAGTTGAGCTCTTTTGGCTCGTTATCAACAGCAGCAACAAAGGGTTAACTTTCCTTCGCGATAAAACGAAAACTAGATGAAAATTCAACAAAATTTAACACCGAACTTGACAGCTGTATCAATTTATGATCACTTACACTTGATGCTTTAACCATAGTTGTCAGCCTTAAGATTTCTGTTCAATACGACTTCATGTTATCGTTTTATATTTTCTTTCCATGTAAAAATAACGTTACTTCAAATCAAATTTACCGAATCTGGTAATAAGAAGGCCTGGCCTCTTTTCAATACATTGTTAACTTTCGTATATATAGTCCGTTTTCAAATCTGTTTAATCGACTATATCAAACCAAAATCAACCAGTTTAAAATGAAAATAAACTATTTTCAGTCAAATTCACCAATAACTGATTTTATATTATACTTTA
This sequence comes from Leptarthrus brevirostris, assembly GCA_964036015.1. NCBI lineage: Eukaryota > Metazoa > Arthropoda > Insecta > Diptera > Asilidae > Leptarthrus > Leptarthrus brevirostris. The sequence goes on from OZ038373.1 coordinate 99,756,565, forward strand.
TATATATATATTTCATTCACTAAAAAAGTCATGAAATTTATAATACACATTAACAAAAGTCTGTAATTGAATAAGTTCACCGTGTAATGCTTTAGAATTCACTTTATGTTTTAAACTTTTATTTCCATATTCCCCTATCTTAATCCCAATTATAAATATATAAAAAGAAAGTTCAAAATAAAATCAGTTATTGGTGACTTTCACTGAAGATAGTTTATTTTGATTTTAAATTCGGTGGGCTACGTACAAACAAAGTTGACAATGTTTTGAAAAAAGTCTGCTTATTTCGAATTTTTTTAAATTTGATTTGAAGAAAGGTTATTTTGTCCTGGAGAGCATATAGCAAGAATTTTACAGTACCCAACTTCTAATTGCTTAAGGCTGAGAACTGTTGTCATTCCAAGCCGAAGGTAACAGATTTTCCAGTTCATCTTGTTTCCATCTTTTTAGTTTGGTTTTTAGGTATTCGGGTTTTTTGATTTTTAAATTTACTTTGCTTATTTATGAAGCACACTAAACTTCTTGATGAAAATATACATTGAAAAAAGTTAGGGAAAAACGTGTTGACCTCTCACATGATAAGGTTTATAGAGTTATGCCAAAATTGTTCATTAAATATTTTTGCTACTGTCTTCGTTGTAGTTTTCATTGAAAGTACGAACTAAGAGGTATATTCAGGAATTTTTTCAAATATTTTGTACTAATAGTTTAGAAATTACAGGGGTTACGGTACCTTTCCTTTGATACCTATATCCATGCATTTGGAAGAAAAATTACACTTAAGACACTTCATATACGTATTCTAAGTATGTCACACTTGGAATCAAGCCACATCTAATAATATCTTATTTATTAAAATCCATTCAGCCGTTTTTACGTTAGGAAAGAATAAGGAATTTCAAAATGAGAAATTTTTTTTATAAAAAATAAAGCAGAACTAGTGACACAAGTTAATTCGTTCTGTTTTTTTTAACTCCTTGTGGGGCCTATGACGTCTGATTGGGTTCTGCGCCAATGCAATCATTTCTTACCACGATTATCAAATTTATAGTACCTTCCTTCTCTGCAGATGCTTTTTATGTCTTTCGTGATCGTCTTCTATGGATCCCATGAGTAATCTGTGAGCCTGTTGAGCAATCTGCTTTTTTAGCAGACAACAATTTTAGCTGAAACGGCCATTGGCGATTAGCGAGTAATATTGGTAGTTCAGAATCCTCTTTAAATTTGAAGTTCACTTGAAGTTTTCCTCATCATTTTGGGTGGAGCTCTTTGCCCCCATTACGACCGATTTTGTTTAAATATTTTACAACAATCTCCATTTGGTTTTAAATTGTTCATTAAAAAAGTTGGTCATCGTAAAACGCTTGTTTTACGCAAAACTTAATTTGCCACCAAGAAGCTTTGCTTGGGTGATATAATTATTAATCAATTAATATATGTATAGGAAGACTAGAGGGTTCCGTCGGTAAAATTAAAAAGCAATAATTAATTCTTCGGAGAAATATAGTATTACTCGTTGTGTTTTAATTTGAAACAAGGTAAACAGTTCAGCTTATCTTTCCACCCGTAAAATTATATATGTTATGTCTTATATGCAATATAGGAATGAAGGTTTAGAGATTTTCAGCACATTATTCACGGTTGATAGGAATAGAAATATAGAAAACACTTAATTGGGATACGATTTCATAAAAGTAAACATAATTTAACAATTAGTAAGGGTTAGATACTTAAAACTTAAAATTTTAACAGAATCTAGCTCTAAAATCCAAATAAATAACAATCTAAAGTATAACTTTTATAGTAGTTTAAAAGAAAAAAAATTTTTGACACTTCAATGTCAAAATGAAAGCCCTCAGCCTAGAATTACTGTGCGTGCGCTAATATGTAGTTTATTTGTGATGATTTCAATTGCTTTTAACGCTATCCACCAAATTCATGAGGCTTTATATTTCGGCTTCATTGACGATGACAGCGTCAAAAAACATCTGGTCGCTCGCGCTAACCGATGCCAAAAATGGACTTCATTAATATTTTTCAACAACACTTTAAACAGACCTTTTAAATTATCCAAAATTCTATTCTAGCCTCCGCATCCCTTATACTTGGGAGCCTCTACGTAATCGCGTGCCAGCTCTTCGATTAAGTGGCTATTAAGACGCGAAGTGATGACGAACAACTGTCAAATCTACAAACACAATTAACATTTTAAACTGACAGCATTTATGTAGACATTTTAGATTAATTCATTTTGTAATATATTGTACGAATATTGTGATTACTAAAGTGAAATCTGAAGAATTTTAAAATGTTTTTAATTTCATTAAAAGACTGAAAATCATAGATATTACTAACACTATATTTCAACAGCATTGTTTTGGCTAAAAGTAATGTTCAATAGGTTAGAGTTTTGACGGGTGGTACGGAAACGCGATGGGAAACCATACAATCTTGTCTAACTTTTTTTTCTTCAAATATTATAAAGTGGGGAGATAATTTTTAGTAAAGGAAGTTGCTATATTAAACCTTTGACTGGATATAAAACATTCAGTCGAAAAATTTAATTTTTAATTTGTGCTGAGAGAAATGACAATATTTGTTCCAAACGTGTTTACATTTATCGGTGCCGGCTTAGAAGTTATTTACCTTAGTAACGGACAACCAACAATTTGGGATGAGTTAGGTTTGCTCTTCACAGTCGTGGTACCTAATTCGGAATTAAAATTTTTTCATGCCAAAAAATTAAATTTTTACAAACTTCGACCATTTAAATTTTTATTTAGCTCAAAAATAATTTAAAAAAAATAGTTAGTTGCATATTGGGATCTGCATTCGCACGCAGTGCCTAGCAGAGTAGTCGGCGTCTGGCGAATCTTATTGTACTGTGTGGGAGCAAGAATAAATTTTAGTTTAAATTCACTATCTCCGAAACGAATACATGAACATGACAAGCATGTACTAAACAGTTTAAGTTATTTAATTTAATTTTAAATGCGGTTTTTTTGCATGAAGAACAATTTAAATTTTGAATTCGATACCACGCTTGTGAAGAGCATGCAATTCCTTATAAGATCACCATTTCAGTTTTTCTATATAAGTTTCTTATGTTGATTAATTGCCTTCGAAATAGGTGGCACGTTATTGTTTCTTAATCTACTGCAAAATTTCCCAAGGATGTTCTATTAGTTAAATCCCAGAAAAGTTCGATATGTTAAGATCAGATGATTGAGCTAACCAGTTCAGGATCTGAAGATATTTATCTCTTTCCTTTTGTGTAAGGTAATGCCGACAGAGGTGGCAAGCGAGATTTTGGTTATTACCCTGTATGAAGAAAAATCCAGCGTTTTCCTCTAAAATCAGTTTAGAATCTTCTTTTCCCATAATACCATCGACACGGTTAAGATCACCACACTATAACAGAACCACCACCAGCGTTGCCAGATTAGCCCAACATGAAGTAGGTTAATTGAATTTGTCTATTGAGTGCAGAACTTCAAAATGGACGTCGTGGAAGCGCTCTAAATGATTTTCACTTTTAGCATGCCTTTTAATGACAGAGAGTTCAGACTTGATTGAGCAATCGCAGAAGAACAGCGCGCTTTGCATAAAAAGTTATGATCAGGGCGAAACCAGGGTTGGAACTCAAGTATTTTTTTCCACTCCACTGCGAGTATTTTTGAGAACGATGTTTGCTTTGATCAAAGTTTTTCGCGATTTTTTGTTCTGCCACGGTTTTGAGTGATCTTCCGACAGGGAAAATTTGTTTTCACAATTCGAGACATCTGAGTCTGAGGTTTCATCACCCTTAAAATACATATGCTGTTGAGACGACACCCATAATACTTCGATGAATATAGAAATTTTGTCAATAATTGTTGTTCAGAAAAGTTTAAACCTACTTAAAATTTAGGCTTTTATAGCGTTTGTGCTCAATAGATGTATTCCTGCACTCGTTTCTACTTTCTACTGCTATTGATTTATTTGCTTGCTCAGCCACTCTAAAGTTCGTTAGTAATAAGGTACCGACAGTACCGACGCCGACGATTAACAAGGTATGGTAAGTAGTGATGACTGCATTAGAAGTAAAAAAATTACCGCTCACCCCTGTGAATACCGTACGATTATCGTACTTTTTTGTACGGTAATCGTAAGTCGTACAGCATTGAAAATTATCGTATATGTGCGATAATTACTGTACGTCTGACAACGAGGTCCACCAACATGCTTCATAGTTGGCACAATACAATTGAAAATACTTATTTCCTGGGTCGACGGTCATAAATTAACGCTTCTTTTTTAACCGAAGGTTTCGAATTTAGATTCATCCATCCACAGTTACTACGTATACATGCAGAGTTGAAAAATTGAGTCGAGCTGGGGTTGAGATTTCAATCCGCGTATATGCGTTCATTAGGTTGAAGAGTTGAGATGAGATTGAGTTTAAATTGGGTTGATTTGACATAATGCTCAATATAGCTTCTGTTTCTCTTGTTCCCAAATATTTTCCTTTCGATCTTAAATGCTTCACAAACACATAATAATCTTTACAAAAATATTTACTAAGTGCTGTGTCAAAATTAAAAACAGATTTAACTTGTCAAATTACAATGTGTCACTTCAACTCATCAACATGCGTATACATGTAAAATGTCAACTCGACTCAGCCAGATTACTTGAGTTGTGTTGACTCGACTCATTTGGAACTCAACTTTGGTATACAGGAGAGCTGAACTAGGCTGAACTAGGCCTGGCTTCAACCCTGCAATATGATATGTTGTAAATATCTTTGCTCAATCATCCGAAGTTCAATTCTAATAGTGTTGCCCTATTCAATTTTATTTTGACGACGTAGCAGGTATTTTCTCACGGAAACTCGGACAGACTTGTTGCTTAAGTCTTTGCTTTCAAATATTTTTGGAATCAGATCGGTTGAACACCGTGCATATTTCAGGTTCTGTCAACGTCGATTTCTCTTACTGATTAATTTAAGTGACTGATACTCTGTTTTCTGTTGCACGTTTTAGCCTTTTACGTCTGTTATATCAGAAGCATCCTGCTTTTGTCAGAAGCACCCTTGAATCGACTGATTTAACATTTTCGGTTCTAATTTCATTTTTTGGACTGTGATTCTTATAAACGTAATACATATATCGTATATCGTTTCGGTTTTCTAATTATGCTTAATTAATAATCAAGTCCTAAAAATATTTACCTTAAATTAATAATTCAATCCAATAACGTTTTTTTTTAAAGAAATTCTCGACTAGACGATTTCTTTTACGCCTGGGTAGTATAAAACTTTTTTTTTTTAAATATAGTCATTTTTCAATTAAAAACAAGAAATTTCTGAAATATTTTCTCCAAAATTTCCATTCAATATTTCAGAAACTGCAGAATTTATAAGGGGGTAAAAAAGCTTCTTTCACACATAAAGTTAGGTGATACATGCACCTTGTGGTAAAACCAAAAATTTAAAATTGTTGTTAATAATTTGATAGAAAAACGTGCTGCGTAGATTTCATTACCTGAAGAAGCCATTCGGTGACGTAATTACAGCAGTAACCATGGTAGCTCCTAAATTTTTTGTTTGATATCAACAACAAAAATACTTTCTTAGAGTAGATAAGAAAAGAAAATTTTGGACATGGTCAATTTTATTAATTTTCATTTTCTAAGAATGGCGACCACTTTAATGTGAAGGAATGATTTTATAATATAAAAATCGAGCTATCTTTATTTATAAAAAAACTGTTATTTTGCTATCATGAAGATCCGAAAAAAATGTTTTCTAAAAATCGATTTTAACCCACAGAGTTGCGAGTAGCCCCTTCATGCTTTAACTTGCAATTAGGCTTGGTGTGATTTTTGATGCCCGATGGCACATAGAGGATTGGTACTGTAAAAGCCGAGTTGTACATTACTCGTCGTTATATCGTCGAAGCTAGACCAGGAGATATTGCATATCTCCTTCTTATATTAGATTCATCAGACCAAATCTAATCCTCCGCTTAGGAGCAAGGTTCTTATTTTTGACATTTGTGATTGTGACATTGTGATTTTGATAAAAAACATATATACGAACAACAACAAATAAGTCGATTTCATAGAAGATGAAAAGGTTAAAGTTAACAAAAGTGTTATTTGTTGTTAAATTAACATTTAGTGGTGTACCCTCAGGGTAATATTATAAAAATATTTTAACATTTTAGGTCAGATACATCAACTTTTGCGACATCACCAAGATTACGTTTCAATCTTGATGACGCCTATGATGAAGATTTGCAATCAGCGAGATCAAGGGCATCAAGAGCCATTACAGAAGACTCAGTTTTTGATTCACGTGGTGGACGCACTTCAAGAGGACTGCCATTGACTTCAGCTTTTGCTGATGATGATCTTGATGATGATGTGAGTAGCCTATTAATTTAATCAAGACTATTTCTTGTAAACCGCATTGCCACATCTAACATGTTTAAACATTTTGTTCAACAATTATCAAAATTTGCTTTTTTGCTAATTTTAATTTATTGAGCAAATTTAATTAACGACCTAAGGTGCAGGCTTCTCTTAGTCGGATTCGGGCTAACAGACCGAAGATTTCTTCACTCATAAACGACTTGGATCTGGAGGATTCATTTAGCAAAGTAAAACGGCGCGCAAATATAGATTTGAGCGAAAAATTGATGAATGTTGCTGGTGAAGACGATTTTGGATCATCAATTAGATCTCGTGCCCTAAAGGTAAGGAATCATTCAATTCGTTAAATGAAAATCCACAACTATTTTAAAATTTCAGATGGTCTCAAGAACAGAAGATTTCGATGAACCAGTTGTTGCAGCGCGTTCAATTGTTAGTAGTTTCAAAAGAACCGCAATTACCAGTGATTCCAACAGTGAATCTACTAATTCTGCTGCTTTCAATAGAGCAAAGGCTTCTAAAGCACGTTTAGCTGACATTGAATCTGAAATGACTGAGCGTACCGATAAATTAGTCGAGCGTGAAAGGCGTGCTGCTAACTTAAAGAAATTATTAGCCGATAACGACATCGAAGAAGTCAAGTCCATCAAGAAAGTGACTTTCTAAATCGTTCTAGAAAGGTACTGACAGCAAGGCAGCAGCCCTATTACCCCTTTTAATTAGCGAAATTTATTTCTTATTTACACTTTCGATTAATTAAATCCCACTTTTCTTCAGTGTCTCCGAATTTATATGTATATTTGTTTCTCACTCTCACTGTATATCTGTAAGGTGTGTGTAAATATGATGAATTGATATAGCCGAAGCGACAAATTTATGTGCAAAGCATTTTCCTAGTTTAATTTAAATAATTATTTTGATAATTATCAAGACGAAGAAACTCCTACTTAGTCAAATTTTTAGATGTGAGAGTTCTTTATTAAACTGTCCAATTTAGAACATCGTACAATTTGTTATACTTTTGTGTCTCGGGATAAGAATGTTTTTATAAATATTTTCTTTAAATATTCCTAGTTTTACTTTATAGTTTTATCAAAGTATTTATGAACTTAATTCTGTACTTAATAAAGGTTTGTTGACTTATCTTTTCATATTTATTATAATACTTTCAGAACTAGCTTGCCTTTACATAATTTCCATTTAAAAGAAAACTGTGATCTTCAATGAAACAACAAAAATTGGGGCGTGCATAAAGTAAATCCAAAACGTCTTCATAGATAATAAAAAATACCGGCAAAGTGCGAGTCAGACTGGCGCGGCCGAAAGTTCCATACACTATTAAACAAAAAATTATAAATTATATATAATTTATAATTTTTTTTTTAAAACTACAAATGGCTATACCTTCGTTTTATGTTTTCTCTAATATTTGTATATCAAACCTTCTATTTGAGTTTTTTTTTTACAAACTTCATGCGGTATTTTTTCTCATAGTTTTGCTTTTGTTTCTAACTCAAAAACTAAAAAATATAGGAAGCTTTATGTCTGTATGTCATATTCTTTTTCTCAGTAAAATTTTGGCATACTATTTAAAATTAAAAAAAATATTTTTGAATCCTTACACCACAAAGTACATAAACAAAAAATGTTTTTCAAAGTTTTCTCCTTCTAAAATATTTGTTTTGTTAAAATCATTTTACCCGGAATAGATGCCTGCAGAATTTTAGAAATATATATTTTTTAATTAAATAAGGGAGAGGGGAACTAGATAAATTTTGTTTGTTTGTATACCTCAAAAACTGTTTTTGTAAATTTTAAGTCCTATGCCAAATTTCAAATCGGTAACTATATAAGTTGCTGACAAAAGCGGTATGACATACAGACGGAGAGACACACACCTAAGTCTCACCATAAGTCTTCCTTTTACCATTCAGGTATGGAAACATGAGAGCATGTTACATAGCTCATTTTGTTCCTGCATCCTTAAGTACTATTTTTGCAATAAGTTTATAACTTTTATACGAGAATCGAAATATTTCTGCCTTTATTTATAATGAAAAATGCAAGCAGTTGGCACATCTCCTGCATTCCTCAATACTACAGAGCTTTGGTTTCTTTTTAATTATGTAGTCCAGCAAAATTGTGCTTTTTTTGTATTGATGGTTATTTCAGATGCGTTTTCTGAGTCTTTCAAAAAAAGCGAGATCTTAAAGATTGTGCTAAAGTTGCCAGCTTGAAAAAAACTACAATTCTAAATATTTTACGAGCGTTTTTGCTACGATCTGTTTGTAGAGCATCTGAATTCCTAATTCCATTAAACGGTAGCCCGTGGAGGAAATAGAGTACATCCTTAGGTAACTGGACTGAGGAGCAGAACTTGTCGCATTTTCTTGGCAGATATCCTATTCTGCTTGAATTTAGGATGCAAATTTTTGGTAATAAGGTCCTGACAGAATCAGATGTAATTGAAATGCTGAATGCTAGAAATAACTTTAGTGATCTTCTTCTTTTTCTTAAAAAAGCCTGGAAATACAGAAAATTCCTTATAAATGAATTTAATGAATACATGATAAATAGTTGCGATGTTAGATGAAGCTACGATCTGTTTGTAGAGCATCTAAATTCCTATATACATTTTCAAAGGGGCCATTTTCGTACAACGAGTTATAGCGGGTAAAGATGTTACAAATTATGTTGCAAGCTGTTAATCATACATTAAAATGTCTCGAATAAACATTATATAGCAATAATTCTAATTCTCTACAATTTCTGTAACAGATGCGTGTTTACCTATAAGACAATTGCACGAAATGACGACTACGACGACATTTCGTCCGAGCAAGATGAGCTCTTTTGTCCGCTTTGGTTCAAGAATCAGCTAGATTTTCCGCGTAAAAAGCCAGGTGTGTTCCCTTTGCAATCTAACATTCGCAATGCTGAGGGATGCTTGTGTAATCTCCAGCTTGCATGTAGCTAGCGGCTTGTCGAGCTGGTGATTTATATCCACGTCGAGAAGAATAGTGCCGATTGTGGCTAGCTCGTTAGCTCTACAGTTGCTATGACTGTCACTACACCCCGGTACCCATATGAAGCGTACGTTCGGACGCTCAGCCATGTTTAGAGTGTTTAGAGTTGAGCGGCAATATTTGACCGTTTCAGAGCTCGTGGATAGAGCGTGGTCAGTCCTATAGTCCAGCATCCTGTGCAAGCGTCTCTGAGCACCTGTTTTAATTCACAAGAATACCTTCTCTTTGCAGTGTACTGTTCACTGGATTATTTCATGTTATATTTATTTATCTATTTAATTCTTGCTATTTTTACAATATATTCTCTCTTTTGAGGGGATACTCAGTTTCCTACTGGTATCCTTTACTATTAAGCTGCCTTTAACTCACTACATTTGTTCGTTGACGTTGTGCTGGCCACCATACTACAACCCCATAAGTAAGTATGGGTCGTGGTAACACTAGTGTAGATCCAGTACACAATTCGTGGCTCCATACCCCAATTTTACCTATAACCTTTTCGCATGAGTACAGCGCTATTGTAGCATTACGTACACTTTCTTGTATGTTAGGTTTCCAGCTGAGTTTCCTATCCAGGACAAGGCTTAGATATTCAACTTGGTTACCTAATTCCAACCTGACTGCCTTTAGCATAAGGCAGTTTATTAGGGGGAACACTATGTTTCTGAGTTTCAACTCTGTTTTACTTTACCATTACCCCATGTTGCAACACCTCAGCCAATGCGTTATTGTGCTTGCCTGAACAAATCAGGGCAATGTCATCAGCGTAGGCGATAACTTTGTGGACGGAATGCTCCAGACTTATGAGTAACTCGTCAAGTGCATGATTTCACAAGGGCGGTGAGAGGTTACCTCCTTGGGAAGTACCTCTAATAACAACTCTTTCTATCTTGGATCCTTCCAAGCTGGAGTTAACGATCCCGCTTTCAAGCATTAGATCATAAGCTCGATGTGAGGACCGTTCAGATCCAGCCTCCTCAAGGATGCCGATCGCCTTAGCTTTCGATAAATTCGCGCAAGGCAGTCTCGACGGACCTACTTTTGATGTATGCTATGCATGTTATGAGAGAGACTGATTCGTTGACTCGACTGTCGACCTTCATCCACGAAATTGGAATATGAGTGGAGTTAGGGTAGGCCTCACCACGAAATAAGGATTTTGAAGGCTGACTAAGTTTAGCTGGGATGATACCATCTAAGCCCGTTGATTCTTAGGGCTTGAAACTATGTATCGCCCATTTCAGCTTCCTTCTACTAAGGATCTTGTGGACCAGGTCATGATCACTAGCTGTTGAACAGCTCGCAAAGTGAGTATCAACCAGTAGCTCCAGTATCTCAAGACTGGATGAAGTTCAGCTTCCATCCTATTTAAGAGCCTTCCAGTTTTATTTGTATAAGTCCCAGTTAGTTCTATGTCTATTTTCGTAAAGTGAATGGGCCTGCTTGTGTAATGCTCGTCTGATTTAAGCGTGGTCGGCAAGGAAAAATTCCTTAGATACCTTCCACTCAGTTATAAATGGGCGGATTATTTAAAGACCAACGTAATTTCCCGAATTTTCCGCCTAATCGAGTTAGTAAAGGTGGGTTCCATTCCCACATTACATATATGAAAGTTAGTACCAATAATAAAATCAAAATGGGACTCACCCTTTTTGCTGGTGTCCGAGCTGCCTCAAAATGTGTGGTGCATATTGGCGTCGGCGCCGATAACCACCGTCATTTTCTATTTGGTGGCTTCCCTAACCACATTTCTTAGCGCTGTACTAGGAATATCCTTCGAATTGTGAGCCAAGTAACTAGAGATCAATTATATACAGGGTGTTTCAGATCTGGTGTGTCGAAATGAAAGGGGTGATAGATCTCAACTATACAAACAAAAAAGTGTACCGCAGAGGTGGGAGCAAACTTAACCGTTTGGCAGTTACAGGGTAATTCATAAATTCGAAATTTTCATGGTATGCACATCACTCTTTTATTTTTATCTTTTGATTTACTCAACGCAGCGACTTCAGTCAGATGCCGAAAATCTACTATTCCAATGACCTTTCCAAAATTGTCAACAATGTTGATCTAACTCAGTCACTTTAAAAAGTGAAAAAAGGGTACAGAAATTTATACGTGCGTATAGTTACGTAATTTATAAACTCTACAATTTAAAGAAATTAAACGAAAATTAATCCGTAAATGATTTTAATTGAATTTGAAAATAATTAAAATTAATCATAATAAGTTACAAAAGTTGCTGAAAGTATCCACTGCCACTTTGGATGCATGCCAATAATCTTTTTCTAATTTCCTGTTTATGCCTACCTAGCTGGTAAAGGAATCGGTGCATCTCGTCCAATCCACTGATTTCTAAATATTTCATTTAGTATTGATGGAGCACTAGGATCGTATTGGTAAAACATGTTCACTAGATTATTTGCAGGGATGTGCACTAGTAGATCTTGCAGTGTATTCTCCAAAAAAAAACCGCATAAATTTGATTGTTGAGCACTTGAGGAAAAATGAATGGTCCTACTAAATGTTTGCCGGTTACGTCAACCCAAACATTGACACTGAATATCTGTTGGAATGAGGTCACCCTTGTCCTAGATGGGTTAGTTTCACCCGTCCACAGAGTTCGGCCCAGAAACGCCCCGTTCTCCATGTCGCATTCCGGAAGCCAAATGCAAAATTCCAGTCTTCTCTCGGAATCTCCTTCCAGTAGTCCTCAGACTGGGTTATAATCATATGGACGTAATCCCTCTCTGTTAATAATACTCCAAACTTGAGCTGAAAACACTCCTAATCGTATTGGGTTTTGTATTTTGAGGGTGATTATTTCTTACTTGACGTCGACAGAAGTTTTCTAAGTTTCCGCGTTTCCCTGCCGTGTGAAGTTATACTTCCTGTTTCTTTCAACCTTCGGAAAGTCCGCGAAAATCTTTCTCTTTGAGGTGCACGTCCATTAGGGAATCTGCTTTGATATTCCAGTACAGCCGCTCTATCGTTTCCGTCTACTACACCATAAATGTAAATAATACCCTCGTATTCCTCAAAAGTAAATTCTGCCATTTTTTATACCTTTAGCTTAAAATCACCCGTGGTAATCGATTTGTTTTTCAACTATGATCCATATTCTTTCTGGCTGACTCGCTTAGGGTATAAGTATTAAGGGGTTAGGTGGGTTTGAAAATTTAAAAAAATCGATTTTTTTTATCTTATTAAATAGTACAATATGTTTAAAATATTCTTCTAAAATTTCAAATCGATCCGAGTAAAATTCTAAGAGATAGACCCTTCGGTAGTTCCGCCCATCAGGCCACGTCAGTGCAGCGCTTCGCAGGTATACGGAAGCAGCTGCGTAGCTATTGTTGGTCGGCCTTTCCCCTCTTTCTTTTACAATTCAAGGGCAACTCTAACAAGTTTTTAATATTTCAGTTGATTGTTGCTTCTTGAGCCAATAGGTTGATTTGTTCGTGAATTTTTACTATAAGTGTTTATAAATTTTTAAAACTTTAAACGCGTTTATCTCAAAACTCAATTTTTTAAGTTGGTGGACATGATTTCTTGAAAAGTTATGAAGCGATTTTGTTCAAATTTTGCACACATCTTTGAAATAACATTATCTAGTCATTGAACGAAGGATTTTTTTATTACAACTAATTTTTTCGAGCCAATACATGGCGAAAATTTGACCAAAAAATTTGTATTTTTGTTCAAAGTCTGTCAAAAATTCAAATTTAAATTTTTTTTTCCTTCGTTCAATAACGAGATTTATCCATGTACTAACGAAATATTTTTGGTTTTTTGATTTTAGATGAACCAATAATGCTGTTATGCTGTCCACGGCAAGAGCATTTTTTTTTGAGACGTCAAGGGAGATGAGGTACCAACGGCTGAGTTTTCGGAATTTTTAAATAAAAATTTTACAAAATACTGTTTAAATATGTACCTTTGATATGCTGAATTGTTTAAATAAAATATATGATTGTATACATATATTAAAAAAAAATAGTAAAAATACCCTTTTTTGAACCTCTGAAACCCACCTAACCCCGTAAGTAACAAAACGCCAGGATACTAGGGTTTGATCTCTGGCCAACACAATCTAATATCGGTAATAAAACAAAATGACACTAACATTTTAAGAACTTGTTTTCAGCAATAATTAAAATTAATTACCTGTACACCAAAAACACACATTTTCGACCCTTTGACTTAATAATTTTGTTTATTTAAAGAACTTCCTACCTAAAGTGCAATAAAATAATTAATAACTGGAATACAATGTGATCGAAGTAATCTTCAACTTAGCTCATAAGACATACATAGGTTCTAGGACATAGTTAGTAAGTAGATAGTAAAATAGGGTAGATTTTAAATATGGGGTATACTTATTAATCTAAGGTTTTTCCTCCCGTTTCCTTAGCCAAATTTACAATCAAAATTTCCGAATCTAGTTTCTGAATATTTTTCGTATTGCATATTTGTAATCTAGCAGTACAGGACTATCTTAATCTCTTATCTTAATAGTTTAATCTCTCCATGCTAATGTACATTATGGGAAGTAAATCGAATTGAATTGAATTGGTAGTAATGGATTTTTAAGAATGCGGCTTTTGTAATCCTTGCTCTACCTTGCCGCCATGTTATCCATTTTTGGAAAGGTAATGAGATTGGCAACATAAAAAAATAAAAAAGATGTGTATTAATTACATGATTTTCGGAGAAAGTAGAAAGAAAAGGAGAAAAGAGCTTGTATCTATTTAAATAAAGTGCGCAAACCCTGTCTTTAATGAGAACGAGCTCCTCTCCTTTCTGCGTCATACGAAGGAGAAGAGGTGGGAACTACCGCTTAACCCTGGTCATCGTTTTTTAATGAGGTTGTCTCTTCAAACGCCTTTTGATCCTTTGAATAGACCAATGAGGGATTTCTCATTAAGAATAGCAACGCCCTGTCTTCGGTTGCTCTTGACCTCATTGACCTGTGCTACCTTCCAGCCTTGGGTGGATAGCGCAGGGTTGCCTATTTTGATAAGCTGCAAATCTCGGTCTATTCGGAATGTGGTCCTTAGGAACAGCCTCGGTCTTGGCACCTGGCCAGGCCTCGTCGAGAAGAGAAATCGCTTGGTTGGGAAGCTCCACAGATCTTTGATCAGACCAGGTGAGGAGTTTAATGTGGCCTTGATGCCAGCCAACATCAAGGCAACAGGGGGCCGGGCCTGGGTTCTTTGAGAGAACCTCCAAATAAACCTTGAGCAACGCGTCCACTTATCAAGCTAAATTGAACCATCAGCCTTGCCACGATCAGTGGCCGCTCTAACAAACATGTCTTTCGGGACATCGCTAAACGACTTGGCCTTAGAGGAAAAGTGGCAAGCAACCTTTGCTCTCGGCAGTTTGTTAGGCGAACGCAGCTTTTGGGAGTTAAAGGGGGGGGGGGCCCTCTAGAGGCCGAGGTCTTCTTAAGGGCAAGGATTTTATTTACCTACTGCAGTGGATTTGTCCTTCTCAGCAAGATTCTCCTGTGAGACGTTGCCCAGTTTACGCAGTATCCTATGGGTAGTCCGCCTTTCCCTGTAGGTCACCGTTGAGGTGCTTACGCTCCCTCCAAGCGGATGGGATAGAGGTGCCCTAAGAGGCACGCTGGTAGGAATAAGTCTGGGTCTTGTACCCAAGGACACATTAGCATGTACAGGTTTTGCGAATGTTTGAGAAACTGAGCGGTTGCAGCTGGTTATGGAAACTCTGGGGTTAGCATGCTTTTTCCTCTAAGAAGTTAGTACACAGGGCCCGTTAGTGGGAACTTCCTTGACGGCCGGTTGTATGTATTCAAATGGGCGAGGTAGAAATATTTGTTTTATCCGAGGCGAGGTTTTTAATAGTTGACATTGTATGGTAGAGCCACATGCCATGAAATGTTGAAGAATACTTCCTGAGATGGACAGGTATAAAGGAGGTTCTGTTAGAATACAGCCCGTTACCCCTGGCTCCAAACTATCCAATGCAGGTATAAAGGAGGTTCTGTTAGAATACAGCCCGTTACCCCTGGCTCCAAACTATCCAATGGACACGAAAACTCCTAACACCCTAGATAAGGGGAGTTTGGTTAAGAGAGCAACTGTCACTGCGCCCGACACCAATTAGGCGATCCCTTAAGGATACCTGTTATCAGCCTGTTATCAGCCGTCCGACGTGGAGGGTGGGTGATGTCGGACTTCCTTCAATACTCACAGTTACGGCACGTACACTAGTGTAGACTTGTTAATGTAAAATATAATTACTAGGTACTCAATAATTAAAAAAAATAGTTACTTTATAAGAGCGCTAAAAAACTAATGATAATATTTAATTTTATATCTCTTATGACATTTTGAATTCAGTACAAATTAAATAAACTAAACAACAGTAATTAATCCTCCTTTCTTATGATCTCCTGATGAAATGTTCAGGTAGATCCATCTGTATATCATGCTATGTTTACTGCGTCATTTAGAAAGAGAAAGCCTTGCACTGGAGATAACAGTAACGCAATATATTGGTAATTACTGAATTGTGTTAGTTTTTATAAACAATTTTGTCACTAATTGTAAGCATAATATTAATTGGCAATCGGTCGTCGGAAAGTACGTGAATATTCGATTAAAAGATTTGATTATTTATTTGATGATTCTACAATGAGGGAACATATCCTATATAAAAAAAAATCAGCCATATCCACCCCCCCCCCACCCGCAATTATTTGTAGATCGCTTGAGTTACAACACCTCTTAACGGTTTCCCAAAAAAACGTTTAATGGCGTTAAATCACAGTAACGGGCGATAATTAGTAAAGTCTCAATAGTGAAGTATTACATTGCAACTATCGTTACCGTTGAATATGGGTGATTACTTAATAATTATTTTTACGATGTAGCTAAAGCCGAGTTTGATTAGCATGGCTTTGTTCGGAAGGAAATTAGGATATGGGGAGTGAGGAAATATATCTTATTTTTGCATTGCTGCGAGTTAGACAACAGCCGGAGTGGATTTTTTAATTACATTTTTAAAAACCGACGGGATACATGGCCACGAACCCGGGAGCTATGTCATGATGGTCGTGCCGCTCAAACAATTGATCCAACTCCGTCTCCATAATGATAGAAAAATAGGAGTTTTATGAAAAAATACTTATGGTTTTGTTGCATATACATAGCTTGCAATATTTTTACAATTATTGTGAATATATTATATTCGTTCTAAATATATTATACATATATTAAAGAAATTGGTGAAAATCTTTAATTCTAATAATAGTTCATAACATATAATAAAATAGCTTATATAACTTCACTGTAGGGGTAAACCCTAACATTTTTTTGCTTATCGAAAGCTAAAAAGAGCAATAAAGATACATGATTTTGAATCACTTGCTCAAAGAAGCAACAAATAGCAATCAAGAGCTAATTAAAGTTATGACATTTGTAATTAGCTGTAAAAGCATGTGCTCAATGTCTACGAAATCGACTCTCTACCTGGTCCAGTTCTGCGCTAACACCGTAGCCATGATTTGTTGATCTGGGTACTTTCCGTCTTGGTCTGTAAGTCTGTGAAGGTCTTCGTTGGTAATGACCTCCGGCCATGGATATTAAGGATCTGGAGTTTTGTACGTCTGGAGATGTTGTTATTGCGCCAGATCTCAGCAGTATTAAATGTAACTTGAGCCTTATTGATGGGAGCCTTTACATCCGCTTCAGCTCCGCCGAAATAGTAAAATTTATCCACTTGCTTTATTTGCTGCTCTTCTAGATAAATTTCTTGTTCTCTCCTGGAGTGTAAGCTCATAACTTTGGTTTAAGGAGCATTGATTTTAAGCCCTGCTCTGCGATCTTCTCTGTTCAGGGCTTCAGATATTTAGGCTGCGTAACTCTGTTTGTTGGATAGGTGGATAGAAGACATATATCGTCGGCATATTCGCATATTCGGGTGCGTAAAATGGTTAAAAAGTTTCCATCTAATCCCTTGCGATAGGTGTCATGTAGAGTGTTTCACAATACGTCATTAATGACGATCAGGAACTTGGCAGGCACTTGGAAGGTGTCCGACAGTTTTCTCTGGTGTATGACGTGACAATGGGCTCCTGAGTAGGACTCCTTTATGATGGTGATAATTTTTTCTGAGAAACCTCTCCCTCCTACGTAAAGCTGCCCATATATATTCGCCATCAACGGGGACCTCCATTCGGCGGATTGCTCGATGATAATTCGGAGGGTGTTTATGGGATCGCTGCAGGAGAAACCCTCACGAAAGCCTGCCTGTTCATCGCTTAGAGTGCGTTCGATCGTTTGCTCGATTCGCATTAAGATGATTTTTGCCGTCAATTTGGAGGCTGAGGTTAAAAGACAGATACCGCGCCAATTGCTACAACTCCTCAGGTCACTTTTTTGGGTATTTTTTGGTAGAATAACTAGTATTCTATCAATCCCTGGGGTCTATCGAGGTCCATCGACTTAATTGCGTCAGCCAACTCCAATACTGTCGAAATTCTAGTGTTAATGTTGGCCGCAGCCGGCGGGTGTTCAAACTAGTGTGAAGAGGTATTCGGCCGTCCAAAGGTATTGTTTAGAACTTCATCATAATATTTTCTCCACCTCCGCAGTTAATGTTCCTCCGTGAAAAGAAGGTATCCATTAGTATCCCTTACATGATGGAGTGTTGTAGGAGTTTTTCCAGCCAGTTTTTTGGCAGGAAAGACTCATACATACTCTGTGCATATATTGTCTACATATTGTATAAATTTACCACCAATTGACTGAGCTCTATTAATCGAATTACTCAGAGTTTGTTGTTTTACCAAAAGGAAATTAAAATTTCCAGATTCCGCTCGCGTTTGACCAATCCTTGCTTGGCCAACTTGTCTCGGTTTCGGAGGGTCAACATTTTTTGCATTCTAGAAACATTTTGAGAATAAATATTACAAATTAAAAAATAATTAATTTTTTACAATTCAATGATCAATTTGAGATGCACGAGTTGGGTTAGATTTATAATACTACATAGAGTGCGTAGGGGAATGTTTTTCGTGAATTACGGTACCCTCACCAACGACCGCCACCAATCCAACTACACCCTGGAAATTTTTATCATCCATCTTCACCAAAACCCATATTTTTTAGCACAGTAATGGAGTGTAAGTGAGAAATAGTAAAGTGTAAAGTTTTAAAACCCCAAATCCTACAGTTTCGCTTGTGTTCCGTTCGAAAAGTTATGTGGTAACCAAAACCGTCCATTTTCCGAATCATCAAAAGCTCAGACAGAGAAGCGATAATAAATCGGATCAATTTTACTTCAACTATTGACCTTGGACCTAGGTAGACCTTTTTAGCAAATAATTCGAGGTATTATTGCAATATACTCCTCCAGCGCCGAATCTGGGGGAAACGATAAACTTTCTTTTGTTTATTTGGATCGGACATGCATGTAGAAGTTTAGTTTGCACCGCCTTTAAAGTGTTATAATAGGCTTTTTGTGAAATCGGCGGTTCAACAACAGTTTAGAGAGTGTACTCTATATAAAAAAAAGAATCATCCAAATACGGCCAACATTTTTGCATGTTTTCTAATTTTTAAAATTTTTTAAAAATTTTTCATTTAATACAAATTTTATTAATAAGTTATACATTAACTGAAAGTTTTAGTGCCCGAAAAAAATTTCAAAAAAAAGGGAAACACAATTGAGTGTTTTACTTCGCCCTTAGAAATGAGAATGTTGCGCTTCCTAAAACCGCTATATCTGCGATTCTGCCTAAGTGCAGAAAAATTCGCCAATTATTGCAATCAACACCTCTGTCGGATATTTCTCAGGCAGTGAAAGATACTGAAGAATTTATCCTAGAACATAAAATAATTCAAATCGTTTTCCTTTGATGCTCTAATCCTATTGAAGCCCAGGAGAAATTGTCAGGCAGCCAAGTAATTAATAATTGTGCTATTGCTAATTAACGAGTCTAAATGAGTCACGTAATGTGAAATTCTTCGAGATTATGTATGAGGTTGTTCGAATCACTTTCCTTAAACATAATAAAATTCTTGGAAAGTAAATTTCTGTAGCACCGATATGATATGTAATAAATAATCTATATTTACAGGTTTACAATGGTTTAAAAATTAAATTCTTGAAATTTATATAATTTGTCCTGTGACATGAGGGTATGCAATAAGTCCCGGGTAATAAATTCGCACTATTTAGTGTTATTAGTTTCATCTCTGAACTTCAGACGTCGTACCAATTCCTAGTTGATTTGTTTTATGTACTTGGATGTATTCCACATATTGCGTGTGCACATTAGTTAACACAAGAAGCCCTCAGTGAAAATGAAGACGATCTGCAGACCTAGAAATAGAAATACTCAAACCAGCTAAAGAAAGACGTTGGCTCCTCGTACAAAAAAAAAGATCTGCTGCAGCATATCTTGGCAAAGGCATCGTATCTGTTTGTCTCTTGAAAAAAAAACCAACCTATTGTTTCAAGATCTCAAGGTGTATTTTAAGAGAAACATCTATTACAAAGACATCCAATTTGTTGTTCTGATTGGAATTGGGTCTCACAATATTTAGACACGCAAAAGCATCACTTTTCATTTAAGTCTTAATTAAGTTTATAATAAAATTTCGCTGACTACATGCATTTTAACCAATAAGGGAAGAAATATAATGGTCCATACACAAAAATAAGTGGCGTCTTAGAAGCTCTAGGTACATAGATTTACGAATAAAATATATCATACTACAATGTAAATTCCAAAATCAATTGAAATTAAATGAATTTTATAGTATAGGTAATATGATTGAGTTGAACTGCAATAAAAATTACTAGGATACACTGTTTTATTTCGTCTCTCTGTTTATGTAAAATTGACTACTCCTGCAACTTATTTCTAGCTAGTTTAATTTTATTCGCTACATAAACACTACCTTATACCTACAATTTATAACCTGAGCACTTGTGACATAAGTAACGTAACATACGGGCTCCATACATAATAGTGGCAGATTCGAATGGCTGTTTTATGCTGACAACAGATTAAGCTAAACTTTTTTAATTTCATTGAGGGATGCAGTAATTTCGATGGTTCGAAGTCCAGCTTTAAAAACAACGACTATGAGAGAATAGAGAGAATTCTCCACTTAGGTTGAGCGAAGCGAAATCCTTCAGACCGATAAGACTGGCATACTTTCTACTAAAAACAATGGGGAGGGATATTGTAGATATTGCAACGCTTAATTTGTACCTGCACAGTAGGAAGTAACACGCTTATCGTTCTGGCAGGTCTACAAAAGCTGCACTCTTGCAGTTGGCGCGGATGACAGAAGAGGAGCTACATACCTGGGGAATCGCAATGGCCGATATAATGGACATTGACAAAATAAGCTTCGAAAGTCTGAGAGCTCCGCTACTGCAGAGAGTGTAGAGTTTATTCACCAATAACGAAGTAAATTGGCAATATGTTAAAAAAGGGCAGTGAATATTCAGAGAGGGGACGCAACACGAGAGGCCTAGTTAGCAGAGGTTGGCCACAGGGAGGTATACCACCCCCTATTTTATGTAACCTCGTAGTAGACTCCCTCCTAAATGGATTGTATGAAATCGGCATATAAAACGTTAGTTATGCTGACGAAATAGCAATTATAGCAAGGGGAATGTGCATGTAAATGCAAATAAGTCAGATCTAATAATCTTTACAAAGAAGAAGGAGGGATATACACTTTACGCCACTTAGCCACTTTGGTGCTGAACTCAAGGAATATAGGACGGTAACGTACCTGGGTGTTTTCCTGGACTTTAAGAATGTAACAGGGCGCTACATAGGTATTGTAGAGTATGTGAAAAAATCGGGTATTTCACTAAAATCAGCATATTGGATCTGACGACAAGACCTATCATCGGAAGGATCGGTGGTCTGGTAGCCAAGGTCTGCGCAAACAACTAGCAAAATACATTTGAGTTGGACTTGCATGTACTAGCGTCACAGATGCTTTTCGCACCCCACCCACACCTGTGTTGGAAGTACTGTTAAGATTGCTGCCGTTGGCTCTAAATATGATGAAAACCGAAGCAAGAACAGCTCCTTGAACAGAACGTGATGGAATCTGGCATCGGTCTGGAAACATTCTTTGCTACAGGAGAATGCTAGGCCCTTATAAAGCATGGGGTAAAAGAACTTTAAATCGATGGGATATGAAAAGTAACGGTAATCGAAACGCCTATCTCTGAAGGATCATTACTTGAGATTGTGCAGACTGATGCCACCATCTACACGGATGGATCCAGAATTTATAAAGACGGCGCAGGTATCTATTCAGAAGAACTAAACCTGTGTCCTCATCTGGCACTGACGACAGATAACGATAAAATGGTCATGGGGGCTGCAGAGAAAATGTCAGTGGTTCGTAATTCGTCTTAAATTCTAGGTCCACTTGCAATCGTTGTCTCGATTCGGGTGAACTCCTTCTCCTGCCCCATGCCATACAAGGGGTTACGAGATCTAGAGAGAGAGACGGTCTGGCAAAACATCGCTCGGCCTCACATTTCCGTAGCCCAAGACCTTTCACTGCCTTGGGTAGTGGAGTGGTGACGGGTCTGATCGATGCATGTATCTCTGAAGATGACACCTGTCAACTGTGCCGGGAGGAACAAGAGACAGCGGCTCACATAGAATGCCAGAGCTCTGCGCTTTGAGCAGAAGTTTCCGTCAGTTAAGGGTCCACCAGCTGGAACCAGCAGAGGACTGCAGTTGAACTCGGCTGGCCCCGCTAAGGGGACTGGTAGGGAACGAAAACGGATTCGCTCTTATAGGTGAGAGGTGTTTTTTGTGAGTAAGACACTTACAATACCGGAGGGAACGGACTGTCCGGTGTCTTTGTGAATTTGTTAAGTGATACTAGATTTAGTTCAGTTTACCTTATCTAGATCTAGAACTGTCCTGCTCTATTCCCTCCCGAAAAATCGAAAACGCTTCTACGGTAGGTATAAAAAATACAATTTAACATCATTAACCAGATCGAACTAATTGCTTCTTCTAAACATGCTCTCGTCTAGTCTGGCCTGGCCATGGTGACGTATTACAGTTGCTATGGCTTAAGAGGGTTTTCTGGTCTAGAAATTTTAAAATTGTATTTTTCTAAATCTTTTGAAAGGTAATAGTATCGAGATAGGAAAAATTTTTCCTGACGACAAAAGTAATAAGAAAAGTTTTGAAAATGGTTGGGCTCAAGATTTCCAGAAGGAAAAAGAAAAGTGTTTGACGCTAAAGAAGTCGGACAACTCTCAGTTAAACTTATATTGGATCTAAAAAAATAATATAGTTTGACCATCAAAAGAAATTCACATGATAAGGAGGAAATGCGAAAAGGAAGTTTTTTACGGATGATGAACCTACCTCGGTATAATTATTGCTGTGAGAGCTGGTGCGATTGGAAAAAGCCGAGGCAAATAGGACACTTGAAACTTACAAGCATGACCACTAGATGAAATAGTGCAGGAGGTGAAAAAACTTGTAAACGAAAATTTATCTGATGACAATTTACTGCAAAGATGCCTTGGCGCAAACTCGCAAAATTAAAACAAATCTTTAAATTCGTTGATTTGGACGTTTTGCATATTTTTCAAGGAAAAATGTAGTCAAAGTTGCCACAGTCATTCTCAGTTGTTGCCAGCAGTCATTTTCAATGACGGCTTCCTGGGCAATCTACAAATATTGGCACTACAGCGGACACGTACTGCGTTACATGTAAAGAATAACGTACCATGCCAGCAAAGAAGTTTGTATTACGGGCCGCGAAGAAGTTTTGCTGGAAAACATCTTATTTGAGGAAGAAGAAGAGGTTACCTTGTCTAACTCGCAGTGGTGCAAAAAAACAAGACACTCAAGTTCCCTTATTCCCTTTAGCCTAATTCTCTTTTGGCTCAAGCCGGTCCATAGACTTGTCCCCTGGGCTTTCACTACAGCAAACTCAAAAAACTCATTACAAGAATACAAAAATTAACCTTAAACGCGATTTCCTAGACATCACTTTTGCGACATGGATCGGTCGATTTTATTATTTTTTTCGGAGAAAAAAAATTATAATTTTTTTATCTTGTTCACAAATGTATTGTTCACCCGAAAACCATGTGAACAGAGGGACCATTCATGGCATACAGCGGTCACTTCGCTGCCATTTTATTTTATGAGAATTGTAACTTGTACAGAAAGTTTTATAATTTCAGAACATATAAGCGTTTATACTATTTATTTTGTCGAATAAAAATTTATATTAATTTATTACAACTAAACAGTTACATATAGCATTTCAAACTTATGCGCGTTCGGGTAATTGCCCATATAGCGCCTAGAAAAAACCTACTTTCTAACAATTCAACAATTCATGTTCCTATCTTATCCAATTTGTATATTTTCCATATTTGGTTTGTTATCCTGTGCTAGTTTTAACAACTCCATTTCCATTTATTTTTTATTTTTATATGTACTAACAAATTTTTTTAATTTCTCTTTTGTATGTTTTGCATTTTCATTTTCCGTTTTTTACTTTTATTACATTTGCAACTAGAACCAGTTCATTTAAATTAATATTTAATAATTATTTTTAGGTTTCTATTTATGTCATTAATACATTGTTTCAAAAAAATAAATTAATAAATAAATATCAACCCGTGGCCGCGCCCGACAGTGAATAGATCCTCACAAGTTTTATAAGTTTATTTATTGGCGACTTTGTACAATTTATAATTTTTCTATTTCTAATTAAATCTAAATTACATCTACCTACGAGCTAGTTGTATTTTGGCCCTGATTTCTAACATTAACTTAACTGTAGTTAATTATCCCAACATTCATTGTCTACTTAGTATTTCATTTGACTACTTAAAGCTTTTACATTTTTATTGTTTACTTCCTACGCCTAGACTAACACTGAATTTAATGGTAAGTTTTATATTAGTTTATTTTAGATACTATAGCTAATAGATCCTCACACTCCAAGTGCTACCCATTTATACATTCTAGGGATCTCTGGGAAAGATAGGATAATAAACGCATTCACGTGCCTCTTTTCAAATATCATAACTGTCTCCAAGAAACCTTTTACTAATTGCCCAGGAGACAAGAGCAATAAAGAATGTCTGCGCCTCAGACGAGGAACTTCAGAGAACAAAGGATTGAAAAATATCTGCTACTCTTCCGAGTAGCTGAACATCAAACAGTTCCCTGAGACACAAAGGATAATTAGGATTGTATGAGGATCTCTTAGGAGGGTCTGGGATGCGTACTCATTCAAACTCTCTAATACCTAATTGCGGCCATAAAGTAATCCATTCGCACCTGCTAGCCCAGGATCAACATGTAATAGGTATGGTAAATGCAATTACTAATAAAATAGTATATAACCTGTGTACATTTTATAAAAAGTATTTACTAAACTTATCTCGAAATCCTCTCCATCACTGTTGATTGACGTGGTATGACTAGGTGTATCAACGACTACTAAAAAAGTCAAGAGGTCAAAGGGAAACCATTTCGCTTTCTTCTGTGGCGAGGACCCACTTTTTTTTGCTGTAATTTCTTTCTTTCGCGATGGAAAATTGATCGCAAGTTTTCTATTTTATTTTTCACATCCCTAACACTGCACTCATATTTAGTCGCGAGCTGCTTTACGCAACCGTATTTTACTTTATTATTTTTATAAGTCGCACATTTATTATTCCATAATTCGGGAGAATTACGGTTACTTTCTATAAATAACGTAGTCTTCTCTACATTCCATTCCATGAGGCGTTCTATACTAGGCACGCCTGAACCACGTATGTGTATACATACTAGTCCCATTGGGGCATGCGACAATGACGCGTACTTCATGTCTCTTCTTGTAGCTTCAATTGAAATACTCTGTGTAGCATGCGCCATTGCCGCATGCCACATATTGCCTAAAAGTTGCCTCAGTGGAATCGCGTCTTAACTCTTTTATTTTTAATTAGAATTAACCCTTCTAATTCAGAAGGCGCACTTCACAGGCAGAAGCCTGGAATCAATTGACCTATTCACCAGAATATATGTAGCATATATTGAGGTGAATGAGGCTCCCATAACCCATGCAATAAAATATTAGTAAAAATCCAAAACACTCCCAAACACTACAATCAGGGGTGCAGAGACAACAGAGAACGTTTAAGCACATCCTTAGTAAGAGCCAGGTCAAAAATAGGACACATATTCACGGCCCTACACATGCGGTTAATAGGCTCGTGCATACCATAGTTAGATCGAGAGTGGATAACATGTAGTAAAAGCAATCTCCTTAAGCTATACGGGGTATGCCTATAAGTAACCAAACTTGCGAGAGTGCCAGAGTCTATATTCGAGTTCAAAAGCTGCTGAATAAATACTAGGTCAGCAATTCTACGTTGTTCCTCCAGCGAGTGCATAGTAAGCAATCGGAGGCGATCCTCATAAGGAGGAAGCCTTAATGGATCATTCCACGGGAGGTCCCATAGTGCGAACCTAACAAAGTTCCGCTGCACCGACTCAATGCGTCTAGAATGAACAGCATAGCAGGGAGACCAAACCTGAGATGCATACTCGAGAATTGGTCTAACTAAAGAACAAAATAAGTGGATTAGGGTCTGTCGATCAGAAAACTCCCTTGACCACCGCTTAACAAAACCGAGGACTGAATTACTCCGAGATACGATGTGATTTATGTGAAGAGTGAAATCGAGTTTTTTGTCTAGCTTTACTCCAAGATCAGTAACGGATTCCACACGACGGATAGTAGTTTCCGCAAAGGTATAATCAAAGACGAGCTGATTGATGCTCCTAGAAAATGACATAACTTCAGATTTATCCAGGTTAATTTGCAGTCCATTTGAGGCACACCAACCCCTGAAGGTATTCAAATTATCCTGAATGAAGGAAGAATCATAATTGTTTCTAACGCATGAGAAAATCTTCATGTCGTCTGCGTAGATTAAAACTTTGGAGTGCTTAATCAGAGTGAGGATGTCGTCAATGGCAAGAATAAACAACAACGGCCCCAGATGGCCACCTTGCGGCACATCAGATGAAGCCCTAACGACTCTGGATAAAGTATTACGGAAAGAGACACGGTAAGTCCTATTTTTTAAGTAAGAGCAGATCCAGTCGAGCAATAAAGGCGGAAAACCCAACCTTTCAAGCTTAAGCATAATCACGGAGTGAGGGAGCTTATCAAATGCCTTGCTGAAGTCGGTGTAGACACAATCAGTCTGGAGACCTTGTTGGAAGGCAGAGATAATGTGGGATGTTAATTCTAGCAGGTTAGTTGTCTTCGATCTACCAGGCAGAAAGCCATGTTGACTAGAAGAGATTAACCCCCTACATTGCCCAACAAGCTGTGAATATATAACAGATTCAAACAATTTGGGTATGCAGGAAAGCTTCGCGATTGGCCTATAATTTATTATAAGGTTTTTATGCCCCTTTTTATAAACAGGAATTATAAAGGAGCTCTTCCATAACGTAGGAAATCTACCGGCCTGAAGAGATTTATTGAAGATGAGTTCCAATGGAGTGAGTAAGGCATCAGAACAGGATCTCAAGAATGTAGGTGGAACACCATCAGGACCAGAGGAAAAGTCACTTTAAGCTCCTTGATACCATTCAATATAACGAGATATAATGGGCAAAGCAATGCAGGTAGCGGGACGGTCCCGGATATGGCCAAAATCTTCCACGGAAGGGACAAAGTTGCCTGGTGAAAAGGCGCCCTAAAAAAACAATGCAAAGTTATCGGCAATATCGGGCGCGCTACAACTAGAGGATCCATTATACCACATTGTAGATGGATAATTATCAGTTTTCTTCTTCAAATTTACAAATTTAAAAAAGGTACAAGGATCATTATGCAAGTTACTGCGAGTATTATCAAGGTATTCCCTATATAATGATGAAGATAACGCTAAAAAGCAGTCATGACAATATACGAATTCAGAATAAGCTGACGTGCTTCTACAGCGCAAGTAGGTTTTCCATAACTTATTTGTTTTATTCTTAAGACTCCGTAGTTCCCTAGTATACCACGGGGGAGAATGACAGGATGATCTCGACCGCTTGAATGGTACACACGAATTAAAGAGATCATAAATCCTTTCATAAAACACAGAAACACAATCATCGACATCACAATCATAAAAAAGGGGTGGGAAATCGATTGAGATTATCCTCTTTGAAAGATCAGAGAAGTCCGCCCTTTTAAAATCAAGAACGTACTGATCTACGTTGGGGTCAACGATATTAGAACCATCGTAACAAAAATAGATGGAAATGGGCGGATTTAAACTGTCGATAGCGGATAAATTGCGAGAAGTTGGCTCGATTATAGTGTTACTCGAGTCGGAAGAAAATATAAGATCTAACTGCCTTCCCATAGAGTTCTTTACATCACTCATTTGGTGTAAACCAGAGGAGGAGATGGCGTCAAGAAAATGGGAGTCTTTAGCAGTAAGAGAATTTGAAGGAAGGTAGTAATCGTCATCAGCGTTGTATACCCATTGAACGTTGGGTAAGTTGAAGTCACCAAGAAGGATGATTTCGTCCTCTGGGTTTGTCATATTATTAATAAAATCTCAGCTTAGAGTTAAAATATCGTAAAGACTTCGATCATTAGCATCAGCATAGTTTGTCAAGTTTGGAGGGATATAACAACACAGCAGGAAAATGTGCATCTTCCCCAGAGATATCTTAAGAGCTAAGAGCTCGATAGAGAGCGTGTCGGAAAAAGCAGGCATATCAACAACTCCACAATCCAAATGCGATTTACATGCTACAAGCACATCGCCACCACGAGCCATAGAGTCAGAGTATCTATCCTTACGAAAAATCTGATAGGACTGGTCAAGAATTTCTGCATCATTAAAACCACTATGAAGCCAGGTCTCGGTCAGAGCGATGACGTCGTAACAACAAGCAAGAGAAGCCTGAAATAACTGGCTTGTTCTTGTTCTTAATCCCCTTACATTTTGGTAATAAAGGGATTGCGTACATAGTTTTTTTAAGTGTTAGAAGAGGTTCAGTTTTGAGTGCTTCCCGCGACCCTACGACGGGGCACAAACTCGTGTGCAATGATATTTTCGGGCCAGAAATCGGGGGCATACATAATCTCAAATAGCTCTGGCGACGAAATCAGTTTAAAAGACGACATGAGTCCTTGAGAATGACGAGATCCTAGAAGTTGACAACGGAGGAGTACAGAGTCTTCAGCACCACTCCTCTCCCTAACGTAGCCAATTACGTCGTCAACAGAGGTTGAAGGATCAAGTCCGGAAATAAAAAAGGACCTCGGTGGCTGCGCAATCCTCAAAGTGAAACCCTCATTTCGAGACACATTAGGATCATGAGGATCATGCTGAGAGGCGCCGGAAGATGTGTTAACACCTGGGTCCGATGCAGGGGGCGATTGGGGAGTAGAAGTACCTGTGACTAAAGTAGATGCAACAGGAGCACGCGGACGGCGGGTACGCCGACGGGCAGTGCGAGAACGTTTAAGTGTAACGTCGCGAGCTTCATGAGGGCCAGTCGAGTCACCTACACCGCTCGCATGGGTTGTATATGGGCGACCGCCAGGACCAGGGGAGCCAGGGGCACAGAAAGAGCCACGGAAGGTGGGCAGTCGTGCTTCTCGCTAACTGAACCAGGTGCGTCAAAAAGAGCAAGGGCGTCAGAAAGAACGGGGACCTCAGAGATACCAGGGCCGTCAGAAAGACCAGAGGCAAGGGGGGACGCGGACAAGGACCCAGAGCAGACAGAGAGAGCCTTCACATCAGCAGCAATAGATTCAACAAGAATACCATTGTTCGAAACCACCTCAGACCAAGAAGCAATGTCAAGTTTAACCTGCCGGACATTGCGGCGAATATCATCAACAATCGGCAGTACGGGTGAAGAGCCCAATGACGAGACCAAACCGGGATCGAGCACGTGGCACGGTTTTATGGCCGAGCATTCGGCGCAAGTAAAAGAAGCAGAAGGTTTAGTAACCTTTCTGAGACACGCAGCATGAAATAAATGGCCACATACCCCATCGCAAACAACACCATCTCGGGTAATTTCGCCTTCGCAGGTTCCACACCTTGACATGGTGCCGGAATCACACAGAAAATAAAGCCCAATTTACTTAAAATAAATCAAAGACAGAAAATATAAAGCGCTACAACAATGATGCAAACAGAAAAATAGCAGACAACGGACAGTTACAAAAGTGCAACGACCGACACAAAAAAAAGAATAACACTGTTATATAACCTAATTATGACCTTGGCTGAAATAAAACTTTAAACCGACCATTGCTTCATGATTCTCCAAATTTTTGATTTTGCAAAAAATAGGTCAAAATCGTTGCTCTGAACTTTTACTAGTTGGAAGTCCATCAATTTTAAAGCTCAACCTCAATTTGAAATCATCCGGAATATCCGCATTTGATAAAAACATTCCAATGGAAAACGAAAGACTTTCATTATGCCAATATTGACCATCGGCCATTAATGAAATTTCCATTGCTCTTGGCGTTTTCAAAAAAGTTTTACTATTATAATATAAAAATAAAAATTCTGCAAGAGCGGGGTGAGAACATTTAAATGTTAGTGTCCATATTCTTTCCTAACTCTTCCTGAAGTGATTCAAACATGTCTTCATCGCTTTCATTTGCAGTTCCATTTGGAGTATTGGGATTTGAAACACTTATTCCTGTAAAAAATTACAAATTAAACAGTAGCTAGAAATACGTTTGTTTCATTTCTATTTTAATACCATTTTCTTCGTGATTAGAAAATTGTGACGAAGGAATTCTTTGGCTTGATGATACAATTTGACCTTAATTTGTAGGTAATGCTTTTGTTACTTCCTATAAATATAAACATTTAGCTATAAATGATAGAAACCAAAGTAGTCTTGTTACCTTTATGCCGTTGTAAAGATAAACGCCTAGAAACGCGTCTATATGTTGATGAATGTCTAAATTGCTTCACATTTACCCTGCACGCCGGCATTTTGACATTTAAGCCAAATAATTTATGAGTGAGAAGTAGTACAGAATACGACTTGTAAGTGTTAAAAAAAGCTGCTTAAAAACTTCTCTGTGATTAACTGCTGCACGATAAATACCCGTAAAAGAACGTAAACGGGTTGATATAACAGCTCTAGAACAACTATACTACTTAAATACGAATTGTTGTATACTTAACATAAATGAGTCATTTAAATGGCTGGAAAAATTAAGGTGTGTTTGAGACAAACTGCACGAGGCCCATGAGGTAGCTCCAATGTTCTATTTTTATTAAAGCTGGGCTAAGTCATTCTATAGATAACGCAGGTTGAGGAACCACTTCATCCAAGGTAAGCTTTCGCTAAGAAGTCCTGGAAGAGCTCTCTTTTAAGGAGTTATACGCAATAAATTTTTTTTATTAAATTTTTTGAATTAACATATACTTTAGATTGTACACACAAAGGTCGATCCGACAAATATTCTGGGGGTTATAATCATATTTGTAAAGACGCCTCGGCGCGAGTGCGCCTGTGCGGAGCAGCGACCCGAGCGGCAGCAGGCTACTTGGAGCGCCCCCTCTTTTATTACCTTATTGTATTGCCAAGCAGCAAGGTCGTGTGCTCTTTTATACGTTCTGTCTTATTTCTCTTGTGAATTATATGGTCCTGGAATAGATGACTCTGTGTACGTTAAAAAAAAAATTTACCAATAAATGGTCAACTTTAAACAAATTTTTTTCAAAATCATGTTTTTAAAGTCGGTGTACGCGATATCTCGAGAACGGCTGAACTGATCGGTCTCACATTTTAACACAATCTTTTTGAATATATTTTTTACAAATTAATCGAAATATTTCCGAATCCAATAAATATTTTTCATTTTATAAACAATTTAAGGCCAACATTTTCCTTAAAAATCGAGGAACCGCTATTTTGTGAAAAATCAATATTTTGCTTATTCCTTCGATTAATTTCTAGATAATTTCATAAATTAGGGAAATCTTTTTTGTTTTTTGATTTCAGATGACTCAGTCACGAGACATCGTGCACACCGCAAAACACCATTATTTCAAGGAGTTTTCGGAGATCGTCTGCTGTGACCTAGAAAATCATTATTTTTACAAATAGAAAATATGACAATATTGTATAAAGTGCCTGTTATAGGTATGCATACAAGTTAATAAATTAAAATGTTTCTCAAAAAAAAATCCTGAAAAATCGCTTTTTTCGGCCCTCTCACTGCGTATGACCCCATTCAGCATTATGTGAACGGCTTCCGATAAAGAGCAGTGGAGGGCAGATCCGTTCCTTGAAAGTCTTATAAGTTTTTTACTCAGAGAGAAACAACAAAATATGACATAACTAGGGAATTTTAATGCATGACAAGCCGGCGTTTTTCCTAATTTTTATTATGAAACTAACACTTTTTAGGATTATATTCTTCACATTATTTGCCATTACCAAACGTGACGCACTCCTTCACGCATTTTAATGGTATTATATTTATAGGAATTTTTAACGATTCATAGTTCCTTTACCTTATGGTAGAAGTTTTGTAAATTAATAAATTCTTAACA
Organism: Leptarthrus brevirostris; assembly: GCA_964036015.1. Classification (NCBI taxonomy): domain Eukaryota; kingdom Metazoa; phylum Arthropoda; class Insecta; order Diptera; family Asilidae; genus Leptarthrus; species Leptarthrus brevirostris. The sequence continues at coordinate 99,788,619 of OZ038373.1, forward strand.
GATGGAAATATAGGCGAAACTTAAAATGTACACATTTGTTGACAAATTTCTTAGTTATTTTAAAGCAGTGCAAATAAATATCAAAACAAACATTTTGCTATTTTTAGAAAATATATATTTGTTATATTTCATTGTCTTTCTTGCTTTTTGCTTACCATTACAAGTGCTTGACAATTGCTGTCAAGTATTTGAAATATGACGAAAATCTTTACGGGTCTGTTGAGAGATACGCCTTGTGCTTGAGCTTTTGCCAAATTACCTGTCAAGGAAATGATTGAAGGTAAATACATGTACAATTGTAAAATATACAAAAATCTTAATAACCATTAGCTCTAGTTCAAATAAGTATTGCAAAATAAGTTTATTATTTCAGAGAACAATGTCACTTGCATAATGAGATATTTAATTTTATGTGACGTTTCTTAAGGGACACTCAAGAATTTTGTCAGCAGGCGTTTTGCGTACCAAAATATAAATACCGACTTTGAAAAATAAAAGTAATTTTTCTTTTGTATACATTAGCAGAAACAACTATTATATTTGCGGAGAGAAATCTCTATGAATATTTATGGTAGAACATACATATAAGAGAATTCTTAGAAAGACGCATATTATGTACCAGCGTTTGAATATGGTAATAAGCTTTGGCAGTAGTAAATTTTGCAGTATTTTACAGGAAACTAATCTCTAATTCCTGATTGGTGATTTGGTTTTTAATAATATTTACTTAAGACTCATATTTGGGATGTTTTCGAGACATTAGCATCTTTTCTTTAACTTACCATTGAGATGTTAAGCCATAAGAGGGGGGGGCATAGTGTTACCAGTTTTCTTGTGTAAAATTCTTATTGATTTTTGTGCGATGCCTGGTGGCTTGTAGATTCCTGGCGCCGAGAATATGGAATATGTCTGCGTTTCCCTTCCATCGCAGTATAAGATCATTTATGTTAAAACCTTAATGACAATATAGGATTAAATATGTTAACATCTTAAATGACAAGTTCAATAAGCTTGGGAATATGCCTCAATTACTAAATGAGAATTCGAATTGTTCGCTTGAAAGATCTCTCGACCTGCGCTCCACACTTGGCTGCCAGTCTGACTCCGGCGACGAGGTTCGTTCGTCCCTGGATTCCTATGGTGGGCCCCCTGGCCTACCGTGCCTGCCATCTCTGAGCTGATTAGCACTGTTGCGTCGGACGTCAAGTTTTTATGACATGGGCCCCCAGGCCTACCGTGTCTGCCATCTCTGAGCTGATTAGCACTGTTGCGTCGGACGTCAAGTTTTTATGACATCACGATACGAAGAGTTGCACATCACATTTGACCCCTTCCCGAGATGACCTGGTTGTCTCTTCGTGCCTAATGATTTATTTTCGATTTCCACCGCCGTAGAGTGATTTCCATCTACTGCACCAATACGATCCCCTCAATCACCCCCATTGCTTTGAGACCTGCTACACTTCCACGTTACATCATTGTCTCTCGAGTTCATCATGGCACCACCGAGAATGGAGTTATTTCTCTGATTTCATCGCGGACTGGAACTGACCGAAACCCAACATTTCATGTAATTGATTCTAGTAACTACTGTTACACCTTTAAAAAGGCCGATCTCTGTAAACTTAATGAATGGCTTTCTGCCTGTGATTGATCGAGCGTTCTGACTGAGCGTGACATTGATAAGGCTGTGATATTTTTTGGCTTGGAAGAGGCTTTGCCCCTCAAGAAATGATTCTGACTACTTGGTTTATTTCACTCTGTGCGGCCAGTTTCGGTCTTCGTTTGAGGCTTCTTATATTGACTTTTTAGATAGAACGAAGCAAACAATTCGGCGATGACTTCTTGTAAAAATTTAGTTGAACATCAAGCCGGTATAATATCTGCAGTTGCGGCAGCAACAAATACAACTTCAACTTCGATATTAAGAAATTTTAAATTTATATTTCTTTATAATTCTCGATTAAAAATTTGGCGACATTTTTCAAATTGTGATTGGCGGCAAAAGGCGACATTTCAAGTTTGGCGACATTTATTTTGGCGAAATTTTTAGGTGTTCCCATGAATAACTCTTCTGCGGTGTTTCAGGGCAGCCATTTAGGACATTTGCTTTTCATCATATACATCAACGTCATCTAGTAGATTCTGCCTCATTCGAGAATTCTTTGTTATGCTGACGATAACAAAATTTTCCGTACTGTAAACGATAAAGATCGCATTATTTTAAACTCTGTCTTAGAGGCCTTCCGTAATTGGTGCTCTATTAATTTCCCTCCTTTGAACATTGACAAATGAGCTGTAATGTCGTTTTCTCGTAAAAGGAATCCTTTGCTTTGGAGTTTCACTATTGGCGGTAGCCACTGAACAGATTTGATAAAAGCAGAGATTTGGGAGTTGTCATGAATATCAAATTATAGTTTGAGGATCATTTTCACGCTTTTATTAGTAGGGCTAATGCGACCCTGGGCTTCGTTTAAAGATGTTAACAAAATTTGATGACCCATATACAACGAAGTTACTTTATTTCGCCTTTGTTCGACCAATCTTGAAAAAGGTTTGCTTCACCGGTTTGGTCTCCTTTCAATGTCGCTCATATTGTTCGCATTGAGGCTGCCCAGCGTAAATTTGTAAGATTCGCCCTCTTTCGCCTTCCCTTAGCTGATCCACTTCGTCTGACTTCATATATTAGGCGACTTCTGCTTCTTTCTTTGGAGCCTCTTGATGATAGACGTAACAGGTTTAGAATTATTTTTGCTTTTGACTATCTGCGAGGTGTGATTAATTCCCCCGAATTTCCCATATGCACTGAAAGAACCTATAACTTCAATGTCTCGTTTGTTTAATAGTCGTTTCAGTACAATCAGATTTTCATTTGTCCAAGTCACGGATAATGGATCGGCTTCAGTAGAGTTAATTGTTTTTTTTTGTTTTTGTTTTCTCTTTTTGTATTTTTTCATCTCTTGTTATTCTAGTGATTTGTTTTTGTAAATTTTGAATACTTTTTCTTTTATTTTTATCTTGTTTCTTCTTGTAGTATGTTGCTGTGTTACCCCGTTTCGGGGTTTTCTCTCTTCAGCTCCTCACTTAGGGAGGATATTCGCCTTCTTCTTGCCTTCTAACCCTTTAAACCACTGTTAGAGATGGGCGATACTGTATCGATATACCGGAGTATCGATACTTTGCTTTCAATACTTCGAGGTTTTGTAATCGGTACTACCAGCCCCCGATACTACCGATCCTCGATACTTTTCTTTCAATATTTGAAGTATTGACAGCCTAGTACACACCGTTTCATTAATTGGTGTATGGGTCCAATCTCTAGTCGTGTAGTATGCAAAAGCTAATAGATTTCTATTGAAATAAAAATTTATTGTTCTTTATTTCATCTGCTTTTTTAGTTGTTCTTGCGAAATTTCAAATTATTCATTTGCTAAAAAGATTTCATTTGAAATAATTTATCAATCAAATGCATATATCTTTTGAGCAAATCGATATTTTGATATTTCTTAACGAGAAATTTGCTACAAGCAAATTGTTTTGTAAAAAAAACCAGTAATTTCTATGTAATTTCTACACCATATATAATTTTTTTAATTTTTTATCCATATGGTTCCAATACTTTTGACTATCGATACTTCTTCAACGGTATATTTGTATCTAAGTACCGAAAGATGCGGATATATTGCAATGCCAAGTATCGATACTTTTCGATTCGGTTCCCATCTCTAGTTACTCCGTTTATTAGGGCAAAATCATAGAGCTTTATAACGCATTCTAAAGCCACCAATATGTTGAACTCCGCGCATATAAGAGGGCCAACATCCCAGCTTGGTATACCGTGCTGTATTCTACCGTGTTTATACTACAGATACCATGATATGTATAATAAACTTGTTTTTTCGCCATTCCCCAATTACTTCGTGGATGAATACGGGGTCTACAAGACACGTTTAATCTTTAAGGCAAGAGGGGGACTACTCAATTTGAATGCCCCCCATGGAAAAACAATGCAACTGTGACCTGTGTAATTTAAACCAGCCAGAGAATGCATACCACTTTCTCGGTCTTTGCCCTCAATTAAAAGACCTCAGATATAGGTACCTGGGGAAATTGGAATTGTCTCCTGAGGAAGCTGCTGAGTTTCTGAAAGGCAAGAGTTGGGATCATTTGTTTGAATTTTTAAAGAATGCTATTATAAGAAGAGAGTTCCTCTTAAATGAAATTGACTTTTAATGTGCCTTTCTTTATTTTTTATTTATTTTTTTCTGAATTCGTAATTTTTTTTTCTTTTGTCTTCTTTTGTAATTGTAAGGTATATTGATTGTTTGAATTGGTCTGTGATCAAAAAGCTAACATGTATATAGATGTAGGCAAGATTGAAATGAAAGATAGCGTAACTATGTATACTGAGAAATAAATTGAAATTGGTATTGCTGTACAGAATTAACTAATATTGTAATAATATCTTTGAATTCATCTTATTATATTAGGAGTCTTTAGGTAGATAGGTAGACGACCTCGGTCATTACCTTTAGTTGTTTTAGATCTAAATTTTGTCAGTTATTATCCTATTTTTTATATCTTTTATATTTAATAAACAACTGTTATTATTATTATTATTACTACAGATACCTACTCCGACTTTTCCATCAAATCTGGATCCGGTAGTGTTCCACCATTTATTACCGTTTAGTTTGATTGAGATAAAGTCTTGGGTAGTTATATTACTATTCCTTATTCTGTATGGTCAGCGAAATCTTGAGCAGAAAACAACTATGAATTTATCTATTTAAATTATTTGCCACCTCGCTGGAGTGTCTGCTTTATTACCGAGTACTGCGCAAGCCTCGTGTTTTGACAACAAGTAATTATACCTCGGAAATTTTAAATTAAATTAAAAAATCCACTCCGTCTCTGGACTAACAGTCAAGCTCGTAGCAATGCAAAAGACAAGTCACAAGTTTCCTTACTCCCCTTACCTAATTCCATTCCGGGCAAAGCCATGCTAACGCATCAAAGGGTTGTCCACTAGGCTTTCGCCACATCGCATCGTAAAAAAAATTATCAATTTTTAATATGTATAACTTTTTAGGAGACCTTACTCTAAAATGAGACCATTTTTAAATTTTTGCGGTTCCATACACCAGAATGAATAGGATTACTTTGTTGTCCGTATGTCTGTTTGTTAATACCCTTCTTTTCGGGAATCCCTAATGATATTGAGATGAAATTAATACCAAGTAACCTATAGCCTCGTATTTCCGTAAAAAAACAAAAATATACAAAACAAATACTTTCATCAACCATTTAAAATTAAAAAAATAACTACGTTACTAAACGAATGAGTGTAAACTGCCAAAAAAAAGTTCGGACATCGTCGGTATATGGAATTAAAACCTGGTTACATCCCCCCGAGCTGTTATAATCGCACCAACTCTTTCTGGTATTGTATTTAGAAGTTATCTACACTTTTTCGGTGTGATAGAATCCCATATTTCTGTAATTTTTTTCTTAAGACTGTTCAGTATAAGTAGGGAAAAAGTTTTTCTTCATACATGAAATCAAAGCGGGCTGAGTTTGTTTATCATCACGGAAACAAACTCAGCTCGCTTTGATTTCATGTATGAAGAAAAACTTTTTCCCTACTTATACTGAACGGTCTTAAAGAAAAAGATTGCTGGAGGCTGAACGGATGAGCTGAAGCCTTCTAGGAGACGGCGATCCTCATCTGGACAGTCTCAAGTATTAGTTACAGCTCCAAGCGGTAGCAATAGGGGAATGCATCCTAGAACGTAGCCAAGTAACTAATGCGGGAGGAGATAACCTCTTGAAAAATCCCCCTAAGAAGAAGCTTTGGGAAAAGCAGAAGCAGCTTTGGGAAAATTACCTATGAGGGTTTTGTGCCGGCTGAAAGTAGTCCTCGAAGAAGGTGCCATTGGCACTTCTCAGGTGCGGCTGTGAAGAGATGATAGAATCTGACGAGTTGCTTATCTCCGCGGTACACGCTCCAGGAGAAGATGCAGACCTGCCTTCAGAAGGGTTAGCTGCGGTTAATTCGGAGGAGGTGACTGGTCTTGGCTCTTGACTAAAGATTTATGGCCTGGAACCCTTCAATGCCGCGAATAAAGAAGGGGTGAAGGTTGTAACTAACGCATGGACCAAGAAGGAACATTGAAGACGGTGGAACAGCATGGATCTGCAGATAGGCTAGGATTTTAGCATTGCCCCAAGAAACCGCGGTTAGTGGCGACAGTGAGATAACTGGATAGTCAGTAGCCCCACTAAGGGAGACTGGGAGGGGACAAAAAGGGACCCGATTCTATGTGGTCTGTTTAGGATAATCCCCAGAGAGGTGGTTTTAGTGAGTAAGAATCTCAGACTAACGGCACGGGCTGTCCGGTATCTTTTGGAAGATTTTCACCTCTCCCGCTACAAAAAATAAATAAAAAATAAGTACGGAAACCAATCACTTCTTTACTTTCGTCATTCCGAATTTAGAATTCAAATATGTAAGGTTGTGAAGCCACAAGTAAATATAATGTTCAATCAAGAGATATCACCTAATGAATTATTATTTGGTAATCGATAAATAATTTTTTCGGAACAATTCATCAAATAACGAGTAATTATTTGATTATCAAATAACGCACGATCAAAAAACAAGTAATCATTGGAAATACAAGTAAGGAGCACCAAATATCAAATCATTATTTGCGAATAACTTAAAATAAATTTAAAACAAACAAAAATTTATTCTAATCATGTTTAATTCAATTTGCAAAGCTGAAAACAGCTTCTAGTACTGGAACCGTATTTTAATTCTAAGGTTCTAGTAAAAGAAAGTAGTCATAATTAAATTCACTATGGAAAATTGAAAACCGAGTTCATTCGATAATCGAGTCTTTATATTTACTTGATTGATTTAAAATTAGCACATGGCGACACTTGCTTAATTCAGTGGCAGTAGTACAACTTCTTGCAGAGCAAACAGATATTTTTGTAATTGAAAGCAGAACTTGATAGATACGAGTAGTGTGTCAAATGTTGCGAGGCCAGGGTTAAATTCTTCGTGGCCCAAATAAAATCGCGTTATCAACTTGATACTGCAATCACTCGTTTGTGTCGTTGTGTTTGAATCATTTAATTGATCCAATTGCAGGTGGTTACGATGGCGTTTAAAAAATATTTCGAGGTATTTATAGCCATACTTTTTATGTAGAAGAGCAGAGTTTGTTGGTAATCGACTATAGTTTTTCATAGTTAAAGAAAGCTTAAGAAATAGATACTTTACGTTATGTATTTACGTCATAAAATACTCCACTACAAACACAAAGATGTATTTTTGGGCTTCATCGGCGCTGTACTGGCGTCTGCAGATAAACTTATTGCGATTACCGATGACGTACAAATAAACCATGAAAGAAAACAATTGACTGACAAATTTTTATAATTTAGGATAGACTCAGTTTTTACACGGGTTATATGAAGGAGTACATTAGCATGTTTTTGTGGATTCTCAGATCTTTAACGCACTAGCTAAAACAAGATTCGAAGCCTGTGTAACATTCCAGGGTCATACTACAAAAGCTGTTGAAATGAATCCCTTAATTTTACCTTCTATACATATTAACAATTTGATTTGGAGTATCCTACATTTAAGAAAAGGGTAAAAAATTGTTGTTTTATAAATATTTACGTAAATATTTAAAGAAAGTGCCCGCCCGTATCACCAATGGTTTTCAAATACATTTTTTGGCCCCACCAGAACTTGTGTTTTGATTATACAACTTACCAACACAAATGCTGAATCCGAAATGATTTTCTTTTATCAATTTCCTTATGACGTAAAAACCACTAAACAGATTTTCTAAAAATTTTATTTGTATATAGGTTTAGTATCCGCGCAACACATAAGATACCTATTATTCCGAAATCAAAGAGTTTCTCTGACTGTGTAATCGATATAATTCGAAATACGCAGAACAAAGTTTGATCAAGATTTTTATTTATCATTTGATACTTCTTCATGATTTTTAACTAACTTTCTATTAATGAGACTTTCTGATTGTTGAAAAAAACTATAAGTTAATTGTTTAAGGGTCTTGCCACCACGGCCGGTTTAACTTGAACGGGGGCCTGTAGGCAGAGTTATGGTGGGGGCCTACTTAAGGCTAGCGGTTTATGAAATCTAAAGCAATTGTAGCGTTTTTAATGAATTAAATTTTTTTTATTTATACCTACGAATACATGCATTTATCAGTGGCGGCTCGTGGCTTAAGTGGGTCTTCTACTTTGTTGGGTTCAAAAATCGATATTTTTTGCACTTTTCTAATCTAGAACGTGTCAGGAACGTACCCTGGAAATAATATAACGGAATTCTTATTACTTCGTGATGTCAAAGACTGTCAAACACAGCTCCGCGTGCCGTTTTTGAAACGCTCCGTCGTGGCAGCCCGGAAACTTTTTTACGAGGATATACCAAGGCCATCCGATACTGCAAAAAGGGTTCGGATTGAACAACGAGAACAGCAAGTAGTGCAGTTTGAGTTTCTTCTCAAACAAGAAGATTAACTCTACGGTCCTGACATTGCAGATTGATCGTACGTTACTTTTCGTCCAAGGTTCATTCATGAACATTTTTAAATAAGATTTCCCAAAAATTGCGTTTTTTCAACTGGTTGACATGATATCTCGAAATATAATTGATCGATTAACTCAAATCTTTTATTAAAATCTTTGAAAAACATGTCGCTATCGTCTGACGAAAATGTTTAATTTTTACAATTTTTACAGCTGTTTTTGACCCTAAAAACATGAGAAAAAACGCATTTTATTTTAAAAAATGTTGACTATTTTGCGAAATTTTTGAATTTTGAAAATTTCGATCGTCAAACGATAGCCAAGGAGATAATAAAACTAAATCTTTTTCAATTTTTTGTTTTAGACGACTTTCATGAGCTGAATCGTGCCAACCGTTTTGATATGAACTTTCCGTAAGGGGTACTTCAAGGTCTAACAATTCAAACAAAATTCATTTTCAAAGTATAAGAATAAACGAGTTGAACAAACAAAAACCGCAAAAACCACTACTAAATCTACTAGACTCTAGTAGATTTAGTAGTGGTTTTAACTAGAGGACATCCCACTAGATAATCTTAGGCAAGGTTTTACCAACACGATGGAGCCCCAGGGCATACTGCCAACATTCTGAGGCAATATTAAATGAAAAATTTTCTGACCGCTGAATTGGGTGAGGTGCACTTATTCCTTGGTCTGATAGAGCTCCGGATTTTACTTCTTTGAAATTTTTTTATATGGAAAACAATGAAGGATGAAGTTTATTCAAGATCTGTGAACGATAGAGATGAATTAGATAGTAGAATTGGGACTAGAAAATACGGGAGAGGTTATTGGCATACATCAAAAGTGACGGAGAATTGTTCGTACAGCTTTTGTATCATATTAACATACATTGTTATACCTTTTGAATTCAATAAAAAGGATTTTAGGGCTAGTATGAGTTTAGTTTCTTTAAATTGCAGATTTTTATAACATTTCCCGATAGGTTTTCTACGTTTAAATTTCTACACCCTTTCTCCACGTCAACACGTTGTAACTTTTTGGATGAGATGGCCAATTTAGTAAAAAAAGGCTGCTGAGTAGGGCAAAAGATAAAAATAAAAGAGTGATGTGTATAACATGAAAATTACAAATTTATGAAGCACCCTGTACCTCCCAAACGGTCCCCCTTCACAAAAAAGATGATAAATGCGAAATTTCGAACTACAGACTTGCAGGTTTTGTTGTATTTCCAAGATTTTTAAGGCTGTTATTTTCGATGTTCTTTACTTTAACTAGAAGCAGTTCTTGCATCCGTTCCAACATGGTTTCATAAGGGGTAAATCAACTACCACATTTTTGTACGTCTGTAATTGAAGTTGGTAAGCAAGTTGACTGTTAATGACTTCAGCAAAGCATACGACAGAATAAATCATTGAATTCTTGTTATAAAACTCTCCCTTCTCGGGTTTCCACGAGTGCGAAAAACGGCCGGTCTTTACCCACCTTCATTGCACAAAAACTATTAAAGTATAAAATATGAATAATGAAACTTTAAATATTCAGTTTTAAAGACAAAACTTTGAATCCATAATTTTAATAGTAGAGATGTATGAAAATTCAGAAAATGAAATTGTGGTTGACTATTCTAAAATGTTTGAAAATACAGCTCGAAAACAGTGATAAAAATGGGTATAATATATCTGCTGGTGTGTTTTGATGAAGCAGAAGAAGTATGAAATATAATTTTATTTAAAAGCCAGAAGAATACTTACTGTATACGACGAGAATAAGATGGATGAATGCGCGATTAAAATGTTTGTGTTTTTACACGTTTAGATGGCAGGTTATATCAACAGAATACGGTTATTTTGGCAGTCAATAGAGCGAGAGCGAAGAAGCATGGAAAATCATCAATCCGTCGATAACGTAGAATTAGAAAATTAGTAAAAAGAAATATCAAAGCACTCCTGAAAGTGTACAGACCCCTTCGAAAAACTCCGGGCCTGGAGGGAATCCAACGTTATCCCCACCTATAATCGGCCCTGATGATGGAATTGTAAAAGAACGTTCGAACTTTTCCAACTCAAGACAACTATAAGAAGACATTCTAGAGCATATAAAAACAACTTTGGATTTATATAGAATCACATTCGAACTTCCCAAAACTCAACTTACACCTGGAAAAACTAACTAACTAAACTAACCCGGATCTAATCAGCAAAGGTGGTTACTTTCAGATTTCCCCTTTACACAACAAAAGTGTCCACCTCCCAAAATAAAATTTGTAAAAATTTCTCTTCAGTGCAATATAATGGAGTAACCTACCGAATTATCGAATTTTAAAGGTTCTATGTAGAGAATATTAGCCAAAGAACCAAAGAATAATCGAATGGACATCTGCGTAATAGAGGAGAACATACAATTGGAAACACACACAAGTACAATACGGAATTACGTCGTCAAACCAGCCAGAAAAGGATCGACAGCAAAATGTTGAAAAGGAAATGGCATCGGATTGGTCCCATCCTCCATCATCATGACGTTTTACGTTTAAGTTTTTAATAATTTTGTGTCTTATCTGATTTTCAACAGCGACTACTATTGTTGGCGAATCTTTAATAAATAAATTTCTTAAAATCATCATAATCCCAACCTGTCTTTACTTGAAACCATAAAGATATCGTGTAGAATGTCAAACCAAGCGCAGTGTGAATAAACAATTCTTTCCGGTAAGGTAATGTAGTCTATGTTTTTTATACATTTCCTAATGTTCAGCTTGAGATCATAACACCTTAATTGTCTTGAGGCCGCAGATGCAACTTTCTACAAATATTTGTGTTTTTATGTTATTTATGTTGCGCACAACTTTCCCTTATTGTCGAAACAGCTATTCTTTTGAATATTGCTACTACAAAGGATTCAAATAAAATTTATGGAATTACTATTTGATTGATCAGTGCTGCTACAGGAAAACACTTGCAGTAGTATTTATACATATTTTCTCAATACAACAATTGTGTTAAGGTGGACACATAAAGTGTTAAAAATAAACACACAAGTTAGATTGAGACAATAGCTTTTTTATCCACCGCGCAAGCATCCTCTGAGGGTGCCAGAAATTGTTCGCACTCACAATTGCAATTAGAAAATAGAAAAAGCCAACAAAATTGAATAATGATGTTTTCTTCTTCGGATCATTGTTCTATGTTAGTGACAACTATTCTTGTATTTGTTAACTCAAGACATTAACTCACCTAATCCTAATCAACGATTAAAATTGCTGAAATTAGTCTCCTCGTTCAGTCCTGTGGATCAAGATCAACATCACGTAAAGGTAGCGTTTAGAGTTTATTCGTTTGATTGACTTATTTACAGTTTATAATCGTGCTGTTAACTAATTGTTTCGCCAAATTTCTGTGAATTTATTTGGTAAATTGCAATTAGTTTAAATCATAGAAAAAACATTTTTCCACAATCTGCGAATTATTGGTGCTCAGTTTTGTGTTTATACGTTTATGAGTTTATGTCTTTTAATGAAAGAGTCCCTTAATGGAAAATTCGGATATGTTGATCTGTCCAACTGCATTAAGCCAATTTGGATATTTTCGGGCTTTCGAATTTCAAAAATACTCAGGCGTGTTGTATTGAAAAAAAAGCTTAAGTTTCCACAGTTTTTTGGCAGAATTTAATGAGTTCTTTTGTTTATGAAAGCATAATGCCAATTTTACAATAAATTACATTAATTTGAGCTCTATATGTGTCTAATTTCAATTTTTAACAAGTGGAATTTAAATACAAGTACATTTTTGTTTTGTAACAAAGATGCCCTCAACCTCGATTATATTTTTTTTTAACAAATCTCAAGGATATAACTAAACTAAATGGTATGTATGTACAATAAATATTACTTTTGGGCGCCGAACTTTTATTTCAGAGAAGAATTGCAAATAATTATTTTAATTCGTATGCAATGGCAAATTTTTTGATTTCTCAAGATTAAACTCTTTTGCCAATCAAAAAAAATGAGTCACAAATTATTGAAATCAATTTTCATACCTGTACCTTTAACTCGCTCTCTAATTTCCGTGATCGGACTAAAGGAGGATAACTTCACCAGATTTGATAACTTCTACTGACCATTGGCATTATTCTGTAACCTCTAATGACTTAGAGTAATCTGTTGTCAACAGAAAACAACCTTGGGTCGTCAGCAGAATTCGCATCTACGACTCTGATATTGCCAGACAAAAGTTTTCCCTTATACCACCGATTGAAATTAATATATAATAATGTACATACATACTTTTTTTGATGGCATAATAAAAGGATGATTTGAAAACCTATTGGGTGGTATAACTAAAAATTTCGATAAATCATATTTGTCAGAATACTAGGTCGATTTCGTTTAGCTTCCAACCACAGAGTTATATTAGATGGAGTGATTGATCAATTGAAAATTCTGAAAATAATGGGCTTATATTTTGATAGTTGTCCGTTCTGGATAATGAAAAATTTTTCCTTCAACTGAAACTACTTTTAACCAAATTTATGATCAGTTCAGTGATTAATTTTTCGAAGAAAGAAACTTGAAAGTTAACGCCATAATAACTCAGATTTCAAATTCAAAAATGTTAGTTCGCGCAAAGTAAGATCCTTTTTAGTTGGTATTTTATATTACTAGCACTTTAGTGGCTTAATTATTAAGAAGAAATCCTTTAAAACTCAGGCAATTTAAATATGTAGATAACACTACACAAACGTGGCTAAGAAATTACGATCAAATAAAAAAAATCGATACTACGTAACAAAACTTTTTTTTATTATATTAAACATGTTACAAATAGATCTTAATAACTTCTATTAACTTAGTAATACAATTAGTCATTCCACTTACTAGCGTAGGACACATATCTTTAATATCTGTTTCTTAATTCCATATGTTTACAATATTTTGTATTAATTGTTGTAATCTTCCGTGTGGACAGCTTATATTTAACAATCTGGGATTCAGGTTGGGATGTAGTGTGTGTTAGTGCTTCCAGTACAATTAAAGCGGATTAAACCCAATGAACAATAAAATGACCCTTTACATCAGAAGAATTTCTTTTCGACATAGTAAACGTTTTATCTGACTATACTCATTTTCACCATTTGTTTTAATTTCACTAAAAAAGCAACTAAACTAATATTTTTACATCGCATGTTAACGTTAATTTAATAATTTTCTGTTAACGTAATTATTTTCTACTTGTAACGAACTTTTTTTTTTAAACATTGTTTTTTCAAAATTCTAACGGTCTCTTTGAAAATGGGAGTTTGAGTTTTTTGGGTATGCTTAATGGGTGACTCTGTATTTTTGAAACTACACAACCTGTGAGTGTTAGAAAAAACAACTTTTCCAGACCAAATTTCCCTGACTTTTCCCGGTTTTCTTTCAGATAATATTTGAGCTTTTTTCCTGATTTTACGATTTTAATATGGCCATTAGAAGTGAAGTCAAACCAATTTTTAACCGATTTCCCAAAAATGAGAAGGTTCTAAGTTCAACGCGTATGTCAATCAGCTAATTATCATAATATCAAATTTTTTCGTTGAAAACTTAGGTATTAAGTGATTTGACGTCAGCCAGTCTTCATCTGACTACTTTGAATGAACTAAAATTTCGATTTCCCCATAATGTGTAGTGTATCTCTTTAATTATTTGGGGGGGGGGGTATGAGCCCATGACCCCCTGCCTTGTATGCGTCCCTGCGTGTATTTATGTACTGTTTGTAGATATTTGGTAGGTAAAAACACCGTTTATAGTTTGGTCGTGCAGCACCCCGACCGGGGGGGGGGGGGGTTCATGACCCCGTGACCCCCACTCCCTTGTATACACCCTTGCGTGTATTTAAGTACTGTTTCTATATATCTGATAAAAACAGCGTTTAGTGTTTGATTGTCCAGCGCCCCGCCTACTATCACCATGTATTTACTTTTGTAAGGTAGACAAGTAGAGCGCTGTTCAAGTGAGGATATTCAACTAAATTTTATTCCAAGTTTTGGTTTCACACACACAAATCCCAAAATCTGAAAGAATTTCCTGGATGATAGGTAATTCTTATAAAAATGCCCCATTCCCCTGCACCAATTTAGCGAAAACCTAAAAAGGTGAAGTGTCAACTTAGTTTACTTTTATATCACGATGAGCGTAATAAAATTGAAATTAAACTAGTGGGGTAGGTCCAGATTCTGGGTGTCGCATCATTGGTGCGACCCTTGAGGTCCACACGAACAACTTCCCAGTTAATAACAATTTTCAATTAATATTAACAATATTCAATTATTATTAACAATATTTAATTGTTAATAGAGATAAATTTCATGATCATAGTACAAACGAGTAAGTGAAAACTCAATAAAATTCATACTATTCGATTTATCGTTTTATTTATAATTATTATCAACTATTTATGATTTTTTTAAACATTTTTTTAATGTTACAAAAAACTATAAAAGTTCTGGATTTTTTTTTTAAGTATCGAGTTGTATCAGAACCAATTAGATCAGATGAATCTTTTCAAAAAAAAACTTTCGCCCACTTGTACCTCATTTAAAAATACTTAAAAAATTGATATTTTAAATTTATAAATAAATAAATTAATGAATTTAATTTATCATGATAATTTCGTTGTAATTAGATGCAAAAATTTTTTTAAAAAATTATTCCGTTATAGCACTATTTTTTAATGAAAACCAAATAAATGCACTCTGTTTGGAATTCATTTGTTATTAATAATTTTGAATGGTTATAAACAATTTATAATTGATATGAACAATTCTTAATTGTTATAGACCATTTTTAATTGATATAAACAAAGTTTATTCATAAAAGAAATTTTTTGTGGTAACAAAAATTTCAATTGTTTATAAGAATTTTCAATTGCTATGAACAATCTGCAATTTTGTATTCAATTTCCAATTTTCATAATCAATTTTCAACCAGGTAAAACCATTTTTTATAATTATAAATTTATTATTGTTATAAACAATCATTTATTGTTATTAACAATTTTTCATCATTATAAACAATTTCTGTTCATAATAAATTGTTATTATCCGACTTTTTGATGTCCCGATCGTCATCAGAACAAATTACATCGAAGAAATCCTTTTCAAGAAAGTCTGAAATCAACTTTTTTTTCAGTTTTTTTGTTAAAACAAAAAAACGGCTGAACCGAAATTGATTAAATTTCTTTCAGCTCTTATTGACAATAATACGCTTCGAATGGCACCATAGCGAAGTCGTTATCATTTTTTGTTCGTGAGATTTCGTTGTCGAAAAAAGTGGGTCCGAACGTACGTACGTACGTACGTACGTACACACACACACACACACACACACACATACATGTGTTCAAAAACATTCGTAAAACACTATGGTGACTTTGAAATGTAAAAAAAAATTAAAACTAAAAATTTTGAAAATCGGGCCCATTACAATAACTTCCTATATGTGGGAAGTTAAAAATAAACTATCATTAAAGCTTTCTATTGGATATATTTTCTGAGTGCTTTTGGCTTATTTTTCGACAAGAAGTTTTTTTTATAAAAATCCTATTTTATGCTTTCAAAAAGATTTTCCGAGCTATTACACTATCAATCAATATTTTTTCAAATTATTTAAATATTTCAAGATTATTAAGAATATCATAGTAAGAAAAGCTTTTAGCCGGCCAATAAACCCCCTTTATGCGGTTTTCGCGTACGGACTCGCGAAAGCATAGTTTCTGATGGAAATTATTGATTATTCGACTAGGATTTAACAAAGGAAGAGGAATTATTGCATTTCGATAAGGAAAAGTGGTTTCATCTGTCTTCTAAGTTTAAATTATTACACCCCCTCCCCCCATTTTCGAAGATGGTGATTAAAAAAAAATTGTTTTTGATAAGTTTAACTCTTAAATCCCCAAATAGACAGAAAAATTCCTTTCACGTGTTTCCTTACAATAATGCTGAAAAATGATCAAAAATTAATACAAGTGGAATAGTAACGAAGGGAAATAGATTTGAGACAACCCTGGCTGGATAATTCTACCCTCTCAGGGCGTGGAAAAATCGTCTTATCTATCTTCTAAGTTTAAATGAGAATGGGAATGGAGGTCACGAAACGGCCGCTTAGTTTTCACAAGATATTTTAATTCTAGAATTCTGATTTAAGGATTATATTTGTAGTTGTACACAAGAATATTCAAATCGATGTGGATGTACAAAATTAGGATTATATTGTATTTTGCAAAAATTTAGTAAAGGTACGGATAGCGAAAGTTGTCAAGTAGATGATAAAAAAATATAACACCGAAAGTACCAAACTGACAATATTGATGTTAGCTTTGTTAATTTTTTAACGTGTAACGTGTAAACTCAGAAGATAGAGATAAATAGAGACCACTTTTCCATACCCTAGGAGGGTAGAATCAACCCCAAAGGGCAGACATGGTCATGTCACTGTAAAAATTCTTCTTCTTTTGTTATATCCTGGTAAAATCATTAAAAACTTTCATCAGAAACCGAAAAATAGGTGGTTTTTGGCCGTTTGAGGGGGTGGGTACGAACAAAAACTTTATTTACTATGGTGTTCGGGATGAGCGACTTCGAAAACGGGCGAGGAAGTTGGTCTTGCAGGTGTCCGAATTTGTTGCATATTCGTCTGACCTCTCGACTGCATTAAAAATGAAATTAAGAAGCCCGGGGAGCGGTTTCTACTCAAAATATTAGTATAGTTATGTTGGCAATTACCAGCAAAATCTGGTTCTCCGTATGCACTTTTCCTTCTGAAATTTTGCCGGTAAATGTAATTAAAATCTTAGAGATTCATAGAAGTCTTCAAACATTTAAAAATGAAAATACTGACAATTTAATTTTATGCTGTCAACAAAGGAAGATGCCTAACTGCATTTAAATTGAATTTATCATCCTGATTTTAAAGGACATGAAGATTATTTTCAATTATTGAATTAATTCACCACTTAAATCAATCGTAGGTGGAGTGAGGTATAGTTACTCAGGGTTTTACATTCGAATTTTACCGGAGATGACTCCGGTAAAAGAGATGGTTACTGTAATACCATAGTTGCAAATGTTATTATCAAGTCAATTTTTTTTATCAATTTTTCTAACGAAGTAAGTATATCCACAGCCTATTTAAGAAAGTAACAGACTTCTGCGCGGCACTATACTACATAGTGATGCTTGCATTTTGGATAAAAACTTGGTTTGAGACTAAAATTTCAGGTTTAGTCAAAGTTTTCTAGTTTTGGTGGTAGGGCTTAAAGAAAAAACACCTACTAGGCACATTTACTACCGAATACCAAATGACGTCACTTCTGTCTCGTGATGGTCGGTTTTTCTATGATAACTTCCCATCCCGAAACCAGTGTTAACAAGCTTCACTTCGAACGTAATCACCCAAATCTGTCTCTGCGTTACAAAGTTAGGTTCCGCCCCAGTACTGTGCTATGCATGTATACATATACAGATACCATATGTATATAATATAAAATATAAAGGGAAAAAAATTATGATGCCGAATTTTTATCTAGATCGTTTTCTTGGACCAAAATACTCCAATTTAACAAATTTCATCGAACTCGTATCAGTTATTTCGGTGAAATTATTTTTATACATGTACTATAGTATAGCTTGTTCAATTTTTCTTCTTACTGGCCAGGAGTGTACGTTTTTCATTTTACCAACGATTTTACGCACTTGAATGCTAAAATCAAAAACTTCAGGCAAGTCGATATTGAAGTAAACTTAATATTAATCCGCCCCTATAGAGCCTTGACGAACACCAGTCTTTTTAAAAGGTGGAATAGGGAAGGAGTTTTATTAACTTCTTTGCTGCATATGATAAAGAAAATGGGTGTATTTATCCAAACTAATCGCTTGCATAATTTCCATCGCTTAAAGTAAGTGGTACCACTGGACACAGCGGATTTGATGAGCATTGAACTTAGCAAAATTTAAATTCGCTGCCCAGGTAATCACTTTAATAGTGTTTGCCGAAGCTAAGATTACGTTTGAGTATTTGCTGAGTTTTTGACATTTATTTAATTAAACTTTATTGATAATTAAATTGTGTGCAATAATGCTCATATTTGGTGAAGATAGATTTTCCTCCATTCTTATAATTGACTCCAACGGATTGGATCGATAGATAAGTGGCAGGATCACCACGCCATGCTTCCAAGATTCAAGCCTCGGTCTCCTCGTAAGTTTTAAAAATAACAATTTAAAAAATCCCCTCCGTCTCTGGTTTGTTGTCTAGCTCGCAGCAATGCAAAAACAAGACATTCATGCTTTCTTATTCCCCTTACCCTAATTCTCTTCCGGTTTAAGCTATGCTAACGCAATATAGTATAGAAGTTTTAAAAAATCTTATTAATTTTCTTGCCCATTTGAAGAAACTTCTTTAAATTTGTTGAGACAATTCGTTCTCAATATATTTCATAAATTAAAATGTTCATTTCTTTAAGGCGTTATTGATTACTTAAATCGCAGGTACCTTTTATAACTAATTCTTTTTTCTATAGATCTTCCATTGTCTAATTTAATTTATACGTCCGAAAACAATGGCTGAAGAAGAAGATCCATGGGCATTTGATGAATCGACTGATGCCGCCACAACTGACCAGCCAGCTGAAGGAGCTCCAGCTGCAGACGGAGGAGTAACCGCTGCAGGAGAAGGTGCACCCGGAGGTGAAGAAGCAGCAGATCAACCACCACCTCCACCAGCTGAAGATGATCAATACCGAAAACCTGTTCAATTATACAGACATTGGGTTCGGTAAGAAATACTTTAAAAATGATTTTTAGCGTCAAGATTCTCGTAATATCATTTTTACATTTTCAGACCAAAATTCCTACAGTACAGATATATGTACAATTATAGAACAAATTATTACGATGACGTCATTGATTACTTAGATAAGAAACAAAGGGGAGTATGTCGGGATATTCCAAGGGCACAAACATGGGCAGAACGAGTACTAAGGACAAGCACAGGAAGGTAAATACCTATTCATTTTTCTATAAGAAATGAACACTAAACGAGCGAATAAAAGCAGATTTTGTTTCTTAAATGTGGATTTGCTTAAAGCTTTACAAACATTTACTTTAAACTGTATTAGTTATTAACTCTCTACATTATAATATAAAGTTTGGAGTAATGTTCAAGATTAAAAGTAACAGCTTAAGCTGAAGTCAGACTCCCAGTTTTTATGTTTTACGAAACATGCTAAGATGGAAGGTCAGGGTATTAATAAATTTAGAAAGATTTATGAATTATAAGAAACTTTTGTACCAGTGACTTTGGGCGTTTGAAACCAATCTAAGTTAGCCACGTTTTTCGAAGTCTGTCTACGTCTTGAAATCTAGGACAGATTTCGAAATCTATTATGAGGATTTTAAAAAACCTTTGGAATGGGCCACAAAAGTGGAATGATTTCAACACCCACGTTTTATATCTACAAAGAATAGCATGTTTGAATAGGCTGTCGTTTAATACTGAAGGAAGATAGATATATGCTGAGACGGACATTTATGCAGTGCTTATAAATATCCACATATTCCTAGAAGCAGCTTTATGCCTAATTACTGCTTCAAATTGGTTATCTATAAACATGGAATTTCCTAGATTTTCTTACAAAGTTTCATCAAGATTGATTGCTTACAAAAAGAATATAAAAAATAAAAACAAAAAAATTTAATCAAAAAACAAAACTAAAAATAAAAAGGGAATAAAATGAGGAATCAATAAAAGGCCGCTGAAGTAATAATGACAATTAACAAAAAACAAAGAGTAAAACAAATATATATGTGCGAATATATTATAAATTACAAAATTCTTCGACTTTAACAGAGCTGATACCTCGCTTTAGATTTTGAAAGATTAAAATCGATACGAATTCAATGGCTTATTCTGACCAGTTAGTGCGGCGAAGAAGGGCTTGGAGAAAGTCACAATGTCTAACGGAACGAATAGGAACTCGAATATTAAACAATGACAACAGTTTTGGTAAATAAATAAGATTCTGCAAGAAAATAGGAATATATAGAAAGTCCTAGTTCTGTTGCGCTTTTATTCTAGCAATTGCAAAGGGAGCAGGTTAAGTTTGTCATTATACTCGGACAGCATCAAAGGGTTATTCCATGGAAGGGCACGCAATGCAAATTTGGGAAACCGGCGCTGAACAGCTTCAATACGAGCACTATGTACCGCATACAGTTGAACGGGACAAAATGAAAGTAACAAATAATGGTCAAATGAAAATAAAAAATAAAAAAAAAGTGTGGTGATAAAGGTATTGTTAAACTCCTTAGACTATCTATTTATGAAGCCCAAGGATCAAAAGCAATACCAAGATCCTTTACTGTATCCACCCTGATTAGAAAGTTGCCACTGACAGAATAATCACACATCAATGGATCGTTCTTTCTCTAATACGAGACAAACGTGCATTTATCAAAATTTAGAGACATATTGTTCGCAATACATCAATAATTAAGGGACTGAAGATCAAAGTTCAGTGCAAAGCAGTCATTAATGTCAGAGACAAAACGAATAATTTTCGCATCGTTAACATATCATAAAATTTCCGAATTCGCCGAGTTGGAACCCATGTCATAATAAAAATAATAAATAGAAGCGGGCCCCACTGGCTGCCCTGGGGTATACCAGAAGTAACTGATCCTTTACAAGGGAACGAACCACGAAACAGAACAAGCTGTTTTCGTTTAGAGACATGGAAAGAAATCAATTGGAGCATAAGAGATGGAAAACCCAAGATAGTAAATTTGACAACAAGTTCGCCAGTTTCTATTATTGCATCAATTATATGAATCAGTGTACTGGCACCAATTAATTATATTAAAGCTGTTGTCAGCGGTAAGCACTACTTGCACTGCGAGTTGCAAATAGTGAAGCTATACTTTATGAGCTCATATTTGACTGTTTACTGTAATATAAAGAAATCTAGACTGCAATTCGAGGATGCCTTCAATGTTGGTAATGTTGTAGAGTTACCAACATTAAAGGTAGACGGAAATGGCAGTAGGTACCCCAAAACCAAAATATTTTTGGTAATTTTGAAAGTATCAATGATAATGGGTCGTATGTGAAAAGCCTTATCTCAGTCCCCAAATTTTATTTTTTATAATTTTCCCCTCAGTTTTGTACGTGTAATTTTCTCATTTTCGTATACTATGTGATATTCAGCGAAAGTTATAAAAAATAAGATTTAAGACTGAGATAAAGTTTTGCGCATACGACCCAATAGTTGGAATAAATCGTACTGCTTTCATCTGTCAATACAATGAAATTCTTACAAGAAAATGTAAAGCTTAGATGAAGTGAGAGAGAGAAATAGTTGATGTTTCACCATACATGGTATCCTAGTCTCTAGGTATATTTTTCATCATTTTGGGAGTTTCGCTTAAAAGGAGAAGAATGGTGGATTCTGTTGCATTAAAACTTTGAGAAAACTTGGGGACTTCTTTAAAAAGACAAACTGAAACATATGAGCTGGAAACAAAATCTGCTTAATTACGAAGTGTTCTAATATTTATTTTATTCTTTTCTTTTAAAACGTAAAATGTCTTATATGTTACTTTCAGTAATCGTTATTCCTATTTCGATCCATCACAGATATTATTAAGTTCCAGATATTGGGATCCTCAGTACTATTATTGGTGGCTTGACATTGACAGGTTAATGTTTTGTGTTGTGTTGTTTTGTTTAACCCGCCTTTATATCCCTATCTTTATATTCCATAGCATTCAACTATGACCTTGAAAAATGTGTACTAGATTATCCCTTATTTACCAATAATACTTATTGCTCATTATGCTGCAAATTACTTATAAATACTTTAGTTTTACATTGATTTTAATATAATTTTTTTATGGCGGCTACATGCAACTGTCTAAATGTAGACAAAATATTTATTTTTGCTTCGTTTTTACACTTAAACAGGTTGAACCTTAAATTTTTAATGAGTCGGGACCCTTTTGAGTGAAAATCTTCGAAAGAAATTTCATTCAAAGGCATTCTAATGTCTCGCATAACGTAGAGATTTGTAAAGGTTACTACTTTGCCTTAACCTTTTTGCTACTTACGTTATCCACGCCTGCACCACCCATTGTGTAACTTAGGTATTAGTGTAATAAGTAAAATCTTTGAGTCAGACAAATCCGTGCAAGGATGCATCCACATAACCTTTACAATTTTCTAAAAAGGACGGAAGGTATTTGCTACCCAAAACGATAGTTTCACCAGTTCTTTGTTTCCACCACTTATCCATAATGGGAATGTTTAACCTGGCTCTTTGGACAAAACCAACCCGCTTGCTGCTAATTCTGACTTAAACCTTCATCGCAACTTCTTCCATCTCTGCCGTAGTGCACCAGCAGACAAAGCCGCTACATTTCGCACTCGGGACGTTTTTAAGGTAATCTCAAAACTCGACGTGTCCAAAGCTACTGGACCTGATATTCCCTGGTTTTAAAATGCTGCGCTTCCGCTTTGGGTAAACCTCTGCTCAAACTCTTTTACCTGTCGTTTTCAAAAGGAGTCTTTCCGTCTGCATGGAAAGTTGGTCATGTTCAGCCGATACCAAACGACAGATCAATTACAATCACTTCGGTTTTATCTAAGGTTAATCTCTCGTCAACTTTCAGTTGAAAACAACCATCTTAGCAGTACGGTTTTCACGCTGGCCGGTCAACCGAAAACTTACTAACGGCTCGAACGGAATCACTCACTGTCTTCATAATTATAGTGAGTCCGAAATCGTCGCTCTTGATATTGCGAAAGCTTTTGTAAGCCGGTGTACCTCAGGGTTCAGTTTTCTCATCAACCTTATTTCTTCTTATCATATTTTGTTTCTTATTTGCAATACTACTCATAGTTTCGCTGACGACAGCACCCGTGGGAATTCTACAGAAATCAACGAAGAACGCATGTTTGTGTCATTAAACAACGACATTTCTACGATTCGCGCTTGTAGCAGAGCAAACCGTGTTATGCTTAATTCATGCTCTTTAATGTCCCTTAAAAAACATCCAGCCCACCTTTCACCCAGAGTTGTCGGCAGAGTGAATTTACAAAATTATCCCTCTTTAAACATCTTTGGTATTGAGATATCCAGTAGCCTTAGCTGGACCGACCATATATTTTCTGACGCCAAAAATGCGATTAAATGCTTGGATTTCTACGGCTTCACCCCGTCTAACTTGGCGCTGATCTACAAGTCCCACATCAGGCCTAAACTCGAATATAATTCCCATATTTGGGTAGGAATCGGACACACCACATTATTCGCGTTAGATGAAGTGCAACGTAAAGCTATCAAACTTCTATGCTGAATCGATGGAATTTCGGCTGTCTCTCATTCTTCTATCGCTTTTTTCCGGCCATTGTTCTATCGAAATTGCTAACCTAGTACCTTGTATATGCATCAGAACGCGCAGTACAAGAGCTAAAATTCGCGGGTGGAGTTCGATCGCGATGAAATTTTGGGGATTGGTTGACCTTGATGGGACATAAACAACCTCAAAAGGATTTTACCCGCAAGTGCCCTATAAAAATTTTACGGGGGTTCAAAGTTTGGGGAGATTTTAGTTTCCGTGGCACGCCGATTTGACAATGAATTTCGATAAAGCACCCCAAAATAAAACGAAAATAATAAATAAATTTTTTTTGAAATCTGGCTTAGTTTTGGAGATATTCGATCTTAAAATTTTAAAAACACATCAATTCATGACTTGTCAAAAGAGGTGTATTAATTAGGCTTTTAGGTGTTTTATTAACTTATCAATGAAATATATGCCTCTGCAGGGTGGGGGGGGGACGTTCCGGGGAAGTTAATAAAAGAACTAAAAGACTTATTTATACACCTCTTCCTCCCAGAAAGTTTAATAAAAAAGTTCGCGCTATCTTTAAGTTCGGCCGTTTTGACAAGTGATGTGTTATTAAAATTTCAAGATCGAATATCTTGAAATCTAAACCAGATATCAAAAAAATTTATTTATTATTTTCGTTTTATTTTGTGGTGTTTTATCGAAATTCATAAAAAAGTTCGCGTCATAAGCCTTTAAGGCCGTTTTACCGGGAAAAAAGGCCTAAAATGGATAAAACTTTGAACCCCCATAAAATGGGGCATTTACGGGTAAAATCCCTTGGGGAAATTTCATCACTAATTAAGGTCATTTCGTAAAAAAAATTTGATCCGATTTGGGCGTGTCCCCCCTTAATCGGAACTTTATCCAAATTCGCCCCCACCATTATACTCTCCAGGTCAAATTTAGACGTGCCGTTAAATTTCGAAGTTTACCATCTTCTGTTTTTCCCTCATCTTATGAGTCCGAAACTTAAATCCTTAACCCATTTCCCTTACCCTTAAAACCCTTGAATACTTACCCGTTTTAACTCATAGGAGTTTAAATACAACGCACACAATTTCAAGCTGTAAATTTTACACTTTACCGAGCACAACAAGATCTAACAAGCACGCACAAGACAATGCACTTTCGAACTATTGAAGCTCTGGTAATATGTCCTGAAGAACATTCGCACAAAAAGTAGCTAGTGAGTAAATTTTACTCCTGTTTAGCTTTCCAGGGTTAATTCCTTTCCTGCCAAGGTTGTGGATTAGCATCCTAAGGCATTCCCTGAGCTTTGTTGTTTACAAAAACAAAAACCATTTTTTCCGGCACTTGTTTACATTGACAATGACAGTTCAAGTATTTTCTAATTGACAAACTTAAACTCGTCCTTCCGTATCGCACACTTAATTCGCAAACGAAACGCTTCACTCCCATTCATGATTTATCGTTTAGTTCTTTCTTAGCAGATCTAGATACATTCCCGGAAATAAGGACAGTTGTGATCCTTTTACTTCTAAGCGTGTACTCATCACGTCATTTTTTTGCACTACTGTTGCACTCCAGATTCACCAAACTTTGCACTTAATTAAAACTATACACTCTCCTAAACCAAACTACATCTGAATTATCGTTCATGCGATGTAGTCATTAATTACCTTTAGTACATAGTACCGTATCACCCTGAAGGAGGTTTGAGGCGTCCCCCATATTGGATTTTGGCTCCTGGATTATAATATTGGTTCATTTGATTGGTCGGCTTAAAGTCCAGGTCTCTATTTGGTATATGGACTCGATCGATTCAATAGAAATTTGCTATTTGCCAATATGATCTAGTCGACGGCGACCAAAAAGAATTACCATTTAACAGCTTCATTTTGAATTCACTTTGATTGACGGTAGCAGAATTTCAATCACGTACAAATTCTTAAAATTTCTAACAGATGGATGGAAATATCTGTATCCCTTGTGGGTGGTCCGTTGCAATTAATTTTCTCGCGTAATTCTTTCCATAAATTAGTCGCGGTCAGCCTTGCATCATTTTTGGTGGTATATAATATTTCGGAAAATTAAGATTTTTCTCCCAATTAGATGATAATCCCATATTGTCTAGAGGAGTTATTTTATTTTGTTTATTTCTGCTAACTTCCCTTGTTATGATGAACTTTCTATATCCTATATCCTAATTTTATGGCGATTTTTGGCGATGACAGTCGATATCGTATTGGCAAATACAAATTTCTTGATATAAACGGAACGGCTTTCTTGCGGACAACGGAAATATTAAGGAGTAGGTACAATTTAGGATATATGAAATAAAATAGCACCAAACCAGTGTAAAAACCTAATTAGTAATATAAATAATAATTTACAAAATGTCTAACGGCTAAAGGAGATGTTACGTCGAATTAAACTATCAAGTACGAATACACTTGTTACGTGTGATAGGCGGTACATAAGCATTATTTTGTATTTATAACATACCAGCTATACCTAGAATATATTGACTTTTCGTTGGAATACGAATACGTCTAGTATTATTCCAATCCGCGAGACATCCAATTCGAAAGTTTATCTTCTAAATCTAAATTGTATATATCATGTCGGCCGCCGGGATATTTAAGGACGAGGGCCCCTGGCTCAACCCCCACCCATCCATTGCTGACAAATTAAAGTGACAGTTACCCTAAAGTTGATATATTTTATGTAAAAAATTACCCTGATGAAGAAAAAGCTATATTCTGGCAAAAAAAGTCCCAGCATCACAACTTTTTTTTATTATTAATAACTTGTTCGTGCATATTTTTCCCAATAACATTGAAACTAAGCAAAATTTGAATACCAGGTATTAACTTGAATAAATTTGTTCTGCATTAAATCATGAAGCTATCCATGCTTTTCAAGTATTATAATTATTACCAACTATAGAATTATTCAACAATCAAAACAAGTTTTTGCATTGCTATAACCACAAGGATTACCACATTGTTCAAGTTAAAGTATTAATTAATTAACACTAGTTTACTTAATAGTTTATTTATTATTCTTGATTTTATTCAATTGCCAAACGGCAATGACGGCTTAAGTAAAATGACCATAAGGTAATTTTTACAGCTTTTTAAATTAAACATAAAACCAAACTATCGAGTCCTTTAAAATCAATTGACTTTCGTATTACTTCTAATAAACACCAAATCTTCGCAGTTAAAAAATAAAAATAAACTACAAAATTCACCATCGATGAAAGAGGAGAGGAAACTACAACATTAAGTGGAAAGAAAATAAGTCTAAATAAGTCAATACTTTGAATAGAAAACGGAATAGATCAATTCAAGAAAAAATTATTTTGCTAGGATAATCTTGATGTTTTGACCACCATTTACTCGGGTACAACATCAACTCTTGTGTTCAGCAGGCCATCGCCAATTCGATGTTTAAGTAAAGCCATAAAACATAAATGGTAGAAGATAACTTACCTTTTATGAGGCTCTACTTATCCATGAAGTAGTCGACTTAAGGCGGCGACGGCGGGCGGCTGTGACAGTCGTCTCTTACCGAGACCACCGACTATAATATCGTATCCTTGTTGAACTCTAAAACTATAAAATTAGATACCATTACTTTTTTCCGAAGTTCTAACTTCGAATTGTAATATATGTTTGGAGCCGGATTTAAGCTTCCCTCTATTTTTATTGTATTTAATATGGCAACCCCAATGTTTGACGACACAGTTGGTGGATGAGTGGCACGATCTTTACGCCACCATAGTTCCAGAATTCAAGCCTAGATCTTCCCGTGAATTGTTAAAGTAAAATTAAATAATACACTCTGTCCCTGGGCTGTTGTCTATCTGAAAAAGAGATTCAAGTTCCTTCATTCCCATTACCATAATCACCTTACATCAAAGCCATGCTAACGCATCTTAGGGTTGTTTCCTGGGCATTAGCTCTCTGGTTCCTTTAACCCCTTGTGGGGCATAATGCATTGGCTACATCATAAAAATAGATCGCTTTTTCAAAGATCAACGCATTGTTATCGATAGAACACATTACATAAAACGGTTGTGTTTTGAGAATAAGTCTGGCCAGGCTGTACTGTAAATGTAATATGATATTGTGTCATGATATCGAATTTCTTGTGTGATCAAGAGAAGCCATCAATATGTTAAAACCTCATTTTCCTGGTCGTGTGATTTCCAGAAATGTTAACGTTAATTGGGGTTTTGTAAAGTTCTTGTAACTATGGTTTTGTAAAGTCTAAGTTTTTATGATAACAAACCACAACCAATTCTTGAACTGAAAACAGAAATCCTACACGTTGTTTTTAAGTTTGGGCGAACTGCCAGCTTTCAAATATTTGATCAAAAGTCCAGGGTATACCAGCACAGTTGCGGTGGTTATTTGGCCAAAATCTCATCCCATAATTAATTTCAACATGTCTGCATTATAAAGTAATAAAAATTATCCAAATAAATAATAATTTAATGTCTCTCATCTCAAAATTACATCCGACGTATCCGATAGGCATCTCTTAACAACGTTTTAAGGAACACGTCACTGCAATTTCCATCACATAAAATTTCAGTGTTCCGACATACTTAGTCTACTTACTTAGGCAATATAGAACGGGGAACGCAATGAAGTAGACTGTTATAACCTCTGTACTAACCCTATGCACTATAACTCTTCAATAATTGTTATACACTGTTAAGCCTTAGAAATTCATACATATAATTAAGTCAAATGCCTGCTAACACATGGTTCTGAGCGTACTAATCTGAGAGCACACTCCTTTTAATTGATTATGGATTACAATTTTAAGCTATATTTTGTAGAATCTTCCTAATGAATCTGTAAGATTACATTAAAATATTCAAAACAAAATCCATCAAGAACAGTTTTTGAAAAAATAACATTTCGGCACGTCTTCTGGATTAATCTCACGTGCTAGATAAAAATGGACTTTGTATCGCAAATTAGCTTCCTAAAAACCACTTACATCAATTGTCAAAACTTCAAAAGAGCTTTCAGAACTTACTCATTAATGGAGTCAAAATAAAGGAATCACTAATGACATGTAATATTTTTTATCTTAACTCCTCTGAGTTAATGATTCCTTTATCTTAACCGTTAATGCGTAAGGTCCAAAAGCGTTGATGTGGTTTTGACTACTGATTTAAGAGGTTTTTGGGACTATATTTTCAGATATGAACTGCATTTTTATCTCAGAAAAAGAATCAAAAGAACCAAAAAAAACTGAAAAATCTATATATAAAATGCCATTTTTTGCAAGAATTGTACGTGTTGAATTTTGTTGAATATTTTTTCTTAGTTAGCATCACAAAAAGCACCAAAAACAGTCAAAAAACTGAAACAGGTATTTATGACCTGAATTTTGCGGACCTGTGTTATTTATACTTCTATGTATAGGTATAAGCTTTTTTTGCATATTTTTATTTTCTGCTGTTTCTGCTCCAACTACTTTTAAAAGATATAATTAAACTAAATTTGATTAAACTTAATTTTATAGCGGAAGATTACCGGACTTGAGCAGGACTAAACATAAGGACGTGCACCTGGTTCAGACCCTTGCTGCTTCCATTAAGGCTTCCAATTACCACACAAAGGCCTACATCAATCGCAAATATTCCACCGTTTTGTAAATCATTGAACAAAACCGAAATTTCGAATAAAAAGTTTTGAAAAATAAACGAAATTTCATTGGCTCTAATTTCAGTTGTTGTAAGTTCTAACGAAAGATATGTACTTGATCCCTTCGAATTTTGTTCGAAATTTAATCAAAATTGCCCACTTACTTCTTCAGTGTATTGTAGCCGTCTAAACTGCCATTGAAGAATTTAATTAAATATGTAATGTAAAAATACTTTAAATTAATGAATTGTAGCGATATAGGGGATGAACGCAATGTAATTTTGAAGTAAGACGACTTTTAATTTTAAACATCTGTATGTGCCTCCAGGTTGGTATAATTATTTTTAGTAGATTAACTTCAGTTTTTGTATAATGTTTAGGTAAGAGTCAAATTCAAGTTTTGTTTTCCGATTTTGGTTTTTAACTTTCTTTTGTAATATCTTGCTTAAAAGTATGAGAAGTTTTCGGTTTTTCATATATATTCTTAAGAGTAAAAATTTATCATAAAACGTTTTTAACTAATTCTTATATTATGATCAACTCTTGTTCTTTTTGGATAATAAAATTCGAATTAAGTCTGTGTTTATTTTTTTATTAAATGTAAATATAATGAATAGAAACACCCTTTTTTAAAAGGTATACTCTATAATATAACTCTGTTGGACTTACCTCTTCTTACCTTACAGGAATTTCTGTAAGC
The DNA here is from genome assembly GCA_964036015.1 of Leptarthrus brevirostris. Lineage (NCBI taxonomy): Eukaryota > Metazoa > Arthropoda > Insecta > Diptera > Asilidae > Leptarthrus > Leptarthrus brevirostris. The sequence goes on from OZ038373.1 coordinate 99,818,955, forward strand.
ACTACGTTTTAAGGGAATTTTTAAACAATGCACGAGCTCGCAATCCATTTGTTTAATAAAAGTCATGATAGTTTTAGAAATTGGTAAGTATTTCCACAGACGTCCCCCGTAAGAGTGGGTTAAGTAATAATTTAAATTGAATATTAGGTTTACCTTAAAGCGGTTCCGGAAATATGTTTTAACATTGCAGAGTATAAAAATGAATTCGACTGGTTCTTTGAGTAAAATAATCTAATCGATTTTCGCAACCATCAAGTTCCATTGAATTATATTTTTCGCTACTTTGCTGTGAACGAAGTTTAATACATTTTACGTTTCTTTACTAGAACATTGGTACAGTTTTGACTGAAACATTGCTTTATGACCCTATGCCAAGAACTACAGCGGGCCCGTCTCCTCTGAGAAAAAAATTCAGTTTATCAATTAAATAAAGATATTTTTTCATTGTTCAAAATTAATTTTTTTTTATTTCAATGAATTGATAATATTTGAAAAAAACGCAACGAAAATCCGACTGACCTAAAATTAGGAATTTCCTCGACTACATACAGGGTGTTTCAGATCTGACGTGCCAAAATGAGTGGGGTCACAGATATCAAGTAGACAAACAACAAATTGTATCGCAGGAAGGGGGCAAACTCAACCGTTTGGAATTTACAGGGTGATTCATAAATTTCAGTTTTTCATGGTATGCACATTACTCTTTCATTTTTATTTCTTGATCCACCCCACACAGCGACATCAAACACACGCTAAAAAATATCTTACCTAATGAGCTTTCCAAAAATGTCAACACTACTGATGTAACTCCTAGGTACATGTACAGTCACTTCCAAAAGTGAAAAAAATGGTTTGCGATTACCTAAAATTCAGCATTTTCCCAAATTTTCTCCAAAATGCATGTAATTAGTACTTTTTATTAGATTGCCCATCTTACAACTTTTCCAGAAAGGTGAAAAATGGCAAGGTTGACACAGGATTAGAAAAACCACATCCTTAGAACTCCCTGAGTACCCGATTATTTTATTGCACTTTAGGTAGGAAATTCTTTAAAGAAACAAAAATTTTAAGACTAAAGGTCGAAAATGCTAGGATTCACACCCTTGTATCCTGGCGTTCTGTTACGCGTACCTGATGAAAATTTGGCTATAACAAAGGGTCAGTCAGCAAGAATACTTATCGTAGTTAAAAAACAAATCAATAAGTACGAGTGTTTTTCAGCAAAAATTATTAAAGAATGATAAAATTTATATTTGAGGAATACGCGGATATTATTTACGGAAAAGAGAGAATGGCTGCACTGGAATAACCAAGGAGATTCCCTAACCGGTGAGCACCCCAAAGAGGGGTTTTTACCCGGACTTTCCAAAGGTTAAGAGAAACAGGAAGTGTAACTTCACACGACATGAAGACACGACCCGAAACTTCGGGACCTTCTGCCAACGTCGAGTACCAAATTATCATCATCATGACGCAGGACCCTGAGACAAGCACGCAACGAACAACAAGGCGATTAGGAGTGTCGTCATCTAAGGCTTGGATGGTTATTCATCGAGGGGGATTACGTCCATATCACCATCACCCAGTCAAACGAATACTGGAAGGAGATTCCGAAATTTAGCACTTGGCATCTGGAACGGAACATTGACGATATGGCGTTTCTGGACCGAATTCTGTGTGCAGATGAATGTCAATTCACCAGGAATGATATCACGAACTTCCATAACCTCTATACCTGGTCGAACACCCACCCACACAGGACAAAGGTGACCTCATTTCAACAGAGATTCAGTGTCAATGTTTGGGCTGGTATCATCGGCAACCATTTGGTAGGACCATTCATTTTGCCGCAAGTGCTTAATAGTGAAATTGATGGAGACTTTTTGGACAATACACTGCCATATCTAATAGAGGAGAACTCTATGGATAATCTTAGGGGCATGTTTCACCAACACGATAGAGTAGCAGCGCATAAGGCGAACATTGTGAAGGAAATACTAAGTAAAAAATTTCCTAACCGCTAAATTGGACGGGGTGCACCGATTCCTTCGCCTGCTAGATCTCCATACCTTACCCCATTGGACTTTTTCTTATGAGGAACAATGAAGGATGAAGTTTATTCAAGCCCAGTTAACAATAGGGAGCTAGCAGGAGATTGTTGGCATGCATCCACAGTGGCGGTGGACATTTTGAACGGCTTTTGTTATTTATCAAGATTCATTTTAATTATTTTTAAATTCAATAAAAAACATTTTAGAATAAATTTGAGTTTAACTTCTTTAATTTGTTGATTTTTATAATACTTTCCGATAGGATTTCTAAGTATAAATTTCTACATATTTTCTCTGCGTGGACATGTTGCTCATTTTTTGAAAGGTAATAAGATGGGCAATCTAATAAAAATAAAAAGGGTGTACTAATTACATGAATGTCGAGAAAATGTGGGAAAATGCTCAATTTTAGTTAATTGCAAACCATTTTTTTCACTTTTGGAAGTAACTGTACCTGTAATAGTAGTAGTTAGATCAACATTGTTGACAATTTTGGAAGGGCCATTGGGATAGTAGTTTTTTAGCGTTCGTTTGATATCGGTATGTTGGGTAGATAAAAAGATAAAAAAAAGGAACGGGCATGCCCCGCCTTACAATTTTTTGTTTGTCTAGTTCAGATCTATCACCCTACTTATTTTGGCACGTCCGATCTGAAACACCCTGTATACATAATTACAAAATCCCGAAAAGAATAAATTCTGGTTATAGATATTGCCGACGACAATACGGTATATGGAATTTACTTCTAATTCAGAGGAAATAAAGCCAATGTTTTAGTATTATATGAATGTATACTTGCAATGTATTTACAATCAATTCCAATCCCAACAAAAACATTTCATGTAAAGTAGGCTGCCAAGCCTCATAAGCTCATATCAATTTCACTGTTAAAAAGTTATCAGATCTCATGTAGAGCCAAGTCCGTAACTCTACAAGGCCGTTTCGCGGTCGTCGCACAGACCCACCCATGAACTTATGGTAAGAAATTAAGTCACTGGTCTTTAATGTTGTGTCACGCATAAAACGGCGAATCCATACTTTTTGACCAAGATGTAGCGTTTCTAGAGTTAGACCTTGCAGAGTTAGGGGTTTAACTCTACATGAGATTTATTAACTTTTTAACAGTGAAAGTGTTATGAGCTTGTGAGTCTAGGCAACCTACTTTACATGAAATGTTTTTGGTGGGATTTCATTTCCTATTTCTATGCACGCCAGCAGTTACTTTCTTCATAGCCCACTCACTTTTTCGTTGTTTAATAACATCTAGCTTTCCTACTAAATTTCAGCTTTCTAGAACTTTTGGAAGTACCTGTCATAAGAAATGTTATGTACAGATCTGTAACCCCCCCTCTAGGTGGTTGGAGGGTGAACAGATTTCTTAATTTTGTTGTTGTTCGTGTGCAAATCCTACCCTGCATACCAAATATCAGCTTTCTAGGGCTTTTGGAAGTTTGGAAGTTACCTATGAAAAATTGCTATATAATGCACAACCGAACCAATCTTTATGAGGGGTTGTAGGATGACAGTTACACATTTCTTAATTTTATCGTTGTTTGTGTGCTAATACTAGCCTGCATATCAAATTTCAGCCTTCTAGGACTTCAGGAATTACCCTAGAGGTTTTGATGATAGAGGTTTTGATGACCATGATTGAGTCAGTAATGAAATGTATTTTAGGTATTAATAAAATCTAAAGCATAAAAACTAGACAAATGAAACTTAGTATTTTTCATTTCTTCTAACAACATCTTATTCTGAGAGTTTAGTCTCTGTAGTATTATCCAGACCGAAGCTATGAGGGTTCGAAAATACGATGAAATGCTCCCGAGAAAAGGTAGGTAGTGATCTGAAAACACAAACTACAGAAAAGAAGGAATACCATCGTATTTAGCACCCGGGGCGCTGAGAGGTACTCTCGTAGCTACACCCGATTTTTCGCCCATTTGCATAAAATTACGATACTATTCCGTGGGCACTGTCCCTGTAAAAGATGGTAACATCCCTAAACTTATCGAAAAACCTTTCCTCGAAATCTCCACTCAAAAATACGGAAAAATGAAATAATTTTTGGGAATGCGAGTGACTCCTGGCTCAGGTCTTATCTTTCTTTTACATGCACTGCGCAATAAAAGGAAAAACCCGACTCCAAAAAAGTTTTACCCGAACACCCCAAAAAGGCGGTTCATTGTTCAATTGGTGGGTTCCCTCGTCTACGGGCAGAACGAAGGGAATCAGAGCACCCCCGAAAACGGGGGTGGAAGGTAATTTCGTGGTTATTTTTTCAAGTAAAAATCTATTATATTACAATTAGTATTGAAGAGATAAGACATTGAAGTGATAGGCCCATGCTTGCCGCAAGCTGTTTAATAGCGCCGCGCCAACAGTCAAAAGTACACAGAACAGCTGACTAATTGCGGCTGCATTCAAGAGTTTTGAAAGAAAGAAGCATAAGCCGATGAGCACACGGATGCAGACGGAGAGAATCGGTACAAGGAAGCCTTGCAAGACAAATCTAACATATCGACGCTAGATTGCCTCTATGCTATTTATATGGGCAGCATATTCTAGGATTGGTTTAACATACGTATAATAAAGGAGCTTCGTAGTGTAAGGATAATGAAAATCTTTTAAGGTATTATTAGCCTCATGTGGTGCTGGTGCTGAGACACACCAGAAGTGTGAAGCATTTCATTAGAGGGGGCACTTGGTAATAAAACAACTTGCTTACGTCCTGAGAAATAAGAGTCTAACCAATTTTTAAATATGGAAGTAAGCCCGAAGTTGTATCAATTGGTTGAGCAGCACGACCACCATGTCATGGTTCCCGGGTTCGAACCCAGGTCTCTCCGTAGGTTCTTAAAAATTAAAAAATTCACTCCGTCTCTGGGCTGTTGTCTAGCTACCCCTACCCCTAAATCCCCTTGAATAGTTGGTTATGTAAGTAATAACATGCTGTACTGTCGGCAGCAACTCATGACTGCTTTAGCTAATGCTAAAATATTTCAGTTAAAAAAAACTAAAACCCGACTACAAGAAAAACGAAGACTGAAATGTTCCTCTATACTTAAGAAATTAGTGGTCCAGAGGTCCCAGATTCGAACCCCACCGACGGCGACCTATGGTTGTTTTCTGCTGATAAAAGGTTGCGATAAAAAGGCAAAAAAATGTCACTGGTCCTGCCACACACACACTTTAAATTGTAGGTCCACTTGTAATTGTTATCTCAAATCGAATGAACTTCTTCTAACGCAGCATGCCCACGAGGGGTTACGGCAACTAGAGTCAGAGAGAGAGAGATTGAGAGTACTTAAGAGGAGCAGTACGCTTTGAACGAGACTCCCAAACGCTACAAAAACCGTAAGATAATCAACTGGAAGAGCGACAGTTGAATCTTTAGGTATACCCTGCTGTAAATCGGACAAGATGAACGCTTGGTCGGAGTATTGTGTATCGATTGAAGACATGGGACTCAGCAAAATCCTCTCGAGGGGTTATAACAAGCCAACCTTCATGAGGAGGCAGGTCATGGTCGAACTGCTGAGTTCCCAGTGCTTCTGATGTATATATCTTTTCCTATTTCCCAACTTTCGGAGTGGGCATCGTACGGCATGGGAGGCCATTAAATCCATTATTACAGAGGACAAGACTTCCTGGGCAATAAGAGGCCCATTACGCTACAAAAGATACAGGACAAATTAACACAGTGGCTGGTAGTTATTTTCAGAAGCTGTATCCTGCTGAATAACGTCCCCTTAGTCTTTGAGACGAGTTCGAGTGGTGTTCATTGAAGGTCGGTAGGCGGGGTCATAAATTCCTTCGTAAATACACAATTTACATCTGCGTAAGCTCCTTCAGGAACCGCCACTATCTAAACTACAGCACGCATACCTTAAGGGAGATACACAGAGACAGTACTCCATGAGGTAGAGCGAACTATCGAGTAAGTCATACTTGATAGTGCCTTTTATATCCGCTTCCGGATATTAGGGGCCCTTTAACAATGTTCTTACTGAAACCATTCAACCTCTCATCAAGTTGGGGATAAAAGACGCCTTGGTTGTTGCCTAGTTTCAATACTAAGGATAGGGATTGTAAAGTCTGACTTAGGTAGCACCAAAACAGCCAAATTACTATGTACAGGGATATGCCAGGGTGATGTCATCTCTCCACTACTTTAGCTCATTGCAATAAATACAGGTAGCCCCCGTTTATCGCGACCCCGACGAGTGCGGATTCGTTATATCGCGATCAAAATTTTTTTGTATCTCGGCACTTGTCTGGCTTTGACAAATTCCAGGAATCGTCATAATCGTGGTTGCACGTGCATAACTATCTTTCTTGCTCAATGACATCATATACATGTACATATACGTAAAGTTACGAGCGTGAGTGAGGCCAAAGAATGCCAGTACGCCGAGCCTGGTACGGTTGAGCCAATGCGTGTAACGCGTGGTCCGATTTCGATGGTTCTTTTTCTGTTGTATAGAGTATGATCCCATATTGCTTATAGGAGAATAATTTGGTCCTAGGGTGAAAGGTGGTTGTGGGGGGGGGTGGAACTTACCTTTGTAACACGTGGACCGATTTGGATGGTTCTTTTGCTGTTGTATAGTGTGATCACCCATTGCTAATAAAAGAATAATTTGGCCCATGGTGGGGGGTTGGGTGGGGGGAGGAGTAGTCTAACTTCGTAACGCGTTGACCGATTCGGATAATTCTTTTTCTTTTGGTTGATACCACGAGAAAAAAATTGTTGGTGTGGTTGGGGTGGGAGAAGGGGGTGCAACCTAACTTTGTAACGCGTGGACCGATTTGGATGGTTCTTTTGCTGTTGTATAGAGTGTGATTCCCCATTGCTAATAGGAGAATAATTTGGTCCTATGGTGGTGGTGGGGGAGGGTGAGGGGTAGTAACTAACTTTTAACGCGTGGACCGATTTGGATGGTTCTTTCTTCGTTGTATAGAGTAGAAGACATTAAAAAGTGAAAAATAAAAAAAAGTTGAACCGACTTCAAAAAAAGCGCTAAATATAATAAAATAATTTTTAATTTTATATCTATTACGACATTTTGAAGTCGGTGCAAATTAAACAAATAAAACAACTACAGTACCACATTTGAAAATAATACATAATACTACGTGAACGTTTCAGCTTACGGGATCATAAGAAATGACGATTAAATATTTTTGTTGTAGTTGTTTGATTTGCACCGACTTCAAAATGTCGTAATAGAGAGAAAAGTAAAAAAAAAATTTTTATGCTTTTTAGCGCTTTTTGGGAAGTCGGTTCAACTTTTTTTTTAAAAACTATTTTTATTTTGTAAATTCGGACGTATGGTTCATGCTTTCATTGTGATTGATTGTTTTGTTTGATACTAGTAGTTTTTAAATTATAACTAGCGTCACTACTTTATTGTACTATAAAAGATTGTCAATCTTGTGTATATGAACCAGCAATAAATGATTATGATTATATTACCGCAGCTGCAAGGTCGAGAATTAGAAATTAACCTTTGTTTACTACCTTTGCAGATATCCGGCTTCTCGCTTTGTGCTAACAAAACGGCACAACCTGGGTCGCCACTTCAACCAACCAACCACTTTGCAAGTTGTTTTCCATTCAATATAGAATAGCAATCTTTGCTGGGCATATAGAAGTCGTATTCAATATTATATCGAACTGTTATGGCTAGGGTAAACTTAATTTGATTTTACACATGTGGGGTTCGTATGTGGGACCCTAACGTGAAAGACCAAGACGATATAGCTTACTTCACCTAAGAAATTTGGACGTGAGATGCACTTATAAATAAAAAGCGTAAATTTATCATATAATTTAGCAGATCATTTTATGCATGCCAAACCAATCTTTTAGGGTCAGAAACAATCTAGCAGTTAATCTTAGAAGGAATCATAGCAGTCATAAGTGGTTCATTTAATTATATTTTTATATCCAGCAAACAAAAACTAACGCTTTGATGCTACTGTTGGCGTAATGTAAAAAATAATGTGTAAGATTTTTATCATAACATTCGTATATTTCACAGGCTTTTGACTGGTGATTCGATGATATCCCCCTTAAATTGTAGATCCACTTTCAACCTTTATAATCGAATTGGTTGAAACCCATGAAACAAGGAGTTACGGCATGCATCTAGTATGTATGGCTGTATGTTTTCTGAAGAATGGTGTCATTTAAAATAATTTCTTGAATAAAAATGTTCTTTATTTTAATCAACCACAAAGTCGCAATTAGGAAAAATACAAAACAATGAGTATTACTATATGAAATAGTATTTTAATAATTACATTAAATATTAATTAAAGTTTTTAAACAGTTGCATTAAAATCAATCGCTCTTCCTCTTACATACATACTAACTTTAATGTAAATTTTGTTGGAATATTTGAGGACGAAATTCATTTACACAGAATACTTAAATCTTCACAAAAATGTTTTGAATTACCGCCTATACGCATGGAGCGTTACTAACCAAATTCTGCAAAAATATAGCAAGTATAGAAGTTACTGAAATAGTTTTACTTTTTTTCTCTATAAAACGTTGTTAAATGTTTTAATAGGCCAAGACGTATCCTAGAATAAATAATATAAAAACCATACAACGGCAGAGTCTAGAACTCTCAATTGCCTATTTTGGTGTTGTCGACTGTGACATTTAGCCGCTACAATTAATTAAATGGAAGATATTATATTTTGAAAAAAAATATTTTCTCTTTGAGAATAGATACTATGTAAGTTTCGTTACTGTATTTTCCTCTCGCTGTTGGAAAGGATTACTTCGATGGAAAGAATAGTTACATTTTAAAGATATATATCTTTTATACAATAAGAAATGATTCAAGCTGTGCAAATGTTATTGTGCAAGAAATACAATCTTTTGTAAACCTATTACACTTTCATTTACACAATTTTTTGTGATTTTTGTTTCCAAAGACCAATACTTACATTTTAATATACATTTACTCAGTTATTCTTACATTTCTTTTACCCAATTAAAAGAGAAATTTAAAAATAATTTTAAATATTTTTCAACAGCTTTAGTTTTAATACTTATTTCAATTGCTTTTATGTTAGCATTTTTATCTGTTTCATATACTTTTGTCGATATTTCTTATACAAAATTCTAAAAAATTTCATGAGACCTGTTGCATCGCTATTAATATAAGTGTTGCTTTTCATTAACCGTAAAATATTTTGGAACTCTGTGATTCTTCAAGATATTTAGCTAATTGGCTAATCAGCAGTAATAATAAAGACTTTCTACAATCGTTGCTATTCCAAAGTGAATTTTTTTGCGTCGAACTCGTTTGATTTCATTAGAATTTTTTTTATTTTGACTATATTATTATCTAAAAAAATCACAGAATAATACATATAACGTACATATGTAGGAGTGTAAAATATTTGTTCTACTTATGTGCCACGTGCACTTGCATATGGTTTTTTCATATCTAACTATCTATATATATGTATATTCAATCTATTATAAATGTATTTGGAGAATATGGCGTAAAAGAATGTTATAATCACAGTTACTTTGTCTTTTACCGAAATAATTTAGAAATGTTTTGTAAGATTTAATCTAAAACTAAAACGCTTTTACTCGTTCTTATACTGTTAGTACGTCCTTTTTAGCAAAGGATACACATAATTACTATCGTGAATTTTCCGTCGACCTTGAATTAAATTTGGACTCAAAATAAGCAAAAATTTGGCTTTGAAATCAAATTGAAACCTTAGCACTGCAGTTGTCAATTTAAAAACAGCCAAATCAAAATATGAAAAATGATGAACACCAAATTTTGATATTTATAAAAATCATCTGAGGCAAAATACAAATTTTTTTCTACCGAAATTAGCACTGCCAACATAGCATCACAAAATGGATCTAAATCAAGCTGAAGTAAATTCAGCCGCTGATTCAGGGGGGGGGGGGGGGGCATTAGTGCAATTGTCCCACCTGAGCCTCGACCGAACTTTTTTTTATAGGGGAGTGACCCGTATAAGAAAAGTAACGGCGAAAATCACTGTAAAAATTACTATACTTAACCGGTTCTATGGACGGATTCGAATGAAGACTTATTTCGAAAAATCAACCCGTCATTTTTACAGAACTGTTCTGTAAAGAACTTACTTCATTCACTAATAAAATAAAATAGTTATTCTACAAAAAGTAAAAATTCCCAATATAAGAAATATCTTTTTCTGAATAATAAAGTATTGTTGTAATTATGATATTAAATAATTGACAATAATATAATAATTATATTTGCAGTGGCTTGGCTTAGGTTTTCTCCAGAAATGTAAGAAATACTCCTTCTGAATTGGCGCTGATCTACAAGTCCCAAATCAGGTCTAGACTGGAATACAGTTTCCATATTTGGCAGAGGCCGGGCATATTGTATTATCCGAGTTAGATAAAGTTAAAAGAAAGACTATTAAACTTATTGGTGACTTCTCTATCTCTGAGAATATTGACTCTCTAAAGCATCGACGCAATTTCGGTTGTCTTTCACTCTTCCATCGCGCATTTCACTCTTCTATAACTGTTTCCACACCCATTGTTCTAACGAAATTGCTAGTCTAATTTCTTGTAGACATATTACAACGCGCGATAGAAGAGCTTAAAGTTACTTCCACCTCTATACTCTAAAGTACAAATTTGGACAAATTTTATTAAGCACAACAACACGTATATTGAATAGTTTACCATCTTCTGCAGTCGTACATCCGTCGTTTGGACTAACCCATTTTCCTTATCCTTAATTCCTTTCCTGCCAAAGCTATGCTTTAGCATCATTGGAAAATCTCTAGAGTTTTGTCATTCTGATTAAAAAAATTATAATTGAATATTATTTTAATAATAAAGTAATAAAAAAATTAGTTAAGAGCATGTTGAACAATTTTTTATAAAGAATTTTTGCCACAGTATTCGTTATAAATTTTATTAGGAATTTTTGAAGATATTTTGCATCAATAGTTTAAAAAATAGAGTAGGAGAGGGGTTCTAACACACACCTGAACTTTAGGACACTCATCATAAAAAAAAAATGTAAGTCCACCTTTCATTAAATGAGAGGGACAGACGGACAAACCGAAACTATAATGTTTTCTAGTTGCTATGGAACTGCAGAACCAAGGGGGATTTCTCCCTGGAGCATTCAAAAATGACCCTTTTTTCCAATTTTAAAAAATGGCGCCACTTTTTGAAAAAATTAAATTTTTTTGAATTTTTTTCTACTTTTTAGTCCGAAAAAAATATTAAATATTCGAATTTCGAGAAAAAAGCTCTCATAGAGCGCCCAGGAATAGTATAACCTTTAATTTAAATCAACAAGAACCCGAATCGGTTAGATAGATTTGTCACAATCCGGGACCGAAGTTCAAGAAAAACGCGTTTAAAATTTTGCAATGCAATAACACGAAACGAAACGAAAACGTAAACAATGCATTTCGAACGAACTCCGAGAAAGTGCAACTGTATTACAGTTCTGAAAATGATCTAAAAATGTTATAGAAAATGAAGTAAAAAGAGTTTGCTTTGACGACTACAAAAATTATTTTTCGCTGATAAGTGCGCTCCCGGGCCGCGCGCACCTGCAGGGATTTAAACGGACCCTGCGCGCTCGGCTTGTAAACAGTATAATTCGGAAACGGAACGACATTTTCAAAAATCCCTTACAGGGAACATTTTTGAGGATATGTAGAAAAGACTAAACTAAAAAAAACATCGAAATTTAGAAACCACTCGAGGAGAAATCCTCCTTAACACACGAAGTGTAGTGAAACTTACTTCGTCTTGGTTAATAAGGCCCCCCCCCCCCCGCCCCTGCTATGCTGCGGCATCATAGGACTTTCCCTGGTGTCAACTAAAAAACAAACAAAAAATTAAGTCAGGCCCTCTCCACTCCATTGCTCCAATGATATAAACATATTTTAATGCCGAAGAGTACTGATCTAAGCGTCTTTATCTTTCCCGTACCTAACGATATAATTATAGTTGGTTGGTCTACTATGCGTGGTTTTTCGAAACATAAGGGGTTTGAAATATTCCGTATTTTCATGTCACTCGTGTTTTCGAAATGCCATGGTATGATTAGTGCTTTTAAAGACGTAGGGTACTTTCTCATTTATAAAATTCCTCAATACGTATATCACTTAAAGTGGGAAATGTGAAAATAATGCGATCAAAAATTCTTCAAAGTAAGTTGAAAATAATGGCATTTCGTTGCAAATATACTTTATCCATTTTAAGGGTTCCGTAGCCAACAAAGAACCCTTATATTATAGTTTCGCCATGTCCGTCTGTCTGTCCGCGGCTTAGCTCAAAGACCCTGTGTTAGAAAGTTGTAATTTGGAGACGGAGTTGGATCAATTCGTTGAGCCGCACTACCACCATGGCAGGAGTCCCGGGTTCAAGACCAGGTCTCCCGTGAGCTTTTATTAAGAAATTAAAATAATCCACTCCGTCTCTGGGCTGTTGTCTAGCTCGCAGCAATGCAAAAACAAGGCATTCAAGTTTCCTTACTTTCCTTCCGGTCAAAACCATGCTAACGCATCAAAGGGTTGTCCCCTAGGATTTGGCCACATCATATAAAAAAAAAATTTTTTTGTTAGGGTACCTCCTCTACACGTAAAGTGGGGATGATTTTTTTTCTCGTCTATCCTATGGCGTGGGGTGTCGTTTGATCGGGCGTTCAAAAATATTGTGTGGGTGTGAAAATCATTTTCCGATTCAGGGATCCGTTTGCGAAATATTAAGCTTTAAAGTGCTAATTTTTGTTAGAGTCAAGTGTCCCCCTGCCAGCTAAACGGTTGTTTTTGGATATGTCAAAAAATTCACGGCAGTAGTATATATAACGAAGTTAAAAGGAAAACTGTCACAGCCATGTAGGCTTTACAAGTTAACGAGTAATAGCCGACCAACTTATAAAATTCCATTCAAAATTACTTAGATGAAGTTGTTGGTTATGTAAAACAGCTAGTAAATATAAGTTTATGACCTATGTAATATTATGGAAAAATAAAATCATAACATTCTTAATAATAATAATTCCTAATGTTTACGTTCGAATTAATATGTTCATAGTATCAAACATAACGCCCCTTCTAAGTCCGCATATTGTGACGGGCAAATACGGAACCCTACACTGCGCGTGTCCCGAAACGCACTTTTTTTTATATATGATATTGCCAAAGCTCAGGGCATGCCTTGTGATGCTAAAGCACAGCCTTGGCAGGAAAGGCATTAAGGATGAGGGTTAGGAGGTTGAGTGAAGGAGGTGTCGATGTACGCCCCATTTGAATGTTTCAGGCTCATAAGGCGAGGGAAAAACAGAATATGGTAAACTGTTCCGCATTCGTGTTGTTCTGCTTAGAAAAGATTCCCGGAATTTGACGGTACGTCCAAATTTGACCTGGAGAGTATAGGGGTGGGAGCGATTTGTAGCGATAGAAGAGTGGGAGACAACCGGCATTCCGTCGATGCTCCAGAGAGTCAAGGCCCTCAGAGATTGAGGAATCCCCAATAATTTTAATAGCCTTACGCTGGACTGTGTCTTACGCGGATAATGCGGTGTGTCCGGCCGCTGCCCAACTATGAGAATTATATTCAAGTCGAGGCCTAATGTGGGACTTGTAGATCAGCCAGGTGGGGTGAAATATTTCTTACATCTCTGTAGAAAACCCAAGCATTTCATCGCACTTTTAGCGATTGCAAATATGTGATCAGTCCAGCTAAGATTGCTGGATATCTCAATATCCAAGATGTTTAGGGAGGGCGAATTGGGTATATTCACTCTGTCGACTGAAATGGGTTGGGAGTGAACTGGGCGTTTTTAAGGGACATTAAACAGCGTTTAGTTTTGGATGCATTCAACGTAACACGATTTGCTCTGCCTCAAGCGAGGACCATATAAATGTCGTTGTTTAATGATCTAAACATGCGTTCCCGATTGACTTCTGTAACATTTCTACGTGAATTCATTACAGAATCAAATGGGTACGGGAAATCAAGGGTGCTGTCGTCGGCGAAACTATGAATAGGATTGAGAGTAAGTGATAAAAGATCATTAATAATTAGAAGAAATAAGGTATGTGAAAGAACTGAACCCTGAGGTACACCGGCATTTATTTCATAGGAATCAGATGAAACTCCGCCAATTACTACACGGATTAAACGGTCTGACAAAAAACTCTCTATCTATTTAACGAGGGTAGGGCGCAGACCAAATGTTTGAAGTTTGGCTAAAAGGGCAGCATGCGAGACTCTATCAAAAGCCTTTGAAATATCAAAAACGAAGATTTCGGACTCACCAAAATTATGGAGACAATGATTTCAACGCTCCGTTGGCAATCGTTGATAAGATGGGTATTTTCTAGATATTTCAACAACTGAGAGTTGATGAGTGATTCAAAAACTTTATCTATGATCGTGGTTAGTGCAATTGGTCTGTAGCACTTGGCCGGTTTTTCACTAAACGTTTTCAGACACTCTTTCTTTTAACATTCAAGTAAATACCGTGATATCATCGCGGATTTTGTTCATCATTACGCAAGGCGCAAGGCTAATGTGACCATGTGACCTGGATTGAATAGAAATTTGAGTAGCGGTCTTTTCCGCTAAATTTTCGAGGATTACAAATCGTTGTATATAAAAATGCTTCGCGGTTTTATTGAGAAATTTATTGCAATTCATAATTATTTTTATTAAGTAACATTTGCGCAAATATAATTCAATATATTAGAAAACAGTTTGTGAAAGATATTTGAGTAATTTTGCTGTTATCTTTGCCTAATTTAAAAAATATTTGTGCTATAATTGCACAGTTGAATTTCTGGTATGATGGAATCTGTTTGTGACAAGAATGTATAAAATTGAGGACTCATATTAAGAAAGTTTATGTGTTAAGCTAAAGTCAACTGACTTTACATGTAATAAATCTGTGAAGAAAACCAATGAGGCAAACCATAACTGCATAGCTTACGCCTTTATCGTCATATATCTAATTTTTGTATGTGTGCTGTTTTGTGTTAGTATCTTAAAGTTCCTTTTAATTCAGACCGTTTCGTTCATATAAAAGTCAACAATTATTATTACTTCAGTAGTAAGGCAAATCAAGTTGGTTTCTGGAGAAAGGACGGACGAATTGAAGCCTTCTAGAATACGGCGATCTTCATCTGGGCACTCTCAATGGTTAGTTACACCTCCAAGTGGAAGCAACCGGGTAATGCATCTTAGAACGTAGCCAAGTAACTAATGCGGGAGGAGATAACCTCTTGAAAAATCCCCCTAACTTCAAGGTTGTAGTAGGCCATGCCAAGGGTGTCTGCAGCGGTGTCCTCCCCTCTGCAGAACCCAGGGGTAATTGGGTCGCGAATGGCGTCTGCTCAGGCACTTCTGTAGGAGTAGAAGATATGGTTGACCTTAGCAGGTTAGCCATAGCCACGTTAACCACAACACAACAGAACCAACTTTTGGAAAATTACCTTTCGAAGGTTGTGCGGCGGCTATGGAGGCTGGCTTGCGACGACTGACAGTGCTGTAGCAGTCCTGGAAGAAGGTGCCATTGGCAAAATAATAACTAGCACTTCGTCATGTACACTCCAACGAATCGGCTATCTCCGTGGTACACGCACCAGTATAAGATGCATAGCTGTCTTCCGAAGAGTTAGCTGCGGTCAATCCAGAGGAGGTTACTTGTCCTAGCTTTGGACTAAAGCTTTATGGCCTGAAAGTGGTAATTAACGCATGTACCAAAAAGGAACACTGGAGACGGTGGAACAACATGGAATCCTGGATACTCAGTTGTCCCCACTAAGGGAGACTGGGAGGGGAAGAAATGGGACCCGATTCTATGTGGTCTGTTACGGCTAATCCCCAGAGAGGCGGTTTTAGTGAGTAAGCATCTCCCACTACCAGAGGGCACGGGCTGTCCGGTGTCTTTTGGAAGATTTTGACCACTCCTGCTAAAAAAAGACAAATCAAGTGGAACAAAAAGTTATTTAAAATACATATTATTAACAATACAGGTAGGTAAAGTTTTGTTGTTTTAAACACCTTTTAAATGTGCAGTTTTCTAATTGTAAATGTTGTCAATATAATAAGACTTAATTTTAAACGGATTAAAGCTAATAAGTTTTTGAATTAACTAAATACCAAAAGTAAATTATTGTTAACTAAAAGAGAAAATGGGGGTATAATAACAAACGACTTTTCACTAAATATAGAGAATCAAAAGCATCGGTCTTATTAAAAGTAATACTTCAATAACATTTATAAAAATAATAATCTTTTACGCCATACGTTATTTGCTGGTGTTATTATCAGAGAATGTTAACTTGTTTAAAGAGTTTGTTTTAGTACTGGCATGTATAGTAATATTACGAATCCGAATTGAATGTTAATGTATTTAATTGACAGGTTATAGTTTACTAAAATAAAAAAAAAACATTTGTGTTTATGAAGATTTAAGCTAGCATCAAATACTCCAGATATATAGTTGCTGGAATATCTAGGTATGTCTGAATTTATTTTTATATAAATGTACTTACATGATAGTTTGTCTTCATATAAACTGCAGTCGCAAAAAATAAAGATAGAAAAGGTCGTAAGATCGTTTCCACCTTTGTAAGAAATCGAATAACTTTTATACTTTCTTTTATGAGTTTGACTTTGGCGTCAACTACAAATTTATTGGTACTGTATTCATTGGACTACAAAATAATTTTGTTTTTACTATTTATATATATAGTATAATAACGGGACTAATAAATAGGAGCGAATCGTGGTACACGAAGAACATCAGTAGGCAGGAGCTCTCTTTGCAGTCATACAAAAAATATTTTTCATTAAACAAGTGCTCATGGAAATAACCTACTTTCCTTGAGTTTATTTAAAATCAAAAGCAAAATTACTATTTTGCTATATTTGCTATATTTTTATTTAAAAGAATGAAGAGTGATGGAGCAAAGAAATAACTCTGTTTTGTGAATTTTCTTGATTATGTTCATAGAATTTAAATAAAGTGAAAAACTTTTTAGATGCACATACACTACACAATTGACTTGCAATGAATGTAGTAGCTTGTGAGATTTTTGTTCGAACGAAGCCCCTCTTTTTCTAAGTTTTCATAGGTGGTATAAAACATATTGCGATAGTTCAGTGCATTGGAATCAACTTAATCTTTTGTTTCATAAAGAACAGGTAATTTACATTTCTTTCGAGGTCTTTTTTTATTTTATGATGGATTTTGAATATGGCAGTAATGGCTACAATCTCATCAAAATAATCTGAAGATTAGAAGCAGGTGATAAAATCTCTGAATTAGTGGCTGAATTTGGAGTATCTCCTTCATCTATCTCCACGATTTGGAAAAATCGTGATTAAATTAAAAGAAATTTTGAAGAAAACAGTCTAAAAAAATAGTTTTTAAAAAAAATTAAACCGACTTCACAAAAAGCACTAAAAAGCATAAAATAATTTTTAATTTTATGTCTATTACGACATTTTGAAGTCGGTGCAAATTAAAGAAACAAACCAAACTACAACAAAAGTATTTAATCGTCCTTTTTTATGATCCTTTCAGCTAAAACGTTTAGGTAAATTTATATAGTATCTTCGATTATGGTTGGGTAGTTGTTTTGCTTCTTTAATCGAAATTGATCCAAGCGTTACGAAATTAGACTACCCTCCCCCATCATAGAATCAAATTATCCTCCTATAAGCAATGGGGGATACTCTATATAACAGCAAAGGAACCATTCAAATCGGGCCACGCGTTACGAAGCTAGACTAGTTACCCACCTAGGCCAAATTTCTTTTCTTCTATTCGCAATCTCTCATCTTCTGTACAACAAAAAAAGAACCATCCAAATTGGTCCACGCGTTACAAAGTTAGGCTTAACTCCCACCCTACCAAAAATTTTTTGGACGTGGGACCACCTATGAAGTATGAACTACCAAACAAAAAAAGAATCATCAAAATCAATTCATAATTGGCGGAATGACCGCGTAACAAACATACAAAAAACAACAGTCAAGTTGAGAATCTCCTCTTTTTTTGAAATCTGTTAAAAATAAAAAACTGAGACCATCCCGGTATGGTGATATTGAAAGTGCCTTATACCCATAAATGGTCCTATACTACAGCAGAAAGCTGAGGATTTTGCCAAGCTGTTTGGAAAATCTAATTATAAGTATAGTGATAGCTGGATAAGTCGTTTCCGAAAACGTCATAATATTATTTTTAAAAAAAATATCGGGAGAACAGTCTTCCGTAAACAGAGGCACTTGCGATGATTGGTTGAAAAATGTTTGGAAACGAATACGAGAAGGATGTACTGACGAAGAAATCTTAAACGCCGATGAAACTGCATTATTTAATAAAATGTCACCAGACAAAGATTTAAGAAGAAAAATGTAGTTTAGGGAAGTTGTCGAAAGATGTGAGTGACTCTTTTACTTACTGTTAATATGACGGGTTCCAAGAAACAGAAACTTTTAGTTGTCGGCAAATCAAAAAATCCACGATGCTTTACTAACGTGAAGAGTCTTCCTGTTTCTTACGAAGCAAATAAAATAGCGTGGATTACAGGAGAAATATTTGAAAGATTTTTGCAACAATGGAATCTTGAATTAAAAACTATGATAACTGTCCTGCCCATCCAGATGTTACCAATTTATCCAATATGAAATACGGATTTTTACCACCAAATACCACGTCAGTATTGCAGCCGTTTCATTTTAGGAAAACACTTGTAATGAAAATGTTTCACAATTATGAATTAAGCGAAGACAATAATGTGAATTTACTGGACGCAATCGCTATGGTGTCAAAAGCTTGGGATACCATCTCATTGGATACCATTGCAAACTGTTTTAGGCACACAGGCCTTTTTCTAAATCCTTCTGTAAACGGATCACAACAGAGAACGTAGACAGTAGTTTTGATGAAAAGGACGATATACCCCTTGCAGATTTAATGAGATTGCTGAAAACCATCGAAAATGAGACACCAAGCGAAACGTGGGACGCATTCGTCGAAGTAGACAGAGATGTAGTGACAACAGGTGAAACATCAGATGAACAAATAGTAACCGAAATTACTAATGTAGTAGATGACAATAGCGATTACGAGGATACCGCAGACGAGGTAGCTTACCAACCACCTTCTATTTCTGAAGCCGTGAATGCTGTAACAATAATTCGAAGTTTCATATCTTTCAATAATATTGACGACGATAGTCTTAAAGTAGCAACTACACTGTTAGAAAGAAAATCGGAGTCCTTGTTTGCATAAAGTGTATCTAATTGTAAGACACAGATCACAATTACTGATCATTTCAAGAAATCTTAATTTTAATTGTGTATGTTTTGTTTGAGTCTTATTAATAAAACGAATTTTGCTTATGTTTCGTTATTAATTTCTTTTTTCAAGTCGTTATTATGTCGATAGCAAAATTTCAATGTTATTTTTTTACGTTCGCATATAGCGCCCGTCGGATATAGCGACGACATTTTGCTGGTCCCTTGATGGTCGTTATAAACAATTTCGGCTGTAGTTTATATCCTTCTAAGACAGGGCACTTCTTGATTTCGTCTATTTCAAAAATGAAACAGTTATTGGAATGATACTCCTAATTCAGCATGCACAAATCATTAGTAGAACACAAACAACAAAAACAGACAAAAAAACGAACAAAAAAATCAACCTTCAAACCGCAACAAAAGTTTTTTAAGCAATTCTTTACAAAGAGAGAGAGGTCAAAGATATTAGCACAATCGTTAGCAAATTTATGCATGCGACTAAGAGAAGTAAACCGCTCGTAAATAGTCCTAGCGAAATTAACATACAGCAGGGGCACACGCCTTAGGTTATGGTCACATTATCTAAAGGAAACTTGGCAAAGCCATCTCAGGGTACATAACAAAGAACAAACTTAAGGAACCTTGAACACATTCAATACGCCTACAGCTGTCGGACCATTATTTACACATTAATCCCAATAAATGTTAAGGTCATCTTAAAGTCGGAAACAATCGCCAACATTCCTAATGCTAAGAAAATTTTTATGAATATATTAAGACCTTACAGTAATTTGGTAGGTAACCATCATCAATACATAAAATAAAAAGCAGCTTTTAAACAATGATGGAGTGAGGAAGCCTATCAAAAACTTTACTGAAGTCAGTGTAAATGCAGTCAACCTGTAAACGCTGTGCAAAACCCGAAACAACGTCCGATGTAAACTCGAGAAGGTTAGTTACGGCAGATCTTTCCGGCA
Organism: Leptarthrus brevirostris; assembly: GCA_964036015.1. Taxonomy (NCBI): domain Eukaryota; kingdom Metazoa; phylum Arthropoda; class Insecta; order Diptera; family Asilidae; genus Leptarthrus; species Leptarthrus brevirostris. The sequence continues at coordinate 99,839,312 of OZ038373.1, forward strand.
CAAAACGATGTTGATTATTACAAATCAGAGCCCTACAACGCACAGAGAGGTGCGATTAAAAAATCAAATATCTTTGTTGGGCCCCTTTCTGTGAATAGGTTCAGGGAAATGCCCACTGGAGGTTGATTTGTTGAACAGAATATCCAACGGGACAACCAAGGCGTCCGCGGATTCAACAGAAGAATAAACTTCACGTTGATCACTGGTAACCGGTCACTACTGCCAGAAAAGTCAATAATATGACTAAACTCATCACAATTAAAAATGATGATGAGAGGACGCCTCTGGCGGTATACGAATTCATGAGAAATAATGTCATCTGGGCAAAAGTCTGAGATAGAAATATACGATGACGGTACGTGCACTTGAGGTGCCCGAAAGTTGGACCCACTTTTCAATCTGACATACCTCAGTACATTATCCTCAGTAATAGCCAGATCAAGACGGGAGATAAAGAAGCAGGTCTTAAAGTAAAGACCTTAGATGATGGACAATGACGGGCAAAATTACCAATAGCGCCAATTGGCTCAACCACAATATTATCATTAATTGAAGGCGAACAACTACCCGACGAAGCACATATCAAAGGAAAAATCCCGGAAGGATTCAGTTACACAGGAGCACGAATGCTTAGCCCGCACCAGCCAAGGCATACTCTGAAGTCGAAGAGGTAGGGGGTAGGGAGGAGGTAGAGACATTCTTTTACGAAAGAGGCTTTTCTGGCGAAATCAATACTATATTTTATATTATATTTTTTTACTAAATTTTAAGCATCAGCTGCAATAGACTAGATAAGCTGACAGCCCATCGATCTAGCTGTTGACAAAGAAGCAAGATCACTCTTAGTTTGCTTGGCACTACCCCTTGTGTCATCCATAGAAGGAGCAACGAGCTGCAAGGGCATTAACTGAAGATGACAGCCCCATAGAGTTGGACCTAGCAACGACGTTATTAATATGGGAGAAGAAGTTCAATTAAACATCGAAATATACTCCAAAGCCCCTCATCCCTTCCACACGTTTTATACCAGTAGCGAGAGACATGTACTGAAAAGTACGAAAGTTGCAGATCTCAAGAAGGACATAACCTGACATATCCCAATGTTCAGTTTAAGATTATTGTTGCAGCACCACCCATGAAAATGTGCAGCTCGGATTGCAAAATCTCACAATGAGCGTTAGATTTGATTGGGAGAAAAATCTTAATATCGTCAACATATATAAGAATTTTACATCTTTGAAGCAAAATACGAAATATCATTAATAGATAAGATGAACAACAATGTACCCAGATGATTTCCCTGGGAAACGCCAGAATGAGCCACGAAATCATCAAAGAATGCAAAACGAAAACGTACTATATAAGTCCTATTAGATAAATATGACTTAATCCTAAAACTGAGGGAGGGCGAGAAACCCAACGTAGCCAATTTAAAACCAATGATAGAGTGAGACAACTTATCAAAGGTCTTACTAAAATCAGTGTAAATGCAGTAAATTTGGTAACAATTTAAGAATCCGCCGACAATGCAATAAACAAACTCAATCAAGTGCCGGGTAGAGATTACGACTTTACACACTTCGGATATCTGGGATTGAATCCATAGTTCGAAAAGTTTAGGAATACAAGACAATTCAGTATTTGGCTTGTAATTGGAAATTTCTCTTCTATTGCCACTATTGAAAATAGGAATTAAAAAAGATTTCTTCCAGAGTGCTGGGAAGTGGCCCTGCGAAAAAGACTTCCGGAAGAGTAATAGTAATGGGCATAATAACGCCGAAGAACATTTCTTTATGACTGCAGCAGGAACCCTGTCAGAATTGGAAACATTAGAAAAGTCAGTTGGGAGATCAGCAATATGCTTCAACAAGATTTCATCCGTGATAGATGCAACAGGTACCATAGGTGAAATTCGGTTATTTGTGAGCAAAAAGTTTCTACTATCCGGATAGAAATCAGATGATTGCGTAATGAAACTAATTATTTTTATTGGTTCCATTGAAAATTGTCAATACTAAAGAAAATTTGTTTTCCTATGCCAATGTAAGTAAGAATGTAATTTAGGATATGTTGAAGTTTTCATACAGTGATTAGTTGAAATAATCATCGCTATTGTAAACATAGTACATAGTAAGCGTTTTTTAACAGTTGAAATAAATATTTTCTCTTTCTACTTATGGAGAAATGTACTGACAGATTTAGAATATCTGCATCCTTCATATATTCACGCGTAATTAAATGAAAATATATTAAATATATGCTAAAAATTGTACAAAATCTTAAGCGCTATAAAATTCTTTTTTAATTTTAACGTAAATTTAAAAGAAAATAGACACCCAGCTAAACCTTTTTTACTTTTCCCCTGCACTGAGAGAAGTCGTCTGGATTGCTCACTATCCCTACTCTCGGACGAAACTAAAGGATTATAGAAATTAGCAGTGAATATAATACACCATTTCATTGGAATATCCCAAGGTTATGAATCGCAGCAATTGATATCAATATCATACACGCGGAAATTATGATTACTGAAAGTAACTTTTGTGATAACACTACGTATTCGAAGCGAATAGCAAACGATGAAAGGGGCCGTCTTCTTTTGGGGTCGTTATTTCTTTCCCACATACTAGTTTACGCGTTTCAAGAGCACATAATTTATTAAGATGTTGTGAAATAGCTGCAAGTGACTATGATTTTAATTTGGTACGTCACTTCATAATTGCATTGCCGATATTTTATTAGTTACAGGTAATGAAATATGAAAAAGTTTCTGGCAATTGAATAAAAAAATATAACCTTAGAGTATTTAATGTCAGCTTTGTCTTTATTAAATCATTACTTCTAGTATGAAATAAATTGCAAAAAATAAAATGAAACTCTACAAATAATACAACCAAAGTAGTGTTCATTAATGTTGTACAAATTAAAGTAATAGTTAAATGTTTTTAACAAGTTCTGTCTTATAAAAATTCTTCGAAATTATTACGATAACACATATCTGTCTAAAATATTTTACTTAACAGCAAAAGTAAATATTTATCTGACTAAATAAATAGAGCACAACACTTTTCGTATCTTATTTTATAATTATATGTTACTCTTAAATTGTACATAAAAAATAATTAAATATATTCAATTTAATGTTTTATTACATTTTAAATTTTGTTTTTTACAAATTTACATTTTTTTGTATTAAAACTAAAAGTTAATATTTTCCTTTAATCGTTCATTAAATTTATAATTCTTTTAATTTTCATATATCATAATTGCTTTTCGGTCGTAGGTTCTGAATTAGCCGCGTGGTTTTTTCAGTATTTTACTTATTCGGCTTAATATACATTCAATTACGAATGATCAAATAAAATGTTGTCGCGATATCTATAACTTACTTAAAATTTTTTATACATTTTAGATGATTCTTATTTTTCTTTATTTTATAAGAATTATTTCTTTCTCTTAATGCTATATTATTTATTATTCCTTAATTACTTGTTTTATCATCGACCACGGCAACCACTATGCGCATTCGCGGAGGCAGCGAATAATCAATTGTTTCCATCCTTTTATATACCATGACAGTATATGATCGTATGGATGGATGCTTTATTCTGAACTCATTTTAAAGAAAGTTCTGAAATACTTTATGGAAAATAAAATTTTAGCAAAACATACAATAATAGAAAATCACTGACATATTAAAGCATAACATTTTGTTTCATACTTAGTGAAATAATTTTCTAACAGCAATTAACTAAATAAATTAAATAAATACATGCATACATCTGTGGTCACAGGGAATAACTTGGTAAGTCGAAAAATGGCTAAAATGAGATAAGTGTACTGTGGTCATCTCCAATATCTCATACGCACTGTTAAGAAGTTGATAACTCATGACCCTAATACTCTCCGACCAGATTGTTAACAAAATGTATTTTCTCTTAAAAATGGATTTACAGGAATTGTTCAAAAGTAAAAAAGTGCTGCGCTGAAAAGTTGCGATTTTCGACTTACCAGCTTATTCCCTGTCACCACAGACATAATGAGTTTCGTATCTACATCACTTACAAAAGAAAATTAATATCAACTTCAAAATATGAACAAGACTAATAGACCAAGATCTTAGGGCCACCAGACTTACGTTATAATATACAAGCTAAGATGTAACATGTGTACTGTAGTAGGTAAGATCGTATGGATATTAGCTAACTTGAACTACGGTGGTTTTGACAGATAACAGGTACAAGTACATAAGAATGTTGCTCTTTTACGTTAAAATATCAAACATAGTTTTTTAATATATTTTACGGGATGTTATTAAAAACCTGCAATCATTATTTTCAGATGCTTTCCACGGGTCCTAACTTCCGCTACACGCTTTAAAGCTCGATAAATGATCGGGGGATCTGCATTATAGTACCAAGGCTGAATTTTGTATGTATACTATATTATTTGGGCGACTGTTTAAAGATATTTTCTAAACAGCCAAAGGTTTAACATACCCCAGACACGGTAAAAGGTCCGCCGTAATTTCGAGCGTGAGGGCCATTGTATGCAAAGGACTGCATTAGTTGTGTTTATTGGACAACACAATAAAACTTAAGTTGTAAATTTATTCTAACAATTCAATACAATTTCAATGTTAAATTATAAAATTAATGTTAATTTTATAAATTTGATTAATTTCACTAAATTGATTTAACGTAATTTTAAAGAAATTTAATTTTTTTAAAAATGTTGGTTTTTAAAGTGAATATAATAAAACGGTTTACGAATCGCACTCAATACACCATTAATTTGACTTGAATAAAGCAGTCCGGACTTAGACAAATATTGATCACAATTAGGTTCGACGAACAGCCGTTTCAAAGCTCACTGTGTATTATCAGCACTTTACTGATGGCAACGAATGGATTTGAGCTTGAGCTTCGTCTTGTGTGCATTTTACTAGATAGATAGATCTTCTAAACTGTGCGTAGTACTTCATATTGTAGTACCCACAAGATATTTCGTAAATTCCCAATTTTTTTTTTTCGGGAATCTTGTCTTTAGTAGTACTGCATGTTAACTTTAAAAATCTGCTTTAATTTATTTGTTATTGACGGTGCGAAATTCATTGTTATTCTGTTTACAGACTCTTCGTTTTATTTTGGGTGTATAGAGTTGTTAAAAAAAATTATCGAATCTTTGCAACCATCAATGTTCGTGATATTGTTAAAGTGTAAGCTTCCATAAACGGTATGGCATTGACTGAAACTATACAAATTTATGCTTTATAGGACAATGAGAATCGATGGTGATATATTTTCCAGTTTGTATAGGTTTTTTGTACACCATTTGTCAATTCTATCTCCCATTCTATTTAATTCCAAATCTAAAAATTTTAACTTCTACTGTAGTTATCTACATGACTACACTCAGTAATCTTAGAAGATCGTTTACTTGCGATTTATTTACCTTGGGGAAAAAGAGCATGTTTAGCTAGATTAGATTCTACTTTAACATGTATGGAGAAAGAGGATTTCCCAGATTCGTTTCCTGTGTTATCCTAAAGAACATCTGGTTAAATTGATTATATGATGTGGCCAAAACCTAGGGGACAACCCTTTGATGCGTTAGCATGGTTTTGGCTGGAAGGGAATTCGGGTAAGGGAAGTGAGGAAACTTGAGTCTTGTTTTTGCATTGCTGCGAGCTAGACAACAGTCCGGATTGGATTATTTTAATTTCTTAATGAAAGCTCACGTGGAGACCTGGTCTCGAACCCGGGACCCATGGCATGGTGGTCGTGCCGCGTAACAAATTGATCCAACTCCGTTTTTTCAAATAAACCGAAATACATTTAATGCTCACTCGCACTCGCACTCGCACGCCCACATATTGGTCTAGTGCTCGCAATCACGGCGGCCCTTTTACCGTGTCTGGAGGGATGTCAATCCCTTCAGGTCGGTCTGGCTGCTAAAAAAATATCATAAAATAATCGCCCGAACAATATTTATAAAGTTCAGTCTTGATACTATTATTCATCGACCTTTAAAGCATCTGGCGGAAGTTATGAATCGGGGGAAAGCATCTGGCAATAGGAGATGTAGGTGTTTAATAACATCCCGAAAAATATATTAAAAAGCCAGCTTTGATATTTTAAAGCAGAAGAACAATATTTTTATGTACCTTTAGTATCTGTTAACTGTCGAAGGCACCTGGTTCAAGTGTTCTTTCCTACTATAGTACAAATCTATAGAAAAAATCTTAGCTTTGATACTATAACGTAGGTCTGGCGGCTCTGGGATCTTCCCTATATCGTTTTATTAGAATTCCTACCGATATATCACATTTAAAATTTCAATTCAATTACATTTCAAAAGAAAAATTCTTTATCGGAAATGAGGGAGTTTTCAGAATAGTATAAAAACCAGAGAGAATAAGAAAACTAATAATCATTTTGTGAAATCTTGACTTGTCCACCCTTCTTTGATTTTTTTAAACTTTACATTTAATACTTCAGATGTGAAAGAGGCGGGGGAGTACATTCTTGCTATTATTTTTCTGCTGCACCTCTTTCTTAGCAAACTGTAAATTCGTTAGGTACCAAACTTAAAGTTTCTGTGGACTGTGGCAGACAGGCAATCAAACTAAGCAATCAAACTAGGCAATGAAATCTCTTCATAAAGGTTCTTTTAGTACGACAGACTTCGGAGTTTTCCTTTAACACGACAAAAAGTCAAATTGATAGACACTATTCCAATACGACTTCGGAACGGTGGGTTACTGTTAAACGTATCCTACGGGCAAAAATAAAACATAAAACGACATAAAACGCATTCGACTTAGCTATATAGATAGCACTGGCGGATCTCAATAGATTTTTACACAGATCTGGATGGTTCTAAGTTCGATTGTGTTGGTCTTTTTTCAAAGGGCTTTATAAGGGGACTTATTGGCCTACGAGTGGAATTGCTGCCTTCAGCAGTTTATTGGAAATTTTAATGGTAATTTTTGAAGTACTTATCAAATGTAAGTTAAGTTCTATCGGGCCGGATGGAAAAGAAATGAGATCGGGAGGGACAATTTTTGCGTTGAAATCCAAATGTGAATAGACCGCGTAGTAGAAATAGAATTTGATAATGATAATTCTATATTGCGGGGAGTGTTCTACATTGTCTCAATCGTCTTATGTTAAGGTGATTATTATTATTAATTGCTCATAAATAAGTGCAAAACTTTATGAAAATCGGGCAAAAATTTTGGTAAAAGTAGAGCAGTAATATATATAAATTATATTAAACTTTGTGTTCCGTCATTACTGAAAGAAAATTTAGTTCACGAGATTAAGAAAAGTGTTCTATGTTTAATCAAAATTTGAGTAATTCGTATACATTTAGCGTCTCTTAATCGCAGCAAATACAAATTTACGATTTGGGGGGTTATTTGGATGGACCACATAAGCTGAGATTTTTGAAACTTTCCATCTACCATACAGAAAACATGCATAAATATAAAACAGTGAAACAGAGTGATCCAAAAGCATACAACCGTGAAAAGTATAAAACAAATGAAAAGAAAAAGAAAAGAAAACAGTGAAAATACAAAAGAAATTATAAAATTGTAAAGAACACGTAAAAATAAAACGGTGATATTTTAAAAAAATATGAGAAAGGAAAAACAGTAGAGTATAAAAAAAAAAATTCCTAAAAGATAAAACCGTGAAAAATGTTAAAGAAATCCAAAGGAAAGTTGAAAGTTTTAAATGAAGAAATTAAGAAATCATCGAATTATTAAATTAACATAAAAGAGGTATTTGTTGCCCATTTATAAAATATACACTTATACAGCCTTGTCCATGCACAACAATTTTTTATCTTTTCATTGAAAGTAAAAGCACGGCTATTATAGGTAGAATTTGCTTTGTATTTCATCTAGATTATAATGGCCATATCCTTGTATCAATCATTGCAATATCCTGGGAAGATTAGAGCGTTATCCTGGTTGTACAAGACTTAGGAAGAAGGGTGTGGCATGAATTCCACAGCTAGACCAACCACTTCATAGAAAAATCGTGCAATTTTTACAAAGGGTTAGAAGTCCTTTCCACCATAATGACAGTAATTATGGTATCAGTACTAAGACCCAGTAGCCCTTGGTTTTTCAGATAATAAATAGTATCGTGTTTCCGAATTAAGACACAGGGATTAGTTATTTATATATATAACAATGTGTTTCGTGTAACGTTAAATTTTTTAAATGGAAATTACTTTGAAGTATCACAAATTTCTTATCTAATCTGTTTTGACTTCACGTACAAATTGTAAACATATTTCTTAAAATATAGACATAGACAAGCATTGAGAGATTCCCTCTTCTCTCCTCTCTCTCTCTCATTTAGGGTGGCTATTACGGCCTTGGGCGGGATCCTTGTAATGAGGTGAGTGGACCTATCTCTCAGAAAAGATTAAGTTCCACTGAATGCAAGGGCGGTTGGGGCATCAATCAAGGAGACTCATACCAACAGACTCCCCCAACGATTCCGTTAAGTCCCGCAGTGCCGGATTTCAGCCCTCCTTTGAATGCTTTTTACAGTTCTTAAAATTGTTATTGTTGTTTTTTTTCTCTTTTGTTTTGTCTACCCTTCTCGCGCGGAGATCGCATACACTTCGAATCCCCCCACCCCCCTCTATAAAAAGCCCTAGCATGCAAACTGATTGGTTAGCTGATGGTCTCGGGACTCATAACCTGCGTCAGATGCTCTCCAGAGGCGGCGGTTAGGTTCCAGCTGCAACAAATTCATCAATGCGAAAGCTTGTTGCAGTTTAACCGAGTGAAGTTTTTTTCTGCCCTCATACCCCCATAGAAATAAAGGAACCCTAAAAATATCAAATATATTAAACTTAATGCAATGTGTGATTTAATTTTTACAATAAGATCCACACATAATCCCAGAAAAAAAACCAATGAGTTGAGTTATGCATTATGCACCTAAAGTCGGTATCATAAAAATACAATAATATAAAAAATAGCATACATAGTTACTATCTAATTAGTTTTTCACTAATAAGCACCAATGAAAATATGAAATTGCTTATATTATGACTACTTTTTATAAACGTAAAGATGTAAATATCCAAAAAAAGCAAAAGGAACATTAAGCATTTTTATGTTGAAAATTTTTTCACATAGTTCTTACAAAATGAGTTCAGTGTTATTTTTAATCTTAAACTTTCAAATATTAACACTTCATGCGAAAGAATTATCAATTAAACACAGAGGACAAAAATAATGAGATCTCTTTTCGTCATGCATCAGGCTAAGGACGATATTGTTTTTTCAAAATAGTTAAAAATCAACAAATAAGTAAGGTTACAACAAACTTAAAATAATTAAGAATTATTTTTCATGCAAAATTTATTTGTAGTGAATAAAAAAAGTAACACGGCAGTAACAATTACAAAATAATAATAACAGGAATAACGCAGAAATACTAATTCTGAAAGTTCTCTTTTTTCGGTATAGTAACGTTTATATATGATATATTCTTTTTTTAATCCTATCCTAATTCTTCAAAATTTTGTTGTTTTTACCTAACTTCGATCTCTACAACGCGCATATAAATAAAATAGTAAAAAAGTACGATATCAAAAAAAAAAAATCAAAAACACGTAATGGAAAGATTTTAAATATGACTAAGTTGTTAGCACAAAATGTTCATAAGCGTTCCTTTACATTTTTTAATATAAATATTTTAAATTATTAATAAAATTAAAAACAACGGTTGACTGTAGAGAAATAAATAGTGGGTAAAGGGATGAATAATATAAAATATTAATAAGAATAAAATATTTCAAATAAGGAGTTGTAACTAAAAAAGTCAGCAAAGTAATCCCTCTAAGGATTATTCACTGGGCCTGCGGATCGCATTGCAGTAGCCGTACTATAGATGGGTCACTCTTTGCACCCTCTATAAATTCTTCAAGACTCAGTTTTCCATCTTTGTTCCGATCCATTTGTCGAAATATTTTGTCCGTTCTTTTCTCCGGAGTGCTTTCATCTTCCGGCATCTTCATAACAGAGCCTACCATTTTATATATGGCCTAGTAGTAGTAAAGTAAAAAAAACAATTATAAATTCTTCGATCAAATTATATTATTTAAAAAAAAAAACAAATTTCCAAAATGCTGTACTTACGGTGACGATTTCTAACATCTCTTGTCTAGATATGTAGCCATTTCCATCTAAGTCATACATTGAGAAAGCCCATTTCAGCTTTTGTTCCAATTTTCCTCTTGATGTTACACTTAGGGCGCAGAGAAATTCCCGAAAATCAATTGTGCCATCTCCATTGGCATCAAAAGTTCTAAAGACATGCTCTGCAAACTACAATTAGGAAACATTAGTTCTGGTCCTTAAAATATTCATCTGTTTTGAAAAATTTTTTTATTTAAACACATATTTGACATTCAGCGAGTAGGGTGATCCGAAAAAGGATGGCAAATAAAACGGTTCTCTTTATGGACAATCTGAGCATATTGTCTTTCAACTATTAAATGATTTCTCCCAGACAGACAACAGATAACACTAAAAGGGCCATTAGGGTTGCTAAGTAATATCGGTGGTTCAAATTTCACCTTAAATTTTAGGTCCACTTCTAAGCTTAATCATCGAATTGAGCAAATTTATTTTTCTGCTAGTTTATTTTGAGAGGAAGGGGGGGGGGGGATATTTATATGTAAATATTTGGGGGGGGGGGGTATTTGTATGTAAACTACTAGTAACCGTTGTATATTTCGAAGCTTAATTTAAATTTATTATTGACAAATTGACAAAGACGTCTGTGTGATGTCACAGCCCCCCGTTCATTTCATTCATTAATATACCCATTCAGATGAAATTTGGACGTAGCCAAAATTTTTTTTGGAAAAATCATTTTTTTCTCATAGAGAGAAAAGTGTAAAAAAAAGTTTTTGTATGTACGCCAATGAGTGGTGTGTCTTTAGATAGGTCTCCTAAAATGTAAACATGTTTTACAACCATTTAATTTTAACCTTTTAATCACTTCACTTTCACTTCAATTTCTAGAGCTTTTAGATAGTACTTTTAATGAAAACTGCAACAAACACTGTAGCTAAAATGGTTAATTAAAAGTTAAGAAATAACTCTACGGAACTCTATCCGTATGTGTTCAATATTCTCTGAACCATATTTTAAACTATAATATATTATTAATTAAAGTATTTAATAGTATTCAATCAATATGTTTTAATCATAATGCCAAAGCTCAAGCAGATGTCCTATGATGATAAAGGACAGTCATGGAAGGAAAGAAATTAAGGATAAGGGAAATGAATTAATAGGTTTTGAGTGAAGGAGGTGACGGTGTACGCCTCCTTTGAAAGTTTCGGGCTCATAAGACAGGAGAACTAACTTTGTCGTAGTCATAGAAGTGACTACAGGTCTCTGGTTAAATGTAAAATGACAGTTCAGCCTAAGTCCTTGGTCGTATTAAATTTTTCCAGTACACAACCATGTACAGTGTAGCTGAAGTCAAGAGTAATCTTTCTACGAATAAATGACATAGATGTACACTTACTAATTTTAAGAGGAAGATAATTAATAGAACCCCGGTTGTAGCAGGCGTCTAAGTCCGAGTTTAAAATTTCACAATTTCGAACAGAGGAAAGAGCGTGAAAATTTTGACATCGTTAGCAATAGAGAATTTTGGAATATTTCAAAAGTATAGATACCTCATTGATGTAAATAATAAATAAAATCGGGTCAAGATGACTTCCTAGGGGTCCACGGAAAGAGACTCGTTGAGTTCGAAATAATAAATAAGAATGGACACAGTTAAAAACAAGGATGGAAACCCAAGGCTAATCAACTTGATTATCAACATTTAGTGTTTAATTTTATCAAATACCTTATTAAAATCTGCAAAGATGCAGTCAATTTACTTGTCAGCTTCAATTTCAGAAAAACAGAAATTAGAGAATTCTAGAAGGTTAGTCGTGGTTGACCTACCCTTCATAAAGCAGTGCTGAAAAATTCCAAGGAACGGTTTGCAGTGGAATTGAAGAACATGGCTAACTAATGCCTTAAAAAACCTTAGCAATGCAACACAAGTTGGTAATGGGCCTGTAGTTAGAAATATCGCACCGATTGCCTTTTCTCTGGAGAAGAATAATAAGGGATGGTTTCCAAGATTTTGAAAAGACACCACAAGAAATTGATAAATTAAATAACTAAAATACTTAAAGCTAATATCACAGCTCTTATCTAAAAAAAGTCATATCAATGTCCCGCTCGTCAAAAAATATTCAATATAAATAAATCAGCCTTTTTAAAATTAAAGAGAAGTTACTGTAAATCGGAGAAGCTACAGGTATTGGTTCGAAGATCAAAGTAATCTGAAGAGCAGAGTGATGAGATGTCTCAGGAACCAGAGGAACCGAGCAGCGCCTAAGCAAGGTGCCGCACGGATCAATACAGAACACTAAATTCAAAATTCTACCAGAGTCGTTGGCAAGGCCGGAACACTATGTCAGCCCGGAAAAGGCAAGGCTGTCGATGAAACATGAAAGACTCTGCTAGTCGATGAGTGGGAGGGAATCAGCCCGCCATCATCCGACGTCACCTAGCCAATAGTTGGCAAGTTAAAGTCTGCAAGGAGCAACAAATCATCGTGCGAATACAAGGCATAGGATAGAGTGGCGGCGCAAGAAGCAACTAATTCATAAATATTTTTTGTAGCTCTGGAAGAAGTTACAATATAGACATTCTTATCCGGCAATTTCAGAACAACAAGTTACAAGTTCAAAATCATTCAAATCCGAAAAGTCAATAACAAAGCACGGGATTTCGCGACGAGCGCACGAAGTATTACACCCCCTGCAGGGGCGTTCAATGTAGACAGATGTCGATCACGTCTAAAGAAGCTCAAGAGCTCAGAATCGGCGATCGTTCCTCAGAGCCAAGTTTCAGTCAGACAGACTACGTCGAAACATGAAAAAGTAGAGCCAATATACAGACTAGTCGTCTTATATCGAAAGATAAGAGACGAAGGCGTTGAACACAGCATAAAGAATTACTATTTTAAAAGACGCGAATAAGGAGTCGCAGCCGGTGCGTGATTTGTCAATTCTTCTGCAATTAATTCCATCCCATGAAACTCCAAGTTGCGAGGATATGTGATGTTCGACGTCAGCCACGGTGGATTCACAACCGGTCTCAAAGTCGATGGTCTCACTTGGCTTGGCCAAAACAATAGCCCTACCAACATCTGGAGTAGGCTGTGCTGAGGTCTGCTGCACGACAACGTCAATCTCCGCGGCATGCAGTGCCACGACAAGATGCGCATTGTTGTTACATCGGCGAAGGCGCCTGCCCTCATGCTAAGTGGTTAAGTCCTGAGAGAGAGACTGTAAAATTAGGCCATTGAGAAACAAGGTGGAGCAGCTCCAGGAGAAGAAGAATTCAAACTAGAAGCAGCCACAACTTTAGCAGATAAAGCAAGAGTAAAGTCGACGGACCTTTATGAAGTCATGATCTTGATATCAGAGGCAACTGAGCCAATTTTTTCAATAACAGTAAAGCACCATATAAGGTCTCGCTTAACGTGACGGACATTGTACCAAATGTCGTCAATGATTGGCATAATTGACTCCGCAGATTGGCGGATAGAAAGCGAAGGCGAGTCAGATGCAGTTATCATAATACATAGGTAATCCAAGGAAGTAACGAAACAATCAAACGTAGAGGATAGCTCCTGAGTTCTACTCGAAAGCAGCACTGAATTGTGACCTAAAACCTCGGTGATGTTCAGAAGCTAGTCAAGTTTAGAATTTATATCAGCGCAGTCATCCGACAAAATTTGGAGTCCGGTCAAATTTGCAGAAATCGCATTGACTTTATCAGCTTGAAATATGAATATATATCCGCAAATGCCATCACAAGCTAACTCGTCCTCGAGTATTCTAATAAAACTCAAACGATAACAACATTTACGAAAGAAATTGAATTGCTTTGATTCGATTGGATTGGATTCAGTGATGCGAAACATTGGTTTTTGTACTTTTCTTTTAGTTTTGGAAAAAGATCGTGATAAGCATTAATATCTAATTCTATTGAATCACTCTTCTGAGTATTCTGAGCAAGCAAGTACTATTTCGGAATGCCAAACGGCCTTTTAGTGTAATCGGTTGTCAGCAGATATTAACCATATATGTCCATTGGAATAATTGAACCGAAACTAATCCTAGTGACAAGCAGAGATAACATCTGCAACGACCAAATTTTTCTGTGAAGCTCTTCCATTTTCAGGAAAATAATTATTTACAGATTTTTTTCTGGGGATATTTTAACCATCTGCTCCTACTGTACAAATCCCATGTGTTTTGTTGTTTATTCTTTTACTTTGTCGGTGCACTTAAGTCTTAGGCGATCGTATTTCCTTTTAGTCTTATTTTAAATTTTTAACAATCGCGTTAAATTGACTTTAAATACTTTACAAAAAATGAATATTCATTAATAATTCAAAACAAAAACCCCCAAAGGAGGGAAAAACAATCTGTTCTTACCTTACTCGCGTCACCATAGGGGAAAAAATTTCCGTAAATCTTTTTAAATTCCTCCACAGATAAATGGCCACTGGGGCAGTCTTTAAGAAATCCTTTATACCATTCCTGAATTTCCGCATCTATATTAAGAGGAAAAAGCGTTCAAAATTAATCTTACTTAAGAATGAAACATTTCTACTCTCGCAAGGTGCGTGTAAAAGTAAGAAACGCTTTTATATTCTAATGGATAAATTTGGTCCTTACCTGTGAATTCTGTATTTTGTTTCAAGTCCTCCAAAACTTCAGGTTTCAGTTTACTGTTCTGTTTACCCATTCTGTTGAAAAAGGGTCCTGTTCTTTTTTGTACTTGAAGTTCTCCCGAGGGAATAAAAACTTTTTAATACTGAGAAATCAAATTCTTTAAACTTGAGTTTTGGACAATTCTCAAGTGTGTCCCTTCAGGTACTTATGGCTAAGGTAAGCCAACTATATTGGCCTCTTAAGGTTTTTCTAACTTTGCACAAAACTTTTTTAATAATAAGAAAATGTCAACAATATCAACAATGGTACCTCACTTTAGCACTGAATTTATTTTTAAATTAAAGTTTAGGTTTTCTGGATGGCACATTACATAGCATCTAGTATGGTTTCACATATACATCGACGAGATTCTTTGTTTTGATATTCTTTGGAAGTTCACGTCGATTCTCCGCACCTTGCTGTGGAAGGTTAGAAAAATTATTAATAAGAATTTTTTTTAAATCAATTTATCTTGCAACTTATGTACTCACTCACTTATGCACACATTTATAAAATTAAAGTTTTCGAGCTGCCAAATCACCAAGGGAAAGAATTAGTTCTAATTAATTTAAAAATTTGTATATTTATATTTCCTCGTATTTTATACATAAGTTTTAAATTTATCCATAATATATAATGATGCTTGGTTTTGTTTATAGACTTACATACATGTTTCATATTTTTTGTATTTTTTTACATATTTTTTTATAAAAAATTATTTAAATGTCTCTCTTCGATTTATATTTGTTACATTCAGTTCTACATGAAAATATGGTTTCTGTGCGATTTCTTTAGGCGAAATAATCTCTTATTTCTCTTGTGCAAATTTGCTAAAGTATTATATAACCTAGCTCCAAATTTAGAAAATGTGATATATATGATATATATATGAAAGTTCGCATACAAATTTGATATTATTCTGATTTTGATAAACTTTTATATGTAATTTATTTACTACTATTCACACGGCTTAGTAAAAAGCTGTTAAAATTGGTCAGCAATTCTAATGCGATTTAAGCATGATATTTATAGAAAACATTCCTTCCTTAGTAAAGTTTTGTAAAAAGTGTGTCTACCGTTCTAACAAAGTAAAGTCAACTGCTATTCAAGAGCGATGGAACTCATGATGAAATTAATTTTACCATTCTAACTTAACTATAGACTAATACAGCAACAGACGCCACCATAAGAGATGGAGAAGCCTCTCTCCGCCCTCTAAGCAATCAAATACTTGTGGGGTAAATTTTTTATAGAAACTTAAGTTTGCTGTGAAATATTAGAATATTATTAAAAATTGAGCCCCAGATTTCTTGTTCTTTGGGTTTAGATCTATGAAACCGTCATTGTTTCGACCATTTAGTTACGCGTTTCACAATATTCGTATCCAAATTAAATTAGCCCTATGTGATTCATGAGACTTTTATAATGACCGTTAAAAACACAACAAAATCTTACAACTTTAATAGCGATAAAGATTACAACAAACAAAACGTCGTCTTATAGAAGACGAAGGTAATGCTCTAGAGATAAACGAAAAAGTAGAAAATACTTCTACTTGTTAGAGGAATTCGTGTGGTTACTTCACAGTGCTTTTGCATTGAGTGTTTCTCACAATACTATTGCACTCTGTCGTCCAATCTTTGAATTTAGTCTAGTTCTTACAAAATCTGAATGAATTACCATGAAATGTATTAAGCATTCAACCTACGTTTTATTTATTGCTGGAACAACCTTCGTTGATCCTTATCATGCCTAATTAAGATAAACAGTATTATTAACATCAGCTGCTCAATTAAGGGATCATTCTGGTTTATAACTTTCAAAACATTTTACATTTTTCGAAAGTATATGTATCTAAAAGTATTGTGTTAAAATTTTAGAGTGATCGGAGCAGTCTAACTATATTATTTGTGATCTTTCCTTGCTACTTCTACTACTTGAAGGCGTTTAAAAAAAACTTTAAACGCGTTTTTCTCAAAACCCTGTTTTTCGTGTCAGCGACCGTGATTTCTCCGGAACCACTGAACCTATATTCATGAAATCTTAACCGCATATTTTACACTAATAGCTTCAGCGCATTCTACAAACAAATCAAAATTTTGATTTCTATTATTTTTTTTTTGCCAAAAACAGTGAAAAAAACCTCATTTTTTTGTTTTTTTTTCTTTCCTTTCCGCCATTTTGTTATTTATCAATAAATATTAATTTAAAATTTTAAAACCATATGGTTTTTGTGTTTTAGATAAGCCGTTATCAATTTATCAATGTCGCCAGCGACATACCCACTTTTTGAGGAGTTCCGTTTACCCGTTGCTTATGTATAATATATAAAAAGTGTAAAAAACTATAATTACAGATATTTTTTATGTCTTTCAAAAGTGTGAGTGAAAAACCTTATATCAATATCTACAAACGTCTAAACCAAAATGATCCCTTAATAGCATCGCCATAAGTTAAATTAAATTCATTACAAAATTTAAATTTTAAATAAAAAAGTCAGATGATACATAAAGTCGAAACAAGTTACATAGTGCTGCTTCAGAATTATTTTATGTTCACTCGTTTTACCTTTTCCAGTTCTAAGTTGAACATTATCAGTTCATTTTAAAATTAATTATCAGTGAAGTAATTGTAATTAAAGATCAATTACACTAGAAGTATTTATTGTAGAAAAAGTAGTACAAATTACTTCCTTTAGATATATGTATATTTGTTTTAGTATACGCCAAGGACTTTACTTTGTACCCATTAATGGTTGTTATATGGTCAGAATCGATTGTCGACAAAAATCGTGGGTAGTCGTTGGCGGGATCTAATTCTTCGTCAACGATAAATTTTCGATGTTAATATTACATTGACGTTGACTTGCATTATTGAACAAACTTAAAAAAAGATTCACACTCTGTGAATATACTAACATGTGCTGTGATAACATGTTAACTGAGCCCATCGCCTAGGGGTGTGTTCAAGATTTTTTCAACATATAGTATATCACATTCGGCCATATTAAAAAGAAGCTGCGGCAATATTTTGAACACGCAAAACCTGCTTTGGTGGCCTTGATGCGTATGTGTGATCAATGAAGTGATAAATAATGTTAAATTTTCTTTTATTATTTGTTTTTTTTTCACCATTTTAAGCACATTCAAAGAGTTTCGTTTTCCATTTACAGCTGTATAGCTGCACACACCCAGAAACCTTACCATAGTCGCCTTCTTCCTTAAGCAGCTATGGAAGCAGATATTTTAAAATCTTGACCATAATAAAATGTCAAATCACATATACTTTTGACTAATTTTAGACTCGCAAAAGTATATAAAAACAGTTAAAAGCTGCTATAGCTGAACAGACCCCGGATAGAGTAACTTCTGTTTCAAATTATAACTTTTTTTAATAAGATGTGTCCAAATCCTAGGGGACAACCCTTTGATGCATGGTTTTGGCCGGAAGGGTATTAGAGTAAGGGAAGTGAGGAAACTTGAGTCTTGTTTTTGCATTGCTGCGAGCTAGACAACAGCCCAGAGACGGAGTGATTTATTTTAATTTCTTAATAAAAGCTCACGGGGAGACCTGGTCTCGAACCAGGAACCCTTGGCATGGTGGTCGTGCGGCTCAACGAATTGATCCAACTCCGACTTACTCAGTTGTCAGATTTTTACAAGAGACCTCAGTGATAAGCCCCATTCATAAACGCATGTTTGCTCTGCAGCTGCATAATTCAGCAATACACTCTGTTCAGCTGAATTGTGCAAATGATGCGCAAACCTGCGTTTATGAATGGGCCCATATATAATCCTATGCCTTAAGACAACGGGCAATATTTTAGCTGAATGGGTTGAAATTCAGCGGTTATAATGTTCAAAGAGGCACGGATGGCCGGGTGGACGGGCAAGGAACGGTTTAAATCAATATAGCAGATGTCAAAGTGATTAAGGAAGTGAAATCTGTATTTTGAAAATTCTAATCATTCCATTACATTCCTCACATGGGAGAAACTAAACAGGATTTTAGGGTAACTAGTTATCATAACTTCAATAGCAATTATTTAAAATAAAAAATATACAGACATTACAATTTTTATACCGAAGAAATAAAACAAATGGACACGTGCACTCTATTGTTTTAGAAAAGTAGGCTTTTGCTATCAAAGTGCTTTTGTCTATTTACCTGTAAAGTGCTTTCTAGTGGTTAAAAATGCCTAGAGCTGTTGAATTATCAATTGAAAAAAGAGCTACTACAGTTGCTGAATTTTATAGTGGTATTTCGGCTGTGGACCTTGCAAAAAAATATTACCAAATGTCAAAGCATAGGAAAAGTGGACAAGGAAAGAAGGACAACAAAATTGTTCGAAGCGTAAATGAGTAAGTGAGGTCAACAGTGAACAAAAAAAGAGAATCAGCGAAAGAAACGTACGAAGACGATTGAAAGAAAAAGGTATTAAAACATACGTTGTTAAAGCAAAACATTTATTACCCCCAAAAAGCGAAAATTTGGATTGAAGTTTGCTAAGGAGCACATAAATAAGCCAGAATTATCCTTTGGACCGATGAAATCATATGTTCCTTAGATGGTACTTATGGGAAGAAATTTTATTATTCCTATCCTAAGGGTAAGAAGAACCGACCAGTAATTACGTCTACGCATCACTCCAGTGGCGGCAAGTTAATGATTGGGGGTTGAATTTCATACAATGGCATTGGACCAATCATAGTGTCCAGAAAAGAGTCACACTATTTGAAAATACTGAATGATGTTGCAATTGTTGCGGGGGATAAATTAATTCGTAAGAATTTTGTTCTGCAGCAAGATAACGCACTTATTCATACAAGCTGTTCTAAATATTCTGGTTGTAAAAATTTCGTACTGACAAATTATTTTTCAACTGCGAAAGAATACTTTCTTCTTGTCAAAATTTAATGAGCGAGAATCCATTTCTTAGCTCTCAGCAGAAAAATTCCCCTTTTGTTGGAGTAATTCGTATAAGCGGAAATGTTTAAAGATTGGGTCAAGATCGAGTTGAGTTTTCGACTCGTGTATTTAAGCACTTAGGGTTAAAAGATTGAGTTGAGAGTGGGTTCAAATATGGTTGAAGTAACAGTTTCTTCTCTAAATGTTTGAATCGCGTTTCAATTTGTTTTTTATTTTAATAAGTTCGTTTCTATTTTTGTTATAAATTTTTATATTTCTATAAATTATTTATAGAAAATAAATTAAAAATAAATTTTAGCTGTCAGTTGTCAGTCAACTCAATCGTTTTGGGTACTACAACTCGAAATTAGTACTACATTTCGACTCAACTCAGTCAGCAAAGCGTGACTGTGTTTACATTTAACTTAACTTGGGTTGAACCTGGAACCTGGCCAGAAAATTTTTGCTATTTTGTTTCAAGTTTGCCTACTATTTATATTCATACTATGCCGTAAGCATACTAAACACATGTTTGTATATTTAGGACGTCATAGTCGTTTAAAACCTTCAAAATTGTTTACAAGAATGTATACCGATTTCGATGGATATCAAAATATAGACAGTTATATTATGAACCGCCAAAAGTGGTCCAAATAGTTAATGACTGCTATGCACTTCATAATATAGCCATCCATTTCCGAGTATTGATGGAAATGGTTACTGGGATTGGTTTATGCATATTCATTAAGGTGCCACAACACTTCTAAAAATAATGGACGTCATCGGACGCGTTTTTGGGCCATAGCTGTAAAGAATTTTGCAATGAAACCAGACGAAGAATGAATTCGAATTGTTGAGAAACGCATGTATACTCAATCGAAGAAAGCTAGGATTATGAGAAAAGAAAAGCGGTAGCTGGACAAAGAAGCTTTAGAAATGGCTTCTGGGCCTTTATATGGTCCAGGAATAACAGACTAATAGTTTTTGAGTTACAAAAAAAAAAAACAAATGCGTCTTCTTTTGACAATCGTTTGACAGATTTTGAAAAATATTTCATTCTTTGTAGTGTTTTTAAGGTACAGAATCTCAAATTACCTAAAAATATTATTATTTTGCACGTCTTAAGCTATCAAAAAAGGCATCATTTTCAACGATTTAGTTTCTTCGAAGTTCAATACCTACATGAATGTGTCCTTTTTAAAAGGTTTTTTTTTGTTGTATTAGACATTCCTGACCGTCGAACAAAAAACAAAACTATGCGCTTTTTGATTTTTGTTATGTAGTCTAGGGATAGAATTATTATACGGAAAAAGTTTTATATTGCTAAATAATTAAATTTCAGAGGTAAATATTTAAAAAAATCTTTTATATTTCGCCCAAAAAATTAATAAAACCTATTAAGAAACATAAGTGAACAAATTAAGGGATACTCATTATTTTTTTAGGCATGTCATATCATAAAAATAGTCTTCAAATAAAATAGATACTACTACTATATGTGATTAGTATATGTTTGGATATACTCTTGACAGATTTTTTATAAAAAAAATGTTTGTCAATTATGGAAACTGTGGCCTTTGCCCCAAAACGCCTCTTTTTGAAGTCGCTTGCGCTGAACACGATGCAGCGGAAACAGCTTAACTAAAATTTAAAAAAAATCTAGTTAGTATATTACGTTACTTTGTGCGTGAACAATGAGTTTTAGAAAAATAGTTCTGTAAATGGCGAAAATTTTTCAAAAAAACCGATTTGTGGGTTCAAAAAAATTTTGTTTTTCGGCTCAAGAAATGTGAATTTTGCCGAAATGAAAATTCCTTCGTCCACGCATTGGCTATTTTAATAACAAGTAACATCTAAAAGGTTTGAATCGATCAGTAAAGTAAAATTTGAGAAATTGTAGTCTCTGCAACAGTACTTTTCCAAAAATACGACTCCGAGATAATCGCGTTTAAAGTCAAGGTCTATGTTTTTCCGTATAAAATTAGAGAGGTAGCGCGCTGTACATAGCCGTAACTTTGGTTCTAGGGCTCCGATTTTTATAAAATCTCGGGGACATATTCTTGAGGGTATGTACTTTAAAAACACAGAATAAAGTTTTTTTTTCGATTTTCTGAGTCAGCGCAAGATATACGACCCCTTAGCTGAGAATATGTTAATTAATAAAATAAATAATAGTTTCTTTCTATGGCTTCCTCTTACATGTTCCTAATTCATTAAAGCCACAATAATTTTTATTTCTATTCAAATTAGTTATAATAAAGTCTGACTAATAATATGTTTAGATTTTCTGTCTAGGCAAAGAACACCTTAAAATCATTGCACAATAACAAAAGGATACCATCTTGAAATTTAACTGTAAATTAATTTAAGGCAGTATTCTACTTTGAAACTTTGAAAAAATCGAATTTTTTTTAACATTTTTCGAAAGTAAATATATTCAAGAATATTCTCTTATTTTAAAAAGATCCAAGATACTTTTCCGCACCTCCAACGTAACTACCTTAGTGTTAGTTTTCACCACATTTTCTGCACACCTGTAGCAACCGGCTGAACTAGAATTATTTAAAAATTTTGATCTTTACTATTTTTTTATGGCAAAAAGCAGTGAAAAACAAGCAATTTTTTATCTTCCTTTTTTTTCACCGCCATTTTGTTATTTTTGCATGTACATCAAAAATCCTAGTTCGGTCGGTTGCTAGTGATATATTGAATCTAAAAATTTAAAATTTTTCTGTTTTAGATGGCTCTTTATTAAAATTTCTACACCAGCGCAGACCCACCTACTAATCGAAGCGTTGTATTCAAATGGTGTTTTAGTGCGTTAAAAGTGCATAAAATATGTAATAAATTTTTTTTTAAATATATTTCAAGAGTGTATTTATTTAGCCTAACAAACCCTACATCAATATCTTCATTCATAATCTCATAAAAATTTCATAAAACTAGCCTTTTTTTCGAGCGAACAAAGTAGAATACTGCCTTAAGTGAAAAAGACTCTTAACTAAAATTATACGTTTTCCCGTTACAATATTGAATCAATTGGGTACTTTGTTTTGGCTTTAGAAAAACACACTTTTTACAAAATTCGTAAAATATAAAATAAGTATTTTGTACCAATTATTGTCAGAACAAACAGGTAAAAATTTGCATTAACGAATTTTCTGATAACATTTCGTATGTAAAAAAATCCTGCACTTTCTACAGAAATAAACAGAAAACAGAAAAACAGATTTTTTGCACTCTTATTTAATTCTTAAAGAAATCAGGTTACGGCAAACATTTATGTTTTTCAAAAATTGGTTTTTCAATTTCAGAACAGCTCTGTTCCCTAATTTCCAAATTAGTAATAAATTACTAATGATTTTTTTTTGTCTAAGGTAAACACGAATTAATACTAGTTCCCTTTGCAAGAAAGAAAGCGGTTTTGCTTGTGCCCTTAGTAAAAAGTAGTATACACTCACAATATTTGTTAATTCTGCTAACTAGAATTTTTTTTTAAATGAAGCTAGTTTTAAAAACTTCTTAAACAACTACGTTCTTAAACAACTACTTTGATACCTATAAAGCCCTGGGTCGATAGCACATTACATGCTATTACAATAAAAGCATTCACAATTTTACCAAAATAATAAATAAATTTATTTATGGTTATTACAAGAAAAGGATAGACATAAGATTATTTGATTTATACAGAAAAACGTGTGAAAGTTTATATTTTTTAATTAATGTATTTGCGATTTTCTGAGGACTTATCTTTTTCAATTTTAGTAGCTAAACTCAGTGAATTGCCAGTCTCAATTTTAAATAAAAATTATTATTCATTTATTTTGAATGAACTCTATACGTATATGAAACAAAGTTTAAAATATCTGATGAAATTGGTTCTTTGCACTATAATCGAACCTCATATTATTTAAAAAATTATCTTCAAAGAATTTCTTATTGACCATTGTATAAAAGTTGTTTACAAAATCTATGTGCATATTTAATTTACTTGACAAAAGTCTTTGATCCTTGCGATCAAACTTGCTAGTTTCGAAGTTAAAACATTTTAGTTTCAGCGAACATGTGATTGGTTCTAACAGAATAAATGTTATGTTTATAAGTAATAGGAGTAAGCAGCGGCAGTAGCTGTTATGGGACCTTAAAAAAAGAAAATCTAAAATAACAGTTAAAATTTAATTAATATTTTTAGTTATATTATAGTTTAGTTAACAATATTTTGGAAAGTTTTCATTTGTTAATTATAGTTATTCATTGGAATTTTTAATAGGAAAACAAATAATTGCACAGTGGATTCTGAACTACCAGACGCTTCATTCAAAGAAAAAGGAAAATGGCTTCAACCGTTATAAAATTTAGCTGTAGTGCAACCAAGTAGTAGATTTAGGTTGTAATCGGAAATTGTATAGCACGAGAATCTAATCAAACGGTTGCCGAAATTGTGTGACTTTCATAAGGCAAATATGATGCGTGTTAACTGCACTATAATATTCATGAAACAATTCTGATATGTCTTACGAATTAAGACAGGCTGCATTTACAATTATTAATTAACAAATTAGGAAACCTGTATACATCGACAACTTTGATCCTGCCAAGTGCTAAGCTGTTTTTTTTTTAAAATGGGTAAAATGGAATATCGCGCAGGCATAAAATAATTTATTTTAAAATGTTTAAAGCCAACAGAAATCAATGCGGTCTTTATAACCCTCCTTTTGAAAGAGTCGTCACTATTGTCCTCATATAGACGATAACAATGTCACTCAAAACTGCCAATCAAAGCGAGGAGTGAAGTTCTACAAGATCGTATGGTTTTCTATTTTCTACTAAAACTGATCCGACTTATTTTGAATACTCCAGTGGTATTATTATCAAGCTTTTTAAGCGTGTAAGATATTTATTAAATAATGCGAGCACGTTCAGCCTTTCATTGTATTACAAAATTCGGCTACAAGTAAAGCAATGATTGTCATTGTTAATCAATAAAGTTTTGTTTTTCTAACACATTTTAAACATTGGTCGACGCAAGTTAAATTCGGCTAGTTTTGTGAGTTTAAGGTGAGGAACCTGTGTGGCATTAAATTTCAAATAATATCTTATTTTCATTCAATGCATCATTCAGCATAGATATCAAAATCTTGATAGGGGAAACAGATTTTTCAGATTAGTTTCAAATTACTAATTTCTTTCAAATTCAAAATACAAATTCGTTCGAATTGCTGATATTTTAATTCTGTCGAACTGTCAAAGTACGATAACATTTCTCCGATAAGTTTTGGTTTCGAATATTGCCTCTATTTGGTTAATATAAGTTAAAACAATTGTGTTAAAAACTATCACTTTAATTGGTTTTTCTAAGAGCTGTAGCAAACTAAAAATCCAGTTCGATGCTGAGGGGAAAAAGATCTTAAAAAGGCTCTTAATATAGATAAATTGGGAGTAATGCCAGAACATATTGTTGGTCTATCACATTCTTCACCTAATTGAGAATATCTTTAAATGGACTTTCGAAATTTTAAACATAAAACCACAAAACAAATAAAGAGAATCTCCATGATTAAGTGGGATTTCGAAGTCACAATAAAAAATTTTCATCTATTTTTTCTCAGCCCAACTATTTATATTTTGTATATTCTTTTATCCTTTCTTTTGTATATTGGTCACATTTATTTTGATGGAAGCTTATAGCTGGTAAGAACTAACTTTGAATATTAATAACTTTACTCCGAGTTTTTCGTGTAAAGAATTTATCAAATTATAATCCATATATTTAAAACATTTGTCATTTTAGTCATTTCTCAAAATTCGAGAGAAAGTTACATATGTTTTAAAAATGCCTTCAGTTCATGTTATCCTACCGGTTATATGTTGTCAAGCGGACGAGTGGAACTTCTTTTGTTGTAACAAGAGTTTGTATTTTGTTCTATTCAGTTAAACAAAAATAGATTATTTATTTATTTTTTAAATCGAATTTTGTTCAATCTAAAATAAACATAAGCTGGCGCCCACTGGATAGGGCAACATTAAAAAAACATCCTTTCAGGATACTTTGACGTTCACAAATTAGATTTTTTTTGTTTACATAATTTGAATCCTTATAGTATATGTAAAATCTGATGTAGAGAAAGTTTACCGAGTTTTATAAAGTAAACCAGATTAAACCGAAAACTAAAGAAAAGAAAAGGAAAATTAATTTCGGGGGCCCTAGAGGCGTTTTTTTTCCGTTTTTTTGCGTCCACTGAAGCTAAAAAAAACTCAATGAAAATATGATGTCTTTTTTCAAACGGCCGCCATTTTGATATCCGGGGGTTTTCAGAACATTTTAAAACGATACGGCCCCCCAAATTTAATGTAGATTAATAACTTTTTACTCGTTTTTATTTCAGATTAACTGATAAGGCGGTGGAAAGCCTCGCCCAAACCAATGCCCGCGGTGCATGGCTTCAGCTTATAGGCCAACCGCCATTTTGGATTTTTTTTAATGAAAAAATTTGAAAGTATTCTTTATTTATGGGGAAATATATTATATTAAATGCCGTTTCAATAAATATTCATTATATACCCGAAAAAAATCCCAAAGTTACGCATTTTTCATGCCTATGAACGGTAATGTCCCCTTAAATAAAAAACAATAAATTGACTTTTATGTACATATTAAATATAATATAAATGTTCGGAAAATGTCTAGGAAACGCTTTACCAATGGATTCTTAGTCCTGATCGAAATGTTAATCCCCCCCCCCCCCCAAGACCAACAGTTAACAATTTTTTGAAATCCTTCCTAATAGTACCCAACACGCCATAATTCACTTACAAATATTCGAGTTATTTGACCTCAAACCTGAATATTGGGAAAAATGTGCAAACAATTTTGGTATATTATCCTTGATCCTGTAAAATTTTTTACAGCAATTATATAATATTTTTTTCTTTCAGTAAGAGGTTCTCAGGAAGCTCCTTACAAGAAAAAAAGGATTAAATCGATACCTGCGGCCATTCAAAACTTTTATGCTCGTCGAGAATATGAACTGGTCTTAATATTCGGCCACCAATAATTTCACACCAAATATTTATTTTATAGGAATATTGGTACCAATTTGGGGGGATTGCCCTAGGATTTTCAAAATCTAAGTGCGCGCCTAACATACACAATGTTATGTAGAAATACAACACCTCCCAATAGTGAAATCCTAGATCCGTCACTGACCTATCGCAATTTTGTCCATACATAAGGTGCTTTCGCGCGACCTGAGACAAGTGAGATAACTGGGAATTCTCAGTTGTCTCAGTTGAAATGTGCTTTCGCGAAACCGTCTCAGTTCATTTTGAGCCACGAAAAATTTCCATACACATATTGAGCAACTGAGCAAGTGAGACTGGTTTTTGACGTCTCAGTTAACGAATATTACCTAGTACCGGTGATTTTTTTAAAAATTTGTATTTATTTATATTTTGGTAGCTGCTATTTGCGTCAACGGACGAAATAGTGTCTTTAGCAAACGGAAAGCAATATTATTTTCTAAACAGCTGTACAAATTGACATTTCCTGAACTGAGATTACTGCGACGGTTGCTCAAAGTTGACCAACTGAGACGTGTCGCGCGAAAGCATATTTTGTTCAAAGAATTTCAAAGGAATTTCTGTTTTGTTTTCAAATGCAAAAAGTGACATCTATAACCTACTAGGTCTTTTCTTTATACGGTGGTGGTCAAGTAATTACAACTGTGAGAATAATTTTTTTCAAATTGCTTAAACATAAGAACTAGATTTGTTCTGAGTGACAGTTGACAAGGTGTTGTGAAATGATATTCAAAAAATGTCAAAACGAATTCGTACAATTAACTTCTTCTTAAGTTGAATTAAGATAACTTATCTCATGCTTAAGGGGGTCCTCTACTCTCGCGGTTTCAAAAATTCGATTTTTGTTTGTTTTTTTTTTTAAATTTCAATCTATATGTATCTGAGAATACGCCACAGAAAGGATTTCATGAAAATCACATTCCTTTGCATGTTTCTGGGAACAGAAAGGTACCCGTCTCCGGCTGTTTCCGAGAAACTTAGCGCGGCGCGCCACGACGGCGCTTGTCCAGTTAAAAATCATTGTCTAAATAATTGACCGGTGCGTTCTCGAGAAGAATGTGGACAACCAAAAACATTTACGTGATGAGGAAGGAGAACTCTACGGCCCCGGTATAGCAGATTAACTCGTAAGTTACTACAATCATGTTATACACCGTAATTTATCATTAAACGCGTTTTCCCGAAAGTAGTGTTTTTTAGCTGCCGAGTAAGACTTCTCATAAAAGTATTGGTCCGATTTGAATAATTTTTTTTTCAATTGTTCAGAAAACATACCGCTATGTTTTCCCGAGTACGATTTGTAAAATTTTATTTTGTTCCATTTTTATAGCCTCTAATAGGTCAAAAAATGACGTAAAATTGGAAATTTTTACAAATTGTTGCATAACTTTTACATATTGCAAAATAAAAAAAAATCTGTCTCGGGAAAACATAGCCAACGTAACTATGATTATAAAGAATATAAATTTTCAGATTACAGATTACCCAAT
The DNA here is from genome assembly GCA_964036015.1 of Leptarthrus brevirostris. Lineage (NCBI taxonomy): Eukaryota > Metazoa > Arthropoda > Insecta > Diptera > Asilidae > Leptarthrus > Leptarthrus brevirostris. The sequence continues at coordinate 99,867,634 of OZ038373.1, forward strand.
TGGCCACAACTTTACATGCAGTTTCAACATCAATGCCATCAATGACGTTTCAAGGTCGCGAGAGTTATTTTTTTCATCTTCAAAAATAAAATTGAAAAGTCAAAACATGTATCTTCGAAATAAAGAAATTTTTTTTTTTAAATGTATTCAGTAGATCCTTCGCAATTTATTCCCCAAAAAACCGCTCAATTTCAGGCCTCGAGAGTAGAGGACCCCCTTAAGTTCTTCATAATTAATATTATTAATTTAAGGGCGTACATATTTTTTTTTATACATATACTATATTTTTCCTATGTTTTAAAGCAAAACTTTAAACGCTTAATATCTCAAAATAACCTTTAAAGAATTTGTACCCAAAATATTTAGAAATATATTCAACCGATTGCCTTACATTTTTCTGCGTTGAAGAACTTGACAACTTTTTTCGTTGTTTAAAACTTATGTATGCCCTGAATATACAACCCGCATCAAAAAAAAGTTCGCACTAGTCATTTTATAATATCAATGAACACTTCTTTGAAAGAATATATTAGTGCAATAACAAAACCTAACAATTTTTAAGACTAACTAACCATGAAATGCAGTGGAATTTACTAAGAGAACAGGAAATTATCTTAAACATCTAATACTGATTGACTGAACTCTATCTCTTAAAGGCAAACAAGGAAATAAAATGCTTCACATTTTTCGAAGTGCCAATTTTTTAATGTGGGGTGTACTAATAAATTCTCTGTTTGGATGGAATTGAAACGTCACCGAACAAAAATAGTGTTGATAGGAAAAATTGATATTAGGTCTGTATCTTTACGTTTCATGCAAAATATGTTCGTGTAGAAACTTACTTGACTGGTATGGTGGGGAAAATTTCAAGCAAAAAAGGAAAAGTAAAGAAACATTTTCGTGATAATTCATTATAAAAAGAAGAAGAATGAAATGTTTTTATTGATTTATGATGAACAATTAATTGTGATGTATGTAGACATATTAATTTTAAAATTTTTCAAGTTAAACCGAAAATTTGTCACTATGAACCACCAAAAACTTTCGCTAATTTTGAAATTTAACATTCGGCAAAAGGTGCAAGAAAATGGCGGGTTCCCACAAGCTAAATTCTACGGATAAATTCTTGCAAGAGGGGAAGCGATGATGTCAGGAAAATTCCCCTCAATTCGACCTTTCACGAAAGTAAAGAAATATAAAATGGGTACGTTCGTGCAAAGCCTAGCGCACGAGGGATCCCAATTTCGGATAAAGAAACAGACCTATTATTAGTGATCTTGACTAGAATACACTCAAAGCTCTGCGCTCACTTGAGTCAGGAGAGAAGTTAGTTTTACTCTATTATTCTTTGCTGTTTAATAAAATGAGCTACTAACATTTATTTATTTATGTATTGTTTAGAGTAGTTAATTTTAATCAATTCATTGGAATATTTCACAACTTAGAGGTGATAAGCAAAATCTAAGAAAACAGTTTTTTTTATAAGATGTGGCCAAAGCGTAGGGACCAATCATTTGATGCGTTAGGATGGCTTTGGCCGGAAGGGAATTAGGGTAAGGGAAGTGAGGAAACTTGAAAGTTGAAAAAGGTAAGAAAGTCAATCAAATTTAATAAAATGGTTGTTGAAACATCTTCAAAAAAAAGCTGCATGTTATTAAGTAAAGAATGATATGAAACCAAATCGATTAACTCCATTTTGAATTTTTCCTTCCTGCGAGATCATAAATATTTTTATTGTTAAATTCTTTCTGTAAACCGAACAATTAACTCAACACACCGTTACTTAGATTGTGGAGTGTACGATTTATAAAGATTCTTGATTAAATTTCTAAAATAATTTTACAACAAAACTGAAAATAATCTAAGAATAAATTCAAAATCGAGTTAATCGATTTGGCTTTTATTTGGCTCATACTAAGAGCAACTTCTTAAGGTGGAAAAAAATCCGAAAAAGTCTACTTTAAGTAGTCAAAATTTATACAAATTTAAGCAAATTTATGTTGTACGCTTTTCGATTTTGTCTCGGATGCGGTCCATTTCTGAACTTTAATGTAGATCACACAAAGCCCTAGAGCGGTCCCTACAGTTCCCAAATATTCTTAATATCTTAAATTTTTCATTTTGACTCGTAATGAAAATAAATAGGGGGAAAATAGTAAAAGAACAAAATTTTTTTTATAAATGCCAAGATAAATTCAAAATAAAAAATATATAAAAATAATTGCAATCCTGACCTTAGGACTTAAAAATTTTTTTTAAAGTCTCCGTTTTTTATCGTTTTGAATAAAGAACTTCAAATACTATAAACATGCTTGAAATCAATATATTATACATGTAGGGCCTGAAACAAACAAGTTTCGCTTTCATGAACGATACACACGCATAAGATAGAATCTCATCTCATCAGATAGTCTCAGCGGCACAAAAGAAGTACGAAGCTCAGAAACTTCTTCAAATCGAAGAAAATACTTTAATGAGGAAGCAAAGGGACAACTGTGCCTGTAATCATAAAATATTGAAATCGTAGGAGGAGTAAGTGATTACCTGTTGGCCTTCCATCCCGGAGGTCCAGGTTCAAGTTCCACTGTCAAGACCAATGGTTATTTTCTGCATATAACAGATTATAATTAAAGGCCACTAGGAGGTTGCAGGGTAATGTCGGTGGTTCGGAATTCAATTGAAATTGTATTTCCACTTGTAATTGTTGTCTCGAGTCTAGTGAAGTTCTTCTCTCGCCTCATGACAAACAAAGGGCTACAAGAACTATAGAGAGAGAACTATAGTATATTGTCAATATCTATATCAAAACTCGATACGAATTTTCAGCAAATGCATCAACATTTAAAAAATGCTGTTTTCCCTAAACACTTTTTTCCGACTTGTGAAAAATTTCCACCAACTTAGTAAGTGGAAAAAGAGTATTAGGAGAGTAAGAATTTGTTTAATTCAATTGAAAAGTGTTCATGTTCTCACGTTCCAGTTTTTAGGTCCTACTACTTTTGGCCTAATCTTTCTATTGTTACTATATGACTAATTTTATGTAAAGCAAAGCTTATAGATGGTAATTTTTATAGATTTGTAATTTTTAATACAAATTAAAAATTTTTGTTTTTCCCAACTGTAAACATATATATGCTTCCTGCTGAACTTTTCTTAAAATCTTCCAAATTACCATTTATTTATAGACATTAGAAGAAGAAAATAATATGAGCACTTTATAAATTTCCCCGGTTGGGGGGTTTGTTTTTATGAGAGGAGAATAATAATAAAAATAAATAAAAAAAATAAATGATGAACAATGGGGGAAACAATGAGCCTCAAAACAATAATTCTATTAATCCAAAAGGTATCGTCCGAAAAATCTTAATGTAAAGATTAAAATTAGAAATTAAAATTAGATTTTCCGTAAATATTTTTATTAATAAAAATATTGATTTTTTAGTATCTCCCTTTTTTAATCCTTAAAAATATTGGACTAAAAACTCTGAAAAAAACTTTTTATCGAGGACAGTTAGTTCGTATTTTGTTAGTTAATTTTTAAAATTATTGATAGAATTCAAGAATTCTATATGATGATTCAGGAGTATACTGGGCTCAAAATAAAACCGGATAATTCTTATTAAAAAGGGTGTAAGTTCACAACACTCAGTACGTAAACAATATTTATGCTTGATCGGTTTTAATTTTATAATCTAAGACCATCGATTTTTAAAACCTTTTTGCTAGGAGTTTCAAAAATAAAGAAAGGAATGTAGGTCTCTGTGTTTTTAAATTTTCGCCAAACCAAATAAAGTAAAATTGACAAAATAAAATAAATATTTCTGGGATCAAAAATTTATGGCCTTTAGTTAGCACACATAATTCATATGCACCTAAATACTAATAATTTCTTTTCTAACTTTTCCTTATTGCTTTTTCACTCTTCCCAGTTTTTCCTAAATATTGCATGCGCCTTAGCAAAACAAATTTCAAGTGCTTATGACGAGCGGTTCAAAGGAATAGTTTTTCGAAGCCATAATTTCGAATACAGTATCACATTCACAAGTTCTATATAAAACTTTCTGCGTCAAAGTTCTTTGAGTGTTTTATATTAACATACAGTACAAGTATCACTATTATGTAAAGGATAGGTTTAGAACTCTGCACTTTAGTACACAGCTTATTCCCAAAAAAAAATTAGTTGATTTTATTCGTCAATGGTAGACTTTTAAGAGAGACACAATACGAAGTTAGACACCAATTTATACGAAATTTGTCACACATAGTGCAGTTTAAAAACGACTTTTTTTAAATACGCATCTTTTTTTAAATATTTATGTGGAATGAGATTTCTCCATAAATTAACTTTAGAACGGTTAATTGGCAACAACCGCTGATAGCCTAGGGGTTATGCAGTTGAATTATGATCATGGTCCTTTTTGAGCAGGCCAGTTGCTTATTTTTCTCCGTTTGCTTCATGTATGATTACCAAAATTACTTGAGGAAGTGAGTCAATAGTCTTAATCTATAATTAGTTAGTGTGAGAATATTTACCAAATATTTCAGATTTGTTTCTATTAAAGTCATACCAGAGTTGAATAAATGCCTAAAAATAAATATTTTGCATATTATAGCTTATTAAAATTGAATGAGTTTACATTTATTTTTTAGCACACTTTATAGAGAAACTTTTTACTTACCTATATAGTCAAAAAAATAAATGTTACAATTGTTATTCTTATATCTTATTATGATTTGATCAGTATGGAGTTCATTTATTTAGTAATATTTACAACAATTATGGCTTATTTAAAAACTTTGCTTAGCATTTTGTTATAGAATAATCTACGAATTAGCCTTTACTGCTTTTTATATTACAGTCATATAATAAAAAAATTTTCGTTTGGTTACCCCGCTAAAATGTTTATTTAATTAAAACGGCGCTTTGTTTCTAAATTGTGTTAAAAATTGTTCAAAATTGTTTGTATCTTTCGCAATCGATGTGGTAATGCAAATTTTCAAAAACGTTTCACGTTGGTTACATAGATACAGATTTAATTTTCAAGAGAATTTTGGACTTCTGCCAGATTGATGTGAAAATTATCAACTTAAATTATACTTGGTAATGACAAAATAAAGTTGTGATAAATCTATCTAGATACAATATATAGGTCTTTTCTCTTAATGTGTCTATAAATAAAATTTAAATGCATTGGCTGCCTTAAAAATAGATCTAAATTTAAATAATATAATTATCAAAACGACAATCTTAACAAAAAAAATATCTGTTTGGTTGTTTTAGAATGTACTTTATATGAATAATTTAAAATATTTATAAAATTTATGGCGCCAGCATTTTTGAAAGTTCCTCATCTTGTAAACAGCCTTTCAGAAATTCATCTTGTGTTAACTGACCATCGTTATTCTCATCCATTTTTGCAAAAATGTTCTTTGCTCGCTCTTCTGCTGAATCTGCTGGTCTGTTCGATGAACACGCTCCTAACATATCGTATATCGCCTGAAATAAAAGCAAATTAATGTATATATCTTTGTAATTTTCAATTAAGCAACATTTTAGGCTATAAAAATATGAGTAACTATAATATATAATTTTTTCTAACGCAAGTTCCAATCATAAACTCCTATCAATGTTTTTTCGTAATTTAGTAATGTTAGTTACTGTAAATATTCTTATATGGAAAGAAAGAAATTATTTGTTGAAATAAATCAGCGCTAAATAATGTAATTTAGTGCGGTAACATAGACAGTCTGCCTTATATGTAGATGAAATAGTTTACAAAATTCTATTAAAATTTTACTATTGATTCCGACCGAAGGTCATAAAATTGGAGTAAAACGTAAGAATGATTTAAGTTATAAAAGAATCTCAGTGGAAACATTTAAGTTTTTATCTTGTTCAGCAACAAATTGCACGAATGTTGATTGACAATATTGAATTATATGAACTAGATTTAACTTAAATGATGCTTCAGATGTAAAATATTGTGGGTGGTTTACATTCGTCACCTGAACTGAACTTATCTAGTTCCATTGAAGATGTAAATTACACTTTAAATATTTTTGAGCAGAGATGTCCTCATATTTTTAAAATTCTATTCCAAATGTACGCTAAGTAATACTAAATTTGTAACAAATGCCACCAGAGTAAAAATAAGACTCGCCTATTCCTACCCTGAAACATACATGCACACGGTACGTGTGAGCAAAAATTGTACCAGCTCTCTGCAGGGTTTTTCTAGACTAAAATAAAAACAACAAAATTATTTTCGTAGATTAACATTCGAGACCGATGCCTGAAATAACAAAACTATCGCAGCAGTAGCCGGCAACGTTTGTGCAGTTGTCATCACTCACCTTGTGAGTCCGCGGCTATTGGGAACAATTTTAATATCAGGTGGCCGATGACCCACACAACGAACACGCGTCTATATGAGTGTTATTTTACATAAACCACCACCAATCTCGAACGTGTTAAAGCCAGAACGCAGTATCAGAAGCATGTATTTATGGCGGGCGTATTTTTAGATTTTCGTGCCTGTAGTGGGAGTGTGCATATCCGTGTGGCGGGCGTGTTTTGGGCCGGTAGCGTAACCGTGAATAATACTACCGGGCGTGAATAATATTTTAAAAATATTAATGTCTCTACTTGCTTTGGGCGTGAATATACCTTAATTACCTTAATTATTTTTACTCGGGAAGACTCTATGCTAAAAGCTAAAACTACCATTTTTTTATACGATGTGGCCAAGCCCTAGGGGACAACCCTTTGATGCGTTCGCATGGTTTTGGCCGGAAGGGAATTAGGGTAAAGGAAGCGAGGATACTTGAGTCTTGTTTTGGTATTGGTGCGCGCTAGACAACAGCCCAGAGCCGGAGTGGATTATTTTAATTTCTTTCTGAAAGCTCACGGGAAGGCCTGGTCTCGAACCCGGGATCCATGGCGTGGTGGTCGTGCCGCTCAACGAATTGATACAACTCCGTCTACCCGAATTGATCCAACTCCGTGTTGAACTACACGTTGTAATGAAGAGCATATCTGAATGCAACATCACTATTTCCAGCAATATTGACGTCTTATTAAAAGAAAATAAGAGTAATTTGTTAATTTTGCCGTTTCTTGCTATAAACTCCTGGGGAGAGTTTTTCGATTTTAGGTTGATATCGAATGGGCTAAGCTTGTAGCCATTTCTATCTTTTTAATTCATCAGTTGCTTTCAGTGCTTCTAATAATGAAATTGTTGCTTAGATAATTTTCCCGTAAATGCAGTTTTATAAAGAATAGGCGATTTTTTTTGTCAATGTATCGCAAGTTGGGGGGGGGGGGGGGGGGGGTTCATGTGGGACATCATTTTAAAGGACTTACTGTAAGAATGAAAAATCGTTTTCTTTTTCATTTAGGGTCCGATTAGTATTTGATTTATGGCCAAAAATGTGCGAAAAAAATACGATCTTCCTCCTTATCATAGAAGTTCGCAAGCTTAAAGATCTAAATTAATCCGTACTAATAGAATACATGATAAATATTACAGGAAGGCGAATATTAATAAATTTGTTAGAAGTTAGGTTTCACCCCCCACCCCAACCCGCCAAAAAGTATTTTTAAATGGTACCCAACAAAAAAGAATCATCAATCGGGCCACGCGTTACGAAATTATGCCAAACATAACAAAAAATACGCGTCGAACTAATAACACCTAATTTTTTTGGGAAATCGATTAAAAAGAGTTTTCATTTGAGATATGATAATTCGAAACCGCCCATTCTCCAATACTTTGTACTTAAATTGTGCATATTTCTGCGAAATCTATTACTTTTTCCATCCAATATTAATATGTGTCCTAAGATAGAAAAGTTGTTCTTTGCTTTAAGGAAGGACTTCATAGTAAATACGAATTTTTTTTAATTTTTTCTCTCTGAAAAATTCTTTGAACTTTCTTCTTTAAAACGCCACTACCCGCAGCGCTAAATTCAAAAATTCTCGCTGATACGGGCAATGGTTTTGCCACCTGCTTAGCAAATGCGAACTCTTAGCTTTTTTTCAAAACACAATTTTTGAACTGGCGGACTTTGCCGGGAAGTCAAAAATGAACATAATTTTTGGAAGAATTTGGCTCTGGCAAAACGTTTTCGGCCATCCCGTAAAAATTAACCATTTAGTTATATTTTTTTGAAAATTCAATAAATTGGAGAGAAAAGAAGAGACATGATCGGCGTTTCTAATTACAAAAAGCTAAATTTCCTTGACCCTTTCTGAACATCTTTACTAAAGGGATAGGTTTTACTTAGTGAGTTATAGTTTTGAATGGAATTTTTTCAATTGCAATTTATTAAGTTTTTGACAAATTCACTCGGGTCAAGTGTATATTTCCAACATATTTTTGTATATTTGTTTATCTGTAGCCATTTTTTTAACCAAAAAATCGTGTTTTCCACAAACATGATTTAAAAAAATGTGTGTTTCTTCAAAATAATTCGCTAGGTACTTAAAAGTAGAATGGTCGGATTTCTATATCTCTCTTCTGTTCTAATAAACTTTTTGAAACCTTGGTTTTGGAGTAATAATGTCTGCCAATACAACATGTCCCACAACGCCGACATAATGTTGTTTTCAAATTGGAATTTAAACATTAATTAGTTAAAGTAATTTACACGTTTTATTGTAAAACGCAATATTTGTTGTAAATCAGTCCTTAAATATACCTACATTTACTGTGAAGTCCCTCCTTAAAAACCCTTTTCATCATGCAATGTATAAACTAAAAAAATTATAAGAGCTTAGCATGTATGCTTTCCTATTCATCTTAAGATTTCGTCAATATCAATTAATTTATTTCATTTTTCTATCAATTCACGTATGACTCGTGTGTATCTCAGTGGGAAGATTCAATATGTCCGGAGAATGCTATACATGGGATGACGCCAACGAAGGACCCTATATCACTTTAGGGGAAGACGATGTGAATGACAAATAGTACATAGCAAAATAAATCAAGTACGCTACCTGAACTATTTTTGTCATTTCTTGGATATCTATCACTCCATTGCCGTCAACGTCATACATTCTGAAGGCCCATTTCAGCTTTTCCTCAGGTGTGCCGCTTGATGTAACGTCAATTGCTAACAGGAATTCCTGAAAAGAGAAAATTGAAAAATCCTTTAGTGAATTACGAAAAACTGAAAAAAGGAAATACAAAATAATGAAAATGGAAAGTGGCAAGATTTACGAGATTGAATCAATTATACTGATTCTAACCCTTTTATGTTGACTGGATAGGTCACGTGAAAATGTTACATTGATGCCTCTCTAATACCTAAAGATAATCACTGCTTGTCTTTTTTAAACAAAGGTATATACAATCTGTGTTCAAGATAACAATTGTTCGACGTCTGAACCCACTTTCAACGGATCCGTATAATTTAGTCATGTGTCCTGAAAGTTTCAAGCCGATATTCGAAAGCATTATATGACTTTCAGGTAATCTTATTTTAGCGCGCCATTTCTTTCGGATTTTTGCTCCGTTCTGCCGAAACGCTTTTTTCCAGAGTGTCAATTCAGTAGCAACCATTCTCGTGCATGTTTCGCTGAAAATTTAGCTCTCTTTCCTCCCGGCGTTTATGCGAAGACCGAAAAAAGTGTATAAAGCTAAAAAAGGTACGAAATGGAAAATACTTCAATTTCGCATTGCATTTTCGATTTAAAGTCCTGAAAACCTTTAAACAAGTTTACTTCGAAACTAAGTTTTTCATGTTGCCGTACATTGCAACGCCTTCAATTTTTAATTCCGTTTCACTTCAAACTTTGCATGTATGTATGTTCTCAGATACATTACCTTTGGAAATACCTGCAATTTTTCAAATAACTATTTTAGTTTTTTCAGCAATCCACGTAGAAAAATTTCAGGTCCATGAAAGTTGAGCTTATTTTTCGAGCATCCTAAGTAGCTTAACCTCTAAATAAATTTTATTGTTATTATTCTTTATTTAGTTATTTGAAAAAGATTCGTCGATACTGACTAGTACAATAACATTATATTATACTAAAAATCAAGTTGACGAAATGCTAATTGAAGAGGCGGGAGGCGGTGCAGCGGAACTTTGTTAGGTTCGCACTATGGGACCTCCCGTGGAATGATCCATTAAGGCTTCCTCCTTATGAGGATCGCCTCCGTTTGCTTAATATGCACTCGCTGGGTGAACGTCGTAGAATTGCTGACCTAGTATTTATTCACCAGCTTTTGAACTCGAATATAGATTCTCGTACTCTCGCAAGTTTGGTTACTTATAGGCATACCCCGTACAGCTTAAGGAGATTGCCTTTACTACATGTTACCCATTCTCGGTCTAACTATGGTATGCATGAGCTTATTAACCGCATGTGTAGAGCCGTGAATATGTGTCCTATTTTTGACCTGGCTCTTAGTAAGGATTTGTTTAAACGATCTTTGTTGTCTTTGCACCCCTCATTGTAGTGTTTGGGATTGTTTTGGATTTTTTTATTTTTTGTGTACTAATATTTTATTGCATGGGTTGTGGGAGCCTCATTCATCTGAATATATGTTATATTCTGGTGAATAGGTCAATTGATTCCAGGCCTCAGCCTGTGAAGTGCGCCTTCTGAGTTAGAAGGGTTAATTCTATTATTAATATTGATTTAATAGGCTCGTATATACCAGCCACCGTTAGGTGAACAAAATTGTTAAAGAATCTTAGTTATATAGGGGCTATTAAGTTCTCTGGACCATCTTTTTACGGAACACAGCGTCGATCTAGCCCTAAGATTAATCGATACAACATAATCCTCGACAGAAAGACGATACCCAATTCTCTAGCTCTGTCGACTCTCCTCAAGACAACGCGATAGTCGAAGATAAAAGGACGCTTTCCACGGAAGAAAGTCATAGCAGTGCCCTTGCTGACATTTAAGGAAAGGCGATTGCGAGAACATCAAATGCAAAACATACAGAACTATTTTGGCATCGTCCGAATAACAAAAAATTTTAGCGTTGGAAAGAAGAAGCGAAACATCACTGATATCCAAAAAAAAAAATGAGCGGGCCAAAAATGCTACATTAATGCACCTCAGCGTTGACAACGATTAGGTCAGACAGAGCTTCTCGGACTACGACACGTTGCATACGACCCGACACGTACGAGGATATCCAGTCGAAGAAACAATAAGGAAACACAAGTAGAGATAGCTGGTAAACAATGATTCCATGATCAATCCTATCAAAAGCCTTGTTAAAATCTGTGAATTCGCAATCCATCAATTGCCTGATTTCATAGATGGTAAAGGGTAATGAGGAATTCAAGGAATTGTGGTGGACACAACCATGAAAGACTTGCAATGAAAGCGAAGTACTTCACTAACCAGGGACTTGAAAATCTTCGCAACGTGACACAAACTAGCAATTGGTCAGTAATTAGACTTACTGCCTTACTTTTAATTATAAATTATCAAAGAAATCCTCCAAACCTTAGGAAACGGCCGAAACGCAAGGATAAGTTGAAGAAATAACAATGAATACAGACAAAAGACAATTGGCATTTTTTCAAGAATGAATGCGGAATACTATTAGGGCCCCCGAGAAACTGTCGGCCAAAAATCAGTAAAGGAAATAAAGCAGTTGAAATCACAGAAGGCAGTAGATGGCAATTGTAGATGGATCGTCATTCTTAAAATCAAGATACCTTAGAGAAGCAGGATAGGCATCACAGTTATTCTTCTAATTTATAAACTTCCTCATTTTATCTCATATTAGATAAGAATTCGGCATAGTCGGGTAGTCCTCGTGACTCCCTGAGGCACAGAACCTCTTCCAAGCCTTACCTCGTAAGTTTCACAGATATCTCGAAGTTACGTCAAGACAGGGACGAAACAAATGAGAGGATCCCGACCTAGCAGTAACGAAAGGAACATACTGGACAAAAATGCATAAAACACGTCGTAAAAAGCGTCCACAGCTAGCTAGAAGTCACATAACCCAAGCACACTCGACCAGTCATAAGCCAGGAACCAGTCATTGATGGTCGAAAAGTCAGCCCGTTTGAAGTTTAAGAAGTAGGGCTGCACGGACACGGATACAAGACACCGAGACTTTGGCATATTTTGGTCCGGGTCTCGTCAAGACGAAGACGATCTTGCTCTGGTCACAAAAAAGGTGTATATACATATATATATACATGTAGGAAAAAGCGAATGAGGAAAGCAATGTATACTTATATGCCCTAGAAATCATACAATTGACACTTTTCGGAGCGACATAAAAGCTGAAACAACTAAAAAATTGTCCACAATAAAATGTTAACCAATGTTAGGATTTAGATTGATGTTTATATACGAAACTGATAAAGGTCGTTGACATACCAAAGTAAGTGACGCTTCCTTGAACGGACAAAATTTTGAAGCTGAAAGGATTTATTTCATATAACATATATTGGGAATGCAGCGACGAAAATACGGGAGAGGTTGGCTGAAATATGCCTTAAACAGGGACTTAGAAGGAGATTGTTGTAATGCATCGAAAGTGGCGGTGAACATTTTTAATTTTTTTTAATATTCTCCGATAGAATTTCTACGTATAAATTTCTAAATACTTCCCCTACGTGAACATATTGCAGCTTTTTGGAAAGGTAGTAAGAGCTATACTAATTACATAAATTTCGGAGAAAATTTGGGAAAGTGCTGAAATTTTGGTAATTTCTAAACATTTTTTTCACTTTTGGAAGTAACTGTACCTGCAGTGGGAGTAGTGAGATCAACATTGTTAACAATTTTGGAAAGGCCATTGGGATAAAAGATGTTTAGCGTTTGTTTGATGTCGCTATGTTGAATAGATCAGAAGATAAAAATAAAAGAGTAACGTGCATACCATGGAAAACTGAAATTTCTGAAACACCCTGTAACTCCCAAACGGTTGAGATTGCCCCCCCCCCGCTATCATTTGTATTTGTATTGACCTCTAGAAACGTTACACCCTGTATGTATGTGAGCCATTAGCCTAAAATCTCAAGTTAACTACAGAATATTTTATTAATTCCTCTGGCAAATACATAATTACCATACAACATATAAACAATTACATAATTGTTTAGTACTTAAAATGCAATTTGTAACAGCTTCTCAAAGTAAATCAACATACAAACATACAATTGTTTATTACCTCTAATTACGCCATTATAAGTTTAGCTAGTACAAAATTGCTACCTACTTAGAAATGAATTTTTTATTTCTCTATTATCTCTGAACGTAGTGCATTTGCAACTTTGATTGACTATATTGGAGCAAATAAATCGAGAAAAGATTATTTTTGTCATTGTTACACTCGTATGTTGATGGCGGTTCAGCAGCCTGCATTTTGAATGTTTTTGTTTCGAAAATGAAATTTTTTAACGGGGTGTGATTACGTTATTAAACCAAAATCACTCAGATTTGTTGGAAGAGGTTGTTGCTGGGAGTACCTATGTAATTGATTGGTAGCTTTGCTCTTTACACTGTGGAAACTTATCAGTTAAGCGGACCTAAATAGTACTGGTTAAAGCTTTTTTAAGCTTTAACCAAAACTAGGTCCCCTTAAGAAACAGTTTTTAGGACACTCCAAATTACTAGTTGTTTAATTTTGCTGAAAAAGAAATATTTGGTAAAATATTTTTCTTATAGAAAGTAAGTTAACAATAATTCAACTCTCAAAATTGTTATTGGAGCACCAAAACATTTAAAAAATCAATTTTTTTACAAAGAGATAAAAAAGTTTTCTTAAATATTGACATAGTGATTGCAATTCCATTTTGGGTCGATTATTTCCCTTGAAATTTAGTAAACTGGTTTTCGGAAGAAAAATGGGGAAAGTTGCTTTTAAATTTCTGATCTTCAATATTTTAATTCTTGGTTTATTGATGTGTAAGGATCTTGGTGTTATTTTTGATCCACATTTGTCTTTCATAGATCACATCAATTACATTGTTAACAAGACCAAAGTTTCCTTGGGCTATGTAAAGAGATGGTCTCAGGAATTTAATAATCGCTTTATCACCAAGCTTCTTTTTTGTACCTTCGTCCGGCCCATTTTAGAGTATGCCTATTCCGTTTGGTCTCCGTCCTATGCGGTTCATTGTGCTCGTATTGAGGCTGTTCAGAGCAGGTTCCTCAAATGTGCATTGCGTGGCCTTCCATGGAATAACCCCTTGATTCTACCCGCGCATAAAAAATGGACTTGGGCTACTCTCTTTGGACTCGCTAGAGGATAGGCATAACAGATCTAGGACTTCCTTTATCTTCGATATCTTACAGGATTTTGTTGACTCACCTGAACTGTTGTCTAAGTTGAATATCCGTGTTCTTACTCGTTCATTAGACATAGTGAGTTTCTCCAGGCTCCGTTTTACCGCACTAACTACGGTTTGAATGAGCCATTGTCGTCAATGTCTCACCTTTTTAATTGCTTTTCCAACCGTTTCGATTTTAATCTTTCTAAATCAAAAGCGAGATATCAGCTCCGTTAAAGTCGTTTTTAAACTTATAAGAGTATTATTTTGTTATTTTTTGATATATTCTATATACACCCCGAGCAACAAAAAAAGAACATATACCCCAATTAAAAATTATGTTTTATGCAATATGTAATTTGTTTTCAGTAATAAAAATTTAATTTTACGTTCGAAATCAAGAAATGCTTGATTTTGCTTTAGTTTTTAATGCAATATTATTTCATACAAAATTAAAGATACAGAAAGCCAACAATATCTCTTTATATTTTTATTAAACTTAAGGGGCCAGTTAGAATTTTGAAATATTCTACTTACAGAAAATGCAAAAAAAATTATTTCAAAATTCTAACTGGGTCTGCCCCCTTAAGTTTTCTTTAGTTTTGTATGAAATAATATATATATATATATATATATATATATATATATAAGCGCGTTTTTCTCGAAACCATGTTTTCGAAGTCGATGATCACTGTAACTTGAGAACGGATTTGCCGATCGGTTTGAAATTTTTCTCACTTATTCTATACATAATTGTCCTCCGGATGGACGAAGGATTTTTCTTCGGACGATTATTTTTTTTATAGCCGAAAATGCGAGTGACATTTTAGTCGAATAAAGAACTTTGACTTTCAACATCCGCCATTTTGTAAAAATTTAAAAATTTTCAAATCCCTTCTTCCATCCGGAGCATTATGTCATTAACTAATGATCCCTTTTGTTTTTTTTTATTTCCGATAATCCAGTGACGAGCAGCAGTGATCACGACAAAACACTTTTTTTGGACCCCTCCCAAATTTGCGAATTAAGGGATCGCCTCAGTGTGAAATTTTCGAAAAATCGATTTTGTTTTTGTTGCATTATCGGATAGTATACACTGTAATAAACATTCTCTCAAATTTTCAAATCGAAATTCAAATTATTACGGTCGCTACAGCGTTTCTTGTAGAAAGGGTATCTTTCTAAGGTGCTTACGTTCTATAACTTTCCAAAATAAACTGGCCAAGCATTCCAAGGATATTGTATGGATTGATCGTAAGTAAACGATTTATCTAAAATTTTCCAACTTCAATCTTTAAACGCGTTTTTCTCAGAATGGTTTTTTCAAAACGGTTTCCACTCTGAAAGGAAGAGTTTTGAAGATATCTAGTTCCAATTTGGAGAGAACATTTTTAACGTCATTCTTTATCGCGCTATGGAAGCTTTTTTTTTTTAAATCTTCCTATTTTTTTTTTTACGAAAAACTGTCGAAAAAAAGGGCCAAATTCGATACTTTTTGTTCAAACCGCCGCCATTTTGTCAAATAAAAAAAAACCCTCCGTAGCGCGATAGCGACTTCCCTACAGATTAATAATCTTTTTGAAATTTTTGTTTCAGATCAAAATTGCGGCCGCAATCGTGGACATCGTACAGGACTTTTTTTTTACGTGTCATTTCAACAATTTATTCAACTATTATACACCCAATAAATAAACATAAAAAAAATCATTTTGTATTCGTCATGAATGTATTTATTTCTAAAAAAAAACCGGACCGATTAGTTTATTTCAACATTACCAAAAAAAAATCGCGAAAATCAGTGATTTTTCGGATGGTCACACTGAGACGATCCCTTAAGCCGGGAAAATATGAAAAAGAAAACCACGTGCGGCTTTTTTTGTTGCGCGGAGTGTACCTTTTCTTTTGTTTTTGTATTTTAATTTGTAAGCGTTTTGATATTTTGATTTGTATCCTTATTTTTAGTCTATTTTCATTTTCATTTTCGTTTGTTATTGTTATTTTTATTGTTGCGCTTTTCTTCTTTTCTTCTTTCCATTTCATTTTCATCTTTACTTTGCTTTTCTATTGTTAAGTAATCAGCCTGTGATGAAACTTTGTAAATAAATAAATAAACATGCCGAAATTAAAAATATTTTGAAAAATTGTTTGACATGGGACAGACAAAATTATCTTTTTCAGAAATACGATTTTTAAATCTATTACGTGATTTCAAATAATAATTTATTATGAAGTTTTGGAAATTAAGACAGTATAAACTTGTTGGCTTGTACCTTTTTTATATAAAAGTCGCCAATTTTCAATTCACTTTCACTAAAATTTGAATCTATATCATCTCTAACTGTTTTTATTTCAAACTGGCCGACTTTTTCAAACCAATTTTAAATTTAAATTTTATTTTAAGTACATAACAACAATAGTCATAGTAGAAGGATAATGTTTGATTCAAAAATCATTGGTTGGGATTTGTTTAACGAAGTCGGAGAGTTTGAAACAAAAACAATTGCAGATGATTCAAACAAGTGTAACTTAGATTATATATTATTTTACTACGTTTTCACACACTATGTTCCCTTGATGATCTAAGCGCTACTAGTTCAGTTCGAAGACCGTTAAATGTGTTTAAATGACAGTGATGAAGATGTATTATTAGCTGTAATAGTACAGGAAAAGCTAAGAAAGATAAAAGAAAAAATAATGTGGATTCATATTATACTAATTAAAAGACAAGAACTAGGCAGCTTGCTTTAATGAAAAATCGCTTTGTTGACAAATGAAATCACCAAGACTATTTGACAAAATCATGTGATTTCAGGTTCGGTGTATCTAAGGTTTTATATTGGTTAAACGTGGATCCAAGTTTAGATTGCTGAAAGTACAATAAATTTTCCCCATTTCCAGCTAAATAGGAAGGATGTCTCATTGCAACGGCGGATATTGCGGTTGCTAGGCATTTTGTCAACTTACTTTTAGTGGTCTCATTTTGAATAATTTAAGAATAATAAAATTTTAATGTATGACTTTACTGCTTTTGTTTAAATTTTTTTTAATGAAATGAAGAAACATATTAAGCTCCACATTTAAGAATACAACTTACATTATTACAGATATAGAATACTAATTTAATTGGTGATTAATGTATTGCCAACTAACTTTTGGTATGTGAGCGTAGTAACTCTCTATTATTGTGACAAATTTTAACTTTAAAAACTATAAAAAGTGAATAACGTACTGAAATAAAATAAGGACATTTCTGTCAACTTCAGAAAAAGGTTATCGTTTGTTTAGTAAAGTGACCCATACAATTGTAAAGACATTGCAAGCAAATTAACTGTACCTGCAATGGTAGGAGTTAGATCAACATTGTTGACAATTTTGGAAAGGTTATTGGGATAGTATTTTTTTAATGTTTGTTTGATGTCGCTGTGTCGTTGTGATGTGCATATAATGAAAAGAATTTATGAATCGCCCTGTAACTCCGAAACGTTTTAGATTCCCCCCCACCCTTCTATAATTCAGGCGACACTTTTGTTGTACAAATATTTTTATAAGTAGCATTAACTCAGAAAATAATTTTTTTTTAAACCATTTTTAAGTCTTCAGATACTAGTAACATGAGCATGTCAGTTCAGAGTTCAGTGAATATGATTGATATTATTAGTAATATTCATTCAAAATATTACAAAGTGAAAGCTTTTTAAAGACAGTGCAGTGAAAGTACTTCAATTGCTTAAACGATTTTTAAAATGTGAAATTTATATAAAATTTAATATACCTGTATTGAATTAAAACAAAATGAAATTGACTGAAGATCCAAAAATTATATTCTTTGAAATAAATGTAATTGCAAAACAGAATATTTGAGTGGGAAGCATATGTTCCCTACGGGTGTCATGAAATTCCAAAATTGTTAGTTGAATTCTATTATCTGCAGCTCTGCAAAGGTCTGTTAATTGATTTTACCTTGCGAATACGAATGCAATCGGTAAAGGAAGGAATGCAAAGCGCTTTAATTAAAAATTGTAATATGTATGCTCGGTTATGGATTAAAGTTTTAATAAAGGAACTGAAGGGAAATAGAAATTCATTTCATATGGTTAAATAAAAGCTTTTAAAATTCAATTAATATTGCAATCCGCCTACAATAATTTGAAAATAAGTTTTATCCGACTAATATATTAGAAGCATTGTTATGCAAGAGCAAATAATTACGTAACTTATTTAAAAATGTGTGGACTACTAGTTAAGAATGTTATGTAGAAACTCTTGTATTAAAGTTTATATTCATGAAAATAACTTAATGGTTTAATGGTTTTCCAAAAGTCGCTTTAGGATTTACTTTGTGAACAAGCCTTCACTCCTATTCAGATTTCGATGACATTTGACATACGATCTGGGATAGTACAATATAGCGTAACTAGTAAAGGTAAATATCGCGTAAGTGCCAGGAACCAAATTTAACAGAAGGTTGAAGGCAGATCCTCCTGTACAAATATAATTACCCTGGATCAATTTTCCGCTCCTCGCAGCCGCCACAAAGTCATAAAAGTCCCCAAAACCTGTTAGCAGCAAGGGACAAAATCTGTCAACAGCGCTGCGGGAGATAAGGTTTTTAAGCACTGTCAGAGCGCCCGGACACGGATATAGTTAAACTACACCGAATTCACCACTCCCCGCAGTGGTAAAATACCCAATTTCCCCAACAATACGTGAACGTAATATGACGGACGGGCAGTCGCATTGCTTCCGAGCGAAATTCTCATGCGGCGGTGACGCCTATTCTTCCTGTGGGGAAAAAGACGGGACAGATAATTTCGAAATACAAGGCCTAAATTTACCGAAAGCTCTGAGAGACAATCACTCACATAAACGAGCCAGGAAACACGCTGGCGAAGAATACGTCAATACCAAAATGATGAACGGGGACTTGCTGGTTAAGGGTGTCGGACACCAGTGAGGCAGGAAGAATAGGCGTCACCGCCGCATACGAATTTCGCTCGGAAGCAATGCGACTGCCCGTCCGTCATATTACGTTCACGAAAGCAGGACAATCCATACGTCAGCCATCCGGAATAAAACCAAGGGAAACAAAAGGAGTAGTGCGACGCCGCTCCGTGAGAACGAGCAAGTGAAATATAGACACTTTATAAAATAGGATAAAAGTGGTACGTAGAGTGAATTGTAAGTATAATACAAAAATAAAAAAAATGTAGAATTTGAACCGAACTGAACAAGTAGACAGTAAATACAGTGACATTGTAGTGAGGAATTGCTGAGTTTCTTCCCAGAAGCCCTTGACCCTAGATCCGGCGAGCTTCTTCCTTGGAAAGAACCAGCGACCACCCCCACTACCGGAAAACACGTTACAATATTATATAATTTACTTCTCTTATAAAAATAATAAAATATTGTATTTATTATAATTTTCTTAACAATTTTTTGGAAAGATCTTGTTTTGTGAAGAGCACATACATAAAATTAGAAATATATAATTTCTTTTTGAAAATTGAACAACATTTTTTTAGAAAAAGCTAAATTCCAAAAAGTGCAATCGATTTTGTTTTGTATTTGTAAAAAAGAAGCCTTACAAAATATGTTTTCCTTTTAAATGGACATTTTTTGAAATAAGTCTGAAATGAAATTTTTTAATTAATAATAAAGACATTTCGGAAAAGGCTAATCACCAGTTAAGTAAGGACAAGAAGTTAAATAAATTATTTGCCAATTACGAAATACTATCAAAGTAGTAATTTTAGTATTTTTCAGAAAAGGTAAAGTCAGTAATAATACTACCAATGTAAGAGTTTATTTAAGATTTTTCATCCATTCATAGAAATTAATTATTTCCTTTTGTTTTTCTTTTCCAATGAACTTAACATAATTACCAGAATAATTCATTCAATGGTATACTAGATCTATAAATGCAAACGGTGTAATTAATAAACGCATAGTATATGAAAATAGATAGATTGTATGAAAATGTGTAATGTTTAATCAATTTAATAATTTGCGCCTAGCGTTTGTAAACGATTTTCCTTCAATTTTTGCAAAAATTCGATTGGTTCTTTATCTTACAGGTTTCTTTTCACATTTTCGTTTTTAAAAATGGTGAAATGTACAAAATGCAATATTCCAATTTTTTGCATTGCACTTTTTTCAACTTTGACAGTCGAAATAAAATGAGGAACAATCCTGTTTAAAATTAAAGTTTTTAGGACATCAGTGCTTCGAGAAAAGAAAATATTGTTCTTACAGTATCACAAGAACAACATTACCGGTAAGATGAAACGAAAAGCTATGCGGCGCAGTCGTACGAAATCAATTTTGTATCTAAGCAACTTTGTTATCCTATTATAATAACGTTCAATACGCTCTGTTAAAGAAAATTGAATTGAGTCCTATTAAAGCAGATATCAGTAAGGCCACACCTATAACAATTGGACCATCGTTAATAAACTCTATTCTATCTATCTAAACTTTTAAAAATTCGATTCAAATAAATATTAATTATGTTTTTTCAATTTGTGTCAGCTCTCGACTGGCTCTCATTATGCAAAATAATGACAAGTTGCCATAGTTCTCATAACTCAAGTAAAGTCCGTTCCCGAAAGTTTAACAAACAACGAGAAACTTTCTGCCAGCGGGCGTAAAATAACTTCCACACAAAATCTGATGATATCTCAAAATTAAACGATGGATGCAAGTGCTGGCAACTTAAGAATATAAACAGAAAAACAAATCCTATGCTACGATATAAGATGCAAACTTTCACAGTAATTAGGGTTACATAACTCGTTCGGAGCTCGTGCCTTACAATTTTCGAGCCTTTGGCTGTATGGCTTCCAATTGTATTTTTCAAAGGGAGGATCTAATTACGCTTGTGTCCTCCACAAAATTTTTGGCTATTACGAAGTTCAGATTCCTTTAGATGTAAACACAAAGTACATCGTGTTAATCAAATTTCAGCAACTCTTTTAATACAATAATACGTTTATCGATTCTTATACGAAAAAGTTAATTCAAAAGCTTGTGCTCAGATTTGAAGGTTTTTTCTTTATTCTGATTAAACACGTACATTTAATTTATTATTTTCTTAGGAAGAAAATAAAGTAATGTAAGTTCGTCAAGGTAAGCAACTCAAATAAGAAAATCGATGAAAAGAAGTAAACTATTGCTTTTTGTAAACTAATGTAATGTCATCGTAAAAGGCTATATAAAATAGGCAAGAACACTCTTATTCGACTGTACATCCTTATTAAGGTTAGTGGAATGATGGCATCAAATCCTCATCTTTATCGGAAGCCTGTTGAGCTACTTTGATTTTTTATGAAGAAGTTGAGCTATGAATGCCGCGCCACCGTATTTAAAAATGGTAACTAACAAGCCTTAAGAGCTAATTTTAAGGTTCTGGAGTGGAGCAGTTTACTGCTCAGCCTGTACTGCAGAACGGTAGAAGTTAAAATAATTGCTCCTGCAGATCGATTCGGAGCTGCACGGAAAAACCGTATCATAGCGGGGGTGCGGTAAGTAAATCTAATCGTGTTGGAAAATCGCTTCGGCACGTAGTTGAATTCCAAGCTAATAAGCGCCTGCGCTTCATCGGAAGCGGAGCAGTATTAATATTTGCGGACGTAAACGGCAATATGCATATATATATCCTTCGGAGCTAATTGATAAGCTTACTAAGAGTGTTAATTAAACTGTGGCATTGAGGGTACTAAGTCGTCGTTGGAGTAAGTGATAATGTGTCAATTTTCCATCCCGGAGGTCCTAGGTTCGAACCCACCGGCGGGGACCCATGTTTGTTTTCTGCTGGAAACAGATTATTGGACATTGGACTTTGCAGAGTAATGTCGGTGTTTCGGAGTCCACATTAAATCGTAGGTCCACTTGCAATCGTTGTCTCGTAAAGTTCTTCTCTCACTCATGCCCACAAAGGGTTACGAAAAGTAGAGATAGAGAGATGATAAGGGCCTTATTTGGATCAATTTCGTTCAATTTACTTGGTTTAATTTGAAATAACTATTTGATAGCTAAACTTGCGTTAAGTAAGCATCAAATAATTATTTGATAGATAACTAACAACGTTTGAGAGAGATAGTGGAGGGAGGTAGATAATAGATAAATGGAGGACTGGATTGGTGAGAGTGAAGAGTGCATGTCAATTTGCTGTCCTGTTCAAACTTTTCTACCCTTCGAACAAATATGAATTTTATCTCTACGTGGAAACTTGCTCATGTTTGGTATACCCTAAAAAGGAGAAGCATACGACTCATCACATTATAGAGCAATTGCGATTACGTTATTCTTGAAATTACTTATTAACTCCGTCGATATTCAATACTTAATAACAAAAATTAAAAATAGTTCAATAAAATGATATATAAAGCAATTAAAAAAACGCTTTTATTTAAATAAATGTTTTAAAACAAGAAAAATTTAAAAAGTATAATACTATTCCACAATTACTTTACTCAATACACAAAGCTTATACCAAAGCTTTTAGTTTCCAGATGTATGAATTTAAAATGTTAAGATGTGCGAAAGAAAAATTTTCAGTTGCTTCTGCGACGCACTGCACTGTTATAATAAATATCCAACGGATTGTACTTTACAGTACCGAAGACATAACACCCCTAGTCTCGTTTATTTCGCCATCGTCGTCGCTAATCTGCTTGATGCAACAAACAAATGATAAACGTGGATTGTCGAGTTTAATACCCGTATTACTTACAATCCATTAATACCAGAAATATAAATATATAAATAAAACTGATGCAGAAACAACTTCCTCTTATAGGTGGGTTCATGGCTGGCTGTGCCCGAAATGCCCAAGGTGGCGTTACCATTGACGTAATTTCCAAGTTGAGACCATAACACAGCCACAGCGTTATCATGGTGCAATAAAACAACTACCAGGAATTTTGTTGAGTACCACTCTACCGGAATCGTTGCAACATCCTCATGAAAACGCAGCGATAAATTGCCATGATCGGTTTTTTTCTAAAATTTTGTTATCATGCTTTTGATAGCAGAGCTGCTTCTTTTATCATGTTTCTGTTGCAGAACTCAGCTTATCTTATGTCTGTATATCTGATTTCCCTCAAGGGTGGAATAAAATTAAAAAAAAAGAACTACAAGACCCTCCAATTGATTAAAAAAAATTTCTTTATACGACTATATTCGGAAACTTGTTTTGAAAGACTGTCTCATAACATTTCTTTTTACAAATATTTGTTTTAATGTAAATATTCAGTTCCCCTTTCCTTCAAAAAGGATATCTAATTATCTCTAACAATTTTATTCTACCTCTTCTCATGTTAGAATCAGCGTTATTGTTGCAACTTTAACTGAATGCATTTTAAATTCTAGTAAATGGGGACGTTGTAAAATCATGTTACACACTTCAGTTTGCCAAGTGAAGGACTTCCCAGTACGTGGAGTTTTCCTTTTGCTCTCGAGCTAGCTCCCCCATTATAACTTTCTTTCCGAGACGGAATAGTTTTAAGCAGAATATAAGTAGCACCCAGTTCCTATGCCAGGATAAAGCATTCAGAACCATGATAACTTTTCTGGCTGTAGCTTACATATTCATGTCAATTTTAAAAACGATTCACATAAAGGAATCTAGCAAGTTAGCCTCATCTAATTTTTATGTCCTCCGTACGCCTTGTGAATGGAAAAGTATTACTTTCGCAAAAACAAAAGTTCGCTCGAGTACCGCAAACAGACATTTGGGGAACATAAGGAGCTCAGTGCAAGCCGGTAGCAAACAAAAGTAAATAGAACAGCACGACTACATGCATCACTTTAAAAAGGAAAAGTAAGAGAACACCATCTTTGGATGCAGGCTGCATAAAAAGCAAAAGGATGAAAAAGGACAGGAAGCATTACGAATTTCATGGAAGGAAATTTAAAAGTTCTTCTGAATATTTTAGGACGATCTCAAAGAACTCATCCATACAAGGGCTAAAAAGCCCTAGGCGACGGAATATCTTCTCCGCGTTCGTGTTGAATCCTTCTATTCTTGGCAGACCTACTTTGCGTTGTCAGATTTTTCTTCAAATGTTATCTTTCGGCGACACAACAATTTGATGTGACTGTAAGTACATCCCTTTACTCAAAACGGAAAGAAATGGTGTCAACGAGTGCAAAAATATTAACTCCCTTAGGGTGTTGTGGTAGAAAAGGGATCTTAATCCAAAATATAAATTTTCTGCAATTCCTGATACATAGAAGACGAATTGCGAGGGCGAATATTCACTTTCTCGACGTTTTAAGCTAGAATTTAGTAAATAGGTACAAGCATCCCTAATTGCGAGGTCTTTAACTACTGGCATACATTCCTTTACGTAGTTGAAGAAACAAAGGACACTAGCAGCTGAAAAAGGTAAGATATAGATTTTATTTTTCAGCTAAAGATTACTTTTATTAATGAAATAATTTATAATGTACAAATTTAGAGTGGTTTAGTTTAGTACATTAACAATCAATGATGCTTGTTTACTATATTTTATTGAAAGTTGATTACGCTAACCAGTTCAGGTGAGTATAAGCGAGCGGGAGACGGGGGGGGGGAGTTGTATTGTATATTATGTTATTGTATTGTATTTCTTTTCATAATGCGTTTGCGTTCTATTTATATATTTTTTCTTAGTAATTTAAATTAAAAAATAATGAAATAATTCAGACCAGCGCATATGTACCAGTAGACAACTCGGAACCTTTGTTCTTCCCCATTACAAAATGGCTATAAGCTAATTTAGTAATTAAAAAATTTTTCGAATTACTTACTCATTACACTATTACTTACACACAGGCTTTCACACACATTTTATTAATATGAACAAAAAGCAATGTTAACAAAAATTTGAAAGAGTGGCTGACAATTAAAGTTTTTACAAGCATTTAGTGAAGTATTTGCTCTCAACAGTGCATTTATTGGAATTTTGCCATTTACATGGAAAATTGGGGCCAATCGAAGAAAATCTTAAGAATATTCGGGTTTTACGGTAAATATTATCGCTATTCGTTGTGGTCAAAGTTTTTGTAAATTTGTAGAGTAGTGTAATCAACGCAGTTAGTTGGCATCTCGTTGCTTCAAAAGCTGCAGTAGAAAGTTTCATGAAATTTGAACTTCTACATTTCTTTACATGTAAGCTCCAACTTTCCAAAGCTTTTAACCCAAAATGAAAATTATTGTAGATATAACATTTGTGCACTTAATCATCGATATTGATTTCTTAGAATTTTGACCAATGTCGACAATAGCGAACTAAAGGACTTACTTTCTAATAAGATTGTTTTTGATTATTATGCTTAGATCGATGGAGAAGGAGCTTTCGCTGGAACCGTATGCCATGTTTTTGTGAGGTGTCAACTTCAGCGCATTTTGCATATTTATTGATGACGGGGGAAAACATTTGTGAACTCTAATACTTTTTAAAAAGTTTTGTACGTAAAAATAATAAAGGTTTTATGAAAAAAACCAAAAATCATATTATATTACTCCTTTGTTTTCATTGCTTATTAAACTATTTATTTTTATCTTTTGATCTACTCAAAGCCACGACATCAAAGAAATGGAAAGAAACTACTATCCCAATGACCTTGCCAAAAGACTCAACAATGTTGATCTAACTCACACCGTTGATTGCAAAAGTGATAAAAAGTCTTGAAATTACCAAAACTTCAGCATTTTTCCAAATTTCCTCCGAGATTCATGTAATTAGTACACCTTTTTTTTATTTTAATTAGATTATCTTTCCGAAATTGTACAACATGTCTTGGTAGAGAAAGTATTAGAACAATCGAATCCTTCAAAATCCCTGACTGCCTAATTATCTTATTGCACTTTATGTAGGAAATTCTTTAAATAAACAAAATTCTTAAGATGTAGGCGTAGGTTCGAAAATGTTTGTTTAGAATACGCAGGTTAATAATTTTAATTATTGCTGCGAAAAAGTTATGACCAGATTCCAGTCAAAATTTCAAAACCTGTAGAAATGGCACGGAATTCAACATGGATTTGAAAATTTGCATGCAAATATTTTAATCTCCGAACACTTTTATTAGTTTCTTTTTAAGAATTCAATCTCAGTATTTTCCATTAAAGATTATTTTTCAATCTCAGTAATTTGCATTAAGGATACATTTTCATAATTTTAATCCCAATATTTCGTATTACGGATATATATTTTTTGAATTTTTATCTGAATATTTTCCATTATTAATTGAAAATAAAAAAGTTTCTTAAAAAAAATTGAACCGACTTCACAAAAAGCACTAAGAAACTTAAAATAATTTTTAATTTTATATCTATTGCGACATTTGGACGTCGGTGCAAATCAAACAAACCAAACAACTACAACAATAGTGTTTAATCGTCGTTCTTTATGATCCCGTGAGGTGAAACGGTTCAGGTAGTATTATGTATTATTTTCAATTGTGGTTATGAAGTTGTTTTATTTGTTTAATTTGCACCGACTTCAAAATGTCGTAATAGATATTAAATTAAAAATTATTTTAAGTTTCTTAGTGCTTTTTGTGAAGTCGGTTCAATTTTTTTTTTAAAGTATTTTATTTTTCACTTTTTAGTGTCGTCTACTCTGTATAACAGAAAAAGAACCATCGAAATCGGTCGACGCGTTAAAAAGTTAAGTTCAACCCCCCACCCGCGTTTCGAATTTAGACTAACCCCCTTCTACTACACCTCCCTAGACCAAATTTAGGTTACAAAGTTAGGTTTCACCCCCACCCCACCCCACCAAAAATTTTTTTGACATGGTACCAATCGGTGAACATACTCTACCTAGCAAAAAAAGAATCATCAAATTCAATTCATAATTGGCGGAATGATCGCGTAACATACATACAAAACAAAAGGTGGCACTAACAATCTTCTTCTTAAGCCGCATACGGCAAAATAAGTTACAGGAATTAAATAGAATAATTTAAAAACATTTAATAAAATCTATGAAGCTTTCCTAGACAGGAATGCCCACTATCAATTTAGTTGTTTACTGGCAAACTTGAGTGTGAATCTTGAAAATGCTAATCTGATTACCAGCTCTGCAATGGATTAGTTTCGAAAAATATGCTGAAGCTTCCCACAGGAATAGCTTTTGCACATTTATGGAGTAATTCCTGGATATACCCACGTTTTTAATTTATAGTATTTTTATGTTGAAAGTTTGCTGAGTTTAAATTTGAAAATTATATTGTTTTGTAATCTTTACGTAAATTATTTTGAATATTATTTCTGTTTTCGGGCAGTATTTGATTTAGCAGGAAATAAAACTTAATTTTAAAACATTTAACTTTTACACTTTTAAGTAGAAGGTGTTTGAAAAGAAGGTTGGTGATAATTTTGTTCCTTTTAAGTGGATATCTAGCAGTAAAACTTTATAAGATGTACGTTAAAATGTAAGACTGGTATTTTCCATCGTAAAAAATGTCATACCCCGATAGCTGCATAGGGAGATAGACCCCCCCCTTCAATACAACTTTTTTCGTTTCTCACCTAGATCTACCACAACCTTCATTTTTGCACACACGCTGTGAAACACCCTGTATATAGTTTTAATTATAATATATTTTTATTTTATTATCCTGCATTGCTTTATTAGGGTATTTGGTATCTTGCCGTATGGGCATGGATCTCCTCCATGGGGAGATGGAACTTGGAACTAATTTTGAAATACCATCCTTTCTACACTAGATATTACTTGATACATAATTTTTATGAAATTCTTTAATTAACTAAAATTTCAAATACACTCCACGGAATAATTATAAACAAAAAAAATTACAAAAAAAATTCAAATCTTTTTTTCTTGATAACAAAAAAAATTCAAATTTTTCTATATTTTTAAACTTAAATTTTATTATTTCATTTCATTATAGGTACTTTAATTTACATTATATTTGAAAACTAATAACATTTATGATCATTGTGTACAAAAAAAATTTAAAAAAGATCCGAAATAATTATATTGTTCTACTAAATTCATATGAATAGTAACTGTTTTATACCATGTGTGGCCACCGTGATTATTTTTAACCTCTTCTATCCCCCTCGGCATCGACTTGATTAAACTATGGATTGATTAGCTCCTTTACATTCGTATACTGACGCCCATGATGAAAAACTTTGGCCGATAATATGAACCACAAGTTCTCGATTGGATTGAGATCCGGTCTAAGTGCGGGTGAATCGAGAATAGGTATACTGCGGGACTCTAGAAAGTCTTTAGTTTACCTTGAACAAGGAATCGCTGCATTATCGCGTTGAAGTATAAACTCCGAGCTAGCTTTCTTCTCTCTGCATTTGATTAATACGTCATCTATTACTTGAATGTAGTATTCCGAGTTCATCCGAGTTGACATGAAGCAGCCTTATACGCCATTCCAGGCCAAATCATGAGAGATCCTCTTCCAAAATTTTCTGCGCTTTCGCTTTTTTCTTTTGAAAACTTTGTCCCGCCAATATTTATGCGCACCGCCTGGGCCAAAAATTACTTACTACTAGATAACTGGCTCCCTAAATTACCAGCTAGTGTTAAAAAAGTAACACTGCCACCACAGTAAAACGAAATAAATCCAGCTTTTAAAGTCATAAGAATATCCATGCAAATAAAGAGTACAGGTAGTGTGCAGTCATTTACTCCTGTCAAAATTATTTGAGAGAATCGCTTACTCGTGTCAAAATTCTGTTCTCATCCGGAGAGAATCACAGACTTCTGTCAAAAAAGTACCGCCAAATCTACCATCAATACCATCAATAAAAAGAATTCATGTAAAGCACATGAGTGAGCTAGTTACTTGTGTGCGTAAGAAACTTTCAAACCGTCACTGTATTCTGATCTTTTAATGAGTGAGTACATTTGTAAATGCATATAAAAAAAAGTATAAACTATCCCGGAAAAAAATTTTTAGTTCTGACTGCAGGGTTGCCCGATGCGGGAAATGTACAAAAGCAACCAAAAATTGTTCACTGCTTTTTTTCGAAGGCGTTTATCTAGTAGTAAGTAATCTTTAGTCGGGGCCATCAAAATTAAATTTCTTTTCATAAGTGAATACTTCCATTCTTCGTCCCAGAAACGGTATTTTAGGGCAAATCGGAGTATAGCCTTTTTGTGTCTTCCTTCGAGGGATGGTTTTTGTTGGACTGGTATTTGTTGTACTCTCTGTACACCTACTGCCAAGTTCATTTGCACCCGAACTTAATTAATTTTAAAATACAAAAATGCTGGAAAAGCACTTGAGCCGAATGAATTTGGCATTAACTCCAAAACGAATCTGTTCAAAACTCGAGCAGAAAAAATTTATTAATTTATTGCCTATATACATGTAATATGTAACAGACTCATATACTGTAAGCAGTTTAAAATAGGTTATTGAAAATCCTTTAATTAAAAATAAACACAAAGTCCATTTTTACTACATTTAACTGTACCTAATCGCTGTGATTAATAATAAAATCCCTGGCCTATTCCAAAAATATCCTTTATAGATACGTTTAAGTTGGAATAGGTAAGATATAAATTGCAATAATTAAGAAAAGTAAGCGAATCAATATCACTAAAAGCTTCTTTTTTACTTTATTTGCTGAAGTGATTGGGCCTCGCCCAACCTATAATGACTTCGTTTTAGTGTGCTGAGTGTATTCGATTTATTTAAGTTTCCATTTGGCTCTTATTCGCGGCATGTAACAATTTCCCTTCAATGTGATTGATAAAATTTTTGATAGTGCAGTTTTTTATTGCAGAGTGATATATTGCAATATATCACGATTTGGAAATAACGCAAAAAAGGATATTGTGATAAAGAAGTTGTTATCGTCCTTAATCGACTTTACTATTGCTATGCTCGACATAAATGTAAGGAACTAACACTTTTTTAAATTTGCTTAAAATTCAGCATTTTATTATAAAACTAAGTTCATCTAATAAGCTACTCATTCTTTTAATGATTAAGGTAAATATGAATTGATTCCAAAATAAAGGATTTCGTGGAATGTTTTTAATTAAGAAAAAACTTCTACATCCGTCTTAAATTCTCCTTATAGCACCAAAAATTAAAGAAAACCTTATCTATAATAAATTACTATTTAATAGCAGCAGTAATTAAGAAGTATCTTTAAATCTCATGTGATTTCAAGTTAAGCTCAGTAAAATCCATTGGGAACTTAACATTAAATGAGCCTTCCCAAGAGATTGCAGAGATTTTTCTATGGATGTAACACAGTTCTTTTAATCCTTCGGGCACTCCGCAATCTTAAAGGGATGTCCAAGAGATCTCTGATGTGTGTGCAAAGGAAATTGGATTTTTTTGAACATACAGTATAGGTATTTTTATAAAGTTATCAATAAATAAAAAAAAGCATTCTCAATTCTTACGAGATTTTGGATTGTCGAGATTCTTTTCTTACTAAGAGTTGTGGTTTATCAAATTAAATCTAACGACATTAAAAATATAATAACAAAACTCCATTGTATTATTTGTAGTTTGGTCCTTATTGGAAGCAATGAATCGGAAACAAAGAAACTTAAAGGCTCTACTAACATTCTTGCTTTACCTATAACAAAGTTAATTAAGATCTCGTTTTGAGCCTTCTGTATCGTGAGAGGTAAACATGTAGCCATAATGGTGGAACTATAGTGTTAGTCCTGTCACTTCTAAATTATTAGGGGAAAAAAGTTGAAATTTTGCATTACGTTTGAGTTTGATGGTCCACGAATAGCCCAGGAGTAAATGTCTGAATATTTTGACGCTACTAACTTTTTAAATATCTCTTATAGGTTCTTCAACAACAATTTTGAAATGTTTCTTATAAGTTCCTCAAAAAAACCTACAAAAATTGCCTTTTTTCGAGTGCGAGAAGTAGAATGACCCCTTATCTGAATCGATTACTAATTTAAGATGTCGGTAGTTTAATTTGTACATTAAAGTGTCGTCGCCGGTGTTGTAATGTGTTATCCTTCCGTTCCAGAGGTTCAGGGATCGAGTCCCACTGTCGGCATGGTTGCATTCTACTGACACCTTAAACCCTTCTCTCGAATCGGGTGAAGTCTTCTTCCACCCCATGCCCCATATTATATTACGAGTACTAGTGAGAGAGATCATGCATAACAGTACCTCAGTAGTAAAAGCCGAGTTTTCTAACAATGTCACCAAAAAGGAAAAGAGACGTTAAACAAGATTGTATTTTGTAATGTTTATATTTTTGTTTTGTATACAGAATATTATTGTACTTTGCTCGCTGTTTATTTTAATATCTACATAATAGAAACATACTTTTGGACTATCATCGAAACCAATTTCAGGATAACTGGCTCTCCATTCAGTATCAACTTATATGTTATTGTCGTCCATGAGTGGGGGCCAGAAACCAAATTAACTTTAAATTTGTCTAACACGGTGCCAAATATCTTCGATGATCGGCATAAGTATGCCATTGCAACGTTGAAAGATAGCGGTGACACATGATAGACGGTAAGTGACAAGCAAAGATAATTAAAAGCTAGCTAAGACTGAACCTAAATACAGTATAGAAGACCCCAATGCCGGACAGGTAAAAACAATCGGTTGTTGTGGTTAAATGGGAAATTCGGGATTTATCCACCTCATTAAATAGATTCAATAATACCTACTAAATTTTTTTTTAAGTTTTAACGAACTGAAAATTAAATAGACATATGTCAAATCAATCAAGTGTAGGGGAACATGGTTGCACAAATTGCAATATATGTCTATGTCTAAAGTATATTGCATAATACAAATAAAAATTAAAAGTTAATCGTGAACTGAGACGACCAACATAGAAGTAAAATTACTGTCTCAGCATTTTTAATGCCACAATTTGTTTTTTTTTTTAGTATAAAAAATTTAAAAAATAAAGGTAAAGTGTAACGAAAACTCATAAGACTTCGAAAGTAGAATGTTCTTTCATTGTAATCTTTGCCTATTACCGTTTACGGATTCTTATTAATTTACAATTACTTAATAACCCAACATTACACTCTTTTTATAATCGAATCAATGTCCACTTTTTCAAAGTCTTCTTGCTCCTTCGTCATTAAAATAAACGCTTCTAATTTCTCCTGAGTCATACTCGTTTAAAGACGATTTATTATAAACTTCAGTATTGATTAACAAGCCAACTTGTGTATAAGATCTCTCCCTAGAAAAAACTTTCTTTCCCGTAACCCCTTTTTGGGCATGGAGCATGGGTCGAAAGAACAACGATTGCAAGTTGACCTACAATTTAAAGTAGATTCCGAACTATTGGCATTTTCTCTCCAACCCCCATGGTCCTTTTATTTTAATCTGTTGTCGCGTACTCTACCGACGACTTAATATTTGTCTGTGTATAAGATAAAAACAATATACATTTGTAGGCCAGACCTGCTCAATTGTATTTGGCACTTGGTGGAAATATTTTTCACTTAACATTGTTTTGTTTTGAATAAATAAAACACTTGAATATTTTCCACAGTTAACAATTTATTTATTTAATAAATTTGAGCTGACGCGTTTCGTCTTATCGGGACATTTTCAAAGCTTCAACTGAAAGTTCTGCTAATTTGAAGTCTATGAACTACCAATTGGTTCGGACAGAGTGTACTGTTAACCTCAATAAAATAAATAAGTGATACTATACCATTAAAATTGCTATACAATTATAATTACAATTTATGAGGATGTTAAGCTAACTATAAATAGATTATCTAAAAGAGAACTTTTATTTGTTAAATCAATCTGATCATTTACCAAGAAACAACCATCGTTTTTAGCCTTCCTTATTTCAAAAATTTCTAGTTTGTCAAGAATTTGAGTATCATCGGTTCGGTGAATTAGCTCTAGATTGTCTATCTTAGTAGTATGACCCGTGTCAATTAAATGTTTAGAAAGGCCCGAAGAAGGTCTATTGTGTTTAGCGGATGTAATATATTCCTTAAACCGAGTTTCTATGCTTCTTCTTCTTCTTTTAATCTTCTTTTAATCTTGTCCGTGAACTAGAATAAACCATTAATTTTCAACTTTTTTAGCGTTCCGTACCAAAAAGGTAAAAAGGGAATCTTTACTACTAGGTAAAGTGAGATATTACACATGAAAGGGCTTCATTTTCACATTATAAAATATATTTTCATTTTCTTTTCTGTTTTTGCTTATGATGAAATACTTCTAAAAAAATACCATTCCTGCCACATTATCTCCGAAGTTAGCAAAGTGAAAAAACTGAAATAATGTCAACTTTAGTTATGGGTTTATGTAAATATTACAGCAAAAATAAAATGATATACAAAACTAGCACATTTTTAAGAAATAAGCAATCTTCCAAGGTACAGAAGCCTCGGTGCACGAGTCTGACTCGCGTCTTTCCGGAATTTTTGTTGTCCCTTTTGTTATCACCCTAACTCTAGTTCACGGAAAAGATTAAAAGACTTTTTTGAAAAACAATTTTTTATTGTTTTTTCCGGGATCTTTGGAGTGGGGGAATGATGGCAGCCGAAAAGACGAAAAGTTTCTATATAAAAAATATTAATTTGCAAACATTGCCATGTAATTGGGTGAAGTTCTTCTCCTAATTAAGGCTTACAAGAACTACAAAGATTAACGATGCATCCATTTTTTAAATACATACAAGATATTTTTTTATGCCAGTGCACAATATATTTACAAATGCACTTTTGTGTAATTTTCTAGAAAAATCCCTAAATCTAAAATCTTTAATTCCATTAGCAAGACTTAACGCATATTTTCTTCCGACGATCACTATTGCTGATAATATTACCACAACTTTTACTTTTGCTTCGAGGAGGGATGAGGAATTTCACGAGATAAACACCACGAAACTAATCTTACTTATTTTATTTGTAAAGTCGATGTCTTATGCCCTTGTCTTTGTGGAATTATGACTTTCTTTAAATTTATTTATAATAACATTAGGCAAACAATAAATAAAAGCCTTCTATTTCATTAGCATAATTATAACCATAATATAATATATAATGGACTTTTGGATAATCCGTGGATCATGAATTCTCAGCGAAATTTAATCACGCATTGAATGCGCATAGAATCGCTTGAAAAAGCGATAAAAACACCCAGAACAATTGTGTCAAAAGCTTTTAACAGCCCTGCAATGAAAGAAAAAATTAAACTTCAGGTGAGTTCATGCACTTGCTTCTATTTCAAAAGCAAATAATCAACGAACTCGTACATTGCTATAGAGAAAACTGTTGCTGCTATTCTCTGGTACTGAAAACTATACGATGAGCTTACACGTAGAGAAATTTTTTCGCATGCACAACGTCCGCGGGTTAGTTTATCCTCTCAGGCTTTAGTTCCGTACTTTTGTTAGTTGACTCTTGCCTGACTTAGTAGAAGAAATAAACTTAATGGATCTTTCAAAATAAAAAGACATACGAGAAGCGCAATGTTGCAATTGGAACATAGAGCCTGGGAGTGTTGCTGTGTAGGAATAGCGTTTAAATCGAAATTTTAGTGCAACCATTTTCAAAGTCCAGACCATAAGTTTTGCAAGCACGATGCTAAATACTGCAATTGTGATAAAAGTAAGTAACAATGTTTAAAACTAAAACTTTTGGGTTACCATAGATAAAATGTCCATGAGAACACAACTGTAAAAGTTAGTTAAGTTAATTTAATTTAATTAGTATTAAGTGGTTTTATTTCTGTACGCCTTTACGAATACCTGCTTCAATCGATATATTTTCCGCGACACTGGTTTATAAATTTAGCTAGATTTTTCTAAGAAACCAAAAATTATATAGTAAAACTAAATCTAGCTTGTCATTTGTTGCTTGGTTGGAGTAACTCCTAAATCTATATCCATCAAAATTGTCAGAATTCACTCTACTAGACTTGTAACGAAAGCACACATCCCGCAAACGAATGTGAATGTGAAAAAAAATGCAAAATAAAAGCGAAAGATTCAATTTTTCAGATGTACGATGAAGTAGGATTGGATTTGGATTGATAATTACAGTTATAACTTGATTTGTATACTCAGCAAGCACTTCAACCCCTGTTGCTCCTGCGTTCTGCTACCATTTTGACTAGGATTTGAGCTTCTGAATAATTTTCAAGCACTTCCCACCAGAGCTGCCACTTAGT
Source organism: Leptarthrus brevirostris (assembly GCA_964036015.1). NCBI lineage: Eukaryota > Metazoa > Arthropoda > Insecta > Diptera > Asilidae > Leptarthrus > Leptarthrus brevirostris. The sequence continues at coordinate 99,903,040 of OZ038373.1, forward strand.
TACAATTGTAACTAATTGATTACATTTTCATATAGAAAACAAAATTAGTTACATTTACAGTTTTTACTTCCCATTTGGCACGTTTTTAACAAGATTTTTTTGAAATGTGCTAAAGTGCCAAAAAATATTAGCAACAGAATTTATCTCGGGTCTTTTAAAGAATTTATAAATGAAAATCTGAATCTGGTGCTTCCAGTGTAATTGAAAAGGTGAAACAAGACAAGAATTTTACATTAAGTTATGTAGGGAAATACTAGGATGCTTTGATTTTGCTGATGTAAGTTTAAATTTATTAACTTATGCGGAGACGTTGAGCCGCATGACCACCATGTCATAGGTCCCAGGTTCGAGACCAGGTCTGCCCGTGAGCTTTTATTAAGAAATTAAAATAATCTATTCCGTCTCTGGGATGTTGTCTAGCTCGCAGCAATGCAAAAAGAAGACTTTCAAGTTTCCTCACTTCCCTTACCCTAATTCCATTCCGGCCAAAACGATGCTAACGCATCAAAGGCTTGTCACCAAGGATTTGGCCACATCGTATAAAAAAAATAATTCCAGCTTTTTCTAATATTGCTAACAGATGTGATTGGGAGGATATTAATACTGAATGGAGATTGTTAAGAGCTTCGGGAGTACAGTTAGACCAGGGTAATTTGTTAAATTTTGGTCAGATATTGCAAAAATAAAAAATGATCTCCATAAACGCATGGTTCCAAAGCTACACACTGAAATGTTAAGCATCCTTTCTTTGCCAGACAGTTTGCTGACTTAAACCTGATAAAAACTAAAAAGACTAATTCTTGTAATGTCGTAATGCTAGAATCTTATTACCTGGACAAAAGTCTGATCCGAAAAAATTCATTTGGACGCCTAATTTTGTGCCATAAGGTTTCTTTAAACGCAAATATAACTTGCAATATTTTTAACATAGAAATATGCTATTTTATTGCCTTTTTAAATCTTTCAATATTTCCAGCAGTTTTTTAACTAACAATAAGGCGCAATACGGAAAATATAGGTATGCACATTGTTTTTTTTTATTTTGTAACAAAGATATATAGGAAAATATTTACATTTGTCATTATGAATATTATATCATTACTGTAAAATCCGCAAGCATCAGTACTTGTAGATAATTAAGACATATATCTTTGATTAGAACAAATTAGGTATTGTAGAAATCTATCAAAAATTAAATGTGATATAGCTAATTTGTGACATAGGTCATAGTTAAGTATTTTTTGATTATTATTTGATAGTTTTGAATTGTAATGTTTAAAAAAGAGAATTTTATTTGATAATAATAAACTAATTAGAAAATACATGCTTTAAAAGCAATTTTTTGTCAATTATTATTTCTGCAAGTTGAAAGAAAGGTTTTTATATAAATTTCGGCTGAAAGGTTTTTTTTATATATACAATGTGGCCAAGCCTAGTGGACAACCCTTTGATGCGTTAACATGGTTTTGTCCGGAAGGGAATTCGGGTAAGGGAAGTGGGAAACTTGACAGTCTTGTTTTTGCATTGCTAAAAGACACTAGACAACAGCCCAGAGACGAAGTAGATTATTTTAATTTCTTAATAAAAGCTCACGGGGAGACCTGGTCTCGAACCCGGGACCGGTGGTCGAGCCGGTGGTCGTCCCGCTCAACGTACTGATCCAACTCCGTCTCCGGCTGAAAGGTGAAGTAAAATCTATTTATGTACAACTTATTGGAAATTGAACTAAAGGATAGCTTGGTTTTTTAGAAACGTGTTATTATATAAATCATGTAACATATGTATAACTGGTAATGTATTTTTATAAAAAGTTATTTACTAGCTGTAACTAATGGGGTGGGAGGGTTATTTGATAGATTTTTCTTTTCTTTTCTTTTCTTTTAGCTTCACAATTTTAAGAAGATCTAAATTCAGAATTTATTTAGCAAGTGGCAGCATTGCGTTCCCACCACTTTATTTTCTCTCTACTCTCTTAAAAGCAACAACAACTAAGGTTAAGCTGAAAAGCTTTCACTATGAGCAATGACGTCAATTTGAAACGATTTGAGATAACAATTAAGCAGGAGCAGTATAATATACAGGGTGTTTCACAGCGCGTGTGCAAAAATTAAGGGTCTGGTAGATCTAGGTGAAAAAGAAAAAAAAAAGTGTATGGGGGGGGGGGGGGGGGGATTATCTACTTATCTGTTATTTTTAACGATTTTGTAAAAGGCTTTTTGGTCTTTTCGCCTGCATGAATATTCTTAATAAAAGTGATATTAGCGTAGCTATAAATTGTTATTATGGCGCTCTTAGCTTATGTTTGGCTAACTGAGTTTCTGTTTCTAAATGTAGCGGCTCGCACTTATCTCAACCTTAGGTTGCCTTGGAAGGCATTTAAAAAACTTAATAAACAAGACTTGGATCAGGTTTTGCTTCTCAAGGAGCGACTCCGACTACTCTTCTTATTCATTATATGGTAATTATATAAGATGGAATTCTATAAGCTGAATCAGTGCTAGAGATTTGTTAATTCCAAGCGTAATTTTTTTCATGGTGAGTTTGAGAGTAATGAAACTTTGACGGCTACCAACCTCTTTGGTTAAATCTTTAGGACTGTGTTTTTGGACGAAGACTACAATAATAAAACAGAGTAAAATTCTACGCACTTCGCGAAACTGGCACCAGCTTATTGGGCATTCAAAGGCCTTATGATTGACGAAGCCACTTTTTTAAATATACCTCCATGTCTCTTTAATTAAAAATTGTAGTGCAACCCTTTTTCGTATTCTCTCTCCCTGGTGTCTTTCCGTGATTATTATTTAACAAAAAAAAAAAAGGATCAAATGTGATTTATCGAATCTTATGACTATTGCTAACTTATCGTATGTTGTCAAGATTTTTGAGGCCTTGGTTTTCAACGTTCTTCATTTTCATTGTAAGCCTTTCCTGAGCTCTTTTCAGAATGGTTTCACTACAATTAATTTATTGGAATTATTTAACTTGTATTCCTGCCATTGAGTAAGCAAGTGGATGGTGACTTTAGTAAGAACTTGGACAGAATCAATCATAGGATTCTTTTCTTAAGTTATCTTTGCTTGGGTTTCCTTTCACCTTTGTAAATTAGTAAGGCTTTTATCTGTCAGGATGTATGGAAATGATTTTATTCCCAGGTGTCCCCTTTAATGAAATTCTTAACACATTTGGTGTGTTACTTTTCATAATTTATGAAAGATTCCCGAATTCTTTGCTATGCTAACGATACCAACATGCTTTATAGCGTTTTATGTGTAAAAGACTCTGCTCTTTCCAATTCTAATAGACGCCTTCTATAATTGGTGTTCAATTTATCTTCTTCGCTTGAATATAGGCAAATGCACCAATATGTCATTCTCTCGTAAAAAGAACCCTCTGCACTTTCGACTTCATCATAAACGGTTGCGTCTTAACCAAACTGGACTGATCTTTTTAGTCATACTCAACACCATGTTTTCTTTTTAGCATCACATTTATGGTATTGTAAATACGGCTAACAAGTATCCTTTAAATCTTGTCCATATAAGTCGCATTTAGCATCCAGCATCGGTTTATTTGATTTTCCTTGTGTGTCTTTCCTTGGTCTAACCCACCTCGTGTGACTGTGGATTTGTTTTAACTTGGGCTTGTTTCTTTAGAAACTCTCTGGGCGCTCTTAATTCACCTGAGCCTTCAGATTCCCGTTAACCCTAGCGGGGCATGATGTGGGAGAAGAACTTCACCCGATTCGAAACAACAAATACACCTGGACCTACAATTTAAAGTGGCTTTCAAACCAACGATATTACTCTGGGGTAGTGTAGGAGAGCATCTTAAAATAATATTCGTAATTTTAATTCTTTTGAAAAATCCGTATGAATGTAACTATTAGTGTTCGCAGCCATTTTTACTGCTTTTTGTTTTTAACAAAATGGCGGCGGTTTAATTTTTTTTATTTCTAAGGAAATTTCTTATTCAAGTGGTCTCAAAAAATAGTAATTATCAAAAGTTTGAAAATCGACTACACACAGACTGCGATTGCGAAAAAAAATTAAGTTTTTAATAATTTTTTTTTCGTACGACGTGGCCGAAGCCTAGGGGACAAACCTTTGATGCGTTAGCATGGCTTTGTCCAGAAGGGAATTTAAGGTAAGGGGAGTGGGGAAACCTGAATGTCAGCCCAGTATATAGACTGATTGGATTTTTTAATTCAATTTTAAAAGCCCCCGGGGAGACCTGGTACCGAACCCGGGAACCATGGCATGTTGGTCGGCTCAACCAATTGATCCAACTCCGTCTCTTAATTGGTCTTAGAGTTTTTGGTGGGCCAAGATCGAAAAAATTGGTTATGATATTCTCTAAAACAGAGGAGCACCGTGTGCACAGCAACCGACTTGATGAACAACTGCATAATGACTACATTTTCAAACTTCATACACTTAACGCATAGAATTTTACATGCTGATGAAGATAATCCTAATTGTATTTGTCTTGCGAACTTCAGAGAAAAGAACTTTGGTCTTACGCAGGTCGGTTCCGGAAGAGTGACAATGTAATAAACCTTTGATAATAACCTAATATTAACCCTTAATAATAAGTTAGAGAAACTGAGAAAAAAATGAAAATGTATGTATGTATGTTTATGTATATTTTGGTAATAAAAAACAGGACGTCCGTGTTCGTAATTCTCATTACATATGAAAATTAATTATTAACTCAAATGTATTGTGAAGGCACAAAATAGTTATTCTATTAAGAGCCTAACGAATAATTATTTGGATATCAAATTACGCACGATCGAATAACAAATATAATTTAAAATTCAAATATGGAGCACCAAATAACAAATAATTATTTACGAATAAGTTAAAATAAATTTGAAATCACATACAAATTGATTTAAATAATTTTTGATTGAAAATTTATTCTAATAATGCTCATCACTGGATTGGATAACGGACATCGGGGTTTCTCTAGAAAAGATAGGGGAGTAGGGAGGGGGATTTTCTATGACACTTGCAGGCTACTAGTCGCCGTGCAGGATTTCCACCTACATTACTTAAAGGGCTGTAGAGCTAAAAGCAACCAGCTTAATTTAAGGAGTAGTGAAGTTTAGTACAATAGGTCTAATTGGCCGTGACGCTTCAGCAGCTACCGCTTCCACATTAATTTAACCTTGTATATCAACGTGCGTAAGATATAAAAGTACGCAGTATCTCAGAAAATCATCAATTATGTAACTAATAAATGGAGGAATATTCTTTTTCAACTGTGCCCATAAATTATGTAAGTGTAACCATATTCGCATCGTTGTAATAGTGCGAAACAATAAAAAACTCACTTACTATTATTACATTTGTTTTGCGTTTTCATTTTTCTTTACATATGAGTGTATGTCACGGCCATTTCAAATTTTTGTGAAACTATAAGTATAGAACCCCCTCCTACAAAAGCTGAACTGCGCCGGTTTAGCAGTCTAGTGTTTTCCTATAGTTTGCTACGCACAATTAATACATGAATTAAAATCTGAACATGAACGACCATGTAACATATAACTTCAACGAATTTCAACAAAGAAGTCAATAATGCGATCATAATTAAAAATTACCACTTAATTGAAGTCTCAATCGACTCTAGTAATAAATTTACCTTATTAACCTACCTACGCTTTCTTTTAATTCCACCAACAATTTTTCACACTCAATAATTTTTCACAAATCAATAATTTAAAATTAAATGTCATTTCATTGGTTTCAATTTGCAGGATACGAAATCACTAAAGGGAACCCGCCGCGAACGTCATGAGTATAATACTTTTCCACAGGCACAGTCAATTTGCTTTCTATTAAAAGTATCAAATCATTCCATTTTCTACAAATCAAATAGAATTTTATCAGTTTTTCACTTCATTTACTTGATATTGAAAAAATTGCGTTCTGCTCAAATAAGGACGATGCCTTTATTTGAAAAAGAAAACAAAATTATATCCGTTTACTGGAGTAAAGGGCATTATGATACCTACTACGTACACAATAATTACTTTAAAAAGTTATAATTAGCAGAATTACACCACGAACAAGAGATATCAGTAGAAATGAGGCAGTGAAAATGGGTACAAATCCTCCCTCCTGTGATGAAGTTCTCGTTTAAACTTAATTTGGTAGGATAATGAAATTTGCATGGCAAATCCAATTAAAAACCGAACAGGACACTCCACAATTTTTCAAATGGCCATGTATGCTCGCTGCGTGTGGAAATTAATTAAAACTGGCTCATTTCGCTTGGAGTATGATCCGTCATATTTGTGTTTGCACGCGACGTACCACTCGAGATAACGTGGTGAAAGTGTTTGCTGCTTTTGTATCGTTTATTTTGAAAGGTTACTATATTTTCCTTGAATGAATAAATACGATATAATCAGGCATAAAAGTAAAAGAGTTATTTTAAAAGTTTACGGATTTAAATTTAAATAACGAAGGTATTCCAATTACATGTACCTTTTGCGAAAGTGTTCACTTTGAATGATTGACAAGTAAGTACATAAGTTGGGTTTGCGGAACTGGCCGTCGGGGTTTAAGAACTACTCCATCATGCTATCGTGCTATGTTCGACTTCCGCGGCGAGCACCCTTTGGTTCGTCTCAAATAGCGGATTAAGCTTAAATTATTTTACAGCTCACAGATACAGATAATTTCGGTAATTCAGAATTAAGTAATAATTTACTCGTCTTCTTTTAAAGCGCAATATATTTTGTTATTCCACCTCGCCGAATTTCACCTTGTCATGGTGAAGGGTACGCCCAATTACTCTCGCAGCGATGTCGGCGGAAGTCTAGCAGAAAATGAATATGGGCCACGAAGTGGACATACGGACTAAAAAAATAACTGTTTCCTGCACGACCGGAGCGAGGAATAAACTTATGTTTAGGAAACGCAATAGTCAGTGGCTGCAACTGGGAATTGGGAAAAGCCGCTAAACGCGCTGGAAAAGACGGAAGAGAAAACTGTCTACCTGAGCAGAAAGGTCAGGAACTCTGGAGGGCAAACCCTAGAAGCCAAACGGGTGGAATCTCTGCTATGTACCAGTGCTGCCACTTGCCAAATAAATTCAGTAACTGAATCTTCTTAAAATTGTAACAAAAATGCACGAAATTATGGAAAAGTGTACCTACTTCCAAAATGTGTTTGTGAAGCTATAAAGTACATGAATTGTAAGAAAAATCTATTGAATAACCCTCCCACTCCATTAGTTACATATAGTAACAAAAAACAAACTTTTTATAAAAAGCATTGCCAGTTATACATATGCTACATGATTCAGGTAGGCCAAAAGCGTGCGTAATTGTTACTTAAGAGGTAAATGATCTTTCTATTCCACAGATTAGTGATAGAAACTACGTAGCTGTCCAATGGAAAGGCGGCAAAGGAATGAAATAAAATAAGCTACTGTTGGTAGTAGTATATCTGCCGTATGAAGAAAATCTGCCTCCAACGGATATTCTAAAATGCGCAGTCGAATATGCACGGCAAAAATACCTAAAAATGACCATCGGCTCCGACGCGAACGCACATGAAATAGTGTGGGGTAGCACCAACAAGAATGACAGAGGTAGGTCCCGATTTTAATGTTTAATTAAGTCAGAACTAGTTTTTACAAATAAGGGCAACACGGGCATTTTTATATAGAAAAATGGAAAGCAAGTTATTGACATTATACTTGCGTATGTGGATACTTTTTGAAGTAAGTGATAAAACCCGAACTTTTTGAAACCCCAGGAAAACCAACCGGGTTAATAATAGAGAGAGAATAAACATAGAATTAAGTATAAGATATGATTATCTGGAATTGACATACGGAATCTATGATGAAATTAATAACATAGGAAATGCTATCACAATTGCATTCGAGGAAGCGTGTCCATAGAAACGACGTACAACTGTATAAAAGCAAAGATAGATGAACTCTCGACTTATGGAAATAAGGAATGAAACTAGAAAACTATTCAATTAGGCAAATAAACACCAAAGGGAGGAGTACAAAGCAATACTTAGAAAATTTAAATCTGAGTGTAGGCAAGTACAGGGGAGGCAGCTACACTCAGAAAAATACTTTGCAAATCTAAAAGCGAAAACGAACTTATCATGAACTCCTCTAACATCAATTATTCGAGAAGCTGATACTAAACAGCTTCTCGAAGAGTATCCTAGTGGATGAGGGATCGATGAGTGCAGGTACCGCCTGTAGAAAACCCCAAATAGGGGTGAGAGATAGAAAAACAGGTAAATTATTCATTTAACCGGTGCAAATCACCCGGAAGAGATGGGATATACCCCATCATATTGCAGCAAGCGGGTACCCGACTATAGAACAAACTCGCCTAACTTTTTTCTGCTTGTATAAAGAACGCTTAAACCCCTAAGAACTGGAAAGTAGTAGTAAAGTGGTAGTATTCCTAACTAAGTCCAACAAGGTCATATTAAACATCACTATATCAAATCTAGGAAGTTAGAAAAAGAAATCCTGGAATGGGCTAAGATCGTAGGATGTATGATTTTCATGATCCTATAACGTCAATGTCTCGCTGTTTATTCACAATTTATTTTTATAGCTTTTAATATGTCATGAGTTTATGTTAAGACTAGTCTTCCTTAATTTTGTTTTCTTTTATGGTCTATGTAAAGGATTTTATTATTTAAGTTAATGTTTAAGCAATGCTATTTTTAAACTGTTGTAAGTAATTTATAATGGCCAGCCTTGATGAATGTGTTTGAATGAATATATGACTTCATATATGGGTGACAACAAGCAATAATTTCTATTACAATACTTTGGCTTTTAGATTTCATAGTAAAAGTTCGCCATTTAATTGGCAAAGACCACATAGGAAATAGAGAAAAATTGATTGAGAAGAAATCAGGCAAAGATAAAAGAACTTAAATCCGTCACAAACTTCTATTATTTCGGCTTCCAAACTTTTGGGCAGTCGACATCTTAACTTATTAAAGGAACTATGAAAGGAATTTAAGTTTATGGTTTCATATCGATTGTTGAAATCAATCTTTTAAAAGTATTTTCTATTGCAATGAAAAATAAAGAATTAAATGTATACATTTCGGTTCAAGAAATTTTCCAAGTTTACATGTCTGACCGCAATATATTGGTTTAGGAGTTATTTCGCATGATAAAATATTTCTTACCTGGTACATTATAAACAATCTTACATAATTTTTAAATATTTCAACGGGATTAGAGAGCTCCAATTGTCGATATTACCACATCTAAGCGATTTTAGAATAGTTCTGAAGTATAGTTTACGCCAAAGTATTGAAGGTATCATGATTTCATATCCATAAACTTACCTAGAAAGAGAAAAATATTTCATTTTAGTTTAAGTTATTTATAAAAAGGATAAAAATACTTATATTGTTTTGCTTTTAATTTATTTACAGTTAAAACTTTTCCCAATATATTATAAATAATAATAGATATAGACAGAATATTGAACTTTTTTAGAATTTGTCATGAAATATAAAATAAATCTTGAGCATGAAACTTAATTATTATGTCGTCAATCAAGGGCGCAGCCAGGATATTATTTAGGGGTGGACAGAGGGGTAGCATAAAATCAAATCAATCAAAAGTTAATTAAATTACAAAATAATAAAATAACAAAAGTTGAATTACAAATTAAGACTGAGCATACAGAGACCATTCAATGTGGTTTCAGTAATTGTAGATCTGTCATGTTTTGCCGCGCCGCAGTGTAAAGAAAGACTTTTCGATTGTGCTTGTGGTACGTAGCTTTGCTAGAGATATTAGACTAGATTTTTTTGTAGTCAAAAAGAACGTCTCAGCCTCCTACACTACTTTTAAAAAATCCAGTTAATTTTTTTTTTAAATAGCATGGACTGTTAAGATTCATGTGCAAAAAGACTCATGTCGGTATTGAATAAATTTTTTGAGTTATATCATTTTAAGCGAAGTAAGACCTTGACGCGTAGGCAGACGGTCGAACCGGCAGCCGCTTCCCGTTCCGTGACGCGAATGGTCAGGTAAAGTTGTATACAAATACAACAGATACTTTCCAACAGTTTTTGGCGAAAATAGGGTTTCTCCAGTTGTATGACTCATTGCTATAAAGTTTTCATAAATTTCCGTTATTGCGAGAGTTCGCGTAAAAGTGCGACCGAGAAACTGCTTCAAAAAGTGCTCCTGCTTAAAATCGCACTCAGTGGAACTGGTAATAAATGCAGGACCCGGACAGCCCTTGATAAAATTTTTGACTAAATGCAATAGTGTTACAGAAATATAACATTTTGTGAATCAAATATTCGTGGACTTGGATTCGGGTTATTCGTGAATTGTGAAAACTCTCAACCACGTTATATCAACTCTTGCCCACTCACCAACAACGCCTATGAAATCAACAGACATATCATTTATGCTATAAGACTTCCTGGTGTCGGCTATGACGATATAACGAAATTTTGCGGTTTAATATACCTCTCTAAAATCTTCAACAAACAAGTTTATGACAATATAATTGATTATACATATTCTCTGTGCGCCGAAAGCTGTCGCCAATTCAGTGTTCTCCGGGGCCGCTGTTGAAGAGAAGCAGTTGACGGCAATTGCAAAAAATTTTTGCGAATCGACAGGTCTTATAGTTTCCGGAGATGGAACGTGGAGAAAACACGGGTTTTGGTCGTTACAAGGGCTCACAACTTTGATTGGTCATTATACAGGAAAAGTAATTGTTGTCGTTGAAAATCTTCCTACTGTAAACAGTGCGAGTATTGGAAAACCAAAATTGTCACCGAGGAATATGAAGAATGGATGGAATCCTATGCAGATGAATGTAGTATAAAGCATGATGGAAGCTCAGGAAAAATGGAGGTGGACGGAGTTGTAGAGATGTTCGCGAGATCAGAAGAATAACATGGCATAAAAGGTTCGTCATATATAGGCAACGGAGATAGTTAGACTTACAAAGGCATTACTGAATGACAACCTTATGGTGAAAAATTACTAAAAACGACAAAAGAATGCCTCGGACACATACAGAATATTATGGGAGCGCAACTACGTTAATTGAAGAAAGAGACAAAAGGATTAGATGGAAGAGGCAATCTCAGCAAAACTGATTGATAAGCTGGCTGAATGTTCTTTGCGGATTAGTAATACGACAAAGGACATAAAAAGAGCGAGAGAGAAAGGACATAAATAAAGCTAAAGAGCTCGAGGCTACATTGTTACATAAATCGTCGACTGATCAGAATCCGCAGCTCGATAACATTTCGCCTGGAAAAAAAGCACTCAATAAACTGCAGGAGTATACTCACAAACGATCTGCGATCTCAACGAACGCAAAACGATACGAACATCACCTGAAGAAGTTTTGCGTATGGATGAAGGTGCACTGTACGAAGCAGGAATGGCAGATTAATGGTAAGACCTGAAAATTTAGTAATTTTATGAAGAAAATTAATGTTCAATCTTTCAAATGCGTTTTTCTCCAAAATATGTTTTTCAAAATGATGTAAACGATATCTTAAGCTGTAATTGATGAATCAATTTCAAAGTTAATACCCATCTTATAAGAAATAATAGTTTTCGTCTGTTTGACGTAGGATTTTTTCGATATCTTTTCTTGTTAAATAAATATTAGGTTAAATAGCACGTACTTTTGAGGCACAAATGAAAAAAACAATTTGAAATTTTTTTTTTCGTAATCTAGGAGGAAAATTAAAAAACCACTACGTTTGACCACGCATTAAAAAACTCATCAGACGCAAAGGATTATAAATTGATTAAATTTTGAAAATTTTTCAATAAAAATTTCTACACACACTCCTCAAGATGTAAGTAAAGCCATACAAAAAAATCAATAACATTGCATGTAGAGTTTTTTCAAAATGACCTCCCAAAAATTGGCCAGGTTCGAAGCTGCTCACAATAGGATAACCCCTTAAGGCTTCTTTTTTATTTTTTTATCACATCAGACCTTATACCATATTTCATCCTCATTAATAATATTTTCAATATTGTCATCCTCAAAGGAATTTGCAGGGGCTTATTTTTAAATTTATTAAATGTCACTTTTAAAATTGAACTAGGGTGCAGCAAAAATAGAGAATAAAGATGTAGATTGTCTTCTGAGATATAACTTGTTACAACAGTTGTCGCTAAATTAAGCTTCTAGAAAATTAAAATGCTTGTGCTAATGTGTTACATGAGGAGCACAAATAATTAAATGATTAATTTTTCACAAGACATCATGCATATGGTAGGATTTACTTTTTCTAAACAGAGACTAAGAGAATTCCAAATTATTACATTTTTTTTCCTTATCTATGCTTATAGTAAAATCTTAGGGAGGCCACGTCATAGTTTAATAGCCATTTTTTATCAAAATAGTATTTGTAATTACGTTCATAATTAAATAAATGTAAAGTACCCCGATTGACTGTTGGTTTGATACCTTTCTTGTTTAAAGAAGCAATTCGAGGCGGTTGATTATCATTGTAATTTTATGAAATCTATTTATTAAAAAAATTGAATTTAATTTGTTGTTACCCAAAGGCTGTGATGGGGAGAAGCTGCCCCATTTTTCCAATTCTGGCTAAGCCTATGCCGTCAATATTAACCCACAATAAAATTGCTGTCCAATGGATATATAGGGTGGCTCATCGGATATGCCGGATTTAATTTAAAAATTAAGCAGTAAATTATTATTTGATTGGGCAATTTTTATTGATTTATAAAGTAGACATTAATGGTTAAGTGCGCAAAAGTGGTATCTCCAAAAATCTTGGTTTTGAGTTAAAAGCTTTTGAAAGTTGATGCCAACTAATCAGATATAGAAAGTGTTAGTCCTTGTGTGTTGATTATTTGACAATAAATATACAACAGTTTATTTAAAATGGATATTGATTGATTTGGTGGTAAAGTCCCTGTAATGTTTTTCGATGGTATACAACATTTGTAAGTCGATCCGATAGAGTCTACTTAGGTCTATATTCTTTGGGCAGACTAAAATATAGGCTCAAAGCACCAAACATTATTAAAAAGTAAAGATACAAGATTTGTGAACTTAACCGTCGGTATGTTGAAATGAATTATAGAGTACGATGTCGGCCAAAATGTGTTGGCATACACTGGCCTTTTTGATCAAATTTTCGAAAAGTTTTTGAAAGGCATTTGGTGCAAATTTGGAAATAACGTTGGATGCCTGTTTTCAGTTCAGGAATTGTTTGTGTAAGTTGCAAGACCTGGAACCAGGAAAAAGGTGTCTTAACTAATTTTTAGCTTCTCTTGCTGTATGGCACGCGGAACCATCCTGCTTGTGATGTGATTTAAAGCAAATATTGTCAATTTAGGTTGTGCCCTAATTTTTTACAGTCTCATCCCAATACAGAAAGTTGGGCGCAATGACATTATTGCTGACAACCAAATACGTACGTAAGAGGAAGAAATCAGCTCATTTGTTGTCGAACACTAACGAACAGTCTTGCCAACATTTTTTTGCAAATGAGCACTAAAACTTGCAATTTTCAACAAGTCTTTTCAAGTCTTAAGTTTTGAACACAAAAAGATCTCTTTTAGGCTAACTTCAATTCAATACTCTTTAATTTAACATGAATAAATTGTAATTTGTATTAATTGAAAAAATTAAAGAAGATGGAAACATTTAAGATATACAGGGTGTTTCACATTAGTGCTATCAAAAATCGACTATTTGGTCGATTACGCGAACCTTAGAATCGTTAAGACAGAATCGAATTACCCGGGTATTCGATTCCTCCATTCTTAAGATTCGGACAAGTCGATTAATTGATTAATCGAATAATCGATTCATTGATTTAGCACCTACAGAATCCAGAAAAACTTGTTCCGTATTGGAGACATTCTTAATAATTTATATCTTCAACATATTATTGTCAATCAGAATTAAAATATAAAAAATGTCCTACTATTAAAGTTTATAAATTTCACTGATTTTTATCGAATGTATTGAACCTTGGTAAGTACCAAAATTGAAATCCCAGCGGTGAAAATTTGAGACTTCACGTAATTGTAGTGCGCTAAAGTTGCATAGAAAAATTTCACAATTTTCTAATGCCAACGCAGTGGCATAAATATCAACTCTATTAACAATAAATGACAATAGAACGACGTTTTACATACTTCTTTCCATTTTTATCTGGCTCAAGAATCAATTAGTGAAGAGATTCGGGTAACCGGATAATCGCAGAAACGGGTAATCGAATCAAATTGCGAGCACTATTTCACATAAGGTGTGCCAAAATAAGTGGGGTGATAGATCTCACCTAGCCAACAAAAACGTTGTATGCGAGGAAGGGGGGGGGGGGGACGGGGGGGCGGGGGTCAACTAAACCGTTTGGGAGTCTCAAGGTGTAATTTGCATGGTATGCACATGAATATTTTTTTTAGCTTTTGATCTACTAAACGCAGCGAACTCAGAAATATCGAAGGAATTCAGCATAGCGCATTTACGAAGGTAGTCATATGGTCCGACAAATCCCGGTTCTGTAATAAATCTGATTGGCCTGAAAGGTGTTTCCGGCGCCCTGGAGAGGCACTCGTACAGGAATGTGCCAAAACTACAAAAAAAAACCGAAACCGGGAGTATTGGTTTGGCCTTGTTTCACAAAAGATTGCATTGGAGAAATTGTTAAAATTCCCAGTGAAATCAAAGTAAATGCCGAAAAGTACATAGACATATGGCAAGGTGGCTTACATACTACGATAAGAGGTTTAAAGACTTCAAAACCATACCTTTTCCAGCAAGATAATGCACCTTGTCGCACAACTAAGACAGTATACACATTTTTAAAAGACCATAATATTCGCTTCCTCGAAGATCGGCCACCTCAGAGTCCGGACATCAGTCCTATTGAAAATTTGTAGGATTGCATCGAGCGAAAAACAATAAACAATCTCGGCGAATTATGGGGTAAAATAAAATACATTTGGGAAAACATTCCCCCAGAGTTGTTGGAAAAATTAGTTGATATCTCCCACTTAAGCAATTACTATAAGACGAGTGCATGACAATGAGCGCAAACCAGATTTTCTCAGCCGTCAAACGTGAGAATCAGATGGACCATATTGCAGTTTATAAAATTTTGAGAAACTGTCTTCTGGATAATGGGAGCAATCACTATTTAACAACACTTAAATTTTTCTATGCTCAGGAAAAGTGCGTCTACGTACACAAAACCTAATGTACTACGATTTAATGCGTATAAATTAAAAACAGTAAACATCACTGTGTATATTTAAACGATATTGCATTCAAACTGCTCATATCATACACATCTTCCCTCACAAAAAGCGTTCAAAGAAATATTTGAATATTGAGACAATCGTAATTTCGTCAACGATCTGGCAAAAAAGGCAAGAGAACCGACTTACTGCGGTGACCGTGTTTGTACAAGATTATCAATAAAATTGCATGAAGGACTTTTGTAATTGAACACCGCCGACGGAACCCTGGAGGAACAACAACTGTGGCGAAAGGAAAAATACCTGAGGTTATTCCCGTGTCTTAATTCCGCACCGATAGACGCTGACACTTTTGGCCTATCAGTACTGTATCATTATTTTCTAAAATCTTCGAGAAATGTATCCACTTTTAAGTAATTAGTTATTACTTAATCAATCAGGATTTAGACCAGGTTATAGCTGTAGGACTGCCTTAGTTAAAATTTTTATTGAAATTTCGAATGCCATTGGGAGTTATGAGTTGACGGTTTTAGTTTTTCTAAATTTTTCCAAACCGTTTGATACAGTGAATCATCGACTATTTTGTGGTAAACTAACCGGTAATTTTAACTTTAGTTCTCAAGTCACTCAATTTATCTTTAATTACCTAAGAGAACATTACTAAACCGCCTTTTCAAATGTAGCTTTATACTAAAATGTACCTGTTACCTCGGGAGTACTCCAGGGGTCTATTTCTGAACCACTGCTCTTATAAATATACTTGAATGACAAGTTTCATTAGCTTAGTACTGTCAGTTATAGAATTTTCATTTTAAATTCATACTTTGTCAGATTAATTTAATGTTGGGAAAAATTGAACCAATTTTTGACCAAATCGATTTGATGATTTCATAAATGAAAATGATGTCAGTCCAAAGAGTATCAATGTTTAATTAAATAAAATTAATGTTTGTACAAATAGAATTCATGTTTCGTTAAATAAAATAGTTGTTTCCTCAAATTAGTTAAATGACGTAGTAAAATAAAAACCTTTTAAAAAACCTTTTTTCAGCTATTGTTTTTCAGCTGCGAGCAAAATGAGTGAAATCCCGAAATCACGAAAGGACGAAAACGTTTCGATGCCGCAAAAAGAATTGTTAATTAAATTATCCGACGAAGGGAAAACAATTCCAATACTTATGGATCATATAAGAAACGTGTATGTGAGCTTAAAGAAAAGCTTCGGGAAGGACACAGGAAAGTAGCGAAAATAAATCAACAGCAACTGTTTTGGAATTAATGAAACAGTATACTAAAAATAATCCAATGGCAACCATTTAAGAAATTGAAAGGCGTTAAGTGAGCAAACTGTTTCCATTTCTGAATGAACAGTGAACAATGGATTACATAAATAAAAAATCACTTTGAGAACTTTAATCGGCGGTTTTACCTTTTGCCGAAACGTTAATTTCATTTACTATATCATCTAATTATTTTGGGAAAGCATTAATTTCATTTAATTGAACATTAAATCTAACTAATATCTTTTTTATTTATGAAATCATCAAATCAATTTATACAAAAATTAATTCAGTTTATTCTGACATTAAATTAATCTGACAAGGTATGAATTTAAATTGAAAATTATTTATATCTTTCGAGACTTGTAGGACTAATTGAGGATGGAGTTTATTGCGTACATGTTGAGTCTGTAAATCAATGGACAAATGATAATAAGCTGTACCCTGATTGACAGAAGTCAGCCTGCTGATCGTAGATCTAAGAATAGCGTAACTATTCTTTTTGAAGATCTTAACCTTCATCGGGCTTCGGTGTCCTCATTAATATTCGAAGCATTTGAAGAAATTTGAATTTTGGCATAATGTAAGATCTTCGTGACACACATATATTTCGACAGTCAAAAATTCTGAAATATTTTTTTGGTTATTTCTAATGAGTTTAAAATAATATTTAACTTTTTGTATCGTAAAGGGTATCGTTTGGAACTGCTACTTTAAAGGATTCTAAAAAATTTCTTTTAAATTGTTGTAGAATTGGTTATTAAAGATATAGCTCAAAATGTGCCATTCCCCTTTCCCTGATCTAAATTCGATATTATCAGGTCAGAAGGTCACGGAAATTACAGGGAAATAACACGGAAGTACACGGAAAGTACACGGAAATTATACGGAAATAACACGGACGTACATGGAAAGTACACGGAACTACACGGAAAGTACAAGTACAATTTTCACGGACTACACGGAACTACACGTAAGTACACGATAAGTGCAAATAGACACTTCTATATTCATATTACTGGTAATAGTTTATCATAGACTGTTATAGATACAAACCTGGTTAATAAAGCAACTAAAAGCCTGATTAATACACCTCTTTCTCCCAGAAAGACTAATAACAATTTGACGGGCTGTCGCCCCCCCCCCCTCCAGATTTGTATCTAGAACAGGCTGTGATAAACTATTACTAGTAATACGAATATGGAAGTGACTATTTGCACTTATCGTGTACTTAAATGTAGTTCCGTGTAGTAAGTGAAATTTGTTCTTGTACTTTCCGTGTACTTTCGTGTTATTTCCGTGTACTCTCCGTGTACTTCGGTATACTTTCCGTGTACTTCCGTGTACTTTCCGTGTTATCTTCGTGTAATTTCCGTGTACTTTTCGTGTACGTTCCGTGTATTTTTATATACTTTCCGTGTATTTCCGTGTACTTTCCTTGTATTTCCGTGTACACGGAAATTACACGGCAATTTGAGGGTGGTCAATAGACACTGCCTTTATTTAAACTGCGTTAACACCACTTCTGCGCCTTTAACTCTTGCCATGACTTTCACATCTGGGTAAATGGCTTGTAACTTTGATGTTATTTGACAGGTCAGTTTTCATGTTGTATAACAGAACAGATTTTACATTCGATTCAAAGATCCGGAGTAGATGGAGAGGAAGTAGAGGGTTTACATCACCCACATCTGAAACCATTCTGCTATACTCTGGCCTGAAAGAATAAGAACGACCCCGCATGGTAGGCGTCGGTTTTTCGCCAACTAAGCTAGCACGCCGATCACTACGGGACTGTTCACCTATATCCGACCAAATTACCATCGCCAGGTTCCGGACCAAGCTACGTAACATCTCAATAATTCAGTGCTATGCGCTGACCGAGCAAGGCGATAAAAAAACCAAAGAGGTATTCTACCAAATTCTTGGCGACACTTTCGTTATGGTTTCTAAAGTTTATACAAAGATAGTTATGCCGGATTTCAACGCTAAGATTGGTTCTAACGACATATCATCGATGAATTCTTGTTTAAACATAAAATGCCATTTATCATCCTAATTTTCTCCAGACGCGGAACTGAGAATATTGACCATATTGCTGTTTCAAAAAAGTAAAAACAAATGTATTCTCTTGTTACAGCTATATTTCGCTTATACACGGCATCAGTACAGTAATATACAACGGCTCAACGTACAGAGACTGAAAACACAGAACATCCGCAGCGCATATTTCACTACATGGTGCCCAAAAGTTGATGCACACCGACGACTTCATAGACCTCTGCGAGCTGTGGCACAGAATACGTGGGAAGATTAGAGAGCGAAGGACGACCATGGATCAGTGACGGCACAGATTAAAGATCGCATAAGTTTTGCGGTCAATTTTGCAGTTAAACAAAATAACTGAATACCGATCTCTACAGAAAGGCATCTAAAGAAGTGTGAGACGTGACAAGCGCAACAATATCAGCAGAAAAGGCACAAGAAGCGGCCTACCGAGGTAACAGTGGAGATCTTACGGAAGAGCATCAACAGCGGAGATGAACAGAATATTTTGTTAAGGTCCTAAACAACACTTTTACTGTCAAATACCTCTTCATCCGACTTTGAGGAACCGTCGGATGTGACCACCGTTAACACCGGTAAGATAAGAGTTGGCAGACGCAATTATGTCTATGGACTTCGGTAAGGTCCCAGGGATTGACGAAATAGCAGTGGAACTACTTGAGGCGGATCCCATTGCTGCGGCTGATATTTTTCTCCACGTAATTCAGCAATGTTTGGAAACCGAGATCTTCCCCGCTGAATGAAAAACAGGCGTAATTGGTAAGATTACCATGAAAGGCGAGCTGACGAGTTGTAATAATTTGCGTTGCATCTGTCTTTTAGCTGCAGTTTCCAAATTGATGACAAAAATCATTTTAATGCGAATAAGCAAATAGTCGAGCACACTCTTAACGATGGGTTGCTCCTGCAACGACCACATCAACACTTCGAATTATAATCGAGCAGGTTTTCTTTAGAGGTATCACAGAAAAAATCATCATTATCATAAAGGAAAACCATTCAATACTCAATTTCACGCCCTACATAAAGGAAAATTGTCGGAGTTCTTTGAAGTACTGAATGGAGTGAGACAAGAAAGCATACTATAACCTTCATAACCATCATAAAAAAGTACTACTGTCGGCGCCCTTCTAAGTGCAGAGCGGAGTGAGACAAGTAAGTATAGTATCTCCTTAGCTTTTCCTGATTTTGATTAATGACCTATTGTGCAGCGCTTTAGATGAACCATCGCGAGGAATTAGAATTATTGAGACGATGCATGTCTTCTGTTTAACAAATAGCCCAGTTTTGTAGCCCAAATGTCCAAAGCTCTGGGTAGAGAAGGTCGCAAAGTAGGGCTTAAAATCAATGCTGCTAAAACCAAGCTTATGAGCTTGGACTGCAGGAGATAAAATGAAATTTGTCTTGAGAAGCAGAAAATAGAAATGTAATAAATTGTGTTGTCTGGAAAGCATAATTATAGCAAATGGTGGAATTGAAGCTGGTGTACAGCTTACATCAACAACGCTCAAGTTGCATTTCATATACTTGCTGCGATATGGTGCAATAACAACATCTCCAGATGCACAAATATCCTGGACAATGCTGACAATATTTATTTTCTATTCAACAAACAGAGTCATGCAGCAGAAATGTTCGAAGAGGTATGTGTAGAAGTTGTAATGTGCGAAGGACTTAAAATTAATGCTGGTAAAACCAGTTTTATGACTTCAGTCTTTTCTGTCTGATTTAACTTTTTTACAGGTCTTCCAAATTAAAGCATAAAACATTTCTACACAAACTTTTATATACATATATAGTATAACAAAACGAAGTTATTACAATATTTTTGAAATATTTCAGAATAACTTTTACATGGAATTCTCTTTAGTATTTTTGGTGACGAAAATGTATTAAATAGAAATCACTGACGACGGAAACAACACAAATTTTATATATTTTAATTCTTATTTCTTTAAACGTAAATATATATATGTGGTTCTGGTATACATACTACTTTCACTAAAATAGATTACCTTCACATACTGAAAATGTTCTTAAGCAAGGACAACTACAAAATCTACGGGAGTATAATCATACTTGGATACTTGAACGCCTTCTATTCGTATAGGAATGAGTAAAGGAGAAAGGAATTTGAAATAAATAGAACCTACTTTCAAGCCTTATTTTCACTACATACGAGTTACTTCGGGAGCCTGACACCTAATGAATTCTTGTAGGTGACGTCTTGTCGGAACCTTGCAGCCGTTTAGTTCAATTTAAATTTCTTGAAAATCCTTTCCAACATGCACCCTGATGTGATTTTATTTTACATATCGATTTGTACGATGTTCATGAATCTTATTTTTACCGACACTTGCAAGGTATTGCTGTTGATGGTCAATTGCACGCAAGAAGGGAACTCTTTTACGTTTCTGATTTTTATTACGGGCACCATAGCATGATAATTTCTTTGGTTAGGTAGACGTAAAACTTCGAGGTCCTGGTTAAGTCTATCCACAGTGTGGTTAATGCAATTCTTATAATATCGATCGGCACGTCAACAAAAGGTGTGCGTGATATAATATCAAAAAGCACATGAAACCAGAAGGCGTCGTAATATATTACAGTCAAGTACCTAGGTATGCTTAAATCAGCCCTGTGCAGATCCCAAAGTTGCCAAGATGTGAACACTTTATGCCTTTTTTTCGGTGTGCAAAGAACATTGATTCCACGCGATTCAACTGGGGGAACTTTATTACATTTCTGAAGAGCTTTTTGCATTTTACACGAAATAAAGTTATATTGCATGGCTGTATCAGCAAAATGTACTGAAAAGTTTAAAATAACCCTCGGAAATGGTCGTATTTGTTTTTTCTAAAATTACTGCGCAGAGTTTTAGAGCATATTATTATTACAAAAAGACGAAATAACATTAATAGGTACTCCCATTAGTTTATTTCATGATTGCTGGACCGGAAAAAGAAGGTTTCACATTGCTTGGATTTAATACGTTTCCCTTAGCGAACATTTTAATTAAAGTCTATGCTCAGTTGGCTGATTTGCTTGTAACGAAAATACAGAGTTCTTTTCAGTCACAAAATTAACAGAAAAGGGTTAAGTAAAAAATATTTGGCAAATAAAACTACAAATCTAAATCCAACTAAAATTTTGCTTCAACTTAAGGTGGTTTTAAAAATACACTACAGCCGCATCCATCTACATATATATAACTGTCATTTATTTTAGATGTTCTGTTAATATTTTAATCGACTTTGGGTTACAAACTTCACAAAACGTCTAATATTACCAATCTATTCACAAACCCCTTTCTTAGAACGATATGTGCGATAAATAAAGTAATTTGTCTGAGTAAGTTCAAATTGTGGCTAAATATTTATTTTCTTTTGATTTGTTCACCCCTCTCTCTATAGTTATCGTAACCCTTTGTGTGGCATAGGGCAGGAGAAGAATTTCACCGGATTCGAGACAACGTACGCCTACGATGATACGTTATTCACTTACTCCACCGATGACTTCAGTTCGAAGCGATCAGGTTGTAGTATATAGTAAATTCTGGTTGAAAATAATCTAAGATCAGGGAATACCACTACTGTAATTTAGTACGCCAGGTATAACAGTGATTTGTGTGGAATCCTGAGCAGATACTAGTGCTATAATCCATTTGACTACCCATTTCGCCTCCAAATAGGCAGGTGGAGAATCTGCTGAAATATGAGATAGAAATGAGGGAGTACTAATAAGTGGCGATGCGAATGCCTACACTACAATGTGGAATAGCACAAATGACAACTGTAGAAGCGAAGGCATGTTAGAATTCGCGGTAAGAAACAACCCAACTAACTTAAGTAGGAGGACAGAACCAACCTTTGTGGATGGTAGCTGTACGGAGGTTATCGATGTTACAATACTAAGTTGTTGGACAGAGTATTCAATTGGAGAGTGCCAGATGTGGTGAGGTTGTCAGACCGCAGAGCTATAACTTCTGAAGGCGTTGCCGAAGGTTGATTCCTAAAAACAAAAATAGTCAGAGTAAACACTGACGATATGGACGCCTGACATAGTCAAAAGTGCAGTGGAAGCAGAGAGACAATTGTACGCTCTACAGAAGGCTCTCTAAGAGGTGTACCGCAAAGCTTGCACTCCGACTTGTGGCGCATAGTTCAAACAAGTGGTGGCACCAGAAGCTGGAAGCACTGAAGGAGGAGGTAAAGTGTTGTTGTGTGAGACAAATGTGATCCTACTACAAACTCACTTTCCTCCTCCTGAGAGTGCTAATGTTGTGGAACAAGATTCGTTTGAGCCATTCAAAGCAGCAGGATTCAATGGTATATTTCCACACATACTTCAATCTAGTATTGACACCAGTAACATCAGTACACAGGGGATATACATTACATGATTATCAATACAGTATATCCCAGTTTCGTGCAGAGAGATAAGGCCATATTTCTACCAAACCCGTATACGTGATCCTAACGTTCTTTTGGTTAAGAACGATGGAAAGAATTATGGTCTATCGTATCGAAGGGATGACGTTCAAGAGATACCCATTAAGTAGGAACCGGCTCGATTTTTGCCCCAGAATCTACCGAAACGGCGCTTCGCTGACTGAAGTGAGTAGTAGAAAAGGAGCTTAAGGAGTAAATTTTTTTTAAAAAAAAAAACTTAAGGAGTAAAGGCATAGCGATTGCCGCCATTATGGACATTGATAGAGCTTTTGAGAGTATAGGCTTCGGAAGGCTAGAAGATGCTTTTATTTTATATTTATATTTTTTATATGAATCATACCGTGATGAGATGGATTAAAATATGTTAAAGACCTAACATAACTTTAGACTTGAGATTAGTAAATAATAAAAACCGCGATAGAGAGTTGCAACAGAATGCCGACGGCGAGGAGTATTATCTCATATTCTATGAACTACCGACTCATTACTACGCAGGATTGATGCAGTGGTTATAGACAATGTAGGTTATATTGATGGCAAGAGGCAAGTTAATAAGTACCGTAGAAGATACCCTAAGGAGAAGCTTTTGAGTGGAGCAATGGTGCGGGGAACAGGAGCAAAGAAGACTGATCTCATCATTTTTACCGGTAACAATAATTATCCCGATATTAAATCGTTGGAACTATTTGAAGAAGAACTCATTGTCTAGGGTTCAGTCAAATATCTGGGGGTTTTTCTATTCTTAAATGTACATGATGAAGATGAGACCAATTACCCCATATGCCTAGGTGATCTGATGGATAAGGGCATCAAAGACCACTATAAAAGACAATTGAATAGAGCCTCTGCAGGATTGTGTAGGTATAGCTGGTGGTGCTAGGACTATTGCCATCAAACTTATATAGGAAAAAGCTGGAGGCATCAACATTTCTTCGCATGGAGCGTGGAGCAAATTGGCACAGATCAAGTAATGGCTACGGGCATAGAAAAATTCTGGATCTTATCAACAATGGAGACGGAGTTGGATCAATTCGTTGAGCGTCACGACCAACATGCCATGGGTCCCGAGTTCGAGACCAGATGACCCCGTGAGCTTTTATTAAGAAATTAAAATAATCCATTCCGTCTCTGGGCTGTTGTCTAGCTCGCAGCAATGCTAAAACAAGACTCAAGTTTCCTCACTGCCCTTACCCTAATTCCCTTCCGGCCAAAACCATGCTAACGCATCAAAGGGTTGTCCCCTAGGATTTGGCCACATCGTATAAAAAAAATCAGATATTGGAATTGGAAAAGCCTGTCGACGGAATAGGCAAAGTAAGGATAATCGATAGATGCCATGAAACGGCGCTGGATTATTTGCTGGAGAGTCGGGTGAGATATAGTGTGGCACTCGACAATCAGGCGATGATAAGATGGTGATCAGGCGCAAAAATGGCACAGATTTTAATACAACTCTGACCTAGGAGTGTTTTCGCATACAGAATGTTTGTGCTTC
Source organism: Leptarthrus brevirostris (assembly GCA_964036015.1). Lineage (NCBI taxonomy): Eukaryota > Metazoa > Arthropoda > Insecta > Diptera > Asilidae > Leptarthrus > Leptarthrus brevirostris. The sequence goes on from OZ038373.1 coordinate 99,927,576, forward strand.
GGTGAACGAGGTGACACTGGCTTGGCTGAGGCTACATGTAGGAATTGAAGGAAACGAAAGAGCAGACAAATTGACTAAGCTGCGGTTTGCTTCGATTTTCCAGGGTTTGGAACCGTTCACTAACATAAGCAAATGCACGGAAGCAGGCTTATTGTAGACATGGACAATGATGGTGTAGTAAGAGCATTGAACCGTCGTGGACTCGTGCATACAGGCCAATTTAGCAAGGAGGAGTTTTCGAGATGTGAGATGGCCGCCGGCACTGATAGCAACACAACTTCATATGTCATTTCAAGAAGGGTAATCTTCATTAGGATGATACCTGAAAGTAATACCTGGAAAAGAAGAAGACTAACTGCCACTAATCTGGCAATATCCTGCCTTAGCAAGCAGAAGGAGGATGCTGTTGGACACCACTAGTTAGAAGCAGAAAAGCTCAAAAAGGTTTCTCATAAGCAAATGCTTGCTTTAACCTGAGCAATCGGAGTGAGAAAGGAGAGCTGGATAAACCCAAGGAGTCCTCACTGAGGCAATTAGGACTAGGCACTAGGACCCGCATAAAATGGTCTGATGTAGCTAATTCATTGAGAGGTGTTTTTAATGTGTAAAAATCTCACACTATCAGATATATTCAGGCCTCTCTGTGTCTTTGGAAGATTTTTACCTCTCACACAAAAAACACGTGAAACTCAGTTTGGTTATTCTATTTTTTATCAATATCTGAAGATCTACTATTCAACAAAATAAAAAAATGTTTTTTTTTTTTTTAAAAAGCAGTAGTCAATCTAAAGCAAGCGTTTAAAGGTGCGAGGTGGCACGAGGTATGTAGGAGGCATGTAGTTTCTGTGCCGCGTAACGAGAAACGCTCGCATGCTCTGTCATAGTTTAGGTTTAGAGTATATTAATGGAATCAACTTTCGATAGACTTGAGACTTGCTTAGAAAGGCAGGCATCCTGAAATTACAAGGAATGTCCTGATTGAGGCTTCGGCTGAATTCTACGAATCAAGAGAAATCAGTGAGCAACATCTATTTTTTTAATTAGATTAAGTTTTCAACAAATATAATAAAATTATTAGGAAAAGTATGTTATCCGTACGTAAAACTCGTCTATCGAACTTCCGTTATCAAATTAAATTAAACCTCTCTAAAGATTTATTTCGCATTAAATTTAAATAAAATGTTACCTTCCAATCTTTATACAACAGAATGTTCTATTAAAAACTTTTTCTGCTCATTAAGCAAAATTTCAAGAAAAGCCTTGAAATCTTGAAAATGAAATTATAAGTAAGAACAGAATATTTTCAAAGTAACAAAACATTTATTGTAGAATCCCGCTTAAAAGCAAAGCTTTAGCGCATCAGTGCTTTGAAAGCAACAAACTGGTTATTACAGTTTCTCAAGAATCTCTTTATCAGCAAGATGAAACGAAAAGCTATGCGAAAGAATTGTACAAAATCAATTTCGTATCTAAGCAACTTTGTTATCCCGTCTTAACAACGATCAATACGTCTCTTTTTAAAAAAGATTGAATGAAATCCTCTTAAAGAAGACATCAGTAAATTAGCTAGTCGCTAATGAACTCTGTTGCGCGTGAAGTAAAATTTATTTTTAAACTCGTTAAAATCCGATTTAAAAAATTATAACTAAATAAATAAATGATGTTATTTCAGGACTTTTCGTCGTTTGTCTCAGATCCCGACTGGATCTCATTATGCAAAATAATGACAAGTTGCCATAGTGCCCATAGCTCAAACAAAATCTTATACAACGAGAAACTTTTTGCCAGCGGGCAATCAATTCCAAATGGAAACTGGTGATATCTCAAAATTAAATGATAAATGGAAAGTGTTGGCAGGGAAGGGATGAAAGTCTATGCTAAGTCATAAGTTACAAACTTTCACCATAATTAGGGATACATAATTCGGTCTTGAGTTAGGTAACTTGCAATTCATGAGCGTTGGTCTGGATTAGTTGGCTTTCAATTTTATTTTCCAAAGGATGGATCTAATTACGCCTGTGTCTTTCAGAAAGTTTTTGGCAATTCCGAAGTTCAGATTCCATTAGACATAAATACAAAACGTAACTTGTTAACTAAATTATAACAGCTTTACATTATACGTTACACATTCTTGTTTGAAAGAGTTAATTTTTGGCATAAGAAGTTAGTCCTCAACTGGAGTTTCTTTTCTTGATTATTTACATAGTAACGTGAAAAGAAATCTTCAAGGCACACACACCTTTACAGTGCTCCACCAGTTCGATAAAAGATTTCATCAGGTTGGTACAAACGGCTTAGTATCCTACTAAAATATACAGGGTGTTTCAGATCTGGCGTGTCAAAATGACTGGGGTGATAGATCTCATTTAGACAAAGAAAAACTTGTATGGGGGGGGGGGGGGGGTGCAATCTCAACCGTTTGGGAGTTACAGGGTGATTCATATATTTCAGTTTTTCATGGTATGTACATTACTCTTTTATTTTTATCATTTGATCTACCCAACACAGCGACATCAAACAAAAGCTACAAAACCACTATCCCAATGACCTTTTCATGTACAGTCACTTCCAAAAGTAAAAAAAAATGGTTTGCAATTTCCTAAAAATTCAGCATTTTCGCAAATTATCAATAAGTACGGGTGTTTATAAGCAAAAATTATTTAAAAAATGGTAGAATTTACTTTTGAAGAAAACGCGGATATTATTTACATTTATGGTGTAATAGACGGAAAGAAGAGAGCAACTGTACTGGAATATCAAAGAAGATCCCCTAACCGACGAGCACCCCAAACAGGGGTATTTACATGGACTTTCCAAAAGTTAAGAGAAACAGGAAGTGTATCTTCACACGACAGGGAGACACGAACCCAAAACTTCAGGAACTGCTGCCGACGTCGAGCAGGAAATAATCACCATCGTGAGGCAAGACCCCAAGACGAGCACGAGACGAGTCGCAAGACAATTAGGAGTGTCTTCATCTAAGGTTTGGAGGGTTATTTATCGAGAGGGATTACGTCTATATCATCGTAACACAAAACTAACCTACACAGGACAAAGGTGACCTCATTCGAGCAGAGATTCAGTGTCAATTTTTGGGCTGGTATCACCGACAACCATTTGGTAGGACCATTCATTGTACCGCAAGTGCTTAATAATGAAATTTATGCAGACTTTTTGAACAATACAATGCCAGATTTAATACAGAACATCCCTGCGTATAATCGAACGCATATATTTTACCAACACAATGGAGCACCAACGCATACTGCCAACATTGTGAAGGAAATACTAAGTGAAAAATTTCCTAATTACTGGATTGCACGAGGTGTACCGATTCCTTGGCCTGCTAGATCTCCAGACCTTACACCATTGGACTTTTTCTTATGGGGAACAATGCAGGATGAAGTTTATTTAAGCCCTGTTAACATTAGCAGTTTAGTTAGTAGAATTGGGAATGCAGCGACGAAAATACGGGAGAGGCTGTCTGAAATACGTCTTAAACAGGGACTTAGAAGCAGATTGTTGGCATGCATTCAAAGTAGCGGTGGACATTTTGAACACCTTTTTTAAGTTACTAAGATTAATTGTAATACGTTTTGAATTCAATATATAGGATTTTAGAGTGAATATGAGTTTAGTTTCTTTAAATTACAGATTTTCAAATATGTCCCGATAAGTTTTCTACTTATAACTTTCTACACCCTTTCTCTACCTGGGCATGTTGTAGCTTTTTAGAAAGGTAATAAGATGGGCAATCCAATAAAATTAAAAATGGGGTGTACTAATTAAATAAATTTCGAAGAAAATTGGGGAAAATTCTGAATTTTAGGTAATCGCAAACCATTTTCTTCACTTTTGGAAGTGACTGTACCTGCAATGGTAGGAGTTAAATCAACATTGTTGACAATCAGAAAGTTTCCTTTAGATAAACTCTTGGTGGAAGTCATTTAAAGATGAAAAAAGTAAAAGCACTTGTTTTACTTCCACAAACTAGGAGCAAACATTTTTCTTTGGGATGGTGATCGCTGAAAAATATGAGCGCTCAAAGTAAATGATGAATGTACTGAGTACTTATAGGAGTTGAGTTTTTGACCTACCGTCATGAGTGTCCCTTCATCATTTTCTTTGAGCGCTCATATTTTTCAGCGATCACCAAACCAAAGAAAAATTTTTGCACCTAGTTTGAAGAAGTAAAACAAGTGCTTTTACTTTTTTCATTGTTGGCAATTTTGGAAAGGTCATTCAGATAGTAGTTTTTTAGCGTTTGTTTGATGTGGCTGTGTTGGGGTGATCAAATGATAAAAATAAAAGAGTAATGCGCATACCATGAAAAAGCTAAAATATATGAATCACCCTGTAACTCCCAAATGGTTGAGATCCCCCCTCCCTTATCCCCTTCCCCAATCCATACAATTTTTTGTTTGGCTAGGTGAGATCTATCACCCCACTCATTTTGGCACGTCAGATCTGAAACACCCTGTATAGTTTGGTGCCTATAGCAAACAAAATTAATTACTTAACTGATGTATTTAACTGAATTCGTTTTACAGTGAAAAGTTCTTCTCATCAATGGTTCTCCATGGTGTTATTAGTAGTGTAGTTTAATTCAAAAATTTCTTACTATTATTAATGAGATGTCATCGTTGGAATAAGTGATACTATATCTTCCTTTGAATCCAGAGGTTCTAGGTTCGACCCCCACCTGCGGCAAGTCATGGTTGTGTTTTGTTGACAACATATTCCAGTAAAAAGGCAATTGTTTATGTCATAAAGACAGAGTAATGTCGTTCGGAATCCACCTTCAAAGTTGGAGATCCATTTGCAATCTTTGTTTTCAATTGGATCACTTCTTCCGCCCCATGCCAGACAAGGCTAATTCTACGGTTGTCACTGAAGTATTTGATGCTACGACCCTTAGGCCGGCTGTGCTTTCTAGAACCATTTTTCTTTATAGAATTCATACAGTATTAATTGCAGGTAATCAGACGAATAACGTGGTGGATCTTTATTCTGTTCTTCATCTTTTGAAATAGTCATAGCATCAGGAATGCTTTATATCATGCGCTTCTACCTATCGATGTTTGGTTAGATATTACAAAAACTCCTCAACGAGGCTACGCTCTCATATATAAACGAGACTTGTTTCGTTCTAAGATGATCAGCTTGTATTTCGGCTGTACACATTCATATTTTGATGTGTAATTCAGGCGACCGGAAGATTTTCCCTATCGTATTGTGCGTCAACGTCGCGAATGAAAGGTCTTATTTTTGATGACGACACAGTGGCACATTACATAGTCCGGTTGATGGCGTTTATGTTTCTCTATTACAGAATTCTTTTCATTCTCTGTAGTCCGTTCTTACATATTTGTTTAATTTATATATATTTTAGAATACTATGTTGGATAATTTTTCTGATCTCCGTCTTCCTTTGAACCTAATTTTAAACGTTTAAGACGGGAGTATAGTAGGTGTTTCTGCAAAGATATAATATGTATGATTAAGAAGAATAGTGTATTTTTTTGGTCATGTATCAACAATAACAGTCCCGCTACCGGTTTTCCTATTAAAATGGAATTAAGTGGCGTTCAAGTAGGTAACGTTGCAAAAAGTTATGGATTATGCGCTTAACATTTTTAATCTAATTTTTGTTCTTATCTGTGCAAACGGAATTGGATCAATTGGTTGAGTGGCCCGATCACCACGCCACTTCGTTTCGTGGTTGTTGCCTGGCTCACGGCAATGCAAAAATAAGATATTCAATTTTCTTCATTCCTCTTACCTTCCGGCTAACGCCATTTTTACGCGTAATAGGGTTGTCCACTTGGCTTTGGCTACATCATACAAAAAAATAAATAAATCAGGCAAATATGAACGTCTCCAAGGTAGATTTGAGTTCGCTGATTTGGAATCAATCAATAAACCCATTAAATGATAAATACATTCTATGGAATTGACTTAAACCTAACAATTGTTTTTAAATTATTTTTAAGCCATTGTTACTTCTAAGATGAATGGAATTTTTCTCTTATTAAATCTGTTCATAAAGCAGACCTCTCTAAATGCGATTCTGCTTGCGTAGAATAAAGGGAAGTATATTGTAGTATGAGATGTTTTTTGCTATAAGATTCGGTCGGATTGGTGCAGTTCTCAGATCGCAGGAAACCGTTATGTACAAAACCAGCCTATAATTTATTGTTCCAAAAAAATTTATGAAATTGGCAGTGATCTTGATTTGGAAAAATGTTTTTTATGATGTAGCCAAAGCACAGAGGACAACCCTATAATATGTTAGCATGGCTTTGATCGGAAGGGAATTAAGGGTGAGAGAAATGAGAGAACGTGAATGTCTTGTTTTTCGCATTGCTGCGAGCTTAACAGCTAGATACGAAATGGATTTTTAAATTTTATTTTTAAAAGCTCACGGGGAAACTGAGGCCGAATCCTAGAACCATGGCATGGTGATCGTGCCATTCATCCAACTCCATCTCTCTAAATGCACTTTTGCTATGAGGCTTTAGTTAATATAGTAATTATTGTTTTGGGTGATCATACTGTTTGTTTTATAAAAAGGTCTTTGTTTTCTTATTGAAAATAAATTTTTTAATCGAGAAGTAACGATTGGAATTTTGTAAGCTTCCTTGCTTGTATAGCCTGTAGGAGTATAATCTGTAGACTAAAAATTATAAATAAAATTTGATTGGGTAAATTAAGTCTATTAAAGGATCTTGTCATTAAAGATCTCTCTGCTCGAAGTAACAAGAGGATGGTATACTTCCTCAGATACATACATAATAAAATATGTTTTTGACTTATTCAAATATTCTTCGTTATGCCGATGATATTTTGCTGTTTTTTTTTTAAATAAATAGATTCCGCCTCGATCCTTGAAAAATTATGCTTTCAGTACCTCAATATTAAACAAATACTGGTTTTCAAGAACCCATTCCGTCAATGTCTCATCACTCAATTTAATAGCATTGATTTTTTTTTGTGGTGACTGTCTAACAATTTTATAAAGGCAAAACCATGTTAACTTCTTTAAAAAGTTTGCAGTTATTTGTTAATTTAATTTTTTTATTGTAATTAATCAATCTTTTTTTTATCTTTGATTAATATCTGCCAGATTTCCGCCTGATATCCATTAATACCTCTACTCTCCACAAAAATATTAGTTTGGCTTTTTAAAAATTCTCTGTCAGAGATGTAGACTGGTGCATAAATATATATATTGTCAACATCTTATACATATTATAATAATATCTCTTGCTGTAATTATAACTCTTCCATAGTCATAGAAATACAGATAAACAGTTTTTCAAGCATAGAAATGTGCCCATCAGCAGAACTAAGATGCATAGAACTACGCAAATCTCTTGAAAGTACTATTTGCAGCCAAGTTTAAGTATCACTAAAAGATTCTGGTACCGCAATGGTATTAAGGGCTTCTGGTCTCTCTGTTAACAACTATTTCTCCAGTTCTTCAGTCATAAATATCACACACACACCGGAAAAAAGAGTGAGACAAAAAACGACTTTAAGTCCAGTCAAAGTAATACCGTCATAACCTGCAGTAGGTTAGGTTAGGTTGCAGGGTTGCTGTCACGGCATTCCGGCCAGCTTCAGTTCGACTACCAATTGAATCTATTGTGACTCGTAGATGCATGTGAATATATCCCTCTAACTTCCCGAAGAAATCTTAGATTTAACATGACTATAACTATGTGCTTGATTCCTGATTTCGGTTCTACTGCCACTAGGGTCAGGAGCACCTTTTAATTGTATCTCGGCCATATTTGCTTTACTACATATGTATATGGTAAGTTAAAATAAGTAGTATGAAAGATTTTGGCAACAATAACATACATTTTATTTTAAGTATTTAATAAAATGCAGCGGATCCAAAGGGTTATCCTGAGAAATACCGTTTAACGTAACGTTTATTACATTAGAAACTGCTACGCAACCGGCAAAAACATACAATAAGAAGGATGTAGAATATATTTGGAACTTTCTCATAAAATACTAATGTAATTACATTTAAAACATAGGTACTGTTGGATCCGGTTTATTTACAGCAACTTATCAGCCAAAATCAACTTTAAGAATTGCATCTTGTTTAGCCCAATATATTTGTTATAGAATTCAACAATCTAAATAATACTTCAGAACAGTAAAGTAATTTAAATTTTTATTTTACTTTAACCTTCAAAATAAAACACCTGATTGCAAAAGCAAATAATTTTGAACAAAGGTCAGTACCACATTGAATAATCCGTCACTAAGGTAATCTCACTTCAATGCAGCATGGCAATCGAAATCCTTAAAATGGAAATATCGGAGACTACGGCCTTGCCCCGACTCCTCTTCAACACTCTGCCACTTTGCATGCAAAACTTCTGACTCCTTAATAGACTGAAAAATGCCAAGTTAGTCAATTTCAGGCAGCTATCAACGCCACCTCATTTGTGGCCATAAAAATGTTGATGAGCTGACAAATTCCATGCAAATCGCCTAAGTGAAAGTCGAAACCAAATGGAAAAGAATCGACCAGAGCAAGCTTATGTATTTCTCCTTTGGAGGGCGAAAGGGCATTCGCATTCAACACGGGGCAAGATATGGGACATTACGTGTAGGTATTTTACAAAGCCTTCCTTTCAGTAGCTTCGTGTATATACTAACTCACCACACAGCGTGATCCAATAATGGACAACCTGATAACAATATTTTTTTGGCCCTACATGGCGATGATTATCGAAATATCGTGACTGCGTGGATAGACGAAAAAGTTAGTGTATATCATGGCCACCATAAGGAAGGATATTACTCAAGTAAATAAATTGAGACACCCAATCTGTTGAGGATAAGCAATTCATCCCTCTCCTATGTCTGGGTTTGAATATAAATTAACATTACGTGCGGGAAAGACAAAAAGCAAGGATGATATTGGGGTTCTGTGACCATAAAGACTGTCTTATCTTCGCTACAAAAACGAATTATATGCTCGGACTAAGCCTATTCCTTTATTGGAAGAAATGAGCTGGAAAATAGTTTTCAAGAACATAACAGAAGGAATCTGTTGCTTTCAGAAATTAGGCTGACAAGTATTTTGGCATCCCTGGGATAATATCGAAGAAAATATATAAAAAAATGACTTTGTCAGCTAAGATTAAATTGAAAAATTATATATGGAATAGTTATATCAGCACAACCACGTTCTAAGTTGCCTACGTCTATGAACTTTTCTTTTACTTTACGCGTACATTTAATCTCGGCCGAAACCTAAACGAATTTCGGCTTATCATGTTAAGAAGGATATAATAATATAAGGATATATTAAACAGTTAGCAAAGAATGTGGTCTTTTCTTGCCCACTTAGTTTACACTTTACAGAAGGATGCAGATATGTCATAATCCTTTGGTTCGAGTAAAGTCGGCAAAAGCACTGTCAAATGAGTAAAATCCGTAGAAGAGATATCAAACTAGAATCACAGAACGTAGTTCGAAAGCGAGTAAATTAGCGAGCGAAGCGGAGTCACAGCTCTCACACACGGAGTGACAGAAGAAAAGAGATCTCATGTTGGACAGAAATTCGCTGCAAGATATTTGTAGCTGGAAGGAGAATTAATGACAGAGTTCGAAGGTAATCGACGTCACTCCTTGTAGCATAGAACCTCTTCCAGAACCTGTCCTTCATGTTGTAGGAATGTAGACGATGAATAAAAACAATCTTTTATAAGGAAACGTCAAGAATCCAGCAACAGGCACAACAGAGCTAGGGATACCAGTTCACACCACACACTAGAGCACACAATTCATAGTGACGATCACGATGGAAAACCTAGAATTCAGGTCCAAGAGTTCGGCGTCAGATATTTCATCGCACAACCAAATCTCTATTAGACAGATTACATCGAAACTAGATGCGGAAATATTACGTGCTGCTGATTACGCCGCCTCTCTTCCATTTTGGGGCCTCAAGTCCCTACAACTTTATTTGCATAAAATGTGAATAAGGAAGAAAAAAAAGTCGTCGGTAGAATAATGATAACGTGTCGGCGTTCGGAGATCCCAGGTTCGATTCCCACCAGTGGTTCGGAATCCACTTTAAATTGCAGGTCCACTTGCAATCGCTGTCTCGAATCGTGTGAAGTTCTTCTCCTGCCCCATGCGCACAAGGGGTTACGGGAACTAGAAGATAGAGATAGAAGGAAGAAAATGGGCACAACATTTATTTTCTCTTGAAAATTTTATTTCTATACAAAGTTATTCTACAACAAACATAGGGTGGTTAATTTTCCTTTTAGAAAAAAAGTAATACTTCGATATTTATGAAATTTTTTCACATTAATAATTTAATTTAAATTAAAAAAAATAATCCTAAATATCAAATTTTTTAGTTCTTTAGGTTATAAATAGATGGCGCTGTGGACGATCCCCGCATAGCCTCTGGTTTCACGGGGTAAAATATTAATCTTCTGCTATTCATCGAATCGATTTAAAATTTTACACACATAATCAAAGGATATTAATGCATGAAATTGACCACACATTGTTTATATTTTCCTACAATTATTATTATTTTAAACCGTTTTTCACATCCAAAAAATTGATTTTTCAATAATTTAGTTTCAAATATATACTATTTCGTGGGTTTTCGTTATTTATTGATCCGAATGGATTAATTCCATAGGAAATTCGTTTTTCTAAAAAATTATGTTGGATTTTTTTGATTTCAAATGAATACGAGAGTAATATGGTACCCCGTGAATGTGCGGGAAGCGCTGATTGCGCCATCTATTTATAGGCTAAACACTATTTATGACTAGCTGGGTTTGTCCGGCGTTGCTCAGACTTTTAGTAAGTGATTGTAGATTTCGATTATTCTTATGTCACTCCCTTCTTAAACTCACCCCTAGGGGTGCTAGATGTGTCTTAACCTCATAGCATCTAACGACACTTAGAGTCTGTTCATCTCAGTGATCCGGAAAATTATGAATTCGACATTACCATCGGTCGATTTCGTTTATTTTTTTTCCGTCCCCTCCTTTACACCCTCACGCCTAGGGGTGTCTTACTACCGAAATATCTAGCGGCATCGGGAGTGTCATTATTCAACTCACCTATATCGAAGTAAAATCGGTCGGTTTCGTTTCTTTGTACATTTCACTCTTTTCCCATCTCCGTACCTAGAGGTGTCTTAACTCCAAATTATTTAACGACATCAGGAGTGCCCTTATTTGTCTTACTGACCAAAAAAGATATGGATTCTTCACTAATATCGGTCTTTTCAATTACATACCGTTTCGAGAACATATCGTTATTTTTCAAGTTTGATATTGAACCGCTCCGGAGCGCATCAATATTTTCAAGTTTTCCTTATAATGTTCGTACAAGGTGCGGCACTTTAAAGATAAGCTCTCCTTTGTATTCGTTTTTATGAAGTATTGAGCTTTTAATGCGTCAATGACATCAGTATTTAGCTTTGCTTGTGGTTAGGAGAGAATATGCATTGTAAATTGTATGCACGGATTGGTTAATATGCAGTGCAAAAAAACGTACAAAAATGAAATAGTGACGATAAGGTTGTTAATAAAATGGTCACGACTGCCATAATTTTCAAACTTATATATATATATAGTCGGTTCCCATATAGTCCCAAGCTAATCATTTCACTTTAACTAAAATTAAGGCTTCTTCATAAACGCAAGTATAGTTGAGTGGAGTGGGTTACTAAATTATGATGCAGGACGGCAAACCTACGGTAATATGAGCCTTACATTATTGAACAGTCGAGAAAGAGAAATAAGACGACCAAATTTCTTTTTATGATATAGCCAAAAAACCAGGGGACAACCATATGATGTATTAGCATGGCTTCGACCAGAAGTGAATTAGGATATAGAAAACCAGGAAAATTGAATGCCTTGTTTTGGCATTTCTGCGAACTAGACAACAGTTCAGAAATGGAGTGGATTTTTTAATATAAATTAAAAACTCCAGGGAGACCGAGGCTCGAACCATGGAACTATGGTGTGGTGATCGTGCCACTCAACCAATTCATCCAACTCCGTCTCCAATGTAAAGTTAATAAGGGTGCATCTATTCCATTAAGGAAGTGCTTGCCAAAGAACTGAAACCCTCTCCTGGCTAGTCCCAAGCATTTGCAAAGTAAATGCTTTCAACTTCTTCCTCGTCCAGGCAACTCCGCCACAAGTCGTTGCAGGTGGCAGTAAACCGCAGTTATATTAAGAAGATTCCAGCTGCTTCCCCTAAGTAAAAGCGCCGTTCTCTATTCATCCCACTCAAGCCTTATTTTCCTTGATAGGCCACAGATCGCTTCACTTGAGCTCGGCGAGGTAAACGGCTTTCAGGTCGATCTCTCTTTTTACTGAAATTAGAGGTCGTCCGATTGATCTGTATATTTGTGTTATGAATTATTGTTTATTTTAGTTTGTAGTATTTATTTTGTTATTTTGTATTATTATGTAACAGTTTTTTTTTATACGATATGGCCAAATCCTAGGGGACAACCCTTTGATGCGTTAGCATGGTTTTGACCGGAAGGGAATTAGGGTAAGGGAAGTGAGAAAACTTGAGTCTTCTTTTTGCATTGCTGCGAGCTAGACAACAGCCCAGAGACGAAGTGGATTATTTTAATTTCTTAATAAAAGCTCACGGGGTCATCTGGTCTCTAACCCGGGACCCATGACATGTTGCTCTTGCCGCTCAACGTATTGATCCAACTCCGTGTCCATTATTGATCTAACTCCGTCTTGCATTAAGCTTAAATAAATAACTTGTGGAACATTTAGCTGCGAACGTTCTTTTTTTTAACTTGTACTATAAATAACATCTTATATCTTTCAAGTACAATACCACTGATAATAAATTTAATTGAATTCTAGTGCAACATTAATGTCTTAATCGAAATTTAATTTATCTAGATAATTACTTTACTAACTTTTTTACTTAATTTACTTCAGAATAATTGAAGTAATTCAGTTTTATATCCCTGACTGACCGTGCTCATATCTCACCCGTGTTGTATCATCATCAACACGAGCGAGATATAAACACAAACCATGGTAACTCAGAGACTGTATCAATTTTATCATCCCGAGTTAAATTGAATTTTAAAAGGAATTTCGAATTTGGTTAAAATATCCGGAACACAAATCTGAGTAAAAATTTCGTTGGAACCAATTTCAGTATACACACAGTTCCAATTAAGTGAGCAAAAATATATGCTGCTCAGTGAAAATGAAAATAAACTTTGTTGAATCTTATCGCTATAATCTTTGTCATTATTAGCTTATTTGGTTATTTGCAAAAACTTACGTCATACAAAAAACCTCTAAGTAAAGGAATGAAAATGTGATTTTCCACAAGAAAGATTTCCTCAGGAAAAGAAACTAGCAAAATTAGTACTGGAAAGGCTTTCGTGAGAGCGTTTGCTATGCGATAAATTACTTTAGTAACAAAGACTGATACAAACCCGAAGGGACATAAGGATATAAAGCAAAAGCATTCTATAGTGGCCCCTCTGTGCAGATTATAAAGAATGATATCGTGGGTGGCACGCTTTTTCTTTCGCATGACTCCCCCGATATAATTTATTGTTGCAAGGAAAGAAATTATGTGGGAACGGAAATGAATGCCAGTAAACAGTAGAATTGTGTACCTTCAATGATATTACGATGGTAAAAAATATTATACATTTGTTATGAAATGAAAAAGTGTAATTGGTTTATTTCTAGAAAAAGTTTTATTCTATATATATATATATGTAATATTTTCTAAAAATATAAGAGTCCAATTGGATTCACTCCAAAGGTCAATATTATTACAACTCTTGGATGATTTTTAATGCTCTACTCAGAGTGCAGGGTAATGTGCAGCATCTGGATAAGCACACATAAAGATAGCACAGATGCCTCGTTCTTCTGGGAATGCATGACTGAATCTTTGAAATATGAAAACAATGTTGCCCTGCAGGTCATGTGGCAATATAAAATTTATAACTTCACTATAAATTTCAATATAAACGATTTCGAACATTATACCAAAAAGTTAAGGTGTAACGTTTATAACTTCCCAAGAAATGTCCTTATTTCAGGAATTATTACTCTGCAAAATATCGTAGATATATACATAAGCGTAGATATATACGTATGCGTAAATATTGTTATAAGGAAAGGAAAAACACATTAAAGGAGATTAAGGAGTCAACTGAGTGAGCAAGCACGTTCCGTCTGAATGCTTCCAAAAAGTTCACATTACGGCCAAATGTGATTAGTTATATGTGCGCAAAGAGTGGGATCATTAGTAAAATAATCATACAAGTATCGATAAAAGAATGTTCGACGACCAATGTTGCGTCCAAGGAATTGAACTTCGATGAAATTGCAGTATCGCCATTAAATCAGGTTAGAGTGGCAGCCTCGCAGAGGGAGGGCACACTTACGCCATGATAATAAATTTTAATAAGTACCACGTTGAGGTTAGATTCCCGTCCCTGTAGAGGTCGATTGCGATAAGATTGAGTACTAAGTCCTCTACACTTAGACCATCATTTGGTCCACTATGCTTACCTCTTGATTGGAAACCTTTCATCAGGAGTGAACAAAAAACAGTTTCGCTTGTTTGCAATCGTCGCTTGATTTCTATCTCTCGCTGTGGTAATGAATTACCCATGAATTTTGAGTTCTTTCCCACATCTTTTTCGAGCACCTTGCAGTTCTATTCCTTTACTGCACCTAAAGTTGCTCTCCACCACCAGAGCATGGCACGATAATTTAAATCTGGCCTGATAAGTTCCGTGTACATCCATTGTATTACTTTGGTCTACACTGCCAGAATGTCGTGATAGTTTTGTTTTCTATATGAGGTCTTCCCTAAGTTTGTTGTCTAGTGTGACTTAAAGGTACTTTACAGATCTAGCTCGTTCGACCTAATTTTAAGGCCTTCAATTTTCCTTCTTGTGATGGCTAGTACTACTGAGGATTTGCCCCATTAGCTGAGAGGCCTTTTGGAGTACACCAATTTTCGAAAGTATAAAATACTGTTCATAGTGTCAAGATGTTTTTCTTGTATCACTACGACAATGTTGTCGGCGTATTCTATGATATAAAAATCAGTCAACTTTGTAATAAGACTAGCGACCACAAGGCGCCATATAAGGGTAGAAAAACTGCCTCCTTGGGGACATCATTTTTTGACTTTCAACCCAACGTCTGATTTCCCTATGTTGTTGGAAACTATCCGATTTCTAAGCATTGCATCCATCCAAGGTATCAAAGTGATTCTAATGTTATGATCCATTATAGCACTTTTGGTGGATTTAAACGTAGCATTATCAAGAACAAACACCCTTGTTATTTATGAAGGCTCCTTATTGTAAAGTACGATTTCTAAAGGTACCATAGTTTGATTCATCAGTAGATTACTCTTTGTGATATGCATGGTGATTCCCGTGTAATGGAATATTTTTAAAGAAATAGTACTCATTTCATATCTTGTCCAAGGTTTTTAGGAGAAAGCTCGAGAGACTTATTGAAAATGATTTTGCGTACTTGTGACCGGAAACTAAGCATACTTAATATACTGTACAAAGATGACTTAGAAGTATAACTGATCCTTTCTGGACCATAATTGGGAAAATCCTGTCCCTTCCAGAGCATTTATAAGGCAAAAAACAATGTATTTTACAAGTGGGGACAACTACCAATAAACTAGCAATAAAATTAAAAAGAATTATTCAAATATCTCTGCCTAAAACTTAAAAGAAGGAATATAAAGTTTCTTCATTTTATATGGAAGATCAAGTTACCCTGCCCCTTAACGACAATGCTGTGTACTCCAGACATTCAAATGCCACCTGTTTATGCTTGGAAAGCATTAACGTAGTCAAATGCTTAGGTCCAGGTGTTCAGAGCATACACCTCCACCCACTTTACCTTCCAACTTAGAGCCATCAGTGTTAAGGGGGGAACTACCTTTAAACGTTTCGTTTTTTATTGTTTCAGTCAATAGGTATATGCTTTTAGAATATTATTCCAAAGTTTCAAAAGCCCATTGTCAAAATTGTGGAAGATGTGCCGATTGAAAGTGGCTGGTGCCGAGCCGGCTTTACATATTCTTTCTTAGAAGTTTGGATTCCTGCTAAGTTTCCTATCCAAGGCCTAGATATTTAACTTGGTCACTTAGTTCCTGTACGACCACATACAATATAAAAAACTTTATGCTTCCGTTAGAAAAGTATCAGGTCTGGTTTACACTTCGTAACCCAGGAGGATAGTTTTGTTTTGAGACGACATGTTCCGTCACCTTAGCTAGGATAAATGGGTGTCAGCGCAGGCGATAACTTTATAACATTGACATATAATTCTAAAAGTTGAACTTTGTCCTCTGTGCGGCCTACATTTCCTTTGAGAAAATAATAATCAAGTCTAAATCTGATATGCGACTTGTAGATCTTCACTATATAAGATGGAGCAAAGTGTACCTCAAATATTTGTTAGAACTTCAAATATTTAATCGCATGAAATACCAAATAAAGTTATAGCCGACAATTTTTGGCGAGTAATAATAAATGTTCTCGAGTTGGCAACAAATGTTCTCTTGTTAGGGGATTTGATGGAACTTGCACCCATCAAAACATTTGAACCGCCAGTTCATAGCCACTCTGAACATGATCAGACAGAAACACACACGCGAAGCGGATAGCGAAAAAAATGTCAGGTTCTGGATTTTGTTTATATTTGGTTTAATTGTACTTTTATATGTCCTGAATGAATGTGAATTTTTATTTTTTTTCTATGAAGCCTAGTTGCCCTTTTCTAAGCCTTTAAAGAATTGACGAAATTTGAGGAGCGGGTTTTTGAAAAAAAAAGTTTGCAATTATTCATAGTGATAGAAGAAAAGTAAATAGTGTTATCTTAGAGACAAATAAATGTGTTTCTTGGCATACAGAGTTGAAAAAAAAATTTTTTTTCGTATAAAAAACCGGAAGTAAACATATCAAATGAGATTTTACTTAACTTCGGTATTTTTAAAAATTTTTATTTTTATCTCAAAATGTATCTTATAGTTCATAAATAATATGTGTAAAATTTTAGAATGGGATCTGCATTCGTTTCGGAGATAGAGAATTTAAACTTAAATTTTTTAATGCTTCCATACAAAACAATCTGGAAATGGAACTGAACAAGCAGTTACTGTACATTTGAAGTTATTTTTTGAGCTATTTAAAAAAAAAATTAAAAATGCCGAAGTTTGTCAAAATTTAATTTTAAGTATTAATTTTGGTATTTTACATGAAAAAAAAAATCCAATTTCGAATTCGATACCACGGCTGTGAAGAGCATGCAATTTCCTATAAGAATCACTATTTTAAATATTTTTATATAAATTTCTTAATATGATTAATTGCCTTTGAAACAGGTCATACATAACTTCTTCAAAATTGTTGGTTGTCCGCTTCGCGTGAAATGCCCCATAGTTGTTATTTGCACTGTGCGAACTCAATGTAAGTACGCGTCAACGTGGTGCGTCTTTAAATGAAAGCTAGGAATTTTGACAATAATGTTTGAAGCTTGGTGTGGCAAAAACGCATTTCATTTCGTTGCAGTACGGAAAAGAATAATGTAAGTTCTGATTCTTTTAAAAATAAGATTAAATTTATCTCTTCAAATGTCCGAGAAAAAGTCATCTACACCAACTACTACACGACAAAGGAAGAAACGACTCTCTACTGCACATGGAAAAAGCGTTTCATCACACACTACTGCTGACCCTTCGAATGAATCACAACACCAAGACCCGACGTTTCCTGCGTTTCCTTTCGAAAAGATGCAAAAGGAAACTGTCGTAGAAAATCAATTGTAAAGTCGGAAGACAGCGAACCGAGTTTATGATTTCTCATTAAAAAAAAAATAATTTCGAGCTCGAGAATATCTTTTATTGACCATTTTCTATGAGTGGCGCTTAAGACCACATTTCGACTCACACTACCAGATACAATCAAAATTTGATTCATCTGACCAAACAATTTTGGCACAATCCTATTTTCTCCAATCCCTATGCTCTCGGGCCCAATCAAAGCGTTTCTTTTTATTGCGCTCTGAGAGCAATGGATTTTTCTGGCTATACAACCTTTCAAACCAGCTTCTTTAGGTCTCCTAACGGTTCACGCAGACATTATTGACGTGAGCAGCGTGTTCAACAGTGGTTTAGTGGCGATTTTTTTGACAATCGCCAATACGTAAGCAATACTCTCTTTCCGAAGTTACGCGATTTTTGCGTAAACGTGTTTTATTTGCATTTATCTTGGTCTCCTTAAATAGTTTTATGGCCGACCACACCGCTTAACGAGAACATTTTATATTGCCTGCGATTTTCATTTCTCACGCTTTGAGAGTTTAAATGAATTACTCCATTAAGGGGTTATATACAAAGTTGAGGGGAAAAAGTGAGCTAAGTTGGTGATTTTTTTTAAGGGTTTTATGCAAATTTTATTAGAAAAAGCGAAAGACAATTTGTTGGTAGTAGAAGAATAGAAAAAACAAGTTGAATTATAAAAAAATATTAAAAATTGTCGAAGTTATGGCCCCTCCACCGAAGCGCGATTTTTTTGCAGAGGCTTGCGGTGAACACTCTCCAAGGCGAACCGCTTAACTGAAATCAAAAGAGTAAAAAAATTATTGACGAAATATAAATAATATGGTGAACTTGAACGGTTCGGTTTCCGAAAAAAAATTTTTCTTCCAATAAAAAAACCATGTTGACAAAAAAATCGATTCGATCGAAAATTTTTAGATGAAAAAGAAACCGTTCAAGTACACGAGATTGTAAATATGAACAATTAAAAAAAAAATTATGAAAATCGGTTGAAAAGTTTTTGAGATATCACGTTCACCGCAACGGTATTTTTGAAAAAACTCTATTCCGAGATCATCGCGTTTAAAGTTTTTGGACGCCGCTCGCCAAGTGCTTATGGATGGAACTAGCGCGCTGCGAACGGCTGTCATTTGAAATCTAGTGCTCCGATCTGGATGAAATTTCACACAGATATTTTCGAAAGTATGTACTTTCAGAACATGCAATAAAAAAATTTTCGATTTTTTGAGCCCCAACTTTGTATATAACCCCTTAAACTTCACTAAGTTCTCGAATTTTTGGCATATTGCCTCTTTCACAATGCCTTTATTTTAGACCTTCGCAAAAAAATTGACTGAATATTTTACAACTGCAGAAACTTTGATCTTAACATCTAAAGAACTGTTTCGGATATAACAGGAATGCAGTACCTGAACTCCAAAATTGGGAATTTAACTAATTAATGAGCTCGATTACTTTAAAAAAACCCGCTCCTTAAAGAAGAATTATGTGATGCCTGCATTACTTTCTGAGAAAAAGCAATAAATGAAAGGTGCTTTATACTTATGGCCAAGGCTTGTATGTCAAATTTGCAAAAATTATTCAATCTGCTGCTTACCAGGATATTTAATAAATCATAATTTTATTAAATTTATATATTTCTAATAACAAATTTTATCCTTATCTGCATAATATTTAGTTTCCTTTTAGAAGATAAATTTCGAAAATCACTAACTCAAAATCATTGCTTTATGGGTTGGATGGTTTTTGCATAATAACGTCCAATTATAAAAAGTAATGACTACCTTGGGCCACCAGAGAAAAATTAATTATTTCTTTGGAAAAAGCATCACAAAATAATACTCGTTGCGTATTATATCACAAATAAGAACATAATCAGCAAACGATAACGGAAGAAAGCCGAAGGCCAGGTATCTTACAAGTTCAAATTTTCTTATTAATTCTACCTAAAGCTTTATAAAAGTTGAAATACTATCAGACCGCTTATCCGTTTTGATGCCAAAAATACAGAAAACGGAGAATTATAGCAAATTAATTATAGTTTATTTACCTTTTATAAAACCATACCAACAAAAGATTAAATAAAGTTTAAAAATGGAGGTCAAGAATCCCAAAATCAAGTTTTCAAATAGTCTACTAAAACAATACTACATAAATAATTATCAGGTCGATTGTTCGAAATACGGCACTTGTTTCCAGTTTATGTATATACGAAAGATTGTTATTAACGTTAATAACAATCTCAATAACAAATAGACAAGTAAAATAAGGACTCATTGACATTTTAGTAAATTTCAAAATTTCAATGTTTTGTGCATCTACTCAAATGTCAATGAGTAACAGCTGCAACTATGACAAATGAAAAATAGCACACAATTTAAAATAAAGCCTATTTTTGAAACACCATTTCAATAATTCGAAATGAAACGTCTTCCTGAAACAGCCTTTATTAGACAAATTTCAGATGTGTTTTAACGCGGTTGTTTTTTCAAATGTAAGGTCTTTGGATTGAAGGTAAAAATCGGCAGAACTTTGTCAAATAGGTACGTAAAATTTTTAACACTAACATACATTCAATACTATTTGATTGATGCTAAAAAGCAAACACGACCCTAAAAGGCCCGGTCCTGATTACGTATCGATTCAAAACAAAAAAATATATAAAAAGGACCCCATCATTCCATTCATTGCATATACAGTAGATCGCAGGTATAGAGAATCCGCGCGCACGTTATAAATATGCAAATATCTCCGAAACGACTCCGAATTTTTATTTAAAATTTCGCGTGCATATTTCGGACGTTTAGAAAAAATAAATAGATTTTTGGAAAAAACAGAAACATGCTCTTAAGGTTGGCGGGGAGTATGTTTTGTAAAGTTAATTTAAGATTTTTACGAGCTTTCCAAAACACAATTATTGGCAATTTTAGTGGATGGTGTGCGTTATCGTGAGATGTTAACAGATTTTTTTTTACTTGAAGTGGATGCTTTGGATAGAGACGAAATATATTTGCAATAGGACGGCGCTTCATTCGAATCAAACGCTTTTTCCTCTAAGGATACTTTAAGATAAAGTCTATGTCAATGCTCCAAAAACGACTTCATGGCTTCAGAACAGTTCAAAGATAATGCAAAATATAAAAGTATTCTTCTAATAGACCCGCAATTGCGCGAAATCGTAATGAACAGTTTTATTAAATAATGAACATCTCCTAGATGACCATTTGGCATTTCTTTATTAATCACATAGTTTGTAATTGTAATTATTTTTCTGTTTGTTATACGTTGTATTGAGGAAAAAAATCTTCAAACTGGAGGGATACATAGATGTCTAATTAGGTAGGTAGGTAGCCGGCAAATGAAGAAACACACTTAGACTTCGAATAGATTCGTTTTAATACCACGGGAGTAAGATTCTGAACCATGTGAAGCACTCAATGAAGCGACGGAGATCTCTTATGTCAGTCGTATCGAGATTGCAGAGATTATCCAGCAAATAGTCAACTAGGAAGGGCTTCCGCATGCATGCAAAAGCAGAGCACGAGCACAGAAGATTTCAGATTTTGCAGAAGTCATTTCAGAGGAGTCCTAATCTCCTTCAGTGCATATTAATAAGGCAGTTACCTGTGATCACCCCTACGACTGCGCCTAGGTCAGCTCTATCAATCAAAACTATACGATTGAAGTGTTAAAGATCCAGAATAAATATGTCTGGTTGTATGCCAGGTAGTACCATCTAAGCTACCAATGTAACTTTATCCGGTTGGATCTCTAGCGTAGTGCCATGTCGTAGTTATATAACAAATATAGGGATTCTTTTTGAAATTGCTATTTAAGCTACACCGTTCAATATTTCTCAATGATTGTTGCTTTATTGAAGAGAATACACACTCCGATTTTACATATATGGAAAATAATTCTATTCAAATGGCTACCGCGGCTGGTTTGGCAGTGTCCCAATCCAATTTTCGAGTACTTTATCGCTCATTTGGGGTTCTGTTTCGTGAATAACTCCATTATTGATTATTGGAGTAATAACGGGCCAGACAGTTTTTCATAAAAAAAAAGTACAACGGCATTAAATCGCATCTGCGCGATGGTCGAAAACTTAGTGTGAAATATATTGACTGTTTGACGGCTAGGTTGGACATTACGCCTTATTGCGGCAAATAAAGCCTATCCACTTCGCACAGTCTGTATAAAACAGTAATTCTTTAGAAATAATTTCTCAATATTTCCTAGCCTTCTTCAAGCGGAAAATGATCTATTTGTTATCACGGAGGATTAACAGCTATATAATATCTGTCAATATATCACCCACTCACCCTGTCTCTAATTCCCGTAACCTCTTGTGATGCATGTGCGGGAGCAGAACTTTACTCTATTCAAGACAACGATAGAAAGTGGACCTACAATTTAAAGTGGATTCTGAATCACTGACATTTTCCCTGCAATCCCCAATGGCCTTTTATATTGTAATCTCTTGTGAACAGAAAACAACCATGAGTCGCCGCCGGTGAAATTCGAACCTGGTAACTCCGGGTCTTTAGATAGAAATTACTAGGGAGAAGAATTTCATTTATGGAAAGATTTACTTGTTTGATAGTTCAAGGTATAAACGAGAATTACCATATAAGTCGAATAAAAACAGCTTTAACAATACAATAATTTTTTTATTTTGATTAAATTAATGTCCCTTGCGGTTTAATTTCCTAAAATTATTTTAACAAGAGGTGATGAGAATGAAATAGCTCAAAATCACGAACAGAACAATCATCACCTTGGGAACTGTGAAAGTAATGTGCTGAACATTCGTAAGCTTAAACTGTCCAAGGACGTTAAAAATTCTAAAAACCTTCATTATTTTTTTAATTATGTATGGCGGCAACAATGTAGCGACGTGTGATAAAATAAAAAGGAAGTGTTAACCTCGTTATACTTTCGGAAAACAAGGCCACGATATGTTGAGTTCATTGTGTGCTGAATTACAATTAAAGCTTAGAATAATTATTATGTACCCTCATCATGCTGTTAAAGCCATTACACAAATTATTCAGTGTGGCTTAAAAAATTTCTGAAGGAAAAGTTGTTAAGTAATTCTGTTCAAATGAATATGTGCGGTAAATTAAAATTGTAAAACGCTTTCATTGAAATTAAGAAAGAAAGTAAGAAAGGGGATTGTTGAAAAATATATTTTGGGATCTCACTTGTTCAGCCATGCCTCCGAGCAAAAAATAAAGCATGAGGATTTGGATATTACAAAGGCTTTCAGGTTGGTAGATTCATAAATTTAAATGATTGCACAAAGCTGTAAGAATATAGAAAATAAGTTAATATGATACTGTTAATATACTAACTACATTAGCTAACAAAATGATTTCGCTAGTCATTAAGTAAGAAATAACAGCATTGCCTTTTCTGGAAATAAAAATCGACAATGTATTATTAATTGTAATAGGAAAGGTGGTGTTTTCTAGGCATTCACCCATTTCGTGTAATAGACATCTCCTTTGAATCGCCCACAAGATCTGACAGAACAAGTTACCAGTTACTTTTTCATCTAAAATAATATGTTGCACTAATAATAATAAGGTCTCTACCTATCGTCATCATACCATTATTAAGAAATGTGTTTAACCTATTAACAGTTGCCTAGAACCTTAAATTTGGTCAAATGCTCAGGTCCGGTAAGTGGCCATTTATTAATAGTGAAGTTGACGATAAGACAATAGTGGAACACTTGGTCAAATTGAGGGATAACAAAATTGGGGAAATGGGTATAGGGAACGCACTGATAGGGTTCCGTTATTACAAAATTTTTTTTAAACCTATTAGTATGAGAGCTCGCGCCAAAAATGCTGTTAAAACCTATAAAGATCGAGATTTGAGCCCAAAAAATAATCCAGGTAAACTGAGGGTCAAATTGAGTCACTTACGACGCTACGGCTTAGCAAATTTGTAAAAAAAAGATAGGCAAAAAATTTTAGGCGGGCTGTCAGATATGGAAAATGCATTTCAGGTTTCTCTCCCGATATCGAAAGTCATATTTCTGGCAATTTATTGAATTTTCCTGTTATTAACGTCCAAAGTTGTAAAATAAATAACCGAAAAAATTTTGAGCTAACCGCATAAAACCAAGCACAAAATCCCCCCCGCGATTTTCTGACAATTTATCCAGTGGGGAGACAATACTACCTAAAGCATTACTTCCTTAACGGGGCACGTCAGTTTTCAGCGTCGTTTTTTAATGAATTTCAAGAATTTTTATCTCAGCAACTCATAAAGATATAACATAATTGTGCATCAAAATTGACCTTTAACCTCCCCCCCCCCCAATCACTCTCTTAAGTAAGCTCCGAAAATACTAACGCTCCTGATCGGACCATGCTCATGGTTCCCAGGATTGGCAACGTACGATTTTTTTTTGTTTTACTTATTTCGATATTTGTGTAGAATAAGTATAGAATAAGAGATCGAAGTATAAAAGTCGGCCTATATTTATTTTTGAAAATACAGCTGTCGCCAGGCTATGAAAATTTAATTTTTAATATTAAAACGTCACATCTTTAAACGGGTTTTTCGCAAAACTGCATTTTTTAAATTTGCTGTCACTGTAACTCGAAAGCAATTTATTGTATCGGTTCAAATATCTAAGCATGTTTAGAAGATGTTTTGTCGTACGATGAACTATTGATTTTTTGATCGGACCAAAAATGACAAGCAAAAAAGGGACACTTTCTTGGCGAAAATTTTATGCTTTTAAAAACGCCACCGTTCTTATAATTTTCAATATTTTTTTAAAATCCGTGGTATCTGATGGTAACGAAAATTATATTTAACACTGAACCTATTTTTTTATATGTCTCGTTACTGCGGCATAGATCTCGTAAATTTTAAAATATTATTTCGTAATTCGCTGAGCGATTTGGATGATTCTCCTTCTAATGTATAGAATATGTGAAGAAGGGATAGATGTCAGCTTTTAAACCTAGAGGGTAGATGTCAACTTCTAGACCGATTTAGATGATTCTTTTTTATGTTATATAGTTGCTAATATGAGGATAAATTTAACTCTAGTGGTGGGAGGAGTGGTTGGCTAACTTCGCAACGTGTGGACAGATTTGGATGATTTTCTTCTTTTGATGTGTAGAATATGTTGCCCTCCCCCAGTATCATGACAACAATTTATGGTGTGGGGTGCAGAAGGGGCTTTACCCAATTAACGCATAGCTACCACTGCTACTTTATCGAAGAATGTTGATCTAGGATTAGGGGGGGGTAGTTTAATTTTGTGGAGTTATTTAGATGAATCTAAATGCATAGAGTATCTATTTATATAATGACAACAAATTGTGCTTATGGTGAAAGTTGGAGGAGCTTCGTAAGACGTAGACCGATTTTGATGATTTTGATTCTGTTGTACTGAAGGGGTTCCCACATTGGATACTTAGTACCTAGAGTGACTACAATGATTCTGTGACTATGAGGATTCTCTTTTGCTTTATATAGTACGGTGGCGCACTAGGGCCACGGTAAGAATTTTGTATGTAATGTGAGGATCTGCATTTGCATTTGCAGCATTCTTCGAGTCGTATATATGAAGATACTTAAAAGTGAAAAATAAAATAGTTTAAAAAAAGTTTTAAATAGTTTTAAAAAATTTTGAAGGTGGTGCAAATTAAATAAACAAAACAACCACCCTACCACTATCGACGATACTGTATAAAACTACCTAAACGTTTTAGCTCACGGGATCATAACGAAGTACGATTAAATACTTTTGTTGTAGTTGTTTTGTTTAATTTACACCGACTTTAAAATGTGAAAATTATTTTATGCTTTTTATCACTTTTAAACTTAACCTTTTTTTTAAAACTATTTTATGGTCGGAAATTTTTTTTGTAAATTTGTTAACAAATAATAAATGTCTACTCAAGTCAGTTTCTATCTCAAAAATATGTGTAATAAGATCGTGCAACCACACAATTAAAACAAAGTCATCATTATGTAGACGCAGCTTCGGGCATAGTTAAAATCAAGTCTAAATTAGATGGATCCCTTTTGATCAACTGTTGTATGTTATCCGTACAATGAGTGTCATTACTTATCTTTTTGGTACATCGATCTACAATCGTACATATACCAAAATGTATCTTAATAAGTAGGGAAAGTGGGGAATTGTGAGCCGGGTTTTTATTTTGCTCGATATCTTTGACGGAAATCAAAAATTTTTCAAATTTCAAAAAGGGATCGTATTCTACGTGTAAAAACGTAACTTTAGACCTTTGCAGTTTTTTTTTAAGAAATTTTAGTTGTTGGAAAAATCCATGTTTTTGAGTTTTTCAAAAATGATGGGGAATTGTGAGCCACCGCCTTAATCAAGTCAAAACTAAACAATATTGATGTAAACACTTTATTGAAAGGCTGGAAATGACAAATGAATTAATTTTAATTGAAAAAATCAAAAAAGGTTATGCGTTGTTCATCCGCACTCTCTTCATCACTGCCACTGCATTGACCCTCACCACTAAGTTTTGAAGCAATAAAGTCAACGTCAATGAACACGTTCACATCAAATGGAAAAATTCTGCATGCTTTGAAGCCGCTTTTGATGTTTTTTGGTGTGACGGCAATATCGAGACATTTATTAACAATAAGTGGAACGAGGTGAAGATAGAAAAGTACCCCGACGTATGTGTATGTATGTGAAAAATGTCAAAACACGGGTGGCTCACAATTCCTCACCAAATGTGGTTCATGATTCCCTACAAGCTATGCGTTGAAACATGGCGGCGTGTGAATGACTCGTTGAAATGTTATGCAAAATTCCTTTTATATGTTGAAAGACCAAGGTCCAATGATAATTATCAGCATATTTACCTGAGTTGAATCGTAACGATGCGTTCGAAACTGATGCAAAACAAGAACAAAAATTAATATATGGCGGTGGCTCACAAGTCCCCATGGCTCACAATTCCCTACTTTCCCCTGCGTAAAATAGACCTGAGAGGTGGCTGTAATATATACACGCAGACGGACAGATAGACCGAAACTATAACTGTGTCAATTTGAAACGGTAAGTAATTGATCCACCTCAAGCAACGTTATCTTATCTGGATTACTTTGTGATTGAAGGGTAATATTAGTGGTTCGGAATCCATCTCATCTAGGTCCGCTTGCAATAGTCGTCAAATTGGGTGAATTTCTTCTTCCGTCAAATTCTCCACAAGGGTTTACGGAAACTAGAAAGACCATTGACAAAACTTTAAGAGGTGGTGGAGGGGGGGGGGGGGGGGGGGTGCTGACTGCGCGCGCCCAACTTCAGAAATCTCTATTTAAGCATAACTGTCAAGTCAGCTATGTACAGAATTGTTTATATTACCTTAAAATATACATGAATGTACATCAACAGGATGTACTCATTTGCCTTTATACCGCGGATTCCTCATACTCCGAGAGCTGGCAACGTTTTTATCATATGATTTCAGTAAGGCTCATTTTAATACATCCCCCTCCCTTGTTGAGCCATAAAAAGTAAGCGTGAGGACTGGCTACCTTAATACGCTACGTTTACCTGCGCGACAGGTAAAAAATGCCATAAATACATAACAACATAATTATTTTTTTCTATCATTGTGTCTATGAAAGTACTAGTAATATTTATTCGTTTTTGCCAGACGATTTCATTGTTGTCAACACCTTGCAAGACTCTAATTGATTAATATAAAAAAAATTATGTTTAAGTTACTTTAGCAAAGCCGAAATTAAAGTATGTTATTCTTTGACTATCATATGAATTATTATTAATTTGCCAGACGAAAATTCCATTGTTAAACAAATGCCAGACCGGTTTAAACCTCGGAGAAAATAAGAATATTCCTCAAAGAAAAGCCGTACAAATAATTATTGTTCAATTGAATTCTCAATTATAAATTTATTTTAGTTTAAATTGGTGCAACTTGTTTAAAATTTTCTATTTTTCATAAATTATTTTTCAAAGAGTAAAAGCTTACAACTAACAACAGCATAAAGCGAGGAACAGATAAATGACCTTACTTATCTTATTACCTGCTAGATAATTATTGCTAAATATCAGTTATTACGATTTTTTTTACCCATTCTGCAAGCCCAAACCTTGGCACAGAATTTGGGCTGGAACGAGGTCACCCTTGTCTTTTGTAGGTTAGTGTCCGACCAGGTATGGAGGTTGTAAAAGTTCCTGGTACCATCCCCGGTGAACTGTGATTTATCCGTCCACAGAATTCGGTCCAAAAACGCCCTCTTTCAATGTTGCATTCCAGAAGCTAATTGCAAAATTTTAATGTTCTCTGGGAATCTTGTTCCAGCAGTCCTTAAACGGGAATATGATGATTGGACTTTTTCTTATGGGGAACAATAAAGGATGAAGTCTAATCAAAACCAGTTACCAATAGAGACAAATTTGTTAGGAGAATTGAAACTGCAGCAACGAAAATACGGGAGAGGCTGTCTACAATATACCTTACAAAGGGAATTACAAGGGATTATTGGCATGCATCGAAAGTGGCGGAGGACATTTGAGTAACTTTTGTAATATTATAACTTTAATTATTAAAAGAGTTTCGAATTCAATAAAAAGTATTTTAGCGTTTATTTGAGTTTAATTTCTTTAAGTTGCAGATTTTTATAATATTTCCCAATTACGCTATGGATATGGTTTAACTTATTCTGAAGGCAGCGGAAGGGCAGACTCTACACTGACCATTTATTATATTTTATATAATGCTCACATTAAGGGCAGACTCTACACTGACCATTTATTATATTTTATATAATGCTCACATTAATGTTTCGAGTCTGAAAACAAACAATGAAATAAAATGCTATCTTTTATTTAGAATGGAAAACTTTTTTTTATTAATGTGTTATGATGAATTATTCAGGTTTAAATAAATTAACTCTTCGGATAAACTTTTAGTCCTTGGGTTAAACTTTTTTGGCCTTGGGTTAAAAAAAATCTGCGAACGCTATAATAAAAATAAAAAACATAAATTTCGAAGAATATTTGGGGAAATACTGAATTTTTGGTAATCACAAAACATTTTTCTCACTTTTTGTACCTGCAATGGTATGAGATCAACACTGTTGACAATTTTGGAAAGGTTATTTGGATAGTTGTGTTTTGACATTTGTTTAATGTTGCTGCTTTGAGTAGATCAGCGTAGGAATTCTCGCAATTTTGGTTGTTTTCAGCCAACCAGGTTGCCTTGTAAATACACGAAACGGTAAAAGGGGAATGGCCCACCGTTTTACAAAATTCTTACCCATGGCAGTCCAAGCGCTATAAAGTGTCAAAATCACACGCCAACTTCCAACCGGCAACTGAGGATTTAGCTGCAAGTTCCGGGAAACGGCATTGGAGAATTACAGAACATGCGCACATGCTTCACGCATTTATTCCTTGCTATGATTTATTTTTTATTTTTTGGACATGCGCTTAATTTATGGAAACGGTTTGGTTGGCTGGAGGCAACCAAATTGTCTGAGAATCGCTACCCAGAAGTAAATAATAAAATAGTGATGTGCATATCATGAAAATTGCAAATTTATGAATCATCCTGTAACTCCCAAACGGTTGAGATCCCTCTCCCCACCCCCCTACCATAAAAGTTTGTTGTTTGTCTGGATGCGATCTATCACTCCACTTTTTTTGGTAAAGTTTGTGTGAAACACCCTGTATAAATAAAGAACCATAAATTGATTTATTCCATTTTCTAATGCTCACTTAAACGTGCTGGTCAATAAATAACTAAGAAAAAACCAAAGAAGGTGTAAAGGCAAAAATTTTACAAGGAATAATATTCGGTTCGAAATTTGGTAATATATAATATAATGATAAAATATATTTAAGTGAAAGTCAGCATAAAAGAAAAAGAATAATTACTCTCGATCTAACATCTGAAAACAAATTTGAGTGGATAGACATCATTCGATTATCATTTGAACAAAATCATTCCAGATTCAATCGGGGTAGCACTTGAACCACCGGATATCTGAAGTTGTTTTTCTCCGAAGTTATTTAGAATTCTTACCGTTCTTCGGGCAAGTACCATGGAAACACAAAAATTCCCTGAAATAAACAATTCTAGAAAAGCGTGTGTCGAATACAAATTGCCACTTTTCCCCTTTCATAATCATGATACTATGAGAGTACTCCAAAACGGTATGATAAATGAAATGAAAAATTGTCCTTACTCATATTTTAATTAAAATGCTTAAAGAAAGGATTCATTAAGCAAGGATAATGGGATCCGCATTGGTAGTTGTAACATGCGAGCATTCTCGTGTAAATATGAAATGGATAATGAAATTACGACTATTTCTGAAAAGAATTGTAATTTCGTTGAATAAAGTTGCAAACATTAAGTAGAAAAATTGTACTAAATTCACAAGAAACATCTTACGATTAGAGCCTGCATGTGAAAAGCTAGTATTTAATAGAGATTAACAAATGAGGTAAGCAAAGGTTAACGATTAAAATATTCAGTTTTCATTACCGATAAATGATTGAAGGGTTTGCTTTTTAGGTTCCGTAACAACTACAAATCATCTTACACTCCACGAAATAATAACGCCCTAGGAACTGTGTACACACGCATTCATTTGGATTTTTAAAGTGTAATTAAAAATTTCTGTTATTTATTCTGGTATTCGATGCGAAATAAATAGGGTAACTGAGCCAGTCTTTGGCCAACTTACTTTTAATCGAGTGTCCAACAAAACGCTGGAGTAACTGTGACTAGGTTTTCGAATTCGTATGTATGCTGCAGTGTACCAAGGCCAAAAATATCTTTCATAAGTAGTGAAAACATAGATTTAAGTAAGAACATTTAAAAAAATCATATTTTCCCGTCTACGGCCACGTCAACGCAGGATTACGCCACGGTTGCACCAAATTCCAAGCAAAACTTTAGTCAAATCGTTGTGTTAAGAGTTTATTACATTTGTCATTTGGCTTTGACTTTTGGTGTATCGTTTCCGATTATTTTTCCACGTCACTCTTTCCGACACCCTAGGGGTGCTGAATGTGTCTTAACCTCATAGTATCGAAACTTAGAATTTGATTCTCATCTCAGTGATCCCGAAAACTATGAATTCGACATTAACTTCGGTCGGTTTTGATTATTTTATCTGTCCCTTCCATGTGTTCGACAATTTCTTTTAGGGTAATTTGTTCGTTCGAAGAACAGACTCTAGCTGAGTGATGTCACCTTCTCCCATTCAGATTTCAATAGTTTGAATACAGCTACATACAGGTTGCACCAAGTGGATCGTATTAGGTGGAACTGCATACATTCCAATAATATTACAGAATTTCATAAGTTTCAATGTCATATAAGACATGTGACCGTGTACAAAAAAAATCGCAGGTTTTTGGGTCCCTTTGTTGTGTTACTAATTGTAGAGTCCATTAGCCGCATATTCATAGAAGACGCTCTTCATTCATCCTAATTTCGTCCATTCAACGTACCTAGAGGGAGATATACTTGCTACAACTTCGCACTTAGGCCAAACTGGGCCATTGTGAAACCACATGCGGGCTAGATTTATAAACCTATTTCATACCTAAATGATTCACGAATTGCTTATTCGTACCAAGAATTGCTACCGTCGAAGGTTTTCTATATCAAGGAGCGTTATTTGTTGCAATTGACGATTCATTCCACAGTATCAAGCTTCGCTGTCCGTGAACTTTAAGAAAGCCTTTTCTTTTAAGAATACAGGAATAATTAACCTCTCAAGGAACGTCCTTCGTAGTGCCCAACAACGGATTCCGGGAACCAGTGTTCAGATTTTTAAAGCTTACTGGACCGTTGTTGGAGGACCCTTGCGCCAAGGAAGTAAAACTGAAACCAAGGTTGAATTGCTCATCTTTACCAAGAATTGTTAGCTTTCGAAAGATTCCGATTTCAAGGTTGACGATTTCTTGATTACTCTTCCCATTTACAGATTGGCGACCCATTGACAGCTTACCCTCAGCAGTGTATATAATGGTGTACCACAAGGGTCGGTTCTTGCACCGCTATTGTTCTGCCTATTTATCAATTTTCTCCCTGACTTGCTTCATGATGTCAACATACACCTTTATGCCGATGATGTACAGATTTATTTATCGAGACCCATTGGATTAATTGAAGATTGCATAGACAGACTAAATTCAGACTTAACTAACGTCTCAATTGGGGCAGAAAGAAACAAACTCACGTTGAATTCATCTAAGTCCACGTGCATTGCCTGCTATAGGAATGATTTGCATCTTCCAGACCTTCCTCCCATATACCTAAATGGAGTACTTTTTCAGTATACGAATGAAGCACGAAGCCTCGGAGTGCGTTTAAACAGCAAGTTGAGTTGCTGTGATCATGTAAAACAATCTCTTATGCAAATCTACAGCGGTCTGAGACAACTTTGGTTGTCAGCTAGATTGCTTTCGGTTAATTTAAAGATAAAGCTTGTTAAATCACTACTGCCGCATTTTACATATTGTAGTACTATTTATCCTGTTTTAGATGCTAATTGTCATCGCAAACTTAATGTCGCTTTTAATGATTGTGTAAGATTTGTTTATGGGTTAAAATGCTTTGACCATGTATCTGCAGAAAGGCTTATGGTCTTTGGATGCGCATTGATTACCTACCTTAATATAAGAGCATTGATGTTTTTACATAAGCTAATAAGTACGAAATCTCCCACATATTTGTTTGAACACGTGCAGTTTTTATCATCAAATAGACATAGAAGCCTCCTTATTCCTCAAACGTCACATCTTGTTGGGCAGCGCTCTTTTTTCATTCATATTGCACGATTATGGAATTCTCTTTCAAGTCATGTCAGGGGGCTTGGTAGGTCGGAGCCGTTTAAAGAGGCACTCAGGCGGCAATTTACTGCGACGAATTTATGATTCAGGGATGAACACAGTCTTCTGTCAGCTCAGTTTATACTAGTTTTTTTTTTTGCACATTTCTTTATTAATGTTTAATTTTAATTCACTATAATTTCTGATGTTTTTCCAAGTAAATTTTTCCATAAGTTTTAAAGTATACCTTCAGATTTAAAGTATACCTTCAGACTTCAATCTTTGTATACAGGCCAAATAAATTACTATTACTATTACTAGTTGTGTCCCTCGTTGAAATTGACGATTTGCTCTACAGTAATACCCACCAAGAATCGCTGGCCCAGTCCGAAGAGATTAGAGAGCTCTGTCAAAGGCTCACTGTTGAATGATCCTTGGGTTACAGAAATACAACCAGAGGTCTCTAAGAAATCTTATCAAAGATATGTATCTACAAGTTACAAGGTAACTACCAAGCTTTCCGGATTATTCTTCTTTTCCTACAGCAGATGGTTACAACTACCACAGAGAAGATTAGTACTTCCTGATGAACTGAGCTAGGTCCCAGACATCAGTAAAAACTAGTTTGGCTAGCACCTTAAACAAGTGTAAATACCGGTTCCTGCAGTTTGCTAAAGCCAGACAGTTACAGAGGAGATAAGAGATGGTTTTCTCATCTTCCTCCTCTTGGCAACTCCTACAGAAGTTATTTGAGGTCGAGCAAAGTCTGTCAGCCTATCCAACTAAAACACAATAAGCCGAAATGATAGCCACAACAACGCTCCAGCGTGGGCTCCAGCGAGTTTAGCTCTCTTAACCGCTTTAGTTTATGCTGCCAAACAGGTGAGTTATGCCCGAGTCTAGTAGAGTAGTGCTGCATCTCGTTTTAGCCAATACTCTACAGTTGCCCGGAATGCCCCAGAACCCATATGGCTCAGAGTTGAGCGACATACTCTGGCAGTATTAGAGGTAGTATACACTCCCGTGAGAAATTTAATAGGATCATCTGAACAGTGTTCTGTTCTTCAGACAATCTAATGCTACCTTAACAGCCATGATTTCTGCTTGAAGAATACTACAATAATCTGGCAAACGACACGAAATGCTTAGGTCCAGAAGTACCTTTACTTCAAATTTGGAACCGCCAGTGTAAATATGCACTGGTTCTCTTTATTGGGTAGGTTTCTAAATTATTAAACCAATTGCGAGTCATTCCTATTATTGGAATGCCTATATTTGGTCTCCATTAGTAAAAAAAGTGCGAAAAATCATTAAAATATTCGATTTAAATCTTTTTCGAAAAAAAAACGCTTTTGTAGTTCATCATTAAGTTATTTAATGTTCAAAATAAAAAGGGACGGTGTGCTTAAAAGTTATATAAAAATTTTGTTTAAGTCGAGTTAGTTAGTTTAGGAATATATTCTAGACATGTTCAACTATGAAAAATATCGATTTTTTACTTTTCACCTTAAAATAGAGAGTCGTGTCCACAGCTACTAGCCTGATGGTTTCTCGCCCCTTGATTTTAAAATGCTCTGCCTCGACTTTGGCTAAACATCTCAGGAAACTTTCACTTGTCATACTCAACAGTAGTGCTTCCATCTGCATGGAAACTTGCTCATGTTCAGCTAACAGATAAAAACGGACAGGCATGAGACCCCTCTAACTATACAGACCAATTGCACTTATTTTGGTTTCATCTAAAGTTGTGGAATCACTGATTTATTCTCAATTTATTAAATATCTACAAAAGAATCACCTTTTTAACGATTGAGGAAAAC
This sequence comes from Leptarthrus brevirostris, assembly GCA_964036015.1. Lineage (NCBI taxonomy): Eukaryota > Metazoa > Arthropoda > Insecta > Diptera > Asilidae > Leptarthrus > Leptarthrus brevirostris. The sequence goes on from OZ038373.1 coordinate 99,962,133, forward strand.
GTACTGTTACGCGCTGGTTTGCTCAACCGAAAACTTACTAAAAGCCATTTTGACATTTACAAAAAAATGAGCCAAAGCTCAGGCTCAATATTTTATATAAAAATTGAGATTAGTCTAAAGGTCGATCTTACTTTTTCATATAAAATATTGAGTCAAAGCTTTTACTCATTTTTCGCGTAGCGGCCATTGTCTCCATAATTTTGGAGAGCCCGAAAGATATTGATAGAGTCTGGCATTCTGTCCTCCTAGCCAAACCGCAAACATTAAGTCAGCACCCTCAACTCTCAAAATCGATAGAGAGTTTTATTAGCATGCCATTCAATCAGTGTAATAATAGACGGATTTACATTTGATCCCTACAAAGTAAATGACGGCGGTCCTTGGGTGGTCAGTTTTCTCACCTTATTTTATTTCATCTTTGTATTATTGACTTTTAATCTCTCGCTCTAAATCTTATTCATAGTTTTTCACTCTTTTGATTCTGTAATAAATTCGTGTGAGAGCTTTAGAGAAATCAACCGAGAACGCATGAACTACGTATTTCTACAAACATCGCTTGAAGCAGAGCAAATCGTGCTACGTTTAACGCATCCAAAACTCAATGCTGTTTAATGTCTTTCAAGCTGACACAGCCTAGACTCAAATCGACGGAGAGAATTTACCCAATTCGCCCTCTCTAAACATCTTGGGTATAGAGATATGCAATAATCTTAGCTGGGCCGATCATATATTTTCAGCCGTTAAAAATGGGATCAAGTGCTTGAGGTTTCACTCCATCTCCGTGCTGTTGTCTAACTAGCAGCAATTCAAAAATAAGACATTCAAGTTTTCTTACTCCCCTTACTTTAAATTCCCTTCCGGGCAAAGCCATGCTAACGCATCAAAGGGTTGTACCCTAGGCTTTAGCCACATCGTACAAAAAAAAAGTGACGTAAAAATTTCTTCTTTCCATCTGGCTTAGAGATGATTTTCAAGTTCCACTTCAGGTCTAGACTCGAACATAATTCCCATATTCTGACAGGGCTCGGACAAACCGCACAGTCCGCGTTAAATAAAATTCAGGTAAAGGCATCGACGGAATATCGATTGCCCCTTAATCACTAAATTGCTAGGCTGCTTCATGTGAGACAGAAGCCGCTCCTTGCTTCATGTGAGACAGAAGCCGCTCCTACACTCTCCGCGTAAAATTTTTATGGTTTTCTGGACTCTGTCCTAAGCAAAACAACACGAATGTGAAAGGGTTAACCAACTCCTGCTGCTTTCCCGCGTATTATGAGTCCGACACTTTCAAACGACGCGTAGAACTCATTTCCCATACCCCTAAGGGAAAACCCAACACAGAGACTTTAAAAAAATGCAGTTTTTGATTCTATAGGACTATAGGATGTTGGTGTGAAATGGTTTTTTTATACATATATCCATATATATTGACTACTTTACTACAAAGGATGTGCTTTAGCATTATTACAAAGAAAGTCTTATTGTTGTGCCTTTTTTCTTTGGGTCGCATGCAGTACAACGCACAGGGTATGGAAATTTCTCTCTGCCGGATATTGTGTCTATCGTCGATACCTTATTCTTAATATTTTACTATTCGTTATCATTCTTGCAAAGGTTATATTTAATTTTTATATGATACAACAAGAGTTTTTGTTTCACCACAGAGCAACAAAAGAATATGTTTTTGGATGAAAAATAAAAATAAATTTGTCTCGTCTTTCGAAACCAATTGTAAGAAATGAAAATGTGTAGCTACTCTGAATTTACTCCGAGAAAGTTTATCTTGTCGAATACTTTCTTTAGTCTTAATGTAGTTCTCATGCTTAGTTATTTTCTTTTGTTGTTTTTCAGTTTTAAGAATATTTGAAAGATTAACATAACTGGAACTATCACTGCATTTCAAAGTTTTCCTTTTATTAGAGGGTAAACTTCTTGCTAATGGTACAAGATAACGACAGTCAGCGTAACTTTGATGGTAGTTTTAGGAAGGCTAATGTTATAAAAGGAAAGATTACAGATAAAACCACAAATGAACATCAGACTCTGGAAAATCCTTTTATAGAAAGAAGAGCAGTTCGTGAAAAGTTCTTGGCATGTTTACATTTTAACAATTTGGATTTGTTTTTTAAAGTTTGTTCAAATCTTCCTTTCCGGAACTTGTTTTCAACTCGAAATACTATAACAACCCTTTTAAGAGCAAATCTTTGCTCGCAGTGAACTTGTATATGCATCGGATTTAAGTGCGATGTTTGACTGACAAGGAACATCAACAAGGTCTCCCCACCGATTTTTTTCGCTTTCACATAAGAAGTGCTCAAAAAAATCAAAAATCCATTATGCGGAATAGAAAAGCTATCCACCTTTAAAGTTTTAAGACGTTTTTTAGTTCTTTGTTCACTTAACTCTCTTAAACATTTAAATTTATTTATTTAACAAAAAATAAAAACAGATTAGCTCAATACTACAATATAATTACAGAATATTAAAGGTGATATTTAAAACTAAATATTATTTAAAAAACAAGCCACGATTGTCACTTTAGATGCTGCCCAGAACAACCTATAGCTTGATGTAGGCAGCGCATTCACTAAAGGGGAGTGACATCGACGCAATAGGCTAGTGCACTCTGTCAAAGTGTTCGGTGATAGGTGACATGGCAAAAGTAGAGGTTCCTCAGGGACCGGGCCGGGAAGGAAATGTCCACATCGTTAAGAAGTTCGGAGGAGTTGATTGCCCCTGCAATAAATCGTACATAAAAGTGATCTTATAAACCCTGCGTCTCTTCTCAAGTGAGTCGAAAGAGATCAGACTGAGTCTAGCAGGATAGGATTTAAAAGAGAAAGGATAGCGGCATGGAGGGCCGCGAAGAGCGAACTTGAGGAATCTGCGCTAGACGGCCTCAATCCATTTAATGTAAAAAGCAGAGTACGGTTTCCATACCGTACAAGCGTATTCCAGAATGGGACTAACAAAAGTGCCGAATAGGAGTGTAGTTAAATAGGGATCGTCGAACTCTTTGGACCACCGTTTCAGAAAGGAATGGGGCCTATCCACCACGAAATCCACGTGGACCTCGAAGGATAGACGGAAATTTAGGACTACTACCAGGTCCTTGATGCTATCAAGCCTACTCGACATAGCTCCGTCCAAAGAGTAGTCAAAGAAAATATGACATCTTCTGCGGGCAAAGGTCGTTACTGTGCAATTATTAGCATTAAGAGGGAGACGGCTGCTGGAGCACCAGTCTTGGAAAACTTGCATGTCGGAGCTTAACGGAGACGGCGCCGAATAGTTCGGCGTCTTCGCCATGACACAATATTCTGGAGGCACTTAGGAGCATCGAGACATCATTAAAAAAATGATGAAGAGGAGATGACAGAACACGCTGAGTGCGGCCGGACAAGTACGAGGACAGCCATTCAACAAAACGTGGTGAAAAACCGAGCTTGTGAGTGAGAATCCCGTGGTAAATTTTGTCGAAGGCCTTACTTAAATCAGTAAATTTTAAGTCGCTCTGAAAGCCTGACGCATCAGAGGGAAACAGTAATGCACGAACTCGAGTAAGTTGGTGGTGGTAGACTTACCCTTAATGAAGCCCCCGAAGAGTCACTAAAGGGTCTGCAATGAAAACGGAGAACGTCACTGGTTAAGGCTCCGAACGCCTTCGCAACATAGCAAAAGTTGGCAATAGGTCTATAATTAGAGATGTTAGCCTTGTCACCCTTCTTGTGAAGAGGAATTATCACAGAGTTCTTCCAAAGCAAAGGGAAACGGCCGCAGCATAGAGGCAGATTAAACAGATAACATAGAACAGAAGAAACCGATGAGCAACACCTCTGTAAGAAAGATGAAGGGATATCATTACGACCACACGAAATTTCGTCGATTTAATTTGACAAGTGACTGCGGCGTCATCAAAAAATAAGTCTTTGTGTTCAAGGGAACTGCGAAAAGGACTGGTAAATGGCTAAAATCTGTAAAAACAGTATCAGAATTAGAATCACAGAAGGAAGTAAGAAAGAAGTCAGCAAAAAAGTTAGCCACAACATTGGGGTCGTTACTCTCGAGATCACCGAATAGAAGGGTAGCCGTCACAACGTCGTTTAGAGTTTATAAACCTCCAAAATTACTTAGGATCGGAATGTAGAGTGTATCGCATGTTGGACAGAAATCTGTTGTAGGACGTGTGAAAGTTAAGAGAGAACTGAAGATAAAGGACGTAGTAGTTCTCGTCGCACCTAGAGGAGCAGAACCTTTTTCAGGTCTTATTCTTTAGGTTTTTAACGGTCTCGATTGGGTTAATAAATTACACACTCCTAGAAATAGAAAAGCATTACACTACCCTTTTATCAGTTACTAATATTTTTAAATTTATTAAAACGCAAACCCTTAAATGTCTATAGATTTTAAATAAATGAACTGAGGCCACTTACAAAATAAACGGCTCATATCTTAAAACATGTCAATTACTTTCTATTTCATGACTTCTTAAAAAAAAAAAAAAACAACCAATGATAAGAAATATTGGTTTCCCAGAACGAAAGAATATTCTAGAGGTTCGAATTTCTAACAAATTGATATCAAATAAATATAAGGGATTATTTGCCTATTTTTATATAACAAACTACAACAATTTCAATAAACTTACCTTAAAATCAATGTACCCATTTTTGTCCATGTCGAACGTTCGGAAGACGTGATCACAAAATTCTTCAGCATTTCCAGAAGGAAAAAACATTTTGTACATATCCACAAATTTGGCTGGAGTGAGGCGGCCATTAGGACAGTCTTGCTGAAATAAATCAAAGAAAAATTCATCTAATTCATTAATATTTGAACAGTTTAATTAAGTACAATAAAAATGTACCATTTTTCTGATCGAAAGTCTAATTCGTATTTAATTCGAAACTTTTTTAAACCATTACATTAAATATATTTCAATCAAATTAACCTAACAGATATTCAAGGGATAGACAAAGGGTTACATTTTCTTTTTATATATTTAGTACTAGATACTATAATAGATACTAAAAAAGTCGATTACGACTTTATGTTTATTTTTCTTAAGTTATATCTTTCCGCTTTTCTGCTCTTTTGAGCTAAATTATGAAAGGATTTCCCTACTGCTGGAATTGAATATGAAGTGAGCTTTGGCATTTTAACGAAATGAGGGACCAAACGAACTTGATATAATATGTATCTCGAAGCCAAAATAAATATCAAGAAAAGAACATAGAAAGGTGGAGAATACTCTTGGGATGGCCGGAAGAACAGAAAAAGAAAACAATTCAACCGTGAACATTATGACCCGGCTAAAGCTCAATCACATGGTACGTTTGCGTAACTAAACAAAAACAAATATACTTTGTTTTGTTTACCTCAGATGTTAAAGAAGAAAATTTGTAGCTAGATATTTTTTCTGGGCCTCGCATTTAGACATTTTCTTTTAAAAAATATTTCTCCTAGGTTTTACTTTTTTATTACTTCCTTTTCAAAGGAAAATTTAATAGCATAGAAAAATTATAAATACCGTTCAAGACAACCTGCGCTTTAAAATATCAATCTTCTTGACATTATGAAAAATTAATAAAAACCGTTGGTTTCTGCTATTAATGAGCTACATGATTGTTGAATAAAAACATATACACCCGATCACACTGAAAATTGAGAAGTTTTGAGGTTAGGGAATTGATTAAAAAACTTTTGATGAGTAGTATTTATGACTCATCAATGCATCCGCCCTTATTTTTAATAACGGTTTTACAAAGTTTCGGCAACCTATAAACAAATATTATTAAAGTTTCTGGTGAAATTTTGTTCCATTCTGCCTGGAAAATAATATACAAGTGTTCAGTAGAAGTGGGGCAAACTTTTCTGACGTTTCTGTCAAGCTCAGCTAAAAGATTGGTATTTTGGTATAGACAACTTAGAGTATCAATTAAATTAAATTATTTTACAGGATAAATCTGCCTATGTAAAATTCAAAAAAATATGAGTGGGCAAACACTTTTTAGAGGCAGTGTACTTACGAGGACACGGTTAGTATAGACAAAGTTTGCAAGTTTTTCAAATTGATTCAATTTTAATTGCCCTATGTTAGCAATGTAGGACGCACTAGAATAGCATATGTTCTATTATGCCTACTTTGATATTGGGACGAGCATGAGGATGTTATGTACCAAATGCTGTTCCAGCAAAATTCCTCGACATTAATTCACATTGAAAGTTGTTTTTTTATACGCAACTGCCTTTCTGTAAAAGCGATGAAAGAGTTTAAAAAATGAAAATACTATAAAATATTTAATTAATTTGATATCTATACGTCCGTCAATGGATCGAGGCAATCTCGAGTAGCCGACAGATATATGGGAAACCACGAGATGGTAAGAGATAGCAGATAACTACGGTTTAAAAGCCAATACTCAAAAGACCGAAATCGTTCTGTATAAAAGGAGAAGACAAATCGAACCCTTTGAACCACCCAAAATTTATGGCAACACCTAAAATTGAAGCATAAACAGTGAAGACCGCGGAAAGAAGGTTTGATCGCGTTTTATACCTGCAAAAATTATAGAGGAGAATTGGAGATTTAACCCCCGTATAGTTCACTGGACTTATACATCAATAGTGAGACCAATCTTAACTTAGGGTATCTTAGTTTGTTGGGGCGTTATTGGAAGGAACTGTCAATAAACAATAAATCGTATTTTCGGTTTTCTTTCTTAAACTTTAAAGGACTTTTTTTCGAAATGTTATTCTTTCAACTAGAGCGACGTAAAAAAAACTAATTATCTGATGAAGCTGAAATGTTTATATAGTTATATGATATTCCCTACATTATTTAAAATTCAGACGTCTAGACTAGGCTAGGTTAGGTTAGAGTGGCTGCCTAAAAAGGCACACTTAGGCCAAAGAGGCCCATTGTGATATCAGAGTTGAGGCTGTATTTTTAGTCCACATTTAACACCTAGAAAAAGAGGAGAGCCTTCCTATTACTATCTGTAAACCGAGCTAGTTCCCTGTCATCAGTGGAATCTAGTTCTCGGGGAGCCAATATACAATATTGGCTGGGGCGGAGAGGTTTTAGTCTTATCACGTATCCAAGAACCATTTAGAGCTCCTGATAAACCTAACTAGGTCCCTGACGTCAGTGGAGCCTATTTTGGCTAACGACATGTGAGCGATGTCTGTGAAATCTCCAGTCTGCAAGTGGTTAGCCGGTGGTTAATATCCGAGTCGGGACGAGTAGTGACAATCCTCGATAATTCGTCGATTCTGTAGTTACCCGGAATTTCAATGTGTTCAGGTACCCAGAGGAGCCGTATTTTGAGATACTCAGCCATGTCATTTGAAGATTACCGAAATGCTATAACCAATTTGGAAGTCATATTTATCCCCGTGAGGGATTTAATAGCACCCTGACTTTCTGAGAAAATACATATGCTATCCCCGCCACCCCACCCCCACTGAGGTGGACCTTTCTCACACGCTGATCTGGCACAAAAAGAAGAATCAAATTTCACTCCATAGAAAGGCTTCGGTGTGATATAGTCACCGGCAAAAGGTGGATAATAGGATGTAGGGATTTAGACGGTGTGGTTCTAAGGACACCTGTTATCAGTTGTGTTGCCATTCTTTGAACCTTATCCAGTGCTTTGTGATGGGTCGCTATATCCAGTGCTGGCCACCATACGTGGTTCCATACCCCATCTTTTTCCTATTGCACTTTTACACTAGTAGAGCGTCACTGTGACTTTCCGTACTCTTTCTTGGATTTTAGGCTTCCAGGTAAGTTTTCTATATAGGAAAAGACCTGTATATGTCACCTGATTACTCAGTAGTGCCTACTTTAGTATAGGGAAATTCATAGAAGGAACATTATGTTTCCGAGAGAAGGGTATTAACTCCTGCTTCTCCGGGTTTATACACATACCACATCCATCATTCCATGATGATACCTTTTAGATTAACTATTAAACTATCGATTTTTTTTGCTTCATTGATTTTAGATGACGCAGTGAACTGTTATGATGGTGACCGCAAAAACACGATTGTGGGATGGAGTCCAACAACGGTCGCCATTTTATCAAAAATCACTGAATTTTGCTAAAAATGGTCCATGGCCCCGCAAATTTATTTTACATTGCAAATAACTTTGATTTTTGTGTTTCAGATAAAAGCGGAAGGCGGAATCCTACACGGCGCAGTGCGTTACACTTCTCCAGGAGTGCGTGAATATCTCGCAAATTTTACAATCTAAAGAGTTAAAAATTATTTTTTGTGAACTTAAGTAAATGTACTAATAGCTGAAAAACTCGAATTATACATTATTAACCTTCTTCAGTGAGAAAAAAAATGTATAAACTTCAGCCATTTTTCAGGCCGCTCGACTAGAACTTACCCTAAATAGACAAGGACTGAGTAAAAGATTGACAAAATGAATACTTTTCTACATCTTCACATTTCTTCGTACGGGAAACATAAAAATATATGGCTTGGGATGCAAACTTATTGTTTAGGCGTTGGCGGAGTCAGGAGGCTGTTTTGACAGAATTTAAAACAAAAAATAACTAAAAATAAAAAAAATCAATCGTCTTGATGTGGAAATATCATTTTTTCTTTATATTTTCAAAAAATTACGAAAACAAAGTGTCTGATCTTTACCAATCTTGGGTCATTATTGACTGCACTGTTCAACTCGTTTCACTTTCCTTTACAATATAACGTAACGAGTAAGTAATTCGAGCGAGTTTATCGTTCCTTGCAATATATCGAACAAAAATACTAGTTTGGTAATATTGCGCCTCTTTTCGAGTTAGTCGAGAGAAATAAGACACAAACGATCGGAGTAAGAGGGAAGAAGAAAAGAATTAATCCAGGAAAGTCCGCGGTTGACGTGAACGGCAAAGTAGGGGACCACACAGGGCTAGCGTATTCCAAAAATGACCGAACGAAGGTGCAGTAAAGAAGTGTGGTTAAGTAGGGATCATCAAGCTCCTTAGACCATCTTTTAACAAAACCTAACATCGAACTAGCCATAGCAACGATCGAGTCCACATGATCCTCGAAAGAAAGGCGACGCCCAAATCCTCCATTCTGTCGACCCTACCCAAGACAACACCATTCACAGGTTAGTCGAAGAGGAAAGGAGATCTTCTACGGGAAAAGGTCATAACGGTGCACTTGCTGGTGTTTAAAGGAAGGCGGTTGCGTGAACACCAATCACAGAACGAAGCCAAATCAGAGTTCAGGAGACCGCAGTCTGAGTAACAGTACGAAAAATCTTAGCATCGTTTGCATAACACAGAATTTTAATATTGGATAGCAGAAGCGAAACATCATTAATATATATAATAAACACGAGCGGGCCAAGGATACTACCCTGAGGCACCCCCGAGGTGAAAATGATGTGGTTGGAAAGAGCCCCATAAAATAGGACTCGCAATGTACGACCAGACAGGTAAGAGGACAGCCAATCGACGAAGCAATGAGGAAACCCAAGAATAGACAGTTTATAGATTAGGATTCCATGGGCAATCCTATCGAAGGCCTTACTAAAATCCGTAAACACACAGTCCACTTGCTTATCCGCTTCGATGGTCGGCAGAGAATAGTTAACGAATTCAAGAAGGTTTGTAGTCGTCGATTTTCCCTTAAGGATGCCATGCTGGAAAGACCGCAAAAAAGGACTACAGTGAAATCGGAGTACGTCGCTGACGAAGGACTCAAAAACCTTCACAGCATGGCACAGGCTGGCAATCGGTCGATAGTTGGAAACGTCAGACTTACTCCCTTTCATATGTTAACTCTTCGTAGTCTACATCGCGACTAAACTAACCAGGTTTTTACTCAGCCGTATATATACTACTTAACGTAATTTTAGAAACTTCAGCCACTTAGTTCTAGATCTTTCCGGTATTAATTTTCAGTTCCAGATCTTTCCGGTATTAATTTTCACCTGACACATCATCGAATCGTCTTCGACTTTCTATAACATTTGACATTTCCCTTCACGGTCTAGAGAATACTAATTATGTACTCTCTCTCTTTCTCTAGTTCCCTAGTTTTATCAGCAGAAGACAACCGTGGGTCGTCGGTGGGATTCGAATCTGGAACCTCCGGATTGGTAGGTCGACACATTGTTACTTACTCCATCGACGACTTAACTATTTAATTGGATGTTGTGAAATCCCAGACTCTTTAACAAGGAATTCAATAAATTTTTGCCAATAGTTGGGTTTTCCTGCGACAGTTGGACAAATTTTCAAGAAGTCAGAAAACATTTAAATTCACTTCACAAAAGACACTACTGGTCCATAAAAACAACTTAATTCGTGGAAAATTAATACCCCCTTAATTCGAAATATTTCACAAAAACTCTTGGCTTGTCAAAAAATTGGTTAATTATAACAGTCCCAGCACGTTACAATATTGTTTTTTGTTAAAACGATGAATATTTTATAATCATTGTTGCTCATGTACATATATTGGTTATTTAAATATCTTTTTATCATACAACTGGAGATTTTTTTACTCCGGATATTTTTATACAAATAACAATTGTAACCGGATATTATGTCGCGAATATTGTCCCCTGATGTAGAGGCACGCAGCCAAATATTAGTCACATATTCTTAACAGTATTGCTATTTTACTGCATCGTGCAGAGTATTCCCTGCGATTTAGCATCATCATAAAACCCAAAAAGCGCTATCTATTTTTAGTAGCTTTCTCATTGAATACGTTTTAATTGAATACCAAAATCTACTTATCGGTGCTTTCGGAGCAATAAAAGTTTATTCAAGGCACCATCTACGGTTCTGTTCCACTCAAAAACATCTAAACTGACCATATTCTGCACTGAATGAAAGCACATAATAATATTATTTCATTAAAGACATTTTTCATTTAATTTTACGCTTCCGAAATGCTTCCTATGTTTTTATTCCTTTGGGTATACAAAATTCATGAGCCTGGAAATTATGTTCTCTGCTTTTTCATGTTCCAAACTTTAGTGCTTTATCGTTGCGGAGAAGCTCTTTATAAAAGTTCTAAGTGGTTGAAAAAGTCATTAATTTTACGTGAAATATCCATCTTCTCTTAAAACGAAATTCGAGGCACATACGAAACTCAGGTGGACAATTCCCGTCAGTAATTTCGTGTTCACCAACCTAAATATAAACTTTTAAAATACACAGAATGAACAGTAAATAATTCTCAATTTACAAAGTCAAATTTACTCAGTTAATAAAATTCATGAATCCCAAAAGCTACTGACCCTGGTATCTTTATTTTGCACATATTCTGTAGAATTTATCATATAGCGATAAACCCTTTATACCATAAATCCGTCAGGTAAATCCACGATATTTATATGCGGAGGCGATAGTAGCAGCAGGAGCTGCGAATATTTCCTTTGTTAATTGGTAAAAACGATTATATATCTGCCGAAGAAACCGCTTCTGATTGTGCTCTGAAGTAATAAATTTTGATGAAGAATCCCGTGTGAGCTATAAACGTTTAGAATTAGAAAATAAATCGTATTGTACTAACATGAGGATACTGACAGCGATTGACTTATCTCTTCAATAGATTAACCTGTAAGAGCCTAGCCATAAATCTCAATAATGGGGGTAGATACTGGCAGATTTCGAGTAAAATGCCGATTTTATCCCATATTGTTAAAAATATAAGAATCGAGAATGAGTTAATAGGCTTTCATTGCAAATCTTGACTGAAAATAAATATCAGAAATAATAACAATGTCTATTGTCAGTTTATGTCAGTACTTTGCCAGTATTGAATATTCCTGCTTGAAACGTAATCATATTGAAACGATATAAAACCGTTTGTCGTTGCTATGATATTTCGATCGACAGAAAACGCGAGAGCTCATTTCGACGTGCAAAAAGAAAAATAAAAATGTTACATTCAAACCATTACAATAATATATAATTTAATACTTTTAAATAATACACACAATGAATAATTTATAAGAATTACTTATTTATTCAAAACAGAATAAAAATAGTTTCAAGACATAATTTAAAAAAAATACAATATTTATGTGAGTTTTAATAACTGCATAACACCTGCCAGTTTAATATACCTGGCGAGCTTTTACAAAGTCGGGGTCAACTTTTTTGGGCAATATTTGATTCTGGTGATAAGCTAGTTTGCGTTTTTTGCCTTGAGATAGTTATACATACAAAATCATTGATGATTCGAATTACTTTGATTCGAATTACTTTGACTAATTCAAACACGTCACTACAGTTAGTTACATTATTACAGTTAGTTACGTTATTAAATCATTGCTACAAATCGAGTTATAAAATAAAACTCTCCACGCTCCATAGATCGAAACTGCTAGATTCTCTTCCAAACGAGGAGGGGTGGCGCCAACTTCGAATTTCAATTTTTATGCACCAATCTTGACGACTCTTTTTAACCAACATCCCAAAAATGAGACATAGGGTGACGGTGCGAAGGAGGAGAATAGATGGATTCGAATTATTTGTTGTTTGTATAAAATATGTTCGCTCATTGCAAGTGGAGCTACAATTTAAAGTAGATTCCAAACCACTGACATTTTCTCTGCAACCCCCATGGCCTCTTTCTATCGTGATTTGTTGTTAGCAGAACACAAATACAACCTGTCGCCGGTGGGATTCGAACCTGGGACCGCCGAATTGGTAGGCCATATAGATTCTTTACCTATACAGAAGATCCTAAAAATTTATGATTGTGAATTTTCAATAGCTATGAACATCCTTGTAAGATTTAAAATTAAAAACGGATTTAGATTTAAAATTATACTTAGAGAGTTCAAAAAAGGTATTCATTAATTTTTTAGATATGGGGCATTTCACGCGAAGCGGACAACCAATAATTTTGAAGAAGTTATGTATGACCTGTTTCAAAGGCAATTAATCATATTAAGAAACTTATATAAAAATAATTAAAATAGTGATTCTTATAGGAAATTGCATGCTCTTCACAGTCGTGGTATCGAATTCGAAATTGGATTTTTTTGTCATGTAAAAAAACCAAAATTAATACTTAAAATTAAATTTTGACAAACTTCGGCATTTTTAATTTTTTTTTTAAATAGCTCAAAAAATAACTTCAAATGTACAGTAACTGCTTGTTCAGTTCCAAAATGGGATCGGCATTTGAACACAGTGCAGCGCGTAGTCGGCGTTTGACCAGTGCGATTGTTTTATATGGAAGCATTAAAAAATTTAAGTTTAAATTCTCTATATCCGAAACGAATGCAGATCCCATTCTAAAATTTTACACATATTATTTATGAACTATAAGATACATTTTGAGATAAAAATAAAAATTTTTAAAAATACCAAAGTTAAGTAAAATCTGATTTGATATGTTTACTTCCGGTTTTTTATACGAAAAAAAATTTTTTTTTCAACTCTGTAATAACTGCCAAGAAACACATTTATTTGTCTCTAAGATAACACTATTTACTTTTCTTCTATCACTATGAATAATAGCAAACTTTTTTTCAAAAAACCTGCTACTCAAATTTTGTCAATTCTTTAAAGGCTTAGAAAAGGGCAACTAGGCTTCATAGAAAAAAAATAAAAATGCACATTCATTCAGAACATATAAAAGTATCATTAAACCAAATATAAACAAAATCCAGAACCTGACATTTTTTTCGCTGTCCGCTTCGCGTGAAATGCTCCATATAGCAAATTTTTATTTTTTATTTTTTTACAATTAAAAAAATTATAAAGTCTCAGTGATGAAATTTTAAATACTTATAACAATACAATAAAGGAATGTTTCCTGAAAATTTGGATTTATTAATTGTGTCCCTTCCGAAATATTTCTGATTGAAAATGCAGGATTTTCGAAAAATCGCAGTATTTGAAGACTCATTAAACAAAAAGGACATAACTGTAAGGCCTGAAACATTTTAAAAAAGTAGTATACTATAAAGACATTATCCAAAAAAATTGAAGGGGACTCTTAGTTCTATCTTTAATATTTTTAATATTAAAAGAGCAGTTCTTTAGTTTGAAAACGTTAATATTTACCGATTTTTTTTTCGTATTAAGTAAGCTTGAATATATACTAGACAAAAATATTGTACATTTTATGCTCTTTAACATGGTTTTTGTTTTTACTGAATATCTTCAAATACCAAGAAGTTACAGCGCTTAGCACAAACCTCTGTAAAATGCAAAATAGGCTAAGGCACCAATACAAAATGGCGGCTAAACAAAACTAAACATTTAAAAAATTTATGAATACCTTTTTTCAACTCTCTAAGTATAGTACAAATTTAGGTAAAAAAATATAAAATAAATAAATTTTGTCAGCGACCTTTACTAATTAAATTGGTCGATTTGATATGGATTGACCCGGTGTGCATACAATTGATCCATGAATATTTCATCTGCAAATGATACGAACTGTTGTGTAAGTATTCTCCACGAGAGCTCCTCTCTACACTACCTACTATTATCTATTGCATGCGCCCACATTTTTAATTTTAAATCTTACAAGTATTTTCATACCTATTAAAAAATCACAATCACAAATTTTCGAGACTATCTGTATGGGGCTAAGAGAAATTATTTTATACTTTTGAGTCCGATTTGAAAACGTGGTTTTATTAAAAAAATTTTTTTTTAAATAATTATTTTGTACTATTTAGTCTTGTATAAGTAATATTTCAACCGATTTTGGGATTCCTGGTACAGATTTATAATTCAGATTTGTGGTCTAGATTCCTAATCCGTATTACTAATTCAGATTCCTCACCGAGAGTCCTAATCCGGATTGAACGCTACGGCTCACAAGATACGGAATAAGAATAGTATTCTGTATGGACCCCTAACGACTTAATATTGCATTGTCAAACAGTTCTGAGCTATGTTTAACGTGTCAGCTCTGTAACTCATTGGTTAGTTTAAAATCGATTGCAAAATTTGTACCGAACAAACAAACAGACAAGATAACAGCAACAACAAACATTCAGACAATTATATGTTTTGTTTTTTCCTAATCTAAATTATCTCTAGCCTTATTAATACAAAAACTACTAGACGTTGTAAAAAAAATTTTGTATCTTTTGTTTTCATAGTTTGTTGAATTTTCAGAAATAAAATAGAAACATTCGAAAAAAGTTGTTACATATTTTTTTTATTTTTGCGTTATAATAATCGATGCCCCAAACTGGGGAAATTTTTAGTTTTAGAGTTAGATTTATATATTTTTTAAAATCTACAATCCCAAGACCAAGATGGGTCGACTTCTTTTTTCTATAAGTCACATATTTTTAAAACTTGTACTTTCAAGCAAATCGTCTTGGGTTTAAAATATTCATAATTCTATGTAGAACTTAAAAAAATATATATCGATGTTAAGTGCATAGATGTTGTATATCCACTTTTAAATAATTTTTATGTTTTTGGATAAAACAACCCACATAGGCCCATATATTTAATTCTGCCCAACACGTTATAAGCCTAAGTAGACTACAGCGGAAGTTATAGACTTATTTGTTAATCTAGCTACCTTCCCTCTCGACGGATCTTCTCCATGTGTTACGTAGTCGTCCTATTCGACATCTTCCTTGGATAACGTGAGGATTCCAATCTAGAGGCTGCTGTGCGATGTTGTTTGGATGTTTTATTAGTGTGGTATGTATTGCCACTTTTGCCTGCGAATAGTGATGTCTATCCCGTCTTGGCCTGTAAGTCTACTCTACCGATCAATTTATAATTTTGTGAACAGCTGCAGTACATGTTGTTTAGGTCATCAGGGAGTCCGACAAAATTTTTATTTATTCAAACAATTGCAAGTAAGAGGTGAGGTTTTTTATGGTATGAACTTAGCTCTTTTATTTTTATATTTTGATCTACCTAACGCAGCGGCATGAGACAAACGCTAACAAAATACTAACCCAACGACCTTTCCAAAATTAACTAACTCCTACCACTGCAGATACAGATACAGATACTTCTATAAGTGAAAAAAATGGCTTACGATTACGTAAAATTTAACATTTTCTCCGAAATTCATGTAATTAGCATACCTCTTATTATCTTTCCACAAAGTCTAGGTAGAGAAAGTAGAAAAACCGCATCCTTAGATATCCCCTGACTGCCTAATTATTTTATTGCACTTTATGTAGGGCATACGGTCGAAAATGTTTGTTTAGGGTTAATAGGTTATTAATTTTAATTATTGCTGCAAAAAAGTTATACAAATATTAGTATGGTTTTGTTTTATTTCCAATATTAGCTTGTGTTAGCCAGAGTTCACACCCTAGTGTCCGGACGTTCTGTTACTGATGCTAATTTTGGCATAAAATAGGGTTAATCAGCAACAATATCGACCATAGTTAAAAAACAATTACATAACTATGGGTGTTTTTAAGCTAAAATTATCAAAAATTGGCAGAATTTACTTTTGAGGAATACGCGGATATTATTTACATTTATTGTGTGGTATACTGAAACGAAAAAACGGCTGTACTGGAATATGCGAGAGGACGTGTATCCCAAAGAGGGGTATCTTCGTGGACTTTCCGAAGTTTAATAGAAACCGGAAGTGTAACTTAAAACAGCACGGTATTGCGATCTGAAACATTGGAAGATTCTGCCGACGTCGAGCAGCAAATAACCACCCTCGTCAGGCAATATCGTGAAACGAATCCGACATGCGTCGGAAGACGACTAGAAGTGTCTTCAGTTCAAGTTTGGAGGGATACTCATACTGCAGGGTGACGTTAAATCATCATATTCCAGCCAAGGACTACTGGATGGAGATTCCGTGAGAAGATTAAAATTTGTCATTTGGGTTCTAGAATGCGACATTGAGAACTGACGTGTCTGAGCCGAATTCTGTGGACGGATGAATCGCAGTTCACAGAGGATGGTATCACAAACTTCCACAACCTCCATACCTGGTCGAACACTAACCGAGATAGGACTAGCGGAGCACCTTCCAGCCTAAATTCTGATCCAATTTAAACCGATTGATTTCTTTTTTCTTTTAAATAAAGATTATTGAATTTATGCGGCCATGGACAATTCACCAACTATTTATATTCACTATTTTTTATCCACTATGAACAACAAAAAAAAGGGAAAAAAGATCGGCTTTTTTCAAACAGTCGCTATTTTATCAAAACTCACTGAATTTGTCTAAAAATGGTCCATGGCCCCGCAAATTTATTCTACTTTGCAAATAACTTTGATTTTTGTATTTCAGATAAAAGAGGAAGGCGGAATCCTGGACAGTGCAGGACATTGCATGCGCTACACGGCTCCAGAAGCAGGTGCATTTTTCGCAAAATTTACAATTAATGGGGACTTTTATTTTCAAAAAGTTCAAAATATTCGATTTTTTAGGGTATTTTTTAAATATTTTTTGCAATTTTTTATTATTGTGTCATCCTATAGTACAGCTCTTCAAGAGTATCTAGTTAAAATTTGAGGTTGATTGGAGCAAAACTGCCGGAGATACAGTGCCTCGGCTCTCCCTCCATTCGATCCATTCCATATACAAAAAAATAATGTTAAAAATTTAAACGCATTTTTCTCAGATTTAGTTTTTTTCAAATTCAGTGATCACTGTAACTCAAAAACTACTCATCCGATCCTTCTCAAATTTTGCAGACTTCTTTTATACATAAATTACGAGGTAACAACGTCGAGATTTTGTATTTTTTATTATTATAATTAATTTTAAAACGAAATCACGATTTTTATCAATAAATTTTCATAAATTCATAAAATTCGTCTTTTTTTACTTCAAAACTCTAAATCTAAACTAACTAAATCTTTTTGGTTTTTTTGTCAACAGATGACCCAGTAATGAACTGCAAAGCAAAAAAATTTTTCTTGTGTATACAAAAATTTGCTGTCAGTCGATCAATTCACAATGTTTTTACCCAAAAATTTAACAGAAGACATTTTTTTTTTTTATGTCAGTGAACAACCGCGAAAGCCTAAAAAGTCTTAACAGAAGACTCTTGAAATGTCAAAGGTACTATTATGTTCTTAACTTACAAATAAATTTGTATTTACTTTATATTTTTTTTATTAAAATTTGTTTAAAATATTAAAAATTAACTATAAACGCGCGGCTCCACACTTTTCTCGAAAACTACTTAACGGATTTTAATAATTCAAAAACCATTCAATTCGTTATAAAAAATACTAGTAACGAAACCATTAAAAATAGTATGTTACACACCCCTATTTTTTATACAGGGGTAGTTTGCCCTCAAAATATGGATTTTTTTGTTATTTTTCAGAAAAATGTTTATAAAATGATAAAAAAAAAATTTAAAATAAAATGGTTTTTAGGTTTAGTTACTAGTATTTAATCTTATGAATAAAATCCTATTTGAATTTTTACTCTTTCTGTTACGGGAAGCCCAAAAACTGGAGCCGTTTAAAAAGTATCTTTTGGAAGACGTCCTCTGCAGTGGTCAAAATGTGCTAACACTGCAAAAAAAATTATGATTTACAAAAATGCCCAAAGGAAATCAAATAAAATGGTCTTTTCACAAAAAAAAAAAAACATTAAAAAGTGTATTTTTTCAATTATTAAAGAAAAGTCGCCTTAAGGGGATTTTCTAGTGTGTTGACTTCAAAAAATTTATTTTTTCCCTTCTGCATTTTCAATATTCTGAAAGCTTTAGAATAATCCTATGTTAACCTTTTTATCATAACTGCCCTGGAAAATAAGTTTTACATAATTTGATGACGGCCGATCGGTATACGCCAAAGCAATTTCAAAACTTTAAACGTTTTTATCAGGAAACCATGTTTTTCGAGCTGTTGTGTAGTACTTCGGTATCTAAAAATTATTCGATTCTCAAAACAAGTAGCGAAGTAAGGTATCAAATTTTAATTTTCGAGTTCCCACTAATTAATTTCGTATTTTACTATCGGTGGCATAGCACAATAAATAAAACAAGCAAGTTTCAACTAATTGCCGAAGTTTCGAGTTTACAAAAATCAAGCATACAAAAAACGGAACATAAGGATACTTACATATACTCTCACTAAATATTACATAGCTACCTCTAATTTAACTAAACATGAATACTACTATAATAAGACTGTCAACCGAAAACATCACATGAATAAATAGCATATTATTTACGTGATATTTTCGACTGAGAGTCTAATCATAGCAATATTCCTGTTGAGGTAAACTAGAGGTAACTATGTAATAATTAGCGAGGGTATATTTAAGTATTTTTATTATAGGTTTCAAAACCAGGCCAGAAATCCCCCTTAAGATATAAATACATTCTCGGAACAAAGCAATGAATTTGAAACTGAAATGTTAACTAGGGAAAAGTGAGTGAAATTAAGGGGGTACTGTAAATTGTTAAATAAATTATTTTTTCTTGCATTTTATGAAGGTACATATTTTCAAATAAACCTAAATAAAAAAATTTAAAAAATTACAAATTTATAGGTTGACTCATACGAAGAAGAGTGGACATGAACGAAAGTTGCTAAATATGAAAATTTTAATTTACTTCTAATTTCTTTATTTAAACGGTAAATTACATATTTCTCTAAATTTGTTGTAACCACAATGGCTATCGCCGCACGTAAAGACTTTCTTTTTTTAAGTTAACATTTTTTCGAGACCTCCAAATAGAAAAAAAATAATCCAAAACATATTTTTTAACGCTCGCCATTTTAAGAGAAAAATTGTTTTCGAAAAATGGGTAACGAAGAGCTACAGTTATATAGATTTAAACAATGTTTGGATTTTTTTTACCGAAAATGCAATTTCGCCGTTGCACCACTATTTATATAATATAAAACAAGTTTAATAGAGGCTTAATAACATACCTTTTCTCATAATCCTAAGTAAAAAATCTAGTTCGAGATCGAGAAAAAGTATTTTTTTGAATTCCTCACAGTGGTGTTCCCCATTAATTTAGCAAGAAAACATGATTTCATGTCATCTCTATATCATTTTATGTAAATTTTTTGTACCACAGATTAAACATTCCTTGTGTACAATTACAATTGTACACTTCCATAACTAAAAACAAAAAAAAACTCTGGCGTCATTGACGCATTCTGAGCTCACAACTTCAACAAAATGAACACAAAAGAAAATCCCTCTCCTTAAAACACTGCAGCTTGAATAATTATTGAAAAGAGGAGACTTTATATCGTGATATTATTTTTTAAATAATATTTTAAAAAAAATATTGTTTAGAAATAGCATTAATATAATATATTACGTAACTCAAAAAATTAAGCCAAATAATCTTATCAGTAAGCAAATATATTTTATGTCATACTTCATTGACCTGTACAACTTTTAATTTCATCAGGTAATTTGACCCTATTGTTTCCATTTATGAAAATTTTATTTTGTAAGCGAAATTACGTTGTAGCATGTAAGCATTTTTGTCATTATTTTTGGGAATCAAAGTGTTTGATTAAATTAAAACGTCCAGTAGTCCTCGCGCTACACCATCCTTACCTACATTTATAATAGTGAATTGGTAACACGAACCTATTCACTCATCTATACAATTAAGGTACCAAGAACCCTAGTTGCAGGTGAAGAGTTTCACCTTACCAAATATATTAAGAGAAAGTAGACTTACTCAATCCGTGTATCTATAGTAGAATGTGCATTCTCACGCTATCACAGAAATGATTCGGCAGATCGAGTTAGTAAGTCAATATAAATATTTCAACATAGGTCATCATGCCAGAAGACAACGTTGAGTAAGAAATGATTTCTTTCAGAGCTGTCCGGAGAAAATCGTCAAGAAGTATCAGGCTACCGGGTATTTAATTTTTCTCAAGGCTTGCTAAATCAATAAGAATATTTATTTCCTGCAGTGTATAAATACATTTGGATTCTCTCAGAGCAAACTTCATTTGGTCTCCTTATACGACATGCACATTGTATTGATGTCACCCAGGGTGGGTAAGTTTGTAAGAATTTCTCTTTGCGAATTTTTCTGCTTTCTTATGCTAATAGGTTTATTTTCTTCAAACCTTGCAAAAGAGACTGAAGAATCCAAAATATATTCAAGCAGATCAACCGGTAAACTCATTTGCTACGGAAAAGAAGTAAAAAGTTTCTTTAAAAAAAATTTAGGCTATAGTATCCTCCCTATATTTTCACATATTCCTTATGACGTTTACTACTTCTATGAATTGAATTTGAGTCTTATTTTCTGGGAGAAATTAAATTTCGAGGTAATCCCAAAAGTAAATCTACTTCTTTGAATAAATCAAATAACTCATTTTCAGAATTTCGTTAAATTATGTACGTGCTTACTTCCAGTGCCATTAAAATTGAACGCCTGTGTAAATCAATTTCCATTCAGCAACTCAGATCATAGCTGAGTTATAGACTGCTTGAGTACATATAATTCTACTTTTGTATATGCGTTAAATCAATTCACTCGAGGTTTGCGTCCCCCACCACTATCCTGCTACATAATTTACGTATCTATCAATGATTTTCTTCCTTGACTTTCTCTGACATATACCTTTTACATGTAGAAGTATTTAAATTCAAATATTTCTTCGGGACGTATTCCTGTATGGACCCAACATTCCCTTTATCACTTTCAGGGTCGTTTTGTAGAATTGACTTTTCTGACACGATAAATTTCTCTTGGTAGAAAAAACTTTTACGCCGAGTCAAAACATGACGTAAATGAAATTCGAAAGGCCTCCATTTCCTCAGTAGATTACATGAGCCTTCGATTTAAAAACTATTTCTAGCATTCTATCGATTGAATTCTTCTTCGGAATAATTTCGAGAATAGTCCCTTTTCAAGAATGGAGCGGACAATAGTAAGCCAATTTCGACTGCGATAATTTAATCAGCAACCAATTAAAACTTTTTGGACCTGAATGTTACAATACTTTCAAGAAGACCTCTTGAATGATATCCAAGGAACTGATGTTCTCTTAGTTTGGAATCGTAGCAATCTGTCCAATGTTGAATAAAAGTTTGGAACCAGAAAACTTTAAGGATTAAGTATTGTAAGGATGTCGCAGGACGAGAAGTTTTTTCGATAGATAACAAAAGTCCTTCTTAATTTATTAATTAAATTTACAAATTCAAGCAGGTTTCCTAAATGATGTAGTTTCGATTGATAACATTCTGAAATATTAGACGACATGTTCCTAATTAACAGTACGAAGTTTTTTAAAACAGACTCGAGTATATTATTAATTTAATATGTTTTAAAATAGAGAACAGCGATAAAATAATTAAATATTTAAAAAAAATTCAACGGACTTCACAAAGAGAGCTAAAAAGTATAAAATTATATTTAATTTTATGTATAGTATATTAAGACATTTTTAAGTCGCTCCAAATTAAACAAAACAACTACCTAGCGTCAATCAAAGATTCAATATAAAACTACATAAACATTAAGAGCATGCGAGATCATTAGGAAGGAGGATTAATATATGTTTGTATAGATTTAACATTACACATTGTATGTAGATAGTGAATTCCTTTAACCGACTTCAAAATGCCACAATATATATATAAAATTAAATATTATTCAAAATTGTTGAGCGCTTCGGTTCAACTTTTCTTAAACTACTTTATTTTTCACTTTTAGGAGCCTCCGGAACTCTGAGTTTTCCTTCTTACACAGAAGGCACACTTCTGGACTGATGCCAAAGAATTATCTATCTTTTTCGACAATGAAGCGTTTAAATTAGGCTCATCAAACCAGCATGCAAAACAAAAACAATGAACAAGTGAGTATAACAGGATGAATTCGAATAGTAAATGATCCTTTTAAGTTTCACTTTGTCCGCATTAGTATTAAAAACGTTTCCAAACCCATACATGCGGTTAATAGGCTTAAAGATGCCGTAATTAGTGCGCGAAAAAGCAATCTATAGGCAGTATTTTGGAAGGTAGTTCCGCGTTGTCTAGCTTTCCTAGCAAAAGCTGGTGCTAAAATTATATATCAAGTAACAAGTTGTCCTCATAAGCTGGCAGAATAAGAGGTCGCTCCAAGGCTGAGAACGTAGGAGCGTCTCACTAGCAGGGGTCTAACCAGGGACGTATAAAGATGGAGTCTTAGTACCTTACCCCTTCCGCCTTCCCTTATACGAGTACCCACAAAGATGTACTGAAAAGTACGACAGTTACGATACAGCGAGGAGGACATGAAAGGACATTTCTCGATGTTCAGTTTAAGATTATTGGTGCAGCACCCGCCATTGAACATGTTCAGCTCCGATTGCAAGATTTCACAATCCACATTAGATTTGATTGAGAGAAAAATCTTAATATCGTCTTCATATAACATCTAAGAATTTAACATCTTTGAAGCAAATAAGTAATTTTATCAATAGATAAGACGAATAACAGGGGACCCAGATCCTGGGGAACGCCAGAAGGAGCCACGAACAATTCAGAGAGTGCGCCATCAAAACATACTTTATATGTTCTATTAGATAAATATGACTTAATACATACAATGAGTGAGGGTGGGAAACACAACTTAGTTATTTTGAAAACAATGACAGAGTGAAACAGCTTTTAAAAGGCCTTACTAAAATATAAACATAAATGCAGTCAGCTTGGCAACCATACAAGAATCCACTCACAGTGCAAGGAGGAAACTCTTGCAAGTTAGAAACCGTAGACCAACCTTGAAGAAACCACGCTGCCGGGTAGATGTTAAGCCTTTACAGTCTTGCAACAATTGGGATTGAATCATTAGTTCGAAGAGTTTAGGAATGCAAAACAATTTTGCAATTGTCCGACAATTCTAAATCTGCATTGCCACTCTTGAAAATAGGGATTAGAAACTTCCAGATTGCCGGAAAGTGGCCCTCCGAGAAAAACTTCCGAAAGATTAATAGTAAAGGGCATAATAACGCCAAGAAACATTTCATTACGACTATAGCAGGAACCCCGTTAGGATCACTAAGAAAGTCAGTTGGAAGATCAGCAATATGCTTCAACATGATCTCCTCCGTAATAGATGGAACAAGTACCAGAGGTGAAATTCGATTATTTAGGTACGCAATGTTTCTACTATCCGGATTAAAATTATATGATTCAAAAGCATCGCTAAAAGATTTAGCAAATAAGTTAATGCTGTAAATCTCCCCGTATTCCATAGTCGACCTTTCTCTTCAAGTTGACACTCAAAAAAATCACTGGGGTCAGAAAATAGGCTGCATTAAGTTCTGAAGGTATTCTTCACATAAAGAATGACGAAGGCTTCATGACATACAATAAATTCATACCTGGAGTCAACACTATTAACTCGTAGGTACCTTTTCCAGTATATTCGAGGTGAGAGTTGTAAATTCTCTGTTAAACCAGGGGGAGCGGGGTATCTACTTCTAACCCGGACAAACAACAAACAAAATTCCCGAAAGCTTCATATAAAATATCGTCACTAGACAATCAAGTGTGAAAGTCTATATCTCCAAGATATTCATAGTTGGCCGCTCTAAGGTAAAAATAATATTCGCTTTCGAGGTTATCGACAAGCACTTCCGAAAGACAATGAACAGCGACAAGCAGTGTAGGGTGAAACACGTCAAGATTTGTCAGGGAAAAGAGGCTTAGTTCAACCGAAGTGAGCGCGGATTTCATAGAGAACACCAAAATTTAGTTATCTTTTCATATATTTACTCGCATTCCTAATTTGGCAAAGTCCTAAGCTAGCCAAAGTTTCGAGGAACCAGAGCTAGGCTTTTCAGTCAAGTCAGGAGAGAGAAAGCTATCATCAACATCATCATCATCATCATTCGCAACCAATCGTACGTAGTCAGTCATGTCAAGTCAAGTCACGACACCCCCTCCCCTTAATATGCACTCTCCACACCGAGAACAACACAATTAACATCACCATCATTTCTATACTAACAACATTAATGTCACCCCGCATGTCAGCAGTGACCACCAAAATGCAGCTCGTGTGAACAAATCGAATGCAATAGCTCCACGGGAAATATAATCATCCAAATCCGGCCACACATTATGAATGTAAACTCTGCTTTTTACCATGGCTCCAGTCTGGCAATATACTCCATACAATAAGAAAGAATCATCAAAATCGGGTCATGAAATACGAGATAAGTTCCAAGTCCAAAGTTACATGCCGCCCGACCTCCCAACACTACTCTAAGACCACAACTTTAGTCATGACACAAATGTAGCAAGATACTCTATAGCACAATAAGCGAATCGTTTAAATCAATGTATACTTTACGAAGTTAGGCTCCATCCCTCAACCACCCCTACCGTAGCGGACATTTTCCTTAGTAGCAATGAAGGAACATACTGTACCCTACAAAAGAAAACTCCGCCGAATCGATGCAAATCCAAAGTTGCCAAAGTTCATTCAACAGTCTCATCAAAATCAGGGTATAAGGTACGAATTTGTGCAACATCCGCCACCATCCCACCCCTACATCGTCACACTTCATCACCACCTTAACCCCTTCGCACCCTTATTACGAAATTGTTATCCTGCTATCAATTTAACAACAGGTAGATACCCAATTTTCTCATAGTAGCAGTTAGGCATATACGCTATACAATAAAAGAATGATGCAAATCGGCCTACACCCCAAAATTTTTTGACCTGGTACCAATCAGGGAACGTACTCTATCCAATAAAAAGAGGAATTGTCCAAATCGCTCCACAGATTACGAAGTTATGCACGGTGGTCATACATATAAAAAAATACGGGTTGAACTTAAAACCTTCTTGTTTTTGGGAAGTTAGTTAAAAAATATATACTACTCAATTTTCCTTTCGTCTTTCACATATGATTCATACTTAAATTGAAACTGGTGACTATAAGAAAATTACCCTATAGACAAAATTACGTTATATTTTTCCAGTCGAGTTTTGATTCTATACCCCACAATTTGTTATTTACATATTTAATAGCATATGTACAGGGATGATATGCTGTTCGGGCCAGGTCGGCATATTGAGCGAAACAGTCTAAGTCAGCTGGTACCCATGCTAAACGGAACGGTCTTATAGCAAGTAAACGGGCTAAGAGCACTTGTTCGGATTTAGTACCTAATGCGCAAGTTGAGCGGAATGATCTAAGGGAGGGGGAAGGAAGAATATAAGAATATTAAACGTTTTTAAAGTCAATATTTTATGTGCTACGATTGTCTATACAAGATAACTACAACTATAAAAAAAACTAATTTACACTGAACTATGAAAATTTGGTGTTTACATTGCAGTTCCAAAATTATCAAAATAGCATCATATTGGCAGTAAGTAATTTTGTTGAAATATATATCTCTATTGCAAAAACTATGAACGTTGTGACATCAAAATTGGCCAGCAGGCAAAAATATTTCTGTAATGTAAGGAAGCTACGCATTAACATACTTGTCAAAATTTAATTTCTTAACTCAAAGAAAAATAATTTTCCTGTTATTCGAAGTATACGCGAATGTGTTGGTTAAATAATGCTTTAATTTAGACAAAATAACATTACAACTCCATAAAAGTTCATTAAGCATATTTCAAAATTGGAAAATATTCTTTCAGTGACAATACCATTTAAATGAAAAGTAGAATTAAGTGCCAGGAAATTTTTGTCAATTTGTTCGAAGCTTGCCTACTATTTATATTTTGGCGATGGTAATAGTATAAAAATTGAAAATCAAAAAAAGCGTCAATCATTCATTCGAAAGACGTATCCAAAGCAATCAGAACTTTCCCATATGATCCACAAAAACAGGACATCTTTCCCAATTATTTCTAATTATTCGTGATAAAAATGAGATATATGTAGCTCTGGGGTGGTTAGCGTTTTTGCCTTAAATAAATATATTGGAACTTTTGTCGTCATTTAGAATTAACTGTTCGAAATTTTCAATAAAACCATACTAAATTTCTTACAGTTACATGATTTAGTAATAAAATAAAGGGGAATTGATGAATTGCAGCTCTAATCCATTTTACATTTTTCTCATTGACAGAAATAAAAACTTTATCCTTCAAATTTACTGGAATAGCAATAACTTGAAAATCTTGGTATTTTTGGAAACAACATCAGCCGTTAAATGGTTTAATATCTTTATTACTTCGAAAAACATGAAATTTTATTCCGAAATTTATTAGATACTTTTACGATTAAATTTTCAATAACAACTTATGTCTGGCCATTCTATTCCGGTGCAGAGCTCGTTTAAGGCACGGCGAATTACCTTTCATTTTTATGATTCAATTATAAAATAAAAAATATAAATTTGTTGATTTTGAATCACCTAAATTCATCATTTTAGAAACCATTTTAATTCATACAACAATTTTTAAGTACAATTTGATAAAAGAAGTCACATTTGAATTATAAATCAAATCGGCTAATTATAGTCTTACCGTTTTTACTTTTGTTTTATAGCTTTGAGACTGGCTGAATTTGACTCATTTGTTATAACTTGTTGCGCTTATTAGTATAAAAAGAATTTTGCAAGAAATTAACTTAACGGAATTGGATCAATTGGTTGAGTGGCACGATTAGCACGCGCATGGTTCCAGGGTTTGAGCAAGAATTCAAGTCCCTTTACGCTAATAAACTTCCGGCCGAAGCCATGCATACGCATCATAGAGTTGTCCCCTAGGCTTTGGCTACATACATACATATTTAAAAAAAATTATAATGCGAATTAACTTTCTACTAGGAAATTGATCGCATCAAAACTATCATAAAAACATAAAATGCCTACTGTTTGATGAAAGCTTCGATGAATTGAGTTTTGAAATGTCCTAGGAGAAATCAATAACACCCGCTTTGATTTCATGGTAGTGGAGGCAGTTACCAATATTGGAAGTTGTGATAAGAAAAAGAAAACAATTTAAGCGAATCAATAATACAAGTGGGCATAATACTCGTCCCAAAACCTTTTGACAAAACAATAATTTGTTTCAACAACACACGCTGCGACGCTGTCAGTTTTTAAATTAACTTTTGCGATTCGAGACGACAATTGCAAGTAGACCTACAGTCGATCCCGAACCACTGACATTTTCTCTGTAAACCCATGTTTTATCGTGATCTGTTGTCAGCAGAAAACAACTATGGGTAGCCCGAGGGGTCGAACCTGGGACCTCCGGAATGGAAGGCCAACTTACTCCACCGATGACTTATCATCTATGGGTATTGTGAGCATATTCACTCATCGAAGCAAAATATAATCATCTTTTTGGTACCATACCCGAAGGGACGTTGTTTTGGCAACTGTTTTCTAAACGAATTGAAATATCGATAATTCACATATAACGTGTAAATCCTTGATATAATGAGGAAAATAGTAGGTATTTAAAATAATAAAAAAATTTACTTTCAGGGGGGCGCCAAACATGCAAATAGGGGGGAAATTAATGGTACCTATGCTTGTGGGATACCAATTACTATTACTAACTAGAGGTAATAATATGTGTATTCAAGGAACACATGCTTCTTCATAGTTTTTAGGGTTCCGTGCATAAAACGTCAAAAGGACATTTATGGCGAAACTGCGGGGTCTCACCTCACTGACTGTATGTATACCATGACCGTTTGTCGGAGCAACTGCTATTGCTAACGACCCTGAATTTAGGGTAGTTATAAAAGTCATTTGTCCGCATCTATTCCCACTGAAAACATTTAAGAATCTTTGTTTAAATTGAATATGGGGAGGGAGGGGGGGAAGGTGAACTAGAATTGTTTTTATATACTATGCAAAAATTGAAACGAATCGGGATGAGTTCGAGTTCAACGGCTGACGGGGACAGACGTGCCGCCGATCTTGCTCCAAATAATTTTGAACCGGTTATGGGGAAAAATTTAATTAAAATTAAAAGTTTAGTGTCACATAGCCAAAGGAAAGGTCTTTTATGCTCTATTAGTAAGCACAGTCTGGTGAGTCCATTCCTTTTTAATTATTATTTCCATCCAACATTCAAGGTAGCACGCTTCGTTGAATGTGCTTAATAGGTCTCCACTGTTCAGCATTTGGTACCTTCCTTGTGATCAAAGTTCAGCACGCCAGGCATAACACTGTTGCTGTCTTTGACCTCATCGAGGCGGCTTTGCTTTTTCATTTGTGGATCTATTTCATCAGTCTTTGTGTTGTTCTACGCTCTTGTTTTGTTTTGGGAAAATTACGAAAGTAGGCTCCAGCCGAGCTTTTTCCTGATTCGCATTCCTTGTTATCACTTAGTGCCGCTCTTTTCCCCCTCAGGTGGGAATATCATTTTACATTAAAAATGATGTGCCATTTTCGTATCTCCCTCAATTCATTTCTACTAACCCTGAATTTAATTATGGCTGGTTTAGATTTAAAGTCTATAGACACATCATTCTTTTTTGCTTTTTATATCGCAACACAAATATGTATGGACCTGATACTGGGTGTTCCTTTGATAAATTGTCTTCAGATATAAGATTCTGAAAATATATCCGTCTTCTTCTACCACAAGCCCGTCTGGGAGGCATGCAAAGTTATTTGGAGAGTCCTTTGATTTGCAAAAACTGGTTGAGTATTCGTTTCGTCTTATTCATAATATGGGGCACAACACGCATCTCTCTTTTCAACATCGCATCAAGCCAAATACACTTTTTAGATGACGATTCCTTTTGGCAATGCAGACCATTGTCTGGTCTCCGCCCAATTCTCCATCTTCTCTCTGACAACCGCTACTCAAAATTCTACCAAAAGATTAGTGAGACATTATAAAAAAGCTGATTGGGCTGGACTTAATAAATTTCTCAGAGAGGTGGACTAGTCTGATTGCTTCTCCACAAGAGACGTTAATCATATCACCGTTTACATTATGAACATCCTATGGTTTGGAATGCATGGCTTTATTCCTCATGGCTTCAGAAACGTGAAACCAACTAACAGCAATTGGTTCAACGGCCATTAAAAACAAAGAAACAGCCAACCAAGCATATAAATTGTGCACTTCAGAGGAATTGAGATGTATCTATAGAGATACGAAATGTATGCAAATCAGTAATTAGTCGTGTGAAGTTCAACTTCGACCAGATTTCTTAGTTATTACTTACCAACTTCATCGCAGCTCTTCCTCTCAGCCAGAGTGAACCAAAGCAGGCAAAAGCCGATAAACTTTCGCACTCGGGAAGTTTTTAAGATACCTTCTAAGCTCGACGTGTCCACAGCTACTGGATCTGATGGTTTTTCGCCCTGGTTTTAAAACAGTGATGGCCAAACTCACACTACTTAATGTGAAGAAAGCTTAAAAGTTTTCGAAGCATTTCGTACTGTTTGTTTAATTTAGAGCCTTAAAATGTTTGCAAAAGGTTGTATATCTTAAGATATTATATAATTGCTTACAAAACTACTTAAATATGACGTTTTTTTATTTTTTGTATGCCTTATTAATTAAAAACGCAAAAACAAGAAACCGAATACAGCCAAACAAGTGCATATACGAATTTAAAAGCTCAAAAGCTCACTTGCCCGCGGGCATAGGTTTGGACATCACTGTTTTAAAATACTGCGCTTCAGTTTTTGCTAAATCTTTGCGCAAACTCTTCAAGATGTCGTCTTCAACAGCAGTGTTTTCGTAGGCATAGAAACTTGCTCATGCCAAAAAAAGGTGAGGCATGCGATCGCTGCTTCTGATATTTGGACGGAATTGAATCAATTCGTTGAGCGGCACGACCACCATGCCATGGGTCCCGGGTTCGAGACCAGGTCTCCCCGTCAGCTTTTATTAAGAAATTAAAATAATCCAATCCGTCTCCGGGCTGTTGTTTAACTCACAGCAATGCAAAAACAAGACTCAATTTTCCGCATTTCCCTTACTAACTCCCTTCTTTCCAAAACCATGCAAAGGGTTCTCCCCTAGGCGTGGGCCACATCGTATAAAAAAAGAGCTTTTGATAGAGTTTGCCATGTTGCACTTTTATCCAAACTGCAAGTATTTGCTCTAGATCTCACCTCTTAAAATAGATAGAGTTTTTTGTGAGGCCGTTCAATCCGTGTAATAATAGACGGAGTTACATCTGATCATTACGAAATAACTTTCCGTCGCCTAAAATGCAATGAAATGTTTCGGTTTTCTACAGAGATGTAAGAAATATTTCACTCCGGGTCCGCAGCGGTTTGATACTCTCAGGTATGAATCGATACGTGGAGCTAAGCGGTAATTTGTACCGATTCGGAACCTCGCTTAAAAGTAGACAGCAATGCATACAAATATTGGGGAGAAAATCAAATAGCGCGTTGGGAAAGACTTAGCTTTGCCTTACAGAACTTTGAACTTAAAACACAAACTGTCCACAATATACGCTCCACTTGGTAGTAGTCTTTTAGTACTTTATACTATCTTTAAAAAATACTTTTTATTTACGCTTACACTTCGTATTCAAAGCCAGCTAAGTAACAACAAATGAATTTTGACAAATACGCTGCGATGACTTCATTCCATCTCACTTTCTCTTGGATATTCGGTCTCACCTACAAAAACACGTTCATGTATGTACATGGCTTATAAACGCCATTGCCTTTCCTATTTCTGTTTGCACTCAGAAATTTTTCAGTGTCAAAATTGCTTGAATGTATAATTAATTTTTAGAAATCTTTAACATGAATACATTTATCAGTGCACTACCCTAATTCATAATAATACCACAATTATAGGTAGAGACGCAATTTACAAAGAGCTCTGACTGAAATTTGACGAATTCTAAATTACACTCGCCTCATTACCCTCTGTAAGCTCTTATATTCCTTACATGACCACCATAACTCTAGGGCTGACACAATTTAAAGACATTAATACTCTAGTGAACAGCTGCACGCTTAAGCGAATTAATTTCATGTAACCAAATTTTGGATGAATATAGTCGTGCACCTTACCCAATATCCCGAGTAGATGTAAAATGATTTTGTAATTTGATATCACACCTCATGGTACAATTTGGGCTTGGCGTCTTAAAATGTCAATTTTCTCTGGGGGTACACTTGATTAAGCCCGTGACAGGCATTTGAGATCAATATTTCCTTTAGTGTCGAAAATAAACGAATGCCCAAGTACACATTAACATTCAAGACAGTAAGTAAGGCGGTTAGATAGATAGACCTAGTACCCACCGTGGCAAATTATACAAGTTAAAGCCTCCAAAAATATGTCACATCTTCCTACCAATTTTTACACGTCTAAGCTCCTCCTTGATTAATGCACGAAGTGGAAATCTGTTGCGGCAAAAAGAGAACACTTCATCTAGGATAGAGTGAGTTATGAAGGAGAGGAGAGGAATATTAATTTATAAGATGAAGATAGCGAATATTTCAGTCCTTCTGGTTGGCAACTAATTGGGTTCCCTGCCTTTGGCATAATGTCATTGTATATAGATCTATTCTCCTACTGAAGCTCTATTAAAATTTATTCAGACGAACTTCATTGAAGTTTTATCGGTATAGGTACTTACTTGCAGATGCTAATAAAACAGGAAGAAATGCAATGTACCTTTTCTGGCATACATATCTACAAAGACAACATTTAATGCTTTTTCTTTACGATACGGACCAGAACATTTTTATATGCACGGTAAGGGTCGTCGTCATTTGCTGTAGCGTCCCCAACGTGCATATTCAGTAAACTTTTTTATTTTTATCCCCGGTTGACATCATTATGTTTTATGTGTAATGTTGCAGTTATTTGGTCATAAATTTA
This sequence comes from Leptarthrus brevirostris, assembly GCA_964036015.1. NCBI lineage: Eukaryota > Metazoa > Arthropoda > Insecta > Diptera > Asilidae > Leptarthrus > Leptarthrus brevirostris. The sequence goes on from OZ038373.1 coordinate 99,994,840, forward strand.
CTACGAGACGTGTTTATGGGCTCATTATGCCTGCAGCAAAGTAAATCATTTGTTAGCTTCATAAGTTGTTGAAAAGAAATTTTAAATTCATTCTCCTTATAAAATACCTTATAAAAAAACGTGTTTAAGAAATTGGGATGTTGATGCAGGTAGGATGTCTTCGTTTTTTACCCAAATTATTCTAACTTTAAATATAACATATAACAATCAATTTGACTTGACTGGTGAAATCACCTACAATTCCATTGCTCTACTTGAGAAATTATTTAAGATTCGTTTAAAGTCTAGCGTATTGGATGATTTTCATATTGTGGTGACAAAGAATGAAGCAATCAACATGTTAAGTGATGATTTAAGTAGGAGGGTACGTGATTAGAAGAAATATCACCACGGGGTCTTATGTTGGGTCGACAAAATGAGACATCAAGAGAGTTACTAGTGGACGCAGGCGGTGACGATTCCCTCACGGTCACAGACTGATAATAATATGAAATGAAGCGATCGACGACAGCAGCTGCACTAGCCACTGAGATGCGTCAGGCACTGAGATGGTCCACATCGTAGGAACAGCAGGCACCAACCTCACAATACTTGGGGAGTCACAGGTGAGAACAAGCGCTGACAAATCTTTTGTGGTCACGGACTGGGAAGCAGACGGGGACAAATCGGCGTCAGTACCAATCTCGGCCTGTTAAGGTGTGCCGCAACAAGATACCACCTTTGTCGGCAGTAGCCTTTCAATGCTCAAGGCAATAGAGCCCAGCTTAGAGGAGTGCTCTAATAGCAAATCCGTAGAGTAGATGCCCTTAAGAAACCGTTCAACAGAAACAAGTTTACGAGTACAAGTCAAAACAATATTAGACTGAGCACTCGATTCCTTCCATAAATCGAGAAATTGGGCCACGCCAACATGAAGGCATTCCGCCAATTTAAGCTGCTCTTCATAGAAATTTCGAAAAAGTTTGCAGTTATGAAAGTGTGACTTAATGTCGCAACATTCTATGAAAACGTCCAACTTATCAAAACCCCATTTAAGGAACCTTAAAATATGACAAAGTTTGATATCGGCACACTCCTGGCAAGTAAAATCTGCACTCTATCTAAAGGCACCGCCGCACTTCAAACAAAAAAGATGATAAGAACGACAGCCTTGTCAACAACACCACAAATAAATATAAAGCATAAAAGCGTTAAGAAGATAGTAGCGGAGATCCGGAAAGTTAAACGTGATAATAGTAATTCGTTATCTAGCGGTGAGATGGCACCAACGGTGAGTAGTTAACAAATGTGATGAAGTCCGTTGTCCGGTGGAGAGAAGGTGCCCAACGTTGAGAGTTAAATCCACAGGTGTGTTCAGGTACAAATGAAACGCCAATAATCCGGAAAGAAACAAATAAAATTGGGAGAGCACCAAAGAGCCTCGGCAGAGGTATATAGGTCCTAATAAATTTACCTTTGGAGAACCTTTTAGATAGGGAGCAAACGCAACCTCAACTTTTGAACCACAGATACACTCAGGTACAAGCGAACGCCAGAAAAAAAACAATAAAAATTAGGAAAGCACCAAAATGATTTGGAAGAGACATATACCAAAAAAACGACACCCTAAGAGAACTCGTCAGGTGGAGAAGCAAGCACTGATAGGTGGCAAAGCAGAACCCACCAGCGAAAACGGGCATCCACATCCCTCCGCAGAAAGGAAAACACACAAAGTGCAAACGCCAGCAATAAACAATGCCCAGGATCACGCGAAAACGTAAGATTACAAAAACATGGTAAAAGAATATTAATACATAACTAAATAAAAACAAGAAAGATTCGACAGCAATAAAAAATTTACAACCGCACAGTTTGAGAGTTTCTTCTTTTGGAAGTAGGTGCGTGGTAAAAAGAACTAACATTATGCCAAATTTTCTTCCCACCAGATCGGAATAAGAGGAAGGTCCTTCCCAATGGGGGGAGTCAGTGCATCTCTACACTCGCGGCTCGAAATGAGGAGGCAAAGTAGGTGGAGGTATCTTCTCGGAACATTTGGACCTCGATATCTTATTCCGCTTACCTGACTACTGCAGCGTTTCAGGCGGAAATCATAGCTACAAAGAACGCTACCTAGAGACAACATATGTATTTTCACAGATAGTCAGGTCGTTATTAAATCCCTCACGGGAGTATACACCACCTCCAAAACGGTTGTAACATATCGCTCAGTACTAAATGACATAGCGAGGCATCTGAAAGTACGGCTCATCTGGGTGGCTGGACATAGTAATATTGCGGATAACTGTAGAGCCGACAAACTAGCGAGAATCGGTACCACTCGTCCTGATTCGGACATTAACCATTAGCTGGGTAAACTGCTGGTCACTTGCAAACTGGAACTCTTACAGGAATCTCTCAGGATTGCAAATATTAATTGGCAGGAGGAACACACCTGCCTGAGTACCCGACAGATATGGCCTTGACCCTAAACGGTCAATAGAGCTCATCCTACTCGGACGCAAAGCAGTTAGTAGTATCGTAGCCGTTATTACGGGCCATTGCCGCCGATAGATTAGGCGCACCTTCAAACGACTTCTGTTGGAATTTCCATGACGAAGAGGAAGATGAAACCATACCCCACCTCCTCGGGTAACTGCCCGACCCTAGCAAACCGTAGGAACCGGTTTTTGGGCTCCCTCTTCTTTGAAGAGCTAACCGAATTAGGCTCCACTCACGTCAGAGACCAAGCTCGATTTATCAGTAGTTTCAAATGGTTTAGGCTGAAAACCCTTCCCATCTCAGCCAAATTTAGTTTGACTCCCCGTGAATTGGTTTCGCTGGAGACAGGAAACTGGCTCGGTGCACAGGGGGTAACAGGTTCACACTCTTCTTGCCAGATATTTTATGGGGTTTTAAAACTTTTGTAGCCTCAACTTGTGGTATCACAATGGATTTTTCTAGAAAAACGTCTATGACGGGCAGACGGACGACGCATGAGTGATCTTTTACTTATAAGGTCTGGAACACTAAAAATGGCGAACATTCGTTTGCTAAAAATTATTTCTGGCAGATGGAGGCAATGTTCCTACAGAAAATCGTGGGGGAGACCGTATGTCAAAAAACTTTAAATATAACACACTTGCGGTGCAGGAATTCATTTAAAAATCCTGTTCTTGAAAATCATTATTGCGGGTCTGGTAGCAAATCCCGAAAAACAAAATCCCGAAAGCAAAATCCCGAACGTCAAAATCCCGAAAAAAAATCCCGAACGTCAAAATCCCGAAAAGACAAAATCCCGAAAGGTAAAATCCCGAAAAGTCAAAATCCCGAACACAATCCGGAAAGCCTGTCGTGGGGGGCAGGCCGCGCGGCCTACCCCCCAAGACAGGCTTTCCGGATTGTGTTCGGGATTTTGATATTAAAATTAAAAAATATTGAAACATGTAGGTTTATATGCATTTATATTTATATATTTATTATATTAGTTTTAAATGTATTGCAATCCCTTTTAAAAATGCTAATTTAGACTTTTCATATTTGTCATGAATAATTTTTTGTAGTCTTTTTTCTTTTATAATATAGGACCTTCGTATTTTTCTTTCTACTCCAGCGTTTACAGAATCCAATATCGTTTTCACTCTTATTTGCTCTTCTCCAAGAAGAGCAATAAGCTTATATATAGACCCAAATGTGGTCTTCAGCTAAAAGTTTTAGTCTTCGGTGCCACGCCTCAACACTATTTTGCGTCCGCGGCAAATTTTCTTCTAAAAGTTCGGAGACACTCCAAAAGGATGGTTCATAAGAGGGTTTACTGATTATTGAAAGCCCATTGCTTGAGGAAAATATATTTGTTTAGTCATATGGTTAGAATTTCGTTCTTTTTGGCCATTTCGTTTGTCCATATGTATATAGAAGCAACGTGTAATATGTTTACTTTCTGATTTTTCGGGATTTTTTTCTTCGGGATTATTTTTTTTCGGGATTTTCTCTTTCGGGATTTTTCTTTTTCGGGATTTTGATTTCGGGATTTAGGTTTCCGGATTTTATTTTTCGGGATTCTAACCTACTCCCCATTATTGCTGGTCAGCTAAAAAAACTATATAAAATATTTTGTGATAACAATCCTCACTCTGGAGCTAAGAAAATCTTTTTGCACAACTAACCACAAATCTAACCAAATGTAAACAAAAACGTGAATGTGTGTGTGGGGGGTTGCATGTAAAAGAAATGATATTGCATGGTATGAGGTGGAAAATATTGTTGGGAACGCTTTGGCTATTTCATAAAAAATCAAAAAATTAAAAAAAGTTATAAAATTCCTGAAATGTTGGCTTTAGTTAGTTAAAATAACCAACACTCTAGCAAAGATTGTTGAAAAAAATTAATTAAAAAAATAATGTGCGTGCTCAACATTGTTACCTTTACATTGTATATACATAAATGAATAAATAAAATTGAATGCACAAAATTTTACAACCTCAAACTTGAACTTCGTAAACATTTTTATTTAACATGCCTTTTCCAAGCATAGAATAGCGAATTATTTAAGTAATATGTACCAAAAAGCTCCGAAAGAAGTTGGCTGATACATTTATCTCCACCATTAATCTATTCAAGTACATTATTCTATCTACTTTTAAAAATACATTAAACTGTATTAAGGTAAAGATGTTTTCTTGAGATAAAAATCACTACTTTGGGAAATTTCCATTTTTTTAATACAAATTACTTTTGATGTATTTAGCACATACCTTGTGGTAAATTTCATCTTCCCTTCTTCTTAACTTTGGAAAATTCACTTAAACGTGGAAATAAATGCAAATGAATGTTCAAAGTAGAGAAAAAGCTTTTACTCACCCCTACCTAAAATTTATAATTCATTTATTTAGGTAGCACTCTGAGGACGTTCGTCGATACTTCCTTTTCGAAATAAATATGTATACATAGAGAAATTGTTAAACTTTCAACTTCTAAACATCTGTTGAGAAAGCGAACTTTGAGTTTGAACATTTTTATTCAATTATGATAAAGAAGGCTGTTACAGGAAATTTTATTATAACATTATGTGTGTCGATATCGCGCTGTATTTTTTCTTTTCAAAATATTCATGTATAAAATTTGCAAATAAAAGTCTTAATTTGTGTACTAATTGAATATTATGTTTGAAAAAAATATTAATTATTTACGTATTCAAGGGAAATTTATTAACAAACTAAACATTTAATTTATTGATGGTACGGTGAAAAGGTATTAGTACAAGGCATACCAGAGAAAGACATAACCGAAGCAACAATTCATCCCACACAAGCAATTCTGTTAGATAATTCAACAAACAGATAATTCCTATAGACAGTAACCTAATTCGTAAAATATAACTCATCCCAAAGGTACGCTTTATTTAGACGAATTGATAGCATTAGAATTAATTTGGAATTTATATGATCAGAATGTTCTTGCATCTTGGTATCAGTTTGGTATGCATTGTCTGAAATTGTTTTGGAATGGCAAGTACTGCAATGATATGCTTTTGCAATGGTTTCCATTAGCTAATTAGAATAACTTACCTTTGAACAAGCAAGGGGAATGACTGGGTTGTTTTAAGGATGGAAAACTGCCGAAAAAGTGCACTCACTTTTCATACCTGAGGTAGAGGAGAAAGTTGTTTTGGTTCAGAATCAGGCGTGCTAAGCTTTAGATTCTCACATTCCGACCATTGACGCTGATTTGATGTCCAAGACTATACCACAAGTTTTTAATCCGTCAACAAATTCACTTCCAATAGAATAATGAAGTTCGTAAAGATGAATCTGCGGCACGCGAGAACGCATATTTGGTTCATTCAGAGCAAACTGTGTTATGTTTAAAGGCGGCATCAAAAAATCGGTATTTTTGTTACTTAAACAATCGATTCCTTTTTAATTGAATAACATTCTCCTAAAATTTCAGAACGATATTCAAAATATTTTTCGGGGCTTCAAGGGATGATCAGGTGACTAAAAGTCGTTCTAGGAAAATATGTAATAGTAATAGCAGACTGAAGAAACATAAGCTCAACTTGTAATTTTTTTTTTCATAGAAAAATTAAAGGAAAAACTTTAAGTACGTTTTTCTCGAAAACTTTTTTAAATGGTAAACATCTTTAACTTTAAACGAAATTTAGAAAAATCTATTGGCTATGTAATAAACCTCCGCCCTATTTAATAAATCACCGTCCTCGCCCCCTTCCTTTTTAAATTGTCGAAGAAACACATTTTTTCGCATTTTTCTCTTCAAAACTTTCTCTTTTCAACTTTCATTCTTACCCGAGGCGCATTACCTGGGCAATCAAGTCTAGTTTTATATATTTTTTTATTTTTTTTGTTTCAGATGTTTCAAGGTGACTGGAATCGTGTTTACCACGGAGGAAATTTTCTTTTGACATTAAGTTCAACGCCCTCTATTGTTAAATTAAAAAAAAATTCTTTAGATTAGTTTTAATGTATCTTTTAAAGGAATCGTGAAAAAAATCGAAGTGGCTCATTTGTTGCTCTTAAAATGAGAGAGATAATGCTTTCACAATAATGTTTCCTGTAAATTAATATTAGTAATATGTATATAAATAGATTTCATTAGCTTTCTTGTCAAACTTGACAGACGAACTTGGTATCCTTAGAATATATAATTAAGAAGGAAGTGCCATAAGCTGAGAAAACTTCGGCATATCTATTTAAGTAGTGGAAAGGTCTTTTTATGTGTAAGTGCATCATGGAAGTAGTAAAATTGTAGAATTTCTGTGGAGGCGTTCGAAACAAATTTAAATAAAAAAGCACCGCTACTGAACAATTGACAAATGAAAATTTACGAATGCAAACAAACTGGAAATAGTAATAAAAACTTCGTAAAATTATCATTGCCTTTCCAGCATTTGCATTTTTGTAAGTAAATACAGACAATAAACAGTCATAAGAAGTTACTTATTAACTAAAACTTTCCTGAAAAATGATAATCCTCGTGAATTGCAGCGATCTTTTTCACAGCACAAAATATCACAATGCATTGCGAATTTAAATTATTTAGAACACTTTAACTTCTCACAGAGTTTTTCAAAATACTATTTATATCGTTCTTTATCTATTTAGTCACACATATCTAATAATTTATTATAGCTTGTATATATACTCAAAAAAACTTTTCTAACAAACACTTTAGACAGAAATCGACGAAATCAAAAGTTGACAGTTCAACTTAGTGAACTTCGCCTCCTTCCCTGTCTCCACCTTTCCCACGAGCAAAATGGCTGGTCTCACGTACACGGTTCATACACGTAATGGCCTATCGTGTTTATTATTTCTTCTAAGTTGGTATCATTGGCGTAGTGCAGGGAATTCCATAATTTTCGTCATAATTGGAATTAAAATAAAACCGTTATTTAAAATAAAATTAGGGGAAAATTAGATTTTTTCAATTTATTGGCCCTATTATTATCCGACTAGTGGTAGAGGAGTGGTTAAATTAAATCATTTTAAAGCCTGAAGGATCTTTTTTTCGAATAAGGTTTATTTCCGTCCACCAACAACTTTAAAGTCTCGTTATCTAAAAGCTGTTTTAATTTTTTACTAGACATAAAACAAAACAATATCTGTTAAGATCATACCATTTAATATGTACAGAATCACATTGTATTTACGCAATTCGACGAATTTAGATTTATAGATCCGAAAAAATGTAAACACCATGTTTTTACTTTATTGAAAATCATAAATTACGATAAGCACATAATCTCCAAAACCTTATTACAAAATATAAATTCTAGCCAAAGTAAAAAATACTAGTAAGAGTAGGTACAGGCAGAGTTAATATTTAAATTCAGATTTATTGATATATCATTTCCTACCTACAACACATATTTAAATTCATATAATAATTGTTGCTATAATTTCTTGCAGCAATTAACTCTTATTTAATTAGTCCTGGATGAATTCCACCAATTAACATGGCATTGTTTATACCCTGCATGAAATATTATTTTACAATTAATATATTACTAATGAGGTCTGCTTATTGGAATTATTTCCCAATTGACCATAATACTCCTGATTAATTTTAATTACATACTATTGTCTGCTAAGGACGTAAATTTACAGTTGGCACGAACTGGATCCATAGATTGAATACAAACTTCCTACGAGACCACATCTAGTAAGTAATTAATTTGTACACAAAATATGTTAATGGAAGGTATACCAATTTTGTAAGATAAAGTGATTGAAGTAATTCACTTGAGATTTAATGCACGTGTAATATGAGAACACATGTTGTTCGGATTTTGGTAGAAAGTTATAATTTTGTTTCAGACTAAATCACGATAAGGCTAGGTATATTGTAATTCATTTAAGCAATGTTTCAACTCCATTACATTTTTACTTTAGACTATATTTTGGCTTTTTACTTTAGACTATATTTTGGCTTTTTACAGCACTATATTTGGGTCTGAAATCATTTTGTTTTTCAAATTTCAAATTGGTTAAGCGAAATCGTAATCTTGCGAATTTTATACTGAAAACTCAACCCGATTTGCAATTCAATAATGCAAAAGGTGGCAATTCGGTGAATGATACCATCTTGGCCTTCCATATCAGAGTTTGCACGGTCGAGCCCCATCGGAGATGCAACATAGTGTAATAACAGACCCTTGGAGTTTGCAGAGTCGGAATGAAGTTCGGAAGTTGTTTATTTTAAGGGCATCTATCCCAATGTTTAGATATACCTAACTAATTTCATCTTGTAATGTTTTTGTGATCAATATTAACAAACTTTTATGTTACAGAATGTCATAATGCTTATGATATTATAATAATATAAAATATAAATAGTTTTTAAGGTAATTAAGTTTTCTAACTAAAGAGCTGATTAAAATTGTTAATGGTTTCATTGCAAGAAGACATTCTATCATTTTCTGTAATTATAAAGACACCTGATTACAAATAAATGGCTTGCATTGCAAAGGGCTTCTATTCCAAGCACCAGATTGGCAGTGTGGCGTCTATCTCGACCTTACACTATGCAGATTTTAAGGAAACAGCACCCTAAGATTTACGTAACTTAAAAATTTTGTGTGTAATTAAGAAAAATTCACCACCTAATACACAATTTTTCCCGGAATAACCACCAAATTTTACGGTTCTCTACAAATTCAAACCAACTATTTTTTATTGAATGAGACTGCGTAGACTACAAGAATAAAGAAATTTAACCTGCACAAATGCAGGCTGCCTGAGATATTATAAAAATTGCCTTAATAATTCCAATAACAGTAAAATATTACCGCGATTGTTTGTAACAAAACGATAAACTTTTGAATAAATGTGAAATGTGGAATGCTTTCCTGGTAACATTTGCATAAATCTTTTCTAATTCCACTGAGATCTCCGGAATTGGCATCATCGGTGCCATGAGATAATGTCCAACGACTGCTTAAGAAATGCTTTTGCACCTGATATCCCTAGTTTTACACATTAAATACATTGTGTCGGCTGGGACAGTCAGACTGAGAGAATCAGGATGCTGGAGGGCCAAACCTTATGGCCAGAGCAGCACCACGTATCTGCTGCCAAGAGACCTGGCCACACCTCTCACTGTTTACATCATCCAAAAGCTGAAAAGATCCCACCGAAGCGGAGTGGAGGAACGGCGGGGTAATGGGGGCTTTCAACAGAAAGATATTTACCGACGGTTCTAAGACGAACTGCTCTGTCGGTGCGGATATTTTCTTGGAGACACTCTCTGCATATCAGAGTAGCCATCCGCGTCATGCGGCAGTCTTCCAGGTAGTACTCGCCATCCTAAGGGTTTGTCAAATCGCGAAACAAATACTAACCCGCGGTAGATGGGTCGGTATCTTCTTCGACAGCCAGGCCAGCATCACTGCTCTTTACTCGGCTATCATATTTTCCAAGGTGGTAGAATGTTTACAGTCTGAACTTACCCTTCTCTGTGTATCTGGATGCCTGCTCGCAGGGGCATGGAGGGAAATAACGGACCTACGCGCTGACTGCGCAGGGCTCTACAAGGCTCCCCTATGGAAACTGTTCATATTTCCATGAGTGCTACAAGGGGTGCCCTTCTATCGTACTACTTATCCATGGTTAACTCCAGGTGGAGTAACCTATCCAAGTGCCCTGGATGATGTAGCCCTTCTTTAACAAAAGTAGAAGCCACTCATTCACAGATCCCACAGAAACATTGCTAGGTCGGTCTTGGCAATAACGGTGGGAACTTATGTGGCTTGACTGCTGATTCCCTTTAACACACACTATCGCAGTTGCAAGGACAAGAGCGAGAAAGAAAATGGAGAAATCATCCATTTCCTAAATCTATCTCCTAACCCATCGCGCACAGACATACACTTACTACCTCGTCACGAAATGTGGTAATAACACCTTAGCGCTAATTGGAACCTGGGTGAGGAGCCACTCCACCCAACTGTCGATCACTTTAATATTATCGAAAATGTTGCAAAATCTAGATACTTTATAAAAATGTCTTATTTCCACATGAGTAATGGAAATACCTACTTCAATATATATGTTTCTATATATACATATATGAAAACGTTTTTCATTTTTTCATCAAAGGACATTTCCCCATAGTAAAAAGGAAGAGATACATATGTTGAAAAAATCTCACAAAAATTGAACAATTTTTCCATGTGAATGATAATCAAATACAATTACCGAAACGTCAATCACAATATGACAAGTTAAATAAAATTTCTCCATGATAGCTAAAATGGGACAAAATTCCAATGAACTCCCTCCAGGAAAATTTAAAGATATTTCATGATGTTTTTGTAGTTACATAAAGAAGCTTCGTTTATATTTTCAATATTCATAAATGACTTCCATTTAGAAGAATTGACAACAAAGTAATGAAAAAGATGTTTTTCTTATAGTGGTAGCCCTGAAAATATAATTACTTTGATTTTAGTGTTAAGTGTGGTAATGCCGTAGCCAGTGTTGCCATTTGCTATGTGCAGTTTCCTGCGAAGTGACTATTTAAAACTGCTAGATGACGTGAAAACTGTTTTCTTTGAAGAGGTTAATACTGAAGAAGGTAATAGTATCCATCGAGGCAATTAAAAAACTGTATGGAGGGGAAAGAGGGCAGTCTGAATGGTTTAAGTTACACGGTGAATAATATATTATAACACTTATGGACATAATAACCAATTTATTTATAATAATCACTCACTGAAATATGAATGGTGGCAAAGACGAGCTTTCCCTACCTCACCAAGGAGTGATAAATCTTAGTTTCAGTAACATAAAGAATAAAGGTTGACAAGAAGTTTGAGTCCCGTTACGGATCCATTGTCGTGTTTTGCTAATAACGACTACCCCAAAAATGTCATTGAAGACTCCAGAATAACATAGCCAGTTTGGAGTCTGCCTTAAATTGAAGGTCCACTTGTCATCATAACCAGTATATTAATAATTTGAGTTTCTACTCTACTATTTTGTTTAATGACAGGAGAAGGGTAAGTGCAGATGAAATAACCCTGCTAACGGGTGAAATAATAAGTTTGCTTTTTTGACTTTTAATCGGAATATTAGACAGAAGGCGATAACTGAACGATTTTTCACCCCAAAAGAGGAAGAACCTACCTACCCAAGGCGTTGAAAAATCGATAATTTCGGTATTTGCGGTTTGTGACAAGAGAAAGTTACTTTTAAATTGATGGTAATCGAGGAAAAACACGTTCACTCCACGCAGCTTACAAGGTACATTTACTGAGAATCACATGAAAAAGTGGTAGCACGTCGTTGTACTCGTAACAGTTTCATATTTTGTCAGCTGATAGCCTTCTCCAAACAAAGAAAAGTTGTGTTCCAGATCTGACCTGCCAAAATGAGTAGGGTGATAGATCAAAACAAGGAAAACAAAAAATTGTACGACAGGGGGAGGGGGGGGGCAATCTCAACCGTTTGTGAGTTACAGGGTGATTCATTTCAGTTTTTCATGGTATGCACATTACTCTTTTATTTTTATCTTTTGATCTACCCAACATAGCAACATCAAACAAACGCTAAAAAACTACTATCCCAAACACCTTTCGAAACTTGTCAGCAATGTTGATCTATCTCCTACTATTGCATGTACAGTCACTTCCAAAAGTGAAAAGAATGGTTGCCGATTACCTAAAGTTCAGAATTTTCCAAATTTTCTCCGAAATGTAAATAGTACACCGCTTTTTTATTTTTATTAAATTGCCAATCTTATTACCATTCCAAAAAGGTGCAACATATTCACGTAGAGAAATATGTAGCAATTTAAACGTAGCAATCCTACCGGAGAATATTATAAAAATCAACAAGTTCAGGAAGTCAAATTAATTCTAAAATGCTTTTTATTGAATTTAAAAATAATTACAATTAATCTTGATAAGTAACAAAAGCCGTTCAAAATGTCCACCGCCACTTTGGATGCAGCCAGCCTCTCCCGTATTTTCGTCGATGCATTCCCAAATCGGCTAACTATATCCTCCTTATTGTTAACTGAACTTGAATAAACTTCATCCTTAATTGTTCCCCATAATAAAAAGTCCAATAGGGTGAGGTCTGGAGATCTAGCAGGCCAAGGAATCGGTGCACCTCCTCCAATCCAGCGGTTAAGAAATTTTTCACTTAGTATCACCTTCACAATGTTAGACGTATGCGCTGGTACTCCATCGTGTTGATGAGACATTCCGTTAGTATTATCCATAAAGTTTTCCTCTATAAGATCTGGCAAAAATTGGTCGCCGATGATACCAACCCAAACATTGACACTGAATCTCTGTTGGAATGAGGTCACCTTTGCTCTGTGTGGGTTAGTGTTCGACCAGGTATGGAGGTTATCGAAGTTCGTGATATCATTCCTGGTGAATTGACATTCATCTGTCCACAGAATTCGCTCTGTCGTCAATGTCGCGTTCCAGAAGTCTGTCTTCTCTCGGAATCTCCTTCCAGAAGTCCTTGGACTGGGTGATGGTGATATGGACGTAATCCCTCTCGATTAATAACCCTCCAAACCTTAGATGACTACAATCCTAATTGCCTTTCGACTCGTTTCGTGCTCGTCTCAGGGTCCTGTCTGACGATTTTTTTTTATACGATGTGGGCAAATCCTACGGGACAACCCTTTGATGCGTTTTAGCATGGTTTTGGCCGGGAGGGAATTAGGGTAAGGGAAGTGAGGAAACTTGAGTCTTGTTTTTGCATTGCTGCGAGCTAGACAACAGCCCAGAGACGGAGTGGATTATTTTAATTTCTTAATAAAAGCTCACGGGGTCATCTGGTCTCGAACCCGGGACCCACGGCATGTTGGTCTTGCCGCTCAACGTATTGATCCAACTCCGTCTCCAATGGTGATTATTTGCTGCTCGACGTCGACAGAAGTTCCCAAAGTTTTGGGTCGTGTCTCCATGTCGTGTGAAGTTACACTTCCTATTTCTGTTCACCTTTGGAAAGTCAGTGTAAATACCCCTGTTTGGGGTGATCGCAGGTTAGGGGATCTCCTTTGATATTTCAGTGCAGTTGCTCTCTCGTTTCCGTCTATTACACCATAAATGTAAATAATATCCGCGTATTCCTCAAAAGTAAATTCTACCATTTGTTAAATAATTTTTGCTTAAAAACACCCGTACTTATTGATTTGTTTTTCAACTGTGATAGATATTCTTGCTGACTGACCCTTTTTTACAGAAACAAAATTACACTAACATCTAAGGATGCGGTTTTTCTAATCCTTTGTCTACTACCTAAACATGTTGTACCTTTTCGGTAAGGTAATAAGATGGGCCATCCAATAGAAATAAAAAAGAGGGGTACTAATTACATGAATTTAGGAGAAAATGCTGAATTTTAGGTAATCGCAAACCATTTTTTTCACTTTTGGAAGTGACTGTACCTGCAGTGGTAGGAATAAGATCACAAGTGTTAACATTTTTATAAAGGTCGTTATGATAGTTGTTTTTTAGCGTTTCTTTGATGTGCCTGTGTTGGGTAGATCAAGAGATAAAAATAAAAGAGTAATGAGCATACCATGAAAAACTGAAATTTTGTGAATCACCCTGTAACTTCCAAACGGCTGAGATGGCCCCCTCCCTCCTGCCATACAAATTTTTTTTGTCTAGTTGAGTTCTATCACCCCACTAATTTTGGCACGTGAGATCTGAAACACCCTGTATATCTACAGTATTAATATTTAAATATTTTATTAAATCAACAGAAGAGAGTGTTATGCGTTATTTATCACTACACATATTTTTTCCATACGAAAAGATTCACTGAGTATACAGAAGTATATATATGGCAAATAACCACAATAAGTCCTGTATCACGAGTCCATAGTTGGGACTCTAAGAGTCCGACATTTGCGGTCAAGCAAAACCACCTAAACTACAAGCCATGAACTTACGAATTTCACGCTCACACATTTTAATTTACATTGTTTCTTTTTTCGGTATTTTGGGCAACATAATTGACAATCGTCTTACTGTTACGGGGGGGGGGGGGGGGGTGGGGGGTGTTCGATCAATTAATAAAAAATGTTAACCCCCCGCCTCTGGGATGAGCTTAATTTGCCTTCAACAAGCACGTACACGACTCAAGTTTTGATGAACGGGATCCACAAATTAAAAGGACGTGGTATTTAACATCGTGTGATAGTTTAAAGTTCCACTGCTGTGACATTTTTATAATGGGAGATGAGTTCAAATTACTGAATGACTGTGTTTTATCAAAAAGTGTTTGTTTGTCATCATTAAGATCAATTACAGTCGTTCGGTTATTAAAATTTACCTACTATTATTTTTTAAATGTTAAACTATCACATCTTATTAAATACCACGTTCACAGCTCCAAGATAGCTTAGTACCTACTTTCTTACTTTTGACATGTTTTAATAGAAATTTAAGTAAACCCCTACATTTTGGTCCATAATTTTTTTCCTTCACTGTTTTAAATACACATGTTGGATTTCCATTTTTTATTTCTACCAGGACAATTCCTAACTCTTTACAGAATGAATTAGTATTAAAACAATTTCTAAATAAAGTGCTGCTTTTTAATAAAACTTACGAATAAGCACAGGTTTTTTTTTTTAAAGAAAAACTAGTGGATAAAATAATTTGGCCGGGACCGTAAAATTAGAAGAAACCAAGGCGTTATGCTAGGGCGATTGTAGGTAATGCAAGTTGTTAACTGGGTACGGTAAGTACACTCATGCGAAACACACGATGGAGAGATATAAGGAATTTAAGCTGTAAAAACTGATTAAGTGAACAGTCTACTAATAACTTACGATACGAGATTTGGTGAAACTTCCGAAGACCGTAAATAAATCGGGCCTGTTCATAAACGCAGGTTTGCGCCGCAGCTGCATGATTCAGCAACTTATTGGGTTCAGTTGAATTGTGCAGTTGTTGCGCAAACCAGCGTTTGTGAATAGGCCCATCTTATGCAATCATTAAACGCCACATTTAATCTCCTCAATTTGTGACCACGGGACCCAGCGGGAACACTAGACTCCAATATAAAAAGTACAGAAGAAGAAGAGACCTAACAAGCAACATCTTCATATTAGTAGTAAGAAAACTATCCGATAAACATAGCCGACGGAGCACACCATAAATAAAACCGATTAAGTACGATACATGATCACAGCACTTAATTTTAATATTAATGTAAATCCCCGAGTTCTTCGCACGATCAGAGAAGGCTTTGGAGTACTTATTGAGACGCTGGGAATATTAAGATCAGCTATACCGTGCCTGTAAAAAGAAATATTTAGAGATTTCGAATGATTTAGCAACAAATCATTTTCAGCTACCCAAGCTAATACCTTGATACTGATCAAGTTAATTCGATCGATATCGAGCCTGTTTGGTCTACTTATCTTCAACCTTATCAAAGAGGTAATTTATGTGTAACAAGAGATGACCTACTACGGAGCCCTAAGAAACACTACATCTAAGTCACAGTCTATCAGATCAAATTCACCTGCCTTTACTTGCAATATATATTCGATAAATAACTGCGAATAAAAATTACAGTAACAGACCTAGAAAATTATTCGCATCTAAAAATAATATTATTTGTTGTTACATTAATTCTTCAAGAACTTGGGCGAGGAACCTCAAAATACTGATAGAGAAATTTTCAGTTGGCAAATTTCCGTACTCGTCTAATCGATGAAAATTGATAAGCACTACAAAGAGTTGTTTTGCTTATTCCATTTTGCCAACATCACATTGATTTGATCAAAATTGTTGCGGATTATCGCGAATCTGAAGGTATGTGAGTTAGATTTTTTAGACTTAAAAAGGTTAATTGAGAAATCAATATACAAACCTTAAGAACAAAACCACCCAGATGGATATTTAAAGGTTTCGTTAAGTTTTTAAGTGTAAACATTATTGAATATATTTGAATTAAATGTCGTGGTACTTTAAAGTAACCTCAGAATACAGAACATGTAATCCAATTTTTAATCAAAGCAACTTCGTTTCCGAGTCTTTAAGCCCAAAATTTGTTTTGGAAGTTATGTACCTTATAAATCGGGAGTAGCAGGGGATTCGTTTCCTTTGGTGTTTTTTCATTACAATTTTCCACCGATTCTCAATTTAAGTTTTCGACAAGCGACATTTTCCGAGAGTTCTTAAGAGGGAACACCACTGTGAGTTGTTAAAAAAATTATAATTTTTTCCTCAGAGTAGATATTCATTCAAAAATCGAGAAAATTACGGAGCTATAGCTGTTTACCTGGGTGCAGGTAGTGCAGTTACCTCTGCTTCACGCTGCGAAGAGCACAGCTGCTAACATAAGGACACAGGACCGATGACGGAGAAAGTACGTCTTATAGTGCCAGAATCGACCAAGTTTCGTAAATATCAAAACTATAATTTTTCATAGGACACCTACTGCGATTGACAGGATAAATTTTGCTTAACGCTTCTATTTCTGTCCTCAAAATTGCAATCGCGTTTTCTCGAAACGTAGCTCTAGCTACAACTGTTCGATTTTAAATTTTTGAAAACAAAATTGTTTGCACCCGCAGTGACTATTGTTGGTACATACATAGGGTTTCTCCTTTTGTTTCTTTAAATTTGTATTTTTTCCATCCCTCTAAATAGAAAAAAAATCATGCCAAAACGAAATTTTTTACCACTCACATTTTTAAACATGTATGATTTTTTTAACACCAACCATTCTCCAAAAGGCGATCCTGCCGTTGGACCACTATTTTCATGCTGAACGCCTTGGTTTATTTATTTATTTTTATTAATAAAAAAGTCATCAAATTTAAGTTTAATGTATACTCATTAACATAACTTTTTTTGCAAATGCTAAATAAATAGTCTAGTTAGAAAAAAAATTGAGAAAAGTTACCTATTTTGAACATGCTAACAGTGGACACAGTTATTAAGTTATTAATAACCTCGGGCTTTATTCTTTTTTGTCATCACCTTCAAATAATCTTTCGAGCCGGAAAAAATGTTAAGATATGTTAAATTTTTGTTTGTATTTAGTGATTTTCCGTGTTCGTGAATCCGAAAGTGCCAAAAAAGTTCAAGGTGCAAAGTGAAAAGCGGTTGGTGAAATAGGGCTGAATCCTTTTTATTAGGGTAAAAACAAACGGACTGGAAATTGAAATTTTTTCTGGCATAGAAATTTTCAGGAAAAGAGATCTGCAGAAGTATCTTGTACGTCGTTTTTGTGTTGTAAAATAATTTTCAATAAATTTTATCCCCGAAATGGCTTTAAAAAAATATACATGGTCATGACATTTTCCAACAGTATTTCAATCTAATTTTTGATGAAAGTACACAGAAATAGTTTCACCTTTACGCTAGCTCCAGCGATAGAAATGTTATATATTTCTCCTTGGCCTTTTCATGTTTTTTTATAAAAGGTTAATTATAGTTAACGCCACCGGTTTTCTTTTATATTAAAACAAATATGTTTTTAGGTATGGAAATAGGTATGCCAATTAGACATTATAAGATATAAGATACACAATGGACTTGAAAGGACAAAATATTATTTTCTTTAATAGAACCAATTGTAATGCGAAAATGTTAAAGACATTTTAGGAATAAATTAATTTTCGTATAAAAGTATATCTTCTATATAATGTCACTGAACGACATCATTTTCCCTGAAACTCCTGCAAAAAAAAAATGAAATCTATTAATATCGCACACTCTTGCTGAATTGTTCACTTTCAAGGATAGCTCTTAAATTTCAGAAGAATTTTGACCCTTTTGTAATCTTTTCGATGGGAACATTTTATTCCCAACATATTGGCATTTCCGTCGTTCTTAAAACTTGCTTAATCTCCGCAGTGTTTACCCTGATCCAGAAGGGGATGATCTACTGCCATATGTGAGAAATTTTTTGTCATAACTTTTGATGATGAAAGCTTTGCATGAATTGGGGACACAATTCCCGGTGAATATGAACGTTGAAGTGGAATAATGTTTTTTTGAGATCAAGGACTGTTCAAAAAGCACTCACTGATAAAAGGGATTACGTCGAACGTAAAGTTTTGTTCGGTTGCCGATAGATGTGCGACGATGTGAACCAAATTTTGTACACGCAGACAATGGCGTCTTATTAAGTTTAATTATGTGAACGAGAGATGAATTAATTTGAGTGCGTCGTACATGAATAAGATAAGTATTAAGTACAAAAGGGAACAATAGAAAGAAGGAGTTCTGAAAAGGTTCAATCTCCAGAGCTTATTTAGAGTAATTAATTATAAAGCGCAAAAGTTTATTCATTTTATTAATTAAAACCAGACTTTTTTGCCTTTTAATTTACAAATCATATTTAACTTGAGAATTAAAAAATTATTTTCACGACAAATAACATTAGGATGTGAATCGATAACGATTTTCTTAGCATAAACGTAGTACTCATCAATAATGTCTATGACGACAACGCCTCGAATAACTGTTAGTTTTCCTAAGTACGTCTGATACATTGATTAAGGACCACACCATAATGAAACTTCAACGTAAACAAAACAATTTCTCTTCCAGACTAGGTAACCTAGATAGCTGTAAGCCCTGTGGTGCATAATTAGCTAAGAAGAACATAAATATTTTATCTGTCCTTATTACAGCTCATATAATAGATTTTACATTGCAGGTAGCATGTAAGGAGGATCTCTTTCTATCCTCCATACATAAATAGTGCCTATCAAAGATATGCCTAAGAAAAAGACCTTGACATAACATTATTAACAGATAAAGAAGTTAATAAACGTTTACTAAATTGATGGAATGTCAGCGAAATTACTTAGGGCGGATCCCTTGCTGCGGCTAGGAGAGAGATCCGGGCCTGACTATGCCGAAGATGTATGTCTCATGTATAACGAACATAGTCATGTAACCCATATAGTCGAAGCGATAAGTACAGAAGATCGCAGAGTAGGGTTTAAGATCAATGCTACTAAATACAAACTTATGACCTTGGACTCCGAGAGACAAGATGAAATATATCGTGAAGAACAACAAATAGAACATGTCTATACATAAGCCGTTAATTTTGAAAGTGGTGCAAGTCCATTTTGGAAGTACTTTTAATTTTATTTTCCAATTTATTAAAAAAATTTAACAAGCTTGAAATATTTTTGTCGTTGTAACTTTTAAACATAATAACCTTTAGAATGAAAACAACTCTATTCAAGATCTTACGCTTATTAATAACTTTTTTTTTAACTGAAGTCTCAAATTTGGCAGATCTCACAAGTGGACTTACCCCCCACTTTCAAAATAAATGGCTCACATATTACTGTTATCTCCGAAGCATATTTAAAACATATGGCGGAGCTGAAGCTCATGTACAAGCATGCATCAACAAGGCTCTAGTTGCATTTAGTACTCTTGGTGAGATATGCAGAATTAACAACAAATTCACAGGTATAAAACTTCAGATTTTCGAATCGAACTATTCACGGCTGTTCAAAATGAAAAATGATCTGCCAGAAACATATAAGCTACGTGTCTTTGGCACCCAGTGTCTCCGCGCAACTTTTATATCCATTGACCGGAGGTCATTATCAACGAAGAACTCGACAAACTTATTCCAAGACGGGATAGAATCTAATCCCAAGACAGGATAGACGTCAGCGTTCGAAGGCGAAAATAGAAGTTGATAGGGCACACACTGAGAAAAGAGCCATACAACACCGCACAACAGGCTCTAGATAGGAATCCGCACGGTATCTAATAAAGACGCCGAATTGGACGACCGCGTACCTCGTGGAGCAGATCCCTAGAAAAGTAAAGTACCCATTTCAAAAAGTTGTGACAAAAGTTGAAGGTCGATGTAGAAGACAGGGAGGGTGTCTTGAAAAGGAGTTAAAGGAACCAAAAATTTTTACTTAACAATTTAATCTTTAAAAATTCAGGATTCAACAAGACTTAAAATTTATAAGAGTCGTTTTAGACTAAAGTTAATAAAAACGCTGAGCAGGACATGGATAGGGTCGGCCGTTGAATCCCTACACCTTATACCACCCCGTTTTCAAATCTTGTTATTCGTTAATTTTATTCTTTAAAATTTGTTGGCTCATTCCTTACAATTTTCCAGCACCTCTATTAAAATTGATGTAAGATAATTAAGAGATGTTATTTACAATAATATTATAGTTTGGCGGATCCCAACGATATCTTGTTTTGCTTAAGGGCGATTCTAGTATCTCAGGTCCGTTTTTCTGAAAATGCACTGTTTCAAAAGCGTGGAAAATATATCCAAAAAACTATTACAACTAACAATTCCGGATAAAGTGTTTTGGATTTTTGAAGGCAAACGCTGTCAGTGAACTAAAAAATATTAAAAAAAAAAAACAAATTGTTATTTAACATGGTTGAAGTGCTAACAAATGAGCAGAAAACCTCATATAAACGACTCCCATTTGAAAGTTGAACAAAAAACCTTGAAGGATTTTTTTGCAATAATTTTATTAGTTCACTTACTTAAAAATTCACGAAAACTATACTGACGACCGCTGATAAGATGGCTATTATCTAGATGCTTCAGCAACTAGAAGTTGATTATTGGTTCAACAGCTTTAGATTGGACCAAAGTAAGTGTAATTCATATTTAGAAGTGTATATTGCGTCTTTAGCTTCCGGCTGAGCAAGAGCAAGTTTTTATGCAAAGGGAAACACTTCTGTTTATTTCACGGAGAGAAAAGTTCTGGAATTTTTCTATTAAATTCCGGGAAAAGTTACAATTCTCAACTGTTATCGTGTTGCAACTGTCAGCTATCTTAATTTTTAGGGAACAGCACCCTAAAATTTCCTGAACGATGAGCCCCAGCATTTTTTCTGTTTCAAATGATATTCCGAACTTAAATTTCAAATGACTTAAAAGTAATCAAATTAATTCCTTTAGCAAAAAAAAAACCAAATAAAAGATGCACACAATCTGAAACTTGAATCTTAGTCAGCAGCACGCTCCATCTTCTACTAAGCCTATCTTCCAAAGACATTAAAATAACTGTCTAAAATTAGTCTCACACAAAGAAGAAAATTATTTATAAGTTAGTTTGATGTTGTACAGTATCGTAAACTTTGCAGGTTTTTCGGGAAAAATTTTGTTTGCAGTCAATTTTACGAGTCATGTAAATCTTACGGTGCCATTCCATTAGAATTACATATGAACACATTAAAAATTATGACTGGTAAATTTCATAGTATGGCTAGTTACGTTTCTAAATGTAGAGTTGGGTTGCAACTGCATGATTTTGCAATTTATTGAGTTCGCTAATCAGCTGACAATGCGTAACTATACACTTTTGCCCGCAAGCGTACGTCAGGGAAATAGAGGAATTAAATAGCAGCGAACAGGTTACTTCGGCCCATGAACTAGCATATCCAATATTTTTCAAATTGTTGTGTAGATATATATGAACTAGAAAAATTGTTTTTAACAATTTTAAATAAAAATCAAAAGCTATGCTTTTCAAGCGCCTTAATACAAATAGTGCTTTCCTAGTATCTAATATACATAACTCGAAAAATTACCAACGCTTCAATCTTTTTACTCTTGCTACTAATTTCGTTGTATTTTTTTCAAATGGGACGTTGCTTTAGAAAGTAAGGTAAAAAATGAGAAAGTATATTACAAAACTTTCGTAGTCATGACATGAAAGCTAAATGGTAAAACTCTTTCCATGTTTATCCAATCATTCATTTCGGAGAAACATCAACCAAACAGGTCAGAAGTAACAAGATAAAAAATAAATCGATGCGATGACATCGGTGGCTTATGATGATCATCTTAGGAAATTTAGCAAAAGAACGGAATTCAGTCGTGAAGAGTTTGAAAGCTTTCCATTTCCTTCCATTCCCTCGGTCCTTTTAGTAAGATAAACGATTTTCTTTCCAAATCATTTGCCTTTCCTTATCAGTATTGTGATGAGAGTGCCATTGTTTTTAGAGGCCTCCTGTAGCTTTTATTTGGAGCAACATGTCTGCTTTTTTAGTTTTCGTAAACCCTTGTAGAGCATGGGTTAGGAGAAGAACTTAACCCAATTCATGACCAAAGCAACATGTATTCTACCCAAATTAGCGAATGAAAATTTATGGCCACCCATTCTAAAGGAATTAGTTTTTCTTTACAATCATGATAAAGGTCCTAGCTCTCTTTCTCTTTAGAATACAGTTTGCTACTGTTACTAATTCCATTGCGAAAATAGCGGAGCTATATAAAACTCACCAAGGAAATTTAATTTTATTGCTTTATTCAGCTACTCTATTGGTGGTGGAGGTGTTTGAATACGATTTTACAAATTTATCTAGAAAACTTAAATTGATTTGAGTTTGTGTACTTACTCGTAGAATTTCAAACGCAATCTTTATTAGAATAATTCTGTTTATAACTAATTAAAATTAATTATTTCTCTTTTCACAGCAAAAAAGTTTAAATAATTCTTTCGTGAAATATTGGATTAGAACTAATGAAAATATATAAACGATTACTACATTATAAGTTTTTTCTTCACTTTTTATAAGTAAAGTCTGTAGCACATTTACTGCTAATGTTAAAGTAGCTATCATCTCAAATTCCAATCATATCTCGAATCGAATATCGGTGCTGGCCTTCCATCATGACGGTCCAGATTCGAATCATACCTGCGGCGGCGCAAAGGTTTTACTTTCAACTGACAATAGGTTACTCTAAACGGACACTTGGTGTTGCAGACTAATGTCGTTGTCAACGGGTGTAGTTCTTCTCCGTGCCTATGCCCCACAGGGGGTTACGGGAACTATGGATATATATCTTAAGAAGCATAATAAAAGAGGTTTTTGCTTTGCTTGAACTAAACGACCCCTTTACTTGCGCATTGCCAATTTCCTCCATTACTAGGAAACGAAAGGGCAGGCATTATGGATCCCTGCTAGGATCTCTCAATGCTACAGTCAGCGAGGAATGAAGGAAGACATTTACGGTATTCTCTGAAATATAAATACGCAAAACAGAAAGGAATAGGAAAGGGAAGAAAATAGGAATATGTAGTTTATCCTATTTCGAGTGAAAACTCGCAACTCCTTGTGGGGCAAGGGGCGGAAGAAGCCAACGATTGTAATTGGATCTACAATTTTAAGTAGATTCCGAACCAGCGACATTTTTCGGCAAGCTGCAAGGCCACTTATCGTTATCTGTTAACAGCAGCAAACAATCACAGGTCGCTGCGGTGGGATTCGAACCTGGGAGCTCCGCGTTGCTTAACCTAATTAATACATAGTAATAAAAAATTCCTATTAAAATATTCTTACTGGAAAATGTCTATTAGAAATCTAGAGAAATAATTTTTATTAGAAAAGTCTTCTACGAAAATTTCTATTAAAAAATTAGTATTAAAAAACTCCGTAGCAGGTCCTAAGCCCGGTTGAGCAAGGAGGAAGGAAAAACATGCGCCAGCCAGAACACCTCGACTTGGAGAGAATCAGTACGCTATCCAAACACACTCTCGCTGATTCCCAGGATGCGTCAAAGCGTAGTCCTCATTCTGGGATAGGATAAGTGAGCTTGTAAATCGCTTATCTGAAAACAAAACCATACACACGAAATGTCAAAAATTGCATCTAATATCCTGCGTTTCTCCAGATGGCAGAACTGAGTTTCAAATTAACAATAGTGCTTTTTACAAAGACATGAGACAATTTCTTTTCGACGTAAGGACTAAGAGCGGCGCTGATGTTGGAAGCGATCAGCATTTTGTAACTGCTAATTTTCACTTATGTACGGCAACAGTACGGCCACGCATCACAACATCTAATATGCCACGGCTCAATCTACAGAGGCTTAAAACATCGAATATGCACAGGGCTTATACCAACGCATTGTGCCAAATGGCTGATGTCATAACACCGACAACTTCATCGACCAAAAAAGGAAAAGGGCGAAACAATTCTTTGGAAGCTGTGGTACAGAACACGTGCGACGATTAGAGAGCGGAAGTCGACCATGGATTAGTGAAGTCACATGGTCCAAAATACAGGAACGGACCGATCTCTACAGAAACGCGTTCAAAACTATCAACATCAATGCGCTAGTTTTAAAGGCCGAAG
Source organism: Leptarthrus brevirostris (assembly GCA_964036015.1). Lineage (NCBI taxonomy): Eukaryota > Metazoa > Arthropoda > Insecta > Diptera > Asilidae > Leptarthrus > Leptarthrus brevirostris. The sequence continues at coordinate 100,019,426 of OZ038373.1, forward strand.
AAGCAATGACAGTGGATCTCTATACAAAATTGGCAAGAAACGGGCAATACAGACTTTCGCTACTGAACATCCTGTGAGAGCTACTATTCCCTTCTTGTCACGGAAGAACATCAGCTATGGAGATGGAGAAAATATTTTGTTGAAGTCCTAAACAACACTTTCGAACCGCCGAAAACTTCTTTACACGAGCCTGAACAACCGTCGGCTGCGGCCAACATTAACATCAGAACTCCGATTGGAGATTTACGCCGATTCTGTCTTTTAACTCCAGTCTCCAAATTGATGGCAAAACCATCTTAATGCGAATCAATACCCTAACAAACACTAAATGATGGACATCGAGGTTTTCGTGTGGGTTTCTCCTGCAACGTACACGTCACCCACTGAATTATCATCGAGCAATCCGTCGAATTGAGGTCCCCTTTACATCTAATGTTCATTGATTTCGAGAAGGCGCTTTACGTAGGAAAGGTATCCCAGAAAAAATTATCGCGACATGTTTCACAGAAATCCAATACAGCAGCTAAGAGAAACTTTTTCCACTTCATTTCGTCGATTACGCGTCTCCTCATATTTCCGTTTTAGAATTTATCTGCTTTGAAGTGTTTCCTTATTGAGTTCTTCTAGTACTTATAAAAGCCGAGTGCGGAGCATTATTAAGAAAGTGGGATAAATGGTCCCTTCGTTGATAAATTATTAGTAAGCGGAGCTTGTTTATAGCTAAAGACAACAGTGTAATTAGAAGTATAGATTTGGTTAGTGGTATAAACTGAAAATTAATATTTTTAAAAGGTAATCGTTGAGCCCTAAATTTTGATTCCACATTTCTCATATTGAAACTGAATGAACTCTTTAAATTTCCTACAGGCAGACTTATTGTGTGCGAGTTTAATGCATCTCCCTCAAAGTGGTTTTTACCGAAATGTCTAAATTTGAAGGAACCCCATTTGTGCTTTCCCTTTTGAAGCACTTTTGTTGTTTTAAAAGAAATTGATTCTGACTTTCTTTTATACGGAGTTATTCAAACGCTAGGAAAGAATTACTGATACTTTAGAAAGAAAAAATTACGATTATCTTACCTTGAATCCTTTGTACCACTCCTTTATTGTGGCCTCATCGTAGCGGGTATGTGTCTTTAGGAATTCCATATCTTCTTTTGTGAGACGATCCTTGCTGCCCAGGCAACCCATCTCTGAAAACAGAAAAGAAAAGAAAATAAATAAATGAAGACATCGTCAAATGGTTTTCTCTTTAAGTTTATTTATATTCTCCTTTATCTCCGCAGACAGGAGCTACCAAAAAGGCGGGCGCTGATAATGAAAGGAAAACCCCTTTTGAGAAAAAGGAAGTAAAAAGTATTCTAGAATGGAAATTCTCATTATTCTTATTTTTGCTGAACGATTTGCTTTTAGAGCTCCATTCATTAAGAGACAGGAAATAAATTGATACTTTACAAGGCAGTGTCAAGACCCAAATTTCCGTTCCACTTGCACTAAAAAATAAAGAGAAATTGCACTTGAGAACTCTTCATGTAATTTGCAAGCATATCCAGACGATTGCAACAAATATCAAATAGAGGAAAGGTCACACGATGTAGGAAAATATATGAAGAACCACAAGGTTTTCTTAAAACAGCATTAAAAAAGGGAAAAAGTTCTTGTTGAGTGGTACACAGTTTTACTATCAAAAGCAAAGGAATGTGGCAGATAGTTCTTGTTATATGTGCCGTGATGAAACGTACTAAGAGCGTAGATACATATCAAGTACTTGTGCCCCTGAAAACCTTGGCAGATCTTAACAGGAGTTCCAGGAGATGCAAGGATATAGGAGCTTATTGCGTTTGTTTTCGGATGAAGAAAAAAAGAACGAGTAGGATAGAATACTTTTGTTTCCAATTTGCAGTTTCTTTTATGTACTGCCACACTTAGAATGGATTTATCTTTTCAAATTCTTATTGCTTTGGAAAATAAAAGAAAAAATTCAAATAAAAGGTAAGAAGAATTCTATTTTACGGATTTAATTTAGCACGATCGAAAAATTTTACGAATAGTACTTGCAGGTTGTATAATTGGGTCAGATGTTAAGCCTTACCTAATCATATCATAAAATGACTGTGGTACAATACGACGTACTAAAATATTCAAAGGGGGACAGTTTATAAAATATTTTTTAACAAAGGGGAATAACTACAATTTTTAATATCCTCTAACTTCTAACATATTTGAGTGATGATTGTGTCATCCAAATCTATTCAAATATACTCGGGGGCATATTATAGGAAAACAAACGCTTAGACAGACTGAAAAGGCAGAGCCGGGCAAACAGATAAATGCAAAAAAAAAATTTAGTGGAAATTAAAAAGTGTTTCATTAAGCCTAAGAGTTCAGCCTCTTCAAAAGGTACGAAAATTGGAAATCTTGCAATGGAATTTTTTTGCATTAAAAATAGTCGAAAAATATTACTTTACTTATTTTCAACCGAGTATGTTCTTCGACTGGTACTACGACAAAAATGTTGCTGGAAGGTGGGGTGAAACCTAAATTCGTAATGTGCATACCGATTTGGAAGGTCCTTTTTTTGTTGTTTAAAGTACTTATGATCTCCCATTGGTAATAATGAAAATAAATGGCAATGGGAGATTGTCAATAATTGAAAACATGTTGTCCTAGGGTGGGGGGTGTGGTGAGGGGGAGGGGGTAGTCTAACCACGTAACGCGTGGACCGATTTGGATGATACCTTTTTTGTTGGGTAGAGTATGTTTCTCGATTGGTACTACTTTTTTGTTGGGTAGAGTATGTTCCTCGATTGGTACTATGTCCAAAATCTTGTCGATAGGACGGAAGCTGAGGGTGCAGGTGGAAATTAACTTCACAATGCGTGCACCGATTTGGATGGTTCTTTTTTTATTGTATAGATCCCCCCAGTATCAATAATGGAAATAAATTGTCCTTGGGTAGGGTGTGGAGTCGGAGGGGTAGTCTAACTTCGTAACGCGTGGATCGGTTTGGTTGATCCGTTTTCTGATGAATCGAGTATGTTCCCTCACTGGAACCGCGATACAAATTTAAACGATGAGTTTTTAGTGGGAAAGGGAGTCAATGTGAACTGATTAACGCATAGACCAATTTGGGTGATTCTTATTTTGTTATATAGAGTATTATGTCCCATTACTAATATGATGATAAAGTTTGATCTTCGGGGATGGTGGGGGGAAGGGTAGGCTAACTTCGTAACGTGTGGATGATTCCTCCTTTGATGTGAAGAAGACATGATTCCTACATGATGTTACTCCATTGATAAAATTGCAAAAATGTATAAGGTGGAGTGGGGAGGGGTTGTTACACAACTTCTTAACACATAGACTTATTTGGATGATTCTTTTCTGTTGTATGATACCCCATTGCTGCTATGAGGAAAAATGTTGACCTAGGATTAAGGGTTCGGGTAAAGCGTGCACTGATTTAGATTATTCTAAAACCATTCTACATGAGTATCTATTTGTATCATGACAAAAATAAGGCGTGGACCGATTTTGATGATTTTGATTCTGTTGTAAAAAATACGTTTCCTCGTTGGTAAATGATAAAAATTTTGTACCTAGAGTGATTGCAATGATTCTCTGGCGGTGATAATTTTCTCATGCTGTATAGAGTACGTTGGCGCGCTAACGACATGGTACAAATTTTTTATCGAAGGGGAGGGTGTGAAAGGGTGGCCCTGACTAATTTCGTAATATGCTGCCAGACTTCGATAATTCTGTTGCCTCTCTACAGAGTGCAATACCTCTACAACTATTGAAATTGCTTTGTTCGTACCAGCAGCATTTTTCGAGTTGTATAATGAAGATACTAAAAAGTGAAAAATAAAATAGTTTTTTTTTTTTAAAAAAAAGTCAAATCGATTCCACAAAATCGATTCCTAAAAAGCATAAAACAAATTTGAAGCTAAGCAAACACATTTTGAAGCTAAGCAAACAAAAAACCTACCTAATCCCAATCGAAGATACTATATAAATCTACCTAAACCTTTCAGGTCACGAGATCACAAGATAGAAGGATTAAATACTGTTGTTGCAGTAGTTTTGTTTGTTTAATTTGCACCGACTACAAAATGCCATAATAGATACAAAGTTAAAAATTGTTTCATACTTCTTAGCATTTTTTGTGAAGTCGATTCAACTTTTTTTTTGTCATTTTATTATCTCATCTTCAACTATTATGTACATAAAAACCAAACCTATCTTTGATATAAAAAAACTACAAGTCATATGCAAGTTGGACAAGCTATCTTTGATATAAACAAAATACAGTTCAAGTGCAAGTTGGACTTGCGCATATAGTGTTCCGTTCCGTGATAGCTTTTAAAATGTAGATTTTAATTGAGCGAGGAAGCAAGGGCACATTATCGCGATTCAATTTCTCGGCGGCGAACAGATACAGATACGCTACTTTTGATGACAAATCAGTAACCGTGTCACCAAATGTAGTGTTTTTGAAGACCTCCCTAGGGCCAGTTTTTTTTTCTGCGTCACGTCCAAAACTTGGTGATTTTGAATTTTGGTGACACCAAAAGCCAAATGTGAAAATTTGTGATTTTCCAATGGGACCCTGGGACCCTGGGATACTCATTTTCTGTGTTTTCGATGAGAGGATCGCTCACAAAATTAGAATTTTATCATATTAGACTAGTTCAGTATTTTTCATCCCTTTCCTTTTACAAATTGTAAAGAAAGAGTTAAACGACGCTTAAGTACATGAAGGCAGCTGTGGTTCAAATCAAAGTGCCTCTTAAATTCTTAAATTCACACAAATTAAAAGTAAGTACGAGTGTGATTATTTATTTATTTTTATTCATTAGTAGTATTTGCATTTTTGTTATTTAGGAATTTCTTATATTGGAAGCAATCTTGAAAAAAAGTGGATTATCTTGTATCTCGAGACTTTGTTTTAAAAAGGTTTCTCTTTTAGACCTTATCTAGGGACTAGAGCTCTCACAAACCCGACCCGCGGGTACCCGGTTCCTACCCGGGCATCCGGTTCTCACCCGGGTAACCGATTTTAGTCGGGTACCCGGTCCCTACTCGGGTATCCGGTTCCAAGGGAGAATCGGTTCCATTATAAGAGTCGGTTCCAATGCCAGAATCGATTCCGTCAGAGGAAATGTCTTGTTTCTTTGGAAATTACAGATTTTTTTATAGTGAAATTGCAAAATACGACTTAAGATTTATTAATAAAAATTTAAAATTCCTTATACTCCATACTATTAGGGAAAATTTTTGCTTTACAATTTCACTCATTCTTATTAACCAGTTCATACGACGGAATCGATTTTCGGTGGCGGATTCGATTCTCACAGGGGAACCGGTTCCATTGATGGAATCGATTCCTATTTGGAACCGGGTACTCGCCTGGAACCGAGTCGATTCCTACCAAAAATTCGGTTCCAATCGGATACCGAATTTTTGGTAGGAATCGATTCCCAGTCGGGTGGTTACAAGGGTTTTCGGGTTATCCGATTCCAACTGAGAGCTCTACTAGGGACACGCTTGATCGACGACTTGGCAACACTCGTTCAAGATAAATTATGAAAGGCAAAACAGTCGTGATCATTTTCGTTCGCCATTTAATCAGATTTTTCTGAACGATCCTTTTGATGATAAGCAACTTTTAAGCTTTTTCCAGAAAAGTTTATAAAGAAATGCCTAACCAACTAATCACGTTCAAAGTCGCACTCATTTAAGTTTCGTAATGAAAGCCTGGAATTCAACTTTATCAAAAAATTATAATAATAATAATACAAAACGGCGGAGTTCTAAGCACCGGGAAAAGGTCCTTTAAGTCAAGGTACTTTCTGTCCCCAATATACCTTAGCCAATAATTAACTGAAATTGAAACTTAAAGTATAAGAGCAATACTAGTCTTGTCGAGCCAGATTTCGATTTTTTCGTTTTTCTCGAAAGGAATAGTTTTCGCATGGGCTCCACGAAAAAAAAAAATCAACTTTGCAGATATTTCAAAAAAAATTTCTGCATTCTTCTTGTCATTAAAGTCGCTATGGTCTTATCCATAACTACAAATTTTGATTCAGTAATTTTTTATAAACCATGTGATTTTAAAATATTTTGAATACCAAGATTTGAAACGTAATTTTAAGATACGAGGGACGTCCAGAAAATAAGAATACAACACTTGTTAAAAATCGAAAAATGAATATATTTCACTGAAATTTACGGATCATGTGCCAAAATATGCTATCACTTTTGTACACATCCACATACATAATCCAATTTTTCTTTCTCCATGACATCCTCATCGTTCGAAAATCGCTGTCCACAAAAGCATTCAATCAATTTGCTGAAAAGATGGTAATCCGACGGTAGGAGGTCCGGGGAGTAGGGTGGGCGAGTCACAATGTCCCATCCAAACGACACGAGCAGGTCCTGAGTGAGCCGGGCGGTATGAGGTCTGTCGTTGTCATGAAGTAGTGATACTCCGCGAGCATGCATTCCCCTCCTTTTGTCTTTGATTTTTTTTCAATGGCTTCAGGATCTTGCAATGTACAGCAACATTGATTTTAGTCCATTTGGGAATGAAATCTACCAACAAGATCCCGTTTCGGTACCAAAAGACGTATGCCATCATTTTGTTCTGTGAAGATGGAATTTTTTGGATGTAGCGAATGGATACGGCGCCAATGCAGAGACTATCTTTTTGACTCAGTGGTGTAGTAACACACCCACGTTTCGTCCCCAGTCACAATTGAGTCAAAAAAACCTTCGTCCTCAGTTTGAAGGTGAGGAAACGAATGACTGAGCGAATTTCACAAATGCGATACATGGAGCAAACGGTGGACGAACTGGTTGACGTACTAAGTTGCTGCGACCACATTTAGTAACGGACTGAGGCGTTCGATAACTCACTTTGACCGCTAAGCTTTTCAGTCACTATTCTAGGCGTAATCAGATTATAGGTTTCTAACTTTTTCTTTTATTTTGCATTTTTTAGTAGCCTAGAATCCTTTTGACTCTGGCATTTTTGTTAATAATTTTGTTACTTTTGTGTTTACAACATTCTTTTCTTACATGTCTCCAATATTTTGAATTTTGATTTTATATCCATCGTGACGGTTTTTAATACAAAAGTATTCGCACCTACAATAATATAATGGCATTTCACGCCCGCCAATTGCATTTTGTCAAATAATTTAACTGTCCTATGACCCAGGCACAATTAAGACGAATTCAATGTTATTTCAATTTGTCGGTGGAGTAAGCGATAGCCTTCTATTATGACGGTCCCTGGTTTGAACCCCACCAACGGCGACCAAAATTGTTTTCTACTGATAACAAATTATGCTAAAACGCCATGGGTGGTTGTAAGTAATATCGGTGGTACGAAATCCTTGAATGACGGGCCTACTTACAATCGTTGATACATCAAGTCGATTGAATTTCTTCCCCCCCCCCCCCCCCCCCCCCCTTTAACCTTACAACGGCTACATGAACTAGCGAATGTTACGCTAAATGTTAAAATCGGCCGAGCCATTTAGGCTCTGTTAGGTATCGCAAACTTCATTCATACAAAATATGTACAGGGTGTCAAAATATTGAAGAAGGTGAAAGTAGAGCTGATCTTCAGTCGAAAATCGTACATAAACACCTTTGAATTTCGTAGTACTTGTAGAGAATTTTATATGCATTTTTTTTTTATTCTGTACTTTCATTTGGTTGTTTCATACTTTGTTGCTATTTTTTGGTTATTTCTTTTATAACTTTTCAATTAACATTCAGCCTTTATTGTGGTCAGCACCTCGTTTTGACGCAGGTACCCTTCTGAATTAAGGGATATTTTTTCCGAAAACAACCATTATTTTTGTTTTTAAATAAATGTATATACAGTCAAAATCATAATCCTTTGACTTCACCGCCGTCAAATAGCAAATATTTTTTAATTTAGAACGAAAAGGTCAAGTATAAATTTTACAATGGAGATTAACATTGTTTTAGTTTTCAAAAATAATAAATAAACAGTCTTCTTTTGGATATGTGGCCAATAATTTAGTCCAGTACAGAAATTTATGCGGAAAAAACACCTTTTTAATAGGCGTTCAAACAGTGCCAATCTGTTTGTCCACAGTCTCAAAGCTAACGTCGTTCTTCGCCGGAGACAAATATGACAAAAATAAATCAAAAGCAATATTTTCGTAATTATAGCTGGTAATGTTATCCATTGTCTTCTTATAATGTATCCAGAATTAAACGAAACGCAAAAGTGATCCAAACAAACTATTTTTAAATCCTGAGTTAAGAAAGACAGGCCGAGTTAATGAAGACTTAATCCCTAATCAATTTTCCACTGAAATATATCTTTGCGATTAATCAAATTCTATCTAATTGGGAGCTTTCAATCAAAGAAGCGACATTTTCACAATCGCTGGGAAATTAGTATTTTCTGAAATCGAGGTCGCATTTCCCGTCCTATTTTAGATAACGAGTCGCTGTTCCGATTAATGAGGTTCCAGACGCAGCGGAAAGCTATAATAATTAAGTTTGAACCTATTTAATCTTTAAATAGATGTCGGCAAGGAAGGTATGACAAAGGTTGAAGTTTGTGTCGCCTTTTTATAAATAGACTATTACCGTCCTGATTAGAGGGCGGTTTCAAATGAATCGTATACGCAAATAAAATTTACAAGTTTAATGGTGAGGATTTTCAAACTCTTGGTTTTCAGATTTATTTGTAAAATCCTCGGCGATCCGAGTGTGTTAACTAGCTCCCCTGAGAAATACAGTGCATTAGTGTGTTAATGTCGTTATGCCGCAAGTTTACACAACAAATAGTGTAGTGTGACCGAAAAGGATTAAACAATACTTTCCCGGTTAGGTGTAGGTTTGCATCCGGAAATGGTTGACCTATTTTCATGAATAACGTTTCGCCACTTTCCCTAGACGTCCTTCAGATCCATAACAGTATATTACGTGTATGACTCTGCAACTTGACGATTCCTCCTCCCAAGCAATAGTCTAAACACCCTGCAAGAATATAGTCGTTGGGGTAAGCATTTTGAATATTTAATATTCAGGGAAATATGGCCTCTCTGGTTATCATAAATGGAACCGATGGGAGGGGAAAAAAGGGAATTTAATCCTTAAGGGAGCTACTTGAATTTTCCCATTTTTTCAACAGTTCTTTATTTCCTAAGACAAATTCCGACATGAAAAATAATTCTATCGTTAATTTGCCCTCAACTCCCATTGGATTTCAGACTTTAAACTCGCAGTTGTTGGGTATAATACCAGCTGTGTTGGTTCTCATTTCCAGTCTAGCTTTCGTTTTGAATAAAAATTTGGCGTCTGCGTGTCGCGGGTCGATTTAACAAAAATTTTCCGTTTCTCATGTATTTTCATCCACAGGTGGAATAAAGGCATATTCCACGCTCCTGCCCGTATCCTGGAATTGTCGAGCGAATTTCATTAGCCGGCATTATGTCGTGGGAGCTCTTTTCATTTTATTCGTTTCATAACCATTCAGAATTTAATTCAACGACCGAAAATTAAAGCTTTCCACGAATAAGGATAATAACATTATCACATTTCTATAAGATGCCAGGTAAAGAAATTAAGTGCTTGGCGATCTAAGGTGTCCCCATGAAGCCCAGGAAAGGGACGAAGAAAATTTATTGCTCGAAATGCCTCCTGCTGATGATTGTTGCGGTTTTCCTTGTCATTTTTATTATAATTCATATTCAGAATATTTGGGGTTCCAAAGCAATCTAGAAGGATTTTTTTTAAATAAATTTTCCATTTCAGCCATCATTACTGAAAATTAGAGGTCTGGAATGTCAGAAATTTCGTAATTGGGTTGTTGTGCATACCGCTGATATATGGAAGCTTTTGTGCTCCTTTCAGAAATGGTTTCTATCACTTTATCCCAAATTCCTCTCTATTCAGAATATTTTGCCCAAATCTGTTAAATTGAGTTTTCAGTTGCCTTTACAAAACTTGTTGCTCTTTTAAATAGGCACTTAAACATCCTGTCAATATCACACGCACAGGTGGGATTTTCAATTAATTTGTTGCCCACTGAACCATTGTATACAAAAATTTATTTTTCGTCAAGTTTTGACTATCTGGAATTTGGAAGCTTAGTCAAACCATGCCATGTACTTTGTCACACGAAAAAACAATTTAAATGATTTTGGAAAATTTCTGGTGGGGTGGGATGGGAATGAAACCAAGCTTTGTAACGCGTGGACCGATTTGAAAGGTTCTTTTTTTGTTGATCAGAGTATGATCCCACATTGCCAATAGAAGAAAAAAAATTTGGCCTAGGGTGGAAGGAGGGGTAGTCTAACTTCGTAACGCGTGGACTGATTTTTCTGTTGGGTAGAGTATGTTGGTAGGGTGGGAATGGGGCGACCCGAACTTTTTAAGGCGTGGACCGATTTGGGTGATTCTTTTTTTGTTGTACAGAGTAGAAGACAATAAAAAGTGAAAAATAAAAAAGTTTTTAAAAAAAGTTCAACCAATTTCACAAAAAGCGCTAAAAAGCATAAAATAATTTTTAATTTTATATCTATTAAGACATTTTGAAGTCGGTGCAAATCAAACAAACTGAACAACTATAACAAAAGTATTTAATCGTCCTTCCTTTTGATCCCGTGAGCTGGAACCTTCAGGTAGTTTTATGAATTATCCTCAATTGTGGTCGGGTAGTTGTTTTGTTTGTTTAATTTGCACCGACTTCAAAAGTCGTGATAGATATAAAATTAAAAATTATTTTATGCTTTTTAGCGCTTTTGGTGAAGTCGGTTCAACTTTTTTTCAAAAACTTTTTGATTCCTAATTTTTATATAAAATAACGGGGCTAACTCATTTTGTTAAAATTATAGTAGTGCGCTAATTTTTTTGAGGAGTAAAAAATAAATTTTAATAGCAGCACACCTTAGCAAAACTCGAGAAGTATACGAAAAACAAACACATTATTTTAAAAATGAAGTTTCTACCCCAATTATTTAATTATTAGCCTGCCAAATTTAGCTATTAGTTAAAACAAATTGTGCGAAGCAGCGCATTGGAGCACAATACAGCACTTTCAAATGGCGGGGTCAAGTGAACGAACATGATTTAAGGACATTGTATTATTTCTTTTTTAAAAAAAGTGGCGGCACAAGAGCATAAAAATTGGCCGTGCCATTTCAAGACGAGCTTGCAGCAGCCATACTCGCAGGTTGATAAAGGCTTGATGTTACTAGAACAGTACAAATTTTACGTTCAATTCAAAGACTGAAAGTTTTTTTCTCGCTGGAGATGTTGTTATTGCGATACATCTGAGCACGGGTATTAAATGCAACTCGAGTCTTGTTGATGCGAGCCTGAATTACTGCTTTAGCTCCGACATCCACCATTCATCCAAATGTGCTCTTTGCTGCTTTCTAAAATAAATTCACACTTGTCTCCTGCAAACAAAGCTCATAGGATTAGTTTAACAGAATTGTTCGTAAGCCCCGCTCTGCGACATTCCATACACAGGCCTACGGACTACCTGACTCTGTTTGTTGGATAGGGAACATACATTGTCGGCATAGTCGAGATGCGTAAGGTGGTTAAAAAGTTTCCATCTATTCCCACGCAATGGCTGGTCATCTAAGGCGCTGCACAATACGTCAGTAATGATAATTAGGTAAACCAAAGGGTATAGTATGCATCCTTATTTCGATCCGTTTAGCACTTAAAAGGATTCCGAGAGTTTTCGTATAGGGTGTGACATTGGGCTCCTAAGTAGGAATCCCTTATGATGGTGATAATATTTATTGGGATACCTCTCCTACGTTAAGCAGTCCAAATATCCTTGCGATCAATGCTGTCAAACGCCTACTCGATGATAATTCGTCGAGTATTGATGGGATCGCTGCACGAGAAACCATCACGATACCCTGCCTGTCCATCGTTAAGACTGCCCTCGATGATTACTTGATTCGCATTAAGATTATCTTTGGAATCAGTTTGAAAAAACCAATGCCAATTGTCACAACTTCTCAGGTCGCCTTTCTTAGGCATTTTCGCAATAACTTCTGTTTTCCATTTAGTCGAATAGGTCTGGGCTTTTTAACATTGGTGGATGACGGCACAATATTTCTTATTTTTTTCTACTTTTTCTTCTTTTTTTCTTCTTATTTTTAACATTGGTGGATGACGTGAGAATAATATCAGCCGCAGTAATAGCATCCGCCTTAAGTAATTTCGCTGCTATTCCATCCTCCTTACCGAGGTCCATTCCTCCATTTCCACCTTACCGAGGTCCTTCGACTTTATAGGGTCCGCCACCGCCAATCTGTTCGGAGGACCGATTTTAATGTTAGCCACAACCGGCTATTCTTCATGATCGGATAAAGACGTATTCAACGGTCGAAATATGTTCAGAAATTCAACAAAATATTTTCTCCTTTTTTTTTTCTTATTTTTTTCTTCTTTTTCTTCTTTTTTTTTCTTATTTTTAACATTGGTGGATGACGTGGGAATAATATCAGCCGCAGTAATAGCATCCGCCTTAAGTAATTTCGCTGCTATTCCATCCTCCTTACCGAGGTCCATTCCTCCATTTCCACCTTACCGAGGTCCTTCGACTTTATAGGGTCCGCCACCGCCAATCTGTTCGGAGGACCGATTTTAATGTTAGCCACAACCGGCTATTCTTCATGATCGGATAAAGACGTATTCAACGGTCGAAATATGTTCAGAAATTCAACAAAATATTTTCTCCACATTCGCAGTTGATGTTCCATCGTAACTAGTAGGGATCCGTCGATGTTCAGTTGCATCATTTTTCTTTCTTGGCAATCTTGTATAGATCTCCACTGTTACTACGGTAGATCGATTCTTCTGGCTGGCTTTTCTGCTAGCGCACATCGAGTCGTGGGATATTAAATGTTACATTACATGGGCGTATAAGTGCCGTGAATAAGCGAAACTTTGCTTATATAAGAAAAAGATGATCGCCGCCAATATCAGCGCCTCATTTAGTCCTTACAACGAGAAGACACTTTCTCCAACTTAATATGATTCTTCGTTTTGCCATCAGAGGAAACAAAGGATGTTGAATGGCATTTTTTGTATTTAAACAATGAACCACCGATAACAAGTTGCCGCGAGTTACATGATTCAACAAACAACTCTTCATTTGCGTTCATGTTTCCGAGTCCAAACTTCCACATTCCATATTCCTCTTGGGTTGTAATATCCGCTTGCTCGGAAGACGCTTAGCACTCAATTATTTAGATGTTACGTACCCTTGTCTGGAACCTGGCGATGATAATTTGGTTTGCAGTAGGGATCGACGGGCAAGGTTAGTTAGCAAAGAGCTAACAACTGCCATGTGGGGTGCTTCCTATTCTTCCTGGGCAACACAGTTTCACACTTTCCACTTCCTCTCTAGTTCCCACCCATCTAGTTAGCTTATCCTTAAGATGTTCATTTTATACTGGGCCATATCCCGTTCCACCACCATGATCTTCGCGCATCCACACTCGTCCAAGAAAGTACTTACTTTCCATAGTTCGACCGTAGTCCGATGTTTATAGCCAAAGGTCGACATCACAAATTTCAGTCCGAGGTATCTGAGGAATACTAGATGCTCCGTGTGTAGCAATTTGGGTTCAAAAAGGGGTTTACAACCCTACCACCCCTTCACCATTAAGAGTGCTCTTCTTTGGGGTAGAGTAATTGAGTTGAAATATTAGACATTGAATTGACATGAGTATCATGCGCATGGGCCTCGGTTAAGGCCAATTCGCCAGATAGTTTTTTTTACTCCGATTCCTACATATATAACAAATTCTCTTTAGCATGAGTTTCGCTCTTCCTTTCTCAACCGCGCTTGAAACTGGCTACGGCGGATGTGTTCTTCCGTAGAAAATTCATTTTTAAATATAACTGCAAAACATGTACCTCAACTTAGCAAAACACATTTCTCGAATCAAAAATCTAACACTCTTATAATTTGTTGCTAAATAGTTGCTAATTAGTTGTAGAAAAAAATAATTTGTTGCTTTTTATTAAAAAAAAATGGGATGTTCTGCTAAGTTCAGCTGAAGTTAGCAGAACAGCTTTATGAAAAATTAATTTACAGAATCGGGACGGTGCCTAAATTATTAAGTGAATTTGTTGCTAATTAGTTGCCGGGAAAAAAATTATTGCTCTTTAGGTTTTTTTTTCAAAAATGAGGTGTTCTGCTAACTTCAGCTGAAGTTAGCAGAACACCTTCATGAAATATGAATTTACAGAATCGGGACGAAGTCTAAATCATTCAGTGAATTTGTTGCTAATTAGTTGCTGGGAAAAAAATTATTGCTCTTTAGTTTTTTTTTCAAAAATGGGGTGTTCTGCTAAGTTCATGTCTAAATCATTCAGTGAATTTGATGCTAATTAGTTGTGCACAACGACGACAAAAAATAATGAACTAACCCATCAGCATGGGCTGTTTTACCAGAGATATCGAAAAAATTATCATTACTTGGATTTTCGATTTCTTTTTTTTCACTTTGGTGTAACCGCTGAAAAATTTATCATAAATTGACATATAGCCAACCTTCCTTTCAATAAATTTTCTATTGATAAAACGACGAACATTTATAATTCAAAGTTAGACGAAATTATCAATTTTACATATTGCAATTGTAAGTTTGAATACTGCAAATAGAACTTTATGTTATTTAAAGGTTTATTCTAGGATGAAAGTCAACTTTCGCAAATAGAGATTTGCTTGTGGAAAAATGTTGTATATAATATTTTAAATCATTTCCCTATTAAATGTAATAAGTAATATGGCCAAATAGCGTAACACAGATTGTTCAACACTGGGTTTACAGTGCTCCCAACATTATGCTAACGAAAAAAGTACTCTGTTCCATATGTAGTTCCATATTCGAAACATATTTATTTTTGTAGACGTTTAATTAAAACGAAACAATGACATAAATAATTAACATCCTTCAATTGATCCTTAATCATTCGTCAATGGATCCTTAATTGACGCAGCCGCCGTTACAAAATGTTAATTTGCATTTGAAATGACACTCGAATAACAGATGCTAAATTACATTGAAATCAAAACATAACATGGTGAAATTGACATTTCAAATCATGCAGAAATAATATGTTTGTAAAGGACGAGTGTAAATCGACATCCTTCTTCAAAATTCTGACAATTTCTAAGCCACTTGAAGCTACGTATTTGAGGAAAAGGAGTACGAGTGTATAACCTGAAGACTATTCAACAACAACTGATATATGACAGAGAACTATTCAAGGACATTCTCATTGAGTTCGATATTTCAACGAGAATTCATTGTCAAGCAAAACACGAACAAGAATTGAAGAGAATACCAATGGTCGTATCTCTACAGTCTACAGATGCTCATTCAAATTGATTAAATCGACTGGAAAGAGTCGATGTAAAACACGTTGCTGCGGGTGTGACGACTGTTGAAAATGTTCGAACTATTTCGCTTGGCTGATTTCCGTGGCGTAATATTCCTGTTGTGCACTGTCGCAGAGAAAGCAAATAAGTGCAAATATCAGGAGCAGGAGCCGTATCCGAAATTAGGTACAAACACACCTAAGAGTCCAGAGATAAATTTGGGGGAAACAAAATGGAAATCAGAATCGGAAAAAGACTCTTGACATAATTTCAAATCAGGGTACAGATACAACCCCCATTGAAAGCTTATATCCTTTGGGGATATTTTACACAAACAACAAGGTAACAAGTCTGCGCCAAACATTAATGAGGGAAAACCATTACATTTTTGCTCAGGTGGTTGGTGTGTAGTTCTATTTAAGTCTCCGCACATACAGCGTATAGCAAAATTTTCGCAGCCTAAGAACTTGTGTGTGTTCCAACACTAGTGTCTTTTAAGGAGGGGGTTTCTCATTCTAAGAGCAAAAAATGAACACGTTAGTTCTAATTTTTTCTCGTTTCCTTTAACAGATAGCATTCTAATTTTTACGTAAAAGTATACATAAAAAAAATTTTTTACACATTTATGTTTTAACAATTTAATACTAGAGGGCGTTTAACTTGACTCTAAAAAAAATTGCTCTGCGATAAACACGTACGGGGATCGTGAAATATCTGAAACAAAAAAAAACAAATAAATTATAAACAAGATGATTTGTCGTGTAATAACCCTCAGATGAGAAAAAATTTTGAAAAATAAAAATATTAAAAAAGTATGAAAAAACACGTTTCTTGGGGTACTCAAAATTAGAGGAGCAGGGGACGAGGTCATTTTCACATAAGAAAGCAGTTTACTACATAGTTGACAGATATTTCTAAAGGTTGTTGAAAGGTTCAACTAGATTTCTCGTTTTGTTTTCGCTGTAGAGTGTTTACCGCTCAAACAAAAAGTTTTCGGAAAAAACTCTTTTAAAGTTTTTCTATTAATTTGTCTGTAAAAAAAAGTTATAACGACAAATTAAACTTAGGTTTCCGAAGATTGCTATTCCTGGACCATAATTTTCAAGAACGAGTTTTAATCACCTGATTATCCTTTGAACTTTTTTGGTGTGGGTGGTAGCGAGGTTTTTTGGCGTCATTTTTATAAAAAAAAAGGTTTTTCTACTATATCCGCACGGTGAAAAACTTACTCAATATTTGTGTACAAATAAATCGAAAAATATTTCGAATAGCAATCTGAAATTTTAGAAAAATGTTATTTAAGTAATAAGGAATAAATTGTTTGAAAAAATGGCATTTTTCCTTTCGTTTATGTATGCGGCAGGCGATGCTTGATCTAGGATTTATCGTTTTTGATGGTTGACGATGCTGGTTTGGATGACGGAACGGTTCGCACACTTAATGAGTAGTCTGATGGATTCAGGGTTTTTTAGAAAAATGCTAGGTGCATCTTGCCGGATATTGATGAGATATGTAGCATCTTCTATGATTCAGGTACTGATGTTATTTTAGTGTGTGAAACCTGGCTAAGGGCGAACGTAGGCGATGAATAAGCTATAGTGATAGAATTTCCCATAGAGGTGGTGGGGTTGCCACCTATGTAAGATCAAGTATTTCTTGTAGAGTGGTGCAAAGGAATGAGGTTAGTGTCTCTGGATGTGAATACATATTCTGCGAATTTGATGTGGGCATTCCGAAATGTCTGATTGGCTACGTTAACATACCGCCCAATTGTGATTTGGATAATCTTTGGTGTGGCTTAAGAGGCATTTCTCCCTGTTATGTAAATATTATAATAAGTGGAGATTTTAGTATGAACTTTCTTATGTTATCCGGAGCCTCCAGCTACTTTAACAACTCATTGGCTTCCGTAGATTTGCATCGAATAGATTTCGCACCTACTCACTTTTCTTTTAATTAAATTCAAAAACCAGTTGGCTATTGCAGGTATATCTGACTATGATACGATCATTGATCTGGACGGCTTGTAGAATGAGGCGGAAGTGAGTGTCGACGAGCAGGTACATAATCTTAATAACTACACTTTACACTTACACAAAAAGTACGTTCCACTAGACTCGATAACAGTTAGAAATCCTAATGTCCCTGGCTTTCCACAAGAATTGATAACGTTACTCGCCTCCGGAATCGTGTGTGCACGACTCATGGAAACGCTACCGAATTTCTGCCTTCTGGCAATAAAATCGCGCTTCTCAAGTAAAGTAATTTTTACCTACTCTTTCTGCTTGCTGTTGTTCAATATTAATTTTCTCCACAAATTCTAGACCCTTATATTTTCATGTAATAAAATATAGTTAAAATCACTCGCCCAAAGTGTTTTTGCAATTACTTTATTGTGCATTGTATTATTGTACTGTATTTTGCATACCTATTAATTATATTTCAAACTGTTGGACAGCATGGTCGGCGAAGGAGATATGGTAAAGCTTGCCAAACTACTTTCATCTCCGATAGAAAAAACGGGCGAGTAAGTGATAATGTGTTGGCCTTCCATCCCGTAGATCCCAGGTTTAATCCCCACCGGCGGCAACCCATGATTGTTTTCTGTTGACAACAGATTACGAAAAAATACCATTGGTTCTTGCAGAGTAAATCGGTGGTTCGGAAATCACCTTAAATTGTAGGTCCACTTGCAATCGTTGTTTCAAATCGGCTGAAGTTCTCTCCCATGATCCTAAAGGGGTTATGAGAACTAGAGAAAAAGAGAGAATATAATGAAAGGCCCCGTATAGGCATGGAATAGCGGAACCATAAGAACCACAACTATATAATAAATATGTTGTGCTTGTTGTTGGCAAGAAACTGAATGCAGAAGAACTCTCAAAAATAGTTTAGTTTTAGATGTGTTAATGCTGGAGAAGTTGTGTGGCTATTGGCGTTCAAATCTGACGCTGTTCGACGGGATAATATTTCCATTAAATTGCTCGAAAACTGGGCAACTTCTTAACATACTGTCGACAAGTGACAAAATAATACCACGACGATCAAGAAAAACGTCTAATGACAGCTTGTTACCTAATGGCCTATACCTATTGTTGTCATATATTATATTTAAAAAAGATATTCATAACACAGATAATATCGAATTTAATTTACGTAAATGTCTTCTTTTTGTAGATGAGATACGAACATTATTTTTCAATCAAAACAATTTAATTACCAATTTCTGTAAATAGATGTAGCAATTTAAGACAGCTAAAAAGTCGAGTTTTAGTTTATAAATTTTATCTTTATTTAGCAATTTTAGTAGTTTAGAGAGTCATAAGTGGTCTAACGAAAGGGTTTTCTCTTTTGAAATATAACGAAATGTAGGTTACATGTCTTTAGTTTGTCATATTTAACTTTACATTATGCTCTCAATTATTTTTGCGTTAAAATTCACTGTCGTTGTGGTCTACATTACAATTAGAACATTTAATGGAGGAAACAATGCTTAGAGCCTTGTAGCCTTGTTGAAGCATTTGCCAGTAAACCCATTGTATTAAATATTTTGTTTTACTTTTTGACAATTCCACGAGTTACTCAAAATATTCCATTATTTTCATTCAAACGATTAATTTATTATTGCATTTTTTATATATAAATAATTGATAAGAACATCACACCGCATTTTAAAGTTTTTACGTTATTGCATTGTGTAACTATGTAAGAATAAAAGCTCACTTTAAACTCTGAAGCCCCGACAGAACAATATTCGAATATTCTATTAGGTGTGGGGCCTATAACATTTCGGTGGCTGGAAGTAACATCTATAAATTTTTTGGAAGTGTACTTTATAAATTTTTCAGTGAATAAATGTATATCTGAGTAAATTTTGAAAAGCCTTTGTGGCTGCAAAAATGCCAGTCTCTGTGATATTTGATTATTTTTCCAACTGAAATGGTTCTGGTAATAAAATCAGAGAGCTTGTCTAATTGGAAAATAAATTGCTTTTAATCGTTTGTCTGTTTTACAGTTCTAGGTACGTGAAATGTTAAAGTGTAGTAAACATTTTTGGCTATTTATAAAAGTGCGTTCAATAATTCTTGGCAAATAAAGTGTCTGTGGTTTTGGTCATTTATATTTCAATCAATATTAAACATTGAAGATGTAGTTCTTGTACATTTATTAGTTTTGGTTTCCTAATTTGTTTTCATTAAACGATTTTTTGAATAATTGGAAAATATTTTCTCATATCTACAGTAACAAAGAAATTAAAATAGAATTCTAAAATTAAATAAGATTTTTGTAAAATGTAGAAATTAATTGAGCGCGGAAGTACTTCGTTTGCGTTTAAGGGGACAAAATTGTACTGCGTTCATTCCGCGAGAAATCGACCAATTTGGCAGGAATTTCTGGTATGTGAGAAAATTTTGAAAATGAAATCAACTTCTAAATGCACTTAATATAGTGTATGTACTTTAAGGTGTTAAATTATTCGTGGCAAAATTTTACAGTGAATGCAGCAGTTTTTTTTTTTTTTGGATTTTTTAGTTCTCTTCCTTTATCAATATTCTATAACTGGTGATTCCTTCAGACTTAGCTTGTTCTTTTACTCCAGTGTCGTTATAGATTTTATGCTAGCTTTTAATCCTTTTTTGGTAAATTTATTATTTAAGTATAAATGGAGAAACGATTACAAATTAAAGAATATTCTACCTTATCGACTCAACACCCAATTATGCGTTCTATAAGAGATAATAAATTATGTGTGTGTTTATTTTTCTGTAGGCAATGTGCCTGTTCGTGAACGTAGATTTGGCTCAGCAACTACTGAAAAGTTATAAGATGGGAAATTTAATAAAAATTAAGGAAGAGGTATACCAATTACACGAGAAGATTTTGGAAAATTCAGAATTTTAGAAAATCACAAAATCTATCTTTACCTTCGCAAGTGGGGTAGGAGTTGTTGACATTTCTGGAAAGGACATGGGGAAAGTAGTTTTTTTGCGTGTGCTTAATGTTGTTGCGTTGAGTAGGTGAAAAGATAAAAATAAAACAATGGAATTTGTGAACCATCCTGTACTTCCCGAACGGTTAAGATTGCGCCTCCCCAGCCCAAAACTTTTTTGTTTGACTAGGTGGAATCTTTCATCCCACTTATTTTGACACACCTTATGCGAAACAAGCTGTATATTTTTGAACCTGTGCTTTTAAAACCTTTTATTTAACATCCGACTGGATAACAGACATCTTTTAGTTTTAATTTCGATTTCCTCCCGCAAAATCAAATTTTAATTTTGGAACTGTCTACATGGCAATACACGTAAGTACACGATAAGTGCAAATAGTAACTTCCATATTCATATTACTGGTAATAGTTTATCAAAGCCTGTTCTATATACAATAAAGCAACTAAAAGCCTGATTAATACACCTCTTGCTCCCAGAAAGTCTAATAAAAATTTGACTTACTTTCCGTGTACATGGAAATTACACGGCAATTTGAGGATGGTAAATAGACACAGGCTTTAACTTTCAAAACTAAACGGCTGTGATTGGGCCTGTGACAGAGAGACACCGAGGTGATTTTAACCATGATCATAAATGACGCTGACCTGATAGAATGTGAATATAGATATGTTTAGATTAGTTTTCCCAACTAAATGACAATAACTCAAAAACAGCTAACGATTTTTCCCTCTGGACAGGTCTATGTTACGCTAAGCAGAGTTCGCTCATTAAATCGTCTTATGATTTAATAATTAGATTTTTCTAAACTATCAGGACATGCTCTAACACCATGCAACAACAATGATCTAGCAAATTTAGATATTAAGCCAAATAACTAAAAAAATTATAATACTAAAAAGTACTGTATAAAATAAAATATATGTAAAAAACTTGAAATACTATAAGAAATAAAGCCTGAAGTTCTTTCTGAGTACCTGCGCTCGTGATTAGTAGTTTTTAAATAAAAGCTTATTTTTAAAAAGAATTTTTACAGATATTTTTTTTCAATTTTGATGGGGAACAGTACAAGCAAATAAAGTACTGAAACAGTACAAGCAAATAAACAGGTTTATTTCCTAATTTAAGCAGTGGCAAATTATATCTATAAATGATAAAGGTTTCTATTCCGCTAAAGAGTCTTGTCACTTGTAAGTGGAAGCGATAGAAATACACCCAAGTCTGGGTTTCTTCAAGGCGCCGGCGATGCAACCGTTTCACATATAAATCTTAGATATAATTCGATTGCGGATGGAAATTCAAGAAACACCATTGGTCTGAACGGAAATTAGTGTGTTTCACTTAAGTGTGACATATCAAAATGGGTTTCCTTGGCCTAAGTGTGCCTTCTTAGGCAACCACTTTAACCTAAGGGTGACATGCACCTTGAGATCGGAAAAGTAGGGAAAAGTTTGTAAATTTGTTTTCATAAATAAAAATTATTTTTAATCACAACCTAATAAATCCACCTTGAAGTATATATTTTTAGGTAAAATTCATAAAAATATTATTTAAAAATATAAAAAATGGTTTCATCTGGAATTGTAATCTCCTCAACTTTTATCGGAAGAAGTATATATTCTTCATTTATTTAAGCCGCATATATTTTTAAAGTAGATAGAATAGAGAGTAGTTTTCAACGAGCCCGATTAAGACAACTTTACTTTAAAAAACAAAGACAACCATTTAAAATTAAGATTGTGATTTTTCACTGAAAAATCTACTTTACTTAATTATAAAAAAAACTATTAAGTTTAAAAAAAAGTGGATCGTCATAAAATATATAATAGTATAAAGAAGCTGGTGAAAATATGAACTAACTATTGATTTTCGAAATATATTTCTTTCTATTTTAGATTATTCGTTTTTCAATAGAACAGAATTTTTTCTCCTAAACCGAAGGGTTAACACGCGACTGAGCCTTTAGCGTGCACTAACGCCGCGTCCATTACCACGTCGATTACAATTCTACTAACTTTGAAATGAAAGTTTTAGAGTATAAAATTTAAAGGTTGTAAAATACGAAAATGATATCATTTGAAATGTGTTTGTAAGTTTGAAAATAATTATATATCTTTTATGTGAAAGTCGCTAATTTTCAATTGAGTTTTCATTTTTAAAACTTAAACTTATAATAACAACTGGAATTTCCCAGCGGATTATAAATGTTTTTGTTCGGGTGATTTTGATTCAATATTGGTTAAGTTTGGTTTGAAAAAGTCGATAAGTTTATGAATTCGTAGCTTTATTTCGAAAATCAAAACGGCGCGTCCAACATAACTCAGACGATATATTAGATCTGCCACTTGAATTTCTAAAATTTACCCGTTAACGAATTATTTAAATTAAGAGTTATTTTTTGGCGCTCGTTGGAACTTCTTCATTCTAATAATTTCACATAGGAAATAAATTAATAAAAAAACACTTGTTAAATTCCAAATATTCGTTTTTCACAGTTTATTTAAATATTATTAACAATTTCGACGCGTTTCATCCTACCGAGGCATCAACAGGTAATTGACTGGCTTTCAAAATTACTAGTTCATCATTTAAAATATTTTAATTTAATTTTAGAGATTTCTGAATTTGAAACACTTCCAACTTATCCATATCAATCCCTCCTGCTAAAAATTACCTTAAATATTAAAATCCTTTATATAGACCATAAAAATAAAATAAAATTAATCACGACTAGTCTAACACAAACACGTTACATATTATGGTACGGAATTTATAAATTTTATAACAAAAGCTTAGATTCTTAAGGAGCGAGACGGAATAGAAATATTAAAGCTAAATAACGGGGAAAGCGAATCAATTAAAGACAAACACAGTTTTGAAGTTGTTTCGTCTAGCTTCCAGAGAGTAATATCTCATAAGTTTAAGTCTGTCCGAATAAGGTGGAAGTACTGGGGGGTTGTCCCATATAAAGTACTTTAATAATATTTGCTATATTTTGTATAATTCAACTAAGGCACTGTCTATTTACCACCCTCAAATTGCCGTGTATGCGGAAATAACACGGAAGTACACAGAAAGTACGCGGAAGTACAAGGAGAGTACACGGAAAGTACACGGGCGGCAGCAGCACGTTCCGTCAAATTGTTATTAGTCTTTTTGCCAGGAAGAGGTACACAACACGTTCCGGCTGTGATAAAATATTACCAGTAATATGAATATAGAAGTGACTATTTGCAATTATCTTGTACTTACGTGTAGTTCGTGAAATTTGTAATTGTACTTTCCGTGTACTTCCGTGTACTTCCGGGTAATTTCCGTGTTATTTCCGTGTAGTTTCCATGTACTTCCGTGTTATTTCCGTGACCTTTCCGTATAATTTCCGTGTACTTTCCGTGTATTTTCGGGTACTTTCCGTGTATTTCCGTGTACACGGCAGGCAAAAATGAAATTTTTTTCAGAAATTATTGTACTAGTGATGATAAAATATAAAACAGGATGTCTTTATACACTTTAATAATTCACAAAAATAATAAACATACACATTTGTCAAGTTTCAAAGTTTTTCAATCATACATAATTATATTTTATCAAGTATTTCTAGCGGTTAAATGTTAAGCTGCTATTTCAAAGGAATATATCTTGTATAGATTATTTTTAAAACTGAACTAATGTGCGCTTGGTTTCTTAAAAACATTAAGGCGCTTCGAACTTTTTACCGATAGTGTAAGTAAACTTCCTAATTTAAATAATCAGTACTCACAATATTCAAGCAATGACTTCAATAAAAGTTTCCATCTGAACAAAATCCATTATTTGTAACTACTCTAATCTAGCACGCCAGCAGTATTTATTTATGTAATTAACCCTACAGCAACAGCGAAAAAAACAGTAACGGTAGACGATTAACGTCATTTTACAGACAAGTTTTTAAAAATTAAGGGTGCTAAGGTGACTGAAAACAATCTACTATGCTCGGTGTTCACCCTGCGGGTCGATAGCAAATAGCTGTTGCGTAAGTTATGTGGTTCATTTCTTCTAAAGTTTATGACACTGCCATAAAAAAGGTAACAAGGAAGTATTTTCCTTTATAATGTTTTTTTACTGTTCAAACGCAGCGTTCCTTTCGCGTCAGCTGGTGAGGGTGGTTTTAATATATTTAAATACTAGAATAGTATGTAGAATAACATAATAAAATTTCAAAGTGATCAGTTGAATTGTTTTTTTAACACCTCCGACAGTTCAGAAAGAGGCGTTTCGAGAAAAAGACATTCAGGCGAGCACCAGACTTTAACTGATTCATTATAGAAAAAATAGATTATCGTTTAATCGGCAACGCCTGCTACATGAAATATGCTTTCGGTTCCTTCGTGGTCGTTAGCTTCAGCGGGCTTTCCATTTTACGAGAAATCCTGGCCTCTTTCGATCTGAAAGACGTGCGTCAGTCGGCGGCCATGATGCACCCAATATATTGTTTTCGGTATAATTCCATTAACTATAGCCCAATGCACTCACGTCGGTATATATAAAGTTTTTGAATCACTCATCAACTCTCTATTGATAAAATATCTAAAAAATAATTATCTTATTAACGATTGTACGGTTTCCGCGCTGGCCGCTCAACCGGAGACTTACTAACGGCTCTAACGGAACGTTGAAATCATTGTCTCCAAATCGTGTTATGTTTAATGCAACCAAAATTCAATGTTGTTTAATGTCACTTAAATACGCCCAGTTTACCCTCAACCTATTTCAGTCGACGGAGTGAATATTCCCAATTCGCCCTCACTAAACGTCATGGGTATAGAGATATCTGGTAGTCTTAGCTGGACTGATCATACATTTGCAATCGAATCGAATCATATGAAGTGCTTGGTTTTCTACAAAGATGTAAGAAATATTTCACCCCATCTGACTTATCGCTAGTCTCCAAGTCTCACGTCAGGTCTAGGCTTTAATATACATAATTCCTATATTTGGGCAGTGCACACCGCATTGTCCACGTTAGACAAAGTCCAGCGTAAAGCTATTAAACGTATTGGCGATCCCTCAATCTCTGAGAGCATTGACTCTATGCATCATCGATGGAATGTCCGTTGTCTCTCACCCTTCTATCTCTATTTCGACGACCATTATTCTAACGAAATTTTTAGCCTGATTCCTTGTAGACACATCACAACGCGCGGTACAAGAGCTTTAAATCGCTCCCACCCCTATACTGTTCAAGCCAAATTTGGACGTACCGTCACATTTCGGGAATCTTTTCTTAGCAGAACAAGACGAATGTGGAACAGTTTACCATCTTCTTTTTTTTCCTCATTTTATGAGCCCGAAACTTGCAAACGAAGCGTACATCGACACCTCTTTCACGCAACCTCTTAACACATTTCCCCCATCTTTAATTGCTTTCCTGACAAGGCTATGCTTTAGTATCATAGGGCATCCCCTGAACTTTAGCAATACCATAAACAAAAATCACTTCTATTAGTTTCAAGATCACTTCAATTTATCTTTCGGTGTCAGATGCCAGACACATGTATTGAAGCTTTCTTTGTTATTATGTGTATTGAACTCCATACATCTTCAGCAGTTCACCTGGTGTTAGGTTTTCATACAAAGGCTTGAGAGTAAGTTATTATGCACAAGTTTGAGCATCATCATCAAGTGAAGTTGGATGCTTTTATCCTTCCAACATCTTCGTAGCTCAGCTTTCGTCACACCACGATTCTAGCCCTTGTATGTTAGTTCGACAAGAAAGCTAGAAGTTTTAGTTTAAGAAGATGAAAAACTGGCAAATGTATTTTTACGAAATCGAGTGTTTTTACAGTACTCCTAGAAGGTATCAGGTAATCCAAAATTTTACAAACAACCTACACCACTTTCACAAATTACTACTTAGTACTGCAAGCAAACAATAAATGTTACGACCTCAATTTACAAGAAATTAAATACTATAAGTCAAATGGACGAGCGCAGCCTAGACAGGAATGGGT
The DNA here is from genome assembly GCA_964036015.1 of Leptarthrus brevirostris. NCBI lineage: Eukaryota > Metazoa > Arthropoda > Insecta > Diptera > Asilidae > Leptarthrus > Leptarthrus brevirostris. Next base: position 100,045,782 of record OZ038373.1, read on the forward strand.
TAATTTAGATTTCATCAAATAAACTCTAGTAAGTACGAGCTATTCCTGTTTCTGCGGTCACTTTAGCACACAAAATACACAACATTACACGCATTTATTTTTATGAAGAAATCAATCAGTTTAAAAATAACTTAACAGGAAAGTGAAAACTGCATCTTAAATGCGGAAATTTTTCTCGGCGCTCTGTGTTCTTGCGGTTTACTTACCAAATTTAAAATTAGAAAACTTCAAAGGAAAACTGTATTGTTTCGGTTAAAATTTATTTGCACCACAAACTAGAATGTTTCAAGAAAATTCCTTTAATGTCTTTGCCTACACATGGAATGGTATCACTATTTATGGGAACGTTTAGGTTTCACGCTTTTTTATTTGGAAGCGGCATCCGACGGATTGCAAGACTATTAATAAAAGACAGTCTGCGGTTAAACATCTCATTAAAAATCAGCACACATTTTTGCCCGTTTTGCGAAACAGTAGGTCGCATTAACCGTCACGCACGTTATATTACGATTGCTCCGATCTTAACGTAATCGAGAAACTAACTGCCGGCCATACAAACGGGTACTGGCGTCACATTAACCAATGTCATGAAAAAATAGAACGAATCAAATAAACTGAAATCAAGTTTTCATCTCTTTATAGATCAGTTAGGCTTTGATTTGATAGAGTAATAACAAAAAAATTATTCTCTCTATGATTACGTGATATTGTCTGACGTCTAGTAAATACAAGCAGAGATCGCCGACCATTTCAGAATTGCCTAATTAAACACGGAAAACAACTTTTTAAAGATGATCGCGCTTTTGTTTTTTTATAGTATGTAGGTACACGGAAATAATTGAGTTTTTTCTCATTAAAATTACCATTTTCCTCATTAACTTAAGTTCTACACTAAACTAAGGTTAAACCAGTGAATATAGTACAGTGCATTTAAAAAAATAGTACCAACCAAACAAACTCAACACAAAACAATGCTTACTCCCTAAAATTTAATTTTTTGTTTTTTTTACTGAAATTAACTTAAGTGATATTCCGAAGACTCTAGAATAATCCTACTTAGAGTTTTACGAAATACTCCAGATAATTTTTGCTGCTAGTACCGGTCTCGACACGAGATCAATATCATTGGTACCACTGCGATTACGAGAGCGAGATTGAGGTAACGAGCGTGGACGAGATTTTAGGTTTTATCATTTTATTGTGGAGAATTTTTTTAGTTGTTTCAGTTTATACATATGTCAATTGTATGATTTATGGGGCATATAATTATACACTGCTTTCCTCATTTGCTTCTTCCTACATTATTTCCTTCTTCATATATTTGCGTTTTATCCCCAATAGCCTTTTCTTGTTCAGGGCGAGAGAAATAAGAAGAAAATGCATATATGCCCATTACATATATCATTATTCCCCGCTCCGTGTTATCCCCCCGAAATTCCCTTTTTTATAACGCTGTGAGATATTGGCCTTTACCTCGGCGAGATTGTGACGAGAGCAAGATCGTTTTCACCTTGACGAGACCCGGGCCGAGATATGCCAAAGTCTCGGTCTTGTCTCCGTGTCGTGGAGACCGAACCCTAAGTAGACCCTTATATCATAGCTGCCCTAGAAAATGAGTTGCACGCAATTTCATGTCGGCCGGTCGGCTCACAAGCAAGCACTTTTAAAACTTTAAACGCGTTTTTCACGAAACCATGTTTTTCGTGATGGTGTGTAGTACTTCGGTACTCGTATCTAAAAAATTTTCGATTCCAGCAAATCGGAGCTTAAAATGTTCGGCAGACATGTGATTACCGTAGTGACCTGAATTTGATTTTTCGCGATAATAAGGTCAAAGTTACGGCCTATTAAAGACGAAAAAACATGGAAAATTTGAAAATCCATGTTAAATTTCGTGCCATTTCTACAGTGTTTGAAATTTCGGCTTGAATCTGGTCAGAATGATACCTACTTTAAGAATCGAACAAATTTTTTGATTTCGATCACTGAGACAAATGCAACAGAGCGCCGCCATGTTTGGGTTTTTTTCCACCAGAAAAATTGTGTTTCTGTACTTCATGTACCCATCTTACTTTTCCAACAACAAAAAATCGCTAAGTTGGGTATAAAAAACAGGCCCTTAAGCGCGCTTCAATTCCTTAATCTTTGTTGATCTTTGTTTTTATATACCAGATAAATTATTAAAGGTAATACATTCGTGATAAATTTTCACTCAATCCACATCTTGTGCAGAATGTTCGAAAAAAAATTCAATTTTTTTTAAGTTGTATTTTTTAAGATATAGTGGGGAAGCGATTTTAATTAATTTGTTTAAATTAATATCAAAAAAAGTTTCTGTAAGTATAACATCATATACATATACTTTTATTTTTATCTTTTGATCTACCCAACATAGCGACATTCAAACAAACGCTGAAAAACTACCATCCCAATGGCCTTTCCAAAATTGTCAACAATGTTGATCTAACTCCTCCTAAAAAATGGTTAGCGATTACCTAAAATTCAAAATTTTCCCAAATTTTCGCCGAAATTCATGTTATTAGTACACCTATTTTTTATTTTTATTGGATTGCCCATCTTGTTACCTTTCCAAAAAGGTACAACATGCCCATGTAGAGAAAGTATGTAGAAAGTATGAGAATTTAATATTACCTACAAAATGTTAACAGTATGCGCTGGTGCTCCATCGTGTTGGTAAAACATGTCCGATGGATTATGCAGTGGGATCTCATCTATTATATCCGGGAGTGTATTCTCCAAAAAGTCAGCATAAATTTGACTGTTGAGCATTTTGGTAAAATGAATGGTCCTACCAAAGGTTTGCTGATGATACCAGCCCAAACATTGAGACTGAATCTCGGCTGGAATGAGGTCACCTTTGTCCTGTGTGGTTTAATCTTCGACCAGGTATGGAGGTTATAGAAGTTCTTGATACCATTCCTGGTGAATTTAGATTCATCCGTCCACAGAATTCGGTCCAGAAATGCCCTGTCGTCAACGTCGCGTTCCAGAAGCCAAGCGCTAAATTCCAGTCTTCTCTCAGAATCTCCTACCAGTAGTCCTTGGACTGCCTGATTTTGATACGGACGTTATCCCCCTGGATGAATAACCCTCCAAACATTAGATGAGGACACTCCTAATCGCCTTGCGACTCGTTTCGTGCTCGTCTCAGGGTCCTGCCTCACGATGGTGAATATTTAGTGCTCAACGTCGGCAGAAGTACCCGAAGTTTCGGGTCGTGTCTCCCTGTCGTGTGAAGTTACATTTCCTATTTCTCTTAACCTTGGGAAAGTCCGTGTAAATACCCCTCTTTGGGGTGCTCGCCGGTTAGGGAATCTCCTTTGATATTCCAGTACAGCCGCTCTCTCGTTTCCGTCTACTACACCGTCAATGTAAATAATATCCGCGTTTTCCTCAAAGCAAAAAAAAAATTCATACTTTTTGATTTGATTTTCAGCTATGATAGATATTCTTGCTGACTGACCCTTTTTTATTGCAAAATTTCCATCAGGTACGAGTAACAGAATGCCAGGATAAAAGGGCGTGAATTCTGGCTAACACAAGTTAATATCGACAATAAAACAAAATTACACCAACATTTTTATAAATTTTTTTGGAGCAATAATTAAAATTAATTACCTGTTAACCCAAAACTAACATTTTCGACCCTTTATCTTAATAATTTTGTTTATTTAAAGAATTTCCTACCTAAATTGCAATAAAATAATTAGGTACTCAAGGAGTTCTAAGGATGCGGTTTTTCTAATCCTGTGTCTACTTTACCATGTTGCACTTTTCGGAAAGGCTGTAAGATGAGCAATCCAATAAAAATAAAAATGGTCTGTACTAATTACATGAATTTCGGAAAAATTTTAGAAAAATTAGGAATTTTAGGTAATCGCAAACCATTTTTTTCGCTTTTGGAAGTTACTGTACCTGCAGTGGTATGAATTTGATCAACATTGTTGACAATTTTGGAAAGGTCATTGGGATAGTAGTTAAGATAAAAATAAAAGAGTAATGTGCATACCATGAAAAACTGAAATTTATGAATCACCCTGTAACTCCCAAACGGTTGAGATTGCCCCCCCCCCCCCCCTGCCATACAATATTTTGTTTGCCCATGTGAGAGCTATCATTTATAGTGGTCTTGACCTCTACAGATAGTACACACTGTATACAAGATGTAAGATAATAACTATTATTTATAACTATGTATTTCTTAGCAGCAAGGAACCAACTTTGTTACATTACTAGGTTCTTTTCCTCTTACTGTATTTAAAATTATTAGTCGATCTGCCTTGCTTTTTTCCTTTATAAATGCTTAAGACGATGATACACGTGGCACGGATAAAATTTTGTTGGTATTTTCTTTCATTTAAATTCAAATTTTTAAAAAATATTAATGTTGGGATATTTTAGATAACCTAGTGTCTCAAGCATATGGCCCCACCTGCAAAAATCTAGAGGATTGTGAAGGATTATGCGTCTGTACATAAAGCTTTATATGTTAAAGACTGCTGTTGTAACAATTTACTTAATGTTGTTTTATTGGAAGGACGACTGGCTTCTTTTCGATATTTTATTCGTAGAACACATGCTTGGGAAACATTAAGTTAAGGTAAAGGATGGAATACCTAAAGAGGATATTCGTGGCAACAGTATTGAATTGAACCGACGCCTTGAAGCTGTTATTAAAGAGAAAGGAGGGCGAATCAAACAGAAATTTTAAATATAATAATATAAAATGTGCCTAGCTATGTAACGAAGTTTGTTTCTCGTTGCGATCAAATACATTGCAGTAATTTTAAAAATTAGGTGTGAAAGTTATTATTTTGCACCCTGTACAATATTTTTGAACTCGTTTTTTTACAAGGTTTCATTTGTTACCCAGACACTGAAAATAAAATGTTTTTTACTTCCAATTTCACCCATAAAAACTAACCCTAGAAATCAAAACTTAACTTTCAAACACACTACACGAAATTAATTGGGACAGCAATTCCCAATTTAGGTGGAAAACCCCACAGACGAACAGTCATCCAAATGCTTCCATGTGTTCCTATTTTAAGATTCCGTACCAAAAAACGGGCTCTTATAAGCTCAATCTTGCGTTCGTACGGGTGTCTGTTACATACGTTTTTCTCGCAAACGAAGTCACGTAAGAATTTGAAATTTGCCACAATCTTAGATCCTTGTGAAACGCACATATTTCACATAGTCAAAGATGATGAAATATTTTCTTCTCAATAGGGAGTGCCTGGCCACAAAAACAAATTTGTATTTACGTTCTTGTGGAATATCTTTTCAAATGATTACTTTTCAGGATTCCGAAAATTTTTTTTCAAAATTTTTGGTGAATATGCAAAATAAACCTTGCCACTTTAAGGTTTCTAAAACTAAAATTTCGATATTATCTGGGTTCATAGATATAGGAAAACTCCCGGGTTTTTTTATAAGACCGATCGTACTAATAAGACCAACTTTTATAAAATCGAAAAAATAATAATTATTCTTATAAATTTTGAAAATGATAAAACATACAATACGTGTACAATACGAAGCTGGCATAGGAGACTAACCGTAAGTTTACTTTTCACCTAACCAAAACTTTAAATACGTTTTACGCAAAACTATGTTTATAAACATTGACATGAAGATTACTCAGTTAATTTATAATATTTTTTATTTTTTAAATGTAGAAAATTATGTTCTGTATCGTATGGCGAGAGGGCTTTTTAAATTTTTTTATTAGACAGTTACTAGTTTTACTTAGACATAAATTTATTGTTCAAAAATGTTACTTTTGTATTTGTGAAAAAATTAAAAAAAAAAACCTCGTCATATGATAACATTTACATTATTTTGCTAGATTATTTTTAACTTTTGCGGATTGGATGATTTTAGACGATGTTATCATCATCCCCGGGGATCATCGTCGTTTTAATCAAACGTCCCTATATAACATAATGTTATTAATTAATTAAAACTCAGTTTTACTTGTTTCAAACTTTATTTTTTATTCCGATACGCGTATTTCGGCTTATGAGGCCATTTTCAAGGGAGCCAAATACAAACTGATTCTAGTGCCTAGATTTCCCAACATATACAACAATCCTAAGATTTATTTGACTGCGAGAGTATTCACATACGGATTTGTTGGACTATAAATTCGGTTAGCGGTGAGCAATTGTAGTCTATTTGCTCATTTAGCAAGTTATGCTGTTTAATCAATAAATAATACAATTGCTCACCGCTAACCGAATTTATAGTCCAACAAATCCGTATAAATACTCTCGCAGTCAAATAAATCTTAGGATTGTTGTATATGTTGGGAAATCTAGGCACTAGAATCAGTTTGTATTTGACTCCCTTGAAAATGGCCTCATAAGCCGAAATACGCGTATCGGAATAAAAAATAAAGTTTGAAACAAGTAAAACTGAGTTTTAATTAATTAATAAATTACGATGTTTCATAAAAACCCCACGGTACAGTCAGTTGACGTAACATAATGTTAATTTAAAAACATAATTTTTTTTTACTTTTTTTATTATTATGTAGAGTTCAAAAAGACGTATAATCGATATTTTTTCATATTTTTCGTTTAACTACCGTTTACATAACTTTTTTTTAAATGCACAGTTTTCACAGCGCTGAAAGGCATGTAACCCGTTAAACCAGGGACCGTAACTGTCCCTTTTTTCTGAAACAGTGATATTTTAAGTGGTATTTTTGGACACTTATAATTCATGATGAAAAATAACAATTATTTAAAATGTTTTATTTTTTAATGCAAAATAACAGGTCTATTAAATTTTTATTTTTTCAATTAGTTTGACACTGCTATAACAACCAGCAATTTATTTTAGTTGTGGCAAAAATAAATAGTCTATTTGACCGTTTATTTTTTCTAGTAGTTGAAAACTGGTATTTTTTCTGGCAGATATAAAAAATATTATTAGAGCTTAACAGCCGTTGGATAACATTTTTGAATATGAGAAATAAAAAGTCTTACTCTTTCACTTGTTAAGTTAAATTTATTGTGAAAGATTGCACCGAAGGTCACTTAAAAGGATTTTTAGAGCCGCAAATGCCCTTTCAACGCTAAATTGCGTTGGAGGAGCAGCGTGTACGATAAGCGCCAATCTTCTTAAGGAAGAATATGAAGGAACATTTTTAAAATGAAAGAAAAAACATATACATAAATGTGACCCTCTTCGAAGAAACATTTAAGTATAAATGACTCTGAAGAGCTGCCTAGAAAAAAAACATAAGTCATAATTCTTCGGAGAGACATAAGCCTTGTTTCTTCGAAGAGGGTTATATTACACATATATGTAACAACCTAAACAAGTAAACAGCAAAACATTTCTTCTAAAAATATTTAAAGGAGCTTTACATCGAGTTTCAACCGATGAAAAAAAAATAAAAGGTCTTATTGACTTTACTATCAATTGAAAAGTCACCGCTAAATTCAATGAAAGAAATGTTTAAATTTACTGAAAAATCTTTCGTCTCAATAATAGACGAATAAAATGTTTAGATAACTAAAGGATCATATTTGTATTTACGAAATTTGATGAAGCATTTTCATTTTTACCCAAAAAATTTCATAAATCTGGATTTTATCTTTTTCGAGCTCTCTTTTAAATTAAATACAATTGTACCAGTGCTTCTTCCAATCTTCGAAATACTTCTAGAACGCAAGTTTCAGTATAATGTTTTGTTCCTTCAGCGGTTCCGTCCTTATTTCCTAAATGTGTGCAAACTTAGTCTTTTAATGGTATTTTTCATATTCGGGAGTGGGCAAAAGTCGCAGAACGCTGACCAAAAGCAACATTTAACAGCTATTAGAAGCGCTTTATTCTAAAGCATTTAATATATGTAGCTTCTAAACATCCAATATAGCTTCTAAACATCCAATATAGGTTCTAATTTCAAGATAGCTCATGGACAAGTGTACCAAAACAACAATAAAACTTGTGACAATTGAATTTATACAGTTCGCGAAATTCAAAAATTCTGAGTAAACGTTGTTAATATTTGTACACCAGAATTATAATTTTCCTTTCTCAAAATATTTGAAGAGGATTGTTGAAGAAGAACATATTTGAAAAAAAAAAGTTTTTTTCCTCTCTAAATTTTTTGTCTACTAATCATATTATTTCAATGATACTTCTCATCCTCCCCCCATCCCACCAACCAATATACTGAGAAGACAGGGCATCAGGAGCCTTTATTGTAAGCAATTACTTTTTTATCTATACTAATCCGGCGCCAATTACCTACACATCCGAACCTATACATTTTACAGGTAAGTCATCTCATATGGTAGAAGTTTTTTTTACTATTTATTTTGCTAATGCGCTGTTTTTTTAACAAATTATCTATTGCCGGAATATCAAAAAGTTACATATAATATAACAATATCATTATTTATTGAAGCAAGGTGTTAAGATATCAGGAAAAGTTATATTCAGATAAATCGAGTTAATGTGTTTAATAAATTTGTCCCGATTCGATCCAAACGAACCATCTTGGTTTAAAAATTACATGAAAAAACTAACTTCTTATTTAGTAGATGAAAAAAGGAATACGCTATAGAAGTTGAGCACGTGTTCCGGAGATTACGTAATTTGACAGTTTTAGCCACAAGGAGACCAAAGGTTAATTCTTCCTCTCGTAAATTAGGCATGTCCCAAAAAAGCATCTGGATATGCTATAAATGCTTACGTGTTTAATCATTACTTCTTATCTTATTCCATATCTAACCACCTCTAGCTCCCATACAAGAAATGATAATCGTTCGAATCTGGATAATGCCTTCAATTTTGGATTTGTTGACGGTAGTGAAGTGTTATTGTTATTCCCCCTTTATTACCCACACGGGGTGTTTCCGTATAAGAGGTTAATACTGAAGGAGGAGATAGCACTCATCCAGCCAAACAAAAGATTGCATAGCAGTGGAGGACAATCTTAATGGTTTAGAAATTGCAAATTTCATTATTTGAGGACTTTATGCAAAGATTTATTTTTAATTTTTTAACGGACCAATCTAGTTACGTAAAATTTCAGTGAAGTATAAGGTGATATAATACCTTTTTCGACGAGGTCACATAACATTTACTACTACATAACATTTACACTATCATTGGAAAGTTTGAGTAATGAGCCTAAAGTTTCCATTTTTTTAATGAGGATTTTATTAAACTTTACATTATTAATAGATTTCATTTTTCTAAGCATAACAGTTGTTATTTTGTTATTTTTTTATCAATCTACTGGTTTTATTAATATTATAAGTAGTAAAGTAAACGATGGCGCTTTTTATTGCAATTTTATGATACCGGACAGTGGCAAATTAATTGTTTTCATCTCCAAAAGTGAGTAGGATAGGTAGGTACCGTTTTTCAATAAATAGGGCGTAGGAAAAAAAGAATACCTGTAAAGAACTTAACATACGTCCTTATAGATCCAGCCACGTTGCTAGTTGTCTGACTCTTTAATCAGGTAGGTTTACGTCTAATTTCTTCGATTATTCATTTATTACAGCCGCCAACCGCCATATATGTCTACATTGGCGATTTTTCTATTAAAATGTTTCCGGTTTTTCTTAATACGTCTTTCATAGTATTCTTGTATAGCCTCCAAATCATTTCCATGAAAGAAACAATATACGTAAACAATATCTCAGTCCTAAGGGCTTTGGGTGTACAAAGTTGTGAGCAGAAAACAACTGCAGTCGGTGGGGTTCGAACCCCACCGACCGCAGTTATACCGATGACTAATAATACATATGAACTCTTTAAATGTAAAATCATTCATTAATTCATCACTTATGGTTTAAGTTTAAATTATAATTTATTCGCAAATGTGATGTTTTTTTTAGGAAAAAGATGAATAAAAGCTATTTGGTATCATACATTTTAATAAAACCAGTTAGGATCGATAAACAGTTTTTTACCAACTTTTTTTTAATCCTTATATTATAACTTTGAAGTGGTGATTTGGACCCAAAACATGGATTTTAAATACTTAAAATATGCGACTGTAAAATTCGTAAAAATTGTTCGTACATTTTAACGAATTTGTCAACTTGAGACTACCCTCTGAAAGACTGAAATTGAAATTCCTCAAGGGAAATTAAAAAGTTTCCCCGAAAAGTCCTATCAAGCACTCAAAGTCAGCTTACATTTATAGTATTTCTGTTTTCTTTGTAGCGCAGCAAAACGTTGCCATGCACAATGTGAAGCTTTTTATCATCTTAAATGTGTATAACTGATTTATCGGATATTCATAAAGCTATTTTGATAAATAAATTTTAAAATAACAATGATTCTTTATCTCAAGAGCAAATACGTAATCCTACTTACTTCGTACAATTTGTTTTGGCTGTCAACTTTTCATTGTCCCATTTGTTTACACTGACTTATTTTTACTTATTATTTTTCGAAAAATATTTCCATTTTGCATACGGGCTGTTACAGTAAACGCGTTAGATCATGTAAGTAGTAATTTTTTCCTATCATCTAAGCATACGAGTAAACCAAAAAAGATTTGAAATTTTACGAACTAGTGGGAGGAAAGTAATTTTGTATTCTGTTTTATATTTATATTTATTCAAATTTAGCAAGGTGGCGTGTGTATTTTCGTGTTTAGGATTCCGTATCTTAAAGGAAAAAAAACCGATCTTTATAAGATCACTCGTGCAGCCATCTGTCTACCTGTCATATACTTTTTTCCCGAAACGACGTCACGTAGGAATCTGAAATTTGGCATAAGATTAGATCTTAGTGACGCGTACATATTTCCGTAGTCAGGGATCGTGAAATATTTTTATTTTTTATGTTGGGGGGGGGGGGGGGGGGAGTTGGGCCCTATAGAAAAGGTGTTTTATTTTGTATCGTGTTGGGTATCGTTTGAACTGCTACTTTTAAGGATTCTAAAAATAATTTTCCAAAATTTTTGGCGACACCTTAGCCCCCCCCCCCCCAGTCACCTGATCATTTGTTTTTCTAAAGCTAAAACCTTGATATTATCAGGGTTAGTAGTGATTCATACATAACAGGAAAATTGCAGCTTTTTTCGTCAATCTCAAAGTTGCTAGAAAAATAAATATCTTTATGTTAATCCATAAGAATACCCATACTAATAACGATTCTACGCCAATTTTTTTAACTGTGGTCACGATTTATTATCTGAGTGCCTTCCCTCTCGAAGGATCTTCTCCATGTATTGCGCGGTCGTCCAATAAAACGCCTTGCATCCGGTGCGGATTCCAATCTAGAGCCTACTGCGCAATGTTGTTTGGCTCTTTTCTTAGTGTTTGGCCTATCCATTGACACTTTCGCCTGAGAATACTAGTGTATATCCTGTCTTGGGCTGTAAGTATGTGTAGGTCTTTGTTGGTAATGACCTCCGACCAATGGATGTTAAGGATGCGCTATAGACATCGGTTGACAAAGATTTGTAGCTTAAATGTTATTTGACAGGTCACATTTCATGTACAACAGAACAAATTTTACGTTCGACTAGAAGGTCCGGAGTTTTGCGCATCTGGAGATGTAATTATTGCGCCTCAGCAAGAGTATTAAATGCAACTCGAGCCTTATTGATTCGAGCCTGTACATCAACTTCAGCTCCACCGTCTGCTGTAACTATACTTCCGAGATTTATCCAGTTGAACTATTTGCTGCTCTTTCAGATAAATTTAATGTAGTCTCCTGGAGTCCAACCTCATAACTTTAGTTCTAGCAGCATTGATCTTAAGCCCTGCTCTGCTACCTCCTCTGCTCAAGGCTTCGGAAATTTGGGCTACTGGAATTCATTCAATACTGCCACCTAAAAAATCTGACTGCGGCCTGTTGAAAATGACTTTAGTACAATAACTTGTCAAAATCAACACTTTAAGGCAGTAAATATTATACTCACTCAAGAATCATGATTTGGTTAAAAATTTACCTAGTAAAGTTTTATTAAAATACACTGAAATGTGTGAATGGCTGTAATATTTTTCGACGTATACAATATAGTGTAAGACCTACCCAATCTTAGGTAAACAAAGATATGACTCAAATATGTGCCCATAATTATGAAAGTGGTCTAAGTTAATTTTGAAAGCAATGTAGGGTTTATTTTCCAATCCATTTAAAAACATTGTTGAATTTTAAACCTTATATTTTTTACGACTTACAAACATTATAAACTTCCCAAGAAAAATTACACAATTTTCTATGTACAGCTTATTGATACTACTTTTTTAACTTTAAACTTATAATTTGGCATATTTTACAATCTGACTTAGGACACTGTCATAGTTACGTGCACATATATAATGTGTCATATGTATGTATGCATTCAGGCAAAATTGTAGTGGCTGACGCGTTACACCTGGGGGTGATCCGGGTTGTTTCAAAGAAGGTTGGTGAAATAAATCAGTAAAAGCCATTATTGTGGCCATCATCAATAATCTAACACCTTAACTGAAATCATTCTAGCGTCATTTTGCTTACCTTTTCTTGAGATAACTGTGTTATTAAAGCATCAGTGGGGATCTCCTAAGCTTTTCATAATAATAGTAAAACAATAAATTATAATAATAGTAATTTTTAAAGAAACTGGATATTCGGCGGAAACGAAATGAAAAAACTGAAGAATAATAAAATCTTGAATATTATCAAAACAGATACATTTTAACCAGCGGAAGAATTCGTCAAAATTTATATTAAAAGTTAAAAACACTGACAGTTTTTTGACTTAACAGAATTCCATAAATAAAAGCGAACGAATTTTTATTATCAGCACATTTTAAAATCACCAATTTTTTTTTATGATGTAATCAAAGCTCAGGACAACCCTATGATACCTTAACTACTTTGCTACAACATGAAGGAACTTGACTGTCTTGTTTTTGCATTTCACCCAGCTAAAACACAACATTCCAGAGACGGAGTGATTTTTTTTTATTTAAATTAAAAACTCAGGGGGAGAGGGGCTCGAACGAACCATGGAACAGTGATTGTTCCATTCAACCAATTCATCTAAATCCGTCTTCAATGCCGAAATTTAACAAGAATCTCTAAAGAATTATTAAATAAAAGAATGCTTTCATTTAATAGGGTAGTCGACCTGAGCGGTATTAAAATTTCAATTTGTTTTGGCTTAATCTCTTCAACATATCCTTAAAAATTCCCCCATAAAAGGATTTTCGAATATTAACTTCCGTTTCCGAGATAAGTTGCTCGAAAGTCTAGCGCACACGGTCGGTTTTAATACCCTCAGGCAAGCATTGTAAAATTTGAAACGCGTTTTTCCCAAAACAATTGCTTCAAATACATTTGTTTTATTTTTTTTTTTTATTAAAAGTGACACTATTGTTTTGGCCCTTGTACTAGAAAGAAAAAAAGCAAAATATTAAAAACTTTTGGAAAAATCCCACATAGAGATTCCACAAAAAGTGTCTGTTTAAAGAATATGTTTTGTTTTTGCAGTTTGGAGAAACACAGCCAGTGGAATCCGGGACCAAAATGGTCAGCGTTCGCCGATGGATGGAGGCCGCTTTTTAATTTTTTTATTAATTTGAAATACAAGCATTGTTTAACAATAATAATCAATAACACAACACAATAATAATCAATAACAAAACAAAACAATGAAAGAAAGGCCATCGCAACTAAACAAATTATACATGGTGCATCCTATGTGTCTACTACGATATTTCGCCTTTATAACTGCCGTCTACCGAAATATCGCCGTACAAAATTTCGCCCGTCTGTCGAAATATCGCAGAAATATAGCACCGCTTTTTCGAATGTGGTATTTCGAAATGTCACTTTCGAAATAACGAAAACAACGAAGTGTTTCTTAGTTGCTGCAGTGCAATAAAGCAGCACTTCGTCAATTATTTTCGGGCTTTATCTGACTTCAAAAACAAAATAAATAAAACAATTTGCTTATTCAAAAAATTTAGTCATCGCGGTCTTCAGCCGTAAACTCTGAACCACACTCGTGCTGCCACTAGCAACACTCTTTTGCTGCCGGTATTTACCTAACAGTTTTCATTTATATATAACAAAAGATTTAATCTGTTAACCAAATCTAGTGGTTTAATTTTTAATGGTTAGTGTTTAATGTTGAAAAAGGAGGAAAAAATTGAGCGAAACAGAAGCAATACTAGAAAACAAAAAATAAGAATAAAGAAAATAATTGTTTCCGATAAAAATTTGAAAACTCTTAACTATACAAATTGAAGGGTTGTGCTAACACAATTATATTAAAAACTATAAAATACCAAAAGAATAGTCAAGAAAGTATACTATATACAAAATTTAAATACCGAGCATCGAAGTGATTAAAGAAAATCTCCATTTCTCTAGAGGCAACTTGGAATCGATATATTAAAAGAGAAGTCGATATTTAAGGTTATATCGACAACCAAGAACAAAACAGTTTTGGAGTTGTTTCGTCTAGATTCAAGAGAGTCAGATTTTTAAGTTTAAGCCTATCTAAGTAGGTGAGCATAATGGGAGGGTCGCTCCATGGAAGCCCGCAAATTGCAAAACGAATGAAGCGGTGCTGGACTGCTTCAACCCGGCCAATGTGGTCGCGATAAATAAGGTGAGCAAACACAGCTAGCGTGCCCTACAATTAGCCTAACGAAGGCACAATAAAGGATGCGCGTGATATAAAGGTCGTCGAATTCTTAAGCCCATCGCTTAATAAATCCCAAAGTCGAATTAGCTTTAATAAAAATCACATCAATATGGTCGTCGAAGATAAAATGGCTGTTAGCCAGTCTTTCAAATTCTTAGTCTTATTAAGTAAGTATTGTTTAACTGTAGTCAATATGAGTAGACGACATAGTAGTACACCTACTAAAATTAAGGGTAAGACAATTAATACAACATCAATTGCAAAAGGCATCTAAGTCGGAATTAATGAATAATAGAATAAAATTGTGATTTCAACCTTTAAATAAATAATAACATTTTCAATTTGTTGAATTAGAAATGCATCTAGGATTACGGGTTGGTGACATTTAACAAAAAGTCGGTCTTTTTATGGTCGGCATTTATCACGGGCAAATTTTCGATTAAAAATTTGGAAATATTTTTCATATTTTAATTGGCAGCAAAAGGCGACATGTTAGGTTCGGCAGTATTTATTTTGGCGACATGTTCAGCTGTTCCCGCATCCTATATTACCGTAGTCGAATATCATTCACCAGAAAAAACATCAAAGCTTTAACGAAAAAATACTTGTATATAACAAAACAATATAATTCTGCGAAGCTTCATCATTTGGGCAGGAAGATGTTTATATGCACAAGTTCATCAGGCATTAATTATAATTTTGAGTTTTATGTTGGCGAACGTACCTGTCCCTCTGATTTAAGCCTATCTTCGGATATTGCTTTGTTTTCAGCTCCCACCACACCCAAATTTAAGAGCTGATTCACTTCAGTTAATCTTTAGTGGCCCTGAATGAAACTAATTATACCCTGTTGGTAGCGTCAGAAAACAGAGTGTGTAATTGATACGAGTATGATATTAAATGAGTCCATCACAACATAGTGGTTGGTTTGATGACAAGAACGTAGTTCTATAAATATAAATATGCTTGTCAATGACGCATACGGAGAAAACTTGTGAAATTGTTATACGAAAATTCCGGTAAAAATTACGGATTTAAACTGTAATCGTGTTGCTAATGTTAGCTACCTTAGTTTTTACAGAAAAACACTGTAAAATTTCCTGAATGATGGTGTATGATTCCCAGTATCAGTTCGGTTACAAAGGGTATTCCGAGCTTAGAATTCAAATGGCTTCAAAGTAATCAAATTAATTCACCTTAGCAAAAATGCGAAATAAGAAATATACGAAACGTACACAGTCTGAAATTCGAACTCCAGTGCTCAGCAGTATGCTCCAACATCTTCACCACTGAACCAATTAACTTCCAAAGAGATGTCTCTATATATAAATTTACTTTTTATTGACACTTGCCGTAGTTAACAATATTACATTAATTGAAAGTTAATTAACCAAACATATTCACATGGAAATTCAGAAATACATAAAACTAAGTCTCATGAACGAAGCAAATGATTTCAGGCTTGTTTGCTTTCACTTTCATTCATCATCAGCAGCAGAATTAAATATTCGGCGGTTAATTTTTACAAAATCAGTAAACGTTATGACACAAGTAAATCGTACGATGATGGCCCGTACAACAGCTATTTTATCTGCGAATTCATCCAACAGTCAAGCCTATCTTCAAAGCCATCATGTGAATGCTCTGATAATAGGAGCTGCAGACCCTAATATTTGATCCTAAGTGATCCTAATGCATTAAGTGCTCTAACATTTCCTCTAATACAAACTTATGTATATTATTACTCCTAGTAAATAAATATCATACAATTAAATTTTTTCTTAACAACTACTTCTACTATAAATCATCTTTCTAATAGTATGGCAAAATATCCAATTTTTTTTATTCAGTTCGCATTGCGTAAACTCTGATAATATTATTTATATTAACTTTTATTTGGTACTACAGATAAGGAGGATTTATGATCACTTAATTAATTACCTGTCAGATCGAGTGCCGATTTCTGTGATTTTTTTGCTCTCATTAATTAGCTTATCATCTTTGCTTACGTTTTTCTTTAACCGAGTGATTTAGGTGAGATAGTGCTAATTTAATCGTCCCGTAAAGTTCAAATTAGATTTAAAATTGCTTGCGAAGGTCAAGAATATAAAGCTTATAATAAACTTACGTGTTGTGTCAATAATATTTGAGAAAAGTCAAAGAAAATTGTATAGTGCATTATCGGAAAAACTCAAGGGTTTTGAAACACCCAGCTGATTAAAGATAATAACCTCCTTTTGTCTTAAGAATATTTTGATCGATGTTAAATAAACTTTTAACTTATGAAATACACACTTTTTGTGTTAAGCTAAGATTTACTTACATTTGGGTCGGCAAAAGTATTTTCTATTAGCTTACACGAAGGGGGTAGGTACAATTAAATGTTGCAAGGGTTTAATAGATGAAAACTATATTATTGAATTTTTTTAGTAATCTGCAAATTAATTAGTTAATTCTCTTGTTTCAGCAATATATATTAATGTACAAAAAATATTAATAAAATATATAAATTTTAATAAATAGTACCGTGTTTAAATTGCATTTTTAAGGATATTTTTTCAGAATTTAAACAATTGTGCCAAAGCATCCCCATATAAACGTTTTTTCTTCAGCTTGTGCTGTGCTTTTTTGTTCTGTGGCGCCTTTAATTTCTTACTCGTAGGAGTAACCCTATTAAAATTTATTATACCCTTGCTGATCCCTTTGCAACATGCATGCCAAAGTGAATTGGCAGCAATCAGTGCGGTCCGTCTTTTGAAATCGTCGACAATAGAGTATAACGTACAAATGCATTGGTTTTATAAACGTCCTACACATTTCGTTTGGTGACTAACAATGAACAGAATATCAAGAAACATTATTTGTCAATTGGGGAAATAGTTCGGACGTACTGCGAAGATGACAATAAAAGCTGAAAAGTTGAAAGTGGGAAGTTTATTTAGTACGGAGTGAGAGGTTTGCCCCGGTCTCGTCGTCCTATAAACGATACTATACATCAATAGTTCGTGTGTTTAAAACGCATTTTACTACTACTGTGAGCATAGTGAAGAAACAGTATCAAAGTCCCTTAAGATTAAGATTGCAAGAGGTTAAATCGGAAGGAAGAATTTCCAGAAGGAGACCGCTACTTACTGGAAAATATTGAAAAACTAGATTGGAATTTGCAAAGAAATTTATGAAAAAAAATATTGACTTTTCGAAGAAATTATTTTTAGTTATGAGTTAAAGTTTGAACTATTCGGCAGAAGAAGGTGGCATTGTTTGGCGTGGATTAGGCAAAAACGTGCATGTGAATGCAACGTCCAAGGGGACGGTAGTGTCATGATGTGGGGGTGCTTCTAATGACAGGGTTTTGGCGATGAGCGGTTGACACCAATTAAGTATTGGAATATTTCAAATGAAAGTCTCTGCGAATGAAATAGGAATAGGTCACGAAATTTTCTTAACAAACGACAATTACTCCAAACAATCATTTTAAAGCATTAAAAAAAAAACAGAGTAGTCTTTTTAGATAAGCCATCTATGTTTTTTTGATTTGAAACCCATCGAACATGAATGGGATGAACTAGATCGGAGTATCCCGAAATATGGCAGAAAAAAACCTCTGTTTCAAGGTAAGCCAACTAAATCTTACCAAGAAATTTCACCCAAAATTTTACCAAACTTGTCGAAAGTGTGCAAAATAAATCAAAAGTTGTCATTAATAATTCTGGAAGACATACAAAATATTAGATGTTACTACAGCATTATAATAAATAAAAATATTGGACTGTCACCTTACTTTTGGTATTTTTAACTTATTGAGAATTCTTTAGTTTTCTAGCATTTTTTATATTTAAATAGCAAGACCAAAATTTTTATGAAATTCTTTTTAAAAAGACTAATAATATGGTTTGAATTATTTTGGTTTTTTATTAAAACTTTCATAGAAATATACTTTCAGTCAACTTTTTTGGTGTTAACTTAGTTTTGATGGCGATATACTTATGGTACCTATATGAGAACAACAATTGAGAAAATGAAAAAATATCTAAAAAATTGGCTTTTATTTCAAATTTTAACAAATAATTATTAGAACTTGAAAAAGTGACCTATGTTTAAAATCTGTAGCCATTAGAGATGCAGATTATTCCGTTTAAAGTGTTCAGCTTTAAAATAATAAAGTTTCCTAGAAGGCAGTGCACTTAAATAATTGTATAAGTACAATTAACAAAACAAAAGTTTGTTTTCCAATTTTTTCAGTTTTATTGCAAAAATGCAGCAAGAAATACTAATATGTGTACGTAATTTATTCTAGTTGCTGTCTTTACAGAACTTGCGATACTTTTGGACAATATATAATTAAAATTTTAGGCATATTATCTGCGTACATCAAAACGATCAGCGAAAAATTCTGCTTCGAAGCATTTTACTGTAACTCTCGTATGTAATATATTTTTATTAATTTATGAAACATGGTAGCTACAGTGTTATGATTCTCAGGTATAAAAATTAAAATTGCTAACTTTCTTAAATAAATTTACCCTTACATTCATTCTGCAATTGCATTTATTCTGCATTCGACTCGAAAAAGCTGTTGAAACTGATTGGAAAATAAATGATTTTAAGATGAAAATGGGTAAACATGACTTAAAAATGTAAAACTTAATAATCTTATTCCGACTTACAGACGAATAGAAGAATGTATGACGACGACTCACCTGAAAAAAAGAAAATAGTTTTATTAGTTTAAATATTATTATAATATAATATTTATTTCAGATCAATTCAAGTATATAAAATAAATTTCTAACCTAAATATTCCTACATTACAGTAATTCAGTCGTTGGTGCGGATAAAAGACGATGTACATATGCCTAAGTGTTTCTTTCTTTATGATGTAGTCAAAGCCCAGGTGACAACTCTATAATGCGCTAGCATGGCTTCAACCTGAAGGGAATTCGCGTATGGAGAATGAGGAAACTTGAATGGCTTGTTTTTTTCATTTCTGCGAACTACACAACAACCCAGTTATGGAGTGGACTTTTTAATTGAAATTAAAAATTCACGGAGAGACCAAGGCTCGAATCCTAGAACAATGGCGCGGTGATTGTGCCACTCAACCAATTTATCCGACTCCTTCTCTCTAAAATACTTAAGTCGTAAACGATCCAGTTTGAGGACACAAACGGATTTTTTAATGTAAGAAACTTTTTAATTATGTCGCAAATAATCAATAGACCTAAAGCAAACAATTCACGCAACTACAATATCTCTTTTTAATCTCGTTAAATTTGGAATTTCCTATATATACGATCGATTGCAATCGAATCGTATTCGATAATAAGACTGTTGGTATATAAGCACTTACAGCGGCGGCGTTGAATTCAAGAAACACCGACATGTTTGTCATATGTATACGTATGACTTACATTTTACTGCCATTACTTTGTGACCCTAGAAAACTCTTAAGGATAATGGCACTTGCAAAAGCGATCAGTTCAAATTAATTGTCCGAAAATTCTCTACAAAAAAGCTCAAGTTCGTTTTTTCATAAACATGTTAAATGAAAAAGTTATAACGCTTCAAAGATTTTTTCCCTAAACTTTTCATCTATTTATTTTTTTTGTATTAACATTGCCATGTGAAAAAGTTTTTAATAAAATTTGTAAACAATTTAATTTGATACAAAAAAGCTCTTCATACAATTTTTGTATGATACACGGTTACCAAGATATCGTCACTTTGCACTTTTATTTTCAAAATGTTAGCCGAAGGGGTGATAGGGGGTTGCCGCACCAGCGGCCCCGGAAACTGAGTTATATTCGAACCACCCGACCCCCAGCAGATCCAAAAAAGAGTCGCTCCCTACTCAAAATTTTATTAAAACTACCATTTGGGAAGTTCAACCGAATCACCGCACAAAGCGGCTATCACTTCGCACTTCGCGAAGTTGAAAAAACATATTGCTGGAAAAACTTTTGATGACGATGGCGAGGTTAAAAGTCATCGGAATATAAAACAAACTCGTAGGCTCACTTAATGTATTGTGGGTCCGTTGACTGTTGAGAAGAAAACAATATGTTCTGAAGGTAGTATAAGTCAGACCTGAACTAAAATGCACTATAACAAATTTCTCGACTATGTGTCTTTACTTTCCCAATGACCCTCACTACAAAATTTACAAATACTGGTGTAAGTTTATCTGATCCTTATGGAGAAAGATTAAAAAATATTGTTGAGAAGATAACATTGGCATATTTATACTTACATAAAGCATTTAAAAATTGCTTCTGTGAAAACCCGCGCACGTTTTCATGATAATCTGTCTATTAGAAGTAAACAATATGTTCTACCGGTTTCTACCCAAGCATTTCTACTTCCGAGTTTCCATTTAATTTTAAAGGGAAATACACAACATGCAATGGTAAATTTTACATTAAATTCACTCAACTAAGTAATAGTCACGACTTCACTTTTCAAAGCATGATGAAATAATCAGTTGAAGGTCAAGAAACCCGCAACTTGGACCAAACTGAGCAACAGTCATTAGTCCAAATTTGAAAAGAATGGACACGACTTCAAGTGCGTCAGCAGCAGTAACAGCACCTTCAGAAATTATTATGTCATGGACAACTTTTAACAATTGGCATTCAAATTCTCATTGTATGGTACTTTACTGGAATTAATTCCCTTGAGACGGAGCATGATAAGCTTACCGATGAGACATAATTTAGCAACGACTTGGCTACTTGACTTCTCCACGATCCATTGCAGACATCAGCTGCATTATATAAGTGGCTCTTATTTTATCTAAAAAGGAATTTTAATCTTTTCTTAATTATTAATTCCATTAATCTCTAAGTAAGATCATTTAACATTGCGTAATTTTGCCTTAAATTCAACGACACTTCATATATGGTGACAAAACGGTTTGTGTAATTGCTAATAATTTAAAATTCAAGCCATTTAATTAATTTAAGAATTTATGTTCATCTAAGCAGCTGAATTAACACATTAGTTTGAGAGAATTTATTTTAATTGCAAATAGAGGCTCGTTCCAAACTGTATTGTGAAAGTTACAGAGGGCAAAGAAATAAAGTTGGAAAAACCATAGCAATTAGCATGAATTTTGATTTTAATCTGTCGCCTTTAACCGGAATGGAAATATTCCCACCAATAGTTGTATAATGCAAAGAACATTGCGTAAACGGTATTTTAACCTTAAAATCTCCACAAGTTCTATCGAATTCTGTGATACAAACATATGTATATCGTAGGGTAAAATGCCTGCAAGAAAATTAAACTCAATCGATTACATTTTTTTGTTAAAATCACAAGCAGAAACATTTTTCTGATTTATCATATCTTCATGGATTTTTCCGACAACTAAAATTTTCGATTATAAAATGACAATTTCATATGGCGAAATCAGATTTCGATTTCACCGCGAAGCTCCTGGATAACAAAACATTCTGACCCCTACATTTATCAAGGGAGGCTGTCTGGAGTTATCTAAGCAGGTAAAAGATTCCCCGATTTATCGTATTTTCCCCCATTTACCATTCCATGATTTTGGCAATCCTATTTACGATTTTCTCCAACCCTCGTCGAATCAAATTTTCACAATATTTAGAAATATGTTTTTCATTTGTATTATTGTGTCAACGGATTTGTCAAAAACGAAAATGTTAAGAATTGTTGACAGATACGCTGATGAGAATCTCCTATTGTTAGTAAATTTATTAAAAAATAAAAGTAGTTTGATAAACTGTAATAAAAAAATTTCGTTTTCATTTTGATTTTGTAAAATTAGTCAAATTTGTGTCAAATTGCTTAATTTTAAACAAATGCACTAATGATTGTCAAAGATATTCTTCTTCTTTAAATTTGTACAAAATCTTAGAATCAAGAACTAGAAGGGCTGAAAACCGATTTCAGATTTTTTTAGCGCCACCACTAGAACGAACGATCACGGCAAAACTACATCAGCTGATGCGCGGCAAGAGTACAAAAAAACGACACGCGCAGAGTAGTGTATTTTTAAGGGACTTTCATATTATTTCTTTGCCTAAGATTGCTAAAGTAATATGGATTGGATAAAGATTGCTCTGTGATATGGATTAAAACAGAAAAATTTTTTGAGTTGAGGATTCTCGCCGATTGGATTTTTCTTAATAGTGAGTTGTCTAATATCGTTCGAAATATTGCACCTTAAATCGTACTTAATCTTTGTTCATTTTTTCCATCAGACCACGACACGACACGACTAACAACTGCATTTTTATTTCAACTTTTTTTTTATTTTGATTCATTGCAATTCGTAAAACCAACCAAACCCAAGACACGACAAACTTAACTTCTTGACGCCATCTCCTCCTCTGGTTTACACCAAATGAGTTATGTAAGGAACTCTATGGGAAGACAGTTAGATCTTATCTCTTCTTCTGATTCAAGTAACACTATAGTCGAAGCGACTTCTAGTAATTTATCCTCTATCGACAGTTTACATCCGCCCATTTTCATCTCTTCTTGCTACGATGGTTTTAATATTGTTGACCCAACGTAGATCAGTACGTTCTTGATTTTAAAAGGGCGGACTTCTCTGATCTTTCAAACAGGATCCTCTCAATCGATTTCCCATCCCTTTTTCATGATAACGATATCGACGATTGCGTTTCCGTGTTTTGTGATAGGATTTTCGTGTGTACCACTTAAACGGTTGAGATCATCCTGTCATACTCCCCCGTGGTATACTAGAGAACTACGGAGCGTTAATAATAAAAAAAAGGTTATGGAAAACGTACTTACGCTGTAGAAGCACGTCTGCTTATTGTGATTTCGTTTATTGTCATTGGAGACGGAGTTGGATCAATGTGTTGAGCGGCAAGACCAACATGCCATGGGTCCCGGGTTCGAGACCAGATGACCGTGAGCTTTTATTAAGAAATTAAAATAATCCACTCCGTCTCTGGGATGTTGTCTAGCTCGCAGCAATGCAAGCAAGACTCAAGTTTCCTCGCTTCCCTTACCCTAATTCCCTTCAGGCCAAAACCATGCTAACGCATCAAAGGGTTGTCCCCTAGGATTTGGCCACATCGTATAAAAAAAAATTTAAAAAAATAAAAAAATTACAGCTTTTAAGCTTTATCATCATCTTTATACAGGGAATACCTTGATAATGTTCGCGATAACTTACATAATAAACCTCGTACCATTTTTAAATTTGTAAATATGAAGAAGACAACTGATAATTATCCATCTGCAAAGTGGTACAATGGATCCTCTAGTTGCAGCACGCCCGATATAGCCGATAAATTCGCATTGTTTTTTGAGGGCGCCTTTTCATCAGGCAACTTTGTGCCTTCCCTGGAAGAGTTTGGTCATATCCAGGATCAACCCGCTGCCTCCATTGCTTTGCATATTATATCTCGTGATATTATTATAGATAGTATAAGGGAACTTAAAATGGACTTTTCTTCTGGTCCTGATGGTATTCCCCTGCATTCTTGAGATGCTGTTCTGACGCCTTACTCACTCCACTGGAACTCATCTTCAACAAATCTCTTCAGGCCGGTTGATTTCCTACGTTATGGAAGAACTCCTTTATAATTCCTGTTTATAAAAAGGGGTATATAAACATAATAACAAATTATAGGCCAATCGCGAAGCTTTCCTGTTGTCCATGCACCCCTGATTGTTGTGTGTTGGCGTGTTTTTGTTAACTTATGTTTTTTTGCATGCTGTTGTGGGAGCCTAATTCGCCTCAATATATTGTTATATTCTGGCGAATAGGTCAATTGATTCTAGGCTTCTGCCTGACAAGTGCGCCTTCTGAGTTAGAAAGGTTAATTCTATAACCTATTAATGACGCCAAAGAACATTTTCAGTAATCTGTTATTGAACTGTGGTGTCTGAAACCATAACTCGTTTTACAATAAAACAGCACAATCTGCCGACAAGAGGCAAAAAGTATACTTTGAATATTTGGAGTGGAGGGAGGTCGTGTGGCTACGAATCTATAATTATTATCCCTACTAATATTATAAATGAGTGTGTTTTTTTTACATTTTGATCGTTCGCCAGATTAAATGTTTCGTGACATCATACATATACCCAATGACATTCGCAGTATTAAGAAAGTGTTTTTTTAATGAAATGTTAATTATAATCATCAAATTTTTGAAAATTGGCTACGCCCAGACTTAGCCGCTGCGATTGCGAGGATTAAAAAAAATTAAAATCAGTTGATTGGACTTCGAGATTTTGGTGGGACAAGATCGGAAAAGATTTGTCGAAATATCTTCTAAAACAGGGGAGCAACAACTTCAAGAACAACTGAATAATTACTCAATTTTCAAACTAAAATTCAACGCACATAATTGTTAATGTTGAAAATTGGTTATAATATTGAATAATGCTATAATCTAATAAAATGGCTTTTTCAAAATAGAAGAGAACCTATAATTTCATCTGATGATGCCCTGCAAGGAAGCGTGACTCAACACCGGTCTCTAATTTAATAAATTTTTAATATTTTATTTCGGATATTTTTGAATGTGTATACATTGAGAAAATGCAAAAAAATTGAACCTTCACAGAGGCGTTCCCTTTAACTATCAAATAAAGCTAATTAAATGCGATTACTATAATCAACCTCGAAGGAACTTGAGCATCGCTGAAATAAAAGCTATAGTTACGTTATAGTTATAGCTATTTTAAACGGAAACAGTTTGGTTTTTGTAATATACTTGAGGACATGATTGGGCTTTGTGTTTTGGTTTATTCTATTGTTATAGTACTATGTAGAGAAAATTTTTTATGTTTTTAAGCTCCTCCTTTAATGGCCTCTCATATTGCGAGCAAAATTAAAAATCATTTTCGAGCGTCTAAAATCAAGATAATGAAATACATATGGGCTTGACGAAATATTTGACACGCCCATGATTAACGCAAACATGTATTAATCAAGCTCGCGCTAAAACCCTTACTATTTTCGGCTAGGACAATTTCAGAAAGTAGTAAGTCCCATGTTTTAAACATCAGTTGCGGTATAGCAGAGGCATGCATGTCCTCAACATTGGCTCAGGAACTACCACTGCCAATCGAGTTTCTGCATCAACATCTTGAACATACATATAACATGTTGAACAAAAAGTTTATATCGGAGTGGTAAGCTAAAAGTCGAGAAATTAAAAAATGCAAGACTGCAGGAGAAAAAGGATTTGATCCAAAGGAGGCTTGCAAGAAGTCTTGAAAAACAATACTATCGCCAGGAATCAATATTATTTTTGTTTTATTTATTTTTTCTTGTGTTTTGAAAACAGTTTTGTAGATTTTTATATTTTAAATTTAGCGAAAATGTTATAATTTATTTGTTATTGACATTAAATAATTTTTCTCTCTGGTTCCCTTCATCCCGTGTGGGACATAAGGCGTCTACTACAGCGATTCTCCAGCTGGTCCGGTTTTGCGTAAACTCCTACAACTGTTGCCACGATTTGTTGACCTGGGTAACTCCCCCTTCGACGGATCTTCTTCATGTGTTGCGCGGTAGTCCAATTCGGCGTCTTCCTTGGATCCCATGGGTATTCCAATCTAGAGCAAGCAGTATTGTATGAGGGGGGTATTTTAAAAAAAAAATTATTGTTTCATCCTATAGTACAGCTCTAATAGAGTATCCAGTTAAAATTGTTCGATTGGATTGCCGGAGATACAGTGCCTCGGGTCTCCCTCCATTCGATGCATTCCATATACAACAAAACAGTGTTAAAAGTTTAAACGCGTTTTTCTCATATTTAGCTTTTTCAAAGTCAGTGATCACTGTAACTCAAAAACTAATCATCCGAACCTTCTTAAATTTTTCACGCTTCTTTAATACATAAGTTTCGAGGTAACAGCGTCGAGATTTTGTATTTTTTCATTATTATAATTAATTTTACAACAACAAATTCGCCGATTTTTATCAATAAATTTTCGTAAATTCAAAAAACTCATCTCTTTTTACTTCTAAGAATTGAAAAATCAATAAAATAAATGAAATCTCCACGTTGTTACCTCGAGAAACTCATAAACTAACGAAATCTTTTTGGTTTTTTGTCAACAGATGATCCAGTAATGAGTTATTATGATCACAAGCAATATTTTTTTTTGTGTATACGAAGATTTCCTGTCCGTCACATATTTGACATATTTTTACCCAAAAATTGAACAGAAGACTCTTGAAATGTTGTACATACTATTTTGTTCTTTTTTCTAACATGGTTGGCGTGTGAAAAAAGCCAAACATTTTTCAACCTGTACAACTATAGTTATCGTTGTGCATAGCCATGTTTTTTTTTTTTTTTTTTGGAAAAAAAACATTTTAAAATATGACGAGTGTTAAACAAAAATATTTGTTTTGGCATGATTTTTTTCTATTTAGAGGGCTCGGAAATACTAATTTAAAAAAATTCCTAGGTGCAACGATGCCACTGTGTTATAAAAAAAAGTTTTAAAAATTAAACATTTGCAATGGAGAAAAGTCGTTTCGAGAAAAACGCGATTAAACGTTTAAGGACAGAAATAGAAGTTTCAAGCAAATATTATTATGTAGTAAGCGTCGCGTCGCATGAAAAACTATAATTTTCCTATTTACAAAACTTAAGACGTACTTTTCCCGTCGTCGGAATTCACACAATTCCACTTACTTTCCTGTTAGCATCAGAGTGCACCCTTCGAGCTTTGATATAAGAAAAAAAGAAGAAAAATCTCAAATTGTACACATCAATTAGACTTTGAAAGCAATTGCAATTCAGTTGAAAATTTATGTACCGATGAATAAGAATAAAGATGCAGACTATTTGCAGACCTAATTTGAAATCCATTGTCTCGGACGTGATTGTCATCATCGGTAATGATTTAAAAGGGTAACGATCTGTGGTACCATTGAATCTGATTTAATTATTCCGGTATAAAAAGGATTCACTTTGTTGTATACTTATTCGTCTTAGACGTGATTCATCGATTTTCTTGCCAAAGTATGCAGTAGCAGGTGCTTATTTTATTTTTTCTGTATTGCTGGAATAATTATTAAAAAAAGCGTTTTAACGATTCAATACTTAAAATTTTAATTATTGTGTTCGAATCTTAGAATATAAAACAAATAGGAAGAGCTGATACGTATAAAATTCCTGTACATGAGCGTTACTCTTCGTGGTACTCAAAGGGTATTAATAGAACGAGACGTAACTACTTTTGGTGGAGGAGACAGAATGATAAGTGTTTCAATTTTAATTCGGGCGAAAAATTTTCAAGCGTTTTTAGTGTTGTTGATCCACAACAAATGCCATTTAACATCCTGCCCGGCAGAACTGAGAATCAGATTGACCATATTGCTGTTTCGAAAAGTTGAAGAAAGTGTCTTTCCGACGTAAGGTCTAAGCGCGGTGCCGATATTGGCAGCGATTACCATTTTGTAACGAATAGAGAACAGAGGAGGACCATGGATCAGTGACGCCACATGGAAGAGAAAAGTAAGCAGATTAAAGATCGCATAAATTTTGCTACCGACGTGCAGGTCGACAACGTCGCAGAACTGCACACCAATCTCTACAGAAAGACGTCCAAAGAAATGTAAGACGTGACAAGCACAACTACAACAACGCTCTAGCAGTAAAGGCAGAAGAAGAGGCCTACCGCAATGATAAAACTAGAAGGAAAGACTCTTACATCTGAACATCCTGTAAAAGATACTATTGGAATCCTTCTTGCAACGGAGGAACGACAACTGTGGAAGCGGAGAGAATATTTATTTGAAGTCCTAAACAACACCTTTTTACCGGCGAATACCTGTTCACACGAGTCTGAACATGCGTCATCTGCCGCCAATATTAACATCACAACTCCGGCAAGATTCGAGCTGGCAGAATCAATTAAGTCGATGGACCTCGGTAAGACCCCAAGGATTGATGGAATACCAGTGGAACTACTGAATGCATCAATTAAGTCGATGGACCTCGGTAAGACCCAAGGATTGGTGGAATACCAGTGGAACTACTGAATGCAGATTCCATTCCTGCATTTGATATTCTCCACCCCGTAAACCAGGAATTTTGGGAAACCGAGACCTATCCCACTGAATGGTAAACAGGCGTAATTTTGAAGGTTTCAGAAAAAGAAGACTTCAGGAGTTGTAGTAATTGATGCGGTATCTGTCTTTTCACTGCAGTCTCCAAATTGATGACCTGCAGCGATCACATCAACAACTTCCGCATTATAATCGAGCAATCCGCCGTTCATCCTATATCGCCGATTTTGAGAAGGCATTTGACAGCGTTGATCGCGAGTATGTATGAGCATCCCAGAAAAAATTATCACCATCAAAGGAGTCCTACTCAGGAGCTCGACTTCACGTCCTACATAAGGGAAAACGGTCGGAGCGCTGAATGGAGTGAGACAAGGATGTACACCTGGCACCTTTGCTTTTCCTGATTGTCATTAATAACATATTTTACAGCGCCCTAGATGACCACCCATTGCGAGATGACCACCTTAAGCCGACGATGTGTCTCCTATCTAACAACCAATGTCATTCAGCCCTAATGTTCGAAGCCTTGAGCATAGAAGATAGCAAAGCAGGGCTTAACATCAATGCTGGTAAAACCAAACTTATGAACTTGGTCTACAGAAGACTAATAAAATTTATCCTGAAGAGCAGCAAATAAAGAAAGTGGATAAATTTTGCTATCTCGAAAACATAGTTACACCAGACGGCGGGGTGAAGCTGATATACAGGCTTGCATGAATAAGGCATTTAATACTCTTGTTGAGATCTGGCTCAATAACAAAATCTTCAGGTGCACAAAACTCCGGATTTTAGAATCGAACTTAACATCTGTTCTGTTAAAAATGGCCTGTAAAATATCCTCTAAGCTACAAGCTAAATTTGTAAACCCGTATCTTCGGCGCATCATTGGCTGGAGGTCATTACCAACGAAGACCTTCAGTATTCGCAAGCGAAAGTTGCAATGGTTTAACCACACACTAAGAAAAGAACCAAACAACATCGCACAACAGGCTGTAGACTGGAAACCACACGCTACACAAGGAAGACGCCGAATTAGACGAGCGCGCAACACATGGAGAAGATCCGTAGAGAAGGAAGGTACCTAGATCAACAAATCGTGGCCACAGAAGGTGGCAGAACCGGACCAGGTAGAGAGTCGGTGTAGTGGACGTCCTACGCGTAACAAGGGCAGAGAACTCAGAGGATTATTCCAAAAGCATACAATGAGCAAATACTGGAATATTCGGTAATTTATACCACATCCAAGGGTAATTGGAATGTTCTTGGTTGTAATCTAGACTAACCACCAAAACTTTACAAACATTGTTTTTGATGAACACATTCGGGAACGACGAGAAGTCGGGAGATGGTGGTTAAAGTGAAATTACGTCTACCCAAATTTTAGTTTTTATTGTTGTTTGTCCCAACAGATCATGGAAAATTCGGATAGATTTCTTTCCGACAACTCTCACAGCTGAACAAAAACGAATATAATTATTTGTGGGCAACTAGTAGAAGTTAGAAATAGTAGAAGTTCAAACAAGAGTGAGTTTTAGAAAGCGGAAATAAAATAAAAGAAAATCCAGCAGTTGAGTTAAAAACATCCATGAGAAAAAGAGCTCTTCTGTGCATTCAAAATGACGGAGGACAGAGCCACTTATGTTGGTGTACATTTGGTCATGTAACTTTAGAAATGTAAAAGATTTGTGTGTGTTTTAAATTTATTTTGAAAGAAAACACATTTGCCACTATTTTAAACACAAAAATTCAAAAAATTATATAATCTCCAAATTATCTCCATTTGAAATGCAAAAATAGATTTTTTTTCTTTTTCACAAAATTTGAGTTTGAAAATCCATTAGGGTAACAAAAAAAATTACAGTTTTAACACCATTGTGTTACTTGTCAACTGAGATAATAAGAATAACATTTATCACACTTAAACTGTAGAAAATATGCGTTAAAATCTAAGACTGGTTAATTGCATCGTAAAAAAATGTCAAACTCGTATAGTTTGGAAGGGAGAACTAGACCCCCGCCCATATATTTTTTGCTTCTCGCCTATATTTTTGCACACGACCTAAGGAACACCCTGTATATTTATTTAAAGTATGTGTTACAGAATACAGAATCTTTTCTTACCCTTGCAATTTTTACCCACTTCGAGTTTTTACCTTCTTCGCCTTGTAACTGTCTCTTTGGCGATTGGCTTCAGTTTATTGCGCTCTCGTCTCGTACAATGAAAAAGATATGTTCGGAAAGGACCCGGGGTGAAACAGGAAACACGGAATGGAATAAGCGGAATATTCGAATAATTCGAAAGTTTCGAAATATCGGAATGAATAAAGAAGAGCGACCTTTTTCAGAAAAATATGGATCTTCGAATTGATGCTTGCAAGCACAGATGTGGTGATGTTATCTTTCCCGTATAATTGTTTTTTGTATTTTATTCAAAGGCGACTTTTGGTAAGCACTTTATACACTGTAAAGCTAGACTACTTTTTATTTCACCAATTATTTTTTCTTTATGCAAAATTTTCCTTAGTTGATATCTTAAGAAATATTTCTAACAAAGTACGCCAACTTACAATAATATGAATATAATATGCTCACTAGCTTAGGTATATCTGGTTTAGCTGAGCCGAGATCTTCTTCGTAACTGTGTAAATGATAAAATAAGGAAGAAACCTAGGCGCTTGGGTCTGATTCGCAGTTCACTGCTGTTTTAAATATGGTAGACCAGTACAAGTGAAAGAAGTACCACGCAAAAAATTCGTGTTATAAACTAAAGTCAAGAGGAGACCGGATGTAAACTTACCGTCTCCGCATGTAAAAATCGCCTTAGGATATTTATTCCATTTTAAATATAATTTTGGCACTTAAGGCCGTAACTCCTAGCGGGGATATTTGGGGGCCTTGAGCACCTTCAATCATATACTCATGCATTGTTCAAGCCGCATTTCGTATAACAGAAAAAGCTGAAGTAATATAACAAGCTTAATTGGTCATATAACTAACAGTGCCCATGCGTCGAAATTGTCAGATGGAAATGTATAGTCTTAGTAATCTGTGTAAAGAGAAATGAAAATTTTAATCCGTGACTTGAATCTATTAGTTCTGCTTAGCAATCGAAAAATTAAGAAATAATTATACTACCTATACTACGAACCAGCATCTTTGACACATACCCTTTATCGTTCATTTAACCGATTAGGCTACTTATGGTGGGGGTTATGCATATTTAGTGTTATCAAGTTTTATTACCTCTTTTAACAACTAACTTAATTTTAGAATTAATACGCTTTAAAAGGTTAAACATAATGTGTAACCAATATATTAATTTAATCGAAATAATAAAGCTCTGAATTATTTCAATATACAACTAATTCTGCAAACCATTCCAAGCTGAGGTGAACCATGTTCCACGGTTAATTAAAGTCATCGGTACACAATTCCGAACTGAAGAATTTGTTACGCTTTAATCGGTTTTGCTTCCTTCCGAAAAAGAAAAGGCAAATTTGCAGTTTCCTGCGAGATATGAATATTGATATGTGTACATATTTTTGAAAACCTTTTATATTTTAAATCGACTTCCTTTTTGGAGTACGAATTAAAGTAGTGAGTATTTACATATATTTGAAATCGATAAGCTTCCATGAATAATTTTACTCATTTTTCCAAAGCTAAATTGTGCCGTATCAAGGATATCAGGATACTGCAGTTTTCACATTATTGTGCACTCCCTAAGTATAGGGGGACAAAAATTAGCTTTATTCAAATGCAAACCTTTGTCGTGCTGCAGCCCAGTATAATATAGGATCCTTCCTTGTGCCGATAATTTTAAGGAAGTGGAAAAGATAAATTTTAAAGGCGATATACACACGAACACTAAGCATTACAGATTGAAGCATTTGTATACTGCTTTCGACTTTGGAAGGTAATAAAACGTTGGCAGGTAACTCTTTACTCTTCGTACAATTAAGTAAAGTTAATTAAATTAGTGCTGACATTACTTATTCTCTTACCTAGAATTAGAATTGACTTTTTGCTACCCTGTCAACTAATAAAAGCACATGGATTGAAATTTATTAAGATTACTTGCTCCCAAGAGTGTAATAAGCTCGACATACAGAGAAATTTGTTTTGTCACAGAACGTGCGTGTTCACAGTAATTGAGTTTCTTATTCCAATAACAAAACTGGACAGCTAGAAGCAAATAAAAATAAAATTCCTTATTAACCACCAAAAAGACGTTCTTAGAAGCAAAACTTCATCCTGTTATAACTAGACGCTGTTAATGACCTAGATTAATTTTCTTGGCGTGCTACGACCACGTGGATTCATTTATTCCGACATCACTTTCTTATTGTATATAATTATGCTGTAATCGAACCAAAAAGAAATGTTTCCGTCAATCAAAATCAATAGTGCCTTACTTCAAACTTTAGTTCCTAAAACCGTTTACTTACATATGTACTTGTTTTTAGATATTTCAAACGTTAAGCAATTTATTACAATAATAATTTGTGTGAATATAACCAGGATAAAACCAGGTGAGAAAAAAAATGATGATGTCAATCAAAACGCTGATATCCTGCAAAAATTACCACGCTAGACATTAAGAACGCAACCAACTGCCTATCAAATTTAAGGAAGAATACGAAAAATTTCCAAAATGATTTTCTGACGTCTATCATAATGAAATCCCTTTCTGAAACGTCACTCCAAATTCTGTACAAGAAATGACAGGGAAAATTTTAATGTATAACGGTAGAATTTAACTTCGAAAATCAATTTCAGTTTCAATAAACAGAAACAATAGAAGAATGACTTTCGGGGTGGGGGTGGGGTGGGATCAAGAAATAAAAATAAAAGAGTAATGTGCATACCATGAAAAACTGAAATTTATGAATCACCCTGTAACTTCCAAACGGTTGAGTTTGCCTCCTTCCTGCGGTACAATTTGTTGTTTGTCTACTTGAGATCTATGACCCCACTCATTTTGGCACGTCAGAACTGAAACACCCTGTATGTAGTCGAGAAATTCCTAATTTTAGGTCAGTCGGATTTTCGTTGCGCTCACAATTTTTTTTCAAATATTATCAATTAATTGAAATAAAAAAAAATTAATTTTGAACAATGAAAAAATATCTTTATTGATTTGATAAACTAAATTTTTTTCTCAGAGGAGACGGGTCCGCTGTAGTTCTTGGCCTAAAGCAAAGTTTCAGTCAGAACCGTACCAATGTTTTAGTAAAGAAACGTTAAATGTATTCAACTTCGTTCACAGTAAAGTAGCGAAAAATATAATTCAATGGAACTTGGTGGTTGCGAAAATCGATTAGATTATTTTACTCAAAGAACCAGTCGAATTCATTTTTATACCCTGCAATGTTAAAACATATTTCCGGAACCGCTTTAAAGTAAACCTAATATTCAATTTAAATTATTACTTAACCCACTCTAACGGGGGACGTCTGTGGAAATACTTACTAATTTCTAAAACTATCATGACTATTATTAAACAAATGGATTGAGAGCTCGTGTATTGTTTAAAAATTCCCTTAAAACGTAGTGTTTACAGAAATTCCTGTAAGGTAAGAAGAGGTAAGTCCAACAGAGTTATATTATAGAGTATACCTTTTAAAAAAGGGTGTTTCTATTCATTATATTTACATTTAATAAAAAAATAAACACAGACTTAATTCGAATTTTATTATCCAAAAAGAACAAGAGTTGATCATAATATAGGAATTAGTTAAAAACGTTTTATGATAAATTTTTACTCTTAAGAATATATATGAAAAACCGAAAACTTCTCATACTTTTAAGCAAGATATTACAAAAGAAAGTTAAAAACCAAAATCGGAAAACAAAACTTGAATTTGACTCTTACCTAAACATTATACAAAAACTGAAGTTAATCTACTAAAAATAATTATACCAACCTAGAGGCACATACAGATGTTTTAAATTAAAAGTCGTCTTACTTCAAAATTACATTCCGTTCATCCCCTATATCGCTACAATTCATTAATTTAAAGTATTTTTACATTACATATTTAATTAAATTCTTCAATGGCAGTTTAGACGGCTACAATACACTGAAGAAGTAAGTAAGCAATTTTAATTAAATTTCGAACAAAATTCGAAGGGATCTTTCGTTAGAACTTACAACAACTGAAATTAGAGCCAATGAAATTTCGTTTATTTTTCAAAACTTTTTATTCGAAATTTCGGTTTTGTTCAATGATTTACAAAACGGTGGAATATTTGCGATTGATGTAGGCCTTTGTGTGGTAATTGGAAGCCTTAATGGAAGCAACAAGGGTCTGAACCAGGTGCACGTCCTTATGTTTAGTCCTGCACAAGTCCGGTAATCTTCCACTGGGGGTCCTACTTTGTTGAAGTTGAAAATAACACAATATTTAGGAATTTTTTTGAAAAGAACTATTGAAGAAAGATAATAAATATATTTTTTTACATTTTTTGAAATAGAATATTGCTGAATATCTCAATACTACGTCGACTAAAATTTGTTGATGGTGGGATGGTGGATGTTTTTAAAGGGACATTAAACAGCATTGATTTTTGGATTTTAAAACTTAACACTATTTTTCTGCCCAAGCGTGGATCATAGAAATGCCATTGTTTAATTTTTTTATGATGTAGCCAAGCCCAGCAGACAACCATATGATTCGTTAACTTCCGGCTTTGACCGGAAGGGAATTAGGGTAAGGGGAACTGGGGAACATGTATGCCTTGTTTTTGTATTGCTGCGAGCGAGACAACTACTCAGAGGCGAAGTGAATTTTTTAATTTTCTTTTTAAAACTCACAGTGAGACCGAGGCTGATTTCGGTAGAGTTCCCATAGTAGAATCAAAAGAGTACGCGCAATCAAGAGGGCTATCGTCGTCGAATCTACGAGTAGGATGGTGAGTGAGAGATGAAAGGTCCGTGATAATTAGAAGAAATAAAGTCTGGTGAAAGAACTGAACCCTGAGGAACACCGGCGTTTATTTCGTGGGGATCAGATGTTATTGAAGACCGAATGCTTGAATTTTGGGTAGAAGAACAGCATACCAGACTCTATCAACGACCTTTGAAATATCAAAAGCGACAATTTCCTTCCGACGCCAAAGACTTATGGAGACAATGAAGTTGATCGGCCAGTGTGGAAACCGTACTGGCAGTCCTTGATAACTTGGTTACCTTCTAGATATTTCATCAACTGAGAGTTGATGACCGATTCACCGAAGTGAGTGCGATTGATCTTTAGTTTGAGGGGTCGCATACAAACGGGAACGCTCCTATTAAGTATATATATAAGAGTTTGCGCAGAGATTTTATACGCGCAACATTTTAAAACAAGAGCAAGTAACTATCAGTTCCAGCAGTTTTGGACACGTCGAGTTAAGAAAGTACCCTTAAAACTTCACAAGTCCAACAGTGTAGCATCTTTTGCTTGCTAGTGCACTGCGATGAATCTTAAACCATAGGATGTTCATAATATATTCGGTGCTATGGTTAAGGTCTCTCATGGAAAAGTAATCGGAATAGTCCCGCTCTCTGAGATCTTTATAAAGTCCAGCTCAATCAGCAATTTTAAATGACACACTAATCTTTTGGTGGAATCTTGATAAGTGGTTATTAGAGAAGAGGTGAAAAATTGGGCGAAGATTAAACAAATTGAATTGCCAAGTGGAGCCGAGTATTTGTCTGGATGCAATGTCAGAGATACCTGATTTTAAAACAAGTAATGGACAGCTCAAACATTTTAAACATGATTGCGTGAGAAATTTAATTTATACAGACTAGAAAACTTCATGATATTTTTAATCTCATTGATATTGAAAATATCATGTATTTTTTCCCTTATCGCATTATTTTTTTAAAGGTTTTCCTGATAAGACAATGATAAATGACTTTTAAGGGTGGTCGTTGTAGTGGTGGAAAAAACAGCAGGTGTTTAGTTCTTTCCATTGTATTATGAGAATAATAAAAATACATGATTATAAACCAGATATTTTAAGTGGATAAGAAAAGTAGATAGAATTATGACATCACAAAAACGTAAAATTCTTCTGTTCCCTCCCTTCGCCGGGCTAAAGGCAACTTCACATACAACAACGAAGGAATCTTCTTGAAGTAATGCTTATAGCTGACAGGTAAAAATGTAAAGAAATTGCTTCAAGAAAGTTGGCTTTAACTAATAAACACTGTAGAAGCTTGGAAAGATATAACAGAAAAGAAGAGTTTTCCCTCGAAAGCCTTTCTTTCGAATTATGTTGCAGTTGGTGATAATTTTGCACTATGTGGTGTTCTTACAGATTTCGGTATAATAGCGAAAGACTACTAGAAAATGGTCAAAATCAATTACAAAATCACGGCACAAATAACAAAGCAAGTCTATTTCCACAATTAGATATTTCTTAGAATATTATTTCTCAGGGATTAATGATAAAAATGTTGAAGCAAATTTTCGCTACGTTCGATATCTGTGGTCACTGTTCCTTACATTCGCATTAGAGTTATCTGGCTTTCAATTACAAAGTTGTAGAGAACTATGGTAGCGATTTGGTGGAAGCTAAAAAAGAGGATAGGAAAGTTAAAAAAGCAGCTATAAGGTGCAATTGAGTTGAATTATTAATTTAAACCAATGCCTTTTAAGGAAAATATTTTATAACTACCTTATGCTGTATATGGTTAGCTAATATTTAGTTATGGTTAGAATATGAAAGTTCGATAAAACAACAGTGAAGGAATTAAAAATAGAACCAAGAAATTGACATTTTGTTAAAAATTAATAAAACTTAAAAGAAAAAAAGTGATAAATTTTTATAACCAGTAGTAATCATCCTTTACTATCAACACAAGTGTAAATTACGGTATTTTGTCTAAGAGCTTAATTAGAATACATCAAGCCACATGTGGGAAAAGAATAACGTTTACTTTTGGGGGTGAGAAAGTTTTTAACGGAAATGGGAATATAGTACTCTGTTGTAAGTACGATGTGATTTAAATAATTAAGAAATTTCAAGTACTCTTTTCTTTGGAGGCCTTGATCTCTTTACTATCGTAATTTTCAGCAGGCCGCTGATCAGAGTTTAATTCCATCTGTTAAGCATGTCGTCGATGAAGTAAGTGATATGTTAAATTGTCAGTCTTCCATCCCGGAGGTCAAAGTTTGAACTTTCGGCGACCCCTTTCTGTTTTTTGCTGACAAGAGATTATGATTAAAAGACCATTGGAGGTTGCAGAGTAATGTCTGTTGTGTGGAATCCACCTTAAATTGTAGGTCTACTTGCAAAAGTTCTTTCAAATCAGATGAAGTCCTTCTTCCGCCCCAAGTCACACAAGAGAGAAGCATGATGGGGTATAAGTTATGATATGGAGCTATATTGCGGGAAGTTTTTTAGAAAACATCGTTTAAATACAAGGAAATCTAAGCAAGAAATATTAGAAGTAGATATAGAAGCAATATGTTATACCTTTTGGAAGAGCAGTTGTGGTGAATGATTCGTTTTCAACAAGATAATAATATTAAAAAAAACTTCATAAACTTCCTAAAGCAAATGCAATTGGAAAGCTTAAAATGATCTTTTGTCCTCCGCAGTCACTAGACTTGAATTCCATAGAGCTTGTGTGGGATGACCTCGACCTAAATGTTCGTAAGACTAACATCACAACCAGATCTTTGAGAACATTCAGCACGAAGAAATATTAAAAAAAACTTCTAAATAGAATGCCACGAATATACAAAGCAATCATCAAAAATATAGGTTTGCCACGTTTTTTTCATTATTAGCTGAAATGCAATTAAAAATTTTTCATATGATGATTTCATGTAACAAATTCAAAAACCTATAAAAATATTGCAAAAAATAGTAAACTAAATTACAAGTAATCATTTCGAAGAAAGCTTTTTCTGAATCATCAATATTTTATTACCTATCTTTCCTCACTTCTTATTGCCAACCATTGGTAGGCCTATCCATTCCGTGTGGGCACGCAAGGAACTTCCAGAATAGGTTTTAATGTGTAAAATCCATTCCGCTTCTTTTATTACCTATAATTACTGTTCTAATTACAAAAAAAAGGAATGCTTGCAATACAAAGTTGTACAAAGTAGATAATGTTCGCAAACAAAATAAATTTCCACACATATTTCATGTAACACGTGGGAAGCACTTATTTTTAAATTGTAAATAGGTAAATACTTATTCGGTAAACTTGTGCACAGAATGATTAAGTATACATATGTATAGTTGCTAACAGTAAAAGTGAAACCACAAAAAGTAAATATCGCTGAATTAAATGAATAGTGACAATGAAGTAGTGATAGCAGCTGATTTCTAAATGTATACCCTACATAAAAAAAACCTAAGCGTCGCCTTTTCCAGGTTATATTGTAGATATTTTCAGGAATTTATGTGGCTCCATGAAATAAATCCCTAACGAAAAAAAAAATTATTTATAATTAAACCCGGGAAATCTTTCTTTAGAAAATTAATCCACAATTTCAATGAAAAAACTCCGGAAATTTTGACAATTTTATTTTTCTGGGAACGTTTTCATTACAAGACTTGGGAAGATATACTATTATGTCTGTTTCTTTACCAAAATTTGGGATGCCTCGAGTGCAAGAATTTTCACGAACTTATCCATTTTCTGTTTCATTACTTTCTTTCAAAGGCGAAATGAGGAGAATTATTCTAATCTGACCACTTCCACACACCATACCTGAACAATTCAGCTTGTGGACATCTGCAATTTTTCTTGCATGAGTGTCAGATTCGAAATTCTTTACAAAAACTTCTTTCATCTTTGACCGCAAAAAAGTGGGAAAATCAAAGTGATTACATTTATGACGATTGATTAATGAAATTTAAGCGTATTAAGAGTGTACAGATAAAATAACTGTCAAATATATTTTGATCAATCTGTACACTTCGATAAATTTTGAATAGTGTGAAACACAAACACTTTAAAAAATATAGTAATCATTCAATCATTGACAATAGAATACTGTACTATATACAGAGAAAATTATAAACTACCTATCTATGTATTGATTGTAAAAAAAATTTAAATGAATAATTTAGTCTACCCAGAACAACCTAACTGGAAACATTACTAATAAATTAAAAAACATAAAAGTTTAAATTAATTAAAATAAAAATATTTTTTTTTAGATCCAAATAAAATGTAAGGTAGAGTCGCCAAATTTCGTCCCCAAAGTCGTGAGTACAGACAGAAATTCGAAAATCAGAAAAAGGGTTCAAGGTAAGTTTTTCATTTAAATATTCTCTGATTCCATAAAATATTGAGATAACTGACTTATTGATACAATTTTATTGTCAAAGTTAACTATTAATATCTCAGATGTTAATCGATTAAGTAAAATTTTCAGGTTATGTCACGTTTTTTGCTTAAATGGATGCGACAAAATAAATAGAAATTTCCTAGTATCGTCCCCCTACGTGAACCTAATATCGTCCCCGGGACGGTATTAGGATCTATCGTATAGTGGACACAACGGTCATGTCACTTCATTTTGCATGTAACTTGAGAAAGTTTTTTTTTTATTTTTTAGATGCCGAAACGAAAACTATGGGATGCTGCACTATTTGTATGGAGAATTAGAAGTACCTACCTACCTAATTCACGTACTGATTATTGTGATCTCAATATCGTCCCCGGGACGTAATTAGGAGCCCAAAATATATTTTCATAATTTGAGTATTTTTGTTAAAGCTATTTTATAACTTTTTCTAACAATGTTAAACCATTTTCGATTATTTTTAAGAATAAAGGAATATTGAACTTAACGTTTGATGTTTCATTTATTACTGTAGTATTTATTTTTATTTTTTTAGATTTGTTTTACAAAAAAGGGACGATATTTGGCGACTCTACCTTATCTAAAGTATTTACAGATACAAAAAAAGTTCTAGGATATGGAACTTCTCAAATGACTACGCACTCCTAAATTATTACCGACCAAGGTCCCCATTCATCCTATACAACCCTCATTGACAAGCAAAGAGTACACTGCCAAACCCACTAGAGGACATCCCTTTGGATAATCTTGGGGGAATGTTTTGCCAATACGATGGAGCACCAACGTATTCTGGTATCATTGTAAAGGCAATACTGAATCAAAAATTTCCTAACTGCTGGCTTGGACTAGGTGCACCGATTCCTTGGCCTGCTAAATCTCCAGATCTTACTCCAATACTGTGTATTACTAACAATACAGTGGATTTAATTAGAACAATTAGGAATGCAGAGACGAAAATACGCCTTAAACAGGGAGGTTATTAACATGCATCGAAAGTGGCACAGTACATTTTGAATAGCTTTTGTAACATTCTAAAATTAATTGTAATAAGTTTCGAATTCAATAAAAAGCATTTCAGAACCTTAAACTACCTGAAAATGTTGCCCCTTTTAGAAAGATTAAAAGATGGGCAATTTAAAAAAAATAAAAATAAGGTGTATCGAAAAACATTATTTTCGCTTTTGGAAGGTACTGTACATGCAATGGTACGAGTTAGATCAACATTGTTGACAATTTTTGAAAGGTCATTCGGAAAGTAGTTATTTTGGCGTTTGTGTGATATCACTTTGTTGGTTGGTTGGTTGGTTGGTTTAAGTGGTGAGCGTGGCCATCATGGTAACATTTCAAGTAGCACTATTATAGCGCCATTTTGACGCCACACCCAGTAAGACCCGGTTTTTTGTTGGACTCAGTTCACTCGCAACCCTGATTCTTATCTGAAATCATGGTTGAAGTCGGCTGAGATTATTATGGGAAAAAGGAACTAAAGCCAACTGGAGGAATTTAAGACACTGACTATTTCCTTAATTTTTACCCCCAAGATTGCCTTCATGTTTTCAAAGAAATATTCCCCCACAATCCTCCTTCTGACTCTGGCAAGAGCTGGACATTTAGGTCAATAATGGTTTCTTTTTCGTTCACATCGTCGGAACTGTGACAGTGTGTATTGTAAATGGCGGCCAGCCTAGCTGCATGCTCGCCTAAAAGATATTGGCCCGTGCAGACCGCAGTGATTTTTGCGATGACAGCTCTCGGTCTGTCGAGCAGTTTGGATGTCCGAATTTTATTATAATATTGCCACGTTGCCCTTTATATGCTTTATGCTTTTAGAGCGTACCATCCGACATTTGTCAGCACCAAGGAATGCAGAAAGAATTCGCACTCAGGGAAACCTTGTGTGATACGAATATCTTCAACATGGCCACGTTGTATAGCTGTGCCCTCTCTGGCAAGTTTGTCGGCGATCTCGTTCTCTACAATGTTCCTATGTCTGAGAACCCCGTACTATTGAGTAAATCAAAAGTTAAAAATCAAATCATGATGTGCAGATCGTGAAAATTGCAAATTTATGAATCACCCTGTAACTTCAAAACGGTTAAGATTAACACCCATCCCCTTTAAAGTTTTTTTTAATTTAGGTAAGATTTACCACCCCACTCTCAAAGAAAATCTAAGCTTCAAATCTCTGTCAAGAGATGTCTCCGCCGCATCCTTAACATCTATTGTTATTACGAACGAAAACCTATAGGCAATGATGGGATAGATATCCGTGTTCGAAGACGAAAGTGGCAATAGATGGGCTATATATTGAGAAAAGAAGCAAACAGAATTGCTCAACAGGCTTTATTTCGGAACCCGCACATTACCAAATCAAGGTGCCGAGTTGGACGACTGCGCAACAAGTGGATATGATCGTTAGAGACGTAAGAAATCCAGATCAAAAAATCATAGTATACATTGAAGGCCTTAGTGCAGAACCGTAGCATCCGGAGTAGTGTCGGTGTTAACGGAACCGGCGTTTGTATTGTTTGTTCACAAGCCTTACATTTTGTATTGGCAAAAGATCAATGGTGCCTTTTCTCTATATCATCACACAATCGCAAATTAAGTAGATACGATCCGAGTAATTTGCCCTTGTGTTTGTCCAGTTTCCACGAAAGTCACTATATGGTAAGGGGATAGATACCTCAATTTATAACCAACTAACGTCCAACTAGTAAAAAAAATCATTCGATTCATATGACTATTAGTTTTACTTCCA
Organism: Leptarthrus brevirostris; assembly: GCA_964036015.1. Lineage (NCBI taxonomy): Eukaryota > Metazoa > Arthropoda > Insecta > Diptera > Asilidae > Leptarthrus > Leptarthrus brevirostris. The sequence continues at coordinate 100,088,567 of OZ038373.1, forward strand.
TTCAACACCTCTAGGGGTTGCGCGTGCGGACGAGTGCCAGAGCGGAGCGAAGGTTAAAGTGGAAGCGAAAGATCGCGAGATAAATTTTTTATCATTTTTGATAGATAACTTTTTATTGTACAAGTAAGTAAAAAGTGGTTTTTTGTGTAATACTATTTTAAATGTTATTTTTATTGTCAAGGGCATCTATCCCAACGGAAAAGGATAGTCGCGCCGAATTTGTGAGGTATAGATACCCTTAATTGCACATATCCCTATATAACTAATGTCATCTTTATGATCAATATTCACAAACTTGTATGCAATAAAATATTTAATTTTCTATTCTAAATTTACATTTGTTACAGAAATTCATAATGCTTATGATATCCATTGTAACTTGGAATAGTTATAAAGTATTTAAGTTTTTTAACTAAACGCTCATTAAAATTATTAATGATCTCATTGCAAGAAGACAGACTATTATTTTCTGTAATACTAAAGACACCTGCAGATTAATTTTAAAAATTTCGGAACTTTTAGTAGAAAACGACCATATGTCGCTGGCGGTCTTGATGGAAAGCCAACAAGTTAGCCATACTATACGTATATATTCTCTAGGTACTTCGGAATAATCTGGGGAGATATAAGTTTAAGTGGACGAGGTCCTCTGTACATTGTACCTTGAGGAAAGACCAGTATATTTGAAAGACACAAGAACATACTTTACGCTTTTTGAAAGATTTTCCGGTAACTGGAGATCGATACATCGTCAAGCAGTGCACCATGCTACACTGCAAAACTAGTCAAAAATTTCATCACTTCCGAGAAATTTGAACTTAACGGCATTGAAAACGTTAACTGTCATACGTTTTCAATGCCGTTAAGGTCTGATTAAAATTTAAGGTATATTCAATAGAGAAGGAAGGATATATAGGAAAATATGCAAGCCACTATAGATTGTATTATGGCATGTATCGAAAGTAGGCTAAAAATGAGAGAAGTATTGCGAAATAATAGAAATGTAGTAAATAAATCAGACTTCAGAATTAAAACTATGACTTTTAATTAACATTTTTTTTTAAACGATGTGGTGAAATCCTAGGGGACAACCCTTTGATGCGTTAGCATGGTTTTGACCAGAAGGGAATTAAGGTAAGGGAAGTGAGGAAACTTGAGTCTTGTTTTTGCATTGCTGCGAGCTAGACAACAGCCCAGAGACGAAGTGGATTATTTTAATTTCTTAATAAAAGCTCGCGGGGTCGTCTGGTCTCGAACCCGGGACCCATGGCATGTTGGTCTTGCCGCTCAACGTATTGATCCAACTTGTTTTGGGGAAAACAATTGAATTTTTCTAGGTTTTTGGAAATTTTGACAGCTGACGTTTCGCAGACTGCAAATGGGTTGATACGTGAAAATCCATGTTGTTAAAAGGGAGACCTTTATAATATAAGTTAAATTTAAAGTCTCTAACTTATTACGTATTAGAAGACTGAGAAATGGACGAAAAGACATTGCAGCGACATAATAGTATTCCCTTAGGCCCTTTGGTTACGCAACTTTAAGAAATTAGATTAACTGTTGGTCTGATTTCGAAAACTCATTTTTCTAAATATGCTACTATAACTAACGATTGTACATTGTGTGAATAACAAGAATTAACTGAACTATTCACGGCAATCCACACAAAGTAAACTTCATAGTAAATGATTGCCTCTTTTCAAGAATGAATAGTATAAAGTTTAAACATCCGTAACTTGTATGTGAAAGACGTCCTGAAAAGGATTATTTATGTTCAGAACTTCGCTTCATCTTTATTTTAGATTGGCACAAGAATGCTGTAATAATGTAAGACTTTAGTCAGATTTGCAGTAAGAACTCCAGGATAAAGTAAGAGCTTTTAAGTTTATTTTATTGAAAGTTACTTTGTCGTGAAGGCGGATACTGTTACCTGGTCATTAAATATTAAAACAAGAAAATTAAACTTGCTCTCTCAGTTTCCAGTTTTAAAATCAATTAAGATGACAGATTTGGTGAATTTAAAATATCGGAAGTCTAATTTAAAAAGGCAGATTTCTTTACATACACTACACAGTAGTATGAAAAAATTGTTCCTTTTTAATATGATTGCCTTTTTAATATGATGACCTGTTACCTGGTCATTAAATATTAAAACAAGAAAATTAAACTTGCTCTCTCAGTTTCCAGTTTTAAAATCAATTAAGATGACAGATTTGGTGAATTAAAATATCGGAAGTCTAATTTAAAAAGGCAGATTTCTTTACATACACTACACAGTAGTATGAAAAAATTGTTCCTTTTTAATATGATTGCGGATATATTTACATCTCTATACTTTCTTTGAACCATAAGAGGAGGGCACCGGATGTCTTTCTTACTATTGCGATTCAATTTGAACAGCAATTGTTCTGTATAAATATGTACGTTTATGTCTTAAAACCGATCTGATTGGAAAGACGCTTGTACACCAGTTTTGCTCAAAAAGTCAGTGCAGTTCAGTTTGTAGCACAATACGTTTTCAAACTGCAATATTGTCCATCCGTGAACAAAATATCTGAAAAAATACTTGGATTATCGTGTTGAATTTAAATAAATATGCAGTCTTATCACCCGGTTAAACATACAGGTCTCAAACTTTTTTATAAAAAAAACATCTTTCAATGTATAACATTTGAAATTTATATCCAATTAATTAAAATTTCTTAAAAAATTCATAATTCTTTATAATTGTTTACATATTTTATAGGTTTAACTACTTTTACATATTTTTATCGTTCTGATTGCTGCACATTTAAATTCAAGGAGCCCAGAATGTCCATTGCAATTCGTTTGACTAGAATGTACATATCACGGATATTTTGTTTTTTTAAAACAAAAAATAATTGAATTAATAAATTGAATTGTTCTCGTTTAAGAGGATAATACTTAAAATGTTTAAAATATAAAATATTTTTGAAAAATATTATGTAAATTTGCTTATTTATGATCTTCTACAGAAAGATTCCCCCCCCCCCCCCCTCCTCCTCCTCCTAATAATTCAAACACAAGGAACTCTTTTAAGACTTCAACGAATTTTTAGAATAGGTGGGACCAATATTTTATTTAGTCTGAGAAACAGATGGCTGATAAGGGGCTTAAGGCGTCGTCGCTAAACTAAGAAGCAAAACCTGACCGAAATTCATAGGCAAAAACACCTTTTGACGGAGAAATATGTCGAAGGGAATACATTGCTTGGACGGAAGACATGTGGGACCACGTAATGTTCTTGTTCACGTTGATTACGGGAGACATCGCATTCGACAAAGATCGGGAGAAGGAATGAACGATGAATGTACGCAATTGCTGCTCCACAGGTATAAATATTTATAAAAACCTATATAGCAGCCTACTTGTAAAAGTTTGCGGCAGAAAATTATTCATAACTTGTTATCTATTGTAAAATCAACTATTTTTAGTATTTGTTATTTAAGCTTGAATACAAGATATTTTGTGATGGACCTGGTAACAAAATGTCTAAAACCTCAATTCAATCTCAATTCCAATCCATTCACATCCCCAGTACTATGCTCCACGCTAGCAATGAATTGATTAAGGCCTTCGGAATGCCACTCTTTACCTTTCTCCGTTTAATGTTGACTCGGTAGTATTTGGCTATCATTTTGGATACTGGATAGGGACCATCGTAGGTTGCGGAAGAAAATGTACATATTTGCAATCGCCTAAATTCTTTGGCACGTATGTGTTTTTGTGTCTTGATGGTTCATCCATGTCGGCCTTACTGCTGCCATGGCTCCACGAAGTTGTTTTACGAATTCTTGTGTGTTTGTGTAATCCTTAGTCTCGTCAAAATCCCCAAGGTTGACAAGGTTTTGGCGGTGATATCCCGTATTGGTATAGCTTTCACCTCGAGAACTGTTCTACATATATAAGTAAGTAACGAAATTCACGCATCGATGGTAAAGGACCAACCAAATCTATGTTGAGATGCCCATATGGGGAGTTTAATGAAGTTTGAGTTGGTGCGAGTGTATGCTTCCAGACATTTGCTCTTTGCTAGACTATGCACCCTCTTGCCCACATCTGAGAGTCCTTTCGAATAGATGGCCATATAAAGCGATCGATAAACAGTTTAACTGTTGGACGAACACCAGGATGTGATAGGTTATGATGAAGCGGTTCACGACTGTAAGAACGGGAAATTTTTTTTAGTTTTAATGTATGTGAGGTGACGTGTCAAAATGAGTGGGGTGATAGATCTAACCTAGCCAAACAAAAAATTGTATGGCAGTTGGAGAGGGGGAGGGGGGGGAGGCTGAACCGTTTGGAAGTTACAGGGTGATTCATAAATTTGCACATCACTCTTGTATTTGTATCTTTTGATCTACCCAACACAGCAAAATCAAACAAACGCTAAGAAACTACTATCCCAATGACCTTTTCAAAATTGTCAACAAACCCACTAACATACGGAGGACAAAAGTGACCTCATTTCAGCAAAGCAATGTTTGGGATGGTATCATCGGCAACCATTTGGTAGGTCCATTTACTTTTGCTGCAAGTGCTCAGCAGTCAAATTTATGTGGACTTTTGGGAGAATACACTACCAGATCTAATAGAGTACATCCCTGTGCATAATCGAACGGAGATGTTTTACCAACACGATGGAGCACCAGCGCATTCTGCTAACATTGTGAAGGCAATACTAAGTGGTCCATTGGACTTTTTGTTATGGGGGACGATGAAGGTTGAAGTTTATTCAAGCCCTGTTAACACTCGAGAGGATTAAGTTTGCAGAATTGGGAATGCAGCGACGAAAATACGGAAGAGGCTGGCTGCAATACGCATTAAACAGGGACTTAGAAGGAGATTGTTGGCATGCATCCAAAGGGTTGGTGGTCATTTTGAACAGCTTTTGTAATTTACTAAGATTAATTGTAATACGTCTTGAATTCAATAAAAGGGATTTTAGAGTTAATATATAATATAATTTAGTTTCTTTAAATTTTCAAACATTTCCCGATAAGTTTTCTACTTATAAATTTCTACATCCTTTCTCTACCTGTGCGTGTTGTACCTTTTTGGAAAGGTAATAAGATGGGCAATCCAATAAAAATAAAAAAGAGGTGTGCTAATAACATAAATTTCGGAGCAATTTTTGGAAAACGCTGAATTTTAAGTCAGATCTGAAACACCCTGTATACTTTTCGAAACTATTTTCTGCTAGTGGTAACCACTCGATCGGTCTCTTGACGTTCTTATTATTTCCCTGCTTTTTTGAGGAAGCGTCTGAAAAAATTTGAAGAGTTTAGAAAACGTTTTAACTCACATGCTTTTTCTGGTTGCGGAAACTTCAGCACAGCCTTGTGTTTTCCATCTGGTGGTTTGATTCTTAGAGAGTTGACTTCGTGTCCGAGAAAACGTACCTCTGGCTGAAGTAGTTGACATTTATGGAGATTGACAACCAGTCCATGGGAAGGCGAAATCAAAGTTTGTCTATGAAACGTTGGAACGTTTTATTCGCATTGATGAACCCAAACGTCATAAAGACAAACTCAAATAACCCGAGCAGATGCGGAATCGAGGAGTAGCGGTCCGCGGTAGTGACAGCGTTAAGTCGTCGGTAATCCCTGCAAGCCCTTCAAACTTACGAATTAATAAAAGCTTAAAAGCTCACTTGCCCGCGGACATAGAATGATCAATTTCTTATAGGGGTTGTTTTTTATGCAAGGGATGTTTTTTTCGAAAATCGGTCCCGGCTATTTTAAAGCACATAAATAGCACTTTATTTTAACGCTGTCATTTTTTATCCAAGGCCAAGTATAACCCTGCCAGGGAGAGGCAGTGCTAGCTTGCCGATAGCTGACACTGGAAATTACAACTGTAATTTGCCGCGTTAATTATCGAGCACAAAATTTTTTATTTGGGCACAAAATTAGCCCATAATGAGCACATTATTTTGCCGTATTGGTTTTTTAAATTTTTAGCATGTGACAGTGCCAGCTTGACCCACCCGGTTTATAAGATATCACTGACTTGACTTAAAATGATACTCTCATCACTGCAGTAACCGTGAGATACTTCCATACATCGAACGTAATTCGTCCTACGTAATTGTAATTGTAATTCCATCTGCATGAACCACAGCTCCAGCTTTTCCTTCCCGAACGGTCACTGGCTTGAGCTGGTGGCGCCATTTCGTTAACACTCTCATCTAAATTCTGCGTTTCTTCTTCGAAATCCCTAGCAGGGGGATTTGGTGCCATTTCCTCAAAATACATTTTTTGTTATCCTTCAATCAGGTCCGTGTTTGGTTACGTTGGTGTCCTCACTTTGGCTTTCTCTTGGGCTATGGTCAAAAATGCCGAAACTACAATGACCAATTCAATACATCGGTAAAGATACCTGGGAGCACGTGTCCGATCGCCAGCCAAAATCCTGAAGAAGAATCAATAGAGCGTTATCGATCTGCCAGATACCTCAAAAAATTTCCCCGAAGTTGGCTATGGACATTATGTCATAGGTAAAAATATGACATAAAATCCTGAACCGGATCGAACATGTTTTGGGCTTTATCATGTTGGAAGTTGTAAGGCATCGGCGAGAAATAACAAACATATTTAAAAAAGTTAAAGCGGATCCCGTGGTAATCAATGTTATCATTCACATTAAAAAATGTATCTGCTTTCTTGGTGAAATAGTTCTACAAAGAAGTTATGTCCGATTCCCACCACTTTCCTCAAATTTTATGTTTTTTTCGCAGTATTTTTCGTAAAACTAAATTGCGTTTAACATAAGTCTTTTAATTGATAAGATAACTTATCATTGTTATTTTCTAGATGACGATCCCAAATATGGACTTATAAAAAACAATCTCAAAAAGATCTTATGGTAAAATTTCTTACGCCACTGTATTTTAATCTCTGAAATCGAGAAAGTTACACGAAGTGAATATATCGTGATCTTAATGTGAAGCAGCTATTCACTGGGTATTATTGTTTTTTTACGGATGTAGCCAATTCACTACCTATTTGAAGATCTTAAAATTCAACTTAGTTAATAGAAGTATTTGCGAGAAGTTCACGATTTTTTTACTCGGAATTACTAAGTTGTAACGATTTTCTTAGATGATAGTAAAACTATAAATTCGAAGTAGTATTAACAAGTTTCATTTTCATTATTATACAAAGATACGAATTTGGTGGTGCATTGCAACAACTCGCTAGCTTACAATCCAACAGAATGAGTTTTTGTTTTTTGAAAATTGAAGAAATCAGGTAACTTCTCTTCCGGCCTTGCACATTACATATTAATTCTGTTTGAAAATCCAGTTAACGTTCATTTATAGAAATAAAAGAAAGTTTCCTACAGAAAATTTTAAATGTTACAAAAATTCATTTTTTCTTCGACTAATTGCGATAGACATTTAGGTAGACCACAGACTTGTTTTCTTTTTCTTTTCTTTTTTGCAAGGGGAGGAGAAAAGCAATTTCCTTAATATTTTCATGCTAAATTACTCAAACTTCCCGTACTTTTTCATTCCAAACTTTGGCAGGTCATAAATCATCACAACATTTTTCAAGTTACGTCGCAAACATTTTTCTAAACAGAAAGGAAAACTGCAATTTGAATTTTTGCGATACATACAACCTGGGAATTACTGAAAAGAAAAATACTTCAGCGAAATTTTGTAGTGACATGAAAAAGAAAATCAATTTAAGAATTTAATAAACCTCGAAAAGTTTTTCATTCAAAAGCCTGCACTAAAAACCTAAAAACAATAAAAGTTCGTTTAATGTTGTTGCAAGTCTTTATAGCTTTTGTATTGTTAGGCGGATTGTGCGGTAGTTTTCGAAGTATTTTTATTGTGGCATTTCCAACGTAATCCTAAGCTTATCATGAAATTGGCTTTCCTCAATCAATTCAATTAACGTTCTTATTTACTATGAGATATATGAGTGCTAATGACTATAGCATACACATATAAGGCTTTTCCGAATAAATACCCAAAATAATTAAATATGAGTTTTCTCGTCAGAGCCAACCCAAACACAAACATTTATTGGGATTTGGAAAACCCATTTAGAGTTCATCAATTATTGATTCATTTATGCATAACCATTGAATTTTCATTCGATTTTTGATATAAGTCTACCTTATTTCTAATGTGCTACTTAAAACCTTCAACGTAATTATATAATGATATTTAAATCATAGAAATAACAAACGCTATTTGGACATTCTAGTAGAACATGGAATGAGACATAAATGTACTATGCAGGATATTCCACATTAGGTGTGCCAATTGTGACCTAGGGAGATAGCAATCGCAACAATTTGATTCATTAATTTTCAATTTTCACGGTTTGCATAGCATTATTTTATTTTTATCTTTAAATCTATTTAACACAGCAACATCAAATGAACGCCAAAAATCACTATCCCAATTTCCTTTTTAAAAATGTTAATACTGCAGGTACAGTCAAGCGCGAAAGTGAAATAATATTTTACGATAACCTAAAATTCGGCATTTTCCCAAACTTTCTTCAAAATACATGTAATTAAGGGGGCCCTCTACTCTCGCGGTTTCAAAAAATCGTTTTTTTTTATTTTTTAAATTTCAATCTATATGTATCTGAGAATACGCCACAGAAAGGATTTCGTGAAAATCACATTCCTTTGCATGTTTCTGGGAACAGAAAGGTACCCGTCTCCGGCCATTTCCGAGAAACTAAGCGCGGCGCGCCACGACGGCGCTTGTCCAGTTAAAAATCATTGTCTAAAGAATTTGCCGGTCCGTTCCTGAGAAGAATGTGGACAACCAAAAACATCAACGTGATGAGGAAGGAGAACTCTACGGCCCCGGTATAGCAGATTAACTCGTAAGTTACTACATTCAAGTTATACACCGTAATTTATCATTAAACGCGTTTTTCCGAAAGTAGTGTTTTTCTAGCTACCGAGTAAGACTTCTCATAAAAGTATTGGTCCGATTTTAATAATTTTTTTTTCAATTGTTCAGAAAACATACCGCTATGTTTTCCCGAGTACGATTTCGATTTGCAAAATTTTATTTTGTTCCATTTTTATAGCCTCTAATAGGTCAAAAAATGACGTAAAATTGGAAATTTTTACAAACTTTTGCATAACTTTTACATATTGCAAAATAAAAAAAATCTGTCTCGGGAAAACATAGCCAACGTAACTATGATTATAAAGAATATCAATTTTCAGATTACTGATTAGCCAATTGGCCACAACTTTGCTTAAGCGGGACCCATGCAGTTTCAACATCAATGTCATCAATGACGTTTCAAGGTCACTAAAGTTATTTTTTTTCATCTTCAAAAGTAAAATTGAAAAGTCAAAACATGTGTCTTCGAAATAAAAAAAAAAATTTTAAATGTATTCAGTAGATCCTTCGCAATTTATTCCCCAAAAACCCGCTCAATTTCAGGCCTCGAGAGTAGAGGACCCCCTTAATAAACCTGTTTTGTATATTTATTAAATTGCCCATTTTTTATCTTCCCAAGAAAGAAAGGATGTAGACATTTATACCTAGAAAACCTTTTGGGGAATATTATAAAAATCTGCCATTTGAGGAAATTAAACTCAGAAATGTTTTGTATTCAATACAAAACTTATTTCAATTAATGTTATTATGTTACAACAGCTGTTCGAAGTAACCTCCACTACTTTCGATGCATGCCAATAACCTCCTAATTCCCTGTTTAAGATGTATTGTAACCAGCTTCTCCTGTATTTTCTTCGCTGTAGTACCAATTCTGCTAACTAATTCGCCTCTATCGTCGCCTTAAATAAACTTCATCCTTCATTGCTTTTAAAAAAAGAGGATTAATAGAGTGCAATCTGGAGATCTAGCAGGCCAAGGAAGCATGGCACCTCGTCCAATTCAGAGGTCACAATATTGGCAGTATGCGCTGTTGCTCCATCGTACTGAGAAAACATTGCCCTAAAGTTATGCAGAAGGAAATCCTCTAGCAGATCTGGTAGTGTATTCTTCAAAAATTCCGCATAAATTTGACTATTAAGCACTTGCGATAAAATTAATGGTCTGATTAAACGGCTGCCGATGATACCAGCCCAAACATTGCCACAGAATTTGGGCCTCAATAAAGTCACTCTTGTCCTATCTGAGTTAGTATCCGACCAGGTATTGAGGTTGAGGTTGTGGAAGTTTGTAATACCATCCCCGACGAAAAGTGATTCATCCGTCCACAGAATTCGATCTGGAAACACCCTGTTCTCCATATTGTATTACAGAAACCAAATGCAGAAATGCAGTCCTCGGACTGGGATATGATGATATAATATATTCGATAAATAACCCTACAAACTTAAATTGAAGACACCCCAAATTGTCTTGCTACTCGACTCGTGTTCTTTTCAGGGTCTTGGCTGACGAGGGTGATTATTTGCTGCTCGACGTCGGCAGAATTTTCTGATTCTTCAGATTGCAATTCCATGCTGTTTGAAGCTACACCACCGGTTTCTCTTAATCTTCGAAAAGTCCGCGAAATGCATGCATGCATGGGATGCATGTCGATTACGAAATATTGTTTGATATTCCAGTACAGCCGCCCTATCGTTTCCGTCTACTACACAATACATGTAAATTTTACCCGCTTATTATTCAAAAGTCAATTCTGCCAATTTTTAATAATTTTAGCTTAAGCACACTAGTAGTTACCGATTAGGTTTTCAACAATGTTCGAAATTCTTGATGACCCTATAGCAACATTTTTATTAGATATTAGTAACAGAACCCCAGGCTACTTGGGTGCGAACACCGGCTAACACAAGTTTTGGTCTGATGAAGCATTTTTGCAATACGTTAATTTTTGCATTTTTTGAAAACGTTTTTATACGAAAAGAATCCACAGAGTCAATTTTTTTTTAAAACTGCCGCCATTTTGATAATTCTATTTGCGATTATCTATTGACCTTTGATACAAACTTATAGTTTTGCAATTAAGAGTCATCAATCGTTGTATTCAACCATATACTTATCTCTCTAACGAGCTATGTACTTTGAGTAATATTCGCGATGTTAAAGTCTTAAACAAATAAATCTTTGGAAAGAGCTCTACATAGATTTTTATAGGCCATGGTCCGATGCTTTCAATTCGATGTATAAACCTTTAGACCAAGATCTTTGTGAAAAATACAATTTAAGCTCGCTGTTGATTGATGTCCGATTGATGATCGCCCGATTGATGTGAATGTAATCAAAACGACACATGCGGATTTTACACAACGCTTTCAGCTACAGCAACAATATTTTAGGCTGATCGGGCTGATATAACATCCGCAACTTGACTGAGACGATCAAATTTTTTAATTACGTTAACATACAATTGTTGGACAAGAATGCAACGAATGTACGTAAGTTGCTACTGAAGTTTTAAGATATAGCAACACCAGTGTGATTATGTCAATTCTGACATTGTCATCGTACAGTTTTGGTAAAGAAGCACCATCTCAAGCAACCGTGTTTCGCTGGTTTTCCGAAATTTATGAAGGTTGACCTAAATCGGTCTTCACAAGAGGTCTATAAGATCAAGACAGACGACAATTCAAGCATCTATGCATATGAACACGAAATAAGCAACAATCGACTGGATGGATCTTTCAAGGCGAGTTAAATCCAAAAAAAGTTGTTCGCGCACGAAGCAATTCGAAGCAAATGGTCGCCGTTTTTTCGTAATAATTGGACATGTTGCCACCGTGCCATTACATCAACGTAGAACGGTCAATTCATTTTCCAGAAGTGTTCGGAAAAATAAGGGAAAACAATCGCAGAAGACGAATCGTTCTCCACCACGACAATGCAAGCTCTCGCACATCGGCTCTAACAAGTGAATTGAATTTTTGAGCATTCAAACCATCGAATTGATCGTTTATCCACCGTACAGTTCTGTTTGGCACCCAATGATTTCTTCTTCTTATTCCCAGAGATCAAAAATAAAATGCGAGGTCAACGTTCTTCGGAGTGAAAAAAGTGCTTCGAAAATTGGTTCAAACGCATGCAAAAGTGTGATCTACATGGAGAATATTTTGAAGAACATTAATGCCATTTTCGATTATAAATATTTATTTTTGTTTGTCTATCTCAAAACTTAAGTAGCAGCCCTCGTAACAAACTATCTTGGCGAAATTTTTGCTACTGAACATTTGCAATTTCAATAAAAAGATGTACAGTTCTATTTTCGTTTGACATATATAGTAGCTGTTACTGCTCAAATGTCAAAGAAGTAGACATGACATACAAAACATAGGGCACAATTTAACATGAAATTTTTTGTTAAAACACTCTTACAAATAGAGGAAACAGACACAGAGGAGATTCTCCCAATAGATAAAACCAAAAATCAATGTATCGTAATAATAAAAAAGTTGGTTAAGAACAAGTTGGGCAAGTGCAATCAGTGTTTCGTAGCATCCCATTATTATCAAAATTCAATAATATTCAAACAGGCCGCCGCAATAGTGCTCTTATAGGAGTTGGTTCTATTTGTACGAGTTGTCTTAGAAGTTAGCACAAAAATTTAAAACAAATAATAATATTTTTGGAATACCTAAAAGTAGCTCTTTCTTTCTTTCTTTTTTTTGAAAAAAAAATCATAAGGTTTCAATATGTGCGCGTCACAAAGATCTAAAAATTCTTTTTTTAATATTTTCGAGACAAGCGTCTGTGAAAGAAACGGAGACAATAGTGATCATATAAGAATCCGTTTTTTCCCCTAATAAAATAAACAGAACAGAAAAATATGTGCCTATGTAAAGCAACACATCAAAAACCTTTTCTGTAGCCAATTTTATATTTCATTGCAAAAAACATTTCTATTTAACTAGATGTTCCCGAAAAACTGTTTTTTATCCATTTCTATGCCATGTAAAAATATATGCTTTTAAGAAATTGTTTAAAGTAGAAATATCTTGTGCTATGCAAAAATCGCGCTAGTTGAAAATTTATTCTAAAGTGTCAACTTTTCGTACTCCTCGGCGACGCGCGGCTGGTATGGCTAACCCAGTTCAGCTTTGAATGTTTCCCAAGAAATACCTAACTTTTTTGATGTTTTTAAATACTGCCATGGAATCCTAATGGCTCTCACTTTTTAAACTACATAATCACAAAAGATGATAATAAGGATTTTTAGCATCAAGTTTTTTTGATCTTACAAATACACATTTTTTATTGAACAAAAATGATAAACGATACAATTGAATCCTACTTTTTAAATGCACTTTGTAAAGATTTATAACAAGGAAGTAAAAAATTTCTTAAAAAAGTGATTTAAGGGCGTACATAATTTTTTCGGCTACAACAATTTTTTTTTAAAATATTGTATGTTATCTCAAGGGTTGCTGGAGCGTGGACGGAAGAGTTGAAGCCTTCTAGGATATGGTGATCCTCATCTGGATATTTTTAAGTGTTAGTTACACCTCCAAGCGGTAGCAACCGGGCAATGCATCCTGGAAGGTAGCCAAGTAACTAATGCGGGAGGAGGTAACCACTTGAAAAATCCCCCTAACTCCAAGGTTGTAGTAGGCCATGCCAATGGAGTCTGCAGTGGTGTCATCTACTCTACAGGACCCATTGTAATTGGATCGCGAATAGCGTCTCCTCAGGCACTTCTTTAGGAGTGGAAGAAAACGGTATGGTAGACCTTAAATGGTTGGCTATATCCACGGTACCCACAACACAACAGAAGCAACTCTGAGAAAATTTTCTTCCGAAGGTTCTGCTGCAGCTATGAAGGCTGGCTTGCGCCGGCTGATATTGCTGTAACAGTCGTGGAAGAAGGAGCCATTGGCAAAATAATAACTAGTACTTCCTCATGTTGTGTGAGATGGTAGACTCTAACGAGTTGGATATCTCCGAGTTACACGCACCAGTAGAAGCTTCAGACCAGCCTTCCGGAGGGTTAGATGCGGTTAATCCAGAGGTTATAATAAACACATGGACCAAGAAGGTGCACTGCAGATGGTGGAACAAAATCGATTCCTACAGATAGGCTAGGATATTAGCAGTGACCTAGGAAACCAAGTTTAGCGGCGACAGTGGTTATGTGGTCTATTTCGGCTAATCCCCGGAGAGGTGATTTTAGTGTGTAAGAATCTAACACTATAAAAAAAAATCTCAACAACAGTTGTTAAAAATTTAGAGGAGTTATGCCAAACTTAAAACGGTTAATATAACAAAACAAATTTGAAGAATCTTTACCCAAAATATTTTAAAATGTTTTGCGACAATTTAGTTTTTTTTTCTTTTTCAAATAATTATTAGCCAATATATCCTTGGGACCGCAACCTACCTTTTTTGAAGAACCTTTGTCCGGATGCCTAGTACTCCGCCATTTTGTAGATATTAATATTTTTATAATAAAATTGGGTTTAAAAGAATGCAAATAGAATTAAATGAGTAAATAATACAGAAAAAATTTGTAAAAAGTCCTTTTTTTTGTTGCTTAAAAGTTATGTACGCTCTGAATTTAACTATTTCTTTAACCCAGTGCTTTCTAAGTAAATTATTTTTAGGGTACCTTATTCTATGTAAAATTGGTTATTAATTTTATATAGTAGAAAACCGAAGCTCTAAATATATATTAACATCATATGTGACATATTTTTTAAATTAATGGTCAATGAAGAATAATGAAGAATATTTAGTGTGTAACGTTTTGGGAAATTATCACAAATATACATATTTTTTTACATAACAACAACCCGACCGGAAATTAGTTCAGGGAACCCGGATTATGATAAGATCCGGATAAGATTTTTCTTAACACGGCCATCTGATCAGGATCGGATCAGAGTACAGATCCTTTGAACGGATATTGAGGGGATCATATAAGGCGTGACGTTTTATAGTCGCATCCGGATCAGGAAGCCTGATTTATCCCTGATCAATCGTCAGGCAATCCTGATCCAAATCGGACCCTAACCGGAACTAATTTCCAGTCCAGTGCATTAATGCGCTTTTGCCAATAGAAAAAATAATTTGTAGAATAATATAATAGTTTTTATACTTTTCCTTCAATATTGGCAAAAGCGCATCGTAGTAATTAAAACAGAAATATTTTTTTGCTATTTTCGTAAATTCGGTTTTAAAATTCAGTGGCGTATAATTTTTATATTTTAATTTTGTAAACTTAATATTTGTCATCTACATTGACCATTAATATAAAAAATTGTCACTTGATTTTACTTTTACGACTTAGTAATTTTAAGCAAAGAGGAGAGGTATAGATAAGTTAAGCAAATCGGCGCCACTTTTGAAAAAAATCGACTACTGTTGATTTCCAAAAACCTAGTGCCGTTTTAAAAACTGCAGTATTTTCCATTTTAAATCTTTTTATTTAATTCCAGACTTATTACAATTAATGTTATTCCAGCAACTAAAGAAAAACTAACCCTTTGGTGCTGCTGATGAGGAAGAGCCAAAGGAGTTTAGTTTTCCTTTATCAGAAACGCTTGCATTTTGTTATATTTTGTTACGTCGCTCGAGTGTTTAAAAAGTTTATTTTGATATTTTTCTCAAATTCACTCGGGTCAAGTGTACATTCGTGCATATTTTTTGCACATTTCGCTAATGATATTAAATTACAAAAGCTATTCGATACGTCCTCCGCCACTTTCCATACCTGTTTCTAATTCCCTGTTTAAGGTGAGTTGTAGCTGTAGTCCCAATTCTGCTAACTAATTCATCTTTAACATTAACAGACCTTTAATAAATTTCAACTTCATTGTTTTCCATGAAAACTAATACAATGGTGAAATATGGAGATCTAGCATGCCCCGTAAAAACCAGCGGTCATGACATTTTTCATTTAATATTACCTTTACAATGTAAGCAGTATGCGATGGTGCTTCATTGTATTAGGAAATATTGGCTTTTGATTATCCAGAGGGATATCCCCTAGTAGATCTAGCAGCGTATTCTCCAAAAAGTCCTATTAAATGGTTGCCGATGACACCAGTTCAAACATTATCACAGAATTTGGGTTAGTATCCGACGAGGAGGTATGGAGGTTGCGGAAGTTTGTGATACCATCTCCGGTGAGCTGCGATTCATTTGTCCACAGAATCCGGTCAAAAAATGCCCTGCCCGCAATGCCGCATTTTACAAGACAAATGCAAAATTCTGATCTTCTCTCGGTATCTCCTTCCGGTAGCCCTTGGACTGGGATATGATGGAGGTTATCCTTGTCGACGAGTAACCCTTTAAACATTAACTGAAGACACTCCTAATCGTCTCGTGCTCATGCATGTGTCTTGCCTGACGATATTAGTTATTTCCTGCTCAGCGGCGTCGGCAGAATCCTCGGATGTTTCAAAACGCCTTGAGTACACAGTATGTGATTTAAATAACTAGACGGGATATTTCACGTCATTCATAGTGACACCATCTGTTCACTAATGACTGATATTTATGGTTCGGAATGTCGGCTACCGTGTGTCAAAATCTGATCGAAATCGGCCGACTAGTTTCGGAGATATAACGTTTTAATTGTCAGTACGTTCACAAAAACACGATGAAACAAAAAGCTAATATGTTAAATTCTGTTTTAAACTCGGTGAAACATGTTCGGAAACGTACAGTTTACTGCAAAAAATGTACGGCACTGATTGTTTGTCCCGTAAGCAAGTGTATTTATGGTATGCATGCTTCAGGGATGGCAAAGATGACTTGAATGACGATTCCAGAGCAGGCGGCCCGATAACAGCCGCAACCGCTGAACTAATTCAGTTGTGTTTTTGATTCCAAAGGAATTGTTCATCGGGAATCCGTTCCGTATGACCAGGCGGTTGATGGTGAATACTACTTGGGCGTTATGAAACGATTGTGGGAGAGAATCCTGCGAATGAGACCAGAATATCGTGAGCTGGGCAGCCAGTACCTTTTTCATCAACAACATCTTCATTGGGTGTAACCAGGTTTTATGACAGCTTCTCCACTTTCATTTTCGACTGTTACTGTGTAACTCGATCCAAAAGTCGCTTCTTTTCATTACGTGCAAGGAGAAAAACGACCATATTCGGTTCAGGTTATTTCTTTTGGTGAAGCGATGCATCACCCACGTTTCGAACTTGGATATGAATACAAGCTTTTTTAAATGACGTAAAGCGCTCGAGTTGACGATATTCATCCTCTCAGTATTAACTTCACATGAAATCTTTGAGATATTTTCGACGAAGGCACGGACAATTTATCATTAACGCTGGAAGGCTGTCAAGAGCGTCCAGAGTTTAAATCATCATTCTGAAATCTGACAAACCACTTTTTAATTGTCCGGAATGTACAACATTTTATGCCAAAAATGTATCTTCCTGTTCTTCATTTTGATAAATTTATTAGACATACAAACCGACTTATCTAAAACATATCTGACGCTGAATTGAGGCATAACATCGTCACTTATTCGGTGCATGCAACATAACAAAACCTTAGAACTCCTTCGTGTAGTGAAGTTTGCGTCGTTAACGCAGGCACGAACTTCAATATAAACTGTAATTATTTCAAATTTTTCACTTTGCAATCTTCGAAGATAAGGGGGGATGGTATTTCTTTTAGACATTTTTTGTCATTAGCCGAAAATTATGGGGTACTAAACTAAATAAGAATATATTTTATAATGTGCAAATTAAGCTCTATCATATGATACTCCATCTTGAAATTTTAACCCCCCCCCCCCCCTCCCCATGATACTCTTACAGATGGCTTCAACTCACTTCGAGCTCAAGAGTGGACGAGAAATGAAAAGCAACTAACGGTCGACTACCGAGGTTAGTGGCGACAGTGGCATAACTGGATACTCAGTTGCCCCCACTAAGGGAGACTGGGAGGGGACGAAAAGGGACCCGGTTATGTGGTCTGTTTCGGCTAATCCCCAGAGAGGTGTTTTTAGTGAGTAAGAATCTCACACTACCGGAGGGCACGGGCTGTCTGGTGTCTTTTGGAAGATTTTCACCTCGCCCGCAAAAAAAAAAAACAAAAACAAAAAAAACGGTCGACTACCACGGAGTCAGCGCTCAAGAAGGTTTTGCCGCGATTTTCAAAAAGCAGATGATTTTTTTTACTTTTTATTAAGTTGCTTCGAATTTCAATACTATCTGATTATCAATGCAAAAATATCGATTATAGCATTTATCGGGCGTTGAAAACACCGATACAAAATATCGATATCATATTAAAAGTGAATTATCGATATTTCGATACATCGACGTGGTATCGTCCATCTCAATTGCTTGACCGCGTCGAGCGTTGTATCGACGCAGGAGGAACATACTTTTAATAAACTGCAACTGTATGAGTCACCTACGTGAGATCTATCACGCCACTTATTTTCGCACACCTTATGTGAAATACCGTGTATACAAAGCGCATTTGTTTCAACCTTGATTCTAAAAAAGCAGGAAATTTTACATTAAGCTATGCTCTTAGTTTTCTTTAAGATCGATTGATTTTCAAGGTCATTCTGGGGTCAAACTTAGCTAACTTATTATCCGATTTGCTCAATTTCTTTAAACGCATGACTGATATTTTTTTTTTTTTTTTATAGTCGTAACTACTGGGTAAATGTAGAAAAAAACAGTCTGAAGAAAAGTATCATCGTCGAGTTATATTTAAATATATACCATCACTCCAATTGCAATTTGTGAGTTAAAGCCAAATGCCTATGGAAACACCTTATCATCCTTTGAAACAAGGCAAAACAGTCAAGAATAATTAATTTTTTGCTCTTCAACACGCAAAAGTTTCCCTATTCTACGGTATTTAATTATAAACTGTTCAATTAAAGTTTACAAATAAAATTGAAAATCCGCAACCGTTCCGACATTTACCTGATTCCAAATTTATCAAGTCTAGAATTCAAACAGAATTTAAGTTCTCTCAAAGTATTAATCCAACAAAAGTCCTGCAGAAAATGAAATGTCTGCTTGCACAGTAAAGTTGGCAGACTTAGCAATTCTCTAATTAATCCGTGTACTTTAATGAAAAGCTTTTGACTAAAGGATGCTCATTTAAATAAAGAACTAATACCCAAACCTGGAAAATGTGATAATAAATTGAAAAATCAAGAAATAACGTTGTTCACTTTAATAAAATAATTCAATAAGTTTCAATAGTCACAAGGTTCTCAGTTGGTGTCTATTTTCAGAATTTTCATTAGAGGTTTCTTGTTGTTGGCGAAGTAGAAGGGTATATCACTCCTTCATAAATTTACATTTCGCAAATCAGAATCTTCAAAAATTCCACCTGCTTGCTTTCTATCTACAACAGCGGTTGTAAATCCTGAATCCGCACGAACTCTTAGGTTTCAACGGCTTCCCATGTCCTTTCACCAACTTCGCTAATGCCATAATTTTAGGCTAATGAATTATTTTTATAATTTAATGTCTACTAGTGTTAAGGTTTCATACAGTGTACCTATAAATATACTACCAGCAAAGCTCATTTTAACTCTGTTGAAGTTTCGCATTAATACATACATCAAGAAGTAGCACACAGATACAAAACAGCCACAGCAACAATCTCGTGAAGCTCGGAGAACTAATTTCATTCGCAATTTGTATGAAACGACGTGTACTGAAAAGGTTTATGCTTTAGTCATGTTACGATTTAGGGAATTTAATTAGACAAAGAAAATATTTTGGGTGCAAACTTACGACAGGATAAACCCTGGCAGTTTTGCCGGCACCTTAAACACGTTAGTAATGTCTCTATACAGCGTACTGAGACCCAGCACTGCCACTTTCAATTGTAAATCAGAGAGAATTAACTTTATTTGCCAGTATTTATACAACACTACAGAGATTTTTAACGAAGCTGTACAATAAAGGTTTGCCAATTAGACCATTTTACCTCGTCGCTGTAATGTACACGATTCTACTTGCACGTATCACGTTAGTAATGTAAATTACCAGCATGAAATGCGTACCTGATTCAGGATCTCCAGATGGAAGATATTGGTACTTTCCAGAGTGCAAGTGCTGAACAAATAATAATTAAAGAAACAGCTCTTACGTTCATTTAGGACATAACAAACGTAAACTTTCCTAATTAAGTGCACAGCAATAGGCTAAAAATAACGAAAAGAAATTTCGTTTGTGCGCCATACACTGCTTAGGAGGGTCTTTCCGTGAGCGATCGATCAATATTTAGCATCAACCCACTGAACTCATGAAGACTGCCAAACAAAAAGGAAAGCAAAAAGGTATAGAATAAGAAAACCAGGCGAATGTCATCGAATACATACTAGAATCAAATTTCCTCTCAAAGCTCCTCAAATCCCTTTAGATTTTCTTGGGTTTACGTCAAAAGCTTCAGTAAACAGGTGAAAGAAAAGCGAGAAAAATTTCGATGAACCAGCAATTGTAATCGAAGCTAAGGTGGCAGAAAGAAGAAAGTATACTGCAACAAGGACTTCGTTCTTGAACCATTTAAATTTCCCCTTGTCTACCGAAAACTTTTACATTTTCAGTGTCATGTTTTGAATACATTTATGGCAATTTCCAAAATGGCACTCAAGTCAGTTCACCATATTCGTGTATATAATTCAAAATAAAGAGGTACGCAATAATGGGTGGAAGGAGATATACATACTTATATTTTGGCACGTGAACAGCAGAACTGACTCCCCACTAGAAACGTTTAAGGACTTGCAATAGGACTTTTTTGTAATGGGATTTCACGTGGGACGTTTAAGAAATGTTAAAGGTAAAAGGTATTTTACATTAAAGGGGCCAAATCCCAGTAGCATCAGCAACGCAGAACAAAAATGTTCACAGTATAATAAAGAGAAAGGCGTAAACAGGGTTTTGCTACCCTGAAGCTATTACAATGACAAATGTTCCAGTTGGTCATTGTTCTCAAATATACTGCCAAATCGCAGGCGCTTCAGGTGTAATTCTAAACACGGTTAACATTATATTATATAAGCCTTGGGCATATACAGTGCGTATCATATATATAAAACATTAAAATTTTTGAATATATTGTGTTATTATGCCCGTAATGTTGTTGTTTTTTTTATGATGTAAATCCTAGGGGACAACCCTTTAATGCGTTAGCATGGTTTTGGCCGGAATGGAATTAGGGTAAGGGAAGCAGGCCCGTAGAGACAAAATGCGGGCCCGGGGGGTACCACATACGGGCCTGCGCGAAAGGAATTTCGGGCCCGGGACTAAGCGTTTACAGGCCCATATACAATCGAATGAGTGACTTTAAATTTAAAATCTGTCTAGTATATTAGACTTTTTCGATCGTGAAACATTTTTTTATATAATATAATTAAAATAGAAAAAATTTTCTGTTGATGACTTAGATGACGGGGCCCCATTTGAAAGCCAGGGCCCGGGGGGTTACCCCCTTCGCCCCTCCCCTCTCGGCGGCCCTGAAGGGAAGTGAGGAAACTTGAGTCTTATTTTTGCATTGCTGCGAGCTAGACAACAGCCCAGAGACGGAGTGGATTATTTTAATTTCTTAATAAAAGCTCACGGGGTCATCTGGTCTCGAATCCGGGACCCATGGCATGTTGGTCTTGCCGCTCAACGTATTGATCCAACTCCGTCACAACGAATCAAATAGTAAGACGCAAAAATTCACAACTCTTATCTCTAAAAACTTTTAGCATTTTGTTTTGTATATCTCTTCTCATTCGCAATTTAAGTTAGTTTACTCAAATTCAGATAAGTATGTTGCATGATACAGTGTATCATTGTTTTCGGTGAATTGCAACAGAAAAGATTTGCGTTTAGTTTTTTTTTCATTATTTTAATTATAAATTTAATTAATTAATTGTTAAATCAGAATATTTAAAAATGCCACGTGGTGTTGTTTTAAATGATTTACAAAAATTATTATCATGTCAATGAAGGCAAACATATCAGTGAAATATCGAGTTCAATTGAAAGGAGTCGTTGTGTGATACGAAATTTCATCAATAATAAAGGAAATTACGGCAAATTGAAACGGTCTGGACGAAAAAGAAAGCTTTCAGAGAGAAATGAAAGAAAAATAGTGAAGGCTGCCAGTAACTCAACCATGAGTTGCAGATCTTTAGCAGACCTGCGTGAAGGACTTTACAAAGAATTTCTCACATTATCCGTGCGAAAGTTAAACCAGCTCCTCGTTTGCTTACAAGGCACAAGGAAGCGAGAATGGAGTTTGCTGCAAATTACATGGATACTAACTGGACCTCGGTAATATGTTGTTTTTCGTACATTTTTAAAATTAAATTTTAGCTTTAATTTATTTTTCTCACTAAGGTCATTTTTTCGGACGAAAATAAGTGGAACCTCGATGATCCAGATGGTTAAAATTTGTATTGACGTGATCTGCTGAAGGAACCCCAGCTCTTTACAAAAAGGAATTTCGGTGGAGGTTCTGTAATGACGAGGAGGGCTTTTTCATCCAAAGTATGTTTAGAATTATAGTTCATCTCATCAAAAATGAAAAATCAGATTACAAATTGATACTGCAAGTAAGCCTTTTTCCGTTTTTGCAACAAAATAATGAAAAAATGGATATTCCAGCAGGATAATGCGAGGATTCACACAAGTAAGGAGACAATGGAGTGGATGCGGATGAATAAAATTGAAGTTATGGAGTGGCCTGCATGCTCGCCGGACCTTAATCCCATTGAAAATGTCTGGCGAATCTTAGTTCGGCGAGGGGACAACCCTTTGATGCGTTAGCATGGTTTTGGCCGGAAGGGAACTAAGGTAAGGGAAGTGAGGAAACTTGAAAGTTTTGTTTTTGCATTGCTGCGAGCTAGACAACAGCTCAGAGACGGAGTGGATTATTTTAATTTCTTAATAAAAGTTCACGGGGAGACCTGGTCTCGAACCCGGGACCCATGGAATGGTGGTTGTGCGGCTCAACGAATTGATCCAACTCCGCAGAAAATAAGAAATTTGAAAGCTTGGATGGATTAAAACAAGCCATACTCTGAGGGGGAAATTTGGAAGACAGTCTGTTACTAAATTTAATAACATCCATGAAAGAGCGTATTTTTGAAGTTATCAAATCCGAAGGATGCCAAATTAATTATTAAATACTTGAATTTGTTTAATTTGATAAACCTGATTTCCATAAGATATGGATTATATTATTTCTCTCTTTTTTATCTGAAACTTTTTCAGATAAGTGTTTTTAAAACAGGTTGAGTTTACAATAAATAAAATATACTATAAAAAATAACAAATCATTTTTTTTAATTTAAATCGTACTTTTAGCGTTAATTTACTTTTTCTTATAAATATGATACGCACTGAACATGTGGGATCGAGGCTTCTCTATGAAAAGAACTTTGGAATATTCCTTCGCCGATTTCTGTCCCCTAACTAAATTTTATCCAAAATTGAGATTATTAGAGGGTAATATTGTTAGTGTAGTATTGTTAGTGTGAGTCGGGATTTTGGCCCAAAAACGCAACAAATTCGGGCAGCTGCAAGACCAGTTGAACCCGAATATCATAGTAAAAACAGATTTTATCCATACCCACCCATTCAAACGGCCAACAACAACCCCTTTTTTCGGTGTTCGCGCACGGACGCGCGTCAGCAAAATTTCTGATGGAAATTGTTGATGATTTGATCAGGATATAACAACATTTACCCCCCGTTTTCGAGGATTCTAATTGAAAAAAAACTTTCAGAAGACTTTAACCATTTCTACGCCCTCAAACGGCCAGTTCCAGTGTTAATCCTTCGCTTGTGTCAGTTTTCGATCCGATGAGGGAAAGGGTAGATATATTACTTAACATGCATTTCGAGAAAAATATGAGAAAATTTTAGGTAACCGTAGGAATTAGATCAACATTGTTACCATTTTCTCAAAAGATAAAAATCAAATAGTGATGTAGGTACGTACCATGAAAACTGTCATACTTATGAATCACTCAACTCCCAAACGGTTGAGTTTGTTTACTCTGAATAAAATATGTTAAATGACTATTAAGTTAGTTAGCTATACATAATAATTTAATAGAATTTAAAAAGAAAGTGTGGTTAGTGGTTTTTTTGGCGTGGGCTTGATATCGCTGTGTTGAGCAGATCAAAAGATAAAAATAAAAATAAAAACATGAAAACATGAAGACTTGAAAATTTGGAATTTATGAATAACATTGTATCTCCCGAACGGCAGACATTGCCCCACTTGGTTTGGATAGGTGAGATCTTTCACCACACTTATTTTTGCATACCTTATGTAAAACACCATGTATAGCTCCATTCAATAAATTTGAAATTGTCTAGGGCCTAAGTAGTAAATATGATTAACTAAATGTTTTTACATTTTAGTGGTGTCCTCTTACAACCCTTTGCATGGTCGATCAACACCATATATTTTATAGAAATGCTTCATTTTTCGATTTCGGATAACACATGTAGCAGGAAGCCTGCACTTAATGGAGTTGCGTCCACCACAGCAGACTTGAAAGCGAAGGGACTCAATGGCGGCCATTTTGTTTTTTTTAAAGTATAACAAACTTTTTTTCTTTCTTTAATAATTGTTTTATACAATTAAAAAAAACAATAAATGAAATTCGTTGAATCGTTTATTAAAAATAAATTCTCAAAAAAATCCAGTTTTTGTCAGCGAAAAAACGGGAAAGCAACCTTAACTTTATGACTTCATATGGAAGTGTATGCATACTTACAGATGAATAGGGAAATGTATGACGACTCACCTGAAAAAAAGGAAATATGTATCGTTATTAGTGTGAATATTATGAAATAATAATTAAAATTTATTGCACTCCAATTCGAACATTGCAATTATAAGTTAAAGTTCATAGTCTGCTCCCAAAAATTGTAATAATCTTTAAAGGTAAACAATAAAGATGGTTCCTGTATAAATGTACAGTATAATCATAAAGTTTCCGAAATTTATAAATAAAACACATTATTAATTTTCAGATAAATTTATTATGTCGCCTTCCAAATAACTTTCTTCTGAAGCGAAGCATATGTGCCAACGTTTAATCCAATCCTCCATACATTTATCATTTCCGAATGAAGAGATTGCCTCCAGATACCCCTTTGCATTTTGTTTAATCTGTTCTATAGTCCCAAATAGTTTTGCTCTGAGAGGTAATTTGAGTCTAAAGAAGAGAAAAAAAGTCGCATGATACCAAATCTAGGAATATGATTTTTATTCGATGTTTGGTCAAATAATCATCGTGGTGCGTATTTTGTGAGGAGGCGCGTTATCGTAATACAAAGTCTACGAATTGTCTTCCCAATAACCAGGTCATTTATACGTACGTATCCCTCAAATGCTTTTTATTGATGGCTTAACCTGCTGACAAGAAATGATAGTGGACCAAACCTCGATAATCAAAGAAAGCTGTGAGGTGTTCAGCGCTATTCGGAGGATTATTGGCTTTTTTGCATATCATACTCGTTGTCTCATGGCCGGTGATTATCCGCCTGAGAGCATCTCTTCAGCTACTTTCTTAAGATGCTCTTTTTGAACAAAATTCAGCTCTTTTGGCACAAGCCGCGCTGCACGCGTCGTATGCCCAAAGTACGAATATAATTCTATACTCGGAAAATCCTTTAAAACTGATACTTGGGGCACATCGCTCAGGTAATTTGACGATGCTGTTTCATAAAAATTGAAGTAGGTGACGGTTGCAAGAAGATGACGATATCTGTTTTCAATCTAATCCTAAAATTGATAAACTTATTTTATAAAGTGACCCAACAATCTTTTTTGTAAAGAAAGCAATAAGAGTTTAATATTATTAAGTTACGACAAAATATTCTTACATTAATAAGCATTTTCAAGTTGTAAGTAATTTTTAGTCTTCAGAAAAACTTCTACAAAATATAAATAAACTAAATAAAACAAAAAGACATCTCTAGATTATTACCACATGTCACTTTTTGATTAAGATAAGAATGTTTTACGATACGAAGGGCTCGGGAATATAGGAACATCCGCAACTTCTGTTTATATTATTCCGTTTATCAGACATAGTGTTGCAATAAATTTGTATAGTTATCAAATAACCTGAATATTAAAATTAGTCTTACATTACATAAAATTGAACAAAATGCTTGATTAACCCCAGATCCTTAATCAAATCTAAGAATCATTTCGTTAAGAATTTTTTCTATATTTAGCTAGTCTCAAATGCCTAATCAATTATCGACATACATGGAACAGATGGGTGATTCTGCTTTTACTGCTCTTCCTTTGTTGTAGGACGCAATAAAAAACATAGATACGAAATCTGAAAATAACTTTTACTAGGCAAACACAATAATACGGAGACGCAATTTTATATATTAGAGTAGAGAGCATATGGTCCTCATGCCTTAATCAATCAGAAATGTTGATACACGCACAGCTATAAATTTTTATGGAAGAGTGCACAATTTATATTCCGAAAAGAGCTTCCATAGATGAGTTGTATAAATCAAATACGACATAACATCTCTTCTCTTTCAGCTAACAAATCACAAAACACTTTTATCGTCTAAAGAAAAATAAAGTCCAGGTGTAAATTTTTTGAATATGACCACACAAGACAAGAGTACCGCCTACATCTATTCCAGGTAAAAAAACTGTCCTATTCAATTAACTGCAAATCCTGCAGGCAAAATTCTATAGACGAAATAAATAGATAAAACCATTTCTATTCTGAAAAATTCCATTGATTCGTTTTTGCTAAATGAATCTGTCAGAATGTTTACAGAGAAGTCTATCTGATATCCATTAATGCCTATGAAAATGCCCACCCACAAACATCCAGAGATTCAGTTCTTATTTCCATGACATGACGAGAATCAAAAACACGCTATGTAGAGCTGTTAATAAAGTTCTCTAACATTTAAGTAAACTGATTCCATTGAACGTAAATGGAATATTTATAAACAACGCAAAACAACTGAAGTGTATGCAGATAGGTATAATGTAGTATTTCTATTTATAGTCATGTGGATTGAATCAATACTTGATTTCGTTTATCAGAAATATTAAAAATGGATTAGTAACACAATTTTATTAAATTATAATTTCATATCACAAATGTTTTGGAATTTACAACGAAGAAGTATTTGAGTGGTTCCTCTAGTCAAAGCCATGGGTAGAGTAAGTGATAACGTGTAGGCCTACCAATTCGGTGGTCCCAAGTTCGAATCCCACCAAGAAAATACCACTTGCAAACGTTGTATCGATTCGGGCGAAGTTTTCCTCCCACCCCTTGCCCCACAAGGGGTTACGGGATCTAGGGAGAGAGACCCTAGTCAAACTGCTCACCTTTCGCTAATAAAAGTGATTGTTAGCAACAAGAGATAGTCGAAATGTAACTCCATTGAATACTGTTATTAATTAATATTAAAAGTAACTCTTCTTTACAGTATTTCTTTCTTATCTCTCTCTAGTTCCCATAACCCCTTGTTTAGCGATTACCTAAAATTTAGCAACATTTCCTCCGAAATTCATGTAATTAATACATCTGTTTTTTATTTTTATTAAATTAGTCATCTTACTAAACAAAACTTTTATGACAAAGAGTCGAAAATGTTTGTTTATGGTGCAGAGGTAATTAATTTTAATTATTGTTTCAAAAACGTTATAAAAATGTTAGTATAAGTAAGTTTTATTGCCGATTTTAGCTGATGTTAGCCAGAGTTCATACCCTAGTATCCTGGCGTGCTGTAACTAACCTGATGGAAATTTTGCTATAAAAGAGGGTCAGTCAGAAAGAATATCGAGCAAAGTTGATAAAAAATCAATAGCTGCCGATTCTTATTCTAAAATTATTAAAAGTTAGCAGAGTCGGCTTTTGAGGAATACGGTGATATAATTTACATTTACTGTGTAGTAGACACAGCGGCTAAAAGGAGATTGCCTAATCGACGTGCACCCCAAAGATAGTGAACTTTCCGACAGTTAACAGAAACCGGAAGTGTAACTTCAAACTGCAAGGAATTGCGATCTGGAACATAGGAAGATTCTGCCGATATGATAAGGAGTGTCTTCAGTTAAAGTTTGGAGGAATTATGAGACCACCCTGGATGATGTCGTGCGTCTAATTTCATCGTACTTTGGAATTTCAGAGGACCGTGTACTCCAAAAAAAAACTCATTGGCTTACTAAAGCCTCTAAAGCTAAAACTTGGCTCTGTGGAATGATCACAGATGTTGAGCTCTTCGGCCCGAAATACTTTCGTTGTGATTGCTGTTGTGTCTTTATTCATCGCTCCTGTCGGGGGAGGTGTACTATGTTCTGTTCTTCGCGACATCCCATGCTCTGATGTCTACCTTTCGGACTCGAATGCATTTTAAGTTTTACGCGTTGTTTTGGAATTGCTGGTTAAGATTGGTTTGCTTCGACTGTTTACATTCTCTTTGGATATTTCAACTTGTCAACTATCGGCTGATTGCCTTCAGATGATGACAAGCTTATTCCCTCCCACTCGTCGGAGTTGCAGAGTTCTTTCTGCTTCATCGACAGGTTTTCTCCTTCCGACACAATCTTCCAGTATTTCTAACGTCCCCGGCAGGTTCCTGAATTTGGTCTTTAGCACCGACAAATGCGGCACTTTGATTAGGCACAGTTTGGTTCCCTTGCTTCCGGAGATGTTTCATCATCCCTGCTCTTCAGATTGCTCTATTAATAAATATTTTATATTAAATAATTTTGTATTGTTTTGCAATTGGACTAATGTTTTTAACGAACGAGACACTAGTGTGGCGGTAAGTGTTTTATGACAATGTGTCTTGTTTCTTGCAGTGTGTTCCCATTTTAGAACAAATAATTCTTTGTGTAATCTGTCATGGCTGAATATTTCAATAAAGCATTTTAAAAACATAAAAAATAACACTTGGAAGCGTTTCTACTGTTCACGGAGCGATGTGAATTTTTACATCTATTCACATTTGCGTGATCAATTCAATTCAAATATTAAAGACTCATACCAAAAATTATTTTGACAGAATAAGGTCTATTCTACATGGCGAGCCTTAATAGTTTTAAAGATTAACTCTATGCGGTAACACTGACGGACAGTCTACTTTATTGATACTAGGTAATATCGATAGTAGTGATCCTTCAAAGATTGCGAATATCTTTAGTGACTAGAGGTGTGTCATTTCCAATAATGCCAAAGTTATTCAGCCAGTTTGTCATGTAATTAATTTTCATTGCAAACTTGGTACTTTCCAGCACGAATTTATGATGGAGGTCAACTATGACTAACCCCCTAAAATTCTCTAATTTTGTTTATCTGAAATCGAAGCTGATAGACAGATGATAACATTAAGGTATTTGAAAGAATTAACCACTAAATTCTGATTCTCGACTTTTCCTCCTTGCTTGTTTACTGGGTTCGCTCAAACTTGTATTGTTGAACTCATCGTGCCATTTAGTGTGTCAATTGTGCCTCACGGAAGATTTATTAAAGCAATCTCGACTTTGGATTTTATTCAAGGAGCAAAGGAAATTGGCGATCCTTATATCACTTGGCTCCTTTATTGTACGTTTGCTAGGCTAATTCTGGAGTACCCTTGCTGTATTTGGGATTACTTGAAGTAACTGATTTTGCATCCTTACTTAAATAATAATAAGCTCGAAATTCTCTTGAATTCAGACGTAACAACTACAGAACTATTTTCGCATTCTGCAAAATACTCGATGATTACTTGTGGGGAAACATTAAGAAGCATTGAAGAAAAATCGCAAAGTTCAGCTCTATTAAGGTGTTACATATGTACCTTTGAGCGCTGTGAAAACTGTCTTTTAAAACAACAATTATTTCAACGGTAAATAATTGAAAAATAGGAAAAAATATCGTTCTTACCAGATTCAAGCCGAAATTTCAAAAATTGCAGAAATGGCGCCAAATTTAACGTGGATTTTCAAATTTTCCATGTCTTTTTGTCTTAAGGTGTCGTAACTTTGCCCTTAATATAGCAAAAAATCTAAATGTGGTCGGGACGAGAATCACATGTCTGCCGAACATTTTAAGTCCCGATTTGATGGAATCGAACAATTTTTAAATACCGACACCAGCTTGAAAAGCGTGGTTTCGTGAAAAAGCCGTTTAAACTTTTGAAATTACTTTGAATATTTTATATAGGGTAATTCATTCTAGAAGCTTCAGAATGTTGAAAAAGGCAAAAAGAAAAAAATCTATTTTTTGAAGCCAGCACAGTGGAAATCCCCCTTAATTAAATATCTCACTGTATTTTCCGCAACATCTTGGGGGGCATGGGGGCGTCAACCAATTCGAGATAGCGATTGCAAGTGGACCTACAATTTAAGGTGGATTCCGAACCACCGACATCACTTCTGCAATCTCTTTTTTTTCGTAATCTGTTATCAGCAGACAATCTTGGGTCACCGCCGCACAGTGGCCAGAATCGCTGTTCTAGCTGGAGAAAATATCGAAAATTCAGATAAGCGGACGAAAGTCGTACTCGGGGGTTCTCGAGGGTGCGGATTTGAAATGCGTAGTCGGATTTTAAAAATTTAAGATGGCAGATTCAATATGACGGACACATTTTTAAAAAAAATTTCCTTACGTACAAACATTGTTTTTCGGGGGGTTTCCTTAGAATAAAGAACTAGATGAAGCACTGCACTGTGTAAAACTACTATCAGTGAGTGAAGCTGCTACAGAAAATTAAAATTAAATTCAATTAAAGAGACAAAGACTTACATACTACATAACAGAGACAAATATATTTGGTACTGTCAAAAGTTGTTTACTTTTGTGCGTGAACATTTTTCCTCGAGTGCAATAAGTTAAATTGTGTTCAATTTTCCTTTCTAAAACTGTATATTATCATTCTAATAAAATCGTGAGGCTATTTGGTGATTTGTTTGAACCGGCATTGCTTAAAAAGGCAGAATTTGTTTAAAGCACGAAGTGGCACGTTTTTTTGGTGCCCACATAAGTAGAAATAGCATGACGGGAAGTCGCTTTTCGTAAATACATTATACAGTTCGGACAAAAACCATATTAAAGAGCATAAAATGTACAATAGTTTCTATCCAGTATATATTTAGGCCTACTTAACTGTAAGTAAATAAAAAAATTCATAAATGTTAACGTTTTCAAACTAAAAACCTTGTCTTTTAAAATTCAAAATGTTAAAAAAAATATAATAGATTCACCTTAAATTTTTTTCTGGATATAGTCTTTATAGTACTCTACTTTCATAAAAAGTTTCAGGGCTTAAAGTTATACCATTTCCTTTTAATGGGTCTTCAAATAATGCGATTTTTTGAAAATCGTGTATTTTTAATCTAAAATATCTCAGAAAAATCCAAAATTTTTAGGAAACATTCTTTCGTAGTATTGTATCAAGTATCTAAAATTTCATGAGACTTTATTAGTATTTCAGTTATAAATTAATAAATTAAGCAAAAAGATTTTGTTATAACTAAAAAAAATAAAGTCTGAATGAAGGAATGTTGCCTGGAAATTTTGGATTTTTTAATTGTGTCCCTTTTGAGATATTTCAGATTGAAAATACGCTATTTACAAGAAATCGCACTATCCTATGTACTACAAAGAGTATATCCAGGAAAAAAATGAAGGTGAGTCTTAATTTTATCTTTTAACATTTTGAATTTTAAAAAAGAAGGATTTTAGTTTGAAAACGTTAACATTTACCCACTTTCTATTTACTTAAAGATAACTAGTCCTAAATATATACTGAACAGAAAATATTGTATTCATGCTTACGCTCTTTAACATGGTTTTTGTCTGAATTGAATATCTTTAAAATCCAAGGAGTTACAGTGTTTAACACAAACCTCTGTAAAATACAAAATGGGCTGACGTACCAATACAAAATGGCGGCTAAAAAAACGCAACATCTAAAAACATTAATGAATACCTGTTTTCAACTTTCTGAGTAACAAACTAACGTAAAAAAAATTACTGATAAATGGTTAGGTTACAGAAAAATTGCAAAAGATTAAAAGTGCTTACATTTGTACAGGGAATCTAAGAAAAATTTTTTAATTTACTTTTTTTTATATTTTGGATAAACAAATTTTTGTAGAGAATTTTGCATAAACAAATTTTCAACCCCCTCTGCAATTTTTCTGTAAACTCAACCATTTTCGAGTAAAATATCTTTAAAGTTGCAAGATTTTCAATTTTGTCCCTCAAAAATCTCAAGAAATTCCAGCAAAAGAGGCGTATTTTTGTGGGGAGAATACGAATGTGCAAGAAAAATCAGGTGTTTCAATTTGAAAAATCAAAGTTGAACTTGATTTGACCTTGTATTTTGGGCTCAAGGTCAACGACAAGGTCACCGTTATTTATTTCCCTCGAAACCTTGAAACTTTCATCCGAAACATTTTTCGCGATATTGCGTACTTTTCGAGATATTTCGATGTCTCAAGATAAAAAATTCACCCTGTATAGAAATCCCGGCCATCCTCAATTTAAGTACCCAAAATTTAAACAGAAATTCCAAATCTTTTTTTTTGGAAAACAAGATTTTTTGGTTAGAAAAGGCTATAAATTAAACAAAAACTAAATCGTCAATTTTTATAGAATTGCCGGAAAATGTATTGCGCTTGGCCTAACTCTTCCAAACCTGAAGTTTCTACTCTAATTTGTGAATTTGTGGTCCACCAGTTCAAAATACCGGCCATATATGAGTCAGATTCGCGCACCGACTGCTCCGTACAACATAAAAAAGTTAACTAACAGATTTATTTCTTTTTTCGGAAACTGTAAATGGCTGGACTTCGTTTTATTTTTGTGGTATCAGACCTTTTATTAAATGAATTATTTCCGATTTTTTGGCTTGCAAACTGCACCGATAAGGAGGGTGGAGGAGGTATTTTTTCCAAGGTTTTCGGAGATAAGTCAAAAACTTATTAAAACAAATATTTTTTGAATCCATAAAGTAAGCCCTTTCAAACCCTACACGGGATATAAACAAAAAAAAGATTCCCTAGTACCCCCCCCCCTCCCCCACCCCAACTCCTCCTATGAAAGTAAAAAACAAAATATGAAATTCTTTAACCGGAAATAGAAGAGAGCAAATTAATCTGCGGCAAATTTCAAGGCGATAGTAATAATAGTTATTAAGAAAAACAATCGTCACATAGCGACAGACGGACAGATAGACAACGATGTCTCTCCATTAGGGTTCCTTTTTACCTTTTGAGATACGTAACCCTAAGGAGGTGTTCTGTGAAAATTTATTTGAAGTTAGCTACTGTGCAGAGGGTTTTTAAGGGAGAAAAATTTTTTTAAAAAATTTGATTTTGCTGTAAAGTCAACCTTAAGTACTAGGGTAAAATACCAGAAACTTTAGACACATGCACACGCACGGCAGGTTTTTTTTTAACCCAAAAGGATGTTACGTGAACGTAAGTTTTGCAAAAATTACGTTGGAAAGTACGTTAGCACTGGACATTTTAAATTGATTTGTCAAGAAGGAATGTATGTATTAAGAAAAGTATTCGGAAAGTAAAAATTACATTTGCGTACGACATGTCTCAATATTATCATTTCCATTTATGATAATATAACTTATTATAATAAACGGGTGGCATATTACAACAATTTAAAATTCTGTAGATCTCTATTTATGTATTTCGCCGATGGTCATAGCTTGTATTTTTGCAAATGTCATTATTAAAAGAAGAGACATTAATCGATTTAAACTTTTAGATCCTGGGGAAATAAAGATTAAATTAAATAACAAATCGTATGGTTAAGGCCACTGAAAAGTTCTCTTTGCGCTTGATAAATATTTAAAATCTTTCAATTTATGAAGAATTTATAGTGTTGCATTACATTTTCATTAGTTACTTATTTGAACTTACAAAGCACAGTAGCTGAACTCAACTACTTATTTTCATCCTGACCCATTAAAGCAACGAATATCTCTGGAAATACTCTAATGAAAGCTTTTCCCTCAAAAACTAATGACTACTAAGAAACTTACTTAAAGTTGTGTAACCGCAAACGTATCCAAGTAAGTAGATGCGTCTTATGCTATTGGACACTCTGGAATCTCTCTCCTGAGGAATTTCAACTTTAAATTGCAATTTGCGGCATCAATGGGGATCTTTAATGCTCATATCTGGGGCGCGTAATCTATTTGACGGGAATAAATAAAGCTCCCTAAAACTAATGAATTTAATACAAGGTAATTCTAAAGCTGGAATTTATTATAAATAATGCACCCGTACTGTAGGATTGACTTACAAATGACATTCAAAGTACAACCAGGGGGCTTCACCCGGCCAGCAACACAACCCACTCTGCCACGAATTTGTGTGCGTTGATTAGCAGCCTAATGGTGATGGATTGTGCGGGTAATGTTTATGTACTTACACGATTTTTCGACGTAATTACAACTACGGCTGCTGGGAATTTCACTTTCTTTATCTCTACTTAAATTTCAATTATAATTTATGAGATAAAGCAAAAACACTCCAATCTTTGATGTAAAAAAATTTGAATCTCGCAAATCTGACGTATCCTAGATACATAGGTACACTATAATATTAGTAATAGATAAAAGGTATGATTTGGATTGGCAAAGAATTAAATTTTCTAAAAATTATATTAATGTGCCAATTTTTTTGTTAAAAATAGCACACTTCGAGTAGAATATGAAAAAAATTACACAGAAATTTATTTTGAAAATAGCGGAGCTATCTTATATTATTCAATTAGTCTGCCAAATTTTTTCAATTAGTGACAGGGAATTTTGCGAACATATTAGAGCACAACACTAGCACAATTCTTGTTTATCATTTAAAAAATGGCTGTTAACTTAGTTCGACATTAAAAATTCTGTATGCAATTCAATACACCAAAAATGCATCAAAAAATTTACATAAAAGAACTTGCCAAATTGTTCAAGCGGCAGTTTAAAACAACAATATTCTGGTAGTAGTATTCTAATATAATGCAGCCAAACATTTTGGGTCGGGGACAGCGAGCGAGAACTGATAAGTCAGAACTTTCCAAAAGACCAGAAGAGTCTATAAATCCCCGACTGCAGTCGCTAATAATATAAGGAAGTTATTCCTAAGAAGTTATTCAAAAGCGAACCTAATGAACCGCTGTTGAATAGCTTCAATTTAATTAATATGTGTCGCATAGAGAGGTGACCAAACTGGAGAGGTCTGACAGTGCTATAAAGAAACTTCGTGATTTAGGGGTCGTCAAACAACTTTGCTTATCTCTTCAGGAAACGCAGAGCCATATTAGCCTTAGTAACTGTGGCCTCAAAATGATCCTCGAAAGAAAATTGAGAATTAAACCAGACGCCCAGCTCCTTCGTCTTAGTAAGTCTAGTTAAAGGACGACCACCTATGGTAAGTTAAATTCAAAGGGAGATCTTTTTCGAGAGAAAGACATAGATGTGTACTTGCCGATATTTAGGGGAAGGTCGTTAATGAAACACCAATTCTGAAAGGCATCCAAGTCAGAATTTAAAAGCAGGCAATCGGCAACAAAGAATATTTGAGTGAGACAGAATCGTAGATACATCATTGATGATTGATGATGAATTATGAATAACAATGAATCCAATTTACAAAAACCCGTGGAAATTCGAAAGGGAAGTGTTTTAAAACAAGAATTCGAATGCTTTGCTGAAATCAATAAAAATACAGTCAACTTGCTTACCACCTTCAATTACCCCATATGAAGCCATGTTGAAACAGCTGCAAGTACAGCTTGCAATGGAAATAAGGAACTTCAAAAATAAAAGCCTCAACAATTTTGGAAATACAGCAAAAATTGCAAGTCTGTAGTTCGAAATTTCGCATTTCTATAATAATTAAGGAGATCTTCCAAGCTTTCGGAAAAGCACCAAAACAAGTTGACAGATTAAATAAATAACACAGAATAGGAGCAAGAGTGGTCCATATCTTTTTACGAATGAGGCTTGGATACCGTCACTCGTCAGGACTAATTAATAAATCATCAGCCAAGGTAAAATCGCGCGGCCAAATCTCAGGAAAAAGGACTTCCTGGAATAAATCCTCCGAAACCAGTACTATGAAAGAAGCAGTAAAAGAACAATTAAGAGTTGTTGTTTTTGGCCTTTGTTTTAACTTCTTCATCATAATAATTTCACTTAAGAAATAAATAAAGAAAACAGTTGTTTAGTTTCAAAAAATTTTTTAATACAATTTATTTCACCGATTTTTAACAATTTCGACGCGTTTCACTCTATTGTCCTGATGATGTCTCAATAGGGGACCTTATTGTCCTGATGATGCCTTAATAGGGTGAAACGCGTCGAAATTGTTACAAATCAGTGAAATAAATTGTGTAAAAAAATTTTTTGGAACTAAACAAGTGTTTTCTTTATTTATTTCTTGAGTGAAATTATTATGAAGTAAAAGAACAGCCAGACCGATTGCGTTAGGAACAAATCTTGTTACATACAATAGTATCCGGTGCAGCGCCAGTACGAGAAAGAATTTAGGGCGATGATCTCGCCCCCATTAGTCTCGGGATTCTGGATACGAAAATATACTGAGGGATCTTTTCGGATGTTGTTGCTCGTAGTCGCATCCAACCATTGACAACGAAGAAAGACAAAGGCGGTGGAAAAGCTCTGGAAACAACACCCTCAGAATGTCGCGCACGAACTCGTCGAGAAGGAAACCAACAGTCGGCCTAGAAGCAACATATGAAACACAGTCATAAAAACACAGAACTTGGCCACCCCATCAACAGCCTCCACAGGCGACTCAGTCTCGATTGCGCCAGCAGAAGTACCAACTTTAGCCAGAAGAGCCTTCACGTCCGACGAGAAAGGACGAATCAGGTCCGAAGTACCGCTGACGACCGACGACCATGAGTCCATATCAATTTTAAAACTTTACGTACTTTTCGCAAATGGGAGCAGTTTTGACAATTAGTTTCTTACTAACCGATGATATTCTTAAAGATTTCGAAAAAAAACTTTCGGAAAACTACACAAAGAGGAGAAGAAAGTTGTAACATGGTTTCGAAACTATACATTTGCGGAAAATCTAATAGACCGCAAGGTTACGGAAACTTTAGAAGGAGAGAGAGACTTTCAAAAGCCTTTAAAAACTTGAAGAATTACGGAAGGAAAAACTGAATATGAAAAAAAATAACTCTTATTTGCGATAGCACAAAACTTAAGTTAAATTTATGATTTGTTTTCGCTTCCAAGCCACTTATGCTTAATTTATCAGGCAAAAAAGTCGATTATACAGTGAAAGGATATGAAAGTTCTGTTCGCCCGAGAACAAGAAATTTGGTAGAAGATCGAAGAATACTAATAAAATTAGCAAGTGAAATTAACTTAACAGCAACTGAGAAAGCTAACGAATTTCAACGAGTATTAATTAGGAGGTCCTAGGGGGAGGAGTCTGTCTGACTAATGTGTAATCCCATCCATTAAATATGGTGCAGGATCTGTGATGATATGGAGCTGTTTTGTTGCTGTTACTGTAGAGGACATTGTAAAAATTAAAGGAAAACTTATCAAGAAAATACTTGAAGAACATGCTTTACCTACTGTCATAAAAATTTTGATGATGGTTTCGTGTTTCAGCACGATAATAATCCGAAGCATACGTCCGAGATGTGTAGAAATTACTTACATCACATGCACCACATGGTTTTAAGTGAATTAGTAAATATTTATATAAAAAGTTTTAATCATTTTACTTATTATCATCCAAGAGCCATGACATAGATTGTATACTTATGAGCGATAGTATATGTACCTACGTTCCTCGTCCTTCTCCTTATCGTTGCCTCCCGCCTTTCACTTTACCACTACGCTACGTTTAAAAGATGCATCATTGAACCGTTTATTTTGAAATTGGTGTAAGTCTATTTTGGAAGTAATTTAAGTTTTTTTTTTTTATAAAAAAGACTAATAAAATTGTGAACATTTGTGACTGTAAATAAGTGTCTTAATTAATCCGTCGAGCCCAAAGAGCCCCATTTACGTTACAATATTTACAACACCTTTCAGTGATGTTATCCTTTAGAATAAAAAATGAAAGCCTTTTTTACATCACAATTATTGATACTTTTTGTTGGCTTAAAGCTTAAATTTTGGCTTATTTCATAAGAAGACTTACACCACTTTCAAAATAAACTGTCTATATATTGTTTTTTTACAGAAATAATTTCGGTTGCTCAGGTTCCAATGTAGGACCACTGTGCGAAGCTGCGATTACTGCAAAGATTGATTATCTGGAACATCAACGTAATTGACGGCCCTGAGCAGTTCTGTGTCTATTAAAAGCCCCAGGTCGTGAGTAAACAAATATATTAGGAACACCTCTCAGGACTAAGCCAACGAAAATTTGTATTAACTACTCTCCACAAAGGACAAAAACATAACTAACATTCAACAAAACTGAGCCACGACTTTTAACGGGCCTTCTAACACAAGGGCTGAAAAGTCCCGGGCCTAACAAAGAAAACGCGGTTTTTTTGTTCAAAATTGGCTTTATTCATCAACGTAATCTCCATCAAGAGCCACACAATCAATCCAGCGCCGTTCTAACATT
The DNA here is from genome assembly GCA_964036015.1 of Leptarthrus brevirostris. NCBI lineage: Eukaryota > Metazoa > Arthropoda > Insecta > Diptera > Asilidae > Leptarthrus > Leptarthrus brevirostris. The sequence goes on from OZ038373.1 coordinate 100,127,115, forward strand.
TCAATACCGTTTTTGTAGAACGATTTATCTTTTGCCTCAAAATAGGCCTCAGTTTCAGCGATAACCTCTGCATTCGAGCGAAATTTCTTACCGGTAGCATTTTTTTGAGATCTGCGAACAGCCAGTAGTCGCTGGGAGCCAAATCTGGCGAATACGGTGGATGTGGGAGCAATTGGAAGTTCAATTCATGTAATTTTGCCATTGTTTTGATTGACTTGTGACAAAGTGCGTTGTCTTGATGAAACAAAATTTTTTCTTTGCCATGTGCTCTCCACTCAGATGACGATCGTTTTGATTCCGGAGTGAAGTGATGGATCCATGTTTCATCCATTGTCACATATCGACGCAAAAATTCCGGTTTGTTACGTTTTCATAGTCAAATGCTCATGCGAAATAAAGCCAACACGTTCTTTTGATATCTTTACGATGTCAGCTAACTCACGCAACTTCACTTTTCGATCATTCAAAACGATTTTGTGGATTTTTTGATGTTTTCTGGTGTTACCGCCTCATTTGGACGTCCACTGCGTTCTGCATCATCGGTGTCTCTACGACCACGTTTGAAGTCAGCAAACCAACGTTTTATTGTTGTTTCCGATGGAGCGGAGTCCTTATAACACTTTTCAAGCCATTGCTTTGCTTGAACGGTATTTTTTCCCATCAAGAAGCAATGTAAAATTAAAACACGAAATTGTTTTTGATCCATTGTTCAGAAAATAACAGAAGTAGTGTCACTCTTAGCACAATAACTTACAAACTTATAAGTAGAGTATCATGAAATTTTAACAGCTTTCTTTTGAAGGTTAGTAGTAACTGAAAAAGCGGTGAATGCAATAAGACTAGCGCCATCTATGTGTTAGGCCCGGGACTTTTTAGCCCATGTGTTAGCTGTCCTTTGAGATATGATATCATCTCAAAAAAGATGGCCAGATATGATGACAATATATGCCACTTTTGTATGGATGAGGCCGAAATAGCAGAGCGTATCCTCTGCGACTGTGAAGTCTTTATCTGCATGAGGTTCAAGCATTTAGAAGTCGCGTTTCTATCGCCAAAGAATGTCGTAAAAGCGTTTCCCAGAAAAACAATAGAATTCATTAAGGACCTAAATCTTGACCGCCTTCGATAGTGCAGGGTTAGGTCAAACAATACATCACTGGTCCATGTGGCAAGGACGGTGCTTACATCGCCTTTACGGCCACTAGGCAAATAATAAAATAACCCAATTAAATTCCTAGCCCAATCCCATGTAAACTTTTCCCTTCGCGCCATTCTCGAACCTGAAAAAGCTTTCATCCTAATATCCTAAAAGTCAGATTTGGTCATTCCGTCAAATTTCGAGAATCCGCCTTAACCAGAAAAGGATGAATGTAGAACACTCTACCTTGCTTTGTTTCTCTCCTCTTAGGAGTCCAAGGCATCCAAGCGCAACCTGCATGGAAATTTCCTTCAGTAAACCTTTAAAAATTAAAAGTAAAGAAAATAAGGTATCAACTTCCCGATACGATGTACTCTTCGGAATGGCTTTAATATTGGAAAAACAACAAAGATTAAATGCTAATACAATGAGGCATAGAAGTAAAAAAACTAAGAAAAGGTTTAACTTAAAATCGAAAATTTAACAAATAATAAGTAAACGTGGGGCGTATGCAATAAATAATTGATGTATGAATAGTTCACCTAAGTCATTAACAATGGTATTGCACTACAAATAATACAATTCATAGCTTTTAAAAATTCGCAATAACAATTTTTCGTACTACCTGTATAGGGATAGGAATCTGTATGGGGCTAAGAGCAATTATTTAATACTTTTTAATCCGTTTTAAATACGTGGTATATTAAAAATGTTTTATTTTTTTATTTAAATAATTATTTTCTACTCTTTAGTCTTGTATAAGTACTTTTTCAATTGATTTTATACATTTTGATGAGATTAGTGTGAGATAAGTAATAAGATTCTGTAAGGAACCCTAACGAACAGACAGACAAGAAAGCGCATTAATATTGCATTGTTATCCAGTTCTGAGCTTTGTTTAAAGTTTCAGAACTCTAGCTTATCGGGAAGTTCAAAATCAATTACAAATTTGTACCGAACATACAACCAGACAAGAAATCGAAGTAATAAAATCATAGTAAAAAATTCTTAAAGCACCTTGGCAGTTATTTGAAGTTTTAAGAAATTATTTTCCGCTTATTTAATATTCAAAAAAAATTATTTTAATTTCTTTTTATTAAATAATTATTTATAGTAATTTAGGCAAGTTTAGCTTATATACTGGTTCCTTAAATCTACCTTGATAAAGCTCTTTATAGGCTTTAGCAGATCCCTTGAGTGAAATGTATTAGATGTACATATATTCTATATCGTGTAAGATTTGATAATATAAGATAAAATGATTTATCTCGTATATGTACGTGCACCGAAGAAGCAGCGAAGGTGTCATTTGCAATTGCATAAGCAAACAATTACGTGGGTTAAAGCAAGTGGCTTAAAGCCTTTGCTGTTCTGTGCATGGAAGGACGAACAAAGTTTCTCTTCCTTGCTAGGAAAAAATCTGGCTCGAAATCGTTCACATTCATGTGAACACAAAAAAACGTACAAATTCACTGCTAGAAGGAAGAAGCATTTTAATTTTTCAACAATTGAAAACTTTTATCCTTGGAAGTATGGTGCATTTCAAAGTTTGATGAAAACCCCTCTTGAATTTGTTCTAAAATTCACTTTTTTTGTGTGTTTCGAAAAAAAATCGATTACTTTTTCTACAAAAACTTTCAAATGTCGAGTGCCAAATAAGTTCTCAATCGGAAGGAAAATAAATAGAAGCCTTCGGAAATTGTTACGCTGCCGTTACAGAACTTACGTGCTAAAATTCATCTTAATCCTGCCAAAAGCTTTGACATCGCAAAAACTTTCCTACGAAATATATACAGACTACGTTTGAAAAAGTGCTGCAGTGCAGTATATTTGTTGAGCTAATGTCTGATATTGGAGACAGGCATGGCAAATATCCGGAGATACATACACGCCTCGCCATATGAAAATTTCTCACAATTTTTCCGATTGCATTTTTGAACTCGTTCGGATTAATATCGAAGCTCTTAGTAGCAATATCCGAAGCACTGCAGTAATTTAATGGGTTGTAGTTCGCCATGATTAATGTTATTTCATACTTTGAATGAGAGTGAAATAGAGCTGACCACAAGGGGAAAGATATGAATAATAAATATATATACCTCAGGCATCCTTACTGAAACTATTGCCCACTGACTATTGATTTACGTTTGTATTAGATTCAACATTATATTCGTATTTTTGATATGTGAAATAGATTGATTTTATTGCCAGACTATGCGGTAGACCATACAACAGTGAAATACAAATGAAAGAAAGTATAAAAACGTCTAATTTTATAAAGATTAAAAGAAGCAGTAGGCAATGTGCACACTATTATACGACCCTATTTTTATTATTTCAAATAATATCTCTTACAAGAGGAGTACCAAACATGTGAATCATGGATACCTTCCAGTTTTATACGTATATATTATAGGGCAGGGCCTCCTTAATGCTAAGCTAAAGCGGCAAAACGCCATTCGTTTTCATTCTCGGGAAAAATCAATAAATTTTTTTTTTTTTTTATTAAATTGTTATTTAAATTATCGAATTATTTATATTAGTATAAATAAAAATGTTTTAAATTGGACTTTTCTTTGTCGTTGTTCTGTATTTATTTGTGATAAAATATTAAAAAATATTCACAAAAAAAACCTTTGAATATAACTACTTATTAAAAATCATTACAAAATTACGATAATTTTCCAGTAATATCAAGGTAGGAATTCTCACGAAATTGGTTGTTTCAGCCAACCTGGTTGCCTTGTAAATACGCAAAAATGTAAAAATGTGTAGAGCTTGAATTTAACAAGTGTGTGTTCAATCGGTTGAAGGGGAATGCCAACCGTTTTACAAAATTTTAACTCATGGCAGTCCAAGCGCTATGAAGTGTCAAAATCACACACCACCTTCCAACCAGGCGACTGAGTATTTAGATGCAAGCTCCGGGGAACGGCATGGGAGAATTACAGATCATACGCACAAACTTGACATATTTATTCGTTGCTATGAAATATTTTTCTGTTGCCACAACATTTTTTGGGCATGCGTTTAATTTATTGAAACGGTTAGGCAACCAAATTGTCTGAGAATCGCTACCCAGTTCTGATTCGAGAATTAAAATACATACGCTAAAAAATTATAACTGGTATAAACTTTTATTTATTAACATATAAAAAAATTCTTACATTTTGTACCAGTTCAGAAATTTAAACCGATCTTTCTGGAGAATAAAAGCGAATGGCATTTTGCCGTCAATTTACACGTTTCATAAACCGATCATTGGAACTTGTACTCACTGTTTCTATTCTAAAGATAAGTATATGACTTGTATAACTAGGACTTATTACTCCGAAGCAGACTTAGAACAGTTCAGAGTGTATAACGTAGCCTAAGCAAAAAAAAAATACTTTAAATCGATTTTTCTGGAGAATAAAAAGGAATGGCGATTTGCCGCTTTAGCCCGGCCCGGCCCGTCCCGTCCCTATACAGGAAGAAATGTGATTAACATGTCTGATACTCCCTTTTGTATGTTAAAAAAACATCTTCGCTTAAAACGACTTAAGTTAAAAAAGAGTCAAACTTTAATTTTTTATTTTATTATTATCAATAATCTTATGAATCCAAAAATCGAGAAATAAATACGTCGAACTTTTTCTTATTTTAATTAGGTACTAATAAAGTGGTTGTCTTGAAAGGGTTGCCCTCGTAAACTCGCTTCGTTGCTATCCATACATATAAATGCTTAATAAAAACAAAACACAACTTCTGACTGGTGAATGTACGCGACATAATGGTAACACAATTTTATTTAAACTAATTTTTCTTGAAATCGGTCCGTTGTAAAACAAGAAACCACAAAGCAATACAGTTGTTTCGCCCAATTTAAGACTAAACGGTTACTTTTTAATATATGGGTTGTGACCCTAGCTGTAACAACCATTATTAATTGGGTTTCGATACTAAGCAGCGGATACCGGTGCTATTTGATACAGCATGTATCATCAACTTTTTCTGGGAAATTGTTGCATTAGACAGGAAAAATGAATGATGCAATTTGTAGAAAAATATCAGATCTACAAATTTGCTTCGGGCAGTTTTCTGACCCGCGCACGGGTCATGGGTCAAAATTGCGTTTAAAAAAAATACGTTTTGTATCAAAAAGCCCCGACCTTTGATACAATTAGCTGAATTGCAATAGAGTTAGTTTTAGTTCAACTTAAGCCCTTAAAATGCAATTAAATGAACACCAAATGACTGGTATTGCAAAATAAGTTAAAAGCGTTGGTTATTTTTGTGAATTTTTATTAAAATAAAAAAATGAATGAAATTAACATTTAATTTCTTGCTTTTCTTCGCCGCTGTGACATTCTTCTTCTTCTTTTCCTAAATCCACCGGTTGTCGCTTCCTTTTATATGTTCGCACCGTTTTGCTGCAAAAAAGTAACACAATAATGCATAAAAACATGAAAATACACAATTTACAGCTGAACCAAATAGGCATGCCGAAGCACACCATCGACTGATTAACCACTATGCCTAGTACAAGTGCACAAATCCCGTCCATCATAATTTAGCAGACGCATAAGAACAAAATTTACTTTTTCCTTTCTAACAAACAAAAAATTACATTTTCACTGCACTATTTCGCACGATGCGCAAAAACACAAATTTCACCGAAAAAACATCAAGCTAACCTCAAATGTTGTGTGGAGGTCTACGCGTCACTTTCTGATACAATAGCTTCGACAATACGGGTTTTCATTTTCAAATAAAGCGCTTGTGTCAAATAGCCCCGGTTTGCCTTATAATTTACATTTTTTAGGATTCCGTAATGTCACAAGCCTCCCATGCGTTCATTTATGTAGGTAGGGGAGTGGGCTGGGTTGTGAACCATCAGCTTTTTTTCCCCTAATTGACACGTATCACCATCTGTATGTGTTAGTTTGTATTTTGACATAAGTCAGTTTTTGTGCTGCACCGAAGTGTATACATACGTATTGCTTATGCCAGCTGCAGGCGTCGTATTGAAAATCGATTATGAAAAGTTTTTTTGATTGTTTGTAAAGTCACTGAATTCATCCCAAAAAGGTGAGTGTAATGCATGTTTATTTAGTGTTTTGATTCTATTTTACGATCCAATATTTGGTTATGTCGAATTAAGATTGTAAGTGTTGCTGTTTTTGACGTTTCCAAAATTGCGTTATGGCTGGGTTGTGAACCAGCCGTGTGGCTGGGTTATGGACCATCCGTTTTTCATACTAGATTTGTACTAGAACTGTCAAATATCGTCTGATATATTAGAATAAAGTGTTTTTATGTTATTTTACTTGATTTGTAAATTAATTAATTTTAGTCATTACTATATTACTTTTACGACTTGTCTTTTACTTGTTTTGACTCTTAAAGCCTTGTGAATACATAAAAAGAAATTGTTTTACTTGGAGTGAGCTTTCTTCCGATAGCTCTCCTAAAATACAACAAAAATTATTTAAATGCCTTTTGATTTTAACCCTTCAGTCACGAGATATTCACTTTCGAAGTCGTTATTAAAGCGCCCCACCCCTTTACAACTAACTAAACTTTATTTTTACTTTTCCGATACGCGTATTTCGGCTTATGAGGCCGTTTTCAAGTTTGGGAGTTACAGGGTGGTTCATAAATATCAGTTTTTCATGGGATGCACATTACTCTTTTATTTTTATCTCTTCATCTACTCAACACAGCCACATGAAACAAACGCTAAAAAACAACTATCCTAATTACCTTTCCAAAAGTTGCAACACCACGGCTAACATTCTGAAGGCAATACTAAGTGAAAAATTTGAAAACCGCTGGATTGGATAAGATGCACCGATTCCTTGGCCTGCGAGATCTCCAGACCTTACCCCATTGGACTTTTTCTAATGGGGAACAATGAAGGATGAAGTTTATTCAAGCCCTGTTAACACTAGGGAGGATTTAGTTGGCCGAATTGGGAATGCAGCGACGAAAATACGCGAGAGGCTGGCTGCAATACGCCTTAGACAGGGATTTAGAAGGAGGTTGTTGAAATGCATCGAAAGTTGCGGTAGACATTTTGAACGGCTTTTGTTACTTATCAAGATTAATTGTAATTATTTTTAAATTCAATAAAAAAAATTTTCGAGTTAATATTAGTTTATTTTTTTTAATTTGTTGATTTTTATAATATTCTCCGATAGGATTTCTACGTATAAATTGCTAAATACTTTCCCTACGTGGACGTGTTCCCCTTTTTTGGAAAGGTAATAAGACCAATAAAAATAAAAAAGAGGTACACTAATTACATAAATTTCGGAGAAAATTTGGGTAAATGCTGAAATTTTGGTAATTTCAAAACATTTTTTTTTCAATTTTGGCCGCGACTGTACCTGCAGTGGTAGTAGTGAGATCACCATTGTTGACATTTTTGGAAACGTAATTAGGATAGTGGTTTTTTAGCGTTTGTTTCATGTGGCTGTGTTGGGTAGATGAAGAGATAAAAATAAAAGATTAATGTCAACCTGTAACTCCCAAACGGTTGAGAGTCCCCCCCCCCCCCCCTACAATTTTTTGTATGCTAGGTGAGATCTATTACCCCGCTCATTTTGGCACATCAGATCTGAAAAACCCTGTATACAACATTCCAAAGATTTATATGACTGCGAGAGTATGCACATACGGATTTGCTGGACTATAAATTCAGTTAGCGGTGAGCAATTATAGTGTATTTGCTCATTTAGCAAGTTATGTTGTTTAGACAATGCCTTTTTAATGTAACAAGATTCTAAAATATCAAGTTTTTTACCTTTTGTCTGTTTATGTAAAATATTTAAGTTGTCAATAGTGCAACTATGTCCGGTTTCATATAAATGTTTCGCTTCCATTCAATCGAGCTTATTATTTTGTAATGAATTTAGATGTTCCTTAAATCTTTTTTTAAAATTACGTCCTGTTTGTCCAATATAAATACTATCACAGTCATTACAAGCAATTTTGTATTCACCTGCTTCTTGTAGCATATCATTTTTCCTTTTATAATTACAGATATAATTTTTTTAAATACAATTGTTATAAAACGCGATGTTCACATTTAACTTATTTTTTAACTTTTTTGCAATTGCCTCACTAGATTTTCCTATATATTTTAATTTGATCAATTTTCTATTATTTTCTTCTTTTGACTTTGGATAAATATTTCATAGAGCTATTTCTTTATTTTTATTTAAATAATAATAAGTTTATCTATCAAACTTTCTACATAGCCATTGTTTCTTGCAATTGCATTAATTATTTTACATTCTTTTCTAAATAATTCATGTGAAAGTGGGATTTTGAACAGTCTATTAATCATGGAATGAAAAGCAGATAATTTTATGCAATAAGGGTGGTTCGAGTTTGCCGGTATAATAATGTACATCGGAGTACGTAGCTTTTATTTGAATATCAAACGCAAAGTGTTTGTCCTTTAATAGTATTTTTAAATCCAAAAAATTTATTTCAGCATTTTGGTCTTTTTCAACACTAAATTGAATACATTTATTTCGTTCATCAGATCATTGCCAAAGACAGAGAACATCGTCAACATATCTATACCAAAAACCGAACTACGTCTGAAAGGGCTCAGGTCAAAAATCTAAATGCTAAATGCTATTCAATCCCTCAGTGTATACCACCTCCAAAACGGTTAAAGCATGTCGCTCAACTTAGGTAATTTTAGAGCTGACGAGCTAGCGAGAATCGGCACTATTCTTCTTAACTCGTACAAGAATCAGCTGCTTGGCAAGCCGCTAACCACATGCAAACTGGAGATTTCACAACTTCCTCAGGATTGCGAATGTTAGATGGCAGAAGGTAGATATGGCCGAATCTTGACTCAAAGTGTACAAAGAGAGCTCATTTTGCTCGGTCGTTGTACTATAAGCGTTATCATCGCCGTCATTTCGGGTCGTTGTCTCACAGACAGACACGACGGAAACTCGGCGCACCTTAAAATTACTTCAATAGGAGATGCCAAGACGATGAGGAAGAGGAAGCCATACTCCATCTCCTCTGCAATTGTCCGACTCTAGCCAACCCCAGAAACCGGTTTTTGGGCTTCCCCTTTTTCAAAGAGCTAACCCAATTAGGTTCCACTGATATCAGTTATCAAGCTCTGTATATTAGGAGCTCTAAATGGTTCCCAGCTACGTGACAGTGCTACTACCTTTGTCCTCTAGCCAACAATTACTTGGCTTCCCGAGAACTAGGTTCTACTGATGACAAAAATCTAGTCCGGTCTTTAAAAAAGCTCTAGGTAGGCTATCCGCTCTCCGTAGGGGTTTTTAGAGTTGAATGCATAGCCTCAACTGTGATATTACAATATGCCTTTTTAGCCTAAGTGTGCATTTTTTGGCAGCCACCGTAATCGAACTAAAGAAACCCTTTGAATACTAATGCCTGGTGTTAAGGCTAAAGTTAGAAAATTTAGTAAATAGTTATTAAATACATAAACTAATAACGTGTAATTTAAAAATAAGGCTTAGAACATTATTAAAAAAATTTAATAAAAATAATTCACGAAGTATTTTATTTTTAATTAAATTTTTAAACTTTTCAAGACTCTTCAGGACAGTCCTTATGTAGGTTGTTTATATACATAAATATCTATTACATATATGCTATATATGTTATGTAAAGTATCCAAGTGCTTATGTAGCAGAAATGCTGCATATTTGCAGTGTTCACTCCTTGGAAGTTCAAGCGGTAGAAGTTCAGTAAAAAAGCCTCCTCAGAGGATGTGATGCTAACCCCCATCTTGCAGTCTAGGTTAGCCTAAACTCAAGGGAAGAGTCTTTTTAAGACTCCAACTTTTTAACGCGGCTACATAAACTAGAGATCAGATGGACTGATCTTTATACAATGATGTTTTAAGATCTTTTAAAAAAGCGATAAAACTAGCAATTGGGTCCTCATGGAGGCAATTCTGCGGCTCTATAGAACCGAGCGCATGACTTCGGACGGATTTTTTAAATGATCCGCATATAAGTACCGACCTCCATAAAAGAGAAAACTGAAGTTTGGATTTCCACGCTTTAGCGTTGGAGGTAAACATGTTATCCAGTCCAACACTCTCAAGTACTGAACAGCATATTGTCGTATTATTGATGGTGATTTACAGATGATTAACTACGGACCATGAATCTCTCCTTCTTACCTGAATGTGCTTCTTTGTCTTTCTACCATTTTAAAATCTAAATATTGAATATAGCTTCACAATGCATAAATTTCACATTTTCCTGTTCTTTAAGAAAAACTAGTAAATGTCAGAAGAGTCTCTTTCAATTAAATGTTACTTTATGTCAGAAATAAAAAGGATATTTCCTTAAGTGGGACGAAATTCGAATATAAAATGCCACAACTGCGGAAAAAATATTTATAATTAAGATAAGCTGCAAGAACTACACCAATGTACATGTAAAAACTAGCAAAAAATTAAAAAGGACGCAAGCTTTTCTGTCCTTGGTTGAAATTGTATTTTTCAAGTCCTCTCTCGGCAACGAATAATTACAAAAAAGAATTTTTAAGAAGGCTGAAAAATACCAAGTAATTAAAAAGGCTTTCTTAAGAATAGAAAATATGATAAGAACCTGGTCTAACAGTGGGTTTATACATAAATCCCCTGGGTACGCGTTCATTCAGAATATTTCTGTTTAGTCCAATTAACGTCTTGATAAATGTGCACTTTGAAATTAGGATTTATGGAATGTTCGCAGGAAAGTTTTGATTAAATTGTAGTCTAAGTTGAGAAGAACATGTTTTTCTTAGACTTTAATTCAATTTTAAACGTTTATTTATTGATAACGTAATTCAAAAAGTTCAACAACTTTTAGAAAAGCATTGTTTGAAAATAAGAGTACTTAGCTAAACTCCAAAACTCGATTCAAGAATATCTAGGCAAATTTATTTATAAAATAAGGAAAGAACACTATTGACTGGAAAGAATGAAAGAAAGCAAACGTAAAAATATCAAAAGAAAAAAGAAGAAATTAGGAATATACAGGTATACCAAAATATATTCAAGAGAAATTTGCACTCTTAGCAAGGAAATATTTTTACAGTTGTTGTAAGTGGAATTGTTAAAAGTGAAATAAAACTAAACAAAATCCGGAGAATCGATATATGTATGCCCTATGCTAAGCACAGCCATGGCAGGAATGAAGGGTGAGGGAAATGGAATATATGGTACAATATATTAAAATTAAAAGTGCTTCAATAAAATTACATTAACATTGGGAAGGTGAGAGTAATATTAAATGATGCAACTAGGAAAAGCGACCAAAAAAATTTTATGTAATATGTACATAACCTCAAAAGTAGCCAAAAAACCCATTTCCCGAGTACCTAACCTTAAATATCTCAAAATTCTGACGTGACCTCAAATATCTCAAAATTCTGACGTGGCGGCGCATTTATGACTTTGAATTCGGATTCTACGCAGCATATTACTTCCGGAAATGACCGTCAGCTGCCCAATAACAGAATCTTGTAGACCTGTATAGGGTAAAATTAAAGTTTTTACCCACTGCATTCTAACGGTTGTCGGAAAAATACATACCGAGAGCTACAACCTACGCAGACCCCCATACAGCCTAGAAAATTATTAAATTAACATAATCACAACACCTCATTTTACTGTTAACGATAATAACAAGATCTGTAATTTTCGTCTGTATATTTAAAACATATCCATTTAATTAATGAAAGACTTAGAAATTACATTCAACTTTGAGTTATAAAACATGATACTCTGCAACTTTATGGGGCTGTGAATTAACTTATTATGATGTTACCACCCATGTGTTCTCTAAGGATCATGATTAACACGCACGACTGACATCGACCAGAAGGCTTCTCCTGCTAAACTAAATGTATAATCTTGTCAAAACTACATTTAATACTCCTTCCTTATGAACCATTGAGCTGAAATGTTAATAAAATGAAAAATTATTTTGTGCTTTTTGTGAAGTCGGTGCAACTTTTTTTTTAACCGACTTCCCAAAAACAAAGAGGTTATAAGTTCGACGCGTATGTTTTTTTTTGTTTTTTGTTTTTATGTCTGACCGGGCATAACTTTGTAAAGCGTCGACTGATTTTGAAGGTTTTTTTTTTTGTTGGGTAGAGTATGTTCACCGATTGGTACCATGTCAAAAAAATTTTTGATAAGGTAGGGGTGGGGGGTGGGGGTGAAACCTAACTTTGTAACGCGTGGTCCGATTTGGATGGTTCTTTTTTTGTTGTACATAGTATGATCCCCCATTGCTAATAGAAAATAAAATTGGACTAGGGTGGGGGGAGGGGGGGATGGGTAGTAACTTCGTAACGCGTGGACCGATTTCGATGATTCCTTTTCTGTTCGGTAGAGTATGTTCCTTGATTGATACCATGAGAAAAAAAGTTTAGTGGAATGGGGGTGGGGTAGGGGGTTAAAACTAACTTTTAACGCGTGGACAGATTTGGATGGTTCTTTCTTCGTTGTATAGAGTCGGAGACACTAAAAAGTGAAAAATAAAATAGTTTTTTAAAAAAAAGTTGAACCAACTTCACAAAAGGCGCTAAAAAGCATAAAATAATTTTTAATTTTATATCTATTACGACATTTTGAAGTCGGTGCAAATTAAACAAATAAAACAACTACAGAACCACAATTGAAAATAATACATGATACTACCTGAACGTTTCAGCTTACGGGATCATAAGAAATGACGATTAAATATTTTTGTTGTAGTTGTTTGGTTTGTTTGATTTCCACCGACTTCAAAATTTCGTAATAGACATAAAATTAAAAATTATTTTATGCTTCTTAGCGCCTTTTGTGAAGTCGGTTCAACTTTTTTTTAAAAAACTATTTTTTTTAAAACTGCTCATACGAATAAATCTCTATAGAAAGGAAATCCGGCATCTGAAATCGAAATCCAGGAACATAATACGAAATTAGTCATGGTTACCCTTTCATACCCTTTCCTTAGATACATTGTTACAATCGAAACTGTACTCTATACAGCAAAAGAGAAACACTATAGTCAGAGAACCATCGTAGTTATTATAAGTAGAAACGTTTCATCATTTACCAATCAGGAAGCATATTCTGTACAACAGAATCAAAATCATCGAAATCGGTCTACGCCTTACAAAGCTAGGCGTCGCCCCTCCTTCAAATCTTGCCATAAGCCACATTTTTTGTTATGACACAAATAGATACTCTATTCAGAATCATCTAAATTAGTCCACGCCTTACAAAGTTAGACTACCCCCACCACAACCCTTGGTCAACATTTTCCTTATAGTAGCAATGTATACAACAAAAAAGAATCCTAAAAATAGGTCAATGCGTTAAGATGTTCAATAACGACCCTTTTCTATCCCATCTCACCCCATAAATTTGTTCCGTGGTACTAATGGGGCAACATATTCTACACATCAGAAAAATAATCATCCAAATCGGTCCACGCATTACGAAGTTAGGTTTCACCCCCTCACCCACCCTCACAGCAACAAAAATTTTTTTGAAATTACAAAAAAAGAATCATCAAAATTGCTCCACGCGTTACAAAATTACGCCCGGTCATGCATAAAAATAAAAATAAACAAAATAAAAAATCGGTATCGAACTTTGTTTTTGGGAAGTCGATTAAAAAGTTGTGAAAAAGGGATTTATACAGCCCGCAAAATTCAAAAATTTCGCGTGTTTTCTTATCAAACCTCGTGCGATGGTAGCAACTACTTTTTAAAAGTTATTCTGATTTGGGTCAATTATACTAATAAAATTTAAAAAAAAATACTTAAATGCTCGCAAACTCACAAAACCTAAATTTCAACTTAAATGCAAATCAACTAAAGCTTTAAAAAAAAAAACATTGTAACAAGGCAAAGTTTTTACTACACCGGAAACTTTTTCTGGATATTTCTTCACCCACCAAAGAGAAAATTTTAATTTGGAAAGTCAACTTCACCGAGCAGAAACTAGAAACTGGAAAAATCCCAAAGGCATTAAAACAGTGGTGAAGCTTTTTGGCGATTAAATAACGTAAGTTAGTTTTTCTTTGTAAGACTGTACTATGAAATTAATGGCTAAATTAATAAGTAACTGAAGGCAATCTGATTGCGACAACCACCAGTCATGGTTCTTACCAAATAGTTGTTAAAATTGGTAGCTGAAGTAACAAATGTCCAATTATGCCTTAATGAATGGCGGCAATAAATATAACTAATGGGGTTCGCTTGTTTAGCCCGTTGTTTAAAAATGTATTATTTTTAGTAAAGGCAGGTATGTCAAATTATATTTTCATTTATAAATTGTACATAAGTAGTAATCCTTTCTATATAATTATGGCGAAGAACAACACAAATTTTGTTAAATAAGATATGTACCTACGCAGTTAACCTACCAAACTTATCCTTCTAGATTTTGTATAATAAAATCAATACAGCAATTTTGGAGTCACATTAAGTTTTTAAGACATTATAATTCTAAAAATTACTATCTAATGAGAACTTATGTCAACTGACTGTAACGTGGAGTTTTTATGAATCATGTTACTCATTAATAATTAAACCTACTTTTACTTGTTTCGAATTATTTATTGTAAAATAAGTAATATTCGGTTTTAATTAATAAAAATAATGAGAACTTTTGTTTTTATATATATATATATAGTAAAAAGCCCAGGAATTTTCAGAAACAATTTCACAGTTTCCTAGAGCCTATATTAGACAACAAACAAATGTTTGCAAACATTTACGACGTGACGTCATATTAACATCACAGCTTGTAATATCCAAATTTTTGACCAGGGCCGCCGAGAGGGGGGGCGAAGGGGGTAAACCCCCCGGGCCCGGGCTTTCGAAATGTTTTACGATCGAAAAAGTGTAATATACTAGACAGATCTATTGAAAGTCACTCATTCCATTAATTATATGGGCCCCGTCAACGCTTAGTCCCTGGCCCGAAATTCCTTTCGCGGGGGCCCGTATGTGGTACCCTCGGGCTCGAATTTTGTCTTACGGGCCTGTTTGTGATTGTCACAGACTGTCATCTAATACAAATCATTTGGGACGATTTGCGACATTTCGTGTGGTGGTTGCAAATGAATATTGCTAGTGCAATATTTGTGACTGCAGGAATTTGTACAGTCGCAAATTTCCAGCTTTTACAGCTACCATTTCAACACTTATACCATATTTCAATAACAGTTGTTTAGGCGCACGCTATACGTGTTTGATTTCCGTTGCGGTTTGTTTTCATTTTTTCTTCCGATCAAATTCCTTTCGATTAAACTTTTTTTATTATATTTTTTTATTTTAATATTTAGTTTTCACTTCTGTTTATATTGATTATTTTTTTATTTGTGAATTTGCTGTGTTTTGTGTAGACTGTAAAGAACGACGATTTGGAGTCGCATAATGTGGAAGATTCAAACGATATTGATTTTGTTAGGCCTAGTAGAAAGCCAAAGTCCCGTTACAATCAAAACTAATTTGCAGGCATCAAAAGAGGTCTGCTTTTGTGACATTACGAAGAAAACGTTTCTTTGATTGCGGCTATTGAAAATAATGGTTCGCTTTGCGACGTTTGCCGATTAGCACGAGTACAAATTCCTTAGAATATAAAACAAAACAGGAATGGCGACGGCTGAAATTAAGCGACCACCGTGTTGGAGAGAAGTTCAGTACAGGTTTAATTATAAAGAAGGCAAGAAGCGGGGCATTGAAATTAAATTTGAAAGTAGTTCGAAGTCACTAACTCACTTAATATTTTTTATTTAAAGTAATTATTGACATAATTTAAGACGGTATTAGAACGTCTTTATTGAAAAATATTAAAATGTTTTAAATAAATTTAAATCAATTTAAGAGTAGCCCCCGCATGTAATGTTTTCTTGAATCGTTTGTGAAATATGTGAGTCTGCTTTTTTACATTTGCCATCACGTAAATAAACAAATCCGTGTATATTAATTTTGCAAACATAAACTACTTATTTTCAGTTGATATATTCATAAATTATTCTAATTAGCGCTGCAAACTATTAACTAAGATTATAATCACTGTTATAACTAGGTTAATAACATGAAAAAAGATTTACCTCTTGGAAATTTAGAGTTATTTCTACAAGAGAGCACTGCACTTCATTATCTAATTTTATATATATTTACGAATTTGTCACAACTTTAAATGTAAAACACAAACTGTCCACAATAACCATTGCACTTAATAATAGCTTTTAAGACTTTATATCACCTTTAAAAGACTTTTTAATTTCGTTTACACTCCTTATTCAAAGCCAGCGAAACTTGTTTTGGGTAATAAGCTCCCTTGAGTTCACTCCAACTCACTTTCTCTTGGATATTCGTTCTCATCTGGAAAAAATACACTCATGTACACGATTCATATACGCTATCGCCTTCTTGTTTTCTTTTATATTCAAAGCCAAATTCACGAGTTTGGACTACTAACGCGAGGTTCGTGATAAAATCGACTTGAACATCGAACCGAAAAAAGAAAATCCTGTCGCGTTCAGTTCAGGGAAAACTTGAAAAACTTGCTAAAATAGAAATCTGGAAAGGCATAGGCGATTCGTTCACCGTTACATATGGGACATAGGCATTCCACGTGAAGCGGACAAGCAAACGAATTTAACATCTATAAGTTCCTAACCAGTATACACGATTTTTATCCTGTACGAAGCCAAGTTACTGACTTACGGGTTTCTAAACACTTGGCTAAGAGCTAGGTATGACCTTTTGCGAAGATTAAGAAACATACCGAAATAAGTGATTCTTATAGGAAATTGCATGCTCTTTACAGTCATGGCATCGAATTCAAAGTTTGAAGTTTTTTTATGTAGAAAAACCAAAATTCATATTTAAAATTCGATTTTTACAAACTTCGACCATTTTAACTTTTTTTTTAAATAGCTCAAAAATCACTTAAACTGTAAAATAACTAATTGTCAAGTTTTATAATAGAATCTACATTTGTTTCGGAGATAGAGAATTTTGTATTTAATTTTTTACTGTGTGCGAATGCAGATGGCATTATGAAATTTGGCAAACATTTACTATAATTTTTAGTTATTGTTTAAGCTATTGTAAAAAAGATTAAAATGTCATGTGTGTGTTTGTCAAAATTTAATTTTAAATATCAATTTTGGTTTTCTACATGAAAAATTCAAATTTCGAATTCGATACCACAACTCAGAAGAGCATGCTATTTCCTATAAGAATCATTATTTCACTTATTTTTATAAAGTTCGTTCCTCAACCTTATTAACTGCCTTCGAAATAGGATATATCCAACTCTTCCTAAATTGTTGAAGGCCGTCTGCTTCATGTGAAATTCTTCATATGTCAACTGATAGTTACAAATATGTAGATGGTTACAAATGCCACCGTGTAACCGGAAGCCGCTACACATTTAGTGAATATCCCATTATCGGTACCTGCTATTGTACGCAAAGGCGCAAATCTGTTATATCAATCTCTAACATCTTCTAACAAATAATCGGAATCTGTCTCGGCACCTTCATTTGCCTGATACCTTATACCCATCACCTTCTTCCTGGCGACTTTTGAAGGATTATTCAAAAAGCGTGATATAACTTTAAAATTGAATAAAAATACCTAAGTATAACATCAATTCCAAATTTCACGAACAACACAAATTATAATGCAAGTAAAGGCGGGTAGTAGACCATTAGAAACTCGGAAAATGTTTTAGATAAAAGTTTGTTACTTTTTGATATATGTAAATGGTGTTTTTTTTATAGAACTTTCTATAGATAACACTGTCACTTTTCAAACTAGCAAACTTTTATGACAGTTCTTTTTGACATTTGTGGTCAGTGAAATAATAGTGGAACACCTTATACTCGAACAACGCTTGCAAATTGTGCAAATTTAGTTTAAAAATAAATGATCAGCAGCAAGGTTTTAGAGCTTTTTGAATTTTATGGTGTATTTGATCCTTATAAACTGGCTATACGTCGTTTTATTGATTGGTTTCGTGCCAATAATCACTACATGATCAACGCCCAACAAGAAGGCGAAAAAGTCTTCCTACAGCTGAAACCATCACTGTTGTGGACGAAAGAGTAAAGGAAGAGCCAGAAACGTCGATTCGTCATCGTTGTCAACATATAGGTATATAATTTTGCATCGGGAGCTGGATTTGCATCCGCGTAAGGTACAGTTGGTTCAACAACTAAAGCCCAATGATCAGTATTTGCGCCATTTGTACAATTATAAACAACTGCAAATTGATCCAGTGTTTATCGTAAAATTTTGTATGCAGCGTGTTCAAGATTAACTGTCCCCTCAGTAAAAATGTTTAAGGAAAAGTATAAAACCACAGAACAAAAAAAAATATTAAGCAACATTTTATTTTTAGAACTCAGTTACCTTCAATCTCATAAAAAAGTTTGGCAAGCGACACGCACGAAATGGTCAGGAATTTTGTCGTAAACTCCCTTAATTTTGATTTTACATATCCCCATATACATTAATTTAACCGGGTTAGGTCTAGGAAAGACGCCGGCCATTCTTCCAAAGAAATAAAATGATTTAAATTTTCTGTAATGCCATACCATTGCATTTTATTTCTTTCCAATTAACACCGATAAAGACAAAATCAATTACTTCACATTTAAATCGGCTTAACAGACCCACAATTTCGAGTGAATTTCTTGTATTCCATTTGATAAAAGGCATCTTATTAAAAATAATACACGGTTGCTGGAGGATGTACGGATGAGTTGAAGCCTTCTAGGATACGGCGATCCTCAGCTGGACATTGTCAAGTCTTAGTTATACCTCCAAGCGATTGTAACCGGGCAATGCATCCTAGAACGTAAACAAGTTACTAATGCGGAAAGAGATAACCTCTTGAAAAATTCCCTTAACTCCAAGGTTGTAGTAAGTCATGCCAACAGAAGCAGCTTTGGGAAAATTACCTTTTGAAGGTTCTGCGGCAGCTATGGAGGCTGGCTTGCTTCCGCCGCCCTGCTGTAATAGTCCTGGCAGAAGGTGCCATTGCCATTGCCAAAATAATAACTAGCACTTCCTCAGGTGCGGCGGTGCAGTGATGGTAGGCTCTAACGAGTTGGGTATCTCCGCCGTACACGCACCAGTAGAAGATGCAGACCTGCCTTCCGAAGGGTTAGCTGCGGTTAATCCGTAGGAGGTTACTGGTCCTGGCTCTGGACTAAAGCTTATGGCCTGGATCCCTTCAATGCCGTAGCCGTAGGGGTGAAGGTTGTAATTAACGCATGGACCAAGAAGGAACTCTGGAAACGGTGGAACAGTATGGATTTCTGCAGATAGGCTAGGATTGTAGCGTGACCCAGGCAACCGAGGTTAGTGGCGACAGTGGGATAACTGGATACTCAGTTAAGGGAGACTGGAAGTGGACGAAAAGGGGCCCGATTCTATGTGGTGTGTTTCGGCTTATCCCCAGAAAGGTGTTTTTAGTGAATAAGAATCTCATACTACCGGAGGACAGGGGCTGTCCGCTGTCTTTTGGAAGATTTTCATCTCTCCCGGAAAAAAAAACCTTTTTGTGATACTCTAAAAACGCCACGCCACAATGTTCTCCGAAATCAACAGAATAAGTAGAACTTCATGACTCAAAGGTGAAACCACAGCCTACTCTATATACAAGCCTGCAAAAAATACGAACACCTGTCCATTGCCGGTGTAAACAACTACACAACTTTAGGTGCGGCGGCTAACTTCGTAGAGCGTTGACCGATTTGGATGATTCGTTTATTGTATAAGTATATATTTTCTATATTTCTATGCTCGATATGTATCAATTTTTAAGTTTACCTTTAATTTATAACAAATCTGATATCACCTTAACAAACTCACTGTAAGCATTGGAAAACAAAAACTATGCTGCCGTTGTATAGAAAGAGGGCTGTTAATGACTCCGGGCTCAATGAGATAATGGGTTAACAAATTATCTACACCATTCCAATAATAAGTCACATCGTCTTGTTTACGATTGAATAAATGTGGCGCTTGGAATATATACAGATACTCAAATTTATATTTTCGTAAGGCCTCCAGTTTTAGTAAATTCTCATTAATGGGCTACAGACTGCAGAAATTGCCTGCGTTTAAAGTAAGAAAATTAATAGACGAACATTTGGTAGAAGTCTAAAAGTCCTACAACATTACAAATAAATCCCTAGCAACAATTATATCTGAATATATAATTGGTGGTAACTGTCAAAATGTTTAAGTTAAGGCACACCTCAAATAAACTTTATTTAATTTGTTACTTGCAAACGAGGCACCCCATCATTTTCACTTTTTTCTTAACCTGGAAATCAGACCATGTTTACTACCTATATGTTTTTAGGGTCACTGAAACCGAATTCGAAGTCTATTTAACCCAATCACGTCAGGTTTTTTCTTAGGTTTCGGGGTACTTTAGTCCAGACACAAATTCCACGAGCAGAGTGCTATGATACTCACTCCGTGGTAGTATCTGCTAGCTCAGCAGAAGGGCATAGGGTTTACAGGTGACCTTTTACTGACACTGACCTTCAAACGAATTGGGGCGCCACGTGATCTTTTACTGGCGTGGAAGGGTAGATCACAAAACCTGTACCTAAAAACTCCAAAGAAGGCAAAAAGGAAAACAACACCGATTTTCTTTAACACTTATATATATATATATTGACTTGGATAAAATAGAAAAGATTCCAGAAGGGAACAACTGGGATCGCCGTCGCCACAAAGTCACACAAAAAGAAACCAGAGCAAAAGAAAAAATATGGGAAATCGTTTACTTATCTGAAAAAGGAAGAAGCCACCTTTCCTCGAACAATCCGTGGTTCCTCCTAAAACTACGTTATCCGGTCCAGGTAACCTATCTCTTGATTGTTGATGTTGGATGATTGTTATTTTTGTCTCACTAAGGCATTTGGTTATAATCACAAAAACAAGGATACCATTGTATAAGCTGATGTTCGTTTGGTTAACAAATCTATGTATCATTCAGACAAGCTGTCAGTTATGTTGATATTGGTTGTTCAAGTAAAAATTTAATAACTAACACAGAATCACAAGACTTATAAGGTAAAACATATTCAGATGAATTTGTTGTTGCTCATGAAGAACCGCACGTGATAACTAATGCTGAGCTAAATAATTAAGTAAAAGATTTAAGCCTGTCAAATTTAAAGCTGAATTACTTGGCTCACGACTACAACAATGCAGATTACATGTGCAAAAGTTAACGCTTATCGTTCCCGAAGTGAATACCTTTCAAGATATTTTAAGGAAGAAAAGGAATTTTGTTTCTATTATGACATTGTTGAACTTTTCCGGAAAATGCAGCTACCGTACAATTCAGAAGAATGGTTCTTATTTATTGATTCTTCGAATGTAAATCTGGAGGCAGTTCTTTACATAATGGTAATGAAAACCCTTCTATTTGGATTATCCACGAAATACCTAATATAAAATTCCGCTTTGCACTATCGCAAATCATAAATTCCCGAATCACAATTTGTCGAACGAACAAGCAGAAAAAAAATCAGTTTCAAAATTTTTCTACTTTTTAGTTCAAGGAATTGTGAAGATTAATAACGCTGCACTATTTCAATTTACTATGGCAAAACCCTCGTGCCTGGAATTCAAACAATTTCTGTGGCTATTCCAGCCACAATAGTTAGTCGCACGACGTTTCGCGTTAGGTGTGTAATTTGTAACCGTGCATCTGTGCATCGATGTTAAGCATCAACAGGACTAATAGAATTCTAAAGAGTTAACGAACTCTACAGGATATGTATAATGTCTATTGCCGCATCCATCGATAGATACTCCTCCATATTTAGGGGGAGTCCGGGAGACTTGCACAGATGCTCCACATGCATAATATTATTTTGAATTTGGCGCTATCGGGTTCGCTGACAGATGGCGGCACGCTTTTTCGTTGTTTGTCACATGCGCGACGCCATATTAACTGCCATTACACTGGTTCATCAGTGAGCAAAGTAAACACGTTTTTGGTGGTCTCAACTGAAAAAAATTGATTATTTGTGTATTTACGTTACTTCGACAAATATTACGGTACGTAATGATTTTCTCATTCGTTGAATAATTGATTTAATGTAGTTTTATAAACCTACCATGTTTTAGTCCTCCGATTTAACCAATTTCTACAAACACGCGATGACGTAAAGAAAGTGAGGTTAGGGAGATTTGATCCATAATATGTGAGGGAGACATGATCAGTATTTCAACTATCCCTCAAATATACTGAGAGACAGTTAATAATGTGTTTATATGTTTTCAGGTATTGATGTCATGCCGTTTTAGTATAAAACAAAAGCAGGTTCTACCGGCAAAGAAGGCACCAAGGAAGAATTACAAAATGCTATTCAAGAAGTGAATTCTGGGGCTTCTTTTCGAAAAACACCGGTCAAATATGGGATCGACAGGGCGGGCCACTTTCCGTCGATACGTAAAAAATGAAGATAAACTGCAAGTGTTTAACGAAAAGGCTAGTTCATATAAAGCTACTCAGATTTTTACAATTTCAGAAGAGAAAATTTTAGGAGAATATTTACTAAATTGCAGTAAAATGAACTATGGTCTGACTCGAACAGAAGCGATGAAATTAGCTTTTGAGTTTGCTTCATCAAACTCTATAAAAATTAAAAATAGTTGGTCAAAAAACAGTTCAGCTGGAAAGGACTGGTTCCGCCAAAGAGAACAAGTTATAGACATGAGACTCTGTATTTCTTGCAAAAGATAGAAGCTTAAAGACTAAAAACTTTAAAAAATATGATTTTTCACGCGCCTTTAACAATTAGAGACTAATTAATTGATCTCTTTAACTAAGAAGCCCAATTAAAGTAAAATTTGTATTTTTTTATATATTTTCTTTAGCATACTGTAAATGTCTATAGTTTTTTTGTTGTATTGTTTATTATTATAATGTTATTGAGAGAGTGCTTCGTTCATAAAACGACAATATTGACTACTTTAAGAAGACTTCCTGATCCTCTTTTGAATTAGAAATAGTTGGTGTTGACGTTTAAGATATCTTTATAAATAAAATATTTGACGTTTGCATAGTGGTTTTCATTATTTTCCCTATACAAATAGATATGGTAAGTCTCCCTACTACTATGATCAACTCTCCCATGGGTTGGGGAGATTTGAACCAAAAGTCGATTTCAAAAAAAAAATTTTAATAGCTCAACTTAGTGAATTAACGGAAACTTTGACATTAGAAAATGGTATATATTTACCAATGCTTTGTATACGTTATTGAGCTGTCAGGTTTCAACTTATGGTTACAATTTCATGCATGCTTAAGTTAAAGGAGGTTCAACTCTCCCGGACTCCCCTACGTTTATTTATCCTACAGTTTCATTAGTCGGTACCAAAATCTGCTGTTTGATGCAACAATATTTCATTCCCATTAGTTTGAAGTTGAGGATAAGACTTGGTGAATACAAAAATGGTCATCTTGTAGCATTCGCATATTGAATTTATGATGAAGCCACATAGCATTTGCTGTTCCGTATAGTATATGGCATATGAAGAAGTTAAAAATTCCTGCAAGGTATGTAAATTTTACAGTGCGCTGCTTAGATTTTGCCAGATGAGTGGAACCGTAGTCGTTCTTGGAATTTTCTCCGCGTGAAGGTTACTTCGGTAAAAATATATTAATATATATTTTCCTGTCGGGTACAATCCATTGATTTATTCATTAAATTGAAAGCATCATGTTAGGATAATTGTTTCCAACAATTTAAGTTGCTTTTAGAAACTTATTATCATTTGCCAATGAAAGGGAAGCTAAGGTGCACACAATACTTATTTTCGAAATGTAATCTGAGTCTTGAATAATGTGGAATTTCTACGAAACCTAATAACAGCGTTATATAGCGTATAGATATAGATCATATATAATATGATAATAATAGATCATATGAATATGAGATAAATTTTGAAAGTGGCATAAGGCAATTTTGGAAGTAATTTTAGTTTTATGTTCCAATTTATTTAAAAATATTAATAAGCATTAAATATTTTTATTGCTGTAACTTATAATAACAATAACTTTTATTAAAGATCTGACACGTATTAATAATTTTTTTCTTTGAAGTCACAGAGTTGCAAATTTTACGGGGTGATGATTTATGCCACTGTCAAAATACATATATAGTAGATTGTATGTAATATTCACACATCAAATTGCGACCGAGGCTGAAAGGATAATGTGTTAAACTTTAAAATCGATTCAATTCTCAACTAACCAAATTAAGATAAAAAAAGTATTTTATTGTTGCAAATATTTATTATTTTACCAACTTTCTTGTTACTATTGTGTAACGCGCCGAAGGCAGGATAATGTTGAAAAGCACCATGCGGTAATGAGGTGTAAACCGTTGCAGTTAAATTTCTTATTTATTTTATAGGAAACTGTCGTTTGCTGCTGTAGTTATGAACATCAATTAAACAGTCAAACAACATTTTCTACATTTGAACTTAAGGGAGTTCAGTTCACTGAAAATGCTGTATAAGTAAAATTTAAACAACGTTAACTACTAGATGTAATGAAATCTCAGACTTTGTAGCAAGGAATTCATTAAATTTCTGCCAACAGTTTTGAGACAGCAAATAATTGTGTTTTCCTCAGCTTGTGGGAAAAATTTTACATTCAGTTTACAAAACACAATAATGGTTCATAAACAGCTTAATTCGTGCATAATTAATACTCCTTTAATTCAAGATATTTAAAACACATTTTATTTTAAAACGCTGTTACTACTGTTGAATTTTTTGGACAGATTGGCTAATTATGACAGTAATGTCGCGCAAAATTACATCCATCTGGAATTATTGCACAAACCTTATATTCTAGACCATGAAGGGGATGACCTAGAATAATTGCTGCTTTCCTCAGGAATCCCAGCACGACGTCGAGCCGTAGTAGCTAGATATCTCTTTTTGTCGCAGGGCAGGGACTCACAGAGTAGGTACGTGGCGAACTGATTCGATTTCCTCCTTCTATTCAGCATACTTATCTTTAAATGCAAAATTTTTCAAAATTCTAAGTCTTAGCAAAATGTAATAACAGATATGTATGAATTCCCCACATTTTACTTCAGGCCGCTAAAATTACTCCATTATAGGGCATATTGCCTATGAGAGCACTGCAAAATACCATAAGAATATTGATGTCTTGATAGTCTTGCGCGCAAGATTTCTTCGATAAGACTCAAGGTAAAAATTTGAATTCAGATTTTGACAGCAGATTTTTTTAATTTAATTTTCGAGGAATTTTTTATTTATTAAAACTATTTTTTTATTTATTTTGGTTTAAAAAATCAAAATGGCGATAGATATAAAAAAAATTCTTACGTCACATTATAAACAAGAAAACAAAACAGTGTTAAAAAATGATTTATAGTCATGCCAATGCTTTACAGAGATTCTCAAATAACAATATATGGACCTTATTTTTTAAATAATAATAGAACTTTTTATATTTTTGTTTTTCTAAAGGTTTAAACTATCTAAAATTGAAATCAAAAATATCCAATTCTTTTGATTGCAGACTGGTCAACCCACTAAGGCATCAACGAAAGCAAAATGTTAATCTGTTAAAAGGATTCTAAAACAAAGGAAAACTGGTATGCAACCGAAAAGACGTCTGCAGAAGAAAGGCAAAAATACAAAAAACAAAAAAAAAAAACAAAAAACCAATATAAAGAAAATTGGTCAAGTAAACACTCAAGTTTAGTTGAAATGTTTTAGAAATATAATAGCACAATAAAAAGCTTCTGAAATACCGGAGAAGCATGCAGCAAGATTAGAAAGTAGTAATTCGGTACCTTTTTTTCTAACTTTATAATTTTTAAGTGGTTCACCAAAGTTACGACATTGTAAACTTCTCCACTTTCAAACATTATAATAATAATTAATAATAATTAATATTTAAAAACAAAAGTTGAAGCGACTTCATAAAAATCGTTAAAAAAGAATTTTATCTATTCCGAAATTTTTTACAACGAGAAATATACTATTATTAGGAGACTTAGATGCATCAGATGTTATGTCATAAAATAACACGAACGGAGCTTTTTTGGCCAATTCGTATAAAAAACAGACACAGAATGCAATGTCTATTTGGCAAATTCGTGCCGGATGTTATAAAAAAGTAGCAGTCCTGTTTTTCATGAGTACCTAACATGACGTCATAACAGCATGAAATTCCATGGCATAGTAGAGAGTAATGCCGCGTGCAAGAATGCCGAGATCTGCCTGGGTTTTTTATACCGGAACAGGTGGCAAAACTCGTTTAATTGCTCCGACATTTTTTAATTCGCTGACGTCATCGACTAACAGCTTAAAATTCCGACATGCAAATTGGTTAGGGCTTAGCTCAAAATCATCAAAATCAGTCAATACGCTACGGAGCTGGGTGACCACCTCCCACATAACTCTTAGACCAAATTTGTTGTAATGATATAAATGGAGTAAGATACGAAGTTAAGCTCTTCTCTCCCAGTTACGTTCTACTCCTTCCCCAAACACCATTCGACCTTAAATATGTTTTGACGTTAACATTATGTATGCTCGTTCCTACATTAAAAAAAATTTATAAATAAGGGTCGAACTTATATCCTTTTCGTTTTTAGGGAGTCTGCTAAAAAGAATGAGATTTCCGAAATTCAAATTTTAATAATACTTGGTCAAAGTCGAAGTAATGATATAAAAGAAACGATTCGTTACTTTTACATCGTTACTGTGATTTTGACCAACTGTTAGTGAAATTTGTATTACTCGGATGCAGTTTAATTTTTCCTAAACATATGCCATTTGAAAATGTAGAAAGAAAAGGTACTGAATTGTACACCTCTCACCATCTAAATTAAGAGAAACGTTAGGGCTGATATGGGAAACTTCGTACCTACTGAACGACATTTTATTTTCATCTCTTTAATAAGAGAGCTATAAAAACGTATTTTTTTAATGAAGAAAATAGATAGGAAATAGAACCTCGAAATTGTAGCAAACATATTTTAATGCCGCAATATAGAAGTTGACTGGATAGGATAGAGTACAAGTAGGATATACGTGTATTTTTAAAGTCGAATAAAACATCAAAATTCCTAATTCCTCCAATACATATCATCAACATAATACTTTAATTTATCCTACTCTTACTAACAACGATAGTAAATATCTTATCCGTAATGGCATCGTTAGTCATTATCTTCCCCATATTTGTTTTAGCTATCGATTAGATATAAATTGCAGTGTTTTATGAACATAATGCAGTACGAAAACAATGGACTACTTATTTAAAGTCCTTCGGAAAGTGATCCATTAGACAATGGTATGAAAATATATACTCGCAGCAGAAAATATCATATCCTATAGATATATAAACGTTTATGCGAACGAAGGATTATTACGAACAGTTCTGCCCTCTATTGAATAATAAAGTCATACCCAGTCATGATATAAGTGTTTTTATTTTAAAACAAATTAGGATTGCTAAAGAATTTTCTTGCGATATTTGTTAAATAAGTTTATGCAATTTATCAATTGGTTATGAATCCGATTAGATTTAAGATTTCAAATTTAAGAATCAATTCTGTAAGAATTGAGAGAAATTGCAGATTATTTCTTCAAATTTGCCATTTTTATTTATATATGCCCGGCGCGCTCCACGCCATATGTTATTACTCACCGTTTGAGTAGAGCTCTTTATGCAAAAGTGCCAGAGATATGATCAGACAACCGCTGCTAATTGAATTCAGCAGTATTTTCCAAAAATACTGATAAAAAATATACCAGCCGCTAGAAATGGCTTGGACGATAACTCTATTTTTACGATTATCAGAAATATTTAGAAATTACCGCAACGAAAAGCTTCATATATCACCTGGTGATTTCAATCCATCAGCCACAATAAACAAATAGTTTACACCAGCGCCCACTTTTACACCAGGCAATAATCCCGACTACACACGACCATATTTGGTTAAAGAGATTGACCTTTGGAACCTTTAGAAGAAAGCTTTTTTATTACAAAGTATGGCCTTCCCCTAAAGTACCGGGCACCGTAATAATGTATGGCAAGTTACATCTTGCTTGTTTTAAGAAGGTATGAGCAATCAAGGCAAAATTATTGCTGCAATATCAAACTGAGTGGAAGGACTGCAGATATTGATGTCGTTAAACCCAGAATAGCTAAGTTTTAAAAGATGTAATAAATCCAGAGGGCGCTCGTTGCTCGTGGCAGGACCAAAATAATTGCAACCTTTATTTGCAATTTTCAATTAAGTAATGAAACGAATAAATTACATTTAGAATACCTATGCACAAAAATACCAAATAACAAGGACCTCATGTGCTTACCTTCAATGAATTTATTATATCCTTTGCGGAGTAGCTCGGTGTGATAGCGATTAGATTCCCAGGCGCTTACTATTAGCTTTCAAAACTGGAAATTCGTAAACTATTAGACTCAGAGACTCGTGATTCACTAAATTTTTAGCTTTTATTGACCTGTGCCAGAACCATAAAATTGAAATTGAATTTAGATCGATATCACCTAAAACTGGCCACAAAACTTTTTACACCATTCACTTTGTAACTGAAATTTGTAGGCACACAAAAGGAATAAATCCAGTCAGGCAAGGAAGGACGACTTTACTTTGGTTGATTATTATAGACCAAGTCCGTGCACGTACATACAAACTATAACTGATGCTGTAGGTATTTATCCTAGAAGCACTAGGTGGTATATGTGTATTCCCCAAAATGGTTCAGTTGCTGCTTAGTGGAACTACGATTAATCAGGACGAAATCAACTAGATTATTCGCGACAAAGGAATCGATTAAACTGCCAGGGAAATTTTAAACTCGACAAACAATTTCGGAATGGAACGAAAACTGCGATAACCGGAGTCACACAGGTGAACTTCTGCGTTTTTAAAACTCAATCAAAAACCTTTCGGCTTGGTCATAAAGTAACCTCCCGTACAAAGCGAACTCTGCTCCACGACTGCGAGTTATTGGCGTCCGCTGCTGTACAATGGCAGGTGAGTTAGCTAGCGAAAGCTTTGGTTGGCATGACAACATACCAAACAAGTGGAAATGCTGCAAGAAGCTTTGGAGCATACTGGAAGCCTGGAAGTGGAACCTGTTACTGTTACTATTCTGGACAACCACGTCTGTATATGGATTCCCGGGAAAGGGCCTAGATACCCGGTACTTCATATGGCTATGGAATCTTCAAGGAGTGACTGTACACGCTCGTTTAATCCCTTACTTGGAAGGTATGTTCATAGGCGTAGGTGGTAAATCTTGGTACTTCCCATTTACAGGAAAAACATAATTCATACTCAACGTTTTCATAAGTTTGGAGCAACAATATTACTAAATGATTAGAAAATTCGGAAAAACCGTATTTGTGGATAGAAAGCAATCATATATGGATCAATGTAAGCAAAAATAATAATTTCGCCGAAGAAAAAGTTAACGCCGGATGCAACTGAGATTTAATTATTAAAATTTATTGAGTTTGTTATGTACTATAATTTTTCTGATTGTATTTCAATTGTGACATTAAAAAGGATTTACTCTGTTTAACTAAAAATTGTATAACAAAGAACTGTAAGGTAGAATCAGCTGTCTGGCGTGTGGAAGAAATATTGGACAGGTTGAAAATTTCTTAGATATAGTGCGATTTAAGGGCCTACATACACCTAAGAGTAATTAGAATAAGAAAAATTTTGCGAATTTTATGGTACAAATTTTTTTTTTTTAAATCCAATAAGTACATCTCAAAATATATACTTTCAAGTACATTGCATAAGAATATTATCGAAAAATATAAAAAATTGTAGCGGTTCCACGGCACACTATGGACCGCTTATTTTGAAAATGTTGTAAATCCATTTTGGAAGTAATTTAAATTTTATATTAATTTTGTCGCAATAAATTGCTTACTTTTAAATTATATATTTACTATAACTTTCAAATATGTTAACCTTTACAACGAAAACTATTATTTTTTTATGTCAAAATTATTAATACTTTTTGTTGGCTTAAAGTTTAAATTATAGTTCATTTTATAAGTAGACTCACACCACAATTTTTGTTAATTTTTGCACCAAAATATTGTCTATTTTTATTTTGACTGAGCGGCATACTTATTTTTATAGTCCAAGGCACGTAATAGTAAAAATAACAGCTGTGCCCTTGATTTCACTTCAGTAAATATTTGTACTTTGGGTGTATCGAGATCAACAAGTATCACCAGTGTTCGCGGATAATTTACTTGTCGAAAACTGATTGCTTTGTTACGCGCGAAATCCTTTTGTGTTTTTGATCAGTTAACCTGTGTACCTGAGTTGTGAATCTTTGTTAAGTTAATGGTATAACATTATTTTGTATTTCAGCCTTAATATTTTATGGCATGTTACGTGTAATGTTATGTGACCTATTTGTTTTTGTTTTGCACTAACAAAATTTTTAAAGTCATGTCGAATGTCACTCGTGCGGTTAGTAGGTGAAGTAAATTGGTTACCTGTAGCTTGTAATTGTTGGTGGGGTGCCGTGGTTTCAAATGCCGTTTCACCTTTTCGCGTTCACCTATTTTTTGGGTGGTTTGTCTTCGCGTTGTTTTGCGTTGCGATCTGTGCTGTGTGGTTAAATATTCCTTTTCCTAATTCAAGGACGCCAAACTCGACAGGAAAATTGAAGAAGACTTCGTGTTAAGTGTGCTTTATTTAATCCGACAACTTATCTTGTATCGTGACAGGGAGGAAAAGACCTAACAAAAATGGCGTCACCTTAAGCCGCGTCCACATTATAACGAACATGATCGAACGAACATCACAAGCACAAGATAACAAACCTCACAAGCATAATGTGAACGTGACGCGAACCCCCTCACAAGCACGACCGAACGGCTGGAGCAAATGATCGTCGTGTTCGAAGCAGAAGCGGAAACATCAAAGAATTTGTGTCGGAGCATCATTAAACCTCACGAACCGAACAATAAGATCATATTGAACAAGCAATGCGGACGTATCTCGAACATCCAAGACTGAACACCTCGAACATGACAAGCCAAACATCACGAGCTTTGCAAGCAGCCGGAGCACAAGCACGAGCGGCTTTATATAAATTTTTGTGTTTCGTTTTCCAAATTTACAATTTTGTACTATTTATTTTACTAAAATTAACTATTTAGTGTAAAATAACAAATTTTAAATTAATTTAGTGTGTAAAAATTCGTCTCGTCCTTGGATGTTGTCTTCAGTTAATGTAATCTATGTTTTTGAGGTTGTGTTGTCTTCTGCAGTCGCTATTTTCTTGGTATTTGTTTGATGTTGTGCTTTTTCTATTTCTAGGTTCTTCTAAAAGGGTTCGCTGATTTGATTTCACAATAACTTAATGTAACCCTTTCTTTTCTAGGTTTTACGCTTATTACCCTGATGGCAGGGCTAAAAAACATTATCCATCTTTTAGATTTGACGCTTTTTGAGGTATTCCGGTTTTTGGGAGAGGGAGTGATTTCAGCCCTTGGTTTGGTGGCTCATGATCAGTAGTTGCTCAATTTCTTGAAGTTGAGCAAAAAAATCCCGATTCGGCGGATCCTTGAACGTCTAGAACTGAAATGCCAGATAAGGGGGTGATTTTTTATATTTAGGAGTGGTTGGGCACAGAAATATTGTCATCACTGTCTTTCTCGATGTCGAATGGGGGGAGGGGTGTATTTTTCAGCGTTTGCAAAACTTTTCGTGTCTTTGCATTTGCAGAGGGGAATATGATATTGGGGTATTTCTAGTGGAGGGATATTGTTTTTCTTTTTGAAAAACAAAAGATAATGCTTATCTTGCTCGCTAGCAAGTGCCCAAAAAGAGGATTTTGCAGTCACTCTTTCCAGTGAATGTAATTCTGGGGATTGTGACGGGCATTACATAACATTAATATTGTTGTCTCCGAACCACTTTTCACGAGCTTTGACCTGTGTTTCAAGTCAATATCCTGCTGAAAAGTCAATCACAGAGGCATTCCCTCTTCAGCGTGCCGTAAAATGATCGTTTCTAATATATCCCTATATTTGAAACGAACCATGATGCCTTGTACTTATACCCACTCCCACACCACTATTGAAACACCTCCATACTTTACCGGAGCTGGAAATATTGTTGCATCTTATACTCCGTTCGCCGTACCTCGGAATTGCAATCGGAAGAAATCAAATTAAATTTGATTTCGTCGCTAAATAGAATGGTTTTTCATTTGCTAATGGAATCTAAATTAATTCTGGCAAATTCCAATGGAAAATGAAAACATTTTAGATGACCAATTAAAAGAAATAAGAACAAGAAGTAGTCATTCTTTAACCGGTATTTGGCTGTTAGGAGGGGGTTCTTCACTGGTCGAAGTGAATGCAACTTCCTTGAGGCGTCTTTGTACTGAGCTTGTGGGATTTTCTTTTAAGATGGGGACAACCCTATGCGTTAGCATGGGGAAAAGAGAATGAGGGAACTTGAATGTCTTGTTTTTTTAGCATTTCTACGAGCTGGACAGCAGCCTAGAGATGGAATGGATTTTCTTTTATTTTATTTAAAAACTCTGGGAGAGACCGAGGTTAGAACAATGTAATCATGACGTGGTGTTCGGGGCACTCAAGTGATCCAACTCCGTCTCAATGACAGTTTTAAAAAAGGATTTTTTAGAACATGATTTTGATTTTTCGGTCATGTATTAGTATTAAACTTTTGGTTCTGCCCATTTTGTTCTGATTTGAACTGTATGCTCTGCTAACTTTTTCAAAAGTTAACAGAACATGGTTTTTTTAAAAAAAATATAAGAGCACTTAAATCGACAGCTGGGCACTTAATTAGCCTTTAATGAGCCTCTTAATTTTTTGTATTAAAATTTTGGTTCTGCCCATTTTGTTCTGATTTTAACTGTATGCTCTGCTAACTTTTTCAAAAGTTAGCAGAACATGGTTTTTTAAAAAAAATATAAGAGCACTTAAATCGACAGTTGAGCACTTAATTAGCCTTTAATGAGCCTTTTAATTTTTTGTATTAAAATCTTGGTTCTGCCCATTTTGCTCTGCTAACTTTAGACATCTTAAGCGCGCACGGCAATTACTGCTTCGAAAAAGTGTCGCCGCGGGGGGGTGGAGATGGGCGCGTATAACTTCGAAATTTCTTGAAATATCGCCTCAAAAATTTCACACTATATTTTTAACAATTATATCTAACAGAAATTGAAAAAAGAATAATTCGCTTTTTTGAAAGTGCTGACTGGATGAACTTCAAAATGTAAAAAAAAATATTGATCCATTGAGTAGTTTTTGAGTTATCGTGGAGACCGAAATAAAAAACATTGTTTTTCAGGAAACGCATTTAAAGATATTGTTATCGCGCAATAACTTTTTTCTGAAATTTATTTCAGTCGGTTTGGTGAATATATTCTACACATTGGCTATCAAAAAATGAAATAAAAATAAAATTTATTTTCAGATCGGGTAAAGTAAGACCGACGGCGAACCATAGTTGTTTTCTACTGCCAACAGATAAAATAGTTTTTTTTAAAAAAGTTGAACCAGAGGTAGTTAACTCTATAGAAAAGAAATCCGACATCTGAAATCGAAATCCGACATCTGAAATCGAAATCCGACAACATATAAGTCACGGCCACCCTTTCATAACCTTTCCCTAGATGCAAAATTTTTACCATCGCGTTAGTGCGCCACCGTACTCTATACAGCAAGAGTTTATTATCATAGTCAAAGAATCGTCACAGGTAGAAAATTTTTATAATTTACCAATTAGCGTATTCTGTGCAACAGAGTCAAAATCATCGAAATCGGTCTATGCTTACGAAGCTAGGTGCCACCACTTCTTCAACTCTCACCACACCCCATAAATTTTTGTCATGGTACGTGGGGCAACATATTCTAGACATCAAAAGAAGAATCAACCAAATCGGTCTACACGTGAAGAAGTTGACATCCACCCGACCCAGCCCCCCCCCCCCTAAAATTTCGCCACCGTACTAATTGGGTAACGTATTTTATACATCAAAAAAAGAATCAACAAAATCGGTCCACGCGTTACGAAGTTGGACTGCCATCTTCCCCTTCCCCGCCCAACCCCAGACGATTTTTGGTCCATTATGAACAATAGGTGATCATATTCTGTACAGCAAAAATATACCATGCAACAAAATCACGCGTTAAGAAGTTAGGTCCTAACTCCACCCGCCACCCCCACCCCACCGTTAAGATTTTTAACATGGTACCAATCGGGGAACATACTCTACCCAACAACAAAAAAAGAATCATCTAAATCGGTCCACGTGTTACGAAGTAAGACTACCCTTCCCACCCTACACTAGAGAAATTTTTTTCGTTACTAACAATGGGGGGATCATACTCTATACAACAACAAAAGAATAACCCAAACCAATCTCCGCATTGCCAAATTAGGTTTTACCCCAACCCCTCCAAAAAAAATGTTGGCATGCTACCAATCGGTGAACATACTCTATACAACAAAAGAAGAATCATCAAAATCGTACCACGCGTTACAAAATTATGCCGGTCATACACAAAAAAAAATTAAAAAAACGTGTCGAACTTAGAACCTCTTTGTTATGATAGAAAGGTCATGGAGATTTCAGAGAAAATGTCAGTGGTTCGGAATCCACTTTAAATTGCAATCGTTGTCTTGAATCGGGTGAAGTTCTCCTCCCGCCCCATGCGCCTCAAATACTTATGGTGAACAAGAGAGCGAATAATCGCATTTAATTGTCGAAATACATGTTTTGTCTTCAACATTTTTTCCTCCTGGGTCAAAGAAATTGTCAGGAAATTGGCATAGAAGAAGCGAAAGTTTCATACTTTTCGACGATAAAACGACTACCAACATAAAAATTATACTTTTATATGTAAAAAAAACGGCAGTTGTCCTCCACAAATCTTCACTATTTTATCATATAACATTACCATTTAATCCGCCTCTTTATACCTGACAACTTTTCTATGGAAACATTTATTTGTTTTGTCTTTAGCATCTCCAAATGTATGTACTATAATTAACTCCCCTCCGATGAATTTATTGTACTGAGTGAATTTTACCTCCCCCGTATTCAATGGTCATTGTCTGAGGACTGTTCTAACTTTGCCCCCCTGAACGCCTCTTGCACCAAAGAAGCCTTTTTAATCAATCAGCTCTCTGTTTCTGGTCTCTTTTAAGTTAGCGGAGGCAGAAAATTCCTGGATAGACAATTAGACTTAATCTTTTCTTTAGACCCAGTTAACTCTGCGACAGCCGAGTCGCAGAAAGCAACCATCTCCTCTCCTCCCTCGATCGTCACCATCCTCCTCTGTTCCTCGTTTTATCCTATGAACACCCTCACGCTCATTCACCCTGTAACTCCCAAACGGTTGAGATTGCCCCCCTTGCCATACAATTTTTTGTTTGCCTAGGTGAGAGCTATCATTTGTATTCGTATTGACCTCTAGAAACGTTACACCCTGTATAGACCGCATACTCCAAAAGTTTGCACACCACTGGTATTCAGCCCTTGTAGGAATGACCGCTACGAAATTTATCTTCGTCATAGTTTATGTGGTTTGGATATTTAATAAGAATGTGCACCGGTGGAATGTTTTGAGGATAGTTTTGAAAGAACGTGTGCTCGCATACCTAAACGCACTGTATTCGATTTATGATTTTAACATTGCTTTTTCTATCCAAAGCATTCTATCACAAAACAGAATAGTATTTTATAATACCCCTGAAGCGAAAACAAGTACTTAACCCGTTGCATGATGTAACAACTTCTTCCAGTTTGCATTACTGAGTGTAGAAAAACGACAGTCTATTTGTACGGGATTGTCATAGGTGATAATATACTACTTGTCCGTTTTTTACCGAAGTCAAAAATAATTTCAAAAATAATCTGCAGAAGATAGTTACAGTTAAAATATCAAAAGATAACAATTATAAAAAACATAAAGAACTAAAGTAAATAAAGACAATTTTTTTTATATAAGTTGGTCCATCTGCTACAGAACTGCAAATTTAAATGTATCAAAAGGTTCAAGTCGATAAAGATCGATTGTAATGAAATGCTAAATATTCAATTCGTTATAAAACTGTGTAGTTCCATTAGGAATGGATTGCATTTTTGGCTGCTGAACTTAAAACGACATACAACTAGAAAAATTTTTACCCAGCTGCTTAGAATAAAGAACTAGAGGAAGAGCTATAACTCGATTTCAGTGAAGCAAATTTCTTTTGTAGTAGAATTTCGAGCGATGTAATGGTAGCAACAATACATGCGTAAATTAAGTCAGATTTGAAGTGGGGCCAAAAGTAAATTTAAAATATTGATAATTCGTTCAAGAATAATTTGATTTTAACTTCTCTTAATAAAATATTTAAGCTGCATATTAATTTTAACGTTATATTATAGCTCAAGCGAATCATCAATTTTGGTTTTTATTAATTAAATCTTATTTAAGATTTCCTATTGATGCCCCCTAAAAATGTTGTTTGACGCCTTCCTGGTGCCAACGACCCAAAACATTAAAATCAGTTTTCACGTTAACCGCACAAATATTCTTACGAAACTTTTGCTTTTTTCTATAAATTGAGGTTTTTATTGAACTTCACATGTTTATAGAATGAATTTAGAAGTAATTCGAGTTATGCATTTGCAGGAAAAACGACTTCCCATCATCTTATTTCTATATATTTGCGCACGAAAAAAACCGAATACTACATGCTGATAAATTTATACAAATTCTGGGTGTTAAGGCAAAGTCGGGTCATAAAAAATCACAAAATAGTCTAATAACTTTATTTAAGTAGTTTTAAAAGAAGCTACTTTAAAAAATTTAACAAAATTTAACTTAATTCACACGAAATATATTTGTCCTTATTTTTGGTATACTTTCGTCTCTGTTATTCAACGACCCCAGCTGATTTTAAATTCCTCGAGCAGCTTCACTCACGGATAGGAAGTTTACAGGGTACAGCGCTTCCTCTAGTTCTTTACTCTAAGCCCAGCTGCTGTTTGACAGAAGGCTATAGCTCAGTCTCATTGGCTTTCTTTGATTAAATAAATTCAAAAAACAGCATTTAATTAATGACTTCATTAACGTAAGAAGGTTTCTAGGAATTTCACTGAATGCGACAAGATGAAACAAATATGGACGATGCAATGGTAGAATTGTTAAATCATTCTCTCTTTTTAAAATTCGCGAAGTATAAAATTAGTGAGGCATGAAATTTACAAATCCTTACAAAGCTACTATATCTAAGACTCTGCTCAATATTAGGGAAAATATTTGCTTTGCAATTGAAAAAATTTTAGAGACAAAAGTAAAAAATTTACAAAGAGAGATCTTGAACCCCTCTTAACATCAAAAAAGGTCTACAATTGAACTCATCTTTACCAGCAATGAATAGGGATGGGTAGCGCCTTTGAAAATGCCAACAAAGAGACAAAAAAGCACTTTTTTAGCAAATCATTAACGAAAGACCAAGAAATCGAAAACGATTCGATTTTTTCGTTTTAAAATCCATTCTTCCATTTTCTTTTCATATTCATTGTGAATGTAACGAATGTGTTTAACCAAAACTTTCTAATAACTGTTGGTACTTTAAATATTTAATATATAAAAATATAACACAATTTACTACGCCAATGAAGCCGACAGCGTTTACGATTGTTAAATTAATCGGAATTTTATCAATGGAAAACTTATTGGAACGTCTGGAAAGCCTCAACTAGTAAATTGTTTTTTTTTCTATATAATCTAATTTGAATGAGTGTGAGTACTGTTTTAATATTATCCTGTCTCACATATTCTGGCGCTCTATACTCCTGTGTGCTCTAAATTTCAACTATTTCTCTTCTCTGAACTTTCTGTTTAAGGATAAGAACTTTCAATGGAGATATCACGTTTTCTACCTTGTAAGCTTAGGAAAAGCTCGATAGGTATGTAAAAAATATGATACTTTGTAGACTGGTTCCACCTCAAGTTCTCCATTTAAGAAAGTTCGGTTTTTGTGCAGGTTACATTTCTTGTATCTTAAAACCTCCTTTTCGAAACTGAAGGTTCGCGCACTTGCGAACTTAGCTTTCGAAATAGTTCTCTACAAATGTTGCCACATAATTACGTTTAGTGAACATAACTTAAACCCATATTTAAAAAAACCAAAAACAATATTTAATTTCATATTTATTACCATATTTAAAATTGGTGCTTAATTAAAAGAACAAAAAGAACTAACTAGTACTTATAATCAAATCTAATCTATAAAAATATCTACAAAAAATAAAATAATCCTTTTTTGTTTAAGTTGCACAAACTATAGTGAAAGAAGGAAAAAGTGTTTTTTATATTTGTGCAGATGGTTTTATAAGGTATTTATTACTATATTGGGAACAGACTCTATACAACGAAAAGGCTTTAAGACTGTGTAAAAACACAACTACTCTATCGACTTGATGCACATTTTGGTTTACTGCTGTTGCCTTGACGTGCTAGCGTAATGTTTTATTTTTAGTTTAAGACGTCAATTTTTCTCTAATCCCCGTAACCCCTTGTGGTACATGGACCGGGAGAAGAACTTTACACAATTTGAGAAAATAATTGCAATAGCTCCTACAATTTAAGGTGGATTCCGAGACACCGACATTATTCTTCAACCCAACCATGGCTTTTTTATCGTTATCTGTTGAGTCTACAGAAGGTTCGAAGAGGCTTGGACGGTATATCTGATGCTGAACTTTCTCAGCTTTCGAGAATCCTTTCCCGTCGCTGGGACCATCTATGAAGCCTTCCTGAACCTCGCGCACATTTAAATTTCGTGGACATAGGTTAAGGTGAACTTTATTTCTAACAAGCCAAAGAACTTCATGCCAATAATAGTCTCCCCCCTCCTTCTTACCTACGCTGGAAAGACTTATTCTACATAAAAAATACATTCGAGCCATCTTAACTGTCCTTTTCCCAATAAGTAAATAATAAAAGAAAAAAAATTTGACGGAAGGTTCGAAGAGGCTTGGACGGTATATCTGATGCTGAACTTTCTCAGCTTTCGAGAATCCTTTCCCGTCGCTGGGACCATCTATGAAGCCTTCCTGAACCTCGCGCACATTTAAATTTCGTGGACATAGGTTAAGGTGAACTTTATTTCTAACAAGCCAAAGAACTTCATGCCAATAATAGTCTCCTCCTTCCTTCTTACCTACGCTGGAAAGACTTATTCTACATAAAAAATACATTCGAGCCATCTTAACTGTCCTTTTCCCAATAAGTAAATAATAAAAGAAAAAAAATTTGACGGAGTTGGATCAATTGGTTGAGCGGCACGACCACCATGCCATGGTTTCCGGGTTCGAGACCAGGTCTACCCGTGAGTTTTTATTAAGAAATTAAAATAATCCACTCCGTCTCTGGGCTGTCTAGCTCGCAGTTATGCAAAAATAAAACATTCACGTTTCCTCACTTCACTTACTCTAATTCCCTTCCGGTCAAAGCCATGTTAACGCATCAAAGAGGCTTTGGTCATAACGTATAAAAAAAATCCGCTGAAACAGACTTTCGCGAACTGATTGATAAGATAGAAAGATCAACTAAGTTTTAGCAATTTACCCTCGCAAGTTTCCTCGATACTGAGAGTGCTTTTACAGTATTAAGGGGTTATTCTACTGCCTAAAAATAATTAGCTTTTTCAATTTTTTTTTTACATATTTTATTAGAGATAAGCTCCAAGAACAACTGTGTAAAATATTAGATAGATATCTCCATTCGTTTCAATTCTACAGGCACACTGCAGAGCGCGAGCCACGGGCCATCCCTCCCTCATTCGAACGCTTTTGTTGCGCAATCTGCCTTGAAGATCTGATTTCTTATATTTCATCAGTATACTTTCGTTTCTCAATTTGTAAACCGAATAATAACAGTTTTAACCACGTTTTCTTCTCGCAAAGGACAAAAAATTATCGTAAACGTAATTAGTTTCATTCCTTAGAAATCTGTTGCGCAAACTTGAAACGCGTTTTTCTCAAAACGTCTTTTTTTCGCGCACGGCACAGCGCTGACAAAAAACTAATCAACCGATCCACTTTGCACACGTAGGTACCTACTTAATAACTATTTTACGACTGCAATAGCCTAAATTCTGACATAAATAATTAATTTTGGCAATTTAGGAACAGTATTTTGAACTAAAAATTTGACAAAATATTAGCGCGCTATGTTTAGACGTTTGTCAAATTGTAAAAATTAAATATTTATGTCTAAATTTAGGCTATTGCGGTAGATTTTTATCAAAACTGATAAAAAGTCTTGGTAAATTTATTACAGATTACTTGGAGGATCTGGGTACAGTGCCGCGCTATTTATATTCGCCGCAAATGCGCACTGAATGATCTGAACTCTGCGGCCGCTATTTTGTTTTTAAAATTTTTTAAAGAATAAAAATGTTAGCTTTAAAGTATAATAAATTTACGTGTAAAATATGAAGTCGATTGCTTTTGTACCTTTTTTAATAACGATTTTAAATTAATACCTGATTTTAGCCTCGAGACAGTAGACTAACCCCTTAAAAGATGTCTAAAGTTAGCAGAGCAAAATGGGCAGAACCAAAATTTTAATACAAAAAATTAAAAGGCTCATTAAAGGCTAATTAAGTACCCAACTGTCGATTTAAGTGCTCTTATATTTTTTTTAAAAATCCAAGTTCTTCTAACTTTTTCAAACTAAACTCTCTGTCTGTTGTTACCGTAAACGAATCAGTAGAGCGATTTTGCAGCAATGTTCCCTTCCAATTCATCGGAAATTCTTCCCAGATTGTATTGGGCTTTGAGACAATTTTATCCGATGGCAACAACGACATTTTTGTAATTTAACAGGGAATTCACCAACTTACTTGGCCTTATTCGGGGAATCCTTACTTGAGGAGGCATTTCAAGAAAAACATTCGCACACACATGAAACAGCGACGCACGACAATCCCAGATACTGGCAGTTAGGTATAATATATAGGTATCATTGTTATTGCGGCCTGAAGGTAATCCGTACGGAATGTTGGTAAGACCTTAGAATATAGAACTAGTAGTGGTATCAACGATATAGGCGTAATCTATCTCAGATTTTAGGTGAGGCCAAAAGGAAATTTAAAATCTTTATAATTCCTAAAAGAATAATTTTCTGAATATAATATTTAACCTGCATATAATTTTGAGGGTAATATTATAGGGTCAAGCTAATCATAAATTTTGCTTTTAATTGATTAAATCTTAGTTAAGATTTTCTATGGATGCACCCTAAAATTTTTTTTAGCGCCACCACCAAAACGAACAACCACGGAACATTAAATCAGTTTTCATGTAAACCACACAAACATTAATACGAGACTTTCACTTTTTTCCGCAAATTTAGGTTTTAATGGAATGAATTTAGAAGTAATTTATATAATGTATTTACCGGAAAAGCGTTTTCCCGTCATACTATTTCTCATTATTTGGGCACCAACAAATCTAACACTTCGTGCTGGTTTATTTTAACAAATTCTGTTCTTTGTCAGTCAGTTCACAAAAAATGAAAATAGTCTAATAATTTTATTACAATGATAATATACAGTTTTAATAGAAGCTATCTTAATAAAGTACAGTGTTTCCTCTAGTTCTTTATTCTAAGGGTAAGAATGGGCGCAATTCAAAGAATTACACAAATTCAAAAGATCAAGCTGGATGATATTTTTTAGAAAGAATAAACTAAATTTTTAATATTTATTATTAAAATTACAATTATTACACGGAAAAGAACATAAATTACCATCCCTCTAGCAAACGAGGTAAATTTTTTAATGCATTTTTAACATATTCAGAAAGATTTTCGGTATTTTTTATATGAGAAAACTGGTTGAAAGGTCCCACAATTTGGAATTTTCCCTTTGTTGGTAGAAAGTATGATAATTTTAGCTTCTCTTTTCTGATTGCATAATTAAAAAAATTTTTTTGAACGCTCTGCTGTATAAACGAAATGTTTATTATCAATAAAATTCATTTGCGCAAAAAAACATTTTTCTGCAACATTTAATCATGGTTATTTTTTGAATGACTTGAACTGTATGCTCTGCTAACTTTTTTTAAAAAGTTATTTAATGGGGCACTTAATTAGCCTGTAATGAGCCTTTTAATTTTTTGTATTAAAATTTTGGTTCTGCCCATTTTGTTCTGATTTGAACTGTATGCTCTGCTAACTTTTTCAAAAGTACGCAGAACATGTTTTTTTAAAAAAAATATAAGAGCACTTAAATCGACAGTTGAGCACTTAATTAGCCTTTAATGAGCCTTTTAATTTTTTGTATTAAAATTTTGGTTCTGCCCATTTTGCTCTGCTAACTTTAGACATCTCCCCTTAAAGCATGATCGCAAGAGGGATCCTCGCACCGTTTCAACCATAACCAATGTCCGATAAAACCATTTAATAATTCTTATGACTCCAGGAAATAAAATATTTTTTAAGTTGTCAAGCCAACAGAATAAAAATTACTCATTTGAGCTATAACCTGAAGTTACACAAGCTTCTTTACCTGCTTTCATCTTGCTACAGTAACGTAAAGTTGCCTATTTCGAACCACCTGCATAATTCCGACCACTTTCTATTTTTGCTAATAGCTATTTTTCGATGCATGTAAAGATGTCCGGGCTTATTGCAATGTGTATCTTAATATCTTACGTTTTAGTTATCGAGAATGACCAATACCTGACTATCTTTTTTTTAATTTATTAGAGTGCAGAAAAGTTGATACATGTCCTAAATGTGTAACGTGGACGAGGAAGGCCACAAAAAGGTAAATATTGAGCCGTGTAATTTGCATGACCCCAGGTGACCAAAAATCAAGGCAAGGAAATGTTAATCGTAGAAAGTCAAGGTCAACTCGAACCTCTGGTGAATAAATGTGGTGAAAATGTATAACGGAAATATTTTGAAGTTTCTAGAACGAAACTGAGTAGTATTAATAGGGTTGAGCGGTAGCCTGGTTAGTTTAGTCGTCATTTAGACTGTGGAGAGGTCACATGTGATACTGTAAAGAGTGAGTTGTGTTTAACCAATAAAGTGATAAGTGCTAATTAGTAAAGTTATATTGTGAAACGAGCTAATTAGTGAAGTGAATAAAACCTGTGAACATTTGTGACTTAAAATAAGTGCCTTATAATTGATCTGTCGATCCCGAAGAGCCGTTAGGTTAAAAATATTAGTTTTAATTTGGAGTATTGATTTTAAGTGTTTTTGAAATAGTTTAAAGCATTGAATTATTACTATACGTTACGTGGGGGTGGAACCTAACTTTGTAACGCGTAATCCGATTTCGATGTTTTTTTTTCTGTTGTATAGAGTGTGATCCCCCTTTGCTAATAGGAGAATAATTTGGTCCTATGGTGAGGGGGGGGGGGGTGGAGGAGTATTCTAACTTCGTAACGCGTGGACCGATTTGGATAATTCTTTTTCTGTTGGGTAGAGTATGCTCCCTGGTTGCTACCACGAAAAAAAAATGTTGGTAAGGTGGGGGGGTTGAACCTAACTTTGCAACGCGTGGACCGATTTGGATGGTTATGCTTGTTTGGTTTGTTTGATTTGCACCGACTTCAAAATAATATCATAAAAGATATAAAATTAAAAATTATTTTATGCTTTTTAGCGCTTTTTGTGAAGTCGGTTCAACTTTCTTTTAAAAACTATTTTATCTTTCAATGTAAAAAACAATACAAAAATTGCATCAATACGTTCGCGGTATCCACGATAACGGCAAGAATACTGAAGGTACTCTCAAATTCAAGTGAAACGCTTTAGTGTAAATTGAGATATCAAGGGAACGACTCACCGAAAGTCCGAGCAACGCCGGGCACATGTAGTGCTTTATAAAATGTTCATGTAACTCAAAAACGAAAATGTCGTTTTTTGAAACAACATATTTTCTTCTAAAAATATAATATATTTATTTCTATAAATCTAATTTCTATAAATTAAGATCATAATTTAGAAGGCAGGTTGAATTTTTGCTTAAACTAGCAGATATCAGCTGGACGTTTGGTCTTGTAACTTGAGAACCGTAAAAGATTTTTGTTCGCTTTAAGTTTCCTTTGAAAGAGAACACATTAGCCACTATTTTAAACACAAAAATTAAAAATATAGGTACGTTAAAATGTAAGACTGGGTTATTTTCATCAAAATTTCAAACCCCTATAGCAGAGAGGGAGGAAATAGACCCCCCCCCCCCACCCCCCCCCCCTCTACCATACAATTTTTTCCGTTTCTCTCCTAGACCAAATCCCTCATTTTTGCACATCCGATGTGAAACACCCTGTATAGCCGTCATACGTAAAATTTAGTTACCATTTGATATTTAAATTGTAAATGTAGTATATGTTTATGTTAAGGAATGAGAAAATATTAGTAATAAAATTGTCCATTCTATAAAATAAAACCGTGTTTTGATCCAAGGTGCGCGCTCTGAAAAGAGGTCGCCACAGCTGACTGGTTAAATAGGCCACAATTTTTATTTA
This sequence comes from Leptarthrus brevirostris, assembly GCA_964036015.1. NCBI lineage: Eukaryota > Metazoa > Arthropoda > Insecta > Diptera > Asilidae > Leptarthrus > Leptarthrus brevirostris. The sequence goes on from OZ038373.1 coordinate 100,171,882, forward strand.
CACATTTCCCCAGCCTTCAATCGTAGCAAACTCTTCTGTTAGTTTAGTTTAGTTAGTAGTTTAGTAGTAGTTTAATCAATACGGACACTTAAAAGGAGCGGTCCTATGGGGGCAAATTAAGATTGAATTTTTGTATTTTAAAATAGGTACTTTCTTTTTAAACTCCAAAAAGAACTAAATTATATCTATCGTAAATTTTCAGAAATTTTAGCAACTCTTCATTTATCGTACTTAATTGGAAATTGAGGCAAATTTTTAACTTTTTTTTATTTTAGTCGGAGACTCTAAATGAGCACCCCGGAAAACGTAGCATATAAACAGCTCATTTTGACGTAAACAATCATCACCATGGTAGTTATATTAACGAAAAAATATTTGATTGCTAAGCTTTCTGTTAAGTTATTTAAATGTTAATTACTTCCCAATTTCTACGTACGTTTTGAGATACAGATATACCTCAAGAAAGATTTTCCCCGCCGAAAACTTCATTACTTTCATACTCACGAATTAATTATTATAAATGTAACTATAAATTAATACCCTGGATCTTTAAATATAGTTTAATTAAATTTCCAAGAATACTGTTTAAATATTTTCTCTAATAATCGAACTCGGGAATTCTACGCAGCCACAAAGCAAAATAATATTTGACAGTAGCCCGGGTGCTCTCGTTCCAAATCCTTCTGATACGCTCATATATATATATCGTTTTATTGTTTCAGAACTTAGTTTAAGGTTTTTATTCTAAGCTTCACTCACGCTGCTACTCGTCTGAAGCTTAAATCTGATTGACTTCCTATGAGGCGACTGCTACTTGACCACAGTCGCTAGATATGTACGAGCTCGTATGTTTATGTTTGCTATCCTTCCCTATTATGAACAATGATTCCTATTTCTCTTAACATCCCTATCTGGGGTACATCTATTCGTAAACCGTCCTTGTCATTCTCGTTCAACCTCAAATTCATTTCGAAATTTTTCTTGAAGAGCACATATGAATGACTTTTATAATCTCGAAACAATAGTAACAGTAGAGCAGTTGAGCTCCTAAAATCTTCAAAATGGAAACTGATCTGCCAAATAACATCTCAGCTTAAAGCTTCTGTTAACGAGTCTCTTCATTACCAACTAATACCTGCAAGGATGGTATAGCCATTGATGTTCAAAGACGAAAGTGACACACACTGCTAAGAGATCCACACATCATTGGTCAACATGCTCTATATTGGAACCCGCGCGGGACCCAAATACACTGAAATGGACAATCGCATAACACGTGGAAAAATTCCTTCGGAAAGGAAGAAACTTACTTAAAAATCATGGCAGAAGTGGAAGGTATTAGAAAAGGGGCGGTGTAGTATATATACTTCACAAGGGGTTAATGAAACCAGAGGGAGACTATTGAAAAGTAAAATCAGTCACTTTTTACTCGTTTTCCTAGCAGCATAGGGTGTACTTTTGATTAAAATAAATCTATCATGAATTTATTAGAAAAAAACTGTTTTTTCAATAATTTTAAATAAAATCCTTTTCTTCAAAAAATCAAAAGGAAACTTTTAAAATCGAGCGACCTAAGAAATATAAGTATTCCTTAACACTTCCTTTCCTTCTTTTTAAACCTTTTGTTGAAACATTTTTAAGAATAGAACATAGAAATTGTAATTACCTTCAGGTTAGTAAAGAATAACATCGTGCTCTGGATAACATAGAGAAATCTGAAAAGAAAAGGACATTGAATTTACAAATAAACTTAAAAAGGAATTAATAGTCCTAAATTGCAAAATTCTTCAACCCTAATTCTCGAATCAAAATAACCAACTGATTATTATATACCAAAAGCAGCAATTTTAATTCTTATTTATAAGGTTGTTGTATAATAATGTTGATACGTTTTAATGATAACTTTTAAATCAATGTGTCTTTCGTTGATGAAATTTAAAGCAATATGAGGCATGGTGTTAAACTGTTGGAAGATTATTAAAAAATTACCACTTCTTTGTGGTAAAGAATTTAATAATTTTTTTCGTTTTAACTGTTCAGTTAAAAACAGTATAGATCTACTATACCTATTTGTCAGTATATTATGAGTATGAGTATATAGGCACTCTACAATTCCAACAAATGCAAAACATTTGCTTTTAAGGATTGGTTCGTGATTTTCCGATAAGTAACTGTAGAAGGTGGATCACTCTAGTTCCCGTAACCCCTTGTGGGGTAGGAGCCGGAAGAACAACTTTACCCGATTCGAGAAAACGGTTGAATCACTGACATTTCCCCCTGACTCCCCCCCCCCCCTCCCCTTACCGTTTTAGGTGGGATTCGAACCTGGGACGTTCGGATTTGTAGGCCGAAACTTATCACTTAGCAATAAAGTTCAGGTGCGAGGTTAATCTCCGATAATGATATTCCATGGCCACCAAGTTTATTGTGATGTATATGATAAGCAGGTTCGGATCCTGGCGGCAGCGATCCACGGTTCTTTCTGCTGCCAACAGATATCGCCGAAAGTGTACCAATATAACAACAGAAAATGGTGACAGTTGGACTTATACAGTCCGCGAAATTCAAAAATTTCTCGCATATTTTGATCAACCTAATATGAAGTTTAAAAATTTTAATTAAAGAATTTATGAATAACTTTTGGGTAACACTCTCTTACTCAAGGATATTAAGAAAAAAGGAAGTAACTCCGATTTAAAAGCTATATGCATGTGTATTTGATTGTTTTTTACATGTAATTGCTGTTTCTAAATCGATTAAGTTGCATTTATATTTTAATATACTACTGAAATTACACACAGCAGCTATTTTTGAAATCCTTACTGTGAAAGAGTTACGCAAAATTATTCCCATACTACATACAGGTCTACAAAAATTTGTGTGCAGTATTCAGACATTCAATAAGTTCTCTCTCTCTCTCTCTAGTTCCCGTAACCATTTGTGTGGTATGAGGTAGAAGAACTTCACAAAGATTGGAGGTTCAGTTTACTGCGAACCAGCGATATTATTCTGCAACGCTGAAGGGGTTAGGGGTAGTCATCTTTATTGACGAAAGTATTACTCATAACGGACATCCGGATCGACGTGCGTGCGTTCTGAAATCTTATCTGCTATTCCCAGGAAAACAAACTGACCTTTAGGGCTGTTTTGAGCTCGAAGGCTGATATGCTGGTCACTGCAATTAGCTCGATAGGTAAACTAGTCTCTTCTCTAAAATGGGTGGATGCTATGATAAAGGAGCGATAAATTATATCCACTCTGGGTAACACATGTGTGTGCAGTAGGGCAGCTAACGAGTGCCCATAGGACGGGGTACTGTCGGCTCTGTTCTGGTGTCTAGTAGTAGACGACCTCTTAAACTGGCTATGTGAGCTTACCTATCAAGCAATCGGCTATGTAGATGACCTTGCAATTATTATTACAGGGAAGTGCGACTCGACTGTTACTAATTTATTGAAATCAGCTCTGCGCATGGTTACTGACTGGTACGCAAACGAAAGTCTCACTATGAACCCTGTAGTGCCTTTCACCAGAAGACACCAATTGGACATTGGTCAAATTTCGATCCAAGGCACGTTCTATGAGCTTAAATACTTGGGCATTACGCTCGATAGAAAACTTAATTGGAATGCTCACTTTGACTCTACAGCCCTATGGGCCTGTATTAAACTCTTCAAAAGGACCTGTGGTCTCACCAGGAATATGATTTTCTGGTTAAGCTATACGATTGTCAAACAGATTGTTACCTACGCCGCCTTTTTCCGGTAGCCAAAAGCTTAACAAGGGACGGCATACGCCAAACGCCAAAGCTAGAGCAGCTTGCCTACCTCTTTATAACAGGTGCAATGAGGACCTGTGCAACAGCTGCCATGGAGGCGGTAATTCGACTCTCTCCTCTGTACATCTCTATCATAAAATCGGATGAAATTAGTGCCCTGAGAGTGCAGCGCATAGCTACTGTGCAGGTTGGTGACAAGGTAGCCCTGTGTCTTTTAAGCCGAAATCCCTGCCATCGAAATATATGCCCTTGTAGTATTTATTTTGTTATTTTGTATTATTATGTAATAGCTTGCATTAAGCTTAAATAAATAAATAACAAAGGACTGAAAGGACTATCTTCTCTGCTATTGAAGCGGTCATCAGGGCTCTATCCCCCTGGAGTTTTCCGTCGAGGCTTACTAAGGAGTGCTTCGGCATCCTGCAACAACTAGCCGCCCATAAGAGGCTGTTCTGCTTTGGCATGGCTTAGATGGATCTTTAGTGGAGAATTTCTGAGCCCGGCAGATGTTATATCCTCCCCTGTTAGAGACGTACTTGCAAACCTGAGAATGGCTGAGCGTCTTTTATAGTATAAGGGGTTCTCGAACTTAGTCCTCCTTAGTCGTCCTACTCACCATATGGGTATCCTATATTAATACTCAACATAATCTAAACCACATTAAACTTGAATGCTTAACGGGCACTAATGTTTTCTGTTTAATCAAATATAACGGCGCATCATATTTGTTTACTTTACTTTCGATTTGAGCGTTCTATTTTATTAAGTCTAAACTTCTCGTATACAATATACAATTAAAAATAAATTGTGCATTAAGGAGTTAAGTCAACCCAGATGTGAACTAGGTCGACTAACACGCCATTGCAAAGTGAGATAATTTTTTTATTCTCCCGTTGTTTTGAGTTATTGCGATCTGCTAATGAGGTTTTTGTAATCCGTGGTGTTAATGTTTCCAGAAAGAAATCGTATTTCCGTTTCTTTTAAAGCTAATTCCCTCCCATACTATTACACCACTTCCCATTAGCGGCAAGTACCCTGCCGAAAATCTTGAAAGTAATATGACTAACCATCTAATATTAAATGATTTTCATCAGTAAAGATCACTCAACGCCATCGTTTATTCCACTTTATATGGATATGTACGCTTCCGTGCAAATTCCACTATATCGTTAGTACGGTTAAAGTCAAAACAGATTTTTTATCATTTTTTCAATATAACATGGACATATCGATTAATACTCAATCCTAAACTTGCATGAAATCGAATGGGAAATAATGAAACCTAACCCCGTATGATAATATCGCTTTACATCTTATTACAGTGACAAACTGTATACCATACTAAATAGATAATTTTTAATTTCCCAGGTTAAACATCAACTACTGCTCATATAAATCAAAGCTAACATGATTTCTACACAACTATGGACGATTTTATGGTTACGTTTTTAAATTAGGAAAACCTTTAGCAGACATAACTAGTAGTAATTGATTACACTCGGACGTGATTAAGTTCCACGAACGATATACATACGTACATATATATTTTACTGTCCTGATCTCTTTTATGGCTAAATGACATCAGTTTTCCGTCCGTCTCCCAGAAATACCTATTGTTTAAAATAGCCAGAAGTATTCCCCGATAAGATTATAAGTGCACACCATCAATCTTAATATCTTATGTCTATTGTCAATAAACAAACTGAAGCAAGTCATTGAATTTTCCGAAAAGGAATTTGAAGGGTGAAAAACATGTTGAGGGTGCATGTTCTTAAAGTAGGTATTACATGCAGTTCACTATCACATCAAGTTGACATTACTGACAGCATTCATTTACCCCCCCCCCCCCCCCCCTTCCTCCTCCACCAAATGCAAAGCAGCCCCAGTACTGAACAAACGTTTTATAGGCGAACGCTTGAATGAAAAACGAATTGAACGAGCTTTGAGCAATTAAGCCACTGCTTTCAAGCAAGGAAAGAATTAAATTAGATTTTATTATTGATTTATATATAAAAACTTAACTGCGCCGAACTACCCCAAAAATTTACAAGGCGAATAAATAAGATGACAATAATAAGGAAATTATGTTTCTGAAAGTGTCGTCGTCGGTGGTATAAAGAATAATGTGCGTGTTATATACTTGTTCAAATCTAATTGACGACAACTGATGGTTATTTCAGAGTTTGCGGAATAACATCTGAGGTTAAGTATCCATCTAAATTTGTCTCTCTAGCAACAAATTGAGTGAAGTTCTTCCCCGGTCCATACCTGACGAAGGTTTACTAGAACCAGAGAGAGACAGATAAATTAGCAAAATAGTAATCATGTTTCATTACAAGCAGGGAACAGTTCAATTTCTTGTCTTGTGATTTCATTACTCTTATATTAGTACTTTTATGTTTTCCACCAATCTAATGAAATGACGTTGTAAAAAATACGCTTACTAACGTTTATCGGAATAGATAAAGAACAGGTATAAACCTTTAAGCAAAGCCAAATACTGATGTTCTACTATTACTCATTCAAAATATGAGAAAGACTCTTGCAATTTAACATTCTGAAAGAGATACAGAGGATGTCAAAACAACTTCATGTTTAATTTTCATCAAAACTTCTTCACTAGAAACCAAAGAAACTTCGAATATAGCTGATATCAACAACAGGCCTCCGACAATGATGGAAAGCAATTAACCTCGATTAACCTTGAAAAGACCACTTAAACTAAAACGATACCTGTAGAACTACGCAGGGCGCATTCCACGCTGCCACTGATATTATCCTTAAGGGGGCAGTCTGGGTTTATTTTTTTTAATTCAAAAGTCCGCCATTTTGTTTCTTTTTACCCAAAATGTTCAATTCTAGTTCCGGCTATAGCCACTTACTTATATGTTAATATCCCGTTTGAATTTTTTGTTTCAGCCGTTCCTGACCCGAGATATCTTGTCAAGCATTTTTTTACAGGGTTCTCTTTTGACCGGCATTTTGTTGCCATAAATTAAAAAAAAAATTAAAAATGTTTTCCATGTAAATTAAAAATGTTTTCCATGTATGTATAATTTATTGTACAAAACACATTGAAACATTTAAATAAATTCTATTATTAAAAAAAAACTTGAAAATATGTGCAATAAACCCAGACTGCCCCCTTAATCCAGAAATGCAGAAAACTCAAAAACTGTCCAATCGGCAGTAACTAAAAACATTCTTAAAAAAAGGCAATAGGAAAACTGTAGCAATAGACGACCTACATGTGAAAAGAGGATAGCTCGAAACGTGGGAATTCGAAAAAAGAAAGTACCCAATTTTTGCGCTAAACAATGTCAGGCGTAGTTATCATCAAACATGTTCCAGTGTTCTAGATATTAGATGGATTTGCTTGGTTTTTGCGTTAAACAAACAACATGCACTATTCTATTGGGTTGTCTCAGAGAAAATACATATATTAACGTGACACATTGCAATGATATGCCATTGTTGCAGATGAGTCATTCCCGCACTCTCTAGTTTCCGTAAATCCTTGTGTGGCATGGAGCGGGGGAAGAACCGGAACTACAATTTAAGGTGGATTTCGAACCACCAACCATCAATGGGCATTTATCGGCATCTGTTTTTAACACAAGATAACCATATACTTATTCTCTAAGTAGCATTGGTGAAGTAAACTTTATTTTAAAAGTGCAGAATTTAGACAGACCAAATGGAAATTCAAAAGACCATATTCGAAATGTGATATTGTGGCCACGGCAAAAAATTGCGCATGAAACTGTTAATGCAGTAGTAAGTTCATCAACTTGAAGAAACATATCAAAAACCCATGGAGAAATGTCCTGAAAGGTGTCAACGTACTACATAAAGATGCGAGGCTCCATACAGCAAACTCCTTGCAAGAAAAAATTTTGGAACTTAAATGGTCTGTTTTGTCTCACCGGATCTTACAACAACTTGACTGGAAAAAACTTCAGAAATGAATGATCAAGTTCGAGACAACTACCTTATGCAACCACCAGTTGAATTTTATTTCAGAGGAATTAAAAAGCTACCGAACATCTTTACTAGCGGTATACTATTACAACTCCTTAAATCGCTCCTAAAATCAAGCTTCTTATCGAGTTTTATTCACATGTATCTAACTCTCACGGTACTAGCTCTCCTCGGAAACTAAAGAAAAAACTATGTAACGGGTTTTATAGTAAAGCCTTTGCAGATAGAGCTTCCAAAGGATCTATACTTTTCGCTTTTAATTGCTGGAGTTATTTTTGTAGAAAATTTGAAATAACTGATTATACGTTACATAACACGCTGCGAGTAGAAGTGAGTCAAAAAAACATTGAGTACAAAAGCGGGAGACACTATTCTTCAACGCAAATATGGGATATTTCATCAATCTCAAAGTAAAAACGGAACAATTATAGTTAAGAGTAAAATCGATATAGAGCAAAATTTCTAGCAAAAACGAGATTAAGTATTAAATCCGTTTTGCTGTAGTAAGTTATAAAGATCTATAGGATTTTCTTGCCCTTTAAATACATGAAAGGCTTTTAAGTAAAACGAAGAAATTATTGTTTTGGGCACAAACAAGAAAAAATATGTTTAGATCATACATAAGGCAGGAACATGATGTACTAACGCACGTTATTTATTATATCTTAAAAACCAAAGTTCCAAAACAAACAACGCAACCGTATGAGAGTTACAGGTCGATTCATAAATTTGCAATTTTAAACGAAGCGATATTACACAAACGCCAAAAAACCAGCATCCGAATAACCTTTCTAAAATTTGCAACAATGTTGATCTGACTCCTACCAAATTCAGCATTTTCCCAAAGTTTCTCCGGAATTCATATAACAAATACATCTGTTCCTTATTTTTATTAAATTTATAATGAAAAACGATGTAGAAATTAATACGTAGAAAACCTTTTGGTGAATATTATAAAAATCTGCAATTTAAAGAAATGAAACTCATACTATCCCTGAATTAGAAACTTATTACAATTAATGTTATTATATTACAAACGCTGTTCGAAATGTCTTCCGTCACTTTCGATGCATGCCAATAACCTGCTTCTAGTTCCCTCAGTTCATCCTTCATTCTTCACTGTTTTCCGTAAAAATAGGTCAACGGAGTAAGAACTGGAAATTATCGGGCTAAGGAATGGTGCACCTCGTTTAATGTAACGGGCAGGAAATTTTTTATTTAATACTGCATTCACAATGTTGGTAGTATGTGCTGGGGCTCCATCGTGTTGGTAAGATTATCAAGGGGGATTTCCTCTAGATCTGGCAGTGTATTCTTCAGAAAGTAAACAAATTTGGCTATTAAGGGGAGCTTCTCCTGTAAACGGGGTTTTTCGCTCCTTAATTTCGAGCGTGGATTTAAAAAAAACTATGGGTTGCCTAATCTTGAATTTTTTATGAAATTATTATTCTTTATTAGAGACTGCTACATTGTTAGTTTTATGTAAAAATATTGAGTCGTTCCTGAGATATGGTTGCTCAAAGTGGGACATGTTATTTTCGCAGAGGTAAATGGCGTGCACTGTAGAGCCTCAGGAGTTGATTCTGGAACAAACAATGTAATATGTTTTTTGTTTGTTTTTGAGTCCTCTATGGAACGACGTCTTTGTTTAAAAAAAAAATGATTTTTACAAAAACTACAGCAAAATTTGCAAAATTTTCATTTTTTTTCAACAAATTTGTTTAACAAAAGTGTGTTAAAAAATTTTTTTATACAACTTTCTCGACGATGTTCCATTCGAAATTTAATACGCTTTAATCTGATATATAAACTTTTAAAATTGGCCAAGCCGTTTTTTAGTTATAGTGCACGCCAGTTTGAAAAGCATGGTTTCGAGAAAAACGCGCTTAAAGTTTTTAGTTCCAAAAGAAGTATGTTTTTGTCAACTTACCCATATGAAAACATTCATGAAAGCATTCGCAGTAAAACTATTTTCGAGAAAAGTTCCTGAATCCATAAAATCATTTTTCACTCCTAATGAGTTTTCAATAGCACCCAAGAGACGCGTTGACCGCCGGAAAGCGATCATTAGATCGGCGCGTCAAAATCCGGAGGTCGAACACGACGTGACAAAAAAACTCATAACTTCCACAATTTTGCGAATTCCAGCCTGAAATTTTACATGTGTATTTCTTAATGCATATATAATTGAATAACAATGAAAAAAAAACGATTTTTTAACCCATTTACAGGAGAAGCTCCCCTTAAGCACTTGCGGCAAAATGTATGATCCTATTAAATGGGTGCCGATGATACAAGAAAAACTATGTGAGTTGGTATCCGACCAGGTATGAAGGTTGTGGAAGTTTGTGACACAACAGCGATTCATCCGTCCACAGAATTCGGTCCAGAAACGACCATGTCGCAGTCCAGTGCAAATGCTAAATTCTAATCTTCTCTCGGAATCTCCCTCAGGTAGTATTTGGACTGTAATGTGATGATATGGACGTAATCCTCCTAGATGAATAACCCTCCAAACTTTAACTGAAGACGCTCCTAATCGTCTTGCGACTTAGCTCATATTTATTCAAGGGAGGCTTCAACCTTGGAGCACCATTTTTCAATTTTTTTAATTTCTTAATAAAAACTCACGGGCAGACCTGATGTCGAACCCGGGAACCATAGCATAATGCTCGTACCGCTCAACCAATTGATCGAACTTTCGTGCAAAATTAAGAAAATACCGGTGATTTGAAAAGAAATCGATTTTTCGGTTTTTTTTTCTTATAAAAACATTAAGAAAAAATGAAAATTTAAGTTATCGGAAAAGTATACGTCAGTCTGTGACTTCATGTATCTGGACAACTTTTCAAGTCAATCGGTCAAATACAGTGGTCAGGAAAGTGTGAGCTATTTTCGAAAAAGTTTTTTCGAGAAAACCACGTTCGAAGTTTTGCAACGTGTGTACTCAGAAGAGACCTTGCCGAATTTGAAGTACCAAAAATTATCGAATTACAAAACATCCTTTCACAGGATAAATTATAATTATATATAGCTTAAAAAACCGCTTTTTCAAATGTATTGTAACCTGCACAAGGTAGGCCACGTAAAGGGAAATAGTGAACCGTATAATGCGCATGTCCCAGGTGGCCAGAAATCTAGGCAAGGAAATGTCAAACGTAAAAAGTCACGGACGACTCGAACCTATGGTGAATATGTGAGATGAAAATGTGTAACCTCCAAAAGTTCCTAGAATTAAGCGAAGTAGTCTAAATAGGGCTGAGCAGTAGCGTAGTTAGTTTTAGTCGTAAATTAGACTGCGAAGTGTTTACATGTAATAATACGAATAGTTAGTTGTATTTTAACCAGTGAAGTGATAACGGTTAATTATTAAAGTGAAACGTAATTTTGTGAAGAAATATTGTCAAGAAAATTGTGTAACGAATTAATGAAGTGAAGTAAATAAAAATTGTGAGAATTGGTGACTGTAAATAAGTGTCTTAATTAATCCGTCCAGCCCGAAGAGCCCCATTTATGTTACAGTATTAAGGTAGAAGTCTCCCGGGTATTGCTTGACGAGGGCGATTATTTGCAGCTCGACGTAAGTAGAATCTTCCGATGTTTCGGATCGCAATTCCGTGTTCTTTGAAGTAACACTTATGTTTTCTCTTACCCTTCAGAAACTCCGCGAAGACAGCCCTCTTGTGGGTGGGTGCACGTTCATTAGGGAATCTCCTATGATATTCCAGTACAACCGTTTTATCGTTTCCGTTTACACACTAATTGTAAATCATATCTGCTTATTCTTCAAAAGTAACTTTTGCCAGTTTTTAATAATTTTAGTTACTAGTTATAGGTTTGCTTTTCAACTATGATCGATGATGATCGAGGTATCAGTAACAGAACGCCAGGATACTTGGGTGCAAAGACTGGCTAACATAAACTGATAACGACAATAAAATAAATCACACTTGCCTTTTTATTACTTCTTTGCAGCAGTATTTAAACTTAGTTACCTGTATAACCGAAACAAACACTTCTCTTAAACATTTTGTTTATTTAACAAATTTCCTAAGTAGATGCACATCTATTATATCTATACAAAAATAGAAGCATCCAAATCGATGTAGGAGTTTCGAAGCTAGGTTCCGCCTTCACACCCGAGTAGCAGTCCCAACAAAACGTTTTAGCATGATACTAATGGAGAAACATACTGTAAAGAAGAGAAAACAATAAAAAAATCAGTCCCATGGTAGTAAGGACGGAACATACTCTATACAACAACAAAAATTTATCCAAATCGGCATATATATATATATATATATATATATATATATATATATATATATATATATATATATATATATAATAAAGATAGGTTTCGCCCACTACACCACACCCGAAATTTGTAAAAAGTATTCCCACAAAGATAAATTGGCAACACACGAACTTTATGTACGTAAATTTTGTGAAAAAAAACCGTTTTTATTCATAAATTGTTTAAACTATTTTAATTTTTTAAAGAACAGAGGTTTCCTACGTAACTGTATAAAACTTTAGAAGAATCTACCGATCGCTTCTCGAGATATAAAAAACTACGCAATGCAAACTATGTATATCGGATTGAAATTGTTTACTTTATTTTTTAGAGGTATTTACATAGGTATATTTAGCCCCTTAATATAGTCATTTACGACTATTAGTGTTAAAAGGGTCTTAAATATCTGTAAATAAATAAAAAAATATAGCTCAAATCCCAGCTCTTTATCTCAAGTCTAAGCTCCGTCGCAAAGCTGTCGATTTTTCCCATTTAAATAACATGGGATTTTGGCACTTTGTGATAAATACTTTTTTTTCGATTGCAATATTGCTATAAAATGTCTTGCCTTTCGTAGTACGTATCCTTTGAAGAATTAGGGATTTTTTTCTTTGCATATTTTGTCATTTAAAATTTTTTTGTAGAGCTCATTTTTAAGTTATTTTCAAGTGCAAGTTTCAATGGCATGGAAAGGAGATAAAGAATTAGCAAGTTTTAAAAAATTATTAATCTTCCTAAGGTAACATTTTGCGAAAAACCTTTCATTTAGCACCAACACCATGTTGCTACGTTATTTCAGTGCAGAAATATTTTAAATATACAGGTTCACACAACTTCACATAACGAAATTTGTTGTAGCTACTAAGCTGTTAGGATTGATTAACTTTAGCCCTGCCATAAAATTGTAGGTTTGGCTCGATGACCACTAACATCTCCCAAAGTGTTGATATCTTGTGTGAAAACACCCTGTATGTATAGCATTCAAGACTGGAACCTTAATAAAATCTTTAACGCGGTTTGTTCGCCAGTGGTTGTTTTATGAATGCGCATATTGCTATAAAATTTATTTTTGTTTCTTAACTAAGCAACACTTTTGCTGTCTAGTTTGTACTCTTGAGCACAATTACATTTTAACCTACTTAGAGTACTTTTAAAAGGCATGTAACTTTTGAAACAGCCACCAGGAAAAGTTTTCTTTTCTATGTCAAAATGTACAATGCCTCTAGCATTCAACTTAGCAGAGTTATGCAATTCATGAGTTCATAGTTGAAATGATTTTAATGCATAAACAGAAGCAGGGTCGGTGTATGAACCCACTTCATTCAGATGTATACGCATTAGTTAGTAGTCGTTTGCCGTAGGTGCAGTTTTAAAAAACCCAAGGTGAATAAGCATTTCACCACCTAAGAAGCATAGATTCATTTACTACAACACAAATAATTACTTCTTTAAATCTCCTTCCTTTGACCTTTGAATATTTGTATCCTTCGCAATTTCTCTGGATACGTTACGTTAATAATCCTACGTATTTTATTATTTTACATGTTTGCGTGACTGTTGCCGGTATCATTCTTGCCATTGTGTTCTGTAGGACTTCCGTTTATTTCCTTGACTACGCTAAGTCATGAATTCATTCTTTAAGGAGGGTTAGTAAAATCTTAATTTTCACATAGCTTCAGGTGTATTTTAACAACATCTAGACGCATGTTATGTTTTTATTCCAAGTTTTTAATTCACTTAAGCAGTGTCGATCTATTCTTTTCTAATAGCTTGTCATATTAAATGCGAAATTACTACTATTTTCCTAACTGTACAGACTGTTATTAAATCAAAAAGAGTTTTCAAATTCATCAAAACATGCACGTATCTTATTACTAATAATAAGCATATTACTTTAAATTGCAAACCTTCTAAAAATCATAAATTATCTCTGTTTTTAATATTAACCTGGTTTACTTGTCCTTCCTTTAATTACAGTTCTAATTATCTCCATTAATTTATATCATCATCAGTCAGCCCAGTTTTAAGAAGAGAATCAAAGCGTCACTGGAAGTCAACTCCTGATAATAGGATTACGCTTATTTGCCCTTTCTAATTGATTACACCCGCAAGCATAGACTATGCCAAGATAATTCGATGTCTGCTGCATTGTTAGTCAAAGCCAAGTTTTGTCAATTGCATTAAGTTACTTCAGGGATGCTCTGTAGGTTCCCCGTTCCTCCATAGCCTTTCCATAGGGATAATAAATTCAAAGCTGTCACTGAGAAGACTTTTAAGGAATATCCGGCTTTAGTTGCAAGCGGCAATTATTCTGTTTAAGTAAATTGTGTAACGTAACCTCATTGTCACTATATAGCCTTCAAATGGTGACAACAATTTAGATTCAGCAGTAGGTTAGTGTATCCTTGATGGGCTTTGTAAGGAAACTAACCCTGTGTGTTTGTACAGAACCAACAACCGAGATTTATTTTGCGAAATAATTTTAGTTGACAGGATAAGTCCTTCTTCATTATTTAGAAAAAAAACTATAATTTAAATATAAAATTATAAATTATAAACATTTTTTGAAACGGTATGTACGAGTACGGTAAATGACTATTAAAAATGGCAAAAATTTCAAAGAATAAATTTAAAAAAAAGTTATTAAAATGGCGTGCGCGGCATTTTTGGCTTATGCGGAGTCCCGATAACATATAAATAAACGTCAAAGAACATAACTGAACGTAGCCCAACATGTTCCGTTACTTAACACACACCCTGTGTGCAACAAATTTAATTTAAATTTAACGGCGACAAAAACATTGTTGCCCGCATTGTACTTTGACCGATACATTCACGAGTTATTGAAATCGAATCAGCGTTTTTTACGGCCACAAATGTTGCGTTACCCTACCCGCATTGTGTTTTAGAATTATGTGAAGTTTTGCTTTCAATACAGAGTGATTTAGAAGAATAGAGAGGTACGGTTAATAATTGTTTTGCTTATATTTTTTAGTTTTTAGTTTTAATAATTATTTAGATAAAGCTGATATTATAAAAATGGGTGACTTTGATAGCGATGATGATATAGACATGGGCAGAAACAGTCGTGATTCAAACAGTCGTGATTCAAACAGTCGTGATTCTCATTAAAATTGACGCGTAGGGACAAATGGCTGATAGGGTATTATTGTATAATACTTATGAAATGTTTCAAATTGATGTTACATTTTGCTAACCGATATTTTTAATTGTTCGCGAAAAACTTCGTTAAAATTGAGAATAAGCGATTTATCATATAATAGCTTGAGAATTCGTAGCAATTAATCAATACTTCAAGTCGTCGGTGGAGTAAGTGATAAGTGTCAGTCTACTAATCCAAAGATCCCAGGATCGAATTCCACCGACGGCGACCCATGGTTGTTTTCTGCTGACAGCAGATTACGATAATAATCCTTTGGGTAGAGATAATGTCAGTGCTTCGGAAGCCACTTTAAATTGTACAACATCAAGTACAACAGACAAGTATTGTACTTTTCCGGATTTAAAAAAAAAAGACAAATATTTCTTCTGTTTCCAATTTTTCATTTTTTCTATTTCAGTGGAGAAATAGTCAGCATCAAAATATTGCGCATTGTGTGGGATTAAATGCCAGTAATATCGTTAAATATATTTTCATACTGTATATTTAATAAAATTTCGTAGATACTTATGGCACGCCGTTTTGCTATTTATTTAAATAAAAAAATGTTTCGAACGAAAAGTTTCAAATCATAATTGTTCACAGGACATTTAAAGTTTAAAGTTTATAAAAATAAATTACAGTTATGCCACGGCATAATTTTAACTCAATGAATTATAATTAGAAAAAATTTTAGTGTTCAATTTTTATCACATTTAAAAGTAAGTAATTTAAAGCTCCCAATTAGGGTAGGCTGGTCTACGAGTACGCAATTAACGTTTGAGGTATTATAAAATACAGAAATCAAGTGATAGAAAATCAACTAAAATTTTATTTTGTGTGTTAATTAATATATCTTTCATATTACAATACAAAAATTTAAAAAATAACCCATGTCTCTATAATAAATGAAAAAATTAAAAAGTGAGAATTACGTACTTTTACACCAATTACTGGATAAGAGTACGCAGTACATATTTTGCCAAAAACCCGTGCATGCATTACTTGCAAAGACCACAAACAAAGATTATTTGACCATCATAACTGGTACAAGCCTCATGCCACCATTTGCCGCATTTTGAACATCCTATCCAGTCTTTCTCTGGAGGTTTTTTGTAAATGTCATCACATGCTGGACATCTCCATATTTTCGTTTTAAGCGTGTTCTTTGGTGCTATGTATTCTATTGCTTACTCTTACACACACTACCTTTTCTCTCATCGAGCGAAGCGCAACGCCATTTGTTAGCATTGACGGGAATTATTCTCGCTCTGACCTCTAGTCAAGTTTGTTACAGATTCTACTGTTTACTTCAATTTTCCAAACTAATTTTAATCTTGTCACAGAAATACTTTCAAAATGCTAAAAATATTTAAGTAAATATGTAAAAATCTTTAAACTCACTCTCTTGCACTTCGAAATTGTACTGACGTTAGCCGCTTATCGCGAACAACTTCGTGGCTTTTAGGACTGCGTACTCTTATCGAATGCGTATTCCTAGGCCGGTCTACTCTAATATTACGTACATAATTTAAATCCTTTAATTTTAATTCTTGAATTAACATTATGTATATTATTTCATATCTTAAATTAAAATTATGTACATAATTTTAATTCGAGCCAATTATAATTATGTACATAATTTTAATTAGAGCCAATTAAAATTATGTACATAATTTTAATTCGAAATTTAATTTGAATTAAAATTAAGTAACAAGAAGAATTGAAATTCAAAAAATTGAATGCACGTTCTGAATTTTAATTCTTCTTCTTTTGTTACATGATATTAATTCAAGACATAATTTTAATTTAAGATATGAAATGCTTGCTATTAAATAGTAAAACGTAAGTATTTATGTACACAATTTCAATTCAAGAATTTTATTATTCGTGAATTAAAATTATGTACATAATAACAATTGATTGAATTTTTATTCTAATATGATATAATGGAAAATCTTAATTGACATTTTTTTATGGAACAATAATAATTCGTCCCGGTAATTAAAATATATGGCATGTTATAATTATAATTCGACAATTTGAATTGATATTCGAATATATTTATCATAATAATTCATGTAATTTCTTTTATCCTTAAACAAAATGGAATTTGTTAGGCGTACTCAATAGACAATTAATATTTATTTCATCGTAATATAATTATAATTCTATAAACTATTATTGTACGCTGCTACAATTTTAATAAATTGAATTATATTTGTGTCATGGCGTAAAAAAATGTTTTAAATTTTCGCCGGAACATAATAAAAATTAATAAATATTATGTTTACACATAATAATAATTCTGGGTATTTCCTATGCATTCCGAATTAATTTTATGATAAGTCACAATTTTAATTAATTTTTATTATGTTATGGCATAATAAAAATGCCTCGAATTTATTTCTCTTTTTATTTTAAATAGATAACTTATTTTAATATTTCCACGATCAAATGCTTCCTATTAAATAGCAAAACGGCGTGCCATAGATACTGATGCCGTGATGAGGAGATTGAGGATTCCGAATGTGATTCAGAAAATGAAGGTTTGCACTTCTTTTCGACATTACCGTTGTACGGGAGCTTTCAAAACATCTGCGGTGTGCAAGTCATACGTTTAACTTCTTAACGACGACAAGTTTCTTGAAGGCACTTCACAGAGTTCCAGCAGCTTACGAGAAAAATCAGCATTCTTTCAACAAATGAATCGAACGTGACATATCCATTAAATCTAGTAGTCTTTATTTCTTTTATTTCAGGTACACACAAATTTGGAGCAAACTCGATTGGCCAAAAATAGCTAAACAGCTCTATGAGATTCTGTCAACGTCGCCTAGAGCACCTATGGTAACGCGATGGAATTCAGGTAAGTTGAATAAAGTAACTACCACTCATTGAGTACAAAATCTAAGCTTGGCGGAAATCGAATACTTGCAAGGGTTCAATGCGAGATTCGTTGCCTTACGCGCAGCCAAATATTTGAAATATGTCTCGAAGTCTATTTCAGATTTCTGCCGATGTTTGAAATGCACTCTTCAACTCATGATGCGGTCATTGCTGATATAACGTGCCTTGAAGATGCTGAATTTTGCAAATTGCTCAAGATTTGGAAAAAATACTAAATACACTGCTTCATATTTTCAGATAATGTTTGTCAAGAAAGTGAGCAGTAACAGCAATGGACGGCAAAAGGAAAGCCGGTTGGAAGAGACGAGCCTAGAATTAACAGCACATCCTTTTTAGGGTTCCGTACCAAAATAGAAAAAAGAAATCTTTATGGTGCACCTTCGTCTGTCTGTCACAGTTGCTTATTCCACCTACTACTAATGCAAATAAAAAATTGAAATTTGTTTTATTGTTATTGTAAAAGGGGATCGGGGGAGCTTACAATTAAAAGTGGGTCTGATGTGGTCAAGTGTGGTATCATATGACAGGGCTTCATTTGCACATTATAAAATCTATTTTTATTTTCTTTTATCCTGCATATGTTTCGACTTATGATGAAAAACGACTAAAAATAATTCCCGAAGTTTCTTTATCTTTAGTTCCCGTAAACTCTTGTGGGCCATGGGGCGGGAAATTTGAGACAACGGTTGCAAGTAGACGTAAAATTTAAAGCCAATGGCCTTTTTTCGTAATCTGTCATCAGCACAAAAGAACCATCGGCGGATTCGAACCTGCGACCCGCGGATTAGTAGGCCCAAACATCACTTCCTCCACCAACGACAGCGGAAAATATGAAATAATTAGAGTTTTTTTTATACGATATGGCTAAAGCCTAGGGGACAACCCTTTGATGCGTTAGCATGACTTTGGCCGGAAGGGAATTAGGGTAAGGGAAATGAAGAAACTTGAATCTCTTGTTCTTGCATTGCTGCGAGCCGGAGTGGATTATTTTAATTTCTTAATAAAAACTCAAGGGGAGACCTGTTCTCGAACCCGGGACCCATGGCATGGTGGTCGTGCCGCTCAACGAATTGATCCAACTCCATCTCCGTTAATGGAGGTTTACGTAAATATTGCGGGAAAAATAAAACGACATTTCTAACTAGCTCACTTTTTTTAGAAATCAGCAACCTTCCAAGGTACGATACCCTCGGTGCACGAGTCCAACTCGGACCTGGCAGGAATTTCTTTTAATTTAGAAGGGAGCAATGAAGATGGTAAATATTTCCCTTTATTGATTTTGGATACATTTTGCAGTAACTCAATTTATTTTCCCTTTCAGAGTTGGTTCAATTTCAATCTCAGACCGGCAGGGATAGGGACAATCTTATGATATTAAATGAGCTGAGAAGTCTTATGGAAGATGGAGGCAGCTCGAACCCTTCACATAATCCACTGATAAAATATATGTTTTTAAAATTCAATGCGGCATTGTTAACCATTACCTGCACCAAAGTATTACCGACTATCATTTTTAAAAACTAGTTTTAGATAAAGCTAATAATGAATTTTTCTGACAGTAATTCAATTTATTTTACAAAACTAGTTGAGGAGGTTCTTTTCAAAACTTGACTATTCCACTTTCATCAGAACTGATTTTTTATTTATTTTTTTATTTTTTGTAACATTGAAATTAAAATTGGGTCAAAACTCGATAATTACACCAGAAAAAAAAGAATAAAAGCGTGATTTCGTCAAAAGTAGATTATTCCCCTTCAAAATGACATCACCAATTTCAAATATACATTTTTGGAGCAAAATATGATTACTCGAGAAGTTAATTAACTATTTTAGTCTAAATTGCAACAAAACATGTTTTATCCGTACATGAACATGATTATTCCTCTAGAGCACATAACAAAACTTGATTATTCCAATCGGCCGCGTCAAAACTAGATTATTCCATTTCAAAATTTGGATTTATTCAAAATATATTATTGCTAAATTTTTCAATACTGTACAAAGTAATGACTAATCTTGTCGTCTGTAATAATGCAACAAAATTTCGGGTTAAATACATAGTTGCATTCCTAAAAAACTATTTTCTCAAATTGTGCAAAAACACAAAAAGTGGAATAGCTAAGTTTTGAAAAGAACTTCCTCAATTATGCAGCGTTGTTAACTTGATTTTATCAAAATTTAAAAAAACAATATTTTTAAAAAAGTTATCGCCATCTTTGGTGGACCCCGTTCCGGAAGTTGCGACTTGCGGTGACCAACACAGCATCTTACTGGTTCATCTTAAATCAATCAAACAGAAGGACTCATTAGTTTAATAGGTAATATTGTCCTTAATCGACGCTTTTTTTAAATTTTCAAAATGTCGGCATCTGAAAGTTTACTTGCTGATTTTCAAACAAAACACCACTAGTTTATTGCTTAAAAAAAAATCTAACTTTAAAAAAAAATTAAAATCCGTCGATCAAGGAAAAGTTTTTTATGTTTGCAATAAGCTGTATAAATTTCATCCAAATCCGTAAAGTAGTTTTTGAATTATATGTAGTAATCACCGACTTTGAAAACATAGTTTCGAGAAAAACGCTTTTAAAGTTTAAAGTTCTCATTAGCTGCAACGAGCCCTTCAGCAAATGTGAGTTATCTCAAAAAGTATTTGTCGGATTGACTTGAAATTTTCACGGAATATTTTCAAACAAGAAAATGCAAAAACAAAATAATCGATTTTTTGAAAATTCTGACTAGAATTAACCCCTTAAAGCTTCAATAAATAATCAATGGAAATAAGTTCACAATTTAATTAAAATTAATTGGCAATTCAATGTCAATGCTAAAGTCCCATCTCTGATTAATACCAAGCCTTTATATTAAAGGGGATGTCGATTGACAAGAGAAACTTATTATTATTATTGCAAAAGTAATAGATGTAGAAGTGATCATAATAATCTCTTATAATCATCTTCTAGTTAAGTGCAAAACTAGACAAAGTTCATACAATAATAATAAATATATTAATGCCCGAATAATCAATGACAATTAGTTAAACATTTGATTACCACTCTTTAATTGGCATTAGAAAATTCACTACCTGATTGTTTTTTTTCATTAGCATAGAACTTTTATTCATTTATTCAAGCACACTCGTCAAGACTAACTACAAAAAATAAATACAAAAATTTACAAGTAATATTGTTTAAAAATTAAACTTAACACTAAGATAGTTAACTAGACCACTAAAATTAATCCAGACTAGTTTTAACACAGAGACGTTACACATTAAAATCTGATTTATAACTTCGTAACGACCTTATACATCATAAAACGGTTTCAAAGAGATGGGTAACTCAGATCTGAACCGGCTCAAAGATCCGGCTCTCAAAAGTGAGTCAAGTGAACCGGATCTCAGTTTTGTCCCGTGACGGATCCCGAAGAGTCATTTCTCAACATTTGCATCAGTTTGATTTGATTCTTCTTGTTAATAATTATAGAAAGAGGAATACCTGAAAAAACAGGAGAACGTGGAACTAAGTTCTGCAAGAACTACCACTGAAGCGTACGCAACACCTCGGTCTTCGCTCTAGAGCAGTGATGAGAAAACCTATGCCCGCGGGCAAGTGAGCTTTTGAGCTTTTAAATTCGTACATGCACTTGTTTGGCTGTATTCAGTTTCCTGTTTTTGCGTTTTTTAATTGTTAAAGCATACAATAGTTTAAAAAAAATTGTCATATTAAAGTAGTTTTGTAAGCAATCTTACAATATCTTAAGATATACAACCTTTTGCAAACATTTCAAGGTTCTAGTTACGCACAATTTTACTTCTATGTAACGAACAATATTATTCCCTGAAAGGACAAAAATTATCGTTTACATTTTTAGTACTTTTAAAAGTTTCTTTTTTAGTACACATGCTAACCTATACTGATCGCGCCGGTTACTTAAACCGGATTTCATAGAACATAAACCACTAGGAGTTTTACTTTAAAATTTCAGCCACCTATTCTCAAAACATTTATTAACGAAATATTCTATTATTTACAAAAAAGGCCCCTTATTTTTTTTAATTCAATCTCACTCGTTTTAGAAAAACACAAAAATTATTGTTATCAAACTCAACATTACTTCGATTATGTAAATTAACATAAATTGAGCACGCTTGAGCTTATCGTGGAATTACATACATAAAATTTAACATTGCATGAGTATGAACCATTAAAGTTTCAAATTACAACCTCCAATCATTCAAGAAGGCGAACTTTTAACTTTCTTATTTGCTTGCATGACGAAGGACCCTTTCACAGATTATACTAGATGTGCTAATATAAAATTTACAATATTTTACACACCATTTTGTGTTATTTCTATCGATTTCAAAAGAGTTTCCTATACGACTGCTTCCAGTTGATTAACTTTGTGGCAAAACTTTGAGTGATAAGTGTTTTGGATAAGCTTTTGTTTTCACTGTTGGAACCATGAAAGCAAAAATTTTCATAAGTTTTATTACATCCAATCGTTTAGTAACCAAAATACACAATATTTAAGCACAATTAAACGTGATGTTATATTGAAGAACTATTACATTTATAACTTATTATTTATTATTATTTTGAATAATTATGTACAAATTGTCATATATAATAATTATAATTGACGATGTTAAGACGATTTTTGTAATATTGCACCAGGCGATGTAAACAAAACTTTACCCAAAATGTCTTGAAATCTATTTAACCGATTGACTTAATTTTTTTCGCAACTAAGAACTTATCAAATCTAGAAGTCTTTGCGAGAGATTTTTGTCCTTGAATATTT
This sequence comes from Leptarthrus brevirostris, assembly GCA_964036015.1. Classification (NCBI taxonomy): domain Eukaryota; kingdom Metazoa; phylum Arthropoda; class Insecta; order Diptera; family Asilidae; genus Leptarthrus; species Leptarthrus brevirostris. Next base: position 100,194,811 of record OZ038373.1, read on the forward strand.
TTAACTTAGAAAGTCGACTGTTTTGCCAAAAAACCGGGAAAAAATATGTACGCCATTATGTCAAATATAACAATTTTGAAAATCTGGATCGGCTAAGTCTAGTATTGCTCTCATACTTTAAGTTCAATTTAGTTATTGCTGTTTTAGCTAATTATTGGTCAAGGTAGATTACGGATCGAAAATCACTTTTTTCTGAAGGACCTTTGTATTATTTTTTATGATAAAATTGGCTTGCTTCCTAATTGCAGTGGTGGTTATATTACGCAGTCTGTTATAATTATTTTTGAGGTCATCCCCACCATACCTTTTTACTGAAAAGAAGTAACGTTTAATGATCGTGGACATAATTTTGTCATTATACCACGTTCAATAATTCTGGTCGGTTCCAGTACATATTGGAACATATGCACTGTATAGTCTGTCTATGCGGTGGTTGAGATATTCCACTTGGTTATTAACACCAAAGGTGATGTAGATATGGGTTCAGGGTTAATTAATTTAATTTCAGAGACTTTAAATTAATTACCGCTGAACGCCTTTGAATGTTCTATTTACCGGTCTAGAATTATATCACCAAATTCGAAAGAAAATTAAATGGAAATTCACAGTATTTTGTTAGGTATGGTAATTTCAAGGTAGAGCGATGTCGGCGGTTACAAAAACATTTCCGAGTTATCGTTATTTTCGACGCTTGCCTGCCTCCATATTTATTCAATCTCCCTCCGTATTGTATCCTGTAAACATTTAGCTGATAACGAAGCGTTCGAAGACGCCAAAAGACAACTGGCACACCGGATAAAAAAAGTTACTAGTCAATCAGTCTGAAATTTTAGCGCATTATTTTGTATAATACTAGCTATCGCCTAAACTAAAGAAATGCCAGAAATAGGCACAGCACGTCCAAAATTATTGAAGTAAAAATGATAAGAAAACATATGGGCACATTAAATAAAATAAAAGCAGAGAAAAAAAACCTTTTTTAAATCACTTTTTTCCTAAAAAACGTAATATTTCTAAAAACCGAAATTAATTTCGCAGTTTAGATGGATAAACCCCTTGCGAATTTCCCTCATACCAATGACTTAATGTAAGACCTTTTGAATTATGGTTTTTTGAAAAAAATATTAAAAGATTTACTCATTTTTTTGCTATTTATTTATTTTTAGTATTTAAATTTTTCTGTCTTAAGTAAATAATATTTTTTTAAATTTAATAATATAATCGCCATTTAACAAAAATGAAAACATCTTTTAAAGTATTCAAAAAGGGTCCTAGAAGTAAGGAACAAAGTGGCATCAAGTGATATCAGATGCTATTAACTACAGAGTTGTCTTTTTGACCTTTCGTCATGGATGTCCGTGGTGAAAAGTACAAGTACCACGCTGATGATGACCAGCTTGTACTTTTGGTCGAAACATCCATCATCTTTCTTTGAGCTCTGATATTTTTCAGTGATCACCATCCCAAAGAAAATTTTCACTCCTATTTGTGAAAATATTCTTAACATACATAATTTCTGCACAGCACTACTTTAAGTCTACATTGTAATAGATTATATATATATATATATATATATATATATATATATATATATATATATATATATATATATATATATATATATATATATATATATATATATATATATTTATACATGGTGTTTCAGATCTGACGTGCCAAAATGAGTAGGTTGATAGATCTCAACTAGACAAAAAAAATTGTCTGGCGGGGCGGGGGGGGGGGGGGGGGGGGGCAATCACAACCGTTTGGGAGTTACAGGCTGATTCATAAATTTAAGTTTTTCATGGTATGCACATTACGCTTTTATTTTTATCTTCTGATCTACCCAACATAGCGACATCAAACAAACGCTAAAAAACTGCTATCCAATGACCGTTCCAAAATTGTCAACAATGTTGATCTAACTACCATTACAGGTACAGTCACTTCGAAAAGAAAAAAAAATGGTTTGCGATTACCTAAAGTTCAGCATTTTTCCAAATTTTCTCCGAAATTCATGTAAGTAGTACACCCGTTTTTTATTTTTATTAGATTACCTATCTTTTTACCTTTCCAAAAAGGTGCAACATGTCCACGTAGAGAAAATACGTAGAAATTTATACGTAGAAATCCAATCGGAGAATATTATAAAAATCAACAAATTAAAGAAATTAACTAAGTGAGTTTTTTGATGCCACTTGTTGGAACATTTTATTTTGTATAAAAATAAAACACATTGCAGCCAGCCTCTCCCGTATTTTCGTCGCTGCATTCCCAATTCGGCTAACTTAATCCACCCTATTGTTAACTGGGCTTAAATAAACTTCATCCTGCATTGTTCCCCATAAGGAAAAGTTCAATGGGGAAGGTCTAGAGATCTAGCAGGCCAAGAAATCGGTGCACCTCGTCAAATCCAGCGGTTAGAAAAATTTTCACTTAGTATTACCTTCACAATGTTAGCTATATGCGCTAAATGGTTGCCGATGACACCAGCCCAAACATTGCCACTGAATCACTGCTGGAATGAGGCCACCTTTGTCATGTGTGGGGGTTAGTAACCGACCAGGTATAAAGGGTATGGAAATACGTGACCATTCCTAGTGAATTGAGATACATACGCCCACAGAATTCGGTCCAAAAACGCCTTGTCGTAAATGTCGCGTGTTCCACACGCCAAGCGCCAAGTGGTAATAAGATGGGCAATTCAATAAAAATAAAAAAGAATATCGGGGAAAATTTGGGAAAATTTGGGAGAATGCTGGATTTTAGGTAATCGCAAACCATTTTTTACACTTTTGGAAGTGACTGCACCTGCAATGGTACGAGTTAGATCAAGATTGTTGACAATTCTAGAAAGGTTGTTCGGATATTAGTTGTTCAGCGTTTGTTTGATGTCGCTGTGTTAGGTAGATCAAAAGATAAAAATAAAAGAGTAATGTACCTACCATGAAAAACTGAATATATGTATATGGGTCATTCCAAGTGCAGTGGCCACTCGCTCTGTCCAAAAATTGAAGTGACTTTAAATATTGAGTTTGGGCTTAACATATTCGTATAAGCGTGGGCTTTCCAAATGGCAGTGTCTATTTACCACCCTCAAATTGCCGTGTAATTTCCGTGTACACGGAAATACACGGAAAGTACGTAAAATTTTTTTGAGACTTTCTGGGAGGAAGAGGTGTATTAATCAGGCTTTTAATTGCTTTATTAACTTCCCCCCGCCAGGTTTGTATCTAGGTGTAATAAGCTATTACCAGTAATATAAATATGGAAGTGACTATTTGCACTAATCGTGTACTTACGTGTACACGAAAATTACACGGCAATTTGAGAGTGGTAAAAAGACACTTCATTTCCAAATTTGAGTGGCCTTTTTGTAAACCATGCACAAACAATATGCCGTATCAAATATGGCGTCCCGAAGTGACTTTTTTCATGGCATAGTAAATAAAAACGCTGGGTGCTAGAGAATGGACGGACGAGTTGAAGCCTTCTAGGATAGGGCGATCCTCATCTGGATATTCTCAAGTGTTAATTACACCTCTTGAAAAATCCCCCTAACTCCAAGGCCATGCCAAGGGAGTAAGTAATTGGGTCGCGAATGGGATTTCCGCAGGTACATCTGTGGGAGTGGAGGTGGATGGTATGGTAGACCCCAACAGGTTGGTTATACCCACGGTACCCACGAAGGTTCTGTGGCGGCTATGGAGGCTGGCTCGCACCCGCCGGTGCCATTGGCAAAATGATAACTAACACTTCCTCAGGTGCGGCGGTGGCTATCTCCGCGTTACACGCAACAGTGGAAGATGCAGATCTGCGTCGCGTCAATTTGTGGACAGAGGGAGAGGCCACTTGACGTGGAATGACCCATATATAAATACATATGTTTGTTTATTTCTATTATTAAATAAGTCGTCGGTGGAGTAAGTGATAGCGTGGCGGGCTACCAATTCGAAGATCTCAGGTTCGAATTCCACCGAGGGCGTCCCTTGATTGATTTCCGCTGACAACAGATCATGATAAAAAGACCATGGGAGTTGCAAAGAAAATGTCAGTGGCTCGGAATCCACTTTGAATTGTAGGCCCACTTGCAACCGTTATTTCAAATTGCGTGAAGTTCTTCTCCCACCCCATGCCCCACAAGGATTTTACGGGAACTAAAGAGATTATTAAATAATAAGCAACAAGTTTTAATGGATAAGCCTTATAAACAATACAAAAGGCTTTATGAAAATTCATTCAAAGTAATTGGATTCCAAGATTTTTATATTTCAGGCACTTAAGGTACTCTACCACTATGCGAATTAGAGGAACTTAATCATATTTTTTGTTTTTTAAATAAGTTAGTCGTTATCTAATTTAGCAAGTCTAACTTATAGCAGAATAGATTGTTAATGCAAGTATGTCGCATTAACAATTCTATAATGCAAGTATGTCGCATTAACAATCTATTAGCATGCGTTACAATACCAGTCTAAAGTTTTAATAAAGCGAAAATAAATAACTAATAAATGAATGCGTATACATTAGGGTAATGAAAAGCAATTAACTTAACTTCTCCAATAAATTGCATGTAATCAATGCACAACTCCCCCAAGCTGTTCTGTTTTACGCCTTTATGGGTGAAGTGAATATGATTTTTTTTTCATAAAAAATGAAGCTAGAGTTGAATGACAAGAAATGGGTAACATGCAATCTGATGAAAGGAAACCAATCAAAAGCAAGGCTTCGAAATCAATAGAACAGAAATGCAACAGATGGTTTTATGACACAAACTTTCAGGTAAGCCGTAAAGCACAAATATATTCAATTACGGCGGCGAGACAATATTTTCCAGTGACAAACGATTCTGAAATACATTATTACTGTAGAAAAAGACACACAAAATTGTACATTTGTAGACCTTCCAATTTCTATTATTTACAATGCTAGCATGAATTCCAAAAAGTCACGAAAATCTCTTTAAGTAATAAATTTTTAAGGCATGTGATGTTTGCGTTAAATTAAGCAATTTTCGCGATTCCCAGCAAGAAACCACATATTACTTTCAAACAAAAGTTATACCGGATAGCAACTTTTCTCCACAACAAATTACCCTGATTTTTCTTGGTTTTCTAGATGATTTGTTTAACGTTTTCGCTGACTTTAATTATTGTAGGAGAAGGCGGGACAATTAATTAATGTCTTCTAGACAATCCGTTATAGCTTTTTTTACCATTAACAAGCTATTTTCACACTAAAACGTTGCTTGAGACACGCTTCTGCTGTTCATGATAATTAGTTGGAATCTTAGAATAAAACACCAAAAGCCAACTCAAACCGTAGCTAATTCTTCGTGCGTTAGTTTATAATACGTTAGTTGGTGAATAATCAGTGCAACCCTACTCGATATCATGACGTTGGCTCAAGCCTGTTTGATCTGATTATCACTAATAAATTCGATTTTATAAACTAGCATTTAGAAGTTGTTCTTCTAGGGATAAATTATCACCACGTTACTTTAGCATCTTTGGTTCTACAGCAGGCGTCTAATCATACTATAGAAAGTTTACTTTCAAGAATATTAATATGTAAATGTTAAACGCTTGCATGAAGCTGCAGCCTCATTTAAATGGAGTTATGTTTATGGTACGTCAGAAGTTTTTGAAACGCTCGAATTTCTAAATGATACTCTAACAAACTTGAATATACAAATATATATGTATGTATAATAGGTTTGTCGTTTTGTGTGCTATAACCACGAAATATTATTCTCCGTGGTTCAATGATAATGTTAGGGCTTTGATGATGGAGGGTGATTTTGCTTAAAGGGCTTGGTAGAGATATGGGGGTGAGGAATTAGGACGGGATTTCATATCGTTACGTAATTTAACTTCTACGGCAATTAAAAGGGCAAAAAGCGAAACTACCGTAAACAACTTGATCCTTCCCTATCAACGAATGTAATTTGGAAAAATTTGAAGGAGGTTGGTATTATTTCCAAGGACGATAAACGTGTCCCTTGCGATCCTGATGAAATGAATATTTTTTTTTGGTCAACAGCTTTCCAAGATAAGCCCCTAATAATCGACGTCATCCAATTTTGGCTCAAGCTAATAATCAATTTGCGTTCTCAAACGTAACTATGGATGATGTTACGCTTGCATTTAAGTATCTTGAATCTCATGCAATAGGGATGGTATCCTGACATTAGGTTTCTTAGAGTTATTCTTCCTTTCATCGTTGGACCTATTTCGTACATTTTTAACACGGCTATTAGTACCTCCACAATTCTTGCTCAATGGAAAAAGGCTAAGGTTATTCCTGTGAAAAAGTTTTCTCTATCGTTATATTTACAGGACTTCAGGCCGGTTTGTATTCTTCCTGTATTATCCAAGATCGTTAAGCGTTTACTATACACTCAAGTTAGAAATTATTAATAAATAAATAAATAATAAATTATTAATAATAATTTTTAGGTTTTAGACCTAAGTATATCTAGTACAACAACGTCGTTATAACATATTATTAAGTCTGTTCGACGTAATATTGAGTCCGTCAAATTACATCTTTGTGTTTGCTTGATTTTTCAAAAAAAATTGGATTGTATTTATCATAGTAATATACATGAAAAATTATTAACATAATTTTATTTTAGTAGTTGGGCAACTAATTTTCTATTATCATAATTTATCTAATTATCTTAGTATCTAACTGGACGTAGTCAAACCACCGTCATTAAAACGTAGGCAGCGAGACCAATATCATTGGTAACAGTGCGATACCAAGAGCGAGATTGAGGTGACGAGAGTGGACGAGATATTAGTTTTTATCATTTTATTGTGGAAATTTTTTTTAGTTGTTTCAGCTTTCATGTCGCTCCGAAAAATGTTAATTGTGTGATTTATGGGGCATATAAGTATACACTGCTCTCCTCAATCGCTTCTTTCTACATTATTTCCTTCTTCAGGTATTTGTGCTTTATCCCCAATAGCAAACAAGAGCCTTTGCTACGTTATTTTGGCGAGGGGAATATGAAGAAAATGCATATATACATAGATATATCACTTGTCCTCGCTCCGTGGGATAGCGACTGAAATACCTTTTTTTATTTTGCCGAGAGCGAGATCGGACCGAGACTGGCCTCTATCTCGCCGAGATTGCGACGAGAGCAAGATCGTCTTCACCTTGACGAGACCAAGACCGAGATGTGCCGTGAAGCCCTATTAAAACCAAGACCATTGGCGACTTCCGCAGGAGTACCGTTGCGGTCAATTTCGGGTCCATTGTTATTTACTATGTACATTAAGGATATTGTACACAGCTTAGAATATTGTTCCATTTCATGGTATGCCGATAATGTTCAGTTGTTTCTTTACAGTTAAGAAGAATGTTATGACTCGAAAACCACTCTCGCGTAGAGAGGAACGTGAATTTTGCTCTTCAAGATAACAGTCTAGATATGGTAGCAAACAGTTCTTCAAGACCTCCAGACTGTTCATTCTATTGGATGGAAACGGGAGAGCTATGGTATGGGAGCATCCAATAAGTACGGTACCTTATTAAACGTTTAACGATTTCTTACCTTATTGCACTCAGGCATATTAGCATCGATCGCAATTACTTAGCGAAAATACATATAATACAACTCCTGTAGAAGGGTTCAGACTCATTAACCTCAGACTACAGAGGCAATTGCTTAAGGGCTTCATTCAGCCTATGCAGGGCATCTTTAAGTAAACTCAAAGGTCTAGATATAGTATAGTTTATTATTATCCTCGCATATGTGGTAATATCAATTTCGAGACAAGAGGAAGGTCGTTGATGAAAATACAAAAATGTGACGGTCTAAGGATAAATCGCTGTGGAACACCACGACTGAAATGTAAAAAGTGTAAAAGTTATTGTTACCACAGAAGACTTTTTGCTTGCTGGCATTAAACGTTTGATCAAATATATGAAAATTTTGTAATCAATTTCATCGAAGGCATTTGAAAAATCTAAGAGAACCAAAATAAGTGAAGCATTTAGTATGTGAATGATGCCGGTGACTTTATTCGAAAATATAAGATTTTCTTCAGTATGTACAATAAATGTGAATATTTTTAATTTTTTGTGTCACCTTAATGATATGATGACGTACTTCCTATTTGGCTCGCATCAAAGTAATGTTAATCATTAGTTTTCCATATAAATTCAAAGCTTTAAACGCGGTTTACTCAAAACTTAGAAAATCTTACTTACATCATTATTGCACTAAACGCGTCCATTATCATTTCCTTACCAATGGCAGCTCTTACATATTTTGAAATTTTTATGAGTGCAGTAGCGCCGCTATGTTTAGGCATAAATCCAGATTGTAAGGTGACAGTAAATTATTCTCATCAAGATAATTAAAAACGTGCTTGTGCGGAAGTTTGGAAGCTTTGGAAAGAAATGGAAGTATAAAACGAATTGGGGTTACTTTTGAAAGTTTTCAATCACTAGAGCAGGAAGAAATGGAAAGAATAGTATTGACAAAATCGAATACATTTACCATGCGGGCCATTCAGCTTGTACTTTTTTTTATCTTTAAAGACGAAAATAAGTGAAGAAGAGTTTCCTGGGAAAAATGCACTATACACAATATTCTTTGAACATATAAAAATTGAAGCACTTTTGACAAAACGCCATACATATCTATGTCAAAAAAAGTCATTTAAAGATTATTGCGTGTGCAATTTTAAGATAAATTCAACAATTTTAACTATAAGTCGAAGCTAAATTTAGGTCCCCTTGATAAAACTTGCAGATGATAAAAAAATTTTCTAAATTAATGTCTTTTAATATATTATCATCATCTGAATAAAATTAATTATGTGTAAAATTTGCAGTCATAAAAACTTACGCTGTAAAATAAATCTCAATGTATCATACAAGTCAAAGTTTCGTTTGTTCCGCTGCTGCAGATTTGTGAAAATTTGGGTTTTCTCAAAAACTCTAATAACAGATGTCTAAATTGAACTACGTAAAATCGTCAGTGATGAGCGTTATTTTTCAACTTTTACATAGTCTGCTAACTACCTGATATATTTCAGAGCTAAAGACGACATAATATTTAAAATAACAATTTTATATTTTTTAGGCTGAACGATTTTGATAAGAAACATTTTTGCCGTAAATTCAGAAATAAGATAAATATATCAAACTGTTATTTTTACTTTTCCCACACAATAAATGCAATAATTTGTGGTGAAACCTAACCTAATTTACATAAACCTTTTTTTTTTGTTTAGAGTATCATCCCCCATTGCTAATAATAAAAAAAATTGCCCCAAGGTTGCGTGGGGAGGTAAAGCGTAGACCGATTTTGATGATTTTTTCTTTGTTGGGTAGAGTATGTTCCCCGATTGGTACCATGTAAAAAAAATTGGTTGGAGTTGGAATGGGGGTAAGGGGTGAAACCTAACTTCGTAATGCGTGGACCGATATGGATAATTCTTTTTTGTATGTATAGAGTATGATACCCCATTGCTAATGATGAAAAAAATTTGCTGTAAGGGGGGAGGGATAGTCTAACTTCGTAACGTGTGGACAGATTTGGATGATTCTGCTTTTGATGTGTAGAATATGTTGCCCCACTGATACGATGACAAAACTTTATAAGGTGGGGTGGTGTGCGAAGGAGGCGTTACCCAATTTCTGAATGCACGCACCTATTTGAAAGATTCTTTTTTGTTGTGTACATTATGATGCTACTCTATGGAAATGTTGTGGTTGTACAGAATACGTTTCCTGATTGATAAATGATAACAACTTTGTACTTAGAGTGACTAGGATGATTCTCTGACTACGATAATTCTCTCTTGGCGCACTAGAGTCATGTTAAGTATTTTCTTAGGCGAGGGTATTAAAGGGTGATCGTTACTAATTTCGTAATATGTTGCCGGTTGTTCCCATTCTTTAGAATGCACTACCTCTGCAACTTTTGAAATTGCTTCCTTCGAGTCATATATATGAAGACAATAAAAAGTGAAAAATAAAATAATTTTAAAAAATGTGAACCGACTTAAATATAAATAATAATAATAATATAAATATATAAATATAAATAATTTGTAATTTTATATCTAGTACGACAGTCGGTGCAAATTAAACAAACAAAACAACTACCCAATCAGAATTGAAGGTATTATATATATAAAACTACTTGAACGTTTCAGCTCACGGGATCATAAGGAAGGACTATTAAATACTTTTGTTGTAGTTGTTTGATTTCTTTAATTTGCACTTATTTCAAAATTTCGTAATAGATATAAAATTAAAAATTATTTTATGCTTTTTAGCGCTTTTTGTGAAGTCAGTTAAATTTTTTTTTAATTATTTTATCTAAGTACGTAGTTTTTTTTTTTTATATGATGATGCCAAAGCTCAGGGGATGCCCTATGATGCTTAAGTACAGCCTTGGTAGGAAGGGAATTAAGGATGAGGGAAATTGGTTAGGAGGTTGGGTGAAGGAGGTGTCGATGTACGCCCCGTTTGAAAGTTTCAGGCTGATAAGACGAGGGAAAAACAGAAGATGGTAAACTGTTCCACATTCGTGTTGTTCTGCTTAGAAAAGATTCCCGAAATTTGACGGTACGTCCAAATTTAACCTGGAGAGTATAGGGGTGGGAGCGATTTGTAGATCTTGTATCACGCGTTGCCATGTGTCTACAAGGAATCAGGCTAGCAATTTCGTTAGAACAACGGCCGTGGAAATAACGATAGAAGAGTGAGAGACAACCGACATTCCGTCGATGCTCCAGAGAGTCAAGGCCCTCAGAGATTGAGGGATCGCCAATAAGTTTAATAGCTTTACGCTGGACTTTGTCTAACGCGGACAGTGCGGTGTGTCCAGCCCCTGCCCAAATATGGGAATTATATTCAAGTCTAGGCCTAATGTGGGACTTGTAGATCAGCGCTAAGTCAGGTGGGGTGAAATATTTCTTACATCTCTGTAGAAAACCCAAACATTTCATCGCACTTTTAGCTATTGCAAAAATATGATCAGTCCAGCTAAGATTGCTGGATATCTCGATACCCAAGATATTTAGGGAGGGCGAATTTGGTATATTCACTCCGTCGACTTTAATGAGTTGGGGGAGAACCGGGCGTTTTTTAAGGGACATTAAAAACAAATGCTTGAAATTTATCTATTGTTCTGTTTAAAAGTCACCTAAATTCATTTACATCGAAATTCAATAACTTAACGCATTAAAAATTAAAAATAATTAACAAAGGTCATCATGGGAACGTGTCTGTAAGTACTAGTTCAAAAACAAAAGCAACCATACGTAAAGAAATGAAAATAGGTGCTTTCGCGCAACCTGAGATAAGTGAGATAACTGAGCATTCTCAGTTTTCTCAGTTGAAAAACGCTTTCGTGCAACCAACTCAGTCCATTTTGAGATAGAGAAGAATTGAATATAAAATATTGAGCATCTGAGAAGTAAGACTGCTTTTGATAAGTTGCAATTAAGAATTTTAATAAGTATTGGCAAAGTAAAAAAAAAATTTGTGTTTATTTATAATTTTGAAGCTGCAATTCGCGTCAACGAATGAAAAAGCGTCTTTATAAAACCGAAAGTGATGTTTAAAACTTCGAATTGGAATGAAAAATTCCTTTTTAACTGAAATTAACAACACAATTAATTCCAAATGCAAAAGTATTAAAAATTATGCCCGCAAATGAACGCAGTGAACGGAACCTTAACTATATCATGAGAAATAATTTGCTGTTAATGGTCACCAATTGTTTTCTTTGATTTAACTGATAAATACCTTTTGATTCAATGATTTAACAACGTACTTCAATACAGCATCATTAAGGGAACGCATTGAATTATTTTGAAGTGATCAATAACATGAAGTGGTATAATAGATTTATAGAGGATTCCGAACCACCGTCAGTAGAAAACAACCATGGAGCGCTGCCGGTGATATTTGAACCTGGAACGATTTAATTTTTTTTAATTTGCATCGACCTCAAATTGTAATAGATATAAAATTAATTATTATTTTATACTTTTTCGCGCTTTTTGTGAAGCTGGTTTAACTTTTTTTAACGATTTCGTTCCCCATGATATTTAGTTAAGAACGCAATACACATAGGCGAAACACTTATATTAATGCTTGTTATAACAATATAAAATAGTTCAGAAAAGCATAAGCAATTGATAACATAACACTACCAAAATATTCCTATTCGCACTAGCAATAGAAACACATAGAACTATATTTTATTTTCCTACTACCTATTTATAGAGCTTTTATGACAATACTTTTGGCTCTATACTACATAGCGTAAATGATCATGTTATTTTTTCTCAGTGACATTTTCCTCTTACATTACTCTTATTTGAACAATTTATAATTCTTTTTAAATAATGTTTAATGATCATTGTTGCAATGATCTTAGCTGTTTTTTAAAGTCATAACATGAAATTATTTTCACCAAAATCTCAAACTTGGAATTCGTGATTTTGTCCTATTATGAATTTCTTCTCAAACCATAAATTTCCAACTAGACATAATTTTTGCTCATAATTTCAAAACAGGAAAACATCCTATTTTGTTTAGGTAGTAGTTGTAATTTATCCCCTTGAAAAGCTGGAAAAGTTGGCCTGGCGAATATTGTTGTGCAAAAGTCCATTAAGTTGCTCCAGTAAGGTTCAGTTGCTTTAAAACAAGCACCGTAGATAATCCACAACAATATAACACTCCGCATAATCCCTGCAAATCCTACTTAAATAGAGGCAATTTCCAACTTAGCTAACTAATTTTCTCTATTTATCTGTTAGCACTACCCCTAAAACGGAGCCCCATCAATTTTGATAGTAATTGCACGGAACCGGTAGCGGTGTTTAACGAATTTTTCAAGTTCACGCTAGACCACAGCTTTTTCACGATACGCCGTATAATTCACATAATTGCATAGTGGAAATTGTTTGGCCTTACTCCATAGACTGCCACAGAAATCGATTTCCAGTATAATTTCAGTTGGAGTAGTGTTGCCCTAAAGATAATATTCTTTAGTTTAATGAAATCTTTTGCATATTTATGTTTTTAATACTTGACTGTGCAAATTTATTTCTCTTCATCAAAATAATAGGTACAGCTACATAACAACGAAAAAGAACGATAAGTCGAACAAAAGCTCAGAACCATCAGTAAGCTTTACTGCATTTTTCCGCTCTAATTAGCAAAAGTTTAATTTCCTTTGCATCGATCTTTGTACTTCTTACGAAAGAGAAAAAAAATTAACAGGTCCTATTCAAAGCAATATGCTAATTTAGGTAGATAAGAACCAGTTATAACGTTAATAAATTTGGCATAATTAAGGTTGACTACTTAAAACGCACACACAAAATTTAAAGCAAGAAAAGAAAATCAGGAAGTATTTCCGTCGCAATAAGAGAATAGCTTATATATACCTTTGTAAAATATAATTAAGTTTTGATGTAAAATTTAATATTACCTTTTAATTTTTTATCTGACACTCATCTCACTGGGTCTTTGTGTTTACTATACTGATTCTGTTGAGCGATGGCCATCCATCCATTCATTGCTACTTTCGCCTATCCCGTCTTGGTCTGTTAGGCTGTGTAGGTCTTTGTTGGTAGTGACCTCCGGCCAATGAATGTTAAGGATGCGCCGGAGATACTGGTTGGCAAAGATTTGTAGGTTAGATGTAGAGAATTAGGTATATGCAATTCGACCCTTATTGATGCGAGACTGTATATCAGCTTCAGCTCCATCGTCTGCTGTAACTATGTTTCCGAGATAGCAAAATTTATCCACTTGTTCTATTTGCTGCTCTTCAAGATAAATTTTATTTTGTCCGAGCTCATAAGTTATTGAAATCATCTCAATCTTCGTACAAAATTACTCCTATTCAGTATTCTATTCAGTATATTTTCGTATAGAATGAGTAAATATAAAAACCTATATACTTTTTAAAAAAAAATTTAAATTTGTATCGATAATCTGCGCATCAATCTAAATTTAGACAATACGATACTGTATCGATTTTTTTTCTCTGAGCTATCCGATGCCATACGATACGATACCGATATATTCAGATTTGAACATCCCTTTTTTTGCATTTTCGTAATGCTCAAGTACTGTAAAATGGTCCTCTAAAGGGATTTAAATAGATTAGGCCAAATATTGAGTTATAGAGCCTTAACCAGGCCACCTCCTAATAAACTAAAAACAAATAAAACAGTTTGAACTTTCTTGCAATTTTCTTAGCACATTTTTTTCTAGATTGTGTACTACGATTATTACGATGAAACTAATAGTTTTTTTTCTGTAACAATTTTAATGCCAAAAAAATGCTTAAATTAGAGAAAAAAAATATAAAATATTCTAACATTTACAATTTTCATTTTTAAACCTGATTCTAGTACAAGGTTTTATTTAGGGTATGCTTTGTCTAAAAAAATTTTGTTCTCTGATATCAGATAACATCCGTAGCCGGAATCGTGGCGCGAGCAGGGGTCTTTCATTTCGTATATAAAACTAGTATTAAACAAGTTATCTGTAAAAAAACTTTCGACTTCGACAGTGAAGAGGTTGTAACTCCTTGCGTTCTTTTCCCATATGATCGGCAACCAATAGATCTTTTTTATAGCATACCTTGAACGGCTTGAATAAATGGACACTCGACAACGGGATCGAGAAACGAATTGTCTTCTTTACTTGACCCTAAAGCTGAGTGAGTATTGTAGAAATAACGGAATTATTTTATATAGTGTTTTCAAGCCCTTAAAGTCGGAATGGAGAAATATTCGTAACGGTTTGGGAAGGATCATCTAAAGGTAAAAACCGTCACCAAGGTAACGTTCTGTCCCTTGATGGAATCAACTATCCTACAAATGAGCTTCACAATATCAGAAATAGTTTTCGTAAATGCGGATTTGTGACCCAAACGCCATTGACTATGCGAAATACGTGAGAGTTGTTCTGGAGAAGCAGCATTTCTGCAAATAATTAAGCCTGTTTTCAATCCATGTTAAGTTATATGACTAACTGAATAAGTGTGTAATTTTATTTTATTTTGTTAGCTTTTCACAATGATATTTAGGTTTTGTATTTTCTTGATTAGACGCATTATTAACAGCACAGCACAGCACAGTTAAGAGTTGTTTATTTTGTGTGTATTTTATTTGATATTTTATAAGATATTAAGGGTACACTTTTAGTAACCCTATACCTTAGCCGGTAATATACCATTTCCCATTTAAGTTCAACCATTTCCCAACTAAGCAGCAAAACTAAAATTCAATTGAATAGACACTTTTTCCAATTGAATTAAACTTATTTCAATGAATTTGATATTTTTCTCAAATAAATTAAACTTTTCTCCATTTGAAAAAAGAACTTTATTTCATTTTAATTAAAAAAAATTTCAAAAAATGTAAACCAAAATTCAAATATAAAAAACTTATTTAAATAAAACTTTTTCTCAATTCAATTAAACTTCGAAATATTTTATTTTTTTATTTCAACATAATTATTAAGTAAATTTAAAAATACTCTTGAGATCATTATACATATGTAGATTTAGGTTTAAATTATTTGAAAAATTGGTGAATTAAAATGAAACAAAGTTTTCTTTAAAATGGAGAAAAGTTTAATTTATTTGAAAAAAATATCAATTTCATTGGGATAAGTTTAATTCATTCGGAAAAAGTGTCTATTGAATTGGGTTTTAGTTGTACCTAGTTGGGAAATGGTTGTACTTAAATGGGAAATGGTATAAGTGCACATGTTGGGCGATAAAGTGTGTGTTCTGGAATTTTAAGCTTTAGCTAATTTTACTTGTATTATTACATAAGTTATTGAATTTGTTGCAAACATAATTGACGCTCTTGCTGCAAGAACGAGGCAGTCCAATTTTTGGCAAAAATGAGCCTTAAATATCACTATAAAAGTAACTATATATTGATAGGCTGGAAGAGAGTTTGAGTTTCCTAAATTTCTAGTAAGTTATACCTAAAACGAGACTTCCCCTTTTTCATTTGTAGCAAAACAGAATAACCTCGTTACTGCAACAATCAAATTGTGATATAAGCTGTTTTCGCAGTTAGTGTGTTGACTTAGTGAGTGATGCAGATAAGACGTGTTATTGATATTTTATGCTGGTCGCTAGTGTATATTATTTTCAATCGGCATAAGTAGTTGCGAAAATAATAGCGAGCTTAGTGGAGGATCTTAAAGTCTTTATAATCCATCAGAAAAGAGAGAAAAAATTATATTGCGGCAGTTGCATATTAACATAACGGGGAAAAATATTGGTATTAGGTTTATTGGAACTAATTGCAAAAGCAAGCACAAGTGCTTCGATAAAATCAGTAGGTACTAAAAAAGAGATGAGATACTTAAAAAGTTTAATTAAATTGGGAATAAATGGGACTAGGAATGTTATCTGACTGGCCTTATTAAAACAAAACAAATCCGTCGTCGTAGGCCAAAAAGCGGAACGGGAATTTTAAGAAAACCTACTCATGAATATGATGTAAATTAACTTATTTGAAATGACTTTTTTGGGTTGGTATAATATTCTTTATTTATTATTGTGCATGGAATCTTTCGAGAGCGGGTGCAGTGACTTGGTATTCATGTGAGCGAAAATGTAGTTATTATAGCAATAAGCGACAATCGAGGCAAACACCATACTACTGTGAACGCTGTGAATCTACAAATTATTAACCAAGTTAAGGATCACATTAAATATGTTCCACGTCGAGAGTCTCATTATAGCCCTAACTTATCGTCAAAGCTAAATATAAAACTAATGCATGAGATATATTTGCAAAAACACGAACTTGACATATACAATATTTTAAAAGCTGGCAAAAGTAAGATATCCAATCTAAGCTTATAGAAAACAAACCAAAAATCAGTTATAACATTTACTTTCGTTATTTCAAGGCCAACTTTAATTACTCCTTTGTCTTCCCTCGATCTGACATTTGTCAGTTATGTGACAAACTAGAGAATGAAAACAGTTCAACAAATTTGACAGAGAAGGAGCCCTTTGCAATAGCGACTAGAAGTGTATTACATTTGGCTAAATCTGAAGCATTTTACAGCCATTTCAAAGAAAAAACAAAGCTCGCAAAAAAAAGTGAAGGAATTTATGTCATCTGATCCCATTATGAGCAGAACTTCCCTTTGCCAAAAAAGACTTCTAGTGACGTTTCTTACCGGAGACAACTCTCGATATACAACTTCTGTGTTTAATGAAGTCATGGCAAAGGAGACACCTGAAAAAGCTGAGACAGTGGAAAAGCTGAGATAGTGAAAAAGGTTAACATTTCTACCCGACTGCCCTGAAGGATGGGTATAATATTTAAATATCAAATATATATATAATAACACTTTAATGCTACAAAAAAACGCGACTGCGTTAAAAAATATCAACTAGAAAGCGAAAAACAAGCTCTAAATATAATCTATACACATTTTTAAGAGCAAAATAATATGTATAATGCACCACGCAATGTTAATTTGTTCGATACCTCTTAAACAATTAATAAAATATATACTAATATATAAATATAACTTGAATGTTGGAAAAGGTATTGCAGGCGGGAACAAGCTAATATTCCAAGTGGTGGTCTTTAGTGAAAATGTTTAAATTCTTACGACAAATATATTTTGTAATCTAAGCTCTTTTGTGTTATTAAGCTTATATAGTCCGACATTTTTACAACAAATATGTTTTGTAATCTAAGCATCTAAGTTCTTTAGTGTTTTTGAGCTTATACAGTCCGACATTTTAGACTGGATGTCCACTATTGATGGATATTTTAAAAAAATTCAGTAACGGAACAAGAAGGGTGAAATTCGGCATATCGAAATATGGAGTCATATTTTGTAAAAATTGCGAAGTTTCTTGTGGTGAAAATGCTGGAATGGATATGAGCTTAGCATTTTCGTTAGAAAAAAATTCTAAACTTAAAATAATATATCTAAACACACTAATTTACAAAAATAAAGCTTAAAAGATGCCAAGATTAAGGACGAAAATATTTAAGCATAGCACAAAAATATGTTAAATTAGTAAAATTGGCTACTACAACAACTTAGATCCCGACAAGCAGGATTCTGAAACCGATGACGACGAGAATAAGGATTTTAAATTAGTTTTTTAATATATAGTTTTGTTTGACTAACTTTTTATTTTTTTTTATTCTTACCAGTGAAATAATTTCTTCTTTTCTTTGCATTTAAGAAACTTTCTTGATTTGCCTACATTTCGCGCATAAAAGAAGCAACTAAAAATTTGCAAGTTTTTTTTATTACTATTAAAGAAAAAAAACACTCAACAAATTTAAATAAATAAATAAAATGAAACTTATTAAAATAAGATGAAACTTATTAAAATAAATGTATATAACTATAAAAACTGTAAGTTTTAAAACATATCCCTCTAATTCGCCCTTGTGGGGAATGGGACGAGAGAACAACTTCGCCCGATTCGAGACAACGATTGCAAGTGGACAAACCTGGGACCTCCGGATTGGTAGGTTGACACGTTATCACTTACTTCACCGACGGCGGTTTATTAATTCGGTTAATAGATTACATCCCCAAAATCATTTAACGTCATCTCGTTAATATTTTATCAACAGACCCCTCCAATGTAACCAAAAGCATCGTTCAACAAATGTAAACAACCAATCTATTTCCCTGCATACCAAGTCACATAGGGGAAACGAGCTAGCCAATCATGCTACCAAGAAAACACTTGCGATAGACATCCCAGTATACTACAACAACTGCTAAGATCAAAACAGCTACCGAGAAAATGTCTTAGCGATAAATAGTATAGAAATGTAGTAACAGAAATGGAGAACAACCACAAACTGCAAACTAAACAAACAGAATAAATATATGACTAACGTAAAAGTCAGTTTTACTAAAATCACTCCTAATTGGCTCTTTACCAAACCGCATCACCCGGGTATATCGGTTGCCAGAAAATATTTACAGTAAAACAAATAAATGAATGTCCAACATTAATAAAAAAAATTGAAATTTTTGAATAAAATTTAATTTAAGATGTTAGATTTAAACAAATTTAAGATGTATTTCAAAAATTCATCCCTGCCTTTATTTGAAATAAGCAAGTTCCAAAATATTTCCAAAACATAAGTTAAATACTTCAAAAACTATATGTAGGAATTATAAGCGAGAAACGAAAACGCTTCTTTGACATTCATCCTTAAATTAAAGAAGGAAGTCATTCGATATACAATAATTTATACTTAATTCAAGCATTTTTATAGCTCTGTAAGCTCCTGTCATAAACGTTTTCCCTGATTGATTGAAAAATGATTGTAAATGGAGCTCAGCTTTTATGTCGTTAAATTCCGAAGCAATAAATACATTATTCTGCAACCGACATCCATTTAGTGTAATCTGTCATTAAGGCAAAACAGCAATAGATGCTTGCTAGACGAATCGAACTACAGGGGGCTAATCATGATAATAAACAAACACATTATCCCTGCTCTACTGACAGCGTTAATGACATTGATGATCCGATTTCATAGGTGCTACAATATTACTTATTGTCTTTGGTTTCAAGTAAGTTATTTTTAGAAATATTAATCAATTCTGTCAGAGTGTTGGATCATTTTAAGATTCGGGTCTCTACCAAACTTCTTTCTTTCCGTAAACTTTAGGAAAGCACTTGCCAGACCCAGTTTTTTCTTCTATACTTTCATGTATTTTCCCAATTGCACTCATTTTTAAATAAAATTTGCACGTGTTTGTGGGCTTGTTGGCATAGAGCTTTGAATTCGAATAACCCCATTAAAAAATCCAATGCTCTTAAATCACACGATCTAGGGGGCCAGTTCTTATCACCGAAACGAGAGAGTACACGGCCAGGAAATGTCTCATGCAGTAATTGAATTGTTTCACGGGCTGTATGGCATGTGGCAGCGTCTTGTTGAAACCACATGTCATCCACATCAATATCATCCAATGTAGGCAGAAAGAACTGTGTTATCATGTCGCGATATCGAGCACCAGTAACATTCACTGCTTGACCAGCTTCATTTTCGAAAAAGTATGGTCCAATGATGCCTCCAGCCCAAAATCTGCACCAAACAGTGACACGTTGATAATGCATTTGTTTTTCGACAATCACATGTGGGTTCCCTGATTTGTTCGAAAAATCGACTTGTTGATGTTCAATAATCCATTCAACGAACTCTCTTCGCTGTGCATGGTGCATGATGCATGGCTTCAGTTCTTGTGTCAATTGAAGTTTGTAAGCATGGAGACGCAGATCTTCAGTAAGTATATGCTGTAGAAAGCTTCTTGAAATTTGCATTTCTTGTCCAGGACGCCGAATTGATGTTCCTGGACTTTCACCAACATTCTTACGCACTGCTTCGATATTGACATTTGAACGGCTTGTTTTTGGACGACCACTGTGTTTAGCATCACCAATTGATCCAGTCTGCCTGAATTTTTCAATTACAGTTGACGAAGTTAAATCACTATTCCAGTCATATTTTGTACGAAATTTTCGAACTGTGGCCGCCAGACTTTCATTATTTTTGAAATATTGTTCAACAATCAAAACACGTTGTTCTATCATGTAACGCTCCATTTTTACTAACCCAAATGGTTTGCCAACACTTCACTGCACGAATAGTGGCAAATTCAAATCTTGTGTTAATTTTGGGACACCCTTACCTATACGATGCTTAACAAGGGGGCAAACAACCAAGCGGATCCTAGGCGCTCCAGGCGTCTAGTTTCGATGGACACAATTAACGTTACGGCGGTCACAGTGATGACCAAAGATCACTTCATTGGTACACACCCGAAGAGATTGAGTACTCGCTAAAATGACTTTTGCAGAAACTACAAAAAGATGAAGGAGGAGGGGACAATTCTTCCCCTCCTTAGTACGTGATCTGCCTTGACATCCATGCCTTCCAGGTTACTATGTCTTAAATAGTCTGTGCTATCTGGAGACAACTGACGTAAGATATCTCCGGCACTTTATTGACAGAGAAACTGTCCGTGCGACTGTTGGGAAGGCTGTTGTGTTTACCAATACTTACTAAATAAGCTGGGACACTATGTTTTGGCATGGCAACCGTTTGTGATGGAGCTCCAGATAATTGCTACCGCCGAGTGTGAAGTTCGCACTGGGAGTTAAACGCAAAAGGCGTTATACCGATTGAAATCCATCGCCAATTGACGGGAAGTGGAAACGGCCGCAAGTGGTGTAGGGAGTTTGCAGCTGGTCGTACTGAAATTCTCGACGAAGTAAGAAGTGGGAGATTCTCAATTCCTAACTGTCTCGCTAAGGTTGATCAAGCCATGCGTGAACATCGGCTGATAATTTCTGCATTTTAGTTGCTTAGGTTTCCTGAAGCACTATTCATAGGATTTTAATGGAAAAGTAAAATTTATCGGAATGTGTGCGCAATATGAATCCCGCGAGTTTATACTTCCTACAAATTTTTTCGCCGTTATGTGGACGAAAAGGACAACTTTTTGGGTGACGAAATCTGGCCAAACTACTTCACACCTGAGACCAAATAACAATTACGTGAATGACGACATTCTTCTTCGCCAAGTGGCACAAATTCAAACAAAGTCTGCCTTTAAAGAGTGAGTATTATTTGGCTGCTTTATGGCTCCTGGGACCAATATAAACGCTGACTGGTATTGTCAGATACTGAAAAAGAAAAGATGGGCAATTCAATTTTACTTCGGTCAAGTGTAATATGTACATTTTTTGTACATTTAGAAAAATATTTACAAAATAAAACCCTAAAACATTTTTCATGCTTAAAGATTCTACTAGCCATACACATACATTAAATCTATATTATACAGTACACTACGAAAACGTAAGCTTAAAAAATCTAAGTTAGTTCATACTTTCAAAATTGTTCATATTTTCAAGCAGCATTTTCGATTTTTTTTAATACAAGTTTTTGGTAACTATTTAATTCTCTGTCTAATTCCTGTAACCCCTTGGGGCATGGGGCGGGAGAAGAACTTCACCGATTCGAGACAACTATTGCAAGTGGACCTGCAATTTAAGGTGGATTCCGACCCACTGATATTTTGTCTGCAATCCCCAATGGCCTTTTTATCGTAATCTGTTGGCAGCAAAAATCAACTATGGGTCGCCGCCGGTGGGATTAGAACCTGGGACCTCCGGGTTAGAAGACCGACAAGGAATCACTTACTCCACCGACGGCTTTTTAATTAGGTGTTAATATCTGGCGTCTCTTTATGGAAATACACAATCTTCATTTATTCTTTTTAGTCGTAAACCACAAATATCAGCCTCAAAATAACAACACAAGTTAACATTTTAAGATAAAATGTTCGATAAATGTTTTTGAGTGTTTATATTTTCGTGTACAAGAATGTTCCATATGCATTGTTTGAACACAGCTAATGATTTGAGGTAGATACTAATGAGATTAGCCGTCAAAATCAAAAACAAAGAGAACTTCAAAGCGCTGTATTGTCGCTGAAGGCATTGGGTAATATTCGGTAAATTTCACAAACAGCACGTCCTTGCAAATGAAGCGCGAATATTAATCAAGTGGAAGACCAAGACCGTTTCGCCCCCACCACAAGATTAAAATCTGTTAAACTTCGGCAACTTACGAAAGTTTGACCTAATTTGTTTTCTAGTTCATTTCGGAACATTGTAGAGTTACTCAAGCTTAAGTGTTTATGTAGATTAAAGCCAGTGAGAAGTTAACTTTGCTTTATTTGATTATTCAAAGACTTTCTGGATTGATGCCTATAAGCTTCTAAAATCCAGGTAACGTCCAATCAGAAGACTAATTTGATCTCTTGACCATACCAATAAGTTTAATTAAATATTAAAATTACATTAGCACTTTATGATACATAAATGTGCAAACAATTTTGTGGTAGTCATAAACCGTGCATATAATATATGTAATGCAATTCAAGCTAAAGGTATGTACACAGCCAGGCTACGTCACAACCCGCTAAGCCTTTAGAAGTTTTAGAGCGGGAGATGAAATGTTAAGCTACTTAGCGGGGTCAAATGTTGCACAACAAGGACTTTTAATCTCGTTGTATTGCGTGAAACAAGCAAATGTATATACACACATAACATCTCGAGGTTGTGAAAGAGTTTCGTCATGCACAAGCGATGAAAGTGCTTGACACTTTTTAAATTAAGGTGACGCGCTCAATGTCAGTTACCCATTAAATTAAAAGCTATAAGAGCTTGAAGAATTTCATAATCTGTGTAAAGATTTAAGAGCTAATCCTTAAAGCCTATCGAAATAAGAAGTAATTCGTGTGTGTATACATATACGCATACAAGATTTAAAAGTACGGGAAGTAAAAGTACAAAGGGGGTTAAATCCCCATACCTTCATACAATGATTTACAAAACTGTTTGTGCAAGAAGTTAGCAAACCGTGAAACTGATTTAACGCCGAATAAGTTTACAAAAAATGTTTTTTTTTCAAGTACGTAGCTATATAGCAACCCATAACACAAGCTTAATTTATTTAAGAAATTAAAAAATTATTAATATAAAGAGTTTCTGAAAAAATGCAAAAAACAAGTTCGCAAAATTATTTGTGTACATTTTAAAATTAACAAAATTAATGCACGGTCTTATACGGAACCTAGTCTAACTTTTACTATTATTTTCAAATTTATTTTCATCCGTACCCATCCCCCTCAAACGGCCAAAAACTACCCCTTTTTCGACAAGGATGCATGACAGCATAGTTTCTTATGGACATTGTTGACGATGAATTGACCGTGATATAACAAAGGTAGAAGAACTATGACATGGACATGGAGATGTAAGGATCAACTTCCACCCCCTGGAAGGGTAGTGTCAATCCTCAAAGGTAGTCATAAAGCTCCCTGACTTACTCACCTTCCTTACTATTCCGCTTGAATCAATTTTCGATACTTTCCCTGTGAACAACCACCGTCGAGCATTATTGTAATTATTTTTGATACCCAAAATAGTAGGTTTCTGGCCGTTTGAAGGGGTAGAAATGGTTGAAGTCATCTGAAATAATTTTTTTTATAATCAGCATCCTCGAAAACGGGGGCTAAACGTTCGAACTCAGAAGATAGATAAAACTTCTTTTCCATCTCGTGGGGGTATAGAATCGACCCCAAGGGTAGTAACGGTCATGTCCTTGCAATATTTCTCCTTCTTTTGTTATATCCCGGGCAAATCATCAACAGTTTCCATCTCGCACCCGTGCGCGAAAACCTAAAAAAGAGGGGTTTTTGGCCGTTTGAGGGGGTGGGCACGGATAAAAACATTTTTTTACAATGATATTCGGTCTTGTCTTGCAGTTGCCCGAATTTGTTGCGTTTTTTGGCCAAAATCCCGACTAATTGAGTCCACTAAAATGCGGTTTTTACTGGAAGCCAGTGTCGCACATATGCGACATAGATCTATGCGAATATAAACGAAAAGCGTCGTAATTGTAGTTCGTGGAACTGATTCAATTTTCAATGGTCAGTCAGCAGGTTTAATGAGTGCAAAATTTTCGCAATGGTTTGATGGTAGCAACTACACAGATATGTTATTCTGCTTTTTTCTTCAGTCGCATAGTAGCGTTCTTAGAATTTAATTAAGTTCTAAGGCATTAAAAGAGGAGGCGGTAAGACATATATTATGTACTATTTGTCATTAAGTTCGAGTAAATTTATATTTCTATGAGCTTTTTATTGTGATGGCGGGGAGGAGCTTTTTGTCGATGAAAGAATTTGAGGCTTGTTTTGAAGAAGCTATGCAGAAGATTATTCTCTATGATAAATTGAATAAAATGTTTCTTATGATGAGAGTGACTCACCAGAAAGTACTGAAGAGGAAACCAATTCTGA
Source organism: Leptarthrus brevirostris (assembly GCA_964036015.1). NCBI lineage: Eukaryota > Metazoa > Arthropoda > Insecta > Diptera > Asilidae > Leptarthrus > Leptarthrus brevirostris. Next base: position 100,219,717 of record OZ038373.1, read on the forward strand.
TAATGAAGCTGGACCTGTTAATACTTGTGAAAATCAAGATAAGGACGAGTCAAAAGTCGTAATCGGTTCGGTTTCGATGCACGTGCTTCTATAATATTCCTCTAGATAGGTTAGGTTAGGTTAAACTGGCTGCCTAAGAACGGCACACTTAGGCCAAAGAGTCCCATTGTGATACCACGTTGAGGCTACAAAAATGTTAGCAAACCCCATACAGTAACCTAAGAAATAAGAAGGTTGAAATGTTGCCCCCTGTGCACCGAGCCAGTTCCCTGTCTCCAGTGGAATCAGCGCTCGGGTAGTCAAAAAAAATTTGACTAAGCTGGGAAGGGTGTACAGCCTTAACTCGTCGTCGGGAACCATTTTGAACTCCTGATAAATCGAGCCAGGTTCCTGACATCAGTGGAGCCTAGTTCGGTTAACTCTTCAAAGAAGGGGGAGCCCAGAAACCGGTTCCTAGGGTTGGCTAGGGCCGGACAGTTACCGAGGAGGTCAAGTATGCTTTGAAAGCTCGCCCAGTCTATCGGCGTGTCTACCTATGAGGCTGTGAACCGTGATAACTGTTTTGCGTCCGAGTAGGATGAGCTCCCTTGACCGTTTAGGGTCAAGCTTTGACCATATCTGTCGGGTAATCAGGCAGGTGTGTTCCTCCTGCCGATTAGTGTTTGCAATCCTGAGAGACTCCTGTGAGAGTTCCAGTTTGCATGTGGCCAGCGGCTTACCCAGCTGGTGGTTAAAGACCGAATAAGGACGAGTGGTGCCGATTCTCGCTAGTTCTTCGGCTCTGCAATTGCCCGGAATATCACTATGTCCAGGCACCCAGATGAGCCGTACTTTCAGATGATCAACTATGTGATTTAGTGCTGAGCGACATGTTATAACCGTTTTGGATAATGTGTATACTGCCGAGAGGGATTTAATAGCGGCCTGATTATCCGTGAAAATACATATATTGTCTGTAGGTAGCGTTAGATGATTCAGGCGGTCCGCAGCTACTTTTATAGCCATGATTTCCGCCTGAAACACGCTGCAGTAGTTAGGCAAGCGGAATGAGACATCGAGGTCCAAATGTTCCGAGAAGATACCTCCACTCAATTTGCCTTCCAATTTGGAACCGTCAGTGTAGAGATGCACCGACTCCCCCCATTGGGGAAGACCTTCCTCCCATTCCGATCTGGTGGGAAAGAAGGAGTCAAATTGTGTTCCAAAGAAAGGCTTGGGCGAGGTATAGTTGATATTGCTGGCAGTTCTTCTGTCCAATATTTTGAAGTGACCAAAGTCGATTCGCTTCTAGGTCTGGATTGAGTTAAGCCTTATGGCGGCTGAGGATGCGGTTTGCTTGCCAAAGAGATCCAACGGTAGAAGGTGGAGAATAGTGTTCAGGGCTTTAGAAGGTGTGGTTCTAAGGGCACCTGTCATCAGCAGTGTTGCCATCCTCTAAACTTTATCCATTGCCTTGTGATGGGTTTATATATTTAGTGCCGGCCACCAGACAATAACCCCATACATAAGTATAGGTCGTATGTCACTTGTATAGAGCCAATGCACAATGCGTGGCTACATACCCAATCTTTCCCCTATAGCCTTCTTACACGAGTTCAGTGCTACTGTGGCCTTCCGTACTCTTTCCTGGATGTTAGGCTTCCAGGTAAGTTTTCTGTCTAGAACTAAACCTAGATACTTAACCTGATTACACAGTTTCAGCCTAACCCCGTTTAGTGTAGGGCAGTTAATAGGAGGTGTTTTATGCCTCCTTCCTCTAGATAACTCAGCCGCAAAGCTGTATAAAATAAAAGACTAAGTAGATCCCCAAAAATTATCTTTGGATGAAGCTATGATGCTTTGAAGAGGCAGTGTTTAAGTTGGTTAAGGATAGTTAGAAGTAAAACATTTACTCTTAAGAATAAACTTCAATATTTATTTTACTGTCTGTAAAGGTGAAGAGATCGACGCAAACTGAACTGAAATCTGTGAGAGCAAGTGACACAAAATTGCTGTATACATGATATATAGTTACTGATAACAGCTAACAAATATATATATAATGATTTCATGTATATTCAAATGGATAGAAGGATAGATAGTGTACATTGACAATTACAATAATAGTATTTATTTGGCAGTTTTCCTATCACAATAACCTACCCATATATGTGGAACTTAAAAAAGCCACAGGAAAAGTAATCCTAAAGTCTTGATAAACATAAAACTAAGAGAAGGTCAAACAATTTAAAGAACAAAAGAGAATATCACGAGGAAAAAATGGAAAGACAAACCAGACATTCTAAGCATATCGTCTTGCCACAATGGTGAAATGACACTAAAACCTAAAATGTTATATGTTATGTTATATCCTAGATATAGTGATGTGGGACAGCACTTGGTTGTATAATAAGCGAGGAAGAAACTGTCATATTTACAATCTTGCATTACACCTTCTAGGTGTCTCTCAATCTTGTGATATTCCTACGAACAGAAAGAAAACTCAGGAGAGAAAGAAAAGAACATTTTATATGTGTGAGACGTACATATGTCTGAGGATACCAAAAATGAATCAATTTAAGTTTTTTTTAGTATTTTGCTACTGAAATATCTTTTACATTTTATAGTTTATGTTTACATTTTTGTTGTGTATTGCTGTACCTTCGTTTTTTTAAAATTTTGAGAATCAGGATACTACCCTGAACGAAGAAGAGCGGAAGAGAAAGAGGGATACAGAGTATGAGCGTGAAAAAGGGAGAGAGAAAAGAGAGCCATAGAATTATTTGTTTGTCTAGTTGAGTCTATCACCTCACTTATTTTGGCACACCAGATCTGAAACACCCTGTATTGTAATTTGTATGTACTATTTGATAATGTAAATATATCTTAGCGAGATATGGCGACAATCTATTCTCAAAAGCGATTTAAAGAAATTATATAATAATTCGTTGTACTTAATCTGGAGTGGTCTATGTATTGCTGAACTTTCTAGGTGGTGTAAATCAGGCTATGTAACAACTGTGACGGGAAGGAATTTGTGAATTTATTTGAAAAAATATTGATTGTGTTTTAACCTACAATGGAAAAAGTACAGCGAACAGCTAAATTGTAATTTTTTTAACAGTATTTAATATTTTTTTATCACAACATTAAACGTCTACATATAAGTTATCTTTTACTGAAAACGGTAACCTATCTAGACATTGACAGACTTGACAACAGGGCCAAAGCTTTTTGATCTACCGAACATAGCGACATCCAACAAACGCTAAAAAACTACTATCCCAATGAACTTTCCAAAATTGTCAACAATGTTGATCTAACTCCTACCATTACAGGTACTTCCAAAAGTGAAAATTGAAATTCATGTAATTGGAGATCTAGCAGGCCAAGGAATCGGTGCACATTGTCCAATCCAGCGACTAGGAAATTTTTCACTTAGTATTTCCTTCACAATGTTAGCCGTATGCGCTGGTACTCCATCGTGTTGATGAAACATTCCCCTAAGATTATCCATGTTCTCCTATATTAGATCTGGCAGTGTATTGTCCAAAAAGTCCGCATAAATTATGAACCTCAACTTAGCCAAACACATTGCTCGAATCAAAATTCTAACCCTCTCATAATTTGTTGCTAAATAGTTGCTAATTAGTTGTAGAAAAAAAATAATTTGTTGCTTTTTATTTTAAAAAAATGTGGATGTGGAAAGTATACAGAATCGGGACGGTACCTAAATCATTCAGTGAATTTGTTGCTAATTAGTTGTGCACAACGACGACCAAAAATAATGAACCACCCCATCAGCATGGGCTTTTTTGCCAGAGATATCGAAAAAGTTATGATTACTTAGATTTTCACGTTTTTTGCATTGCGGAAAATGTTGCTATTCCAAATTATTAAAGTTAATAACATTTTCAAAAAGGAATTCCTACAAGTTGTGCATTTATGTTCTGTAAAATATAATAAATTACTTTTGGTAATTATCACTGTGATCATTATTATTACAACAAATCTCTTTTTCATCAATAATCAATATCGAAAACAAGTACTCCTTTTAAGTTGCTGTAATAATTGCAAGATGATCGTTATTATCGTTTTCCGTATACAAGCAGTTCAGGATGGATCAAATAGTCTGCATCAACCGTAGTGGATTTGCTCAGCAAATCGTTGTAAATTACCCAGTTTGATTTTCGTCTAGCAGCTGCGTTGTAATGACCAACTGATGTAGATCTTCTTCTCATTGCAGTTGGGCCGCTGTAGCACACTATTCCCAGTAGTTTGAATTCAGTTCCTGTAGCCGCGCAAACAAAACTTTGTTGTATCGATCCCAGTTTTAATATGTTTTCCGCGTCAACTCCTAAGAGTATGATGTCTCCTGAACAAAAATTACATTATGAAAATTACCTAATACTTTTTTTATTGAACTCAAAGTCATACCTATGAAAACGAGTTCACTGTCCCACACTCGTTGACAGCTGTTGCTTCCACATGTCGCACCCCGCAGAGGAACGTGTTGGGCAAGTATTGTCTCCATTGGACTGGACAATTCTTTTTCTGCTAAACTGACCGTTTCAAGGTTATTTACTTTTTCTTGACATCCGGCGGAGCACGTAAGCTTTTCTTTGAAGCTTGGTACATCTTTGAAAATGAAGTTGGCTAATGATACTACATTACATTGGCAGTGTACGATCTCAATCGTCTTTCCAAAAGGATTCTTTTTCAAGAAATTTAAGAGTAATTCTCCTCGGGCTTCGTACACGTTTTTCGTAACTTTTTTCGAATCGGCTGCTTGTAAAATCATTTCAAAGAAATTGTTATATTTTTTGTATCTTTGGACGTAGTTTCTTATTGCCGGTTCATCAATAATAGCCGCTAGCATAATGCGAAATATGCTGTCGAAGCAACATGTGTTTTCAAAAGTTAGTTTGGCTTTCGCAATCGTTACATATCCGAACTCTGGAAGATTTCCATTCTTTAAGATCATCAGTAGTTTGGATATTGGAGCAGTGATGGGATCTACCAAGTCCTGGTTTCCTGAATACAGATAGGAAAATTTAGGGTTTTTCCTTGGTCTACCCATATTTCTCCAATTTTCGACATCGTGGAATGCGAGCCTCACTTCCTTGGTAAAACTTTGTGAACACTGAATGCATATGCGTCCTTGTCCATATCCGTCGTCTTCGTTTCCCACAGCGATTGAACATCCTTTGATCGCGTGGACTTTGCATTTGCATAAGATGCATTCGTGCGCCCCGCCAAGAAAACCTCCGTTTTCACACGCAGGACACATAGATGTTCTGGTGTTTTGTTGTGCATCGAGATCTTTTAGAGGGCTTCTTTTATTGATTCTAGATACCGATTGGTTATCTAACATATTCCGAGGATCAGGAATATATTGTTCGAAACTATTTTCCTTGTCTACTTTCCTTTTTGTCGAACAATCCACCATTTTTATTTTGCCATCATAATACTTTTTTTTTTTTTTTTTTTTTTTTATATATGATGTTGCCAAAGCTCAGGGGATGCCCTATGATGCTAAAGCACAGCCTTGGCAGGAAAGGAATTAAGGATGAGGGAAATGGGTTAGGAGGTTGAGTGAAGGAGGTGTCGATGTACGCCCCGTTTGAAAGTTTCAGGCTCATAAGACGAGGGAAAAACAGAAGATGGTAAACTGTTCCACATTCGTGTTGTTCTGCTAAGAAAAGATTCCCGAAATTTGACGGTACGTCCAAATTTGACCCGGAGAGTAAAGGGGTGGGAGCGACTTGTAGATCTTGTATCGCGCGTTGTAATGAGTCTACAAGGAATCAGGCTAGCGATTTCGTTAGAACAATGGCCATGGAAATAGCGATAAAAGAGTGAGAGACAACCGACATTCCGTCGATGCTCAAGAGAGTCAAGGCCCTCAGAGATTGAGGAATCGCCAATAAGTTTAACAGCCTTACGCTGAACTTTGTCTAACGCGGACAATGCGGTGTGTCCTGCCCCTGCCCAAATATGGGCATTATATTCAAGTCTAGGCCTAATGTGGGACTTGTAGATCAACGCTAAGTCGGGTGGGGTGAAATATTTCTTACATCTCTGTAGAAAACCTAAACATTTCATCGCACTTTTGGCGATTGCAAATATATGATCAGTCCAGCTAAGATTGCTGGATATCTCAATACCCAAGATCTTTAGGGAGGGTGAATTGGGTATATTCACTCCGTCGACTGAAATGGGTTGGGGGTGGACTGGGCGTTTTTTAAGGGACATTAAACAGCATTGAGTTTTGGATGCATTAAACGTAACACGATTTGCTCTGCCCCAAGCGAGGACCTTAGAAATGTCGTTGTTTAATGATCTAAACATGCGTTCCCGATTAACTTCTGAAGCATTTCCACGTGAATTCATTACAGAATCAAATGAGTACGCGAAATCAAGGGTGCTGTCGTCGGCAAAACTATGAATAGGATTGAGAGTAAGGGATAAGAGATCATTGATGAAAAGAAGAAATAAAGTTGGTGAAAGAACTGAACCCTGAGGTACACCGGCATTTATTTCGTGGGATGCAGATGTAACGCCGTCAATAACTACACGGATTGAACGGCCTGACAAAAAGCTCTCTATCCATTTAACGAGGGTAGGATGCAGACCAAATGTTTGAAGTTTGGCTAAAAGGGCAGCATGCCAGACTCTATCAAAAGCCTTTGAAATATCAAGAGCGACGATTTCGGACTCACCGAAATTATGGAGACAATGATTCCAACGCTCCGTTAGAGCCGTTAGTAAGTCTCCGGTTGAGCGGCCAGCGCGGAAACCGTACTGGCAATCGTTGATAAGATGGTTATTTTCTAGATATGTCAACAACTGAGAGTTGATGAGTGATTCAAAAACTTTGGATATGATCGAGGTTAGTGCAATTGGTCTGTAGTTAGAGGGGTCGCATGCCTCTCCTTTTTTAAGTATCGGCTGGACATGAGCAAGTTTCCATACACTTGGAAATATTCCTGTTGAATATGACAGGTGAAAAAGTTTGCGCAGAGGTTTAGCCAAAGCAGAGGCGCAGCATTTTAAAACAAGGGGCGAGAAACCATCAGGCCCAGTAGCTTTGGACACGTCGAGTTTCGAAAGTACTCTAAAAACTTCCCGAGTGCGAAAGTGTAGGGGCTTTTGCCTACTAATGCACTGTGATAGAGATGGAAGTGGCTGCGATGATGGTGGCAAGTACGAGTTAGCAGCAAAATTAGCAGCAAACAGGTTGGCCTTGTCCAATGAGTCAGTAAAAACATTCCCATTATAAATGAGTGGTGGTGTTGACGAACAGGTGAAATTGTTCTTTACGGTTTTTACTAGAGACCAGAAGCCCTTACTACCCTTTTGAGTAGAAAATACCTTCCGTCTGATGCTCTGGTCGAAATTGAACTTAGCCCGGCTAATTGCTGAATTGCAAATATTCCGCGCATCTCTATAGATACGTCTCGATTCCTCTGAAGGGCACAATTTATATGCCTGGAAGGCTGCTTCCTTCTTTTTAATGGCTGCGAAACAGTCATTATTGAACCAATTGGTGTTAGTTGGTTTGATGTTCTTGAAGCTATGAGGAATAAAGCGATGCATTCCAAACCATAGGATGTTCAAGATATAATCGGTGCTTCTGTTAACGTCCTTCATAGAAAAGCAATCAGACCAGTCCAGCTCTCTGAGATATTTATTAAGTCCCGCCCAATCAGCATTTTTATAATGCCACACTAATCTTTTGGTGGAGTTTAGATTAGTGGTTGTCAGAGAGGAGATGGAGAATTGGGCGGAGATTAGACAATGGTCCGAATTACCCAAGGGGGACGTCACCGAAACCGAGTATTTTTCTGGATGCGATGTTAGAAATAGATCTAAAAGGTGCGCGTTGTGCCCCGAAGTGTCAGGAACACGAGTCGGACACTCAACCAGTTGCTGTAAATTAAAAGACTCACTAAATAACTCGACGTGTCTTCCAGACGGGCTTGTGGTAGAAGAATGCCTGAGCCACTGTGTGTTGTGGACGTTGAAATCTCCAGCAAGAACGATTTCAGAAGAGGGGGATAATTCCAAAATCTTATCGATATCGGAAGACAGTTTATCGAAGGAGCACACAGTGTCAGTGTCAGACATATTCGGGCTGCGGTATAAAAAGCAGAAGTGAATAATGTGCCGATAGAGTTTAAATCTAATCCAGACATAATTAAATTCTGGATTAGTAGAAGAGAATTGAGGGAGATAGGAGAATGGCACATCATTTCTAATATAAACCGCGATTCCCCTCTGAGGAGAGAAGAGCGGCACTAAGTGATAACCAGGGATGTGATACTGATTAATATCAGAATCGGAAACAACCTTGGTTTCGCTTAGTGCAAAAACTGCCGGATTTTCCGCGATCAAGTGGCAGTAAACCGAAAAATGGTTACTTTTTAAGCCACGAATGTTGCAAAAATTAAATAAAAATTTTTGCATAGTCCCGGTCTTAATTTGCCCAAAACAAAACAAACGAAAACGTACACAAACACAAGGACTGACGAACGGGATCCACAGATGCAAAGCAAAGCCGCCTCTGTGAAAACAAAGCCAGCAGCAGTGTTATGCCTGCTGTGCTGAACTTTGATCTCGACGAAGGCAGCTAAATGCTCAGCAGTGGAGACCCGTTAAACGCATTCAATGCAGCACGATTGTACTACATTGAATGTTGGATGGAAGAAAATAAAAAATAGATAGGAACGGACTCACCAGACTGTGCTTTCAAGTAGAGCATAAAAGCCCTTCACTCCGGCAAGATGGCACTAGCACTTTGATTTTTTAAAATTCGATTCGCTTTCGCAACCGCTTTAAAAATTTATTGGGGAGCAAGACACGGCGGCACGTCCGTCCCCGTCAGTAGTTCAGCTCAAACTCTTTACATACAATACTTTACCAGTATTTCGGTTGCGTTATCTATTAGCAAGGGTTCGGTCACAATTTCCTTCTTAAGCTTTTTGAATTCGTTCTCAACGGGAGCGCTGCTGGCGGGAATTCGTCCAAAGCCAAAGTCATTCCTGACAATACATCCCCACAAAGTTTGTTTATATTCGTGCCACAAGGCGCGAAGCGAATTTTGGGCAATGTCTGCCGTTTAAATCTCTTCCTTATTCAGTTGCAATGACATCATATGCCCATGATTCCATCGCCTTGCCCCAACTTTTCAGTTGATCCAAATCTTTATTTTCAATTTCTTCTTTCTTTCTCTGCAGACCAACAAGATGCTTCTTGTGACGTTGCGTTGACCATTTCTTTCACCATTTTGGAATGTTCAGTTTCTGCTTCGGTTTGACTTTCTATAAATGGCACTGCTTCTCTGAGTGTATGTGTGCCTTCCCCAGCAGTTTCAGCATTTGATACAAGCAAAAGAGCTTCGATGATTTTCTGTGCCTCCATTTTATTCGAACACACTATCAGCTGGCCAATCCCAAACATATAGAAACCATGTTGAAAAAAAAACTAAACAGCAATAATTTTTTTTCAATTATGATAGGGTTAGATTTTTGATTCGAGAAATGTGTTTGGCTAAGTTCAGGTACATGCATAAATTTCACTATTAAGCACCTGTGGCAAAATGAATGGTCCTTCCAAATGGTTGCCGATGATACCAGCCCAAACATTGACACTGAATCTCTGCTGGAATGAGGTCACCTTTGCCCTGTGTGGGTTAGTTTCCGACCAGGTATGGAGGTTATGGAAGTTCGTGATATCATTCCTGGTGAATTGATATTCATCCGTCCACAGAATTCGGTCCAGAAACGCTCTGTCGTCAATGTCGCGTTCCAGAAGCCAAGTTCATAATCTCAGTCTCCTCTCGGAATCTCCTTCCACTAGTCCTTGGGCTGGGTGATGGTGATATGGATGTAATCCCCCTCGATGAATAACCCTCCAAAACTTAGATGACGACACTCCTAATCGTCTTGCGACTCGTTCCGTACTCGTGTCAGGGTCCTGCCTCACGATGATGATTATTTAGTGCTCGACGTCGGCAGAAGTTCCCGAAGTTTCGGGTCCTGTCTCCATGTCGTGTGAAGTTACACTTCCTGTTTCTCTTAACCCTTGGAAACTCCGTGTAAATACCCCGCTTTGAGGTGCTCGCCGATTAGAGAATCTCCTTTGATATTCCAGTACAGCCGCTCTCTCTTTTCCGTCTACTACACCATAAATGTAAATAATATCCGCGTATTCCTCAAATGTAAATTCTACCATTTTTTAATAATTTATGCTTAAAAACACCCGTACTTATCATTTGTTTTTCAACTATGATAGGTATTCTTGCTGACTGACCCTATTTTATAGCAAAATTTTCATCAGGTACGAGTAACAGAACGCCAGGATACAAGGGTGTGAATTCTAGCTAACACATGCTAATATCAGCAAAAAAAAAATTACACCAACATTTTTATAACTTTTTTGCAGCAATAATTAAAATTAATTACCTGTTAACTCAAAACAAACATTTACGACCTTTTATCTTAAAAATTTTGTTTCTTTAAAGAATTTCCTACCTTAAGTGCAATAAAATAATCAGGGAGTTCTAAGGATGAGGTTTTTCTAATCCTGTGTCTACATCTACCTTGCCATGTTGCACCTTTTTGGAAAGGCTGTAAGATGGGCAATCCAATAAAAATAAAAAATAGGTGTACTAATTACATGAATTTCGGAGAAAATCCGGAAAAATGCTGAATTTTAGGTAATCGCAAACCATTTTCTTTACTTTTGGAAGTGACTGTACGAGCAATGGTAGGAGTTAGATCAGTAGTGTTGACATTTTTGGAAAGGTGACTAGGATAGTTGTTTTTTAGCGTTTGTTTGATGTGGCTGTGTTGGGTAGATCACTTTACTTAATTAGTTCACTTCACAATTTCCTTTACACGTTTTCTTCACAACGTTTCACTTTTCTAATTAGCAGTTATCACTTCACGGGTTAAAATACAACTGACTATTCGCAGTATCATAAATAAACCCTCCGTAGTCTAAATCACGACTAAACTAACGGCCGTATTTATACTACTTAGCTTAATTCTAGAAATGTCTGCCACTTAGTTCTAGATGTTTCCGTTACACCTTTTCACCTCAAATATTTACCATAGGTTCGCGTCGTCCTTGACTTTCTACGTTTGACATTTCCTTCTGTAGATTTCTGCCCACCTGGAGAATGCGCATTACACGGTTCACTATTTCCCTTTTCGTAGCCTACCTCGTGCACGTTACAATATCCATTGCACTATTATTTCTGATACTTAGCAGCATGAGTCCGCATTACATTCCAGAATGCACGTATATCTGCGTCACACGCTATTTAATTCTCTCTTTTATAGATGTAAAAATAACCTCACCAAAAAGTACTCAATATTGTGGACAGGGCCTACAAGTTGGAAAATGTTTCTGATGGTAGGGATTATGTACGTAAATTAATTTAAAAAAATCTAATTGTTCTGCAAGTGATCCTTTTGTTAAAAGGAAAGAAATATTTCCAACCTACATTTCAACTAAAAGGAAACTATTGTCCCTCTGTTTGAAATAAATTTACACGCTGTTCAGACAGACGAACTAAGCAAGTGCTCTTTTGGTGAATTTAGATCAAACAAGTAAAATACTACTCGAATCGACTGATTTGTTCTCATTTCATCTGTTATGCTCCTTCAAACAGCAAGGACAGATTTCAGAGGATGATGTAATAGAAAGAAAAAATGCCAAGTCGGCTTAGAATGACATCTAGTAATCGACTCGAATAAATTGTTATTTTTTGAAACGGCATTTACGTGAACCGGTCAACCTACTTAATATAAGTATCACCTAATAAACTTGTTCTTGCGTTTTCTAATTTTGTATGGACCGCATTTGGCTTGATCACCTATTCACTAAACAGCTAAAATACTTACGAAATGAAAAGGCAATAAATCAACTTCAATGGCAAATCTTTGTCTTAATTCACACTGCAAGACAATAATCACCTAAACAATTAATTATTTTCCTTGTATTGAACCACTTCATTTTGCTACTCATCAGCGAACAATTAAAATAAGCAGAATTTCTTCCACCTTGCATGCAAATAATCTATTTGCGTGCAGTGGAAACATTGTCCAATTTTCATGCGTTCAACAAGGCCTAATTGTGGAAATAAAGAAAACGCAAAGAAATACATAATAACCCTTACATATATGGTTGTACCCTGTAGGTAGTAAAAGCATTGCAATGTTGAACCACTAGGAAAACTACAATGTGGGCACAAGTCCAAATTAAATTGCTCGACTGGGTCATGTTTGCCATAAGAATAAAACAAACTCCATGAAATTTGGTGCCACAGGATTTTTGCTTGTGTGCGATAGCTTGTGAAGTGATTTATCTATGGCATTCGTGGATTTTATTGATTTGAAAAATGTGGAAAAATCGGAGATTTATATTTATTCCATTGAATCTCTGAGAGAGGACTATCGCTTTATAATAATTTGAAACGACTTGATTATTGGTAGCTACCTAATCGCTTCAGAAAATATATCCGGGTGGCAACATTGAAAAATTATTTTTCGTAGAAAAGAGATGGTCGCAGTTCAGGATGTATTTGTGATTTATAATTAGTTATAACTGAAATAATTGAATTGTTCAAATAATTTTACTTTTTCATTGAAACAACGATTTGTGCTATTTTTGAATTTGTTTAACAAAATCATTTTTTGCAACCGAAAAATAGAAATAATTTCTGGTTTGAAAACAAGAAAAGTAATGAAAATAATCTGAAATAGCTGAAATTTTGATGCGATGTTCTCTATAATATTAGCTTCATCCAAAACCAAAGTTATGCTTTTATTTTATTTTATTAAGAAGGGGGAAAAGTTCTCCTAAGTGCATAATTCATAATTCTTCAAGAAACGCAAAAACCTCCTATGAGCGACAATACGGTTTCTATAATACGGTTGCTACTAGTTTTGAGATAGATAAGTAAAAATAAATATTTATAATCGAAAATGGCTTTATTTTTTTTCAAAATATTCTCCATGAAAACCAATTAAGTTTTGCATGCGTTTAAACCAATTTTCGAAGCACTTTTTCCACTCCGATTCAAAACATGTGATTTGAACGCACCAACTGCTTCTTGCGTTGAAAAGCGTTGACCCCGCATTTTATTTTTGGTCTGCGGGAATAAGAAAAAATCATTGGCTGCCAAATCAGGACTGTACGGCGGACGACCCATCAATTCGACGTTTTGAATGCTCAAAAATTCACTTGTTTGAGCCGATGTGTGAGAGCTTGCATTGGCGTGGTGGAGAAGGATTCATCTTCCGCGATTGGTTTCACTTATTTTTCCGAACACTTCTGGCAAACAAATGGTGGTGTACCATTCAGAATTGACCGTTCTACGTTGTTATAATGACACGGTGGCGATATGTCAATTATTCCGAAAAAACAAGCGACCATTTGCTTCGAAGTGCTTCGCGGGCGAACAAAACAACTTTTTAAAGGACTTCCCAAAAACAAAGAGGTTCTAAGTTCGACGTGTATTTTTTAATTTTTTTTATTGTTTTTTATGTCTGACCGGGCATAACTTCGTAACGCGTCTACCGATTTGGATGATTCTTTTTTTATTGGGTAAAGTATGTTCAGCTATTAGTACCATATCAAAAAAATTTTTGGTAGAGTGGGGGTAAGGGGTGGGGTAGGGGTGGGGGTAGGGGGTGAGGGTGAAACCTAATTTTGTACCGCATGGACCGATTTGGATGGTTCCTTTTTTGTTGTATAGAGTATGATCCCCATTTGCTAATAGGAGTAAAAAAATGTGCCCTAGGGTGGGGGGAGGGGGGTGACAAATTAAACAAATAAAACGACTACAGTACCACAATTGAAAATAATACTTAATACTACCTGAACGTTTCAGCTCACGAGATCATAAGAAATGACGATTTAATATTGTTGTTGTAGTTGTTTGGTTTGTTTGATTTGCACCAACTTCAAAATATCGTAATAGATATAAAATTAAAAATTATTTTATGCTTTTTAGCGCTTTTTGTGAAGTCGGTTCAACTTTTTTTTTAAAACTATTTTGTTAGATTTGGCTCGCCTTGAAAGACCCATACAGTCGATTGTTGCTTAGGTTTGGGTTCATATGCATAGATCCATTATTCGTTGCCTGTCACGATCTTATAGACGTCTTTTGAAGCACCGCGATTGATTTTTTTCAACATTTCTTTGCAACAATCGACAGGAGCTTGGAGATAGTCAAATTATGCAGTATTCCAACGCGAACAAATCTGTTTGACGGTCAAATGATTATGAATATTGAATGTATGCGAGTGGAACTAATGCGCAAGCATGCCTCAATCTCACGGTATGTCAAATGACGATCTTGCAATATCGGTTCACGCACAGCATCGATTTTTTCTGGCACAACAACCGAATTAGGACGACCTTCACGAAATTCGTCCTGTAGCGACCACGAATAAATTCGGAGAACCAGCGAAACACGGTGGCTCGAGTTTATGTTTCATTACCAAAAGCCGAAGCGAGTTGATCGGCACACTATTGTTGGTTTAGTTTACGTCGAAAGACATAGCAAATCATCGCACGGAAATGTTTACGATTTAATTCCTTTGTTGCGTTAGCATGGCTTTGGCCGGAAGGGAACTCCATTTTTAAAAACCCACAGGGAGACCGAGACTCGAACCCGGTAAAGATGACTTGGTGATCGTGTCGCTCAACCAATTGATCCAACTCCGTCTCCAACAATAGGATTCCCGTTAGGACCCTTTGGCTACAGAGCCCTAATATGGTATTTCAAGGGCTTAGTTTCCATACAAAATAGAGAGTGAGTGAGTCTAGAACTACTTTTTTCATAAGGCACCACTCTATCGATAAGCATAACATGGTCCACTTCCAACGGAACACCCTGTAGGTTTCCAAGATTCAAATACAGAAATTGATTTTCCAGAATTTTGTACTCACAGAATATTAAAGCACCCAATTTTAAGTACTGAATTATGTGCCGACCCCTTTTTCGTAGTCTACTAATGTACCGAGATAATTTCTTCTTGCATGCTTCTTTCTCAAAAGATTTTGTAAGGTTTTTCTAATTTGCTGCTTTATTTTGTAGTAGAAGAGTTTTTTCATGATTGTTATTGTTAGTGAATTTCATGGCATTGAAAACTTGTCGTATTAGACCATATACATAGTTTAGTGGTTTTATTATCGTATAGAAGATGATAGAGACAAGACAGATTCTGATTGATACTGCAGAAATAAGAACACCATAAATTTATTTAAAAACTTCAATCAAAATTAAACAGGGGATATTTAAAAGACGTGCCTACCTGCGAGAGCACTACTTATCAAAAAAGAATTCAGGAGATTCCTTTCACAACACGATTAGTTGACTTTTTGCCATTATTCTTTTAATTTTTTCCATTTGGAAACACATATGGATGTGTAAACAAATGTCACCAAAGTACGATTTTTTGTATGAAAAATAATTGCAAAGATACATAGTTTGTACAAAAGACTACTATTCCGACTACGAATATATGAAGTCAAGCTCGATTACCAAAATTTTCCAGAACACAATAAAAGTGGAATAGTCATGTTTTAAAAATGTCCTCCTCAACAAGGAAACTGATATCTTGAATTTCTAAATCATGCCGGGATTTAAAGAAACGAAATAAAAAATTGCGTCATAAAATATTGTTCGGTAAACAGCAGGAAATACGAGAACACAAGGGTCGGCAAAATCTTATTTACAAAAGTTCCAAATCATTCTAGTCCTTGATAGGTGAAAATATTATTTTTAAGTGAAGAGTTATTTCCCAACCAATAGAAAATAAATCAATTAACCACTCAAAAAGACGCAGCCATAAAGACCAACATTTACAATATAATTTTACATGAACATTATCAAATTTCCTGTTCCTAATTTCGTTAAATCTTGTTTGCGTTTGTTTCCGTTTATATTTAGAGATGTGTGTCTTATTAAAAGACCTCACCTCGTCGAATGAAGGGTGATATTATGGGGATTCCAGGTTACCGGATAGACAACTGAATTGACTAAATATCAGAATTACCTTAGAATTTGGGAAAACGTACGCAACAACCACTGCGTAGAAAAGAGAGGCTCATATCATAACCTCTGAAAATCAGACAATTTCAATAATTAATGAAATGTAAGACAAGCACCCGAGATATTAAATGTTAATGATTTAATAATGTTAAACTGATGAAATTACTACTCTTGTTGTATTACAAATTTATGTCAGAAATTAATGATTTTAGACAAATGACACGCAAAAGGTGTCCTGCAGCATGACAAGTAATTTTTAATTTTTATTCATAGAGACTTCATCCTCTTAAGCAATCACTACGATATCTATTTTCTGGCACAAAGGCATCAGGAAATGAGCAATATTATACTGCATTGAGTGCTGTTCTGCTACAGTTCACAGAATCTCGCAGAAGCCCTTGAACTGGACCGAAATAAAAAAGGACAAATTTATTTTAAATTGAGGACTGTATGTAAGCCTAATTCTCTATCTCAAGATCTGTTCTTCCCAAGTAACTAATGCGGGAGGAGATAACCTCTTAAAAAATCTCCCTGATCGGCGGGGAATCTGCAGTGGATTCCCCTTTCTCACTGCCGAACCCAAGTGTAATTGGGTTTGCGAATGGTGTCTCCACGTACCCACGGTAGAAGCAGATGTGGGAAATGTGTGTGTGTTCTGCGGCTGCTATGGAGGCTGGACCGGCTGAAAGTCCTGTAGCATTCCTGAAAAAGATGCCATTTGCAAAATAAAGACTAGCACTTCCTCAGGTGCGATGGTGACAGAGATGGTAGATTCCAAACACCAGTAGAAGATGCAGACCCGCCTTCCGAAGAGTTAGCTGCTGTTA
This sequence comes from Leptarthrus brevirostris, assembly GCA_964036015.1. Lineage (NCBI taxonomy): Eukaryota > Metazoa > Arthropoda > Insecta > Diptera > Asilidae > Leptarthrus > Leptarthrus brevirostris. The sequence goes on from OZ038373.1 coordinate 100,236,595, forward strand.
TTCCGGAGGAGGAGAACTTCCTGGCGAGTCAATCCATATCAAATCATCCAGGTAATGAAACCCATGGTCTCAGATTTTTATATGATTTTTTTTTACATATTCCATTTGCCATCCTTATTAACCATATAAAATTTTGTTGTGATATCTTGAATACTTTTTGAGATATTAATTTCCAAGAATTTACGGTAAAAGATGTTTTTGCATTACCGAGAACAGTAGCAGTGATGACACAGTTTAAGTTAAACTTTTATAACTTTGGCAATTTTTATCATATCACAATAATTTGTTGACGAATATGTTCATAACAACCTACAGAATAAGAAAAAAAATCCATTTGGAAATATATCTATTAAATGTTGCAGTCGTTATAAGACTTTTATAAATATTTTGAAGAAAAAACATAAAATTTTAAAATGATATTTAAACTAAAAGGCACTCTAGCAACAACAAAAAAAATTTTTTTTAAATAATCCTTACAGTATGAACTAATAGGTTCTCGAATAAAATTGGTGGTAATTTGAGTGCCAGTGCATCAGGAAGTCTAGGAGGAAAAAAGTAAAAAAGGAGATCTAAAGGGAAAAAAAAGGAAACCGTGATAGGATCAGTTTTTCTTCCGTCCGTAGGTGTGTCACACACGTTTTTCTCGATAACGAAATTTCGTATAAATTGGAAATTAGGCAGAAACTATGCTAAGTCCACTTTTGGGAAAATCTTTAATTTTGATGCCTAGCCCAAGTTAGTTGAATGACGAACGGTTTGGTGTGAACAGGGTGGCTTTATCTCAAGTGGTTTTTTTATATGTCATGTGCGCGAAATAATAGAATTTGGAAAAAAATTTACAAGGCTTTAAATCGCATTTTATAAGAATGCTCACGACTGGAGTGGATAGTTCTGCATCATAGTGACGATATCCTGAAAAGCAAATATTGTGAAATCGTTTTTTATTTTTTAATTGGGTGGGATTTGGACCATAAAAAAAATGTAAAGGTCTACTTTTTAAGATTTTAAATTAAAAATAGCTTTTTAATATTTTTGGTAAATTCAATACAAAGATATAGCTTAGAGTATGCGCAAAACACCCCTGATCATCCATGTTTGTAAAGGTAAAATTTTTACATTATCAGTAGGTTAGTAATTGAGTCATAGGTATCAGCAGGTCCGTCGAGCCACACCCCCCCCCCCCCTCCACACGGAAATGAGAAAAGAACTATATAAGAATAATGTGCCAATTATGTCCTAATTATGTCAGAGTCGATAATTCTATGCTCGATAATATATTTATTTTTTTTATTTTTTTAGTTGGGATGTAAGGCGACGCGAACCATACCGTCCCCCCCCCCCCACCCAGATTACACTGAAATAAATTGTTTACCTTCTGAGAATTTAGCGCTAATTATGTGCTCTAAGAATATCTCAAATATACATATTGCTCTAACTTTGAAATTGAAAAAGATACGAGACTTTTTTGTAAATTCAGCAAACGGGGTGTGCAGCTCGACGTCGAGCTACACCACACGCGCCCCTAAAACTGCATTAGAAAAATTTTTAAGCGAATAATAATTATGTGCTTTAAGAATATCCGGAATTCAAATGCATAAAATAAATATTAATGTAACAATAATAAAGTTGAGGAAAATATAATTAGGAAAGATAGAGTACCGTTTTCAGGAAATTTGTGCATTTACAAAAATCATTCAGTAATTTTATGATCGCTAATAAATTAAACAGGAATTATTTATTCAACATTATTTATAAAAAAAATAGTTCCTCAATTGATTTCTTAAGAGCCCAAAATCCATGGATGATTTTTACTTGAACCACTTAATTCGTAGATGGATTTTCTCGAGAGCACATAATTCCTGGATTGATTTTTTATCAGCACGTAATTCATGGAGATTTTTACGAAATTTTTCTAATGCAGTTGTAGGGGTGCGTGGGGTGTAGCTGCACCCCATGCTGGCTGAATTTAAAAAAAAAGTCTCGTATCTTTTTCAATTTCAAAGTTAGAGCAATATGTATATTTGAGATATACTTAGAGCACATAATTAGCACTAAATTTATTTCAGTGCAATCTGGGTGCTAGGGGGTGTGCCTCGACGTCACCCTACACCCCCGCTAAAAAAATTTAAAAAACTATATATATTATCAAGCACATAATTATCGACTCTGGCAAATAATTAGCACATAATTGGCACATTATTCTTATATAGTTCTTTTCTCATTTCCGTGTGGTGGGGGTGTGACTCGACCCACCTGGTATCAGGAAAACTTCAGCGCTTTTGTGTACTTATATGACCACTCTTCTTAATAAAAGCAACTGTTATAAGATCACTCTTTCGTCCGCCTGTTTGAATATTATTATAAACAATAGATTACTTAATAAATGCCAACCAAATAAAATCTATCATAGTTTCTCTTCAAAAAATAACGAATTTGGAACAGTTTTATCGCTCCTAGACCGCAATGATCCCTCAAAGCAAGCGCATCCTTTCACCCCAACCGACCAATAACAGCTTTAGAAAATTAATTAAGAAACATACGAAAAAATACTTTACAAAAACAATTGAAAACTCAACTATATGCCAGTTTCTCCTAACAACATATAAATAAAATTTTGTTGAGCTACTTATTTTTCCAACTAATTTTCGCGCAGCTGTGACAATAGATGTTACTACTTTTGCAACCAATTTCGAAACTGTACTGTCTCTGAACTCCCAAAACACACAATAGCATTACATCTTCAAGAAACATACCCAGATGATGTGACACGTTGATTTTTAAAAATTCTAAAATTCTTCTAGTTAATGCTGCTCTGTCTTGGCGTGATGGCCTTAAAGTACTAGTTCCCGGATAACTTCTGCAGCATTGAATGGATAAAACCCCGTTTTTTCGAAATCTGCTTTTGGCACTCTGAGCTCCAATGTCTTCATAAGGTTTTGAAAGTAAAGTAGGGGATGTTTCCTTTTACAATTGTTTCTTTTATACGGCTTTTCTTTTCCCTAAGTTTATAGTATACTTAGCCATTAAACTTTTGAAAGCCTAAAGAAGGCTACATCTCAGGTCTGTCGTTCTTGAACGATAGAACATTGTTTTAAACAATTTCTTAAAAGTGGCGTAATCAAACGAGCCAATATTCTCGAAACGTTCTATTTCAGTACTTCAGGTGCATCAACCCACAGACTTTTATATAAGTTTTTATATTTAATAGTTTAACTACTTACGGCAAAAAAGTCTCTCCTAACGCAAAAACTCAAAACATTAAAGAAGCAAACACATATATTTCACCGGTTATTTAATCCGCCTCTATCCTTTCTTACTTCTTCGATAATCTGTATCGCTGCTTTCACCAAAATAAATATTGCTTTTGGAGGAAAAAATTGTAACCACCGTTTAGTAGTGTTTAAAAAAAACTCAAGAAGTTCTCTGGAGTTACTGATAACCTTGCTCTTGCATTTTGCAGCAACTTATTTCTTTTCATGAATCTATTAATAAAATTCTTTCCTAACATATTTTCCTTGAAAGTAATTTGGTTTCTCGTCTATATAATTCTTAATAATTACTTGAATGTCGGTCTTGTTCAATGGATATGACATTCGGCTAATTGGTTTATAGCTCTTTCCTCTTCCTCTCCGTGTCTCTTTGAATGTTGAACATTTTTTTTTGTCTGGAAATGTTAAGAAGGGAACTTCGTAATTGTGACTTTCAGCACTAATTGATATAATATTTTAATGTCTGTAATGAATTTGGACTTTGTATCAAGATCATGTATCCTGTAATTCCTAGCAAATTATTTTTTCCTTATACGTTTGAGGCATTTCGCACAACTTAAAAAATAATAATTTGAGAAGACATTAAATTGTGGGCAAATTTTGCAACTAAAGCATTTTAATAACAAAAAACGATGGGTATGGACGACACCTAACATGTTACCTATGGGCACATAACCACAGTTGGAAATCGAATTTTTAAGATTGATATCTTCGGAGAAGTTAAATATCGAAGCGAAACCTCTACACAAACGATGCATTCTTTTTGATAGATCTACGCGAGAATGCGAATGATTGGTGTACAACAAATTTTTTCTGATGAAATCACACAATCACGTCCCATGTAATTCTACATTGAAACAAACAGTGTTTTTGGTTTTGTTTGGTGTTGATTGATTTTTAGAGTATGAGGAAGGGATAATGTTAAATGGTAAAGATCACATAAACTGATAAATGGACTCGGTCTACGGCTTAGTAGCTGCACGACTTAGAAGGCAAACGTATTTATTCTTAAAAGTTTAGGACATAAGAGAGTGATTGACCGATACTTTAGAAAGGCACTGTCAAATTACTAGCTTGGTCGAAATGACCGAATCTTTTGTAACCGACATAGTACGAGAGCTAGCAACATCGTCAAAACAAGAATTCCAGGTCGGCTGGTTTTTTGATATCCGCTCTCTTTCACTATCAGGGTAGGCATGGGGACAGTCTGGCAGGCGGGAGACGTTGCGTTTACCTGGGAGCGGAACACTAATACAGGTAAAAATATTAATTTTAAAATCATTTAATTTAATTTATTAATTTGCAGCAACATAAATTTATTATTGCCAGACACTTTCTTTGTTGATAACGCTGTGCCAGATACTATTTTGTAATTATTTTTAAAGAATTTCAGTATAGCTGAAATTTTAATACGATGTTAGTCAGCTATCAAAAGATATAAAATTAATTTGCCAGACAATAATTCGGTTGTTTAATTAGGAGCCAGACCGTTTAAATGGATAAATTACCGAAGTTTATGTTAAAATGCAAGTTTCCTTATTTTTGACAATTGATGAGGAAAATCTTAACTTGGAGACGATTTGGATCAATTGGTTTAGCGGCACAACAACAATGATATGATTCCCGAGTTCGAGGCCAGGTCTCCCCGTCGGTTTTTAAAAACTTCGTCTCTTGTCGCAGCAATGCAAAAACATGACATTCAAGTTTCCTTACTCCCCTTCTAATTCCCTTCCGGCCAAAGTCATGCTAACGCATCAAAGGCTTATACCTAGCCAGAGTAAAAAAAACTTATGGCAATTAGGTCGTATTCGTTCAATTGGTAGGTAATTAAGGTTCGAGTCCGACTCCCACTTGGCTAGTTTTTTTTATACTATAAGAGTTCCTGACGTTCGCTAAAATTCAATTTTTCAATTATTCCAGAATTGAACGTATTGTTGATTTGATTGTGTATGTGATTTTTATTTATGATTTGAGCCGTTAATTTTGAAAGTGGTGCAAGTCCATTTTGGAAGTACTTTTAATTTTATTTTCCAATTTATTAAAAAAATTTAACAAGCTTGAAATACAAACAATGAAAGCAACTCTATTCAAGATCTCAAAGTCTCAAATTTGGCAGATTTCACAAGTGGACTTACCAAACTTTCAAAATAAATGGCTCAATTATACGAAAAATCAGTGGGCCATTTCACATGAGTATTCTCGCAGCTGTTGTCGAACCGGTGTTTGGGGAAGAGGTAACAGAAGCAAAGAGGTATTTCTACAAATGTGCTGCACTTTGGAGAGAAATATGAATCAAAATCCAAACCTATTTCACCTGTTGTCAAGGATTTAAAACAAATCAGGTCATTTAAATCTTATGTTCCAAATAATATGTAAAGCAAAAATATGATTAAAACCTCAAATTGATGTAGGCATATCATATTTATCATTAAAGAAATAGCTGGAACAACTCGCAATCTTTTCGGAAAAAATGTGCTATAAAAGTGAAATAAACGAAGAATAGGTGCCCACGCTGTACAAATTATTGCAGGTGAATTAGACTTTTTGAGCTTATTGGTTTACGATTGCAAATATAATTGGAGTGGGTGGTAAGGTTTCTGTTTTTAAAATGCTACAAGTTATGATTGAGTACATTAATTTGAAGCCGGTTACTATGCAATTAAGATTAGAAAATGGCGTTCGAAAGTATCTCCATAAATTAGTTGAACAGCTAAGGGCAAGATGGTGCCAACAAACATTTGATTTATTTTCAGAAAAGTGGATTAATAAGGTCTCTCTGTCAGGGTTCCGAATCGATAGGAAATTTCGCTCCAAATCGCTCCGGATCGGATCGGTGCGATATCTGGATCGATTCAGCCTGGAGCGTTATAAAAATATCGAACCGCTCCGGAGCGGATCGGTATTTTCCAAATCTGATATCGAACCGCTCCGGAGCGGATTGGTTTTTTCCAAATCTGTTATCGAACCGCTCCGAAGCGGATCGTATTTTCCAAGTCTGATATCGAACCGCTCCGGAGCGGATCGTTATTATTTTTGATTTCAATCGATCCGAACCGCTCCTGGAGTGATATTGAATCGATTCCTAGCGATTAGAATATCGCTCCACTGATTCAAAGGCATATGTTTGGTAATTATAAGAAAATGATCCTCACCTGCAACTTAATTACTAGGTGTTTTATACTAGGGGTGATAGGTAGGCTAGTGGATGCGTGGTGTGTGGGTGGGTGTTGGGATGTGGATGGTGAGTGGGTGAATGATAGGAAGAACTCTAGTAATTATAAACGTGCACTTCACCTGTAATTTGATTACAAGGGGTCTTGAACTTAGAGTGTTTTGTGAGTTGGTGAGACGGGTTTGGAGTGAATGTGGGTAGTATGTGGGTGATGGGCTAGAGGGTAGGTTTTTGGTGATGGGTTGAAGGGTGAGAGGTAGGTGTGTGGTTGGGTATGAGTGCCCACCACCCACATGCTACCAACATTCACTCCTGGAGCGTTATTGAATCGATTTGGAGCGATAAGAATGTCGCTCCAATGAACCAAAGAAAGAAGTATGGTAATTTTTAGAAAGTGCTTCTCACCTGCAACTTAATTACAAGGTATCTTGCACTGAGAGGGCTTTTAGAGTTTATTATTATTTATTTGGCCGTTTTTCATTCTAATCTGCGTGTTAAAAATTTCAACCAACACTTCACGGCATTTTATTATTCTAAGAATTTTAAGTGAAGGGTTTCCTTTTTCTTTTTAATCTTTTAATTGATGAACCCAATGGAGTCTGTCTGATGCTAAACTATGTGAATTATTTAGCCAAATCAGGGAGTTGACTACAGAAGTTACGTAAACTTCGCTTGCTTCAAATGTGCATAGGAATCCAAAGTAATAAAACAGAAAAATCAAGAAGCCCCTCATCAAATGTAGGTTGATTCCTAGTTTCAGGGAATACAATTTTATGAGGGTAAAGTAAGCCTTTGTGTTTTTCCGAGTCATATAATTTTTGTATTGTATGCATAAAAAACCTTATTACTCGGAAAAAAACGCGAGCGAAATTTGTTCGACTTCTTGAATTTGGTCAAAGCGGCACAACGCACAGCGATATACAAACAGAGACCACAATTGTCCAACATAAACAACATTTATTTCAATTAAACCAAATATTCAAGACCGTAAATTTAAACATTCCTTTAATGATCCCATGCACTTGGTGTTTCCACATTACAATGATTATCACTCTTAGGCTGATAGTAGGATATAATTTTGTCGTTTGATGCGCACTTAATATATGCCTCTTATTTGATTTATTCCGTTGTTCTCTCATAATTCAGGTTAACTACAGCAATTTACCTAGTTCGCAAGTTTTTAAGGTATTTACATATATCTGATCTTGGTTATTTGATTATATAACTTTAAGTTTCATTAGGGAAAGTTAGATTAGAAAGTTACCATTGCGGATATTTGGGCCGCATGCTGCCTTTCCTCCTTTCCCTCATCACTGCCTTGTCTTTACTCTTCTCCAATATCTAATCACCCTAACACCCGCTGCCCCCCCCCCCCCCCCCCCCCCCGCTCCCACCAAATCTTGCTACTAATAGCCCCACACCCCGCCACTCGCTCCTACCCAGCACCCATTCACCACAACTCTATAAACCCTATATATACATACATGTATATGTATAGGTCAGTACAAGACACCTTGTAATTAAATGTCAGGTGAGGTACACTTTTTAAAAATTACCAGCCAAATTCCAGAATAAACGCCTTGCCCATCATCTCCCATAACCCACCAATCTCCCACACACACCGCACACCCTACCCCTCACTCCTACCCAGCACCCATTTACCCAAACTCTAAAAGCCCTCTCAGTCCAAAACACCTTGTAATTAAGGTGTAGATGAGGTGCACTTTATAAAAAGTCCTAGATATATTCCTTTGATTCAGTGGAGCGATATTTTAATCGCTCCGAATCGATTCAATATCGCTCCAGGAGCGGTTCGGATCGATTGAAATCAAAAATAATAACGATCCGCTCCGGAGCGGTTCGATATCAGACTTGGAAAATAACGATCCGCTCCGGAGCGGTTCGATATCAGACTTGGAAAATAACAATCTGCTCCGGAGCGGTTCGATATCAGACTTGGAAAATAACGCTCCGGAGCGGATCGATATTTTCATAACGCTCCAGTCCAAATCGATACGTGGAGCGGAGCGATATTTTATATCGATTCGGAACCCTGCTCTCTGTCATTCTCTTCAATTAAATTGTCCAATCTTCCAATCAAAAATGCCTGTGTAATTTTTATGTTTAAACTATTTTGCACCTAACGTATTTTTATTAAATACCCTCAGCTTTAAAATTGAAAACCGCGAAATTAGCAGGTTACTTGTATTAAATGAGAATATAGATGTCGCTTTTCAACAAAATAATATGTAATCGAACTATTTTGTTGAACTAGTCAATTAATCACATCCTTCCGTTAGAGCAAATGTAAATGAAATGTCAATCTGTACTTCACATAAAGTAAGAGATGTGTTGTGGGCAGCTGATATAATTTATGTTATCGCGGTGCTTCCCATTCAGTAGAAAATATGACTTTCGAGTTTATTATAATTAAAATATAAAAAATCGTCTTAAATTTTTGACTAAGTTTAAATTATTTAAAACACAAATACACGTAATTCACGAAATAAGAAAGCTAACTATGAAATTCAAACTATTCTTACATTAAGCACACTTCTTTCAAAGACATGACCCATAATTTCAATCTCATAAAATAGCATATAACTACATAGTTATAACAAAAGAAATATTGCAATTTTAAATATTTTTAAAGAATACTTTCGCTTGCAAAGCGATATAATTATTAAACAAAATCGATACTTACCCTTCAGCCGATGCGTAACTCCAACATAATTCCACTATCAGTGTAAATACCGGCGCTTAAACCTATTCTAATCTAATATACATTTCATTATCTTACATCGAGTATCCTTACACTTTTTGACCTTACATTACTATTAAATGTAATTTGATAAGAACAAGTTGATTCGTATAACATAAAATTAAGATAACTTTTCACATCAAACATCTGGCAAAAATCACAGCCTTTTTAGCTGGGAATGCGAACTCAGGAAAGCGCAAACAATTAATATAATTTTTGATACCTATTAATTGCCATTCAAAGGATGAACAGCAAATTTTTTTGAGAACATTCTGCCTAAAATTAATGCATAAATTTGCTAATTTAGCTGTATACACCTGATCTCTGATAAGACAGAAGGCCTAACAGCATTATTAGCAGGAGAATTTTACTGAATTGAACCTTATAGGATTCTTATTGGAAATGAAAGAAAAGAACAAAATATCAAAATAATTTTGACAGCTCGAAAACGACAAAAACAAAACTTTCACACTATACAACACACACAATTTCGTTCATTTCAAGATTCGGCACAAATCGAGCATATTTAATCTCACAAATAAACATATAACACGAATGTTATCACTTTAGAATTTACCGATTTTTTCCCGACCTTTTTTACCTTTTAAAACACTAAATGCACTCGGACAAAACGTCAACGTCAAAAAATATGGAACTGTGGACAGCCGCAGTGTTACCTTTTATTATGAATCGTAATCCAATCTAAATCTAGTACAATTCTTGAAACCGAACTCTTTCGAATTGGTGACATACACATCCACAAAAAACTACCAACACCAGCGCACCACTCACAAACTCTTTCAATTTTATTTGGAGAGCTTTCCAAACCAACTCCCATACTAGGCAGATTAAGTTGGTTTCAGTTCAAGAAAATAACCGTCATTTTAAATAAATGATATTTTACAAATGAAATTCGCATTTATTGAAGGAAATGCATTTGGGCGCATGTAGTCCTCCACTTTATACAGGGTGTGGTTGCCTACCAATTTCATTTTAAATATACACTGCTGCAAAAACTTCATAAAGAATTCAACGTTTAAATTGAACTGTTGCCAACTTAATCTGTCTATGGCAAAGCTCTCCAATTCATTTAAATGATTAGATTTACATGTTTCGTTTCGCATATATGAACAGACTTTTTTATGAGCGGGTTAAAATATGGCGTGTGCAGAAATTTTGCAGAATTTCTGACGTTTTGCATAGGATCTGCCGTGGAAATAGGAACACGCATGTTGCAGTTTTGCGTCAGATTTATTTGCGAAACGGTACGGCTAAATACGGCATGTTTCCTATTCGTTTGTTTCGTTCTTTTGTACTTTGTTCTTATAAAATGTTTCTTCATTGAACTTTCTTAAGATATTCTATCCATTTGAAATATGCACTTTCTTAATTTATCAAATTAAGAATGATAATGTTTTCGTACTAAGCAATTTTACTTTAAATGCAGTGTAAAAAATTGATATTACTTAACTTGCACTGGTGACAAATTTGATTACATTTATATTTATTAATAAACAAGATTGTATATTTGCGGTGCTGTTCACTTAACAAAACGTTTAACAGTCACACCATCGTACCTTCAATTAAAGCTGTAAATTTAAATGTTGCTCAGCGTTGCTTAAATAACCACAAGAATCGTGAAGTCTTAGTCCAAGAGCATCCCAGTAAAAAAAATTACGTGGAATACACGATGATTTGACATGGAATTGCTTCGAAACTTTACGTCGAAAGTAATTTGAATTTTGTATAACGATGTCCTAGGCGTTATGCGTATTAGTTTACGAGGAATTGGCACATCAATCAACATCAAATACGCACACGATAAATATCAAACTATATATTACAACTTTTTTTTAATCAAAATATAATTACCACGTGTGAAACAAAATTGTCGTCCATTTTGCAATTTTCGGAGAGAGGAAATAAGGGTACAGTCATAGTATAGATATAACTATCTATTCTAAGGTACAGTGTCCATCGACTATCCATGGTGCAGGATTTTCTGCTGGGATGTTATTTTTACTTCGCTGTTAAGCTGGTTGCGATTCGAGATCGAATTCGCTCTTGAACTTGTACTTAGACATGGTGATACGCCTTCTATCTGATCTGGATTTGTAATCTTTCCGGAGTTTGCTGATATAATATGAGGACATCTAACAATATCATAAAATTGCAAAAAAATGTTATTTTTTTCTGTTGTTAAAAAATGTACAAAATTGTTCCCTAAACAGAACAAGGTGATGGAAAACCTTACGACTCTAAATTGCTTTTTTGAGCATCAGGAGATAACCTAACACAGCCTTGGCAGAAGGATTTAAGGCTAACAATTTCTCGTTTTCAATATATTCGACCGTTTTATTAATTTCAATTTAAAAAAATTTATTTTTTTTCGGAAAAACATTAATTTTTTTCATTCGTTTCGTTGCAGGACCGCAACATCATCACAGAGACCATTTATTCCTCCTTTAAGAAGGCTAACATATTTTTTAGATTGATGACCGTGGAAATGGCTATAGAAAAGTGAGTGACAGAGATTTTTATTTTTTATTGTGTAGGTCTTCGGTAGTGAGGTCCTCCGGTAAAGGCTTGTAGCTTAGTTGATATTTGACAGATCACACTCTCCATGTTGAACAGCCGTACAATGGAAAGAAAGAAGAGGAAGAGTATTAAATCCAGCTCAAGCCTTATTTATGCGAACCTGTACATCAGCTTCAGTACCGCCGGTCGCTGTAACTATGCTTCCGAGATAGCAAAATTTATACACTTGTTCTATTCGTTGCTCTTAAATATAAATTTCATTTTGTCTCCTGAAGTCCAAGCTCACAAGTTTCAGCAGCATTGATCTTAAGTCCTGCTGTGCGATCTTCTCTACTCACGGCTTCGGACATTTGGGCTAAAAATGACTCTGTTTTTTTTATACGATGTGGCCAAATCCTAGGGGACAACCCCTTCATGCGTTAGCATCGTTTTGTTCGGAAGGGATTTGAGGAAACTTGAAAGTTTTGTTTTTGCATTGCTGGGAGCTAGACAACAGCCCAGAGACGGAGTGGATTATTTTAATTTCTTAATAAAAGCTCCAAGTTCGTCTCCAACTTGTTGGATAGAAGACATAAATCGGTTAAAAAGTTTCCGTCTTATCTCTCGCAATTGGTGGTCATCCAGGACGTTAAACGTAAGAACGTTATTAATGATCAGGAAAAGCAGAGTTTGTAAATAGGAATGGATATGCGAGAAAAACTTTCGTCGCACTGTCGTATCGGATTCAATGTGGGCCAACGATCACAAATGAACTCTTTATAAGTTTTTATTGTTATATCGCACTGTCGTGTGCAATCTGTAGGCTGAAACAGATAACTTGACTCCACATTTCTCTCTAGATCACGTCGCCCGTTGGGGCATGGTCGGGCGAAAATTTTGAACGAATTATTATTGGACTAAGATATCTTAGTAAATTCAAACAGCCTAGCAATTTATGAAAGTATATTTGTTTATATATAGGCCCATCTTCCCATTAAGTTATCTATGCAATTTATAATATAAAACTTTTGAGTAATCTCCACCATTGTATTGTTTTAGAAACAAGCTTTTAAATGCTGGAAATACGTAGATATGAAAATGTTGATATCTGAACCGCTTGATTCGTGATTTGAAAAGTTAATTATTTGAGTTTATTTGGAAGCACTTTTAATATTCAAATAATATTTTCATAATTCCACATTGGCACGTCCGTCTATTTAAGAAAATTTATAAACTCTAAAGTGGTTGCTGTTTTACGATTCAAGCTCATTACTTTGCTTGACAATGCTTAATTTTAAATAATTTGTAGTTAACAAAATTAAAATGTAAACACAAAACTATTCTAACATATTTGCGACAATTGCTGATATTACTTTTGTTTTTATATCCCCTTTTTATAGCTAAATACTTGGAACTTACAAAAATCCCAAACTTTACTCGGACTATGCCGGAAAATTAATATTTGAAAAAACATTTTTGGCGGGAAACGAGTCCAAATTCTATATGTTCCTGTGACAAATACTTTTTAATATGGCAATATCAGGATGCTTGCAGAATTTGTTTGGATCTGCAAAGTGGAATTGGACTAATTCGAAAACGTTTTGTCAAAAGCCGGGGTTTATTTAGGCGGCAAGTGAAAAACAAAGTGTAAAAATGAAATTAGTGAGGTGAGAATGCACTTATTTGTTATTGTATGTTATGTATATGCACTGAGCCAGCCATATGCTATTTGATATTTGACTAAATATGCACAAAAACATAACCTCTCATAATTTGTTGTAGGTTTTTGATGAAGCTCAGCCATGAGACGGTGACCATTGAACTTAAAAATGGCACTCAAATTCATGGGACGATAACAGGAGTGGATGTTGCTATGAATACCCATCTAAAAGCCGTGAAAATGACTATAAAAAATAGAGATCCAGTCAATTTGGAATCACTAAGTGTACGAGGAAATAACATCCGCTATTACATCTTGCCTGATAGTTTACCATTGGAAACTCTTTTAATAGACGACACTCCAAAATCTAAGGCAAAGAAAAAAGATTCTGCTCGTGGCGGACAAAGAGGAAGAGGCAGAGGAACCAGAGGTAGAGGTGGCCCTAGAGGGCGTGGAGGGAGAGGTCGCGGCAGGCGTTAAGATTAGGATTGTAAATATAATTTTCATACTATTCCATACACTCAGTTTTAAATTAAAAAAGTGGATTTATTTCGTGGAATTCATCTTTCATTAACCATATAATACACTATATAGATGACGCAACATAAAAATGCAAGGCAGGCCACTGCAATGAATGATTTTGTGTTCTCTTTATGCAAAGTTGATAAAATTTCTTTATTTTTATCTAAAAGTTTTTTTATTTCAATCAGTTCGCTTTGTATTTGTGTGCGCTTATTTTCGAGTAAGTTTGGATTGTCAAGTAAATCTTCCAAGCCCCGAATCCGAATTGTAAGTCCAGTTATAGTGTCCTGAGCGGATGTTATCTGTACAGTAAGCAAGTTATTAGTGAATTAAATTTATTATTATGCTCTTAATACTTGTGATGTGATTGCACAGTTATGTGAAATGAAGCTCATTTTATGGAATGTTTAGTAAAATTACGAATTTTGATAGATGTACCTCGAGGCGAGAAATTCTTCAGCTTGTGTTTGGTTGTCAAGTATTTTTCTGCTTTAACATATAGGTGGCGCAAGCTGTTAGTAAAAATTGTTATATCTCTTGAATTTGAATTTCAAATCAAGCTTATTTCAAGAAAAAAAATGTATCATAAGCACAGATTTACCATACAATATCGCTTTTACCATACAATATCGCTTATAGTATGACAAGATATATAACAGGAAAGAGAATTCTGACGGTTAGATGAGACCAAAACCATAGAATAAATAAGAAAGAATAAACTATGCCAAAACCGTTCGTTGAGTAGTTGCAAATAGCTTGCCTATTTTCTTTGCCTTCTGTACTTAAGGCTATGGCCTGGGCTGTATAATACTCTTTTATAAGAGATGTTATATTGCCTGTTAATTTCAATGTAATCCTTCTAGAACAGTTAAGATGGCATTGCGTCTATATTTTAGCTGAACCGAGGACGATGTTGGTAATCCAATCTAACCTTTTGGAGTAAACTCGATTATAGATCGCAAAACAACCTACCATGCAATAGCCGCCAGCAAAGGACCATAAAGGGCAACCTAGAAGAGATGGCCACCAACCAAAACCGGAATAAACAAAGCACTAAAGTTAGTCTTAGAACCTCCTCCCCAAAGCCCATACAGCTCTTTGGAACCGCACACACATCAACATGGAAATACAGAGCAATACAGCAGAGATGAAAAGGAAAATACATCTGTAAGCAAGTCACAAGCATCGTAACAGATATCACGTATACACAGACGGATCTAAAACAGACCAACAAACTACGGAAGCCCACGGAATACAACTCAAAGGATCGTTCTACACCCTGTATCCTGTAACTGAGTTAACAGGCATACTCAAGCAATCCAAATGGTTATAGAAAACAATAATGATAGTCATTTTTACAGGTGCAACGTTATCTAAATGCCATTAAAGATGAACGTTTAAATTTTTCTTATCTTTTCTTACCTTTCACTTGCTCAATTCACAATTCAATTTCTTACATAATTGCACACCACCATCAGGATGCATAAGGTATCAAAAAAGACTGGTAATCAAACATACAAACAAACTCTTAATAAGTTCGCTGTTCCTTGTGACTACTGATTACAAGGAACAGTTTGCAGTGGAAATCCTTCCCTTTGAACAACTTATACTCCCAAACAACTTTGAACTGTTGAGAAATATACTCATGAAATTAGAAATATACCATTTAACATAATTAACTAATTTATTTCTTTGGAGATTATTAGGTAAGTACTATCTGAATTGAGAAAGAAAGTATGTGCTGTCTAGGCATAACGGAGGCTACCAGGTCAACACCGACAAGGTCCTTGGAGTTAATTCCTAATATTACTCCGCTAGAATTCTACGTTAAGCAAGTGGAACTCAACTGGGCTATACGTTTACGTACGAATAAACTGTGGAAGATAAGGGGAATGCAAATCCAACATGAAAGGAACGACCGAGTATGTAATGGTCATACAATCAAGAGACTGTTTGAGGAAGAAGATTGCTGGGACTTCAAAACTGATAACCCAAATTCATAGACAATCTTCAAAACTCAGTTCCCGACTAAAAGTGAATGGATCAACAATGGGCTGATCCAAGAAAACACCTTAGCGATTTACACAGACGACTCAAAATGAAAGCCTGGCTGTGGTTTTGGAATATCGTGCGAGGAACTTAACCTGGAGTTATGAGGAGGGGTAAACGACTCCTCGGTTCTTCAATGTGAAATCGCAGCGATAGAGATAAGAGCTAAACAGCTAATAGAACGGAGAGTCAGATCCTCTAGGATTGCAATATGCACGGAGAGGTAAAATTCAAAAGGATAGAGGAATGTAAACAGACCTTAACGGAGCTAGGGAGACAAAACGATATCACCCTAATATACGTGCCGGGGCACTGTGGCATCCCAGGAAATGAAAAGCAAATGAGCTGGCGCGGAGAGGCGCAAATGAGGACACTATAATAATACTCAACCTGAGCATACCCATTCATGAAATGAAAAAATAAACCATGGAATGCGTAACGAGGAGGCGCAAGGAAAAATGAGAGGGATCTGATATTGCCAGACACACAAATGCGTTTTGGGGGAACTTTCAATACACATGAATCTGAAAAGATCATCAAGCTTAACAAAGCCAAACTGAAACTTCTTGTTGGCATGTGTTGGCGTTTGTTTTCTATAATTTTCTGGAGGCTTCACGCAATTAACCTTATATTTCGTAATTTTCTTATGGCTGCCTTGATTATTATTTTTATAATTGCTGGTGGAAATGATTAAGTGGACAAAAGTATCTTTAGAGGGTGGCAAAGAGAGATCAGTATCTGCCTCTGATTTTTCATATTCAGTGACAAAACGGAACATAAGTGATCAGCTGGTCACTGCCAGAGTTTGAATCTCGTATGACTGCAACAATCCATGATGCCTTGGACAGTTTAAAATCTCGGGCAAATGAGTTGGAGACAAAAATGGTGGCGGTACAGCAAAACGATTCCGTTTCGGAGGGGAAGTGCGATGATTTTCGGCATGTTGCTTTTTTGCCGAATGCTGTTATTAGAGATATTCCAAGCAGGCATGTCGAGAACGTTAAGGAAATTATTCATGACTAGCTTCTAAAATTGGTCATGCATTATGGCCGCACTTTCATGCTTTTCGCTTAAGGAGTTTAACCCAAACCAGTAGTAATCTGGAACAGTCAAGTGGTATAAAGAGCACTGCACATCGGGCTGTTTACATCCAATGGATTTGTACATATTAAACAGAGACCTGAGCATCGCCCTGTTAAATTGCTTAGTTTGAGCCGTATGCGTTTTGTGTGTAACCGCTAGTGATATTGTTGGAATAGGAGCTGGCTCAAAATTATGAAATTATTTCTGCATGTAAAGTATTCCGCTAATATGTTTAAAATTTCTGCTTTATAGTTGTATGTATTTGAACTTTCGCTTATTTTTATTTATCTTCTCTTTTTTCCTTTTTAATGCTTTATTTGCATTGAGGAATTTCCTGCATTAGACAGTATTTTCTTCTACCTTCTTGGTTTCAAAAAATCGATATTTTTTTGAATTTTTCTAATCTAGAGCGTGTTAGGAACATTCCCTGGAAATAATATAACGGAATTCTTATTATTTCGGGATGTGAGAGACTGTCAAACACAGCTCCGCGTGCTGAGGTTCTTCAACAAGAAGATGGAATCTACGGTCATGACATTTCAGATTGATCGCAAGTAACTTTTCGTCCAAGGTTCATGCATGAACATCTTTAAATGAAATTTTTCAAAAGTAGCATCTCGAAAAATAATTGACTCAAATCTTTTATCAAAATCTTTGAAAAACATGTCGCTATCGTCTGACGAAGGCTTTTTTAAAATTTTACATATTAAAAAATTTTACAGCTGTTTTTGACCTTAAAAACATGAAAAAACACTTCTTTTTAAATATCGACTAATTTGCGAAATTTTTGAATTTTGAAAATTCCGTTTGTCAAGCGATAGCCAAGGGGATAATAAAACTAAATCTTTTGCGATTTTTTGTTTTAGACGTCTTTCATGAGCTGAATCGTGTCAACCGTTTTGATATGAACTTTTCATAAGGGTTACTTCAAGGTCAAACCAGAAACAATAAAAATTAAAAAAAAAATTCATTTTCAAAGTATAAGAATAAACAAGTTGAACTTAAAAAGCTGCATATCAACCGCATTATTGGTGTCCCTACGACACATACTCAAAAACAGTATCAAAAAGGGCGTCGTAAGGTAGAAGACCTTAAGTTTGCATTTCTTCTTAATAATGTTGGGAAATGTAGCTTCTCTTGTACAATTCTCTTGTACATTTTTTCTATTGCTTTATTGGTTTTTGTTTTCCTATTTTTATTCCTTGACAGAGATGTGCTTGCAAAAGCGTTCGGTTAGTGGTTTTTGTGAGTTGGACAGGGTAAAATCTTTAATAAATATTTTCTGTGGGCGCCCGCGGGGATTGGATATTTGCACTTTTAATGCTAGAAGCCTTAGGAACAAAGTTCATGAATTTAGACAGCTGTACAGGAATTCTAGTATTCATGCTGTTCTTGAATTGAGTCATGGTTACAGTAACATATACCGTCATTGCTTGACTATATACCTGGTTTCAATCTTTTACGTAGTGATCGTAGTGGCGTAGAAATTTATCTAAAGGATACGTTAATTCAAAGTAGATTTTTCGTCGAGTGGTGGAATTGAATTTCTATACGTGGAAGTTGGAAGTGGCTCTTAATTTTTTATTGGCTATTTAATCACTTCACCCCAACGCTGCTAATTCCCTCCCTACTTACTTTAATTTTCCCAAACCCTCCCTTCCTGATATCTGTCTTGTAGCAGATATAGACAAAGTTTTATTTCATAACCAGCTTAGTCCGCCAAGTTCATTTGACCAGGATATCGTTTGATGCGTGTGATCATGAGAGCCAATTTACTTAGCCTGACTTCAATCATATTGAGTGTGAATTTTTGCCATGAAGTGATCTCTTCTAATACTCATCTGTGAATGCCTACGTGCACAAATTTAATGAATTAGTATCCCAACTGTTTAACATGTAGCACTTAAAATCAAACGTGCAAATCATTGTTCCTGATTTTATCAAGAAATTCGCACTCTAATTCTGGAAAGGGAATTTTTATATCATCAATGGAAACGACTCAAAACGGATTACTATCGTTTTCTATATAGAAAAGCACGTAATAGAGTTACGTCTGTGATTCGAAAATCCTCTAAAACTCACCCCAAAATCTAAGGAGAGCAGTTGTTTACAGTGATGAAGGTCCTAAATGCACCCTTGATACTGAGAAGTTAAGTAAACACTTTACGAACTGTCCTATTATAGATAGATCAAGTGTCAAGTATTAAATAGTCGCCTCACTTGCCTACGCATTTCAGTCGGCCATTCGCCCCACCAGGGCACCTCAAGCATAGCTTTGGTTGAAACTTTAACTGGATTTCTAGTTCACGAGTCGAGCTGATTGTGGTGACTTGCAGACTTCGAGCTCCCAACAGCTCTAAAGGTATCCCAGTTTGTTTTCTTGGAAATATCAATACTAGATATGTGTGATGGATGTGTTGATAGTCCGACAAGGAGGCTTCGTCTGAGACTCGCCAGTTCCTTGAACTTGCGAGAGGAAAGTGCTAACCAGAGTGACATCCAGCACCACTTTTCTGGCTGCAGTGATAAAAGTAGGTTTTTTTTGGGAGCGGGGAAATGCGTTTACGCAACGACCAGTTCCACCGGCTTAAACCCCCTCCCCCCTCCAGAAGGACCAACACGGAACCGTCTGGGAGACATTACCTCGCGGTGGAGCTCCCAACTTTCCTGCCAGGACACCATGGTCCCGGCCCAAGACACTTTCGTGGCCTCTCCCCCCCAAGATGGGTTTCTCCAGATGGACAAACTGCCGCTCCCTGGCAAAGAGGTCAACGGGTATGACTCGCGCGACCACCAGCACTGCCGGTTCTGAGACCGTGCGGCAGGAGCTCGCAAAGCGGAACGCTGCGTGGCGTTGTACCGCAAGTACTCTTCGCTGTCTTATAATCGGCAGTTCTTTGGGCTGCGTCTCCGGACCCGCGCTGGCGCTATATCACGCACGCGGAACGTAATATATGGTCGAGTAGGAACCGGAGTCGATGCCGGAGCCGAAGCTTTTGCCACCTTCTTCTTTTCCTGCGCCTTCTCTTTGCGCCCTTCTCCCTTTTCAGTGGCCTTGGCCTTCCTGACTTTACGAACCACTTCGGTCCAGGTAGGCGCTGTTTCTTCCCTCTTTTTTTTTTGTAGCCTCCCCCTCCGGTTGGAGCGGAGGGCTGGAAGCTCCCCTATTCCGCCCCATCGGAAAATCCCCCTCGCCAACCACCCCGGCCGGTGTAGTTTGCGTGCCCAGGGATTTCTGGGATGGGTTCTTCCCACGCGCCGGTGAAGCCACTTCACTCGCCGTCCCGACCGTAGCAGTCTGCGTGCCAGACGACTTCCTTGTTTTGCTCTGGGGAAGACAGCAACGGACCTCCGCGTAGACCTTCCTGGTCGAGTCCAGGTCGTCGATCGCCTCTTCCAGCAGCGGAAGACCGTCCTTGACGACCTTAGATATGTTTGGATGCTTCTTAAGAGCAGCCAAAATATCCTTAATTAGGTTCCTCATATAAAGGAACCCCTCTCCATGCGGGCCTCCACAGTCTCCAGTCTATCCTCCAAACTGGCTGGTTCAAGGACTGGAGCCTTCTCGACAGCCGGTGTCAAGCGGGGCCGCTCCATCGGTGTTTGAAGCACCGGCGAGCGCAGCACTCGTGAAGTTTTTTTGAAGGGGTTGGCCGACGCACTGCCATTTTCATCCCCCACTATGTCTCCTCCACCGAACTCCAGGGCCGGTGGAGGGGGATCCGCCCGGGCGGCCTTAGCAGCCGGCCAGGAACGTGCCCGCTCCGGTGTCTGCAGCACCGGCGAGCGAAGCACTCTACACCTCCCAACGGAATTGAAAGGCGTGCTGTCCCTTCCCTCCTCTTCCCCTACTATTACTCCTTCTGCCCAGCACGACTTAGCACTGACGGAGTAGAATGACAGTTATATTTCCAGTTAATCGCGGTATGGCTCTACTGCTATGAAATGCCAGCTACATATATTACTGCCAGCAAATTTTTGCTTTCGCTAGTTTTCCCTTAAATTGAAAAGAAAGTTTTAAAGGTCTTTTTTATTATTGCTTTTAAAGGTGCCAGCTTGTAATGACTTTCCATATAAGTTGTTTTTGGTATTTTCTGTGATTTTGTTTGTTGGTACTACATAAAGTACGTAAAAGCCGAACTTTCCCGAATACGTGTAAACACGGAAGTATACGTAAGTGCAAATAGTCACTTCCTATTAATTATACGTCATAAGTTATTATTAAAGAAACATTATTTTACCTTAACTATGAATAACTACTAACCAAAATTTTTAATTAAAAAAAAGTGAAAAATTCCTTTTAGTAACGTGGAATTGAAATGAATTTTTTAACAATAGTAATTTTACTATAATATATTAATTAAGTTGCTTTTGCGAACACACTGAATTATTGCAAAACTGTGTACGATTATTTTGTAGAACATATTTCACTACAAGATTTTGCAGTGGCAACTCTACTTATTCTGTCAAGAAAACTGTCATCTAATTTTTCGCATACAAATCTAGAGATTAGTCAACGATTAGATATCCACTCGAAGTAAGTCGACTGTGCGATATGCGAATACAATTTTAAAGAAAAAAAGTATATTCAGAAAGCGCAATGGAGTCGGTAAATATTGCGCACAGTTGTTTTGAAAAATTTTATTTATTCAAATTTTACATTAGGTAGACCATAAGACAAGACTGGAAGATAAGAGGCAAGTGCCGCCTGCAATCAGAAAAATCTTGGAACTAGATGTGAAAATTACAAAAATTTTCGTTTCATACATGTTAAATTTCGTCCCCCTGCGATCTTTAAAAAATCAATGCAAGTTATTAGAATTCTCCTGCCATGGAATAGTTTGGCTGGCCGGTTGGTTGGCGTTTTGTTGGTTATTGGACAATCGAAGCCTTTATCAGATGCAAGTGAATATGATTTTTGGCTTGCTGTTAGACATAATCTTTGTAGCCGTGATAAAAGCAGCAACCCGACGTAGACGACCTACAGTAAATGATGATTTCTTTTCAATAGGACCAGATAAGTTCAGCTTTCCATCTGGTCACGCTTCGAGGGCATTTTATATTTTGTTCTTTTTTACGTGGCTTTACCCTCTTTCATATATATTTTGGCCTCCGATGTTTGCTTGGGCATTTAGTGTAGCGATTTCTAGGCTTTTAATCTACAGACATCATGTATTGGATGTTTGTGCTGGAGCATTATTGGGAGTTACCGAGGCGTTGTTACTCCAGATATTGTGGCTGGGACCCGGCTTGACTAATTGGGTCATGTCGACAATTTCAGAAGACAACGTTCCAGGAGGCCCTGAAGATGTTTAACTTCACGTAAATGTATAAAATTTATTTAATTGGTTTTATTAAAAATATTAATAAATACAAATTATTTTTCCTTACAATGTGTACACCTCTATCGCCTTGGGAACTATACTAATTTTAATATGACGCACTTCGTAAGGCTCACTGTCAATTGAGTAGAAAACTTCTTTTTCTTCCGAGCTTACGCTTTCAGGTATTAATTCAATTGTTCGCCCTTCAAGATATTTTTTATTTTGCGTTTTCTTAGTCTTTATTCGCCTCCAACCTTCTTTAATGAAATCTAAACTAGATTCTACTGGCCCTTCTACTTCAACTTTCAAGCAAGGTGGGTTCTCATTCTCATCGCTAGCGGATAAGACGACCTCTGTAGGGCTAATTTCCACAAAGTCTTGTTTAGTACATTGATCGTTTACTATTTGAGAATAATCGGGCACTTTTTGTGACTGTTGTCCCAACTTAAACTGTGGAATAAAGCGGGACCACCACCTACCGCTTGATAGTGGCTTTTCGTCGTCTTTAACAAAACAATTACTGCAACCAATGCAAGGAGGCGTGTACAAAAGTTTTGCTCTACAATTCCAAGTAAGGTCACTATCATAAGCGTGAAATAATGTGGAGGCATATTCTCTCAACGATCCGACGTACCAATATTTGTCCCTCAAGTTTCTAACATCACGAAATGCTCCCCAGTGCAAATTTCCCAAAGCAAAAATTGGTTTTGCTGTAGATTCGCTCTCGTTCTCACCTATAGGATGAATTTTCATTATATTCTTCCTGATTGTCTTGCCTCGTACCACTGCAATAGCAGAATTTGCGAGCTGCCGAACTTCTTCCAAGTTGGTCGCTTGCGACGAGAAGTTGTAAAACTTTGACGCAACCGAGTTCGTGCGTCCCAAGGGTAGAATACCAATTGGACAATGTTTTTTTACTTTTCTTCTCATAAGTCCAGTAACTGCTTCAGCGGCAGTTCCATCTCCGCCTGCTATTACAATTGCATCGGGCAAATCTTCAAGATCTTCTATATATCTTGTTGCATGACCTTCTGAATCTGTTCGCACAACATCAACCAGAAATCCTCCTAATTGTAGAATCGGTTCACAATACTTTTCAAACTAAAATAAGAAAATTAAATTTTGTCTAGCCATACGTTCTGATATACCGTTTTCTCCGCAGATCTTTTATTTGCTGCCGGATTGAGGAGTACTATGACCCGTTTCGGAATAGTTACAGCATTTATAGTTACTTCTCCATATTCTGAGGCCTCCTCGCAATACGCTCTCATTAATTCACTTGTTCTAGAAGTAATAAAATAAAAAATTTGAATTTTATATTAGAGAACTACCTGTTTACTTGTATTTTTCCGTTGAATATGAAATAGCATATGCTACAACTCCTACAGCAAATGCTGATTTTTTCCAATGATTTCTAATTGTTTTTATAAATTTTACAACGGACATTTTAAGCTTAATTTTTAATTGAAATAAACCAAGGAAAACATTTCTGGCCGGTCGATATTGAAAATTTTAGTTGTCAAATATGATGTTTAAACACATGGTGGAATATTTGGAATGTATGTCCGTTCAGCAAGTCCGTATAGTAAAAACTAAGAGTAAAAACTTCGTTCCAAAAATTTTAAAATTTAAACGAGAATTGCTAGACAATTCTTATATCCTTTCTCAATCAATTTTCTTTAGCACAGCCAGGAAATGCGCAACATTTATGATTTTCTTTTGGAAAAGTTATTATGTTTCACAGGTCGCAATTTAAAATGCATATTAGATCTGTGTACTAGAAGCCATTTTCTTAGTCAATCAGTTGAATGCTCCCATTCTAGTACATTCGCGGAAAAACATATGACAGTTGTCAAATCGGAAAATTCTGTGTCCAAAACAATGCTATAAAAACAGTGGAGTCTGCCGTATTCCAGGTTATTCCATTTAAACTTTTGGTCGGAGTGGTTTCTGTGCGGTTAAAATTATTAGTGAACTTTTTTTAAAACTTTTTGTGCAAGGGTGATTTTAATAATTCTACACAGAAAAGATGTCTTCTCGCGATCCAGCTACTGATCAACTCAACAGCTATAAAAAAGGGTTAAAGGTTAGTCGCCCAAAGGATTATTTTATGTTGTATTGTAAATAACAAACAAGCATTACTTGCCGATTTAACAATGAGCTTGAACTTAGTACTTAAGGTTTTGCAAATAAACGGAATAAGTTAATTCTTCTCTAATGAGCTCTATGTGCTGCATCGAGGGAACCTAGTTGATTTTCACATTTTCTCATGCTGAGCTCTCCCAAAATGTTTTTTTTAAGTTCAAGTGGAATACGTCGCAGATTTTTATTATCTCTTCTTTGACTTGTACTGATTAAAGCTTGTTTACATTCTCGGCCGGTTAATACATTCGAACAAGGTTAAAAATGTAAACCTGTAATGCAGTAACAGCAAGGAACCAGTTTCAATCTTATTGATATTTATATGCACTCTCATTGGACGTTAGGAATATTAGCTTGCTGGTCATCTTAATTTATAAATAACTTGTACTTATTTTTTGTGCAAAAATAAATTGCGCTTTCGTATTTCGCTAAAGAGAGTTTTGCTTCTGAAAAGTTGAATTGAATTGAATTTTTGTAAAATTGTTTTTGAAGCTAATGATGCCAAAAATCAAATAGTGGTCCGTGGGAAATAATGCACAGATTGTTGTGCGGTTATTTTCGATATTTTAGCAGATCAAGTTTAATTGAAGAAAACTAGAATCTAAGGAACATTTTATATTCATGATGATAACTATATATAGCGTTAAACTTTGTTCTAAAATTTCTCACAACTCTGTATTGTGCATTTTCCCAGCACCTATATGAAATAGCAAAATTTGCGGAATCACTATAACAAATTTTAACTATAGCCTTAGTTTCCAAGAAGTATTGAACACAAAGTTATCCAAAAAATTCTAATTCTAATGCAGAATGGTAATGTGTTCACTAGTTGTGTCCAGAACATGTACGTAATTTGGGTTTTAGAAATTGTCCAGAGAATACGGGAAAAAACAAAGAGGTTCAGTGATGACAGTTTCGTGAACTCTTAGTTATTGTAATAAGTAGACAATTCATTATCGCATATCACATCATTATGTAAACGTAGTCAGAAAATGAGAAGATAACACTAGGTTACACCAATAAAGATCTAGTTTCTCATACACTTTTTTTTAACGTATTTTGGGGTGTAGATTCCAAAAATGGCAAACATTTTTTTCTTAAGAATCCTTTTCGAGATATTCTCAAAAAAACCGTTATTTGGCACTTTTCTCAGTTATTTACCCACCTATCCATCAATCATCCGTTCTGCATATATTGCATATCGCTTGAAAGGTAATTTTGTCCTCTTTCCAACGCTGTTTACGCGGATCGGATGAGATTTAATGAAGTTACAGGCGATCAAAGTAAAAAAAAGTGATTTTTCCGGCATTTTGAAAAAGTCACTAAATTTCAATTGCTCCGTTTAATTCCAGAAAAATAGTTTTTCATATTTTTAAGATTTAAGATAAAATATCATTCTTTTACGAGAACCAGTATAAATTTAGTATGAATTTGCCCAAATCGGACGAAAAATGTAAAAGTTATTCAAAAATAAATGAGAAAAGGAAATTTACTTCCCATCTGGAATGCACGAAGGTGGACAAAGTTACCTTTCAAAAGATATGTAAAATATCATATGCAGATCGAATAAAAGGTGATGGAGAGATGTGTTTTTTGAGAATGTCTCGTAAACGATTAAGACGATTCTTAAAAAAAAAATTGTTGCCATTTTTGGAATCTACACCCCAAAATACATTTAAAAAAGTCTATGAGAAACCAGATCTCGAGATGAGGCCCAAATTTGTAAACTAGTGTAATGGAAGCCTCTATAAAAGGATACTTCCAATTAGTAATGTTAACATTTTAGTTATTCAGTACAATAATACAATTGGTGATTCTAACGCGATTCACCGTTAGCATAATTTTTATCGTATTTATCGGAAATTCAATCGAGTTTGTCTGCCTTTTAATAGCTAAAAGTCGTCTGTGGAGTAAGAGATACCCACTGGACCTAAACTCTTCTTGTCTGTGTTGTTGAATTTATCTTTTGTACTACTGTGATTTTGAAGCTCTGAAATGGATTCTGCTCTTGCAAGTTAGTATAATTTAATCGAGTTTTTAAAATTTTTGTAAATGTATTTATTTATAATCAAATATAAAGGAATAAGGTTTTCCACTCGGAAACTAATTTGCACATGTACTTTACACACACTTAAAAGAATTCTCAAGCAGATTAGCTGCCCTTAGCTGCTCCATTTATTTCAACTGAAAAATGATTGTCGTTAAATTTTTTGTTGTAAAATTTTAATTTTAACCTTTCAATTCAATTCATGAATTAATTTATTAGCAATATTTATGCATTTTTGTTTCAATATCATACACTCTTGGACAATAAGCAGTACTTCGCTTTCACAAAAGTGTAATTTAATGTATTCTCTAACATACTCCTAAAAAACTTGGCATACAATTAAACATTTGTAAACCCTTATAAAAAAAAAGAATTCTATCTACAAGTTTTACATCTTTCAATTCTATAATCATTTATACTTCTCAATCTATATGGGTGGACCTCACCCACAAATCTTAAATTACTTCTTGATGATTAGGCAACATTCCATACTTCATTTTAAAAACATACAAAAGAACATGTTCTCTGCTTTACATTCATCCACTTTAAAGTATCCAGCATCCATCTCACAGGTGTAACCTATTACATATTAGTATAATAGGTATAGCTCTAATTTGCATTTTTTGCATTATTTCAAACATTTCTCCATTCACAAGAAATAACACCGTTGTTCAAAATACAAAATGGGATTTCACAATTATATTGTACACATGTATTAAATCACTCAAAGATAAATTGTTTTTAATACGCCTTAAACCCCAATCTTTTTTGACACCTTTTAGCACACATAAGCCAGATGTTCTTTAAAGTCAAGTTCCATATCAATTATAACTCCTAGGTACTTTATATTGTCCACAATTGTTTCCATTGTCACGTTCAGCTTGAGCTTATTCATTTTCAACCACTTATATATCTCTTCTTCTCACCGACTGCATATAACAAACCATCATCCGCAAACAATGCAATTTTGCAATTTTTTAGGACACTACGCACATCATTAATGTAAAGCAGAAATAAAGTCACTCCAAGTATTGACCCTTGGATTCATATTCACGCCTTTCGAAATAGATTCATTAACTTTTGTTTTTTGTGTTCTTCCATTCAAATATGACGAAAACTAGTTTAACACTTTACCCGAAATTCCATTCTCCTGTAACTTCTTCAACTAAATGTTCCACAGTTTCAAACGCTCTTTTTAAATCTAAGAACACCGGAATCACACATTTCTTATTATCTATTTCACTTTTCTAGTCCATAATTATACAATTCAACGCAAATTCGCACGAGTGGCCCTTTCTAAAACCAGATTGCTGTGGTATAAGCAATCCATTGTCTTCTATATACTCCTCCAACTGCAGCTGTATTACCTTTTCCATAATTTTTTCATACAGGTAACATATTTACTGGCCTGAAACCCATACAATGCTTAGCCTTCTTCAGCTTTTCCATCGGTAGTAGTACCGATTCTTTTCACGATTCAGCGAACGATCCATTTTCCATTGATCCATTAATAATATCCAGAAAAATATCTCCTATTTCTGGCATCGCGGCCAATAGCATATCAGGATTAACTTGATTGTATTGTATTGTTTACTTCAGCACCTTGATTGCCTCAATAAGTCCATACATATCAATATATTTAAAGATAAGTCGATTAATTCCGTATACTCTAACTTTTGGTCTGTTTAGCTCTGGCGCTTTTACATAGTAGTCATCATAGTCAGTGATTGAGGAAAAATTAGCATTCCCTTCCTAATATTTCCTCAATCGCTGATCTAATTTTTATCTACTACTATCATCAATGCTTTCACTTTCAATAGTATTTAGTACAGTAAATCTTAAGTTTGTGGGGTCCACTTAGTCCCTCAAATCCTCTTTTGCTTTTTTACTTCCTGTTATTTCTTCGATTGAATTATGATCGGTGGAACTGCTTTCAATTTAGCTGCATTAGTTTTTTCGCCGTCCTTATTTCCACTCTTCAGTCCTCTTTCAGTCGGTTTACGAATTCCACTAGCAATCTCTCTCAATTCTACTCTCCATTACCTCCTTTTAATTCACATTCATATTTCTCTTCCATCACTTGTTTATAATTCATGCACTCATTACATGTATGCCACACATTTTTCTTAATTTCTATCATATTCACCTCATAATCAGTTAAGGGGGTCGTCTACGTATGAAGTTGCAAAAAATCTTTTTTTTTTACATAATACTAATTTGGAAGATGTGAGGAATGTTATTTGCAAAGGATTTGGGTAAACTCTTCACGGTTATTGAGCAATAGAGCGTTGAGCACGCTCGCTCACGGTGTTTCCGCGCGCTCCCTGTGACCGCGGCTACCCCGAATTTTCTATTTCCTTCAGTTTAAAACCGATTCTCGATCATAAAACATCTAAACTGTTTCGGAGTTACTCCAGGAAGAGAAAGGTGAACTCTACGGCCCAGGCATAGATGATTAATCGTTAGATCCTTCAAAAATATTTTTTTTCTTGTGTAAACCTTTAAACGCGTTTTCCCGAAAGTCGTATTGTTCTAACTTACTTACACGATTTTAAGAAAAGTTTTACACGTATCGATTCGATTTCTTTTTTTACTTGCTCAAAAAACATGTCGCTATGGTTAGACACGAGCTTTTGACGAAATATTGTTTTTAATTTTTATAACAGGCAATAAATATTTGAAAAACAAGGGAAAAATAACTTTTTTTTCAAAAATGTCCACCATTTAGATTAGTTTAATTTTTTGTTGTAGGTTACGTGGTTGGCCCAAAATCTTGCAGGAAAATTGATATCAAAATTCTGATGAGGGCACGTTCAAGGTCATCCTGCACTCGAATATGTAGAAATATAATTTCAATGACTTTCCCTCTAGAAAGATTACGATTAAATAAGCAAAAAACAAAAAAAAGTGAGAGAATATCTTTTTTCATTCCTTCGTAATAAATTTTGAAAAACAGGCTCGAAAATCAGGCCGCTACGTAGACGACCCCCTTAACCCTGTACATTTTTGGCAAAATATCTTACCACATCCTCCATAACAGTTTGATGCTTTTGCCATCCGTAAACTTTGCTTATATTTTTCACAGCTTAGCGGCATTGTTTTCAGATATACTTAGTATTGTCCGCTTTTGCACTAACACTTTTGCACGAATCTCCGTTATGAAACTACTAAAAATCTTTTTTTAAATTTTCTATCAATATCATGCGCTGCCACCATCCGCTTTTCACAAATCATTAAGAAATTTAAAAACTCAGTTGATCTAACAAAATGTATTATATTAAAATAACCCAGAAAAACATTAAACTTCTGCGAACCGTAGGCTCCGTTCTGTTTGACAGTCCGTCCTCTACATTACTTCTGGTATGTGCTTACCAAAAGTATTTATCTCTATGTTTTCCATACTAATGTACATGAAATTCGTAATCAGCAACATCAAAACCTACAAAACAGCTGAAAAAAAATTCGGCCATTTTGGAACTGCCATTTTGATTTAAAAAAAATCAAATTCGTAATCAGCGTCCTCGACAATACTTATGTAGCAAAAGACTGCACAATCAAAATACACTTGTTGGGTTGGACCACGTTGAATTGTATGTCCATTTGCAATCTTTGTCAGCGAATTGAGTGAGGCTTTCGTTCATGTACCACAAATAGTTACGGGCACTAAAGAAATGTATGTTATCACGCCTTCAACTAAGATAATGCAGGGTTGTCTGGTGAAAGAAATCTGATGAAGTGTGTTTCTTAATATCAGTCAGCTTTTAGAGTATATATATATCATTACGATATAAATCAAAAGGGTTGAGCGGTAAAGATAACTTAAAGAAAAGCCAAAAAAAGTGGCCAAGAGCAAGTCGGGCTGGCGTAATCAGGGTCCACATCAGCCTTTTATTGTAAAATTTTTAAACAGACGGATGCAAGAGTTGGTATCATTAGTAAGAGTGGTCATATAAGTTAAGACAAAAACATTTATTTTTCAGCAACTATGAGACTGATGAAAAAAGCGGCAGTTTTCCTATTATTAATGACTTAATACCTACTAACCCAAATAATCCATAGTCAGGTGCGTAAGGAGGTTAAAAAGTTACCATCTAATCCCTCGCGATGGGTTGTCATC
Source organism: Leptarthrus brevirostris (assembly GCA_964036015.1). Lineage (NCBI taxonomy): Eukaryota > Metazoa > Arthropoda > Insecta > Diptera > Asilidae > Leptarthrus > Leptarthrus brevirostris. Next base: position 100,267,258 of record OZ038373.1, read on the forward strand.
TAAGGTGCTGCACAATACGTCATCAATGATAAACACGAAGAGCAAATTATGCATTCTTTCCTCATTCCATTCAGCACTTACAAGGGCTCCAACAGTTTTCCATTGTTAAGGGTGTGACAATATGCTCCTGGGTTTAACTCCTTTATGATGATGATAAGTTTTTATGAGATACTTGTCTCGACGATCGACGAACATAAGATGTAAGGGGGAGCTGCATTCGACGGATTGCTCGACAATGATGTCATCGCCGCAGGAGAAAGCCTAACGAATGTCTGCGTTATCATCGTTAAGAGTGCGGTCGATTGTTTACTTAATTTGCATAAAGATGATTTTTGCTATAAATTTGGAGACTGGAGTTAAAAGACAGATACCACGCCACTTGATACAACTCCTCAGGCTGCGTTCTTTCGGAATCTTCACAATTTTCCATTCAGCTGGATAGGTCTCGGTTTCCGAACATTCCTGGATTACGGGAAGAATAATATCAGCATTAAGTAATTTCGTTGGTATTCCATCAATTCTTACGGCCTTACCGAGTTATATCGACTTTACTGCGCCCGCCGTTAATGTTGGCCACACTTGGCGGTTCCTCAGGCCCGTATAAAGAGGTAGTCGACAGCCCAAACGTTTTGTTTAGGACTTCAACAAAATATTCTCTACACCTCCGCAGTTCACGTTACTCCATAACAAGTAGGTATCCACGAAAAAAATTCAAAACGACATTTCAAACTCGAGCAGAGGAAGAAATATGAAAATCCGATGTTTCTGATTAAGAAAAGGTAAACTTATTTGGCTCCTATTAAACAAGTGTTGTTTTGGGTTTTTTTCATTTATTTCACTCGTGTAAAGTACATATTTTGTACTTTCGAAAAGTAGGGATCCGTCGGCATCTCCTACAGGATGTTTAGTTGTAAGAATCTTTCCTGCCAGTTTCTAGCAATCTTGTATATATTTCCACTCTCACCGCGGCAGGCCCCTTCTCCTGCTGGCGTGTTGATTCAATTGTGCTTGCCATGCCTTACACTTTTTTGGATGTCCTGTAGAGAAAGGTATGCAGTTCTCAGATGTTTTTTGACTGATCTAGCAGAAAATTAGGTTCAAAAATCAAACACCTTAAAATCTTGTTCAAATAAAACTTTCTATTTAATAACGGACGACGCGTTTCGAACAGTTGTCACTGTTCATCATCAGGCTTAACTAGAGACTAAATTTGAAATTGTGCAACAAACGATACCATAAACAAAATGCTTAGTCATACATTGAGATGCAAAAACGGTTCACAGAATGTCAAGAAATAAAAATCTTTCAGTAAAACAAAACCTGATAAATACAATAGTTTAAATTAAACATTATTATTATTAAAAATTCTTAAAAGAGTTGAATCTACTAGTCCTAAATTATCATTCAAAATTACGTCGCTATTTTTTCTGATGAAAATTGACTCCCAAATGGTTAATCTTGTGTACCCGTTTACGCTTTTCAAGAGCTGAAAATTGTTCAAGTTGATATCATGTTTTCGCTGATGCCTTCTTCCTCTTCCCAGAGATTCATTTTCAAATTTTATATGTTTGGATAATGCGGTCTTTTCTGTCTTATTATAAATATCCCTTTCATGATCCTTATATCGTTGAATTAATTTTCGTGAAGTCATGCCAATATAAGTAGCGTCACAGCCTTCACAACTGATCTTATAAATTCCTGACTTCTCTGTATTCTCTATTTTATCTTTAGTGGATTTTAAAAAAGATTTCATTTTACAATTGGAAGACCAAGCTGGTTGTATGTTGTATTTTTTAAGGATCTTACTTATGTTTCTGGTGATGGGAGGGTAGTATGTTAGCTTTAGAAATCTTTTATTTTCTTTTTCTTTTTGTGGCATCAAGCGGGTTTCTTTGAGTTTTTTCTTTTTAATATGCTTTTCTATTATATTTAGAATTTGCGTGGAGTGAAGTTTGTTAAATTTTGCTAGGCTTAGCAAATAGTTTTTTTCCGCGATAAAGCGTTCTTCGGATAAAGGAACATTAACTAATCGGTGTGCCATAGAATTGAAAGCTGCATACTTATTGGCGAATGAGTGGTAAGAGTTGCCGGGGATAAACCTTGGTGTGTGGGAAGGTTTCCTGAATATGTCGAATTCGATCCCATTTTTATCGTTCCTTATGACTTTTAGATCTAGGAAGGGTAGAAAATTGTCCGTTTCCTTTTCAATGGTAAAAACGATAGATGGAAATTGCACGTTCAGGAGATTCAAAGTTTCTTCTATTTTATCTTTGTTGATAACTGCGAAAACATCGTCAACATAACGTAGCCATATTCTAGGAAAGTTCTCTTCGCTCTCTAATTTGGTCTCCAGATGACACATAAAGAAATTGGCGAAAAATGGAGAAAGGCTGTTTCCCATCGTGGTGCCATTGGTTTGTTTGAAAATCCTATTATCAAATGTAAATACATTCTGATTCATGCAGACGCTTATCATTTCATAATACATTTCTACAGTATTATCGTCAATATTGAGATCCATTAGCCAATCTTTTATTAATTCCAACGTTTTAAAAATGGGTACACTGGGGAAAAGAGCACAAACGTCAAAACTAACTAGTAACTCATCTTGCCCAAGGGTGATATCTTTAACCCTTTCAATAAAATCAAACGTGTTTTTCACGAATTTTCCATCAGGTTGAGGTAATTGCTCCAACTGTTGGAGAAGCCATTTGGAGAGTTTATAAGACGGCGCTGTGGTATTATCAGAAATCAACAAAGTCAGTTATCAACAAAGATAAAATAGAAGAAACTTTGAATCTCCTGAACGTGCAATTTCCATCTATCGTTTTTACCATTGAAAAGGAAACGGACAATTTTCTACCCTTCCTAGATCTAAAAGTCATAAGGAACGATAAAAATGGGATCGAATTCGACATATTCAGGAAACCTTCCCACACACCAAGGTTTATCCCCGGCAACTCTTACCACTCATTCGCCAATAAGTATGCAGCTTTCAATTCTATGGCACACCGATTAGTTAATGTTCCTTTATCCGAAGAACGCTTTATCGCGGAAAAAAACTATTTGCTAAGCCTAGCAAAATTTAACAAACTTCACTCCACGCAAATTCTAAATATAATAGAAAAGCATATTAAAAAGAAAAAACTCAAAGAAACCCGCTTGATGCCACAAAAAGAAAAAGAAAATAAAAGATTTCTAAAGCTAACATACTACCCTCCCATCACCAGAAACATAAGTAAGATCCTTAAAAAATACAACATACAACCAGCTTGGTCTTCCAATTGTAAAATGAAATCTTTTTTAAAATCCACTAAAGATAAAATAGAGAATACAGAGAAGTCAGGAATTTATAAGATCAGTTGTGAAGGCTGTGACGCTACTTATATTGGCATGACTTCACGAAAATTAATTCAACGATATAAGGATCATGAAAGGGATATTTATAATAAGACAGAAAAGACCGCATTATCCAAACATATAAAATTTGAAAATGAATCTCTGGGAAGAGGAAGAAGGCATCAGCGAAAACATGATATCAACTTGAACAATTTTCAGCTCTTGAAAAGCGTAAACGGGTACACAAGATTAACCATTTGGGAGTCAATTTTCATCAGAAAAAATAGCGACGTAATTTTGAATGATAATTTAGGACTAGTAGATTCAACTCTTTTAAGAATTTTTAATAATAATAATGTCTAATTTAAACTATTGTATTTATCAGGTTTTGTTTTACTGAAAGATTTTTATTTCTTGACATTCTGTGAACCGTTTTTGCATCTCAATGTATGACTAAGCATTTTGTTTATGGTATCGTTTGTTGCACAATTTCAAATTTAGTCTCTAGTTAAGCCTGATGATGAACAGTGACAACTGTTCGAAACGCGTCGTCCGTTATTAAATAGAAAGTTTTATTTGAACAAGATTTTAAGGTGTTTGATTTTTGAACCTAATTTTCCGGTTATTACTGATCTTGTTGGTGCTCTAATTTAGAAATTTGATCTAGCAGAATTAATGCCGCCTGCGTCACTGATTTCTGACAGCCTTCCGCTTTATAAACGCCCTACATATTCTGTAAAACAGCTCATAAAGCATTCATTCGTTCTTTCCTATTTTTGATCCATGGGACCGTCGATGTGTTATGATGCAGTGCATCATGTCCGATGTTTTTTTAAGTCTCTGCAACTAAACTGTAGCATGTTAGATGTTGCATTATGCTGCTGTGCATAAGCTAAACTTAGCTGTAACAAGATGGTGATCGTTGGCAATATCAGTGCCGCATTCTAGTTCTTACATCGAGAAGACACTTTTCTCAGCTTTTCGTAACAGCAATATGGTCAATATGATTCTCAGTTCTGCTTTCTGGAAAAACACAGGATGTTGAATCGTAGAATATTCAACAAAACTCCGCATTTAAAGCCTTATCAAAGGTGTCGCCAAGGAGTTCGTAGAAGGCCTCTGTGTGTTACATTTGCTTGCTCAGTCGGCGTACAGCACTGAGTAATTGAGATGTTGCGTACCGTGGTCCAAAGCCTGATGTTTATAAATCGGTCATATAGTGGGCGGCTAGGCTTAGTTTGAAAAAAGTCTACACCTGGCATGCGAGGGGTATTTCAGATTCTTTCTGGCCAGAGGATAGCAGAACCTGCTGTATTGTTGTTACAGGTTTCAGCACTGTCTTTTAGTGATCAATGGAGATGATTCGTTCGGGTTCAGTGATAGTTAAAATTGATTTGCACTATCACTACGTGTTTAGTGATATCTAAAATTGATTTGCATTATCACTGAGTAGGACAGTGGTAGTGTAAAGCATAGTGCACTATGCCCGTCTCTGATTCGAGGAGTACTAGACGTTTTCTGTGTAGTTATTGCGGTTTACAAGCCTACCTATCCTTTCCCAACAGGAGGGCTGCTATTTAATGTGTCCTGGGTTCATTTTTATAGCTCATAGATTCTCTCTAAGCCGAGATATTCTGGTTGGGGCGTGGACTTCACTCCTCTTTTCTCAATAGTGCAAAGTGGTAAATACAGATACAACAGGCACACAGCCGCTGTCATCTACTGCGCTTTAGAAGTTATTGCATTTATTCCTCGCCTACTAATGATTCCAGTCGATTACCAATATCGTCACGACTACCAACAAGGGACAGGGTGAAATACCCACAGTAACCGGATCAAGTACCCCTAATATTAAAAACCACACATATGTTCATTTCTCGATGGGAGTGATCGGTTTAACACCTCGGCCACCTTAGCCTTTTTGTCCGACAGCTAATATCATTAGCTCGAAGCGTAAAGTATTGATTGTCTTATTTTGCTCGCAAGGACCATACGGTTTGGGCTTATACTTGATACTTTTACAAAAGATTACATTAAACGCCTTTTAAAGACAGCATTACCGAACCACACCTTGAAATAGGCTAGTTTCGGCATTCGGATGATTCTCTCGGTGTGTTTTTCTTTGCAGTTGTAATGTAATGTAACTTTCTTGCTCTGCCTTGGTCGGATATTTTTGTTGTCTTCTGTGGACATTGCACGTTGAAGATTTTTACTTTCATTTATTTTTTGACAAATTGAAATTCATCAATACCGTAATGCACAATTCAGTATAATAAGCAATGAAGCAAAGTTGTGCATGACCTTTGCTCTGACTTTTATTAGAAGCAATATTAAACCTGGGTGAAGTTCATGTCTTGTAGGATATGGAGCCACAATGGGTTATGGGAACTACGGAAAGAGTCATCATCAAGTGTCAAAGCATCATGAAAAATAGAAAACATAAATTTCACAATGCAAGATTAAAATTAAATGAAAAATTAAAGAAATGACTGCCATTATGTATTATGTACGAGAATAATTACATGTATCTTAGCAATTTATGTAATAGCTTGTCCATTTCTAAGTTAATATACTATTTTTGAGATTATATTTTTAGGAAATTAAAAATAATTAAAGCTGGCTTGCGGTTGAAGTTGTTTGTTTTATTTTTTTTATTTTCAATAATTATTAAAAATTATATGGAAATATGGGCTTCTTGGACAATGAAAATAGTCAGGTGTGCGGCAATTTATGTTCAACGATTGTTCAATTATTTGGCGAATAAATAATTTTGGAATTGGCAATGAAATTTTACTCAGAGATGCAATTTTTTTTATTTCTATTTTCAGATGCGCGATCTGGTAATTTACTTAATTCTTTAAAATGGTTTATTAATGAACTTTATAACAATTAAAAACGAAATCATTATGACACGTAAGTAAGTCTTGCATAAGGTCGTGTAATTGAATTGATTACAATGGGTTTTAGTAATTAAAACGATGCAATTATTTTCACATGGATTAGGTAAAGAATATATTACAGTTATTAAGATTTCACACGATGATCCAAACACCAAACTAAACAATTTCATCTTTTGAGATTCGATGTTGTTGTAGGTATAGTGATTACTTTATTGAGTGAAGAAGGTTTAACCAAACTTTACAAAAATTGAAGAAAGAAGCGAATGAATTCATATAAACATATACAGAACAAGTGATTAACACGAATACACAAACGATCCAATGGTACAATGCTACAATAGTTCTAATATTGCTGACCCCAACGTAGATCAGTACGTACTTGATTTTAAAAGGGCGGACTTCTCTGATCTTTCAAACAGAATCCTCTTAATCGATTTCCCATCTTTTTTTTATGGAAGTGATATCGACGAATGCGTCTCTGTGTTTAATGATTGGATTTATGATCTGTTTAATTCGTGTATAACGCTCAAACGGTCGAGACCATCCTGTCATTCTCCCCCGTGGTATACTAGAGAACTACGGAGTCTTAAGAATAAAAAAATAGACTATGGAAAACTTTCTTACGCGGTAGAAACACGTCAGTTTATTGTGATTTCGTTGATTGCTATGACAGATTTTTAGCGTTATCGTCATCTTTATACAGGGAATACCTTGATAATGTTCGCAATAACTTGCATAATGATCCTCGTACTTTTTTTAAATTTGTTAATAGGAAGAAGAGAACTGATAATTATCCATCTAAAATGTGGTACAATTGCAACCTAATTGCAGTGCGCCCGACACAGCCGACAACTTCGCATTATTTTTTGAGGGCGCCTTTTCATCTGGCAACTTTGTGCCTTGCCTGGATGAGTTTGGTCATATCCAATACCGTCCCGCTGCCTCCATTGCGTTGCCCATTTTATCTCGTGATATTATCATAGATGGTATCAAGGAGCTAAAAATGGACTTTTCTTTTGGTCCTGATGGTGTTCCACCTTCGTTCTTGAAATCTTGCTCTGACGTCTTACTGACTCCACTGAAACTGATCTTAAACAAATCTCTTCAGGCCGGTAGATTTCCTACGTTATGGAAGAGCTCCTTTATAATTCCTGTTTATAAAAAAGGGGCATAAAAACTTAATAACAAATTAAAGGCCAATCGCGAAGCTTTCCTGCATACCCAAGTTGTTCGAATCTATTATTTATTCACAGCTTGTTGGGCAGTGTAAGGGGCTAATGTCATCTACTCAACATGGCTTTCTGCCTAGTAGATCGACGACAACTAACCTGCTTGAATTTACATCCCACATAATCTCTGCCTTCCGGCGAGGTCTCCAGACTGACTGTATCTGCACCGACTTTAGCAAGGCATTTGATAACCTCCCTCACACTGTTATTATGCTTAAACTTGAAAAGCTGGGGTTTACGCCGCTATTGCTCGATTGGATCCGCTCTTATTTAAAAGATAGGTCATACCGTTTATCTTTCCGTAACACTTTATCTAGAGTTTTTAGGGCTTCTTCTGGTGTACCGCAGGGTAGCCATCTGGGGCCGCTGCTGTTTATTCTTGCCGTTGACGACATTGTCCCTCTGATTAGGCACTCCAAAGTCTTAATCTACGCAGACGATATGAAGATTTTCTCATGCGTTATAAACAGTTATGATTCTTCCTGCATTCAGGATGATTTAAATACCTTTAGGGTAATTTATACCTTTGCGGAAACTACTATCCGTCGTGTGGAGTCCGTTGGTGTAAAGCTAGACAAAAAACTCTATTTCACTCTGCACATAAACTATATCGTATCTCGGAGTAATTCAATTCTGGGTTTTGTTAAACGGTGGTCAAGGGAGTTTTCTGATCGAGACCCTAACTCACTTATTTTTTTCTTTGGTTACACCAATTCTCGAGTATGCATCTCAGGTTTGGTCTCACTGCTATGCTGTTCATTCTAGACGCATTGAATCGGTGCAGCGGAACTTTGTTAGGGACCTCCCGTGGAGCGATCCACTCAGGCTTCCTCCTTATGCGGATCGCCTCCAGTTACTTAATATGCACTCGTTGGAGGAAGGACGTAGAGTTGCTGGCCTAGTCTTTATTCAGCAGCTTTTGAACTTGAACATAGATTCTCGCACTCTCGTAAGTTTGGTTTCTTATAGGCATACCCCGTATAGCTTAAAAAGATTGTCTTTACTACATGTTGTTCATTCTCGAACTATGGTATGCATGAGCCTATAAGTCGCATGTGTAGATCCGTGAATATGTGTGTGTTTTTGACCTTTCTCTTACTAAGAATTTGCTTTAACGAGCTTTGTTGTCTGTGCACCTCTGATTGTGGTTTTTGGGCGTGTTTTAGTTTTTTGTTTACTAATTTTTTTTTTTGCATGTTGGTGTGGGAGTCTAATTCACCTCAATATATGTTATATTCCTGTGAAGTGCGCCTTCTGAGCTGGAAGGGTTAATTCTATTTATTTATTTAGCATATCTTTAACGCGTGCAACATAATCGTATCCATATCTATATTTAGAGTTTTGCAATTTGGTCATTTTTATTCGAAAATGATGTCCGAAAATCGCCACGCAGAACTTGTTATGATATTTTCTGCAATTTAATTAGTATCTAAGGAGGCTAATTGAACAGGGGATAATATCCTCCAAAATAGCAATATGTACGGATAGTCAGGCGTCAATTAAGTCACTGACAACTGCCGTGGTGAAATCCAAAACGTTAGATGGATGCAAAAAGACCCTGACAGAACTAGGGCGCCAAAATGAAGTCACCTTAGTATATGCGCCGGGACACTGTGGAATCCTAGGAAATGAAAAATCAAATGATCTGGTGCAGAAAGGCGCAAACGGGGAAACCTTAACAATGATCAATTTGTGTATCCCTATCCAGGAAATCACAAAAGATATCCGGGAATGTGCTACGAAAAAGCATAAAGAGAGGTGGGAGGGATCCAAAACATGCACCTGTATGCGAAAAAATATTCAGATTGAATAAGGCCCAACTAAACACTTACGTAGGCCTAGTGACAGGGCGTGCACGTTTAATTGGTCATATCAGTAGAATGGGGGCAGCGGACTCCAGTCTTGTCACGGATTTTGGGGAGAAGGACGAGACTGTTTTGCACGTTCTCGGCCAATGTCCGGCTCTAACGCAAAGAAAATTTCAAATCATGGAAACATACTTTTGCGAAGATCTAGCAGAAGTAAATAGGATAGGATGCAAATCCATTATTAGATTCGTTATCGGTGTTAGCTGGCTCGGTAGTGGACTTTAGGGAACGCTGTCAACGGGCCTTTTAGGCCTCTGTATTTGGGGTCTTGTATCTAAACTAGTAGGTAAAGGTTATCCAGTCTATTGAATTTACTACGGCCTTCCCGAGCCTTCATAAGAGTGAATTGTATGCAAATATCGGAATATTCACTAGATATTACGCGCGACCATTTACTGGGGTTTCATTTGAACACCCCTATTCCTTCCATGCAGTCTAACGTGGCTTTTGCCTTCAACTTTTCAAATAAATAATAAAATATAAACTATAGAACATATAAGCTGCCGCCCATCGAAGGTCACCATCAGACTTTGCTTGGGAGTTACAGGGCGATTTATAAATTTTGGTTTTTCATGGTATGCATTTTACTCTTATATTTTTATCTTTTGATCTACCCAACACAGCGACATCAAACAAACGGTAAAAAACTACTACCCCAATCACCTTTCCAAAATTGTCAACAATGTTGATCTAACTCCTACCATTTCAAGTACAGTCACTTCCAAAAGTGCAATAAAATGGTTTGCAATTACCTAAAATTTAGCATTTTCCCAAATTTTCTCCGAAATTCATGTAATTAGTGCACTCCTTTTTTATTTTTATTGGATTGCCTATTACCTTTCCAAAAAGGTACAATATGCTCAGGTAGAGAAAGAGTCTAGAAATTTATAAGTAGAATTATCGGGAAATATTTGAAAATCTGCAATTTAAAGAAACTAAACTCATATTAACTCTAAAATCCTTTTTATTGAATTCAAAACGTATTACAATTAGCCTTAGTAAATTACAAAAGCTACTCAAAATGTCCACCGCCACTCTGGATGCATGCCAACAATCTCCTTCTAAGTACCTGTTTAAGGCGTATTGCAGCCAGCCTCTCCCGTATTTTCGTCGCTGCATTCCCATTCTGCTAACTAAATCCTCCCTAGTGTTAACAAGGCTTGAATAAACTTCATCCTTCATTGTTCCCTATAAGAAAAATCCAATGAGGTAAGGTCTGGAGATCTAGCAAGCCAAGGAATCAGTGCACCTCGTCCAATCCAGCGATTAGGAAAATTTTCACTTAGTATTACCTTCACAATGTTAGCAGTATGCGCTGGTACTCCATCGTGTTGGTAAAACATGTCCGTTCGATTATGCACAGGGACGTCCTCTATTAGATCTGGCAGTGTATTGTCCAAAAAGTTCGCATCAATTTCACTATTAAGCACTTGCGGCAAAATGAATGGTCCTACCAAATGGTTGCTGATGATACCAGCCCAAGCATTGACACTGAATCTCTACTGGAATGAGGTCACCTTTGTCCTGTGTTGGTTAGTTTCCGACCAGGTATGAAGGTTATGGAAGTTTGTGATACCAACCCTGGTAAATTGAGATTCATTCCTCCACCGAATTCGGTCCAGAAACGCCATGTCGTCAATGTCGCGTTCCAGAAGCCAAGTGCTAAATTCCAGTCTTCTCTCGGAATCTCCTTCCAGTAGTCCTTGAACTAGGTGATGGTGATATGGATGTAATCCCTCCTAATCGTCCTGCAACTCGTCTCGTGCTCGTCTCAGGGTCTTACCGCACGATGGTGGTGATTATTTGCTGCTCAACGTCGGCAGAAGTTTCCGGAGTATCGGGTCGGGTTTCCCTGTCGTGTGAAGTTACACTTCCTGTTTCTCTTAAATTTCGGAAAGTCCGTGGAAATACCTCTCTTTGGGGTGCTCGCCGATGAGGGAATCTCCTTTGATATTCCAGTTCAGCCGCTCTATCGTTTCTGTCTACTACACCATAAATGTAAATAATATCCGCGTATTCCTCAAAGGTAAATTCTACCATTTTTTAATAATTTTTGCTTATAAATCTTCTCAACTATGATAGGTATTCTTGCTGACTGACCCTTTTTTATAGCAAAATTTCTATCAGGTACGAGTAACAAAACGCCAGGATACAAGGATGTGAATTCTGGCTAACACATGCCAATATCGACAATAAAACAAAACTACACTAACATTTTGATTAATTGTTTGCAGCAATAATTAAAACTTATTACCTGTTAACCCAAAACAAACATTTTCGACCCTTTATCTTAAAAATTTTGTTTATTTAAAGAATTTCCTAAATAAAGTGCAATAAAATAATTAGGTAGTCAGAGATTTCTAAAGATAAGGTTTTTCTAATCCTTTGGCTACCTTCCATGTTGCACCTTTTTGGAAAGGTAATAAGACGGGCATCCAATAAAAAAAAGATGTGTACTAATTACATAAATTTCGGAGAAAATTTGAGAATAATCGCAAATCATTTTTCCCTTTTGGAAGTGACCGTACCTGCAGTGGTACGAGTTTGACCAACATTGTTGACAATTTTGGAAAGGTCATTGGGGTAGTAGTTTTTAAGCGTTTGTTTGATGACGCTGTGTTTTGTAGATCAAAAGATAAAAATAAAAGAGTAATGTGCATACCATGAAAAACTTAAATTTATGAATCACCCTGTAACTCCCAAACGGTTGAGATTGCCCACCTCCCCCTGCCATACATTTTTTTGATTGGCTAGGTGAGAATTATCACCCCACTCATTTCGGCACGTCAGATCTGAAACTCCCTGTATAAAGCAAAACAACGTAGCTGATTCTTGAATCACATAATCGAAATTAGCCACTAATGACCGGTCACATAATGCGACAATGATAAGATATCGCGTGCGACGGGAATTGTGTTCACTTTCGAGTTTCATTAGAGAATGAAAGTAATTGGTTTCCTGGATCTAATGTATAGCTAATTATAGTACACTTATCGACGAATGTCTTGACATCATTCGATATTTGAAAATACTACCTTAATTTTTTTAAATTATGGCACAAATTTAAATATGTCATTTATGATTTTATAAACCTCAAAAATTATTCCAGTAACTTTAGTATCTTTTCAATAAAGTACTATGTTTGCAGTGATTTTTACCTGAAGTTTTTTCCAAAGGGAGTTGGATCAATACGTTGAGCGGCAAGACCAACATGCCATGGGTCCCGGGTTCGAGACCAGATGACCCCGTGAGCTTTTATTAAGAAATTAAAATAATCCACTGGCTCTGGGCTGTTCATACTCCAGTTCAATACTCAAGTTTCCTCACTTCCCTTACCCTACTTCCCTTCCATCCAAAAAAAAAACTACTTCTCATGCTTCTCATTATAATTATCTTAAGCTTTCGTTTTCGCTTCCAATTCCGGAGTGAGCCTATTCTACCGTGAAGGTGCAGAACATTTAATGGAATAGTGTAATAAGAAGCGTTATTTCTGCTGTTTAAAAAAAAAATTTATTGATTTCATATTACGGCGTGAAATTAATGTATTTAGAGAGTTTTATTATGCGAATCAATGTGCTTAACGAAATGTAGTTGAAGGACAAATAAAGCACAAATAGAAAATTATGTGTAAGGTTAAGGTAAATTTATGTTCTTTTTTTACTATTTGTTTGCAGATAAATTGTAAAAATTGTTTGTTAACAATTTTTGATACTGTGCATTGCTTTGCTTCACAACTTCTTGGAAATAAAAGCATTTCCTTGGAAGGTTGACCTTTTGGTAGGAATAAGAAGTTATCAATTTATTGTGTTTTCCGTTATCTCTGACCTGCTCTGACTTTAATAAGGTTAACGATTATTTTGAACGAAATAAAACTTTGAAGAATTTCTGGAGTACAAATAAAATTAGGATTAATACTTTAATATAAAAAGAGTATTCCCAATTGTTGCTTTGGGGGGAAACATAATTGGAGAGCAAACAGACCGTTACTCCTATTGTTAATCTTTATGAAATATGTATGTACTTTGTTACTGTTTAACGCCATTATTTATTTCTGATATTGTAGCTTTCTTATTAAAATTTTGTCTAAACTATCGGTATATTTAAACAATTTTAATTTAAATTGCCAGGAAAATGAGTACGAGTTCTGTGCACTTCATATTTATACATATATGTCCATGTCGATTTATAATAAATCAATAACGATAACTTGTTTTTACGGCAACCCTTTGATGCGTTAGTATAGCTTTGGTCGGAAGTAATTTAGGGTAAGGGTAGTAAAAAAATTGGAAAGCAGCCTTGCTTTTGTTACAAAAGTAAAGTCAGATTCGAAGTTTAAAAATGTTAAGTATATCAAGTTTCTGACAAAATATTTAGATTGGCAAGCAATAAGTACTTGCGGTCTAAAATCAACAGCTCTCATAACAACACAACAATCTAAATTATTTTGAAAAGTTTCTTCTTCCTTTTATTCAGGAGCATAATGGATCACTTTTCTTTCGAATATATTAAGCAGCTTGCCAATACAACAGTGGTTAGAGTGCAAGGATTTTACGGTTTCCACTTGCCTCAAGTGGAGGCTTCTTAATAACACGAATTTTGGAATAGAAGATCGCGATAGCGCTGGTAGCTCATTGTTTAGTGTAATGGATCATACGTAGGATCATCATGATAATGTATCATACGTGTGATCATAGGTTCAAGATTAAATCTCGCCAGGTACTTATTTTTCACTAATTCCTACAATTATGGGGCCCGTCGGGAATGGGGAAGACAATTCATACCATCATCATCATCGCCCATGAAAGACGTAAAAAGACGAACATCTGGGACAGATGTCATTTAAGGACAGGTTGAGACTTCTCTATAGCACGAACTTTGGAACGAACCATCGCAATGGCGTTGGTAGTCCAATGGTTTGGGTAATGGAGTTTCATACGTATGATCTTCGGTTCATTTCGGATCAAACGTATGATCTTCGGTTATTTTCCTTTGATTCCTACATTCAACTCACTCTCTTTCTTTGCTGTGATCCCTAGTGATACGGGAACAGAACTTCACTCGATTCGAAATAAGGGTCGAAAGTGGGCCTACATGACTCTGTAACCCCAATGGTATTTTTATCATAATACGGCGGTGTTCGAGCCTAGGACTTCCGGAATGGAAAACCGACACGTTATCTGTTACTTCACCGACGACTACATACACAAAAATTCCTCAGAACTTCATCAATCGAAATTTGTTTCAGGTCGTTTCATATAGATTGGAAATAGAAAAGGTAGGTATAAAAAGCAAAAGACAGATGTGGAAGATAGGAAGGATGTGGATGGATCTTGTGTGCCGATTGATTTAACTTCGAAATCACTATACTTACATGTTGCCATCCAATATAATTGGCCTGCGCCTATTGTTTAGTGACGCTTGTAATCGATTTAGTTTCTCACAGTAGACTTTGAAGTTATAGTATAGGAATATTTCGGCAGTCCACCATATCAACGGATTCTACCGCTGGTGCTGTATGGAAGTTAGGTGACAGCTGATGTTTAAGGGTTGGACGTTGAAGTGTTCCATCAGCTTTTAATAATTTGTTCGAACGTCGTCCCTGGTAAAGCTTTCAAGGATCTCTCCTTCACAAATTTTTGCAAACCTACGTTGAGTAATGCGTTCACTTGCTTTGTTCCCAAACGTATCGTAGATTTTTCTAAATGTTGCTGTTGCTGATTCCCCAACTTTAAACAAGACCGAAGGAATACGACGTGACGAGTTTTTATACTTTGTCTATGATTATTATCTATCTCCATGCAAAGCCGGAAAATAAAATATATTAATTGTTATATAATATGACTAACAAGCGATCAGTTTTGTTTTTATTTCAAATTAGAATCATCGGAATGCATTTTTAATCAACCTTTACTTCTTGTAAAGGAATGCATGAACTGTGAAGACGTTTTTAAGCAATTCTTATTACTCATCTTTATGTTTTGAGATGAAGTTTTAGAAATATGATACCAGCTTTGGGCGATAAATATTTTCGAGGTTTCATTGTTAATTACTGTAAAATATATATAGAGTGGGCCGTAATCAGAACAAAGAACGATTTGTTTGCTGAGTAACTCCGTAAATAAAAGGAAATTCTCAAAATTAGGATTGATACCTTTTATTGCCATCATTACAATTTGTTTTGCTTAGGTACGAAAAATTATCCGTTAAATGGCTACCCCTAGAGTTGATGCAAGCTTCGGCTTATTTTTGAGCATTTTCCTTGACGTTTGATGTTGTCGACATTTTGGAAATTTCAAGTCGAATGTTGGCGTTCAAATCGGTAAGAGACTGCGAACGATTGATGTACCCTGCTTTTGAGGTAGCCCCACAGTTATTAAAAAGTAGAGATACAATATTTGTGAAAGAAAAACTGTGAGTGCCTTTTAAGGGCATAGTGGGAATTAATTAGCATCAAATAAAATTTTATTTAAGATAACCAACAAATATTTCAAATTGCTAGGAACTAATATTATGTCTGTATGTAAAAGAATGAACAAATGACTTCGTATGATAAGCTTTAAAAGACTTTTTTGAACAGCATTTTTTATTGTCAAAGACTGTCGTTTTGTAACAAACTCTGCAACGACACCTGGCTTTTCTCCGCCTCATGCCCCACAAGGGGTTATGGGGCCTAGAGAGAGATGCCCCATAAGGGTTACGGATCCTCGAGAAAAAAGCCTATAAGTTAAGGAAAAAGTGATGATGTACGTTTCGCTTGAATGTTTGTAGCTTCTAAGACAAGGGAAAAAAACAGAGAGTGTAAATTGTTCCACATTCGTGTTGTTTTGCTTGAGAAAGATTCCCGAAATTTAACAGTACGTCCAAATATGACCTATGTGATATGTTTATATAAATGGGATCATTTTCCAGTTATTATATTACATGTGGCGACATTTATACAAGAAATCATGCTAGAAATGTCGTTATAGAAGTGCCCGTGGAAATAACGATAGAAGAGTAAGAAACAACCGACACTCTGTTAAGTCTTCAAAGAAGCAATGCACTTGGAGATTGTGAAGCCTTTATTTACTACTGTTACTCAATATTTAATTAATTTAATTAGATAAGCCGACTCTTATTAGAGTCTTCTCCAAAACCTCAACTACTGCTGTTTTATTAATCGCATTTAAGTCTTAACTGCACTTGATTAACTTTCTTAAAAATGATTTCCTAATATGCAAACATGTTGATTGGCCTGAACACTTCATAATCTTCGGCATGTCGCTTCAAAATATAAATAAGAAAAAATATAAAACACATGAAAGTTGAAAAATAACATTAACCGGTTAACCGGTTTGCAGATTTGTTAAAGAGCCTCAAGACTGCATATTTAACGAGTATATCCAATAATGGAAGCGTTCCTCTCCATAAGGAATGCTTCAAACTTCGATCAGAGTGCTGTCGAGTGGTTCACTGTTTGTTTTTGTTTACCCAAAATGACGGACATTAACTCGGCTAATGCTTTTTTTCGAATCTGGATTACTTACATTCTTTAATAAATTTGCAGCAAAGAGATCTTCCATAATTTTCTTTGCGATTATAAGATTCTAATAACGATGGGCCCAATCAGTTTGTTATTTTTATTTTTTCTACAAAATTTTTTAAAATTCTCCTTTTTAATTAAAAAATATGAAAGATACCTACTTGCAATATAAATAGTTGCTTAGCTAAGACGGCGACTAGAGCTTCCAAGGGAGCTGATTGAGATTATAAATATTTTTGGATGAGAAGATATCTAATGCCAATTTTGTGCTTCTTCCAAGGAACTTATGGTCAGTGTTTCAATTTAATATAATTAAAGTCTACTCTAAGAGCTAATGTGAGCTAGATTGTCACTATAACAATTATCACAGTAGTAACAATAATACATTACTATATAATACTACTAAGTGGCAAACTGATTCTGTTTTGTGCCATGTATTCGCAATGAAAAACTTCAAAAATTTATGAGTAAAGAAACCACAGTATAATATGTTTAATGGTCAGGGTTCAAGACTGATCAAGGTCCTGACTTGTTTTCAAACTTAAACTTAATAATTTCATTTTTAAATAACAATTTTAATTTTTTGTAAAAAATCACTTATTTAGTCAGAGAAGACAATTAATAATTTTTATTTTCCACCACCTTTGAATTTTTGTTCTGAGGTGTATTTCTCGCTCGAATAGAACTCACTTATAAATTAAATGATAAGATTATAAAGCAAAGTGGACGTAGTCTTACCTCACTTAATCTTAAATGTTAAGTACTATAAATAAAATTTTAATCAATATGTTTCTTATCGCCTACTCACGAAGTGACTGTCCAAAATTAAGGGCATTTAGCTATAAAATAGCATATTTAAACGGATTTAACACAAATGTAGGAATCTGAAATGTATGCGTACAAACATTTTGAATTCACTTTAACTTTGCAAATAATTAATTCTACAGTAAACTCGATTTCACATCGAAATTGTTCCCGTTCAAATGTTCTGTTGAATAATTCAAGTATACAGTGACGAAATGCACTTACGGGTCAGCTTTTGTTAATGAGAAAGCAACTACAAACTAAAGAATGCTAATGAGCTTTTCCTCTAAAACAATTACTGAATTCTGAATCAGATTGTTATATAATTAACGACCATAATTATTTACTAGTAAATTGTTCAAGAAGATTTTATAATGGCATTGCCATTGTCAAGTTTATACTTAATAAGTGATGAATGTATATCGAAATAATGCTCCCATGCTTCATTGCGTGCCAAAACAAACCTGCTTTGGAAAGTATGTCACCACCGCGGCTTGTTAAACGAGCATATGCGTCTTAAGTGGGTATGAACATTAAAAAAAAACTCGCTGCCTTTACTTGTTTATTATTCTGTTATAAAAAAATGCAAAAGTAAAGCAAGGTATTGTCTCTGTCATTAGATCGGCTTATTTGATACATGAATTTGGCTGCTAATAAACATTTGAGTTATCGCAACTCGTGCAAATAATTTACGTCAATACAAATATTGATTTATGATAAGTTTTATCTCTGGTAAAAATCAAGAATGTTATGGCGGAGGTTCATAGCATTTTTAACACAAAAAAGGGTTTTCATTAAAGTAGTGGTCACTGGGCGATCAATATTACAAACAAATTTCTCCTAACACGCAGCCTTCGGGTAAAGTACTCTTTCCCTGCCAATTTTAAAGGTCACGGTCCTTAAAGGTAGATTTAATTACAGTTTACTTTTCTGCATGACAATACTTTCTAGAAATCGATATTTTTACTTAAAGTACTTAATTTTTTTCAATAATTGTTATTGTATCATAACAGTCATAAAAATACACTGTGGGAAAAAGTAAGAAAATGAATTTATTATTTTTCTTAAATGCATGAAGAGGAAGCAAAGAGAAACATTAAAATTAAAGTTTAATTCTGTTATAAATATGTTCATTCATGTATAAAGGGTAAAGTACCCAGTTTCCAGCCCCATTAACAGCTTTTTAACCGACTTCCCACGAAAACAAAGAGATTCTAAGTTCGACGATTTTTTTTGTTTTTTTTTATGTCTGACCGGGCATAACTTCGTAACGCGTCGACCGATTTGGATGATTCTTTTTTTGTTGGGTAGAGTATGTTCCGTGGTTGATACCAGGTGAAAGAAATGTTGGGGGGTGGGGTGGGGGTGGAACCTAACTCTGTAACGCGTGGTCCGATTTCGTTGGTTCTTTTTCTGTTGTATAGAGTATGATCCCCCCATTGCTAATAGGAGAATAATTTGGTCCTATGCCGAAAGGTGTGGGTGGGGGGGGGGGGGGGGGGGTAGTCTAACTTCGTAACGCGTGGACCGATTTGGATAATTCTTTTTCTATTGGGTATATGGTCCTTGGTTGATACTACGAGAAAACAAATGTTGCTAGGGTGGAGGTGGGAGAAGGGGGTGGAACCTAACTTTGTAACACGTGGTTCGATTTGGATGGTTCTTTTGCTGTTGTATAGAGTGTGATCCTCCATTGCTAATAGGAGAATAATTTGGTCCTATGGTGGTGGTGGGGGAGGGGGAGGGGTAGTAACTTCGTAATGCGTGGACCGATTTCGATTATTCCTTTTATGTTCGGTAGAGTATGTTCCTTGATTGATACCATGAGAAAAAAAGTTTAGTGGAATGGGGGTGAGGTAGGGGGTTAAAATTAACTTTTAACGCGTGGACCGATTTGGATGTGTCTTTCTTAGTTGTATAGAGTAGAAGACACTAAAAAGTGAAAAATAAAATAGTTTTTAAAAAAAAAGTTGAACCGACTTCACAAAAAGCGCTAAAAAGCATAAAATAATTTTTAATTTTATATCTATTACGACATTTCGAAGTGAAGTGCAAATTAAACAAATAAAACAACTACATAACCACAATTGAAAATAATACATAATACTACCTGAACGTTTCAGCTTACGGGATCATAAGAAATGACGATTAAATACTTTTGTTGTAGTTGTTTGGTTTGTTTGATTTGCACCGACTTCAAAATGTAGTAATAGATATAAAATTAAAAATTATTTTATGCTTTTTAGCGCTTTTTGTGAAGTCGGTTCAACTTTTTTTTTAAAAACTATTTTTTCATTTGCTGTGCTTTACTATATTTATTGTGTTCTCTTATTGTGAAATAAATTGGCCAAACTAGCTAATATTTTTTATTGAACGTTAGATTTTAATTTTAATAAAATTATTATAATAACCATTTATCTAAAATATGTGCTCTCGTCCAGTTTCGAGCCCCCTTTCATCTTGTTTCGAGTCCTGCGACTGTTCTAATATCGAGCCTCATTTCTTATACCAAAGTCAATTCTGGGGCATTTCACGTGAAGCGGACAAGCAAAAAAATTTTAGTTTTTCAAATTCGTTGATATTTGGGTACGATGCATCTCTATAAGTCCTTAAACAGTATACAAAATTTTTATCTTGTGTAAAACGTTACCGACTTACGGGCTTCTGAAAACTTGGCTAAGAGCTAGGAATGACCTATTTCGAAGGTATAATATGTAAAATAGTAATAATAAATAAGTAAAATAATGATTCTTATAGGAAATTGCATGCTCTTCACAGTCATGGTATCGAATTCGAAATTGGACTTTTTTCATGTAACAAATCCAAAATAATATTTAAAATTAATGTTTGACGAACTTTGACTATTTTCATTTTTTTTAAATAGCTCAAAAAATAACTTAAAATGTATAGTAAATGCTTGTCAAGTTTCATAATGGGATCTATGTACATTCGTTTCGGGGATAGAGAATTTAAACTTAAATTTTTTCATGTTTCCATACAAAGCAATCGCACTGACCAAACGCCGACTACGCGCTGCACTGTGTTTGGTTTCTTTACTTTGCACCGACTTCAAAATGTCGTGCTTTTTAGCGCTTTTTGTGAAGTCGGTTAAATTTTTTTAAGCTATTTTATATACACATATTTCGCATGTTAACTTATTAATGTCATTATTTGAGACACCTATTATACACTTAGTGTGAAAACTTTTTAAGCACTTACTACATTGGTAAATTGGTAACTGTTAATACTCCCCCCAGCTGAAGCATAATCCGCTAATAAATGCATCATGTTCTGTCAAGTTATGCTGGATCACAGCCTACTCTAGATATAAGCCCAGAAGCTGACATTAATAGCTGAGCATATTTCTGTATGCAAGCGTTGGTTAATCTGTGGTACAACAAAAATAAAATAATGACAAAACGCTTGGTGGTGAAATGGCCGAACTGCCATGTTTTCCGGGCTTGTATCTAAAGTAGACTATGCCTGGATATTGTTGTTTTCCGAAAATAAATTAGTCAATAGTTTTCTTTTTTGCTGTGTAAACACAATTAGCTTATTTTCCTTTAAGGTTCTAAAACACATTACTTTAGATATATTACTCTTAGTCCCTTTTATTTGATTTCTTTCTCGTCTTTGTTTTAAAAGGAGACTACCCTTTTCGTTGTGTTATCTTTTATTTTCTTCCCTTTTTCTTTTTCGATGGCGGCGGTAAAGGTGATCAAACTTGACTCCTCGAGTTTGCCCCGTGGAACGCCCAGGTCCTTGTAGTTAACTGAAATCAACGAACCAATTTTTTTTTTTTTAAAATAAGTCTTTCCGCTTTGCATGTACCTGCATTTAACAAAACACATAAAAAATTAAAATTTGAGGACAAAAAAGAATTTTTTTGTTATAAACAAATCGTTAAAAACAATATTTATTATAACAATTAATAGAAAAAATTTACGTCTGTGCAAAGGCCAATAAGTTAAAGAATATCTGTGCAAACGCGGAAAAAAATACGTTTCGAGAAAAACGCGATTAAAGTTTTCGTTCTTGTCGAGTTTAATCTGCTCTCGGTACTTTTGGAGCGCATCACTTCGGTGACTTTTTACGGATTTTTAGACTCTCTATTGAGCTTAAAACATTGAATATATATTTTTTAGATAGTAAATGATTTTTTAAAGCAAAAAACAAAAATGCAAGAAATAATAATAATTTCTGAAGGAGGGTCCCCCTTAAGTTTTTTAGGTTATTTAATGAGTGATCAATCTAAGGTCTCTGGCGTGATAAACATTGGCCCAACTACAATTTAATAATAAGTCATTTAGTATAGAATAATCAGCATTTCTGAAATTAAAAAATAGTTGCTGTGGATCGGACCTACTGCAATCACAGGATCAACACATTATCTATTGATCATAGTACCATTGGAATCAGTACTAAACACTAATTCCAGGAATCTGCCAAAGTCATTGGCTATATCGGAACACTGTTAGGAAAATGTTAATATTTTTGCCCAGTCTCGAGTAAATTTTGTGCAAATCAAATTCTTCAGAGTGAAAAATCGCTTTTACATATGCAACAACTTACTTAGAATCATAAAAAATTCCAAATTCACCCTTTTAATATATAGAATAGTCCAAATTTTTAGAAATAAAAACTTTTGACCTATGTAAAATTACAAAGAAAACGCACGCACTACAAAGTGTTCACTGTGAAGATAGCTTTCAGGTTTGAATCTCTCTTTTACTAGTTCCCGTAACCCCTTATGGGACATGCGGCGGGAGAAGAACTTTACCCGATTCGAGACAACGATTGTAAGTGGACCTACAATTTAAAGTGGATTCCGAACCACTGACATTTTCTCTGCAATCCCCACATCGTAATCTGTTCTCAACAGAAAACACCCATGCGACACCGTCGGTGAGATTCGAACCTGTGATCTCCGGGTTTGAAAGCTGACACATTATCACGTACTACACCGACGACTTCAGCTTTGTATAAGCTTCCATTTTTTTCAATTTTCCGGTTTTCCTATCAGCCAACTTAGATAAATAAGAAAAGCAAAAAGCCGGTTCGAAATAGGTTTGGGGGCACGTATCTGGCTTTCTAAATAAAGGCTTATTAATTTATGTCATTAAATAAAATAAATTAACATATAATTAATTAAAGCAAACATAAGGTCATAAAACAATTTACCAGCATAAGTATAACAACATATATAACAATTGAAAATATGTAGAATGTTACTTTGTGCAAAACTTCCAAAGATATGATTATTGACTCTTTACAGATTTTTAATTGTTTTTATATTTATTTTATGTTTCCTGTAAAAGTTTTGGGAGATACTTATCTTTTTAGGCGCTTTGATTGTTTCCAGCTACTACACGATTATGCAATGTAATGACAAAACTACGTATTTAGACTGTCGTCAAGTGCGTGTAAACAAAAGTTATTGTAAGTTCTTTATTCTCATTATGCTTGCATAAGCCAACATATGCTACCTTATCCACATTGTTGGTAGTGGGGCCTTTAGTCAGCTAAGATCACTTGGAATATGGAGCAAATTTCAGCTGAAAAATTTACTGCTGTAGAACTTTAGCAATGAAATCCATTTAAAATGTTTCCGTAAGCTTTTGCGTTCACTGTTCCTTTTAAAACTAACGCATTCTGTAGTATGAAATACACTTCCATGTTATCTGGTTTTTTGGATGTTCAATAGTTCGTTTAAAGCACTATTATTTAATCGCTCTTCTATGTATCTTTCAAATACTGTCTGGAAAAACAGTTTTTCAAGGCCTTGTGTTTGTAATAAACCGGTTCTTCATAAAAAAACATCACATGTAGTTGCATTATGAACTCGTTTTAGGCATCTTCAGTCTGTAGCCATAATACTGTGAAATTACTAAAAAAATTAAATTAAATAAAGTTTAAAATAAAAACTTGTAAAACTTAATCAATCTTTTAATTGTAATTGATGATGTCTTTAAAAAATGTTAACTTATCTAAATTATTTAATTTTTAGACTGAAGTTCAAAACAACTAAAATCACAACAAGAAATGTGGGAAAGATAACCTATAAAAACCAATAATTTCTTTATACGGCAGCAGCAAGAAGTTTAAATTATTTACCACGATTCAATGTAATATAATGTCGAAAGTACATATAAAGAAAGCTTCTATCACGAGTTCCCGTAACCCCCTGTGGGGCATTAGGCGAGAGAAGAACTTAACCCGAATTTAAAGTTGATTCCGAAACACTCACATTACTTTTCAATCAATGACATTTTATCGTAATCTGTTTTCAGCAGAAAATAACTATGGGTCGTCGCCGGTGGGGCCCGAACCTGAGGCTTACAGTATGGAAGGCCAAAAAATTATCTGACGTAAAAATCTCATCATTTCTGGTTTTGGGTCAATCTACGTCCATATATCAAATTTCATATTAATATGTAGGTATATATGTGAGAGAACGGGAGGGCTGTGACATTAGAAAGACGGATGGACAGACCGAAACTATAAGAATTTAAGTTGCTACGGAACGTTTTATATCTTCTTTTTAAGATAACAACATACCAACATCAATATTTTTGGAGTAAATTAGTGATTGTGGGTACCACACAGTATAACAAAAAAAAAAAATGGGATAAAATTACATTAATTGCACTAACTTCTTGCAGTACTATTCGGTGAATTTTTTGAAAATGCGAAAACACCATTGCTTATTTGCTAAAATTATAATTGAATACATGCTATAATTTATTTTTTGTTAGAGTATTTGATTTCTTCTATTTAGTAAAGATAAAAATTTGATGTGAAACAATAAAACACCTGTCTGCTATACATATAGTAGATAGTACAGTTTTGTAAGATTATATGGTTTTAATTTCCAAATAAAATGAACTATAAAGGAAATAAAAAATATGTTTGATGAGAAAACCAATTTAGTAAATTACATAATGTTATTATTTTTTAATTATTACTAACAACCAGAATATGCAATGCAGTCATATAAGATGTGGGAAAAAATTTTCTTAATTCTAGTGAGAATAATCGCATTGCCAGTAATCATAAATTGGTCACAATAAACGAAAAAATGTTTACATAAAGTTTCATCCCAAAAAAATCTATTTTTTTCTTTGTTGGCTTGGAGAGGGTTTAAAAAAATTCTCAGTTCTCAGTTTCAATAATTCTGCTTCGTCATTTTCTATATACTTTCTTCATAACATAAATCTACATTAAGATAATCTTATTAATATAAAGATCTAAAAAATGACTTTAGAGTACAAAGTTATCAACATCAAGCAATCATAAAAACGCTAAGTACTTCGCAGTTATTTAGAAAGATTACAAAATTTGGTGTCGTTTATTTGAATTTTTTAAGCTCATATTGATAAGAAATGTTACTAGAAGTTTTTTAAGTGCTATCGGTACGTGAGATGAGATAACTTATTTTTAAACTCGTATACCAAAATTGTCGCTTCGTAGTTATATAGAAATTTGCAAACAGTAATGTTGCTGTGAATGCTCCCATCGCGAATGGGTGGGCTATTTTCAATGTCACTACCTCAAAAGAAACGACAATATAATTATGTCTGAATTTTGTATTGATTTTCTAAATATACATAGTAGTGATACACTTTGTTTTTATAGCTGTGTCGACTGCATTATTTTAAATACATGAATGATTATAAGCTCAGTGATCAATAAGTAAATTTGATAGAATTATTTTGTGTTCGAAGCAAATACTTTTCTTCTTTATCTTTATTTATTTATGGCGTTTGACTTTATTTATTTATTTATGATTCATCAAATGCTGATTACATAAAGCAAACTTACGTGCAAACTTAAATCAATATGCAATATAGAAAGAATCTTAACTAAGCTGACCCATCAATTGGCTCTTTATTATGCATTTCGACAAGTGAAAGTTCATATGATCTGTAACTGGCTCATTACGTCCGTAGTTAATACGGTGGTGCGAAGTATGGAGGAAGTCATGACTCCTCAAGGGGCGTGACGAAACAGATACGTTAAAACATGTTAGCCCCCCTAAGACACTCGAGCGCCCTGCATTATTTCGTCTGGTTTCCAGGGAGTCCAAAGATATCAATTTAAGTCTATCAACGTAAGGAGACAGAAGGCGGTCATTATTCCATGGAAGGTTACGAAGAGCAAACCTAAAAAAACCTTCGTTGGACGGTCTCGATACGCTTAACATGGACCCATAAGAAGGAGACACCACTGGGCTAGCATACTCAAAAATAGGCTGAACAAATGTACAATAAAACTTTCGAGTGATATAAGGGTCATAAAACTCCTTAGACCACCTCTTTATGAGTGTCCATCCATGGAGTAACTGAACAGCAGAGGATTTCTTTTACGATAAAAGGACATGGCAATGCAATTGGCGACGTTTAAAGGGAGGCAGTTGATGTAACACCAATTGCAGAAGGCGTCCGAAATAGAACGAAATAGCTTTCCATCATCGGCATAACACAAAATTCTCGAGTGTGATGGAATTAGAGATACATCATTGATGTAAATAATGAACATGACAATGACTTGACAAGCTGTTTAAATCATAGGCTTTAAGATTTTGTCGGCGTTAATTAAAATAGTTGGCAAAACTTATCTTTTACCATATTTATTTTGATGAAATCCTTATTGCCTTATTGCCGTACATTTACTGAGTTGAGATTATTAAAATAAGCGACTAACGTGTTTGGAGGCGGAACCCTACCCTATAGATACCCTAAACCTCAATTTACAATTTTTTATACAAATAGGAAATGTATATATATACTAGGGTGCTTTAAAAAAGCAAATTTTTTTCTTAGTTCCCATTTAAAGAGTTAGCATTCTATAAAATAAAAATTCTTGCAAGATCGGAGTCTCAAAGTCGCTCAAGCTCACACATCCCCTGCTAAAATGGCTCAAACAAGAAACTCATATTTCGGATGCCAAAAAAGTAAAGAAAACAAAAACAAGTGAGTACAACGATGTAACGACGAGTTGTAGAGGCTCCTTTTAAGTTTCACTTTGTCCACTTTAGTATTAAAAACTTCTCCAATATCATTAGCAAACTTACACATGCGGTTAATTGGCTCAACCGCAAATAGTGCACGAAAAAGGAAATTGTAAGGTTGATGGGTTACGTAGAGAATAGGACAGTTCTCTAGGCAATATTTTTAAAGCAAGTTTCGCGCTGTCAAGCTTTCCCTGTAGAGGCTGGTATAAAAATATTATATCAGAGAACGAACGGGCGATCTCACAAATATACATACACTGAATAGATGCAATACGTTTGATGTGAGATCTGTAAAACGAAGACCAAACCTGACTAGCATACTCCAACAGTGAAGTCTTGTGTCAGAGCAAATGTTTTTTTATACGACGTGGCCAACCTTTGACGCGTTAGCATGGTTTTGGCCGGAGGGTAAGGGAAGTGCGGAAACTTGAATGTCTTGTTTTTGCATTTCTGCGAGCTAGACAACAGTCCAAAGACGGAGTGACGAATTGATCCAACTCCGACTCCAACGTAGAATAAATGCCAGTAAAGAGTTGGCCCTATCAACGACATTATTAATGTGGGAGATGAACGTCAGTTGTATATCATGATACAGACCCAAGTCCCTCGCACTTCCACCCGTTGAATACAAGTACTTTCAAACTTGTACTGAAAAGTACGGGAGTTGCAAGACCTCGAGCAGATTATAAGGTGAGATTATTGTTGTAGTACCAGCTATAAAATATGTGCAGTTCTGATTGCAAGATCTAAGAAACTATAACAGATTTAATTAGGATAAAAAACTTGATATCGTCCATATATATAAGAATTTTACTTCTTTGAAGCATTTTGAAGAAAATAAGTAATATCATCAATAGAACGGTACGCCTGAAGGAGCCACAAAAGCAGCGGTATCCAGCTTGATAAATGAATCATGCCAGTTTCTTCTGGCATTCGGAATATCTTAGTTTAATCATAAACTCTAAGCTTGACTTGGCTTGACTTGCGTGATCTAGATTGTATTATATGAATTGTAAAGGCGATATCGTTTTAGAAATAATGTACTATAAACGTGGATAACTTAAGCATGATGGGAATTGGTTCTGGCTTGATGGCATATTTGTAATTCAACATAATTCCATTTAAAAAAAAATTTATATATATATATATTAAAAATTTTTTCATTTGCAATAAAGTTGGGCAATTCGTTGAGCAGCACGGCCAAGAAGTTAAAATAATGCACTTCGTCTCTGGGCTGTTGTCTAGCTCGCAGCAATGCAAAAAGAAGACATTCAAGTTTCCTCACATCCCTTACCATAAATTCCCTTCCATCCAAAACCATGATAACGTATCAAAGGGTTGTCTCCTAGGCTTTGTCCACATCGTATAAAAAAACCATTATTTAAAACTATTTCAAGTTGATGGCATTAGTAGTTCCTGGAATAAGCAGTTGTGACAGAGAGGCAGATGAAGTCGGACCATAAAGGTCTCTTTTTTACCATTTTGGTAAGGAACCCTAAAAAGAACGTAAAACAACAGCCTGTCAGAAGTGATATTTATTGCGGTAAGCTAAAGTGGACTATTCTATTCTCTACATCTATTCAGTACATCACGCAAAAATATAGGTAAGAACGGTAAGACCTGAACTTTTTCAATTTGGGCTTTGCTCAAGATAACCTCATAAAAAGGAAAGGCTTAATGATACAACAAAGAACGGAGACGGAGTTGGATGAATTCGTTGAGCGGCACGAACACCATGCCATGGGTCCTGGGTTCGAGACCAGGTCTCCCCGTGAGCTTTTATTAAGAAATTAAAATTCATCCACTGCCTTCCTGGGCTGTTGTCTAGCTCGCAGCAATGCAAAAACAAGACTCAAGTTTCCTCACTTCCCTTACCCTAATTCTCTTCCGGCCAAAACCATGCTGACGCATCAAAGGGTTGTCCCCTAGGCTTTGGCCACATCGTATAAAAAAAAAGAAAGACATCAGCTAACGAACGCCTTACATTATCTTCAGCAATGACGTATAATATGGACGGGCAGTATGTTATTCCATTTTGAGAGAACTTTTGGGACCAGTAGTGAAAAACCTTTTTTGACTGCATTTTTATTTCGAGTATTTCGCTAATACTAGCTAGAGAAATAACCATTATTATAACAGAATAAATTGCCTTCACCGAAATAATTTTTCTGATATACTATTTCTCTGTACTCGTATTTCTTAAAATAAAATTTAGAATAAATGGTTGTTTTCCTCTGGAACGTGCTTCACCAGAATGGGAGCGAAGATATTTTCTTGTTGTTGGTCTATTTCTATTACATGTGCTTTCTTGTTTTGAATGTGCTTACAAATCTACCGACATAAGAACGCAATTGGTGGCAATTTGAAATCTTTTAAAATCGTCACCGAAAATTTAATCGAAAATATTTTAGATCGGCGCGAACTCCTATATCTGAAATTGTTGAATATTGTAGCGCTTCACACTAACTATAAGACAGAGATTAAAATTAAAGATAAGAAAATTTGCACTTTGAAACAGAAAGTTCCCACAGCCGTAATGGTGATAGGTCCCAAATAAGTCTCTCTCCACGAATTTGCCTTTTAGAGTTCAATGCAATGTGCTTATAGGGAAAAGGATGCACATTCACTTCACTTTGCGGCAAGTAATTTTGACAGTTATATCCGTCCAGAGTTATAAGTGATTGATCTACAGTCTTTGGGTAAAGGTACAAGCAAATACAATTTTACTGTAAATATTATTTAAAAATTTCGCTTTTTAATAGGTTGGTCCTTTGTCTTAATCCTCCTCTATGTTTTAATTAAGTTGTATTCAGTTACCAGACTACAATGACTTCAACTCTGCCAATGGCCAGGACTGCAGATCCAAAGTAGGGAAAAATTCGCCTTCCTGTTTGCAACAGTAATATAAATAAATACGTTGATCTGAAACTTTTCACTTTACGTAGTTGATAGGATAATAAGTGCTAATCAATATTTAACCGCCTGCAAACATAAATAATGTCCGGCCATAAATGAAAAATTTAATGCCCGTGTCGTATGACGAGGAAAGCACTTCAATCCTTGGCTGGTCAGTAAATATCTGAGATGTCAAATCGATAATATCAACTCTTTCTTAAAAAAAGCCTGATTAATACACCTCTTCCTCCCAGAAAGTCTAATAAAAGTTTGACGGAACGTGTTGCTTCGTGTAAAAGTTCTTTTACACGGACACGGGCGATGCGAATACACGCCATAAAATGAACGAATTGAAAAAAAATATTTAAAAAAAATTGATTTTTCGATTTTATACAGCCAAAAAACCAGGTGACCCTGAAAGTAAACAATTACCGCAGAATTGATTGCTGCGATGAAAAAGTGTGGAAAAATGGATCGCAAAAGCCAAACACGCTCGTAAATTATTATTGCTTAAAAATGCAATAAAAATGTTCCCTAAATACTAATAAATAAGTTTCAAATGAAAAAGTAAAAAAATGTTGTATAACAAAGTAATGTTTTAATATAGTATAATGACCTTTAGAATCTCAAAGGTGATAATAATTTAATCCTCTACTTATATTGCAGGTTATGATCTTTTCGTCAGCTGAACAGATTACGCTTAACGTTGGAGCGTTGGGGAGAAAACTCCATTTCATATTCGCAAATAAAAAGTCCTATAGTTGAATTGTTTAAAATTTTTTAATTCGGATACTAACGCATCGGAATTTCCTTTTTACTGCTTCTTTTTCTTTGCTTTTGGTGGGTGGATCAAATGATAATATTTAACGCAATAATATAAAAAGCTAGTTTCTCTGCTTAAACAAATATCTTCGTCTAGGCTTGAGTTATTGTTTTTTTACGCTGCGATACAAAAGTTCTTCTTTACCTCAAGTAACTTATCAATATATAAATATTCTCCATATTTATTCACGCAGCTCTAAAATGATATTGGTGTTATCTCGTAAATGGTTGGTAAATGGCGTCTTAGCATCCGCGGAATTTCGTTGAGGTTATTTCTACAGTTGAATAGCATCTAAGGCTTTTTGATAAGGTCTTTTTATTATTATCATTTTAAGCTCACGAACTTGGAGGCTTTTGTTGATTAAAATTTCTCTCAGGAGACATTATAAAGAGGTCACGTCAGGCTTTAAATTTTGATAGCGGTAATATTTTTTTATATATATACTTTTTTTTTTAAATATTTCCGCCTTTGTTGTAGATAACATTGTGAAATTTTGTATGTTATAACCTCTGAAGCAGGGTTCAAACCGCTCTGGATCGAATCGATATCAGGCTTTATAATAATTCCAGTAATTTTTGAAAGTGCATCCCACCTGCAACTTTAATACAAGGTTCTTGTACGTTGTGTTAAAGGCTGTTAGAGTTGGGGTGGATGGGTGGAGGTGACTGTGAGTAAGTGGCACGTGGGGATCGGTGGTTGTCACCCACCTCCACCCCTGCTTTGATTTTTTCGGGATAATATACCTCACTTTAGCCATTGATGCTCCATCTTCCTCAAAGCGCTACAGGTCTGGTAGGAAAATGTCATCTAGCATCTCGCAATATCGTTTTGCAGTAACAGTTCGGCCATCTCCAAAAAAATGTGGACACTGGAAATTGGGCAGTGTAGGGGTTTTTGATGACATTATGTCGGGCTACTGTCATCCCAGTGGCGCACATCATGTTTGTTGACATACTTTCTAAAGAAAAGGTTTCCTGAATTCACTGGTGTGGGGAATCCGTCTATCACGTCTCTAGCATAATTCTCCCTCGTAACATAATCACGCCTTGCAATATTATGGATGAAGACAGAATTTCTTTTTTAAATTTTGTGTAATGTCGTTATTTTATGTCAGTAGACGCCGCAATCTTAGGATTTTGCAAAATTTTGTCTCTTATTGTGTCGACGTTTTCTGCTGTCGAAAGTGACGACGAAGGTCCAGGAGGTTATTCACTCTGTGTTTCTGAACTTTCAAACTGACGGCCATATGAGTTGCTTACAAGGCCATTCGCGTATTCATCGAATTTCGAAGTAGTAATAAAAATTACGTAGTTCCGTAATAATCGAATTACTGTTCGTGAAGCTTTCCGCTACCACAAAAGCGCGATGCGCATGCTCACTTAAAAATCTGCATTCATGTTTCATTATTTCTGCAGTCTCATTCAAAGTGTAAAATCTGCCGGCGTATACCCGGTTTTTAGATTGTTCTCGAGAATTCTGGGGGCGTAAAATTCTCAGGCAGTAGAGCTAATTCACTGCACTCTAGTTTCGTGTCGGAAGAATATAAACAAACAATGAACCAAAGCACTGGCTGGCGAGAAAGTACATCGCGCAGCAAAAAGAAGCTCGCGAGCAAATTAATGAAAGTAAGTCACCTGATACTTACGGGTGAATGCACTGGATTTGAGTATTTAGCAATAATGATATCGATTAAGCTATTAAGCATTTATTTTAGCCAATAATTACTTAACTTAGGTAGTAAGCACAAATTTTGTATAAATACAGTATGCTAGCAGAATAAATCAGATTGGTCGAAACCAGTCTTTCACTAATTACTTAAAGCTTTTACAAGCTGCTCCTCTTGTAATCTCAAAACTCGGAGTAAAAGCTAAAATTAGCTGCTCCACCGGAGTTAAGGCTTTGACAAGCCGCTCCAAGGTAATCCAACTTGAGTGGAGGTCTTTAGGACTGCACGATTGCGCGCTGAGGCACGACACTACCCAGGAGAATTATCACAATACCGTACAAAGAGCCTTACTGAATTGAAAACATGACATAATGAACCTTGTGAATCTTTCGGCTAGAGATAGAATACAAATTCGGTATTTATTTTCTGAAGCATCCACTTTGAATCTTTTTAATGTGTTTAAATATAATTTGGCATTTTTATAAAGTTTGGAGGATCTGAATTCATAAAATGCAATGTACATGTTTCATTAACAATTATTTCTACTTTAAGAAATACACCAAAAACTCCTATTTATTTATATAAATCATTATTTCCTCTTATTTTTTACACCAGGGTGTTCCAGAAATAATGGACTTAACTCTAGAAAATAAAATTACCATATAATATTTTTTTTAATTCGCCTTTGTTTTTTCTACGTTTCTTACGTGTGCAAAGAACTTTTAGAATTATAGTCAAAATAATAAACACAGATAAGGGTCTCCTTGAAAATAAAAAAAACGAATTTTTTGTAAAAACTAAGGCGAATTCGTAAAAATGTTATATGTTAATTTTGACTGCAAATGAGGTGTACTTTGATTTTCTAGAGTTAAGTCCATTACTTCTGGAGCACTGTATAATGCTAACATTTTTCGTTATATTTGAATTTATTTAAAATTTATTATTTACAAGTATTTATATTTTTCCTTTCAGGGAAATGTTTCTGTGGTTACCACAGGACATGGTGCCCCAATAGGAGTTCGTGATGCAACAGAGACCGTTGGGCCAAGAGGTCCTGTTTTGCTGCAAGATACAAACCTTTTGGACGAACTTGCTCATTTTGATCGTGAAAGAATTCCTGAGCGTGTTGTACATGCAAAGGGCGCTGGTGCATTTGGATATTTCGAGGTAACTCACGATATAACCAAATATTGTGCGGCCAAAGTATTTGACACTGTCGGAAAACGAACACCAATAGCAGTACGTTTCTCAACTGTTGGGGGAGAAAGTGGCTCCGCTGATACAGCACGTGATCCTCGTGGATTTGCTGTTAAATTTTACACTGACGATGGTATTTGGGATTTGGTTGGAAACAATACACCAGTTTTCTTCATTCGTGATCCTATACTGTTTCCAAGCTTTATTCACACGCAGAAACGAAATCCTCAAACCCATCTCAAGGATCCGGATATGTTTTGGGATTTCATTAGTTTGAGGCCAGAAAGCACACATCAAACGGTAATTATTTTCAATAATATTTTAGGTTATATGTTTCATATATTTTTCTCAAAACAGGTTGCTTTCTTGTTCTCAGACCGAGGAACTCCTGACGGATATCGTCACATGAACGGTTATGGATCTCATACTTTTAAGCTGGTTAACGCTAAAGGAGAGGCCGTATATTGTAAATTCCACTACAAAACTGATCAAGGTATTCGTAACTTGGATGCTAAAAAAGCTGATGAATTATCGGGAACTGATCCGGATTACGCTATTCGTGATCTTTATAATTCTATAGCGAAGGGAAAATATCCAAGCTGGGCCTTCTATATTCAAGTGATGACCTTTGAACAGGCCAAAACACATAAATACAATCCCTTCGATTTAACTAAGGTGTGGTCTCATAAGGAATTTCCCTTGATTCCCGTTGGCAAACTAGTACTTGACCGTAATCCAAATAATTACTTTGCTGAAGTTGAGCAAATTGCTTTCAGTCCCTCTCATTTGGTGCCTGGAATCGAGGCTTCACCTGACAAGATGTTGCAAGGTCGTCTATTCGCATATTCAGATACCCATCGTCATCGTTTAGGACCAAATTACTTGCAGCTACCAGTAAATTGTCCCTACAGGGTTGCTACTAAGAACTATCAACGCGATGGCCCGATGACATTTACAGATAATCAAGGCGGTGCTCCAAATTACTTCCCGAATTCATTCTGTGGGCCTGAAGAATGTCCACGTGCCAAAAAACTTGATCCTCCTTATCAGGTTTCGGGAGATGTTGATCGTTACAGGAGCGGTGAAACTGAGGACAATTTCAGCCAAGTAACGGACTATTGGAATAATGTTATTTCACCTGCAGAACGTGAGCGGTTGGTGCAAAATATTGCTGGACATCTTTCCAACGCAAGTCAATTTATTCAAGAGCGTGCTGTTAAGAATTTTGCCAAGGTATCTCCAGAATTTGGCTCTAAACTAACTGAAGCTCTTCGTCTTTGCAAATCAGCTAAAATTTAATTTTGATTGATCGTTCTTCGATTTTTATTATTGCACAGTAACATTTTATTATATTTTTGTGCGGGGCTTATATTATTGGTATCCAAATATTATTCTTTATGTGTAAATAAATTTTTTAAAAATTTATATTTAAAATTGATTTTTAATAATATATTTCACCTACTTCAGTTTGCAGCTCTTTTTTTGTGAGATGGCTGCAGGCTTAAGTCTGCCTATTTTCGAGTAATGTTTTATTTTTGAACAGAGATTCATTTCAACTATACACTCGCTCACTTCAACTATACACTGCGTCACCGATTTATTGCCTGCTCTGATCCTGGTTCTGATGATTGAGTACATATTTGTGGAGTTTTGTTGAGGAAGTGAAAAGTGTTTGCTCGGTACTGTATATAGACCCCCCGTATGAATGATATTAGCCACCTTAACACATTTCTGTCACAAGTGTGACATTTGTACTCCCATATCATAATCGCTGGTGATTTTAATATTGATATGTTAAGTCGTACTAATTGCAATAATTATTTTTATGATTTTATTGAATCCTTCGGGCTATCTCTTATCAATTCTACTCCCACCCACTTTACATCTACCTCGTCCACACTGTTAGATCTTTTCCTTGTTGCTGTACCTGATCTTGTTCTTTATCAAAGTCAATTGTCTTGTTCGGGACTCTCAAAGCACGACTTGATTTTTCTGACTTATAATTTTACTTTAAATTGTGATACACGACCGCAAACTTTTACATATCGCGATTTCAGTGCCATTAACCGTGATAGTATATTATATGAAGCGACAACACTTCACTGGGAGTATGTCTATAGAACTTCATCGGTGGATGATCAGGTACGCCATTTTGAATGTCTTATTAATGATCTTTTTGAGTTTTTAACGGTACATAACTCGTAACATTATCAATAACAAGTGTCCCTGGTTCACATTTCGAATCAAAATTTTAATCTCACGAAGAAATACTGCGTACAATAGATGGAAGCGGTTTCGCACGCCAGAGTGCTGGGAAACTTTTCGCGTTTTGGGCAATAATGTAAACCTGGAAATAATACGTTCTAAAAGATTGTACTTTGGTTCAAAGCTTGACACCAGGCTTCCCTATTACTGGCGTAATATTTGAGATATTGGTTTGGTTAGGTCGAAGGATTTGAGTGTTAATACTGACCCTAATGAACTCAACACTGCGTTCGTTGGCACAGCGTCTGATGAAACAGATGACCATAATAGAATTATCTTTCAATCTATTTTCGGCTCATCTTACGATGGATTTTACTTCACGCAGGTTTGCTCCTAGGAAGTATTTAAAGCTGTCGTCTCAGTCACCTCCAATGCTCTTGGTCTCGATTGTATTCATCCAAAATTTGTTAAGCCTATTTTACCTGTTATTTTGCTGGCTCTTACTCATTTATTCAACACAATAATACTTACATCTGTATTTCCTAGTATGTAACTGGAAATTTTCCAAAGTTATCCCCATTCCCAAAAATTCTTAGCGGAATGTCCCTGAGTATCGGCCTATTTCTATTCTGCCTTTTGTCTAAAGTCTTCGAGCGGTTGCTACATCACCTGCTAGTCTCATATGTTGACCAAAATAATCTTTTATCAAGTTTTCAGTCCGGATTTCGACCTAAACATGGCTGCGTTACTGCTCTACTTAAGATATCAGATGATGTTCAGGTGTCTATGGATTCTGACATGAAAACTGTGCTTACCCTTCTTGATTTCTCCAAGGCCTTTGATAAAGTGGACCACTTGCTGTTGGTTGATAAACTTAAACGATCATATAATTTTTCGAGCTGTGCCTGTAAGCTTATTTGGTCTTATTTAAGGGAACGCCAGCAGGAGGTATATTGCGGTGAATCGTACTCAGATTTCCTGCCTGTATCTAGTGGTGTTCCACAGGGATCAATTCTTGGTCTTTTATTGTTTTCAATTTTTATTATTGATATTGCTTCGGTAATAAAAAATTGCAAATTCCATTTATATGCTGATGATTGTCAAATTTATATTTCAAGGCGACGAGGATTAATGGAGGATGCAGTAACTAGGTTAAATGATGATCTTGCATCTATATCCATATGGGCACGTGATAATAAGCTTTTGTTGAATCCTTCTAAATGAGATACAATTGCCTTGTACAGAAATGACCTAGATACTACAGATTTCCCACTGGCAATGTTGGATGGTACTTCAATACCATACAGTAAAACTGTTAAAAATCTTGGTATAATATTTAACACAGCGCTGACATGGTCTACACATACAAACGTTGTAGTTTCTAGGGTATATGGGACTTAACGTAAATTATCAATAGCCGCTCCTCTTACCCAGCGTAATACCCGAACGATGTTAGTGAAATCACTTATTGTTCCTTTAACCTTTAGCCAGCCTTCGGGGTCTAGATGACCCCAAGCAATATTCGTATTCATGTTTTGAATATTTAGAGCGCGATTAGGGACCTGGTATTTTGGTTTTTCACCATTTTAAGATACCTACAAAAACCATTTTGCCTTTTTTTATAAGATATCAACATCCCCACAATCATTTTAGCTAAGATATTATAAGCGGTTGTTTAATAGTAGGCTGGGGTCAGATTGCCCCATGTGCAGGCTACGAGATTTTCAAGAAGTGTGCTGGCTAAAGGTTAATAACATATGGGTGTGAAATATTTTGTCGATTAGATTCCTCATCAATTTTTGGTTGCACTTTAGAATGTTATCTAAATTTTAGAGTTATCCTATTTTTACACAATTTAATAGTAACTAAAATTCCAAGTTACTTGTTTGAAAAATTAGTATTTTCTCGTTCTAATAGGACGGTAGCGTTAAATGTACCGGGTTTTAATTATTTTTTAACCGAGCGTCAATTCTTTATTTATGCCATTGGTTTGTGGAATTCTTTGCCATTTGAAATTAGGAAAAGTGGGAGCAGCAGGTTTCGGACCGTTTTATTTGATTTTCTATCTCGTAGGTAATAACTGAATATTGCTCATACCAACTGAAAAGTTAGTTTATTAAACCCATATATATAAACTATTTTGTAAATTTAGGTTACTTAGTTTATTTAGCCCATAGTACTTACAGCTTCTCGTTTTAATTACTTTCCTACGCATAAGCAAAAGACTATGTCTTAATTGTGTAGAGTTTATTAATAAATAATTTGAATGTGAATTTAAAATTACTTCAGACGGCGTAGCGCCGTATTACTGAATAGGATTCGATTGCAATCGATAGTAAATATAAAAAATTTAGAATTGAATGAGATTAAAAAGAGATATTATACTTGCGTTAGTTGCTAGCTTGGGGCCAATTGAAGATATGTTAAGGATACTCTTGGAAACTCATTATTTCACTAAGTGCTCAGCAGCTGAAGAACCCAAACGAAATTAATTCAGTATTTAAGTATTCCAGCGGTGACGGTGTATTCCTATCTCTGTTAAAGAAAGGAATTTCTGATCTGTTGCAAAACCTAACTATTAGAGCTATCTATTTGATTAAATTTTGAAGAGAAGTGAAAGTGGCATTCATACCAAAGGGAAAACGACCATCCGCCTCGCCCAGCGTATTACCCCATCAGTTTCTTTCTGAATATTTGCGTGTCTGTATGTTTAGGACGCGTTAGTGCGTTTTTATGAGAGTTGCCTATCATTCAAGAAATTCGATCTGATTTTGTAATTAGGTTGTGTTAAACCAAGATTGGATAACAATTTAGTTCAATATCCATATTCGTCTTGCATTTGAATATCGCTCTGTTTGTCTACTTCATAAAATAAATCATTAACACAACATATTCGAGAATTTTGCACAAGATACCATAAGCTGCTAGTAACCGTTGTAAATTTCGAAGCTTAATGTTTTGCATTTCTCTTTTTCACCTGCTTAATTTAAATTTATTAATTGCCGCGCTGATATAGGCGAAGTTTAGGTTTAGGGTTCCGTAGCAACTGAGAACCACTATAGTTTCGATCTGTCCGTATGTCGCAGCCCTCTCATCCTCTCATTTATGAAGATGAAATTTGTTATACGGATGTTACCATAAACAGGGGGCTTATTATGAAACACGAAAACGAAACGAATTTTCTAGTCGAGACAAATTTTTACAAAAAAAAGTACTAGAAATTCGTTTCGTTTTCGTGTTCCATAATAAGTCTAGATTTGATGAGATTTTTGGAAAAATAATCTTTTCGGACCTAAATGTGGCCGAAAAATATGCTGAAGTTTTTTTACTTATCTAAATGAGTGGGTGTCTTATATCTCTTAAGATCCAAAAATATTTTAGGGCATTCTGATTTTAACACTTCAATCAGGAGATATTTGCGTGCAAAGGCTTTACTAAAGCGCCCGCTCTAATTTAAAAACTGATGCAAAATATCTGCAAAAATTCCTGAATGCGGTCTTCAGTTAGTTCTGCTAATGAAAACATTAGCAAAGATAGCAGCTCAAGAGGATGACCTTTGATGCTAAAGCACACCATTGGCAGGAAACGAATTAATGATAAGGAAATATGTTATAGCTTTTAGGTGAAGGAGGGGACGATGCACGCCTCCTTAGAAAGTTTCGGGCTCATAAGACGATAGAAAAATAGAAGATGGTAAACTTATCCACATGCGTGTTGTTCAGCTAAGAAATGATTCCCGAAATTTTATAGTACGACCGGATTTGACCGGGAGAGTATAGGGGTGAGAGCAACTTGAATCTTTTCTATCGAGGAATTAGGCTAGCAATTTCGTTAGAACAATAGAAGAGTGAAACACGCGATAGAAAAGTGTAAGACAGCCGATATTACGTCGATTATTCAGAAAGTCAATATTCTCAGAGATAGTGGTGTTGGCAATAAGTCTAATAGCCTTTTATGCCCGAACTCTGCCCAAATATGGAAATTATATACCGAAAAACCAAACAACAGTTTACTTCGGTAAAGAATTAATATCGAATTTTATTTTAAAAGTAATCCCGATCAATAATTTAATATTATAATTACGAAAATACTTTATTATTCAAAAAACATTTTTTATATTGTAGCTAAAGCCCAGGGATGCGTTAGCATGGCTTTGACCGGAAGTGAATTAGGGTAAGAGAAATGAGGGAACATAGATGTCTTCTGTTTGTATTGCAGCGAGCTAGACAACAGCCGACTCACGGAGTGGATTTTTAATTTTTTTATCTTAAAAACTCACGGGGAAAACGAGGCTCGAACCTGGAACCATGGCGTGGTGATCGGTGGTGCCACTTATCCATCGATCCAACTCTGCCTTCTTATATAGGAATTTTTAATTTTTGAAGAATAACTAAGAAATTTTAATCGTGAATTAAGTAAATTATATAACTGTACTCTAGCAAGTACGGATTGAATCCCAAAATAAGGGAGTCAAATCCTCCATCGCTCTGGTACATTATGGTAATTTATTGGTGATTTCGGTGTAATTTTTAGGGATTAGTTTATAAAGATTCTTGTTGTCAATAAAAAGTAAAGTGGATGCCCCCCCCCTTTTTTTGAATCTGCGCCTGCATACAAATAGGTTGAGGTCGACACGTGCCGCTCAATTTGGAGAACACAGCAGAACGCATTCTCTGTTACCATAGAGCCAGTTTGTCCATAATTAGTGGGCAAATTTATTCTCGACCTGTCCAAATTAAATGCCGCCCAAGTAAATTGGCAAGCCGTAGTTAATGATTCAGTATTGCATTTTAGCTTTTTTCATAACGATACTACACAATATTTGGAAATATCTCAAAATCAACGGTCCGGAACGAAAGGAAATAAAACAAAAAGTACCTATGGTAACTTCATTTTCGGAACGAAATTGTTTTGTTCCGACGCAAAAGTTCCGCTCCAGAACTTTAACCGGTAAGAATCTTTAAATTTCTTTAAATTTTTAATTGTAAAAGTTCCGAAAACAACCTTTATATTATTTATAAATTGAAATGCGATCCAGCGATAAAATTTCGTCACGGAAGGAATTAAAAGTTCCCGGAACGTTTAAGACCAGTTCGCGTATCGATTCTTTGCGGACCACCGCTCAAAATTACCTTGTAAATGCTATAGAAAGGAGTAGTTTGTTTTGGACGACCATATTAATACTGATTGTTGAATTCATGTGTCTAATGCTGAAACTGTATCCAAGATACACCAACTTATGATCAAAGATAGACGGTTGACCTGTCGGCAGATGAAGAATACCTTAGGCGTTCCCGTATCCACTTGGTACCGAATTGTGAGCAATAATATTATAAATAGGAACACGTTTACTTTGTCCAATAAAAGTCCAACGAAGATCTTGTTCCGATGATAACGAGAACATTAGTGAACGATCAACACCAAGTAGTGCACTTCACAGTGTCTTCCTCAGTTGATAGAAACCCTCAAAGTTATACGACCAAATAGAGCAAAACAACAGTTGCATTGACAGCATAATATTGCGCTGCAGGTTATTTAGGAAGCACAATCTTTCAGAACAACCTTCGTTCAAAATAGAGATATATTCGTAATAAATGTTTTAATTTTTAGGGGTCATTAACAAATTAGGCTCGCCGGTGGAGAAAGTGATAGCCTACCAATCCGGAGCTCCAGGTTCGAATCCCACGGGTGGCGACACATGGTTATTTTCTGCTGACAACAGATTGCGATAGAAAGGCCATAGGGGTGCAGAGAAATTGCCAGTGGTTCGGAATCAACTTTATATTTTATGTCCACTTGCAATCATTGTTTCGAATGAGTAACCCCCAAGGGGTTACGGGAACCAGAAAAATAGAGAGATTAACAAATTAGTTAAGCATTTTTTTCTTCTTCACTCCCTCCCCCATTGAGTATGCATATGTAAGATTGACATTTAAAGATTGCAAGAAGCTAAACATGATGTTAGGATAGAATATTTTTTATGATATATTATTTCAATAATAATCTATTTTTAAGCACTTACATAAACTTCTTTATGAAACGAAATATTTTATGTTACTTACTCTAATTTTTTTCCTTAATTATATTTCATTGGTTTGAAATTGATTATTCTTTTATTTTCAACTAAGGCAAAAATTATTAAAATTATATAAATGTTTATAAAATTATTAAGTTTTTTATTACCCTTAAGGGAGGCTACCATTGTAGGTTGGTTGGTTTTTTAGTCGGGCTGTTTGTTGGTAAGAAGCACCAAGTTCACTCCATGAACACCCATTGTGAATGCCCTTAAAATGAAGAAGCATGGTCAGAACTTAAAACCACCCAAATCTCTCTATGAATCTACTTAGGTCCACCAGTGCTACCTCAGCTAAGTCGTCCAAATTGTCAAAAAACCTTGCTCCCAAACAGGCGAGTCGTCGTTCTTTTAGAGCCGGACATTCGCAGAGCAGTTTCACTCAATTTCTTCATCTCTGCAGCTTCTACAGAACTCATCTGATGGTACGCCGGGTCTAATGGCCATAGCTCCTATGGGACAGTGTCCGGTGATGACGCCGACGAGTGTTCGAATGCGCTTTCTATCGAAGGATAAGATTTTTGAAGTTCTGCTATGATTTAGCTCCGGGCAGATACTTCGTGTTGTGAGACAGGAACTGATGTTCCGAAGTCATGTTGGAGTAATGTCTATCAATTTTACTTTTTGCTGTGTTAAGGAGAGGGTGTACCCATTCCACCGGCATGTCTATATCTGTACTTGAACCATTTTTGGCCAGTTCGTCGGCTTTTCGTTACCATCTATACCGACATGTCCTGGAACCCAGCAGAGCCTAAGCGTATGTTGTGAAATATTTCTTAGGGCTCTGATACAGTCTTTCACACATTCTGACTTTATCACGTTGGAGTTCAGCGCCTTGAGTGCTGCTTGACTGTTCACACAAATAGTGAACTCAGTTGCTGACATCTGTTTTTCTTGGGCAGTAAGTGCAGCTTTCATTATAGTGCATATTTCCGCTTGGAAGATGCTGCATTCGTTGGTGAGTCTTTGCGACTTACTTATTTGCAGCGCTTCCGAAAAAACTCCAGCTCCTATCCCACTTTCTGTTTTCGATCCATCTGTAAAGATGGCAGTTCCTTTAATTATGTATTCAGGGTTCTTCCAATCTTCTCTGTTAGGTATGATAACGGAAAAGGGTTTTCTTAAGTCATATTGTGGTTTCATATAATCCGTTGAGGGCAACCCATTTTAATTAAAGAAGTTCAGTATGACTGCATGTCCAAAATTCTGTGGTGTCCATTGGCTGTTTTCTCTGAGTTCTATGGGTTGAAGGTGTAAAATGGCTTCCAAACCGGCTTGTGGTGTGGATTTTATTGCACCTGCTGCTCCCAAGCAAGCGAGCCTTTGAACCTTTGCTAAAGAATTAAGGGGAGTTTTCTTATTAACTGCATCCCACCAAACAGTTGACCCATGGGTAAGAATAGGCCTGACATTCGCTGTGTACATCCTGTGTACAATATTCGGTTTCATGCCCCATTTCTTACCAAAGGTTTTCTTGCAAGCATAGAATGCATTGAGTCCTTTCTTCATTCTCTCTGTCATATTCCGTCTCCAATTTAATTTGGAATCGAATATGACGCCCAGAAACTTGGCTTCCGAGGAGAGTTTGAGGGCACTACCTTTAAGTTTTGGTGGTTTCCAAATAGGTAGTTTGTATTTCCTTGTGAACAGGACCAATTCTGTCTTACGGCGGTTTATCGTAAAACCGTTGTCCTCTGCCCATCTTGATATGTCTGTTAAAGCAGAGCTTATGGCGTCACTAACTGTAGGAACTTTCCTTTTGTCAGTAAGACTATGTCGTCTGCGTATGCTACCGTTTTAATGCCTTTGTTGATGAGAGATTTGAGAATTCTGTTTAGAAAGATGTTCCAAAGCAGGGGTGACAATACTCCCCCCTGTGGTGTACATCCGTGAACGAACTGTTCTCTTAATGGAAAAATCCCCTAAACTGGCATTGATGACCCTGCTTTTTAGCTTTGTCTGTATCCAGTTTGTCAAAAATATCTCATTTCCAAATTCCCCTAAAGAGGAAGTGATGGAAGTGATAGATGCATGGCACACTTTTTCAGAACGATGGCTGGAATGCCGTCAGGAGCTGGGTTCAAGTCGGCCTCAAGCCCGTTGATACTGGCGGCAATTAGTTCGGGATCAGGGTCGAGAGACGTAAACGACTTTTGAGTGCATTTGTCCAAGAATGAAAAGTAGTTAAGTGTGCAAAGAGGTTGGCGATAACCTTAGGATCAGACGAAGAGGTATTCTCAAGTTTTAGGGTAGAGGGGTAACCATTGGATTTCTTCTTGGAATTAATAAAGTTATAAAAACGCTTGGGGTCGGATATGAGGCTAGTTTCCATCCGTTGGAGGTACTCATGGTAGAGGATATCACAACGTTCAGAAAAAGAGGTATAAGCAGATAGGTAGGAAGAATAGTCAGAGTCGGTCTGGGATA
Organism: Leptarthrus brevirostris; assembly: GCA_964036015.1. Taxonomy (NCBI): domain Eukaryota; kingdom Metazoa; phylum Arthropoda; class Insecta; order Diptera; family Asilidae; genus Leptarthrus; species Leptarthrus brevirostris. The sequence goes on from OZ038373.1 coordinate 100,311,219, forward strand.
GAAGAAAAGTTTACCAACGTTTATTTCTCCTGTTGCGGAAAAAGCGTAATTCTTTGTCGTACCATACGGGGGATGAGGAGTAGTTTTTACGAGGAAAAAGGGCGATAGATTGTGTAAGACAAGCGTGTATTTCTGAATAGAACGCCTCTAAAGCAACGTCAACTGGAAGATGTTGAGGGATAGTGGCAATGTTAGAGTTGAGGAGCAAGTGATTTAATTTGTCAAAGTCGCCTTTACGAAAATTGAAGGAAAGAGAAGACTCGGAGAGCTTGAAAGTGCATGAGGGTGTTTGTAGGAGAAAACAAGAAGCAGGGGAGGATGGTGACGATCGAGAGAGGAAAGAAAGATTAAGTCTAATTGTCTGTCCAGAAAGTTCCTGACTCCACTTACTTGAAAGAGACCAGAAACGGAGAGCTGATCGGTAAAAAAGGATTCTTTGGCCGAAGATGCGTTAAGGGGGACAAAGTGAGAACAGTCCTCAGACAATGACCATTGAATACGGGGGAGGTTAAAGTCACCCAATAAAATAAATTCATCGGAGGCGTTAGCGTTCTCAAGCAGGGTGTCGATCGCTTCAATTATGGGCTCGAAGGCATCTAGAGGTTGAGAGGGATGAATATAACAACAAATAATGTACAGAAGACACTTATTTAGTGCTAATTTGATACATACAAATTCTGATATTGTAGAGGTCTTAAGCAGGGTGGCGTCATAACGGCTGTGAGCAGCTATGAGAACCCCGCGACCTGGTGGATCATTGGTGCCTGTACAACCGTCAACACGGAAAATGGTGTAGTTTGGAGGGAATAGTTCGTCGTCGAGAATTCCTGGTGTTAGATTGGTTTCAGTTAAGGCAAAGATATTGTGCGGGAATTTGTGAGAGTTAAGAAAAATATTGGATGTTTTTGTGCGAAGTCCTCTTACGTTCTGGTAATAGACTGACAAGCTGCTGGGGAGAGGTACTTGATCGGAGACCGCAGGTGCATTAGGAATAGGGTCCTTCCCACTGCTGTTGAAGATTTGGTGATTTTTCTTTTCGTCATCGCGGTTTTAATAGCCAGACGAGGTCTCCTTCCCTGAATCCGCTAGAATTAGCTCTGATGTCGTATTGTGTTTTCATTCTATCGCTGGATGTCTTGAGGTTCTTTCTTGCCAGTTGATGGATTTCTACGAGACGCTTCCGAAGTATGGTTATGTACTCTTCAGTGTTTTCAGTATCTTTTTCGAGTGTTTCGAACATCAAATCACTGGGCAGTCGAATCTGTCTTCCAAACACAATTTTAGAGGATGTCTGCCCTGTAGAGTTATGGATAGCTGTTCGATAAGCTAGTAGAAATATTGGAATGTAGTTATCCCAATCCCGTTTATGCTCATCTACTACTTTTCTGAGATGCTCGACCACTGTTCTATTAAATCGCTCAATTATCCCGTCAGATTGTGGATGAACTGGTGTTGTCCGCGTCTTTCTTATTCCCAGAATCTCGCATATCTGCTGGAATACTTGAGATTAAAAGTTTCGTCATTGATCGGAATGAAGCTCATTGGGGACGCCAAATCTGCATATCCAGTTTGTTACTAACTCCTCTGCTACTATCTTTGCTTCTTTACTGAAATAATCCATTACCACTAAAATGTACCGGTTGCCCCGATCTGATTCTCGGAATGGTCCCGCAAAGTCAATCGCGATTCTCTCAGAAGGTGCTCCAACGTTGTATTGCTGCAGCGCTCCTCTTGTTTTGATGTAAGGTTCTTTGCTACGGGGACAAACAGTACATTTTCGACACCAGTCCTCCACATCCTCCGCATATGTAACCATTAGAATCGTTCTCTTAATTTCTCCAAAGTCTTATTGACGCCAAGGTGTCCTCCCGAAGCACCGTTATGAAATTCTTCCAGCAAATCCGTCACCGTGTCCCTGGAACTAATACCTGCATCCGCAATGATGACTCGTCGGGTGTTTCCCATTTGCGTTTCAATATTCCATCTACAACACATAGTGAATTCCATTGCGCCCAGTAGCTCTTCAATGTTGCACTTCTGTATGAAATATCTTTCCATTGGGGCCTTTCGTCGATCTCTTTCCACGTCAAAATTGGAGAAATATTCTCGTCTTCTCGTTGAGCTGCTTGATATTCTTCCTTGTTCCATCCTGTCAAGGGTACGACAGTTGTTCTTTTCACAATCACATGGTCGGTTTTCTCTTACAGACAGAAAAAGTATTTACAATCTGGCTTACATGGTCGTCGTGAAAGTGCATCTGCATTTCCATGGGATCTACCCTTCCTATGGATAATTTTGAAGTCATAGGATTGGAGTCTTTCTTGCCATCTTGCCACCTGACCTTCAGGGTTTTTAAATTGCATCAACCACTTTAGAGTTGCATTATCAATCTGGTGTGGGAATGCCAAAGGAGCCTAGACGCACTGTGTAGAACTAATCAAGTAAGCTTGATCTGGATACCGGGACATCAGGGCTACACAGGAAATGAGAAAGCAGACGAACTTGCTAGGAAGGGGTCTAACACCCCTTTTATATGGCCGGAGCCGGTCTGTGGAATACCTCTCTGCACGGCCAAAAGGCTAATAGCAAACCGCGCAAATGAGGGACATAGGCTGTATTGGAACAGTATTGATAGGCACGCTCACTCAAGAAGCCTTATGCCCTCACCGTCGCCGGGTAGATCCAGGGAGCTCCTCAAGCTGAGCAGGTCGGCTGTTAGAACCCTGGCAGGCCTACTTACCGGCCACTGTCAGCTAAGGAAGCACCTGGTGAGGATAGGCAGAGCCATCGACCCCACCTGCAGACTCTGTCTGGAGGAGGATGAGACCCCATTACATGTGAATGCCCTGCAGTAGCCAGGAGCAGATTTAGCCTATTCGGGAAACCAACCCTGGTACCGAGCGGGCTGAAGGACTGCCAACTGCGGGAGCTGTTGAACTTCTTCGGAGGGACCGGCTTACTATAAGGAGTTGAGAGGGTTAGCACAATAGGCCCTAGTGGCCGCGGCGCTTGAGAACCTCGCACCTCCAAATTTAATCAATCAATCAATCAATCAGTTCGTTGATTCGTTGCATCAACAATAGCCAGCAGTTCTCTAGGCTTCTACTCAGCCCTAGCTTAATTCTAGAAAGTTCAACAACTTAGTTCTAGCAATTTCCGTTATTAATTTTTACCACACTAAGTCACCACAGGTTCGAGTCGGTCTTGATTTCATACGGCATCTGACGTTTTCCTGGTTTCCGAAATTCGGGACATGCGCATTGCACAACTTAATTTCGTTTTCATCACGTTGCCTTTGCCAGCCTACAGTGCATGTTACAATACTTTGACGAATGCGTCCAGTGTTATGGTTGGTGTCACATTTTTGATGTCTTCATCAAAACTACTATTTACATTCTCTGTTAATCCGCTTTCATAAGGATTTAGAAAAGGGCTTGCGTGCTGAAACGGTTCGCAATGAGATGGTATCCCAAGCGTTCGAAACCTTAGCAATTGTGTCCAGTTAATTCGCATTATAGTCGTTTCTTAATTATTAATTGTGGATAATTTCCATGACAAGTTTTTGCGTCCTAATGATTCGCTGGTCTAAAGGTTGCAAAACTGATGTAGTATTTGGTGAAAATACAAATTTTATATTGGATAAATTGGTAACGTCCGGATATGCAGGACAGTTATCTACTAATAGGATAATTTTTCTGTTACTCCTTTTTAAATCAAAATTAAATTAAATTAAATTAAATTATATCCGTCTCGTATTCGTGGTCAAACATTTTTCAATCATTATGGGAATATTTTCTGATCGCCGCAAGTTAAACCATATCACCATAGTGAGATGGCCTTACTTTTTTATTTTTTTTCTCTCTTAATTTTATCACGATTTTTCCACCTTTTAATCTCCAGATTATTGCTGAAAGTTTTCCTTTTTGATGAAGTTTAGGACATTACTGCAATATAAGTTCATAATCCATCATATTTAACAGAAGGTCTCTAAAGAAATGGAAATCACTTGTTCAAATTCATAAATCAAAAGATAAAGTTGAATTTCAATGCACTAAACGCAGTATGTTTATACCTTGAAAGAATAAGAAAATTCAGTTATGAAAAAAAGCGGGAATTGGTACGAATCAAAGTCTCACAAGCTCCCAGTGGGAAGCCAGACTAGTTATCTATAGAAGTAAAGAAAGCATTACTTCCTAAAAAGTGATTACTAGTTCTACTTTGGGTGATTTTCTATAGCGTCAACTCACTCATTGGAGGGAATCAATTAATTCTAATACTTTGGAACTGGAGATATAAGTAGTTTCCTTTAACATAATTAGAAAGTGGTTCTCTGATTTATACGTGCAGACTAATTGTTACCTATTATGTTACTAAGAAACTAGTTGCATAAGTAGTTCCTACAGGGTAGGCAGTAGTTACGTTATTCACTGGTTGGATCTATTCCGACAGAGACTCAAACGCCAGTTCCTGATTGTCCTACTGGGCTACTGAATTGCAAGTCAACTGTGCAATGTATGTGTATCTAACATGTCATATTTATAATCAAAATTCTATGAATGTAAAACCATATGCGTTTCAAATTCTTATAATATTTTAAGTATGCACAGTGGGAAAGCACAACACAAAACACCATGATTTTTACTTAATCTTCTTATCAAATATTTTCGTCGTTATAGCCGGCTTCGTTGTAATATCCCACGCTGTAATAACCGCACCAAACGGAAATACATAAGGGTGTTTAGCATACGGTGTGCTAAAATATGAAATAACTGGGGTTATGAATCTCACCTAGACAAAAAAAATTATGCAGGGGGGGGGGGGGGGGGGGTGATTCATAAATTTTCCATTTTCATGGAATAGAATGCCCAACTTATTACCTTTCCAAAAAGATACAACAGAGGTGATGTTCATTTCAACATATCGTAGTCCAAACACTACTGGATGGAGATTCCGAGAGAAGATTAACATTTTGCATTTGGCTTCTGGAATGCTACATTGAGAACGGGGCGTTTCTGGACCGAATTCTGTGGACGAATGAATTACCATTCACCGGGAATGGTATCTCAAACTTCTACAACCACTATACCTTGTCGGATACTAACTCACATAGGAAAAGCCGACCTCCTTCTAGCCTAAATTCTGAGCTAATATTTGGGCTGGTATAATCCGCAACAATTTAATAGGACCATTAATTTTGCCACAAGTGCTTAAAAGCCAAACGGACGTTTTGTGAAATACACTAATAAATATACTAGAGCACAATTTTTTTTTACCAATACAATGGAGCCCCAGTGCATACTGCCAACATTGTGAGGCACTAAAGAGAACTTTTAAAGTACTGATTTGTTTTGTGAAATATGGAGCCGGGTAGTACGCGTCGCCATCTCACCTCCAGCGAAATGCTTTTAGTTGTAGGAATGCTACAAGGTGGTAGAACATAAGTTGACGTAGCAAGAGCTTTTAATGTTAATGGATACGTAATTTGCCGATTTTGGCAGCGACAGTGTGAATCAGGAAGCTCACGAGAACAATAGACTCATAGGTCCAGGTCCGGGATCCGACACTGACGGCTACCCAATTGGTTGCAAGCCTCGCCACAACACAGCGTCACGGTTCGCGGTCAAACAATCAGGAATTGATTGCATGAGTCCGGCCTTCATTCTTGTCGGCCCTTAAGATGTCCAGCCCTTTGATGTGGTAATCGGTGGTGGTGAGCTACATCAAAATTGGGATATAGAACAATGGTCCAACGTTTTGTTCACCGATGAATCTCAATTTGGATTTCACTCAGATTCCAGACGTATGCGAGTATGGAGAAGATCTGGAAATGCAGAAAGGCTCAGATCAGTTCAGGAAGTCCACAACTACCGAGGAGATACTGTGATGGTATGGGCCGAGAAATGATTGGTGGGCGAACATATCTCGTTTTCCCTGAAGACAACTTAAATGCAGTGGCCTCTCAATTAAATCAACGGTGGTTCCACTCAAATGAAATCAACGTTTTACTGTGCCCTGCTCAGTCTCCGGATTTTAATCCCATTAAACATGCATAGGATAGACTTGAAAAGAGCATTGAATAAGATTTGTCATTAGTGGCATCCAGAAGCAACCTATGTGATTTGCTTCAAGAGCATTAGAGACTAATATCACATGATTTCCTGAATAACCTAATTCTTTTAATGCCAAGGAGGTACCGTGCTGCTTTATCTATAAGAGGAGGCAACACCTCTTACTAATTTAAGGCTGAATAATGTCCCAAAACTCCATTGTTTATAGAGTTAACAATTAAATATAGAAGTATATTTAGGTATATTTCCAGCCTAGCTTGCAGCGTGAGTCGAGTCTAGATAATAAAATCATGTATGAGACGTGCTAATATTAGAGTTTTGACTTATTTTATACTTTTCTTTGTTGTTTGTTGTTGTTTGATTTGCACCGACTTCAAAATGTCGTAATAGATATAAAATTAAAAATTATTTTATGCTTTTTAGCGCTTTTTGTGAAGTGGTTCAACTTTTTTTTTAAAAACTATTTTATACTCTATTAAATGACCAAATAGATTTTACGAATAGAAGTCTCTTGTTTAATCCAGATTTAACATATCCCTTGTATGGATATGTTTGTGTCACGTTTTTCTCACTTTGTGTTTATTTGTTTACATATTTATGGTCAGTGTAAGCCATGATGATGTCTTTGCAATGCGAGACGCGTAGGCTCGATTTTAAACGCTGGTCCTTTTGTTGGACCTATTCTAGAATACGCTAGTCCTGTTTTGTCCCCCTTTAATGCGGTCCATGTTAACCGTATCGAGGCCGTCCAGCGTAGATTTTTAAGATTTGCTCTTAAGGATCTTCCCTGGAATAATCCTCATATTCTGCCTCCATATTAAGACAGACTCAGACTTTTCTCAGTAGATCCTCCTGTAGACAGGCGTAACACGTCTAAAATTATTCTTGCTTTCGTAGGAAATATAGTATGAATAAATCGTTGACATCAATCTCGCGTCTCTTTATCGACAAGTTTGATTATATTGACTTTTATCTCTCGAGGAATCGGATAAAGGATCAGCTTAATTTAGGTTACTTGTTCTCTTTTACATCGACTGTTTCATATTTAACCAACTTCCCAAAAACAAAGAGGTTCAATGTTCGACGCGTATTTTTTTTTATATTTATTTTTTTTTATGTCTGACCGAACATAACTTCGTACCGCGTCGACAGATTTTCATGATTCTTTTTTTGTTGGGTAGAGTATGTTCACCGATTGGTACCATGTCAAAAAAATTTTGGTAGGGTGGGGGTGAAACCTAACTTTGTAACACGTGGACCGATTTGCATGGTTCTTTTTTTGTTGTACAGAGTATGATCCCCCATTGCTAATAGGAGAAAAAAAATTGGTCTAGGGTGGCGGGATAGGTAGTCTAACTTCATAACACGTGGACCGATTTGGATAATTCTTTTTCTGTTGAAAAATTAAAAATTGATACTGCTTTGTAACCCTTAGTCATAGCACACAGAGTACCGGAGGAGAAGTTATAGAACTCTTTCCCTTAATGTTCTCAGATTCAAAAGTAGCATCTAAAATGCAAATTCAGAGGACTAAAACCGCATACACTATTAATTTTGGTCTTGTCCCATATTTCTTTTGTGAACTTCAGGATGTCTATTCTAACTGTAATCACATTGTAGTTGGTTTTGATAAATCACTTAACAAGGTAGGCCAAAAAGAATAAATGGAAGTTTTCGTACGTTTCAGGAATTCCAAAAACATTCTGTACTAGATATTATGGATCATCATTTCTGGATCATGCGACTGCAGCTGATTTGAGATCTTTCTTTGAAGCATCAAAAGGTCTTGATATCATAAAACTGCTACAAATTTTAATGGAAATAAAATGCAAGCAAATGGACCACTCCTTCTCAATTTGAGAAGATGTAATCTACATACAGTCATTAACTGATATGAAAAAGCGATGAAAAACACTAATAGGGATGTTTTGAATTTTTTGAGACCACTTTAATAGCAAACTGAAAAACTGCCCTTAAAAAAAAATAAGCCTTATATTGAGATAAAGGTGCGGACTAATAGATCTTAATGCCAGCCCGTGGAGAAAAGAAGGCTCTTCTATGTCCTCTTTGTGTAATATGTCTGAAGATGAAGACTTGCTGCACTTTCTTGGCACTTGTCCTATCTTATCGGAGTTTCGGATGATTTCGTGGGGGAAGAAGGTATTAACAGAAAACCAAATAATTGATATGCTGAATGGTCTTAAACATTATAAGGACTTGTTTGATTTTATTACGAAAGCCTGGAAATATAGAAAGTTCCTAATAACTGAGCATAATTGCTAATCCTCTTTGCACTGAACTTGTTTATTCTATTTAAGATAATTTATGTTACCTTATTTCTTTATATATAGATATATATTTTTTTATTTTTTATTTGTTTTTTTATTTTCTTTATATTTTGTGTTCTAATTCATAATTTATTTTACGATATAGGTTAAAAATTGAAATAGCGCAAATATATACAATATTTTAGTTTAGAAAGCAACAGGACTAATGATCTATAGCTAATTTGAATTTTACCAACCACGACAGACGGCTTCGGAGGCCATTGTCGTTTTTATAGTTTTTATTTAATAATTATCCTTTCCTGAATGTTAGTTTTTGTAATTTAAAATTATATTACATTAGAAAAGTACTGAGCAATGAATTAGGAGTAGAAAGGACTGTACTGTATTACTACTGAATTAGGAAATAAACTGTTATTATTATTATTAATAATACGATGAGTAGCATGACATCATTCTAAACTCAATATGGCAGACGCTTTAAGATGGCGGATTACCTTTTTCCTTACAACCCCATTGACATGAGCAAAGATTACTTACTACTAGATAACCGGCTCTCTAAAATACCCAGCTAGTATTGAAAAAGTAACACTGGCACTACAGTAAAACGAAATATATCCAGATTTTAAAGTCATAAGAATATGTACATGCAAATAAAGAGTACAGGTAGTGTGCAGTCATTTACTCCTGTCAAAATTATTTGAGAGAATCACTTATTCCTGTCAAAATTCTGTTCTCATCCGGAGAGAATCACACACTCCTGTCAAAAAAGTACAGACAAATCTTGTCCATAACTTAGAATCATGTCCAGCAAAAACTAAAAAATAAAATTAATAGTAAAAAAACAACCTTTTATTTAAATGCTTAATTAAACCCAAAAATTTACTGCATTATACAATTTATATGACAAAAACTTGTCGTGAGATTTTTCTGTGTAAATAAATAAGAATAAAATATGTTACTTTATCTCGACACAAGTAATTCTAAGAAAAAATTTATGTATTCCATAAAATAAATTTACCTAGGTGAATTTGGCGACAAGCTTTCATATCATATAAATTGTAAATTGTTGGGTTTTATTTAGTTTAAAGCTTGTTTTCTTCTTTTTATAGCATTTAAATAAAAGCTTATTTTTAAAAATGTTTTTTTACTATTAATTTTATTTTACCAAACTTAAAAATTGAGCAATTCTTGAATAATTGATAATTTCTAATCACTGATAAGAAGTTCCCTTAAAGAAGTTATAAATAATTATAATCATAAGTTAATTACTTTTTGATCAGGGATATAAATCTATATAGCTCTCGTTTTCTATAAATCAAAAGTGTTTTTCTATGAATCCAAAATGCATCCAAATATCTGACCTATTACGTGATTTACACAATATAAAAGCATAAACAACTTTTTTTAAATACTTTATATATTTTCACGATACAGCGTGCATTCACTGAAAAACTTCAAATATTATCTGGAAAAGTCAGGGAAATTTGGTTTGAAAAAAAGTGACCACCGCGAACCAAAAATAAATCATAATTATTAAGACTTTTATGTTTTTAATATCATTCGTCTTTCGGCTTCGTTTCTCTTCTACTCGAGTGATAATGAAGCTGAAACACATGTTTACGTTAATTAGGCATGCAGTACTATACATTGCCTCTGATTTCATTTCTGTTGATGTTACGCCCAGAGGTCATAGAAAAATCTCCATCATCCTTTATACTTTAAAATAAAAAATAAAGGGTACCTGAATTAAAGCTCTCAAGTCTGTTTTATTGTCTATGGAATATCATTAAAAAACAGGTTGAAACCCCATTTCCCATGCAGCACAGTATTAAGGAATGTCGAGTCCCTGGAGTAATATTTTATTTAAAATCATACAATGTGTAAATTAAAATATTCTCGATTTTTAACCTGAACTCGAATATTAAAACGTCAATAACTCAAAGTTTGGACTAAGTTATATTTCACAGAACGACAAAGATATGTACTGTACCATAACAAATTTGTCATCATGAAACGAAAGTAAAAAAGAATACTAATAATTAATTTTTATGAAAGCCTGCAAGATAAAATCTGCATAAATACCTACATATATTTTGTATTGTATTGATTACATATTAAAAAATGAGCATTTGGAGGCATTTCCTTGTAAATTATGTAATCGTTGCATTTCCAATGCAAACAGAAAATTAATATTAAAGTTAAGGGGACTACCTTCCAAATACATTTGGCAAACAATAACTATTATAGCTTCGTTATACTCACAATAAATTCCATTTCTATCCGTAACGGTCGATTAAAAGTTTTACATATTGCCGCCATTCCATCCGCAATTATACATTATGCCATCTATTGTTCGCGCCACAAACTATTGATAGCACTTTTTTACCAGAAATGTCAAAGTTTTCTTGGTATTTGTGGAGTTTTCTACGTAAAATCGAATTTTGTGCCAAAAGATAATTTTTTCACAATTGGGCGAAGTGGTTTTACGAAATTTACATCAATTTGTTTACATCAATAGCGCGCAAGATTGTGGGCCCCCAGGGCACGAAGCAAAAAAAAGCGCCGACCTTTTTCTACCTTTGCAATCGGCTGGTGGACGACGACGGGAGATCCCGATCATGGAAGAAGCAAACCAATCAGATCTCGCATTGACGGACATTGCCGAAGCCGAGCAATTGACTGCAGGCGAAGTGGAGCAGGAACACGACAATGGCGATCAGGTAAGCAAAACATAACAAAAGTGAAAGGTGTTTGCAATATTCCATCGTGAAATGTGATACCTGTAATGGGTGAAGGGCTTGCACGCAAAATGTCATCACCAAGTTAGTTGGAGCATAACCTAGAAATCCCGATAATTTCAAGTGTATCACCTCGGACTTTGGATTTTCTTCCGAAGATTTTGTGTTCTGTGTTTGTGTCCGAGCCGTTTGACAGCTAGTTTTGTTATCGCTTCGGTTTGTTTACGCTTCCCCTACCAAATTTCGTATTAGGAAATTTGTTCATGTGACCCAAACTGTGAACTATGTACATCTAAAACACTGGAATTTCTGGGACTGTGCCACACTGCTGTTTAGAGTTGTTTATAGGTAAATTGATGTGCAAACTTTCTCTTAAGGTTTTGCATCAAGGAGACTGGAAGTATTATCAAGGTGCATGTCTCATTGCTTGACTAGGCACGCATCCATAACAAAAGTGTTGCCAGAAGTTTTACACAACAACTTTACGTGCTATGAGACTAAAAAGCAATAATAATTTCATAATTTCAGACACAGGCAAGAACTGACGGAGGAAACACTGTGGTTTCGGTACCAGTATCACTTCCCGTGGGATCCCTGATAGCAGGTGCAGCATTTAATGTGATTACTCCTGACCAATTGCCACACTTTAAGCAAATGCTGTGTGTAGACAACAATGGATTTATTTCTGGTAGTGCCGTTGTAGGAGACGTTAGTGCAGATATAAAGGCAACTCATATTGTGATACAACAACCAACTACGCAACCTGATAATCTTGGCAATAATGGTCAGGATGGCGCTGTGAGCGAGAACTCTTCGCAGGTCTCGCAGTCTAGTATAAATTGGGCAGATACGGCTAATTTAGAAGTTTTTCGGGTCAGATGTAAAACTACAACAGCAGAACTTTTTAAAAGTAAATTAGGCTCAGGAGGACGAGGGAGATGCATAAAGTACAAAGAACAATGGTTCACTCCAAGTGAATTTGAACACTTATGCGGTCGAGGGTCTAGCAAAGATTGGAAACGTTCCATTAGATATGGTGGAAGAAGTTTGCAGGCACTTATTGATGAAGGAATTTTAACTCCACATGCCACCCGGTGTACTTGTAATGCTTGCTGTGACGATGATTCCTGTAAGAATTTTTAACATTACTGCAAACATGTAATCCACGTATTCTTTTCTATTTCAGCTGCGTCAGGTTCAGTACAATTTTTCACACCATACAAACGAAGAAGACGAAATCAAGTTGACCAAGAATTGGACTCAGCGAAAAAGAAACGAATTGGAACCCCTGTAAAATCAGAAGAAGTTATTATTCCAGACAATTTAGTTTCTAAGGATGACGCTTGGCAAACCTTAAGTGATGGAATTGATGGTGCTTCGGAGTATTTGGACCAATCTTCACAAACATGTAAGTTCCGTTAAGCACCATATTCCGTAATTCGATTCGAAAAAGGAAAAACAATGGATTTTGAATTTTAAAGTTTTAATCAAAATATCCAACCTACTACTAGACTAGAAAATGTTAAAACTTAATTTACCTTTCGAATGGGATTACAGTATAGGATCCGCATTAACATGCAAATTTGTTTTATAAAGATTTCTTTTTTTCTGTAGCTGATAGCAATTTACCTTTTAAACGCTTAGAAGCTGTTTATTCAACGATGGTTAAAGCAACGAATGACTTCAAGCGATTATTTTTAGAAATTAAGGACATTTACAGTAGAAAAGTGGAACAGCTACAGCGGGAGCGAGATGCTGCGTTAATAGCTGCCCGGGTCCATGCAGAAGTAGATGATCCTAATATAGCAGGTCAGATGTCGAACGACTTAATTGCTACAAAAAAGGTAATTTTATTGCTATGTAGCTTAGTTAAAACTTTGGTATAATCGATAAGTCCATGTAAATTCTGTTTTAGTTCTTCAGTTATAATCGCCTATTTTCCATTTACCAAAAAACAATTGGAGTGATAAATTTATAAAGTGCTGTCGTGAAAAGAGTGCTCGAAATTGACGTTTAATTGTAACTGTATTAGTATGGCATCACGAAGTAATGAAAAATTCCTCAACAAGATGAAATATTATTAGCTTATTGCTACTCCCCTATTTTCAACAATTAGACACATTCAGTTTGGCATCGAATCTACATATGGCTTCATTTCGTCCGGAATTTCAGGCACTTTTGATGGCAGGTTTAAGTTCTTGAACACTGCTGCACTGCCTATTGTTAGCTTAATATTGCCCTAGATATTTTCTAAGGGATTGACAATCCCGGAATACAATATAGTGGAGTCTTAAAGTTACAAAATTCCGCAGTGTCAAATCCTGAAACAAAAAATCCCGAAACACAAAATCCCGGAATACAAACTCCCGAATACAAACTCCCAAAAAGACAGAGCCAGGTTGCGTAAAAATTAAAATCTCAAAAAAAGTAAATATTATCTTTAATTATGTACGTATCATGATTAGAACGGCACTTTAATAATAGTAAAAAATTTATCTAACTTTATTACATAATATTTTCGAGAAAAGAAGTCCAAATTTCCACAGTTTAGAAAAAATTTAATTTAAAAAACGAAAGGTATTTATTACATTAGATGACTATTAAGTTTTAAGATGACTAATTAAGTTTTAATAAACATTATATTATGTAAAATGCTGGGCTGATTACGAATCTGAAAAATATTCGCGGCGGTCTCTTTGAAGTTTGCGAAAAAAATAACTCATTTTAGAAGTTATTGTATTATGGCTCGGAAAATGTTTTTTAATGCCCGAAGCATAGAATAGATACTAAATAGAAGAACAGCTCCCTAAATTTCCCTGGTTAAACGTGAACGAAATAGTCTGGCAATCGGTCTGTCCACATTGCGTCTGTTTACTTTTGTACTTGAAGAAATTTGACAATCGAGTGATTTCCCCTTTTGCCCAAATTTTACACACGCTTATGAGTGTGGACAAAATTTCGGCAGAATTGCTCTTCTTCCAAAAATGAGTTATTTTTTTTTTTGAACATTTCAAATGCGAATATCTCGCGACTCGTTTTACATAATATAATAGCAAGACCAAAATAGAAAAAAAACACTGCAAATTCTTTACAAAGACAAATATTTTGGCGTCATTATAGACAGCAAGCTAAAATGGGACAAACAGATAACAAACGTATGCAAAAAGATAAGGAAAACTATACACAAAATCTTATTAATAAGAAACAGTTTAAAGCTTAGATATATTAGAATGGTTTATTTCGCAATAGTGCAGTCGGTGATGCAGTACGGACTAAATAGCTTGGATTTGGCATATACTAACTAACACATTGAAGCCATTATATAATTTAAAAAGTAAAATTCTTAATATATGCTTAAGGGGGTCTTACTATGTAATACTTCATTTCCGAGCGCTATATTCAAAAATTGATTACTAGAAAACTACAAATGATTTCGGGAAGCAGTTTTTTGTAATGTTATCATTCATTATTGAACTTTACATAGTCTTTCTGGTTTTACATAAAAATGCCGTATGTGACCGCTAGACGTCCTTCACTGCGTCCTCGTCAAAACTGTCCAGGCCGCACGGGGTGAACGATTTTGACCGATCAGATGATCTGAAACCAAAAAACCTTTAAAATTTATTTTTCTCATCCCCTTGGCTATGGATAGACACGAGCTTTTTCAAAAATTCACAAAATTCTTATAGTAATAGAATTTTGAAAAAAAATTTTTTTTGGCACTTTTTTTTCTGCTATTCAAGGCTGTTAAAAATTTTTGGACAAGAATTTCAAAAAAAGCTCGTGTCTATCTGTTGCGACATGTTTTCTGATAATAAAAATGTTTAGTATGACAAGATCGGTCAGGTAGTTTTTTTTGAAAACGTTCACCCCACCTCTAAAGAGACGTCTTTCGGAAAAACACGTTTAAAGATTGACAAGATTGAGCAGAAACGCGAAAAACGACCGCGCATGACCGTGAAAAATGCTCTGTCACTCCCAAATGAGCCCGTCCACAGTTAAATCCTTTTACCAGCGTATTTCTAACACTATTTAGATGAAAAAATGTAAATTCAAAATTCTTTAAATGTTATGTTATAGGGGGTGTCCCCGGTTGTGCAGCAGGTTTTGCCCATAAATTGTCATCTCATAGATCACAAGATAGCGGTTTTTTTTTATACGATGTGGCCAAATCCTAGGGGACAACCCTTTGATGCGTTAAGCATGGTTTTGGCCGGGAGGAATCAGGGTAAGGGAAGTGAGGAAACTTGAGTCTTGTTTTTGCATTGCTGCGAGCTAGATAACAGCCCAGAGACGGAGTGGATTATTTTAATTTCTTAATAAAAGCTCACGGGGTCATCTGGTCTCGAACCCGGGTCCCACGGCATGTTGGTCTTGCCGCTCAACGTATTGATCCCACTCCGTGTGCAGCATTTTAAAAAATCCAATATAAATTCAAAATCTAAGATCATTTAATTACTGTATTAGCCTTTAACAAGTTGGTATATGGAAATGAATGCAAAATTATATTTCACTTTTTCAATTTAAGCCCGAATCACAATGAATGCATGTGCGAAAGCTGGCACGAAGAGTTTTTGTTGGTTAGTCTGCGCGGCAATTTTCCCAAACAAATAGTGCAAAAACTGTCATCATCCGTTGACGACCCCTTTTTCGGCCACGAGTTTATTTGATCGTTTTGGTTGGTGGTGGTGGTGGAGCGCTTGTTTTCGATTTTAACTTTTTTGGTCGGTTTAAGATGGCATTAAGATCCATTTGTTTTGGTGCTGCAACCTTCTTGATGCTTGACATGATGAAATATTTTCTAAAAACACCAAAATACACCAACAAAATCAGTTATATGTTATTTAAAACAGTTAAATGTAACAATTATGGCGATATTTCATAATAATAATATCAAAAGAATTACTGTTTAGTGTGCTGCATAACCGGGTACACTACTGCTGCACAACCGGGCTTAACGCTATTTTGTGAGTCACTTCACAATTTCCTTTTAATCATTTATTTTACCGAAATTCTTTTTGTATGATAAAATACAGTTCCAAAACTAAATTTATACGTATTGTAATCACCTTTTTTGCTCGATTTACTTCTCAAAAAATCAATTTAAAAAAAAATGCAAACAAATTTTCAGATTTTTTTTCACAGTGTTCAGGAAAACTGTAGGTACCAATAGGTGTTATCGGTTCGATGTTTACTCAAACACAAGCTTACTGTTTATATCTCGTTTTCTATAAAACAATAGTGTTTTTCTATGATTCCGAAACGCATTCAAATATCTGATCGAGTCCTCTCGTTTTGGCCGGATTTTTAACTCTAGCTACGATTGTCACAATATTCAGCATACTTCGGAGACATTGATTCACAAAAGATTTGGATTCTGCTTGCCTTGTAAAATAACATCCAAATTATTCCGATCACATCAATAACAATTTATTGGAATCTAAGTCCGAAAGTATCAAATATTTTTCCCAAAATTGTGAAGGTCAAATGACTACGTCCAAAATGACATGTAAAATGGAACATGTGCAAATGGAACCAACCAAACAACTACAACAAAGTATTTATTCGTTCTTTCTTATGATCCCGTGAGCTGAAACGTTCAGGTAGTATTATGTATTATCTTCAATTGTGGTTCTGTGGTTGTTTTATTTGTTTAATTTGCACCGACTTCAAAATGTCGTAATACAGGGTGCGGCGCTTAAATCCGGACAAATTTCAATTTGAATTTCCCGCCACATAGTAATTCCGCCAGAGATCGCTATTGTCGTTCTTGAAAGCCATAGGCATATAGTTAATAGTCATACCCTAAAAATGGCCGGGATGTTTGGTACAAGTGCGGAGTACAACCGAAGAGCCGCGATTATCGAAAGTCTTCGCGCTGGCGTGGCGGAAAATTAAAATAAAATGTAGATATAAAATTATATTATGCTTTTTAGCGCTTTTTGTGAAGTCGGTTCAACTTTTTTTAAAGAAACTTTTATTTTTCACTTTTTAGTGTCTTCTACTCTGTACTACGAAAAAAGAACCATCCAAACCGGTCCACGCGTTTAAAAGTTAGGTTCAACCACCCCCCCTCTATCCCACTAAAATTTTTTTCTCGTGGTATCAATCAATTAAAATACTCTACAAAACAGAAAAAGAATCATCGAAATCGGTTCACGCGTTACGAAATTGGAATACCCCTCCCCCTCCCGCATCTCTACCATAGCACTAAATTATTCTCCTATTAGCTCTATAAAACAGCAAAAGAACCATCCAAATCGGTCCACGCCTTACAGAGTTAGATTTCACCCCCACCCCACCAACATTGTTTTTCTCGTGGTATCAACCAGGGAACATACTCTACCCAACCGAAAAAGAATTATCCAAATCGGTCCACGCGTTATGAAGTTAGACTACCCCTCCCCCATACTAGACCAAATTTTTTTTTCTCCTATTAGCAATGGGGGATCATATTCTGTACAGCAAAAAAAGAACGATAAAAAAAACTTATTTTTCACTTTTTAGTGTCTTCTACTCTAAACTACTAAAAAAGAACCATCCAAATCGGTCCACGCGTTACCAAGTTAGGTTTCACCCCCACACGGAAAGAAAGAGAGGACCAAGAAAAAGTTGACCCTGTAATTCATGCACTACATTTACGGAAAATCTGTTCTGCGAAAAACATGCACGCTTCTTGTGATGGTTTTCTTGGTACCATTCATGCAAATTATTGAAGTTATTTTTGCCATCCTTATTAAACTGAGCTTCATTCGTCTAGGATATTTTATTTTTCAAAAATAACGGATCAGCTTCGAGATTTATTAATATGTATTGATTGCATTCTTCGATGCACATGGTAGGGATGCCATCCATCATTGTTCCAGATTCGCTACACTTTGACGTTGGAAATATTTAGCATCAATCCAATACGTCTAGTGCTGTGAGTCGGATCTTTAAATATTCGCAGTACGCGTTCCTCCAGTTGTACGTACTATTTCGAAATAAAATAAGGATAAAAACTGAACTTAATAATTTTGTTTTTATAAATGTTTAAAGTAAAAGTTAAAATTAAGTGGTAAAACAAGTTAAATTATACTTACTAGTACGCTCTCGGGTAGGAAGTAGATTTTCAATTTGATCAAGGCGTTTATGAATGTTGGCGAACACTCGAGGATATCGGCGACGATATTTCCGGCATTTGCGTGCTTTACCGTTGTGATATTCGTAAATAAAGTGCTTATCGCTTAATTCTTGGGTGGTAAATAAACCTTCTCCAATATTTTGCAAATTTATTGTGAATTACTCTGTTTTATTGATTTACTACTTTTTTTTACTAATTACAAACAAAGTAATCCATTTTATAAATTCTCTAGGACCACTTTCGTGGGCCCGTATTTGGTATCTCGACTCGATTGATCGAATCGACAAAATGACTTTAGATAGAGACGATCGAGTTGACAAGAAAGAATTGCCATATAACGGCTTAATTTTGAATTAATTACTATATAAACAATTTGTAATCCGCCCAAACCTGAAAATTGACGCGGTTGCATTTCATAATCACGACAAATTCTTAAAATTTCTAACCTTTTTCCATTCATCTGTCGATGACAGTGGACAGCAACCTTGTCGATATCGTATTGCCAAATACAAATTTCTCAATATCGACTGTGATCGACATCGAGTCGAGATAACAAATACGGACCCTGCCCCACTTACCCCTCACAGGAAGCATTTGCCAACGACGGATTTTGATAATGCCCCTAATTCTTGGAAAACTGTAATTGCTATTATATTAATAGCATTAAAGAGAAGCGCAAATTACTATCTATTTGCGCTTCTCTTTAATGCTATTAAAACACCAGGTCAATAATACAAAATTCCGAAAAATCCAGGACGAAATTCCCAGTTTTGGGAAAAATGTTTCTAAATTTCGGATTTAATTTCCAATAATTTCTGATTGGTTCAACCCATAGGAATAATTTTGATGTTATTTCATAGGGTAGGGAACCTCTTCAAAAAATACCTGCGTTGTTCTAATAACAACATAGTGAACTTAGATGTGTTGCCATATCTAAATATTAAAAACCGATATATGTATCTAGGAAGGAACGCAAAATCGGACCCATGTAGTAATAGACTTTTTGGTTTATTTTTGAAATAGGCTAGAAGCTGGAAAAAAAAAATTTTAAATAAAATAAAAATATTGGTTTTTGCATTGTCACAAGTTTTCCGCTTCGTATTACTTTTGTAGTTTGCTTAATATAAACTAAATTAACGATTTTTAATAATTCTTAATAAGTAAGCAACAATTATTGGTATTACGCATTAAGTTTAGGCTTCGGTTGACCAATCTTCTTTATATATTATAGTTTAATAATTATTTCATAAACTAAAGAACATCTTAATTGCAATAAATTTTTTAATTTCAGTGTGCGAATTGCAATCGAGAAGCGTTAGCGGAATGTTCCTTGTGTCGAAGAACTCCTTACTGTTCTATTTTTTGCCAACGAAAAGACTGGGATGCACATCAAGTGGAGTGTACCAGAGATCCATCAGAAGCTGCACAACAAATTATGTTATTGGTTGATGATCAGTCGTAATAATAAACTTTATTGGTTCCAAAATGCAAAGTCATTTTATATATGTTTGTTCGCGATAATAGTGGATAGAATTAATACGAACGTCTTTCTATTGCTATTTTAGAAAGTTTCTACATATTAAATTAAAATCCATAGGAAAATTTACCGAATACATTAGAATAAAATGTTGATTATTTTCATTAAATTTTACACTTTTTAAGCGATTTATTTGTGTTTTTCTAAAAAAGATTTTGTTTATTAAAAATAAGAGTTTTTAAATGAATTTTTAAAATAAAGAAAAAGAGTATCTGAGATATATATTTTGTTTTAGAATTTTTCCTTTTTTTTAAATCTGTTAAAGAAATTGGTCGAAGAGACATTTTGCTTTAACGGAAAAGATAATGAGTGAAATAAAATAGTTATCAAAATAGCTGTGCTTTTTAATAAGCTATACAGATTTCCGCCATACAAACTGCTGCACCAGTTCTGTATCCCGTCCAAGGGAATTAATAAAATTTAACTTAAAAATAAGATGCCATTAACTTCATGTGAAGGATCTACATGCAGCAGTAAAGAAAAGAAATCAAATGTTTCAAACACAAAACGATTAGGTACGATTTTTACAAGGCACTAAAGTCTTTTTATACACAACACAGGTCTACAAAAAATGGTAATGATTGGACAGCTGGGCGTCATTCTCGAAGTAATTTACTGCAGAATCCGAATTCGAGTTCAGAATTGGGCTGTCACTTTTCTTGCGAAGTCGCGACCATTGTAAGTTAAGAAATATATCCCAATGTTAATGTGAATGCTTATGACGTTAAATGATGCAACTAGAGAAAAACGCCAAACAACTTTTGTGCATCGTGTACATAACCTCAAATATCTCAAAATCCTCACATGATGGTCCAATTCTAACCTTGGATTCGGATTCTACACAGCAAATTACTTCGGATATGACCCCCGGCTGCTCAGAAACAGAATTTTCTCTCCTCAGAGGGGAATCGCAGTTTATATTAGAAATGATGTGCAATTCTCCCATCTCCCTCAATTCTCTTCTACTAATCCAGAATTTAATTATGTCTCGATTAGATTTGAACTTGATCAGCACATCAATCCCTTCTGCTTCTTATACCGCAGCCCGAATATGTCTGACACTGACACTGTGTGCTCCTTCGATAAACTGTCTTCCGATATCGATAAGAATTTGGAAATATCCTCCTTTTCTGAAATCGTTCTTGCTGGTGATTTCAACGTCCACAACACACAGTGGCTCAGGCATTCTTCTACCACAAACCAGTCTGGAAGACACGTCGAGTTATTTAGTGAGTCCTTTAATTTACAACAACTGGTTGAGTATCCGAATCGTGTTCCTGATACTTTGGGGCACAACGCGCATCTTTTGGATCTATTTTCAACATCGCATCCAGACAAGTACTCGGTTTCGGTAACTACTCCCTTGGGCAATTCGGATCATTGTCTTATCACCGCCCAATTCTTCACCTCCTCTCTGACAACCACTAACTAAAATTCCACGAAAAGATTAGTGTGGCATTATAAAAATGCTGATTGGACGGGACTTAATAAATATCTCAGAGAGCTGGATTGGTCTGATTGCTTTTCTATGAGAGGCGTTAACAAAAGCACCGATTATATCTTGAACATCCTTTGGTTTGAAATGCATCGTTTTATTCCTCATAGCTCCAAAAACATCAAACCAACTAATTCCAATTGGCTCAATAATGACTGTTTCGCAGCCATTAAAAACAAGGAAGCAGTCTTCCAGGCATATAAATTTTGCCCTTTGGAAGAATTGAGACGTATCTATAGGGATGCGCGAAATATTTGCAATTCAATAATTAGTCGGGCAAAGTTCAATTTCGAACAGAGCGTTAGACAAAAGGTATTTTCTACTCAAAAGGGTAGTACGGGCTTCTGGTCTCTAGTAAAAACCGTAAAGAACAATTTCACCTGTTCGTCAACAACACCACTCATTTAAAATATAGAATGTTTTTACTGACTCATTGGACAAGGCCAATCTGTTTGCTGCTAAGTCGTGCCTGGAAAACTTGCTTGGAAACTTGCTCATGTTCAGCCGATACTTTAAAAAGGAGAGGCATCCGACCCCTCTAACTACAGACCAATTGCACTAACTTCGATCATATCTAAAGTTTTTGAATCGCTCATCAACTCTCAGTTGATGATATATCTAGAAAATAACCATCTTATCAACGATTGCCAGTACGGTTTCCGCGCTGGCCGCTCAACCGGAGACTTACTAACGGCTCTAACGGAGCGTTGGAATCATTAGGTGCTTTCGCGCGACCTGAGACAAGTGAGATAACTGAGAATTCTCAGTTGTCTAAGTTGAAATGTGCTTTCGCGACACAACATTTTGAGCCACAACAAATTTCAGTTCATTTTGAGCCACAACAAATTTCTATACACAAATTGAGCAACTAAGCAAGTGAGACTGTTGTTTCACGTCTCAGTTGTCTCAGTTAAGGAATATTAACTAGTATTGGTGAAATTTTTTAAAAGTGTTTGTATTTATTTATATTACATTAACAGAAAGTAATTTTATTTTCTAAATTTTAAATTGGAAAAGTTCGTTGCATTAACAGCTGTACAAGTTGACATTTCTTGAACTGAGATAACTGAGACGGTTGCTCAAAATTTCGTCTCAGTTGACCAACTGAGACGTATCGCGCGAAAGCACCTACCGTCTCCATAATTTTGGTGAGTCCGAAATCGTCGTTCTTGATATTTCAAAAGATTTTGATAGAGTCTGGCATGTTGGGTTTCTACAGAGATTTAAAAAATATTTCACCCTACCTGACTTAGCGCTGATCTGCAAGTCAGACATTAAGCCTAGACTTGCATATAATCCCCATATTTGGGCAGGGGCCGGACACACCCCATTGTCCGCGTTAGACAAAGTCCAGCGTAAAACTATTAAACTTATTGGCGATTCCTCAATCTCTGAGGGCCTTGACTCTCTGGAGCATCGACGGAATGTTGGTTGTCTCTCACTCTTCTATCGCTATTTCCATGGCCATTGTTCTAACGAAATTGCTAGTCTGATTCCTTGGAGACACATGACAACGCGCGATACAAGAGCTACAAGTTGCTCCCACCTCTATACTCTCCAGGTCAAATTTGGACGTACCGTCCAATTTCGGGAATCTTTTTTAAGCAGAACAACACGAATGTGGAACAGTTTACCATCTTCTGCTTTCCCTCGTCATATGATCCGAAACTTTCAAACGGGGCGTACATCGACACCTCCTTCACGCAAATTTCTAACCCACTTCCCTCATCCTTGATTCCTTTCCTGCCAAGGCTGTGCTTTAGCAGTTAATCTGAGGATTGGCAAGTCTGAAACAAAAAATTTAAAATTTCCAAGATGAATGTTTCTCACACAATAATTTACTACCGATATTGAAAAATCGGTGAAAAAAAGAAAGGGCACCACTCTTTTGAAACAAAGGTGTGAAAAATCGACCCTTTCTTCCCAAATTGTTTCACGCCAAAAATGTTCTTTTTATATTTTGGCCAAATTGTGGTAAAATATTGTGCAGGATATTCTAATTAACAAAACGCAGCAAGGTTTATTCAAATTGGTTTAGTAGATCCGGAGATTAACTGTCCGGCGTTTCAAAAAATGTAATTTTGAGAAAAAAGCGTTTAAATTTTTGTAACTGTTTGGTTATTGAATATTTTATAAAAAATAGATTTTAACTACTCACGATTGCTTAATTCGCTATTCCTGGACCATATAAAAGTAAGCCGTCATCAACACATGAGAAAGCGCGCGCCTAAAGTTGTTATATCTCGATATAACGTTCGAATTTCCCCAAAATATTTTAGGAGATTATTTTTGAAGGTCTAAGGAATTGAAAAATTAAAAGAAATCGATTTTTTGAAAGTTCTAAAGTGTAATAGTGCCTTATTATATAATATATATATGTTATAATTTAATATATAATTATCTATTAATATTACTCTCGACGTCGCCAAAGCCTAACACAGGGGGGTAGCCATCACAATTACGCTTAGAATTTACAATCCTCCAGAACTGTTTAGGCTCAACACGGAGCGTCGAATTAATTCTCTCCAAATAGTCACAATAAGATAAATCTAGAGCAGAGCCAAATTGGTTGCGTAACCTTAAGTAAGCGAAGTAATTAGCGTCGCTCTTTGAGGAACAAAATCTCTTTCAATCTTTATTTTTTAAATTCTTTAAGTGCTTCACGGAACTATTAAGCGAAGCACGAGACCTTGAAACAGCAACACAATTAGCAAAACAAATTCGTCCAATCACAGGCAAAAGCCAATCATTAAGGTTAGAATAATCAACCTTGCTAAAGTTATAACAAAAGTTACTTGAATCAGAAGATGCCGTCAATTATATCGAGACTCAGGAGCCAAGGGAGATAGACAGCGCCTTACGATAGTACTCGTGCAATCAGTTGAAGATACCAAATCCCGAGTCATTCATTTCGTCACAGGCCTGTGTTAAACCGCAAGAGGCAATGAAATCTATGAAGACCGAAATGTACTGTAGTCAATCATTGTCGAAGGTGCACTACCAACCTATCCAAGGCATATTCAAATCTCCAAGAAACTGCAAAACCTCAAATCACAGCCTATATACTTAACACTGCTACGCACTTAACGGCTTTTACTCCGGTCCATTTTCAATAAAAATACCGATAGAAAAGACAAGTAGACACTTCACTCAAAGAATTGAAAAATATTTACGGCCTAATTTCATACGAAAAGTAACGAATTTTTAGTTCTGTTAATTACTTAACCAACACATATGACCGCTTATACGAATTAATCGACGAAAAGGGAAATCTCTCTTCTGAGAGTTACAAAATTGATTCTCGCTCACTAATTTTTGACAGATAGTATTTACTGTTTGACAGTTAGGATTTACTTTTCCATACAAAATTGCTAGAACATTGCCAAACTATTTCGTTCACGTTTGACCAGGGAAATTTAGGGAGCTATTCTTCTATTTAGTATATATATTCTATTATAAAATTAAATAAAGATGTGTATACCGTGAAAATTTCCAATTTTGTAATTACCCTCTAACTCCCAATTGGTTGAGATTGCTCCCCTGCCTTACAATTTTCTGTTTGGCTAATTGAGATTGGCACACCCGATGTGAAACACCCTGTATATTGTTTTCAGACAAATTTGTTATATATTTTTTCTTCTTCAGAGTTACCATAATTGCCAATACTATATTTCAGTTCTCTTATACAACTTAAGGACGAATAGAATCATTTCTCCTATTTTTTTCTCGCCAGTCATTCTGTAAATAAAGTGGGAAATACAAAAGAATGTAAGTAAAACAAAATGGTTTTTCGAAATTGCTACTTTTGTCTATATTTCTTATTGATAAATACAACAATAAAACTATTTTGTTACTTTTGATTTAGTTCTAAACTTATTAATATTTACCACATGTGTAATAGACTTCTCTTTAAGAGAAGCATCTGGAAAGAGTTGAAGTGTTTTCTATGAAAAAGTTAACATGAGTATCACTCCAAGCTCAGTAGCCAAGATATAAAAAACTCAACTTAGAACAGTAACTAATAATAATTTTATTTACATTTTCAGACTGGTATTATAAAACTTGATTACAAACATTTACGAATTGCAATTAACTTTACAAGTATTGTACAATTAAAAGGAAAATATTTAATTTATGTTGAAATTTTTAGTGTTTTGATAAGTATCTATGATTTTGTTGATTTATCTAAACTTAGTTGGTTTTCTATTGTTGAATTTGATTGCAGAAAGTACTTTTGATTTTACGATCAGATTCTAATTTTTGTGTTCTACTTATGATTTTTATGTAAATTTTATTTCGGCTGCTTGTTTGCCCTTAGAATGAAGTTTAATATTGTTTTGTTCCTTACAGTAAATTGTTTAACACATATCACAACGCTGGATTGAAGTTACATTGAGATGTATTGACTTATATTTTTATCTGACAAGTTTATTGTAGAAAGAAATTTCTGGAATTATTAACTGCAGAAAGTAAGTAAAGACAAGTGGATTGACATTATAAATGTACTTATGAGTCGAGCCAGGAAATGCACGACTTTATTTCAGGCACCTGTTTTTGATCTCACCACATTTGATTCTATATACCAAACATAATATGTACTAAGAAATTAACTACTGAGTTTGAATGATTTGCTTTAAATTTGGAATGGGCATATGTATTCAAAATGAGTTTTATTCAAGTGCATTGTAAGGCGCTGTACTAGACACTTGTACGTTGCTTCTATATGATTCAATTCCCTTTTATTTCCATTTAACTTACTCTCATTATGATTCATGCAATGTGAATGGGAAATTTTTTAATAGATACTATTCTTGTTATATATTTTCTAACTATGAACTATGCCGACGATGTTTGCCTCCTATCCAACAAACAGAGTCATGTAGCCCAAATGTTCGAAGCCCTGAGCAGAGAAGGTCGAAGAGCAGGGCTTAAGATTAATGTTGCAAAAACCAAACTTATGAGCTTGGACTCCAGGAGACAACATGATATTTATCTGAAGAGTAGCAAATAGAACAAGTGGATAAATTTTGCTATCTCGAAATCATAGTTATAGCAGACGGCGGAGCTCAAGCTGATGTACAAGCTCGCATCAATAAGGCAACAACATCTCCAGTCGCACAAAATTCCAGATCTTCGAATCGAATGTAAAATTTGTTTTGTTGTACGCCTGTTCAACATAGAAAGTGGCCTGTGAAATATCATCTAAGCTACCAGCCTTTGTTAACGCGTTTGTCTCCGGCGCATCCTTAATATCCATTGGTCAAAGGTCATTAACAACGAAGACCTACAAAGCCTTACAGGTCAAAAGGTAGACAACAGTATTCGTAGGCGAAAGTGGTAATGAGATTGACTGCCAACCGATGTAACAGTTTTATTTGTCATGAAATTAAAGAGTCTGTAAAAAAGTAAAAAAGTCAATAAAAATCTCCGAAACCGAAAGTACAGTTAAACACTGGGATAAAAACCCTGTCTTTTTTGTTCCTATTTTATTCTTTAATTTGAACCGCAAAATTTTACTTAAAAGTCGAGTCTTACGAATGCTTACTATCAGACATTGATTATGATTACTTCAATAATGGTAATGTGTAATTACTAATTACGATTACCAGGTAATCTAACCTAACCTCTAATGATCAGATAACTTGCAAACAATTACAAACGTAATCCAAAGCAATAGATGTTACTTATTCTATTATAAAATACAATTTTTTAAAGATCTCCATTTTTGTGATCTGTAAACATTTTTAGAAAAACTTGTCTGTATGTATCCTTGGTACTGAATAAATGTTTAACAAAATCGATCCTGTTGTTGAAAAACATCAAAATTTCGCCCAACTTTCCTGAAAGCGAGTAATTTTTAGAAGTAGGGCATACTGGTGAAAACCGATTATTCCGCTAACATATACGCAAGCGATTTTGTTAAGGGCATATTTGCATTAACATGCCTGCATAGACCCTTAAGTCCAAGGTGTTGTAGTATTATGTGTGTTATTTATTTTTATCTTAATATTATTAATATCATATATAATACAACTCAATATAATAGAACAGGAAGTTCTTAAAAAAGTTTTTAAAGGTTAGACCCACTGTGCATGATTTTTGAATACTTTTGGCTCTCTTTTTTGAAAAATACACTAAAAAATAGTACATTCTTCATAATAATATCAAAGAATTTGTAGAAAAATGTAAAAAAAACACTTTCAGCCTATACACATAAATTTATTAAGCGAAGTCCAGTTAAAATATCATGTGTTCAAATATAAATTAATAACAACTGCTAATAAAATCTAACATTACAAACATAACACCCGAGGAATAACAAAAAATGTAGATATCAAAAATATTCTACCATATTTAGCTATATAAATCATTCAAAACACTTTCTTATATATTCGACAATAACTTCTGAAACTAATTCAGAGGCTAAGTCATCAGATAACGCCGAATAAGAAAAAATACTATCTACCTGTGTGTTGCCATATTTGCACTAGCAATTTCACAGACAAACTGTAATACATATTGTGGTATTGATATTTAGAAATGGTTTTAAAATTGAATCTAGATTACTCTAAATCTCTAAGTTACCAAAATTATAAATATTGGTTTTATACTAACTATACATTATCAATCCTGCCACAAATTTGATAAAGAACTCTTAAGTATTGCTTTCCTCTTAAATAAAATATTAAACTTGATAGACTTCACGTCTAAGTTCTTTTGAATACGGGCGACGTTACCATTATCCTTAACATAGGAAAAGACTTCATGTCGTCAGCGCAGATCAGAACATTGCAGTGCGAGATCAGATGGACATTGTCATCAATGACAAGAACGAATAGTAGAGTACCGCTGTGGCTGCCTTGTGGCACACCAGATGAAGCCATGAAAATTCTTGAGACGAGCCATGGAACGAGAATATGTCCTGTATCGTAGGTAGGAAGAAATCGAGTCAAGCAGCAGAGGAGGAAATCCAGCCTTGTGAGTTTAAATATGATTACGGAGTGAGAAAGTTTATCGAAGGCCTTACTGAAGTCTAGTAAGTTAGTAGTTGACCTACCGGGCAAGAACCTATGCTGATTGGGGGGTATTAAACCCTTACAACGCTTAATAAGCTACAAATATACTATCGACTCAAATAAGTTGGGTATAACTTTGCGATTGATCCATAATTAGCTATAATATTCTTATGGTCCTTTTTATGAACAGGTTCTATAGATGAGCCCTTTCGTAATGCAGGAAATTTACCAGCTTGAAAGGATTTATTGAAGAGAACCACCAATGGAGTGAGTAGGGCATCGGAACAGGACTTAACAAATGCATGAGGGATACCGTCAGGACCGGAGAAAATGTCCGAGATTTAAGTTCTCTGATATTGTCCATAATAAGATCGTGATTTAAGGGAACAAATCAGAAGAAGCGGGACAATCCAGAATATGACAAATGTTATTCTCACAAGGCTCAACATATGACATCGTAGATGGATAGTTGCTCAATTTCTTTTTCATATTCACCAATTTAAAGAAATTGCAGGCATATTATCGCGAACATTAAAAAGATATTCCTCATAGAGCGAAGAGTATAATATCTTAAGGCTGCCATAACAGGCAAACGTAAGACATTTATCCAAAGTTTGTTTTTCCTATTCATAAGTAATCGAAGCTCGGCAGTGTACCACGGTCGAGAGGAGCAGCTAGACCTCATCGGTTTTAATGGAACAAAAGAATTAGACAAGTCATAAATCTTGTTATAAAACAGGAGGCGCAGATATCAATATTATTGTGGTCCAGTAATGCCGAAAAATCAACTGAAAGGAGATTAGAAGTTATCTCACAGAAGTTTGATCTCTTAAAGTCATAAGCATAGTGATCTAAATTGGGGTTAGGGGGATATAACAACAGAGCAGAGAGATATTGACTTTGCCAGAGATAGATTGAGATAGAGTTCAAATTCCGAGGCCGAAATATTTAATGAGCTGCAGTTAAGGTACGACCTGCATGCATGTATGCATTGGAGACGGAGTTGGATCAATACGTTGAGCGGCAAGACCAACATGCCATGGGTCCCGGGTTCGAGACCAGATGACCGCATGAGCTTTTATTAAGAAATTAAAATAATCCACTCCGTCTCTGGGCTGTTGTCTAGCTCGCAGCAATGCAAAAACAAGACTCAAGTTTCCTCACTTCCCTTACCCTAATTGCCTCCCGGAAACAACCATGCTAACGCATCAAAGGGTTGTCCCCTAGGATTTGGCCACATCGTATAAAAAAAAACCAACACTCGACCACCCCGAAGAATTTGAGAAAATCGATTAAATAAAGATCGATCTGTAACTTTTTCCCGATTCTGTAGATTTACTACTGACATTAAAATATCGACATCCATAGATCGAAAAGATCGATTAATTTATTTCAAAATTACAATTTATTTCAACAATTCGAACAAAACTGTTTTTAAATAAAAAAATAAAGGTAAATTGCTTTACTAAATAATAGAGCACAGTCTTTGTAGCTTACAAATATTGGGTAGGCAAGAATGGGTACTTCACAAATGCTGCTTATTTAGTCGAACTAAAATTATAATTTTTTCGAAAAAGATTTGCGACACATAGAACGACATCATATTTTTCTAGTATTTTCTTGCGTAACGGATGAACGCGAGAAACGCATGAGAATTTGACATTTTTCTAAACACACAGAAATGCATGTGCGATTGGGGGGGGGGCAGGTATTACATTAAAACAAAAATACATAATATGTATCGATATGTAATAATATATAAATCGATTCAAGCTTAATCGGTTCCACGTAAAATCAATCCGAAAATCGAAAGATCGAAGATCGCTCATCCTTATCAGTCAACATGATAATATCGTAACACCAGGCAAGAGAGGCCTGAAATAAATGGCTTGTTTTAGTTTTTAGCCCCCTTACGTTTTGATAGTAACGGGACAGCGTACTTATTTTTTTTTTTGAGCGTTGGTTATTGCTCTGATATGGGTACCGCTGATACCCCGCATCTAGAAGCAGAGATTCGTTTGCGGTGTAATTCTTAGAAGAGAAGAAAGAGAAGGAAAAAATGACCTCGAAAAGAGCCGAGGAAGTCGCCAATTTTAAAGACTTTATACATAGAAGAGACGCTGACATAAGATATAATTTTGTATTTGGAACTTGATTGATGACCAATAGCAGAAATGATGAGTGTATTGAAAAAATAAAATCATATTACAATTAAACTATTCCAATCTGCTATATTCTAATATCAATTCTACTATACTAAACCTTGTTTCTAACATAATCCGTTAAAAGTTTTCATGTTACATACAAATAGTGAATTTTCAAATATTTTTTTTACACCATTGAGTGGGGTATTTTTAGATTGGGTCTCCTAATAATGGGAACTTTATATTTAACTCTTTGGTCACGAGATATTTGCAAAGTCGTCTTCAAAATCGTTATTAAAGCGTCCGCCCAACTTCTAAGAGTAAATTATTAATCGTTAAGGTTCAATTTAAAAAAAACACAATTTTTTGGTTAAATAAGAGCTATAAATGGTTTATTTTTATAGGAGGGCGGTCAAATTACTGCCTTATGCACAAATCTTCCAAAAATGAAGTTGATATTTAAAGTTCCCTACTGCGCAGCAGATACCAAGCAGACGACGATGCAGTTGACAAAACCATTGCCTGTAGCAGCAGGAAGTTTCTGAATTTGGCGCTGCGAGTGCTGGCATTTGAAAAAGGAAAGTCCAAAGATTTTTTTAATGGATGAAAAAAATTAAAAAATTTCGATTTTACTACAAAATCCTTCCTTAACTAATTTTTGATTTCTACATAGCACCATATGAAAATAGAAAAAAAAGGATCAATATCTTTGCTTCTGCAAGCCATAACTTCATAAAATTTGATCCGAAACCAGCCGTAGATCATATAAATTTTACCTTGTAAACAAACAATTATGATGACTGGACCAGCAGGTTTGTAGGTTACAGACAGAAAGACAGACAAAAGCTACAATTTTTTCTTTAATACAGATAGAATTATAATTTTAAAATTTTTTTATTCTACAGCCAACCAGGATGGTTTAATAGGAACACATTGATTAATTCCACAAATAGACTTTGACTCGAAGGACAAAAATTCGATACTAATTAACACGTAGAAGGAAGCGTTACGGTGGGCATAGTCAGCTTTATTATGGATATAGTTTAGAAACTTCTTGGCCAGAAAAATCGTTGACTCTAGGAATACGAAATAGTTATTAGTTTTGATAAGTGTGATTCTACAAGTAAATTCTAACAGATGCATTCATTAGTCTCCTTGTTTTGGTTGGAACAAAGCAACAACTGCCTGTATCTTTTTTAATTTTTAAAGTCGAATATAGCGCAATGATAATATTTGTCGTTTCAAGTTCTGAACCTAAACCTGGTCGATCAATGTTTATATAACCCTTAAAATTGCTACGCCTGATAAAATTGCAACTGTTATCGTTCCTTTTAGTCGATTAAAACGCATTAGGATGATTTAGTTTCCAATCATAACTTCTTTCAAAATGTTGACAAAAATTGGAAAACAGTCGTTGTGCGCGAATGACACTGTCGGAGAGCAAATGATTTTACTTTAACGTATTTAAATTTTTTAAGTTTGGATAAATTATTTATAAATTGAATTTTTTTATTATATCTCCTTTTCCCTGTTGGAGCCTTCGAGATAAAAATTTCAGTTCGTTCTATAAGGAGAGCCCTTCTAATTATAAGAACAGTAGGCTTATTCATGAGGACTTAAGTATTTTTGTTGCTAAAAGGTAATAAGTAGGTCAAAAAAAAAAAAATTCAAAGTTGTAGGTCTATTTTTAAATTAAAAGAAAATCATAAAAGTCACCTACATATTCTTGAGCCTTGTACGGAATTAATGGGAAACAGAAAGATGTACATATTTATTTACATTCTGCAGTTGATTGAGCAGTGATACTGATACTTTTGAAAAAATCATCATCGAGAAGATTAATAATACTTTCTACAATAAGGCTGTCAATATACAAACAGAAACAACTATGTCAAAAAATTTCGATTGGTAATACATACATGCTATTTGTAATTTGTTTTTTTTTATAAATTCGTACTGTTCGATGTGTGAATTTATAGAATCGTATTTGTTTCGTTTTTTTTTAATTTGCAATATAACTATTATTTTTTTTTGTAGTTATATATCTGTGGTTGTAAATAAATAATCACTTCAGTGACGTATTCATCTTTGTTTTAACATTTTGAAGTGCAAATATTCTCATAATTAACTATTTTAAATGAAAATACTACTATGTTTCAATTTTAATGAAATTCCTGGCTATTTCTTCAAACGTTTGCAGTATGTATGTAATGTTTTAGAATTTAAATATAAGGTAATATAAATTTGCTTAATTTTTACAGACTTCGTCCAGTTATCTCATTTTGATTTTATGTTAAACATAACTATTATTTTTATCTATATATCCATGTACATATTTATAATTTTAATATAATTTTTACATATATATATAATATTCAATAACCTCAAATTTTCTATACACAATATTTCGTATTTATTATAATTAAAAAAGTCAGTCTTTGTAATAATAATATACATGTTCAAAAATTGTTTTTTTACTTTTCATT
This sequence comes from Leptarthrus brevirostris, assembly GCA_964036015.1. Lineage (NCBI taxonomy): Eukaryota > Metazoa > Arthropoda > Insecta > Diptera > Asilidae > Leptarthrus > Leptarthrus brevirostris. Next base: position 100,344,114 of record OZ038373.1, read on the forward strand.
ATTTCTAAAATAAAAATATAAAAGGTCTACGAAAAATTTAGTAAATTGTATCTATGTATATTTCGTTTGTAGTTGAACTGATACCACTTATTATGTATGTATGTAAAATTGGTAGCCAGTAAAAAAATGCCGCTCATTACTCGATAGTGTGTAGGTAAAATTTTGGCAATTGAGTTAGTCAGTAGTTTTTTTTAGTATATATTGCAGGAATTTATATTCATTTCTATTATAATAATGTCGTAAAAATTATTGTTGATGCTTTTTGGCACAAATGTATAATAAATAAAAACGAATCGAAGGTGCAATAAAATGAATTGGAAAATTAAAAGCAAAGGCTTTGTGAAACGTTTCGATCTTCAGTTTATTATGTAATAAAAAATTTCGCTTAAAAGTAAAATTTGCAAATAGCATACGGAAAAATAATTACATCAAAATTGTTCAGATATTATAGTTAGACGTCATAAAATTCATGAATTGTGTGGCGATATCATTGTTTAAATCCTGTATCAGTTTGTTTTTCCCGGTCTAAACTACATTAATGTTTTACCACTTTGTTTTCCAAAATATTTCTAGAAAAAATATTATCCTTATGCTTATTTAGATAATTGAGCAATTTAGAGGATTAAGATCTAATTCAACATTTTTTCTATATAAAGCACGCACAAATATCGAAAAAATGCCTTTGAGTGGGCAATAACAGCTTTGAAATATTCTATTAGCTCGACCCAGGTCCGCCTTGAATTTATGTGATGGCGACTTTCTTGGCTCTTTTCGAGGTAATTTTGTGTAATGGTTTAATTTTGGTAAGTTAAATGTAGAAGAAACTACAAACCTTCAATATTACAATACAATATTACGGAGGGTCAAAAGGCAGATCTAGATTTCTGAGCCATTGAAGAATGGCCCAAGGTCTGTACTCGGCTGTAACTTTAGAATAAAGAACGAGGGGAAAGGCTATCTTAAGTAAAAACCCTGTACGTGTGATAAGGATTTTTCTTCTGGACCAAGTGGCGAGTGGGTTAAGGGGGAATGTCGCCTGAAATGTCAAATTGGACCGAATGTCGCCTTGAAATCAAAGTCGTCTCCGTAGTACTGAAATATTTGGGGGCATAAGCAAAGTGTTTTTAAATAGTAAAATTAAGTAAATTAATAAAATATGGTCGGGCAAAGTTATATTATATTAAAAGTGTTATAAGAATGTATTTTAAAAACACCTAATTTAAAATATTATCAAAATGAGTTGGCCCCTCCTGTATACAAGCATAATTTTACTACTTTCATGTTCGAAACGCACACATCGCTTGGGGTCTACTACATATAGCAAAATGCTTACATTTTTCCGAATGATGTCCTTTCCTCTAGTTCTTTATTCTAAGGCTGTAACTGGGCTGGCAAACCAAATTTTGTACTATGTAACTTATGGATAGATGAATGAGGAAAATGGTTGCTGTCCGCTAATACGTTTGGCCACGTGATCTACGAATTGCACGATCGTAATAACAACATTGCTATCAAGAACGTTATATGATATTTTTGATACCAAATCAGTCTAATAATTAAACAAATATTAACGCACAGTTTTCTCGCAATATCTAACTTACAATTTATAAATAATAAGAGAGATTTTTGTTTAGTTCTATGTAACATCTAATGTTAGGTATTGAAAGAGAATAGGACAAAAGCTGGGATGCCAAAGATTGGCAGTTAAAGCTTGGGTAGAGCGTGGGTGTGACCTTAAAAGCTAAGCTTTTGGCTTTTGAGTCTTGGCTCAGGTTTGGGTCTAGAAAATTGAGGCTCGGCATTCATGGCGCAGCCGAAGTTTCACCAAAGCGTGACCGGATACTATCAAAGCAGGGTATGATTTTTATGCCATGGTTAAGCCTTTGGATAGGATAGAAAAGCCAACGCTTGGAACACCAGCATTCGGCCAAGGGTGGTAATCCATATATGGTAATCTAAAATTAACTATACTTTCAATCGAAGCAAAGAAGAAAAATAAGGGTTGTTTATCAAAGAAAAGGTGATTACAATTTTGAACAGGCTTACGACGTAAATACTAGATAGGCCCTGTCACTCCCCTATGGTTTTCACAAACTACATATCCACCAATTTCCGTAATTCTACATTTATAAACAAATGTTGACTAATAATATGCGAGTACTTTGTAAAAGGGCAGGCAATAGAGTCACCTCTGCTATTCTTAAGATAGATCAACAATTAATCAGTTCAGTTTTTTTGAACCAACATAAAGAAGTTTTGTTTAAAATCAAGATTAAGATTGTGAGTTCAGTCTTGCAGATCTCAGTAGCGATTTTATTTCTTCTAAAAAGGAAATCAAAACTTAAACAGCGAAAACTATTCGCTTTAAGGTTTAAGCCATAACGACGACAGTTATTTAGTTAAGTTTAGCCGTGTTCGCCGCAACCGCTCCCAAGCCTGGTTAAGAAAGGAGGAGGGAAACCCACGCGCCAGCACTTCGCTTAGAGAGAATCTATGCGCTATACAATTACACTTTCGGTGATTTCCAAGAGACCTTCTTCTGAGCTAGGATAAGTACCCTTATAACACACTTATCTGAGAAACTAAACCATACGCATGAAACGTCTAGTACGCCTCGGAAACCTCGGACTGTTTTTATGATAACGACCTTTGGCTCTAACATCTAAGCTACAAGCCTTTGTCAACCAGTGTCTCTGGCCGGGAAGAAATATTCACAGCCGAAAGTGGCAATACCTAGGCGAGACACTAAGGAAAGAGTGCAACATTATCGCTTAACAGGCTCTATATTGGAACCCGCACAAAACCCAAGGAAGAATCCGAATTGGAGAACCCCGAAACACATGGAGAAGATCGGTAGAAAAGAATAGAGATTCGGTGTAGTAGACACCCTATACCCCGGGAGGGGTCTAAATTAAACTCTTCCAAAGAAAGACAGAAGTTGTCGACGGCCAAGTTGAAGTCAGCGGGTTACTTCCGAGCAAATTCCTGAAAGCAAAAGAGAGAGCGTAAGATTTTTTTGGTGAATGTTCTAAAATTTTGTTGAGTTAAAATTATTTTCATTTATTACTAAATTGATTATGATTGTAAATAAATCTAGCGAATTTGAATGCGATGATATGATTATCGTTCACAGAGCTTCTTTGTAAGTAATACTATCAGTAATATTGCCTGGAGCATCGTTGACACGGTAAAGAAAGAATTGTATGCCTCGTTAAGATAAAACGTTAGCGCGAAATCTATTGGTGAGGAGCAGAAACACTATTGCAACATCTACTGGTTAGTAAAAGAAACATAAAGGTTTTATTTTATTATGTTATTTTGATAGTTTTTGATTACCCCGATGAAACAATTTTCTCCCGCGATAAAAAGTATGCTATTATATTGACTCAGAACATACTACTAATATGCCAATTTTTATTTAAATCCGTCCAGCAATGCACAGAAACACAGCCAGACAGATAGATTGATTTGATTGATTGATAGATAGAATTACAAAAATGGCTGTTTTGGTCTTTGTATCGGTATAAATGTCAACCGCGATTATAATTTCATGTACAGACACGGCCCTGTTGGAGTTTTATTATATGTATACTTAAAAATGTTAGTTTTTACTGACTCTTCTTAGAAGGAGGAACTGCATTGACTACAAAATCGACAGAGTCATTTATTTCTATATCATACCAAAGCTACGATATCATTGGCTGGGAGCTAAGAGGGCTATTTTTTGCATTCCTGGATGTTAATAAAAGCAGATAGAAAATGAATGAGCTCGGTAACCTATTAAAATTAGTGTACGACACTTTATGCTTTACTTTTTCATCAGTTCCACTTTTTTATAAATTCATCAATGCGATCATGAAATACAATATCACCAAAATGTTATCATTGGAAACGAACAACGTTTTACTATAATTACTGAGCCCAAAAAAATATAAAAAAAAATATGTAGAAACCCATATAAAACAATAATAATACGCTCTTCAAGACTTAGATAATATAAACAATTCAGAAATGTTTCACCAAGCTCTTTGCTCTTATTCAACATGTTTTTGATCTTAAAGATTTTAATTGTGCAACGGAAGCTAACTTCTTATATAATTGAATAATTATAAAAATTTTGATTGTATCAAATTTAGCATAAGACTAAATAATTTAGACATGCTATAGTCATTTTCCATTAGTATTAAAATTTTAGTGTTGCGTTTTTTTTCTTTTTCAAATATTTCACAGTTTAAATTTTGATTTAAAATCTAAAAATACTTCTCTTGTTACCAATATTAAATATTTTTGTAATTTTGAAGAATTTCTTTTATAAATTTACTTGTTATTTTCTAGAAATATAAAAATTTATTTACTTTTATAATAAGACTATTTTATAAATTTTGAATTTTGGCACATGGTTTCCGAGACGTGGAAATAAAGATAATGTCACGTTTTCAATACCTACCCCTAAATATTCACAGTAACAACAGTAATAAAATAAAAGAAAACGTTCCCGTACGTGATCTCCCGAAAGTTGCTCTTCTTCACAAAAATATAATTTATTTAATAAATTTTCGAAAATTATTTAGTTGCTAAGAATGTATGTATAAAAGTGAATTTTGAGTTTGTTATTGATTTTGGCTTTGGTATTCAAACAGCGATTGAATAGTCCGAAGGATGAGATGAAGGTTGCTGCAAAGATGCTGGATGTTGTTGGCTCTGCTGCTGCTGTTGTTGACTATTACCGCTGCTGGCTGGCCGTGACCACAGTGATGAGCGCATTCCTAGTTTCAGTTTCTTCAGTGTGTCTATGTCACACTCAGCCTCTGAAAGTTCTGGTCTATCTGGGGTACCGCCTTCAATTGGCACCGGATGAAAATTACCACCAGGTGTATTGTCTTGTAATTGTAGTGGCAGTAATGTTCTCATTGTACCCCTGTTCAGGATAATCTTCTGGTATCATTTCACGTCAATCACATCAGAGATTTTTTTACAAAGATTTCAAGCACACACCGGATATCAGGATTCGGCAAAATGTGACTTAGAGGTTATATTGGATTTATATTTTCAGAAAAGATTTACTGATTATTTTTGTGATAATTTTTTAGAAAAAAGAACTGAAGAGATGGGTCTGATAGGATGATGCTCGTGAAAAGACGAAATTTTTGATACGAATTTACTTCCAGCATGCTATGGACCTTTTCGTAATGTTGATATTTTTGATATTGGAGTTGTTGGAGAAATTAATTGTGTGTCAGATGGTATTGTTTTGTGTGGTATGGGACGAAATTGGGACGGCATGCGGGCTATTTTGCTTAGACTTGTTTGAGTACTACTCGGGTTTGGTGTTGTTGACGTTGTAGTACTACCACATTGTATGAATTTTGGTGATGGTGATTGAATAATTGATTTATTATCTTTATGGCTATTGGTACTACGTGGGGAAGTGACTAATAGCGTGGTTATATTATTTGCATTCAAAGTTGAGGAATTTTTGTGTCTTGGTGTTGTGTTTGTTGAATAGAGATGTTGTTGATGGTACCTGGATCTGCCTCGGCGGGGCAATGATTTTTGCTCAGACATTGGCGATAGATCTGATGATGTACTTGACTGCGTACCATGGTATATTATACCTAAAAATACAAAAAATAAAGATTGATATAATTAAATATGGACCATTTATAAAAACCGTATATGTATAATTTGTTTTCCAATACTATTACGCTATAAAATTAGTTTAAAAATTCTATGGGTTAGTTGTGAAGACTTCATTGGTCGCGTAGTCTCTTGATTCTGTAATGAATTCTTACACTCTACAGAAATCAACCGAGAGCGCATGTTAGGACCATTAAACAACGACGTTTCAACGATCCTCGCTTGGGATGGAAAAATCGTGTTATATTTATTGCACCCAAAAACATCAATGCTGTTAAATGTGCCTTAAAAACACCAAGCCCAGAACATAAAATATATTATGGTGAATTAGGTGCCCAAACCAACATGCAAAAACATTAACAGCCAAAACTAGAATACGCACCCACATGACAATAACGGCCCTACACATGCGATTTATAGGCTCATGCATACCATAGTTAGACCGACATGAAGTACAGGCAATCTCCTAAAGCTATACGGGGTATGCCTAAAAGAAACCTTACCTGCCGATGAATAAAGACCAAAAGGTTGCATATTAAGCATAAGGGGGAAGCCTTAGTAAATCATTCCACAGGAAGTCTTTTAGTGCGAACCTAACAAAGCTCCGCTGTACCGATTCAATGCGTCTAAAATGAATAGCATAGCAAGGTGACCAAACGTGAGATGTATACTCGAGTATTGGTGAGCAATTAGTTTAGGTCTGCCGATGAAAAACTCTCTCTCTCACCTGGTGAAGCCTTAACCACTCTAGATAAAATGTTACGTAAAAAAACGTTCTATCTTATGTATATATAGGTAGGAGCAAATCTAATCAAGCAAGAAAGGCGGGAAACCCATGTTTTTAAGTTTGAGCATAATCACAGAATGAGGAACTTTATCAAATGCTTCACTGAAGTCGGTGTAGACGCAGTCGGTCTGAAGACCTAGTTGGAAGACAGAGATCGAATCGCCTATTAACTCTAAGTTGATGAAATATATGGAAACTGACCATCTTACTACTTATTCACTGAGTTCTTCAGGAAACGTTGAAAACACAGTCGCTATTATTTGGTGAAGCCGAAATCGTTGAATTAGAATTTTGAAAACCTTTGGCTGCTTTTTTAGTGAAATTTAAAGCCTTTGATCTGATTGCATCTTGATCTAAAATGAATCGAAAGTTTCCTACCTCATCATTCTTTTCATGTAATATTGAACAACATAACATCGTAATCCTTCAAAATTAACGCCTATTCAGTTCTTTCACCTACTCTCTTTATTTTTTGAATCCTAACAATAGATTTGGAGATAATAGCATGATTATATTTATGGTAGGGCGGGTTCAGCTGTGCATAGTAAAGAGAGTAAGTCGGGTAATCTTAAGTATACCTTGCACACCAGCACATCAAAGTAGAAAGAGAAAGGATCGCGGGATGGGATATCATCGACATTTTCGTACTGCATTTTCGATTTCTAGAAAAGTTCTTTTCAAAAATTTGGGTTGCGTTTAGTTGGGCCGACTATTTAAATATAAAAAAATTATTTGTTTTTATTAATTGTAGAGTGCGGCCATACAAAAGACAAACCTTTAGGGGTTCGGCTACAAGTGAACAGCAAAGTGATGCAGCAAAAGCTGTCATCGATGAGAAGAAGATTGTTTATGCTGCAGTTAATAAACTCGGCATTAAACGGATGGCATTAGCTAGATATATGTATAGAGAAATTAAAATCTAATACAGTTGCAAAATAACACCGTCATTGAACATCTATGCAACACTTACATCATTATATGGCTTAAACGAGCTACTATGCAATCTTCGAGTAGCCCCACTGGTCTGCTTATATATAACTGCACATCATTGGCATAAAGGTGCACCCTCATATCCTTCACCACATCCAGCAAGTCATTAATAAATAAACTAAAAAGTAGTAGACCAAATATCGATCTTTGAGGTACTCCACGTAAAGAGGTAGGGAATTGGAAAAATTATTATCGATATTAACCCCTTGATGACGGGTTCGTGACTTATGATAGTAACAGCAGGTGTACTTAAAGTAAAAAACTTTTGGAGCAGGATGTGATGAATAACACTGTCGAACGCTTTTGAAAAATCTAACAGAACCAATGTAATAAGATTATCTCGGTTGTAGGATGTCTTATGCCAGAAGTCAACTGTAACACAGATGTTTTACAGTTATGGAACGAACAGAAGCCTAGTTGCGAACACGTTAGAAAATTATTAGAAAGTTTTTCCAGTACTTTTGATAAGAAGTGTAGAAAACTTATTGGTCGCAAATCTGTGGGAAGTTTTTTAGGTATAAGCAAAACTGTGGCCAATTTTCAATTATTAGGAGAATAGAACGACATCAAAGATGTACCGATACTCATTCGTGAGTTGCTCGCAGATACTTCAAATAAGAATTATTAATTGTCCAAAGCATACCTTCCTGAAAATTTTGCCGCTAAGAGAAAATTGTTACCACTTATCAGACAAAGGGTCTCAGCGCGCTAAGACTAAATGCATGTCATGGTACAAATACTCTGGGTTCAAGAACTGTGCTAGCAAGTCTCAGGAAGCTCTTTGTAAGCATTCATAGCGTTTTTTCCTGCTTGAGGCTTGGCAATAGTACCAGTGGGAAACCTCTGAAACTGCTTTGGGTTTACATTTACCCAGTAACTCGGCAACTGTTAGAACAGAGTTGTTAGACCTTAATGGTGTTAGATGGACTGTTGCTTATAATAAAATAAAGTGGGCTTTAAACAGTTTTATAAGAGTCGAATACGAGATTATAATCTATTGCGCCTGAGAATCTGTTATTTTTGTGATATTTAAAGGTGCTTATTCTCCCATATGTCCCTCCTGATTAGAGATAGATTCCTAAAGCAGGTAAATGGTGATATATAATCGCCTTGGACCGCAAGTCTCTTCCTCTTCCCTCTTCCCGTTTTTCTGAAAACCCCAGAAGAGACTACAATAAATCAATCAATTGTAGAGAATATATTTTTGATGCATTCTTTGATATTACAGGTGCCTTAAACAATTCCAGAGCTAGATGCTTCCCTATATAATAGCACCGACTTTTTCATTCGTAACTGGATTGACTTAAAGCTGAAAGACAATCAGTCCCACATTCAGCGTAGATTAGTTAGGTAAGGTTGTTAGAGCAGTAGACAGAAGTACGCGGTAAGGAGGTTTACTTTCGCCATCCTAGTAGTTTATAAGATCCTGGTCTTATATAAAGAAGAAGGAATAATGATTGTAGCTTATGCAGGAAACCTGACTAAATTGGCTTCGAGAAACCATCAGCAAAATGATGGCATAACCGATCAGATGTTGCTTATCGTTTAACCCCCGAGAAGCGGAAGCAGTGCCCTAAAAAAAGGGATAATCGAATGATTTAAGCCGCCCAAATTGGACAACAATACTTAGTTCTATAACAGGTGTCAATAGCGTTCTATTTCTCGAAGAAAATATTTGGGAAGCAATGGGGATAGTCCACTGAATGTACACTCCCATGTTAGAAGAGTTCTGTTATAATGTGGTATAGTAAACATGGCGTTTAGAAAAGCGTCACAATCTTAAGAAGGTTCCTAAAATTTAAATAGCTGTCTGTATGGGAATTTTTGGATCTATCTTTACAATGCCGACTGCAGTAGTGTAACCATGCTCTGGTACTCTACGTCCATTGTGAAAATATAACTTGAAAAGTACAATTCTTGGAAAAATTTAGATTAAGGCCGGAGAAGTATTCTCAACGTTTAAGTTGGTGACTATTGGCAATATCGACTACACTACTCCAGTACTTTGGAAGGACCCTTTTGGTGCAAATAGTCCCAGGCAGGGAAGAATATATTTGGGTTCGAGGTATCACCGAAATTTAAGTATCGGTATTCACCGATGGATCTAAAGAGAGCAAAGGCGTGGGTACGTAAACTTACGGAAATCATATAACCTACAAGACTACTGCAGTGTTGCAGTGTTTTTTAGGCCGAGACCCTTACACGCCAAAATTTACCAATGGTCACTGACAACCACACCTTGATAGGCCAAAGAGATGTTGAGCCCAATCTTAATAAGTCGTGGTTGCTATTGGAATGCCAGAATAATTTCCAAAGTTAGAATCAGTGCACATGATTCTCTCTTTAAGGGAACCACCATTGTCTTCATTGACTAGTCGATCAATTGGAGTCTTGACGCAGTAAAAGTAGCAGTTGACTTAAATGTTGTCCAACTTGTTAAGGTACGATGGCGAAATTTAGTGACGTGCGATATGGCAAGGTATCTCGGGCTTGAATTGGATAGACGGAAAATGAAACATAAAGGAACCCGCACGGAACTCCGTTGCATACATAACTGACCAATATCATTTTGCCGGATACGCAGAACGTTTGTGTATTCCCACAAACGTTCTCTGTTGCCTCCATTAGGAATAAGTGGAAACCATTTAATATAAATACTAATAGGACTGAATCAACTTTTCAGGTTTATTAACAGCTATATATAATATACGGTGATATACTTACTGTGCTTGATTTTTCCATCTAACTGATTTGAAGACTCTGTCCTACTTGAGGTCAGCTGATCTGGATCTGAATCCGACTCCTCGCTTTCAGGCTCCGTCTTCCGCGAGTGCCTTCGACGATTTTTAGATGTCTGCAATGAAAAGATTAAAATTTGCAATCAACAAATTTGGCCAGGTTGGCACTTTGAAAATAAAATTCGATATAAAACGGAAACGAGCAATTTTTGGGAAACTAAAGCTTTAGCCAATATAATAAAAAACGCACGATATTGTAATATGGTGATGCATTTTGAAGTTGTCTAAGTACCGCGGGTGGTGGAGGTGACGAGCAGCCCTCCGTAAGGGCTCGTTCGTGATACATGAAAGAGTGAAGGAGGGTATTTGCTGGCCCCGTGTGATGAGGTTGGGCTAAAGTGCTAGCTTCGGATAACTGGAAGGTTGCATACGGTGATATGTCCTCGGACGTTTCTGAAAAATTTAGAATATTTTAGTTGGATCTGACAGCAGAAACGAAATCCTTACCAGGAATTTTGTCGTTGTTTTGGAGGGAGACTTTGTGTATAGTTGCATAGTAACGTTCTCGTTGAGTTTCATTATTTTGTCGGTTTTCCATGGCTTCTTTTTGAATCCTACTGTCTTGGCCTAAAAATTTATAATATAAATTGAGAAGTGCTTGGAAATCGGTTTTATACTCTGACCCTTACGATGTTTGTAGCACATAAAGGAAAGCGCTGCTGCACATACAATCCCAGATATTATGGCGATTATTGGAACCACTAGACTTACGTCACCATAGAAAATATTGGATCGATGTCCTCGTTGCACTACTTCGGGTGGTGGCGGCTCTCCATCTTTAGTCAAGGTGACAAAAGTGAATTCAGCATGGGAAACACCCGCCACATTGTGCGCTTCCATTTTAAGTTGATATAAAGTGGAGGGGCTTAAACCCGAAATTGTAAATCGCCTTTGAGGTTTCAATGCATTCGAAACTGAAGAAAAAGTTTCACAAAAGGATTGTAAATTTTTTTTAATAATTTTACCTAAGATCCATTCCTTTTCATTGCCATCTTCAACAGGCCTGTACTGAAGAACAAAGTAAAGAATTGGACACCCATTATCTGGCCAAGCATGAAGTCTTATCATAAGAGAAGTGGAATTTGGTGCAAGTAAATTGGCAGTGGATGGTACTCCAGGAGATTGGCCCTGAGTTCTTACGTGTAAAGTTGTACTTGCCGGAGAGGTACCGATTTTATTATGAGCAGTCAAGTAAATTTGATATGTACTACCACAAACAAGTCCTTTTAGTTCGTGACTGCTTGCGTGCCGCGATAAAAACATTTCATCTAAACTGGCGTGAGAGCGCTTATAGTGTAAAGTGTACCCTGTAATGGGAGCATTTCCACTTAATCCTCCTTTCCAGTGCATTAAAATACTGCTGGAAGTGGCGCTTGTTACATATAAAACAGGTGCAGATGGAGGAACTTGAACAATAAGCGAATGGGTTAGCCGATCGGTACCGACTCCGTTATCCACTTGACAACTATAGTTTCCCCCATCAGAAATTTGGAGGTTTGAGATCATTAAGTCACCTGTCTCCAACAACTGAGCATTGTGTAAAGCACCTTGTCTTAGAGATATGTCGCCTTTGTACCATTCTCTCTTAGGTTTACCAACCGCTGTACAGGGTAGAGTAGCTATTGATCGCCAAGGACGGATTACAGGACCACCAAAGGACACAATTCGTGCAGGAACTCTATTTGTAGTTATTTGTGACGCAACACGAGAACTTTTACCCTCTCCTACTCGTGTAGAAGCTGTCACCCAAAACTGATATTCTATGTGCGCTTTGAGGCCTTTTGACTCATAATGAAGTTGTTCAGAAGGAATGTTTAGTTTTTCGTGAGTTACTTCTTCATGAGTATTTACCACGCGCGTGTACAAGTAGTATCGTGTAATTACTCCATTCGGTTCTCTGGGTGGAAGCCAAGAAACGTGCAGAGATTGTGGTGAACTTACAACAACCTTAATATCGGCCGGAGCCTCTGGGGCATCTTCTTCAGTGTGGCAATACGTTGGGTTTGACATTGAACCATCCCCCATCCTTGTATAAGCTAAAACTTGAATACTATAATTTGTGTATTTCTTTAGACCAGTTAAAACAATGGTAAGAGCTGTAGTCTTTCTTGTTTCGACTTCTTCAGTATTACTGAAAATGTCTTCTAACATGGGTTCAAATGTCAGTTTATAGCCTTGTAATAGTCCGTTGGTATGATGAACTGGTGGAGGTTGCCATGAAATCTGTAATGACTGCGATGTTAATGCGGCACACCTGATATCTTCTGGAGCTCGGCTAGGAACTGCAAAAAGGAACATGTGATTACAACAAATTTATAAAATCAAGCTATACAAACCGTCTTCCATAGTTTGTGCAGAAACAGGTTCTGATAAAGGCCCTGGACCAATCTGATTGAAAGCTTGAGCAACGATTGTATATCTTGCATACTTTTGCAATCCGCCTAGTAATAGTTCCCCAGCGCCACCATCGCCATCCCCAGATACCGATGTAAAGTTGTATGTATTTATGCCTGAAGTCGAGAGTTTATAACCGACATTGTAGCCTTGAATATCCCCATGGCGAAGCTCTACTAAAGGAGCCATCCATGTTACTAGGAGTTCAGACGACGACAGAGGTCGTACAGCTAAATTTAATGGTGGTCCAGCTGGTCGTTGCGGTTCTGTTTTGATTGTGAGCTCTTGGCTTGGTGAACTTTGTCCAGCCGTTCCTTCTGCTATTACTCTAAATGAATACCTAGTTGCTGGTTTAAGATTTTCTATAAGAGCAGTGTATTGCGGTGGGTCTGCTATTTCGATCTGGTGCCATTGATCAAGAAGAAGAGCTGAAATGTTAACAAAATAAATTTTAAGTTTTTGGGTATGAGACATTATAAGGGTTGATAAATGTATGATTTTTTTTAAATATTAAATGGTGGTGGTCGCAGGAGATCTAGCTAGCCAGAGGCTGAATGTTTGAGAATGTATTTCTGTGAATTCCCAAGGATCTGAAAATCGTTATTTGACTGACAAATTGTAAAATTTATTCGAAAAATACTAATCTCTGGAGCCATATAATTTCAGATAGGTTAAATTATTTTACTTGAGGTTATTAAACTTAAAAATTTAAATCGTATCAATTTGTCAAGTTTTCAGTGCAACAGAAAAGCAAGTTCAAACAGCTGTTTTTTCTGAATTGTGTTTAATTTGAACATCTGCTGAACCTGAACAGTAATGGGTTTAATACAGGATTCTATTATTCTAAATTTTTATATTATTATTATTTCTAAATTTTTCATCAATATGTTTTCAGATATTTTACATTGAGAAAATAGAATGAGGGGAACGCTTTGACAACGACTTTGAAAGTCAAATGGTTCAAAAACATTTTTGTTACATTGTAGGAGATCTATCTAAAGACACCCCAGTTAAAAATTTTATATTTTTCACTCCATGTGAGTGATCATCTTAACAGGTAAATAAATGAGAGGATGGAAGTGTTGTGATATACATACAGACGGACGGATGGACAAACCGAAACTATATATTTCCTAGTCGTTACGGAACCCTAAAAAGTAAACTTTTAAATATTTAAATTAATTAAATACTTACGATCAAGTTCTTTAAACTCTACAATGTATTTAGTAACTTCCGCTGAGTCTCCGGTGCGCGGTTGCCATTTCAGATTGACTGATCTACTTGATACCATTGCTGCCTCTAGCGCCGATGGAGCCTGTGGGGGTTCTTGTACTTGTAACTGAACAAGTTGCTGATCGCGGCCGTATAAATTACTCGCTTGGCAGAAGTATGGGCCACTGTCGCTACTTTCTACACTGCTTAGTTGAAGTTCTGCAGAAACGCCATCAGGTGTTGCATCCTGCTTTATGGATATCCTAAAATTAATACAAAAGAATACTAAGTTTAGCTTAACTTAAAAAAATGTGTTCAAATACCAAATAAAAGGAAATAAGTTTAAAAAAGAAAGACTTATTCTAATTATGGAATATAATGAAGTTTATTTTATGGAATAACTTTATTTAGTATGGCAGAGTTAACTATAGTAGATTGAAAGAATTAAGATCATGCTTGTTAATATAAGCTACAACATGTAATGTACTTAGATGTTATGCATAAGGGTTAATTTCGACTGCAAAAGAATGGATTTAACTTGCAAAATGGTGTGTTCGACTTGCAAAAGGATGAACTTGGAGTAGAAAAACCTGTATTTTGTTCTCCAAATTCGTCCTTGCAAGTCAAATTCATTTTTTTGCAGTCCAATTTAACCCTTTTGTAAATCAATTTAACTTTTATGCAAATCAATTTCAACCTCTTGCAAATCAAGTATTTCTACACAAATATTTTATTTTTTCGTAAGCTTTTGTAAAAAAAATCAAATTAAATGTAAATTAATTTGATTGATTGATAGAAAAGTTTTATTTATTACAAAAATATTAAACCCAACGTTTTAGTCCCGAGGGTGAAATTGATTTGCAAAAGGGTGAATGTGGAGTGCAAAATATATTAAAAAATCCTTTGTAAAAAGAAAGCTGTTATTTTCTTAGTTTGTGGTAATGAGAAAACAATAAATTGTAAACGAAACCATTGTGAAAAAATTTACAGTCACAAAAAACCTTCAACATATTTTGAATAATGTTCTGAGTTTTATGCATGTAGTTGGAGCAGAAAGAATTAATTTCTTTAGAAACAACTGAGCATTATTTTGTTGGAATAGTGTTTCTCGCACCGTTATCTCATCTTTAATAAAGGAGATTAGATTTTCTTTTAGTATTTCAACATTCAAAAATCTATCTAGAGTTTGTAAACAAACTGTGGCGTGTGATTGTTCTTTTTTTTCCAGAAGTAACAAAATGGTCGGCCGTACCAAAACCTTTGTCTGGGGTTTCAGCAACTGTGGTGACTCTCGATGACTGCGAAATTGATTGGGATCAAGGTGCGATCAGACATAAATTTGGGATACCAAAGCTGATATGAGAGCGTCCTTGATCACAGTGAGCGAACAAACAACAGTATTCAAAGAAAATTGATCGACGTAATTTGGAATTTCACCACACATATTTATCCATACAGCCCAGACTTAAAAGAATAATCTGAACAAATCCAAGGAAAATTTAGATGCTAATACATGTATTATCCTGGTAAACTAGTCAGAAAATTATTTATTTTTTATTAAAAATTCTGTATACAATTTTTATTATAATAATAACCAGGCAAAGATCCATCCTTTCGTCATGTATTATAAAAGAAAAAGATTGTGAGGAATTACAGGAAAAAAGCTTTTGCATCGAAGTGACAGGCAAGAACATTAGGCACATTCTGTTCATGATTTTCAAGAGGAAGTTTTGACTTATGTAAAAACTGAATATAATTTTATTAAAAAGATTATATTTGGATTTCGTGGGGATTCTAATCTGGAGCCTGCTATGTGATGTGGTTTGTCTTTTCTTATTGTGCGGTCTATCCATTGCCACTTTCGCCTGCGAAAACTGGTGTCTATCCCGTCTTGGCCTGTACGTCTGTGTAGGTCTTCGTTGCAACAGAACAGATATTACGTTCGACTCGAAGATCCACAGTTTTGTGCGTTTGGACATGTTGATATTCGAAGATTAGTTTAAAAGCTGTTCTTCTTTACAACGCCAATGTACTCCTTTTGATTCCATTATGTCACGTTGTGCATAGCAAAGAAACAAAGGAAAACATTAAATTAATTCTAGTTGCTAATTATACACAGTGCTCCAATGGAATATCTGTGGAGATCTGAAGGCCATTGATTTATTATTGAATATGCAATTGGGCTTCATGAAGTACTGCTGTTTCTTGTGCGAGTGGAACAGCCGAGCTAGATCTTTACATTACATAAAAAGGATTGGACTGCAAGTTCAAATGTGTGTTCCAGAGAAAATACGTCTTTCATTCTCCCCTAGTTGAATCCTAAAAGTTCATCATTACATATTATGTGGGGACTAATGATAAACTTTGTCAATGCCCTTAA
Source organism: Leptarthrus brevirostris (assembly GCA_964036015.1). NCBI lineage: Eukaryota > Metazoa > Arthropoda > Insecta > Diptera > Asilidae > Leptarthrus > Leptarthrus brevirostris. The sequence continues at coordinate 100,360,312 of OZ038373.1, forward strand.
TGAAGGCGGCTTTCAAGTATCTGACGTACATTTCTGCGACCCAGCAAGGCTAAGTCGTCGGTAGAGCAAGTGATAACGGGTCGGCCTACCAATCCAAAGGTCCCAGGTTCGAATCGCACCGGCGGCGAACCATGGTTGTTTTCTGCTGACAACAGTAACTAGAGAGAGAGAGAGAGCGATGCTAAAGTAAAAGAAGGAATCTTCATTGGTCCTGAAACTCAAGAGACTTTGAACGAAGTAAATATTCAATGAGTTCTATAGAGCCATGAAAAAGGGGCACGGGAAACTTTTAGAGTAGCCATTCGTGGGTTTTTGGGTAAAAGACGTTCTGAAAACTATGGAGAGCTTGTAAGCAATCTTCTGCAGGAATATCACCAGATGGATTACAATATGTCCTCAAAACTCCTTTTCTGTACCAACCCATCTCTAAAATAGAAAAAAAGAGGAAAGGACTCAACTTATAAACGCATATAACGATTTCAATGATTCTTTTGTTGTTGTCTAGAGTATGATCCCTATTGCTACTATAAAGCAGCATTTTACCCAGGGAGGGTTGGGGGTGGGTGGGGGACAGGCCAACTTTCTAACGCGTGCACTAATTGGATGGTTCTTATTTTGATGCATAAAATATGTTCCCCCATTGGTACGACGACAAAAATTTATGGGGTAGGGTGAAAGTGAAGAAGGGGGCATAGCGGTATTCTTTAGGTGAATACAGTATGATTCGCTATTGCTACTATGAGGAACCATTTTGTCCTATGATGAGTGTGGGAGAGAGTGGACCGATTAGGATAATTCTTTTTTGTGAGTATGTTTAACATTGGTACCACGTCAAAATTTGTAGGGTGTGGTTGGAGGGTGGGGGAGGGGGAGAGGGCGGACCACACTTCGTAGCACGTAGAGCGATTTGGATGATTATTTTTTTGTTCCTCCATTTATACTATGAAAAATGTGGATTTTAGGTGGAAGCGGGTAAGCGGAGGTAGTCCAACTTTGTAACGCGTGAACCGAATTTTATGATCCCGCTTTTGACGTTAAAAATGTTGAGGTGGATTCGTTAATTGATTACTTTATTGCAGAATAAAGTATCTTACTCCAATTAATATAAAAAAGTGTTAGTATCGGATGAGAGTGGGAGGGGCGGTACCTAGCTCCTAAGGATTTTGTATCTAAGGTAAGGATATGATGGCGGTCGTGAGCAGTTTCGTAGCATGTTTCGTTTCCTCTTTCTGGTTCACCATATCTGCAACTGTTAAAATTGCGTTGTTCGAACTCAAGCAAATAAAAAGTGAAAAATAAAATAGTTTAAACCCTTTGAGTACCGGAGATTTTTATTTGTATAGAAAATGAGCGCGATCGCGCTCCCCAGTACTTAAATGATTAAAAAAGTAAGCTGAAGCAACTTCACCATAAGCGCTAAAAATATAAAATAATATTTAATTTTATATCTATTATGATATTGTGAGGTCGGTGCAAACATATAAACAACACACAATCAAATATACTGAAAAAAGCTACCTAAACATTTCAGCTCACAAAATCATACGGAAGTGGGAATAAATACTTTTGTTGCAGTAGTTGATTTGCTGTTTAATCTCCACCGACTTTAAAATGTCATAATAGATATAATATTAAATATTATTTTATGATTATTAGCCCTTTTCTGTAGTCGGTTCAACTTTTTTTTTAAAAACTAATTTTTGAATAGTTTGCTTTGAATTTTTGTTTGATAATTCACTCGGATCAAGCGAATACTTCGTACATATTTTGTGCACTTTGTAGGTATTTTGCCTCAAAGTTGGTGTAACAGTGCACGTAACGTGATCATAATGTTTTTATTTTTAATTTATTTTTATATTTCTTACGTTGCTCGAATTTTTGAACAGTTTTTTGATTTTTTTTTAATATAATAAATTTTTTCAAAAATTTTTGCCTTTCATTTCTTTGCCGTTTAACTAACATCTTAGTTTTTAATTGCAAGGCGTATATCTTAAAAGTAAGAACTACCTTATAATATTTTTTTCCACATTCGTTTTTAGCGGCCCCAAATAGTAAGAAAATACAACATTTATTTAAAACGCAAAGAAAAAGTTTCACTTTGCAGACCAGTGTAATTTGCAGGTTTACTTACTTGTAATTTGTCGACGGATTTAGTTGGTGTTTGCCGGCACGAAGCCATACCACATTGATAGGCTTATCTCCGCTCACTTCACATTGCAAAACTGCATTGTCGCCCTTTTTTACAGTAACGGATCGGGAGGGTGCAGAAAAGTACGGGGATGCTGCAAGATCATTATATAAATACTTTGTGTATATAATAAGGTTAATTAATTTAATAACTTACAATTGACTTTTAACTGAATAACTTTGCCAATTCCCGTTCCAATGCCATTGTGGGCTTGACACAGGTAAAAGCCTTCTCTATCTTCTTTGACATGCTGAAGTAGAAGTGATCCATTGGTCAACAATTTTGTATAAGGTCGTTCTCTGACTTCTTCATAATCTCCGGATTTGCTTCCTGTACAAATTAAGGGTATTTTAAGTATCCTAATAATAATTTTTAATTTTCGTTTGTTGTTGCTACCTGTAGCTTTTTTCCAGATGACCGTTGGAATAGGAACTCCTTGTGCTTGGCAGTGCAGTGTAACATGGCGATTACGTTCGACACTTACATCAGCTGGCTCAACTACCCATCGTGGTGGAACTATATTTATTTTGAAAAATTTTATAATTCATATGCGATCAGAAAAGTTGGTAATTTCAATCATATTTTGGGGGTGACAAACAAATCATATTTGGCCAAGCATAGTTTTCAGCAGTGTGCAGAAGCCTTTAAGTTCATGGGGATAAAAGCAATTACTGTGAAGATTGTTTTCAATAATATTTTTTTTGTATACAGTGGTGATGTTTGCATCAGGAAATATTACAATAATAAAGCAAATTACTCATGGGGATTTTACTTTTGGTTGTCTATTTAAATGGTTTAATTATTAATAATTGTTATATATGTAATATGTATGTTGTTAAACTGTGAAGTTATTCTTAATTTTGTTTTAACTTAATATGGAAATGATAAAGTTCGACATTTAAAGTTTAATGTCACCTACTTTGTGGCAATACCTCCTACCTGCAAATTTAAAAATTTCTTATGTCAGGACTAAAAGTTATAATAAGCCATGGCTCAGTAGCTCTTAACGACACTTGAGAATTAAAAAAATTAAACATGGAAGATATATTGTTCCGTAAGGAGCAATGGGATTATATGGTTTATTTCTTTAACATTTTGCTGCTAGTTTACATATCGATTCCCACACTTTTGATGAGCACGAAAAACCTTTCACAGTCTTGGACTTCCATTAATTTGTAAGCGTAAGAGTTTCTCGCCATCCTTCGGCGATATCAAATGGATAACTCGGCTATATAGCTGATTTTTTTAGTGAAATTACCTCCTTTGATTCTACTTCTTTAAAAATTAGGCATCCTCATTCCTGAAACACTGTTGCATTCTTTCTTCCGTTATTTGCTTAATTTTTTTTGCGAAAGTGATGCCTTAACTAAGCTGTGAAATCTTGTTATTGTTGCAATTCTAAGAAAGGGAAAAGGAATGATGTAACTAACAGGTTACCGGCTGATTTATTTTCACTGAATGCAGCTTATGGATACCTTTCAATATGGCTTTTCTAAAGCTACTTAACTAACTTATTCGAGTTTTCAAAATACTGCATGTCCGATTTTGAAGCAGGTAAACATGACTTTAATAACGCATACTATAGAATTAATTATAAAATGCTTTAACGCAAACCTACTTGGATGAGGTTTGTAATTCCTTTCGCCAATTGTCTGTGCAGTATATTTTCTTTCAGGGCGTACTTGGTGATATTATTCGCAATATTTCTGGTGTACCACAAGATATCCATCTAGACCCTCTATTTTCTTGAAAATCTGTTTTAATGGCATATATTTATTATTGGCCCACACAAACATTTTATGCTGTACTGACGATGGGAATATCTTTTGCTCTCTCTAGTGAAAAAGACTGGGCACTTATTAAGTCGCTCTCGGACTTTCGATAATTTCTTTTCTCGGAGTAGGTATTGACAATTGTGCAGTAATGCCTTATAATCAAAATACAAAGCTCTATGTTACAATAATTACACTAATAGAAGCTTATTTTTTAGAGGTACCAAGGATTTGAGTATCACTTTCAACTCGAAGCTTCCTTGCTATGACCACATTCTAAATATATTTGGTAAGATTAATATTTCTTTGGGCTTCCTGGAAGATTGACTCGCGAGTTTTTTCATCCTTATGAAGATGCTTTAAGCGCTCTTTGCTCCCTTTGTTAGACCAATTTGTATCGACTGGTCATCATTTTATTCTGTTTATATTAATCCAATCCGATTAGCCCTCCATAGAACAATGCCTCCCTACAAGAACAGACTAATACACTTTCCAAGGATACACGAAAGAAAAGACTAGCCAGCTTTAGAATTCTGTTCATTTATGATTATTTGCAGTGTAGAGTCGATTTATCTGGAGTTGCTTAGTAATTTAGCTTTCTCTGCTTCTTGCCAGTTCTTGAGGAACTATGAGCTCTTCTCCCTCTTAAGTTATCGCACTTATTCGCCTTTTTAATGCTCTTTGCCTTAAATGTGTCTAAAGCTGATATATGAAGTCTTTTAAATAGTCAGCTTAATTAATGTCACTTCGTTTTTCTTAAATAATTCAATGTTATTGGCTAGAATTATTAGTTGTTATTTATTTATTGTAAGTATTTTGTATTGACAAATTTGAAGTAACTAAATTAAATCGTTTTCTGTTTCGCAATCGTTAACTTTTTAAAATCTGCGACATAACATTTTAATTTTATCAAAATTGTAGTCTGTCAAATGAGCCGTTTATATATGTACATGTATTATGCTGAATATAAAGTAGCTACAAAATGTATCATTACAAATTAAATGATGGAGCAAATTGGATAGTAATCCTTTACTAAATGGCAGAAAGTTGTTTAATTTTGGTAGCATGTCATGGGAAAATAGAGAATCTTTTAAAGAATTTCTTAAAAAACTTTTAATATTTCATATTGAAAATATTTTTTTAGATTTTGTTATTGTCTCGCTTTTTTAGAATTTTGAAATTTGGTGGATATTACCCACAAATCTTATCGCATCTTATCAAATTATCAGTGGTCTGTCATATAATACATTTATTATTCAGCTTGGTCAATACTTACGTAGATATTTGTATCGAGATTCGTATGAGGAGTTAGTAAAGTTTACAGTTTGGAATATTATTTCTTATATTGTTTACCAACTTAAAAGTTGCTATTATTAATATAATTATGTGTTCAATGTAATTAAAATTCATTTGTTGCTCTTTTGAAGGTGGTGAAATTGTTTCACTTAATTCTCAAATTTTAAACGTAAAGCTGTAATTGCTTTTTGGATATATGATTGAACAGTCTTAATTTAAATTAAACTCTGTTTTTATTAATATAATTACCAAAAGCATTTTATATGTTTTCAATATTCCTACAGACATGCAGAAAAAGCCTAAAGCGAAGCATGTAATCGTTATTAATCACCACTGTAAATTTAATGCATGAAGCAGGAAATTAAGCGATTTACAACAAATGTGGTAAACTTTTTCGATATAACTTCATCAACCAATTATATTTTATAATTATATGTAATTTAATGGGGAGTCACAAAAGCTATATAAAGCATGGGCTCAATTAACTTTACATAATAAACGATTTATAATCACTTATGCATTTGCACACCACGCCGTGGGTCTACGTTGGGCCAAATTTAGCGTTTTATTACTCAATTATTTTTGTTTTATAAAGAAGGGATTTTATTTAAAATTTATGTAAAAAAATTAATTATGTACAGCAAACCTAGAAAAGATGACTAAACAAAGCAAGCACAAACTACTGTACAAAATTGGTAACATTAAAAACGAACAACGAACAGTAGTCAAACTGAAAAAGTGATAAGTTTTTCAATACTGGCGGGGATTGCGAAAGCTTTTCAATTATTAATAATTAATAAAGAAGGAAAAGACCCATAGAGCAGCAATTCAATACTCCGGATGGAAAAATCTTGGACCATTTACAATGTCAGCAAAGATCTTAGATTATATTGAAAATTTAGGTTAGGCTCATAAAAAAATAAAATAGATCTAATGGGTTTTTTAGAACAATTCAGATGAATTTAAGCATTTACGTTTGAAAGCATTATGATATTCATTGGGGGATTTTTGGGGCTAGCGACTTTGCAAAAGCGACACTTTAGATACGTTGACCTGGGGATTTGAAAGGATTTCTACTCCGGTATTTGATCTTAGAACATAGAGGTTAAATTAATAATGAACTAGTTAGTTATTAGATAGGAATTTTTATTTCAAAACATGCTTGACCATGCCAAAAGCTAAACATTCAAACAATTCTACGTTGCATGATAATTAAACTTGTAAATAAAAATAAATTTTATAATTTAAAGAAAAATTAAACCAATTTTATAATGTAGTTAAAAATTACTATTTTGTCGTATAAATTCATCCATTTCAACACTTTCATTTTTTTTCGGAATTTCAGAAAAATTGATTGGATTTGACTTTGAGAAGTTTTTTTGAGAAGTTCAAAAACGCGTATAGGGAATTTGTAATGGATTTAGTCATATAATTAAACATTCGAATCGAAAGTATCAATAAACGTTAAGTAAAACTCTAAAAAATGTCACTAGAACCTTATGGTCGTGATAACGTGAGTATTCTAAGACTAATAAATTAGGCTAATTCAGAATATGATAACTTAAAAATGTTGGAGTGGAATTTCTATGCGTAGCATTACCAGCTTATTTGTTGGAAGGTGCAGCACTATAAATTTTTTTAACATAATTTAGGTGGGAGTACCAAAAGTTCGGGATAATCGGCTTTATTACGTCTTTAACTTTCTAGTGAATTTTTTTTAAATTCTTCAATTTCCTTAAATATTCGCTTAAAGTTAACTCGTACCGATTTTGACAGAAGCTGTGTTCCGAAAAATTAAACCCCTCAAACTTTTTCAATATTGACTCTGCGAGAGAAGTACACAATATGTATCAAAGAAAAGCTATTTAAAAGCTATAATATACTTAAAATTATTTTGATGATTGTACTATATCCCGTAACCACTTGTGGGGCACGAAAAGCCAGACGAACTTGGACCAATTCGATGACAATGACTGATTATTGCAAGTGGACCTAACATTTAAAGTGGACACGGACATTACTCTGCATCTGCAAATGTCATTTACCATGTTTCACCGATTGTGTGGTTTGAACCTGGGGCTTTCATGATAGAAGACCAAAAGGTATCATCCTTTTTTACCTTAAAGGCAAATGTATCATTCCTTCTCATGGTTTTAAATACGAATTGCGCGCCATCTAAGAACAACGCTATAAGCTTCACGCGCCTCGTGGGTATTTATTTATAGTTTTTTTTCGCATCACTCGGTTGACTTGGATTGAGATAATTCCTTCTTGAAAATTTTACCAACGCAATTTTTTGTTATTAAAAATACTTACTAAGTTGGGTGACGAGAAAGGGTACAAAGTTCTGGTAACACATGGACATTTATAAGGACAATTTAGGAAATATTTATTGTGAGTCAGATCAAGAAACACAAAAGCCCAGAAGTGGATGAATATATTTTAATACTCAATATTTTGTACTAAATTAATAGTCGTACTTTTGATATGCTTTTTACACCTTTTATACATTTAGTTATTTTCCGAAAAAAAATCATATTAATAAAATTAAATTTAAATTTATAAATACTTAAAACATAAAAGAGTGAATAAACAAAATTACACAAAAAAGTACACGGTGCAACATGATTACCTGGTGATCTGCCGCAAACCCACTGCGTGCCAAAGCAACTGGGAGGGGAGGACACATGTGAACGCAACTCGCGGATTGTATCAATATGTATAATATTAGTTAAATAAAAATTCATAGGGCTCTCAATAGTACAGATACCGCAAAATAAAAGTAAAAATGGTAGATTTTGTTTCGTTTAAGTAAATTCGTTTCATATACTATACCTTTGACCTGCAAAGTAGCCGTGAACTTGGTTTCTGATGCAGGATTACTCGCCACACATGTATAGTCACCGGAGTGTAATGCAGATAAGGAGGGAATACTAAGGAGTGAGGAATATTGATCTAATTGTGTTACATTGGCGCCCAATAATGTGGGCAATGGCTCACCATCCTTGAGCCAACGTAATGTTAATGGAGGATCACCACTAGATACCCCACATACAGTACGAGTTCGCATACCCTCAGCCAGTCCGTCTTGGAAGGAAAAAGGCTCAATAATAGGAGGTACTGGAATATGAGACAAAGAGAAAAATAGAAAACAAATCATAAAAATGTAAAAATAGTAAAACTCAAGTTGTACATCTCCAAAATTACAAACACAACAATTTTTGATTACCGATATAAAATATTTTGTCATATTGTTTGTTGTATTATCAGCTATCATCAGAAAGTCTCAAAATCATAAAATATTTTAACAAACACCTTATAGAGTTCCAACAAATTTAATATGTAGAAGTATCGATCAAAGAAAACCAAACACAAAAGGCATTCTCTCTCTATAAAGTAAAATAAAATCCATATACGAATCTTGAGAAAAATTATATTAAAGAATATCTAGATTTAAAGATAAAAGTTTTAACATTAGTGATAATGTGACCCACGGTTACCATTGACCAAAAGAGACTGCGTATTTTCCACCTCGGCTGCCAAGTTTCGGACTACACATGAATAGTTGCCCGTGTGATCGGATCCCAAGTTTTCGATCACAAGTATGCTATTGTATTGATCAACTTGTTTTACGGACATTTGCTGGGATGGATCAATTGGGCGACCGTCCTTGCGCCAGCTTATTGTTATTGGTAAGTCCCCTTTTACCACAGCGCACGTCAATGACGCACGATCACCCATATTTAATTGTAGAACAGAAGATTGAAATGGACTTAATTTTGGTGGTACTGTAATGTATACATAAATTTTCTTGATGATATTTATATTAAATTCTCATAGAAGTATATATTATGAAACTTTAAATAAAAATGTAAAAAAATAAACGAGTGTAGATCTGAAACCAAATTTAAGTGAAAATTTATTATTTTGACACTAAGCTGAGTCGTTCTGTAAAAGAAATTTAAAAGTTTAAGAGTTAATAAGAACAATTGACCGCTCTGGCTTAAGTGCGCGTCCATTCCCGGGTGACCAAATACTTTAACCTAACCTAATAAGAACAAAAAATACAGCTAAAAAAATGGAATGTAAAAGTTTCTTCGTTTAATTTATTTTTACTTCTAAAAGATAACACACGATGAAGTAATAAATTCTAGAGCATAACTTAAAATGTTGGTGAAATATTTATCTAGAAAGCAGAAGATCATGAATTCAAGTTCCACATATGTATGTACATGAGAATTGGGTGTTTTTTACTTTTATTTTAACGAAAATTAAAAGATTTAATGTATTTGAAATTATCGGTAGATACTTTCCTTGAATTTACTATTCTTTTATATTGTAGTTACTCCATTGGATAAAGATGTCCATGCGATTCAAGGTATTAGATGATTTTCGTAATATTGCAAAAGAAAGTATCTCGATATTTCTGGCCTGGAAAGTGTTTATTTATATCGAGATCAGTACAGTTTGCTGCACTTCATATATCTCTCGATGCCATAATGCGAAGATCTGAAATGGTCAGCATCTACTTCAAAACGTTTCCTAGTCATCAAAACCGGCTTGCTTTTATGTAATTAAGGAAGCTTGAAGAAGTCAAAAAATCCGCGATTATTGATTCACTTTAATAAAGCTTATAGCTGTCGCCTAACAGGTTTGCTTCGACCATCAAGAAGTTAGTTGAATGGAAAAAACTCTCTTAGCTAATGTATGATCATCATAATAACATTTTGAGATGAAATTATATGCATTTGAAAAATTATTGGTAATCTAAAAGAACCAGTGTTGCCAAGTCGTCGATGAAGAATGTCACTAGATAGGGACTAAAAAGGACACCTTTTTTTAAAAAAGTCACCAGATACAAAATAATATATTTTTTTCAAAATTGCTTCCAATATAATATTAGAAATTTCTAAGTAACAAAAATGTAAATCCTACTCAATAAAAGACTGCATTTACCTGAATCACAAGCGTATTTACCTGTAATTGGTGCTCATTAACTTAAGCGTCGTGTAATTTCTTCCTTTCAATTTGTAAAAGGAAAGGGAGGAGAAACAGAGAACTATTATGTTAGAATGTGATAAAGTTCTAATTTTGTGGGCGATCCTCTTATCGTAAGCGACAGAAAATGAGTATCGTTGAAAGTGTCAGGGTCCCGCTGGAAAGTCATGAAGTCTCACAGGAAATTGTTCGAGTTGTCTTACACATGCGTTTAGCTTAACAAGAAAAGCATTAAATGGGCCCTCTTGAATGTTTGGTGCAACACCGGTTGTAACTGAATTAAGTAGTAACCCAGCAAATATGTACAAAAATAGTCAAAAACAATGAGAAATGCCGAATATTTACGTTAAAATGTTAAAGAGTGGGAGAGCATTTGGTGTCATCAGAAGAGTTTCAAAATCACAGTGTCGCTAAAAAAATATCAATCATTAGAAAGGTATTCGAAAACACCAGATTTGGTCACAAAGTCCATGATTTGGCATCACTGCATTAAAAGTCACCAGAAGTCACTGCAGTGGAAGTTAAAAATCACCAACTTTTAGACGTGTCTGAGAAAACAAAATTCTGTCGCTAGGAAGGTGTTCGAAAACACCAGATTTGGTGACAAAATCACTGAATTGGCATCACTGAAAAGAACAATCAGCTCTCCTGATTGTTAAAGACCAGAAGTGCATATATACATATTTATACACTTTCCCGCTCCTTTCTACAATTTCCTAAGCAGCGCGTTAGAAGTCCTATGCAATCAGGTCTCAAATTGAAGCTTTTGAAATGCAGTTGAAAAAGTGGTAGTTTGAAGACTAACACGGGCAGCACCGATTAAAAGAACCTATACCGAATTGTAATTTGTCGTGTAAGACAGGGTCCGTTTGAGGGAAATGCTCTTTATCCGACAATGGATTGAGAAGGTTGGTAAGAAAGAGAAGTTAATACAGTGCATGATGTTATCTAGAGGGTGTACCCATATGCGAAATATTCAAATATAACGGCTATTGATCAAATCTGTCAAAAAAGAGCTCGTTAGGTAAATCAAACGTTAAGATTGGGAGTTAGGTGATGGAATTGTGCCCGTTGTTTGAAGGTTTATTGCTCACCTATTTGAGTAAGACGTATTTAATTGTTTGCCATACCAGACAAATCACTTAAGAATAGCTGCATAAATCTCCAAATTACATCTGTTTATTTATATCTTTTATTGCAGGAAAAAAATAATAATAAGTACATCAAAAAACAGAAAAGTCCTGTTTAAGACATATTTTATTTGTTTCTTATAGGAGTATAACTAGGAAATTGTTGTTCTGGCGTCTTTGGACCTAATATTATGCCCGTGGTTGCAATTGGCAAATGGCCTAGTGTCTTTCTGAAATCCATGCTATTGAAGCAAGCACTCCATCTCAATAGGGTCGTAAAAGGTGCCATCATTACTATCTTTTTCGGTAGCCAAGCGGCTCGCAAGGTGCTCTTGTCGTGGCACTTTTTATTAAAACTCGTAAAAGAGTGGTCTGATACCTTCCAAAATCTAACTGCATCCAAAAAAATTACGTTTTGCCTGAATTTTTGAAATGACTATGAAGAGATTGAAGTCACTATAGGAAAGCGTTTTTTCCCATGACATTGGCTTCTCTGAGGATGATAAAAGACCTCACGCAAATTCCAATATTAGTTAACGGAGTACATTTAATAGGATTTCGATAAGCGAAAAACCTCTGTTAGATTTGTCTGCAAAATGCTCAATGATAACTTCTGCGAATCATTTCAACGCAAAGAAAAACTGCAAAGTTCAACTCTATTAAAATATTACTCAATTTAAAATATTTCTCTAGTTCCAACCCCTTGTGAGATATGGAGTGGCATCAATCAATTCGAGACAACGATTGCAATTGGACCTACGATTTAAGGTAGATTCGCAACCAACGACATCAGTTCTGCAACGACGGTGGTTATCGTAATCTGTTGTCAGTGGAAAATAATCAAGGGTCCCTTCCGCATTGTGACCGGAATTGCGGTTATACCTGTACAGAATTCGTATTTCTGTCAAATATTGAGAAGCGTGATCGGATTTTGAAAATTCAATATGGCGCACAAAATTAAAAAGAAAAAATTTCTAAATAGCAAACATTGATTTTAAATCCGTTATAGGATTTTAAAAATTGCCATGTGGCTGCTACGGGCTAAATTAGGTGGATGATAGTTAGAGGACTGCAAAAAATATTTCGTGTAAATGTCCTGCCTTAGCACCAACCAGAAGTTTCTGAGCTCGATTGGTGTTCGAATACATTTACATATACTAAAATATTTATTGTCAAGGGTGGTCAATTTTGGACATTTCACAAAATACACAACAATCGTCACGACAATGTATATTCATTAAAACATGCAAACAGACTTTCCAACACAAGAACACGAAGAAAGCTTTCTTAGAATCAAAATTAAATGATGATTTGAAAATTCTGGGCTTGGAGTGGACCATTTTGAACTCAACCATTTGGCACTTACAGGGTGATTCATACATTTGAAATGTATGAACATTACATCACTATTTTATTTTTATCTTTTGATCTTCTCAACGTAGCGACATCAAACTCACGCCGAAACACTACCACCTCACTGTCCTTCCGAAAAATGTCAACAATGTTGATCCAACTCATACCGTTGCAGATGCAGTCACTTTCAAATTTGAAAAAGTGATTTGCGATTATCTGAAATTCAGAATATTCCCGAATTTTCTCCGAAATTGATTTAATTAATAAACCTGTTTTTTATTTTTGGAGAACATTTTGTACTGGCTCATGCCTACAAGTCCTCTATGGCTTCCATAACTCTATGCAGCATAGGGCTGAAAGGAAATTTATATTATTCGATAACCGGAAAATTATTAATGCACACTTTAATGGTTCAGCCCTAACAATTCAAGCAGATCATGAATTCCAGTTGCTGAAGTAATTGATTATCTGACTAAAAATGGCTACTGACAGAAACATGATGATTTAAGCTGTATCTAGACAACTTTATGTAGATCAATTCTGAGATAGTGCTAAAAGTTTTTAAAAGGAAAAGTTTCGGAAAACAATACAGTAGAACGTTTTTAATCAGATATATATTTATAAACGGATTATCTCTCTAGTTCCCGTAACCAATTGTGGGGCATTGGACGGGAGAAGAACTTCGCCTGTCTTGAGACAGCGAATGCGAAAGGACCTTCACTTTAAGATGGATTCCGAATCACCGACACTATTTTGCAAACCCTAATGGCATTTTTATCGGCCTGTTGTCTGTAGAAAAAAATAGGTCATCTACATGTACATTGTACATGGGGTTCGAACCTGGGACCTCCGAGATGGAAGGCTGGCACGCTATCACTTACTCTACTGATGACTTAAAATGGTTTAATGGTTTTTACTAATAATAGTAGAAGGCACAAGTGTATTTCGGACGTAACCTCGTGAAAGTTAAGATGAAGCGGAGCCTACATATAGCGTAACTTGCACAAGCCATTAAAAAACAAAGCAACTGCTCAGTTATTCGGATGTTTCTCCGACTAATCTTTAAAAGTGACAGAAAACGAGGTCGTCATAAAAGTGCGTTACTCTAATCGTCTAACTCTAACTTATAGTCGTATCAGATTGTACATCAACAACAGCACGGGCAACAGCAAAGCAATTTTGCTGCCGGCTGTATCAGATTGCGCATACACGACAGCATACTTTTACCGAACATATGCCACTGCGATAAACGACAGTTCGGAGTTAAAAGTAAAAAGTTAATGGTGCGGCCCGCGAGATGACACCACAAAATTAGGATTAGAGATGACTCGGCAGCAAAAATTTTTCTGCTGACGGGTCGGGTCACGTGATTCGGATTAGCCAATAAGAACACTTTGCTAGTGCTGTTGTTGACGGCAGTAGTACAATCTGATACGGCCTTTGCTTATATGTTATAAATCAATTCAGAGACCAAGAGGACATTTTTTCTTTGCCTTCGTCCATCCATAGGAAAAATTGGGACAATACAACGACGAGTCAGAAACTAAGTGGACTGGCCCAAGAGCAAAGAATTCCGTGCCAATACTAAAGGTGTGTAAGTTGACACGCACACAACAAAAACAGCACAGGACAGGCTTAACGTGTTATAGGGGTGCTTTGGCGCAATTTTTGAAATTCTGGAGAAATCTATTTAAAAATGCAATTCAAAATCAGCAATATTCTTTAAAATTTGTAATTTTTATTACTCTTTTTCTGCACATTAGTATATAGTTAATTAATTTGCAAATCAGTAAACCCTTCAATAAAAATGTTTTCATCAACTTGCAACGTTCAATTACACCTCCGCCTTTGGTGTTGAGTTGATAATAAAATATGGCTGCCGAGAAAAGAAAGAAAAACGTAAACAAAAATAATAGCAGGGTTGAATTCTGAGAGCAAAAAAGATAGAGATCGGCAGAGAACTTACTTGTAGCAATAAACCTTACATTCAAGAAAAAATTAGTAACCTGTAATAGTCACCGATGAAGCAGCTGAAAGAAATGGTATTCCTATCCGACCGCTGAATATCGATTCAAGACTTACCGCATGTGCATTATCTTTTCTAGCAGGAATATTCAGTTGGACTGATCAAAAGATGCTCTTAGTTGAAACTCGTTTAATAAATAGAGGAAAAAGAACATGAATAAATATCAAATATTAAAAAATATTTAGATGATTTTGATTATTTTGATGCTTTTTTAATACGGTTGTCTTTAGAAAGATTCGTAAATTTTTTAAACATGTATTCAGTGTAACATAATCAAAATATTTCGAAGATGACGCTGTAAAATGTAAATAGAAGATGTAAGACTGAAAATTTAAAAATTACACAAACAGGATCTTATTAAGAAGGGTTTTATCTAGGGTAGACCGATTTAAAAATAAATCAAATTTTCGTTTTTGGGACTACTTTTAATTACACTAAAAATCGATTGTTTGTTCATTTATCATAATTATAAAGCGATCAATTTTATGAAGTTTGAATCAAGCGGATTTTAAGTGTTGCAGACTGTGCACGCGGTTAAAAAATAAAACACTATTGCAATAATTTACAATTCTATATGACTAATGCCAAACAGTTATTAGTTTAAATACACCTGCATCAAAGTGAAAATGAATATGTCGTTCTAGTGATATACAGAGTGCCACAGAGCTATGAAAAGTGGGTTTTGAACTTCAAATCTTTAATAAAAAAATTAAATTTTGAAAACTAATTAGTGTACCTTGGTTAAGATAAAAAGACACATAGTGTGGTAGCGGAGTGGTAGTAATTCAAGGTGCAATTGCAACATGTTTGAAATGTTTCCATCTCAGTTTTTAGCAATGATTTATTTTAGTAAGGCTCTTTATAGAATCCGGCAATGAAACGAAGACTCATATTGTGGAACTTGAATACTTCACTTTTCTGCAACAAATTCAAAATAATCTATTATAGTATTATACCGAATTAATTGCTGTACTATTATCTGTAGTTGTCTTAATATTGTTTCAAACAAAACTCCAATTTTTTTAATCTTCCATTTAATTTAATATTTAACACAGTCCGTTAAAGTTTTCCTAAAATACTTAGATTTAAAAAAATATTTTAATAACTTTAGTAATTGGGTTTATAGTAAATTAATCGAAGGCGATTGTTCTTTTATTAAAATAGAAAAATTATTTCTCTTGCTGTAATTTCTTTCCCGAATGATATCCTGTAAATGTTAATGCTATTAAAACAAACTAAAAGTATTCAAGGAGATTCCTTTCTCATGGCTAAGGCAGTCCTTTGAAAAGCATAAAACGGTTAGCGGGCTAACACTCAAAGGTAAATTACAAGAAAAACATTGACTGCATGTCCTTAAAGTATCCGCAAACAAACTTTGAAACTTTTCTCTTGCTGCCCCTTGATATACGTCCTTCATCTAATCGTCACTCTTTTGCATGTAATTTCATTTTCTGTTCCCTAAAAGCTTTTATTTTCCGCATTTTGATGTTCTTAACTGCGTCGTCCTTTTACATTCGGCGATGGATGCTTCCTGGCTTTTATTTTATTTGAACGCGCGCAATGAAAGACTGCGTTGTATAGTTTGTTTACGAGTTCTTTACAACTTGTTTGTTATTTTCCTGGTTTACTTAAGGCTATTATATTAAAGAATGTCCTTTAGGAAGCATGACATTTTTAAACTTCGATGGGAATAATTAAAACAGCTATACAAAAATCTTAAAGTAAGAACTTAATTTATTAAAAATATAGTATATGCTAAGGCCGTGTCGGAATTTGGCTTAGTTTGTACTTTTTCTAGGGTAACCTCTTATTTCCCATTTGGTAAGCTGACTTTACATATAAGATGCAGGTGTACTTTACGTAAATGAAACATCAAGCATAAGGGAAATGTCAAAATCAAAATTAGCAGCTATCCGAAAGTCTGCCAGTCTCTACCAAGTTCTGCCAGATGAAGAGATTTAAACGGAAGTACAAATGAAACCAAAGTCGGACATGGTCTAAATTAATATCAATGATTTGTTATTAAGCCTGCCAGCTGCATAACAATTTTATATTATAGTATTTTATAATGATAATTCCAATAAAGTAAAAAAAGCAATATATATTTTTTTTTATTTTAAGAATTACGTATTCTGGTAAGAAGCTCCTAAAATTTCTGCAATATTTTATATGTGTATTGTTTCAGCTTTTTAGGTTTCTGTAGTCAACCAGGATGCCTTTATAGCAGGGTTCCGAATCGATACGAAATTTCGCTCCAAATATCGCTCCAAATCGCTCCGGATCGGATCGGTGCGATATCTGGATCGATTCAGCCTGGAGCGTTATAAAAATATCGAACCGCTCCGGAGCGGATCGTTATTTTCCAAATCTGTTATCGAACCGCTCCGGAGCGGATCGTTATTTTTTAAATCTGATATCGAACCGCTCCGGAGCGGATCGTTATTTTCCAAGTCTGTTATCGAACCGCTCCGGAGCGGATCGTTATTATTTTTAATTTCAATCGATCCGAACCGCTCCTGGAGCGATATTGAATCGATTCGGAGCGATTAGAATATCGCTCCACTGAATCAAAGGAATATGTTTGGTAATTATAAGAAAATAATCCTCATCTGCAACTTAATTACTAGGTGTTTTATACTAGGGGTGATGGGTAGGTTTGGTGATGGGTAGGTTTGGTGTGTGGGTGGGTGTTGGGATGTGGATGGTGAGTGGGTGAATGAAAGGAAGAACTCTATTAATTATAAACGTGCACTTCACCTGTAATTTAATTACAAGGGGTCTTGAACTTTGAGGGTTTTGTGAGTTAGTGAGACGGTTTCGGAGTGAATGTAGGTAGTATGTGGGTGATGGGCTGGAGGGTAGGTGGTTGGTGATGGGCTGAAGAGTGAGTGGTAGGTGTGTGGTTGGGTTGGTTCTGGTTGGTGTGCTACCCATATTCACTTTTGGAGCGTTATTGAATCGATTTGGAGCGATAAGAATGTCGCTCCACTGAACCAAAGAAAATAGTATGGTAATTTTTAAAAAGTGCTTCGCACCTGCAACTTAATTTAATTACAAGGTATCTTGCACTGAGAGAGCTTTAAGAGTTTATTATTATTTATTTGACCGCTTTTCATTCTAATCTGCGTGTTAAAAATTTCACCACACGGCTTTTCATTTAAATTTCTTTTAAATTTTTAATTGATGAACCCAATGGAGTCTGTCTGA
The DNA here is from genome assembly GCA_964036015.1 of Leptarthrus brevirostris. Lineage (NCBI taxonomy): Eukaryota > Metazoa > Arthropoda > Insecta > Diptera > Asilidae > Leptarthrus > Leptarthrus brevirostris. The sequence continues at coordinate 100,378,282 of OZ038373.1, forward strand.
TGCTAAACTATTTGAATTATTTAGCCAAATCAGGGAGCTGACTTCAAATGTGCATAGGAATCCAAAGTAATAAAACAGAAAAATCAAATGTAGGTTTATTCCCAATTTCGGAGAATACAATTTTATGAGGGTAAGTAGGCCTTTGTGTTATTCAGAGTAATATAATTTTTGAACATGCTTTTGTATGAATAAAAAACCTTAATACTCGGAAAAAAACGCGAGCGAAATTTGTTCGACTTCTTTAAGGCGGCCAAAGGCGCGGCATGCATGGTCCCATGCACTTGGTGTTTTCCACATTATAATGATTATCACTCTTAGACTGATAGTAGGACATAATTTTATCGTCTGATGCGTACTTAATATATGCCTCTTCTATTATTTATTCCGCTGTTCTCTCATAATTCAGGTTAAATACAGCAATTTATCTAATTCGAAAGTTTTTAAGGTATTTATATATATATCAAATCTTGGTCATTTGATTATATTACTTTAAGTTTCATGAGGGAAAGTAAGATTAGGAAGTTACCTTTGCGGATATTTGGGCCGCATGCAGCCTTTCCTCCTTTTCCTCATCACTGCCTTCTCATTGCCTTCCCTTTACTCTTCTCCAACATCTAATTACCCTAACACCCGCTGCCCCCTTTGCTACTAATAGCCGCACACCCCACCACTCGCTCCTACCCAGCACCTATTCACCACAACTCTATAAACCCTATATATATAGGTCAGTACAAGACACCTTGTAATTAAATGTCAGGTGAGGTACACTTTTTGAAAATTACCAGTCATATTCCAGAATAAACGCATTACCCATCATCTCCCACAGCCCACCAATCAACCATACACACCACACACCCTACTACTCACTCCTACCCAGCACCCATTTAGCCAAACTCTAAAAGCCCTCTCAGTACAAGGCACCTTGTTATTAAGGTGTAGATGTGGTGCACTTTATAAAAATTCCTAGATATATTCCTTTGATTCAGTGGAGCGATATTCTAATCGCTCCGAATCGATTCAATATCGCTCCAGGATCGGTTCGGATCGATTGAAATCAAAAATAATAACGATCCGCTCCGGAGCGGTTCGATAACAGAATTGGAAAATAACGATCCGCTCCGGAGCGGTTCGATATCAGACTCGGAAAATAACGATCCGCTCCGGAGCGGTTCGATATCAGACTTGGAAAATAACGATCCGCTCCGGAGTGGTTCGATATCAGATTTGGAAAATAACGATCCGCTCCGGAGCGGTTCGATATTTTCATAACTCTCCAGGCCGAATCGATACGTGGAGCGGAGCGATATTTTGTATCGATTCGGAACCCTGCTTTATAGTTTCGGTATGCCGGTCTGTCTGCTGTCTATGTTACAGTCCTATCATTTTTATACTTATTGAGAACACATTGCTAAACACGTAAATTAATTACTCAAAAACCAAAAACAGAAATGACCGCATAGAAAAATGAAAAAAAATCCGGTTGTGCAGGGTGACGTTGGATTTTTCATCCCAAGCGAAAGGAAAATAAATTCGCCGTCAACGATTTTAAGTTAACCTGCAGCTTAAAATTGATTCCGCACCACCGACATAACTCCGCAACTGCGATGGCTTCTTTTAGCGTCAGTCAGCAGAAAACAACCATCGGTCGGGTTTCGAACCTACGATCCTCGTTATGGAAGGCCAACATCTTATCACTTGGAACCTTGTAATTTTCACTCTGCAGTAGCGACGTATTCTCTCTGAAATAACATATCAACCGGTATACCGGTATCAAAATCCTGGTATATGAACGCGGAATATCGAAAACCTTCAATGCCAGCAAAAGAATTGGTCTGGGTAGATTATTTATTACTCTTGAAACAATTGTAGGGATCTACTTCGTAAGGAGAAGCTGAAGTGATGTTGTTGATGAAAACTTCTAACGTTCAATATTTTGAATAAAATATTTTCACCTTTTTCGATCGTTGATTTAAAAAACTATCGCCACTGTAAATACCTTCTGTCGTGTTATACTAATTTCTCCTAGCCCCATATAGATTCCTAACCCTGTACAGATAGTCCAGAAAATTTGTGATGGTGAATTTTTATGAGTAATTTTTGAATAGATTTTAAACATTTTGATAAGCTTAGCGTAAGATAAGAAATAGGATTCTGTATCGAACCCCAACGAACAGACAGAAAAGAAAGCGAGCTTATATTGCATAGTCATCCAATTCTGAGCTATGAATAAATTTTCAAGTTTATAGCTCATCGGGAAATTAGTTTAAGATCGATTGCAAAATGTATACCAAACAGACAGCCAGACAAGAAAGCGAGTTAATAAAAAGTAGAAATAAGAACTTTAGAATATTATTTTATATGAAATAGTTATTATAAGTGCGGTTATCCTTGTGTGTTTTTATACTTTATTTTAATTTTTAATTATATAGTGTTGATAATGGAATCTGAACACGTACCCAGTTTATGTGAATTCACAGCAACAAATTTTAATAAAAGCAACACAATATTCAAAATTAGAAAAAAAAACAATAATATAAAATTTAATAACATTATTTTACCAGTGGAAAGCAGTGATAATGTTGGTTAACATATGAAATCTTATAAAAACTTTCATCCTGTTAATTATTCACTAAATTTTAAATTTAATTATTTGGAATTATTTCTTACATATACAAGTGTACTGGCAATACCTTATAACCGACATAATGCAATTTTTTTAGGGAGAGCGTTTTTTTTTTGTCTAAAACTGTTTACATTTAAGTTAAAACTTAATTATCAATGTAGAGAACATTGCTTTCATTTTTCAACAAAGTGATATATACCAAATACGTTGAATACAGGTAATTTAGAATTCAATTCGGCGCCAGGTATTGCAATATTTTCAATATTAATATCAATATGTGTAGTAAAAAGAATTCATCAAAAATAACAATATTGAATCGTTCTGGTACTTCGTCAAATTTTCTACTGATAAGATTTTTCAATACTGCCTCATTCTCCCTATTGCATTCACTTAGCATTTTTTCACTCGTTTTCCATAGAGTCTTTCTACTCGCCTGTCAAGTACTTATGGTCATCAAAATCGCTATTATTTCAATTTCAACTTTACAGGACGACGAAGTTTATTTTACGTCCTTTTTGCACAAATTTGGATTCACCTGTAAGGTACATTTGTTCATCAAAGTTGCATGTCAAATGTTTATATATTTTACTGTATAAGTTTACAAGTATATTATTTTTTTACGGTCTCAAACGTATATGTAGGTGTTGATTACATGCTCGGGTGATGCCTGCCAGGTTTTGTTTTTATAAGAGTCCTTCTTGTTTCTAAGCATTATCTTCAATAAACTGGATTGTTGTTTGTTTTAAGATCCTTAAATTTAATAATCTCTTATTCATACAAAAAAAAATTTGAGTAAGTAAGTAGGCACATCATTCTTTATTCACGTACCTATTCTGTATGATTTTGTTGTTGAATTGAAATGGAAAACTATTGTTTATAAATGCCCTGCGAATTATTTAGGCCACGAAAAATTGAGTCACAGTCAGATGTCATACGTGCTACAGATATTGTTTTGCGACCGTTGGAGGTCTAGTTAATTTATATCAAAGTAACCCGCCTCCGTTATGAACTTCAGAATAGTTTTCATTCTGACTTTAGTTCTTCAACAAAGATCAGTCGATTCGATCTTGAAAGATCGATTTTTCAGCATTCGATCCTTCGATATTCGGATCGATTTTATGTGAAACCGGTTTAGATCGAATCGATTTATTTATTCCTCCTTCCAATTCTGATCTAATTAACCGCTAAAACTGAAAAAGCTCTAATTTTTGTAATACCTATTTTATTATATTATTGTTTGTTCCGCCAAATCGCATAGTAGTTGTTATGGCCAATGTCAGCCCACGCATGCGAACTGCGCAGTATACAGCAGTATCACCTCTGTGAACATTGATGTTTCAAGATAAAACTTTATATTTTATATTTATTTATATTTTCAAAAGACATCACAACATTCTATGTATCGCAAATATTTTTTGAAAAATTTATAATTTAGATTAAATAAGCAGCATTTGTGAAGTACTCATTCTTGCCTAGTGAGGATTTGTAAGCTACAAAGGCTGTGTTTTATTATTAAGTAAATCGGTTTACTAATGACACAGTTCTAATGAAAAAGTTTTTTTCTTTGTAATTTCAAAATGGTTAAATAGCATGTAATTTTGAAATATATTAATCGATCTATGAATGTCGTTTTTTTAAGGCGATTAATCGATCTATGAAATCGGAAAAAAGTTATAGATCGATCTTTATTGAATCGATTTTTTCAATTCATGCCCGTCCCTAAATCATAGTCTGAAACACCAATTCTGGGCGCATGTACCCCCGTAAGAGATGTTTAGATTTCGACCATGGTTTTGCATTGAGTCCGAGCTAGGTAAAGTACACAGTCGGTCTTCTTGTAGAGTATTTAGATTTAAATGAATTTGTTCACGGTTAAGTATATGTATTTACTTCTGGTTTAATTTTTTCATTTGCTTTTAGGTTAAACGTATTTCTGTTTGGTGGTCTAAACTTGTTTACCTTTGGGTACAATTCTTTTTTCTTGGGTTAAACTTATTTGCTCTTTTTTGATCGAATTGTTCAATCTGGAGTTATTTACATCTGGTTAGTGCCACAATTTTTCTACGTCTGGAAAAACTGATTACAAGTGGAATAATGATCCAATTCTTTTGCGGAAGGAAAGATTAAAGAGTCCGGCTATTACACGAAAGCATTCTTAAATTCTGCTACCGAATTAAGTCGGTCGGGAAGAACTTCCTCGGTTACGCTGAGAGGAACGTCGGAGCACACAACGTAGACTTTGAGATTTTTTGCGTTTAAAATTTTGGTATTTGGTCCCAGGTTCGAATTCCGCTGGCGGAGACCAATGGTTGTCTTATGCTGAGAGTTGTCTATTGCAGAGAAGATGCCAGTGGTATAGAATACACTTTAAATTGTTGGCCCACTGGCAATTGTTTGTTTTATATTTTTATGATGTAGCCAAAGCTCTGGGGACGACCATGTGATGCGTTAATCATGGATTTGCCGGAAGGGAATTCAGGTAAGAGGAATAAGGGAAATGTAATGTCTTATTTTTCCATCGCTGCAAGCAAGACAATACTCCAGACAGGAAGTGGAATTTTTTCTAATTTCTTATTAAAAACTCAAGGGGAGACCGAGGTTCGAACCCTGGAACCATGGCGTGGTGATTATGCCACTATTGATCCAACTCCGTCTTCGAATCGGGTGCAGTTCTTCTTCCGCCTCATGCATTACAGGGGGTTACGAGAAGTAGAGATAGAGAAAAAATTTAGCCCGATCGGGTACTCCATTTCAGACTTACAATATTTTAAAAATTGCAAAAACCGAGAGTTATCGAAAATTAGGCATTTTTCCATTATTTATAGCTCAGGACTAAAATAAGAAATTTTGATTTCTATATATATTTTGATTAGAGATTGTCCGTCCTTTCAGAATAACATATGAATTAAATCGGTTTATTTTGGATCCAATTTTATTAGTTTTAGACATTTTTAATTTTTTTCATCAGCGTTTATTTATTGATTCAAAAACAAAGCGTTACTAAGAGTGGCTCGCAAAACGAAGAAGAAGTAGAAGTAGTTTTTTAGCGTTTGTTTGATGTCGCTATGTTGGGTAGATCAAAAGATCAAAATAAAAGAGTAATGTGCATACCATGAAAAACTGAAATATATGAATCTCCCTGTAACACCCAAACGGTTGAGATTGCCCCCCCCCCCCCTGCCTCACTGTTTTTTGTTTGCTTGTGCTATCATTTACACTCGTATTGACCTCTAGAAACGTTACAAAGAGACGTAAACAAAAGAATACTATCGAATTCCGTAACAAATTAATAGTAAATTGACACGAATGTTACAGGCTACTAGCTGAGGAAATTTCTAATGGAAAATTTATCGATGTGATCTAATTAGGGCCATATAGCAAACTAAAGCTTTTAACTGCTGTAACTGATATTAATCCTCCGCAGAAAATCGATATTGTAAAGCCTGAACAGTCGGATTTAATAATACATTTTTATGTGTTGAAAATTGACTGATTTTAAAGATAGTAATTTTAATTCCACCACATTGTACCAAAACTAAATGGTAATGTTTTAAAAATCATAATAGCATCAGAATATGTAAACCATTGTTTGCACAATGTACATACGTCGAATTTAAGAAATATTGTGACCCATGGCACGTGGTTTTATTCTCACTACAATTTTTCTCCCAACGAGTAATTCCAAAAGTTTTAAACCGAATATTTCAAGGTCCAGTGATAGTAAAGTGGAACAATTATATTTAAACTATTTTGAAGAATTATTTAAAAAAAAAAATTTGTAAACGTAGGACATGTTCTTAGATTCTTTGGTGGTGAAACCATCTTGAAATCTTCCCTAAGCCATCTAAGCAGTATAAAGTCATACATCTGCTAGGGTTCGGCAATAATAGAAATAGAGCATAGTGTAGAGCAGGTTGAGTTGCAACTACTGACCGGGACGACTCCGAAAAATAATTGAATACTTAGGTGTGTGGAAGAGGGTGTAAGTCCAAAAATATTAAATTTCAGTTAATGTTCCTGCATATATCAATCAAGTAAAAAAGTATCAAATTTAATATTTTTAGACTTACATCCCTCTTTCATGCACCCATACAATTACTACCGAGACAGGAGCGGAAGTTTAATAATTTAATAAATGCACTAAAGGATAGAGTGTCATATTGCCAAGGGGAAGGTATTTTATCATTATTAAACCGCACAGTCCGGTGAGGATATCTCTTTTATTGTCTATCCAACATTCAAGCTAGCACACCCGAGGTTCCTTTATTGCGCTTGGGGGGGGGGGGGGGGGGCGGAGATACAGTGCCTCGGGACTCCGTCCTTTCGGTCTGACTTATAGCGGTAACGAACAACTAAAAGCAATGTACCTTTTTTTTGAGGAGTATGCGAAGATTTGCTCTCAAAAGATTATTTTTCAATATCTTACGCTTAAAATTTTACTGGATTTTTTATTATGTGTTGAATTTATAAATTAATTCACTTTACCTGCTTCTCGTTTACTTTTGTAATTTGGTTTTGTATTCGGCAAACTAAAGTCATCCGCGACCAAGCAAAAATTCTGTTTTGATTTTTGTAACATTCGCGGCTTGAAGAGTAACTACTTTCGATTTACTACCACTTGACCTCGGAAAAGTTGGCCGCTTTAGCACTGAGTGAAACGAAGGATGTTTTTTATTCTGATACAGTATCGCATTCCTAGTTATAACCTATTGTTGGAGGGAAATCGCAGTTAACATGAGCAATGATGTGTCAATCTCCTATTCTCTTAATTTACATCTACTTATCCAGGACTTAGTTAAGTCTGGATAAGATTTAATTTAATTGATTTCTGCTTTTTAGAACGTAACCCGAATATGTTTGCTAAACTGTCTTCAGATGTCGATAACATTCTAGAGATATCTCCGTCTTCTGAAATCGTTCTTGCTGGTGTTTTCTATATTCACAACACACAGTGGCTCAGGTATTCTTCTACCACAAACCCGCCTGGAGGACACGTCCAGTTATATGGCGAGTCCTTTAATCTGCAACAACCTGAAGATTCGCAGATACGCGCACCTTTTTTTGTTAACATCGCATCCAGGCTAATATATCGTGTTGGTCACTGCTTCTTTGGGCAATTCCGAACACTTTGCCAAACTCACCACCAATCATTCATCAAATTTCCACTAAAAAATTTGTGTACGGTGTTGGATCAATTGGTTGAGCAGCATGACCTCCATGCCATGTCACATGGTTTTAGACCAGGTTTCCCCGTGGGTTTTTAAAATTGAATTAAACAAAATCCACTTCGTCTCTGGGCTGCGTTCTAGCTCTTGGCAATGCAAAAACAAGACATTCAAGTTTCCTCACTCTCCTTATCCTAAATTCACTTCCGAGCAAAGGCATACTAACGCATAAAAGAGTTGTCTCTTAGGCTTTGACCACATCGTACAAAAAAAAAATGTGTGCGACTTAATTAACATCTCAGAAAGCTGGACTAATCTGATTGCTATACCGTCTGATTGACGTTGCTTTACCAATTGAATGAGTGACGCGTCCACCACGCCATGGTTTCAGAGTTCAAACCTCGGTCTCCTCGTGAGATTTTGGTTAAAAATTAATCTAAAATTAATTTCTGGGCTTTTGTATAGCTCGCTGAAATGCAAAAATCAACACATTTAAGTACCCTCATTCCCCGTTCCCTAATTCCCTTCCGGACGAAGCCATGCTCACGTATCAGTCCAATGGGCTTTGGGTACTTCACCAAAAACAAACAATAGCACGTAATAAATTTTGAAGATCCTGTGGTTTGGAATGAGCCATCACTTTATTCTTCGTAATTTCAAAATCATGAAATTGACCTAGTTTTGATGATGATTATAACCTGGGTAGTTTTACAAATAGTTATCTTTAAATATAACGTTTTGGAAAGAGAAGATCCTCCTCTAAAAATTGAAGTCATTTTTTAATTTATTAAAATATTTATTATGATCTAAATTTGTATTTGAAAAAGAAATGCGACCCTGTCCGCCGGTCTGTACGTATGAGAATACGCTACAGACGAAATTCTTTAACAATTTCGGTGATTGTTCTCTCTATCAGAATATAATCCTATTTATTTTATCGTAATTTGTGAATAAGTTTAAGTTTTAACCGACTTCCCAAAAACAAAGAGGTTCTAAGTTCGACGCGTATTTTAATTTTTTTAAATTTTTTTTATTAAAATTTTTTTTTTTTTTTATGTCTGACCGGGCATAACTTCGTAACGCATCAACCGATTTTGATGATTCTTTTTTTGTTGGGTAGAGTATGTTCACCGATTGGTACCATGTCAAAAAAAAATTTTCGTAGGGTGGGGGTGGGGGGTGGGGGTGAAACCTAACTTTGTAATGCGTGGTCCGATGTGGACGATTCTTTTTTTGTTGTACAGAGTATGATCCCCCATTGCAAATAGGAGAAAAAAATTTGGCCTAGGGTGAGGGGAGGGGGGGAGGGGTAGTCTAACTTTGTAACGCGTGGACCGATTTGGATAATTCTTTTTCTGTTGGGTAGAGTATGTTCCGTGGTTGATACCAGGTGAAAAAATTTTTGGGGGATGGGGGTGGGAGTTGGGGGTGGAACCTAACTTTGTAACACGTGGTCCGATTTCGATGGTTCTTTTTCTGTTGTATAGAGTATGATCCCCCATTGCTAATAGGAGAATAATTTGGTCCTATGCTGAAAGGTGAGGGTGGGGGGAGGGGTAGTCTAACTTCGTAACGCGTGGACCGATTTGGATAATTCTTCTTCTATTGGATAGAATATGATCCTTGGTTGATACTACGAGAAAACAAATGTTGCTGGGGTGGAGGTGGGAGAAGGGGGGGTGGAACCTAACTTTGTAACGCGTGGATTGATTTGTACGGTTCTTTTGCTGTTGTATAGAGTGTGATCCCCCATTGCTAATAGGAGAATAATTTGGTCCTATGGTGAGGGTAGGGGAGGGGGAGGGGTAGTAACTTCGTAACGCTTGGACCGATTTCGATGATTCCTTTAATGTTCGGTAGAGTATGTTCCTTGATTGATACCATGAGAAAAAAAGTTTAGTGGAATGGGGGTGAGGTAGGGGGTTAAAATTAACTTTTAACGCGTGGACCGATTTGGATGGTTCTTTCTTCGTTGTATAGAGTAGAAGACACTAAAAAGTGAAAAATAAAATAGTTTTTAAAAAAAAAGTTGAACCGACTTCACAAAAAGCGCTAAAAAGCATAAAAAAATTTTTAATTTTATATCTATTACGACATTTTGAATTCGGTGCAAATTAAACAAATAAAACAACTACATAACCACAATTGAACGTTTCAGCTTACGGGATCATAAGAAAGGACGATTAAATATTTTTGTTGTAGTTGTTTGGTTTGTTTAATTTGCACCGACTTCAAAATGTCGTAATAGATATAAAATTAAAAATGATTTTATGCTTTTTAGCGCTTTTTGTGAAGCCGGTTCAACTTTTTTTTTAAAAACTATTTTATTATAAAAAAATTTCTATAAAAACTCTTTTTACTTTCTTTTTACTTCAGAGTTTAAAGAATTTTATGTGACGACTGTTAGTTATCGATATATAGAAACGAAAAGGAAAAATTTTATATGACATTAATCCTACCTCAGTAATTAAAGATGTAGAAGACGGACATTTCAGGGCGGCTGAGTTCTAGGCTCGAGATTTCTTTGTAACATACATACCTTGGGAACGGAGAATAGGCAACAATCGGCGGTAGCTAAGTAGTTGGGGTAGTGGTCTTTAGTTAAATTTTCGACGACACCACGTAGCAACGACACTTTTTTTCTAATTTTTACAATAGTCCAAGATCTCACATCGACAATTAAAAACGGAAAATATGATAAATAATATTTACAGGCAGACGTCGTTTTAGAACGGCCGAATTATGGATAATAAAAAGATATTTGAAGCGAAGAACCCGGAACAAGCGCTGACCCACGGGAAAAAATGTTGGCCAAAATCTTCCAAACAATTGGGAAGGCAACAATATATATTTAATTAAGAGTTCACGAATTTGATTTATTATTGTTAATGAAATTTATTTTAGACTTAATTTTACAATTTTAAAGTTGCACAAATTACAGAAATTCATTTTATTGATTACACTGAATTAGTTAATTAAATTGAATTAAAGCGATAACGTATAGTGCACTAGTTGAAAACATTCCAAGTATTAAATTCTTATTGATGGGAAATAGGTTGCATACTTTTATTTCAAAGTTTTGTAATATAATTTGGTAGTAAAATAATTCCACCTGAAATGAAATTGATTACAAAATATTTTCACAAATATGAAAAGTACCAACTATATTTTGAAAATTTGTTCGAATATCCCTCATTAAATATAGCTCGACTGATTGCTTTGCAATTTTTGACTGTTGCGCTAACAAAGATGCCGTAAAAAGAAAAATGTATCCATCTAAACAAGCACTGGCCGTTAATATCGTGAAATATAAATTTATTTTATTGCTTTCGTTACTCATAGAACTGTTAATAAGGTATGAGTAAGAAAAAACCTTCACAAATAGATGAAAGGTTATTATAAATAGTTCCACATTGAACAAAATTTGGAACTCAGTTGTTAACCGGAATAATTTTCCATACAGTTTCGCCAAGTAATTAATTTGAAAAACATCTTTTCCTGAGGTAGTACACAGGCTGTTATGCCCTGATAAGTAACTTAAAATTTCTATAAGAGAGAGGTTCAGACATGCTAGAGAAATCAAAAGAGAAATAATAAAAAGAAACACTATAGTTGAAAGCAAGTTTAGTACTAAGTCAGCATATATCCAGTATATTCCAGTAAGAAATGTAACCTGTTTAGTCTGAATCTCTATAACTTGACCTATCAACAAAAAGGTTAGATTAAAGATTATTACTACAGTTTTGCTCAAAAGAATGTAACAAATTTTCATATTCCCGAAATTTTTATTATTCAACGAAGTAGTTTCTTTAAAAACTACAATAAAGTTATTTATGAACGTCACTATTTTAGAATGATACACTATGTTAGTAAAGAGACAAGCTATATTCGAAACACAAGATGTCACACCCCATACTGAATACACAAAGTAATTCTTATAACTGTCAGTGAAATCTCGGAATAATTCAATAATTGCTGAGACACCTGCCACAAGTGTAGTCACAAAAATAAATATAGAAAAGGTTACCGAAATCTTCCCGTCGTACACTTTTTTGGTTTTTACATTGTATACATGTGTTACTAGTAATAATATTCTACCCAAAATATAACAAAAGAAAATTATCGAAAACAATATTTTATATTGAATTCCGTACATTGTAAGTAACAAATTATAGTATACTGACAGCGTACAAATGTATCAGAAGTTTTTACCGAAGAAATTTCTAATGGAATGGAATGGAATTTATGGCTAATGTGAAAACTTTTAACTGCTCAAGCTTATTTTAACGCTGCGCAGAAAATCGATATTGTAAAACCCAATTTAATAATACATTTTGATTTGTTGCAAATCGACTGATCTTAAAGATACCACACCACACCACTTTATAAAAACTAAATGGCGAATCATTTCAAAACGGAATATTTATAAGGATTCAGCCAGTGATAGTAAAGTAGAACAATTATATTTTGAATATTTTGAAATCTATTCAATATAGGAAAGGGCCGATTATATTGTTATTTACCTTTATTGTATTTACTTATTTAGCTCAGAGAAAATTTGTGCGCTATATAAATAAATTCTTGGTTGTATCCAGGTTATCTTTAAGAAAAGAGGTGCTTGTAATGAGCTTAGTTTATCTGACATTGTTATTATATTAACGATACTTAACGCATACGTTTTACAGCACCTAAGATGCAACAGTTCAATATCCAGAAGATTAAATCACCGAACGTCCTTTGTGTGCTGTGTTGCGTGCAAAATGGGAAGAGGGGAGGATTACTATTTTATTTATTTTGGCTTATGATATTTTAATCGATCAACATCTTCGAACTGCATCACTAGTTTACAAATTTGGGTCTCATCTCGCGATCTGGTTTCTCATAAACTTTCTTTTATGTATTTTTGGGCGTAGATTTCAAAAATGGCAATCATTTTTTTTTCTTAACAGTCCTTTTCGAGATATTCTCAAAAAACCCGTTATTTGGCACTTTTCTCAGTTATTTGCGCATCTATTCATACATTTTTATCCTATCTGTATATATTGCACATCGTTTGAAAGATAATTTTATCCTCTTTGCAACGCTATGCCGTTTACGCGGATCGGATGAGATTGTTGCAGGTGATCAAATTCCAAAAAATTCCATTTTAAAAAAGTCACTAAATTTCAATTGCTCCGTTTAATTCAAAGACAAATTTTTTTTCATTCTTTTAAGATTTAAGATCAGAGATCAGTCTTTTACGAAAATTTTAAGTATAAATTTGCCCAAATCGGACAAAAAATGAAGAAGCTATTCAAAAATTAATGAGAAAAGGAAGTGTCCATATTTTCAAAAATTATATTTATTCTGGTCGAATTCTCTTTGCTTGCGCTTAATTAATTAATGTCCGAAAAGGCTCCTTTTTTGTATTCGCAGGTAACGCAGTAAAGGCAGCAGAAACAGCTGACGGAGTGCACGTAATAACAACAGAGCAGCGACAACAACAACGCAAGCGAGTTCAGCCAAAATAATTACCAGTTGGAAAAAATAGCCGGAGTCGTTACGTGCAGTGCCGTATCGTGTCAGTTTTTTCGGCTGTTTTGGCAAAGTGAATTCCGTGTTTCCTGGTGTTATTGTGCCTATGCGGTTAAGTAGCGTAAGAATCTCATTGACCCAGATTATCTTGTTAGTTACTCGAACTGTCGAACTCGAAATGTCACGACTTTACTACTGTGAAGTGAACTGACTCCAAAATCAAACCGAAACGTAGTGATCATATATGAAATATGCTGCAGTGTAAATTATAAAATGATTTGTAAAAAAAAAGTTGAACCGACTTCACAAAAGGCACTAAAAAGCATAAAATAATTTTTAATTTTATATCTATCACGACATTTTGAAGTCGGTGCAAATCAAACAAACCAAACAACTACAACAAAAATATTTAATCGCCATTTCTTATGATCACGTAAGCTGAAACGTTCAGGTAGTATTATGTATTATTTTCAATTGTGGTTCTGTAGTTGTTTTATTTGTTTAATTTGCACCGACTTCAAAATGTCGTAATATATATAAAATTAAAAATTATTTTATGCTTTTTAGCGCCTTTTGTGAAGTCGGTTCAACTTTTTTTTTAAAAACTATTTTATTTTTCACTTTTTAGTATCTTCTACTCTATACAACGAAGAAAGAACCATCCAAATCGGTCCACGCGTTAAAAGTTAGTTTTAACCCCCTACCCCACCCCCATTCCACTAAACTTTTTTTCTCATGGTATCAATGAAGGAGCATACTCTACCGAACAGAAAAGGAATCATCGAAATCGGTGCACGCGTTACGAAGTTAATACCCCTCCCCCTCCCCCACCACCACCATAGGACCAAATTATTCTCCTATTAGCAATGGGGGATCACAATCTATAAAACAGCAAAAGAACCATGCAAATCGGTCCATGCATTACAAAGCTAGGTTCCACCCCCCTTCTCCCACCCCAACCACACCAACAATTTTTTTTCTCGTGGTATCAACTAGGGAGCATACTCTATCTAAAAGAAAAAAAGAAATATCCAAATCGGTCCACGCGTTACGAAGTTAGACTACTCCTCCCCCACCCAACACCCCACCATGGGCCAAATTATTCTTCTATTAGCAATGGGTGATCACACTTTATACAACAGCAAAAGAACCATCCAAATCGGTCGACGTGTTACAAAGTTACGTTTCACCCTCCCCCACCCCCCACCCCACCAACATTTGTTTTCCCGTAGTATCAACCAAGGATCATATACTACCCAATAGAAAAAGAATTATCCAAATCGGTCCACGACAAATTTCTTCCGCGATCAATCCGCGTATAAATTATACGCAGTGCTAGTTGTGCAAATACATAGTTTGATTCCTTAATTTATTGGAGTGTCGGTTAGAAAAAAAAACTTCAGACACTTACCTGCGGTGGGATAGTTAGAGGGATAGACTCTCACCTCTTTGGCGTCTTAAGAATTTACCTTCGGCTCTGTTTTTTTTCGTGGCTTAATTTAAAACACTTCAAATAACTATTTCAGTTAAAAATTTTATTACAAATTAAATTCCAGATAATATCACTGTTGGACTTCTGCTACGTTCGACATTCAAGATGGCTGAAAATCTCCCTAATTTTTTCTGTCATCGCTGGTAAGTCACCTTTCCTTCTCACCTTTTTTTCTTTTAGCATCATTTCCTTTTCAGAAGAGCCATCTGTACGTCGATAAGGGATGAGGACGGCGTTAGGCGTAGGACACCTGCCAGGTGAGGATCATTTAGCGAAAAATCTTTGGACATAAAATCCAAGTAAATTTTTTTAATTGGTGTCGGGTGTTTTCTTCTTATTATTTTTATTTTTTCTTGTAGGTAACGTCACAATATTTTGACAAGATAACCCTTTGTTGGTGAAAGTAATCATTTTGAAATCTTCGCTAAGCCTAGCAAACACGCGGCTGTTCCTGCTCCCCAAAGTATTTATTACTTAATAATTTAATAAATGCACCAACGTGTAGTGTTATCTTGCTTTTTTATAAAACTCGGTCCGGTGAGTCTGACCCTTTTTATTTTCCATCCAACATTCAAGGTAGCACACCCGTGCTTCTTTTCTGTTCCTTATGGATCCTGTTCATCAGTTCTCGTTTCCTTGTGCGATTTTGTTTTTTATTTTGTTGCGGGCATACTAAGGTCATACGGGACCATGAAAAAAATTCTGTTTTAATTTTTGCAACATTCGATGGAACTTTTGACATCGAAACTGCTAGACTTAGTGGACCACTGATTTCCGTTTTCTGCCACTGAGGTTTGATTTCAGTGGAGCCAGTATTAGAACTACAAACGTAGAATTTTCTGACTGTTCGATTATTTCCCTCATCATATTTCCCTCAATTGAGTTATACTTATCCGGAATTAAATTAAATTATGGAGTTGTTTGGCGAGTCCTTTAAGGGGACCTAGTTCTGGTTAAAGCTTAAAAAATCGTCAAAATTGGAGTGATATAAAATAAAATCTACTATAGATAGAGACTTAATTTTTTTTTGCTTTATTATACATGAAACAATCTTTAATTTGTTTCTTGTATTTTTTTTTTTATCACGTGACCGGTAGATGTCGACGGAAAAAAATCTCCTTTTTGATGGCGGGTGAAAAATAATTCCTCCAAGATTATAAGATAAGATTACCTAGAATTCAAGTCATCCATCGAATAGTTTGGCTTTTACAACACCTAGAAAGTGTAAATTTCACTCGAAAATTGACATTTTACGCAAAAGTTCTGCCAAATGGTCATTTTTAATTTTAATGGCCTGATTCTAGGTCATCTTATAGATAATTTCACCAACTTTAATACCAAATTTGATTTTTCTGTTTTAGATCAACTGAAGGAATTATTTTTCACCCTTTTTTTTCCGTCGACATCTACCGGACATGTGATAACAAAAAAAAAAACAAAAAAAAAAACAAATTGAAAATTTTTCCATGTATAATAAAACAAAAATTTTTTTTTAATTTTTGGGTAATACTGACAGGAAATCTTCGTATACCCAAAAAAAACAAGATACTTTGCGGTGATCATCATAACTCATTACTGGATCATATGTTGACAAAAATCAAAAAGATTTAGTTAGCCTATGAGTTTCTCTGATTTTGAAATTTTTAGAAGTAAAAACAGAAGAATTTTTTGAATTTATGAAAATTTATTGATAAATAAATCGAATTTGTTGTTGTAAAATTAATTATAATAATAAAAAATACAAAATCACGACGTTGTTACCTTGTAATTTATGTACCATATAAAAGAAGTGTACAAAATTTGAGAAGGATCGGATGAGTAGTCTTTGAGTTACAGTGATCACCGACTTTGAAACCCTAAATCTGAGAAAAACGCGTTTAAAGTTTTAACACTGCTCTTTTGTGTATGGGATGATTATAAATTTTTTTTACAGAAGTTGCCTTTTTGGTACCCGGCGAATGTTTTCCGCCTCAGTTTAGTGCGGACCTTTTTTTTGCCCCTTCCCTCGGCTTTATGCTGCTTCGATATTGATGGAATCGGTTTTACTATACTTTCGATTTCTTATGAATACATTTGATGTGGAGCAGTATCTCCTTATTTCAAGGTTTAAAAGATTTTATGCTACGGCTGTTGGTTATCGATATACGGAAGCGGGAATGAAAAACCTTACAAGCCGTTAACCCTACCTTGGCAATTAAAGACGTAAAAAGAGGAGATTTGTAGGCAGACGTAATTTTAGTGCAACTGGAGTTGTGAGCTTTCTGTAACATACCTTAAGAACCGAGAATAGGCAACAATTGCTGGTCATTCACGTAGTCTTCAGTTCCAGAGATGGGAACCGAATCGAAAAGTATCGATACTTGGCATTGCAATATATCCGCATCTTTCGGTACTAAGATACAAATATACCGTTGAAAAACTATCGATACTCAAAAGTATTGGAACCATATGGATAAAAAATTAAAAAAGTCATATATGGTGTAGGAACTGCATTTCTTTTCTTTTCTAATGAGGAGGGGATATCTATTTACGTACGTTACGCCCGGGTGAACTACCGGCTGAAACCCCTTCTCCCAGCTCCAATGACACCAGCCCGGGACCGTTTTCCGCATTACTTCGGGCTGGGCCTTTTCGCTTAGCCCAAAGGGATCCTAACGCGGTAGGACCTGCGTCGCAGACTCCAGCGGAGCGTGTTTTCCACGAACTCCTCGACCAAGCTCCACTTCTCCTCTCCTTCCAACATGTAGAAATTGTATAGACATTACAATTATTATCTTATTGATTTTTTTTGTTGCAAAATAATTTGCAACAACTTTATCGTTGAGAAATATTAAAATATGCATTTGATTGATAATTTTTTTCAAATGAAGGAGCATCTCAGATTTCATATATCCTTTTAGCAAATAAATAATTTGAAATTTCGCAAGAACAGCTAAAACAGCACATGAAATAATGAACAAATAAATTTTGATTTCAACAGAATATAAACTTTTTCAAATATGAACTTCATACAGATATTGAATTTGTATATATATAATAATATTTTACTTATATATTTATTAACATTCCTTTCTAGTCGACGACGTTCCTTTTAATCGCAATTGAATTTGGATAAATGCACATGCATATACTATAATAGAAAATGTGTAATAATTACATTTTCTTTTAAAGTATAATATGCATGTGCATTTATGCACATACAATTGCTATTAAAAGGAATGTCGTCGATTAGAAAGAAAAGCTAAGGTGAAATTCAAATTTCTTTCGATAAACAGGACATATATTTTTAGCTTTTACATACTGCCTCACGGCTAGCGATTGAACCCATACACCAAATAATAAGACGGTGTGTGCTGTGCTGTCAATACTTCGAGTATTGAACGAAAAGTATCGAGGATCAGTAGTATCGGGAGCTGAAAGTACCGATTACAATACCTCGAGGTATTGAAAGGAAAGTATCGATACTCCGGTATATCGATACAGTATCGCCCATCTCTATTCAGTTCAACTTTTGAAGACACCAGTTACCTATTTTTCTCTGATTTATACAGTAGTCTGAGATGTGGGAAGGTGAGGTCAAAATATTCCATATAACTGGGAAGGCAAACTATTTATTTAATTAAGAGTACACAAAAATGCGATTAATTATTGTTCATAAAATTTATTTTAGACTTAATTTCACATTTCAAAGTTAACCAAACAAGTGCAAATATTGTTTGGAAAAACTATTTTTAAGCAAGATAGTGTTTCATCAAACAACGCCAACATCACAATGAAGTATGATTAATTAATTGAATTGTATTAAAGCGATAACGTATAGTAAAGTAGTTGAAAACACACCAAGTATTAAATTCTTATTGATGGCAAATAGGTTGCATACTTTAATTTCAAAGTTTTGTAATATAATTTGAAAGTAAAATAATTCCACCTGAAATGAAATTGATTACAAAATATTTTCAAAAATATGAAAAGTACCAACTATATTTTGAAAATTTGTTCGAATATCCCTCATTAAATATAGCTCGACTGATTGCTTTGCAATTTTCGACTGTTGTGCTAACAAAGATGAAGTTAAAAGAAAAATGTATCCGTCTATGCAAGTATTGGCCGTAAATATCATTAAATATAAATCTATTTTGTTGCTTTCGTTTTTTAACGAATTGTTGATAAGGTATGAGTGAGTAAAGACCTCCCTAAATATGCTGAAGATTATTATAAGTAGTTCTACATTGAACAAAGTTATGAACTCATTTGTCAATCGAAATAGTTTTCCATACGTTTTCGCCAAGTAATTAATTTGAAAAACATCTTTTCCTGAGGTGGTACACAGGCTGTTATGCACTGATAAATAGCTTAAAGTTTCTATTAGTGCGATGTTCAAACACGTTAGAGAAACCAATAGAGAAATAATAAAAAGAAACACTATAGTTGAAAGCAAGGTAAGCACTAAGTCAGTATACATCCAGTATATTCCGGAAAGAAATGTAACTCGTTTAGCCTGAATCTCATTAATATGACCTATCAACAAAAAGATTTCAGAAAAGATTACTACTACAGTTTTGCTCACAAGAATGTAAAAAATTTTCATATTTCCGAAATATTTCTCATTCAGCGAAGTAGTTTCTTTAAAAACTGCAATAAGGTTGTTTATGAAGTTCACTTTTTTAAAATGATACACTATGTTAGTAAACAGGTAAACTATAATCGATACATAAGATGTAATATCGTGTCCTGCATACACAAAGTTTTTCTTATAATTGCCAGTGAAATCTCGAAATAAAGCAATAATTGTTGGTACACCTGCTACAAGTGCAAACACAAATACAAGTATAGAGAATGTAAACGAAATTCTGCTTATATACACTTTTTTAGTTTTCCTATTATATGCATATGTTATTAGTGACAAGATTATACCCACAATATAACAAAATAAAACTACCGAAAAAATTATTTTATATCGAATTCCGTACATTGTAGCAACAAATTATAGTATACTGTATAGTAAAGCGTACAAATATGTATAAAGTTTTTACTGTCGAAGTTTCTAATGGAAAATGTAAAGCTTATATTAATCCTGCGCAGAAAATCGATATTGTAAAACGCGAACAATCGGATTTAATAATACATTTTTGATTTGCTGCAATTCGACTGATTTTAAAGATAACATTTCACTGCACCACACTTTATAAGAACTAAATGGTAACATTTTTAAAGCCATAACATAATCATATACAAGCGAATTTATGGTATGGAATTGTAGTTTTGCTCGAAAGCTGTAAATGCTAAACTTTTCTCCCAGTGACTCATTTCAAAACGAAATATTTATATGGATTCACCCGGTGATAGTAAAGGAGAATTATTATATTTTGAATGCACAGGTACTTTGAAGACTTTTTAAGAAAAATTTGTAGCCTCCGATGATGGTTTTAATAATATAAATGTATTTGCACAAGATGCTATAAATTTTCTTTAAAAATCCCTCTTTGAAATCTAGTCAATTAGTAAACGACCTATTATTTTATTATTTACCTTTATTGTAATTATTAATTTATTGAAATGCGCCATTCGCACGTTTCGGCTGAGGGAAAATTTGTGCCCTATATGTGTGCTATATGTATCTTATCTGACATTATTATTATATTAACGATAGTAATGCTCATACGTAATACAATACCTAAGATGCAACGGTCAATGTCCAGAAGATTAAAACACCGAACATTCTTTGCGTGCTGCGTTACGTTCAATAGATGTACGGACGATCTCAATGACCAAAAATGGAAAGGGCGGAGGGTTACTAATTTTTAATTTTCGCTTTCAACACTTCGCTCGATCAATATCTCTTAAGTATTAGACGTGATAAGGGCAATTTTAATACAATTATTATGTTAGCAAAAAGGCAAAGGAATAGCCAGACCTCTAATTAGGTTGGAGATAGCGGACGAAATTAAGGAGATAAAGTTGTATATGCTAATAAGATAACCTTTGTAAACATAATAGTGTCATTTATCTGCTGAGGTTTGGCAGGCAGAACGCGCCTCTGTTCCTGCTCCCCATAGGAATTATTACTGGGACACGAGCGGAATTTAATAATTTAGTAAATGCACTAACGTGTAGTGTTATCTTACCAAGGAGAACGGATTTTATGCTTTCTTAAAAAGCACAGTCCGCTTTGTGTGACCTTTTATATTTTACATCCTACATGCATAGTAGTACACCCGTGCTTCTTTTTCTTTAATTATGAAGAAACACTTGGTTTGTCCTCATCCAGGAACCTTGGGTCCGACATCTGGAAATAAGGGGACTAGCTGACATCAAATATAACCTTTTCTACAGTCAGAGCGTGGACCTAGGATGTAAGCCTAGAACATGCATTCTGGCAGAAAAGAACAAAACAGTTTTTCACTGTCCCAATTACAGCTCAGTTGACCTACTGATGGGCTGCGACGCAAATGCAAGGTATGCATTTTGGGGCAGCTAGGAGAATAATGAATAAGGCGAGTCTGTTTTTGATTTCGTAGTCAACACCAACATTGTTGTCTGTAACAAGGACTCCTCATTTTCCCTAAGGTTTCCGAGTACGGACAACTTCGCCGGTTGAGAAGAAGTACTTGGCATTACACTAGCAACATCCAATAATAACGTTAGAGTTGTAAACTGGAGAGTGCCTCATTTAAGATCATTATCTGAAAATAACACGATACTATTCGATCTCTATCTGGAAAGAATTTTAACCTTTCAGGGACTCCAACAGAGCGGACTGCGAGAAATTCAGTAAAATCATCAAATTTAAACTCTCATTCATACCAAATTTAGGCATTGATACAATTTAAGTGCTTGAATCTAGGATAAGCATGTTCGAGACAGCCATTAACTCGGCTTTCAATGTCTCTTGTCGCTTAAAATACAGTAGAAAATCCTTACCGCTGTGGTGGGATGAAGATCTCTCAAATCTCAGAAAGATTACTCTAAACACCTTCAACATCTGCTGCAATCACAATTACAAGCTTGACACACATTTTCCAGGTTGCCGTGAAGTAACCAAATCCACAGTAACTTGCTAATCAGACACACCCGCGAGAGCGAGGTTGAAGCTATCGTTACCAGAGAAAGGATTATCTGGGCCATAAACAGTTTCGCCCCCTAAAACTCCCCAGGACCAGATGGAGTTATCCCGATCATCCACAGACACTACCAGACTTGTTGGGTATCTTCAGGGGCTGCATTACTGTCAATTACGTTACCCAGACCTGGAGAGAGTCAAGGTAGTGTTCATTAATAAGCCTGGTAAACTGGGTCATGAAATCACTAAGGACTTCCCACCAACTAGTCTGTCATCCATTTTGTTGATGGAAAACGATTGTCAAGATCGCACCACACCTACTCTAGGGGAAAAAACACAGAGGCGGCTCTCCATGAAGTTGTACGTACTGAATAAAAAACAAAGAATACTCCCTTTTAGCTTTCCTAGATATAGAAAGGGACCTTCAATAATGTTCGCATTCAATCCATCCTTGAGGAGCTAGCCTATCTAGGTGTGAAGGGCGGTGTAGGCAGTTGGATACTAATGGTGCTAAGATCAAGGGTAATACAGTCCAAACTGGGAACGTGCTGTAAGATACGTCTGCAGGGGAACGCTTCAAGCCGGAGTTCTGTCTTCTCTCCTAACCTGGTAATCAAAGTATCGGGTAAATTAATTCCAGTAATTAGTGATATTATGGAAAGTGCGCAGAATAAGGTCAGCAGATGGTGCAAGGATCGTGGACTCTCTGTTAACCGAGGAACGACCGAGATTGTGCTCTTTACAACTAAAACCAAGGTACCCAACTTTGCCAATTAAACGGTCTCTCGTTATCCTCCAGAGTTCAGTACTCAGGAGTTATTGTAGACCCAAAGTTTAACTGGAACAAAATATATGTAGAAAAGCGAGTCAAAAAGGCAAAGATTGCTCTTTATGCCGCATTTTTAGTAAAAGGTGGGGCTGCAGCGTAAAATGTAGACAATGATAGTACGGCCTATCCTGACTTATGACTCCATAATTTGGTGGACGGCCATGGCGAAAGGTTATAATAGGTTCAAATTGGGCAAGGTACAGAGGACTGACCGCATTGGTGTTACTGGAGCGCTACGGGCCACCGCATCTGATGATCTCAATGTTCTGCTGCACCTTCTCTCTCTTTCCGGAAATGTCAGTGTCAGAATCTGAACTCTTCAATTGCTAAGACATCGTCCTGTTCATCGATGGCTCGAAGATGGACTGTAGTGTCGAGGTGGGTGTTTATAGACAGTCAGGCTGCCATAAAGGCTCCTCAAAGCTAGTCTAGTAAAGAGGAACTTGTCTCTCTAGGAGGTAGAATCAACATTACTATTTTCTGGGTTCTGGGCCACAGGAACATTCAAGGGAACGAGATGCTAGATGAACTGGCGAGGAATGGCTTTGTGCTTCACTTATGCAAAGCAGAGGAGGTTCAAATCCGGTTTTATTGCCTTAAAAGGTACTAATTCAGCACTTCTTAGCAAAGGCTAACCTTAGATGGAGTACGTCTTTAATCTGTGTCATCTCTACCACGACGTGGAACTGGAACGAAGATGGACTGTGGTGTCGAGGTGGGAGTTTTCTCCGGTACTTTTAACATACTGGACTTTTATAGATCAAAGTTGCGAAAACAAACAAGAGTCAATTTTGTTGGAAAACTCTATTTTCCAGCAAGACAATGCTTCAACAAACAATGCCAACACAAACAATTAATTAATTAAATTGAATTAAATCAATAACGTATAGTAAAGTAGTTGAGAACACACCAAGTATTAAATTCTTATTGATGGTAAATAGGCTGCATGCATACTTCAATTTCAAACTTCAACCCGATTATTTTTCATTAAGGATTTTTCTAAAGTTTTAATCCCAGTATCATATTAATCAATATTTCGCATTGTATATTTTTCTTGTAATTTTTAAATCAGTATTTTCCATTAAAAATTGAAAAAGTAATGATTAATGCACTAGTGTTCCATTATGAGATCCAGAACTTTGCTTACGACACTTATTTCCAAGTTTATTTTGTAGTTAAGTTTATTATCTAGTTAATTGGCTAGTTTTCTTATTATGAATAACTTTTCATCAACGGTTAAACTTTAATAGAGGACATATTGTTTCTGGGAATTTTTATTATACAATAAAAGATCTTGCAGATAACTGAAAACTTTTCTTTATTTATTGTTGACATTATCAAATCTCAAAGCATTTGCGAAAGTTATATAGTCAGGTGGAAACTATCGATTTAAGTCTGCGCAGAAGTACATGAATCAATCAGTTTCTATCCCATCGATCTAAATTGTCCTGCAAATATACCAGGGTCCAAAACAGTTTTCAATGTATAACTATAATTTTTTATTTTCCTATTAGAATGGTATAATCGTTTTTATAATATGGAACCCTGAAATAATAGATTAAGCATTATCTTGATGTCTTATCATTAATATTAATAGCTTTAGGGATAAAAAGCATACCAATAAGGATCAGTATTTCAAAGACCTTTTATTTTTTGATAAATGTGTGCCATCTGATTCTTGTTTTAATAATAATAGCTGAAGAACTCTCGTTTTGAAATTGTATGAATTCTTTAGTGACCAGTTTTATTTTACTAGGAATTTACTAGCAGAAGAAGCTATGTATTTCACAAGTAATATAAGTAAATTTTTGTAAGGCAAAATGAACATACCAATCGTTTAACCATTTATTCGTCGTTTACTTTACAAATTTATCTTACACACTCAATGTAATAACACCCGTCTCAATGACAATTCAAAATTTTACCAAAATTTTCTTTTGTAGGCTTGTTTAGCTAAATTCAGGACTGCGGTGACCCAAGTCTGGATCCTAAAAGCCTAAAGTGCTTCACTAATGGCTCAAAAATGGAATATGGCGCCTTTGGACCCAACACTAGAGTTTCAATTACATTGGGTAATTGGCTCTTATTATTTGGCCCTTCACAAAGTCAAAAAAGGACTCAAAGGGGCTATATATGTCGAGGGTAAGGGTACCGACTATGGCTAGGGATCAGCATCTGTTATACTGGAGAAATGTCCTCAGGCTTACCCAATCTAAGGCACTTGTCAGACCCTATGCTTACAATGTTACCATCGCCTTAAGTAAGTAAGTAATCTAAGGCCGCTTTCAGCCTCAGGCTTTCCATCTAACCACTGTGAACTGAGATATCATCTACAGCGGATAGGTCTGTCCAGTGAGAGGGAGTGTCGATGAACTCACTATGCACATAATGTGCTTTTGTCCTATGTACCTTTGAATAGCTAAGCAGAAGATATTCAGTCGGCAATTCCTGAGCTCGACTGATGCTAGATCCTCTACTTTTGCGTTAGTAGGGGTTCTGGCACAAAAGCTACATTGGTCGCAGCGCCCACCGTATGAATAATCCAAATAATACTAATAATAGCATAATTCAAGGGGAAAATAATAGGATTCTTATTCACACTTGATTTACTTACTTTAGAGTTAAAACAATTTCATTCTAGGATGAAGATACAACGATTATAAATCTAATTTTTAAAACAGCAAAAACTTTTAAAAATCTGAACGGATCATTGTTTTCCTGGCAAAATACCTAAAACTATTTATATTCTCTTCTATCCAGAATCCTTTCGTTTTTAAGTATGATTTATTTGCGAGTATATACATAATTATAAGATATATTTATAGCCCGACTGAGTCAAGGTTGGGTTGACAAAAAATTAACATACTTACAAATGGGTATTACAGCTCTAGAGTATTAACCATAAAAGTTTTCCCATTAAACATTGTTTCCCTTCATTGGAATGTAAATTAACGTTTAAATTGCAAAAAATGTTTTTTGCTGTAATTAATGAAATTCAGCTGGCAGCCTTAATTTATATGCAAATTGTACCAGACGAAGGAATTAAATATTCCTTGGTGTAATACAATATAATCGTGAGTAAAGTAAACTTATAACAACTAGAGAGAAAAATGTAATCGAAACAAACCTATGACGGTGACTTCTCCACTCCGGCGTGCACTATGTCCTTGCTTGTTACGTGCCCAGCATGTATAAATACCCGAATCAGCATTCTTCTGGACCGGACTTATGACCAAGGATCCATCCGGTTGTACTTTCTGTCGTATATCATCTGGCAATTCTCTTCCACCACGTTCCCAATGGATTTCCTCGATGGGGTATCCGGCCACAGGACATTTTAAATTTAATGTCTCTCCAGCCACTGCAGTAACTTTTGGGATTAATCGTATGTAGGGTAGACCTGCGGATATTTATAAACAAAAAAGCAACGAAATAAAACCACCAATGCATGAATATTTTTTTTCAAATGGGGAATTCAAGGCTTTGCAGTCTGTGAGGCTACTACATATAGACTTGGAGCTGTTGTTTTCATTTCTGGGTCACTGACAGCATGCCAGGGTTCCAGCTCATGGACCATATATTGAACATGACCAGCCCCACTAGAATTGTGTAGCATAGTGTATGAAATTTCAGATGTAAGGCAACACAGCTTGTGCTATTCCTATTTTAGCCTATGCAGATGTACACTGCTTGGTGTAACAACTAGATATATGGCTAAGCTTCTGAAACAGAAGCCAAAAAAGAGAGGCTAAATTACATACCATAAACATTCAGTCTTGCAGAGTGGGACACTTTGCCGGCCCGGTTCTCAGCTATACATGAATATTCGCCGCCATCCTCAACCATAACGTGGCTAATATTGACGTGACTAATTACGTCTCCATGGACAGTGACGTACTGGCCGATCATAAATCTGTACAAAAGAGAAAAAAATAAAAAAAGAACGTTAGTGATGGATGAAGCCTTTAAGGATTTAAAACAGATTAAGCTCTAAATTAGGTAAATTCGTTCTTAATTGCCAAATTTTCAGTCCCTTGATGTGTTATTGCATATAATTCAACGAGCTTAGGTACAATGTATGAATCTAGATAATTCAAGTGGGTCTGGTGAATGTATTCATAAATCATCCGTGGGCTTTACTGTTAAGATAGCCAAAAGTATCAAATTTATTTTACGAATTGTCCCATGGTTAAGGATTTGTATAAATGGTTGCCACCTGGATTTTGGAACGTCAATCCTATCATAAGGCTTAACACAATATTAACACATTTGGGCCGAATACTCGTCCTTAGACAGCTAGTTACAATTTATTGCTGTAAGCGTTTTACAACAGATTAAGTCTTTAAAACTTTACGGAGAAGTAATTGCAAGAAAAACTATCTTAAGAAGCTTAAATAAATTATATTATTGTTTTAAAGCTAGATAAAATTATTGACTTTTCTTTAACTTAAGAATACTTTCTGTTATAATAGTTACATAAATATATATATACATATATTTAAAATTGTTATGAAAATCAGCCTTAAAAATACATCCGCTCAGGAGACTATGTTTTCGTTAAAATATTAATATCTTTCCCAATTGGTTCTTAATACTTCGTATGATTTTATACATATTGAAATTTAAAGAGATTTGTGCATGTGTTCTTGAGATAACAAATTGTAAAGGAAATTTAAATTGGGTAGAGCATTACCTCCAGTTACATTTATACAATGGAATATCCGAAATACCAAAGAATCTTATAGACTAATAGAAAAAATTAAGTGAGGCAATAGATTTTACCGAGACAAAAAAAATTGTACAGCAATCTTAATCTTTCAAAATTTGTTAACAATCTTGATCTAACACCTACCGCTGTAGGTGCAGTCACAAATTAATAAAAATATGAATTTCGGGAAAATTTGGGAAAATTCTGAATTATAGGTTATCGCAAAACTTTTTCACTTTTGGAAGTGACTGTACCTGTAAAGGTAGGAGTTTTACATCAACATTGTTGACAAGTTTGAAAAGGTCATTGGGATGGTAGCTTTGTGGCGTTCGTTTGATGTCGCTGTGTTGAGTAGATTAAAAGATAAAAATAAAATAGTAATGTGCATACCATGAAAATTTCGGAGAGACCATCACTCCACTTATTTTGGCACACGTTATGCGAAACACCCTTTATAGTAAGAAATCACTTCTCCCAACTAACTGATCGAAACGAAATCTTAAAATGACCCCGTGACCCCCCTCAGCCACCCTTAAGAATTATGTTATTAATTATTATTATGTGGCAATCTGAAACTTAGTTATTCAAAGTAGTCAGATGAAGACTGGCTGAGTTCAAATCACTATCTATGTATTAATAAATTTTCAACGATAAAATCTGTTATAAATATTATGATATACATGTTGGGAATACTCGTTGAACTTAGAACCTTCTCGTTTTTGGGAACTCGGTTAAAAATTGTTTTAACCTCACTTGCAATGGCCATATTGTGCATCTCTGTTCACTAACTTCATTCAAAAAAGACAAACTCAGTAAGTGCCCCTGAATAACGTTAGCTTTACAGTTGGAATACACTATTTAGTAGATATGCAACGGACATCCGGCCACCATTCGGTATCCAACCTATCAGGCCACTATTTCATTATTAAGGCCAAATAACCATATCCTAGGAAAGGAGAAAATCCGTCTATTACGAAAATAAAAAATAGTAGTATATATTATTTCGTATCTGTAGGGACTGTTACTAAAAAAATCAACATCAAATCTTGGCTATCTTAATGTTCCATTTGACAGCAGAACTTTTTAATATGAGTCAGAATGCATAAGATTCTGTGACTGTGATAATGAAAACAAATTGGAAATTGGTTTTAAAATATTAATTTTACATAGATGTGAACACAGATTAATAGTCTTTTAACATTTTATTAACTTACAAAAGACGAATTTTCAGTAGACCATCCTAACTCGGTTGCTGTAACATAGTTTGCGTAATTTGTGTTTATTCTGGCAGCGGCAGGTGTATGCATATCATATGCAAGATACCAAGTAACGGAAGCTATGTGTGCACAGCACCCGATAGTTGTCGCACCCACCTTACATTGACAATACCAAGATTGATGACCGAGCGCCAGCGCCACATTGTGTTCCGCACTTAACAATAACAATGTTTCCTGCGCCTTGGTGTACTTGTAAACTGTAGAGGCCTTGGTCGTGTACGATCTTTTCTGTTTTATCTGATAAACTTCCATGGTAAGCTCACGTATTTCGGCATATGTCATTTTCAGAAAGTCTTTTAAGGTGCATCCCTCTGCTTCGACATGTATTTACGGGTTGTTTGCAGTTTTCGATAGTCCTATCATTCGTTGAGCCTAAATAGTTTTGTTTTCTGTTACTTTAATACTTGGAGGGCGAAAAGCATTGCTCAATCTGCTATCCTTGTGTAGTCAAAAGCGTAAGAAATATCTGAGTTGGGGGAACATTATTTAACATGTTTTAATGAGTTCATAAACAGCTTGATTTACCCATCGAACCGAAGTTACTAAACGGGATTCATTAGCTTTCTATTCAGTGTGCCCTTAAAAAAATGTGGCATTTTAGGAACTAGGTTAAGCTCCTCCAATAGACTCAGTAGTCCTGAAACCCACGGTCAACAATGACAACATCATTTTCCTTTAACCACGATCTCAAGGAGTTACCATTGCTTTTTCCATCAGCAAAATATGGACCAATCAGATCTAAAATATATCCAGTAGTACTAGCAATGATCAAGGCCTTTAGAAGCGGAGGACCCTTATGAATAGCGTTCTCTGGAAATAGTAACTTGAACTTTTCTCAATATAGTGAGTATGTAAGTTCCATCCGCTTTTGCTATAATGGCAGAGTCCGGACAAAATTGTTCTTTACAAAAGTTGTGGTGTGCTTCTGAACTAACTCTTCGCGGCTTATGTGATTCGACCTTAGGAATAAAGACACTAAATCAGACATGCATGCACGTCGGCAGGTGTGAACATATTTACAGATGCCAGGTGATTTTTTTTAGGAGGCAAAAATTCCGTAAAAGCTCCATTGTTCAGTTTTGTTGCTATGGCTAAAAAGTTTGTAAACTACGTTCTTTTACGATGAATCCAGCCGGGTTATTCAAAAATAAAGACCTAAGTGCAAGTATTGAGAAATCAAAAAAAAAACTTTAATTTCAAAAATTTTAAATGGTAAAATTATACAATCCGTAGTCATCCGTAGATAACTCCGCATTTACCTTAAAAATCCGTTGTAAAGTCCGTTAATTTTTCTTCTTGTTTAAAAAATACGTTTTTCTCCTGAGAAATCCGTGGTTCTGGCAAATCTACTTCTGATGGTATATTTGGGCAAACCAAAATAGGCTACACCAGTGATTTTCAACCATGTGCCGCGGCTCTTTAGTGTGCCGCGAGATTCTTGAAGTGTGCCGCTACTGTGAATATCTTCGTTTCCTTTAACCCCTTGTGAGCCATACGGCGTCTACTACACAAACTTTCCACCTGATCAGGTTCTACTCCAATTCCTTCAAATGTGGCCACGATTTGTTGATCTGGATACCTTCTCTTTCTACGGCTCGTCTCCATGTGTTGCGTTCGTCCAATTGATCGCCTTACTTGGGTCCCGCACGGGCTCCAATCTAGCGCCTATTGTGCGATATTGTTTGGCTTCTTTCTTAGTGTCTTATTCGAATACCCATACATAATTACTTTTATAAAGCAACCAATAACAAATATCTCCAGAAATTCAAACCGGCGAACAAGAATTTTACTACAGCATGTCGCAGCATCATAATGTATCAAAAGAGAACAAAAAAATTTCCCTTTATTGACTGCCGGAATGGAAGAATTCTTCTTCTTTTGTTAGGTAGAGTAGATCCCCGATTAATACCATGTCAAAAATTTTGTTTTTGGAGCAGGGCTGGAGGTGTGAGTTAATCCTAACTTTTAAATTTATCTTATTGTTAGTGTGCCGTCAAATTTTTAAATTACTAAAAGTGTACTGAGACGAAAATTGTTCAGAATTATTTAAAAACTACTGATTGAAAAAAATGATCGTTATTACTTTACAACACACTATAGTATTTCTAAAAAAAATCATAACTATCATTAGATTTCGAAGTAAGGATTTAATTCAATAACGAAGGTGAGAGCTGTCCTGTAAACAACTAAGAATAAAGTTATTTTTAAATGAAGCCTACATTTTTTGATATGTTTTAATTCAACTGATACGAAACATTATAATAACAAAACAAAAAAACATAAACAACAACGAATAACAATTTTCAAAAAAAATATTAAATTTCATTTAAGCCACAATTTAAGTTGAACAAAACATTTAGAAATTGTATTGAATTCTTTCCCATTCTTTCTTAACTGACGGCTTTGTATGGATCCAATTTCTTAGAGAAATTTTGTTTGCGAAGATTACATTTGACGAAATATTCTAAATTGTATTGAGGATTGCGCTGGACACTCCAAAAGCCGGACACCTTTATTCCTAATCCAACTGCAGACGGTTTGGATAAATTCGTTGAGTGACATAATAATCACGCCATGATTACAGCTTATATATAGTAGACATTGAATTCCCCTCATTACCTTATCATAATTCCTTTCCAGCCAAAATCTACGAGGGTCATTCAATAATTAAAGAGACAAATTGGTCTGAGAAAACAACCTTTTATTTTTACAAAACAAAACTTTTCCTACTTTTCAACATAATCCCCACCAAAATTTATGCACTTGTTCCAACGGGTTACAAACTTTTTTATACCGGCTGCAAAGAACTCTTTATCTTGGTGTTTGAGCCAATTTAACACAAATTTTTTGATATCTTCGTTATCCTGGAACTTCTTCCCACGTAATGCCTCCTTCAATGGACCAAACAAATGGAAATCACATGGTGCTAAATCGGGACTGTAAGGAGGATGAGGCAGTAACTCCCAGACTATTTTGTTGATGGTTTCTCGGGTTATTTGAGCAGTGTGAGGACGTGCGTTGTCTTGATGGAGAATCACACCTCTCCTCTGAAATCCACGACGTTTCTCTCTCATAGTTGGCTTCACTTTGTTCAAAAGCATATCTGAGTAGTATTGGCTTTCACCCTACACTTTAGTGATTCTAGAGCATATATTAGCTGGTTTTTCACCTTCAGCAAGTAAAAAACGAATCACAGAACGTTGTTGAAACAATGTGGAATTTTCAAGTGGACTTGCCATCGTTAAACTTAATTTTGAGGTTATAAACACAGCAATGTTGATCCAACAGCTGATGAAGACTCATCTCAGTGATGCCAACTTAAAGTCCTAAAAGTACCAAACTTGTCCTACCAACCATTTCTTCCCCAGACCAATTTGTCTCTTTTATTATTGAATGACCCTCGTAGCATCGGGTTATCCCCTGGGCGTCGGTTGCATCATAAAAAAATTTTCAACATCAACACAAATGATTTATTTAAGTATACAACAAAATGAAGATAATGTAAAAACTAAGTTAATTCATCCAATGGTTACACATGTGATGACGTTTTTATCAAAAGTTACGAATATTTTATCTAACTAAAATTGTGGGAATTGAAAATTGTTATTTGTTTTAAGTTTGCTTCGGATTTCGGTTGAAAATGAAAATGTTCAAATTCCAACAAATGACAGTTAGAAGTTCTATTGAAAAACTAATAAACTCAGATTTGAGTACACAATAATAATTTACTACTGACGATTGACGATTAAGTTTAAAATATTATCTAACCATTCGTAGTTCAATTCTACTTGCGTGAAACTCAAGGTATTCCCAAACTATATCGCTCAGAACTTGAAATGTTGCAATCTTTGTAAAGATTCACGGAAAGCTATTCATTTTGCTAACCTAGGTAACGTGGCCGTACACAACATTATACACAAACATACTTTTAGGAAATAAGATCAGGTAGATAGATTTGAGTTGAATTGTGTAACTTCCATTAAAAAAAAATTCAAAGAGATAATCTAATAGTTTCAAAAGCAGACAAGGGCAATACAGTGGCAATTTTAGATAAAGCAACTTATATAGAAAAGGTAGAAAATTCTCTAAATACTATGAATTTGAAGAGGTTAAGTATAGACCCTATCAAAAAATTTTACCAAGAAATTATTAAACTAACTAACTCAACACTGTTGATTGATCAAAGGGAAAAAAATTAAGCCAAAATTGTTTCACTTTCATTAATAATATATATGAACAAGCAGATGGCTTAGCAATGGGCAATCCAGCTTTACCTTTTTTTGCGGAGTATTTTATGTCCTATATAGAAAATAAATTATATAATTCGAAAAATGCAGCATTAAAAAATATAAACATTTGGTTTAGGTTATGGATGATATTTTATGCATATGGACGACATATATACGACAGTTACATCATTTTCTTAACAATATATTAAATAATATTGAAAATTTTTATAAACTTAACGTTGGATATTATTGACAATAAACTCAGTTTTAAAAAATATAAATGGCTGCGTTTCATTCAATGTTGCAGCGATTACTTACTATACCACAATCAAGAGCTAACTATACTATTGAACTTAATACAATAATTCACATTTCAATAAATAAGTGATACAAAAAAGAACACATTTATAAATTACTTTACAAAAAGAGGAAAAAAGAGACATTAAAATTAGTATATCCTAATGTTATAAACATCCATGATTTAGGAAAGTGGAGGAAGATACCGTATATAAAAGAAACGGAAAAAGAAATTACCGATACACTGAATTCATTAGATGCCAAACCCGCCTTTTTTAATAATAGAACTCTAAAAAATCTGATAGGTAATCAAAAAATAAAACCAAAAATAGAAAATACTGAAAATAGCGGTGTGTACGAAATTAAATGTGGGGGATTGTCCGGTTACCTATATTGGGAAAACAAAAAGACCAATAAAAGTAAGATTAAAAGAACACACTGCAGGTGCTCGTCAAGACAAGCCACTATCAGGTCTTTCAGAACATTTAAGAGAAAATAACCATAAAGTTGACTTAAAAGACATAAAGCTTTTACATAATCAGAATGGCGGGAAAATTTTTGGATAAGTTAAAAATTTTTGAAATACGCAAAGCTAAATATATAGGTAAAGATCTATCGAATGACCAGTTAGACTTCACAAATACAAGTCCATTGTTAGACCTGAAACGCTTTTATGTAGGTTAATTATATCAGTCGGTAGCTGTATAATGCCTTAATAAGGCGAAACGCGTCGCGAAGTTAAATTAAATTATTAGAAGTTTAATAAATAAAAAGTTCAGTTTTGGGACAATTCAAGTATTTTATTTGTGAATACAAAATCTGAAAATGTTAAACTTCCAACAAGTGCCAGTTAGAAGTTCTATTTAAATGGTATAACTTACCGATAGTATGAAATATAATAATAACTGCTCAAATAATTTAATGAGTTCTTGTTATCCTTTCGTCGATGGTTTTTTAGAATCAGTGTTCTAACCCATGGAATATTAGCCACTTTATTTTTAGTGCTGATGATGGGTTTACAATTTTAGGAACCATCAATAATGTTGCATCGAATGGTATTTCACCATTGGTGCTTAGAATTGTGTATTATCCTTGGCACTACTACATATTAACTATACTACTAAATGTCGTAAATGTGAATTTTCCTAATAAGTGAATGAAAACTTCTATCTCCTCTAGCCATAAATCGGGGAATAAGTGTCAAATATCTAATTATCGGGGTATAACTAAGTCTGAAATTACTCCTAAATTATTTGAATGTTAAGTTAAATACAGATTATGCTTTTTTCTTAAAGATTATATCTTTGATCTGTACATTAACAAATTTCGTGTTATTCACTAACAACGCAAAGTTTTTTGCCTCGAAAATAATTACCAAATAGATGCAATTTATTCTGCTAAAGCATTTGATTGAGTTCAGGATGAAATAATTTTACTGAAAAAAAAAGTTGGGGTATCCACTCCTCGATGTTACATCATGTCTGCAAAACTAAAAATTTAAGCTCTATGATGTTTTCGGTAACGTCGTGTGTCCCTCGGCGCAGCCACCTCGATCCACTTTTATTCCTTATTTGCATTAATGTTGCCCCTTAATGTTTTAGTTTTGCTTGCTGATGATTTCAAATTGTTTTATTGTGTTATTTCTATTAATGATTGCGTCCGTTTGCAAGAGGACATTGATTGCTGGTGTGTAATTCATGATCTTCTAGTTAGTATGAGCAAAAATAAAGAAGTTAGTGTTCTTTCTTTGACAAGTTTTTACGTAGCATTCGGAAGTTTGATCACATATCCCGTTTCAGACTCTATAGTAGGTCATTCCTTGGACTCTTATCTCATCGTCAGAAAATTATTAATAAAAGAACGCCAAATTACCAACTTTCCGTTTAGAACTAAAAATTATTCGTTTTCATTACTTAATAATGGTTACTTATCTTCTTCAACGTGCTCCCCTATTCCAGATTTATCAACGTACAAGTTCAGCCGACTTATTCAGAAACTTATGATGTGATTATTCATCTCAGTGTTCTAGCTATCAATTCGACATTAACATTGGCCGATTTCGATTAGTTTATCTCTCCCGTGCTTCTCACCTCTACGCCGAGGGATGTCTTAATACCAGCAACACCGAAAACTATGGATTCTAACACTAATATCGGTTGGTTTCGATTATTTGTCTGTTATTTGTTACTCTCCCCCGCATCCCTAGGATTGTCTTTTCATCAATTTATTTACGGCATCGGGGGTATCATTATTCACCCTACTGCCCCGAAAAGTATGGATTTAACACTAATATCGGTCACTTTGATTATTTGTACATGCCAGAACTTCCCCCTTCGCCCCTGTACATGCATGCGTTTGTAGTAGCCTAAGCTCTGCCTAAGATAATATTGAACCTTCCTATGAAAGTCCCATCCAAAGAGAATTCGCTTTATCCGAAATTAGCTCGGGTAGTTTTCGAATATTTATATATCTTACTCTCCTCCCACCCCCTATGGGTCTTTTCCCAAATTATTTACGGGCTCGGGATTGTCATCATTCATCGCACTGACCCAGACAAGTATGATACCAATATCGGCCGTTTTCGATTACTTTAACGTGTCACATCTTCCCTTTCCCCACCCGGAACCTTCCAATAAAAGTCCCATTGAGAGCGAATTAGCCGATTAGCCCGGGACAGACAAAAATTGTAAAGACTTAATGTTTTTTCATATCATGGAAATGGCTTATACATTTTTAATCTAATATCATCATTTTGAAATCACAAATATACATATACTCCAATTCTGTTAACATATAGGTATAAGAAAAGAATATAGAAGAAGATGGAAGATTCAGAAGTTCGAAGTCAAGAGCTCTTTTTTAGTGTTTAGGTTTAGGGGTTTTTAATTTTCTCATAAATAATTTTTGCTATCTCCTCTCTTTAGGCCTTTCGGCTTAAATTTCTCACTCCTTAACGATTATATGTAGTTGCTGTCACGAAATGTGATATTTCAAGATCACTTGAAGAAAATCTGTTTGTATCAATAAATGCCTCGGAACGGTTTGTGCATAAAAAAGAATTCAGTTCAATGTGGTCGAACAAATGTAATTAATAAGCTATACCAGTGTGATAATTTAAAAAAATCGATTTTTTACATATTTCAATGGTTTTATATGTATAGAAAGAGGTCGAGGTAAAAAAGTCGGCCTATGTTTATTTTTGTAAATACAGCTGTAGCAGGCTATGAAAAATTAATTTTTAGTACTAAGAACTCACTAGTTAAATCTTTAAAAGTTTTTTTTTTCAAAATTGTGTTTTTTTTAATTTTCTGCTAAGGACATGTTGTGTCCTACCATGAACCCATGGATTTTTTGATTGGACCAAAAATGTCAATTTGGCATACAAAAAAAGGACACTGTTTTGGCGAAAATTACATACTTTTCTACAAAACGCTACCATTCTTATAATTTTCAATTTGTTTAAAATCCATGGTTGATGGTAATTTTTTGCTCATATATTCGTAAATTTCAATATTTTGATCGGAAAAAGAATTGTGTAGCAATATATGCTACAGCAGTTTTCTTTAAAAAATATTCTAGAAAAATATCCTTATTTTAAAGCAGTTACACTGGTTTAGCTCCTTCAATTAACAAATATTCTTTTGTAAATAGAAAAAGCTCACGTTTAGCAATTAATTTGATTAAATATTTTGTGTAATGTCATATAGCCATAAGAATAATGTTTGAGATACGCAAATATACTTGAACATTTACCTTCTTCTGGAATTGATAGTGTACATTAATATTAAATTTAACCAGTTTTGATATAATTTCTTCAGCTACATTTTTGAAATCAGTTTAAAAACCAATAAGTTGTAAAAATCGATAAATTCATTTTGAAACAGCTCTACTCGACTAGAAGTCTCAGATTGCTAAGCAAATGATTTTAATTTTGATTTTGGGTTAAAATGAATGTGCAGCAATACATTGTGCTGAAGTTAATGAAATCTGAGTTTTAATGTTAAAAAAGTAGTTGTAGTAAAACGATACTAACAAGTTCAAAACTTCAAAAACCACAAGAAATATAAGCGGATAATGAGAGCGCAGTTTTTACATTCACTCTTAAAATGTAGTAACACTTGCTTGACAGCGTATTGGGAGGAGTTACCTATTTCTTTGGTTTTTAAGGAGGTATTTGACCCTTCTACATCGAAAGATGGATCTTAAAAGTTCTATGATGGGAATTGTTTCTTTCATTTGATAAAATGTGGCGTATTTTAAGCATCTTTTACACAGAACTTGAAAAGTAGTACTTGGCTATTAAGTTTTGAAAACTTACCTCTAAAATTTGGGTAACTTGTTCGGTGCTAAATTGCCTTTAAATGCTTCCTCAACAAATATACGAAAATTCAGAGCAAAAGATAAAGCTTGTAATAAGTTGAAGTTTCTATTCAGAAATCATAGAAAGTCCAGAAAAGCTATAGGTTTAAAAAGCCAGAGAGAGTCAGAGAGGGTTTTTGAATTTTGTAGAAATCACCATAGCAATCTCGAACTCAGAAACTTGGAAATCTTTCAAGTACTTTCTCTTGTTTAGATCAACATTTTCGAACTTACCATTTGTCTTTTATTTCTTACTGAATCAAAGGTTTATTAAGGTGACAATTCTTAATGCGAAATTATTGTTCAAGACTAATACTCAAGCATATTATTAATGGCTGTGGATCAAAGAGGATTAATTAAATTGTGTACAAAAGCAAACACCTATGTAGGGTGTTTCAGATCTCACGTGCCAAAATGTGTGGGGTGATAGATCTCACCTAGGTAAACAAAAAATTGTATTGCAATCATTGTGGGGCAATCTCAACCGTTTGGGAGTTACAGGGTGATTCATAAATTCCAGTGCAACACAGCGACATCAAACAAACGCTAAAAAATTACTATCCCAATAACCTTTCCAAAATTGTCAACAATGTTGATCTAACTCCCACCATTGCAGGTACAGTCAGTTCCAAAATTGAAAAAAATGGTTTCGATTACCAAAAATTCAGCATTTTCCTAAATTTTCTCCGAAATTCATGTAATTAGTATACCTTTTTTTATTTTTATTGGATTGCCCATCTTGCTACCTTTCCAAAAAGATGCAACATGAGAAGGTAGATAAGGGATTAGAAAAACCGCATCTTTAGAAATCCCTGACTACCTAATTATTTTAGTGCACTTTAGGTTGGAAATTCTTTAATTAAACAAAATTTTTAAAATAAAGGGTGGACAATTTTTGTTTTGGGTTAACAGGTAATTAATTTTAATTATTGCAGCAAAAAAGTTATGCAAATGTTAGTGTAATTTTGTATTATTGCCGATATTAGCTTGTGTTAGCCAGAATTCACACCCTTGTATCGTGGCGTTCTGTTACTCGTACCTGATGGAAATTTTGATATTAAAAAAGGGTCAGTCAGCAGAAATACCTATCATAGTTGAAAAAAAATCAATAGGTTCAGGTGTTTTTAAGCAAAAGTTATTAAAAAATGGTATAATTTACTTTTGAGGAATACGCGGATATTATTTACATTTATGGTATATTAGACGGAAAGGATGGAGCGACTGTACTGGAATACCAAAGGAGATTCCGTAATCGGTGTGCACCACAAATAGGGTATTTACACGGACTTTATGAAAGTTAAGAGAAACAGGAAGTGCAATTTCACACGACAGGGAGACACGACCTGAAATTTCGGGAACTTCTACCGACGTCGAACAGCAAATAATCACCATCGTGAGGCAAGACCCTGAGACGAGTCGCAAGACGATTAGGAGTGTCTTCATCTAAGGTTTGGAGGGTTATTCATCGAGAGGGATTACGTCCATATCACCATAACCCAGTCCAAGGACTACTAGAAGGAGATTCTGAGAGAAGACTGGAATTTAGCACTTGGCTGCTGGAACGTGACATTGACAACGGGGCGTTTTTGGACCGAATTCTGTGGACGGATGAATCTCAATTCACCAGGGATGGTATCACAAACTTCCATAACTTCCATACCTGGTCAAAAACGAACCAACACAGGACAAAGGTGACCTACTTCCAGCAGAGATTCAGTGTCAATGTGTGGGGTGGTATCATCGGCAACCATTTTCTAGAACCATTCAGTTTGCCACAAGTGCTGAAGTGAAATTTATGCGGACTTTTTGGACAATACACTACCAGATCTAATAGAGGAGATCCCTGTGCATAATCGAATGGACATGTTTTACTAACACGATGAAGCACTAGCGCATACTGCTAACATTTTGAAGGCAATATTCAGTGAAAACTTTCCTAACCAATGGATTCAACGAGGTGCACCGATTCCTTGGCTTGCTAGATCTTCAGACTTGGACTTTTGATTATGGGTAACAATGAAGGCTGAAGTTTATTCAAGCTCTGTTAATTCTAGAGAGGATTTAGTTAACAGAATGGAAAATGCAGCGACGAAAATACGGGAGATGCTGGCTGCAATACGCCTTAAACGGGGACTTAGAAGGAGATTGTTGGCATACATCCAAAGTGGTGGTGGACATAATTGTAATACGTTTTGAATTCAATAAAAAGGATTTTAGAGTTAATATGAGTTTAGTTTCTTTAAATTGCAGATTTTCAAATATTTCCCGATAAGTTTCCTAGTTATAAATTTCCACACCGTACCTGGGCATGTTGGGCCTTTTTGGATAGGTAATAAGATGGGCAATCCAATAAAAATAAAAAATAGGTAAACTCTCGCAAAAAATTTTTCTCAGTTTTGGAAGTGACTGTACCTGCAACGGTAGGCGTTAAATCAAAATTGTTGAAAATGTTTAGGTCATAGCGATAGTAGTTTTTTAGCGTTTGTTTGATGTCACTGTGTTCAGTTAATCAAAAGATGAAAATAAAAGGGTAATGTGCATACCATGAAAAACTGAAATTTATAAATCACCCTGTAACTCCCAAACGATTGAGATTGCCCCCCCCCCCAAACCCTTTGCCATAAAATTTTTTGTCTGCCTAGGTCTATTACCCCACTCATTTCGGCACGTCAGATCTGAAACCCCTTGTATAGCGGAGATAGGTGGAAAGTTGTTCCAGAATTATTAGAACAAAAATAAAAACATTTAACTCTTCAATTCTTTTTTGAAAAATGATTTTTGACATTCGAAATATCAAAACTTTCGTTCATGTAATCGTAAATTTGCAAATTTTTCGTCAATGTCAAGTTGTCTCAAAATTTATAAAAAGTTTTCTCTTGGTATTCAAGAACCACCTGGAGTTACGTTAAGAGGCGCTAACTAAAGCACCTAAAGTAAACGTTAAGGGAACTAAGAAAAAAATTCCTTCTGTCTTAGTTGGCCTTATTATGAGAAATTACAATAGAGTATTGTAGATCTGTTAGAGTCTGTGAATATTTCTGGATAAGAAATTGCTAAAAACTTCTGAATCATTAAACTGTTCAAAAGTTTCTTCTTCGAAAGGTGTAGTCCTCAAATTAGATTTAAATTTGCTCCCGTAGTCACTAATTGTTATTGGTTTCTTGAGTCGGAAAATCGAGTTAGTGAGCTTTTAGCGATGACTCGCTATGTAAATGATTTTGATAAAATTAAATTCTTCCCCGAGTTAAATTTTCTGGCCCATACCTTTTAATTAAAATATTCTAATTCAGGGCAAGTAGGCCTTCGGTTTTATTATCGATTTCTATAGAATTAGTGATTAGTCCATTTTCTGAGAAAGGCGACACTTCCGTAATAACATCAAGAAGTTCTTCTACTAACTGAAATAGGATTTTAAGGAACATTTCTCTGTAATCTAAGTTGACTTAAATCCAATTACGGACAAATTTGCTTCCAAATCTAAAGGTACAGCTCTCGTTCAGGCCCCCCAGTTTTGTTCGTCTTATACCTGTATCAGGTAAAGGTATAACTATGTACATCTATTCAATAGATTTGCGTTTAAACTGACTGAAAAAGGATAACTACTCACCTACTTGGAAAATGTTTGAGCTTTTGTGAAATAAACCAACCACTAAAACTTTTCAAAGTGAATGCAAAGTTTGACCGAAAAAAGCTCCTTAACGTTAGCACTACTATAACCTACACAGAGTCCACTTTTTAATTACCTCGTTAGCTGCCATTTCAGAAAATTTTAATTAAAATTAATTGTACTTGTGTATATATACGTTTGTGAACAGCGTCAAAATACCTGATTGGAGCAGTGTGTAAGGGTGCATGCCGGTGTGTGAATTAAGTTCAATTACCTTCCGTTTGATGGAAGCGGAAATCCATCCAATGTCCATGACACTTGCGGAGTTGGATTTCCGGCTGCTGAGCATTTCAAACTGACAGCAGGTCCTGGCTGCAGCGTCTGTTCTATGAAGCTGTACAGTAGCACGGGTGGAGCATCTGTAAATTAGAATTGAAGGAAACAAGTTAAATGATGTTTTATTGGACTTTTTACATTAATGCTAAGGCAAGTTCATATGAAAAAATCTTATTTCTAGTGAAAAGACTCGTCAAGAGGATTAAAAGTAAGCGGGAATTACGGGCAAGCATTTCTAACTACAGGCAACCCTACAGGGCTTCTCCGGGTAAAGGATTTATTTTTAAAGCCATATTAAAGCGTGCTGTAACTTAAGGACTGGCTGTAGGGCTGAGCACAAGCTCTGATTGTGATTGTTCTATGTCGGATTAACCAAGGGGATGTACGGCTTAGAAGTTGAGTCACGAGTTTTAGTGCTCAAAGTTGACTTAATTCCTAAATCAGCAGGTGCTGAAAATATTTCTTTTAACGACAAATGACAAAAGTTCTAATCAAGGAGAGTATTTTGCTAAATTTTTTTCCTGTAATTACGATAGCAGTAAATTGACATAATTTGGAATTTTAACAGAATTTCGTTAAAGTTTTAAAAACGTTAGTTCAATTAATCCTATGTAGTCTCAATATAACAAACAAACAAACTAATTCTACGTTGCAGTTGCTAATTATCATAGTACATATTTGAAAGGAGTTCCAATTACTAATAGTTTGCATAAAATAAAACTTGAAGGCATTTTTTCGAGTTTCCACCCAGAGACGTATGTGTCGATCGCAATGTTATAGTTCATTGCTAACTTTTGATCAACTTAATTGTTTTTAAATTCTTAAATTGACTGGATTTAAAAAGTTGATTACTTCATGGAAAAGCGTCCGCTCGTGGAGTTAGGTGTACCTTGCAGCTGCTGGCTTTGCTTTTACAAGCAGTCCCAAAATATCTTTGCTTCTCTGTATCAATCGATTTATCATCCCTTGGGTGCTTATATATTATCCTTTAATGTTCCAAAAGCACTCCAAAATACATTTCTTTCAATTTCATCCCTTTATTGAATGTTTTTTAAAACGGCAAAAGTTGGTTGAATGTAATCATTTTTAGTTGTTCTCTTTTTAAAACTTAACAAAACAGGTTACAAAATAAGTCGAATAAATCACGAAATCTGAATTTTTTAAAATCTAGAGCTAGCGTGAAAATAATATTTTATGGTTGCGAATGGCCAATAGTGGTAAGTACTAAAAACTATAAAATTTATAAATTCTATATCATAAGAATTATTTACCTCCCAAGCTGACCAACTTTCGGCGCTTTAGAAAACATTCAATAAAACGTTGAAATTGACAATAAATGCATTTTTGAGTAGTTATAAAACACGAAAAGATAATTAGTAAGCACCCATGGGATAATAAATCGATTGATGCCGAAAAACAAAGATGGTTTGGGACTGCTTGCAAAAGCAAAGTACATATAGCCCTATGAGCAGATCCTAAAGGAATCAATATTTTTAAACCCAGTCATTTCAATGATTTAAAAACAATTAAGTTGATCAAAAGTGGTGACATTACAGAACATTGGAAAACAGATAGAATTCTAACTCCTGCAATCGAGCATAGAAGATTATAGTACTCATCGAAACAAACGTAGGAGAAGCGGGCAGTCTAAAGAGCTTAATTATTGGGCCTTATTCTGTAATTTTTCATAAAATTATATTTTATGTTATTTTGTGGCGACAAGGTTTCTTCTTTATAAAATCAAAATTAGATTATATAATAATTCCTATTCTGTCATGGTTACATACAATTATTTTATGAATCATAACGTAGTATGAGTAACATAACATATTTAGTATATCTTGTTTTGAATTTTGTTACTTTTGAACAGCTGATCGGGCAACTTTTCAATGTTAATAAAAATATTGCATAGAAAAAAACCAAAAAGTAAAAGCACTTGTTTTACATAGAAAATGAAATATCTAGCCTGGTTGAAACAGATTGCATGCGACAGTGCGACACGTCTATGCGACGAAAACTTATAAAGTATCGATTTGCATTGGTTGGTACACACATACAGCGACGAAAATTTTTGTCGCACAACCCTTTCTATTTCTAAAATCTATCGGTCGCATTCAGTACTGCTAACAATGAAGTTGGTATTTTGCTTGTATTGTAGTTTTGCTATTCGAACCGTCAAGTTTCTCGTCGCACTGTCTGCTTCAGCCTTTTAGCAAAGATTACTTACTACTAGATAAACGGCTTCGAACAAAGTTGTGAAACATTTTTGGTTGCTTTTATATATTTCCCGCATCGGGTAACCCTGCATTCAGAACTTAAAATTTGTTTTACGGGAGAGTTTGTGGATAAGAGACACGTATACTTTTCTTATGTACATTTACAAATGTTAAATGTACTTGAATTATTAAAAGATCGGAATCTATTGAAAGTTTCTTACGCATCCAAGTAAGTGACTTAGTTATGTATGTGCTTCACATGAATTGTTTTTATTGGTGCTACTTTTTGGTACATTTTTACTCTTTTACAAGATTTGGCGGAACTCTTTTGACAGGAGTCTGTGATTATCTCCGGATGAGAACAAAATTTTGACAGGAGTAAAATATTCTCTCAGATAATTTTGACAGGAGTATACTACCTGTACTCTTTATTTGCATGTATATTCTTATGACTTTAAAAGCTGGATATATTTCGTTTTACTGAGATGCCAGTATTACTTTTTCAAGACTAGCTGGGTAACTTAGGGAGTGGTTTATCTAGTAGTAAGTAATTTTTGCTTTTAGCTTGGACTTCTAAAAAGATGATTTGGATGATTCTTCAATAAGAAAAATTCTCCCATAAGAAAAGCATTGGAGGTACGGTGGAGGTAGCTGGATTGACGGAATGTATGTTTTTTTTCGCTGCATCGAGAATGTTCCCCATTGGCTTCATGTCAAAAATTTTGCGAATGTGAGTGGGGGAGAGTGCGGAATTTAACTTCG
This sequence comes from Leptarthrus brevirostris, assembly GCA_964036015.1. Classification (NCBI taxonomy): domain Eukaryota; kingdom Metazoa; phylum Arthropoda; class Insecta; order Diptera; family Asilidae; genus Leptarthrus; species Leptarthrus brevirostris. Next base: position 100,422,756 of record OZ038373.1, read on the forward strand.
TTGCGCATAGACCGATTTGGATGATTGGTTTATTGTTGTATAGAGTGCCTTTCTGAATTGTTTAGAATACATTAAAATATAAAATCTTGTACCTACAATGGAGTACGTAAAGTAAAACAAGATTTAATGTTAAAACATCTATCTATTCACAAAGCAAAGTACTTAGGAATCGTACAGTAAACGGAATGGTTGATTTCTTTCGTAAGGCTCTAGTTCTCAAAAGGTATTTGTACACCAATCTTGTCGAGTCGAGCTGAAAGAACTTTTGGAGTCAGAACTCTGTTGATTAAAATGGATCGCTGCAATCGCGAATATCTTTCTTATTGTATCCTATTAAAAAAAAATTAAAAAACTATGTTTTTTTTTAATACATATATTTTACCACACCGAGTACGAGTTTCCACAATTTCTGACAAAGCCCCAATTCTCATAGCATTCGACATTTTACTTATTTACTTTATTCTTCTTACCACATGTACTTTCACAATAAAAATGTCAAATCACACGTTAGTTAGATAAAAGGTGTCAACAGAGCTTTAAAATGGACTTCTGAGATCTTTTTATATTATGACTCAAAACAGAAAAAATGTTATGATATGACGCATAACGTAAAATACAATTTCTCTTAGAGAATAGGATTTTAGGAAATTATTTGATTTTACGGCATAACATAAAATAAAATGATAAAATCTTTCTGACGGAATACGGCTCATTATTGAATCTCAATAATTCAGGGTTCCGGATCCCGTATATCTATACTACATTTTAAAGTCAGTGCAAATTAAACAAACAAAACAACTATAACAAAAGTATTTAATCCTCCATCCTTATGATCCTGCGAATTAAAATGTTTAGGTATTTTTGTATTGTATCTTCAATTCTAGTTGGTAGTTGTTTTGTCTGTTTAATTTGTACCGACTTCAAAATGTCGTAATAGGTAAAAAATTAAAAATTAGTGTATGCTTTTTAGCGATTTTCGTGAAGTCGGTTTAAATTTTTTTTTAAATACTGTTATTATTACGAAGCTAGGTGCCGCTCACCTTCAACTCTAACCATAAGCCACGATTTTTGCCTTGATGACAATAGAATATATAGAATCAGAATCATCTAAATCAGTCTACCCGTTACAAAGTTAGACTACCCTTCCCCCACCCCAACCATAGGTCAACAGCTAACCTCATAGTAGCAATGGGGGATCACAGCGTATAGAACAAGAAAGAAAAATCCAAATAGGTCTAGGTGTTAAGAAGTTGGGTAACGCCAACTCCACTTCACCCGACCGAACACTACAAATTTTTTTTGTGGACCAATGGGGCAACATATTCTAAACATCAACAGAGGAATCATTCAAATTGGTCCACACGTTACCAAGACGTCCACCCTAGATTAAGTCTTATTCTTATATTAGCAATGGGGGTTATACTCTATATACATAACAAAAAAGATTCATACTCCCCCATTACAACACCACCGTGGAATTTTTGTGGCGGTAGCAATGGGTGAACATACTCTATACATCAGAAAAAGAATCAACCAAATCAGTCGAAGTTAGGCTACCCTTCCTCTACCCCTCCCCGACACCTCCCTAGGAAATTTTTTTCCCGTTATTAAAAATGCGGGATCATATGAATCTCACCGGCGGCGACCCATGGTTGTTTTATGCTGACAACAGATCACGATGAAAATGTCATTTTAATTTTTGACTTTATTAATTTTTAATTTTTTTACGATGTAGCCAAAACATGCAGAGAAAACGTCAGTGTCCACTTTAAATTGTAGGTCCAATTGCAATCGTTGTCTCGAATCGGGTGAAGCTCTTTTCCCGGCCCATGCACCACACGGGTACTGGAAATAAAGATAGATCCTATGGTACGATGCACAGTTCTATTTTTATCTTAAAAATGTCATATTTACAGAAATTTGGAATATAAAAAAGATGAGATGAACTCAATATATAAACTAAAAAACTCAATACTCATACTAAAGTGGTAATCTTTTTGGTTATTTATCTTCATTATTTATTTAACTTCAGCCGTGTCTAGAATGCTATCACTCACTTTAAAAAAGTTCATAATCAATTTTTATTCAAAAAAAATTCAAAATATTCCAAATTTTTCCGCCCGCCAAACCAGAATGACGAACAAAAGTTAAAACTTTAGTAATGAAACAAGTGTTTAGGAAAGAAACAAAATTAAATTTGAAAGAAAGGTACCGGCAATAAGTGAAAATTCTACCAGATTTTTACTAAAATGACTATAATAACGATAAGATCCTGAGCTTATCTAAATGAGAAAAAAAACACATCTATGAGGATTTCTTTAAAATGATTCAAACCTCTAATTCCTTTCATAATGAACCCCGCAGAAAAATGTCAGAGTGTGGTTTTAAGACCAAACAAAACAGTCAAAACAATTAAAAACTTCTTCCTGCATATAATATAGGTCTTTTATACTTTTTGTTAATTTAGGTGTAAGTATAACGCCCTAAAGAAAGCAAAAGTTGAATTATTTTTGAGTGTTCCTCTGAAAGTAAATGTTAGGTAGGTGTTTTCAAGAGCAATTATTTTAAAAATTCAGCGACATATTATGCACATAATTATATACACAGGCAAAAATGATACGTTTGTATTTTGTGTTTCTAGGTATTAAAAGAAAAGGAATCCTTTGCCTCGTCTCATTTGTTAAGTGGAGAACCGGTGCTTGACTTTTGAATTATTAAACTGCTAAGGGTTACCCTTTCTCACTTGGCGAAAATGCATAAACGTAATACCTTGCCTGTGGCAAAGGTGAAATAATGTTGAGTGAAACACTCCACCAACGTGTGTGAGTTTTTAATCTGAACTGTCTGCTTTCTATTCCTTCGTTTATTTTATAAGCCACAAAGATATCCGACAAGTAGAATTAAGCCCTGCGAGGGAATGCCTTGTATTTATCGCTTGGCTTCCATAAAGTACAAAGCTGAACATGCACAAGTGATAGATGAAGAAAATATTGGAACTGACAGCTCTTATTATTTGGGGATTTAGAATAAATTGCTTGATGATTTTTTCATTTCTTTGTGTATCTATCAACGCTTGCCGTTCGATGACTCATCCTGAATATTTTTGATATGAAAATGATTTAATGGTGACGTCATAAAAGAAAGTGACGAAAAAGAGAATTATTGGCCAGTTACCTACCTCCCAGCTGCAACTCTGCTGAAGCCTGAAAAGTGTCCCCTTCTGGTCGCCGCACAACACATTGGTACATTCCTTTGTTTTCACGACCTACTCCCGTGACAAGGAGGGTATCCCCTATTCTGCCGGAGCTAGGTAATTGCCGTCCGTCCTTGTACCACGTTATATGCTGGAGCCCTGCTGGTGATCCATTGCTGGTCACTATACACCGAAATTCTGCCGTTCCCCCCATGTGAACACTGAGAACGGTGGGTTGAATTTCTACTTGCACAGGTGTCGCTACAGATAATCGAAGCTCTGCACTTGCCTCTCCCCCAGCATTTGAGGCTGAACATTTGTATGACCCAGAATCTTCTGCTGTGACAGCTTCAATTGCTAAAACTGGACCGAGTAGACGTATACGTGGACCACTTAAAACTGGGAGAGGTTCAGCTCCATTGTGACTATACCACCTGAAAGGTAGGAGAAAAATTTTATGACTATTGGAATTGGCATTTTAAAGTATTTATTGACAATGGAAAATTTCAGTATGCAATTTATTGATTATTAAGTTCAAGCATTAATTGTTCTATATACTAAAATTAAAATGTTCTTCTTGATTATTTATTCATAAATTAAAATTTTGGCGTTAAGAAGTAAAATATATTACGTGTTCCTAGAACATTGAGATTACTTCCCGACTTATTTTACATTTAAGTCATAATAATTGGTGTATTAAAGTAGATTAAGGGAGAAGGTAGTTCAGTGAATTAACAATTTATAAATTACTTGCTACGATTATAGTATTATAATTCTTATTATTATATGCATGTCTTATATTTATTGTTTTATTATATTAGGTTTTGAGTCTATTTTCTTTTTACTTATGCGAGAAGATATGTTGTTAGTTTTCAAGGAACTCTATTTCTAACACCAATGTTACCTTAAAATAACATAACCACATAACCTAACTTATCTTAATGTAACGTAATTGCAACGTAGCACATAAACAATAGTATTATGTTTCAATCGTTATATGCATGTGACATATTAACAACTTAGTACTGCTACCTTAACGTAACAATTATATTTAAGTAGCACTAGCTGCATGTGCACGGCGTTGCTCGGACTACAGGTAGTTTTACATGTTACATGCTTCTCACACCCCACCAGTTGCGATATTAAGGGTGTCTTTCCCCCATAGTATGTAATGGCACCGTAAGTTTCTTTGTTCAACCCCGAAACCTATGGAGACGATACTATATCGGTCCTTTTCGATTATTTTTACACGGCATGACACGACCCCGTTACAGTTTTATTATGTGTATGGACAAAAATTGATGCGGATGAAGGTGTATATATGTATGTTGAACCATAACTCTAGAATACCTGGATCAATACACCTCGAACTTACGCAGATGAATTACGATCTGTATTTGGAGGAAGGGGCATGTAAAAATAAGCGAAAACGACCAATAGTATTGTCGCATCTATAGGTTTGGGGTTCCTGAGATGAATAATCAGACTCCTGAAGCCATAAAATACTGTTTGAGAAGACACTACTAGCTCTGATAGCTGGAAAGGGGTGGTGGGAGGAAGAAATAGACATGTAGAAATAATCGAGAAAGCCTGATAGTAGTATCGCATGTGTTTTCACTACATCGTTGGAAGATTTTGTCGGATAAAAAGTATCCTATCCATAACCCAGGAAATAAGTTGCCGATAGAGGCCCTATTCAGCAATACACATTGTTCAGCTGAATTGTGCACAAACTGACAGACAGACACACATGGGTTTTTTCCACTACACTAACAAATTTTTTTTATTAATAATCTTAATTTTTCGTCATGATGTACAAAAAAATCCACATTTTAATTTTCGGATGCTTCTAATTCGCCTGGGATGTGGGTTACTGCAAAATACGTCAGACGAATGTGTGGGGGACATCTCTTGACGGTAAAATTCCCCACCCCGACCCAACTTTTTATTCTTAACCGAAAACCCCCAATCATGAATTTAGAATCCTCGCGAAAAAAAGTAAACTTTTGTCTGAAGATTTTTTTTTTTGAAAACGTCACTGTTGTGAGATTTTGGAAGGACAAAATTGAAAATTTTGGAAATTTAAAGATTTTTTACTCAAAAATGGTTAAGTTTATAGACAAATTGGAAAGGAGCAAAAGTGCTTAGATTTCTTCAGGGAATCGGCCGTCATCACAATAAACGAAATCACATTAATCTCCGTAGTTATCTAGTATACCACGGGGGAGAATGACAAGATGATCTCGACTTTTGGAGTGGGACATACGAATTAAACAGATCATAAATCCTATCATAAAACACGGAAACGCAATCGTCGATATCGCTACCATAAAAAGAGATGGGAAATCGATTGAGACGATCCTGTTTGAAAGATCAGAGAAGTCCGTCCTTTTAAAATCAAGAACGTACTGATCTACGTTGGGATATAAGAACCATCGTAGCAGAAAGAAATAAAAATAGGCGGGTGTAAACTGTCGATAGCGGATGATTTACGAGAACTCGAGTCGATTATAGTGTTACTCGAATCAGAAGCAAGGATAAGATCTAACTGTCTTCCCATAGAATTCTTTATATCACTCATTTGGTGTAAACCAGAGGAGGAGATGGCGTCAAGAAAATGGGAGTATTTAGCAGTAAGACAATTTAAGAGAAGGTAGTCATCGTCATCAACGTTGAATACCATAATTGGGACAAAGAGTTGATTAAATACGTCAGTTATCACCCAGAAAGAACAATAAACAAATCGAGCTTCAATGTAACTCTCTCGCAAGTATGACCGAGGTGCATGACCATCAGCAATATCATGAATGGGTTTCGCGCCACAGGACCTTAGAATCCAGATGCCATTCCTGAAGAAGCGTTTGCCCCTTCTGCTTTTCCAGAACTCCCAAATCCAGTTGAAGATTCCGATAGCTCGGCCACAGATACTGAAAATTTGCCACTTTCTTTGCTTTCAAAATCTCATACGCATACCAACACTCCATGTGAAACAGATGATTAAATCGAAAGCAAGTGTGATTTTCATGAATTATTAGCGACACCAAAATTCAAAGTCAACGAGACAACCCCAAGTAAAAAGTCGCTCAATTACAGAGCTGAAAAGGTTCCAAAAGATTTATTTGGTGATAATTCTACGAGTTCCACATCGCAGACTAATGTGCCATCATCAATATCGGAGGCCGTTCCTAGCAATTGATATCTCATAAAAACGAGCGCAAAAATGCCAAAACCTTTGGCAATTCATTTGCGCCAATCTCTAAATTTTGTCTTTCTCATGTTACTGCACCAAAAACTCAAAGTAAAGCAGGTCATTCCATTCTTCAGCGTATATGGCTACAAGATTTAAGCCAAGTACTAAACCATCTAAGGAAAAACATCATGCTACAAAACATCATGATAACAAACTATCATGGTACTGTCCAGCATGTAAAAAAGATTGAATGGACGACATGCGGTAATGTCTTACTTGTCATGGTATCATGAGCTCTGTGTTGATCTAACTGATGCTGATGAAGACTTTTATTGTTCAGGAGATTGCTTAAAGCAAAAGATAAAAAGGGTTGATTAAGATAGTACCTCATAATATGATAAGATGATTAGCGAGACTGATTACAATGACCAAATATTATTGTTAGAAGGATCTCATTAAGTTTAAAATTGATATTTAAGTTTATTTTCTAATAATCTAAGAAGTTAAATGGTTGCTTATTTTTCTTTCTTACCTAAGGCTGTTGTGTGTTTTTTGTTTTTGAACCGATTTTGTTACATTCAAGTTAAAGTTTAATAAATAAATATTAGAATTTCGAAAGTATGTTTTATAATAGTCTTAACTCACACTTTGTATGAACTTGACCAACCCTGAACAGGCGTTCAAGAAACGGCATGGATCGCATAAAATGATATTACTAACCTTAAATACTTTATAAACTTTACTCATGAAAAATAATAAATAAATGCGAAAGGATAATTATTTATATGCTGTATTTAGTGCTATTGAATTTGCTAACAAAAGCAAAGCACAAACAACCAAGTGACGGGCTGAGAGTAAAAGTGACCTATTTATAAGGTTTGGGCAAAAGTGGCTTAGAAAATGTTCCGCGCAAAAACGAATCGCGTGAGATCCCGGGCTGAAACGAATCGCAGAAAATTTCCGACAAAAACGACTTAACTACTTAACTGCATTAACTTTGCATTACTTTTTGTAGTTAAATCGTTTTTGCCCGGAAATTTTCTACGATTCGTTTTTGCCGGGAATCTCACGTGATTCGTTTTTGCGCGGAACATTTTCTAAGCCACTTTTGCCGAACCTTATAAATAGGTCACTTTTACTCTCAGCCCGTCAAGTATACTTTATGCAAATGTTAATTAATTATGACTAATTTTATTAAGAATTTTCAGAAAAATTAAATCGTTCAAATAATTTTCTTTTTCAACTCCAAATGACATAGCAGGCAACTAAACGTAGTTTTCTTCGTTTACAATCAAACTATAATCCACACTACCCGGTTTCTTTTCTTTTTTTTTTCTTTTCGGTTCTTTTTGATTTTTAATTTTTTTTCTTTCATTGCCATTATGGGTGGAAAAATGAATAGATCGGCTTCGTAAATGGCTTCTAATTCTAGTTCTCTTGAGGTAGGGCAGAAATTTTACGCGACTTGATGTCAACTAATTGCAAGTGGACCTGCAGATTAAGATAGATTCCGAATGGCCAGATAATATTCTTCAACCTCGAATGGCTTTTTAGTGTAATCTTTTGTCAGAAGAAAACAAAGATTAGCACATCCGTAAAAGGCATCAAAGGCTTTCCTTTATTTTCAAAGGAACATTAGCCCTTCGTTGTGATGCTTTATTTCTCATTTTCTTTGATGGTTGGATGATGTCCCAAAGCATATGTTTGCTGCAATAACCACACCAGGAAATGGTTAGAAATTTATTGTTGGTATTGTGAAATTTCACCTCTTTTATATCGATACCCTCCGTCTTTAAGGGCGGATTTCAATGCTCCCAGTATTCAGACGAGCTCCTTTCAAATTCGTAATTCTTTTATAATGCCGTCGCGTATTTCAGGTTATGACGGATATGTATATTAGCTATTTTTGCAGCCTAGCTAAGCAAGCAAAAGGCACTTAATAGCACACGCTAGTTCACGGGTGTCTATTGTTTGACGACCTCACATCCCACGCAGCCAGCCAGAAAGATTCATTCCGCTTTTTGTTTAAAAAATTTTCATTCTATGATTTTACTCCTGCCATCCAATTTTTCCTTCTTTTCGCAAATGTGACAAAAGGGAAAAAATTCTTCATTATCCTTTGTGATAAGTTCCCATGCAATGGAATTATGCACAGGCACGTATAATATCCCATAGGTGTGTTTGTGTGTTTAAGGGGTTTGGGCTGCCTATTTGTTCCACGGGCCTGCATGCATCTGAATGCACTCAAGCACTTTTTGCCACGTTTACATTTTTTATATAAATCTGCTATAGCAACTGCACATGGCAGAATATTTTCGTGATGTTGATGGCCTCTTCTCTAGTACCAACAGTTCTTGCTGTTGTCGCTCTCCCTCAATCTTCGTTCCACTTCAATTTGTAATTTCCATGAAGTGGAGACTTTTTAATTTCAGAGCAATTTGATGGATCGATGAAAGTTTCACAATTTTTTTAATTTCCTTTTTTATTTTAGTTCACCATACTTTATGTTATGTCGTTACAGGCATTTCGCTGACGTCGATTTTTGTGCAAATCCTTTTGCAATTCGCTGTTGGTGACAATTTGTCCCAGAGTCCTTTCAAACAGTAAATAATTTCCAGGCCAGATAACAAGTATGTATATAGGCACTTTCGTTGCATTGGCTTAGAGTAATTACGACAATTTCAGATTTGCACTTCTAAGTGGTGTTTTGCGCCAGTGTTCATCATGCCATATGAACTCAATAAAATCGCATGTTGCAACTTCGTAATCTTCCCTGAAGAATACCAAAGTGAAGTAGAATATTTTCCGGAGTATTACAATATTTGATATTAAGCCAGCAGATATAAAAGGCATATTAAGTATTTTACGAAGTGCATAATTTTTATACGAAGTTTCAAATACCTTTTAGTTTGTGTGAAATACTTCATGCAGACGTATACCAGGGATGACTGATGAGAACTCAATTTTGAAATTTTGAAACGATTGCGTTATTGTGTAAGTTGTCTATAAAAACACTAAATATTAGTGATATACAACAAAATATTGAATTTCTTTTTTCAATTTTCTTTAAGTAGGGCATTAAAACCTAATTTCAGTATTAATTTGAGGGGACAGATAGAAGATCATCAAATTATTTTTGTAGAAAGGTATGGTTTGGTTTAACTGATGAGTGTTGCCTTCATTGTAACACTCCAGTTAGTACTATTATAGCGCCGTTTTGATCAGACAGCTAATAAGACTCGGTTGATGGGCTCTATCCCGCTCGCAACTCTTAATTTCTCTGGAATCATGGCTGAAGTCAGCTGAGTTTTATTGTGGAAAGGATTAAAACCAACCTGATGAGTTTAGGAATTTATTTAGTTCCTTTCCCTTTACACCAGAGAGCGCCTTAACATTTTGAAAGAAGTATTTTCCCAGAGCAATCCTCCTGGCCCCTGTCAGAGTTGGGCACTTGCATAGGAGGTGAGTTTCCTCTTAAGGGGGCCTATTGAGGTACGTTTCCAGCTATGTTCTTATGCTCAGGAACCCAATACAGGGTAATGGGTTACCGCATCCCCGGAGAGCTAAGTACTCCTGGTCAGCACTGCACCACCAGATAAGGTAAATGAGCAAAGTGCTCTGATGGCAGCTGACTATCCATACAGATGGCGAAATTCGATGAGAGAATTCGTTCAGCAGCGAACACGTCTTTATAATCGCGGGCAACTTTGCTTGAAGACGCTCGATATGTCCGGTTGCCGGTAAAACTTCGATATGTTCAGTGGCTCAGAGAACAGTCCTGCAAGAACACCTTGTTCTATCTAAAAGCAGTCACTGAACAGTACTGTAATCAAAGTTGTTGGTCGGTTCAGTTATTCTCGACACATTGACAGCATAATTAGCAGAGCTAACTCCGCGCTGGGGTTTGTGAAGCGCTGGTCCAAAGAGTTCTCCAATCTTTATGTTTCCAAATCTCTCTATCTCTCCTTCGATAGACCTCTCCTTGAATATGCCAGCCAGGTATGGTCACCTACACAAACAACCCACATTAACAGGATTGAATTCGTCCAGCGTCTACCCACGGAAGATCGCTCTACGTGATCTTCCGTGGGTAGACAGATTCAACCTTTCACCTTATAAAAATCGTCTGAAACTGATAGACTTACAACCTTTAAGTAAACGTCGTGATGTTTCCGACATTCTCTTCATTCATCAGCTATTAAGTGGTGCCATAGACTGCCCTTCAATCCTGCAATCTTTACCCATTTATGCAAATCCCCGCAACCTTAGGTCCACTCCCCTTTTCGGACTCGCCCGCCATCGCAAAAACTACGGTCAAAGCGAGCCAATTACCAGGATGCTACGAAAAGTCAACGACCCTTCCTCCTTTGACTTCCATCTGAGTAAATCATCCCTTCACAAAGCCTTATATCTTGATCCCGCCCAACTTGATCGCCTTTCTTAATTCTTCTTCCTTCCAGCCCGTATCTACTTTAATTAGAGCTCATATTGTAGCTTTTACTATTTATTTATTATGTCATCATTTACTATATCTTGTAGTGTTAGTATTATGTTATAGCTCGTAATTGTAGTATTAGTATGTAATAGCTTGTATTAAGCTTAAATAAATAAAAACTTTACGTGGACATGTTGCACTATTTTGGAAATGTAATGAGGTAATAGGAAATTTTATAAAAATAAAAAAACGGATGTATCAATTACATGAATTTAGGGAAAATGCTGAATTTTTGGTAATTTCAAAATATTTTTTTCAGTTTTGGTAGTGAGTGTACTCGCAATGGTAGGAGGTTGATCAACATTGTTGACAGTTTTTGGAAAGGTAATCGTGGTAGTAGTTTTTTTAGCGTTTGTTTGATCTCGCTGCGTTGAGTAGATCAAATGATAAAAAGAAAAGAGGGATAAGCATATAATGAAAATTTTGAATTTTTGAATCACCGTGTAACTCCCAAACGGTTGAGATTGTACGCTACCTGCCATACAATTTTTTGTTTGTCTAGTTGGGATCCATCACCACACTTGTTTTGGTACACCTTATGCAAAACACCCTGTAGAGTAGAGTAATAGCCGCATAATAATTTCTCGACTGGTTTTTGTTAACCCACACTGGATCTATGCCTTCGTTCTTGTAGTTGGCTGCGCCTGGATTAGCGTGGGTTATTACCAATCAGGATGTTTTCTTGCTTGTTCTGACTGGTTCAGTTTGGGTTCAGCCGGAGGGAATAAAGATGGTAAAATATTGTTTTAAAAATAAGTATCATTATTAATACTTAAAATATTCATCTAAGTCTGTGCATGCGTTAAAAAATTAAGTGCCACAATAAATAACAAAAACATATTTTCGGGCGCTTATATTTCTAACGCTGGCTAAATCTTCAAAATAATGTACTACGTAATTGTATATCTTAAAAGTGCCTACTGGATATTATAAAACAAAACCACTCGCCAGGTCTGTCTGTTTGTGCGCCCTTTTCTCCGTAATTACTGAACGGATTTCGTTCTGGTTTTGTAGATAGATTAATTTCCCAGGAAGGTTTAGATGTATAATTAATGAACGTTTTGTGTAAATTAACTGACTACTTATGACGATGAATGTCTGCGTCAACATAATATCTATCTACCAAGGTTAACCTATATTATAGTAAAATGTGTCAAAAATTGACATAAAAAAATGTTTCAACCTGAGCCTGATGATGGTAGGAAAAAAAATTCTTATCAAATTGAATACGTTCTTTGGTTTCTGCAATAAAAGTGGACAAATACTGTCTTTAAATTGTGTTATTCAGATGTATAGTTTAGATTGGTCTTGAATACGTAAATTGCCTCGCCAAAGTTTTCGGGTCATTGAGATGAATAATGACACTTCCGTAGCAGTTAGGTACTGTTGGGTTAAGACATCTGTATCATACAAAGATGCCCATGCCAGACGGTATGGAGCTAAAGTCGCCGAGTCGCGGCGCTGAAGTCGCCCAAAGTCGCCGTGCCATTATTTGAAATCCCTCTTCAAATTGTTGTTTGTACAACTTTAATGTAATATTTATTACAGTAATCACAGCAACAGATACAAGTAACATAAATTTAAAATTGTGGTAGAGGCGTCGTGAAAAACAAAAAATACCCTTAATTAAGTAAGTACACGTAAATACACGTAAGTGCAAATAGTCACTACCTTTAATAATTCACCCAGTCGCTTCCAACCAGGGTTGTGCGTCTACACGTGTAAATCAATAATCTACATCGACATGTAGAGTATGTATGTGTAAATTAAGAAGAGTATGTATTATGTAGAGTTTTGGTGTATATTATAGAAATTTGGAATAACGACTGTGTAAACATGATGCATTCAGGAGCAAGTCTTCACAAAGAGATGGTGTTTCTACCGTTATTCTTTTTCTTGTCCCATTCAAAACAAAGAAATTATGAAGCAAATAGCAGTCGATCCTAGTCCCAGAAAAATTTAACAAAGTGTCTCACTTTGTTCTCGATCCAGTATGTGAACTTGTCAATTTCTCCCAGAAATCTGTTTCTATAGCAGATTCAGCATTATTGTGGCTAAAATTAGAATTACCAGAAAAATTCAAGGACAATTTAAAAAAACGAAAGGAAATGGCTTTAAATGTGTACTCTTTAGTGGCGTATATATTTTCATCTTTCATATGACAATGCGTTTTTGACTGGTGAACAACAAGACATCATAAACGATTTTCTTTTCGACCATCTAGATACCAACGATGTTGAAGACTGGCATCATTTTCGGAAACAATCAGGGCCTGTTTTTCCAAAATTAATAGAGAAAAGTTTTGAAAAATCTATTGTATTTTGGAGCATGACTGAATTTAACCATACAGCTTTATCTAAATTAGCCATTAAACTTCTGAAAAATCCAGCTTCATCGGCTGAATGGGAGAGGTCCTTTTCCAATTGGGCATACGTTCACTCACCAACAAGGAATAGATTATCTTTTGAACATTCAAACAATTTTTTACATGTATACTTTACCCTAAATCTCGCAGACTCAAATGTTACAAATGAATACTAAAACTTTTTTTTTATTAACGATACATTTTCATGAAATCTTGTAAAAAATCAAAAATATGTATTTACTTTACGTGTAGATGTAAAGTATCCCATGTAGAGTGCGTGTAGATTACACGTAAATTATCGTGTAGAGTTCACGATGTAATCTACACGCACAACACTGCTTCCAACTATTTATTACGCACATTTTAATCTTTTAGGAATTAATATACATATATACCATTTCCCGTTTAAGTACAACCATTTCCCAATTAAGCAAAACTAAAACCCAATTGAAAAGATGCAACAGCAGTGGCGTAATATTTTATATACAATGATTCTCAAGAGTTTTCTTCAATTTTCTAAATAATTATTATGTTAAAAAAAAAAGTTTTATACATTTAAATAAGTCAAAGTTTTTTATATTTGAATTTAGGGTTAAATCTTACTGAGCAGACTTTTATGTTTGAGCGAAAAAATTCCATTGCGATAAACGTCAATTTGGACTCGTTTGGAGTTCAGTAAAAAGTTATTCGCGCAAAATTAGAATTTGAGATGACTCGACAGCGAAAATTTTTCTACTGTCACGTCGGGTTATGTGATTTCGATTAGTCAATATGAACTATTGCTGTAGGCTGCCGTGAATTCTGATTCAGCCTATAGCCCAAAAGCGCCCAGCAAAAAAAAAATCGCCCAAAAAGTGTCTAGTCGCAGAGAAGACAATTTTCTCGCCCAACTGACGGCTGAAGTAGCCCAATCGGCGAGAAATCGCCCGACTTGGCATATCTGGTATCATACCGTTGACGTAAGAATAAAATTATAAACGACGCTCACTTACCTAAAGTAAGAGTAACGCCCGGTACATGCAGCTAGTGCTTTAGCAAAAACAGAAAAGCCTTACAAAGTTAGGCACATACCTTCCCTCACACTTCAGCACGTAAAATGGGGATCATGCTCTATACAACAGAAAAAAAATCATTTAAATCGATCCAGGCTTTATGAATCCGGCTGAAAAATATAGACCGAAAAGACAGCAATTTATTTATATTTATTATAAGTATGATTTAAGCCGAATAGACACATAAATATTACTAGATGTATATGGGAATAGCAGTATAAAAGTTCAACATAAATTGCCAGACGTTTTAGTCCTACTTCCGTACGAAATTCGGTTTGTTTTCAATGTCATTATATATTTGGCAATATTCTTTTATAAAACCTGCAGCGGATAACTTAAAAACTATTCAGCTTTTGACTTAAGGGGTTACATGGGTTTCACGGCTTCAAAATTTGTTTTTGTTTTTTTTTGTTGTCTTATTAAACTCTACAACATCTCTAGAATCTTGACCTAAATTTTCAAGTCGATCGCAGTAATAGTTTCGGAGATAGAGCCTTGGGAAGTAGCGCGCTCAAGTTGGGCTCAGCGCGCCGCAGGTATATTGGAACAGTGGCTCATCTATTGTTTGTCTGTCTTTCTTGTCCGATTTTTTCACTTTCGTCACAGACAAGAAAAAAAGGATGCCCTGGACATTGCAGCTGCAACAGGTCCTTTACTTTACTATGTAATTTGAAAAAAATAATTTTCCCAGTTTTATTGTCGCTCAAAACTTAAAACGCGTTTTTCTCGAAACTGTATTTTCAAAGTCGGTTGTCAAGATTTCTCGAAAACTAATGAACCGATCTTGATGAAATTTTACACCCGTCTTCGAGATATTATTGAAAAGGACTTGGACGAAGGATTTTTTTTTAATTGCAACTATTTAAAAAAAAAAAAAATTTAGAGCAAATTTTACCGAAATTTGTAATTTTTTGTAAAATTTGCTCTAAATTTTTTTTTATACGATAATTTACGTGTAATCTAAAAGCTCTGCCAAAAATCCAATTTTCACTTAATTTTTTTTCCTGCGTCCAAATTCTAGTTTAAGGTATTAACTAAAACACGTATTTTTTTTTTTACTTCAGTTGATCCTGTCATGAGTTCTGCTGTCAACGCGCAAGCACCTTTTTTCCGAGAGGTCACCGGAAATGGCGTAGCAATGGCAGAGTTTTAAATATTTTTCTACAAAAATTTCAGAAATTCTTTTTCAAATGTGTATATTTAAGGCAATAAAAAGTTTAAATGAAATATTTCATTTTTTATATAAAAAAATGTTAAAATAAGCCATTTTTTACCTGAGGAATCCCATGTAACCCCTTAATAATTTTTCGATAATAAAGTCGTGTATATTTCTAGAGAAAAAAGTTATTTAAAAAGAAGTTGAACCGACCTCAAAAAAAGCGCTAAAAAGCATAAACTTATTTTGTATTTTATATCTATTACTACATTTTGAAGTCGGTGCAAATTAAACAAAGCAATCAACTACATAAAAAGCATTTAATCGTCCTTCCTTATGATCCCGCGAGCTGAAACGTTCAGTTAGTTTTATAAATTATCTTCAATTGTGGTTGTGTAGTTATTTTGTTTGTTTTATTTGCAACGACTTCAAAATGTCGTAAAAGATATAAAATTAAAAATAATTGTATGCTTTTTAGCGCTTTCGAGAACAGATCTCCCCTTTTTATTAAGAAATTAAAATAATCTACTCCGTCTCTAGGCTGTTGCCTAGCTCCCAGCAATGCAAAAACAAGACTTTGAAGTTTCCTCAATTTCCTTCCGGCTAAAACCATGCTAACGCATCAAAGGGTTGTACCCTAGGATTTGGCCACCTCATATAAAAAAAAGCTATTTCAAAAGTTGCAGAGGTAGTGCACTCTAAAAATGGAAACACAATTATCTAAATCCGGCAACATATTAGTCACCCTCACCCTTAAAAATCACCTTACCAATCGTCGAACATCCAAATCGGTCCACGCGTCACGAAGTTAAGCTACCCCTCCACATTCCCACCCATCTACAAGCAATTTTTTTCATTATTAGCAATGGGGATCATACTCTATACAACCAAAAATGAATTGTCCAATCGGCCCCCCGCTTCCACAAAACGCTGTTGCCACGATTTCAACTCAGAACATTTACTTTTATTTTCCCTCGTAGCCTAGTGCTAAAAGATATAATCTGGCTACACTAAATGTTCTTTCCCACCATTCCAGTCACTCGAATTCGTTTTGCTTTGGAGAACTTCGCATGTAAAAACACCCACCACCCACCACTGAGTGCTGATCATTGTCGGTCGTCCAAAAGCATCTGTCTGCTGATTGTTCTTATCCTAATCAGTGGCACTGATTGTGATAAGTGCCTCTTGGTTTCTCGACCAAGAAAGATCGAAAGGCTGGCTGAACTTGGTTTTTGGCGAGTTTGGGAAATTTGGCATCATAACTTGCATTTACCGTGTAAATACTCTTTTTGGAATAGAGTATAGGCTAGTTTTCGGCGCATCCTTGGCTCTTTTTATATTCAGGTTTTGGGACTAAAAGTTCTATAATTTTTCGGTCTTCTATTTTCGCCTCGGAAGTCAGGTGCTGGTCCCTCCTCCCCTTTTCAGCTGTGCAGATCGTACAAGCTGATTGCTGAATTGGGTGCGCTAGTTCATGTTTCAGCAGTTAAACTGCTATTTCTTTATTTTAACACCACGATATTATTACATATTATAAAAATATATATATACTTATACCTAGAAGGAGTACACTCTCTGTTTATGACGTCAGGACTAAATCCTTTAAAGTTCGTTGCTCTAAAGATCTATTTTAGTGTTGTCGGAAATATTTGTTCTCTTTGTAAATGCATGTTGCATGTTTTTGCATAAATTTACCTTTAAGAATTGCCGAATACACGCTGCATGGCTTTGTATGCATTTATTAAAAGTTTCATTTTGCTTTGAAGAAAGTATTTATGTTGCACCAAATATGTTCAGCTAGAATTGCCACGAGCAAATTTTACATAGCATAAGTTTGAAACTAACGAACATTTTCAGTATTTTTCTCATTACCACTTACCTGTATTCTGGAGACGGGCATCCTTGTGCCACACACAAAAGAACTGCACCTTCGTCTTGCGCCACCGAGACATGAGAAGTATGCTCCACCACACTGGGAGAAGCAATCCCTCTGTGATCTGAAATGGAAAGTAGAGGACAGCAGTTAATGGCACTAATCGTAAAAAGCCTAATGGGCCTTTAACTTGTTTTGTGTAATGCATTTATTTCGCTTTGCAATGAGAAGTTTTTTACGGTATTCAGCATTGTTAATTCAGTGCACAGGCCGTTTCTCTATCGTAGCCTGAGGTAATAAAAAGGATTTGCAAGCAGCTGAGCAGGAGCTGACATATCTCGACGTGGAGCACAATACATGCTTACCCGGGCCGAGACTTACCATCGTTCATAGCATTTACTGGAATGAATAAAAATGTGGATAATATCTGCGCTGGGAGGCCTGTACAACTGTAGTCGAGATACGGTAGCCAAGGGACCTGTTATATATTCCACTCGTCTCTAGCGAGGATATCTTTGTTTCTCATTTCTTTTTTTCGTACTACTGAATTAACATTCTTTGAAACAATGAAAGAAGTCGAGACGATTACAAAGCCTTAACTAACAGTGGGAGGTAAGGCAACTCACCATTGATCCTGACTTTTGCGGATGAACTAACGACTACTTGCCGGGTTAGTCTGTGCATCGTGCGGCAGCGGTATGAGGGGAATCGGTCGTTGTATTCCAGATTGTGAATTAACAATTCACCGGTTGGTAACAAATGAAATTTTCCATCTGTAAAAATAAATATTTTTTACCCTTTTGTTTGCTGAATAAACTGAAACGAAATGCTTATATGAAATGTGTGTTGACGGGAAGGCGGAAGTAACTACTATTTCCACTGCTGGTTACAAC
Source organism: Leptarthrus brevirostris (assembly GCA_964036015.1). NCBI lineage: Eukaryota > Metazoa > Arthropoda > Insecta > Diptera > Asilidae > Leptarthrus > Leptarthrus brevirostris. The sequence continues at coordinate 100,440,973 of OZ038373.1, forward strand.
AAATGGAATTAAAGGAAATCCATAAAAATGCGGGAAAAATCAAAGCAAATAAAAATGCAGGAACAAATAGATAACAGCTATACAAATGAATCAACGGAATATCATACCGTCAGTTCCGGTCTGTAAAAATTAACCTACCTCCTTGCAGTGATGGGTAGATGTAGAATGCTGGCTCTTGAACCCAAGAGACCACTCGAACTAATTCCTTTACAAAGGTTGGTACAACACACCGCAGTATTGCAGTGCAGCCTCTTGACGCTCCCAATACTTCGACGTCCACTTTGTATGCCTGCGCCACAACTGAAAGGACGGAAAACAAAGATTTCAGATTAATTACGGCCTGGATGGGTACTTATGCGGATAAGAGCCGCAGAGCTTGCATATCTACTAGGGAAGTAGTTCCGTCATACTAATAAGATTAGATAAGTCTCGAATGGGGTTTATGTCCTTTCAATAAGTTTCTGAGTTTGTTGACGGAGTACAATGCCATTTGCCAACTAAATTGAGGTCTGGATGGTGTATGGTTGGTCAATGGGAAAATGAATAGCTGGTGAATGGTAAGGAATCTTCCATTTTCAGTTTTTTTTCCTGCTTTGAGAAGAATCCATTGTAGCGAGCTTTCCGTTATTTGAGGAGTAAGCAAATTTGTATAAATTTTCAATCTTGAGGACTTGTCAGCTTGACATAATTAGAGTAATGGCTACAGAGCACTAAATCTGAAGTAGAATTGCTGCTACTAACTTCCTAGGAGACGATTATACTATGTCTTCAAAAATACAGGAAAATAATTACAAATTTTATGCATTCCCATATTTAAATAATATATGCAAGGTTCTCGTGGTTCTGTTTAGATTGTTTCTACGTAATTAGGACTTTCGTAAGAACTTTTTCTTAATTGGAATTGGAATACGAAATTTATTGTGGGAGAAGATCTTCATATTGCTTCATAATAACTTAAGAAGGGACTGTCAGGGTGATATATTTTGCATATTTTTCTAGTATTACATGTCCAATGGATTCACAAAATACTAAGTTGAAATTCAAATAATTTCAAAAGTTATGGGGACTTGGGTATATGCGACTGCACTTCCCCTTTTGTCCCTTTGTAGGAATGTTTATAATTGTAACTGGAAAAGTTAGTCGCGGGTAGTCTTATGATCCTTTATTAACTATTGTTTAAACTCTAAGTAATGATAATATTTGCTTTTGTCTGGACAACGATAATAAAGAATTTACATATTTAAGTAGAGATTGAGAAGTTGAGTCCAAATTAATTGGATAAACTTGAAATTTAATCAAAAGGTAGCTCGGTACAATAAGCGTACTGGTATTTTTAGTTAACATTTTCAAGAATAAAGTAAACAAGCAGATGAAGATCTTAATGCGAATCCCACACGGCCAACTTCCCAGTAGGACGAATGCTAATTTACTTTGGCTTTGTATGTATGACTCAAGTGTGCTATTAATTGCTAATTGAATTTCATCTAAAACTAAGCAATCGGTCAACGGGAATTAAGTGAAAGTTAGATTACACGGTTTGATTATTATGTAATTAGATATTTGAGAAAATAAATAACATCGTTTAATTAAAAAGTAACACGCAAATCGGTCCAAAAATGGTGTTTTCAATTTAATAATTATTCATTATTTAATTAAATTTATTAATTAATTCAATATTCATCAATAACTCTTTCTACGAAGCAAAAATTACTACAAAATCAATACAAACACATATAAATAAATATAAGCAACAAATCAAATAACAATTTCAGAAAAAATTACCAAACTAAATTGATTACTGATTTGAGTTTTGATATAAGTGAAAGTCAATAAAGTCGAAATGATCATTGAACATACGAGACACTGAGTTAATAGGCTCATGCAGACAAAAGTTTGTGCTGTGGTAAGCAATATGGAAAAAGCCACGACTCCTCAAGGAGCGAGATGGAATCGGAAAACTCAAAACACTCGAGAATTCATGAAAATTAATCACATCCCGCAGGCAGTGAAAAACAAAAATGATTCCCGACCTGTTGCGTCTGACCTTAAGAGACTCCAAAGAAAGAAGCATAAGTCAATCAGTATATGAAGGCAGACGGAGAGGATCAGCCCTGGGAAGCCCGCGACGAGCAAATCTAACAAATCTGCGCTGGACAATCGTTCACCGCATAGCTTGGAGACCGAGCTGAACTAGCACACTATAGGATTGGTTTGTACAAAGGTGCATCGAACTCGTTTGACTATCATTTAATTAAGCCCAGAGACGCAGCGGCCTAGTGGATCAAGATGATCTTGGAATAAAAATTTGGTACTTAGCACGACCCCAAAGTCTGTGCTTGCGTCAAGTCTACTAAATGGTCTACCGATAAATAGATAAATTAAAGTGCAGAGCATAGAATAAACAGATAAATTGAAGTGCTGAGTATTCTTTTTTCGAAGAAATGATATAAGAGTACACCTGCTTATATTTAGAGGAAGAAAATTAATAGACCACCATCTACGGTAGACGTCTAAGTCAGGATTGAAAGGAAACAGTCATTTTAATTTGAAACACAATATGTTATGGGAAATTTTGGTATTGCCAGCATAATAGAGTATTATCGAGTCAATAAGGAGGAGCATAGTTAGATCATGAATATAAATAATGAAAAGCAACAGCCCTAAATGGCTTCCCTCAGATACACGTGTTAATCTCGGCAGGGAGTGCACAAACGAAATAAAACACGTTGTGTATGACTAGAGAAAGAAGTTGTGTTCTTTCAGTCAAAAAAGACTGAGGAAAAACCCAGAACAGATAGTTTCTGAAAAAGAATCATCTGATTGATTTTGAGGCACTTATTTCTGATGTTCTAGTCGAGTTTTTGTAAATTGGATTCATTCGTACTTGTCTGAACGCACTCAGCGGGTTTCTTTTCGTGGACCTCTGTCTGATGCTATTTTCAATACTTCCGGTGTACCGCAGGGCTCCCACCTTGGGCCATTGTTATTTATAATTTATATCAATGATGTATCTACGATACTGTCTCACTCAAATGTTCTTTGTTGTTGATTGCCTACATTTAAATTCTGACTTGGACGCCTTTCAGAATTGGTGTTCCATTAACGACCTTCCCCTAAATATCGGCAAGTGTACATCAATGTCTTTCTCACAAAAAAGGTCTCCCCTTCAATTTAACTTTACCATAGAGGGTTGTCCTTTAACAAGAGTAACTATGAATAAGAACCTAAGTGTCTGGCTCAATTCCCAATTTTCTTTCGAGGATCATTTTGATGCCATAGTCAACAAGGCTAATATGACTCTTGGTTTCGTGAAGAGGTGGTCCAAGTAATTTGATGACCTTTACATTACAAAGCTCTTATATTGCAGTTTTGTCCGGCCTTTTCTGGAATATGCTTCTCCAGTCTGGTCACCGCTCTATGTGACACATATAAATCGCATTGAAGCTGTTCAACGAAGGTTCGTTAGGTTCGTCCTTCGAGCCCTTCCTTGGAATAACTCCCATATATTACCTCCTTATGTTGATAGACTTGAACTCCTGCACTTGGACACACTTGAGAAGAGACGCCGTACTACCAGGATATTTTTGCTTTCGACTGCATTCGGGGATCCATTGACTCTTCTGCTCTCTTGGCTTGTTATGGCATATCGGTTCCGGCTCGCTCCCTGAGGAATCACGACTTTCTTCAGTTACCTTTTCATCGCAGTAATTATGGATTAAATGAGCCTATCACATCGATGTCGAGATTTTTTAATTCCTCTTTTGATTGCATTGATTTTCATCTATAACGTAATCATGTGAGGAGTCTACTTTTTGCTTTTTACTTTTCACTTTGTTTACTTTTTACTTTTTATTTGCCTTTTATTCACTTTAGCACTTTTGTTCTCTGTTTTTATATTTTGCGAATTCTCTCCTTATTCTTTGTTTTTATATGATTTGTTATACTGTTTTTATTTAGTTTTTTTTTGTGTATTAATCAGCACATTGATGAAATATTGTGAATAAATAATAATAGTAATTCTAGCAGTTTTTACTAAAGTCCATAAAAATGCAATCAACCTGATTGCTGGCTTCAGTAGCAGATATATAGAAGTTGGAGAAGTCTGAAAAGTTGATTTTAGTAGATTAATCATTCATAAAACCATGTTGAAAAGAGTCTAAGAAAAGTTTGTAGTGGAAATAAAGTATGTCGACACATTACTTGGTAAAGGGTCGGTAAAATAAGATATATCGTATTTGTTGTCTTCTTATGACAGGGAATAATCATGGATAGTTTTTCTAGTTTAGGAAACAAACCAGAATAAGTAGGCAAGTTAAATGGATCACAGAGAACAGGAGCCAGAGACGTGCTGCAATTTTTTCGACAAATACGCAGGAACGCCATTAGGATCGCACGAGAAACGAAGCTAAATTCGAGATTTATTTTAAGATGGTAGCTCCGTCAACTACTAAGGCTTTGGAATGAAGGGAAGTCGGGGGAAGCCTCGACTAATAAGTAAAATCCTTAATGCTTATATCACAGTTAGAATTCTAAAACGCAATCTTAGAGAAATCACCAAAGAAATTAGCGATCGTCAGAGGATCATTACTTTCATGGTTGCCAAAATGCAAGGTAGAGGGTTATCCGACACAGCTACGTCTGGAATTAACAAATTTTCAGAATTGCTTAGGCCCAGCGCGTAGTTTCTGATTAGTTCTATTTAGTCGATATAGGAAACTTCGGGAGCAGACTTAATCTGAGCACATAGCGTGGAATAAAATAAAAAGTCAGAATCGCTCCTCGAGGTAAAAACCCCTTCCAAGCCTTATTCTTGAAGTTTTTAAGTGCTTTTTACCTTTGTCAAAACGAATAGACAGAATATCATAAAATGATTTGAGAAATTTATGAACGTCGCGCTCGGCCAGAACAATCAACCAATCACAGGCAATCGTTAAGTTTGCAGTTAACTAGCTTTTTTAAGTGAAGCGCTGTATGATGATGAGACTCAGAAACCAGTGGCGACAAATGCAGCCTTACGAGAGTACTACAGGTTGCGAAAGAGAACATCAAGTCCAGGAACCTGCCAGAGTAGGTCACCAAGCCGCAAATCTGAAATAGCTCAGAGGAGGCAATATTATCGCTGAAGGCAGGTATGTGGAATGGAGAAGGCGTAAACGATGGCCGCAAACAATAGCTATTCGCGGAGCATTCCCAACTCACAGTGGGCATACTCCAGCCACCCAATAGCAGCAAGCCTTCTGGTGGAAGCAGGAGATCAACAACATGGTCGATAGAAGTTGCCTACTGCTCAAAGATGTGAGGCGGCGAGTCTGGTGAAGTATAATCTGTGACGACAAATATATTTTTATGAGAGAGCCGCATCACCACGTAAAGGAACTCCAAAAAATTACATCCAGCAACATCAACAATCACACATGTTAGGTCATGACGAACAACGCGCAGCAAACAGGAGCATTCAGGGTGAGCAGAAGACAGTAACGGTGAAAACCCAAAAGGTCGTGGCCAAAACGCTCGGTATCAGTAATCCTTCTACAAAGCCAAGCCTTAGTCAGACAGACAACGTCAAAACAGGAGTCCGTCGAGCCTAAGAAATGGTGAGTCGTTTTAGAGCGTAGCTCAGTTAATTTGAAGTAGTAGAGGAAAATTTTGGTGAAACGTTTTTCAGGTAGTAGTCCAGCTCAGGCGCGTTTTCGGAAGAAACTCGCGGGTAATAGAACTGATCGACGAAATATCAGGGATGGTCATTGTTTGAAAAGTGACGTCCGGAACAATGACTTTAAAGGGAGCAGAAAAAGACCGCCCCCGATGTCCACGCCTTGCATCAATCCGTCTGCAATAAGAGAAACTACCCCGGTGGTGTCAGGATGAACGCTGTAGATAAGAACATATTCTGGAAGAGCATCTGTTCTTAAAGCAATGAAAGCGACTGAAGGAGCTGTGCAGGTATAGCATGAAGCCACGTTAGATGAAACTAAAATGAAACAGCAGGTGGCGGACCTAATGTGAGCCAATCACAGATGTTACCGAAACTCGAAAAGACGAAAACTTTATGGTTATTGGAATACTTTTTATATACCGAGAAATTCATGAACATGAAAATTTCAAAATGTGATATCGCGGCGAAAAAAAAAGAGATTTGAGCAAACTCAACTGCATTTGAAAGAGGAAGAATTGTACTATAAACAAAAACAGTGTTTTTTGAACTTTTAAGTTAGAATATCTCGGAAACCTGACGTGATAGAGCAATTCTGAGCCCGGATTTGGTTTCAGCGAGAAAAATTACTTCGGAAACAAATATTCATTGTCCAGGTGCAAAATCTTGTAGGGTAGATTAATTTTTTTGGATTTCGAAAATAATGTTGTTGTTCTCTTAGCTTTTTTAGATCACACTGTTTTTGTTGTTTTTGTTTGGTACTGGCTTCTCTCCCTTATTCCCCCTTTCTGCTTCTACTGGCTAATAGACACTTTACGCAATTATTTATTAATATTTTCGGCATAGTTCATAACAACTACATACATTATTAAATATCAAGTGTCCTACTTTCTTCCGCTCTATTGTGGTAGGAACTAGATACTATACAGGTATCTTGAAACTTGATATCCGTGAAATCAAAAAATTAATCTTGTCCTTCTTATATACTCATTTAGGTCTTATATAAAATAGAAGCAAAAAATTTACGTTTTTAGGCAAATTATAAATTTTTTGAATTTTGATTGAATAAGTTGAATTATAAGAGAAACCAACAAAACACTGCTATGCACGCGAAGTTTTAAAATCGTGGAGCTTGAATCTAAAGCCAACAATCTCAAAAGATGATTATAAAAGCCAAGCACAAAGTGAAATAATTCTTAAATCATTTTTGTGATTTATTTTTAGAAGAAGAGCCATTTCACCCATTTTGCATTCATCTTGCAAACGTAGAGAACTAGATGCATATTCACTCTAGTTATCTGCCGTTATTGTATTCAGGATGAATTTTAAGCTTTTCCGAGAGTTGTAAAAGCTTTCATGTCCCACTTTCAATTTGCGTCTATTCTAAAGACAGGAGTAGCAAAACTCTTTGGGAATGAATGGGACGAGATAGGGTAGTTTTGTTGCGATATGGAAAACTTAGAAACTATGCAAAACAGTTTCCGTAGAAACAAGCAAAAAGGATATTATACTTCGTGTTGGCCAGATATCATTGAAGCGTAGGTAATGGATGTAGTAGTGGAGGTATATACAGAACTGGGGGATATACTGAATTAAAATCTTTGATAACCATGTGAATGATCCGCTTTTCAAAGAGTTTCACACTCAACAGTTTTAATAAAACCACAGATAAAATTTTATAATTTAAACTTTAGCTTTTTACGTTTAATTCTGACTTCTTTTTTCGAGAAATATGCCATGTAGTACTTAAGTATAGACTGACGTTTTAATTCAGAATACTTCCGCTTTATTGTCACGCAGTTGAGATCAAGAATCAATTTAAACTGTGTAAAGCAAAATATATATATGGGGGTGGCCAAGTGTGTTGATATATCCGAGATTTGCGTGTTTTCTTTCCTGTTTGAAGCAACGCTTTCGCAGTGAACTTCAATTTTTACCACATGACTTTAATGTTTTAAGAACCGAAGTTTGACTCATATATATGTTGTCCTCCTTTTATATCTCAGATACACCAATAATACAATTGATCATTCGAGGAAGAATGATCATTGTGTACTCTGTGTTATGAAATCAAAGAAGCAATTACGATTCCTATCGTGAGTGCACGAATTACATCCTTAAATGTTATCTGCCTCACTGAGACTTGGCTGTGTGCCGGCATTTTTGTTTCTGACCTATTCGGACTTGCGTTGATTGATGCTAAGATTTTTTTGCCCTGTTTTCCTCTAAAGTGCACCGTTATGACCTCAATGCTCATCTTTCGTTCGAGGACCATTTGGACTAGATTGTTGGTAGAGCTAACTTGATGTCGTTAAAACTTAGTCTAAGGAAGATGATGATCTCTACCTAACTAAGCTTCTTTACTGCAACTTCGATAGACCTTCTTTTGAATACGTTAGCCCTATGTGTGCTCCATCCTTTGCCATTCATGTCAACCGCGTCGAGCCAGTACAGATTCCTTAGGTTTGCTCTTCGTGGACTTCTTCGAATTGATCCTTTGTCAATTCCCTCTCACCCTAATCGTGTAGGACTCCCTTAAAAAAAAGGTAAGTTCAATTTATGTTCTGAAAGGCCGTAACAAATCCTACAATCATTTTGGATGGACAAGAATGCGAATTGGGAAAGGAAGTGTATTTTTGTAGGAGACCTTATAAGCTAAGAGACTTATACTATACGCTTTTCTAGAGTTATACTTTCAATCTTGTGTCTGCTCTTTACATATTACACATTTTCATTAATATTAAATATTCATTGTAATTTTTATAGTAGTAGCCAGCTTGGGCGAATCTGTTTATAAATAAATAATTAAATATTGAAAACAATATATTTAAATGACTCCCTATATATTAGGAAATTTTCCGTAAAAGTTCTACTCTCAGAAGTTGAAATTTGATATGCGCAGATTATAAATTCTTCAGGTTTTGTGATCTGTAAACATTTTTACATACTCTTCGAGATTTTTAATTGCAAGTCGTCTTAATTAAGTAGAGTCCCTTTTATTTCTGATATTTGCTCTTCCTATCGTAATCTGTTGTCAACAGAAAAAAATTATGGGTTGCCGTCGGTGGGATTCGAACCTGGGGCCTTCGGATTGCTGGTCCGTCACGTTATCGCTTATTCCATCGGCTACTTAAACTACAAATACATACTAAAATTCTGTACTCCGAAATGTCATAGCACCATCAAAATTTCAACAAAACGAAAATTTTATTCATTCGGAATCATCTAAATCAGTTTACGCGTTAAGAAGTTAGGCTACTTCCTCCCTACTCCCCACCTAATTTTTCCCATTATTAACAATGCGGAGTCATATTTTATACAATAGAAAGAAGAACCATTCAAATCGGTCGACGCATTAAGAAGGTTCCACCTTAACACCCTCCACCCCATTCGCAAGATTTTGACATGGTACCCATTGGGGAATATACTCTATTTAACAAAAAAAAGAATAATCAAAATCGGTCCACCAGTTAGGAAATTATGTCCGGTCATACAAGAAAAAAAAATATATACGTCGAACTCATAACTTCTCGTTTTTGGAAAGCCGGTTTAAATAAAATAAATATAAATAAAATAAAATAAATAAAATAAATAAAAAGTGCGAAGTTAGTTTTGCGTAGCGGTTCTTTTAGTTTTTGGTTTTTACAAAATAGCGGCGGTTTAAAATTTTTAACTTTTAGGAAGTGTTTTAAATTAATTAAATTAAATTAACACTAGGAAAATTGAAAACCGTTTGATCGTTTGCACAGCAAGCGATATAATAAACAACTGAATATTGACAAAAGTTTTAAGCTAGAATTCAACGTATAGCATTTTATATGCTTAGAATTGGTTATCTCTGCTTCCTTTCACCCCTTGAGTGGCATAGGGCGTCTACTACAACGACTCTCCACCTGGCTCGATTCTGCGTCAACGCCTTCAACTGTTATCACTACTTATTGGCCTGGGTTCCTTCCGTCTCTACGGATCTTCTTCATGTGTTGCGCGGTCGTCCATTTCGGTGTCTTCCTTGGGTCCCGTGCAGGTTCCAATCGAGATCCTGTTAAACGATGTTGCTTGGCTCTTTTCTTAGTATGTGGCTTAGCCATTGCCACTCCGCTTGCAAACACTGGCGTCTATCCTGTCTTGCCCTGTAAGTCTATGTAGGTCTTCGTTGGTAACGAGATTCGGCTAATGGGTTTTAAGGGTACGCTGCAGACAGCGGTTGAAAAATGCTTGTAGCTAAGATGATATTTAAAAGGTAACTTTCCATGTTGAACGGCCGTACAACAGAAAAGGGGTTGTAGTATTGAAGAATCCTATAATCAAATGAAAAAAAAAACATTTTTACAATAGACGAAGTTCTAAAATGTCACCTATTTTGAAAGATGTGCGCACTTGCCCAGCAGAGTAGCGTGAGTCAGAACCGGCCTGCAACTTTTGTCAATTTTCAATTTGAGTGGACCGATTTTGATAAGATAAGGTCTATACATTGTCTCTTCTTGAGTTTCCTTCCTGTTTTATCGATTGATTATTTAATTTCGTGTCACCGTGTACTATTTCGAAGAGCCAAATCTTTCTCATTTCGAGAGTGACGCAGGGTAGTATCCTTGGCCCGCTCCTTTTATCCTTGTGCGCACTTGCCCAGCAGAGTAGCGTGAGTCAGAACCGGCCTGCAACTTTTGTCAATTTTCAATTTGAGTGGACCGATTTTGATAAGATCTTTGTTTACAGAGTACTTGCTACTATATAAAAAATTTTGCACCGTGTATTTGAGCGTTGGATAACCGTCATGTATACAAGGTCCGAGTAATATAGGGCAAATATGGTAGGCAAATAGTTGCTTGTATATAGATCCCTCTAATAGTGCCGTTAATGTTGGATTAATTTTATAATTTCTCTCTCTCTCTTTCCGATTTAGTAGATTTTAGTTGGAAATTGAAGTAAAAACTGTAGAATATAGGGATTTTGGGTAATTTACAGTAAACCCAGCTGAGCAGACAATGTTGGATTTAGATGACATTCTGCGAATATACTATCTTATTTTTGTTTCACATTAACTTTTAAGAACATATTGGAAAATATGTTTATTCATATAAAATAAAACTATTGTTATAAAATGGCTTTAACACGATTCACACCCTGGAAGTATCTCTTAAAGAAATAACGAAATAGTTATCTAAGTCAATATTAAATTGTCACTTCAATTCCCCTGCCAATAAACAAGAAAGGTATTTTAACTAGATCAACATTACTTAGCATGACATAAATTGTGTCCCTAAATTGTTACACAAAAGCATCGAAAATCGCTTCTAAGAGAAAAATGTTAAAGTATGTCATTGTTCTTTGCAGAAGCTAAAATATAATGCACAAAATGCATCTTACTTTTACCAGTGTAATGAAATAAAATGCTGACGACATCATAGATATGAAAAAAGAGTAAGGCTCTAACCGTCGACGAGAATATAGCGTTTTAATGTTTCATGTCTTTCAAAAGATAATCTGAATTGCAGAAAAGTATCCTTTCCTTAAAAGCACTCATTTTCCATAATGTCTGCACAAATGAAGACCTGGCGAAAAAATTTCCATTAACTGACTCTTGTTTCTTCAAGTTTTTCCAGACACACGGAAAAAGAAGTAACAAATCATCAGTACGCTATCTGACGGTAATGAAAGAAAAAGTTGAGTTGTAGAAAATCGATGAAATTGCGAATTTGCTTCAGTCTAATGCAATTTTCTTCGTTGCATTCCATTCAATGTAAAAAGGGAGAAATCAAGAGCATTTCCCAAAGGGATGGAAAACCGTCGAAAGTAAAGATATAGAGGTGTCTGCTCGAAATCGTTGCATTTGGATGTAACAGAGGAGACGAACGTTCTTCTGCCAACGTTATTTTATATGCGGGAAAAATTGCTTTAAAAGAGGAAAATCTGTAAATAAAAGCTTTGCATTAGTCAGCGACAATTATAGAACACTGGTTGCAGACAAGAGGTCTGGAGAGACATTTCCTTCACATACTTCACGAAACTTCAAGCGTTTCAGAGTTAAGTTCACAACAAAGTTTAAAAGAAAATTTAACAAACTTCTCACGTAATCGCTCAAGCGTGTTTTAAGATAGATTCGAATTTTTAGTGATTTTACGCTAAACTTTTCACAGCGTGACTGTTAATTTGGGGTGTTTTTATTGTTCTATGAGCTCTACCAATTCTCTTATGAGGAAATAGAGTCTTTGATTACTTTTATTAAATAAGAATGTATTTATATAAATATGATTTTTTATTTGAAACATTTTTATAAATTTTAAAATTCTGGGATGCACAGGTTAAGGTTAGCTTAAGGGGGGAAGTTCATGAAGACGTTTTCAAAAATCGATTTTTTTTATTGTCTTAATCGATAAGTATATGCTCTAAGAATATAATTCCAAAATTGCAAAAGCCTATCTCGAAAATTGTGAAAGATATGCCACTTGAAAGTGGTCGGCGCCGATCCGGCCAAGCGCGCCTGGGATCGAGGATCTCTGCTGCGCGCGTGATTCCGCTTACCGGATTTTTTTTCTGCTCTGGAATTTAGAGCCAACTTTTTTTTCATGCCCGATTTTTATAGTTAATGTTCGAATTTCGAAAAGATCGTAGTCTATCTAGAACAAACAACCCCCTCGAGTATAAAAATGTTTGGTTTTTTGATTTCAGATGAAAATTGCGGCCAGGAGAATTTACGCCGATTTCGATGTCAGCCGCGACACGAGTTCCGAAATCCACCAAAAGTTGATTAATTTTTTATTTTTCAAAATGTAAAAAATGTTTTTTCTCTTCCTAAAACATTGCCCTAAACACATATAATATCGATTTCATGTGGACCTTTTTCATTTTCCCAAAAATAAATCCCAAAAAAGTCCTTTTTTTTTTCGGCGTCTTCATGTACTTCCCCCTTAAAGAAAATTTTCCAAAAAAATTTCCAATCTTCAATTCATTCAATTCAATCTTCAAATTCACACGAAACCGAAGAAAATGTTAATTAGAACCTTTGCCTAATTTAACCTTTGTTAATTATCCAAATTGCCTGTGGATAGAGAAAATAATAATAGTGTATAGTACACAAAATTATCCAATGATAAGTAAGATTAAAGATGGAATAGTTCAATCTCAATGCAAATGAAGCAAATTAAATATATAGTATACTGATAGTGTAAGCGAGTAAAAGATAAGAAATATTGAAAGGAAATTTAATAAAGTATAATATAAACTAAAAGGTGTCGAAACTTAAAAAGTATTTATGAGTGCGTATATAGTAATTTAATTCGTAAAGCACGCAATGCCCCAGTATGTATTATGATGAAAAAGACAATAAGTGGTTTTCTCCTTTCCAACAACAGTGACGAGGGTATAATAGTTGTCAACCTTGTTACGGACTTATACCTGCGCGTAAGCGCACCCCGACTAGCGTTGGAGAAGGGACCTTTACACCTGTTGGGCGCCACGTGGTTTTCGAGTCCACGAACTCATGAAACAAACGAAACCACAATCAAAATAAAACCTCGTAATTTATCAAATGTAATCAATCAAATATATAATTCCGAGCCCAAATAAGCAAAACACTAAAACTGGCTAGGGAAAGCAGTGCGAGAAAATTTAATAAACTAAATTTTAAACAAAAAAAGAAATTCAAAAGAAGTAATATGGTTGTTATCTTTTAATTTGATTGATTGACTTATCGCTTCTGAATTATTTGGCTCCTCCTCGCCGATCCAAAACCTTCCCGGCCTTAACCTCCTCTCTTTTTTTGCTCCAACCTCTGCTTCACTGCCAACCACTTTCACTTTGTCTTAGGTTACACAACACTGCTTTGTTATCCACTTGGTTATACATCTCATTGAACTTTTCATTTGAAACCGGTTGCAAATATGTATGCTTCTAAATTTTGACTTTTTGACTTTTAACACGACGCCGACGTACAGGAATCTGAATAAAACTGAGCTACCCGCTTCACCTACCAAAGCCTTTTATTGAAAAAGCGCCACTATCTGCACTTCCGCCAGTATTTTGGCAGATTTTTTGAATCGGTTCCCATTTTGTAAAATTATTTTTCCAATTTTGTTTTTAAAATTTTCTTTGAAATTAGTATAATATTCTGCGTGGTTGGAAAAATTATTAAAATTCAACTTTCTTTTAAATTTTCAAAAAATGTTTGTTATGACAGCTCTGTTCACGTGTTGCTTAAGTTTTATCCTGTGGGATACTTTATCCGGGATGACTTATCAATGTTTGCTTTGGGTTACGAATAGCTCATAGCAGTAGATTTCATTTTCGGGTATATGAAGTTTTCCGCAAAAATCGGTCGGAAAAGTGTTTATGTTTCAGGTTATGTTTTGATTTCATTGTGGCTGTCTAGGGGCGTAGAAAAGGGAGGAAACTTGACAGGTGCGTATTAATTAGTTTTTCGTTTGTATATTGTTTTGCATTACCGAAAATAAATACCATTTTCTATCTGCCCCTTTAGGACGTTGATTTGACTGCTCGCGTTAGCTTGCTTACATCACATCATCTTTACAACTTCAGTAAGTATTTCTTTTGAATTTTTACGTATTTCAGAGGAAACCTTAAGCAAAAAACTTAATAAAATAATAAAAATTAATCTTACTAACTACCTTAATTCTAGTTCCAGGCCGACGACGAATCCAGGTAGAGCTGAGATTTTCAACAATTACTTAAGATGAGTTTTTTATGTTTCGCGCCAAATCATCGGATTTCAAGTAAGTATTTTTAAATCCTGTCCTTTTATATATTTGACTAATAGTCCTTCTCTGTTAGGAATCCTTGGGTGACCATATCGGAAAATATGAGTGGCAGTCACAGAGAGAGATGGTGTACAGGACCAAAAATGAAAAAAAAATAGAGTGAAAGCCAACGCACGCGCTTCGAAAACGTAGATAGTAGCTTCGTAAGAAGGTAAATAGTAGCTGCTGCCCATTATCTGAAATAAAGATAAAAACCCTTGCAGAATTATTCTCGAGAACTTGCAGAGAACAATATAGGAGGACATATACACAGGTAATTTTTAAAATATCTTATGGTATCCTATACAATATTTTATTTTCAGGCCACCACATCCCCAAATATATGGGTTCACGCCGTAACAGCCTCGAGATTGTCTCAAGATACTACTGATTGATAAGATTGGTAAGCGATGACCTGGAACATGAGCTCGTAGGACCTCCAGCGTACGATAGTGGCAGGTCGCAAAGTGAGTCGCACTTTAGAATGCGACCGGAACGCAATCATTCAGTGTGGGGCAGCTTCGACATTAGCAAGCGAGGTGAGTTGCTCTTTGATTTCTTTTTAACTACTAACTTGCTGATGTGTTTTGCTACTGTCTACCTGTGTAACTAGAAACAAGCAAGAACCTTGCTTAAAACTGGAATATCTTTAAAGAATACTCTTTCTCCGATCACAGATATATTGAAATCGATTTAGACGATCGTCCCTTCATCAGTTTTTAGGTATAATAGGAAGACAAACTGGGATAAGTAGGTATAGGGCTACTCTTAAGGCATATTTCAGACCCAGCTAGTGCTGTTAACAACAAAGAGCATATGGATGATACCATGGAGGACTACGTAGCTTGGGGTTCTTAGGATAGAGTGCATAAGATTCTTTAATCTGCCAAAGGCCAATAGGGATACGCTTTCGTAGAGCTTCTATAAAGAGAGACTTACACTCATAAAAAGGAACTCAGAAGTGCGCAAGGGAAATCGCGGAGAATATACTGTGATAAAATTTCGGAAATTGGACTTCATCGAGCGCAGATTCTCTCGAGATTCTCTTACAAACGCTCCGCGGAGTTGGCAAAATTGGTAATGGACAAAAAACTTCGTTGGACTGCAGACAGTTTTAAGCCATTCAAGTCACCAGGGCCTGATTCCTACCGAGCTTTAGCTCAACTCCGATTTACCGCTTCAGGTTGATGTCATTTAATAAGTGTCCTGCCTTTACCCAGCGTGTTAAAATTTATACCCAAAGCAGGTAAAAGCTCACATGCTTATCCTTACGACCTCAGACCTAGATTAATTGACAAAGATCTATACTGTAGTGTAATTCTGCACTCCTTATCGTTCTCCTTACTGGTAGAAAAAAATCTTAAATCAAGGTAATTTGCTGGGAGCCAATAATATTTAAATCTTGTTTATAGCGAAGACAATTTTGGCTCAGCACAAGTATATAATTTTCTCGACTTGTAATGCATCCGTTCAAGAGAAACTTAATTTGAATTGAATATTTCGTTCTAGTTAGTTATTTTCATGAATTTTGTTTATTTTCTCTGATCTCATTTGAAAGCGTATGAAGTGATTGCAATTAAAAAAAATACTTATGGATGAGATGATGATATGAAGAGTATACGATGAATATGATTCAAGAACTAATAGATATTGGTATAAGACTGGGGAAGGAACACTAAAGTTATTCTTTACTGAAATAAATTTTTCTACCAGTGTAGGAAACCTTAATTTTACCATACCCAGCTATTCCTTTGTCACGCCATTTAGATTAATGATCCCAACCAGGCAGGACTGAAAAGCAACTCTCTGCCTTATGGTGATTCTGTCTGGATCTCTACATGGATGGTTCTAAGTTGTAGAGCAGTGTGTGGTTGGGATTCTCTTAAAAACTGTCTATTGATCTATAATTCCGCCTTCTTTTCCACCTTACTGTGTTCCAAATGGAAGTAATGGCAATTCCGGCAGCCCTGAATGGAAACAACATGTCTGAAATCTGGATCAGTAACATACTTGTGCTGAGCTTCAGGGCACAGTGATATTTTAGAGAACTGCATGTCAGATGAGCTCGCTAGATATGGCACTTCACTAGTTATTCGACCGCATACAGCTTTTTTAGGTAAGCCTATAGACAGATGTAACCAAGCAAACCGTAGATGGGCAAACATACGGTTAGACAGGTTAGGTCTAAACTGAATCATAAAGGCTTCAAGCGTCCGGTTTTGATGAGCAGAACAAGCCTAAGCATAGTCATACATAGGAGTGGTTTCAGTAAGGAGTGGTATCACAACGGACCTATTCGAGGTCTAATTGCGTTGTGTGCCACCCACCTATCACACCAGCTACCTACCTACGGAATGCATGAAAAAGATGGTTTCCCATCTGCGCGAATGTAAGAAAGTAATATACTCATCCTGGTATTGACGCTGTCCAGGAGCTGCACCAGTTTGTAAAGAAACGATAATGCTTTTCTCTTCAGAAAGGTTTTTCAACAACAATTACTTGAATTTGAATCTTCGCAACTTAAAATTGAACAAAATAAAGTCAACAACGTGACATTCAATCGAAAGTAGCGAATGGAGTCGAGTTTTGGCTAAATATGAATTCGATTGATAAAATAAGGTAGAATTTAGTTTTTACAAGTTTCATTATAAATTCGACATGCAATATGTCTGCTGGTCCACCACAGTTGTCGTAAACCCACATATTTTGTAATTCCGATTTAATGTACCCACAGCATATTTGAGGCAAAAAAATGCCAAGATTTTGGATTTCGCTCATGCAATGCAAGGCCATGTTATTTAGGTAAATAGTGACTAGCTGGGAGACGCTCAAGTTGGAGTGCTGAAATGGGCTTTTCCGTGCTAGACCCGAACTCATTCATTACTGTTCAAGAACTAACTTTGATTAAACCTTAATTCAGGCAAGTAAGATAAGGACGGCTGATATATAGAATATGTGAACTTGATGTTCAGAACTTTAGCCCCGCCAACTTTTGAAAAAATATAAGAATTCGCGAAATTCGTAATCAAATCGTAGAAAACTTTGTCATTTCTAAGAGTTCTCGGTTCAAAACTACAATAGATCTCGCTAGGTGCTATTCTCTCCGATTTTATAAATATGGTTTCCGAAGGAGGGTGAAGAAGATGTGGACGAAAAGCTGGACATCTACGAAGAACTAACTAACCCTGTAATCACAATGGGAAGTTAGGACAGTTTGTTAACATCATTAACAGGGAAAGTGCGTTTTTTTTAGAAAAACTGAAAATGAAGTGCTCAGTAAAATCTTATGATAATAGCAAACCTAAGCTTAACAAACTAAGTATACTTTTTAAGGCAAACAAAAGGAAAAAGTTATTATAAAAGATTTAAGCCGAGTTTTTAAAGAAAATACCTACTTACTCCATCGAACGAAAGTTTTGTTGACAATTTTTAATGGTTGACATTTTGTGGAGATCTTAAACTCCGTAAGTAATAAAATAGTTTGAAAAAAAATTTGAACCGACTACTTCGAAAAATGGCTTAAAAGCATAAAATAATTTTTAATTTTATAGCTATTACGACATTTTGAAGTCGGTTACTTAGTTATTTCCTCGTAGGTTTCCAATTACTACTGTAACTGCAGCTGCAGGTGTAAACAGTATAAGACATATAATATATAGTATATAATAAGTATAAATTACTCTATTACAGCATGCTGCAACGCACTTCAATCCAGTTTATAGTAAGACTTGTTTTAAGGAAATGGTAATGGAGATTGCAAGACTTAGTTCTCTTCCGACGTTTCTACATTTATACATACATTTAGTTAAAGAAGTGCACGAAGATTTGTCATTGTATCTCTTAAAATGGTGGAAATCGTATATTATTTCACATTTAAATGTTAATTAATTTTATGTTACCAGAATACTTATTATTATTATTGTTTTAGGGTTACTGTAGTAACGTAGTAGGGGTTTAGACACAAAACCCTCCTTGATCGCAGTGCCTACCATGACCAAGGTGGGTTTTGTGCCTAAACCCCTACTACAGTAAAAGACGCGCTTTACATAGGCAATGAGGTCTTTAACAGTAACAGTGTAATATCATCCGGGGTGAGAAATTCCCGACTGAAGACCCTCCTTCTTAGGCATTCTAAGATACGCAAAAGAACATTATGTATGCATAGTGGTTTAATATTCTTCCAGACAGAGTCGAAGCTACGTCTTACTGGACAGACCTATCTGGTGTAGATTATATCTCAGGCCACAACGGTCAGGAACCAGAATATTTAGCTCGACGATGTGATAAACAAAGTCGAAATCGATTAAACGAAAAAACGCTTATAATAAAAAGAAGTGCTGTTTTGCATAGAGTACGGTGCCCCCATTGCTAGCAATGAAAAAAATTTGGTCCTAGTGTGTTGGGTAGAGTATGTTCCCAGGGGCGGGAGGGTGCGATTTCGGCAGCCTGATCCTTGTAGACATGCCATGCTGAAGCTATTAGTCGCTCTCAACTCTATGCCCTAGAGGTTGTAATTGGGCATACCATAAAATTTTGAGAATTCTTTTTAGGATCTCACCTTATGATGCTCAGTATTTAAAAAATTTTTACTCAACCCCTTAACATATTTCTTTAATCCTTTCCTGTCAAGGCCATAATATAGTATCTTTCTTAGGACATTTTCAGAGTTTTGTCAGTTTTTATGGCGGGGGGGGGGGGGGGGGGGGGGGAGTTGATTTATCTATATTACAGGAAAAACCTCAACCCTGATTTAGTCTTTAAAAAGTAACATCCACATTCGTAAGTCGGTGGACACTGCGTTGTAAGGGTTAGTGTTCAAACAAATTTCCAATCAGAATAGCAAAATTACTTTAGAAAACTTTGTATCTGTATCTGCCAATTTAGAATGAGAAAAGTAATATTGTGAGTTTTTAGAAGGTGCCAAAGATAACATATTGATTTTTTATGGAAAAATTGCTTATCGGAAAATGACTTTTGATTTCATTAAATGTTAAAGTTGTTATGTTAAGGTTGTTACAGAAATCAGTTTTCTACATATAAATAACGTTTCACTGAATACAATGGTTTTTTCTATCTCCTCTAAAATTTCCTATTTGGCACTTGCGAGTTTTTAGAAATAGGCTAAATCAAACCTTGATATACGAAAAGTACCAACTATTCTCTTCTATTTCCATAAACAATTTCGGCTATAGCACGTAAGGATGAAAATAGAAGTACTGCTCACTTTAGGGCATTCCAATCTGCATATATATTACATACTGCGAAACTTGGTAACCAAGAGTAGTACAGATATTTGGTTATTAATGTTCATTGTATGTCATCCAACGTGGGAGGAACCCTACCGTAAATAATGGGTTAAATCGAAAAATTCTTACTGTCTACATCTTCAGAGAGATCTTTGTTGCCAGAAATGAAACACTCGACCATTTTTTGAAACGATTTGAATTGCAATTGAATAAATGAATTTTTTTAGTTGCAGAAGATTTTATTTAAATTTATAAATTTTTCTGATATTGCCAAAAGACTACATATTTAATATCGACGCATTCATCACGCGAGAAAAAACCAAAAATCCAAAGAAAAAAACCAAACGAATTTCTATTCTATACAACATTTCCAGCTTTACGCCTTTCCTGGCGGGACTATATGTATAATATAGATATCTTTTACAATTTTAAGCTATTACAAAATCATATCTACACGAACATGTGATATGTTATACAAAAATCAAAAAACTTACCAGCTCTGACTTGGACATCTCTGGAAATAATACGTCCGATGCTATTTGACGCCACACATCTGTAAATTGTGTTGTGAATATCCTGTCGATATGCAGCTGCCGGGAACGGCAACAACACTAAGGTTCCATTTCGTAAAACTCTTCGAACTCCGCTAACATCGCCAACGGATGTTCCATCTACTGACAGCCAATCAATAGTTGGTTGTGGGCTACCAGATGCAGAGCAATCCAACCAACCGCCCGAAGAATTTGAAAATTCCAGTCTTGGTGGCGGCTCCATCACAAATCCTGGCCCTCGTAAATGTGTCTCAAACACTTCCGATGAAATTATATCTGAAACGACAGAAAAGAAATCAAAATGAAATAGATTTCAGTTTTTTACGAATTGCCTTGCTACATTGGCTTATTTCCTTTGAGGGGGTTTGATTCTGATCGAGGATGCGGGATAGTAAGAAAGTATAATAGAATGGAAAGGAGCCCTTATAACTCTTGAAAGGTAAAAAGAAGGTCGTTAGAACAAACCAAATAAAAAGTTCCCATTGATTGTGCAGAGTTATACACACGAGTACTTTTCGGTAGCAATTATGCCCTCTAGAGAGCCTCTCATCCTCTGGTGGCAATTATTCTTACAACTGTGTTTCCTTTTTATGCTATACAAGTTCACCCTTTCCACAGTTTCCGACGTCCCTTTACGAGAATATACGAAGCTTTTATGTGAAGTCATATCCTGCAGTTCCTGGAAGGCTATTACAAGCCCCTTTGGATCCCCTTGGAGGAATGGTAACGATTGTGCGATTGTGTTTAATCGCTTTGGCTGTTTTGGTGCTTAGTTTTCTTTACTTAGGTCGTGCTGATTTTGTTGGGCTTTTTGTGCTTGTTTCGAGAACAATATAATTGCAACCAGTACCCTAATGAAAGTGCCTGGCTGCAAGTACCGACATATGTGCAAGTGTTCAACCATGGAATTATTTCAGACCTAGTGAGTAGTCCGTGTTGTAGGAGGAGCTTAAAAAACTACTTTCGAGTTGTTCCCATTTTACTCACTATTGGTCCAGAAACTACAAGGGCATTAAAGAAAATGAATGGAATAATGGACATAGTATTAACGTTATGTTACCAACTGTAATCAACACTAATTAAGCATCATATGATAGAAGTTTCTGCAGAAGACGCAATAAGAATTTTCGAAATTCTTCCTGACAACAATCAGATTAGCAATTTAATATACATCAGTGGGGCAATTGAGAGAAGAAAATTGTAAGGCCCGGGGCGGGGGGGGGGGGGGGGGGTGGGTCAGTCTTAATAGTTAAGAAGTATCTTCGAACAGTACCATACAATAATTGAAAAATTTCTTTTTGAAATTTTACAGCACTAACATTCCATTTCCTTAAACCAGACGAAGCCTGCTTAGTCCGTACTCTATAGAGGTATTAATATAATTATATTATACGATATCACAATAAGTTAGAAGATCCTAATGAATGTTAGTCGATACTAATGGATTTTATTAAAATTAAAGCGTTAAGTATTGTGGGATTATTTGCCTTTAATGATAACTTTGTAAGATAGTAGAAAAACTACTTACGTTTTCCTATAAATTGCAGAATGGGGTTAGACAAAATCATATCGCATGGTAATGCTAGCACGGAATACGAAAGCTTCAGTTTCTCCTGAGCTATTAAATTAACCTTTTGTCGTTCGAATGGCAATTGTAGTGCAGCTTGTGGGTTTCTTTTAAAGAGCTTGCTTAGTTTTTAAAAAATGCCAAAATTTACGTGCTCTTTCTGCGTTTTGCACGAAGCAGGCCTCCAATGAACCAACCCTCTACCATTATGCCCCCTTACTTAGATAGGCTTAAACTTATAAAATTACACTTTCTCAATCTAGACAAAACAACTCCAAAACTTTTTTCGCTTTTGATTGCCTTCAAGGAAATATCAACTCTCCGCTCTTACTCTCCTCTTTGAATATATTGATGCCAAGTCGCTTTTTGAGAAACCGAGATTTTCTTAAATTACCTCCACACCGTATTAATTATGGTTTTCATGAACCAATCACTTCGATGTCCCGTTGTTTTAATTTGGATTATCATTGATTTTAATTTATTTAAATATTGCGTAAAGAGCTTAGATGAAATAATAAGCAGGATATGCCATTACGTGTATGAACCGTGTACGAGAGACCAGCCATTTTGCTCGTTGGAAAGGTGAAGACAGGGAAGGAGGAGGCGAAGTACACTAAGTTGAGCTGTCAACTTTTGCTTTCGGTGACATTTCTCTAAAGCGTTTGTGAGAAATGTTTTTTTTTTTTTGGGTTTTTATACAAATTATAGTAGAAGAGGATTATCAAATTTGATTGAATAAATTCATAATAAAAAGTTTTTTAAATACCCTTTGGAACTTAAAGTGTTGTGAATAAGTAAATTAAGCAATAAATTGCTGTGTTTTGTGTTGTGAAAATAATAGCAGGAATTCACCAAAAATATCACTTTGTTGAAAGGTTTTAATATACGTCTAACTTCTTATGATTGTTAGTTGTCTTAATATAGCAAAAAAAGTGTAAATTCTGGAAAAGAAGTGATAATAAATAAAAGTTGTTATTACAATTTCCAGGTTGTTTACATCAGATAGACCTATTTTCATTTTTAATCGTTCGAAGGCAGTTCTTGATTATGTTTTGAAAAGGGGCACGCACGATTCAATAGATAATAATTTTCTTTTCCCTTTATATAAATATTGATTCCTAGAAGATTAAAATGTGCGTGATTTGTAGTTGAAAGCAACTCGGTGAATTATTAAATAGTTAAGTGAGGGTACATCTATATTTTTCCTGATCCCTTTTCTAAAATTCTAAATTTGTGTTACTTCAATGGTGCACTCCCACAAGAAACTGTAATTCCACTACTTAAAGAAGTATGCCGAAGTTTTCTGAGCTTATGGCACTTCCTTATTAGTTCTATATTCTAAGGTAAAGAGTAAACTTACACTGACTGTTCTTTTTTGTTCTATAGTTTTTAATGTGCATCATTAAGTATTGTTATGTTAGTTTAACTAATTACACAGGTCAACATTTAGTTTAAAAGAAAACACCGGACTCTACCTAGGTACACAGGGGTTTTTGGGGTCGCTGAGTCTGAACCCGGTGTCGGTTGACTTCTACCACGTCAGTTTCAAGCTGATTTGAAGGTCAAACTAAGTAAAGGTGGTTGAAAAAATCTGAATAAATTCATACATAGGCTTTTGGGGTCACTGAACCCGAATCTGGTGTTCGCTTACCCTTAAAAGACATCCAGAGATCATTTCAAGGTCATTCCGAGGTCATTTCAAGGTTAATTCGAGAAGAGAAGAGGAAAGAACATTAAGAGAATTTTAAAAAATTCATACGTAGGTTCTTTAGGTTGCTGATTCTGAATCCGGTGTCAGTTGACCTCTATGACTTCATGTTCAAGGTCAAGCTAAGAGAAGGCGGTTGAAAAAATCTAAAAAACATTCAAACGTAGGTTTCTGGGGTCGCTGAGTCCGAATCCGATGTTCGCTTTTCCTTAAAGGACATTCCGAGGTCATTTCAAGGTCATTATGAGGTCATTTCAGGATTAGTTTGAGAAAAACAGAGAAGTTGTAAAAAAATCTAAAAAATTCATACATAGGGTTTTTAGGTCGCTGAGTTCAAATTCGGTGTCGGTTAACCTCTATCACCTCGCGTTCAAGGTCGTTTGAAGGTTAAAGTAAGAATAGGAAAGTATTGAAAAATTGCTTACTTACTGTATGTTTATCTGTCTGCCTTTTTACATGCACACCTGGTTGTTTGCTTGTTAGTTCTCCTTCCACCTTTGCATATTAAATTGGGTCTAGTAAAGCAGTTTGTCAAGGCAATGAGTCGAGTTGAAAGAAAGAAGTTGTATATTTTCCTAGTGAGAGACCTGTCTTTATGAAATGATATGATGCTGAGCTCTTCGGCCCGAACACATAGTCTTTCGTCGTGATCGGCATCTGACTACATTGAACACCCCTGTCTAGCTTGAAGAACTCTGCGCAGTCCCCAAGTAAATATAAAACGCGCCCAATCCTACCCTGAAACAGGCACGCATAGCGATAAAACACGTGCCAGCCCCGTGCAAACCAAGCACGATGCTGACACTTTTTCTAGACTATAATATAAAATGAAAACAATAAAATTATTTTTGTAAATTAACTCATTCGAGACCGACGTCTGAAATAACAAAACTATCTCCACAGTAGTCGATAAAGTTTGTGCAGTTGAGTCTTCTTTTTACTCAGGTAAACGAAGATTACAACTGAAACCGGAAAATATATATGAATTAAAAAAACAAATTTCAGGTAACATCGTTTATTTGGAACAATTTTAATATCAGGTGGCCAATGATCCACATGGTGAACATGTGTCTATACGGGTGAGATTTTACATAACCCCCGCTGTGAGTCACCAGTCTCGATTGTGTTAAAGCCAGAACACAGTAACAGAAGCGTGCATTTATGGTGGGCGTATTTTTAGATTTTTGTGCCTATGACGGGAGCATGTGGTGGGCGTATTTTTCAATTGTTGGGCCTATAGCAGCAGCGTGCACAATACTGCATGGCGCATTTATTCGCTATGCGTGCTCGCAATAAGTGCTTATATAAAATAAATATTAAGGTATTCAATTGCCTTGAACGTAAATATACCAACTCAATTTTTTTACTCAGGTCCTTCGTGACATCCCATGTTCATGTCACCATTACTAAACGAGGGATAAGACAAATGGGTCAGCCTTCCGGTATCGTCTGTAACAATTCTGCTGCTGCTCTTCTAAGTGCCATGATTTAGGCTGCAGCTTTTTCCTTGTCTGTCCAGAAGTTTACTGCTGTTGTTATCTCAAACTGTAGTCTGTATATTGCCAAGGGGTCTGACCATTAAAAGTTGGAGGATCATGTTTCTTAGTTAGTTAGTTAGTAGATAAAAGCTTAGATTACAACAGACTCACTAGGCTGCTACTCAGCCTTATTTATACTATTTTGTTTAATTCTAGAAAGTTCAGCAACTTAGTTGCAGACATTGTGTTATTCATTTTCACCACAGTCACCACACGTTCGAGTCAGCCTTGACTTCATATCTAACGTTTTCCTGGTTTCCGAAATTCGGGACATGCGCATTGTACAATTTGATTTCGTTTTTATTTTATTTTCGTTTCGTGAATGTTACAATATCTACCACTGTTCCATGGGCTTAATTACTGCCGTCCGAAAATAAATGGATGAATATAGAGCTGCGAGAAGATGTCACTGCTGCCTTGGAAAAGTCATATCCTTTAACTCTGTCAATTTTTTAACACACTCCTTCCATTCAGCCATCAATTCTTCAGTTAACACCTCACTTCAAGACGCTGAGCTTTATCCTCTGTGGCTACGCTAGGGATCGAGTCATCCATAAAACAGCTGTCCTATAAAATAAAATAAAGTAAATAAAGAAACGCAACTAGAAGCCAGAAAACCATCAGCCACCAGTTAAGTGATAAATTCTGAACACAACATTATTCTACGATAGTCAATATTTGCTCGTACTTAGTACGGAATCACAAAGCAAACAAGTAAGGTCTTTTTCTACAATGGTATGTCATCAAAGTAAAAGCACTCTCTGGAGACTTGCGCAACAAATAACCCTTTCTGTGGACCACCTTCATTCGTTAAATAAAAATCCTTTACCAAGAGAAGGCAGACTGTTAAAACTAAATTCATTCATTGATTCGACTGGCCCAATACGTGAAAGATTGGATAATGAATAATCTCGTATAAACTTTTTGGTATAATACGGATATTTCCACTTCTGATTTTACCCACTTGACGCGGCTCCCAGCTGATGTCATTGTAAGTGTTGCTGAACACATCTAATTTCTCTGCTTCCTTCTCGAAGAAATTCCAATGGTTTTTCTTGTATCCTTTGTTGCTTATTCAATCTGTCCTTGCGTTTTGGCCATTTTTCTGAGCTTTGGAAGATTTCTGTGCCTGCTGCGAAGGCTTTCAAGTCCCTTGTACGACGTACTTCGATATCACTTTAGGTGTTTTAAGGGATCTTTCCAGCGTGGCTTCCTCAAGGGTAAATTGACGACCACCAACCTTCTTGAATTCCTTAATTATTCTTTTCCAACCATTAAATGAGGCAAACAGGTGGACTGTGTATTTAATAAAATAGTTTAAAAAAAAAAAGTTGAACCGACTTCACAAAAAGCGCTAAAAAGCATAAAATAATTTTAAATTTTATATCTATTACGACATTTTGAAGTCGGTGCAAATCAAACAAACCAAACAACTACAACAAAAATATTTAATCGTCATTTCTTATGATCCCGTACATAAACGTTTATTATGTATTATTTTCAATTGTGGTGCTGTAGTTGTTTTATTTGTTTAATTTGCACCGACTTCAAAATGTCGTAATAGATATAAAATTAAAAATTATTTTATGCTTTTTAGCGCTTTTTGTGAAGTCGGTTCAACTTTTTTTTTAAAACTATTTTATTTTTCACTTTTTAGTGTCTTCGACTCTATACAACGAAGAAAGAACCATCCAAATCGGTCCACGAGTTAAAAGTTAGTTATAACCCCCTACCCCACCCCCATTCCACTAAACTTTTTTTCTCATGGTATCAATCAAGGAACATACTCTACCGAATTGAAAAGGAATCATCGAAATCGGTCCACGAATTACGAAGTTAGTACCCCTCCCCCTCCCCCCTCACCACCATAGGACCAAATTATTCTCCTAATAGCAATGGGGGATCACACTCTATACAACAGCAAAAGAACCATCCAAATCGGTCCACGCGTTACAAAGATCGGTTCCAACCCCCTTCTCCCACCCTAACCACACCAACAATTTTTTTTCTCGTGGTATCAACCAGGGTGCATACTCTACCCAAAAGAAAAAGAAATATCCAAATCGGTCCACGCATTACGAAGTTAGACTACTCCTCCCCTCGCCCAACCCACCACCATGGGCCAAATTATTCGTCTATTAGCAATGTGTGATCACACTCTATACAACAGCAAAAGAGCCATCCAAATCGGTCCACGTGTTACAAAGTTAGGTTCCACCCCCCCACCCCAACAACATTTGTTTTCGGTCGACGCGTTACGAAGTTAGACTACCCCTCCCCCACACCCACATCTTTCACCATAGGACCACATTATTCTCCTATTAGCATTCGGGGATCATACTCTATACAACAGAAAAAGAACCATCGAAATCGGACCGCGCGTTACAAAGTTAGGTTCCACCCCACCCCCCACCACCATTCCTCCAAATTTTTTTCTCCTGGTATCAACCACGGAACATACTCTACCCAACAGAAGAAGAATTATCCAAATCGGTCCACGCGTTACAAAGTTAGCCTATCCCTCCCCCCTCCCCCCACCACAGGTCAAATTGTTATTTCCTATTAGCAATGGGGGATCATACTCTGTACAACAAAAAAGAACCATCCAAATCGGACCACGCGTTACAAAGTTAGGTTTCACCCCCACCCCCCACTCCCACCCTACCAAAAAATTTTTTGACATGGTACCAATCGGGGAACATACTCTACCCAACAAAAAAAAGAATTATCAAAATTGGTCGGCGCGTTACGAAGTTATGTCCGGTCAGACATAAAAAAAAATAAAAAAAAAAAAAAATACGCGTCGAACTTAGAACCTCTTTGTTTTTGGGAAGTCGGTTAAAAATGTCAACATTGCTTTCGATAGGATTGACCATGGCATGCTTTCTTTTCTCGCGTGGGGAACCCTTTCCGACCAAATACTTATCACCCTCGCAAAATATTATGTTTCATGAAAACTTTATTTTCTTCATTCTCATCTTGATTGGTTCCCAGAAAATCTAGGAGCTTTTAGTGAAGAAGAGTCAGAAAGAATACACCAATACCTGAATGAGTTTGAACAAAGTTATCAAGGTGTTTGGAGGACTATTGCTGGAATCTAAAGAGAGACGCAAATAAAGCACGTAAAAGAATAGCGATTCGAAGATAATTCCAGGAACAACGTAAGCGTTCTCGCCCGAATTTCGATTAATACACTAATGCTGAGATAAGCGAATTAATTTTTTGAAGCCGTTCAAAAGTTGTTTGCTTAAAAAGTTTTTTACAATCACGCAAAATCGAGAGAGTATGCTTACTGGCAGAAAGGTCAGATGACAAACTGACAGGGAGGCAGACAGATTGACAGTGGACATTTAGACTTAGGAAAACATTTAGGATTTAGGACATTTAGATTTAGGAAAACAGACAGATAGAGAAATTTAGTCATTTTGTCAGACAGGATGATAGGGAAAATAAGCGACAAAAGGTAGGTAGAAAGGCAGGATGTCAGTTAGCTGGACAGAGAGAAAATGCAGCAGACGATAAATACAGACTAACAAGCAAACAAACAGGTGTGCAGGTAAAAAGGCAGACAGATAAACAGACAATAAGTAGGTAGGTGAGCATTCTTAGAAATTTTTTCCAATATTTTCACCTCCTATTCTTACCTTAACCTTCAAACGACCTTGAACACGGGGTGATAGAGATCAACCCACACCGGATTCGAACTCAGCGACCTAAAAAACCTATGTATGAACTTTTTAGATTTTTGACGGCTTCTCCTCTATTTTTCGCAAATTAACCTTGAAATGACCTCAGAATGACCTTAAAATGACCTTGGAATGCCTTTTAAAGGAACGGGAATAACGGGTTCGGACTCAGGGATCCCAGAAACGTATGTACGAATTTTTTTCAGACTTTTTCAACCACCTTCTCTAAGCTTGACCTTCAAATGACCTTGAACATGAGGTGATAGAAAACAACCGACGCCGGATTCAGAATCAGCGACCTAAAAAACCTATGCAGAATTTTTTCAAATTCCTTTAATGTTCTCTTCGCTTCTCTTCTCGAATTAACCTTGAAATGACCTCTGGATGTCTTTTAAAGGTAAGCGAACACCAGATTCGGGCTCAGTGACCCCAAAAGACCGATGTATGAATTTTTCAGATTTTTTCAACCACTTTTACTAAGTTTGACCTTAAAATCACCTTGAAACTGACGTGGTAGAGGTCAACCGACACCAGATTCAGACTCGGCGACCCCAAAAACCCCTGTGTACCTAGGTAGAGTCCGGTGTTTTCTTTTAAACTAAATATTGACCTGTGTTATCATTGATTTTATTGTAATTTTTATTACCTATTTGTGTTATTTTGTTATTTTTTGTTGTTGTCATTTTAGTAATCAGCCTTTGATGAATTTTTTATAAATAAATAGCTAAAAGCACCTCTACCAAAATGTAAGCAGAAGAGTAAGTTCAGTCCAAGATTCGAAAGGAAAGACGGAAAAGATAGAGCGGCTGTACTGGTATATCAAAGGAGATTCCCTAACCGGCGAACACCCCAAAGAGGGGTATTTACACGGACTTTCCAAAGGTTAAGAGAAACAGGAAGTGTAACTCCACACGACATGGAGACACGACCCGAAACTTCGGGAACTTCTGCCGACGTCGAGCAGCAAATATTCACCATCGTGAGGCAGGACCCTGAGACGAGCACGAAACGAGTCGCAATGCGATGAGGAGTGTCGTCATTTAATGTTTGGAGGGTTTGTCATCGAGAGTAATTACGTCCATATCATCATCACCCAGCCCAAGGACTACTGGAAGGAGATTCCGGGAGAAGACTGGAATTTAGTACTTGGCTTCTGGAACGCGACATTGACAACCGGGCGTTTCTCCATACCTGGAAGGAAACTAACCCAAACAGGGCAAATGTAACCATATTCTAGCATAGATTCAGTGTCAATGTATGGGCTGGTATCATCGGAAACCATTTGGTAGGACCATTCATTTTGCCGCAAGTGCTTAGTAGTGAAATGTATGCGAACTTTTTGGACAATACACTGGTAGATCTAATAGAGTAAAACCCTATGAATAATCTGAGGGGAATGTCGCAACAACGCGATGGAGTAACAGGTCATACGGCTAACATTGTGAAGGTAATACTAAGTGAAAAATTCCTAACCGCTGGATTGGAGAAGGTGCACCGATTCCTTGGCCTGCTAGATTTCCAGACCTTACCCTATTGGACTTTTTCTTATGGGGAACAATTAAGGATGAAGTTTATTCAAGCTCAGTTAACACTAGGGAGGATTTAGTTGGCCGAATTGGGAATGCAGCGACGAAAATACAGGAGAGGCTGGCTGCAATACGCCTTAGACAGGGGAAGGAGGTTGTTGAAATGCATCGAAAGTTGCGGTAGACTTTTTGAACGGCTTTTGTTACTTATCAAGATTAATTGTAATTATTTTTAAATTCAATAAAAAGAATTTTTGAGGTAATATTAGTTTAATTTTTTTAATTTGTTGATTTTTCTAATATTCTCCGTTAGGATTTCGACATATAAATTGCTAAATACTTTCCCTACGTGAACATGATTGCCGAATAAAAATAAAAAAGAGGTATAGATCTATCACCCCACTCATTTTGGCACGTCAGATCTGAAACACCCTGTATATGTCTGGTAGTGCACCATGGCCAAGAGTCAAGTCTATTACCAAGTTTTCGAGCGAGAACAACATAAAATACTCTAGGATGGCCTGGTAACAACCCCTATATGAACCTGACTGAGAAACTGTGCTCCAGCGTGAAGGGGAGACTGAACAAAAGCAGTATAACAACGATGGTAGCTTCAAAGAGCCGCTTACTAAAATTTGGTATAACGATGTTTATATAAAAGATATTTGTAAGAAACTTGTAGAAAGCATATTAAATACTAAACTTGATGCCATTTTCCAATATATGTAAGTTATACTGGTATTTAACAAAAACAACGCATTCCTTTTAAAGAATTTACAATTATTCTAATAATTTTCACACCATCGTGCAATGGTTCCTGGTTCCTACGGAACCTTAAAAAGGTTTTGACTAAGATAACTTTTCCAGAAAAAAGATTAATAAAATTAACTCAATTATCAGTTGAACATTTTCTACAAATTGGAGTTATTTAGCTTTATCGTTATTTTTTTCCGTAACAAAAGGAATTTGGATTTTTCTGCTGCCCCATCCCCTCTCCTCGCCAGTTGGTTATTATCCTGTTTATAATGAACGTAGCACCAAAAGTTATTGACTTTCTTAATAAAGAGAAAATGAATTTCACAATCATGAATACGCAGCTAAAGATAAATTTCCAGAAGCTGACAATATACCGCCCATCGTAAAGTATTAAATCATTTTTTGATGGACCATCTGAAACAATTGCACATATTTCTCAAGATAAGTGTAAAGGTGTGCAAAGTAATGTTTAACTTCCCCCCTCCCCTTATATATCCGCAACTTATGGGTTCTCAGACCAGGCCCAGGGGTAGATATTTTAGCCTTGAGTGCTCGTAATCCATTTCATATAATACACTTAAACAAAATTTTTATGTATTTTAATACAAATTTTTATTATAGCCTTCAAAATAGGCTCCTTTCGACCCAATACAAGCGTGTAAACGGTTGATGCAATTTTCCATACACTTTTTATAGGCCTCGGCCGGCATGGCATTTAGTTCCTTCAGCGAATTTCTTTTTATGGCCTCAATCGACTCATGGCGCGTTAACCGGAGCGGATATTTAAGTTTCTGAAACATGAAAAAGTCACAGGGAGCCAAATGAGGTGAATAGTGGTTGAGCGATGACTTTCGTTTTGTGTTTGTCCAAAAATTCACTCACAATCAGGCTGGAATATGACGGCGAATTATATAATATATAAAAACATACTTCTTATGATGGGGAATTTTTACTTTATGTATAATGAGTAAGAAATTTTATTCGCAAATCAAGTGAATTCTTTGACTGTACTGTAAAAGGTACTGGTTAACTACAGTAATTTTCACAGTGACTTTTGACGTATTTTTTCCTATACAAGTCTGTCCGTGTCTAAACGGTAAACAGCAAAAAGTTCGGTCCAAGATCATGGGGCGGGCAATTAATCCCATTGCCACCCTTGGAATCGTGCCTGTTAAGAGCATTTTATTACTAGGAATAAGTATGTCATCTCATCGTCACATTAAGTATTGCTTTGGTTTTTGCGGATTTGCAATTATTTTGTCATCCGTGGTTACTAAATTTCAATTAATTGGATTTTAAAAATAAAAATCACTGTTCATCTTTGCACTATATGTATAACACAAACCCCTAATGAGCTCCCTAAACAAGCCACCCAGAACGCCGACTTTAATGCATTCAGAACAAGAACACAACTTGCACTGTAAATGAATGTAGCTACATATTCTCTAATTAAGGTATTGTTATCAAAACAGAGTATTTCAACCGTTTCAATAGCTAATGAAAAAAAAATGTTAGCGGCAACGAATGAATGTAAATTCTTCAGTGCACAAAGTATACTTGTAAAATGGTAAGGATAATGCAACGCCGACTGTAAATATATAGAAAATATATTTGCCAGAGAAGCTCCCATCAGGAATAGAAAAACCACTACTGAAAAATATCCCAACAACACTGCCTCAGGCCTCAAGTTCATGTTCATCCCGGTATAAGCACGAACGAGTATAAATAGGCATACCTTAATGTGTCTTCCCACCCGTATGTATCCTACCTTCGTTAAAATAATATTACCTCGTCCTTTATAGAGTTTGCCCAAGGATTTCTAAAAGAGTGTACGGGTAGCTTTGCCAAGGTGGGTCATAAAAAGTAATAGGAGCTTTGCAGTATTCCTTTTCATCGGATCCGCCAAAAGTTAGAATGTATGATATCACATGTTGCCCCAGGATAAGTTTATTGAAGCCTTTTGAGGTAATATATTTTCTGTGACAGTTTTTGATGCTTTATTTCTGAGAAACGGAAGAAATTTTCTGTTTTCCAATCAAATTACAATTTTATTTCTGCAGGTATCATAAATGCTTTATGAATCGATTTGATAGGGACCAACAGCCCAGACCGACACTTTACTAAATATTCTCCATTCGCAAAGCAATTGATCTGAATAAACATTTGAAATGGAGGACGTAATATTCATGCACAAACTGAATTCGTTAATATTTAAGTTTTTAGAATAAGAGTGATATAATACTCGTAGGCAAGGATGGATAGTTGTAAATGTACACGTGTTGGATATTATTATAATACATATTTACAGACTCTTAGAAAACCAATTAATGTCATCAATCACCGTTATTGATTGACGACCCGAAATCAACAAAATTTTTCAGAGCACTTCGGAGAACATTACTTTTCCATTTAATGGACAGACACGAAATGTTATGGAATACATACAAGTTCGCCAAATGTCCGAAGTTTTCTTCAAATACCTTTACCTTTACCTTTTTGTACTTGTTTAAGTATATTTTTAAGATATATTTACATTTTTATATAACTTACTATGACAAAGCAAATCCTCAAATATCCTATGCCCTATCTGATAAGAAAATCTATTAAAATAGACGTCATCACTTTAACATCGTTGTACGAAAGAATAATTTCCACGGAAAAACAAATAGAAAAGAACTTAAGTGTGAATATTCTTACATCTCAGGCTTATACAATTTTTTTTCTTTTGAAAGGTCAATACTGAAGGAAGTGATAGTCTCATTAAAACCCATAAAAAAATGGATGAGGGATAGATCTTAGCGAGTTAAGAATTACAGGGTTGTTATTAAATTTTAATATTTAAAGGTTCGTGAACCCATTTATTCTAAATATTCCCTAAATAAGTCGGCCGCCAGGTACACAGGGGGAGCCCTTATAACACGGCGTGCATGCGCCGTAACTTTGTACAGTGATGGCACCGACACCGCTAAATAGGCTACCAAGAGTAAGCTGCCTTCGATACGCGCAGTGCGAATTCAAGATGGTATACACCGAACTGAAGAGGTTGAGGCCAGACCCAAGTAAACCGGTGGCCAATAAACCGGGTCCCAGCAAATCAGGTTAAAGCGATAAAAAGGTGCCTGAACCTGGTACCAGCAGGTGTCAGAAGAAAACAGTCAAGAAGCCTTTGAATAAGGCTATGCATTGCCTTGGCACTCATGCAAGAACCATGGGTTAGTAAGACCAGGGTTCAAGGGTTGTGTTGGCAATAATTTAGACTATTTTATAATCAAACAACGGGTAAGGTAAAAACTGGCATACGCGCTAGGAAAATTAATACTTTCTAATTCCAGCTCCGAGAACCTTGTGGTCGTAGGGATCCGTAAAAATTTCGGATGGCTTTGGGCTACATGCCGCATCATCAATCTCTTTCGTGGAAATGGCGCGGTGGTGCGGGGAGCAGAATAACATAGTATGTATATTTTAGGATGTATATACAATTTTAGTATATTATATATATAGCAATAGGGACTATGAATCTTGAAGGCTTGGACTTAACCCTTAGCTTAAGTGCGGGTGGTTTTGAGGTACACAATTGGAGGGTTTAGAGCAGACGTCCCTGTCTGAGCACTGCTGGATACTCTTCGATGTGGCGGTTACTGCGAATTCATTCTCAACTTTAAGGAATATTCAGAAAATTGAATTGCGATAGTTTTTTGGAGGTGTTCAACAGTAGGAAGCTGCACCTGAGAGATTACCAATGGAACAGGCAATGAATGTTATGGTCAATAGTGTTACCAAGGTAATAAATGAAGCATTTCTGGGATCCCGCTCTATTAACAGAACTCATAGTAAGCCCAGGTCACCATGGTAAAATACGGGTTTGGTAAAATTTAAGGTACAATCTTCAATGTGGCTGAAGTTGAAGGTTCATATTCAGCGAAAGAAGTATAGCGTGGGCATTAAATTCATTCGATCCACTTAAATCCTCAGGAGTTGACGGATTAAGCCCATTAAGTTTTCAGAAAGCTGTAAGATGCACTCTTCCTTCCTTCCTTCTTGCCCAGATTGAGAGAATGTTTTCGGTAGCCTTTGAAGTTATGGGGGAATGGGCCCTTGCAAAGTCCATAGTCAGCGAAAGAACTATGCCCATGCTATATCAACTAAAATCGATGGGAATTGATGGGTTAAAACCAATTAAAAGCTGTCTATGGCTAGGAAAGTGAGAATAATCTGAGGTGGGGTCTCCCACTATTCAGTTATAAGGATTTGAAATTTTTTAACGATGAAAAAAACCAGTCTTACATTTTAACGTATATCTTTTCAAGTTTTAGTGCTAGAGACGTTATTAATATCTCAGTTGACAGGTAATACAATGGTGCTAAAGACTGTGTAATTGTAATGTGAATTTTTTTTTACTGCTAATTACACAATTTAAAGTGGATTTCGAATTACTGACATTTTCTCTAAAACCCCCATGGCATTTTGATCGTAATCTGTTGTCAGCAGAAAACAACCATGGGTCGCCATCGGTGACCACAAGGGGTAGAGTCCCGAAGGTATCTAATCTATGGCAGAGATTTCAGACGGTATGGAGCAAAAGTCGCCGAGCCGTGGCGCTGAAGTCGCCCAAAGTCGCCGCACCATTATTTGAAATCGCCCAAAAATCGCCTTTTGATTTTATAATCAATAAAGTCTTGTTGGTTTTACAACTTTAATGTAATATTTATTACAGTAATCACAGCAAAATTGTGGTAGAGGCGTCGAGAAAAACAAAAATACCCTTAATAAGGTATTTAAAATGAAAGTGTCTATTTGCACTTACGTGTATTTACGTGTACTTTTGAATTCGGGAAAGTTTCGCTTTTACTTATTTTATGTACTACTTTACAAATATATTCCCTGGAGGGGGAGGGGGGAGGTAAGCAACCAGGGACGACAGAAAAACAATTTTGATGTCGGCTGCATCAGAATCATTGAGCAATAGCATACTTTTATGTCTGAGCGAAAAAATAGGTATGTTCCCGTACTTCTGCAGCTGCAGCTGGCTGTTGTTTACTTATTTATGTGGTGGGGGTGAATTCACTTCAATACGGGAACAACCAGCTGCAATTTTCTGAAGAAGCAGAAGAAGATTCTTTTTGGAGAAAAAAATCTTTTTCTACGTATGGAAATTAACAATCACAGTTTTTCCTTATAGGATACTTCACTTCCTTAATCCGTCGCCTAACTTTTAGGATATAAAACTCTATAAAAGGATCACAAATTTCAAATTCACTCAATTGACGTTTGGGCAGTTATCACTTTGACAGAAAGAAATTTTTTTAAGCATATTGCAGCTGGTAAAAGTTGCTACAGAATTCTTAAATTTTCTGCGGCAGGGGAAGTTGTGACGTAGTCAAAATCTTCTTGGAGAAGTGAATACGGGAACACTTTTCTGCAGTATTCTGCAGTTTTCTGCGAAGCGCTTATAATCTCTGCAGGTACGGAAACAGACCTAATGACTTTGCGATAAACGTCAGTTTGGACTCGTTCGGAGTTCAGTAAAAAGTTATTCGCGCAAAATTAGAATTTGAGATGACTCGACAGCAAAAATTGTTCAACTGTCACGTCGGGTTATGTGATTTCGATTAGCCAATATGAACTGCTGCTGTAGGCTGCCGTGCATTCTGATTCAGCCTATAGCCCAAAAGCGCCCAGCAAGAATTAAAAAATCGCCCAAAAGCGCCCAGCAAGAATTAAAAATCGCCCAAAAAGTGCCTAGTCGCAGAGAGGAAAATTTTCTCTCCCAACTGATGGCTCAAGTAGCCCAATCGGCGAGAAATCGCCCGAATTGGCAACTCAGATCTATCTTCAACGCAACGAGGACAGTTACCTAAGTGCCATACCACACTTGTCGTGGTCCACCGCAGTTTGTCGGAACGATGCTGTGTAGGGGTGCATAGGGAAATGCACGCGTGATTTACCCATTTTTTGTCCCAACGGCACACATCCATTTAAAGCGAGGTTTACCTGGGTCGGAAAATGCTTTTATATTACCATTCCACACACTACATTTTACGTGCTATACAAAATATGATGTGTGGGAATTCATGGGACTTCAACATGACTAAGCATGACAAGTGTGGGGTGGCATTAAGAAATGCGTTTTTGTCTCGTTTTCTAGGTCGCACGATCACACGGGTGTGTGTATAGTATGGATGTGCTTGTTTAGCCCGTATAATGACTAGTGATTATATTGTTATTATTGTTAGTTTAATGTTGCTATTATGTATTTTGATCAACCATTCGCTTTTGATTACATCTATTTTATGTAAGTATTGCTTCGAATGTTTGCAGTCCTCTCTGTCATTCCATTTCCGATTCTGTTCTCCTTTCGTTAGTACCTTTATTTCTTGAATAATAAAGGACCGAGATACACCAAGGCTTGTTTCAGGGGCCATCATAACTTGTTTAGCGAGATTGCCTGCCACCTCATTACCTTCTACTCCTCTGTGACCTGTAACCACAAATCTTGAATAAGGAGCGCGCACTTTATAATGACGTTTGTCTCTACAAAAACCGCGCAGACCTGTTAGTATACCAAAAGCTGACAGTATACACAGAGAGCTCTGTGAAGTGGTGAAGTTTTTCAGAGTTTCTTCCCATTCTTCTCTAGTGGGGAGCACGACTCTGAAATGTTTTGTAAAGATTACTTCACAAATAATTTTATGGGAAATAGTCTGAACCGTTCGCTCTAAGTCGACTAGATTTTTCCAGGCTAATGAGTGCCCAAAGTTTGACTGTGCAATAAATCACTGGTTCGTTCAAACAAGCTTGTATGCAGACCTACGAGCTTCTTTCTGAATGAGTAAATTCAAAGGAGGAAGACAAAGAGCGGTCTCCATTCCTGCAGTAATCACTGTAAACACTAAGCACACAATCCTTTGAATTTTACAAAGGTTGCTCTGTGCTAAATTCAGTTTTAGACTTAGTCCCCACGTCATCTCAAAGGCTCGTCTGCACTGCCAAAACTACGCAATAGCTTTGTTAATTTTGTTATCCAAGTGCACCTTCCAGCTTAGCTTAGTGTCCAGTGTAATACCTAATTACTTTACAGCATCCGCTACTTTTAACAATTTGTTAAAGATCTTTAAAGTTTTCATGCCTTCGACCATTCTTCTTTTTGTAAAGAAAAGCACAGATGCCTTGTTTGCATTTGTCAATAATTTTTTTTTTGTAAACCATTTCTCAAACACTCTTAGGCCTTTCTGTTGTGGCTCACAAATAGTAATTTATGAGCACAACGATGTCGTCGGCATACCCAACGGGGTTGAAACTCAGCTTAATCAACTCTGTAATTAGTTTGTCGACAATTAGGTTCCACAGGAGGGGGGAGTGGATTCCCCCTTGAGAGAACCCTCTGTCCACCTCTCTTTTGGTCTCTGGACACTGCGATTGCGGAGTATATTGTCAATCCATCTAAGCAAGATTCATCAATGATATGCATCCGCATTGTCTTTTATACATTGGAAGGTAGCATTGTCAAAGGATCCTTCAATGTCCATAAAAACACCTAAAATGAACTCCTTCTCATACAGCCCCTATTCAATAAAATTTACTGTATTGTGTAAGGCCGATTCGGTTAACCTTTTTGATAAGCATGTTGTCTTAATTGTAAAGGGGAACTAGATTGAATGTATTCGTCCAACATTTTTACAAGGTTTTCAAAAAAAAAAAAAACTTGTAAGATTAATCGGACGATAGGATTTGGCTACTTGGTAGTTAGATTTTCCAGGTTTAGGAATAAACTTGAACCTTGCCTCATACCAGCTGGGATGTAGCCAAAAGCCAAGCAAGCTTTCAATATATTCTCTAGAACCGGTACAATTGTCTCTATTCATGTCTGCACCATAATGGGATAAATCTCATTATTTCCTGGACTTTTATAACGCTGATCAGAGTTGAATAAATTTTTCTTTCGCAAGAATCTTGTGAATTCTTGTTGATTCGCTTATTAATGCGATGTTTACACGGACATTTTTCTAAGCCAGTT
Source organism: Leptarthrus brevirostris (assembly GCA_964036015.1). Taxonomy (NCBI): domain Eukaryota; kingdom Metazoa; phylum Arthropoda; class Insecta; order Diptera; family Asilidae; genus Leptarthrus; species Leptarthrus brevirostris. The sequence goes on from OZ038373.1 coordinate 100,479,968, forward strand.
ATTAAGCAATTTTTATTTCTTTTTTGTACTCTTTCTGTTGTGATGTTTGATTCAGTACCGAAATTCTTTGCTCTATTTTTTTAAGTTTTTCTAAGATTTTGCTCCACCAACAACCCATGATGTTTTGTTTAGGCGTACTAATGGGACATGCATCTGTATGACTCTTGCTGAGAATTTTTCTAGCAACTGCAGTATTTACACTATTTGTGTTTTCCAGAGGCGAATCCCAATCAACCAGCTCCGAGTCTAAAGTTGTACTGAAACTGTTCCAGTTCGTTTTTCTTGGATTCCGGAACACAGAAAGTGGCTCCACATCCCCATGGAACCCAAACGATATTTCGCTGTGGTCAGATGTTAGGATTTCATTCGTCATTTTCCATTGTTTCCGAAACTGATGTAGGGTGAGGGAACACACTGTGAAGTCTATAACCTTTTTCCGAACAGAGATGGTAAAAGTAGGTCCATCACCAATGTGTAATATGGTTAGCTCGCTAATCATGAGGTAATAGTGAAGGTTAATTAACCGTTTATTTATATAAGAGCTTCCCCAAATAAACATGATGTGCGTTTGCGTCACAGTCTATAATTATAGGCAGATTATTTTTCACGCTATAGTCCATTACTGCTGCAAGCTTTTCACCAGGCGGTTGTTCCTTTGAATTGTAGGACAAGTATGCTGATACAATAAGAAATATTTTTTTCCGGTGGTTAGCTCATTTTGGCAGTAAATGCATGCACTCCTATGCGTCTCCTAAATTGTGCTCTTTTCCTACCTCAGGTGTTTTATTGGTCGAGGGTTCCTCGACGGTATCAATGTTTTCCACAGAGGATTAGTCGTCCACATGGGTTAAGTAGTAGTAGTGAATAATTAGTTGCAACCCGTGGAAATGGGTCTTAAAGCCCTCTTCAGAAGGGATGCCACACTATGAAAAGTTGGAGGATCGTTTAAGTTGATGATGTGGACACAGAAAATACATTCACTAGCAAGGTCTTATTTGCGACACTTCTAGGGAGATATAAGCAACGCCGTACAGACTTGCCTGTAGTATTTCCATATCTATTAAATCCAGAAAACTCCGAAAACGCTCTCAACTCACATAATGTGACTTTCAAATCACCTAAAATATAGTATTCCACCAAGAACTGAAGAAACTCTTAGAGAGAGTGTACAAACAAATCGTTAAACAAGAGGAACCACAATTTGCCTTTTGGGAGTAAATCCCTACACACCATACACGTCGTAAAGTCTATTGAAATCACAAACCATTGCAGGTGTTTTGTTGTTATTTATACGAAATAAACATGTTGAAATTATTTTATATATTTTAAACAGTTGGAAGACAATTCTGTCCGGTGTTAGCATTTTTTTAAGGTTTTTTAAAAATACCACGCGCATTTTACGGGACTGAAAATCGTGCGGGATTGCAAACCATAATTTCAATACCATGGTATCAATACAACATGTCTGCTATAAGCATTAGATGAATTGTTCCTTTTAAGTAAATTCTTTTGAACAAAAAAATAATGCTTTATTAAAATTTCGTATTGTTCTTTGCGTATTTCTTCTTCTTTTAGTAATTATGAATATCTTTTTATATGTACACGTTTTTGTTTTCTGACCTTTTTATATTTTTTAATACTTAATTATATGTAATTTTTAACATTAAACATTATTTAAGAAATTATTGTAATATTTTTCAAATTACTCGAGAAATGAAAATGTCGAGAAATCAGAAACACTAGCTGGAAGTGTGGCAAAGAAAAGCAGAATCAAGAAAATATTTAACAAATATATGGTAGAGAAAAACTATTTAAAATTTTCCTGTTCTTCAAAATAAATGAAATTTCATAAATTTAATATAATTGTTTTTCTTTATTTATTTCATATTCTCCCAGGGCTGTGCTAATGCTATCATAGGACATCCTTCGAGTTATGACATGACTATAAAAAATACGGCACTCTAGCGAGTCCCACAACTTCTGATTTGTTCCCATATTTATCTTCTAGCCGAAAGTTTGATGTTAAAAAGTAGTAATGTTAATCGGATAAAACCAAATTGAAAATTGTTTTTTAAATATTCATTAAAAAATAAATACAGTGAGTCGAAAATGAATCTGCCTGATTAAAATCTGTGATTGAAATTATCAACCGGAGGGGCAGGATACTGGCCGGTGATTAATCTTTTTTTGAAGCGGATATTAAAGGAATTGACGTTAAATGCTTAAATTATGTAAAAGGTCTGATTCAAATTCAATTTTAACTTTTTTTAATTACGGAATTATATTAAGTGGAAACTCATTGAACATGCATGTATTGAAATATCTCGTTAATACTTAAATAAATGTTTACTTATAAGTGAATTGATAATTTAGCCTTTGAAATGGATATCGCCGGTCATAAAGCGTTCATCCACCGGACCAGAAATGATTAATTTTATTGGCAAGCGTCGGTCGCACTAGCAAAGAACCGGCAATAAACAGTTCACCGAGCAATCAATAACTATTCAACAACGAGAGATGCAGCATTAAATTGTAGAGTCTACCATGTTTATCCCACCCTCCATGCACATAATCATCCACGAGTAGATGGTACTTGTGCTGGTCGTCTGGGCATCTCATTAAAAGTGAAAAGAGCTTCCAGTCATAAATGTTGAATTTTTCCATTTCCATTCTGAAACGGAATAGTAGCCGATGGAGGACGTCTGGTAGCGGACTAGGTACATCGCAAATGAGAAAACATTTGGCCACGAAATTATTTATCCGACTTATCTCGATTAAGTTCTAACAACATACGGAGCGGGCCCAGACTTTAGAATGAGATATAATCAGTTGGAGATGAAAGGCTTGGCTCCGGGGTTGGTCTCCTGCTGTTGTTGTGCATGTAAAATTTAGCTTGAAAGAGGAAAAACCATAAAAATTTTAGGCTAGAATACGGAGACTTGCATAATTTGTCTGTCTTGTTTCCTGGAATAAATTGGATTTTAGTCAGTCAACAATCAAAAGCTATCAAGCAGTATAAACACTCGTTTCTTTAAAGCACTCCTCGTTCTCAACGTATTTTCATTGGAAATTTTACCTCATTTAAAAATTTTTGGAGTAATTTATTTACGCACGTAAAAACTTCATTAAGCAAGGAGTAATCCCAAAAGTGTTTCGCCGCCTCTCAACATAAATATTTCGAAATGGGAAAAACGGAGAGATCAACGTCTGGGAGATACCTTGCGAAAGACTAAGGACCCTTCTATGACATCCCTCGCGGAGTCGGTTTAATATCTGTCAGGTAGATGTGGATGGGGTGTGTATAATCCTTCGCCTGTAATGCTGCCGTAATTTCTCATGGGATCACCAATTTTAATATAGGAACTCGGTTTATATCCTCGTAAAAGCTAATTTTCAAATAAAAAAATTCATTTCATTCAATAAACCCAGAACGATGAACGATGACTTTGGGTTGACGTATACAGAGTGAGGTCGTTGTGAATATTTAATTAAAACCAGCCTTGCTTTACGTTTACCACTTATTAGCAACTAACAATTTTGGTGGAACATATTCTGTGTCTAGAATTTTCAAATAACCAAAATGCTCTTCGAAAACGTTATTAATGTCATAAAAATATTTATTTTGATCGTAAAGGCAAGGCTCCAACCACTCATCCCAATTGCGTGTCCTTTAATATAAAAATATAATTTTCATAACATATATGAGATACAGGAAGCTTTCATGCACACCCATGTACATGGCTATCCAGGAACCCATTTTAGGGAGAAGTTAAATCAAATTAAAGTACATCAACTTATTTGCCCCGACAAATCACTTCTACAGAATTGAATTTGAAATGTCAGTCAAGTTTCAAGAGTTCAGAAGACAAATAGGATGTCATTGTTAGCACATAACATCTAAATTATTCAGATACTGTGAATATTTAAGAAACTGTCTGTCTTTTATCTCAATTTGACAGGGAAACGGAACTGCGCCAAAAATCATTCCATTGAAAGAAAAATTTGCTTCTCCCTCCGATGTAAAATTCTAGAGGACCAAATTTTATTCCCATTAGAAGGAGCAAGAGGAAAGGGTTATTCAGAAAATACTTCAAGATTTCTTCGTACATTAGATATCAACCTCATAGTATGTGCCCATACAAAGAATCTCTAGGTGAATGAGAAAATCCTATTCCTTTTCAAATTGCCATTTTGCGATTCAGTAATTATTGCGTTGACATTTTTATGGTCTCGCAAAAACAATATTGTAATCGTTAGGTTGCCCTTTGTATAGCGCGGTGTGCTCGTTCAACCGAGTCCTTGTTTTTGTTATCAATTAATCACTATATTCAATTCAATTATTTCCTAAGTATTGGTATTTGGTACACATTTCGCAACAGCTCCTCAAGCTCCAAAGAGATTTGAAAAAAAATAATTTTTAATCATTACTTCATTATATCATGACCAATTTATTAAAATAACATCTTTTTTCGATTTTACATTTTGCCCCTGTATATTGTCTTTCATTTCACTCTCTTTTAATGGTAGGTATTGGAAAATATGTGGATCAACATAATGTATAACTATGTAAAATATCAAGTTTTGAAGTTAAAAAAATTCTGAGATAGATGCCATTAAAGGACTGACAGACATAAGAGTGTGGTGGCAAAACTTCTTTCATCCAGAGAAACCTTCATCGTATTCGCAAGCGTTCGACGGAATATTAACCTCGGTACAGTTTATCAAGTAAAACTATTCAAACTTGATACAGTAATCGCTTGATGTGTATTACAAGGATAACCAAGGATCTATCTAGATTTTAAGCAAGTTAAGATTTCCTTAGATTGACTAATGCATTATCTTGCCTTTTCCTTATTAGCGAATATTAAAATTTGCTGCAGAAGACGTATGTTTTTTATATATCATATTTTTCTAAATTAAAAAATTCCTAGTGTGGCAATTCGAATTCCATTGCATTCACCTGTGTGTGTGTCGAGGAGATATTTTAGAAAATGAAACAAATCATACTAAGGAATTTATTGCTTACTTGTACATGTGACTCTTATGAAATTGCCTTAATCGGTATCAAAGCTTATGTAAATTGAATGTAAATGTCGACCTACTTTAAGAAGAAACCAAATCAATACATATGAATGAAGGTCTGGCACAAACAAGTTATTAAAACGTTTCTGAGCTCGGAATGAAGTTTCTCTACAGAATTAATTTACAGTTGCCATATGCAGTTTAATTATAACGCATCCATTCACATCAAATAGAAGCAGTTGGTAAATTTATTTCTTATTTTGATCGGAAACGTGATTTCCTTTGATCTAATTTAAGAAATCTCTAAAAACGTTGTTATTGGAAAATATACTAAACGATACACAATTATACCATTAAAAGTTTGATTGGCTCCGAAAAATATTAAGGAACTTTCATAAGATATTATTTAGCCTACGTGTCGAATTTAATTCGATTCGTTTCAATTTATTTTAATCGTATTATTTGTACGCAGGAAGAGGTATACAGTAATAGATTCATGGCTATTGAATTACAACGTAATAGTGGAAGAAATAAGAATATTCTACGAAGAATAACAAAGGAGTATTTAAAATAGATGAAAGAAATACAAGAAATAGAATTTAGAACAAATAAGAAAATTTAAGAAAAGTACTCTTAAAAAAATTTTGAAAAGCTAAGAATAGCAATACGTCTATTGAAAACAAAAAATAATTTATTAGAGCTTAACAAAGCTAATATCAGCTATATCAATATTGATAACGTGGGGGTAAGAATTTATCTCTGGAAAGCCATCGAAATTAAGCCCATCTTGAAAATTCTAACACTAACGTTTTTGTAAAATTAGAAATGGGAGTGAAGTTTAGTATTATATTTTATTAATTACAAAGATGATATAGATGCATATGTATGTAAAAACTTGCGTTTTCCCCCTTTTGCCTAATTACAGCCAGAGGTGGGATGTAATGATTCCTTTTTGGAAAGAATTACTTTTATTTATGAATTGAACGTTTTTAATTATTTATGGGAATTAGTAATTAAATCTTAAGTTTCCTAATTACAAAAAGAAATTAAAGAATTAGACGTATTAATTCTTTAAATATTTTAATCATTAAATGAATTTAAATACCTTTGGAATTAAAAGAAGTAACTTAGTAATTAAAGGAATTATTAATTAAAAAAATATCATTCCTTAAATCCTTTTTTTTAATGGAATAAAGATCCATGTAAATAGAAAAGATTATTAGGATTCCGAAATCTTTTAAACTGATGTTCGCGAATTTAATCAGCAGAGCAATAAACCCACGTCCAGTTCTGTTTCGAATAAAAGGTCGTACTTCGACTATGGACTAGAAGGTAAGACAATTTATAAAAATTATAAAACTTCTCTCACCAATTTTCGCAGAAAGTACAGTAAAATTATCATCATGCAATGCTTATGGTAACCACCTACCATTCCAAATTAATTCTTCTCATACAATAGAATGGATGGTCAATACATGTTTAAGTGATCCTGTAGAACAATTCGAGATGCTAAAAAAATATCCTCCAATTTACAACACATTAATCAAGTTTAATACCATTCTTCCTTCTTCCGCACCAGTCGAACGTTTGTTCTCTTTTACAGAAATTGTTCATTGGAATTGGAAGATCTAAACTCTCAGACAAGAATTTTGAACAGCTCGTCCTCCTAAGGCAAACTTTGATGCTATTAATTTTTACCAAATTAAATGAAATTTTGCTTATAATGATGCACAACACTTAAGTGAAATAAAGTGTTTAAGGAATAACATTTTTGTAATTAATAATTCCTTTAATCACTAAATTACTTATTTCAATTCCAAATTTAATTCCAAACATATTTAAATTAATTTCATGTTTAAAATATTTAAAGAATGAAAATGTCTAATTCTTTAATTACTTTTTGTAATTAGGAATTAAAAGTCGTACTTAATAATTCCTTTATGTAATTAGGAATTAATCGAAGTAATCATTTCTTGGAATTGTAATTAAGCTGTAATACATTCCAAAAATGAATCATTACTTCCCACCTCTGATTACAGCTCGTACCTTTTCACGACTTTTTCAATATGCATGCATGCCGAATTATATATTTTTATTGTGCCGAAACCTTGCAGTTTTAATGAGTGTATAATTGACACTTTTTACTATTAATATGTTTTTTAGGTAATAAATTGTAATGATTTCAAAAATAGTCTTTGTTTTTCTGCATCACGTTAGACTTTTTTTTAATATTTATTTTACTTGATAAATATCAAAAAAATATATATAAAAATTCTGACGTTATAGAAAAAAAACCAACACAATTTTTGAAATCAGCACTCTTTATTACCTAAATAAAATATTAATAAAAATATCGAGTTAGTTATTTTACAAGTCTTGACAGACGAATCTTTTTTATGATACTTGTCTTGTATTTGTTTGTTCTTTGTTTGAACTGTTTTTTTGTCGGTTTGCCTTATTTGGTATTTTTTTACATCAAGAATACATGCATAGCACTTTGAGCCAATCATGCAGGTTGTATATGCCAACAATAACTTTTCTTCATCTTCAGATCTTTGCTTAATTGCATACTTTGTTGTTCATTGCTGTCGGTGTTGCTGCACATATATGACTACATTGGCCGGTCAACCACCTACAAATGATTCCATCAATCATTGTCAAATTGCACACTGCATTGCATGTAATTTGATTTCCATTTACTTGGAAAATTATCATCTATTTGGGATCGAAATTTGTCAATTTATCTTTTGCCAAATGCTCAAATTTATTTTTTAAGTATACTTTTTACGGGACGACAATAATTTGTGGCCGAATGGTTTTAATTATTGCGTCATTAGCTGCTTAGCTAAAGCTATGTTAGACGCTGAAATTTGTGCAGAGCTCGAGTGTTTTAATAAGCCATAGACTAAGTTTTCTGGTTTCGTGTGAATACTAACGATTAATTAATATTCTATAAATTTTTTAACGACGGAAAGTGTCAATAAATAGTTGGTTTATACAGAGACAGCTATTTTAATCTCTTCGGAAGAAAATTTTTTAAAGTGAAGATTGACTTAGTGGTGAAGACATTAGAGCGTACTGCTGAAGACGTTTTTTTGTTATACATATACATATGTATATGAATTAATTTGATTACATTTAAGCCTTCTGAATACTACGATCGGAATATCCTCGGGGCTAATCATACAGAAAATTTTACGGTGCTGTTCTGTAAAAATTGTGGTAACTCTAGAACGATTACAATTGAGAATCGGAATTTTCGTATAAAAATTCTAGAACTTTTCACTGCGAGTGGGTTAAAGATTATTTGATCAATATTCTTTAACTAAATTTAATTATATAGGAATAATGTGGTTCTACATTCTATGAAAAGTGCATGAGCAGTAAAATTACTTAAATAAATAAATTAAAAGTTTAACTAGTGACAGTGCACTGCACAAAAAACATTATTAAGTGAATCCAATTAGTCTTCGTTAATTTTATTAATAAATTATAAAACAGTATATGAGTTAAGAATGAAATTCGAAAAAACGGCAGGCCAACCAAGTATTCAGTATATTTTAAATTAATATCACAATCATTATCACAGAAACAGGTGAGAAAAAGAAAATGTCAAGTGTTAGAACTGTAAGATAAATATTAATTGTTAGCAAAGTTCAAAAAAATTTTTAGATTTGATTTGATCTTCTTTTTACGCAATAAATTTAATAGCGATATAGATTTCATGAATATTAAATTGTATTCGCAAATTAGAGTAAAAAGCATAAACAGCGTTAGTATCTGCTTTTCTGTCGACATCTTCGAGGTTTGAACTTGATTAAAAAGATGAAAGAAGAGGAAAAGTGCACCTCTCGGAACTTTGGGATCATTGTTTTAATAACTTTGGTAAGTCTAAAATAAATAGTAGACTTTGATTGAGTCTGCCATACTACCTTTTAAGCCAAACTTTAAATATTTGGTATTTTTATCTATTCTAATTGTTAATTCTTTCTGCACAGGCGATTTAATAGGATTAAATAAATAAGACCATTGTATGTGCTAAAGTTCAAGTTTTATTTTCGATCTTGACCGCACGAGTTGTTACAGAAGACTGAAAATATGACAAAAAAATGTGATAGGAGTAAAGAGCTTAAATTTATATAAACAAAATTTTTATTGCTATTTGTATAATGGTGTTGTTACCGGCTACCGCTGTTGGGTTGAGTTTAAACGCTAATACAATAGATTTAAAGCTTTTTATAGTTTTATTCAATTTAGGTAATATTGGACGGCGTAAAATATAAATATTATGAAATTAATAAAACCGCACCACAAGGTTCCGCGTATCACTTACAATTAATTTCCTACATAGCTTCGTTGATGAGAGCAACTCTCAATTTCACAAACTCCTTTGATTCTGCAGCAGAATACCTTGATGTAAGTAAACATATTATAATTCGCCCTTCTTTGAAAAGTTTAGGCATTGAGGAATCCGGCAACATCACCTGGACGGCCCATATATGTATTTACCTCGGAAAAATATCGATGGAATATTTTGAGTTCTTTAAAAGGTATATGAAATATTTCACTTCATCTGACGCAGTGCTGATCTACACCGGTTAACAGAGACATGTAGATTAGATGTTATTTGACAGGTCACTTTCCATATTGGACAGCAGTACAACAGAACAGATTTATTATTCTATATTATAATAACTCCATTTTCCAAAATTTTTCTACTTTACCACCAAGGCTGTTCTGCTGCATCAGACGGTTTCCCCTGAGATTTTGAGCTTTGCGTCATTATAAAAAATTTGTAAAGAGCGTGTACAAGATAGGTTTCCGTAGAGCTATTTCTAAATTTTTCTTAAACTGTATAATTGCTACAGTGTTCGTTATAATGTTCAATGAAAATAGACAATGTTCAGGAATTTTTCACATAATCCGCAAATTAAAGAGCCAAGGGAGGGGGCGGGGGGAGAGGGGGGGGGGACCATGTGACAACAATTTTCAAAACAAAAATCTCCTGACGGAAGAGTTAAAGTTGAACAAACAGTGCTAAAATATTTTTTGTTGCATTTTAGAGAAGCTATCTAAAGACGCCTCAGTCAATGGGTAATTGAAAAAAAATTTGAGTGCACTTTTCACTCTATAGAAGTCCAAAACATTATTTTTCTAAAAATCTGATCACTTCTGTTAAGACATCTACATCCGTACGGGAGGGCTGTGATATGCAGAGAGATTAACGGACGGACAGACCGAAACAAGAATTGGTTCCTAGTTGCCACGGAACTCAAAAAAAAAATTAAATACAACCTACACTATTGCGCTACAAATTAAATAAACAATTAAATAAACAAATAATTATTCTTTTGTTGCACTTGTGTGTATTTCTCTCTAGTTCTCGCACATAGAGCCTTATCGTACAAAATACGAGATATGAGATTCATCGTTATCTATTTTAAGAAGGGTTGTCGGTGACGGGACTCGAACTTATGACTCCAACGTGAAATCTTTTTATATTTGCTATACCAACGACGGCAGGTTTGTGTACATATTTTTATGTTATTTAAAAATGAGCAACATATTTCTTTTTCTTTATCTATTGATATAGTAGAATCGTAAGGAGATCGCATAGCAGTTTAATATATATCCATATTCAACCATATTTTCAACATTTTTTTTTACCAAAATAGTATTTGTTTGGAATTACCATCATAATTCAAATAACCATATAGTGTCGCGGTCATCAATCACAAAATAACTGAAAAGACTGTTGGTTGACGCCTTTGCTGTTTAAAGAAGCAATTCGATTCAGTTGATTGTCATTGTATATTTTATAATGCCTATTTATTAAAAAAATGAATTTTAATTATTGTAACTCAAAAGCCTTAAATAAACTGAATTTCGTGGAAGTGTTGAAGGAGGCTGGGACATTCTCTCTGGCTAAAATAACACGTTTTCTTATATGTCTAGCACAGCCAAGTACCACAAGCACCATCGAAAAGTAATTTGCGGAAGATCCTATATGGTTAGTTTTTAATAGATGTTATTGTATTATTTTGTAATTTTAATTAATTATTTATTTTTATAGAATACGAGTTTTTTACCCCTTCCTCCTGCCACTTGACTCCCCCCGCCTAAATATACTGGTTACTCCTTTGGTTTATGACCTTGTCTATTATTCTTTCCACTGTCGTTTACTTGAGGTATGCCAGATGTTCGGAATCCACTTTTAATTTTAAGACCACTTGCATTTATTGTCTTAAATCGGGTGCTCACACCCACCACGGAGTTCCGAGAACCAGAGAGAGTGAAACGAGTAAGGTAAGGTGGGGTTGGCCAACTCAACTGTTTGCGAGTTATAGGGTGATTCATACATTTGAAATGTTCTACTCAAAACAGCGACAAACACTGCCCCATGTACTTTCTATAAATGTCAATAACGTTGATCTAATTCATACCATTGCAGGTACATTTATTTCCAAAAGTAAAAAAAGATGTTTTACAGGAGACGGGGTGAGATCAATTCGTTGAGCGGCACGACCTCCTTGCCATGGGTCCAGGGTTCGAGACCAGGTCTTCCCGTGAGTTTTTGTTAGAAATATAAATAATCCACTCCATCTCTGAGTTGTTGTCTAGCTCGCAGCAATGCGAAAACAAGATTTTCAAATTTCCTCACTTCCCTTAACATAATTTCCTTCCGGCCAAAACCATGCTAACGCTCAAAGGGTTGTCTCCTGTGATTTGGCCACATCGTATATAAAAAAAAAACAAATCAATAACTAAACATCATTAAAAATTGGCGGAATTTACTTCGAAGAATACGAGATATAATTTACATTTATTGTGTAGTAGACGAAAATGATAGAGAGGCGCTGTACTACAATATGAAAGGAGACGCTCTAATCGACGTGTTATTTTCGCAGGCTTTCCTGAGGTTAAGAGAAACCGGAAGTGCAACTTCAAACAACACCAAATAGCGATCTTAAAAATTGGAAAATGTTATCGACGTCGACCAGAAAATAATCAGAGTAAATATCAGGCAAGACCCAGAAACGCTTACGTGACGAGTCCCGAGATGATTAGGTTAGGAGTGTCTTCAGTTAAAGTTTAGCGGGTTATGTAACGACGAGGATTACGGAAGTATACAGGGTGTTTCTAAGGTCGTGTGCAGAAATGAAAGAACTGGTAGATGTAGGCGAGATACGAAAAAAATTGTATAGAGGGGAAGGGGGGTATGTCTCCACCACCACCAAGCTATTTTTTTAACGATGAAATCAGCCAGACGTTATTAATATCTTAGCTGACAGGTGGTCGATGCATAATGTGGCCCTGGTCCGAATGCTTTTTGCAGCCCTGCTCCGATTGGCATATCGCCTGAGGCGTTACATTCCGGATCAGTATTACCTGATTAGGCCCTGATCAATCGGATCTGACTCTAGCTCTAACAAAATGTTAGTCGGGTAAGTGTGATATTATATTATGTTTTGAAACATCATACAAATTAAATTCAATCAGTTAAAACTGTTTTTTGTTAATCAATATAATGGTCTTTATAAACGCTAAACGATAAAAGAACCACACTTCCAACAATTTATTATTATTATTTCAAAATCTGTAACTCTTTGTCATACAAATGACATCTTTTGAAGGGAAGTAACGCCAATTCGTAAACCTTTTCAGAATTTGTCACAACAAATGACATCTCATCACTTAATCATAAGAAAAAGTTTTCCCATTTTTGTGAAAGCAAACGAGAGCGCTTGCACTCATACACCGAAATTTAATATCTCGTTGAGCTTATATATCTTTGCTCAACAAAAACCCAACGCTTTAGATACGGAATTTTTACTCTAATTCAGTCTTAATATAAAAAAGTATAAAAGCACTTAGTAAATCTTGTGCTGGATTTTTTCATGCATAGCCAATATTTTTTCATATATTTTATATAATGTCAAAATAGAGAAGAAACTTTTACTATTTTTTTAAGGTAATTTGTGGGCTTCAAAAATATTTCTATACTTCTTTTACATTATCAGCATAAGCGTGTGCATGCCAAGATGAGATAGATTTTTTCGGGGGTAAATACACCAAACGTGCACCATTTATACGAAGGATTAGGTCTCATGAGCCGACAAACGAGACGCTATCTGAGAGTGCAAATATCAGTAAGGAACACATACCAATGTTTAACAAAACGGTTATGGCAACTACATGGCAGCTAATCCACATGTTTTATGGTCGATGCTAGATGGGATGCAGTAATCCTTTAATGCGGGCACTGATAACTTCAAAACACAAATATCCGACCGACACTGATTAGACGTTTCAAACACCGAAAATCTCACTTCATCATCTCTAATGAGTTTCGTTATACCCAAAAATTTATTTTTAATTAACTTGAGAACTGCTCAATTTTCCACAGCCACCACTTAAATTACAATTCGAATCGATCCGTCTGACAAAAGTGGCATATTATCACGCATGTACTGTAATTGTTTCTAACTCAATCAAAAATTTTTTGGAGTAAAAAAAACTGCGTTCAGGCTCGTAATCAGAAGTCTCCAAAACCCAACAATCAGCTATACAATCCGAGGGAGGGAAAAAATGTTATAATTAGCAGGCTTGCGTAATACATGATAATAATAAATGCATTATCTTTTATTTTAGTAAATATATTAATTTATAGAAAAATATAAAATTATTTTATGTTAACAAATAGTTGATATTATTTTACACTGCAACAGAGAATTTAAATTTTTAATTTTATTCTTTAATCTAATCTAGTTTGTTTTATTAAAAAATGCGTTTACTTTCTTTAAAGAAAGCTTTATTCCGCAGCAAAATAATTTATAATTAAAAGTTTTGATCAATTAATTAGCTTCACTACTCTTACTAGAATGACCAAACTTAGTAGACAGTATTTCATTCTGCCTAAAGCAACCGCTAGCTAGAAATAAACAGGGTGTTTCTTAGATCGTGTCCAGAAATGAAGGAACTGGTAGATCTAGGAAAGACATGAAAAAATTGTATGGGGGTGGGAGTCTATCTCCACCACCACCAAGCTATTTTTAAACGATGCAATTAAACAAACGTTATTAATATCTTAGCTGACAGGTAACACAATGGTGTTAAAGACCTACCTACCCGACTCCCAAATTGTTGATCATTTTACTTTATGATAAAGTTTGGGAGCACTTAAAAGGACGGGGTTTTTAATAATGCTAAAAGGGAGGTCAAATTAGTTAGTTAAAGTGTTTTCAAAATGTCCTCCGTCACTTTGAATACACAGAAACAATCTTTTTCTCATGGATGTTTTTAAGTCAATTGCCAGATTTTCTCTTATTTTATTTCCGGCTTTTAAAATTCTTGTTATGAGTTCATCTATTGTTATACCTTCTATCTACTCTATATAGGTTCATGAATTTTATTAACAACGTAACTATATCTTAATAACTAACAAAAAGTAATTAAATATATGTTTTGCTTGATTTGGTTTAAACAAAGTCATCGAAATCCAGGGATCGCACGAATTCTGCTTCTATACTCAATACTGCTAATGAAGATAATCTCTCATCTGACATAGTTGGTCTGTACAATTTTGTTATCCTCTTTAGGATATAAAATGACCTTTCTGATCCACAATTAGCTATGGGTATCGTAACAAGCATTCTGTAGGCAATATAATCATTATAGAATGCTTGAATCATATCTTGATCTACGATCCAGTTTAAAACTTTGAAGGGGTATAACGATTGATCACTTCTCCTATCTGCTTCATCAAAACTATTGGACAAAAATCATTTAGGCTTCATTTTTTTTCAATTCCAGAAATAAGGTATCCTGTAAGTCATCTGAATAAACACGTACAAGTGCATCTACTTTAATTTTTAATTCTTCTTCTTCAATAAACAATAGTTGCATTACAAATCCAAATAGTTCAGTAATATAATCATAAGTTTCACTTCCATATCGTAGCTCAGCTACTAGTTTATCTATTATTACATAGAATATGTTGATCAGGAAGTTATCAGCCCCAGAGATAGAAGTACAATGTACTTCATTATTTGCAAATCTTTTTGTTACTTTTCGTTTTCTTTCACCGGAATATTCTTGAGTTACAAAGATACTCAGACCTTTAGCTTTTTCTTCATAAAAAGTAAATTTATCCCGCAAACCTTCAACAAAACCCATTAATGAAAGTAGCATTTTACCAGCTGAAACCAAATCAACATCAACCGTTTGTAAATATTTACTGGTAGCATCAAATCTGTTCAAAATGTCATTCTATAAAACCGCAATGACAGCATTTTCTAATTAAGAAATATTTCTTAGTAGAGCCGAAGCTTCTTGTCGTACTTTCAGTTTTTGCTCATTATCATTAGCTAGAACTTCTAAGGCTTTATAAATACTTGCGAAATTATTATTCAAAAGTTGTTTGGCATCTTTTCGACATGTCCATCTCGTTTTACTTAAGCTTTTCACTTTAGAGCTAGGATTTTGCCCCATTAAAACGCTCCAACGATGGATTAAAACAGTAAAAAATATATATAATTCTTGTAAAATTCCAAAAAATTTGATCGCGACAATACATGCTTCGACGTTGCAGTCTCCAACCAAATTCAATGAGTGACCAATGCAAGGTATGTAAAACGCTAACTTATTTTTGTTTTTTATAAAAGCTTGCACTCCCTTATATTTACCAAACATATTTTTAGCGTTGTCATAAATCTGTCTCGGCAATTTTGAAGTTCAATAGCATGTTCCCTAGGCCGCCGAGGGGGGGGGGGGCGAAGGGGGTAACCCCCGGGCCCAGGCTTTCAAAAGGGGCCCGTCATCTAAGTCATCAACAGAAAAATTCGATTGTATATGAGTCCGTAAACGCTTAGTCCCGGTCCCGAAATTCCTTTCGCGGGGGCCCGTATGTTATACCCCCCGGGCCCGAATTTTGTCTCTACAGGCCTGCATGTTCCTCCAATAATTCTATTACATCTTTACTATGCGATTCCTACATGTGACTCTTTATTTGTAAAAGCAGAAAAAAAGTTCATGAACATGATTGTTTTAATAGTACCGAAACACTACATATATCTGGTTAAGGTGAGAATTATCTGGAGTCGAGTCAAGATTAAATTCCCCAATATTTAAATTCATATATTTCAGCTGAAATGTGCTCTATTACTTTTTGAACGATTGACTTTATAAAGTCTTCGTATATAGTTTTCGAAAGCTATGATACATTACCACGACCCTTGTTAGCATATAATTTAATATGCTGCTCCAAAAACGGATCAAATTTAGATAATAATTCAGAGGCCTATAATATTTCCATTATTTACGGATCCCAGAATTTCGTTTTTTCCTCGAAATGTGAGCCCTCTTTCAGCTAAAAACTGAACCACTGCAAATACTCTTTTTAAAACTTTAGTCCAATATTGAACTTCGTTTTTAATTTGTTTATTCATACCTTTCTCGATAGTATATTTTGTTGAATAGTTAATCCACTCCAACATGGATCTGTTATGCTCTTTATTATTTCCGTGAGAGCATAAAGTTTCATCTATTTTTTTCCAGTTCGAGAATCCATTTTTTCCAAATGGATTATTAAGTTTTGATGAAAATATTTTACAAATGTAGCAAAAAACAGATCCTGCACGCTGCACGAGAGCATACTTCAATCCCTCGAGACTCTCGTGAATCCTACGTTTGTTTTTCCGCGAGTTAAAACATGCGTTGACTTGCCTTGCAGGCGGTAATAGCAGTAGCGGTGGCGGTTATATTTGAATAAGAATTTAAATATACAACTTGTATATTTTGCGAGGGTTTTATTTTACCAGAATGCATTTTTTGTCACAGATATATTTGACATGTATGATATATGAATTGATCGGGGTGCAATTTTATAATATTTCAATATTGCAGGAATATTAATTCAGTTATTTGAAAAGTATAAAAGCTGCCTTATCAGCATTCAATTTTTTCGCGGAGCGCGGGCCCCCCAAGCTGTGTGCGATTCGGAGCTTCAGCCCCGGTAAGCCCCTACCTTAATCCGCCACTGCTTCTATCACTTTTCTCCTGTTCCCCCACAAATAAAAAACAAATGGGGTTAGGTCAGCAGAATGATCCGGCCAAGGAGGAGTACCACGCCGCCGTATTCACCTAACCTTGTAATTTCCAATCAACCACTGGAGTACGTTTCTTCCGCAATTGGCGCTCCATCAGGTTTATGTTCCTGTACAGGTGTCACATGGAAACGATAAAGTCCTTCTCTGCATACTCTGCAGACTCTTCATACTATCAGTGAACTCGTAACTACGCCACACTTTATGTATGCGCCTTGTACTTGTAGTATGATCAGTTCTGCTTACCCCAAGAAGTCTCTCTTCCATCTCCCTTAAATTTGGTGCAACATTGACCTGCCCTTGATTCGAAAGTGTATGAACGGTTCCAGTTTCTCGAAACTTTGCAACGCTCTTAAAAACACGCCTGTAGATGGTTACTAGGGATTCACAATTCAGATCGATCTTTGTGGATCGACGATTTTTCACTCTAGAAAATCGGGATTAACCGTCGATTCTTCGTCGATCGATTCGAATGGGCCGGAAATCAACATTTTAGCCAAATTTCGATCTAAGTTTGACATTTTACAATTGACAGTAATTAAGAAAACTTTTAAAAACTTATTTTTATTATTTGCTAATTTTGTTTCGCGCGAAAAGCGTAAAGAAAGGAATAAGACATGAAATGTGTGCAATTAGGTAAGATTTATATGAAATAATGCATTTAAACGTCATGTAAATATCAATATTCTATCTAAGGATTCTGTCGCAGAAAAATGTTGTCAATGCATAATTTTTGTGAGGTCAAATCTTTAATTTCGCACTTTTCACATTTTAGAATCGGCGTCTGCGTCTCCAAAGAAATATACAATATACAATATTTCGAAATTCCTGGCTACGAAGCATACGAAGTTAATGATATGGATTTTTGGACATTCATAAATTGCCTTACTGATGATAAATATGCATATAAATATGCAATGAACCTCGTTAAATCTTTCACAATGGCTTCCTCTGGAGACATATCAACAATTGATACTATCTATAGAAGTACAGATGGTATCCATTTTTAGGTATATGTAATACACAAAATCGCACTAAATGCAATTTTGATCAATTCATGTAAAGATTACAATTCTTACTTTTTCCAGCGAGCCGCTTGAATGTGAAAAAATCGGTTGCCTCAAAATAGTCCGGAGAATAAAATAAGGAAAAACGCTGCACATCAAATTCCAAACGACGAGGACGACGTTTATTTGATTTAAAATTCTGCGACAGATAATGCCAGAAATACTAAAAAGGATTTCAACAACCAAACTCAAATGAGCAACCGCCTGTCAGAGGAATTTCCAACAAAATGATGCAATTGAATCAAATACAAGGTATATACGAGTACATATTCATAAATTTGTTGCTATATGAACTTGGTCAAATATTTTACAGAAACACCACTTCTCAAGTCCACAAAATGCAAAACAAAAACAGCGTCCAAACCAATCTGCTGTATCTCATGTTTTGAAACTCACATGACAGAGGTACGAGCTGGAAAAGTTAGGATTAGTGGAATTTGCAATACTAAAGTTCTTTCAAATACGAATACAACAAATTTATCGAACCATCTATTGAGAATACAACGAAAAAAGAATCTTACGAAAAAAGATATCGAAGGTAGTTTAAAGAAATTAGAAGAATCTGAATACCATGACGAGCTTGAAGAGCTAGGCAAGGAAAATAAGCCCTCCATGTGCAAAACAGTATCTGGGGTTTTTAATGAGTTAAAAGTACCATCGCTGCCAGCAGGTGAATTTAGTAACGTTCCGAAAAAAACAGTTTTTCAAGGTAAGTAATTTTCAATAATTCTAGAAAGCAGTTGCAATAAATTTTTTGCCTGAGCTTTTATTTCCGGATTACAATATTTGTTGTGACTCATTTGTCCGCATTTCGAAATCCCTGGAAGAAATGCCATTGCATATTTAATGAAAAAAAAATATGAAGCTATACGCGAGCTAATGAAAATTGAGCTTGAAAAAGCTTCCTATCTTTCCATGACCGCGGATGTTTGGACATATACTCACATAACAACAAGTTACCTTGGAATGACGGCTCATTTCCTTGATGAGGACCATCTGTCATCTGTGACTTTGCAAATAAGAGAGTTGACTGAAAGGCACACCAGTGCAGAGGTATCACGAGTTTATCAATGTATTTGAAATGAATGGAATATACCGACCAAAAAAATAAACGTCATGGTAACTGATGGCGGCCAAAACATGGTGAGCAGCGTAAATGAAACACTGGTGCTACAAAACATTTGCATTGTGTCTCTCATCGTCTTAATTTGGTCCTCACTAATCTTTTTGACTGCGACATCTTCAAAAAGTTGATTTCCAAGATCAAAAAAATTGTGACCTTTTTTAGACATTCTCAGCCAGCTTCTGATGCACTAAAAAAGGAACAAAGCCAAGCGTTGCGTCTCATTCAGGACGTTCCTACACGTTGGAACTCCACCTACTATATGCTTCATCGTAGCATCGGACGAAAGTCTCTATAGTGATGTTGAATCCACCCAAATCCGTCAAGCCACCACCTATGGTCACAGGAGATGAAATCAACGCTGTCCGTGAACTAATCGTTTTGATAAAACCTGCCAAGGAAGCAAACAAACACATCAGTGGACAAAAATACGTCACTATTAGTGACGTTATTCCAACCACATCGTGCATCACAAACATGATAGAAAAATTCAAGCCAGAAACGGATCTTGGAAAAGTGGCAAAGCTGAGCCAGTTGGAAGGACTTCAGAAACGATTTGGACGCGACGATTACAACATATTGTTATCTACTTCGATGATGCTGGACCCCAGATATAAGAAATTGCATTTCAAGGACAAAATAGAAGCTTCAAGAGTGGTATGTGAAATTAATTTTCAATTGGAAAGACCAACTGAAAACCTGAATAAAAAAAAAGTAATTCAAAAGCACGGGGACAATAATGATATGTGGTGTTATCACTACGAATTACAGAACCGACAAAAAAATTAAGAACATTTTTCAAACGGCTTGAATATCGATTCTATATCGATATCGGATCCTATCAAATTCTGGTACTCTCAGAAAGAATGCTGCCCAGAATTGTCTTCTTTTTGCGTGTAAAAGATTATTTTTCCAGGCAAGTAACATTCTACAAGATTACCGAAGCCGATTAACTGCTGAACATGTAAATCAGTTGCTGTTTTTGATATCACTTGAATATCGCGATTGGAACTTGGAGTAGATAAAATGGAATACAAATTTAAGCTTGTCGAGTGATAAAAAAAGATATGTGATTAGTCCAATTATCATTTTTGGAAATTATTATTTTTATTGCATTAATATTACGTTTTCGTTATGTATTTAAATAGTTGAACTATTTTGTGTTGTTAAATAAAGTGAATAAAGCTTATACATAATATGATCTACATCTGCTGACAGTTAATAAGATTTTTTAACATTCGAATGCGATAGTGAGAATGTAAGTAAGGCTATAGAAAGCTTCTACCCGCTAATTGCTTTCTACTACGAGAGTTCTAATACTGCTGATTCCAACTTAGTGTGTTTTTTTTATTTTAAAAAGGCAGTGTCTATTTACCAAAAGTACGTAAAATTTTGATTAGACTTTCTGGGAGGAAGAGGTGTATTAATCAGGCTTTTAGTTGCTTTATTAACCGTCAGGTTTGCATCTAGAACAGGCTGTGATAAACTATTACCAGTAATATGGAAGTGACTATTTGCACTTATCGTACTAAAGTGTAGTTCCGTGTATTCCCGTGTACACGGCAATTTGAGAGTGGTAAATAGACACTTCCGAATAAAAATTATGATCGGCTTTGCGTTTTTCGATTTATAGATTTATTTAAATTAATTAACAAAAAGACAAAACAATGTCATAACACAAAACTTGAAAAGTGAAAACTTAAATGCCATTTCAAGAAAATTTGAAGTGAAGTAATTAAAGTAAATTAGTCAAAAAGCTATTTGAGTTTTAAGTACATTTCAAGTCAAGTACTCAAGTATGCATGCAAACGTACTGATTGTTTTGTTTTATTTAAATTTTGTCAAGTTAATTATGATTATTACTATTAATCTTTAGGGGATAATCGACGAATCGACGATTATCCGATTTTTGAAGAATCGATCTTTTGAGGCTCCGATTCTTGCTGTATCGATCTTCCTTTACTGGTATCGATTCGAATCGACAGATCGATCTTTTTGCTGAGATCGTGCATCCCTAATGGATACCTTCTTTATGGGTGTCGCAGGTAATATTCACTTTCTACTTCACGGAATTTTCGTTGCTAAATCCGTAAGAAAAAGTTCTTCTATTCTTTATTTGTAAATTGCTCTATTTTCAACTATTAATTGGAAACTATCAAAATGACTTCTGACGTTGCAATATTATGTGTTATTAGAAATGACACAAAGCTTGCATCTCATTTTATACCTGCAGATTATAGGATTTCCATTCCAAGTACAACAATAATCATTTTTTTTTTCTGTGGGAATGTTTGCAAAGCAATCATTTTATGATCTACAGCAGTGATGTCCAGACCTATGCCCGCGGGCAAGTGAGATTTTGAGCTTTCGTATATGCGCTTGTTTGGCTGAATTCGGTTTTCTGTTTTCGCGTTTTTTAATTGTCAAAGCATACAAAAAGTTTAAAAAATCGTCATATTTCAGAAGTTTTGTAAGCAATTATACAATATCTTAAAATATACAACCTTTTGCAAACATTTTAAGGTTCTAAATTAAGCAAACAGTACGAAATGCTTCTAAAGCTTTTAAGCATTCCTCACATTAAGTAGTGTAAGTTTGGCCATTACTGATCTACAGTTTACGTTTTACTATCGCACATCGACTACTACATTAAATTAGTGTTATTACCAAAAAAAACTTAGAGGCTGGTAGAATTTTTTCGTTAGAAGAGCAGGTATGAGCTTTACGTTTAGTTATGTAAGTCGAGAATGGTAAAAGATTTTTGTGTGCTTTAAAAACAGGACACATTAGAGAGGGTACATTGGCAACTATTTTAAACCCGAAAATTAAGGGGTAAATTTTCAAAATAATTCCGTTTGAAAGGAAAAAAATCATTTTTTTTTTCCAAAAATTAAAGTTTGAATATCAATTTTTTTTATATCTATTAGCAGTAAAAAAAAATTACATAGTCTTCAACACCTGTCAACATAGGAACTATAGAGAATATGCGTTAAAATGTAAAACCTCATCATAAAGTAATTTAAAACTCCTATATCTTGTAGGGGGGGGGGGGGGGGGGGTGCAGATAGGACCTCCTCCCATAAATGTTTTTTTCATTTCTCGCCTAGATCTCTCGGTTTTTTCTAGGGCTTCATGGTACCGAGACAAGACCGATACTTTGGCACATCTCGGTCTTGGTCTCGTAAAGGTAAAGACGATCTTGCTCTCGTCGCAATTTCGGCGAGATAAAGGCCAGTCTCGATCCGATCTCGCTCTCGGCAAGATAAAAAAAAGTTGAATTTCGGTGGGATAAAGAGAAGATCGGACAAGTTATATATCTATGTATATATGCATTTTCTTCTTATTCCCCTCGCCAAAACAAGGTAACAAAGGCTCTTCTTTGCTATTGGAGATAAAACGTAAATATCTGAAGAAGGAAATAACGTACAAAAACGCCATTGAGGAAAGCAGTGTATACCCATAAATCACACACTTGACAATTCTCGGACCGACATGAAGGCTTAAACAACTAAAAAAATTTTCCACAATAAAATAATAAAAACTAATATCTCGTCACCTCAATCTCGCTCTCGGTATCGCACTGTTACCAATGATATTGATCGTGTCGAGACCGGCACCGGCAGCGAGAATTATCTCGACTATCGTGAAGCCCTAGTTTTTTCACATCCTCTATATTGTCCATATGCTTTGTTAGGAAAAGTCAAACCAAAAATATTCTGTTTTAATAGGCAAAAAAAGCTATTGTGATAAATTGCAACCGGTTGGCTATTATTTTATAAGTTGTAATGCAATAACTAAATAAAGTTTCTATGCATGCAGTTATGATGCAATTTGTACAGTTCACCATACAGGATCGGAGTATTGCTCAAATGCCAGCATTGCGGAGCTTGTTTTACGACAAATATCGTATGTAAGTATTAAAGAACAAAACAAGACTAACTCGGAAGTGAATAGTAATTATTCTGAAATGAAAGTATTAAGTTTGCTATGAGTTTATGTAAACATTTAGAAAGAATGATTTCAGTAAAATTTATTTTGTTTATATTCTATTATATGAATATCTAAATTTTTCGATTCATGAAAATATTACTTAGTAAAAATATACCTACTTTGATTAAGTATCAAACAGTTATATTTTGTTACTTTTTTTTAAATTGTAACATACTATTAAAACATAATGTCGAGTATTATCATTCATATAATAATCAATATTTTATAGTAATGTAAAATAACGAGTGATAATACCAATAGAAATAATATTTATATAATCAGGGTGAAATAACACAGCCTGATCCGGCGCAAGTTCGCTTGCCTGATTCCGCCCTGGTCCGATTACCTAATGCGGATCTTGTCCGATGCCTAATGCAGCCCGGGTCCGAATGCTTTCTGCGGCCCTGGTCCGATTGGCTTATCGGGCCCGGATCACCTGAGCCATTACATTCCGGATCAGTATAACCTGATTAGGCCCTGATCAATCGTAGGGGAAAGCGGATCCGGGTCTGACTCTAGCTCTATCAAAATGTTAGTTGGGTAAGTGTGATATTATATTATATATGTTGTTTGTTAATCGATGTAATGGTGTTTATAAACGCTAAACGATAAAAGAACCACACTTCCAACAATTAATTATTTATGTCAAAATCTGTAACTTTTTATCATACAAATGACATCTTTTGAAGGGAAGTAACGCCAATTCGTAAAACCTTTTCAGACGTTGTCACAACAAATGACATCTCATCACTTAATCATAAAGGTTTTTCCATTTTTTGAAAGAGCGCTTGTACTCATCCACCGGAATTTAATATCTCGTTGAGCTTATGTATCTTTGCTCAACAACAACTCAACGCTTTAGATATGGAATTTTTCCTCTAATTCAGTCTAAATATAAAAAAGTATAAAAGCACTTAGTAAATCTTGTGCTAGATTTTTTCAAGCATAGGATTTTTTCAAATATTTTATATAATGTCAAAATAGAGAAAAAACTTTTACTATTTTTTTAGTTAATTTGTGGGCTTAAAAAAATATTTCTATACTCCTTTTGCCCTCATTATCAGCATAAGCGTGTGCATGCCAACAGGAGATGGATTTTTTCTGGGGTAAATACACCAAACGTGCACCATTTATACGAAGGATAAGTAGGTCTCATGAGCCGGCATTAAGCCTACAAACGAGACGCTATCTGAGAGTGCAAATAGCAGTAAGGAACACATACCAATGTTTAACAAAACGGTTATGGCAACTACATGGCAGCTAATCCACATGTTTTACGGTCGATGCTAGATGGGATGCAGTAATCCTTTAATGCGGGAACTGACCACTTCAAAACACAAATATCCGAGCGACACTGATTAGACGTTTCAAACACCGAAAATCTCACTTCATCATCTCTAATGAGTTTCGTTATACCCAAAAATTTATTTTTAATTAACTTGAAAACTGCTCAATTTTCCACAGCCACCACTTAAATCACAACTCGAATCACTCCGTCTGACAAACGTGGCATATTATCACGCACGCACTCGGATTGTTGCTAACTCAATCAAAAATTTTTTGGCGGTTTTCTTGCGCCCTAAGAATGTTAAGTGAAGGTGGGGGTGGTGTTTTAGTGCAATATAAAAAAGTGCCGTCGCCTAAGACCGTCGCAGCATTTCCGTGCAAACACCCCAAAGCTTACTCAACAACTGATTACCGCTCGTTGTTCTGCTGAGTGAATTTCGACCTCCTGACTTTGATCGAAGGGAGAATTAGTCAACGCGCATATTCAACACAACCCCAAACTCAGAGGTTGCACATTTGCGACTTGCAAGATGGCAATAGACGCGAATGCATGGAAATGAACCAAAAAGGGGGTGGCAGGAGCCTGAGTTTTCCCCAATGGTGAACGTGTCGAGCGCAGGTTTTTTGTGCGCTCAAGAAAAAGTGAGAAAAAGAAAATTCGTCCAACGCTTAGTGCTTGTGACATCTGTCAAGACGAAAGACATTGCTGAGATATTAGATTAGTAACCACGGGCGAAGATAAAGTCTACCAAGCCAAGGACGAGGAGAAAATGTGATTTTGCTTGCCTTTGCACTTCCTTACCCATCCAGTTAACTTTTAGGAAGGGCTACTCCCACCCTTTTGCTCCAATTCAAAAGGATTCGCAGAGGATGGTCAAGTTCATTTTTATTTCATTAAGCAAATTAAAATGTTTTATGAAATATGAGTATCACTGGAAAAATTGGGATTTTATTTTGAAAAGAAAATTTATTTCTAAATACTTAAGCTCAAAATTTTTGATGATTCCTCTTGTAAGGGTCTAGACTTTAGCAATTAGAGAATAAACGATAGTACGGAAAATGGGCACTTTGACATTTTAAAAATTGGAAAAGTTCAAATGATTTTGAGTGGGTCGTTTGAAATATCCGGTTACGAACTTTAACCTACCTAGGGGATCTTGGGTAATGAACTGTTTGGATCTGGTTACTTGTTGTTTCGTCGGAACCGTTATTACGACGGGTGGTATTGCAATTCCTTCTGAACGATCTCGAATTCTGTCTTGCTTAGGCTTTTACATTGGTGCAGTTTACTTTCCTTCGTGCTCACTTTCACGAGTTGCTCATTGTTTCGCATTTTCCGACACGTTAAGCTATGGTTTCCAATAAATTGCGCTGGCGCAAACGGATTACTGAATTCCGTCGGCGCTTTTGCATTGTAATCAAACACATAGACAGCATGTGAGTGGTTTCCTTAGAACAGATAACGAAAGGAAGTGCACCATGCTCAAAAAGTTTCCGAATTTTCCTTATGTGTCAAAGGTGTGAATGTGTTAGTTTTCACCATGGAAATAGTAAGTTTGTGACTTATTCGAAGTGATATTTTTTGGTAATTTAGCTTTTATTTATACAGCTTTTGCACATATTTCAAAGAAAATGCTGCATAATTGCTTACTATATTGTTAACCTTCCCTGAAAAATGATTTTTCACACACAATGCGTCGATTATTTTTACAACAAAATACTGCACTCTTCATCACGAAAGATGTTCAAATTAAGCAAGTCAGATCCTTAGTAAACTAAAAAAAACCAGCCTTTTAGATGTTACTTGTCTTTATACGTAAAATTACACCACTTTTAATAACTTAAGAGCGAAAATTATTCCATAAATTCTTTCAATTTTTTTTACCCCCTTCCAACACCTTTCCAACGAACAAAAAATCCGAAAACACGTACATGGTTTATAGACGGTATTGCACTTCCTTTCGTTTTCTGTTCTAAGCAACCCAATTGCGCGCGTGTTTGCGATAGCAATTAAGTAGAAATCAACTGAGTTTGATTGAGCGCAATTCTCAAGATTTTGTTTTCTTCGTTATTTTTAGGTAACTTCTTAGACGAAAGTTGAATTTTAAAGTAAAGTGTAGTGAATTCAGAAAAAATGAGTATATTTAAAAAAACGGAGGATGATGAATTGATTAATTTAGTGAAAAGTTATCCTCCTTGGCTCTTCCAAAGAAGTGGCTGCGTTGTGAATCATCTGGCAAATCCCGATAAAAGTCGGAAAGTAGGTAGTAAAACATCTATAATTTTATAGAAAGTAAAAATTTTATTTATTCACAAGGCTTTAAGAGGCAAAACAAGTAAAAGACAAGTAGTAAAATTAATAAAGTAATGAACACAAGTAAGAACGCCACTTAGGCTAAACAACCGGTGTTTTTTTAGGGTCGAGATGGCTAAAAATTCAAATGAGTGTAAAATTAATTAATTTACAAATCAAGTAAAATGACATAAAAACACTTTATTCTAATATATCCGACGATATTTGACAGTTCTAGTACAAATCTAGTATGAAAAACGGATGGTTCATAACCCAGTCACAAGGCTGGTTCACAACACAGCCATAACGCAATTTTGGAAACGTCATAAACAGCAACAATCAAACAGAGATCCAGAGATATGTCTATTATTGAGCCAATAATTTCATGCCATTTCGGCATGGCATCTGAGATTGAGTTGATCACCGGATCATCCTTGAATTCTTCAAGAATTTTCCTGTGACCAGTCAGATTGCCTGCTGAGGGGAGATTGGTGCCAAGCAGCCTTATTGCGCTTGAGGTTTGCCTTCTTTAGGTGTATATGTAAAGGGAGGAGTTCTAGACATGCTGACCTCTGCAGTTTTGCGCAGTGTGGACTGCGCTGGCTTTTGTTCTGCTTTTGGCCACCACGCGGGAGCTGCATAGGTGACCACGGGTCTTATAATTACTTCATTTGCTCAAAGGGCCATTTCAGGCCTTAAACCCTAAGTTTTGTGAAATGATCTCCGACAGGACCAGGAGTCAAAAAGTTAATAATATTAAAATTTTTCAAGTGATCATAATCTTTATGATACTTTGTTGAGGTTGACTTGTGCTCAATTAGAGATTTCTTTAGGGAATCTGTCAAATTCTTCTTCTTCTTCTGTTTCGTTATTTGGAAATTATTTTCGCCTGTCAAATTTATTTTCGTTTAGTTTTTTAAGCCTTGTTATTGTAGCGTGTACGACACTCTTCATTTCGGTAAGTTCAAATAAACAAATAAATAAAAACGGTGGTCGAAAACAATCGCCGGGCACGAAGAAAAGAGAGCTTTGGTGAAAATTGTTTATAAAAGCTTTTATAAAAATCAATATTTTTCAATTTGATAGTTATCCAATCGATAGAAAGGCGAATCACCAAAATCGGTCAAGAATTGCGACCTGTAGTATGGCCTTATATGTACAAAACAACGGACGGAATCCCATGTCAAAGGAAAATTTAGAACATAACAAATATTTGAAACAAATTAAAACTGAAACTCTTTCCAAAACAGTATAATAACAGTTGGTACTTGTAAAACGTTGTAATTACTTCTATCGTAAAAGCTAGATGTTTGCGCGCTAGTCGATAATAGAGTAATGCGGGGGTGTGCAGTACTTTAATTAAAAATAAAGTGTGATTTATCCAAACGTACTTAATCCACATAAATATTGCTATTGTTTCCCGTTCCACTATTTTATTTGCCATATACCGCAGATTGTAAAATGTTTTGTGTCAAGACTTGTATGAAGGACGTTAAGTCAGCCAAGGAGGGTATAACAGGTAATTATACGTTACGTCTGCCTTATAAATCGAGTTCGGAATAGAACCTTTGAAAATACAGCAGACTTTGCTTTTGTACCTTTTCTTGTTACCTTATTAAAACAGAATCAAATCTTTAGAAAATATGATTTGGAAATAATCTTCTTTAGAAAATGTTCGACAGAATACTGATTTAAGGTAGGTAGAATAAGAAGTTTGTCAAGCTCTTAAATTATGAGGGAACAAATAACCTTTATGGATAAATTTAATAGAGCGTTAACGGAATAGAATATGTTAGTACTTTAACCACTCCTTAATTTAAGGGAGTAAATGGAATTTTTTTTTATTGCATCATATAGGAGACCACTTCATTGAAGGGTGCTAACGTTGGCATAGGGATTAATGCGGTTGCATGGGAAAACTTTGGAAACGCTGGAGTTCAGTGATGAAACGTGACAATAACTGATCCTATCAGTCGCCATTCCCATTTGCCCAGCATCTCAAATCAACGTTTATGTTTGCACGAAATTATGTGATTTCACTCATATCCGGTGACCCGAACAAACACCCCCTCAAATGATGAATAAGAGCTCAAGCAGAGCTGAGTCTGTCTAATGAATTAGTAATTATCATGTTTGAATAATCCCTTAGTGTAATTGATTACCGTTTAATTGTTTACTGCGTACTTCCCTAATTCCTTTGTTGTGACAAAGAGAAAATTAGACTCCGGGAGCGTTTATTAGCATTATCTGGCCCTTTAAATTGTCTCTTACCTATGTACATATGTACAGCCTCGGGTCCAAGAAGGTGGGTGTGAATTTTAGGGATGTATAAATAACACATCTTATGTTGTATGTATGATGGGTGATTTTTCTTTAAATAATGGATGTTAGCGTTGATATACCTCGAGGCACTTGTTCATCACTGAATAGATTTGCGATATTTAAAGGTCGATTTCTTAACAATAGAGTGAGGTTCTTGTTATAAAGCTGAAATCATGGGCCACCGTTTGCTCACACTTCTGTACAAAATTGCCATAAATCAAGCCCGGTGATGTGTAGCACACATTGTTATCGAGGAATCCTTTCAATTTACGTTTTCAAAAGGAAAATTTATCGTTGAGCTGCAGTACTGGAGATGCCCGAAACGATTTAGTAATGGAAAAGTAAGCATTTCCACAAAAAATTTCAAAGCCCTTTTATGTTAAAAAATTCAATGCAGAAAAAAAATTATCTGAAGTACGTAAATATTTTTTTATGTAAAAGGTACAGAGAACTATTATCGGTGAGTTCTGTTCAGAATTTTTCATTTTCCAAAAAAGAAGTGTACCTCTAAATTTTAAGCCTTCCACTCATCGTCATGTCGTTCATATTTGCAGCTTCAAAATAATGATGCTCTTCAATAACACGGCACGGCAACTTCCTTAATCGTACACGAAAGTGATAACCCTGTACAGATTTTCTAAAAAATTGGCATCTCGTGGTTTTGCACAGAAAAACTACCCTCGAGCTACTTTTTACATCAAAGCTTTTCTACCTGTACTACTGAAATTGCAAAAAGCTTAAAGGGATGTAGAGGACCAGGTAGACATAGTATAAAAACCGCTCGAGAAGGTGGTGGGTATTCTCCACAAATAATTTCTTTGCTACCAGCAATTTCTCATTCTCGAGGGGCTACCCTCAAACCAGATGGTCGTATTGTGAGCTGTTGGCTGCTAGAGTTGTACGTTCTACTACCGAGGAAATGACGTAAGTATCCTTTTTTGTGTTGTACTCTAGGTGGTTGTAGCCCTTTTCCACAGACAGGTAAATCTGAATTCTGTCATGCACGGAAGCACAAAGTTGCAACGAAACGTACGGACCCCTTTCCTAGTAGGACAGCCTTAAGCGCTCATTTCATAGCATCATATTGCTCACTCTAGACGACTTTTAAAGATTACAATCCCGGATGCCTTTCCTTTACAGGCAAGACCTCTCTAGTTTTTCCCATTTTTTTAATGTAACGCATGCTCCCCAGTTGAGTAAGAAGAAAATCTGGGACATATCTTTGTTAATGAGTTATAAATTGCGAAATAATCGCTAAGTAGTTACGTGAAGTGACTGAAAAGTAACTCAGGAACGTGTCTTTGTGACGCGACGCACATTGGCTTCAATAGCCAAAAACTTGGTCATAATATGAAAATCTATACGAAAGCAAGCGAAAGTTGGTATTTAAAGATTTTTGACCTTTCTAATATCAAAAAAATTTTAATTCAATGACTGATCTAATATTGTCTGCCGTACATATTGTAAAAACAGATGACAAAGAATTTAGTTGTATTATAAAATTTTAAAAGTTAGTAAATTTTAAATTTCGACCTAGCTTATTACAAATCTAGTATGAAAAAAGGTTTTTTTTCAAAATGGTGGATTCGAAATGATGAAATGGACTTTAACTAATGGACGGAAGAGTTGAAGCCTTCTAGGATAGGGTGAACTTCATCTGGACATTCTGAAGTGTTAGTTACAACTATAAGCGGTAGCAACCGGGAAATGCATCCTAAAGCGTATCCAAGTAATTAATGTGGGCGGGCGGGAAGAGATAACCTTTTGAAAAGTTTCCTAACTAGATTGTAGTAGGTAATGCGGAGGGGCCGAGTAGGCCATGCCGAGAGAGCCTGCAGTGATGTCCTGCCCAGTGATGTCCAGGAACCACGAGAAATTGGATCGCGAATGGCGTCTCTTCAGGCACTTCTGTAGAAGCGGAGGTAGAGGTTATGGTAGATCCTAACAGGTTGGTTATTTCCACGGTACCCACAACAAAATTGCCTTTCGAAGGTTATGGAGGCTGAACTTGCGCCGGCTGAAAGTGCTGTAGTAGTCCCGCAAGAAGGTGCCTTTTGCAAAATTGTAACTAGCAGATCCTTGGATGCGGCGGTGGGTGAGATGGTGGACTCTACCAATGAGTTGTCTATCTTAGCGGTACACACACCAGTAGAAGATGCAGAACTGCCTTCTGAAAGATAAGCTACAGGTAATTCGGAAGAAGGTACTTGTCTTGGCGTGGACTAAAGCGTCATAGACTGGAGCTCTTCCACGCCTTGAGCAGAGAAGTGGAGAAGGTTATGAATAACGCATGGACCAAGAAGTAACACTGGAGACGGTGGAGCAACATAAATTCCTGGAGGTAGGCTAGGATTCTACCATTGACGCAGGAAAAAAAGGAAAAAAAAACTTTAAAAACGCTTGAAATTGGTATGTTTGTTTGCTTGGCGTTACAAATTACAATTCCACTTTTTAAGTTAAAAATTATAATTATAAATAAGATTCAAGAAGAAAGCAATTATCCGTAATCACTATCTGACATACGTCTCCACTGCAGGTGTCGTAGTCCATAAATCTTCTGTTTCAGATGCCTCTTTTGGGATTAATAACTGGACTATACTTAGTGATATTGATTTTAATTTATCCTTTGGAAACTCTCTATTTAAAAAAATGTACACTGCCTTAGTACGGCTAATTATGACTGAGAAATCCATACGAAACTTCTTGGTGTACACTGGTAGAAAAAAATCTTGAATCAAATTAATTTGCTGTGAGTCAAGAATTTTATAATTTAATCTTGTTTACAATGAAGACAACGTTGTCATGATATGAATTGGAAATATGAATTTCTCATTCAAGTTGATTATTTTTATTAATTTCTCTTTTATTTTTCTCGAATCTCATTTGAAGTGATTAAAAAAAATTATGGTTGAAATGAAAAATTAAGTACAAATATAATTCTATATTTCAAGAAATTTCTCAGTTTAAAACTATAGAATGAACACAACAATTATTCTTGGCTCAAACAAATTTTCTATCAGTGTACATAATTATTTCCGGATTCTTGGGCTTCCTCAGACATTTGCCCCATGGGTAACAATGAAAAATTTGAATTTGTAGGTCATATTTTTTAAACTCTTTCAAATTTATCTCGTGAGCACTGGAAATCACTTGAAATCAGCCAATTTATTATTAATAATTTAAATAAATAAACAGACAATTTGATTATAAAATCTCTCACTCTAAAGTGAAAAAATCGCTGCACTCAAGACGACCCTAAACATGTGGTAGTTGTTACGCACTAGTTGTTAGTCTATGGCTGATAGGTCCAAAGATTTGCTTGAGACCCGTAGTTCTTACAGGTAAGTCGCATCATGTCTTGATACAGCACGTTTTTAATGGTGTTCGTCAACCTTTGCCATGAGATAAAGTTTAGTATACATGAACCAATAGTACTCTTCAAATTGGGATCAAGAAATCCTTTGAGGGGACGTCCTGAGGATTAATTAGTATCAACGTAGAAAAGGTCAACTGTTTCTATATTTTGAGAAGGTTAGTGAACCTTGTACGGTAACAATCCTGAAGTAACAGTGATCCAGAGGAACTATTAGGACTAGGAACACTTGTGGGTATCACAAGGATTAGAGAGTGTCAACGTAGAAGGGTCAAACTGTCTGGAGAAAAATCCGCGATGAGATTAGTTACTGTAATCCAGGGGTTCTTCGTCAATCAATGAAATTTGGGATTCTGTAACAATTTATAGAAACGGCCATCCTAAAAAGTGATATTCTTGACGAATTGCAGCGGTTATTGTCACAACACAAAACTGAGCACTTTATTGTGAAATTTACTTATTAACAGTTCTTTAAGTTCCTAAAGAGTTTTTTAAAACACTTTTTATTATGTTTTTTCTCTATTTAGTTTAATAAAATTAATACTTCACTTATAATTTGTACAACTCAAAAAGTCTTTTACACGAACGCTTTAGACGGAAATCACACCAAGTAAAAGTTGCCAGTTCAACTTCATCTTCCTCGCTGTTTTCACCTTCTCCACGAGCAATTTGGCTGGTCTCACATATCCGGCTCATACACGTAATGACCTAACCTGTTAATTCTATAATCAAAGTAAGCACTGGACCCGAATGTTGATTTCTGCCTGGAACTTTTCTCTCTCTCTCTATTACCATGAACTAGTCTAAAGTCTGCAGACGCAATTTAAGAAAAAGAGTGTTGTTAAAAAACCTGGTAGCAAGTGACCAGTAACGCGCCTTAAAATAAAAGTAAAAAAAAAACGAAACGTAGGAACTCCTGCTAAGTAACTAGTGAGTTTGCTTCCCGACGGGTTAGACCGTATTTTACACATGCCTTATCTACAATGTTGAATGGGTCGTTTGGTGAGCCAAAATAAAAGAGATTATTATATGAAATTTATATAAATTCCGTTTGGTTTTATTATAAGTGGCCCTATGTTCTACTCCCATTTCCTTTATTAAACAAATTATATTTTAAATTTCCTAGGCTAACCTTAAAATAAAAGATAAATTGAAGAAAGTAAGAGGAAGCGGATTGAACCAGAACCACTCCCTCCACTCTGTAGATCCGCCACTGGCAGTTTTTATATCGTATCTTTGGTTGTGGTTAAGCAGTTATTTTGTTTGCTTAATTTGCAGAGACTACAAAATGTCGTAATAGACGTAAATTAAATATTATTTTCTGATTTTTATCTCCTTTTGTGCCTTCAGATATGCTACTCAAAACGATTGCAACAGTTTCAGTGGTAGTGCATTCTATAGAAAAAAGCAGAGTTATTCAAATCCGGCTACACGTTATGAAATTAGTCACGGCCACCTTTTAGTACTCTCACCTTAGATATAAAATTCACGCCACGGCGTTAGTACGCCGACGTACCTTATGCATAAGAGAATCATCAAAATCTTTTCTGACTTTATGCAATAAGTGGGTGGGGGGGGGGGGGGGGGGGGGTGTGGCTTGTTTCCTCCTCTTCCCGTAGTAGTCACTCTAGGTGCAACATGTTTTTATCATTTTTCAAAGAAAAAACGTATTCCAAACAACACATTCAAGATTATCAAAATCTCTCTACACCTTACGCTTTGATATCTGTCAATGGGGGAACATATTCTATGCATCAGAAACAGAATCAATCAAATTGTTTTACATGCTAAAACGCTAGTCTGCCGCTCTACTACTAGACTTAAGGTCCAAATTTTCTCATAGTAACAATATCAGATTATACTCGATGCAAAAAAAAAGAATGCTGCAAATGGGTCTGTGCGTTAAGAATTACACATCCCCACCCGACCCTGTAAATTTCGATCGTGGCCCCAATTGGTGGAACATACCCCATATATCCCAAAAATATCACTCGAATTAGTCGTTACGAAGTCAGATTACTCCTATTCTAGGTTCAAATCTTTTCTCATATTACTAATGTGGTGTCATATTCTACTCAACAAAAAATAATCATCCAAATCGGTGCATGCGCTAAGAAATTATGCCGGGTCATACATAAGAAAAAAGACGGGTTCAGCTTATAATTTGTTTTGCTTTGTAGTGTTTGCTGAAAGGTGAGGGAAGTCACGTTAATCAAGCACCCCCAGGTGAGAGGCGAGGAGACTAACATTTATCCTGTGTAAAACTAAAAGTAGTTCCCATCATACATATTTTTTTATTTTTTTTTATGTAAGCGTATTTCTCTATTATTGAATGTTTTGGTACTCCATTTTGGTTTTTGTTGATTACAGCGCAGTCTGTGAACAAAAAATATTTCAGCCTTAGGTCAAATAAATACAGCTTTTTGGGTGAATCCAAATTTGCAATAAAAGCTAAAAGTTCCTATTTAACATTTAAAGTTACCCTCCGATTTACCCCCAGGTGGCAATAGGCTGTCGAGTTTCAACTTCAATTTTAATATATTCTGGTTTGCTAATTTACATGGAGTGTATAATATCTTAAATTATTTTAAACCAGCATTTCACATAAGCTAAGCTTGTGTGTGAAGTGCGATGACAGTTGAACTAAATCCATCCAATTTCCATTCCTGTCCGTATTTCGTTAATCGCTAATTGTTCATGTTATTGCATCTCTTGAGATCTTAACTTAATGCTTATATATGTACCACAGGTACAAAATAACACTTATATACTGAAATACTTACAGTACATAACAACGGTATCATACAAAAGTAAAAATCTTGGTGTTTCTTATATAATATTTCCAAAATATAGATTCGCAGAATGTTTAGGAAAAACAATAATTAAATGTATCGGAATTACTCAATAAGAATTGTTTAACAATTACTTTATAATTTTGATCATTCAACCAATGCTTAATACTACTTGGAATATTATAAATTTTTGGCCCTAATATGCTCGAATGCCCTTGTGTTAAACTTTTTGTGGCAAGACGATGACTAGCCGGTCTTTTGGTTTGGTAACTTGTTATGTGCAATTCAAAACTAGATTTGTTAATATACATAAATTTAAAAAGCGTGTATGAGTAGATTTGTTGTATATTCATGACGTCAAATTGGGAGAAAGCTATTGTAGTCGAGTAAAATGTAAATTTTTTTTAAACATGCCTTAATTATCTTACTCTGTAAATTGGTAAGAGGAACAATAATAGAAGTATAGGCGGCACCCCAAATTAACACACCGTATTGCATAACTGATTGTACAATCGCAAAGTATATAATTCTCATGTAGTTAAAATTGAGTATATTGCATAATTTTCTCATTACGTGACGGGCTTTTCTCAGTTGTTTGCATAAATATATTATATGCTTTTCCCATTTCAGCCTATTATCGAGAGTAACGCATAAATATATTCCCAAAATGTAAAACCTTAGTCTTATTTAGGTTGAGATCTAATTTATTTTGCTTTAACCAGACGTAAATTACACTTAACATGATTTGTTAAGCGGCAAGTTTCTGCCCAGCTATTGCTTTTGATAGGACCACAGTATCATCGGCGAATGTAACAATATGTCCTTGTATAATGCTTTGTTCTAATTTGTATAAACTATTTAAATAAATTAAAAATAACAAGGGGCGCAATACCATTCCTTGCGGTACTCCGCACCTAATATAATCTGGCTTATTTATAAAACAGTGCCAGATATACCTATGCTCGACAGCTTGTTTAATAGAATCTTATAGGTGACCATGTCGAAAGCCATTTATATATCAAGGAATACAACACACTCCTTTTCAACTTCCTCCATTGCTGAATTTACATAAGTGGTGACGTCATATAAAGCATCGGAATTACTACATTTACTTTGAAACCCGTACTGATTATGAGCTATTATGTTATTCCCATTAATAAAAGTTAATAGTCTTTCCTTTATGCATTTTTCCAGAAGTTTATGCTTGATAACAATAATATCGGTCTGTAATTATGAGGATCAGTTCTGCTCCCTGTTTCATGCACGAGTACTACAATAGCTGTCTTTAGTTTTTCAGGAATCTTCCCTTGGGATAAAGTAAGATTGAATATAAGTTAACGATTATATTTGGGAATTTGTTTTTTTTTTAAAAAACCAACATAATTACATGAACTCCAGAATGCGACTGGTTATTACATTTTATTTCATGAAATTCGTTTTACATAATTTGATGACTTAGGAATAATTCGCGACATGTTGTCAGCAGTTCTCAGGTGTTTTAGGTTTCCAGATATGCGGCATGTGTTGGGGTCGATGTAATGGATATGTCGAAATATGCTGTGTTTGCTGTTATGGGAAAATATTGTAAAGTATTGTGCCGGATGATGATCAGTGTTGCCAAGTCGTCGATGAAGAATGTCACTAGATAGGGACTAAAAAGGATACCTTTTTTTTTAAAAAAGTCACCAGATACAAAATAATATATTTTTTTCAAAATTGCTTCCAATATAATATTAGGAATTTCTAAGTAACAAAAATTTAAATACTACTACTCAATAAAAGACTGTATTTACCTGAAGCACAAGCGTATTTACCTTTAATTGGTGCTTATTTAGAACATAAGGTAAGTGCATTTTGATTTGATCCACAGCTAATCTCATGTACTTAAGCGTCGTGTAATTTCTTCCTTTCAATTTGCAAAATTAAAGTAATGAGAAACAGAGAACTATTAGAATGTGATAAAGTTCTAATTTTGAGGACGATCCTCTTATCGTAAGCGACAGAAAATGAGTATTGTTGAAAGTTTAAAGGTCCCGCTGGAAAGTCATGAAGTCTCACAGGTAATTGTTCGAGTTGTCTTACACATGCGTTTAGCTTAACAAGAAAAGCATTAAATGGGCCCTCTTGAATGTTTGGTGCAACACCGGTTGTAACTGAATTAAGTAGTAACCCAGCAAATATGTACAAAAATAGTCAAAAACAATGAGAAATGCCGAATATTTACGTTAAAATGTTAAAGAGTGGGAGAACATTTGGTGTGATCAGAAGAGTTTCAAAATCACAGTGTCGCTAAAAAAATATCAAAAATTAGAAAGGTATTCGAAAACACCAGATTTGGTCACAAAGTCCATGATTTGGCATCACTGCATTAAAAGTCACCAGAAGTCACCGCAGTGGAAGTTAAAAACCACCAACTTTTAGACGTGTCTGAGAAAACAAAATTCTGTCACTAGGGAGGTGTTCGAAAACACCAGATTTGGTGATAAAGTCACTGAATTGGCATCACTGATGATGATTAACTTATATAACAAAGAGGTGGGGTAATATACTCAGCAATTCTTTTCAGCATATTACTTGAATAACCGTCGTGCTCCAGTGCAGCACTGTTCTTTAAGCTCTTTAAATGAAAAAGGATTGCACTTTTAGTAATAGAAGGCACGTTAAAGAAGAAATCAAATTCGCCCCGGTCACTTGAAGTATATTCAATTTCATCCTCATCTTATGCTAACGTTATCTTCACAAAATGTCCGTTGAACTCATCACCAATCTCTGGCTCTGTTATTAGAGTTCCATTCGCTGTCAGAATTTCATTTATATTTTGAGTCTTCCTACCAGAACTTCCTGTTATCTCATTTATTTTTTGCCATACTTTTCTGGGGTTATTGGAAAAGCTGTTAATTATATGTCCATAATATGTCTCTTTTGTGACGCTAATGATGTGATTAATGTACGTTTTGTATCTAATTTTTAATATCTCATTAAATAGTTGTCGTTTTACTTTCTTAGCCAATTTATTTCGCACTCTGACGGAAGTGATTAATCCTGCAGTAATCCACTCCTTCATAGGTTTAACTTTCGATTTAACTTTAGTTTTATGGATATATGATGCATTTGCAATATATTCGACCAAATTCTCATAAAATTTATTTAATGCTTCATCAGTTACCCTGCAACTATTTACCGCTGTCCATCTTTCCTGAGTAATATTTTCAATTAGTCATTAGTCTCATAAATTGCTGGTGAAAATTCAATATTGTCGTTGATTTTACAGAAGATGTGATCAAAGCAAGACTTTTCACGGGTTTTCCCAATTAAGGATTTGTTAAAGCCATGTTCTGGCAATGTATTGAGATAGTCTCTTACAATAGAGACTAAGTTCCCTTTTATAATGTTAATTTTTATGTCACCCACTATAATATGATTTTGGTTATTCTCTAAGGAACACAAATAGTCATCAAGGGAATTAATAAAATTATTGGGATTTAAACGTTGGGATCTGTATTTATTTATTTATTTAACAACAGCTTCGCCAAAACTGGCTACTAAGAAAATTACAAATGAATCAAAAGGACTACAAAATTAATACAAATCATTAAACTAATTTATTCAATAAGTGTCCTCAGATGGCACTTCAGTTGTCGCCTAGAACATCC
The DNA here is from genome assembly GCA_964036015.1 of Leptarthrus brevirostris. Classification (NCBI taxonomy): domain Eukaryota; kingdom Metazoa; phylum Arthropoda; class Insecta; order Diptera; family Asilidae; genus Leptarthrus; species Leptarthrus brevirostris. Next base: position 100,518,994 of record OZ038373.1, read on the forward strand.
CAGCTCGATATAGGCAGCGTAGTCATTGTAGAGGCGGGACATAGAGGTGACAGGCTCGTGCATGCCGTAGAGCGTACGATGAAAGGGAACATGCAGAAAGTTGAAATTCCTAAGGGACCGGGCGGGAATGGAGATGCCTGTATCATTCAGCAGTTCGGAGGAGTTGATCGTCCCCTGCAATAAATCATGCATAAAAGTGATCTTATATATTCGGCGTCTCTTTACAAGGGAATCAAGAGAAATCAATCCAAGCCCAGCATGATATGATGGGAGGGATAAAGGATCACGCCAAGGAAGGTCGCGGAGACCGAACCTAAAAAATCTACGCTGAACAGCTTCAATCCGGTTGATGTGTACAGCGAAATAGGGATCCCAAACCGGGCAAGCGTATTCCAGAATGGGTCTAACGAATGTGCAAAAGAGGAGCCTAGTTAGATAGGGATCGTCAAGTTCCCTGGACCACCTTTTCACAAAACCCAGCGTTGAATTAGCCCTATTCACCACGAAGTCAATGTGATCATCAAAGGATAGGCGGGAATTAAGAACAACCCCCAAATCTTTGACCCTATGTAGCCTACTCAAGACACTGCCATCCAAAGAGTAGTCGAAGAGAATGGGACAGTTTCTGCGGGTAAAGGTCATTATGGTACATTTGTTTATATTAAGAGGGAGACGATTACTAGAGCACCAGTCGTGAAAAACGTGAATGTCGGAGCTTAACAGAGCACAATCGTCGTCGCGGGAGACGACACGGAATATTTTGGCGTCATCTGCATAACACAGAATCTTGGAGCTAGAAAGGAGCACCGAGACGTCATTAATAAAAATAATAAAAAGAATTGGCCAAGAATGCTGCCCTGAGGCACTCCAGAAGAAGCAAAGAATTCACTGGATAGGGCACCACGAAACAAGACGCGCTGGGTGCGCCCAGAGAGGTAAGTGGACAACCAGTTAACAAAAAGCGGTGGGAACCCGAACAAATGAAATTTATGAACCAGAATCCCATGATCGATTCTGTCGAAGGCCTTACTAAAATCAGTGAAAATGCAATCAACCTGTAAGCCAGACTCAATCAGAGGCAAGCAGTGATGTACGAATTCGAGTAAGTTGGTGGTGGTAGATTTACCCTTAATAAAGCCATGCTGGGATCTGTATACGCCTGTAATGTCAATTTTCACATTTTCATGGACTAAAATTTACAGGTGTAGAGCATTTACTTCAATAATTTCACAGCTAATCTCATTAACATCAAATTGATCTTTAACATAAACGACAATTCCATCACATTTATTATAGCGGGTAGGTTTTTCAAATCTATTATAATTAGGCAAATTGAAACAGCTATAATGGCTTCTGTTAACACTGTTACGTCATAAGCTACATCTAAATCATCTAAAATTATGTTTAGTTCATCGAAATGTTTATTTATTAGGGCTTCACGGCACCGAGACAAGACCGAGACTTTGGCAGATCTTGGTCTTGGTCTCGTCAAGGTGAAGACGATCTCGCTCTCGATCTCGATCTCGGCGAGATAAAGGCAAGATAAAAAAAGGGTATTTCGGTGGAATAACGGGGAGCGAGGACAAGTGATATATCTATGTATATATGTATTTTCTTCATATTTCCATCGTCAAAATAAGGTAGCAAAGGCTCTTGTTTGCTATTGGGGATAAAGCGCAAATATCTGAAGAAGGAAATAATGTAGAAAGAAGCGATTAGGGAGAGCAGTGTATACTTATATGCCCCATAAATCACACAATTGGAATTTTTCGGAGCGACATAAAAGCTGAAACAACTAAAAAAAATTTTCTACAATAAAATGATAAAAACTAATATCTCGTCCACTCTCGTCACCTCAATCTCGCTCTCGGTATCGTACTGTTACTAATGATATTGGTCTCGCTGCCGGTATCGGTATCGTGTCGAGACCGATACCGGCAGCGAGATTTATCTCGAGTATCGTGAAGCCCTATTATTTATACTCCTTATATTCATGTGGAAAATATTAAATGTTCTATTTTGCCTAAGGAAAAAATTCCTGCATTATATTTAATTTCTTAGCACTAATGTAGATACATCATCATATAATTCTAGTGATTCCATTAAATCATTCATCCTATTACTTAATAATTTCTTAATTAATTCCTAATCTTATTTTACATGTTCAGTTTTGATATGAATGGCTCTAAAATTTTCTGCTTTCCTAACATACAAGGTGTTTCAGATCTGACGTGCGAAAATGAGTAAGATGATAGATCTCAACTAGACAAACAAAAAATTATTATATGGGGGGGGGGGGGGGCAATCTCAACGGTTTGGGATTTACAGGGTGATTCATAACTTTCAGTTCTTCATGTAATTAGTATACCTCTCTACCTCTAAAATAATTAGGTACTCAGGGAGATCTGAAGATGCGGTTTTTCTAATCCTAATGCCATGTTGCACCGTTTTTGGAAAGGTAATAAGATGGGCAATCCAATAAAAATAAAAAAGGGGTGTACTAATTACATGAATTTCGGAGAAAATTTGGGAAAATGCTGAACTGTAGGTAATCGCAAACCATTTCTTTCACTTCTGGAAGTGACCGTACCTGTAATGGTAGGAGTTGGATCAACATTATTGACAATTTTGGAAAGGTCATTGGGATAGTAGTTTTTTGGCGTTTAGTTGATGTCGTTATGTTGGGTAGATCAAAAGATAAAAATAAAAGAGTAATGTGCATACTATGAAAAACTGAAATTTATGAATCACCCTGTAACTCCCAAATGCTTGAGATTACTCCCCTCCCTGCCATACAATTTTTTGTTTGCCTAGTTGAGATCTATCACCCTGCTCATTTTAGCACGTCAGATCTGAAACACGCTGTATATTTTATCGGCTCTTACCCAGCAGAACTTGTAATTTTTGTTTACTATGACCCGTTTGGTATTCATTAAAAGTTTTGCCGTTTTCGGAGTCAAATGTTCACTTACAAATATCCCACCTCAGCTCTTTGTTTATATTTTGAGCCAAAACCAGGGTATTATTGGTTGGATCTTTTTCTCTATACCATAAGCTATAATCATTTTGTCCCTGGTGGATCTTCTGACGAATTTCACAATGACGTTGCTGTTATGATTTCTTGACCTATTATTGTTCTGTCGGTAAATATTGCTCAGATCAGCGTCATCGAGCTTGAGGTTAATAGCCTCTGCCACTGCCTTGACCACTGCAATAGCATTAACGTTTTTTGTTTCCTTTATACCACTGATAACAATGTTTTTCTTCTTAATTTCTTGTTCCTTTCATTAGTTGAATGATGAGAAATCTGGCATTTCTGCAGTTTCTCAACTGTGTAAAAAAACTATAAAAGGATCTCTAAGTGTTACCTCTAACTTCATCAAACATTTAAAGAGAATTCACCCAGATAGCTACGAAGATACACTAGGATGAGAAAAAAAAGTTCTAGTGGCATAAATACACTATAACATCTGGTGGACCGAAGTCTTACCAGGAAGAGTTCGACAAACTTTTAATATCATTTATTGTTGACACAGCTTCACCTGTTTCAATTGTTGAAAGGAAATCCTTTGCTAACCTCTTGTTCTTTCAAAGGACTGGACTCTGTGTCAGCAGCCGACCTCGCTTTATGAAGCTCCTGGATGCACAGTACAAAAACATGGTGACAAAAATTAAAACCACCATGTCATCTGTGAAGTACTTCTGTACTACTGCTGATATCTGGTCCACCAGGCCCCGTAGCTTTCTGGGATATACCTGTCACTGGATCGATGGAGACTTTAAACGTAAATCTGTGGCTTTAGCGTGCAAGCGATGTTGTGGGATTCATTCGGTGGATCGAATAGCATACATGATCTCGGATATTAATTCGTCGTGTAATTTGAACCATCTGAATGTGGTAGCTGCGGTTATGGACAATAGGTAAAATTTTGTGAAAGCCTTCAAGGAGTTCGGTGTAATAAATATATCAAATCGAAAACGAAACACATGATTGCCTCTCCGACGATGATGATATTCCAACCTGCGAGCCTATAGAATGTTCCGCTGCTTTGCCAAAACATTTGAGGTGTGCTAGTCATACACTGAATTTATTGGCAACGACGGATTTCTTAAAACTTGTCAAAAATGATTAAACTTTGCACAGCAGACATCTTCAGGTACAATATTCATAAAATTATAAATTATAACATTTCGTACTAAAATAACTTGTGTATATACTTATATATATAATGCATAGGCTATCGAAAAATGCAATAATCTATGGAAGAAAAGTAGTTGGCCAAAATCATCAGAAGTTATTCAGAATACCTTGGGTTCGCTCTTACTTATTCCTGTAGTAAGGAGATGGAACTCACTATACGATGCCGTTGGTAGAACCTTGCAACATAGAGATGAAATGAATGACTTATGCACCAAGTTATCGGTTTCAAGATTTTCACAAAATGACATGCAATATCTCCAAGAATATTGTATTCTAATGGAGCTTTTGGCGGCGACGCTGGATTTTTTACAGCAGGATAAAAACCTAATTTATTGGTATTTTTTGCCTGATCTAGTAACTTTGAAGACAAAATTTCGTAAAATAGTTTTGTCTGAAAAGTTGAAATTATTAAATAGTATAGCCATCCAGTTGGAATAGAATCTTGTGAGACGTTTTCGGCAGTTTTTTCACTTGGAATCTGAATGTGATGATGCGATCGTGGCTGCCATTCTGTGTCCTTCTATAAAAAAGAAATGAGTGAGACCTTGAACTCTGAGACACAGTATCGTTCTGCTGAGGAGATAAATAGATTGATAATCAAATATGCTACAGAATTTGTTCAGTCAGAGGGTGAGTCGTTGGAAATAGGTGAAGAAGATTCCAGTGGAAAAGAAACTCTTTTCGACTTCGACAACATGGGTTAGTTAATTTGGTGTGAATGTAAGATGATGTACTATGATAAGAAAAAATTTTGTGTTATAGCTCGAAATACGATGCTACTTTCGCAGTCGTTGCTCTCCCAGTCTTCAACAATATGAAGTGATAGTTCGACATCATGCAAAATTGAAGATCTTTTTGCAGCGTACTATATATGAACAACACGAGCACTGGAGTGGAAATGTTAGCGAAGTATCCACTACTGAAAAAGCTATTTATTAAACTGAACACTCCTTTGACTTCTTCAGCACCAGTACAGCGACTTTTCTCATTTGCAGGGCTTGTGAATGTTCTCCGAAGGCAGGCACTCTCGGACATGACCTTTGAAAAGCTTGTTCTAATGAAGGCAAATTCGAATTGGATATAAATGAATCGATTAATGTCAAAAGGACATAAGTTAACATAAGCTAACCTATGTAGAATTGAGAAAAACTTTTTCATTCGTGTACTATTAACACATTAGTGAAGCATCGTTTTTATTATGTTTGAGCTCTCCTTTTTTATAAAAATGACCTTAAAATGACTGGACTTCTGCCCTTTTAACAAAAATCAGCCAGGACAAATAAATAAATTAAAATATAACGTTGAATTTTTTTTAAAGCTATGAATGCAATTTATTTATAAAGGTAAGATAAAGTTAATTTATTTGATAATTTTAAGCTAATTGTAATTAAAGAAAAATAAAAAAGTGCTCTTCTCAGGTGTTTAATTACTAACACTATAAGCATTTTCAATTGAAAAACAATAATGAGTTACTTTATTATAAAAGTCTTTTGTGCATATCAGGCGCATAATTCTGAGATTTATTCATGATACTTAGTTTGGCTAGTTTATAAGGAAGTTTATTAAATTTCTACCCTCTTAACATTAATCACAAGTTTAAAAAGGGATTCACTCGTATAAAGTTTTTAGCAAGTATTTAAAAAAAATTAAAATTTTGTGATTTCTGTTCTATTATTAATCAATTAAAAAAATATTCAAATCGATATACACCCAGAGTGCACACTGTTTAAGAATATAGATAGTTGTGAGATGTGCAAAAAGTTGTATGGAAGATAGGGGTTGGGAGGTGAGGGGATTTAAGTTTCCGGGCACTTTTTTCACTTAACGTATTTTTTTTCCTATCCACCTTGTCTAAACAACTTACACGTCATTTGATAGAAACCCTTCACCCGTTCCAAGTAGCCTCAATCATCACTGTATCCTACTTTAGTCAGGGATTATAAAGCCTCAAAATTAAAAAACAAAAAAATTTCCTGTTAAAATGCTCAATTAACATTGCTAATTTGAATTCCGCGAAATTTTTGCTGTATCATTGAGGTAACATTGAGGTACTTACTCAAGCACTAATCAGAAAATCTCCGGAACTATAAAGCCTACCAATATGATATTTGGCAAGGGTAACATATACCGATAAAGTCGCATTTAGTATACTTATAAGTTAATCCAAACAGCAACGCTTAGTAAGTGAATATTGACTGTCACCATTGTCAATGTTCTGCTGAAAAAGTTTTCCTTCTTGGGTTACGGCTACCGAGAGTGACAATGTCGCTGAAATTATTACTCAACAAAATTGAATAATGCAGATTTTATGCTGGCGGTCTCTTGCGAAAAGATAACAGCGAAGCCTATTAAAAAATCTTGCAGAGCATTAATATACGCAAAGAACTCGATTTAAAAGACGTTCTTCCTTATAGTGCTTTTCAAGAAAGAGCTTTAAATTCTTAACATCTACGAAGGTTAAGGGCTGCTTTTTCAGAAGTAAGTTCCGTTCATTTGAAAGAAGGCAAAATTTACAAGTAGGTTATTAACGATAACATAACGGAGAAAAGGAAAAGCTGTGGCGAAGTTATTTCAACAACTTCTTCTCTAAAAAGAACAGAAGTGACATAATATATGAAAATATCAACAAATCATTAATGAAAATTGAAAGCACATTAATTCATTAGAACAAGTTTTCCGAAGCTTGTTGCACTAGGCAGCAGAAAGTTATATGTATTTCTTCATAGTTTTGCAAATATTGAGTTAACCTTTAAAGTTTTATTCTTCGACCCCTGAAGTCCGAGGTTCGAGTCCTACCATCCACTTACCATGATTGCTTTTTGCTAAGAGCAGACTACTATAAAAGTCCACTATTGTTTGCAGAGTAAAGTCGGTGGTTTGGAATTCACCTTAAATTGTAGGTGCAATTGCAATCAATTCCTCGAATTGGGTGATGATCTTTTCCCTCCCCAATGTCTTCTGAGACAAAACATAAAATGATATGTATTCATAATGGAAAAGATTGAAGTATGCAATGCAAAAATTAAAGTTAAAATTTACTTTCCAACTCATGTATGTATACTTTTCTCTTTATTTTATTTTATAAAATATAAATAAGGCTATTCTGTAGCTTCCTATAAAATCGTTGTTGCAGATGTTTTTTTTATACGATGTGGCCAAATCCCAGGGGACAACCCTTTGATTCGTTAGTATGGTTTTGGTCGGAAGGGAGTTACGGTAAGGGAAGTGAGGAAACTTTTTGCATTGCTGCGAGCTAGACAACAGCCCAGAGACGTAGTGGATTATTTTAATTTCTTAATAAAAGCTCACGGGGTCATCTGGTCTCGAACCCGGGACCCATGGCATGTTGGTGCCGCTCAACGTATTGATCCAACTCCGTCTCCCTGCCCTGAAATTTGTCGCTGTTATGCAGTAACTATTTCGAGTGAGCCGATCTGTGTTACATTCGCGGAATCGCTCTTGAATATTAGCTTAGGGTTTATTTAGAACCACCCACAACTGTTAACATTATCCATTATATTGAAGAAGTGCAAGTTTAAAGGTTGGTATCGTTTCCTGGCCAGGATCCGGAATGCTGAATGCTTTCAGCTTCTTCCTCATTGATACAATGAGGGGGGAGGGGGGGGGGGGGGCAGAATATTTTGAAAATCAGTGCCGGTACTTTATGGCAGGAAGGCCGCTTTTTTAATGTCCCAAATAGGCCACAGCTGCATGTTTTCAGTTTGCTCCATCTTTCCTTGCCATGCTGAATAGGATTGAGCTCAACTTCTCTTTTTACTAACACTAGAAGCCGTTTTTTATATTTATTAATAAATTTTTTACACTGAGGTGGAACGGCTGTCTTTTGTTTGAAGACAATAATTTATCTGAAAATAAAATGATAACACTTCAACTTTTATAAAATTTAAGGTTAGACTACGGAAAATGTCACGTGAAAATTAATTATCGGATTCGGATATTGCAATTACAGTAAGTTGGCTGTATATACATAAGTAAATAACTTCATTTGATATATAGTTATTTAAAGCTGACGGTTTGATGTTAAACCAGACTTATATTATATTCATTGAATAATATTATTGTTAGTGTCCTTCTGTTTCTCTTTTGCTTTTCTTTATTTGCTTAAGCTTAGAAGGAAAATAAAACAACTCTTTATTAGCAAGTAACGAATCAAAATATATCTTTCTACTGAATAACAGTTATAAAAGAAACATTAATTGGTATATTTGTGAGATCAATAAAATTTTATCAAAAAGTTGTAAGGTACCCGTCATGCCCCGTGTATGGGGTAAGCTGGTGCCACTAGTGGGGTAAAATGGGGTAACTAGTGGGGTAAGATGGGGAATTTATTAGTTTTTGATTGGCCAGCATTAAAATCTGGGCAGATATGAACACCTTCTTCATCATCGTCGTCAACACCTGCACAATTAGCCCACTGTCCACACGCTTGACAAGAAATCCACCCCTCATTTGACTGAAGATAAAATCCAGAGCAATGCAGGCATTGGGTGCCCTGTTCCTCAACGCTTTCGTTCGACGATGATTGCTTCCTTGCACGTTTACGTGCAAGCTTTCTTATTCTTTTTCGTCTTCTACGCAGTGCTCGGTTTTTCGGCAGGTTTATTTTTTTCAACCTTTTCATTAGTTTCTTCCACTTATTTTTTATATGGTGACGATGTGAAAATGGCGGTATTTTCACGTTTCTGAACTCTCTTTCTCTTTGGATATAATTGAGGGATGGGCAGCAATTTCTTTGGACTCGTTAAAACAAAAGAAGCTCAGTAGCCGGGTTGTGGTTAAACTGTAGGTGCAGATGTGGAGGAACTTTGTTGAGGTAATGATGTAGAGGTAGCTTTTTGTCTATTTGGAATTTGCAATGGAGCATATTCTTTGGAATTGCATTCATTAGCTGAATCATCTTGTGCTATGTTTGCAGGAGTGTCATTACCAAAATCTGCCAGGACCGAGTGGTTGTCATTGTCTGTGGAATGAGTGGTCATGTCAGGTACAAAATCCAAATCCGAATACATATTTACATCACATGGCCAAATACCACACTTGTATGAAAGCTTTTCCAAAAAGCTCTGCTAGTTGATGTTGAGTGACCACAGCTCCTGGATCTGACATAAGCCAAGTAGTAAGAGCTTGTTAATAGTATGTGGACAGCGGCTTCATGAAAGCAACTTTAAATGGCTGCATCTTGTAGGTTGTGTGTGGCGGAAAGCAAAGAAGAACAACGCCATTTGTTCGTGCTTCGTCGAGCAATTCTATGTTTTTCGAGTGTGTTGAATGCCCGTCCAGTAGCAGCAAGACAGGTCGTTCCTTAGAAGCTCCAGAAAATTCGATGAATTTCTTAAACCATTTAAAAATATCTCAGTTGTGATCCGTCCAGAATAACTGCATTCAACCCATGAGACCGGAAAGGCATTTATCATTAAGTTTGGGTCCATTCTTTTTCTGGCGCTGAAGCAAACCTCAACAGTTCTGGTTTGGCCTCTTTCAGCAGATGTCAGTGAACCAACTTGTTTTCGATCTTTCATTGCAAGTATTTTTTCTTTTGATTTCGGAACAACAGATACTCCAGTTTCATCGCAATCTATCTGGTATATCTGGCTCAAAATTATGCTCATTGTATTGTTTTCCAAGCAAGTGAAAAAAGTTTGTAACAACTTCTTTGTTAAAACCAGCAGCACGTGCTACTGAAGTATTTTCTGGCTTCCGTAAAGATAATATAGGATGTCTCTTAAGAAAGCCTTGTAACCATCCTTCTCCGGCCATACCCTTTTCATTATTAAAATAATGTGCCTTATTATTTTTAATACCGAGTTGAAATACTAAGCCCTGCAACTCCTTTGTTGTTAGACCGTTCATGTATATAAGAGACTGATTCGCCCTCTTTTTCTTTTGTAAAAGTAGTATGTATTTCTGGTCCTAAAGGAACTTTACAGCCAATACGGTAGGAACTGTTATTATCTCTGGCGATCTTTACTTTCCTTTCTAAAGTAGTTTGAGGAACAGAAAGTTTTCTAGCGGCCGATTTATATCCTATTTTGCTTTCAACTAAAGCTGAAACTGCACTCCTCATGCTTTCCTCCGCCCATTCTCCCCGTGAGGTTTTTCTTTTATAATTCCTTACCATTCTGCAAACAAAGAATTAATCAGCTTAAATGACATGGTTCAGGGGGTATGATGGGGTACCACGGGGTAAGACGTGTACTAATACTCCATCATACCACAAGTATCACCTGCATGATCTTATATTCAAAATATTGTCAACATTAAAATTTACTACTCACCTTAGTTTATATAGATTGCTGTATAAAATTAGGAACTTGCTTACAAAAAACAACGACTAATAATGTTTTTAACACTCTGACGAAAATTATTTAAAATTATAAGCAAACGACGCAATTTCGATTATATTTTTCCAGCGTAGCGAAACGTCGCCTCACCGCTACACCATGTGGAGCACCGAAGGCTAGAGACAGCAACGTACATTTTGGCATTTGTTTCGCGCAGTTGTCGCGTTTCGTTTTTGTATTTTAGGGGATTCCACGTCTTACCCCGGTACTCCGTCATATACCGGGTACGCTATATTTAGAGAAGATCGGTGGACTCTGCTTTGCATAAAAAAGAACTGATGTACAAGAAAGTAGCCTTATGCTGCTTAATAGCAATAGAAGAAGACACGTCAGAATCGAAAAGATCACTAGCAGAGCGAAAGGGGACAGAACGAGGATTAATAAGCTGGATCGAGTCTATGTTGAGAAATTGGATTCTAAATACGAATCTCGGTAATGAAAACTTGATGGCGGTGGTGAGCAGAGGAACTCTGCACGGAGAGACTTTTTCACCATTTCAATGGCTGATAGTGATTGATTAATTACTGGAAGTCTTGTCAAATAAAGGTCTTTATGTTATCTGCTCATCCACATAGCATTATTATCGATTGTAGTAATAGGACCGTTTGAAGAAAACCTGGGCAACTTGCTTTAAGAAGCAATAAACACTGCAGCCCCATGGGCTCAAGGTTTTTATTTATTTATTTATTTATTTATTTATTTAACAACAGCTTCGCCAAAACTGGCTACTAAGAAAATTACAAATGAACCAAGAAGACTACAAAATTAATACAAATCATTAAACTAACTTATTCAATAAGCATCCTCAGATGGCGCTTCAGTTGTCGCCTAGAACATCCCAGCTCGATATAGGCAGCATAGTCATTGTAGAGGCGGGACATGGAAGTGATAGGCTCGTGCATGCCGTAAAGCGTACGATGAAAGGGAACATGCAGAAAGTTGAAATTCCTAAGGGACCGGGCGGGAATGGAAATGCCTGAATCATTCAGCAGTTCGGAGGAGTTGATCGTCCCCTGCAATAAATCATGCATAAAAGTTATCTTATATATTCGGCGTCTCTTTACAAGGAAATCAAGAGAAATCAGTCCAAGCCTAGCATGATATGATGGGAGGGATAAAGGATCACGCCAAGGAAGGTCGCGGAGAGCGAACCTAAGAAATCTACGCTGAACAGCCTCAATCCGGTTGATGTGGACAGCGAAATAGGGATCCCAAACCGGGCAAGCGTATTCCAGAATGGGTCTAACGAATGTACAAAAGAGGAGCCTGGTTAGATAGGGATCGTCAAGTTCCCTGGACCACCTTTTCACAAAACCCAGGGTGGAATTAGCCCTATTCACCACGAAGTCAATGTGATCCTCAAAGGATAGGCGGGAATTAAGAACAACCCCTAAATCTTTGACCCTATGTAGCCTACTTAAGACACTGCCATCCAAAGAGTAGTCGAAGAGAATGGGACAGTTTCTGCGGGTAAAGGTCATTATGGTACATTTTTTTATATTAAGGGGAAGACGGTTACTAGAGCACCAGTCGTGAAAAACGTTAATATCGGAGCTCAACAGAGCACAATCGTCGTCGCGGGAGACGACACGAAAAATTTTGGCGTCATCTGCATAACACAGAATCTTGGAGCTAGAAAGGAGCACCGAGACGTCATTAATAAAAATAATAAAAAGAAGTGGGCCAAGAATGCTGCCCTGAGGCACCCCAGAAGAAACCAAGAATTCATTGGATAGGGCACCACGAAACAGGACGCGTTGGGTGCGCCCAGAGAGGTAAGTGGACAACCAGTTGACAAAAAGCGGTGGGAACCCGAGCAAATGAAATTTATGAACAAGAATCCCATGATCGATTCTGTCGAAGGCCTTACTAAAATCAGTGAAAATGCAATCAACCTGTAAGCCAGACTCAATCAGAGGCAAGCAGTGATGCACGAATTCGAGTAAGGTTGCGAACAGACAAAACGGAACTCTGCTGCTTTACCAGAAGTAAAAAACTGAGAGAAATACATAGTACCTCCGCGCATAGGCAACACCAGACTCTCCATCAAAACGCGGCTAAATTTCTGGAATTCTTGCTGAATGGGAAAATAAATTGTGCAAGGCAATTACGCGAAAAGAAAAATAAAGCACTTAGAGTTTTCTGGACATGTAGGAATGCGATTGGTAAGGTAAGAAAATTATCACCCTATGTCATTAAATGTATGTTTAAGTGTGTAATCAGTAATCATACCCATGATAACGCACGGCGCTATTGTCTGCTGGAAAGCAATGGAGGTGGGCAGAAACCAGAAGAAGCAGCATATGTGATGCTTATGCGGTAAAAAGGCAGCTAGATCAACACCCACGAGGGCCCTTGAATATGAATAAAGTGTGGAAAGCAAAGGCATAACACACACCTAAATAGCAACGAATTCCTGATCGGAAGTATATTTGAATAAAATAGTTTTAAAAAAAATGTGAACCGACTTCACAAAAAGCGCTAAAAAGCATAAAATAATTTTTAATTTTAAATCTATTACGATATTTTGAAGTAGGTACAAATCCTAGAATTAACCCTTCTAACCCAGAAGGCGCACTTCACGGGCAGAAGCCCGGAAAATTTACCTATCCACCCGAATATAACAAAATATTGAGGTGAATGAGGCTCCCACACCAACATGCAAAAACTAATATTAGTACCCAGAAGCACAAAATTAGGAGTGTAACAGGCATAGAGATCCTTGAGCCAAGCCAAAGCAATACTTACACAAACTAATATAAAAAAAACAAAATTAAAAAAGCCGTACAAAAACGAGTGAGTGCAACAGGATGGCTACTCTTTAATGTAACCTTGTCCACATTAGTACTGAAAACATCACCAACATCATTAGCGAACCTACACATGCGGTTAATCGGCTCAAACATACCGTACCTAGTGCGCGAATAAGCTATCCGCAAGTTTCGGTTTCGAAGGGAATAGGACAGTTGTCTAGGTATAATTTTGGACGAAAGTTCCTCACTGTCAATCTTGACCTGAAGAAGCTGGTGTAGAAAAATTATATCAGCAACCCAACGGCGCTTCTCGAGAGTAGTAAGTTGTAGCAGAACTAATCGCTCTTCATATGGAGGTAGAATAAGAGGGTCACTCCAGGGCAAAGCACGAAGAGCCACTTTCACAAATCTACGCTGAACGGATTCAATACGTTTAATGTGAGATCTGTAAAATGGAGAAAAAACCGGACTAGCATACTCCAGCAATGGTCTAACAAGGGATGTATACAGATGAAGTCTTATGTGAGGGCCAGGAAACTCCCTGGAACAACGAAGGATAAATCCCAGCATAGAATTGGCCCTGGAAGCGATATTATTAATGTGGGGGATGAAGTTAAGTTGTCTATCAAGGTACACGCCCAAGTCCTTCACCCCTTCCACCTGTTGAATACAAGTACCATCAAACTTGTACTCAAAAGTACAGTAGTTGCGAAACCTCGAGAAGGTCATCACCTGACATTTCTCAATGTTTAATTTAAGATTATTATTGCCACAACAGCTATAAAATAAGTGTAGATCCGACTGCAAGAACTCGCAATCGCCAAAAGATTTAATTGGGAGAAAAATCTTGATATCGTCCGCATAAATAAGAATTTTACTTCTTTGAAGCAAATAAGTAATATCATCAATAGATAGGATGAATAGCAAGGGACCAAGATGACTACCCTGGGGAACGCCTGAAGGAGCTACAAAAACGAAAACGCACCCTATAAGTCCTATTAGATAAATACGACTTAATCCATGCAATGAGTGGAGGCGGGAAACCCATCCTGGCCAATTTGAAAACGATAACAGAGTGACACAGCTTATCAAATGTCTGACTGAAATCAGTATAAATGCAATCCGTTTGGCAGCCATCCAGAAATCCACCCACACTGCTAGAAACAAACTCCAACAAGTTGGATACCTACCCTGAAGGAAGCTGTGCTGCCGGCTAGAAATTAAACTCCTACATATCTATTCCAAATATGCGAAAAGTTGCTATTATCTGGACAAAAATAGGATGATTAAAATGCGCCCCTAAAATATTCAGCAAATAAATTACAAATAATCTTAGAATCATTGCTGGAACGTAACCCTAATTCCATAGTCGATGGATAGTTATCTACCCTTCTCCTCATATTGACATAATCGAAAAATTCACGGGGGTCAGAGAATAAGTTACCTCTCAGGTTCTGAAGATATTCTTCATATTGGGAACGAGAAAGACTAATGAAGTGTTCATGGCAGAGAATAAATTCACGCCTAGAGTCAGCACTGCCCACACGCAGGTACCTTTTCCAGAGTCTATTTTTCCTATTCCTAAGAGTTTTTAATTCCCTATTAAACCAGGGGGGAGCGGATTCTCTACATCTAACCCGGACATAGGGAACAAACCTCACGAACGCTTCGTACAAAACTTCGTAGAAACCAGATACGTTCCTGTCGATATCGTCACTAGACAGATAAGTAAGGAAGTCAAAATTCACAAGATATTCATTCAGAGCCTCAAAATCGGCCATTCTAAAATTAAACAAAATCAACAACAATCAGTCAACAAAAGTATTTAATCGTCCTTTCTTATAATCCCGTGAGCTGAAACGTTCAGATAGTATTATGTATTATTTTCAATTGTGGTTCTGTAGTTGTTTTATTTGTTTAATTTGCACCGACTTCAAAATGTTGTAATACATATAAAATTAAAAATTATTTTATGCTTTTAGCAATATTTAATTTTAGCAATATTTTCTCCTATTAGCAATGGGGGATCATACTCTGTACAACAAAAAAAGAACCATGCAAATCGGTCCACGCGTTACAAAGGTAGGTTTCATCCCCATCCCCATCCCAACCCCCAAGCCCATCCCCACCCCACCAAAAATTTTTTTGACATGGTACTCTACCCGAACAAAAAAAGGCTCATCAAAATCGGTCAACGCGTCACGAAGTTATGCCCGGTCAGACATGAAAATAAAATTAATAAAACAAAAAAATAAAAAACATACACGTCTAACTTAGAACCTCTTTGTTTTTGGGAAGTCGGTTAAAAATAACATTGCTGTGACTTTCAAACCGGTAACCCCAACCTGGAAGTAAACTTCAAAACTTCTTTCCCGAACAAAAAAAGGCTCATCAAAATCGGTCAACGCGTCACGAAGTTATGCCCGGTCAGACATGAAAATAAAATTAATAAAACAAAAAAATAAAAAAAAATACACGTCTAACTTAGAACCTCTTTGTTTTTGGGAAGTCGGTTAAAAATAACATTCCTGGGACTTTCAAACCGGTAACCCCAACCTGGAAGTAAACTTCAAAACTTCTTTTCCGACAAAAAGAGAATGAATAAACATTGCGGTAATCCAAGAAAATCCCAAAGACGGCTCAAAAAGCGAGCGAAGCTGTGGTTTTGGAGTATCATGTGAAGAACAAAACCTGCAGATTTGGGGTGGAATGAATAAATCTTCCTCTGTTTTTCAGTGCGAGATTTGGGTGATTTTTAATTCTTGCTGGGCGCGTTTGGGCGATTTTTTAATTCTTGCTAGGCGCTTTTGGGCTATAGGCTGAATCAGAACGCACCGCAGCCTACAGCAACAGTTCATATGGCTAATCGAAATCACATAACCCGACGTGACAGTAGAACAATGTTTGCTGTCGAGTCATCTCAAATTCTAATTTTGCCCGAATAACTTTTTACTGAACTCAGAACGAGTCTAAACTGACGTTTATCGCAATGGAATTTTTTCGCTCAAACATAAAAGTATGCTTAATGCCGTCGTCACGTCGTGGATATCTGATTCTGATACACCCGACATCAAAATTGTTTTCTGTCGTCCCTACGAATGCTTACCGCCCCCTCCCCTCACCAGGGAATATATATTTGTAAAGTAGTACATAAAAAGTAAGTAAAAGCGAAACTTTCCCGAATTCAAAGGTACACGTAGAGTACACGTAAATACACGTAAGTGCAAATAGTCACTTGCATTATTAAATACCTACTTAAGGGTATTTTTCGTTTTTCACGCCGCCTCTACCACAATTTTAAATTTGTGTTACTTGTATAATGTATATGTTTGCTGTGATTAGATTACTGTAATAAATATTACATTAAATTTGTACAAACAACAATTTGAAAGACTTGATTGATTATAAAATCAAAAGGCGATTTTTGGGTGATTTCAAATAATGGCGCGGCGACTTTGGGCGACTTCAGCACCACGGCTCGGCGACTTTTGCTCCATACCGTCTGACATCTCTGCCCTAGTAGGGCACTGCGGAATCCCATGAAACGAATGATTTTATTCAAGCAATTTATGCATTTATAATCCCTCCTTCGCACAATTATAGCAGATAAAATTACTCCACTTGGTAAAGGTAAATTTCAGTTCCAAAGTGGTCAAGTGAATACACACCCTTTTCGCAGTTCGGAAATTTTACGTGTTCCGAAACCGGATCCTTTTGTAAGTTTTGTGAAAAGCATTCGATGCAGCATTTTGTAATGCATTCTTCATGACGGAGTTTCTACTATTCTACGCTATTATAAAAATCCTTTCATCATAAATACTGAAATTAAATTATTTGCTAGTTAAATGTAAAAGAACTTTTTTACTCCCGTACTTGAGAAAGTTTGTGGT
Source organism: Leptarthrus brevirostris (assembly GCA_964036015.1). Lineage (NCBI taxonomy): Eukaryota > Metazoa > Arthropoda > Insecta > Diptera > Asilidae > Leptarthrus > Leptarthrus brevirostris. The sequence continues at coordinate 100,536,200 of OZ038373.1, forward strand.
GAAACGAGTTTTCAATTAATCCTTAACAAGCGAATTTGATTATTGTTTAAAATCGAATAAAAGTGAATTCACAATTCCAATCAATTACTTTGGAAATTGTTCTAGAAATTTGGTGCTTTACTGTGAGTAACCAAAAACTCAAATTGAAAAAGTTTTCACGTTAAAAATTCCAGTTTCGAAACTGAGTTAAGTCTGCATCCATTTTGGCTTCTTCTTGACTGGAGATTTTATATTTTTATTGAGCAACTGCCACGTATACGCTTTACACTAGAAAAACTTTATGAAAAAAGTTTTAATTTTGATGAGAACATGGAAAGTTTTGCTCCGTTTACGCCCAACCGACTTGTTATGGGAACATCAAGAGCTGTTTATAGTTCAGTAAGAAAATGAAAGGAGACTGTAAAGAGCATCAGATCGTAAAAAAAGCTCTCATCTCACCACATTTTAGTCACTTAGAAAAGGCAAGGTGGAAACAATAGTAGACGATATATGTGGCGATTAAAATGTTTTTGTAGGATCAAAGAAGTTCAGTACATGCCTAGTGGATGAGTACAATAACCGAAAGGATTAGAAACAAAGAAAATGTTATTTTTTATAGGACATGTGTTTACTGCTCATCATCCCTCTTGCGTTACATTTAAAAGGATTCAGTCTCGGTTAGAACCCTTTTCTTGGAAAATGCCACTGCAAGTTGGGATGCCCTCAGGCACTGCCATTTATATTTTTCCGTCATTCATGACTTTTGGTTAGGGTCATCTTGTTCTTTTTCCTTTGTGTTTGAATACGTGTGCGCACGAATGCATCACTCTTATACTTCTTTCAAAATGCATGAGTTTAAAATTTCAACGAAAATGCTAAGGGCGCTTCCAACTTTTTACGGAAATATTGAACAACATAAATCTAGCCCTTCCAGGTATTTTTGTTTCTGAAGTTCTGATGACTGTAAAGGAACATTAATTTGCTTTTAACTCTTTGACTCGCTAGGTACAATTCGTTTCTATATTGACAGAAAAATATGGGATAGGCAATTATTTGAAATGAAGCACAGAAAAAGAGCTCAAGTGCGAAATTCAGTGAAATTGGTAGAATAGCTGCACATGTCATCTGAGAGGTCGCAACACCATCACCACACGAGTTTCCCCCAATAATCGCTTATGCGAACAGCCATTTTCAAAACCTGAAATTAATTAGCAATTTCATGAAAGCAGAAGAAACTTGAGGGCCCTCTTCTACATTCAATATCCTTGCATAGCATGCACGTGCTCCGCACAAAAGTCCTTATTGTGATATAACACCACTAGGTTTTCTAGGATTGTGTTTTAAAAATGTTTTTCAAAATATTTTGCAGCACTTGTCGCTGCACAAAAACTATGTCAGATTTTTGTGAAGAAAAATGTGGTTTCACAGAGCTAAGCTTGTATTCTATACAGCCTTTCGAGGAAGTGTGAGGTAAGGATGAATGTGTAAAAACAAATGAAAAGCAAACTTTTCATATTTCTGAAAGGTAAAACAATTTTCTGTTTACGTAAATTGTGAGCAGAATTTTAAAATACTGTCACTATAATCTTTTATTTGGAACGTTTTTCAAGCATCCTAAATTATTAAACGCTCTCCACCGAGCGATAAATCATAACATTATTGGATTAAATTTAATCCTTATTAGGCTACAGAACTTGTCGTTGTTGAGCACTCTGAAACTTGATGAAACTACGCGATACGAAGTTTATAATTAAGTAAGTAAATTAATTTATTCACTCTAGAGCCCAGCAAAGTTGGAAGAAAAGAAATTGTTCACTTGACCTGAAACATGAAGAAAGCTTCTCGTTGAATGTTTACAAATGAATTTCGTTCCGTTTACAAGAATTAACATCTTAAGTCAATTTTGAAAATAATTTTATTTTCACAATACTTTCAGCAGACAAAAAAATTACAGATTAAAGTAGTTAAAAGAAGAATAAAAGCACTCAAGACCAAACGTTTAAACTAAATTATATAGAACAAGTTTTCTTGGGCCGAGATAATCTCTGACCTTTCAGCAATATATTAGTGTTAGTAATTTCTATTTGGTTAAGAAGTACGGCAATATTTAATTTTGAACAATAATACGAAAGTCTGTATTATTGTTCAAAATCAGGAAAAAGGATTGTTGGTAAATTGAATTCTATAGTATAGCCAACGTGCGCACCCAAAATCTAAATAATATTAATAAATTTTATTGCTGGTTACAGTACGCAAGATTAACAATCTTTTCTACGTACAAAACAGGTTGTAGATGGTATGAAATTACTGAGAAGAGTATGAAAATAAAAATAAAATCAAAATTAGATAGAATAATTGAGACAAAGAAATTAATTACTGAACAATTACCTACTGATGGTTCCACACAAAGATTTGATGATAAAAATTATAAAAAATGATCTTTAACGAGTGCCTTGAAGTTACTGATGGTGCCCGATGTTTGATTTTATTTATTTATTTAAGCTTAATACAAGCTATTGCATAAAAAAATAAAATATAAGCTATAACTTAATACTAATTCTACAGACTATAATAAATGAATAATTAAGAATAAATAAATGAAAAGTATAAGCTACAATATGAGCTATATATATTTATTACTGGCAGAAGGCGTAAGGAAGAAGAATTAAAGTAGGCGATCAGGATCAAGATGGGCGGGGTCAAGATATAAGGCTTTGTGGAGTGATGATTTACTCAGATGGAAGTCAAAAGAGGAAAGGTCGTTGACTTTTCGTAACATCCTGGTAATTGGCTCGCTTTGACCGTAGTTTGTGCGATGGCGGTCGAGTCGGAAAAGGGGAGTGGACCTAAGGTTACGGGGATTGGTATAGATGGGTAAAGATTGCAGGATTGAGGGGCAGTCTATGGCACCAGTTAATAATTGATAAATGAAGAGAATGTCGGAAACATCACGACGTTTGCTTAGACGTTGTAGTCGATCAGTTTCAGACGGTTTTCATAGGGAGGAAGGTTGAATCTGTCAACCCACGGAAGATCACGTAGAGCGTAGCGAATAAACCTACGCTGGACAGATTCAATCCTATTAATGTGAGTTGTTTGTGTAGGGGACCATACCTGGCTGGCATATTCAAGGAGAGGTCTAACGAAGGAGACGTAGAGAGATTTGGAAACATAAGGATTGGAGAACTCTCTAGACGAGCGCTTCACAAAACCTAGTGCGGAGTTAGCTCTGTTAATTATGCTGTCAATGTGGGAACGGAAATTGAGTTCACTATCACAGATTATTCCTAAGTCACACAAAGAGGTAACGATAGGGACTGGTACGTCGGTTAACATATAGACTCTCGGGGTGGTGTTAAGACGCTTGCGGGAATAAGAGATGGACTGGCATTTGGAGACATTGAGCTCTAGAAAGTTTTTCATGCACCATGTGATGAATGAATCGAGGTCTTCTTGCAGGAGAAGAGAGTCGGTAGTGGAGGAGATATGTCTGATTATTTTCATGTCATCGGCATAAATGGACAACTCTGAGTGTTTGATGACACATTCAACATCATTTATTGTGAGGATAAAAATCAATGGACCTAGGTGGCTGCCCTGAGGGACGCCGGAACCCGCGACAATAGGGTTAGAAATGGATGAACTGAAAAGAATATTGTACTGACGGTTGTTGAGGTAGGATAGAATCCAGGAGATGAATCTGGGGGGGGGGAAGCCTAGGCGATCAAGTTTGAACAAGATAACGTTATGGGAGATCTTGTCGAAGGCTTTACTAAAATCGGTGGCGATAACATCAACATCTTTACCGTTTTCCAGGGCACATAGGGTTTTAGAAACGAAGTCAGTAAGGTTGGTGGTTGTAGATCTACCTTTGAGGAAGCCATGCTGGGAGAGTGAGAAGATAGACTTACAGTGGAAGAACATGGAATCATAGACCAATTTTTCGAATAGTTTAGGTATGGATGATAATTTAGAAATGGGTCTGTAGTTGGACACATCGTTCTTGCAACCTTTTTTGAAGATGGGAATAATATACGAATTTTTCCATAATTGAGGGAAAACCCCTTGAGTGACCGAGAGACGAAAAAGCAAAGTAAGGGGTTGGACTAGATGTATGGCACACTTTTCAGTCGTCCTCAAGTCTATTAATACTGGCGGCGATTAGTTCAGGATCAGGGTCAAAAGATGAAAACGACGTTTGAGTGCATTCGTCCATGAATGCAAAATAGTTAAGGTCGGGTTGTAGAGAATTGTTGCTGAAAGATTTACTGAAGAAGTGTGCAAAGAGGTTAGCGATAACCTTAGGATCAGATGAAGAGGTATTCTCGAGCTTTAGGGTGGAAGGGTAACCATTGGATTTCTTCTTAGAATTAATAAAGCTATAAAAACGCTTGGGGTCGGATATGAGGCTAGTTTCCATCCGTTGGAGGTACTCATGGTAGAGGGTATCACAACGTTCAGAAAAAGAGGTATAAGCAGATAGATAGGAAGAATAGTCAGACTCAGTCTGGGTTAGAAGAAAAGTTTGCCAACGTTTATTTCTCCTGTTGCGAAGAGAGCGTAATTCTTTGTCGTACCATACGGGGGATGATATTGGATATTAAGAGGAAGACTGTTCCAGAGGCGAATAATTTGGACAGGATAGGAAACTTCCATGACCGATTTGTAGAAGCGTGGTATTAAAAGATTTCTGTTACGCTGAGATGCTGTGAAGTTAAAGAAAACTCTAAGGTATTCCGGTTTATAAGAATGAAGCAGATTGTACAGAAAAGCAAGAGCCCCTTGCTTTAGATATGAAGATAGTGTGCAACCCGTCACTTTCAACCGAAACGGTGAAACATGATCGTACCTCCGTAGTCCGAAAACAAACCGAATGCAGTCATTGAAAGCAACTTCCATTTTACGCGCTTAGGTGAAATCTAGCTTCGGGAAGATCATACTACAAAAGGAAAAATGGGGCATAATTAACACCTTAACTAATCTTAAACATGTGCTAACGGGTAAAATGCGCGCCGAAAGCCACAGCCTACGAAGGCCACCATAAGTCATGACAAGCTTCCTTTTAGTATTGTCACAGCACTTCATATCTTGATTCATAGTAGTCCCAAGATTCTTAACTTTTTCTAGAACTGGTAGCGAGTACCCGATTAAAACCACCGACGGAATATTAGACGGATCAATTAGGCTGTTGGAAAAAATGATAATTTGCGATTTCCTAGCGTTATGCTGCAATCGATTATAATGGGACCATGTGCATATAATATCAAGGTCAGAATTAATGCGTGCTGTACATTCCTCAATAAGTCCCATCAGCCGGCTTAAATATAATTGTACATCGTCCGCATATAGATGAATAGTCGAGTCGCTTATCACCGACGGCAGATCATTAATAAATAAACTGAACATTAAGGGACCCAAAATCGATCCTTGAGGCACGCCTTGCCTCAGATATAGCCGCGAGAAGAATGTATTGTCAACCTTAACCTGTTGCGAACGGCCCGAGAGGAAATTAATAATCATTTGCACTGCCTATGTATCAAACCTAAAATAAGAAGAAAGTTTGCGGATGAGAATAGAATGATCAACACAATCAAAAGCCTTAGAAAAATCAAGAAGAATTAAGGTAGTTAATTCATTTTTATCAAGAGCGCTTCTTATGTCTGAAGAAACTTTAGGAATGTCAGTTTCACAGGAGTGATATGCTCGGAAGCCAGACTGCCAACATGTTAACAAGTTATATTTTTCCAAATATTCCAGTATTTGCCTATACATAAGCTTCTCCAGAACTTTAGACAAAAAGCTTAGTAGGCTAATAGGGCGCAGGTCCGATGGTGATTCTGTATAGGACTTCTTAGGTATGGGAAGAACTTTAGCAGTCTTCCAGGTAGTGGGAAACGTAGATCTAGTGAGACAGGAATTTATTATATGGTGAATATACCTACCGAGTATAGGGAATATTAGTTTGATAAAGCGTGGTGAAAGGTTATCTGGTCCTGTTGCACCTGATTTGATTGAGCTAATCGCTGTTACGAGTTCATCCAGATCGACCGCACGAAAAAAAAACACGTTTGTAGAATTACCAATCACATGAGGACTTGATGGGTCAACAAAAACGGCAACCTGAATTGGAGCTACTGAAGGGACATAATTAACGGAAGTGAAAAAAGTATTAAGATCGTCAGGTTTAAAGTTGCATGGAATTCGGTCCTTGCCGTAGATTGCGCCATAACGTACTAGAGTCAAGATCCGTATTTAGTTTGGTGCTAAAAAGTTATTGTTTGGCACTTCTTATCGCCGTATTAGTCCTGTTGCGCGCGAGTTTGTACAATGATCTCGCCTGATCAGTTCTACTCCCTCTCCAGCGTTGGTATAAATATTTCCATTTTCAAGATTGCGGGCGGCTCCCTTCTCAATCTCGGACAAGGAGGGAAGAAATGCTTCTGCTCTCGTCTGCTGAAGAGAACGTTTGCGCCGAAGCCGACAATGTATTAATCAAGGCACTCCAAGGCAGCTGCGACTATGCTACTTCTCCGTCTGTCACAAAGAAAAAAGGAGTTCGTTCTAGTCCAAGAACTTCTTTGCGGACTCAATCTAAAGAACTACAAGCTGTTTTATGTACAAGGTGCATATAAAGACAGATAACGTATCCTCATAAAAACGATATTAGTGCCTTTATCCTTTCTCAATTTAGCGATAAATTCAGTTATGTGGCTTACGACTCGGATAATATCTCCAACATAGCCCTAAGGAAGGCGGTTGTGGAAGCTACGAAACAAAGAATGACGCTGGTTATGGGAGCAAACATCAGTGCACACCACAATGTCTGTGGTAGCTCGGACATCAACAAAATAGATGAGTCACTTTTTGATTTTGTTCTAGGTAGTAACCTCCAAATCAAAAGTTCGGGATATTATACTAGTCTCTGAATAATCCGCCAATTTTATAACGGAGTGAAAGGTATCCAAGGAACCCTTCATTTCCGACCAAGTGTATATTGAATTTGGACTAGCATTATAAAGAAAGCCTCTCATAGAATTGATACAAGGTAGTCCCTCAATATGTAATATGGTGGTCACTCTAACATTTTTTTTTAATATACGATGTGGCCAAATCAGAGACTCTGAAAAATATGGTAAGGTATGCAAAGGAAACAAATTTAAGGTTAGTCATAGGCTGTGACGCAAACGCACATCATACTGTGTGGGGCAGCACGGACGACAATGACAGGGGTAAGTCTTTACTTGAATATCTAGTAAAATCAGAACTTTTTATTAGAAATAGGGCCAATGAGCCAACTTTTATTAATAAAAACAGAAAACAAGTTATAGACATTACACTTGCGAACGGGAGGACTGTTGATGAGATTGAGAATTGGTACGTATCTGACGAGGTATCATTCTCAGACCATCGATGAATACTCTTTGAGCTGAGTGGCAATGTCAGAAATAATCCCCTGATTTTTAGAAACCCCAGAATAACAAACTGTGATAAATATAGGGCGGTTTTAAACACAAATTTGTATACAAGAAATGTCCCTTTGGAATCAACACAGGGAATCGATGATGAGACTGCGAACATTGAAGGTGTTATCAGACTTGCATTCGAGGAAGCGTGTGTAAAGAAACGACTGAAAATAGAATGGAAACAGAGATGGATAATAATAATAATAATAATAAATTTATTCAACAAGTGGAGTACAATAAGACAAAAAGAAAGTCTTTTAATCAGTACTACTAAAGTTACTAAATAAAAATTCAACCAAAGTAATTATTATAATACCTATCAAGAAGTTATTTATGTAAATTTCATGAAAAATTTTATGAAAGCAAGAAACAAAATGAAGTACAAGAAAAAAAAAAGATAAAGATTCAAAAAGAAAGCGAAAAAAAGAAAAGAAAAAGAAATGAAAAACTACTGCAATCCGAATGCGTGTGCGATCATTCTGTGTAAATTAAATTTTATGATAACAACATTATCCTTAAGATGTATGCCGCCAAAGTAACCGTTTGAAGGAAGCAGTCGAACCCGCTCGCTGGATCGGAACAGGAAGTGCGTTCCAAATGCGACCAACCTGAACAAGGTAAGAACTATCCAAGACGGAATGTTTACAGCGAGGTAATAGCAGGTCGTAGCGTCTATTACCGCGTAAAAAATTAACCAGATCGTAAAGATATGCCGGAACTCGATTATAAAGGATTTGATGAAGGAAAATTAGTGCTCTGCGTTTTAAGTATATGTCCAATGAGCAATCTAGAATTTTATATCGGAAGGGAGAGATGTGATCATACCTACGCAACCTGAATGCAAACCTAATGGAATCGTTGTACGCTATTTCAAGCTTGCAGCGTGAGTCGAGTCTGGGATAAATAATGGAGCCATGTGTGATATGTGGCAATATTAACGTTTTGACTAACTTTATGCGAAGGTCGGTAGAGAGCACATAAGCATACAGCCACAGTCGACGTAGTACCCCATAAATTTGACCCAGTTTCATATTAACGTGATCACAACAACTCATACTAGTGTTAAGCATAATTCCCAGATTTTTAGCTTTAGAGACATAGGGTATGATAAACCGGCCCATCTCTAAAGGAGGAAAATAGGTTAAGTCATAACTTTCTCTGCCCATCACTAATGCTTGCGACTTCTTTGGGTTAAGAATGAGATTATTGTTTGCTGACCATTGTAAGATACTCTGAAGATCTTCATTTATTCTACTGACACAATCCTCCAGAAGACCAATGGGGCGATCTAGATAGATTTGCACATCATCAGCATATAAGTGCATAGAACAATTTTTAATAACAGACGGCAAATCATTAATAAAAAGACTGAACAGCAAAGGTCCTAATATTGATCCCTGGGGGACACCAGTATACAACAAAAGCTTTGGCGAGATGGTTTCGTCAATTTTAACCCGCTGTGAGCGTTGAGTCAGGAAGCTTTTAAGTAATTTCACAGCAGATGAGCCAAATCCAAAAGAGTCTTTCAGCTTGAGAAGGAGTTTAGCGTGATCGACACTGTCAAAAGCCTTCGTGAAGTCTAAAAGGACTAAAAACACTACTCGATCATTATCCAAAGCAGTTCTAATATCAGTTGTGATTTTTAGGAGAGCCGTATCGCAACTATGTTTAGGACGAAATCCAGATTGCCAACGACTTAAAGAGCCAGTTAAATTTAAATGCTCCGATATCTGTTTTGCCATTATCTTCTCCAAGGCCTTCGCTAAAAAACATAATAAACTTATCGGTCTAAAATCTGACGGGGCATTGGGACGAGAATTCTTAGCTATAGGGACTACTAAAGCCTCCTTCCAAGGAGATGGAAACACGCTGAATGTGAGGCAGCCGTTGTAAATTTTAGTGATGGCTACAATGATGAAAGGTAAAATTAGCTTTATAAAGCGTGGGGATATGTCATCTGGCCCAGTTGCATTAGACCGAATAGAATTAATAGCGTTCGCAGCCTCGACTTCATCAATGCAGCGAAAGCTAAACTGTGACCCAGCATGATCTACGGAGACATTCAGTGGGGAGGATGCAGTGTTGGAATTAATGCAACTGCCAGTATTTGAAGTAAAGAACTTATTAAGCTCATTAGCATCTAGATTACATGCCAAGGAATCTTTTCCACTGACACCCAGTCTTCGCAGGGAGTCCCAAAGCTTCTTGGGTGCAGCATAGCAGTCCAGCTTAGACGCATAATATGTTGACTTTGCCTCTCTAATCCTTTTGTTTACGAGGTTCCGGGATTTCCTGAAAAGGAGACGACTATTTGAGGATCTAAGTCTTTTATGCTGGCGGAATAAGAAGTCACGTTCAGCAATTAACTTCTTGATTTCTGGCGAAAACCACGGGCAGCCATTTATTTTTACACTTCTGCACTGCAGGGGAGCGTATTTATTCATAAGGTCCAACAAGACGTTATTAAAAGCCATTACACCTGCGTCAAGCGAATGCGAAGAAGAGGTTATATTCAAATCCAAAAATAGACTCCAGTTAATGCCGCTGCACTCATCAAAAAGAAGATCAGTGTTAATACCTGCAAAGTTCCTAAATTTCATAGTTCGAAAAGGAGTTTGAGTAGGTGTGGCTAATTTATATTTAAGGAATAGTATGTCGTGATCAAGGATTGCAGGGGGGGAGAGTTGAGAATGACGTATTACCTTTGAAGTATCAGTGGTTAGTAAAAGATCTAATTGAGAGGGAGAAGCAGTGTTGAAGTATGTTGGAGAATCATTAATCACTTGAAGATGCAGCGAATGAGCCAGAGTCAGGAAGTCATCTGATTTATTGTTGTCAACGAGGATATTGACATTAAAGTCGCCTGCCACAATAATGTTGGAATACCTATGAGAGAGTGTGGATAAGGAAACTTCAAAATCAACAACATTATCAACACTAAATAGATTAGGTGGACAGTATACAGAGCACAGCAAGCATTTTTCAAGTTCGGTATTCACCTCGATACAAATAAATTCCAGAGCACCGGAGCGCGAGCTACTTAGGAATCTGGACTTGAAGCACTCTCGAACATAAATTGCGACTCCCCCACCTGCCCTTGCTTCCCTATCACAACGGAATAGCCTGAAACCAGGTATCGCGACAAATGCAGAAGGTACATTAGGTGTAAGCCACGACTCACTGATAAGGATCGCGTGAAGTCCAGTACCCGAGAACATTTCCCTCAACTCATCCATTTTCGATCTGATACTTCTAGCATTGAGATAGCAGATGTTGAGACCCGGTATATCATTACTCAATATGTTTATCATAGTTCTCACCTTACTGTCCAGGTTAGCGCCACTATCCATACTCAACCAAATCCACGCGAGCAAGTCGAGCACGCACTTCAACGCCACCCGCAGCACACATGCAGTAAAAGCATAAGAAGCAAAGGACTAACAGATTATTAGCACACGCAACGGTAACATAAGCGATGAAATTGACATAATAAAAGTAAAAAGAAGAAAAAGAAAATAAGAAAAATTTAAAATAAAAGTAGTTGTAGAAAAAAGAAGTTATACGAGAAAAATAAATAAACAAGGAAAGAAAAAACAAATCCATTCAAAATCAAAACATCAATCGACCGATTCCGCATCCACAGTTTGTCCAGAATTGACCAAGGCAGTCAGCTGATCTAACTCCAAAAGCTTAATCGGTGGTTCATCTTTCCCATACTTCACGTGGACGATGCCATTATTTGTATAAACTGAAGCGAGTTTTTTCAGCTTAAGCCATTTGAGAGCCTCGCGCAGGAGATGTTGATTGCGATGAGTGAGACTTTCATTGATGTAGACAATTTGATCTGAGGAAAAGCCACTGAGTTCCCGCAACCTTATTTGTTTACGTGACCGATATGCCGCCAAGAATGCTTTCCTTTCGTTAGCACAAGAGAATCGGACAATCACAGGTCGATCAGCTGTCACTGTTTTGCTATGTTTGCTCCCGATGCGAAAGGCATCGATATAAGGCGATAGTTCGTGGTTAAGAATGACAGCTAGCTCGTTTAGCAAATTCTTTGGGACTTCATTAGCTAACTCAGGAATGCCCCTTATAATTGCCTCATTCAACCGTCCAGTGCGCCGTACGTCATCAATTTCTTTGACCAGCTTATTGCATTTAATTTCAAGTTGAGACAATTTCGCTTCACATGCATCCAAGCGAGCAGTTAAATTACCCACTGCGTCATCAATTTTAGCCGCTAGCCGATTTTCGACCTCAGCAAGAGAAGATTGCAGTCGGGACTCAAATGCCAACAGCATGTTATTTAATTTGTTAAATAAACTCTCATCTCCAGCATTGGCTGCTAGGTTGAGAGAGATAGACGGACTCAATGACGCAGCAACCGTTGTTCCAACCGGACCAGAGCCAGAGGTACTTGCAGATGTTTTCCTACTGCTATTACTGCGTGTAAAAACACCAGATGCCAACGCCGAAGTATTAGTTGGAATGTCTGTATTGCGACCTTTACCACTCATTTTTCCACTCACAGGTGAATTATCCCGGAAAACTTAAATTGATAACCGTGGTAACACGATTTATATATTTATATACAGCCCACCGCCGAAAACCGAAAAATAATTGCATATAAAATGTCGAAATTAAGACAAAACCGGGAGCGAACTCAGCACACGTCTAGTCGAATGCAACCATGAAACAATGAATTCTTCTCTCATGGAAATGAGGAAAAGAACCAAAAAGCTATTCAATAAAGCTAATAAACACCAAAGAGAGGATCTCTGGGAAGAATCCAAAACGGCACTTAGGCAATTTAAGTCCGAGTGCCGAAAAGCCCAGAGGGAATCATGGAAAGTTTTTATTAGCCAAATTGAAAGTACGGGTGAGGCAGCTAGACTGAAGAAAATATTGCCAGTTAGAACTTATCGAAGTCTCATCCAACATGAGGGAATCTCTTGAGAAGTTGATTACAAATAGCTTCCCAGGGAGTACCCTGGTGGAGGGGTTATCGATGGGGGAAGAAGCTACCCCTTGGAGATCCAAGTTGGGATGGAAGAGGAGCAAGCGAAGAAACTGTGTACTTTAGACAAGGTAAGATGGGCAATAAAATCACTCAGCCCATATTAATCACCGGGACGGGAAGGGATGGGATATATCCCATCATGCTACAGGGGGGGGGGGGTAGCAAACAGACTCACCCTACTGCCTACTTTTTAGAGCGTGTCTAAAGTACAGTTACACTCCTAAAAACTGGAAAGTAGCAAAGGTAGTATTTCTACCCAAACCAAATAAGACGGACTATAGCACATAAAATGCTTTTAGACCAATTAGCCTTACGTCATACCTACTGAAAAGTCTAGAAAGACTGGGAGTTAAGGAAACATATAGGCATAAACCAACTATCAAGTTGTCAACATGCATATATGATAGGTAGATCGGTTGATTCCACATTACATAGCCTAGTATATCAAGTGGAAAAGGCATTGATGTACAAAGAAGTAGCGTTAAGCTATTTCATTGATATAGAAGGGGCCTTCAACAACGTCAGAATCCATAAGATTCTTTACGGGTTGAGAGAAAAGGGGACAGATCACAGTATAATCAAGTGGATGAAGTCCATGCTGGAAGACCGAATTATAATTACAGGTTTCGGAAATGAGAAACTAACGGCGCGGGTAAATAGGGGAACTCTACAAGGAGGGATTCTTTCACCATTCCTGTGACTGATAGTGATTGACGAACTACTTGAAACCCTATGAGAGAAAGGTCTCCACGTAACATGTTATGCGGATGATCTAGCGATAGTAGTCAGAGGTAAGTTTGAAGAAAATTTGAGGTTAATAATGAGGCCAAATTTCTGGGTGTTCTGATGGACGGGAAACTAAATTGGGCTAGGCACCTACACGAAAAGAAAAACAAAGCGGTAAGAGCTTTCTGGACATGTAGAAATGCTATAGCTAAAGTATGAGGACTATCACCCCATATTATAAAATGGATACACACATGTGTAATCAGACCCATGATAACGCATGGAGCGATATAGTCTGGTGGAAGGCGATAGAGGTGGGCAGAAACCAGAAGATTATGGACCAGGCCCGACGTATGTGCTGTCTAGACATAATGGGGGCTACCAGGTCAACACCGACAAGGGCCTTGGAGGTCATTCTAAACATTACTCCGCTAGAATTCTACGTTAAGCAAGTGGCACTCAACTCTGCTATACGTTTACGTATGAATAAACAGTGGAAGAAAAGGGAAATGCAAACCCAACATGAAAAGATCGACCGAGTATGTAATGGTAATACGATCAAGAGACTGTTTGAGGAAGAAAATTGCTGGGACTTCAAAGGGGATAACCCAAATTTAGAGGCAATCTTCAAAACGCAGTTCCCGACTAAAAGTGAATGGATCAACAATGGGGTGATCCAAGAAAACACTTTAGCGATTTACACAGACGGCTCAAAATGCGAGCATGGCTGTGGTTTTGGAATATCGTGCGAGTATTTTAACTTGAAGTTATAGGGAGGGGTAAAAGACTCCTCCTCGGTTCTTCAATGTGAAATCGCAACGATAGAGATAGGAACTAAACAGCTAATAGAACGGGGAGTAAGATCCTTTAGGATTGCAATATGCACGGATAGCCAGGCGTCCATCAAATCTCTAACTTACGCCGCGGTAAAATCCAAAACGATAGAGGGATGTAAACAGACCTTAACGCAGATAGGGAGACAAAATGATGTCACCCTAATACAACGTACCGGGGCACTGTGGCAGCCCAGGAAATGAAAAAGCAAACGATCTGGCGTGGAGAGGCGCAAATGAGGACACTCCAATAATGCTCGACCTGAGCATACCCATCCAGGAAATTAAAAAAGAAACCATGGAATGGAAGGCACAAGGAAAAATGGGAGGGATCCGATACCGCCAGACACATAAAGGCGTTTTGGGGAACTCTTAATGCACATGAATCTGAAAAGATCATTAAGCTTAACAAAGCCAAACTGAAAGTTCTTGTTGGCCTTGTGACAGGACATGCAAGACTAAAGGCGCATGCCATAAAAATGGGAAGGGCGAATACTAGTCTATGCAGGGGATATGGGGAACAAGACGAGACCATATTACACGTTCTCGGCCAATGCCCAGCCTATGGCATAAAACATTTAGAATCTTAGGAACATACTACTGCGAAGATTTACCAGAAGTTAAGAAATAAGGTTATAATCGAATTATCCAATTTGTTACGGGGATCAGTTGGCTCGACAATGGACTTTAGGGTACGTTGCCGAGTAGGGGGCGTACAACGGGCCACAATAGGCCTTAGTGCACACATCAACCCCCTCCCCCCCACCCCACGGAAACCAACCAACCATGTCTACGAACATACCCGAGGAATATTAATACTGCTAAATCAATGTTGCAATCGTTTGTTGAGAATTATATATGGAAATAATGTGACATACAATATTCATAATCTCCTTCATATTTCTGATTGTGTTAGAGAACTGGGATGCCTGAATGACTTCTATGCTTATCCCTTTGAAAATTATATGCGACATTTAAAACAAAGTGTGAAAAAGCCTTCCAAAGTCTTACAACAAATATATAACAAAAATACGCGTATAATAACTTAATATTAAAAGAAAAAGCCAGTCAATTTAAAAAGGATAAATGTGGTAATATTTTGTCATTTAGCTCCGACTGGATCCACGGAAAAATAAAAAATTTAATAAATTGAAAAAAATTTTTGATGTTTTGCACAGTAAGTTCATTTATTTTGTAAAAATTTGGAAGAATAACTAAAAATATTATAATTATAAATACTGAAGCTTCAGGAGATGGAATTGAGACTAAGAATTATGTGAAGGATATTCGACGCGGGCTTCAGGGAATCAAAGGGAACATAATGAAGAGCGATTGTCTACAGAATAAAAAAATTAAAAAAATTCGAATGAATAACATGAAAAAAAATTTAATAACAACATATAAGACTGAATTCTTTTTTTATATGCAATCTACAATCATTTTAATTTATCAAAACGTATGAACGTAAAATTACAGATTTTGTGTACGTATCATGCAATGCCTTTCATTAACTATTGAAAAAAATTGTTACACGTTATCATTCAAGGAACCAAGCCGAGGTTTTGCAATCATGTAATAATTGGTTCTCATCACTTATTAAAGTAACTTATGTTATTTGCAAAGGATTGAAATAGTTCTCCGAACACCCTACAGTAACAATTTTCGTATATATATTCCAAATCATAATTATGTAACTAATAAGTTAATACTTAACTGTAATAATCAGAATAGAGTAAATTACCAATTCCATTACTTAGATCTATCGAGGCACTGGGTTGCCTACCTCTTATGACACGCAACGTTATAACATGATTGGTAACTAGTTCTATAGTTACCAGAACTAGTTACTGAGCTAGCTCTGGAATCACTACTTTTTCTACGGGGTAGTTAAGGCATATTATAATGCGACAACACTCATACATTCAGGCTCCTTCATCTGCGTTCACTAAATTTAAGAAAACGGGAATATTCAAGTTCGTTTTAAAAACTGTTGATTTTACCCCCCCCCCAGCCTCCCCCTTTTTGAAAAGGAATCAAACCTGTTCACATCACAGCAAATGTCAAGATTAAAAAATGTCTGCAGATGAAGATATGTCACATTCCAAGTTGATTCGTGTCGATACATCTAAACGACAACATAACACACCCAAAGCTAAGTGATTTCGCCAATTTTTTGCGCGAGGAACCAAGCTTTCAGACAAATCTGTCTTTGCCGGATGTTTGTTTTGTTGGAAAATCATTTCACTTGGCAGTTTTTATCTTCCTCTCCATCTGCAAACATTCTTAAAGCAAATTGGAGTTTCCGTTGCTCTGCGATGGTGGCTGTTGGATACCGAGAAAAAGTACGAAACGAATGAATGTATGAACGTACGACTAAGGTTTAATCTTTCTGAAATCGCACGCTTGTAGCTGTTTTAGGGGTTGATAGAACCCATTTCCATCATATTCTTTATATTTTTTGAAAGCATTACTAAACGCACGAATGATTTGAAAGGGGTGTGGGCATTTTCGTGCCCAAGGGAAAAAATTGGAAAAAGTAAAAAAGGAGAATATTACAAAAGGCCTCAGTTGAAGGACCTACACTTAACATTCAACCCCTTTTGTGTTGACTTGGGTTGGACAATGAATGAAGCCCTTAAATGCTTCCTCTGAATGAAATTCTGAGAGCTCTTTCTCCCTGAAATTCAAGTTGAATTAAGGGTGTAGTCCTGTTGTTTCCAGCAATGCGATTGTGGCTGTAATATACACCGCCCTCACTTGTTTATGAAAATATAAGTGTGCCCGATGTATTGCAAGTTGCCACTCTCCGATTTCTGGTTGCCACCAATTACTAGGGGAAAAGTACGGCGTACTCGTACATGTAGGTCATTGTTCTAAAATGTGACTGGATCAGGTCAAGAAATTCCTGTGTGCCAATAATGAAAAGCGAAAACATTAGGCTTGAGGCTCAGTTCAAGTATTTATTGCCTTCAGTTAAAACCAAAAGGACTATTGTCGTCAGAACTGAATGTGAAACCTTTTGCAGTTACGCACGGGTGCGTTTTATAAAATCTAATGGGGTAGCAAAATACCTATTGTGTTATAACCCCTTAACTTAAACATTCTAAGAAATTATTACTAAGCAAGAGAGTAGTAAAGAAGGAGAGTTAACAGTTTGCTTTCAATAAAATAAAGAAGATAAAATGTTAGCAGCCAAATTTTTAGAAGAATTTTACAGCCAACAGTCTTAAATGAAAAAGTTTTCTATAGTATCGTTTTCTTTAAATTTATCGAAAAAATACTGGGCGCCACCTCAATACCCAGGTGGATTTTAATGAAAGTTTTCTTTAATGAATACGTGTGAAATTCATGCTTGGAGTAAGGAGTTACGAGAAATTCTAATTTTTAACCTAATTCCCAAATTTAAAGAGATTCTAAGTTCGACGCGTATACATTTTTTAAAACGTTTTAATTTGATTTTTTTTTATGTCTGACTGTAGGACTGATACAACTCTGTTAATGTGGGCGGTGAAATAAGGACAAGACTGGACTGGTGTCCCGCAAAATTGGTCTTTATCAGACCAAAAAAGAAACTTCGTCAAGTAGTGATCGTCAAACTCCTCAGACGAGCTTTTTACAAAGCAACAATCGTAAAAAATGTGCATATCGGAGTTGAATAGAGCGCAGTCATCGTCACTACAGACCGCACGCACAGCATCATTAGCATAACACAGGATTTTGGAGCTGGGCAGAAGCAGCGAGACGTCGTTAATATAAATCATGAAGAGGAGCGATCCAAGAATTCTGTGCCTGAGGCACCCCAGAGGTGACTGAGATTTCGCTGGATAGGGCGCCACGGAACAAGACACGCTAATAAACAGCGTCGGTAAACCAAGCAGGTAAACCTTACGAATAAGAATACCATGGTTTATCCTGTCAAAAGCCTTGCTGAAGTCGGTGAATATGCAGTCGACCTGCATACCCAACTCGATCGAGGCAAACAGGACGTTCAAATAAATTAGTGGTGTAACTTATAGTTTCGTTTTTTGGAACTTGTTGGAAATATCTTTCACTCAACATTTTCTTTGAACAAATGAAATACTTAAATATTTTCCACAGTTTATAATTTATTTAATAAATTTAAGCTGACGCATTTCGTCAGGACATTGTCAAAGCTTCAACTGAAAGCTCTGCTAAATGGAAAATCTATGAACTAGTAAGCGGTTCAGACAGAGAGTACTATAAAGCTCAATTAAAGAAACAAGAGATACTATTAGTAGTATGACCCGTCTCAATCAAATGTTTAGAAAGGCCCAAAGGTCTATTACATATATTTAGCGGATGTCACATGTTAACCGAGTTTCTATGCTCCTTTTAGGTTTCCCTATACAGGGTGTTTCAGATCTCACGTAAAAAAATGAGTGGGGTGATAGATCTCACTCAGAAAAACTTTTATTTTTATCTTATGATCTACCCAACACAGCGACATCAAATGCACGCTAAAAAACTACTATCCCAATGACCTTTCAAAAATTGGCAACAATGTTGATCTAACTCCTACCATTGCAGGTACAGTCACTTCCAAAATTTAACAAAATGGTTTGCGATTACCTAAAATTCAGCATTTTCCCAAATTTTTTATTTTAATTGGATTCCCCATCTTACAAAAAGGTGCAACATGGCAAGGTAGACAAATGATTAGAAAAACCGCATCTTAAAAATCCCTGACCATACAGGAGGTCAGCACTGCAGTCTATTTTATTATTTTATTGAGCTTAACAGAATACTTTGTGTGAACCCCTTGGTAGTTCATAGATTTTCAAATTAGCTGAACTTTCAGTTGAAGTTTGAAAATGTCCCGATAAGACGAAACGCGTCAGCTCAAATTTATTAAATAAATGGAAGAAAACCGGTTGGGCGTATGAAATATTTTTTAAAACAAAATTTGTCGCAAATTTTATGGTCTACAATTTTTCTAATAAATGTTTACATCATTGGAGCTTTAGACACCGAGATAATCGCGAAAAACTGATTTTTGTGACCTTTTACCTTGAATAACTTACGGCGCAGACACGAGATTTTATGAGACTTTTGAGACAACTTTTAGAACACATTTTTGTGACCTTTTACCTTGAATAACTTACGGCGCAGACACGAGATTTTATGAGACTTTTGAGACAACTTTTAGAACACCAAAATGAAGTTGTATAGGAGTTTACGGCTTATTATTTCTCATTCCGAGGTGAAACCCCTAATATGACTGCACTGATGCCCTATGATGCTAAAGCACAGCCTTGGCAGGATAGGAATTAAGGATGAGGGAAATGGGTTAGCGGGTTGAGTGAAGGAGGTGTCGATGATGTTTGAAAGTTTCGGGATCATAAGACGAGGGAAAAACAGAAGCTGGTAAACTGTTCCACATTCGTGTTGTTCTCCTTAGAAAAGATTCCCGATATTTGACGGTACGTCCAAATTTGACCTGGAGAGTATAGGGGTGGGACTTGTAGCTCTTGTATCGCGCGTTGTCATGTGTCTACAAGGAATCAGGCTAGCAATCTCGTTAGAACAATGGCCATGGAAATAGCGATATAAGAGTGAGAGACAACCGACATTCTGTCGATGCTCCACAGAGTCAAGGCCCTCAGAGATTGAGGAATCGCCAATAAGCTTAATAGCCCTACGCTGGACTTTGTCTAACGCGGACAATGCGGTGTGTCCGGCCCCTGCACAAATATGGGAATTATATTCAAGTCTAGGCCTAATGTGAGGCTTTTAGATCAGCGCTAAGTCAGGTGGGGTGAAATATTTTTTACATCTCTGTAGAAAACCCAAACATTTCATCGCACTTTTGCCGATTGCAAATATATGATCAGTCCAGCTAAGATTGCTGGATATCTGAATTCCCAAGATGTTTTGGGAGGGCGAATTGGGTGTATTCACTCCATCGAATGAAATGGGTTGGGGTTGAACTGGGCGTTTTTTAAGGGACATTAAACAGCATTGAGTTTTTGATGCAGTAAACGAAACACGAAAACAAAACGCGAAACGCATTCAATGAAGCCCGATTGTATTGTACTACATTGAATGTTGGATCGAATAAAAAGTTAAAAAATGGAACGGACTCACCAGACTGTGCTTTTAAATAAAGCATAAAGGACCTTCCCTTTGACGAAGATGTTACTCGCACTAAATAACTTTCTTATTAATTCACAACCGAATTTAAATTTCTATTGGGGAGCAAGACACGGCGGCAAGTCCGTCCCCGTCAGTAGTTCAACTCAATCGACAGAAACTCAAACGACAGAAATCGATAGACTTGAAGTTGAAGAAGCAGCCGCTCGAGGAGGAGGAGAGGCTCTCAGCAGCATCAAAGCACAAAAGAACCTACAGTGCAGGATGATGACCGGATTCTGAGGCCAGCGGGTTTCGGCACTCTCGTACGAACGAGCCACCTTTGTTAGTTGAGAAAACTAAGTTGAGAAATCTGCCCGGGTCTTTAGCGACGTCACTTCACTGAGTGAGGCAAGCGGAGGCACAGAAAGGAGAGCTTAAGGCAGGTGAGGAGAACCAAAAAAAGATAGTGATAGCCCCCTCAGTGTTGGAAAACTGGATCCAACAGACAGCCAGAAGGTTGAAGTCACCGAGAACGACAGGAAGAACAGCTGAGGAGCAACAGATAAATATGGTGATATCCCCTCAGTCTTGCAAACCTAGATCCAATCGACAGCCGGAAGATTGAAGTCGCCGAGAACTACAGCCTCAATGGAGAGCAAGAGGGCGCTGCTCAAGCCATCGATGGGTAAGGATAGCTGGTCGAATACTCCAGAGGTTGATCCAGGGGGGACATAGATGGTGAAAACATACAGAGTTCTATGATGGAACCTCATGGCGACGCAAAGTAGCTCCAGGGTTTCGGATTGAACAACCTGCTCGACATGACACGGGACTCCTACCTCCAACTGGCGCACTCAGGGCACTGACGCACACAGAAGCCTCACCTGAATCGATTTAACACCACCAAGCCACAGATATTCAGGAAACTGGTTAGGTCCTTTAGCTCGACGCTAGCGATTTTTTCAAGTCCATTAAGGAAGCGTTGGGCAAATGTCTCAAATCTGCTCCTGGGCAAAACCGGGCATTCGCAAAGCAAATGCTGAATGCTTTCAACTTTCCCCTCATCCAAAAAACTATGACAGAAGTCCTTAGTAGGGATTAGCATCGGACACCTTGACTGCCTTACAAGCAGTGAACCGCAGTTGGCGGTTTCCCCTAATAGACACCCCATTCTCTTTTTATTCCAATTAATTCACATCCCTCTTGATAAGTGCTAGGTTGTCAGATCGCTGCATCTGTACTCGGTGAGTTGAACAGCTTTCAAGTCGATTTCTCTTTTTATTGATTATCGCGAGGATCGTAGGATTGACCTTTACTGTAGCCATAGCCTGAAGTTTTCCAACTTTAAGATTTCTTCAGTCTAGCGGTATTACGGGCAGTTATAGGTTCCTTTACTGTGGATATTCAGTGCGGAAAATGGAGGATTGTCTGCAACGCAACAGCTAGCGTTCTCTTTATTGCCCCTAAGATACCAATGCATGCAGTTCTCTGAACTCTGGTGAGCTTCTTAAGTTGACAGTTTCTTTAAAACTAAGATGTCGCAAGTAAGGATTGGTTGTAGTGTGTATTTCTTTGGTCTTTAAACAACATTTCTTTTAACAAAACACTTCAATATCAAAAAGTTATAATGAGAAAATAGTGTAATTGTTTACTCCAGTTTACACTCCTCCGATGACCTTGAGCTTAAAATTTGAATTTTTCTAGCTTTTTCAGGAATGCTCATGAATGGCAACATGAAGTGGCGCTTCGACCTCTTTCAGGTTTTTTGACCGTCAAAAAACAATAAATTTTCGACGAATTGTCAAACTGCTATGTCATTGTATCGGATACCTCACCTCCTTCGGTACCCAATATTTGAATATTCAGCACTAGCTCTATCCCATCTCCTTAATGACACTTTAGCTTGAAATATGTCATTTTAACACCTTTTTTATGAATGCCCCTGACAATTCGTTGAAAATTTATTAATTTTTATCGGCCAAAAATAAAATGAAGTAGTTCGAAGCGCCGCTTAATTTTGGGAGGTGTTTGTAAGAAAACAGGGGACTGGTTGTTCGCTAATGAACCTGTTAGAATCAGTTACGGTGCACAAGTTTGGAGCTTCACCCAAGACGAAGATGTAGAGAAATTATAACTCGTTTTTCCTAAAAAAAACTTTTATTCATATTTGCCAGAACAGACCCCCAATTATGCACTAACATTAAAGACAGGATTATCCAGCACAATGCGTGGTTTGAGTTAGTCGAAAAACATAACATAAATCTAAATTTAAGGGAAGAGATCGAATAATTTATGTTGAGGTATCGGCAATATGTCGCAAGAAAAATACCTTGAACAATTTTTTTATATTCATATAGATTTTGTCGGGATACAGGGAGTAATTCATCTGATTCTCGAAAATATTTTGACTAGCGGTAATGTTGAATCTTTACAAAAAAAACACGAACTTAACATAAACAAAACACAAATAAAACCGGTCAAGTACTATGGTTCCTTATGCGCAGAGGGTTCCGTACTTACATCATTTTTAATATCTAGTTTTTCTAGTAATACCTTCAATCGCGTCTAAAAATGAATATTATGGAAAAAAACAAATGAATATTATGGAGATTTATAAATTATAATAACTGAAACATTAATAACAATAAACAAATCACTATAATTTCTAAATGCCCCTAATATTCATTTGTTTTCAAAATTCGTGACCTAAATACTTTCGGAATCATTCTTCATTTAATATTAATATTTTATAAACCCGATTGAAGGCATTACTGCAAAAACTAGATATTAAAAATGATGTAAGTAAAGAACCCTCTGCGCAGAAGGAACCATAGGACTTGACCGGTTTTATTTGAAGAAACCATTGCCATGACTTTAACCCCGAAAAAAATTTAAGAAAAATATCGCCAAATGTTACGTTTAAATTTGGCATTTACAATGTTAAGTTCGTGATTTTTTGTAAAGAATCAATATTATCGCTAGTCAAAAATATTTTCGAGAATCACGTTAGACATAATACAATTGCTTATTACTAGTGACAACAAATATTTAAACTTTATTTTATCAAGAGAACTGTACTTAACTAAGCTGAGATTAACATCCTGCCAGAGAAGAGATTACAATTTACATAATAATAGTACCTTTAGGTAGCAGCACATGCACACAAATGATTGCATGTGTAGGCTCATGTCGTCAGCTTGAGGCAGTTAATTTCCTAAGCATGAAATACATTACCATATAAAACGCACGAAGCAATATGTAATTATCAAATTTGAAATTCAACTAACGAGCACCACTTAGCAAGTAATTGTTTGCGAATAGTTCATTAACTAAACAATAATGTTTTGAATTAAATTAAATTTTAATCAATTTATTATATTGTTTCAATTCTTTGTCATATACAAGCACTAACAACAAAATATTCCTATACTTGTATTTTGTCAGAACATCTGTAAAAAAAGAGTAAAAAGTGGCTTACGCCCAATTTTTTAAGTAAGTTGTTATGTGAAAAAAAATTGAAAAAAAACTAAGAGAAAAATTAAATTAATATTTTCTCTAATTGTCAGTAAAGATAAATGCTAAGGCGTCCTTTTTTTGTTGCCAAAATAACTAAAAATGTAAATTTTTTAGCTTTAAGAAAAAAGAAGCGGTCCTCAAAAGTAACCCCCCCCCACAAATTTTTAAATTTTAAATTTTTTAAATTTAGATACAATAAGAAGAAGAGAAATTAGCTTGGTGTCACGGCTAGCGGTTTAATTGTAAAAATTTTCTTTACGATGTGGGGTCGTAATAACCCAACATAAAAATTCAATGTAAAGCTAGATAAGGACTTAAGTGCGATCCTTGAAGATCACACTAACTGGATGTTATCGTGTTTGAGTCGACCGCCTTGATGGTTGCTTCAATATCACTATACAAACATAGTTCACTACGCCTTTGTAGGTCCTTGTGCGACAACAGTACCCTTGTCGCCCTTTCAATGGCTAGAAATACACTGCAGTGTTTTGTTTTGATAATATCTTCAGGCATATACATGCTAACGACAACACTCAACTTCAACAAAACGATAAGTATGGAAAAATAAGACCACTTGTAACAAAAATGAATGTGAAGTTTATTAGGTTTGCACCAATAGAAAATTATATATCTATAGATGAATCTATGATTCCTTACTTTGGGAAACATCCTTGCAAACAATTTTTGGGAGGTAAACCTGTGTGTTTTGGCTACAAATCGTGGAGCATGGCTCTTAAAACTTGATATTGCCTCCAGTTTTCTCTCTACTAAGGCAAAAATGGCTGTGTTGACGAGATGTATTAGAAAGATTTTGGGCTCGGTGGTTCTGTTATATTAAATTTTTGTGATCTTTTGCAGAAATCATTTCCAAAATATTTCAATTTTTCATTTTTCTCCGACAATTCCTTTAATAGCGCAAAGCTCATTACAGAATTACGTAGAAGAAAAGAATGAGGTACAGGGACTGTAAGGGAGAATAGATGTGAAAAATGTCCTATAATTCCTAAAAAAGATATGAAAAGAAAGGGTAGAGGTACATTTGCGAATATGATTGACAAGGACAATAATTTAGAAGCTGTCAAATGGATGGACAACAGTTATATATAGTTATGTTGTTATCAAATCAATTTGACGAACAACAAATAACTTAAACACACAGATACTCTGTAGCCCAAAAAAAGGTATATATTCCACAAGCTAACGTTGTGCAAATGTACAAACAAATTTATGGGAGGTGTGGATTTTATTGATAACTATGTATCCAATTATAGAACAGGCATAAGAGGAAATAAATGGTATATGCCTATTATTTTTTGGATAATTGATGTATCTTTAAGCAATGCATGGATTCTTAGTAGAGCTTATGGAAAGAAATTAGATAAACTAGAGTTTATTCGTCAAGCAGCTGTTGCTTTATGCTCCACCTATGGAACAAGTCGTCAGAAACCTGGGCCAAGTGTAAAATAAAGACTGAGTCAACTAAAAAGAGCACAGGAACGAACTTAGTCATTACAGGACAAACTCGCAGGAACTGTGCCAATTGTAAAAGTAAAACAGTATCCGCCTGTAATACTTGTAAAGTCGCCCTTCACGATAAGTGTTTCCTACAATTTCATAACTAGTTATGTACATGGTCAATTTATAATCAAAGCATTAGCAACGGAATCCTTACCTTCACATAAATGAACTGAATAACATATTTTTTTTTTGTTTTTGTTTTTTTTTTTTAATGTTATATGAACTATGTTATATGAATTATTGAATAGAATATAATATGTATTATTACCATTTTTTCTGTTAAATTAGATGTATAAAAACTTAAAAAAAAAATAAATGTACAAAATGCTGACGAAATTTTTCTTAACTTATTAGCCCAAACGGTCGTTTTCGACCTGTCTCACATTTCATTTAAAAATTACTTTTTTACAAAATAGTACCCAAAGAATTTAAATATGAATAAAATTATTAAAAATTTACTCTGAAAAAACGAAAATTGTTTAAAAAAACTTCTGGGCGTATGGGGGGGCTACTGTTTTCCTAGTTCCGGGATGAAATTTGTTAAGCCAAGTTCGAAAGTTTTTTTAAAAACTCAAATTTTTCACATTGTGTATCTCTCTAGTAATTAAAAACAATAAAAAAAATCAAGGTGTAATGTTTCACTGTTTTAATTTTCTTGTAATATATAGTTAGATTTAAGCTTTTGCACTTAGCTTATCTATGTATTAGTTCACTACTAGTTACAAATTTACTCTTCTGAATTGCTTTTTTACCCTCAATTCAGATTACGTTGTCGAATATACAGGGTGCTTCAGATCTGATGTGCCAATATAAGTAGGGTGATAGATCGCAGCCAGGCAAACAGAAAATTATCGGGCAGGGGGGTGAACAATATCAACCTTTTGGAAGTTACAGGGTGATTCATAAATTTTAAATTTTCATGGTATGCACATCACTTCTTTATTTTTAACTTTTGATCTACTTGACGCAGCAGCATCAGACAAACTTTTGGTAAAAAGCTACTATTTTAACGACCTTTTCAAGATTGTACACAGAAAACTTTTTGGAAACTATTATAAAAATTTGCAATTTCAAGAAATTAAACCCAACTTAATCGTAAAATGCTTTTTATTGAATTCGAAAGTTATTACAATTAATCGTAATATTTTATAAAAGCTGTTCAAAATGTCTTCCGCCACCTTCGATGCATGCCAAAAACTTCCTTCTATTTCCCTGTTTAAGGCGTATTGTAATCAGCCCCAATTACAGGTAATTACAGGGGTAGGTGACCTAACCCCACATGATTTTTATTTATGGGGGATCATGAAATACATGGTATACGAAATGAAATAATGGTAAAGAGCCATGCGAAAAAGAACTCTTCTGTGTATTCAAAGTGACGGAAGACATTTCTAAAATACGTTAAATTAATAATTTTACTTCCTTTTTTCAGCACTATTAACAACCTAGTTCTTTTCAGGACTCCAAAATTTTAACCCAAAGAGTAAAAATATCAACAAATTAGGATGCAGGTAGAATTTTTCTTAGGAGGGCAGTTATGAGATGTACGTTTGGTGAGGTAATTTGAGGATGGTAAAGAAATTTTACGCGCTTCATGTTTCAATCGAAAGAGAACACATTGGCAACTATTTTAAACGCAAATATAAAAAAAGGCAACTTTTCAAAATATTTCATTTTGAAATGAAAAAACTGATTTTTTTCCTCAAGTTTAAGTATGAAAATCAATTTTTTTGAAACTATTAGCAGTAAAAGAAATACACAGTCCTTAGGATCATTGTGTTACCTTTCAACTAAGCTATTAATAACATCTCTAGCAGTAAAACTTAAGAAGATATACATTAAAATGTAAGACTGGTTTTTTTCATCGTAAAAAATGTCAAACCCCTATAGCTGGGTAGAGGAACTATACAACTTTTTTAATTTCTCACCTAGATGTGTATCTGGAAAGCGTTTTCTCGGATTAGTATTATGTTAACAACTTCGTGCGTGGGAAGAGGTGCTGATTTTTAAAAAGAAGAATCTCTTAAACTAATTAATTTCTTAAATGAAATTAATCGATGCGATTTTTAAATCACATTTAGTAATTGTAGTTCTAATGAATTAAAAATTTACATTTGCATTAATTTCCTTTTTCATCGACTATAAATAATCAAACCAAAATCACGTAAACAAAAAAATATAGTTTCGTCGATTTAGGGTTAAAAGTGCTTCGGCTTATGGCAGAAAAGTTTCCCTTGCAGTGTGGTTTCGTAAAACCGCACCCTAGTTTTCTCTCTTTTTCTGTTTAAGATCCATTGCAATAAGGATTCATTTTTATTCAATGAATTGTATTGAATAGTACGAAATGAAGAAAGTTAGTTATAACTTTGAAACTTTCACTTGATTTCACGATAATAACGTTTCTAGCAAAAGTTCCTGGACGTGCTGCAAATTTTGCTTTTTATTTCTCTTGAGTAAAGCTGAAAATATTATCAATACAAGTAAGAGTGGGTAAGTTCAATTCGGAATTGTGGGTAGTGGTAAGCGGGAGGAGTCTGAACATTTGAAGTGGGTTTTTTTCTGAGTTTTAAAATGTATAAATAATATTTTAGAATTTAAATGTATGTAACGTTTATTAACTACCCAACGAAGCAGTATAAAGTGAAAGCTTTCGGGGAGCTTTCATTTCTACATTGTGTTTATTGGTGGAAAAAGATAATAGCATAGTTAAGTCAAAGTAAACAGAGAAAAGGTGTTTTGTTTCCAACTTAACGCAATCGATTCATTAGTCGGCCTAAGTATTATTTGCTGTTGAAGATACATAAGATACGCGCCTGCAGGTCATAAATAATGAGCTCTATTTCAAAACGCACTCGACCAGGTCTCAACTTCTTAACCGTTGGGGAGTTACTGGCTAATTTATAAATTTGTAATTTTCACGGTATGCACATCGTTATTTTATTTTTACCTTTTGATCTACTCAACGTAGCGACATCAAAAAAACACTTAAAAACTACTATTCCAATGACCTTTTCAAAATTGTCAACAATGTTCTAACTCCTACAATTGCAGGTACAGTCACTTGCGACAGAGAAAAAATTGTTTTACGATTACCTAAAATTCAGCATTTTCTCAAATTTTCTCGGAGATGTATTTGCCTTCTCCTATTTTCACGAAAATTGCATAAAATTACCTAATTTTTCTATGTTACTATTTCCCTCTTTGAGATGCATTTTGGTACTGCGTACTGTGACCAATAAATCGATTGGTGAGGAAATACAAAAAATTAAAAATGTTCAAAGTCTTTTTTTTCGAAATTTGGCAAAATTTGGAAAAAAGTGAATCCAAAATGAACGGATTTTTTTGTACATTAATCTGAAATTTCCCATTAAAGGATGTATGGAAATTCCAATTTCTTATTTCGTCCGGAGCTATAAATAATGGAAAAGCCTTTTGCCACATCACCGCACAATATCCCCATATTATTTCATCCCCACATTATTCTCGGTGCACGACTTGTACCTAAAGCGGAAGAACGAAGCGAAGAAAGAAAACACTTTTGAGAATTGACTCACTTTGGTATTGGGGACGGATCCAGGGACGACAGCGTTTGGACATAAAAATATATACAGAAGCATTCATCGTACAGCTATAATTTTAAGTAGCCATTATTTTACTATGTTATTGAATTCAGTCAGATCAATTCATTGGAGATTACAGTCGGAGTTGAATTAATGGATGAGTTGCACGTTCACGAAGCCCTGGTTGCAGCTTCAAACCTAGGCCTTCCTATAACTTTTACAAAAATAAAGATTCACTCCGTCCCTAGGCTGTTATGTTGCTCGCAATAATGCAAAAACCAGAGATCATGCGTAGGCGTCATAGGGTTGTTGAAAAAAATTATTTCATTTCTGCGTCTTTGTTCCAACTAAAACTCAAACCTTTTCACAGGAGTGTTGTTACCTAAATAAGGAGAGTCATGTGACCCACCAAAACTACATTAATCAACAATCAGTATCTAGAAAATAACTGTCTTATTAATAAATGTCAATACAGTTTCCACGATGGCCATCCAATTGGGAAATTACTTTGATGGAGAGTTAAAATCTTTATCTCCATAGCTTTTGGAGTATACAAAAATCTCATCCTTGATATTTCAAAAGCTTCTAATAGTCTGAGTCTCAGAGTCTGGTAAGCTGCTCTTCTAGCCAAGCTTCAAACATTTGGTCTTCACCCGCATTACCTCTAAAAATGTGTACAGAATTTTCTGTCAGGCCTTTCAATTCATGTAATAATAGACGGAGTTACATCCTGTCCCTATGATATCAATAAAGATGTACCACAGAATTCAATTCTTTCACCTACCTTATTTCTGTTTTTTATTAATGACCTTTAATCTCTTACTCTCAACCCTATGTGTAGTTTCGCTGACGAAAGTACCCTTGATTTCGTGTATTCCTTTAACCGACTTTCCAAAACCGAGAGTGTTCTGAGCTCGACGCGTAGTTTTTTAAAATAATTTTTTTTATATAGAGAGTTTCAAACCTAACTTCGTAACGATTCGAATGGTTTTATTTTTGTTGTACAGAATATGATCCGCCAATTGGCGTTGTACTTAGCGCCGTTTTGATGCCGTTTGCAAGCACCCAAGTTTCCGTAAGTCATAATTTGTCTAACTATCCACCCCCAGTGAACTGTACGAGAAGTAGTTCCCTATTTCTTTTCTAGGGTTTTCTTGCAGGCATAAACTGCTGTAAAACCCTTTTCACACGCTCCTAAATGTTGATGCCCCAGTTTAATTTGGGATCAAGAATAATAGCCAAATATCTAACTTGTGTCTTTCCCGTTAAGGTATTGCACATTTAGTTATTATCTATTGACAGACGTATAGGTCCACTCCATGGAATCTTAATGCATCGCTGATGGCCTAACTTTTTACACCCTGTATGAGTAGAAAGGTTCCCAATGTGCATTCCTTACAACTGAGTGTCTTTTCAAATCAACAATTAATGTGCCTATTCTTTTCACATATGCCCCAGCAAGGGGGATAGAGGCAGTAGTCACCTTTGAAAAATCACCAGAAGCTTAGGGAAGATCGTTGTGTGAGCTCTCTGCGGCATACAGGGCATAATCCCATATGTTCCTGAATAAGGGATCGAATGAATCAATAGCCCATTTTACTTTGTCATATGTAACAATATTCCGTAAGTTTACTCCCATGGGATTTTTCAAGGCATTTCCGATCGTTTTCGATAGTTTGTTTACCGCTTAGTCAACGTCACATCTAATAGACAGTGATTCAGTGCTCGGTACACCACATCCCGTGAATTTAAGCCAGTTGGAGTGGGTTGGTGCTGTTATGATATCAATAAAACCGGCGCTTATGTTAGGGTTAGTAGTATAAATAGGGCTGAGTAGCAGCCTGCATGGTTAAGTCGTGATTTAGTCTTTAAGACTTCAAATAAACTTTTGAAATCATTCTATTAGCAAGTAGTATAGACGAATCTAAGAAAAAACTGCACTCTTCTCAAGTCAAATAGGGGAACGTACTCTTGTAATATTTTAGAGTGTCAATCTATCTGCTGAGTAAACAAAAAATGAGTTACGTTCACAAAGCATTTGCGGATTAAAACAAAATTACAAGACACACCGTGCAAAACTCGAGCTGCTCCTGATGACGAGAAGGAATTTAGATTTTCTTAATTATTTCTTTATTCTTTGGTTCTGTCGGCTCTTCTCGCGTTCTGTTCTTTCGTGCTCCTCTGTCTCTCGCTTTTGCCGCCAGTGTTGATTCTGTCTTCTAACTTATTCTTTTTTAAATATATATTTTTTATTTTTTTCACTACCTAGGCTACTTATGCTCCTGGTCTGCGGGTGTCTCAGCCAACTCCTAGCTCCTGGGCTCTAACGCCTTCGACTTGAGGTTCGTGTTCACACGGCATGCAGCCTCTTCATAGCTGTTTTCCGCCTTGTCCTGTACTGAAGTCCAGTCCACTTCTCTGCTCCCCGTTGTCTCTAGCCGCCCTATTCCTCCGGTTATGGGTGTTCCTACAGCTCTGCCGTCCCTCAGTCCTGCTCCTCTGTCTCCTTTGTCCTCCCGCCTGTGCAGGACCAGGCCTCGTGCTGCTCTCGGGCTGCTTTCGTGCGTAGGCATTTTTGCTGACGCTGAACCTGCTATTCGTTCCACTATGCAGACTATGTCGGCGCGCCCTTTGTCTTCATCTAAAACGGTTACCCTAAGACCAGCCAGGTGGTCCAAATGCATTTTCGTATGCATTTATTTTATGCTTTTTAGCGCTTATTGTGAAGTCGGTTAAATTTTTTTCTTAAAACTATTTTATTTTTCACTTTTAAGTGTCTGCTGACATCCTACTCGAAAAATGCTGCTCATAAGAAGAAAGCAATTTTAAAAGTTACAGAATTATCCAAATCCGACAACACGTCACGAAGTTAATCCAAGCCACCCTTTCACACACTCACCTCAGATACAAAATTCTAGTACGCCAAAGTACTCTCTCTATACAGCAAGAGAGAAACGTCATCATCAGGGCACGTATTACGAATTAATGGGACTGCTCCATCCTCTTTCCTGACTGTTTAACCGAATAAAAATTATTAAAATCGGTCTATTCCTTAGAAAGCTAGGAAATGCCCACCTCAAACTCTCACCGTAAGGCAGAAATCTGTATCATGATAAAAGTGGAGCAAAATAGTCTATTCAGTAATAAAGAATCATTCGAATAAGTCTACGCGAAACTTCGTGTCGGCTCATGCACGACCCCACACCACCGACAAATTTTTATCTAGGTACCAATGGGAAGAATCTACTTTAAACATTGCAAAAACAATCATCCAAATAGGTTCACGAATTACGAAGTTAGCCTGCTCCTCCCCCACCCATACCTAAGGTAAATTTTTTTCCTCATAATAGCAGGGGGGATCATACTGTATACAAAAAAAAAAGAATCATCCGAATCGGTTCAAGCGTTAACCAGTAGAGTTCCGCCCTTTCTTCTGCCCTCACTCACCCTACTAATGGTACTAATAGGGGAACTTGCTCCAAACATCACAAAAGGAAAAATCTAAATTGGTCCACACGTTACGAAGTTGGGCTACCAATCCACAGCGCCCCACCGTAACTATAATTTTTTTCTTATATTAGCAACTGGAAATCATACATTATACGACAAAGGAAAAACCATCCAAATCGGCCCACGCGATACGAAATTATATCAGGTCATACATAAAAAAAATAAAAAAGAAATACGTGAAGAACTTCGAACCTCTTTCTTTTTGGGAAGTCGGTTAAAAATTGCACATTTCGTGATCATATATAATTGAAAAGAGAAATGGAAAGCCATATCGACGAGATAGTTCGTTTCTCAGACCTGTCCCTAATTTAAAGTTAAATTATTTTTATAAAACCTCTTCATCTAAATGTAATTACAAAGAATACATTTCAAACCCAAGAAGTGACAGAGTTTATAAGTTGAAGTTTAAGTAAAGTCTCAAAAATTTATTAAGTGTGAAAGTAAATGAAGCGTTATGACAAATAGAAAACCCCTAAATTGGCTTTATAAATATAATTGTAATTTTTATAAAACGAAGATTATTTGAAATTGCGCGGTCTTAAATTTTATATCTACCTCAATACTCAGGGAGATAGATTTTCACTAGAAGACCAAGAGCAGATTAATATTTTAAGAAGGCGGGAATACCATAAGGGCCTCTAGAGGCAATATAGAAAATCGTCTATTAACAACTACTTAATGGAATAGTTGGTCCTTGAGCTCAAGGGAAGTGGCAAGCGGGTAGATAAAAGACACATCAAAGTGAAAATAAAGAACGTAATACGATAAAATATGACCACAAATATTAACGAAAACAAGAGGACCAATATAAAATTAGCAATGAGATACAATTCATAGAACCAAAATATCTTCAGCAGTCGCTCCATGAGTAATATAATTTAAGGTTGCAGGTCTTGTTAGAAGTAAGGGAAAGGTCCATAAGCGCATAAGTCAATAACAGGTAATGGGCTATAAGGACCATGATATTAATACACAATTGTATTACGAACAAGACTTCGGATAAGAGGAACCGTGATGAAAACATGTCATCATAAATAGCATGGTCTTAGCATATAAGATTATGGCCAGTGGGTAAATTGTTTAATTAAGCCAAAGATGTGTTTATGTACGTTCGAAAGGCGCCGGAATTAATCGAAGGCTAAGAACAGTCTGAAGGAGCAAAAAACTGGAACAATTTCGGTATGATACCACTGAAAATATTTCGGATAATTGCTTGCTACAAGTGACTTAATGAGGCGTGTAAACCCACACGTCTTGGAGAAGCCATTCAAGTAAATTAACTACCACTAAATGGTCTGTTCTCAAGAAACCACCAGACTATATATCTGAAACGACCGAAGCAATTATTTCTTGCGAAAGTTTTTGTTCCTTCTCAATCGGTTTTGCCTCAAAATGAAGAGGCTGAGCATTCTGTGCAGTAGTTTGATGTCAGTGGGGCTTAATAAATTACTAAAAGCCACAGAAATAGTTGTCGGCCCCAAGAATTATCAAGAAGACAATTCGAGATGGCAATACAGATTGAAATTTATGGCGCTGTGTAATTTGTGGGATCACCAAACAAATGTTGTGCACGATTTTCTCACAAAGTTACTATATGGAAAGATTAAAGGACTCACTGATTTCGTCTTTAATTCTCTTTGATAGAAACAGAAAAAAAAATAGTTTCGGAAGCAGAAAGGGAAACATTAATGAAGTAATCTTCTTGATGCCTCAGGATTTGCAGTAATTTCGCCTGAACATCGAGGATATAAATTTCATTAATATATAGTGAAATTTGCATTTGAGTTATCTGACTACACACGTACAATAAAGGAGGTTGGACCCAGCAGTCCTTTGAGAATTTCCCTATGAATATTTAATTACCTGCCTCTTTGCACGGCTTAATGACGAAAAACGTAATTACGGAGAGAACAAGGATTGAAAATTTGGTAAATCCTCTGTGTTGTATAACAATTACATATTTAGAGTTTGCATATACCTTAAATTTTAGTTTACACGTAGTACTTAAATTGCATAAGCGATTTAGTTGGGACATATTTAGTAAATCTACAGGAATGTTCAAAATTGGAAGCTACATCAAAAGAAATGATGATGAAGGAGAAAATTATTGTAGCATTCATAATTAATCAATTTGGTGACTCGCACAACGTGGATGAGTACAGCTGCTTTTGTAGGGCTCGAACGAACAGCCTTTATATGATTTTCGAAGCAAAAGTTGCAAAATAAATAAGTTGTAAATTGTTAATCTTACGAATAACTACAAGTTTAGCTAAATAATACTTTAATGTGGTAACCAAATAATTAGCTTTCAAAACATATAGTAAGGAAGAATGACAGAAAATGGTCTGGATCATAAATTTATTCACTTAGTACTAAAGCTTTTGAAGTTTGTGAATCGAGTGACAAACTATTTATCAACTGACCATTGTGGAACAACAGAAAGGTCCTTGTTACTAATATACTATTCTAACGGTCATTAGAACAATCTATGAAAATTTGTAAATTATTTACATCAATATGTATGAAACAGTCTAAAAGGCATAGGTTCCAGTATTGCGCCCTAAGGTACACTCTTGTATTTAAGATGATGCACCATATTCCTTAGTACAGTCTTCAAAGAATTGGGTAATTTTAATTAAAGGCGTCAGAGAAGCAATAGTCTTATCCATTTAAGAAGGTGATAAGACTGTCAAAACGATTCTCATGGAGATAAATCGCATAAAAGCGGGCGCTCAGGCCTGCAAATGTTGGAAGGCCTTGCTGAAAGCAACATTATTTTAGTTCGAAAGCAGGCGCATTTAATCTAGGATTTTTTTTAAACTGGACACAAATTAAAATAGAATTATATTCAAGAAATATCCTCCTTAACTAGCGATTACTTAGCGTATATTATCGGTTCAAAACCCTGGTTGTTATGAGCGAAAATGTAACGGAACAATAGTACCCAGTAGTATGTGTGCGTCGTCGGCTTCGACCGTTCAGCGCATAGAAAATTTTGTTTGTTGGCGAGGGGGGGGGGGGGGGGGGGCTGAATTCTAACTTTGTAACGCGAGTTAAGTCAGCAAAAACTTGCGACCCTGAAAATATTAAAACTTTAAAATTTCAATCACCTGCAGAAACATATGAACATGATTCTCATTTCACTTATCATTTATGAGAATCCAGAAAACTTAATTTTCCCATGAGACAGTTTCTTGTTAAGAAATAAAATGTAAAATCAGCAACGATTGCAACGAGCAAGTAAAAAGCTTTAAGCTAGTTAAGAATGAATAATTAGACAGTACAGTTTTTAACCACCGCTGAAGCAAGTCGAACTAGTTGTCGGGACTTAAGTTTCGGAATTGTAAATATATTTTCTTGTGAATAAAAATAGTTATCTAGTGGAAATAGATGTGTTTTAATCTTTTTGCAAGAATAATACCTACTTACTTAATTACTTAATTCGCGTGGACCGATTTAGATGATCTTTTTTGTTGTACAGAGTAATAGGGGAATAATTTGGTCCTACGGTGGGGGTAAGGGAGGGAGAGGGGTAGTCTAACTTCGTAACGCGTGGACCGATTTCGATTATTCTTCTTTTGATGTGTAGAATATCTTGCCTCACTGATACGACGACAAAAATTTTTAAGTTGGGTGGTATGCGGAGGGGGCGTTACACAATTTCTTAATTCATACATCTATTTGGAAGATTCCTTTTTGTTGTGTATTATATGGTCCCGCATTGCTACTCTATGAAAAAATTTTATCCTAGGGTTGGGGTGGGAGAAGGGGAAACCTAACTTTGTACCGCGTAGGCTGATTTAGATTATTCTGAATGCATAGAGTATCTATTAGTATTCTGACAAAAATTGTGGCTTATGATGAGAGTTGGAAGATGGGCGCGGCTAGCTTTATAAGGCATAGACCGATTTTGATTTGGTTGTGCAGAATTCGTTTCCTGATTGATAAATGATAACAATTTTGTACCTAGAGTGATTACAATGATTCTCCGACTACGATAATTCTCTCTTGCTGAATAGAGAAAAGTGGCGTACTAGGGTCATGTTAGGAATTTTCTAAGGTGAGGGTACTATGTTGCCGGATTTGGTTAGATAGATATACGACTCGAAGAATGCTGCTGGTACGAACAAAGCAATTTCAAAAGTTGCAGAAGTAGACATTAAAAAGTAAAAAACAAAATAGTTTTTAAAAAAACTTTGAACCGACTTCACAAAAAGTGCTAAAAAGCATAAAATAATTTTTCATTTTATGTCTATTACGACATTTTGAAGTCGGTGCAAATTAAACAAACAAAACAACTACCCAACCACAATTGAAGATAATATATGAAACTATCTAAACGTGACAGCTCACGGAATCATAAGGAAGGACGATTTAATACTTTTGTTGTAGTTGTTTGATTTGCACCTATTCAAAATGTCGTAGTAGATATAAAATTAAAAATTATATTATGCTTTTTAACGTTTTTTGTGAAGTCGGTTCAAATTTTTAAAAAAACTATTTTATTTTTTACTTTTGATTTATAGGTTTTGGCAATAAAAAACTACTTACTTTACTACTTTACTTTCTAAATAAATATCCACTAGTTCTCAGACATAAAATTAGGTCTTAAGTTTAGGTTAATTATAACATAGTTTGTAAGTAATGCTAAATCGACTTTAGCGCCAAGGCTAGTTAATATATCTAGTCCCAATAATCCATCAAAGTAGTCATGAAATTTAAAGACGAGGAATCTACTTTCATCGGCTTGGTTGAATTCAGAAAAATTGGATGACTTGTTTATCTATAAGATGTTTATGAAGTGCAGTAATGATAGTGATTGGTTTGGAATACATGATGTCTTCTAGGTACATATAAGCTGGGTCTATAAAGGATGATGAAGCAC
This sequence comes from Leptarthrus brevirostris, assembly GCA_964036015.1. Taxonomy (NCBI): domain Eukaryota; kingdom Metazoa; phylum Arthropoda; class Insecta; order Diptera; family Asilidae; genus Leptarthrus; species Leptarthrus brevirostris. The sequence continues at coordinate 100,573,303 of OZ038373.1, forward strand.
CAGTATCGATTAGAAATTTCAAAGAATACCCAAATGTGTTGAAATATTAATATAGGGAAGATCGTTTCCATGTTTACTTAAATCTATGCAGCTTATGGGTTCAGTGATGCTGATGTAGGAAAATTTTCACCAGGTGTATTAAGTTCTTCATTTTGTTTTATCTCGCCTTCTTGCAAATAATTCGTTTGTTCGTTAAGGTTGGCTTCAGGGTGATCATAGTAATATCTATCTAGATTAGTATAAAAATAATCGATGCATGTTCATTATAAGTTTTGGGTTTTGTTCAGATGTGTTGAAAAGTTATTCGCTAATAAATTTGGGTTTTTGATTAGATAGAGCGGAGAAATTTCTATTTAACTGTGGGGGCTGATAGAGAGTTGGACGACTAAACCGGGAGTTACCTTGATCCGATTTCCATTGGTTCTGGTTTGGGTAAATTCTGTCTTTGAAAAGGGTCTGGGGAAAAAGGCCATGGTTGTTGATTGTTTATTGGGAATTGTCTTTGCTGCTGATTAAATGAATTATTTGGGGGTTTTTGAAATTGCTGTCTAGGGTAAAACTATTGGAACGGCTGAAAGGGTTGAAGTACTTTTTTAGGTAATGGGAGGTAATTCATGTATGGTTGGAAGATTGCAGTGCGAACTGATACACTGGGTCTAGGCTAGGTCACTAGTTGTTCAGATTTTGTATAGAAGATATTCTGTTCTTGGATGCAATATGAGAGTGCGATAGGTAAGGATTCTGGGCGCATAGCTCGAATAGTTGAGCCTAGAGATTCTCTTAACCCAGAGAGAAGAGTTATGCATGCATAACTTTCTTTGCTTCCACAACACTAGTAGTTTTTTCGTTGATTTGGATATGATTAAGTAACGCTGCTTGTATTTCCACTATTTCACTGTAAAAATTTTCTACTGATTTACTATTCTGTTTCAGGGAGCGCAAGTCTTTTATGACAGAAGTCTTATTTCTTTTATCTGCATAAAGCAGTATAAGATTATTGTTGAACATCACGCCCTAAAAAGAAAAAAATTAGAAAAGAAATTCTAAATCAATGAAGATTTTTATACTTACCGCACCTGGGAAAACAACAGGTGTAAATTGTTGAATTAATTTATCTGAAATGAAACAAAAGTAAAGAATAAAGAATAGAAGAAAGCTATATAATCTTGAAAGAATATAATTTTAATGAAATTCTATACCATGTTGCACAAATTAGCCAAGACTCTGAATTCTTGGCGGTGCAACAACAACACTACGCGAAACGTAAACAAACGAAAACTTCGCGTGAAATTCATGAAATTTGTATAATAAACACTTGTAATTTATCGACAAGTGCCTTATATCATGCGAATTAGATGAATTCACAGAAATAAAAAGCTTTTTACCGCGAAAATTTACCTGAAATGCACACATTTCACATTTCACAGAAAAGGTGGCGGGATGAAATTTTTTTTGCAAATTTCTCTAATATTCGCTAATTATTCATGCTGCACCGGTCAGAATTAGCACTTTTATAAACAAAAATTTCACTTACCTGTTATAAAACTGTTGAAAACTGGCTAAATGCGCACATAATTACAAACTTTGCGAACTTATAAACCGCGAAGACGACTGTCAAATTGACTCAGATAAAAAGTCAATCTGATAAATTAGACGTCAGAAAACGCGAATAATAAATCTCATAAGCACAATAAAGGTCTGTCTGTTTACTCGAAAGTTTTTACACAAAACCGAAAGTTTCCGTCCGCACTGCGTCTGTTTACTTTTGGACTTGAGAAATTTGACAGAACGAGTAATTTCCCCTTCAGTCCAAATTTTTCACAGGCTGATGAGTGTGGACTAAATTTCGGCAGAGTTCTTCTTCTTCTTTCATGGTTGAAAACTAATAGCTGATTGATTTTTGGTAAGTTACAGCTTAGAAGTAAAAATTGAAATAACACGGGGAACTATTAACTTTTTCAGTAAATTGTTTTTCATTTTTATTTATTTTTACGGCTACTGAAATTTACTTTTGACAGTTCTTCAGTTGCCATTAACTTACCCAGAAAGCGTCTGTTAAGTACGATTTTGACTTGATTTTTACCCACGTTATACACACAAAAGTAAACAGACAGACCTTAAGTGCAAAATAGATAGACGTGGGAACGAGATACAAACAATTTTAGTTCCACACTGGAAAAAGATCAAAATATGGCGGATGGCGGATAATTTTAATTAATTTTAATAAATAAATAATGTGGATAAAGGTTAAAAGGAAACCTAAATTAAGTCTCAATGTTCTGCAAGTAGTTTTATGTTAAGGTTATCCGAGGCCTGCGGTTGCAGAAATTCGCAGTTGTTTTGTGGAACTTGTCGAAAATGGCTGCCCAGAAAGTATAAAAGGGCGTTCGTCTGGGAATCCCTCTCAGTATTTTTTCAGTGCTAATATATGCTAGTTCAAGCAGAAGTCAAATCGAGTGTATTGAATTATATATGATAAGGTATTTGATTCTATATGCAAGTGTGGTAAAAGTGGTGCAAGGAATTGTTGTGCTTTATTTTTATTTTGGATAGGTACCCTTTGTATTTTAATTAATTATAAATTAACACTAGTTGTAAGATTAATTTGAATATATATAAGTGAAATTTTAATATTAAGGTATAATTTTGCATAAAATATGATATATTACAGCATTTAGTTATATATGCAAAGGACCATTTAGATTAAGAAGTGAAATTTGTTTTTTTTCTTTCTTCGTGAATTATCTAAATGGTGAATAATTAAGGTAGGGTTGTGTTGTTACGTATTACACATCGCAAATTAATAAACGTAAAAGTGAATAAAAACCCACGTATTTTATTATATCGCTACATTTACTGTTGAATCGAATTATTTAACCACGTAACGCTACAATTATTTTTTAACTGTCCCTTTCCAATGGAATGCCATACATATTGATCACTTCATTCACCTGCCTTCTATTTTATTCCTAATGGCTCTTAATAGTATTTAGGCATAAGCGGTGCCATCAACCGATTTTACTAAAAATAAGATTTCTTCAACATTTTTAATGAAATCCTGAAAAGTCAGTTTTTACCGTCAAATGTTGGTAAGTCTAAGGGAATTGTAAACTTGACTCGCAGCAGCTGTTAAATTTACACTTGCAATGGTGGATTTTTATTTGTTAATTCGATTAATTGATTAATTTCGTTTATATCTACATCTATATCACTCGCGTTTCCACTAATTAGCTCTGATTCCGAGTTACTGCGTAAAATTCTAGTTAAATATTCGGCACTTGCACGTTTAAATAAATTTGAAACACTACTTCTTAAACTATATGAAAATCTTCTGGGAGTAGGTATTCAATTTATTTCTTTCTTTTCCATAGAGGTTTATACAGAAATAAAAGGAAAGATATGAAAAAATATCAATATTTTGACTTACGCATGTATCATAAGAAGAGATTCTGCTCTCATAGTTTCCAGATGAAATTCCTTTGAGTTGAGATTCAATAAACCGTTGAATATTCTCCGGTGCTGTTAAGATCTGCCAGGTCTTTTAATGGCAAACTTTGTGCACATTTAAATATCTTTAACATTAATTTGGTAATAAAATACAAATATGTCTATAAACTATTGTTGCTTGATGTCGTTCGATTAGAACAGTTTATCAATCCTGGTCAAAACTGGTCTCACTTTTCCTGCAAGCATAAACAGTTTAATTATTTTGCGTGTCAGTGATTAGTACCAAGAAGTATAGCCAGTTAACCTAGATTTAAGTTATACGATGCATCATAATTGCTACTGTTCCCTTTGTATTTCATGATTCTAACATGTTTTAACTTATTTATGTATTGGAAGCACGTAAATCGGACTAAATCCAACGCAACTAATTTTATGAAATGATTCTTACCACATAATTTTATTATGCGTGGAATGGTGAATACTCTTCCAGTACAAATTTTTACCTATTAATTAAGGTCTTTACAGAAATAAAGTGTACAACCATAATTTTTTTGCCAGCTTACCACCGAAGAAGGGCTGTGGAAAAGTGCAGTCAGTATATTCTTTAGGGCAATATCAATTAATGTCAACGATAATGTTTGGTGCAGACATTTTCAAATTTATACTTTCAGTGGAGGAATTTTCCGCAGATCGAAACAGGCAGCACAACCCGGGGGAGTTGCGGTGAAAGCTTTTAGTAGGGCCGTGGTAAGATTCTCTTCGGATATGATATATTGAAAAAGTTTTAAGCACTTTACAGAATTAGATTGTATCTAAGCAAAATTGCAAATTTTGTTACTGTATGGTAATTTGACCGAAATATTTTGAACTAAGTTTCAGAAACATTTTGCTGCTATCCTAATTCCAAAGCGTAAAACGTTAAAACTATAACAAACACCTGAAGGGTTATAAAATCAGAAATTTACTATATTCGTCTAACTCATCTTTTCAGAAACTATTCTGTAGATCTAGGTAAGGCTGTACTCATAATTTTACAACCAAATTGCTCTAATGTGCTTACAAAATATTTGTCTTCTATTGACAGGCTGAGAGTAAAAATGACCTATCTACAAGTTCCGAGCAAAAGTGGTTGAGAAAATGTTCCAATCCAAAAACGAGCCGTGTAGAGAAAAAGTCCGGGCAAAATGGACTTAACTACTTAACTGCACTAACTTTGCATTACTTTTTATAGTTAAGTCTTTTTTTTTCTTTTTAGGGCTTAATAATTTTGAGCACAATTTTAATTAAAAGTCAATTTCTCGGTTCAAATTTTATTTCCTCGACTGTAGTTCTAATATACTTACAGCAACGATAAATTAATAATCAAACTTTCTTAGAATAAGGTACTAGAAAAAAAATTCTTCCTGAAGAGAATTGGGTTAAAATAATAATTAAATTGAATGACACTTTTTAAAGAAATGTTCGACTGGACGAATTATTTTGCGTGGGGGTAGTATGTGTTTTATATATCCTCTTAGATTATTTGCTGTCAAATTTGTTTAATCTAGTTCATACTTTTAGGAATCCGCAAGAGTGTGTGCGCTGGCTATTTCCGCATTAAACTAGTTAAGTTACAATTTAAAATGTTTCCAATTTCTTTTTCGTGACGCTAAATTATATAATTAAAATTCTGCAATGATTTCTAGATTGCTCCTTTAGATCTATCGCGCTCGTTCCGTCTTCGTTCAGGATTGCTTCTGTTTCAGGGTTCCTTTCCAAATAACGGATGAGTAGCGAATCCCATCCTCCTCAAGATTCTTCGAGCTGGTAACGTTATCCAAAATTCTTTGTTGACCTGAAATAGGACCAACTCACAGTGCAGAATCATCTTTTATTGTACATGAGGACAACACACCACACAGGTATTTAATATTCACAATTACACTATTTCAAATGGTAAACTATTTTATTTTTATTTTAGGGTGCTGATTTATTCGGTGGAGCGCGAGCAACCAGTAAAAGAGGGATCATACTCTATGTAACAACAAAGTAATGGTTTAAATCCCCTCCCCCCTTGCCCCATCCCACTCACCTTTAGATTTCAAAATCAAAAGCCGAATCACCTACAGTGGGTGATCAACGAATTACGATAGCTTTGAAATTCACAATCGACGCCATTTTCTTAATTTTGCAGTTAACAAAAACAAATGTACCTCATTCTGTGGCCAAGGCGATTTTGATTAATAGGATGCATTTAATTTTTGTTTCAGTTCAATGGGGAGAGGCAGCGATGAGAGCCACAATTTTATTTGCATGCCATAAATATTTATAAGGGAACCTCTTGAGGTGTCCGCCTCTGATTTAGTTGCGGTCGTAATATGTTAATCTACATTAAAAATGATGGGACACGTATGTTTTCTTTCGGCGGATAAGTATTTTAAAGTGGTAAAAATCACCCCCGAATAAGGGTATTGTTTAGTTTTCACATATTTCAAGTTAAATTTTTTTTGCAATTTGCTATGAAATATACCTCACAGATTTAAAAAATTTAACAGATTTATTTTCACAGGTTTCAAATTTAATTTTTGAATTTTTTATGCTCTTTCAATTGGTATTGGTCCCATACCATAACTTTTTTTTTTGATCATTAATAACAAGTTTAAACCAGAAATAGAAGATTACGAAAAAAGCGGTGTCTACAGAATTTAATGTAACGACTGCAATGCTATGTATGTTGGCAAAACTAAAAGATCCCTAAAAACTAGATTTTTAGAACATACATCAGCAGCCAAAAAAAATCGGGCTACTTCAGGCTTATGTAGACATCTAATTGATACAGGACACACGACATCAATTGACCATTTAAAATTTATTCGTAATATTAACGACGGAAAAATTCTAGATAAGTACGAAATTTTGGAAATGAAAAGAGAAAAAGAAAAAGGCTCATTTTTGGTAAACGATTTAATGGATTTTAATAATTCAAGTCCATTAATCAAAACAAATTTTCTAAACCAAAGTTCAAACGAAAATAATCCATTAAAATTAAAACAAAAATTTTTTTGACCATAGATATGTATATATATGTACCTACCTAATAAATTGTAAACTACAGCCACACAGGCATAGGTTCTAAGCTGAGTTAGTCATTACAAGGTTACTGTAGCCAGAAGATGCCCCAATAAGGCGAAACGCGTCGCGTTATATATTATTTAAAACTAGTGGGGTGGGTCCAGATTCTGGGTGTCGCATCATTGGTGCGACCCTTGAGGTCCACACGAACAACTTCCCGGTTAATAACAATTTTCAATTGTTATTAACAATATTCAATTATTATTAACAATATTTAATTGTTAATAGCGATAAATTTCATGATCATAGTACAAACGAGTAAGTGAAAACTCAATAAAATTCACATTATTCGATTTATCGTTTTATTTATCATTAATATCAACTATTTATGGTTTTTTTACCATTTTTTGTTGTTTTTTTTTTGTTGTTTTAAATGCACGCTGTTTTTAATTCATTTGTTATTAATAACTTTGAATATTTATAAACAATTTATAATTGATATAAACAATTCTTAATTGTTATGGAACATTTTTAATTGATATAAACAAAGTTTATTCATAAAAGTAATTTTTTGTGGTAAGAAAAATTTCATTTGTTTATAAGAATTTTTCATTGTTTATAATAATTTTCAATTGCTATGAACAATCTTCAATTTTGTATTCAATTTCCAATTTTCATAAGCAATTTACAACCAAGTTAAACCATTTTTATGATTATAAATTTATTATTGTTATAAACAACTATTTATTGTTATAAACAATTTGTCATCATTATAAACAATTTCTGTTCGTAATAAATTGTTATTATCCAACTTTTTTATGTCCCGATCGTCATCAGAACAAATTGTATCAAAGAAATCCTTTTCAGGAAAGTCTACAATCAACTTTTTTTCAGTTTTTTTGTTTAAACAAAAAAACGGCTGAACCGAAATTGATTAAATTTCTTTCAGCTCTTAATGACAATAATACGCTTCGAATGGCACCACAGCGAAGTCGTTATCATTTTTCGTTCGCGAAATTTCGTTGTCGAAAAAAGTGGGTCCGAACGTACGTACGTACATACGTACACACACACACACACACACACACACACACACACACACACACACACACACACACACACACACACACACACACACACACACACACAAACACACACACTTTAAGAGCTATAAGTGCCTATAGAACGGTATCGGACGAAGCAGCTTGTGTCATCGCTAGTATGATTCCGATCGACATCCTCGCGGACGAGATGGGACGCATTTACACAAGAATCGCAACGAGCCAGGGAAACCGCAGAAAAAAGGAGATTAAAAAGGAAGAGAGGCAGATCTCGATGTTAATGTGGCAAACCCGATGGGACAACACTACGAAAGGAAGGTGGACGCACCAACTGATCCCATGCATTGAAACTTGGGCCAACCGAAAGCTTGGAGAAAGCAACTACCACTTGACGCAATTCTTGACTGGTCATGGTGGCTATAGGAAGTACCTGCACAGATTTGGACATGACAGCTCTCCAATGTGCACGAACCGCTTAGATCAGGAGGAAGATGCTGAACACGCAGTATTTCATTGTCCACGCTTCCAAGCACGGCGTGTAAATATACTGAATCCATCGGCAGTAATTGAATATATGCTACAAAGGGGACGAAAATTGGAGAGAAGTGACTGAGTTTATAATAAACGTCCAAAAGGAACTCAGAAGACTGGAATGTCTTAGACACCAGATTAACACTTCAGGTTGATAGCATGATGGCTAACCAGCCCCGCGAAGTAATACCTAACGGCAGTCCCGCGGGGAGATTGGTTGAAGAGGATGGGGGGTGAGGTTTAGCACGTAGGCACCACATTGGCGGTGAATCGTGCATGCCACTAGCACGGGCTACTGGTATCTTTGGAAGATTCCTCACCTCCTGGTCGCACAAAAAAAAAACACACACACACACACACATACATACACACACGCACACACACACATGTGTTCAAAAACATGCGTAAAACACTATGGTGACTTTGAAATGTAAAAAAAATTTTAAACTAAAGATTTTTCAAATCGGGCCCATTGCAATAACTTCCCTATATGTGGGAAGTCAATAAAGAATTGTAGAATTTAACAAGTGCTTTTTATTTGATAAAATGTCGATAAAAACGAGTGTGTTCTACCAAGTGGCAACAAAACATTCTATTAATTCAATTACGAAAAACTACTCTTATTCGGTATCAACTTTGGGGGTGATTTTTACCCCTTTAAAATGCTAATCTGCCGAAAAAAACGTAGGTATCCCATAATTTTTAATGTAGATTAACATATTACGGCTCCAGCTAAATCGATGGTGGACACTGCAAGAGGTTCCTTTGATAAAAAACTGCAGTCATCTATATTTATTGGTTTTTTACAGAATTATTAAAATATGAGGACCTGAAAATGGTGCTCTATGGTAGAAGTCCCCCTTAAGTTTATTAAAGAAATATAATTTTTGCAGAAATTTATTGACACAAAAATACACTTTGGTTTTAATTTGTTAACGCCCAAAGAAGGAATTTGCAGCTACCTGCAAAATATTATTTTTCGCATCATTGTGGTATTTAAGGCAAATTCCTTCCGCGCTGCCTCCGCTGGAACGTAAAGGTGCTACGGAAGTTTTGTTCCGCATATTCTGAGTAGATTTTATTTCTTCAGGCGCATTTGCTTGCAAAGCACTTTTTGGATTTATTAATAATTTCAAACGCTTAACTTTGAAAATAGTTTGTATTTGTTTTTCTGTATCTAAAGCTTCTTCCAACGAAAGTTACATTGCAGAACATGAAATTCATTTTGAAATATTTGAGTAAGTTCTTGAAATGAAATTTCTCTCAATGCAATAACAACATCTGCCAAAATATTTTCTTATGATATCCTTTTGTACCTTTCAAAAAGAAGGTCATAAGTTCGGCGCGTATTTATTGTTTTGTTAAATTTTTTATTATGCATGACCGGATATAATTTTCTAACACGTGGAGCGTTGGCTAGATGTACTGCCATTGTTACTGAGAGAAATATTTTTGCCGTATAGTGGGAAAGGGGATCATAGATCAGTGGCGCCACGTCACGACCTGAGGAGTTGTAGCAATTGGCGCGGTATCTGTCCAATTGATGAATCTCCCGATTTTGATTCTATTGTACAGAATCCGCTTCCTGATTGATAAATAATAACAATTTTGTACCTACAGTGACTACGATGATCCTCTGACTACGATAATTCTCTCTTGCTGTATAGAGTGAGGTGTCGCACTAGGGCCATGGTAAGAATTTTCTAAGATGACGGTATGAAAGGGTGACCGTGACTAATTCCGTAAAGTGAAGTAGTTTTTAAAAAGAAGTTTAACCGCCTTCACAAAAAGCGCTCAAGAGCATACAATAATTTTTAATTTTATATCTTTTACGACATTTTGAGGTCGTTGCAAATTAAACAAACAAAATAACTACCCAACCACAATCTAAGATACTATATAAAACTACCTAAACGTTTCAGCTCACGGAATCATAAGGAAGGACAATTAAATACTTTTGTTGTAGATGATTGATTTGTTTAATTTGCACCAACTTCAAAATGTCCTAATAGATATAAAATTACAAATTATTAAATGCCTTTGAGCGCTTTTTCTGAAGTCGATTCAACTTTTTTTTAAAAACAATTTTGTACGATTTTTCGAATGGAAAAACAAATCAAATTGCAAGTTGCGGATTAAAACCGCTGCTTTTTTCTAGACTACTATAATTAGCTTAACTAACGAGGACCATCATGGGATGGCAGGGACCAAAATTACTATTGGACCTTTTTGCGATCTGCAATAGTGCAATAGGGTGTTAGCAGAAAGCAACTATTGTTTGCCAACAACAATATATGGAGTTTTAAAATGAAAACCTATCTCATTAACAGTAAAACAGTTTTTTTGTATGGTTTTGTACATGCAGTAATATTTTTTTATTAAATTTAAACATTTCTAGTGCAAGCACTGTTTTTTTTTTCGACAAATCATCTTCTGTAATAGCAAATTTATAAAAAATACGCCCTTATCCTGAATTTATCTCAATAAATTGTGTTTTATTTCTCTTCTGTACATTAAAATATTTATGGAGACCGCATAAGACATTTTTACTAAATTTTATCCTCGACAAAGCTTTAATTGTATCAACATTGCAACGCCTTTGAGGTAGCCGATAGCGGCTATAGACAACGCTCACATTTGGCTGATTTGCTTCGACATTCTTTCACATTTTTCGCGAGCACCTAATGTTCTGGGACTAAGGTAAACCAATTGTATCTGCATCATTACCTTTTACAAAGCTCTACAAAAGTATCTCTCTCTATTTCCCGTAACCCCTTGTGGGGCATGGGGCGGAAGAAGAACTTTACCCCAGTGTTGCCAAGTCGTCGATGAAGAATGTCACTAGATAGGGAATAAAAAGGACATCCTTTTTTAAAAAAGTCACCAGATACAAAATATTTTTTTTTCAAAATTACTTCCAATATAATATAAGAAAATTCTAAGTAACAAAAATGTAAATACTACTACTCAATAAAAGACTGTATTTACCTGAATCACAAGCGTATTTACCTTTAATTGGTGCTCATTAACTTAAGCGTCGTGTAATTTCTTCCTTTCAATTTGTAAAAGGACAGGGAGGAGAAACAGAGAACTTAGAATGTGATAAAGTTCTAATTTTGTGGGCGATCCTCTTATCGTAAGCGACAGAAAATGAGTATCGTTGAAAGTTTCAGGGTCCCGCTGGAAAGTCATGAAGTCTCACAGGAAATTGTTCGAGTTGTCTTACACATGCGTTTAGCTTAACAACAAAAGCATTAAATGGGCCCACTTGAATGTGTGGTGCAACACCGGTTGTAACTGAATTAAGTAGTAACCCAGCAAATATGTACAAAAATAGTCAAAAACAATGAGAAATGCCGAATATTTACGTTAAAACGTTAAAGAGTGGGAGAACATTTGGTGTCATCAGAAGAGTTTCAAAATCACAGTGTCGTTAAAAAAATATCAATCATTAGAAAGGTATTCGAAAACACCAGATTTGGTGACAAAGTCCATGATTTGGCATCACTGCATTAAAAGTCACCAGAAATCACCGCAGTAAAAGTTAAATATCACCAACATTGCATTGTCCGCGTTAGACAAAGTTCAGCGTAAGGCTGTTAAACTTATTGGCGATTCCTCAATCTCTGAGGGCCTTGACTCCCTTGAGCATCGACGGAATGTCGGTTGTCTCTCACTCTTTTATCGCTATTTCCATGGCCATTGTTCTAACGAAATCGCTAGCCTGATTCCTTGTAGACTCATTACAACGCGCGATACAAGATCTACAAGTCGCTCCCACCCCTTTACTCTCCGGGTCAAATTTGGACGTACCGTCAAATTTCGGGAATCTTTTCTTAGCAGAACAACACGAATGTGGAACAGTTTACCATCTTCTGTTTTTCCCTCGTCTTATGAGCCTGAAACTTTCAAACGGGGCGTACATCGACACCTACTTCACTCAACCTCCTAACCCATTTCCCTCATCCTTAATTCCTTTCCTGCTAAGGCTGTGCTTTAGCATCATAGGGCATCCCCTGAGCTTTGGCAACATCATATATATAAAAAAAAAAAAAAACTTTCAGACGTGTCTGAGAAAACAATATTCTGTCACTAGGGAGGTGTTCGAAAACACCAGATTTGGTGACAAAATCACTGAATTGGCATCACTGCTTTACCCGATTTGAGACAACGATTGCAAATTGACCACTGACATTTTCTCTGCAACCCACATGTCCGTTTTTTCGTAATCTGTTGTCAGCAGAAAATAATCATGGATCGACGTCGGTGGGGTTCGAATATGGAATATCCAGATTGGTAGGCCGATACGTTATCACTTACTCTACCAAACGACTTTAAGACAAAATGTTCTAACTATGCACTAAATTAAGAGCGTTCAGATATTTGCAAATGGTTAAAAAATTACAATATCTTGTATCATCGCTTATAAAATTTATTATTAAGTTTTATACAATTAAAAATACAATTTCAGAAAACGAGATACATACAACCAAACTTCCGTTCAAAATGTGGAGCGCTTTAGCATTTTTAAGAAAACAAGTGATAATTAATTTTTGCTTTGTTTCCAATTTAAGATCGTCATAAAAAATAATTCAATCCAAATACTTTCCTTTGAAATAAAAGCTTAATATCAAACAACGCACAAATACTAGAAATACTTGATAAATTATAATTAAATCTGAATGGAAGGCTTTGAAACTTCACAGAAGTATATATAGGGTGCTCAAAATTTTGACGGGGAGTGTAAGTATTTAAAATCAGATCTGTAAAGTAATCATTCTTTGTGGAACTAATTTCAATCTAATTCCTTCGAATTAACATTTTTTAATTCCATTACTTTTCAATTAGGAATGGAATTAACCAATGGAACTAATATTCCAAGTAATGATGTTGTGTAATTGGAATTCCTCATAAACATATTTCATCGAGATTGGCAAAGGAATGAAAAGTAATTGAAAATGAATTAATCATGATTTAAAACCAGATTTTTGTTCTTTTTAAATTCCTGTACCGATATAACATTTCCACTTCTGCCCTGACTCTTCTACTGCTAATTAGTTTGCTTTTGTAAGACTGACATCTCTTATACTCCAAATTTACTATCAATTTCTTACCATCAATTTTCGTCCCCTCCCAGTCTCCCTTAGCGGGACCACTTAAGTTATCTACTGTCGCCCCTAATATCGATTGCTAAAATTTTAGTCTTTCTGCAGGAATCTATGTTGTTCCTTCTTGTTCCATAACTTAATCATAACCTCATAGGAGACGGAGTTGGATCAATTCGTTGAGCGTTTTGAAATATTGTTAAAATACACCCTGTGAAATTAATAAAAACCTTGAAAATCTTATTTAGTTTTTACTTCAGTATGCAAATTCAAATGCTATATTTCAATCTATTTAATATTTATTAAATGTTATTATTTTCGAGCCTTAAAATGGCACTACTGCCCACTGCAAACACATTGTTTGGTTTAGAAACATAAAAAGTAGTCCACTAATGCCATTGTGACTCATATGCCATAGCCCTGTTTGCATATATTTTTTATGTTTAATCATATTTCATACTTTAAAAACTCTTTTGTTCTCAGAAGTATATGCAGTGCAAAGGTCGCAGAAATAAATAGCCTCTCTCGAAGTATTCCATTGCTCCCTAAACTTTCAAAAGTATTGTTTTACAGTTAATATTTTAACTGCCGAGGTTAAGCATTCTCCAAATAAAGATAGTCTGAACACCTTCAGTATCCATGCTTTTATCTAAAACTTTATCAAATTAGAATTATATACATTTCCCATAGGAAAATTTCTCTAACAGTCTACATAGTGTCTAGGGGACTATTCTAGGCATTGGTTTAAAAACAATGCAAACTTACCAAATGGAACTTAATTGGCCAAATAAACAGTATTTAAAATTTTTCGTGAAATACGAGAATTGAAAAATAAATTTAACTTTTTTTTCCAGCGAAAAGAACGTCTGAAATATAATTTTAGATTTAAAGTTTTTAATATGACACATGCAAGATGTCTCTTATTTAACAGAGGTCAACACTCTTAAAATTTGAACTCCATTGCAAGTCTACAGAAAGAATAATTTCAAGATCAAAGGTTGGCGCTTTCATCTCCCCTTAGCAGTAGGGTTGCTTTCACTGCAGATGAAACAATGAGAAAAAATGAATTTTGCTACAAAAGTACGTTCGGTTTAGAAGCCAGATTGTAGTTACGTAAGTAGGAACATGTATATATACACAGATACCTAAATGTATATGTTGCCTGCATACAGAGCATAGTGTTTTCCCAGAAAAAGGAGTTTGTTCAATAGCAAAGGATTACATTTTGTACTAATGTATTCATCCCGCTGTGATTGTGTCATTCCTATGTTATAAAAGAATAACTCAGATGCGGGTGCGGGGACAGAACGAATGCAGCCAAGAATTCCACCAATATAAAAAATCCTTTTCTATAGTTCCGGCTGTACTGACATTTCATATTTGTTGTACCTGCATCCTGCATGTACCAGAGAATCTAATTCTTAATCTCGATGTACTCTATTTATCAAGTTCAATGTATGGGATATATCGGGGACATGGGTCGGAACTTAGAGATAGTCCTTTACAGAGAAGGAATACCTTAGGCAAAATTTTTCTCACAATATCTATGAATGCAGGGACGTCTCGCTAGAATGCTTCCGGCAATGTGTTTGCTTTTTAATATTTCTGTCAAGTGCTCTGTTCCGTCATGTGTAAATAATGTCCCTCTTGTTGTTATAAAGTTGTCTGGCATAAGTATATCTCTGTGAAGAGGAAATTTTACAAACAGGTCACAATATGCCCTTCTATTAAATTCAAAACGACGGCGACTGAAATGACAGGTTGTTTGTATCCTGAAAGGCATTGCCACCGTCCTAGCCGGGGGTAGTATTTTAATGATGACGCAACCGCACATGTGAGTTTTTTTTTATAATTTTAGGTGACACTTAACGTGGATGACATGATTTTTTTATGATGTGTCAAAGGGCGTTATATATTGATGCCCGTGGTGAACATACTTCTGATTAAACATAAATAAAGGAACGTTTCCAGATATAATGATGTTGGAAAACTCTAGGGGTGCTTTTGCAATTTGTTTTCATTTCGGAATTTTAAAGTCAAAATTGCGTAGCTATGAATGTGTATTCATAGGAAACATAACATTTCTGATATCTACGGCAGCCGCAGTAGAAATACTCGACATTTCATACAATCAAAATGTAATTTATTAGAGCTTACAATACTTTAATTTCTGGAACTGTATCGTATAACAATAATGTCACTTCTTGAGAAACATAATACGGTATGTATCATTAAGTAGTATTATACTTCTCGATAGTGATTTGTATCTTTGGTTTGAAAAAACTGAAAGTTTTCCATAATCAAGGCGCTGAAAGTTTAATTAATTAAAATATTTAATTGTATTCAAGAAAAGAATTCAACAACAAGTTTTTTGTTTTTTATTAAAGTTTAATAACAATAATAACTTATTTATGTCTTCTTCAGCTTACTACTAACAACTCTATATACATATTTCGGAAAAATTAGCTTTTATTTGTAAAAAAAAAAACAAAAACAAAATAGAAGTCCATGTAATCCATCCTATATTTTATTGCCTGCGTGCAGTACCTACTGTACAACTTCTGGCCAGTTTTTTAACCGACTTCCAAAAGCAAGTATTTGTTTATGTTTTTTATTTGTTTTTTTTTTAATTATGACTGGTCATAATTTAAAGACGCGTGGACTGATTTCGATAATTCGTTTTTTGTTCAATAGGGTATGTTCCCCTACTGTTACTATGCCAAAAACTGTTTGTTGGCGTGAGGGGTGGGGGCTGGGGGGGGGGGGGTGAATGTTTTCATTTTGTATAGAGTATGACCCCCATTGCGAATAATGAAAAAATAGGGTCTTACGGTGTGGGGGGGAGGTAGTCTAACTTCTTAACCTGTGCACCGATTTGGATTATTCTTTTTCTGAAGTATAGAGTATGTTCCTCGTTTGGTACCCGCGAAACGCTGGGGTTGTAGTGAGGGAGGGTTTGGAAGTCAACTTCTTAACGCGTAGACCGATTTCGATGATTCCTATTATGTTATATAGAGTATAATCCCTCATTGCTAATACGACGATAAATTGTGCTCTAGCGTGATGATTGTGGGGAGAGGGAAAGGCTACCTTCTTTACGTGTTGACTGATTTGGATGATTCTTCTTTTGATGTATGTGTTACTTCACTGGTACCGCGAGAAAAATTTAAGGGGTGAGGTGGTGTGCAGAGGGGGCGTTTCCCAAACTATTAATGCATAGACCTACTTAGATAATTCTTTTTTATTGCTGCTACGAGGAAAAAAGTTGACCTAGTGTTGGGGTGAGGGGAGTGATAGTAAAATGTTGTACCGCGGGATCTGATTTAGCTAATTCTGGCTTGTAATGCATCAATGGATGCAGTATTTCGCTCTGGTGTTAGTTAGGAGTTTAAGTTGTCTGTAAGAAGTTGTAAAATTGTTTTTTGAAAATTTCAAACTTGAAGAAAATAAAATAAATTAAATTAAATTGAAGGTGTTCGTAGAAATTGATTGAAACATTTAAGAAATAAGAAATTGTTTATAAGAATAAAATAGTTTTTAAAAAAAAGTTAAACCGACTTCACAAAAAGCATTTCTAATGATCCTGGGAGCTAAAATGTTTAGGTAGTTTTATATAGTATTGTCGATTGTGGTTGCTTTGTGGTTTAGTTTGTTTAATTTGCACTTCAAAATGTAGTAATAGATATTAAATGAAAATCTCAACTTTTTTTTTACAACTTTTTTTTCACTTTTTATTGTTTTTGCATATAAGACTCGAAAAATGCTGCTCATATGAACAAACCTATGGAAGGGAAATCCGGCAACATATTACAAAATTAGTCACCGTCACCCTTTCATACCCTTTCCTTAAATACAAAATTTTTACCATAGGGCTAGTGCGCCGCCGTTCTCTATACAGCAAGAGAGAATCATCGTAGTCACCCTAGGTACAACATTTTTATCAATTACCAATCAGGAAGCGTATTCTGTACAACACCATAAGCTATATTTTTTGTCATAAAAAAATAGATACTCTATGCATTCAAAATCATCAAAATCAGTCCTCGTATAACAAACTTGGACTACTCCCAGCACAACCCTGGGTCAAAATTTTTCCTTTAAGCAACAATGTATACAAAAAAATAAATTTTTGTTGAGGCACCAATCGGGCAACATCACAAGAAGAATCAGCCAAATCGGTCTACGCGTTGAGAAGTTGACATTTACCACCTTCACAACCCCAACCCCAGCGTTTAAAATGTTGCTCTATACATCAGAAAAAGAATTAGCAAATTCAGTCTACGCGTTATTAAGTTGGACTAACCCTCTCCTCCCAACCCACCTTGGGGGGTTATACTCTATACAACAACGTCTACGCGTTACGAACTTAGGTTTCAATCGGTAAACATACTCTATGCAACAAAAATAAAAACATAAAAAAATGTTTTAAAATGCAAAGAAACATAAACCACCTTTCGTGTCCTTTGTTTTTTTTTTATTAACAAATAAAAACTTAAAAAACTGCGACGCGTTTCGAATACAAAGTATTCATCATCAAGCGACTAGCCAACTAAAAATACAAAGTGAAACCCATTGTCTGTCTAAATTCATTCCCTTTTACATACTTTCCTAAAAAGAAATAACTTTACAAAACTTTAAAAACAATGCATAATCGTGATCCTAATTTCCCTCGCGTGTGGTAACGTAACGTGGACCACATCTTTGCTGTACAAAAAATAGACAAAATAGAAGACACCTTAATCCTCTTAAAGGTACAATATCCCAGCATTAAGTTTACCATAGAGAAAGAAAAACATGGAAGTTATGGTGATTAGAAACGGCGAAAAATTAGATAATGATATCTATACGAAACCATCACACACTCCGAGGTTTATAACAGGTGATTCTTATCATGGTCCAGCACAGAAATATTCGGCTTTTTATTCCATGATTCACCGAATGTATAATATTCCATTGGCTGAAGTAAGAATCTTTTTTTGAATCTAGCCGATTTCAACGATTTAAATAATAAACAAGTTCTTGCCACTATGAATGAAGGAGGCTTATAAAAATCAGGAAACCACTTTGAAGGAGGTTGATGAGAATGGCAGAAATAAATTTTTGAAAATAATATACTACCCTAACATAACAAATAGAATTAGTGACTTTCTAAGAAAAAAGCATAATATCGAAACAGCATTCAGGTTTTCACATAAACTCAGAAATTGTTTGGGAACAGTCAAAGATCGGTTGGGGAATTTAGAAAAATCTGGGGTGTATCAGATAGAATGCAGTGGATGTGATCGCAAATATATCGGAATGACAAAGCGAAAATTAAATCAAAGATTGAATGACCACTTGTTGGATGCGAGAAATAAATCCGAAGAAATTTCATTAGTGAAGCATTTAAAGCTTAGATAAAATAATAAACAGGAATGTATGAATCGTGTATGAATCGTGTACGTGAGACCAGCTATTTTGCTCGTGGGAAAGGTGGAGACAGGGAAGGAGGCGACTTCACTAAGTTGAGCTGCCAACTTTTGATTTCGGCGATTTCTGTTTAAAGCGTTTGTCAGAAAAGTTTTTTTGAGTTAATAAATGAGGTATAACTTAATTATTAGATTTGTGTGACTAAATAGATAAAGAACGATATAAATAGTGTTTTGAAAAACTCTGTGAGAAGTTAAAGTGTTCTAATTAACTTAATTTCCCAATAAATTTTCACATTTGGTGCTGTGAAAATAAAAGCTGACATTCGCGAGGATTAATCATTTTTTCAGGAAAGTTTTAGTTAATAAGTAACGTCTTATGACTGTTTATTGACTACATTGACTTACAAAAGTGTAAATTACTGGAAAGGAAATGATATTTTTACGAAGTTTTTATTACTATTTCCAGTTTGTTTACGTTTGGAAATTTTCATTTGATCTGTACTAGCCTGGGTTTAGCAGTTTATATATAATAACAATTTTCATATTATATTTACTAGTAACTTTGATTGTGTTCGAGATCTTGCTTTGTACGTCGTGCTTTCATTTGTTATTTAATGGTTGTATAGTTTATGGATTTTTTGTGATGATCGGCTTGGATATGTTTCGCTTTGTATTTTTAGTTGGGTAGTCGCTTGATGATGAATACTTTGTATGTATGTATATATTATATAAAAATATATTACTTATATGACTTTAGTCAGTTCGTGAATAGTAACGTCATTATTAAATACTGTGACAATAGGTTTGTGGGAACTAAAATACGACATGAACGTCAGAAGTTACATGAGTTACGAATCGTAAAAACATCCCATCAATGGTTGTACCATATCTAGTTGTCCCCAGTGTTCTACCAGAATAAACAAAAATATTCGTATGCTCATCATTGATTTTAATAGCTATTTTTAAAATAATAAAATAGTTATTGCACTAATACACAGGGTGTTTCAGATGTGACGTTCCCAAATAAGTGGGGTGATAGATCTCCACTAGACAAACAAAAAATTGTATGGTAGGGGGGAGGGAAATCTCAACCATTTAGGAGTTACAATTGCACGTACAGTCCTTCCAAAATTGCAAAAAATGGTTTGCAATAACCTAAATTTCAGCATTTTCCCAAATTTTCTTCGAAATTCATGTAATTAATACACCTCTTTTTAATATTTTTTTTGAATTGTCGATCTCACAACCTTTCCGAAAAGGTGAAACATGGCAAGGTAGACAGGATAAAGAAATACCGCATCCTTAGAACTCCCTGAGTACCTAATTATTTTATTGCACTTTAGGTAGGAAACTCTTTAAAGAAACAACATTTTTAAAATAAAAGATGGAAAATGTTTGTTTTGGGTTAACAGGTAATTAATTTTAATTATTGCTGCAAAAAAATTATAAAAATGTTAGTGGAATTTTGTTTTATTGCCGTCATTAGCTTGTGTTAGCCAGAATTCACATCCTCGTATCCTGGCGTTCTGTTACTCGTACCTGATGAAAATTTTTTCATAAAAAAAAGTAGGCCGTCGCGGGACGCTCGGGAGATTTAAAACATCTATATTAATATTGGAATTTATAATTAATAAATGTAAAAAACAAAATATGGAGAGAAATAAAGAAAAAATAGAGTTTCATGAATAAAATCAATTTGTTTTTCTTATGTCAATGTTATTGAACGGTATTAAAGAAACGATTGGCCGATGATAACTAAAGTATGTAACAAAAGTAGTAGACGTCATATTATCAAGATATCTTAAAAATACAGCGTCGATTGTTGTTCCATATCTAGTTGTTGATTCAGTTGATTTATTATTGATTTTCAAGTCAAATGTATGCTCAAGGAATGTTGTCAAAGGGACTGAATTGTTTGTTGGAAAATTAACATTAAAATCGCCTGCTGTATATAAGTAAATTACGGTGTAAAAATTTTATAATTTCTGTGACTTTTTGATTTGGTGAAATATACACAATAACCATAAGGAATTCTCTCCCATCATCCATTCTAACTTGAGAAGCACATCTATTGTCAGATAGAAACATTACGCAGCTCCCACAGAGAAGCACCAACGTGTATAGCACACGTGCACGCACACACAAGGCAGTCCAGAGTGGTTGCGTAGAGGGGGCATCACGGCATGGCAGCGTCATGCCGTTTGCCGTCACGGCATACGAATCGGTTTTACTGCCAAGGTCTGCCTATAGATGTTTCACATCAAAAAGGGTCAGTCAGCAAGAATACCTATCATAGTTAAAAATAAATCAATAAGTGCTTTTAAGCAAAAATTATTAAAAAATGGTAAAATTTACATTTGCAGAATACGCGGATATTATTTACATTTATGGTGTAGGGGACGGAAAAGAGAGAGCGGCTGTACTGGAATATCAAAGGAGATTCCCAAATTGGCGAGCTCCCCAAAGAGGGGTATTAACACGGACTTTCCAAAGGTTAAAAGAAACAGGAAGTGTAACTTCATACGACATGGAGACACGACCCGAAACTTAGGGAACTTCTACCGACGTCGAGCACCAAATAATCATCATCGTTAGGCAGGACCCTGAGAAGAGCACGAAACGAGTCACAAGGCGATTAGGAGTGTCGTCATCTAAGGTTTGGAAGGTTATTCATCGAGGGGGATTACGTTTATATCACCATCACTCAGCTCAAGGACTACTAGAAGGACATTCCGAGAGAGGACTGAAATTTAGCAATTGGCTTCTGGAACGCGACATTGACAACAGAGCGTTTCTGGACCTAACTCTGTGGACAGATGAATGTCAATTCAACAGGAATGATATCACGAACACTAATCCACACAGGACAAAGTTGACCTCATTCCACAGAGATTCAGTGTCAATGTTTGGGCTGGTATCATCGGCAACCATTTGGTAGAACCATTCATTTTGCCGCAAAAGCTTAATACTGAAATTTATGCGAACTTTTTGGACAATACACTATTCAATTAATTCAAGAGAAATTGTACAAAAAAGTTATATCTACTTTATAATATGTACACCCGCGCAACAAAAAGAGCCGCACGTGGTTTGCTTTTTCATATCTTCCCGGCTCAATTCGTGCTAAATAGTCTCCAAGATATCCAAATTGCTTTTAACGGTTGTTAATGTGCAACAGCACTCTTCTGCTACGAATATTCACTGTGCACAGTTGCATACATACATAGGGTTTGAGACGTTATTAAGGCAAAGGGCGGTACTACAAAGTACTAATTTTTTTTATACTCAATTTTAAAACTTTTAAGTTTTGAAAATACATTTTTTGGTTTAATAAAAATAAAGAGATATTGTTGGCTTACTGTATTTTTAATTTTTTATGAAATAACATTGCATTAAAAATTTGAAAAAAATGATTTTTTTTTTGATTTCGAACGAAAAATTAATTTTTTTTTTGAAAACAAATTACATATTGCATAAAACATACTTTTTTAATTGGGTTATATGTGAATAATGTAAAATACAGAAAAATTACATAATAAATCGTTGTTATTTAACTTTAAACTTGCGGCTCTTTTTGTTGCACGGGGTGTACATAGTAATCTAATTTAAGGGGGTCCTCTACTCTCGCGGTTTCAAAAAATCTATTTTTTTTTTTAATTTCAATCTATATGTATCTGAGAATATGCCACAGAAAGGATTTCGTGAAAATCACATTCCTTTGCATGCTTCTGGGAACAAAAAGGTACCCGCTTCCGGCCGTTTCCGAGAAACTAAGCCACGACGGCGCTTGTCCAGTTAAAAATCATTGTCTAAAGAATTTACCGGTCCGTTCTTGAGAAGAATGTGGACAACCAATAACATCAACGTGATGAGGAAGGAGAACTCTACGGCCCTGGTATAGCAGATTAACTCGTAAGTTACTACAATCATGTTATACACCGTAATTTATCATTAAACGCGTTTTCCCGAAAGTAGTGTTTTTTTAGCTACCGAGTAAGAGTTTTCATAAAAGTATTGGTCCGATTTCAATAATTTTTTTTTCAATTGTTCAGAAAACATACCGCTATGTTTTCCCGAGTACGATTTGCAAAATTTTATTTTGTTCCATTTTTATAGCCTCTAATAGGTCAAAAAATGACGTAAAAATTGGAAATTTTTCAAATTGTTGCATAACTTTTACAAATTGCAAAATAAAAAAAAATCTGTCTCCGGAAAACACAGCCAACGTAACTATGATTATAAAGAATATCAATTTTCAGATTACAGATTAGCCAATTGGCCACAACTTTGCTTAAGCGGGACCCATGCAGTTTCAACATCAATGTCATCAATGACGTTTCAAGGTCGCGAGAGTTATTTTTTTTCGTCTTAAAAAAACAATTGAAAAGTCAAAACATGTATCTTCGAAATAAAAAAAAAATTTTAAATGTAATCAGTAGATCCTTCGCAATTAATTCCCAAAAAAACCGCTCCATTTCAGGCCTCGAGAGTAGAGGACCCCCTTAAGATAATTCAAAGTTAATAATAATTTTAACAAACAAATATTTCTAGGAGAAATTAAGGTTATCTAATTTAGGGTAATTCAAAGTTAATAATAATTTTAAAAACAAATATTTCTAGGAGAAATTAAAGGAGAAAGTATGAAAGAAGGGAAAAGAGGAATGAAAAGATCTAATAGAGGAGAACCCTATGGATAATCTTAGGGGAATCTTTAACCAACACGATGGAGAACCAGCGCATACGGCTAACATTGTGAAGGTTATAATAATTGAAAAATATCATAACCGCTTGATTGGACGAGTTGCACCGATTCCTTGGCCTTCTAGATCACCAGACCTTACTCCATTGGATTTTTTCTTATGGGGAACTATGAAGGATGAAGTTTTTTCAAGCCCTGTTAAAATTAGAGACGATTTAGTTAGCAAAATTGGGAATACGGCGACGGAAATACGGGAGAGGCTGGTTGCAATACGCCTTAAACATGGACCTAGAAGGAAATTGTTGGCATGCATTTAAAGTGGCGGCGGACATTTTTAGCTGCTTTTGTTACTTATCAAGATTAATTGTAATTATTTTCAAATTGAATAAAAAGCATTCTAGAATTAATTTGAGGTTAATTTCTTTAATTTGTAAATTTTTATATTACTCTCCGATCGGATTTCCACATATAAATTTTTACATATTTTCTCTACGTGGACATGTTGCACTTTTTTGGAAAGGTAATAAGATGGGCAATCTAATAAAAATAAGAACGGGGTGTACTAAATGTCAAGAATTTTGGAAAAAATTTAGGAAAATTCTGAACTTTAGGTAATTGCAAACCATTTTTTTTCCTTTTGGAAGTGACTGTACTTGCAATGGTAGGAGTTCAAGCAACATTTTCGACAGTTTTGGAAAGGTCTTTGGGATAGTAGTTTTTTAGCGTTGGTTTGATGTCGCTCTGTTTGGTAGATCAAAAGATAAAAATAAAAGAGTAATGTGCATACCATGAAAAACTGAGATTTATGAATCACCCTGTAACTCCCAAACGGTTGAGATTGCCCTCCTGCTCCTGCCATAAATTTTTGTTTTTTGTCTAGTTGAGATCTTTAACCCCACTCATTTTGGCACGTAAGATCTGAAACACTCTGTATAAGATTTCAATAATAAAATATATACTGAAGTATTCATAAAAAAATAATATTTTAATCTTAAATATATTCACTATAACATATGTATTCTCTTTAGTGTACAAATTGTTTTGTCCCCTTCTGTACATAAAAGGTGCAGATGTTTGACTTTACAATCTGTATCATATGAGGATTGTAATCCCAATTTACGTGGGTATATTTTACATATGATAAAGCTGTAAAATCATAATAATAAAGAACTGTGTAAGTAAAATTGTTTTTAAAAGTCAAATTGAAACTTCTACACCTTTATTCTACGTATAATATACCCACGCTAGTTACGATTAGAACCTTGTATCATATGTAAACATGAATTATATCACCTACCTAGTCACCGCATCCACGTGTTTATTGCATTTTTTTTCATCATCACTTGAATAGATTTCTCACGAACATGTCGCGCAGAGAAAAACCATAACGGCTTTACTTGTTGTTAACGCTTGATTTTACTACTCTTCTATTTTTCATACCTTGCGTTATATATGAAACGATTCTTAAGTAGTAAAGTCCAAAAAATAATTTTTATAATAGGACACGAAAGATGGTTTATGTTTCTTTGAATTTTAAGATAATTTTAGTCCTATTGGTACAACTCTTAAACAATTTAAAAAAAAAAAATGTATTAATAAAAAAAAGTTTAAAAAAATAATTGTGTCGAACTTAGAACCCCTTTGTTTTTGGGAAGTCGGTTAAAAATATTCTTAATACAAGTTTAGTTGAAGGATGGTTTGGAAACTTAAATTCTTGAGTTATCTAATGTCAGGTAAACGCTCAACTATTAAAAAAAAATTAAAAAAAAGCACAAAAATTGAAGACTATGTTAGAAGAGCAAATATCCATCTTCAGTACCCGGTACCTGTAGTACTGCCCTACTTTGAGAGAGACATTGAATGAACAGAATTCAAATATGGTCAGTAATTTGATAACTTTGCAGTTTTGGGGATTTCGCATACTTAAGAATTTTTCAACTTTGGGGATTTTTTGAAACTTTGGGGATTCTGTGCTTAGGGATTTTGTAGTCTGGGGTTTTGTGTTTTTTGTAGTGCGTATTATTTTTGATCATGGTGGTTTTGAGTTGGGGGATAATGCGGGCGTCCCTATTTTCATTTCACATTAAGTAGAAGTAGGGGGATTTTCGGAAGAGTAGCCTTAAATTCAAATCAAGATTCCCTATGGGGGAGCGTGATTTTGGTGAAGACTCCGGGGCAGTGCCTCGTTGCTTCTGGGTTAATCCGCCCTTGGATTAGTTGAGTAAAATTGCATACTAATTTTACATTGTTGCTACGAAGATTGTTTTGTAGGTATTATATGAGATAAATAGACCCGAAAACGTCAAGTACAAGCGGTATGTTCATAATTAAATTTTAAAGGTAGTTCCGATAGTCAACGGACGTATTAAACACCATAAAAATTGAAGTCTCCAATTTTAAATGGGAAAAGCCGGTGAAAACTAGGGAACAAATTATTAGCACGTTTACTCATGACATTCTATTACTATTAAATTCTCAAAATAAAAAATTGTCAATATTAGGAGGTGTTACGGTACTGCAAATTCTCTGATAAAATAAAATTTCTTAAAACAACACAATCATTTCCCTTCGCAATTGTAGTGCAGAGTAATCTTATTTAAATAAGAAAGTGGCACCTTCAGTGCGATGACCTCAGAGTTAATCAAAATCACGTTAGGCAAACAGCACTTGTCTTGCAATCCATTATCAGGAAACTTTATCATGGAAATCCATTTCCTCACAGGCATTTGATGGGTCAATATTTGCGAAAACACTTGGCTGGCTGAAGAGTTCTGAACGCTTCTCTTTGTACGTCACCGCACAGATTTATAAACTCATTGACACCAGATTTGTTTATTTTTTCTTGAGTTGAAATATAAATACGATATCCTGCAAGAACGCTTCTTAGATATTTTCCTTTAAATATAATTAAATTTTCTTAAAGTTCACATGTTATATTTTTATACCGGACATTTTTAAACCAAACTGTGCGAACGCGAAAATGTATAGCCTTTTAAGGATATGCACAAATATAAGTTTAGCAAACAGGTCGATTTGTCACAGCTTCTACAGCGTGAATTAGAATGTTTGCTGCGGCTTCAAATATTAAATTGGGGGAACAGGACGAAGAATGTTTATCGCGTATTTGTGTAGATGGGAAATTTGTATGGGCTCAGCTCGTACCTCCTTTATTTTTCAGTGAAAGTTATTTATTTTAAATCTACAATAGGGTTCTGATCAATTTTGAGCTGGGCATTGGAAAGTTTGTTTAAAAAATATCTCTTGCACAACAATACCTTCAAATAGTGAAAATGCTGACTTCCTTGTAGTGGGGATAACGAGAATGCAAGAATTAAGTTAAAATAATAACATTTAATAGGTTCATTAGTCAAATAATATGGAAGTAACGATTACTGTAACTTTGCTATATGGGGCATTTCACGCGAAGCGGACAGCGAAAAAAATTTCAGGTTCTGGATTTTGTTCATATTTGGTTTAATTGTAGTTCTATATGTCCTGAATGAATGTGCATTTTTATTTTTTTTCTATGAAGCCTAGTCGCCCTTTTCTAAGCCTTTAAAAAATTGACAAACTTTGAGGAGCGGGTTTTTTGAAGAAAAATTTGCTATTATTCAAAGTGATAGATAAAAAGTAAATAACGTTATTTTAAAGACAAATAAATGTTTTTCTTGCCTGTTATTACAGAGTTGAAAAAAACTTTTTTTTTTCGTATATAAAACCGGAAGTAAACATATCAAATCGGATTTTACTTAACTTCGACATGTTTAAAAATTTTTGTTTTTATCTCAAAATGTAGCTTATAGTTTATAAATAATATGTGTAAAATTTTAGAACGTGATCTACATTCGTATCGGAGATAGAGAATTTAAACTTAAATTTTTTCATGTTTCCATACAAAACTATCGCACTGGCCAAACGCCGACTACGCGCTGCACTGTGTTCGAATGCAGATTACATTATGAAACATGTATTTACTATATATTTTAAGTTATTTTTTGAGCTATTTAAAAAAAAAATTAAACATGTCGAAGTTTGTCAAAATTTAATTTTAAATATTAATTTTGGTTTTTTTACGTGAAAAAAAAAATCCAATTTCGAATTCGATACCACGACTGTGAAGAGCATGCAATTTCCTATAAGAATCACTATTTTAATTATTTTTATGTAAGTTTCTTAATATGATTAATTGCCTTTGAAACAGGTCATACATAACTTCTTCAAAATTGTTGGTTGTCCGCTTCGCGTGAAATGCCCCATATATTACTATTGAAGAATTGGAATATCTTTGAATACAACAAAAACCTGTATTTACCATATAAGCAACCATCAATCGTTGTAAAATGCATTTTTTCATCTTTAAGAAACCATCATAATCTAATGTAAGAAAACCCAACCCTTAAGTATATTCATTCAGCTTCACGTTCAAACAAATGGATAATAAAACAACCACTATTGACATAGTATGTGGCAACTAAGTGCTGATGCAGGAGCTATATCGAAGGGGAATAATACGACTAAACGAGCATTGTGAAATATAGTACACAACCATGATAGTCCGGGAGCTGGCGACAGTTTTCATTGTCCCATTTCATAAAACTTGATTTATAGTTTATTTTTTATTATTAATATCACTGGTCAAGAAAATGCATTCCTGCCATGTCGTTGGCGAGAGAACGATTCACTCCGATATTCCAAATATGTTAAAAAAAGTGCAAATATTAAAAATAATAAAAGTTGAAACTTTTTTAAACTTTTAAATAACATTTAAATAAGACATAAAATAACCTCCTGCCAGTTTTTCGGTAGACTGATCTACTCCTGCCATAATTTTATTCATGTGAAAAAAAAATTATCCATTGATATAAATCATAAAAGTTCAAAATTGTTTAATCATTTCATCAATAATTAAGATAACTAAAAAACATATCCTGCCAGTCATTTGATGGCACGTGGCTTCGGCAGGAGCAAAGTTGTTGAGCACGAACACCTTATATATCCACTATTTCTAGGATTCCAAATCCAAAGGTTCTTAATGCGTTATACATTAGATGGGGCCTGATGTGAGGCAGATGTTTGGGCATTTTGCATTCCATATGGATGACTGATCTTCAGTTCGTTTGATGCTGTGATACCTAACAGACGCGCAAACTACGAATACGACGCATTTACAATATTCCATGATGTCTACACTCAAGCCAATTCAAGCCACTTGCAATTCGAAAAAACGAAAAAATTATTTTCTTTACACAAGAACGCCATAATTCTAACAACATGTAACCCATCGAATCCAAAACAGCTATGGGACTCCTTCAAAGAGAGTTATGAGTGATGACATACTGTACCAAATCCGAAAAGCTCATCCAGAACTGGCCATCGAATTCAACGACGACATCTTCAATGAAACACTCATTCGCCTAGAAGACAAAGGTTTAGCAATAAAAAAGTGTGCTAAACTTTGAAATTAAAAAGGAAAAAAGCTATAATATCAACGAACTTCTTCAATACATGGCTCACAACAAACCACTCCTCAATGAAAATTAAAAAGAAATTTACAACGTTATCATGGACCGGATCAATAACAACACTGGCTGAATTATTTAGTTGGACGCAACAGGCGGCATCGGGAAGGGAAAACGTTTCTAATAAATCTGTTTCCGGCAGAAATACGTGCACTGGTATCATCCGGCATTCTCGCCACACTTATGGAAGAAGGACGAACTACCGTTGAATGTAGCCGAAGAACAATTGCCGGTATGGAAAATCTCAAGAGCATCTGGACGGGAGGAGCCCTACTCATACTCTGAGGAGATTTTCGACAAACACTTTCAGTTATCCCCAAGTCAACACCAGCAGACGAAATAAATGCATGCTTAAAGAAATCACATCTCTGGCCACACATGCAAATACTGCGATTAACAAAAATTTTGAGAGTTGAACTATCGAAAGATGAAACAACAGCACATTTTTCTCAACAACTTTTACAAATAGGCGAAGGCACATATCCTACTGACCAGACGACCGGCCTCATTGAACTCAACAGTGATTTCTGCGACATAGCCACTACTGAAAATGAACTCGTCGACCAAGTTTATCCAAACATTGCTCACAACTATACCAATCCGGAGAAGGCAATTTTAACAACTAAAAATAATATTCAAAAGAAAATTCCCGGTGAAAAGAGAGTATCAAAATCGATCGACTCGATGGTAAACATTGAGGAAAGTGTCAACTTCTCTACAGAATTTTTAAACTCTTTGTCATATAATATATACCATTACACTGCCTTTGACTGAAAATTGAATCTACAATCATACTACTCAGAAATCTCAACTCACCAAAATTATGTAATGGAACAAGGATGATCATCAAACAGCTATCGAATAACATCATCGAAGCCGAACTTATGACTGTAAAGGACAAAGAACACACAGTATTTATCCCCAGAATACCACTTATCTCTACTGAACGGCCATTTCAATTTAAAAGACTGCAATTTCCAGTCAAATAAGCCTATAGTTTTACAATTAACAAAGCGCAAGGAGAAACTTCAACACATTGCGGCATCAGCCTCAAAGACTACTGCTTTTCTCACGGTCAACTATACGTAGCTTGCTCTCCAGTAAATTCGGAAATTCGAAAAATGTGTACCTATATACCCCGGACAACAAATTAAAAATGTTGTTTATAAAAAAGTCTTGTAAATAGTTAGAATATGTTTTCAATAAATAATGTTTACCTCTTCTACTTTAAAGTTTATCCTTTTATTTCAACTACTGCACAATCTCATATCAACTCCCTGAGCGAAGTCGGGTACCCCAGCTTGTTATTAATGAAATTATATAACATTTTTGAACTTTTATGATTTTTATTAATGAATAGTTTTTTTTTACATAAATAAAATTATGGCAGGACTAGATAAGTCTACCGAAAAAGTGGCAGGACTTCGTTTTATGTCTTAATTAAATGTTATTAAAAAATTGAGGAAGTTTCAACTTTTATTATTTCCAACAATTAAACTTTTTAACGTAATTACCATATCGCGGTCAATCAGTATCCCGCTGGTACTCCTACAGGGATCGATTTTAGGTTTTTATAACTTCGAGATGACACAAATAAAATAAAACTAATCGTTATGAAATCTTACAAAATTTAGTGTCGCCTGCTCCCGGATTATGCGTATCTGCACATAAACAGCATTTTCAAATATTTAAAATCATTGTTTCTTCCACTGACGAACTTATCAATTTTAATTGATACATATTAAAAGTATCTACCAGTGACCATGAAGAAAATCAAAATCTACATCCTTTAAAGTTTAATACGAATCTTCCCGATTGATATTACCAAGGTGAAGGTCAAAGGTAATTTAGTGCAATCTTTGATATTATAGTAAGTAGTCAAGGAAATAACGTGGATATTCGTCGATAAAAGGTTACCGTCTAACAGTCGGTAATTGAATAGGTCATACAAATACGAAACGGTTTTCCCTCTGGACATTTTTGGTATGGAAGTCGGATAGAGGAAGGGACATTTCTTTTAATCGAATGGTTACTATATCGGTCCACGTAGGTAGTTTGGGATATACTCGAAATACCTCAATACCTCCGGTTAATAATAATAAGAAAATTGCCTGATTGATTATATAAGTATTGAAAATATTTTAAACATGATATAAAAGATACCCGAAACGCAAACAATTTATTTAAAAAAAGTTTTTCGATCGCTTTCATCCTTAAGCTTGACTTCTCATGAAAACATTGTAGCCAAGTGGAGAAGTTATTCCTGACTTATATCTTCGTGTCCTAATCTTTAAATTAATGTAGAGTGATTGCACACATATCCAGAGATATAAATTAACACCTAGAAAATTTGCAAGATTAGATCTCCTACAATGAGCTGTACTTGTTCCAACTTACAAAACACTGGGATTCCAACAACTGTTAGCAAATATAGGAGACATTGCCAGTCTATTGATATTGCATAAATTGTGCCTGCAATAATAGTGATTCCAGCAAGAAAAACAAATATAAAATTAATAATTAGCCACGGAATCAAAAGAATATGATTCTTTTTAACAGTGCCAGCAATCAAAAGAGATGACATAACAATCTCAACTACAGATAATACAATTCCTGCCAAGTATAGAGGCACAAGTACCTTTACTGTTATCTCATCTTGAAATTCTGCGAAAATATAAGTATTTTGGATATTTTATATAGGTATATATAATTAAGAAAATATGTATACCTTGTTTCGGAAGGAGAAATATAGACACAACATTTAAAACTAACGTTATAATTCCTTTTGTTGCTCCCAAACAACCTATGATGATTCCACCAGTTCCCAAAGAACTGCAAAAGCAGAATTTATTCAAAGCGGGCATTTTCAAATTTTATCTATTTTTAAACTATTTTGAAATATTGGTATTAGGCTAATAATTTGATAGAAGTTTCTATGGAAGAACATGTATTTATTGACATTTGTGAGCGATTGTGTTACTTGGATTTTCTAAAATTGTGCGTAGACTTCGGATTCCGTGGAAAGTTAATAAGCTTGTATTATTGTGTTATAATTTAAGTAAACTTAAGGGACTTATGAAGTATATAGTGTGATAGCTGAAACAGGTTTTTGGAGACCGTTTCAGGGACAGTTTGTTAAAGGTGTATATTACCTTCACTTAAAATCGAAAACTAAAAAAAAAATTTGTCTGAAACTGCACTTGTGTCGGCATTATTTCCATAGTGCTTTAAATGTTTATATGTATGTAGGATAATATTACGCGAATCGAAATCGAAATCCAGGTTAACAATTCAAATACTTTATTCACTAAATTAATATAATTTGCTATGGCTATGTTCTAATGATTGTGTGTCGCGGAGCAGGCAGTGTGTCGGCGTGTCGTGAACTAACTAACTTCTCCTCCCGTCAAGTTCGTCTGTTCGCTTCCGTTTTTGTGAGCGGCGCTGAATCTGGCGTTCAGCTAATGGCTTGTTTAGGGTTACCACATTCGGCCGTCCTGACGGAATATCCGCCTTCGGATGTTCGCCTTGAGTTATCTTCGAATGAACTTCTTTGCATAACTTCGTTAAGATCTTCGTTGTCTTCATGGGTTACGTCGTGGCCTATTCTTTCTTGGATCTTCGTGAACTTTGTAGGATATGTTGGTGGCTTCTTTTGAGTCTTCTTTCTTGGATACATCAATTTATTCGTGGAATACGTCTGCGATCTCGTGGGTTACTTCGTTGGATGTCTTCCTTTGGATCTTTGTTTATACGTCGTTCCTTCGTGGGATACGTCTTTGGCTTCGTGGGTTACTTCATTGGACGTCTTCCTTTGGATCTTTGTTTATACGTCGTTCCTTCGTGGGATACGTCTTTGGCTTCGTGGGTTACTTCATTGGGCGTCTTTTTTGAGTCTTCGTTTTCTTTTTTCAATACGTCGTTTTTCCGTGGGACACGTCATTGGCTTCGTGGGTTATTTCATTGGATGTCCTCTTTTTTGCAAGCTTCGTGAGTTAATATCGGGGACTTCACTCTAGGTACTTCATCAATTCATTATTCGTAAAGGGCTAATTTTCTCTTTTGTTTCTAAAATGTGCAAATTGTTTCGATTAAAATTCATGACTTCGTTATTAATATTTTTTTTTTTTTTTAATATCTTCGTAGCAGGTTAGTGTTGCGTGGTTTGTGTGGTACTTTGACTGGGGAAACAAGGGGTCGTCTTATTCATTGGTTGGTCTGGTTTTTGCATTAACAGTAGGGTGTACTTGGTTTTCATTGGGCTGAGTTTCGCAGTTTTCTCGTTTCTCTTCCATGTCTGATTCTTCTTCGGCATCTGATTCGAAAAGCAAAAATGGTTTCATGTGATCTGCTGCCGTGGAGGTAACGTTAGGGCCTTCGTGATGCCCCACTTTCTGCACATTGTAACGTTCGTTTGGTTTGACTCTGGTCACTCGATACGGGCCTAAAAATTTTGGACTTATCTTAAGTCCTGTCCCAAACTGAGTCCGTTGTATGGCCACTAAATCTCCAACTTCGTAGTCTGTGGGTTTTTTCCTCTTCTTGTTATAGTTCTTCCTGTTCTCCTGTTGCATGGCTAGTATTTTTTTACTCGCTGTTTCTCGAGCTTCATTGCGCTCTTCCATAAAATCAAGTAACATTTCTTCTTCAATCAGTTTCGTTAAGGATGCGTCTTCAGGTACTTTCATTTTAGTTCCTACTAGTAGCTCGAAAGGTGATGTCGCTACACTTCGTTGGTAGCTGCGGTTAAGCCACATCTGCACCTTGTTTACGTCCTTGTACCACTCGTCTCGGGAATTTAAACACAGCTTCGTAAGTACGGATATCACGATTCTATGTATCCTCTCCACTTGTCCATTTCCGCGGGGTATGCCTGTAGTTATTAGGACGTGTTCTATGCCTTGCTTCTCACAGTAATTTCTAAAAGCTGCAGACGTAAAAGACGGACCTCGGTCTGTAATAATTCGTCCTGGGTTACCAAAAATATTTTTCTGTACCTCGAGTTTCTGTATTGTTTCTGCAGTCGTCGTTGTTTTTGTAGGATACATCCAGAAAAATTTGGAGAAGGCGTCGACGACTGTAAGAATGTGTCTGTATCCTTTTTTTGTGGCGGTCATCGGACCTAAGTGATCCAGGTGATAAGTTTTTAATGGTATAGCTTCCTTAGGGATTGCGTGAAGAAATCCTTCTTTTCGGTTGTTCTTAGAAGATAAGATGCAGGGTATGCAACTGCTGATACAGTCTGTTATTTTCTTTCTTAATCCTGAAATGTAGTAATCTTGATTAATCAAATGTTCCGTCTTTTTCACTCCGAAGTGTCCCTGTTCATGATATTTACGGATTAGTTCCGCTTGCATATTTTTCGGCACGACCAATAATCTTACACCGTCAATGTATTTGAATAGCACACCGTTATCCACATGGTAATCCTCAAACTCACCACACTTGAGTACCTCAACAATTGCTCGAATTCTATCGTCTTTTCCTTGAGCTAATTTAACTTTAGATAAACATGAATCTTCGTTAATGATCATTACTGATGGATTGCGGCTTAACGCATCGACATGTTGCATTTGACGTCCTGGTCTATGAACAATCTCATAATCGTACTCTGCTAACAGCATGGCCCATCTGGCAATCTTAGGTGACACCTCCTTTTTTTGCATGGTACATTTGAAAGCTGCGCAGTCTGTAATTATTTTAAATTTTAAACCTAATAGATAAACGCGAAACTTCCTCGATTGTATATCCCAAATAATCTATTTGGCTTTGCAGAAGCTGGCATTTTGCCCATTTTATTTTAAGTCCATGTTGGGATGCTAATTCTAAAACTTCGCGTAATGCTATGATTGCAAGTTCTTCATTTGCTGCGGGTATAATGACGTCGTCGATATACACTAGGATTACGTTTCGTCGGATTAGAGGAGCAAATATGCGATTGATGAATCTTTGGAATTGCGTGGGCGATGTGCATAATCCAAACGGAGCACGAGTAAATTCATACTGCCCTGACGGAACTACGAAAGAAGTAAATTTGCGGGATTCCGGCGACAATGGCACATGAAAAAATCCATTTTGCAAATCTATCGTCGAAAATATCCGTGCTTGTGAAAGCTGGTCGATCTGATGTTCAATTAATGGCAATGGTTGATGATCACGTATAATGGCTTTATTTATTCGGCGATAATCGATGCACAATCGCTTTGAGCCGTCCTTTTTGTTCACTAGGACTACTGGACTAGCGAATTCCGACTGACTGGGTGTTATGATGCCATCCTTCAACCATTCTTCTATTTGCTCGTTTACATGATCTTCCTCTAATCGGCTTAGTCTTCTCGGCGGTTGGTGTATAGGCGTCTCATCTTTGAGTATTATCTTCATGTGGAAGTCGTTAGTTTCTGTCGTCTTAACTGGGTTATAATTTTCGATCATTTGGCGCACTTCGTGCCTGTGGTAAGAATTTAAAATATGATCCAAGCAAATCTCTTCTTTAGCGGTGGTTTGGTAACAGTTGAATATGTTGTTTTCGATTGGCTTAAAGGTTATGCCATCTGCGTCCACTGTGAGTTCTAAGCGATCCAACAATGTCTTACCTATTATGTACTGTTTCGGAAGTATCATCTGCTCGACCACATGAAAGTTCTCGGTAAAGCCAAAATTATCAATAATGACTTCAGCTTCAAAGCTACCCAAAGTTGAATATATTGTAGTACCGACTCCTCTAAACTGTACAGGATTGGATAATATCGGAGATCCCAAAAATTTAAAGCCTTCTTCGCTAACCAGACTAATATCACTCCTGGTGTCTACGTACATATCTACCGTTGCGTTATTAATGCAAACTGTTTTCATCATCCGGTTTTCTTTACCTGGTAACCGCCTAACAAAAGCTACTCGATTTTTCGCGGTTGTCTTTTTCTGTTCTGGACAATTTACGCTTTTGTGCCCAAACTTATTACAGCTAAAACACTTTAATCCATTGGCCTTTTTAGGACAATTATTGCCTAGGTGTCCAAATGATCCGCAATTGAAGCATCTACTTTTACCTGGTTCTCTGTAACTTTTTATATGTCCGCTCGTTGTTGGCTTTGCACGTTTTTCCTTTTCTCTCATTGTAGAATAAATTCGCAGTTTGCTTTTAAATTCGGTAAGGTCCCTTGCACCATACAAAACAAATTTTCTTGCTTCATCATCGGTGATTCCATCAATGGTATATCGCATAATTGCAGCGTCTTCCAAATTTCCCCTCCTAGCCAGTTCATTAATGGTAAGGAAGTATTCGTAAAATATTTCGCCTGACAGTTTTTTGCGATCCCTCAACAACGCGTGTAGGTCTGCACTATTTATTCCCTCTCTAAACTCTTGCGATAAAAATTGTTATATATCTTCCCAAGATTGAATGTGGCTCTGGCTGCGCAGGGCTAACTTTGCTGTACCTGACACTAATCGCCTAGCGTACACAAGTTTCTGTAAATCTGTCCAATTCAAAATACTAGCCATGTCTTCAAAATCGCTAATCCATGCGGAAACTGAATAATTATCTTGACCATTGAACTGGTTTAAGGTTTCTTCGATATCTTTGAAAGTGAAAATACCCGAATTATTATTTCGTTCGTTAGCAGAGGAAGTTTGTTGACTCGGTTGCGGTAACGGAGTAGGAGTATGATTGTTTGTGTTGACCAATTTTTGATAAGCTTGAATTGTAGAGTCCTTTTCTTCCAAGACTTGCTTTAATTCTTTAACCATCGTTTCGTAATCAATAGTTTCGTCGTCAGAAGATTGCACTTCGTGAAGCGTGCTTTGTTTTCTTGCCTTTCTATTTTTGTTTTTACCTCCCATCATGGCACCAGACTGCACCCATAAGTCTTTCCGTACTCACTTCCAGTGAAACTTATCGCAAAAACTCAGACCGAATTCAAAATTTTATCTTAATTCAAATTGCTTTTGCAATTATTGATAATTTTAAACACCAAGTAAATTAAACACCAGTGAAAGAAACATGCAATCCACTTACTTATAGTTGTGGTAATTTTCTTTGAATAACCTTCGTTAATTAACCCTGCGTACCAGTGGTTTGCTTTCTTCCTGATTTGGTGTCACAAAATTTTAATGGTTTCTGACACTGCGCCACCCTTGTTTAATTATCTCCCCAGCAAATGCAACACTACAAATAAAACAGAGAAATGCTTTTGGATTCAAAATAAAATTTTAAGATGTTTCCCTTAATTTCCTTCAATGCTCTCTGCTGTTAATTATGAACCTCTACAGCTGTTTTCTTCCCCGAGTTAATCTGTCAGATCCGCTAATGATGTTGTCGTTCTTGGCAATTGGATCGTTTCCCCTCTTCGTTAAGATGATCTGACGTCACGACACGCACACACACACGAGACTTGCACTGCTATATTTCTGCTGTTGGGTGATGCTTTTACCGTTGTCTACGGGACTTCGTTTTCCGTATTTTTATTTTATCCTCTGCCGCAGTTTTTATATCTTCGTAACTTCATCACTTTACCTTTTTATCCGCTATTCTATGCGCGTGGGGTTACCTCCAGAGTTCCTCGATGTATGCTGGCATTTTGTCCTCGGCTCTCGATTCTTTTGGAATCGCGATCCCGGTTGAGCCCCCAAAAAGTTGTAGGATAATATTACGCGAATCGAAATCGAAAGCCAGGTTAACAATTCAAATACTTTATTCACTAAATTAATATAATTTGCTATGGCTATGTTCTAATGATTGTGTGTCGCGGAGCAGGCAGTGTGTCGGCGTGTCGTGACCTAACTAACTTCTCCTCCCGTCAAGTTCGTCTGTTCGCTTCCGTTTTTGTGAGCGGCGCTGAATCTGGCGTTCAGCTAATGGCTTGTTTAGGGTTACCACATGTATATAAGGCCTTTTCTATAAGGAAAATCTTCTCGTACCTTCACCTTGCCGCGGTGGAGGGGCTTGCGTGCATCGATGATGGAATAGGATACGACGGCGGTAGCTAGTGGAAGCTGCTGGTAGGGCCATAGGTATCATAGTAGATTCAAAATACCCTGCAGGAGGTATAAAATGCATATGGTAATGTCCAATATAGGTTATACTCGAATAGGATAGATCGTCGGCAGAAGTCAGTACTGCGACTGCCAGTGCGTACGGCGAAGGCTCACTCTTCTCCGCGTATCGCCAGTGGCACTAATATTATAAAAAATCCTTCACCTGAGGTGTCTGGAGCAAGTCGCAGTGGAGCAATTATGATTGTCTCTATAAGAACGGTGGATGCCTCACGTGTACCTGGCGGTCAAGTTTATGGACACAAGACTAAAAAATCGCTTACCACCGGTGCTTAAATCGTAGAAGACTCGGACCAGGATTTTGAAATGCCCATTTCTGCTTTAAACGGCACTCCTCCCAACGAAGAGGAAGTTAACTTAGCGCTCGTTCAAAAACCCTGGGTTTCACCAGGTGTCACTATAAAGGGACTGTCGTCAAATAAATACAGGCTCTTCTTCTCGCAAAGTAAAGGCAGGAAACGTTCAGCTATACAAGCGCAAAAGGAATTTAGTGTTAACGTTTGTTCTAATTACGGCTCTAACAGGTAGTTGTGCTATGTGAGGCTAGAGAAAATGGGCAACATACGCTCATAGCATCAGTCTATATGGTACACGACAGAGAAGCTTCCCCAGAAGAGCTTAGATCATAAGTGGAAGAAGCTCAACCTAATGATTGGAGAAGATGTCAACGCTCATAATGTGATATTGGGAAGCAGGGATGTAGATGAAAGGGATAAATTACTGCTATATACTAACTACTAATCTAGTCATTGGTAATGGGGCATGCGTACCAACGTACAGGGGACCCAACCAATGAAAATGTTCTTGATGTTACATTCTTCATCGAGACGGATAGCTGTGATTGGAGCGTACTCGATAGACCCTCACTCTCTGATCATAGTCATATTAGGTTCAACATAAAGACACGATAAAAGGGACCAGAGAATTCATGAACGTGGCAACAGCTTACTGGGAGAAATTCGGCGCGATAGTGGCGGGTAATTTGAGTAAGGGGTGCCCAGCTGAAATCTGGGCTGCGTGTGCCACGTTACTGAAGGTTGTCTCCCTAAAGAAATCTCAACTATACTGCTGGAACAGCCGTCTAACGGAAACCCGCAAGAGAGTTGAAACTTCATTCAGTACAGGGCGGTGCTAAATGTTTTTCTGAAGAATATCAGAATAGCTATTAGTAAGTGTTAGATCCTAGGTCCGGCTAAACCTACATTGCTGTGCAGAACAAATACGACCTGGACCAAGGACAGTAGAGGTCCTTTTAGATACTCTTTCCTGACAAACAATGCCAGCATAAAGTAAAGATTAAACACCGCACGTATCATTTCCGTGGACATGGTCAGATTGGCAATAAATTCCTTTGATCCAGATAAGTCGCGCGTTGCCAGACGGGGAAATGCCAGTAATGTTACAAAAAGTACTAGGAAAGCAAACTTATCTCTCTGGATTGAAACACACACAAAGATTGGCAAATTTGTGTTGGCACATTGTCAATTATAGTAGCATATATTTATTAAGTGTACATTATTTTTCATTATAGGAAACAATTTCACTGTATTAAGATAAAGGAGAAAAAAATTCTGATTTACTAAAAGTTTTTCATCCTCATTTCTGCCTATACTTTAAACTGCCTCTCCATGCTCCGGACATTTTGCTTTAAATAACTTAGAATTCCCCGAAGTTCACAGTGCCCTCGTCCTTAGTATGGGGGAAGTTTTCTGAGGA
The DNA here is from genome assembly GCA_964036015.1 of Leptarthrus brevirostris. Classification (NCBI taxonomy): domain Eukaryota; kingdom Metazoa; phylum Arthropoda; class Insecta; order Diptera; family Asilidae; genus Leptarthrus; species Leptarthrus brevirostris. The sequence goes on from OZ038373.1 coordinate 100,612,894, forward strand.
TGCCTTTGAAATTGGTAGGCGAACTATTAAAAAATCCCATCGCTGCCAAAAAATTTGCGCTATGATATATTTTTTTTTCATCACGACAAGGCCTAAGTAACACTTTTGTGTATAGAAGAAGGTCACCTGCTTTTATACACTCTTACTTTATTATTCTACTTTTAATAATTCACTTTAATACGCATTGTAATAAGTTCACTTCAAAAACTGTTTGTCTCTTGGCTGATTCAAAAAGAAAACTAACTGGCACTGAAGGCTCACTTAAGAAGAAAATGACTTAAGATAACTAATTTTCTAAAAAGAACTGAACTTCTTTTCTAACAGGACTTAACCGAACTTTCTTTCACGTATAAGATAATTATCTTTAAGATATTTATTTAACTGGCAGTTGATAAGTGATTCGAAGATTTAGGACAGGACCTAAGAAGACTAATTGCATTTTAATTTGAGAGGAAAAAATCCTGATCTGTACGACAGATAAAAGTTTTGCGCAGGGGTATGGCTAAGGAAGTCGTACAGTGTTTTAATATCAGGGATGAAAAGCGATCACTTCCGGCAGCTTTGGGCATGACGAGCTTAAAAAGTACCTTGAAAATATCCATTGGGAGGATGCGATGAAGGTAGTAGGGCCTTCTTTAGTGGGGCAGGACATACATTCCCATTATCATTCCGATACGGCTCTAGGTGTTAGTTATACTTGACAAAGTTCCTAAGTGTTATCCTCCATGTATTTCGTATGTACGCTAGTGAGATGACGTGTTTTATTCTGGCTCCCACTATACTTTAATTTTTCCAGGCCTTGTGCTAACCTATCGAGTTATGATATTTCGTCAGTAGTTCTCAATCGGATATTTTTTGAAATCGGCCTGTTTTTTTGGCGTTTTTAACAAGGATTACAATCATTTTTTGGCACTTTGAATATTAAGTGAACATAGTTCAAATAGCGGCTGTTTTGTGAAGCTGTACTGCGCCATATTTGTATTGGTGCGACGCTCTTAACGTTTACTGAATTCTTTAAGTTAATTCATTACGGATAGAAGTCAAAAAAAAGAAAAAACTCCATCTGCATCGAGCGCGGAGGGAAGTAATCTGATCGCCAGTGATGCCTATTCAGTGATTTTGTCACCAAATCTGGTGTTTTCGAACACCTCCCTAGTGACAGAATTTTTGTTCTCAGACACGTCTAAAAGTTGGTGATATTTAACTTCCACCGCGGTGACTTTTGGTGACTTTTAATGCATGATTTCAAATCAGGGACTTTGTCACCAGATCTGGTATTTTCGAATACCTTTCTAGTGACTGATATTTTTTTAGCGCCACTGTTATTTTGAACCTCTTCAGATGACACCGAATGTTCTCCGACTCTTTAACGTTTTAACGTAAATATTCGGCATTTCTCATTGTTTTTGACTATTTTTGTACATATTTGCTGGGTTACCACTTAATTCAGTTACAACCGGTGGTGCACCACACATTTAAGTGGCCCATTTAATGCTTTTGTTGCTAAGCTAAACGCATGTGTAAGACAATTCGAACAAATTTCTGTGAGACTTCATGAATTTCCGGCGAGACCCTGAAACTTTTAACGATACTCATTTTCTGTCGCTTACGATAAGAGGATCGCCCACAAAATTAGAACTTCATCACATTCTAATAATTCTCTGTTTCTCCTCCCTTTCCTTTTACAAATTGAAGGGAAGAAATTACACGACGCTTAAGTTAATGAGCACCTATTATAGGTAAATATGCTTGTGGTTCAGGTAAATACAGTCTTTTATTGAGTAGTAGTATTTACATTTTTGTTACTTCGAAAATTCTTATATAATATTGGAAGCAATTTTGAAAAAAATTAATTATTTTGTATCCGGTGACTTTTTTTAAAAAAAGGTGTCCTTTTTAGTCTAGTCATCTAGTGACATTCTTCATCGACGACTTGGCAACACTGCAGATCGCTACTCGCAGTTTTGCGAGAAGGAGATGACACAGGTTCGGTGGATGCTGTCGTGGAAAAGTTGCTTGGAGCAGTGGAATCTCGCCTCTCTAAAATGAACAACAATCAACAATTGGAGCTGGAGGTAAATATTTCTGCTAAAAGTGACGATGCCATTCACGCTCTCAGCAATAGAATGGCGTGTTGTGAGGGCTCTTTAAAAGAGGTGCAGCAGAGAGCAACAACTCATTGAAATCGTAAATTATTGAACTTCACCGTATGCAGCGTTTGACTGACGTCATAGTTAGAGGTATACTCGTCAAAAACGAAGAGAATGTTCACGACATAATCAAGAGTGTTGCTGGGGCAGTTGGGCATCCCATTACATCGTACACAGACGCTTTTCGCATAAGGGCCAAGACAAAAAATAAAGATACACTATAATTCTCTGTTGCGTGAGGTATTCAAACTCAGTAAATTGGGGAAGTCAATTTATGCAAGATCCAGAGATGGTTTTATTTATGTGAGGATCAAAGAGGGGGACTCTGACGTAAGGGTTACCTGTCATGATGAATTGCGAAGGCTTGTGTCAAATTGAGGACTGCATTGCTTCCAACAAATGAGCTGATGGTGAATGAAAAATTTAATAATTTTGTATCATATATTTGCATTTAATTAATTATCCTTTTGTTTTCTTTTCACTGTTTTTTATTTTTGAATTTCTAATCTTTTCTTTTCTTTTTTCTCTCTTCTGTTTTCTTTATATTCAATTATTTTCTGTTTTAGTCTAAAATGCTCGCATGTGTTTTGCTTCTAACGTGGAGTGCTTAAACTTTAAATCACTCCATCTTAACACAGTTAATTACTACCCCACATATTACAATTCAGCTAATCCTTCTCTACTTGATCAGATTCTCGTCTCTGACTGTGATAAAGTTATTTTTCATGACCAAATCAGTCCATGTAGTACTTTAGATCATGACATTCTTTTCTTGGCCTATGATTTTCCAATTGTCTCTAACTCCTACCCTAGCAGTTTTTCCTATCGTGACATTAAGAAAATTAATACGAACTCCTTAATTGATGAATGCTTGCTTCTTCCCTGTGATTCAATATTTTATTGCCCACAATTGATGACCAAGTCGAACACTTCTCTTCCATGATTTTGTATCTATTTGATAAATATGTGCCAACAAAAACGACATTTATGCGACAGAAAGGTTGTCCATGGTTCTCTTCAAGAGTTTGATCCCTTATTGCCGAACGTGAATTCTTGTATCAACGCTATCGGCGTGTTAAAACTACTGAAGCCAGAACATTATAGTTCCAAACTAAACCCAAGTCTTGATACCAGATCATTATTGCGAAAGTTACGACAGACTGGAGTTTGTGGTAAGGATGTGATTGGCTCCAGCTTTAAACCGGATGAACTCAACGAATTCTTCACCTATACCAGCAATATGAATGCAGTAGGTTAATCTACCAGCCGGAGCACTCGGATTTCCGGGACGTAGATACCAGACTGACAATTTTTCTTTTCGGGCGGTTGACATTGATGAACTAATTACATCAATTTACTCAATTAAGTCTAATGCTATTGGTCCTGATAAGATATCGCCGCGGTTTATTAAACTTTTACTTCCTGTTATTTCTAAATACATACTTCATATAATGAATTCATGTCTGATGTCATCTTTGTTTCCCAAATGTTGGAAAGAGGCCTTTGTTATTCCATTACCAAAGAAGTCATCTCAGGAAAATCTCTCCGATTTTCGCCCAATTAGTTTGCTAGGGTTTTTGTCTAAAATTTTAGAGAAACTTATGTATAAGCAGATTGTATTCCATGTAGATAGTAGCAGTTTACTAACACGAGGGCAGTCCGGTTTCCGCAGTTCATATTCATGTGAAACTGCTATCCTGGAGGTTGCCTCTGATATAAGGCCTTCTCTAAGCCGTGATGATTTCATATCCATGGTATTGCTGGACTTTTCTGAGGCCTGTGATTGCGTAAATCATGATATTCTTTTGTCCAAGCTCTCGGGTCTCTTAATTTTTGACAGTTCCGCCTGTGGGATGATTAACTGTTTCCTTTCGGGTCGTTGCCAACGTGTCAAGGTCGATGATTATTTTTCCGAGCCGTTACCTTTACTACGTGGTGTTCCTCAAGGTGCTATATTGGGTCCACTATTATTTAGTCTATTCATCAACGATATACCATCGGTGGTACGTGACCTCTATGCGGACGATGTTCAGTTATACCTGAGCAGGTCCATTGGTTTGATCGAGGATTGTGTACATCGTGTAAGTTTAGATTTGGATAGAATATATGCCTGGTCTGTACAAAATGGATTTAACTGCAGAATCCTAATAAGTCTCAGTGAATTAGTTTCAAAAATAATGCACTGAGTGACCTAGATATTCCACGAGTACTTTTAAATGGATTTCCGATACGGATGTCAGAAAAGGTGAACAATCTTGGAATTGTTCTGAACCAACATATGAAATGCTGTGACGATATAAACTCGAAGCTTGGTAAAATCTATGGAGGACTGCGCAGACTGTGGCTTTCAGCAGATTTTTTGTGTTGTTGGGCTCGGTTAAAGTTGGTCAAGGCCTTAATTTTACCTCCTTAGTATTTCCGAAGCTTGATAGCACTTGTTCTCGTAGAATTGAGACTGCTTTTAATGACTGTGTTCGTTTTGTTTTCAGGCTTAAAAGGTTTGACCATATTTCACCTTTTTGGTTGCGACTACTGGGCTGCTCTTTGAGTGATTATCAGAGGTACAGGTCTTTGGTCTTTCTGTACCGTTTTCTCAATTCGAATAAACCGGATTATCTTAGAGAGTTCTTTACTTTTACATCTTCGCAGCGCAACAGGGACTTGTTGGTGCCACGCTTTCATAGATCAGTCATGGAGTGTTCTTACCCTGTCCAGTTCATTCGGCTATGGAATAGTCTTCCATTAAATGTTCAAACTGCGGTCACCATTGGTGCATTCAAATCGCTTTTAAAGAATCATATTTCTGATTAATGTTTTTTTTTCTTTTCTTCTTCGCTTCTGCATGAAGCATTACAAGTTGCGTGTCTCTAGTTATACATTGTTGAAATATTTTGAATCTATTGTACAATTATTTGTATATCATTCTCATTTATTTTTGTTTCGATTTTCTTTCTTTTAAATTTTTTTCTCAAAGTATTAATTTAGTCTACATCCGAGTAGTATTTAGTGGGTATAAAAGATTATAAATCTTATATAAAATACCAGTCTTTCACTGGGTATAACAGGTAGCAGACTTGCAGCAGCTTGTCCACAAAGCTTCTCTTCGCTTTGGTATTGCTGCAAGTGCTGCGGGAAGGACAAGTCTCACGTTGGAATCGTAGAACTGGGAGGATGATGGGAGCAGTTTGCAGACGTCAATGACTCTGCAGACTGGTCCCGCGGGACTCTAATCGGTTCGAAATTTTTGTGCGTTCGTTTAGAACATGTTTGGATTAGTGCTCCCGGAGGAACGGCGAACGGCTCTACGGAGAGGGCATTTGCTGGGGAGCAGTGGTTCCTGAAGTAGGAACTTAGCCCGGTGCTGTATCTACTCTCTGGGAACACTCAGACAATCATGTTCTAGTTTGATTTTTCGGTTTCGGTTAGTTTTGTTCGTTCGTTTTAGGTTAAGCTCTAGGTTTTGTTTCGGATTTTTTTCAAAATTTTCCTGAATTTTTCATAGAGCTCGCACTCGCTTGGAGGCATTTCAAACTTTCTTTGTATTTTCTTTTTTACAGGTTTTTGCCTTCAAGTTTTAGAGTCCTTTTTATTTAACCTATTTACAGTAACGTAGTATATTGAGTCATTTTTGTTATGTTTTTTTTGATCCTTAATACTGTGTCTTTTAATGTTCGTGTGATTTTTAGGGTAGCTAGTTTTTGTAGGATTTTTACGCTTTACAACGATGTGCCTGGTAAAGTGACTTGAATGATCTTCGTAATCGATTGATTTTTTATTCGGTATAATAATTTTATAATATTATCAGAAATTATTTGTCCTTCAAATTATTTTGGTGATTATTGTTCCGTCGGTATCCTCTGAAAATCGATTAAATGACATATAGAACTATCGGCAATAAACACAACTATTTTGGTGTTAAAAGGAAAGCGCTGGGTGAAAGACGTTACAGAGTAGGTACTTGTGTTCAATAGGTTTCGGTTATAGTATACAAATTTTATATAATTTATCGTCAAATAGCACGGAATTCGAAGCATGGTTAGTAACTGCATTATTTCCAATGTAAGGTTATTATTCGTATTGAGGTCAAATATGTTTCAAACTACACTTCACTTGCATTCAACGATTTGTAATATGCTTTGAAAAGGCTATCTGTCACACACGTTATCACATGAATGCCCGCTCAATTTCTCGTATTCCTTTTTTGTGTTCCTGTAAATTGCCCTTTATGGATTAAAATGCAATTCGGAATTCAGAGTGTTTCAGGATGTTGTTGATTTACGCATGTAGGTCAGTATTGATTAATGCAGCTGGAATGGTGCTATCGCATATTGGAGGGACTGAGCCTACATGAAATATGTGTCCCTTTACTGAAATATGCTTTTATTTAATATTTCGTAAAATTTTGGATGTCAAAGAACACGTCACCAATATAAAGGTGCAGGTAATCAATGGACAAACATAAATCTATGTAGCTTCCTCTGTAGCCTGTCTGAAGTCTCCTGAGGAAACTTTACTTATAATAAGATGGATTTCAATTTATGCCCTCTTCCTTGCGAAATTTTTACATGCACTTAAACATACTCACGTTTAAGTGCTAAAGAAATTTTTATTGAAAGAAATTTTATAGCGAGAATGTTCCCACTCATTGCCCATAGCTATTTGTCTCCAGTTTGGCAGCGACTTCTTATCTCTGTCAAAACCAACCTCCCGGGGGCTCTCAGAAACCACTTGTTGCTCCATCGGCATTGGGATCTGGCTTCGTCTTCGTCTTCAGCCAATTATATTAGAAAGCCGACAATAGCTCCGCGATTAAATTTTAAAGGCAGATTTTTTGGTGGATAGCAGCACTCACCCACCTAGTTTCGCTTATTTTCCGTGAGTTAACGACTCCTCAATTCACGATAGCAACGTAATTTACACTTGAGATATCTCAGTCGAATTATGCTTCGCCTCTCGTAGGAAATAGGGTCAAGTGAGTCTGGGCTTAAAATGAGCAAGTTTGTGATTGAAAGAAAACGGGAGGGTTAGGTTAATTGCAGCACATTTAAAAGACGTAGAATAATATGTCAGTAACATTTACATACAACAGGGAGCGTTTAAAGATTTTTAAAGCTTGACTAACTTATAACGTGAAGCAGTTTACCCAAACTTTCTATAACAGCAAAAGTGGTAAAACTGTAAATGAAAATCTTCTTTCAAATTTAATAAAAAAGCGATAAATTCGCCTGAAAAGAGTACAGATTAATATTATACAAACTGAAGGAGAAGAAATCCATTAGAAAATGACACATTTTTCGGCTTTCACATAGAACTAAATCTTAAGACTGCTATTTAGAATTGTATTTTAAGAATATACGGACAAATAAAGCTCTCCATTCCAGCTTTCAAATCTTACTTGCGAAAGTATGCGAAGCTTTTAATTTTTTTTACGCCATTGATAGGCATTTGAAAGCATAGTGCATTAAAGCGGCATCTCGAAAAGCTTTCGCAAATTAAAATGAGTCAAAATTAATTTGATCATTAAATATATATACAATAAGAAAGAATTCATAAAATGAGCTATACACAAATAGCTTTAACAAAAAATTAAACCGACTTCATAAAAGGCATAAAATAATATTAATATTATAGCCAGGTCAAAAATAGGACACATATTCACGGCTCTACACATGCGATTTATAGGCTCATGCATACCATAGTTTGACCGAGAATAAATAATATGTAATAAAGGAAATCTCCTTAAGGTATACGGGGTATGCCTATAAGAAACTAAACTTACGAGAGTGCGAGAATCTATGTTCAAGTTCAAAAGCTGGTGAATAAAGACTAGGTCAGCAACTCTACGTCGTTCTTCCAACGAGTGCATATTAAGTAACTGGAGGCGATGCGCATAAGGAGTTAGCCTGAGTGGATTGCTCCACGAGAGGTTCCTTAGTGCGAACCTAACAAAGTTCGGCTCTGTTGATCAGAAAACTCCCTTGCCCATCGCTCAACAAAACCCAGAACTGAATTACTCCTAGCCACAATATAGTTTATGTGCAAAGTGAAATCGAGTTTTTGTCTAGCTTTACACCAAGGTCAGTATCCACACGACGGATAGTAGTTTCCGCAAAGGTATAATCAAATGAGAGCTGACTGATGTTCCTACAAAAGTTGCAGTCAATTTGAGGCACACCAAACCCTGAAGGTATTCAAATCATCCTAAGTGCAGGAAGAATCATAACTGTTCCTAACGCATGAGAAAATCTTCATATCGTCTGCGTAGATTAGGACTTTGGAGGGAAAATGTCGTCAATGGCAAGAATAAACAGCAGCGGCCAAAGATGGCTACCCTACGGTACACCAGAAGAAGCCCTAACAACTCTAGATAAAGTGTTACAAAAAGATACCCGGTTTGACCTATCTTTTAAATAAGAGCGGATCCAGTCGAACAATAGAGGCGGAAAACATAGTTTTCAAGTTTAAGCATAATCACAGAATGAGGGAGCTTATCAAATGCCTTACTAAGGTCGGTGTAGACACAGTCGGTCTGGAGACCTCGTGGAAAGGCAGAGATAATGTGCGATGTAAATTCAAACAGGTTAGTTGTCGTCGATCTACCAGGCAAAAAGCCATGTTGATTAGATGAGATTATCCCCTTACACTGCCCAACACACTGTATTCCCATAGAGTTCTTTACATTACTCATCTGGTGTAAACCAGAGGAGGAATTGGCGTCAAGAAAGTGGGAGTCTCTAGCAGTAAGACAATTGAAGGGAAGGTAGTCATCGTCATCAGCGTTCAATACCCATTGAACGTTGGGTAAATTAAAGTCAACAAGAAGGATGATTTCATCCTCTGGGTTCGTCATAATATTAATAAAATCTAAGCTAACAATTAAAATGTTGAAGAGACTTCGACCATCTGCATCACGGAGTTTGTCAAATTTGGAGGAATATAATAACAGAGCAGGAAAAAGTTCATCTTAATAAGAGAGAGCTTAAGAGCTAAGAGCTTAATTGTAAGCGTTTCAAAGAAAGAAGGAATATTAATCAAGCTAAAATCCAAGTGCGACTTGCATGCAACCAACACACCGCCACCACGGAGTCAAAATATCTATCCTTTCGAAAATCAAGAATTTCAGCATCATTAAAGCCGTGATGAAGCCAGCAATGACATCGTAACAGCAGGCATGAGCAACCTGAAATAACTGGTTTGTTCTTGTTCCTAATCCCCTTATATTTTGGTAGTAAAGGGATAGCGTACTTAGTGTTTTTTGTTGTTGGCAGTGGCTCTATTGTTAGTGCCACCTACGAATTTACGACGGGGTACTAACTCGTGTGCGATGATATTCTCGGGCCAGAAATCGGAAGCAGACATTATCTGGAAAAGGTCTGGGGAGGACGTCAACTTAAAAGACGACATAAGTCTCCAAGAATGACGAGATCCTAGAATTTGACACCGGAGGAGTGTAGGGTTTTCAACTCCATTTCTCTCCCTCACATAAGTAATAACGTCATCGACAGAAGTCGAAGGATCAAGTCGGGAAACAAAGAAGGACTTCGGTGATTAAGCAATCTTTAGAGTGAAATCGTCACTTCGAGATACATTAATATGTCTCAATGGGTATGTGTCTTATGACGAGTGAGGATTACACTGAGAAGCACCGGGAGATATGTTCACAGCTGGGCCCGATACAGGGGGGATGGGGGAGTAGAAGAGGTACCTGTCAACGAATTGACAGTGCGTCTTTCGGCAGACATATTCGTCGGAGGCCCGGCATTCTCGCATTTCTTTCCCTCTCTTAGCCTCATTCTGAAAACTTGGTGCCGGGATGTTTTTGGGTCGATAAATCGATTGGTAAAGAAAAAGTAACACTAAAAAATATATTTTTTTCAAAATTTTGGAAAATTTTGAAGAAAATTGGATCTAAAATAGCCTTTTTGTGAAAGGACAGAAGCAAATCTTCTTTACAAAACCCATATGAAGGTCCTTTCAAAGTATTAAACAAACTTTATAAATATTATCAAATCGACTACCGTGGTAAAGCAACGAACATTTCAGTTGACAGACTAAAACCAGCATTTATCGAACACACAGAACAAAGAATTACACCAATCAAAAACAAGACAAAAAAGAAAGTAAAATTTCAATTATAACTTTTTTATTACTAACAATATTATTATTCGTCATATTCTTAATTTTACGATTCACTTAAAATGGACGTTTTCACTGAGGGGGGAGACACAACAATTTTGAAAACGTTATGTATGACCTGTTTCAAAGGTTATTAATCATATTAAGAAACTTATATAAAAATAAGTAAAATAGTGATTCTTATAGGAAATTACATGCTCTTCACAGTCGTGGTATTGAATTCGAAATTGGATTTTTTTTTCATGTAAAAAATCCAAAATTAATATTTAAAATTAAATTTTGACAAACTTTTTTTTTTAAATAGCTCAAAAAATAACTTAAAATTAATAAATGTATAGTAAATGCCTGTTCAGTTTCATAATGTGATCTGCATTCGAACACAGTGCAGCGCGTAGTCGGCGTTTGGCCAGTGCGATAGTCTTGTATGGAAACATGAAAAAATGTAAGTTTAAATTCTCTATCTCCGATACGAATGCAGATCCCATTTAAAAATTTTACACATATTATTTATGAACTATAAGCTACATTTTGAGATAAAAACAAAAATTTTTAAAAATGTCGAAGTTAAGTAAAATCCGATTTGATATGTTTACTTCCGGTTTTATAAACGAAAAAAATTGTTTTTTCAACTCTGTAATAACAGCCAGGAAAAACATTTATTTGTCTTTAAAATAACACTATTTACTTTCTTTCTATCACTATGAATTATAGCAAATTTTTTTTCAAAAAACCCGCTCCTCAAATTTTTTCAATTCTTTAAATGCTTATAAAAGGGCAACTAGGCTTCATAGAAAAAAAATAAAAATGCACATTCATTCAGGACTTATAGAAGTACAATTCAACCAAATATGAACTAGTGGGGTGGGTCCAGATTCTGGGTGTCGCATCATTGGTGCGACCCATGAGGTCCACGCGAACAACTTCCCAGTTAATAACAATTTTCAATTGTTATTAACAATATTCAATTATTATTAACAATATTTAATTATTAATAGCGATAAATTTCATGATCATAGTACAAACGAGTAAGTGAAAACTCAATAAAATTCATACTATACATTAATATCAACTATTTGTGGTTTTTTATCATTTTTTTAAAGTTACAAAAAACTATACAAGTTCTGGATTTTTTTTTTAAAGTATCGAGTTGTAGCAGAACCAATTAGATCAGATAAATCTTTTCAAAAAAAAACTTTCGCCCACTTTTATCTCATTTAAAAATACATAAAAAATTGATATTTTAAATTTATAAATAAATAAATTAATGAATTTAATTTATCATGATAACTTCGTTGTAATTAGATGCAAAAAATTTTTAAAATAATTATTTCGTTATAGCACTATTTTTTAATTAAAACCAAATAAATGCACTCTGTTTGGATTTCATTTGTTATTAATAATTTTGAATGGTTATAAACAATTTATCATTGATATAAACAATTCTTAATTGTTATAGACCATTTTTAATTGATATAAACAAAGTTTATTCATAAAAGAAATTTTTTGTGGTAACAAAAATTTCAATTGTTTATAAGAATTTTCAATTGCTATGAACAATCTTCAATTTCGTATTCAATTTCCAATTTTCATAATCAATTTTCAACCAGGTAAAACCATTTTTTATGATTATAAATTTATTATTGTTATAAACAATTTTTCATCATTATAAATAATTTCTGTTCATAATAAATTATTATCCGACTTTTTGATGTCCCGATCGTCATCAGAACAAATTATATCGAAGAAATCCTTTTCAAGAAAGTCTAAAATCAACTGTTTTTCAGTTTTTTTGTTTAAACAAAAAAATGGCTGAACCGAAATTGATTAAATCTTTCAGCTCTTATTGACAATAATACGCTTCGAATGGCACCATAGCGAAGTCGTTATCATTTTTCGTTCGCGAGATTTCGTTGTCGAAAAAAGTGGGTCCGAACGCACACACACACACACACACACATATACATATATATATATATATATATATATATATATATATATATATATATATATATATATATGCACACATAAATGTGTTCAAAAACATGCGTAAAACACTTTGGAGACTTTGAAATGTAAAAAAATATTAAAACTAAAAATTTTGAAAATCGGGCCCATTACAATAACTTCCTATATGTGGGAAGTTAAAAAATCCAGAACCTGAAATTTATAAGTTTGATTATATTATTTTAATTACATATTTTTTTGAAATCCACTTTAATAATATTCAATCAGACTGTACAGATCAAATAGCTGTCCTAAGGCCTAAAGATGAGACGTTATTATTTCAAAAAAAATTATAACTAAAACACTAATAAAGAATCAGCAATGAAATTTTAAACACTTATTACAACACAATGAAGGAATGTTCCCTGAAAAAAAATTTATGTATATTAGACTGATTCAGATTGATTTTTTTTGTTCGAGATGAAAATTCATGCCGCAAGAATCTTCAAAAAACAACATTTATACGTAGCAACCTTTTTTTATGGAGGTTAAGGGCGTTGTGAAGAAAAGGGTACTCCGCCATCTTGGAGCGTCTGCCACAATTGATTTAGAACAATATTAGATGTACTATATTAAATTGTCATCAGTTCTCTATATGTATGTGAAATTTTAGCGTAATCGACTGTCGGGACGTGGACCAAATTAGGCTTCCTTGACGGAAAGTCAAAATATGTTTTCAGAAAAAATGATGTATAAATCTATATATGTATGTATATACATTTGCGATCGAGGTTTCTCCATTAAAAGAACATTGGAATTCATGCAGTAGCGCTGGTAGCCCAGTGGTAAGGGTAGTGGGGAACCATGCGCATGTTCCTTGGGTCAACATTTGATCTCGTTGTTATTTCTTCTCCGATTCTTATATAGTGGCGTCAGAAGTGGGTTTGAGAGGACTTCATTAGAGATAATCGATATTCATCGATGTTCGCAAAACATTGATGTTGAGGGACTAAACACTGATGTTTTACATCGATTCTGAAGTATGTAAATTATCACGAAATCGATGTTAAGAACAAAACATCGACTTCGATGTTGGCAAAAACTAACTGAATCTTAGTTGAAGATTTTGATTATGCACCTAGTGAGGAACACTGAATTGATATTTAGGGAGCAGCTAAGTATCTCCGAGTAATTTATTGTATCGCACCGCAGAATTTTAGAGAAGTTACTTCCCTAGAGTACCCAACTAAAAAAGCTTAAGTCTATCCCTGCAGGAAGGTGATATAACAGAACTTCTACATGAAAGGTCACGAAACGTAAATCTAAGGAACCTGCGTTGCATCGTTTTGATCGCATTAATGTGAACCAAATGCTCTAAGGTATACTCTTAAATCGGTCTAGATAGATGGTGGCCGATTATTATAATAAATGCAATAATACTAATGAATACGACTGTTTATGTCTGTTTATCATTTGCTACGTAATTTCTATCGTAACTATTAAAAAATTTCGGTGTCGTCTTTCTAGGGTATTACCCATAATCTCTTTCTCTCTCTCTGGGGTTACCTTGTGGGGCATAGAAGGTTCATTGGACCGACTCTCCACCTGGTCCGGTTCTACGCCAACACCTTCAACTGTGGACACGATTTGTTGATTAGAGTACCTTCCCTCGACGGTTCTTCACCATGTGTTGCGCGGTCGTCAAATTAGGCGTCTTCCTTGGATTCCGTCGGATTTCCAGTCCAGAGCCGATGCGATGTGCGATGCTGTTTGGCTCTTTTCTTAGTGTATTATTTGACAGGTCACTTTCCATGTTGAAGAGGTGTTCAACAGAACAGATTTTACGTTCGATTCGAAGTTCTGGAGTTTTGTACGTCTGGAGATGCAGTTATTTCGCCAGATCTCAGCAAGAATATTAAATGCGCTTCGAGCTTTATTGATGCGAGCCTGTACATCAGCTTCAGCTCCGCCATCTGCTGTAACTATGCTTTTGCTGAAAGCTGAAGCTAATTGCTTTTACCACCGCAATGCATCAAGGCGTTGCAATGCGACGAACTAAATAATTGTGAGAAAAGTCGGAAAAAAATGATTTTTCCATTTTTATGAAGATTACACGATGTTTGAGATCACAATTCTTGTTCCTTTAATTTTTTTCAAACCTTTGATCAATCGGGCCGAAGGAACCGTCCAATGGATCGATCTGCGGATTTACAGTGCTTTTGGGCGTACATTGAGGTGTAAAAATTCCTTCGATGAGTATTTGCAAAGATGCGGTCAATTCACCAAAACAAGGAAAAAAGTCACTTTTTTGACTTTTTAAAAATTGAAATTAGGGATAAAAAAATTTTTTTTTATGTCTTGACGGATTCTGTTAGGAAATTTATTCCAGTTTCGAAACTGCCCCTTAAATTTTCTGTACGATCATTGGTTGCTGAGATATCGATGGTTGAATACAAAAGAGTCCTTTTTCGTTTAATATCGGATATCTCTGCGACAAATCGACGTATCAAGGATTTGAAAAAAGATAATTAAAGCTGAATTAACAGGCTATCTGGTCCATAGGGTGATCAAATAAAAATAAAATTTTCCGAGTCCGTGGACCAAAAAAACAGACTAAAAATTTGGAAATTTTTTTTGCGCTATTCCTTTGGATTGCGTGAACACCGTGTCTTTTAAAATTGTTTGGCTGAAAGTTTCAAGAACTAGAGTTTTGGAGCTTTAAGATGTTTTTTTAGATCCTCGATACGATTATTTCTCGCTTAGATACAGCACGTCAAAAATCACTACAAAATTTAGATATTTTTTTTGTTCCCTTAATTTTTTTGAGTATGTTGAGTAATGTTTATTTTCATCGACCCGAGTCCCAACAGGTTGAGTCGGCCTTGACTTCCTGCGGCATCTGATATTTTTATCACGTAGTCTATGCCCCGTATAATCTTGGGGCGTCGGCCATATTGGATTTAGAACCATATTGGATGTACTATACTGCACTGTTACCGGAACTATAGATGTCTACCAAATTTCAGCGTATTTCAATAACGGGATCTATTTCAAAATTGACTTGTAGGATTTGTAGAAAGTGAAATAAAAACTATTAAAATTACTGTGTCAACGTGCCTTCATTGATACCTACATTCGATGCTAGTTAAAAGCATGTAAAAAGAGTTTATTTTCAGGTGCAGTTGTGGATGGGACATAATAGGTGGCCAAATCAATGGGGATAGAAAAATAAAGGTACTAGTACCAGTTACAAGTTTTCGTTTGTATTTTATCGCATTAGTCTTAATTAATTAGCAATAATCTGTGCACCGTACTAAATCCTCAATAGTTAAAGTTGATTTGCATCCTAACCTCGCGTGTCCGGCCTCCTTTGTAATTATTTCAGTGATTGTGTTTGGTAAGGTTGAAATCAGATCTAACTTAATTATATTCCTTGGGCCATTGAATTATCAAATCACATTAAGAACAGTATGTAGTAAATATCAAGGACGTGATAAGAATATGGAAACTCAGGAAAAATGCCTACAAATTGTTTTTTTATCTGCTCGCCAATAGCAGTTTAATAGACAAGGAATGACCTCATTATAAAACTTCTGAGCCCAAGGGTTTGTCAGCACATTTTCCTCCTTTTTACGTAGTTCCTTTTTTACTCGTAAGACAAGCTTTCCTCCCAATTTTTTCTAAAAATGGTAAAAGGTCTCGTAGAATCCTGCCTTCTTATCACTATGTCTGTCGTGAAAGTATTTAAAATAGGCCTTCAAGTTACGGTTCACCCTTCCAAATATCCTCCTATCGCTCTATTAATCTAGCTGTGTGTGCCATCGTAGTGGTACTTGAAAGCATATGGTGGTTAATGTTTTTAAGACAATGACTGACAGAAATATCCTTCTTAGCGGCATGTGGTGTTCTGATGTAGACAGAGGAAATTCAAAGTAATATCCCTTAACTTTGATGAAGGTATGTAATTTCCGCTCCAATGTGCGTTTTCCATTGCTAACTTCTGACAAGCATCTATTTTGAGTTTAGTGGAGTAGAATGGAGTAGACGGGAAAGCTTTTACAGCGTATTTAAGGAATTGTAAAACAAAGCAGAAAAATTCCGAATGTTTGGGGGAAAAACATAAAACTTTAGCAGTTTCCTCTCGAAAGAAAAGGGATGGGGGATAGTATTACTGTAAACATTACTATTTTCCATTGAATTTATATATAGGGGTTTTTCACGCGAAGCGGACAACGACAAAAATGTCAGGTTCTGAAGTTGTTCATATTTGGTTTAATTGTACTTGTATATGTCCTGAATGGATACATTTTTTTCTATGAAGCCCAGTTGCCCTTTTATAAGCCTTTAAAAAATTGATAAAATCTAAGGATTTTTGAGAAACTAAAATTTTTTCATGTTTCCATACAAAACAATCGCACTGGCCATACGCCGACTACGAGCTGCACTGTGTGCGAATACAGATCACATTACGAAACTGAACAGGCATTTACTATACATTTTAAGTTATTTTAACCTCAAATATGTCAAAAGACAGTGTTTTTTGCACTTTTAGGTTAGAATATCTCAAAACCCTGACGTGATAGAGCGATTCTGAGCCCGGAATCGGTTTCAGAGGGAAAAATTACCTCGGAGACAACTATTCATTGTCCAGGGGCACACAATTTTCAAAATTTTGTAAACGAGTCTAATCACACACAAAAAAATTAGAACAGGCCTTACTTAGGTTTAATTTAAAACAATGCAACCAGTTTTGTAAATATTTAATAGTTTTAAATTTATAATATAGGTAAAATAGGATTGCTTTCTTTTAGATTCAGGCAACGCCACGCTGGACTGAAAGTAATCAGTATTCGGAATCTTATTAGATTAACTTTAATCATCTAAGCCAGTAATTAACCACATGTGTTCAGATTTCTCTTAATTCAAAAGCAAAAACAAAGTTCGTCTATGTAAGTTCTTCTTTTCATACTTTAAATAATTAAAAAAGCATATATTATATAATTTATCTCAAGTATTGGATGAACGAGAACGCTTTGGGCGGATACTGTACAGGATGAACTAACTGTAAGCCATTTATATCAGCTGGACATTAAAGAGCATCGTATTGCGGGAATAAAAGTTTTCTTAGAGAGGAGCATTGAATTGCAGCAGGAGTGGATGATGCCACCCATTTTGGAGTTAGTTTCCCGTAGAAGTACGGAAAGTCCATTGAAAAGCTAAATAGAAGAGTCGTGCAGTAATGTGGTTAACCCATCTGGAATAACGATGCCAACCTTTTTGGTTTATATTGAATGGCAAAAGCATTTGGAACCTCTTACTTCAAAAGGCATTCTAAAAGCTGATAAAGCTATGAATTTCTTCTACTTCTTTGATGATTTGTATTAAAAATTAAAGAAAAGCGGATAAAAGACGCTCTTGTGCCAGCAATAATAAGATTAATAGGAGTTTTGAAGTACAGACTAGGTTAGGTTAGGTCAAAGTGGCTGCCCAGGCAGGAATACACATTTAGACCAGAGTAGCCCATTGTGATATCACAGTTTGTGAAGGCGGACATATCTGCTAGCCCAGGAGAAAGGAGTGGGTTATGCCTGAAAAATTTTAAAATAAAATGTGGGCGCCACGTGATCTTTTGCAGAGTCGCAGATCACGGAACGCGAAGAAAATTTGAATAAAAAACTGAGTGTTCACGAAAAAGAAAAACTATATTAAATTCCAAATTTATTGTTAAGGAAAGAAATTTAAACCTCACATAGAAAATCTTTATATCTATTATGAGAGAATTTAAGAACTTTATCTCCCAAACCGGCGTTTGCGTTTCTTTTAGTTCACTATTTCACTACTAAGCGTTACCTTTCGACACTGAACTTGTTGTTACTTAAAACTTTAGAATAACACTTATAGCATTAATGTCTTGTTTGTAAGTTCTCGGGGACCAGATCCAGCTGATGGTTACCTTTTCATAGTCCGGATGAGAAGAGATTTGCCGTGACTCCTCCTCTGCTGATCCAGTCGTCAATTCCTCACCTATTGCTGCCCAGTGCAGCAGGATTTAGCTTTCCGCTTCCGGTAGGCGATGAGTAGATTATTGATGATATTTTAACATTACAATTGCCCGATACGCTGAGGTGAACTATGTGACACTGGCTTTTAAGGTATAGGGTCCGGTTTGGTAAGGTTTTCCTTTAGTAATTTGTAATTGTTAGCGAACTATATTAAACAGTGAACATTATTAATGAACATTTTAAACATTTAAATTACTGACTGAACTATACAAATCTATTATGAAAATTAGACATTAGGTAAACATTCGAAATGAATGCGCGCTAATACGCGACATCTACCGGATTCGGCACAGTGTCAGCGCAACAAACTTAACTCGGATGCTGTGACAGCTGGCCCAGTTTTGTTAATCTTCCGGATGAAGTTCTTCTTGAAGTAAACTCCGACAACGCAATACACGTACCCTCAACCAACCACGCCGATATCCTAAACTTTCAACAAAAGTTATCGCGTGAAACATACTTAGTTTTAGTTAAAATTTCGAATTGTGCAAATCTTGTTAAATAAATCGTAAGAACGAAAAAGCTCGTCTTTCCGTAAACAGTAATGTTTACGTTTTTTAAACTTTTACTATGTACTATTTATAATGAGTCCTCTCGTGGAAAAAATAATATACAGGGTGTTTCAGATTTGACGTGCCAAAATGAGTAAGGTGATAGATCTCAACTAGACAAATAAAAAATTGTATGGCAGGGGGAGGGGGGCAATCTGAAGCGTTTGGGCAATCTAATAAAAATAAGAATGGGGTGTACTAATTACATGAATTTCGGAGAAAATTTGGGAAAATGCTGAACTTTAGGTAATCGCAAACCATTTGTTTCTCTTTTAGAAGTAACTGTACCTGTAATCGTAGGAGCTAGATCAACATTGTTGAAAATTTTGGAAAGGCCATTAGGATAGTAGTTCTTTAGCGTTTGTTTAATGTCGCTGTGTTGGGTAGATCAAAAGATAAAAATAAAAGAGTAATGTGCACACCATGAAAAACTGAAAGTTATGAATCACCCTGTAACTCCCAAACGCTTGACATTGCCCCCCCCCCTGCCATACAATTATTTGTTTGTCTAGTTGAGATCTATCACCCTACTAATTTTGGGACGTCATATCTGAAACACCCTTTATATTACCTATTAAATAAACTGTTATAATATCGGTCATATTTGTTGAAATGAAAATGCAGAAAGCAAACAGGATTTCCGGCGCTTCGGTACATAGCATATAAAACAGATTCCTCTTTATTATTAAATTATAGAAATCCCTCTTGAATTTTCTCGAAGTGGCATTAAAAAAACTTCGAAGTAATTATATAGCAATTGAAAGCCTTGAGAGGTGAATGCATCGCGTAACAAGATAACCGAGCGAATAGCAAACGATTCTTTATAACAAATCCTTGCTAAGCCGCTAAAAGAAATGAAACAATCTAATCCAACCAAAAAGAGGATAAGGAGTTAATTAGAAGCTCCTAATGAGCCGAGATGGAACTCTGTCACCAGTAGAATCTAGTTCTCGGAGAGCCCAGCAATATTGTTGGCTAGAGTACGAGGAGAGCAGGCTTACAGCCATGTCACGTGACTGGACACCGAACTAGGTCGGTCCTTGACACCAGTAGACCTTAATTCGGTTAAGTTTTTGAAAGAGAGGGGGCCTGAAGATCGGATTGTGGTTGGCTAGAGCCGGGCAGTTGCAGATAAAATGGAGCGTAGTTCCTCTGCCATTTCATCTTGGAAATTCCTACAGAAGTCATTAGGTGATGCGACTAGTCTGTCTGCGGGACATATGGCCCGAAATGACAGCCACGACAACGCCTATAATGTTACGTTCGAGCGTAATTAGCTCTCTTGACCGCTTCAGTTCAAGGATCGGCCAGATCTGCCATGTGGTGAGGCAGGTGTGTTCCCTTTGCCACCTTCTTTGTTTTTGCACTATATTGAAACTTAAGCGGTGGACGAATATTTTTGATTCGGGGCAGTATATTTTGTTTTATTTTACTATAAATATACTTAATTAATTTTCGTTTTAAAATAAATATTCTTCACTTTCAGGAACCATCGTCCTGCTTCCTCTCTTGTCCAATTTGTTAGGCCTCATATTTCGGGGCGTAATATATTATTTTAGCACTTCTGAAAGTCTGAAGTCTTCGCCCACTAAAGTCGTACAAGGTACGTTCAATTGAGTAATTTTTTGTTACAAATTTCGAAAGGGATATCCTTTCATTCTGGAACACCGCAACTGGGGAGAAATTCATAAATTCGAACATGGAGAACAGAAAAACGTCAGCGACATTTTCGTCCTTATATTTTGGGAGTTCATAAAACATTGTACATGGCATCATTGACAGCCAATCTATAAGGACAAGATTTATTTTAACAGTAGGCCATAAATATTTAACGCGGCGAAATTGCTCGCTTGGATGAAAATTTATGCCTGAATTTAAAAATTGCACTCGGTCCAGAAAGCAATAATTTATTAGGCAGATTCATTTTATTCGTAAGCTGGTCTGGTAATATTCGCCATGAGGTACGCATGTAGGTCAGCATCGATTTTATATGGAAACCGTGGGCAGCTGAGGATGCCCCGAATTTTAATGTCCATTCTCACTTGGGTGGATATGAACAAGCTCTGATGCAATTGAGCCCAAAACTGTGCTGCACCGAAACGATGTATCGAACGAGTTTTACACAAGTGGCTACTGCAAATTGGGCATTGTTTGTGACAATTAATTAATTGGATCCTTCGTTCTTACGCAATATGTGTGTAGCTCCCTTTTTAATTGTTGAAATGAGCCTCACATGCACCAGTAAACAATAAACGAAATTGCCAATAAAGGCGTTAATTTCAATTGGAACGAATAAAAGCTTAATTTATTGATTTTTTCGATGGAAATCATTCAGACGAATGTGCT
The DNA here is from genome assembly GCA_964036015.1 of Leptarthrus brevirostris. Lineage (NCBI taxonomy): Eukaryota > Metazoa > Arthropoda > Insecta > Diptera > Asilidae > Leptarthrus > Leptarthrus brevirostris. The sequence goes on from OZ038373.1 coordinate 100,634,083, forward strand.
CTGGTTCTGGTTTTTTCATTGTTTGTAGCTGTTTTTTTGCTTTTAAAAGGTAAACAATTCTTTAAAATATCCCAACCGATATATAAATAATATCGACTTAGTACAAAATAAAAGTAACTTATTAAAAAAAACGACTGCGCAAATAACTGAACAAATTAGCCTATAATCTAGAAATAAATGTAATTTGAATATAATAAGAATATATCGTAGGCGGCAATCCAACGACCAAAATGTTGTAATTTTCATTTCAACCCCCCCCTCCCCGTATGGGACACCATATTTTACATTCACGTTATATTATTTTCTAAATTCAAAACCTTGTTTTTTCGGGTTTTTTATTTATTTTTATTGCATAACTAAATTAATAATTTAATTTTCAAAAAATAAAGTTGAACCGACTTCACAAAAAGCGGTACAAGGCATAACATATTTTTTCCTTTTATATCTATTACGACATTCTGAAGTCGTTGTCAATTAAACAAACCAAACAGCTACAACAAAAGTATTTAATCGTCCTTCCTTATGATTCCGTGAGCTGATAGGTAGGTAGGTAGTTGTTTTGTTTGTTTAATTTGCACCGACTTCAAAATGTCGCAATAGATATAAAATTTAAATTATTTTGTGCTTTTTAGCGCTTTTTGTGAAGTCGGTTCAACATTTTTTTTTTTAAATTAACTGAATCCGCTAACTTCTTAGGAAAAAGATAGTGTTGCGTATTTGCTAATGTTAAAGGGGAGGGGGGGGGGGTGGTTTAAAGAGCGCTATCTATAAAATGCTTTTAACTAAGAGTTTAAAAGTTCACAGTCACGTAGACAAATAACGAGAAGACAAATATTAGCGTCGCCAGCACAACATAACAATTTTGAATTCATCAAGGACATAGATACATCGTTAATGTTAATAATAAACAAAAGTGGACCGAGATGAAGTGTAGAGAATAACTTCAGATAGAGATCCACAAAGCAGACGTCAGACACGAAGCCAGTCAAACAATAAGGAGAAAGTACAGCTAATTTATGACAAATGAAATACTAGAATTAGAAATAGGAACACATTGAGCAAAAAAAGAAAAATAATTGTTATAAAAACTGAAACAGCTACATATATACGTTCGCGAAAAACATTAATTCAATCACAATTAAATAGCAAGTCAGTTAAAAGTCAGCCTTCTTAAAACAGTAATTACTTTAAACAGGCGATGCAGCAGCAACAGGATCAAAGAGAAAACGCATTAAAGTGCACAATGGTCCGACGGCTCGGGATACAGTGGAGCCGGGACAGACGAACAACGTCATAACAGGTAGAGATGGGCGATACTGTATCGATATACCGGAGTATCGATACTTTGCTTTCAATACTTCGAGGTTTTGTAATCGGTACTACCAGCCCCCGATACTACCGATCCTCGATACTTTTCTTTCAATACTCGAAGTATTGACAGCCCAGCACACACCGTCTCCTTATTTGGTCTATGGGTCCAATCTCAAATCGTGTGCAAAAGCTAAAAATAGATTTCTATTGAAAAAAAAAATTATTGTTCTTTATTTCATCTGCTTTTTTAGTTGTTCTTGCGAAATTTGAAATAATTCATTTGCTAAAAAGATATATGAAATCACCCGCTGAGATGAGTTTTCATTTGAAAAAAATTATCAATCAAATGCATATATCTTTTGAGCAAATCGATATTTTGATATTTCTCAATGATAAAGTTGTTGCAAATTGTTTTGCAAAAAAAAAAACCAATAAGATAATAATTGTAATTTCTATGCAATTTCTACACCATATATAATTTTTTTTAATTTTTTTTATGGTTCCAATACTTTTGAGTATCTATACTACTTCAACCGTATATTTGTATCTAAGTACCGAAAGATGCGGATATATTGCAACGCCAAGTATCGATACTTTTCGATTCGGTTCCCATCTCTAATAACAGGAATTGTCTCGCTGATAAGGGCCCTGTTGGTAAACACAGGTTTGCGCTGCAGCTGCATGGTTCAGCAACTCGTTGGGTTCAGCTGAATTGTGCAATTGCTGCGCAGATCTGCGTTTTTTGAATAGGGCCAAGTTTTTTGAAGAAGTTGTATTATTTTTGTTGGATCTATCAAGCCAAGTATCCTGAGAATTTACACTGATAAATAAATCTTCTCGAATGATGAGACATGGCTGAAGCCGCATATTTGTAATAAACTAATTGATCTACAACAATTTTCGACATTTTGTAATGATCGTTCTACTAGAACAGGTTGTAGAGTGGTTGCTTTTGTTAATAAATCGTTTGGGGCTCGTTTGGTGACACAATCAGAACCATCTTTTGAAGTTAAGTATATAATTGTAGAAATCCTGGTAAACTCTACCAAGTGTCTGATTGGATCTTTGTATAAACCACCGAATGTTTTCAACCTTAGTGCTTTGGAAGCTGTACTTACAAGTATTGGTCATCTTTACTCACATATAATTATATCCGGTGATTTTAATGCGGACTTGCTTGGACGCTGTTCTTCTGCCAACATACTGACTAATTTTATTCAAGGGTTTGGTTTAGATTTTATAAATACAACTATCCCCACTCAATTTACAACTACTTCTTCTTCTGCTTGATCTGTTCATTGTTGAAAACAAGGACCTTGTTACATTCTTCAATCAAATTTCTATTCCTAGTTTTTTTAGACATGATTTGATTTTTCTCATTTATCATTTAGTGCCTGTGAACGAGAGAAACCATTTCTTTTCATATCGTGATTTTAAATGCGTTGATCTTAATGGGCTTTTAAATGAATATTATGACCTTGAATGGGATACTATTTACTCATTTCCATCTGTTGATGATCAAGTCAGCTATATCGAAAATTGCATTGGATATCTTGTTGACAAATATTTACCAATGAAAACTCGGAGAATATATAATCTATGCTGCCCTTGGTTAACTGGGCAAATTAAAAATCTTATCATTCAGCGCAACTCGGCATACTGCAGATGGAAACGCTTTCGCACAAGCGATTGTTGGGGTACTTATCGAACTTTGCGCAATACAGTGATCAGGTGTATGGATGGGTCAGAGTTCAACACAGCGCTGTCATTGGAGTGTGCTCGCAAACTAAACGCGTGTGCCTCATCAACTGAGTTGACACTGGCGTGGGTGATCGATGGAAATGAGAAAGCCGACATACTGGCAAAGCTAGGGGCTGCTACGAATTTTCGGGGTCCGGAGCCGTTCACTGCGCTAGGCAGGGGCACGGCAGAGGGCCTGTTAGGAAAGTGGGCCACGAGGAAGCACTGGGAATGTTAGAACGTCGTGGACTCGTTCAGACAGGCTAAGATGGCAATTGTAGGGACCAGATGTGCGAAACAGAGGGAGGTCCTGAATTATGGATCGTAGGACCTTGAGATGGCTGACGGCACTACTAACAGGACATGGTAACTTCAAATGTCATCTAAGAGGATGAACATACTCGAGGATGATATCTGCAGGCTGTGCCTGGTGGAGCAGGAGACGGCGGCACATATAGTGTGCCAGTGCCCTGTACTGGCAAGTAGAAGAAGGAAGCTGATGGTACACCACTGGATGGAAGAAATAAGAATGGCAGAGGTGTCCTTTAAGCAAATTCTTGCGCTGACCCGAGGAATCGAGGTGAGGGAAGAAAACTGGATTAGTCCGGATCTCTCTCGCTGAGATCACAGGGGGTAGGGACGAAAAGGGACCCGGATAAAATGATCTGTTTCGGCTAATCCCTAGAGGGGTGTTTTTAGTGAGTAAAAATCTCACACTACCAGAGACAATCGGGTCTCCTGGTGTCTTTGGAAAATTGTCACCCCTCACACGCAAAAAAAAATTGGTAGTAGGCTTTTTAGTGTTCTTCCTGTACTTTCTGGTGTTCCTCAAGGGTCAATCCAAGGACCATTGCTCTTTTCAATGTCTATTAAGGACTTAACTTGTGCGGTCGAGCACTGTAAATTTCATATGTATGCTGATGACTTTCAGCTCTATATTTCCAAACTACTTGGATTAATTGATGTTGCGGTTTGTCGCCCTAATGAGGATCTGATGCATATACAATCGTGGGAATTGCTCAACAATTTGACACTTAATGCTTCGAAGTCTACCTCTTTAGCGATCTTTAAAGATGAGCTTGATGTGTCCTACTTTCCCGCCTTAATATTAAATGATGAGATCATTCCGTACAATAAATCAATTAATAATCTGGGAATCATTTTTAATCAAACCCTAAGCTGGAATCATCATATTAATCGTGTAATTGTCTTGTTATTGCAAGGGTTTTTTATACCCTCCGTACACTCTCAGCATCAGCAGCATATACTCCCCAAAGGAATGCTCTTGGTCAAATCATGGCACGGCTCTTTCGAACAATTGAGTGGATCAGGCCGGGTTCCCAGCCTTACCCAAATTTTCAATGCCGCATAAAATTAACTAGACCCGAGTTTTTGGCGGCATTTAATGACCAGAGGCAAAGATGAACCGCAGTACTAATCAGGGCCTACATGAGCGTAACCATAGGACAATAAATCGTGCAAAGCACCAAACAGTAAGGAAACCGTAGCGTTCGATCTCTAAAGCAAAGCTATTGAATTCGAATTTAACGTGTCAGTCGACTTCAACTGAGATGGTCAATCTTGCATTTCAGTAAATGCGTGTCCACGGACAATTGTTGGAAATAAGTCGATTTTGTTAAAAATAAATAAATTTTTTCAAACAATACGTCCTCATGAAAATCATAGCAAATAGCTTAAATTCGCAGCACTCAGCACAGGTTGAATTTCCAGCCGACAAAACTCTGGTATGAACTCCGTTTTAAGCATGATGCATGGAAAACATTTCCGCATACATATGTCATCGCACGCAAACTCACTCCCAGTGGTCTTGTTGGAACAGACTTTCCATGCCGCCCTCACAAAGCCGAAGTCAATTTAGAGATGAAATTTGACGATGAATATACGAATCTCACCAAAAACATTTCATGTAAAGAAGGTTGCCAAGACTCACAAGCTCATACCGCTTTCACTGTTAAAAAGTTACCAGATCTCATGTGGAGCCAAGCCACTAACTCTACAACCCCTAACTCTAGAAACCCTACTTATTGTTCAAAAAGCATAGGGTTAAAAATGCTTGTTAGTTGTTTCTTAAATACGGTATGACTATTTTTACTTAATTCAAAAGATTGTTTTGTTAACTTCAAGTACAAAAAAAAAACAATCATTTCATAGAACCAATAGATTTGGCACTAGGACGAGTTTAAAGAAAAATCACGAGTCTGCGGCCGTTCGTTCTGGCGTAGTCGAGTGAAGAAGGTATTTCTTGCAAGCCATCAGTTTCTTTCTTCATATCACACTCACTTTTTAGTTGTTTATGTACTAATAACATCTAGCTTTGATATCAAATTTCAGCTTTCTAGGACTTTTTGAAGAACCTCAATAGAAGAAATTTTATATGCAGACCTGCACCCCCTTTATGTGGGGTTGGAGTAGGAAAGTAACAGATTTCTTAATTCTATCGTTATTTACGTGCAGAATCTAGTCTGCATACTAAATTTTAGCTTTCTGGAAATTAGCTTCTTATATAATACTGAACCAGACCCCCCTTTTCGAGGTGTTGGAGGATGAAAGTTACAGATTTCTTAATTTTTTCGTTGTTTGTGTGCTAATCCTAATGTACATATCAAATTTCAGATTTCTAGAATCTTTGGAAGTACCTACCAATAAAAAGCTTTATATACAGACCTGAACCCCCCCCCCCCCCATTATGAGGGGGGGGGGGGGGGGGTCGGAGGATAAAAGTTACAGATTTCTTAATTTTTTCGTTGTTTGTGTGTTAATCCTAACGAGCATACTAAATTTCAGCTTTCTAAGACTTCAGGTTTTGATGATCATGAGAAGCGAAATCGACGCATTTCAAGTATTAATAAAATCTAAAGTATAAAAGCTAGACAAATGAAACTTACCAGGTTTTATTAGCCTGGTAACTACATGTTTGGGAACTCTGGTATTATACAGACCGAAGCTATGAGGGTTTGAAAACACGACGAAGCGCTTCGAGAAAAGGTAGGTAGTGAGCAGTCTTGGATAGACTGTACTGAAATTATTTAGTCCATAAAAAAATTGCCTAAACTCAGGCGTTCTTTTTACAACAGTTTCGGCGGGAAGTAAGGACCCATTCATAAACGCAGGTTTGCGGATCATCTGCACAATTCAGCTGAACAAAATGTATTGCTGAATTATGCAGCTGCAGTGCAAACCTGCGTTCATGAATAAATCAATAAATAGGGCCTATTCATAAACGCAGGTTTGCACTGCAGTTGCATAATTCAGCAATACAATCTGTTCAGCTGAATTTTGCAGATGATCCGCAAACCTGCGTTTATGAACGGGCCTAAAGTAGGGTAAGCGGGATGCGAATTGTGAGGTTAATGATGAAATTGTAATTTAAATAATATACAATATATCACCAAATCCTTTAATCACAGGATAGCTAGGCTCCAATCAGCTATTGAGCAGCAGGACTGAAGCAACCAGCAGGACGGAATCAGCTCGGATTAAGTTCTAACTTAAACTAGTCTTTTGATTATGTTTGCTTTGTTGTTTTTATTTTGTACTATTTTATTAAGAACCACCTATTGTAACTGATCTGTAGTATTCAGACTTTGACAAACTTGAAACGGCGGTGGAAGTAGTCAACCAAATTTTCACTTCTCAGAACAACCGACAACTGACTACCGCGCGATTTTTGAGAATTCATTACATGACATAAAGTTTATTAAAATTAAAATACTACATGGTACCAATTGAGGAACTTATAAAAGAATAATCCGAATTGATCTACGCATTATGAAGTTGAGTTCCCTCCCCAATTCACCAAAAAAATTTGTATATGATATAAATGGGTGAATAAAATCTATACCCACTCCTCCATACCTTTACCTAAGTTCCAACATTTTTCTCAAAGTGGCAAAGAGGGAGAGAACAAAAAAAAAGGATCGAAAGAGAACGAAGTTAATGTTTTAAAACATTTGATTAAGTTTCATTCTATGAGCACTAAACTATTCTATCGGGAATATAATCAATGTAAGGAGTATGAAGAAACTCTCCGGTTTCTTGTAGTTTTGCTTGAGATGTTTCGGCTTATTTTTAAACTTATGTGTGGCAAATAAAGAATAATAATTATTGAAATATCTCAGTATTTTTATTACATTTTCCACGTGTCTTTTATGTATGTTCAAATTGGTTATTATTTTATCAAGAATCATTATTTGTAATAAAAAATTTAATTTGTCGATGAGAATTTAAAAAAAAAATTTTGCTACTTATAATCATGTAGTAGATTTCCTGTATTGTTTTGTTGAACGACTACAAACCACGGCTTATTAAAAACCTAGCTAATATCTTGAACTTGAACAAAGTGGATTTAATGCCTTTTGGTCTGAACATAAAATGTATTAAACAGTGGTACCTACATATTTTATTTTAATTCATAGGAGAAACGTTCTAAAAGACGTTACGTTATATTAAAATGTAAAAAAAAAGCCTATAAGTGTCAAATAATAATAATATTCAAACAAACGGACCCAAGAGTAATCTTATAGGTTAACACATAAAAACACTTATTTTTTCAGCAGCTATGAGACTGACGAAAAAAGCTTCAGTTTTCTTGTTACAAAGCCTTATAATTTTGCCAAACTTCAAATTTCTACGTCACCGAGTTTTCGAGAAAAATGTCTGTGACAGACAACGGACGGACGCAAGAGTCCGTTTTGTTTTTGACGGACGGAACCCTAAAAACTAAAAATAATTGCACGTAAGATTAGTTAGAAAAAAGCTAAAAATAATTGCACGTAAGATTAGTTAGAAAAAAGCATTGATATTTCTTGGTGTTTCTGGCAACCTCTACTTTAGAACTCGGAAATGGAAGGAGCGAAAAAGTTTACGTTCAGAAAAGACCTTGACTCTTATCCTAAATTTTTCATTTCTTTTTTTTTTTAATTTTTTAAAAAATAGATTTGACCTCGAAATGACCTTTACCATTGACTTCAAGGTCAAAATCGAGGTCGCCACCAGTACCTACCTTTTGTCTGAAACATTTCTTTCCGGAGTGCATCGTTTTCGAGATATTTGCCTGGGGGAGTTAAAGTTACAGCGTCCTCTAGCGAAAGAACAAAGCATTTTCATGAAAAATATTTCTAACAAAAGATATGTATTTGCCCACGGAATGCGAATATGTAATAAAAAAACAGGTTTTCATTTAAAAATAAAATTTGAACTTGATTTGACCTTGAACATCGGATATATGTAAGATCAACGGCAAGGTTTCTTAAGAAAGGTTGCGGGGCGTTTGATATAACATATTTCTCCGTAATTCGAAGGGTATATCCTCCGTTAAGTCGATTAGATGGTTTTGCAGGAAGTTTAAATAGTTTTTGCTGTTTAAACTATCCGGTAAAATAGGTGGACCAATAAGTCGATCACATACAATTCCTGTCCACATGTTTACGGAAAATATGTATTGGGACGAAGTCTCTTGAGCAATTCTTGGGTTTTCTGGACTCAAAAAGAGAATATTATGTAAATTCACTATGCCACATTTAGTGGAAATTAAAAAATTCTCTACGGCTTATTTCGTCCTGCGGCTGAAGTTCTTGCAAGGTGTCCCATGGAAAGGATGAAGCCCTTCTCTTCGTAATACTATCCATACCGTCGATGCACTAATGCCTATGCTACATATAAGCTATGCGCCTTGTACTTGTAGTAGGATCAGCTCTGCTTGTCGCGTGCTTGTCCTTCATTTCTGTGAAATTAGCGCAACATCAGCTTGTGTCGAAATTGTATGAGCACTTCCAGTTTCCTTTAAAACGCTTTTTCAAAAACACCTCTCGACGGTTATCTTCTTTCTGAGAATCGCTGGCGTTGCTTCCAGGATATTTCCGTGGCTAAATCCGTAACAGAAGATTATGTACGCGTATTCTTCACTAGTAAATTGCACCATTGTAAACTATCAGACCGGCTTCTCAAATTATCAAAACTACTTCTCAAACTATCAAAACGACTTCTCACTTTCAAATATTACTTGCTTTTAAAAATACTGGGATATCATAGGATTTCCATTACAAATAGGCACAGCAAATCATTAGAATCTTGCCTTGCGAATTTTTTTTTAAATTTTATGACCTACAGTATGCGTTTTACTACCAGATCTCCTAATCCATTTACTGCCATAAAACAATTAAGCAGGCAGTTAGAAGGAGGGAAGGTATGAGTTGTACGTTTGGTGATGTAACTTGAAAATGGTAAAAGTTTTTTGTTCGCTTCAAGTTTCCATCGAAAGAGAACATATCAGCAACTATTTTAAGCCCAAAAATAAGTAATACGGACATTTTTCAAGATATTTCCCTTTGAAATGAAAAAATTGTTGTTTTTTCGAAAATACAGGTTTGAGAATAAATTTGTTTAAAACTATTAGCAGTCAAGAAAGGTAACACAGCTTTTGTACCTGTCAACTGAGATATTAATAACGTCAATAAGATATACGTTAAAATTTAAGACTCATTACTCTCATCATAAACAATATCAAACCCCTATAGCTAGAAGGGTGGTATAGACCCCCTCCCATAAAATTGTTTTCGTTTCTCACCTAGAAATACCAGATACTACATTTTTGCACTTGCGCTGTGAAACATCCTGTATATAAAATAAATAAAGGGTCATGGTCAGTGTGGTGAATTTCAACTGGCGCCTCTGACGCACGGCAGTCGGCGATACCTAGCGCCATCACTGCCAGGAAATATTTCTACACTAAAATTATAAGAGAAAAATATATCGTAAACTTAATAAAATTATTTTCGCTATGTCAATTATGTTGATTTTGACGGATTTATAACAATTTAACCAATCACTTTTCACTACGATCGTACAGAATGAACTTAGCATTTCTCTAGACGCCTTTGTAACAAATAAGATTTCCCTTAAAAAGAAGTAATGTCAACTAATGGAAAACACAAATAAAGGGAAATTACTTTTGCGTCTACATAAAAGAACACTTCTTAACACAACCTTTAAAAATGTGTGGTAATAAGATAAGAGGCAGATTTCTCTCAGTGAAGCTAAATGAAGTTCAATAAAAGCATGTAATGTTAATTGAAATTAAATATTTGAAATAAGAACAAGTGTTTTTTATTAAAATTCGAGCATATGACTAATTCGATAAAATTAAAGCGAAACGTGTTGTTGAGATATATATTGTTAAAAACTTCTGGAGGTTTAATTAGGAACGCAATTTTTAATCAGTAATGGATACGGCATTAAATATCTGCGAAAAAGATTATTATCATATGTCAAGCATAGGAGTTAATTAATTCCAAAAGAGACAAAGGCTAGTAATGTCAGCATGTTCAGCTGGTATTTTTATTCAATTCACAGGGCAAATAGAACGATGGTAAAAAAGTTCTTAACAGAGTATAATAATTTAGTATTTCTTATAACGTTGCCGAAAAATGTTTTCTTTCGTATTCTTACTAGCTGTTTTTGGGTTTGCGGCCAGTGATACAGTGAAAGATTTGCCTGTTTTAGGCATACTCGGGGGAAAAAACACCGATGAAAATTTTTTTAAATTCCAAATTGCACTCGAATACTCTGAAAGGTTAGTTTGTGGAGGAACTCTAGTTAAAAGGAACATTGTTGTTACTGCTGCTCATTGTCTTTGGAATAGATCGGCAAATAAATTAAGAGTTCGGACACTTTCAAATCGTGCTAACGTGGGAGGTGAAATAATTGAAATAAAAGAAATCGTAAGTCATCCTTCTAACAACAATAATTCCCTACGGTTTGACGTTGCAGTAATTAAATTAGTTCAAAATGCAAATGTTGAAGAAGGAATAGGTACGATGGATCTAACGGAGGCGGAGCCTGAAGCTAATTCTGTAGCATTCGTTAGCGGTTGGGGATATACCAAAGAAAAAGGCCGAATCTCAGAATATTTGCAGTTTACACATATTACAATTTTTGACAGAGTATACTGTGCAAAACGAGCTGGGATTAGCGAAGACCAGATTTGTGGTGGTCAGAGTTATGGGGGAGTAGATTCATGCCAAGGCGATTCTGGAGGTCCCTTATTCAGAAGTGGAAAGCTTGTAGGAATAGTTTCGGGAGGCATAGGATGCGGACTTCCGGAGCACCCTGGTGTTTATTCAAATGTTGCATTTTTAAAGCCCTGGATAGATAAACAAATGGCTGAACTTCTAAAATAGTAACATAGGCTTACAACTAAAAGTGTAAAATAAGTTAAATACATAATAGTTCTTATTTAAATAAATAATAGTTTTTTTCTGTATAGTACTAATTAAAAATTTAACAATATACATATTTTCCAATAATTGTAGTTTATTAAATGTTGATTTTGTGCAATTAAGAAGAAATTTTCTTATAAGGTTTACAAGCTTGTACTACAATAAATAAGTAGTATTTGTTAATTCAGTTTTAAGTAATTTTTGAAATTTGATTTTGTAATAAAGCGTATAACGTTTTACAAACACATTTTTTTGTTAATGGTGTGGTTATTGTTATTGTACAAAAAACAATTACATTTTATTGAAAATTAAAGTTACCGTTTATAAATTTTTTAGATTTTTAAAGATACAACGCTTGTATTTTTTATTGTTGCACCTGCTGAACTATGATATACAGTTCATTTTACGAATTACTTTAATTGTTAATTTTTCCACTTCTCCAGCACATTAAATTAAATCAATCCTGACTTATATAAAAACCTTCTTTATTTAACTGTCGCTAACACTTCAGATTTCTGACAAAAAGTGAACTTGAACTCAATATACGAGTAGATAATATGAAAAAAATACGCGTCGAACTTAGAACCTCTTTGTTTTTGGGAAGTCGGTTAAAAACAGACATCGCTCGATGATCCAGTTAACGTTATGTTGAGAGGGCTTGTACTCAGTACAGAAGGCTTCTGATGAGCTACGAGTAAGAATTAAATTGGGAAAAGAAAGAATCTCGACTTTAGATCGGTAGAACTCTTTGGAGAAGAACTTACTGTCTCTAGTACGGTCAAGTATCTAGAGGTATTCCTAGATTCAAGACTTACCTGGAAAAGACATGTTGAGAAAAAAATACAAATAGTGAACAGGGCTCTACAACAATGTGGAAGGGTGCGTGGTCGAAGGTGGAGCATCTGTTGTACGTCGGAGTAACCTTGCTGGTACAACAAAGGGCTGGGAGTGCTGACATACGAGATCACCAGCCCCGTCGTTAATATAAACAATTTCTTTCATTCTCAATGAACTTATTTATTACAATATCTTCAAATTCGGTTCTTTTCACTTTCAGAAAACTAATTTTTCATTAACTTATTTTTCAATAACTAACTCTTTCTTTTCACTGTTAAAGTTGGTCAAAGGAGGCCTTACCACTGGTGGGGGGATCACTCCTGGTCAGATTTAAAATGCCTGTTCTATACTTACCAGCATTTTTTTCCCTCAAAAATCGCTATCCTCGTCATTTTCCCGGCCAATCAAATTTTTCGTTCAAATCAATACATAACGTGACGTTATGTATTACTTTGGGTTTATTTAAGTGAAATGCTGATTTCTGGATTTTAGGAATGGAAAGCGAACATCTGTGAGATATTAATAGTGATCTCGAGATTGTGTAAATGATTTGAATTGTGAGATAAATTCTGGAAAAAGGGTAAATCTGAGATCTTGAGAGATAGTGAGGAAAGGACAAACATCTGTAAAGATGTTGCTTGCGATTCGAGATCGCGTTTATTGTTAAATTATTTGGGGCAGCTGCATAAGGAGGCTGCTTACAACATACCATCCCCCTTATGAAAGAAAGATGCGCCAGTAAAACGAGTGAAACTTTCATGAATAGAATAATGAATTCTGAGGCAGTCCTTCAAGATTAAATATAGCTGATAGTAGTTGAAAGGAAATTTTAAAATGTTAATCCCATTAATTTTTTGTAACATACATGTACTATATCTACTAAAGTAACATAGAATAGATTTTTTTTGTTCTACTTATCTGAAATAATTTTCATGTATACATAGAAATTTATATAAATAATATTAGTCACATAATATATATAATAATATAGTCTAAAAGAAATTCGTATATTTATTACATGTTGGTTTATCAATTTTTCGTAAGATACTTAATTAATCTACCTATCTACTTACATTTTAACGCATCGTAATTTCTAAGGTTGACTCACTTCGCGCATAAAGAGTGCCGGATCATATTTTCTTTTAAAATTCAGTGCCAGATGTGGAACCTGGGGCAACATTTCTTCAGGTATTTCCTCAAGGCAAATATAATTATGAGAATAACTGCGGCAAGGAAGAGATAGCTTATTGTGTAATGATGGATATTGTATTTATGAATGTTCGATAAACCATTTTCTTCTTCGGATAGTTGTGTTTTAATGGATTCACTCAATTTCTGTAGATCGTTATCATAATATTTAATTATACTTGTTGGCGTATGTGAATGATTTTCTTCGGGATTAGGAATTTATAGTGTAATATTAATTTATTTAAGCTTAATACAAGCTATTACATAATAATACTACAATTACAAGCTATAACATAATACTAATACTACAATGATAGGGCTTCACGGCACCGAGACAAGACCGAGACGATCTCGCTCTCGTCGCAATCTCGGCGAGATAAAGGCCAGTCTCGGTCTCGGTCTCGGAGATCTCGCTCTCGGCAAGATAAAAAAAGGGTATTTCGGTGGGATAACGGGGAGCGAGGACAAGATATATATCTATTTTTATATGCATTTTCTTCATATTCCCATCGCCAAAATAAGGTAGCAAAGGCTCTTGTTTGCTATTGGGGATAAAGCGCAAATATCTGAAGAAGGAAATAATGTAGAAAGAAGTGATTGAGGAGAGCAGTGTATACTTATATGCCCCATAAATCACACAATTGAAATTTTTCGGAGCGACATAAAAGCTGAAACAACTAAAAAAAATTGTCCGCAATAAAATGATAAAAAATAATATCTCGTCCACTCTCGTCACCTCAATCTCGCTCTCGGTATCGCACTGTTACCAATGATATTGGTCTCGCTGCTGGTCTCGGTATCGTTTCGAGAGCGATACCGGCAGCGAGAACTATCTCGAGTATCGTGAAGCCCTATACAATGATGACATAATAAATAAATAGTAAAAGCTACAATATGAGCTTTAATTAAAGTAGATACGGGCTGGAAGAAAGAAGAATTAAGAAAGGCGATTGATTGTTTGTGTAGGTGACCATACCTGGCTGGCATATTCAAGGAGAGGTCTAATGAAGGAGATATAGAGAGATTTGGAAACATAAGGACTAGTGAACTCTCTGGACCAGCGCTCACAAACCCTAGCGCGGGAACGGAAATTGAGTTCACTATCACAGATTATTTCTAGGTCACACAAAGAGGTAACGATAGGGACTGGTACGTCGGTTAGCATGTAGACTCTCGGGGTGGGTGTAAGACGCTTGCTGGAATAAGAGATGGACTGGCATTTGGAGACATTGAGTTCAAGAAGTTTTTCATGCACAATGTGGTGAAGGAATCGAGATCTTTTTGCAGGAAAAGAGAGTCGGTTGTGGAGGAGATATGTTTAATTATTTTCATGTCATCAGCATAAATGGACAGCTCTGAGTGATTGATGACACATTCAACATCATTTATTGTAAGGATGACAATTAATGGACCGAGGTGGCTGCCCTGGGTGACGCCGGAACGTGCGACAATAGGGTTAGAAATGGATGAGCTGAAAAGACATTGTACCGACGGTTGTTGAGGTAGGATTGAATCCAGGAGATGAATCGGGAGGGGAAAAAGTTTGAACCAGATAACATTATGGGAGATCTTGTCGAAGGCTTTACTAAAATCGGTGGCGATAACATCAACATGTTTACCGTTTTCCTGGGCACATGGTGTTTTGGAGAGGAAATCAGCCATGCTGGGAGAGGGAGAAGATAGACTTACACTGGAAGAATATGGAATCATAGACCAATTTTTCGAATAGTTTAGGTATGGATGATAATTTAGCGATGGGTCTGTAGTTGGACACATCGTTCTTGCAACCTTTTTTGAAGATGGGAATAATATACGAGCTTTTCCATAAATGAGAGAAAAGCCCTTGAGTGACCGAGAGGCGGAAAAATAAGGTAAGGGGTTGAATTAGATTACTGGCACACTTTTTCAGAACGATGGCCGGAATGCCGTCAGGACCTGGGTTGAAGTCGTCCTCAAGCCCGTTGATACTGGCGGCGAATAGTTCGGGATCAGGGTCGAAAGACGTAACCGACGTTTGAGTGCATTTGTCCAAGAATGAAAAGTAGTTAAGGTCAGGCTGTAGGGAATTGTCGCTGAAAGATTTACTGAAGAAGTGTGCAAAGAGGTTGGCGATAACCTTAGGATCAGACGAAGAGATATTCTCAAGTTTTAGGGTAGACGGGTAACGATTGGATTTCTTCTTGGAATTAATAAAGTTATAAAAACGCTTGGCGTCGGATATGAGGCTAGTTTCCATCCGTTGGAGGTACTCATAACAGAGGATATCACAACGTTCAGAAAAAGAGGTATAAGTAGATTGGTAGGAAGAATAGTCGGACTCGGTCTGCGATAGAAGAAAAGTTTGCCATCGTTTATTTCTCCAGTTGCGGAGAGAGCGTAATTCTTTGTCGTACCATACGGTTGATGAGGAGTAGTTTTTACGAGGAAAAAGGGGGATAGATTGTGTAAGACAAGCGTGTATTTCTGAATAGAACGCCTCTAAAGCAACGTCAACTGGAAGATGTTGAGGGATAGTGGCAATGTTAGAGTTGAGGAGCAAGTGATTCAATTTTTCAATGTCGCTTTTACGAAAATTGAAGGAAAGAGAAGACTCTGAGCTTGAAACTGCATGAGGGTGTTCGTAGGAGAAAATAAGGAGCAGGGGAGGATGGTGATGATCGAGAGAGGAAAGGAGATGGTTGCTTTCCGCGACAGCCGAGTTAACTGGGTCTGAAGAAAAGATTAAGTCTAATTGTCTGTCCAGAAACTTCCTGACTCCACTTACTTGAAAGAGACCAGAAACGGAGAGCTGATCGGTAAAAAAGGCTTCTTTGGCCGAAGATGCGTTAAGAGGGTCAAAGTGAGAACAGTCCTCAGACAATGACCATTGAATAAGGGGGAGGTTAAAGTCACCCAATAAAATAAATGCATCGGAGGCGTTAGCGTTCTCAAGCAGTGTGTCGATCGCTTCAATTATGGGCTCGTAGGCGTAGGGACGAATAATGTACAGAAGACACTTATTAAGTGCTAATTTGATACATACAAATTTTGATATTGTAGAGTCGGAGGTCTTTAGCAGGGTGGCGTCATAACGGTTGTGAGCAGCTATGAGAACCCCGCGACCGTCAACACGGAAAATTGTATAGTTTGGAGGGAATAGTTCGATGTCGAGAATTCCTGGTGTTAGATTGGTTTCAGTTAAGGCAAAGATATCGTGCGGGAATTTGTGGGAGTTATGAAAAATATTGGATGTTTTTGTGCGAAGTCCTCTTACGTTTTGGTAATAGACTGACAAGCTGCTGGGGAGAGGTACTTGATCGGAAACCGCCGGTGCATTAGGGGGGACGTCAGAAATAGTGAAAGCCCAGGGGGGGGGGGCGGGGGTCGAAGCCTGCACTGTATGTAGGTAATGGTTATTTAGTTCTGATTGACGGATGTTATGCGCATGGATAGTCAATTCTTAAGCGTTTAGGTAACATCCTTCTTTTACTTTAAGGATACCTGATCGTTCTAGGGGGTATGTCGTGATAGAAGTACCGCAAATGACATCTGTGGTGATTGCTTTATCCAATATGAATATCCAATAATCTGGTTGTGATAATTGGATCCAGTAATTTGCCTTTGGTAAGCTATGAATCTCACAATTTTGGGGAAGAACTTTTGCATGTTGCAGGAGTTCTGGTACGGCAGAGGTAGCTTCTTAAGTTTTGCGTGAGGCAATTTCCTATATAGAAATTATTAAGTGTATGTATAGTAATGCTCACGTTGGAGATCAACTACAAGGTATTCTGAAGAGGGTTTAACGCAAACGAAATTGTTGCCGGGAGGGTTAGGTGGAGGTATAATTTTGAGGAGTTGATAGCGTTCTTTAAAGGGAATTGGAAGCTTAAGTTCGAAAATAATTTTATTATTCACGATTGCTGTACTGAAATGGCTAATTTGGTAGAGTTTAAGAACTTTACTTTCCTTATGGGCAACGTGAGAGTACTGGGTATCGATTTTTAAATGCTAGTCACCAGATTTAACATTTGCTTGGGTGTTATTATGGATGGGTGAGGTTTTCCATACTTGATGTCAGTTATTAGGTTTTCGAGGCTGTTACTGAACAAAGGAGATTATCTTTTTGTTCTATATCCTTCATTACTATATTTATTATTTGGGTGATACCCTTACAGGAGAATAATTCTGTGTGATATTTATTTAATTGATCACATATTTTTTCTATTTCATCACTGTATTGCAGTAACTTATTATATTCGTAATGTAGATTGTCCAAATTGTAAAAAATGATGACCTTCATTACTATATAAACCGACTTAGCCAATTTCCTCGAAATATACAGTAGGAGTTTTCTCGAAGGTAGTAATGTTTACTTGTCCATTTACGATGTTTATTATGCTGATCCATATTAGTGCTTAGAGGTGGTACCCGTAATTTAGATTTAACTTACTAATCTATAAATGCTTTAAGGCTATTATGTGTATTATGTACAGTTTTATTTTTCTGAATATACGGCCCAATCCATAAAGGAGCGAATTTATTTTTTCTAGTTTGATTTTTTAACAAGACTTTTTGTCCTACATTGAAAGGTTTTGGTTGGCCGTGTTTATCGTAAGAGCTCTTTGATCTTTCCTTTCTTATTACTAGGGATTCCTCGGCTATCTTGTATCCGTGCTGCGGATGAACCTTGAGCTTGTTTGCATAATGGTCGTAGTTGTATGACAATTTTGGATCTGATTTCAAATGAGTGGGTATCTCGGGAGGAAACCCGTAGAGAAGCTCGTATGGCGAGTAACCGGTGCTTGTATGCGGAGTAGTATTATATACGTACATCGCAAGGGGGATCCAAGTGTACCAAGTTAATATATCTCGATTAACATAATGCCGTAAATATTCAGCTAAAGTTCTATGACTTCGTTCTAGAGCCCCGCTAGTTTGTGGTTGATATGCAGTCGTTCGAAGTTTACGTATTTTTAGCAATTTGTATACTTCTGAAAACATATTACTTAGAGAGCTTTGCCCTTGATCGGTCAGCACCAATCCGGGAACTCCGTGACGACATACTGTATTTGTTACAAGCGGCACTGCTTCGGAATATTTAGTTAGATCAGGGTCGCCAGACTTTACACAGGCATTATCACCAAATGGATACTAAAAAGTCGCCAAAATCGCCAATCTATTACTTTTTTGTAGCCATGATTATAGCCAAAATGTCAAAGTGGAAATCAAGATGGCAAATACGTGTAAACACGAAAGTACACGTAAGTGCAAATAGTCACTTCCTTTAGCTTATCGCAATAATACTTAAATGAAATGTTGTTTTATTGGGTATGCAATACTGTGTTAAGGTACGAGTAATTTCTTTAATTACACACCTTAAGTTTCGTTGGTTTTCAGTAAAGCAATCTTTACCAGCATGTTGCTTAAGCCACTTATAACATTTTTCTAATAAAATATATTTCATTATCTACCTATAGTTAAAGTGATTGTCAATTGTAGATACTAACGCTTTGATCAGTAAATCCAACGCTCCATGCACCTTATTATCTTTTAGAAGTTCAATTGTGTTTGAATCGTTTTCCAGTGATTGTACATTTGCATACAATAGACCGGATTTTGACTCCGTTATAGATGACTTTGTTACAAGTTGCTAGCGCTCCACCGAATAAATCAGCACCCTAAAATAAAAATAAAAAAGATTTGAAATAGTGTAATTGTGAATATTAAATACCTGTGTGGTGTGTTGTCCTTATTTACGATTAAAGATGATCCTGCGCTGTGCTTTGGTCCTATTTCAGGTCAGCATTCGAGGAATGTAACCAGCGAGGTCAAAAGGAATTGAAGGTCGTTCGATTTGGAGGAGGATGGGATATACTACTCACCTGTTAACTGGACGGAAATGCTGACACAGAAGCAATCCTGGCGGAAGATGGAATGAGCCCGATACATCCAAAGGAGCAACCTAAGAATCATAAAAAAATTTGAATTATATAATTTAGCGTCACGAAAAGAAATTATAAACATTTTAAATTGTTACTTACATAGTGGAATGCGAAAATGGCCAGCGCACACACTCTTGCGGATTCCTAAATGTATGAACCAGTTTGAGCGAATTTGAAAGTAAACAATATAAAAGGGTATATAAAACACTTACCTGTATAGCTTTATACTAAAATCAGCTAAGTAAAATTGCCAGAATCACACCAAAACTAAACACCTAACCTCTGCGCAAACTTATCGCGGTTTTTTTCGCGGGACTTTATACGCCGGTATAAACAATCAACGCGCTGGGATTCTTTTTAAAATGAAGCACAATATAACGATAATTATGCTTGCAGAAACCCACTAATTAACAAAATTATAAACACGTGAACTCACCTGTCACACAAAAATTCAAACTCGAATTTAAATATTTTCCGACGGCAAAATAATTTTTCCGGTAGCATAGAAACGTGAATAATTTACCGGGGTATATTTTTATACAAAAAAAGTGAAATTTTTATGTAATTTTGTTCCATATTCCGAAATTCCGGCGAAATATTTTCGGAAAATGGCCAAATACGCGGAAATCCACATAATAGGGGCCATTTTCTTATAAAGCCGACCCATTTTCGAAGGGGAAGTCAGTCGTTTTTCAACAAGTTTCCTAATTGCTCTTCATCAGCTTTTCTGTCATTTTTTTTTGTGAAACTATTTGGAAGAAGAAATTTGTGTGGAGAAAGGAGAAGAACGAGGAAAGTTTCGAGATAAACGGCCCAGGAAAAGAGGAATATTTTAGTTGGAATTTGGAGCATCGGGTTAAGTTGAGTAGTCTGTTTTACATTTTTTGTTTATTTACATTTATTTGAATATATCCGTTTATTTCATTTCTTTCCCTTTTCGGTTTAAGATATATATAATTTTTTTTAAATAATTATTTCACGATTGTTGCAAGAAAAGAAAGTGAAATTTTCTAATTGTCAAGTGTGTTGCGACGGCTACATTCGTGTTCCCTTCATACTTTGTTTAATTGTTTTGCGAATCTCTTTGTTAAGGAATAAATTACGTTGTGCATATCCTGAATTAAATATATTGATTTTATTAAATACTTTTTCAATCGAATTAATTGGTGTAATTTTAATTTATTCGCGGAGTTTCTTGGCAACATTTAGAGTTCTTGGACTCAGAAGAAAACCAAGTGGCGCCCATCACAAATATTTGTACACCCACCCCTTCTTCATTGAGCTAGTGAAGCGTATATGCTCAAAAGGGAGCACATAACAAATTTGGCGCCCAACGTGGGGCCTAAGGGCATTCAAAAGGGGTTAAAAATCACCTGTGTAATTCATAAAATCTTTATAAATCACATCACAAATTTATGTTGCCAGTGAAACGTCAAAATTCATTCGCGTAAACACACAACCCTTGAAACTTAATCTTCGCAACTTTTTTTTCTCGCAACAATTTTATGGTGAATATTTTTAAACGAATGTAGCCGATCGATTAATAGACGTACACAAATTAGTTTATAGAGAAGTTTAATATTTTAATTCTAAAAATTTAAAAATTGCAAAAATAAATTTTAAATAAAACTCACCTGATTAATATATTAATCCATGCATGTAGTGAGCCGATGGGGAAGTAGAGCACTTTATTGGAAAACACTTTTATCACTTTTATTTTCAATATTGTCCTTTTTTGTAAATGCACAAATACACTATTTCACTTCGGACACGTTAACTTACTATTTCTGCGGTTTGACAAATAGATCCGACGTTTTCAAACCTTAAAACTACAATTTTACAATTACACGATAAAAGACGCGACCGGACTTATTTGAATAGCATCAGTATTGATGAACTTCGCATCAGTTGTTGCTACGCAAGTACGAAATTCATTGAGCAAATCGACAAGAGAATCACTTCAATTTTTAAGAGAAATGGTTCATTAAGTAAACTGACGTTCCTATGATTGAATGATAATCTGCCCGAGAGTATTGAATGTAGGTCAAGTTCATGGTAGCCGACCTACCTCAACTTAGACTCTGTTTTGGATTCTCACTGTATTGCTTTTGTCAGTAAAAATTCATCCGAGAATAAGAAAAGAGATTTTTGTATGCGCAAGCGCTTGTAGCTTTTCTCCCTGCTTCCGAGACTTTTGTTGCGACAGTTTTTAAACAAAATATTCACTGCTGATATGTTTATAGGGATTATTGAAGTTTTGATTTCATCATAAACATTTTTGTTTCATAAACAAATTGCTGGTTTTAGTGTGAATTCCATTTGCACATTTGAAAGTGAGTTTACATGTAGTTTAATTGGATTTAATGACTGAGATTAGTTTTGTTTAGGCTGGTAAACTAAATATAAAACCCCTTTGGGTATTACATTATTTGAATTTTTTGATGTCGTCTTTAAGATAATTGATTTTCTTTGGAGTACTTAGAAGTGATTTTTTTTTGGGTTAAACTAGAGGCGGAAGCTTTTCAAAGTTACATATAAATTGTCAGCAACTGTGCTGCAATTTTGTCTTTTATGCGGGCGAACTATTTTTTTTGAATGCTGTTTAATAACTTTAATGCAAGCTATGGTTAAACTAATTAAAGTAAACAAAACTTATAATTGATTTAATAAATTCATATTTGGATAATATTTCCTTGGTTTTCTTTTGAGGTTTAAAGGAAATTTAATTTGAAATTTGTTTTCGATTTTGGTCTTAGTTATTTTCTTTAAAGATTTAAAGAATATTTAATTTGATATCGTTTTTGAATTTTGGTCTCGACTTTGGTTTTCTTTATTTCGTTTGCCTGAAATTAGAATTTTACAGTCCTGTGGACGAGTAATTCTCTGCGGTGTACAAATTTGTCTTTGATCAGTATGGAAGCCAATAGACTTAATCAAGATGAGCTCAACTATGAACTGAGGGGGTTGCCTCTAGGAAAGGTGGACGACATGCGTATTCACCTTCGGTCAGTCTTAAAGGTAGAAAAAGGGGGCAAGTCTACACTTATATCTCCATACCCATTTACAGCGGCACAAGACCCTCAGGCATTAGATAAAAAGGTAGATGAGATTAAGGAGCTTTTAAATAGCTATGATGGCCTTAACTCATCTGAACATTCAAAAATTTTGACAAAGATAGAATGGGCTATGGGACGATGGAAGAGAGTCACAACAGAAGTAGAAGAAGAAAAGAGACAGAAAACACATATTCGGGCCGAATTGTTTTTGGCATTAGGTAGCCTCAAATTAAAGGCGGATGGTGACGAAGAGGAAGAATATTCCGATGCTGCGGAAGATATTTCCTTACCCGCTGCAGTTTTGGCTGATCACAGGTCAAGGGTTAACCTATATAAGTGGGAAATTAAGTTCTCAGGGGAGCAAACTCAATCATTGAATTCTTTTCTGGAAAGGGTGAATGAACTAGCTGAAGCTCGAGGGATAAATAGAGGGCAATTGTTTCGTGCTGCCCTAGACTTGTTTAATGGGAAAGCCTTGATATGGTATAGGGCTAATAAAGCCAAGTTTAACTCTTGGACGGAGCTGGTGAAGGAACTCAAGAAAGAGTTTTTACCGTCAGACTATGACGATCGTTTGTTAGAGGAAATCAGGCACAGAACACAGGGAAAGGACGAGAAAATTGGAATATACGTCGCCATTATGAGAAATATGTTCACACGGCTCACAGATCCTCTCACAGATGAACAGCAGCTTAAAATCTTAAAGCGTAACATAGCTCCATTTTACCAAGCTCAGTTGGGTTTGACGCAAATAGAGGCAATTCAAGATTTAGTGGAATTGGGAAGACGTCTGGAACCCGTACGGACATCAGTTGAAGCTTTCGCGCCTCCACCCTCGAGGCGAAGTAATCAGTTGTTAGAATCAGACCTAGCATATGTATCAACCGATCAGAATGTAGTATCCGTCGTTGCGGATCAAAATCCTAGTACAGATAAGCAGAGGTGTTTCAAATGCGGTCGTCAAGGGCACATAGCTAGATTTTGCCGACGGAATTTAAGTTGCTTTGGTTGTGGTACTCCAGGTGTTATACGCCCAAGATGTCCAAATTGCAGCCGACAAAGACAAGATCAGGATGCTACGACATCGGGAAACGGAAACGGAGCTCGGATGTAAGCGGCGAGTCGAGCATTCTGCACACAGCCGCAAAGCCTCGGAGTAACCTTAAAACAGGAAAATGTATATTAGAAACGGACAGAGTTGGATTAAATAATTTAGTTAATTATATTTTTGCGGATACCGAGAACGATGTACGACCTTATTTAATGGTTTCGGTCCTAGGAATTAAGCTCCGCGGATAACTAGATTCAGGGGCGTCTCGTACGATACTCGGCGGACTTGGATTAAATTTTTTAAAGGGTTTAGGACTTAAAATTAGAAAAGCTGATACTAGGAATGTTAATTTAGCGGACGGTGGATCGGTAGATGTCTCAGGGGAAATGAGTTTGCCTATTTTATTGGAGAACCGCGTGAAAGTCTGTGAAGTTTTAATTATTCCACAATTACCTCATGTCATAATCCTAGGGATTGATTTCTGGCGCGATATGTGTATACGCGCAAATTTTAAAGAGAATACATGGAGTTTCGGGGATAAGAACGAGAATAATCATCTTAGTGCCTTACAATGCCAGTCGAACTTAACACCGCAGGAACGAGAACAACTTAAAGGAATTATAGATGAAGCTAGGCTTAAAATGGGAACTGGCCTTGGGTGTACAAACCGAGTACAACACAAAATCGATACGGAGTTTCCGCCAATAAAGCAACGATACTATCCAGTATCGCCAGCAATCCAGAAGGCTATCCATGAGGAATTAGATGTAATGCTGGAACTAGGTATCGTGGAACCATCCAGTAGTGCTTGGTCATCGCCCGTAGTAATGGTGCGGAAAAAGGACGGATCATACCGATTCTGCGTTGATTACAGGAAATTGAATAAGGTTATCAAGAAGGACGCATATCCGTTACCCTATGTATCCGCCACGCTAGATAAGTTAAGGGATGCCAAGTACTTATCTTCACTTGATATAAAATCAGCTTTTTGGCAGGTTCCAGTAGAGGAAAACTCGAAGCAGTTCACCGCCTGCACTGTACCAAACAGAGGTCTATTCCAATTCCGGAGAATGCCTTTCGGTCTGAGCAACTGCCCTGCTACCTGGCAGAGGTTAATCGACAGGATCCTATCAGGAAGTCTCGAAAGTAAGGTCTTTGTGTACCTCGACGACGTCATAATTGTGACCCAGACTTTTGAGGATCACAAAGCGGCATTAAAAGAGCTCTTTGGAAAATTGCATGAAGCGGGGTTAGTGATCAATTATGATAAGTGCGAATTTTGTAAACCCGAGCTCAAGTACTTAGGATATGTCGTGGGTGAGTATGGCCTCCAAGTTGGTCCGGAGAAGATAAAGTCTATTTTGCAAATTCCAAGTCCTAAGAATGTTTCCGAAGTACGAAGGTTAGTGGGAATGATTGCATGGTATAGGAGATTTGTGGCTAATTTTTCTACACTTCTGGCACCAATAACCGATCTCCTGAAAAAACCAAAAAAATTTGTGTGGACAACTGAGTGCGAGGATGCTTTTAAGAAAGTTAAAGATTGCCTAGTGAGCGCGCCAATTTTAAATTGTCCTAATTTCGATTATCCGTTTATTATCCACACCGATGCATCGGGATATGGATTGGGTGCAGTATTGACCCAGCAGATAGACGGAAGTGAACAGATAATCGCGTATTTAAGTCGATCGATCAATAGGTGTGAACGCAACTATTCCACAACTGAGAGAGAATGCTTAGCAGTGCTGGGGGCAATAGAGAAGCTGAAGCCATACATTGAGGGAACATCGTTCACTGTAGTTACAGACCACGCTTCCTTAGTTTGGTTAAATAATTTGAAAGACCCGACAGGACGATTAGCAAGATGGGCAATGCGACTTCAACAATATAACTATCAAATTGTACATCAAAAAGGGAAAGAGCATTTATTGCCTGATTTGTTATCTAGGTCAGTACCAGTAATTGAATGTGTTGAGGTTAGCTACGAGGAAGATAAGTGGTGTAAGAAGATGATATCGAAGATCCGTCACGACCCCTCAAAATACCCAGATTGGAGACTCGAAGACAACATTTTGTGGAAGCATTGTCGTCCCCGTTACCCTGACTTGACTACACCCGGTGAATCGTGGAGAGAAGTAATCCCGAAAGCAAGACGTAAAAATATTATCTCTAAAGCGCACGACTTTCCAACGGCAGGTCACCGTGGAATTCAAAAAACGTACGATCGATTAGCGCAGAAATTTTACTGGCCTAAGATGAGAGCCGACGTTACTGAATATGTAAGGAAATGTAAGGTATGTCAAGTGATTAAACCAGATCTTAAAAAGCCAGCTGGACTTATGGCTACGCGACCAACTTTTACTAGGCCATGGGAGTCCATAAATGTTGATCTCATCGGTCCTTAACCTCGTTCTAACAAAGGCTATAAGTATATCTTGACAGTTATTGACCAGTTTAGCAAGTTTCCTTTGCTATTTCCGTTAAGGTCCGCGAGTACTATTTCAATTTGCCATTCTTTAGAGGAATATGTATTTTTATTGTTTGGAACACCCAGATCCATAGTGTGCGATAATGGTCCACAATTTCGAAGTTAGGAGTTCAAGAAACTTTGTACTGAGTATGGAGTAACAATCAGTCATACCGCCTTCTACCATCCGCAAGCCAACCCGGTGGAACGCACAAATCAAGTTGTTAAATCTATGCTTCGGGCATACGTGTCGGAGAACCACAGAAAGTGGGATATGTTTCTGGGCAAAGTAGCATGCGCCATTCGAACCTCCACTCACGAAGCCATGAAGTTAACACCCTATTTCATAAATTTTGGCAAAGAAATGACAATGAATGGTAATGATCATAGGCTTGACGGCAATGAACTACCATACGACGCTACAGTTCGAGCTCGTGCTTTGGAAGAAGTTAGAAGGGATGTCAAGCACAGATTGATGAAGGCAGCCGAAATGGGAAAACGACGATATGATCTCCGAAGACGAGACCAAAAATTCCTTCAGAATGATTTAGTGCTACGCACGAACTATGTTTTATCTGACGCCGCGGAGTACTTTAACGCAAAGCTTGCACCGAAGTACGTAGGACCCTATAGAGTGATTAGAATAGTTTCGCCTTGGACGTATGAATTAGAAGATGAGAAAGGTAAAAATGCCGGCGTTTGGCATACGAAGGATCTTAAAATATATTATAGCGATTCCCGAGATGATGATTTATAATATTTTAGAATTTAGTAAGTACATGGTAATCATTCCAGTTGTGTGAGTTTGTTTTAGTTAAAGGATTTTTGCTATAGGATCGCGTTAAATTTTGAATTTACAACCGCGGGTTATCAGTTATAGCACCCATTTGTTCTTAGGAGTTAAAGATACAGTTAGGTTAAGTAGACATATCCAGGTAATAGTAGCTAATGTATAATAGGGGATAGAAAGACTTTTCTAACCATGGTGTTGGGATCGTACACTGTTACGAAGTCCAGTGGTTATGTAATGCATGATGGATTATTTTTTTTTTGTTATTGGGATTTTCAGAGCATGGCATTCGATACTGTTTGGGTAGTTGCTCGTAATTATAAAGAAGGAAAAGTTGTAAGTAAGTATATTATCGCATTTCCGCAATTCTTGCTTGGACAAGCCTCGGTAGATATTTTAAAATCCAGTTACACTTATTTTGATAGATATGTGACCGTTTTGCCCCACATCAGAGTTAGCAGATTTGTCAATGATGTAAACTACCTGTTTTAAAAAGGATTGCGCACACAAACCTTATAAAGCACTCCATGATATATTGACATGCTACTCAATGACGGCGGCCCCGGTAGATAACGCATATTGCCGAAGACATCTGGCCAACGTACTGAAACTAGTGGCCGTAGTCTACCCCAAACGTTCTTGACCTGACCCAGCAAGTAAAATAGTTTGAAAGACGATATGTGCCCTTAAATCTAGTTGTACGAGGCCGTTGTTGCGCCCTAATTTGAGGATGCATTTTCAGTATCAGAGGAGATGCCTAAAGTTATTCGTACGTGTAAATACTGTTGGAACTGAAAAGTACCCAGGAAGGTAGCGCCATAATAACAGCAATTTTTAGACTATTAGCAATAATGGTATTTGGAAATAAGCGGCTACATTCTAGTACTTCTTGTTTAACTTTCGAGCTACTAGGCGGAATGCAGTCTATACGGGAGAGAACCGAGATTTGTTCAAACGAAGAGTGCAAGGTTGAAAGTATTATTTCTATACGCTGAATTAAATTGTCATGGTCTCTCCTTCTTTGTAACCTACAACAACTGTTCAAAAAAATGTGTTATCGCGGTAGGGCTTATGAATTGTTTTGGGATAGGTAGAATTGTTTTTGATTTTCAGTCAGGATTTGAGAAACCATTGTGGTAACGATGGCTAGGAATTTAACAGAAAAGTTAAGGGAGTCAGAATTTATTTTATGTAAGAAATTAGTGGACCTTAAGGGAGCCACATAATTTTTAGTCGATTTCTGTAGGAAATCTCTCGGAAGAAAGGGAGGGAATGTTACAAGTTGCTAGCGCTCCACCGAATAAATCAGCACCCTAAAATAAAAATAAAATAGATTTGAAATAGTGTAATTGTGTATATTAAATACCTGTGTGGTGTGTTGTCCTTATTTACGATTAAAGATGATCCTGCGTCCTGGTCAGCATTCGAGGAATGTAGCCAGCGAGGTCAAAAGGAATTGAAGGTCGTTCGATTTGGAGGAGGATGGGATATGCTACTCACCTGTTAACTGGACGGAAATGCTGACACAGAAGCAATCCTGGCGGAAGATGGAATGAGCCCGATACATCAAAAGGAGCAACCTAAAAATCATAAGAAAAATTGAATTATATAATTTGGCGTCACGAAAAGAAATTATAAACATTTTAAATTGTTACTTACATAGTGGAATGCGAAAATGGCCAGCGCACACACTCTTGCGGATTCCTAAATGTATGAACCAGTTTGAGCGAATTTGAAAGTAAACAATATAAAAGGGTATATAAAACACTTACCTGTATAGCTTTATACTAAAATCAGCTAAGTAAAATTGCCAGAATCACACCAAAACTAAACACCTAACCTCTGCGCAAACTTATCACGGTTTTTTTCGCGGGACTTTATACGCCGGTATAAACAATCAACGCGCTGGGATTCTTTTTAAAATGAAGCACAATATAACGATAATTATGCTTGCAGAAACCCACTAATTAACAAAATTATAAACACGTGAACTCACCTGTCACACAAAAATTCAAACTCGAATTTAAATATTTTCCGACGGCAAAATAATTTTTCCGGTAGCATAGAAACGTGAATAATTTACCGGGGTATATTTTTATACAAAAAAAGTGAAATTTTTATGTAATTTTGTTCCATATTCCGAAATTCCGGCGAAATATTTTCGGAAAATGGCCAAATACGCGGAAATCCACATAATAGGGGCCATTTTCTTATAAAGCATACCCATTTTCGAAGGGGAAGTCAGTCGTTTTTCAACAAGTTTCCTAATTGCTCTTCATCAGCTTTTCTGTCATTTTTTTTTTGTGAAACTATTTGGAAGAAGAAATTTGTGTGGAGAAAGGAGAAGAACGAGGAAAGTTTCGAGATAAACGGCCCAGGAAAAGAGGAATATTTTAGTTGGAATTTGGAGCATCGGGTTAAGTTGAGTAGTCTGTTTTACATTTTTTGTTTATTTACATTTATTTGAATATATCCGTTTATTTCATTTCTTTCCCTTTTCGGTTTAAGATATATATAATTTTTTTTAAATAATTATTTCACGATTGTTGCAAGAAAAGAAAGTGAAATTTTCTAATTGTCAAGTGTGTTGCGACGGCTACATTCGTGTTCCCTTCATACTTTGTTTAATTGTTTTGCGAATCGGAAATCTCTTTGTTAAGGAATAAATTACGTTGTGCATATCCTGAATTAAATATATTGATTTTAATAAATTCTTTTTTAATCGAATTAATTGGTGTAATTTTAATTTATTCGCGGAGTTTCTTGGCAACATTTAGAGTTCTTGGACTCAGAAGAGTGGCGCCCATCACAAATATTTGTACACCCACCCCTTCTTCATTGAGCTAGTGAAGCCTATATGCTCAAAAGGGAGCACATAACAACTTATTGAGGATTTTTAATACAAAAAAAAACAGCTGTCTAGATCGGAGTTTTTTCCAGCAGCTAAAGAAAAGCTAACCCTTTGGTGCTGCTGTTGACGAAGAGCTAAAAGAATTTAGCTTTTCTTTATTAGAAACGCCGATCGCGTTAAGAAATATTTTAATATTTCTTACTTTGCTCGAGTTGAACGGTTGAGTTCGGAATTTTTATTAAAAATTTTTGAAAGATGTGCTCAGGTCAGTCTGTATATTGTGTACATGTAATTATTGAGGATGCTTAAAATTTTCTTCTGCAACTCGATCTCTGGATCAGGTCAGCTGCGTCGCCTAATTCTGCCTTTTTTTGTAACTCACACCTTTCTTGTAACAATTGTAAAATCGTTAAGAAACGATTGTCAGCAAGTGCGTTTAATAAAGTTTGAATCGCGTCTGGATGACATTCTTTTGAAGGAGGAGCAACTGAGCTATTTGGAGGAATGATTGGCAAATCTGTCGGCAGTAATTTCTGCCTCTCTGCGCGCAATTTGATTTGAAAATCATTCGATGTTAGGCCCGAATTAAATTTTCGACTGATCAGTTAACGGCAACTGAGTTTTCAGCCAAAGTCAACGCCCAAATCAAATTTGGAAATGAATTGTAGCTTCAGCTGCTCTCATTTTCAGAGCTATTTGCATGTATATTTCAAATGAAGTTAGCCGCAGTCGAGTTTTGTGACTACAACTTTGCACTTTGAGCAAAGTCTAAGTTCAGTCGGAGTCGACTGATAAGTCGTTAAATTGTAACAATCATGTCGCATGAATTTCCCATTTGAGCAAAGTTGCAGTCGACTGGTTGGAATTGTAATTCGGGCCTCAAGTTAATGGCATTATACACTGGCATATTTCGGTGATCCGCTGGTTGTCCATAAAGTATGTTTATGTGATACTTGGTTTTGGGCGATGACAAGTACTGCATATAAACATCCACGTCACGAAATATTTGCGTTAACTTTCCCAATTGGCATCCCTTCATTTGGGAAAAGCAAATCAACTTTTAAATATAACCATTTCACATTCGGCATATTCTCTATAAAAGGTAAAAAAAAGTAATGAATCTATACATATTCAAAAGTCCAATTACGTGTGCTCCTGGTTAACTACAATTAGCTCATAATCATTGTAATCAGGAGGGATGTGAACATGCTGCCGAAGCTGTTGTAAATTGGCTTGAGTTGCCGCTAGAGTTTCTTTCTTTAGCTGTGGTTTCTTACCTATTCCGACTGTTATTTTGTACCCTTTAAACAAAAATCCATTGAGGGCTTGAGCTGCCTTTTTAGCAATCACTTCTGTATCCAATTGTACAATTCCGAAATATGTTTGCTCCAAATAGCCAAGAATTAATCTGCATCTATTAGAGATATTTTCGAGTTCTTCTCTGGTACATGTTTGTAGGTTTCCCAAAAGTACACGACTTTTTGTAAACTAAAAATCAAAAAAAAAATCACAGAATAAAACTGCGAAAAAGCTGGCAAATAACTCATTAGACGTGCCGTAGAATTTTCTGTCACTTTAAGTGTCACTTGCAGTTGCGGCAACTTTTACTCAAATTAGGTAGATTTTTCAGAAAATTCCGCTAAATTGATATATGTTACATTTGTATAACTTTAGAAATTATTTTTTAAAAGGTAAACAATCTGTAAATTTTTCTTTCAAGAAAAATCGAAATAAAAACGCCCAAAGTCGATGAAAAATTGACAAAAAAATCGCCATCGTCATATTTCATTTCATATTTTTTGTCCAATTTGGCGAAAAATCGCCACATCTGGCGACCCTAGATCTAGATCGTCCTAGAATGTTAGTATGTTTCTGTTACCTGTATGGCTAATGGGTAATGGTCCTACTATATCCAGGGCGATTTTTTCCAAGGGCCTCAAGCTTTATTAATTTGGGATGAGTAGCAACTTTTTATGTACTCTTTTACATCGGTATTTAAACCGGGACAATCAAATGCCATGCGTATCCTCTGATGGCCTCCTATAGGCGAAGTATGAAATATATCTATAATTTCTTCTATTTCGGCACGATTATTGGGTTCCTTTATCAGGGACAGATAGAGGGTTGGTAGCACGTTTATATCTTTAAATGCATAACTAATCAAATTATTGCTTTGACAATAGTCAGTCAGCTTCTTTAGAACGAGGAATGTTACGTTTTATTCGGCTTCTGTCCTCATTTGAATAGGGACTCTTAGAATAATATAAGTTTGTTTGGCAACTTTTTTAATGATGAAATTTTCTTTCTGAATTGATTCGTTAAAGTTGGAAATAATCTCAACTAAAACACTTTCATTATTACTAGAGTCAAAACTAGATAAGATGAATATTTTAGGATTAATACTTTTAAGACTTAGTAAAGATTTTTTATTTTCTAAGATAGGGTTATCATTTGCTTGTATACTATTAAGAAAATCTTTGAAACGATTGCTGTCCTGCTGGCTTTTTGGTATTCGACTTCTCTTTGAGTTTAGCTTGTCTCCTGGTAATTACATTAAAAGTGTTATCTGCATGACCATTTTCAGTTGAAATTCGACTAAGAGCGTCTTCATTAGCATTAAGACGTCCCGGATTGTACACAATTTTATAATCGTGTTCCTCTAATTTAATACTCCACCCCGTAAGGCGAGATCATACTTTACGTTCATAAGCCACACAAGTAGTTTATGATCAGTGATGATATTAAATTTTCGCGCATAGATACAGGGACGAAATTGCTCTACGACGTATACTATGGCAAACGATTCCTTTTCAATCGTGGAGTATCTTGTCTCGGCTGGATTTAAGGTTATGCTAACGTATGAGATGGGCTGATCTTTGCCCACGGGACCTTGTGATCAAACGTCTCCAATTGCTAAATCGCTTGCATCTGTAGTTACAGGAAATTCTTCATTGAAAATAGGGTACGCTAATGAAATGCTTCGTCGCAAAAATTATTCCATAAAAAGGGTATGTCCATTTTCAATAGTTGGGTTACTGGTTTAGCAATTTTCGCAAATTCGGGGATGAAGCGTCGATAATAACCAACAAATCCTAAAAATGACTTCACATCTTTTACTTTGTTTGGTGTAGGGTAGGTTTTAACAACTTTAATTTTAGTTTGATCGGGATACATTCTTTTTTCGCTGACGACATGGTCAAGATATACGATTTCTTTCTTTAAAAAATTACATTTATCAGGTTGGAGTTTTAAATTTGCGGCCCTTAATTGATCAAATACCTTTAGTAGTTTTTTGTTGTGGCCTGATAAATAGTATCCATAGACAACTATGTCATCTAGATATAAAAATCAGCGTATTCCCTGTAGTCCGGTTAACACGATATTCATAAGCCGCTGGAAGGTGGCTGGGGCTCCTTTCAAGCCAAACGGCATTCTATTGAAATGGTAATGCCCGAATGGTGTGCTGAAAGCTGTCTTCTCCATATCATCGATTGTCATTGGTATCTGATGGAACCCACTAGCGAGATCGAGAGTTGTAAAATATTTCGATCTCCCCAATTGGTCCAAGATATCCGTTATGTTAGGAAGGGGGAAGGCGTCGCCGATAGTTAAGTCGTTTAACTTCCTGAAGTCCACGACGACTCTCCAGCGCTTTTGTCCAGAGCTGTCAGGTTTTTTTGGTACCAGTAAAAGTGGAGAATTCCATGGATTCTTGCTGGAGCTTATCAATTCATCATTGAGCATTTGGTTAATCAATTCATCATTGAGCATTTGGTTAATTTTTGAATTTATCTCCTTCCGGTGTGCGTCCGGTAATCTGTAAGGGTTTCATGAGCACTGGCGGTTTAGCCGCGGGAGTATTTATTGAATGTGAAATTATATCTGTACAGGTCAGTTTGTTTCCCTCGTGAAAAAGTAAATTATATTACCTGCAGATATTTAATATAGCTGCTTTTTGTCATTGTTCAGATGTTCCAGCAACAAGGTTTACTGTAGCTTTTGTAGTCCATATTTGAAAGGATCTTTAGAATAGTCCGCTTGGATGAGATCGTAATCTTGTAGGTTCTCCCATTCGGGGTTTATGTGGTCATAAGGAATCGTAGCATCTGACTCAGTGGTATTCATTAATAGAACTTAAGCAGTATTATTGAATGGCTTAACTGTTGTATTGCCTAGATGTATTCCAGGTCTTATTTCCTTTTTTTATACATAA
Organism: Leptarthrus brevirostris; assembly: GCA_964036015.1. NCBI lineage: Eukaryota > Metazoa > Arthropoda > Insecta > Diptera > Asilidae > Leptarthrus > Leptarthrus brevirostris. The sequence goes on from OZ038373.1 coordinate 100,667,745, forward strand.
CGCTTCTTTATTAAGTGCTACTGGGATAGTCACAATTTTTTCTGAACGAGCGGGTAAATAGATTTCCTTCGAAGAGCAACTTAAACTGAGGTTTCTGTCACCATATGTACTCGGATTTAATTTTTCATTGAATTTGTAATCCTTAAGTACCGGACATTCCTTCTGTGTTGCCTCATGGACCTGAGAATCAATATCAAAATGATGGGTTTTTTCTTGAAGTTTTTGCTGAACTCCCCTCATACTATTATCAATGTTTGTTGTCGTATTTTCAACCATTGGTTCTGGCTTAAAAATCTTGCTTTCTTCATTGAACGTAACCCTTTTTATCAAGCTTTTATTATCAATTTTATCATTATTTCTGAGTACATAAGACTCGTTTAAAAAGTTAAATTTTAAGTATTTATCGGGGTAATTAATTTCACAATTGTATTTTTTTAAGAAATCGTTCCCTAGCAATCCATCAAACTGAAAATTGGTGCTTTCGGGTATTAATTGAAATTGATGTTTTAAGAGAAATGTTTTATCAGTATTGTTCACAACTAGATCTCCATAAGATGTGCAGACAGAGGTAATAAGATCACCGGTTAGGGTAGTGAGTTAACACCTTTGATCAGTATTTACCAGGCAATTATCTTTTGTGGATTCCAGTTTATGCAGACTGATTTCTGGTCCCGTGTCTATTAAAAATGTCGTTTCTGCTTCTCTAGAAATAGAAAGCGGTAAAGGATAATGTACTTATTTTTTGTACTTATTGGTACTTTAACCGAAAAATTGGAATTTAGTGGTAAGATTGTCCGGGGTGGACGTCGGCGATAGGTAATATCTCGCGGGAACTGGAGCCAGATTCCTCTTCCCGCAATATTTCGTTTTCCGAAAATGCTGCCACTTACTTAAGTTGTCGAACATTGCTGAAATGGGGTGTTTTATTTGCAGTGTTAGGCCTGTGGGGAGAAAATCGAGGTGCTTCTTCATAAGGGGTAATTATCGCACCATTGGGATTCTGATTAGTATAATTAAATCTATTGGCTGGTGTGAAATTGGTTCCATAGCGATTTGGTTTAGGAATGGGGTCTCGGTCTTCCATTTGTTCATAATTAAGCCTCGTTCTACATTCCCGAATATGGTGATTTGGCTTTTGCAATAGGCACAAACTATCAAATTGATTTCTCTTTTAATAGGTGGTTTGATACCAAAAGTCGGTAGAGGAGTGAATAAAAATCTTACACTATCAGAGACAACCGGGTCTTCTGTATTTGGAAGATATTCACCTGTCACGAAAAAGTAAAAGAAACAAAAAATTATAAAATTACAATTCATTTCAATATTTCAATAACTTAATAATTAGATATGCAGGTATGCAATGTTGAGCCTGGTCAGCAGCACTCAAACAGGTAAGTCGAAGATAGGTGGAGTATAACCTCACAAGCCGGCCATCCTAGGTCGAGTTTTTGTTTTTGACTACGTGATTGTGCATCCAGTTAGATACAGAACTGTAAATAGCAGAGCTCAGACTTAAATTAGGCGTCCGCAGGTTCTGACGCCGGCAAGAGGATAATTCCACACTTGCACTTTAATATCGCTACACGAAATAGTCCGCCTTTTTCTGGATGGAGGCTATAATGCGACCGATGAACTATTTTACTGGCGGTAGATGATCATCCTTAATTATAACCAGGTTGGAGATTCGAGGTTTCAGAAAGCCATGTAGGGCGTTATTGCATCCTAGTATACCTTTTTGTCATCTTGAATGTCTATTGAATTTGGTATCTAAAAGACTAGGGTGCGGCAAAGATATCAATGGTTCTCCTACAAGAAAATGTCCGGGTGTTAAGATATTGACATCATGTGGCATCATATTGGCATCGAGTTTGAAACTGCTTTAATTTGTGTCAATAAGGTTGAGAATATTCTTCGAAGGTTAATAAGGTATTTCCAATGATTCGTTTTAGTAGATTCGTTTAGATGATAATGATTTGATACCTGCTACCCAGGAACATCCAATGTGTGGAGATGCAAGTGGTATAAAATGCCAACTAGTACGGTCTTGTGCTAGCATGTCTGCAAATTCGGATGGTTGATGGATGATTCTGTTAAAACTCTTGCCGCATTTTCTTAAGTGTCTTGCTCGCTCCAATAAATTTGTTCCGCAATCAATATACAGGTGTTCACATTTTCCCCTTCGTGAAGTAAAACGACGAAACGCTGCTATTTTGTGCGCTTAAAGTTTCCATTGAAAGAGAACGTATTAGCTACTATTTTAAACCGAAATAATACAAAAAATAGGGCAACTTTTCATGATACATATTTCCGCTTGAAATCAAAAAAATTGTTTTTTTTCTGAAAATTTTATTTTCAAAATCAATTTTCTTAAAACCATTATCAGTAAAAAAATTACATAGACTTTGACATCAAAATGTCTTTTTTATCGTAAAGAAAAGTTCAAATCCCTATAGCTGGGAGAGGCACGGTGGACCCCCCCTACCATTTAATAAAGTTTTTTTTTCAAAGACCAAAAGAAACTCAACCAAAAATACAAAAATCAAAATCGTCCTGTAAATTGAAAAGGTTTTCGAAATAATAAGTTGTAATTTTCCGGCTTTAAGAAAAACTAAAATGAAATTATAAATCAAAGAGAAATTCAAAAACAAAAAAATTTTAATTTAAATTCTTTTAATCTTTATGTACTTATTCGCAATTATTTCAAACAAAAAATTAAAATTATAATTCAACAAAATAATAATAATAAATTATAATTTAAAATTGTAGCACTTGCTGAAAATAAAATAAAATGATTAGCTGTAGCTAGTTCACTTACTTTGTAAAAAAATCACACAGATGTTGCCTCGACGAAATATCACTAAGAAAAGAAAACGATCTATTCTGGAACACTGCTTTTATAAGCCATTCGCCATCTTGAACTAATTAAGGGGGGGGGGGGGGGTAAGGGTTTCAGAGTAAAAAAAACACTTTTTTTGTGAATTTTTTTTTTGAAGGAATGGATTGAGCAAATTTATTGAAACCTTTTGTACATTATTAAGCATACTTTTAACAATATTTTTTCATGCAAAAATATTGCAAAACAAGCCGGTGACAGAGCTTGCCCCAGAACATCTTTGAAAAAATACAATTTGCGGTGTTCACTGTATCTCGGTCGGAAATTATCTGAAATCAAAAACCATTAAAATTTTGTCAAAGTATTATCAAATCCTCCTCAAAACGTTCTCCGATAATTTTTTTTTTATTTAAAAATTTTTGGTGGCCATCTAAAGTGTAAACTGCTATTTTCCACGAAAAATTCCGCCATTTTGTGGGTGGGAAACCCGCTTGATGTAAAAAAAAAATTTAACTAAACGTTGGTATTTGGAGGTATTTTATATGCAGAAAATGTGTACCAAGTTTCAAATGAATCGGTCTAGTAGTTTTTAAATGGCAGTGAACACGGACTTTGAAAAAGTAGTTTTGAGAAAAACGCGTTTAAAGTTTATGAGCTAAAAAAGTGAAGAAAAAAATTTTTTTTTCAACTTACACAGAATCATCGATTCCAGCTCCATAGAGTAGACTTCCTGCAGCAGCTTCAATGTCTTCAGCCTCTTTTCTCTCAAGTCTTTGTTTTATCCTGGAAACAGGATAGTTGACCAGAACAATAGAAGTGAATAAGCTGTATACCTGCTCGACAGCTGCACTAAAGGACAGGGGACTAACTATAGACCATAACTTCAAGAGTTTTGCTCAGATCGACTTAAGGGGGTCCTCTACTCTCGAGGCCTGAAATTGAGCGGTTTTTTGGGGAATAAATTGCGAAGGATCTACTGAAAATATTAAAAATTTTTTTTATTTCGAAGATACATGTTTTGACTTTTTAATTTTACTTTTGCAGATGAAAAAAAATAACTCTCGCGACCTTGAAACGTCATTGATGAAATTGATGTTGAAACTGCGTGGGTCCCGCTTAAGCAAAGTTGTGGCCAATTGGCTAATCTGTAATCTGAAAATTGATATTCTTTATAATCATAGTTACGTTGGCTGTGTTTTCCCGAGACAGATTTTTTTATTTTGCAATTTGTAAAAGTTATACAACAATTTGAAAAATTTGAAAATGGAACAAAATAAAATTTTGCAAATCGTACTCGGGAAAACGTAGCGGTATGTTTTCTGACCAATTGAAAAAAAAATTATTGAAATCGGACCAATACTTTTATGAGAAGTCTAACTCGGCAGCTATATCTCCTTCCACATCACGTTGATGTTCGTGGTTGTCCACATTCTTCTCAAGAGTGGACCGGTAAATTCTTTAGACAATGATTTTTAACTGGACAAGCGCCGTCGTGGCGCGCCGCGCTTAGAGTCTCGGAAACGGCCGGAGACGGGTACTTTCTGTTCCCAGAAACATGCAAAGGAATGTGATTTTCACGAAATCCTTTCTGTGGCGTATTCTTAGATACATATAGATTGAAATTAAGAAAAAAAAACGATTTTTTGAAACCGGGAGAGTAGAGGACCCCCTTATCATTTTGAGAATATATTCTTGAAATGTTTGACAATAAGATAAGACAAAAAAAAATTTGATTTTTCGAAAGTGTAAACCCTTACCCCCCCCCCCCCCCCTTAAGTCCATCGCCATATGCTTTTCTGCCATTTTCGTGGAGACTTTCATTGTCGCCATTTTTTCGCGGTAATTTTCTGGCTAAAATGACGGACACTCTTTTATTCATATGAAAATTTCATTAAAAAGTTTTATACAATTATCCAGATTGATAAAATTGCACAAAACTTGGATTAATTGTATTTTAAAAGTTTACAAGAGATGGTGTGTTTCAATATTTCTCTCCATTTTAAAGTCTCCACTGAAAGATAATTTTATTAATCTCTTTCTAATATATATTATTGATGTTTTCTCTTTCTAATTCATTTTCAGAATAGGGAATAAAAATAATTAAAAATATCTCATGTTTGATTTGTTTGTTTACATTTCATGTTGACTTCATTGTTTTGATTTTGGTTTATGTTTTGTTATTGAGCATTGCTTATAAATTATCATTTCATGTGCAATAAAATTTGTTTGTGTATACTTATTCTAATTTTCTTCATTCTTTTTACTTCAGGTACAATTATCTTCATTAGTTCATATACTTCAGGTGAGTATATAATTGTGGTAACTTAGTATCGTTCCATTACGTGAATGTATATTAATTCGTTTCTTTTGTAGGTGAGCTTTGTGAACACATAATGTCTTATTAACAAGTTTCGATGTACTGTACCGCTACTGGTTGGGCTTACATGAAATTTCAAATGCATTTTTCTCAAAACAACTTTTATCAAAACGATACTCAACATACTTCGGAAATTAATAGACCGATTTAATTCAAATTGTTATTAGAGCTCCTCATTCAATGGGTGGGAGTGAAACCTAACTTTATAACATGTGTACCGATTTGGATGGTTCTATTTTTATTTTTGTTTTACAGAGTATAACCCCCCCATTGCTGATAGGGGAAACAAATTTGGCCTACTATGGGGAGGGGGGGGGAGTAGTCTAACTTCGTAACGCGTGGGTAGAGTATGTTCCCTGGTTGATACCACGAGAAAAACAGGTGTAAACAGGGGACCGATTTGGACGGTTATATTGCTGTTGTATAGAGTGGGTTCGCCCATTCCGAATAGGAGAATAATTTTATCTTAAGGTACGCCTGGACCGATTTAGATGGCTCTAAATCGGTCAAATAAAACAAAGCAAACAACTACAACAGAAGTATTTAGTCTTACTCCCTTATGATCCCGTGAGCTGAAACGTAGCTTTATGTACTATCTTCAATTATGGTGTTAGTTGTTTTGTTTGTTTAACTTTCACCGACTTCAAAATGTCGTAATAGATATAAAATTTTAAATTATTTTATGCTTTTTAGCGCTTTTTGTGAAGTCAGTTCAACTTTTTTTTAAAAACCATTTTATACGTAACACCTGCCAGTGATATAAGTTTTTATAATATTTTTACACAATATAATTGTTGGAATATTTATTATCTTTTAATTTCAACAAAAATCTATCTATTGAAAATATGAGGAGTGACCTAAAGATGTTGTCTAGACTGTGAGCAATAAAAACATTCCCGTGGAAAAACCCTACCTATTTTAAATGCAATAAAATAAAAAGGACAATAAACATATTGAAGTTTTGCTAAGTACCTGTAGCCCACTAATTACATTCTCAGGATAATTAAGAGATGCTTTAGACAAATTTTTACTTAGTTTCTTGTAGATTTACTTGACATAAAGTTCGTGTCCACCTTCCAATAAATTGTCTCTTTTAAATAAGTTTTAAATTAAAAAGATATTTTGCGTGTTATCATTTATACTCAGAAACCTAATTCCCAACAATACTTGAAAGTCTATACTTTGAGATGTGCTTACTGAATAATTAAAAAATTTTTTGTATAAAAAAAAAATTCGAAAAATGTATCCTATTTTAGCTACTCCTAGGTGCATGTACCCCCGGTACTACGTCATATATTTAACATAAATGGGGCTCGTCGGTCTCGACGGATTAATTAAGACACCTATTTTCCATCAAAATTGTTCACAGTTTTATTCACTTCCATTAATTAGTTCATTTCACAATTTTCTTGACAACTTTTTGTTCACAATATAACGTTTCACTTTTCCAATTAGCCCTATTTATACTACTTAGCTAGAAACTCGTGCTACTTAGTTCTAGATGTTTCCGTAACACATTTTCACCTCACATATTCACCATAGCTTCGAGTCGTGCTTTACTTTTCACGTTTGACATTTCCTTGCCTAGATTTCTGACCACCTGGGGCGTGCGCATTACACGGTACACTATTTCCCTTTTCGTGGACTACTTCGTGCACGTTAAAATATTAACACAACTAAGTACGTTCAAGCAAAAATACCTTAAAATCTAGAGTTGGGGTGACCGGGTATGGTTGGCAACAGGGGTTGGTTGACCCATTCTTAAAATTTCTGAGTAAATACGAGAGATCGAACCAATGCTTAAGTCAACAACGCAGAATGGCACTGTGCTCCGGCATAATTGTTTTCGGCGTTCATCCAGCACTTGCTTAAACGCGACCTGGATATGTAACTTCCTGAGACGTAAAAGTAAAAATTTGTTGTTTTAGTTATCGTGGACTAATAAATCGATTACCTACAATTCCTGTCCACAGGTTTACGGAGAATCTGTTTTGAGACGAGGTGTGTCGAGCAATTCTTGGGTTTTCTGGACTCAAAAAGTGAGAATTATGTAAATTCACTATGCCACATTTAGTGGCAATTAAAAAATTCTCTACGGATTATTTCGTTTTGCGGCTGAAGTTTCTGCACGGTGTCCCATGGAAAGGATGAAGCCCTTCTCTTCGTAATACTCTCCATACCGTCGCTGCACTAATACCTACGCTATAAGCTGTGCGCCTTGTACTTGTAGTAGGATCAGCCCTGCTTGTCGCGAGAATTGGCTCCTTCATTTCTGTGAAATCATAAAATAGTGCTAGTGAAACTAAGCGAAGCGAAATTAAGCTGAATAATATAATTTCAATATCTAATGAGCCACCAAGCTTTTATTTATAGTCATACGAATACAGAAATTCCGTGAAGAAATACGTTAAAGGTATATTATGGTTCAGATATATTTTTGTCCCAAAATTTATGTGCTCTTATCCTTTGTAAACTCAAAATTATCAAAGTTAAGTTACTATTTCAAACAATATATAAATGTCGTACTATTTTATTAATTATTTTATGAAAATATTATTTTCAGCCTAAGTTTATAAGTTATAGCCAAAACTGATTTTTTCTTTTTTAGTACATTTTTATATTTTATTGTTAAATTAAAGCTTTTTTTTGAAAATATTTAATTTATTTGTCAACATTTTTAGTTGTTTGAAATTTGTTACGACCATTTGTTACGGCATCAAAATCTTCGAAATCTGGAAAATAAAATAATGTATACTTTCGTCTATTAAATTAAATTAATAATCTACCTGTTGTCTTGTCCACTTTATGTTTAAATTTGACCTTGGGTGCTATACTTGATCTCGTCTTTCAGAGGATGTTACCTGTCCATGGATCTCGGATTTGGCGAACTGACGGGAACTGAAATGCAATGTTTTTAAATAGAAATGTCCTTCAGCTTCCTCGCATTCCCCAAGAGCACATCAAGCACACTAGGTTTCTTAAAGATATGATAGATAACGGATCAGATAGAAGACGAACTAATCTTACACAAACCTGCGTCGTCCAGACGCCCCCTAGCTTTTATTGGACAAGTCTCTCACTTTAAACTTTACACTGCGGACCATCGTCACATCACAATTATTAAACTTCTTAAAAAGAAAATATATAAACAAATGTATCTAAATATGTCACGATTTATGTAAAACGGAAAAGTTGCACGCACGATTGAATTGTAGTATTTTAGTTAAAGAATTTTAAGCACGAAAATCAGACATATCTTTTGAATTGTAAAAATCAGAATATCACGGAAGTAATAACGTTAACCAGGGCTTTCCCGGAGGTGAAAGTTTGCCAGAATTCGCAGTATAAGAGCACCTAACCTATGTCCTGAAACGTCCCGATTTTTACCCTGAACTTTATGTTCCTGAAGAAACTATTAAGTAAGAGAGAACAATCCCAACCCAAAGCCAGAGATCTATACGACATTTAATGCACCTGTCAAAAGGTCTTTAATGGGCAATTATTTGAAAGTAAAAGGGACTAATAATTTTTCTACAATATACAAAGGGAATCATTGATACCACGGAAGATTTTAAAAAGGAAAAACTGAATTTAATTAAAAAGTATTTTATTAAAATGGAAAGTAATATAAATAACATTGGAAAATCACGAGAAAATGGAAGCCATTTTCCAATAGGGGTCAAAAACCTATAAATCCGCGGCTTTGGTATGTGAAGGGAGAGTTCCAATTTGTCAGTCAGTGAAGTAAAGTACTCGCATAGTTTAATTTCGAAAAGTAAAAAGTAAAGAAAGGAAAGAGTTCAAGTAAGCGAAAGAATCTACTTAAGGACCAGGAAAAGAAAAATTTAAAGAAATCCAGCGTAAGGAGAAGAAAGTAGAAAGAAGCAGCCATCACAGTGAAGGGAAAGGCCTGGAAAAGTCAAGGATTTCATAGAAAAAAAAAACAAAGATAAGTTGGTTTTTCTATTCCTTTTTAGTAGATTTCAGAGATTTATTTAATTTTTTTTGTGTGTGTATCTATTTCGTACTTCGGCTATATATATATTTTTTTAAATTAATTTTTCCTTAGATTTTATTTAAACTTGCAGTTGATTAAATTTTTAGATTGGTCAATGATTTAAACTTTAGATGCTTTTGATTTATATTAAACTTAAATTTCTTTTTGCCATTTTCTTTATCGTAGCTTTTGCAATTCTTTTTGTTCGATTTGTTTTGATTCCTGCCGAGATTTGTAAATGAACAAGACTAAAATTCTTCTTTTACTCTAATAAATTTTATAACGTGTTATATATATATATATATATATATATATATATATATATATATATATATATATATATATATATATATATATATATATATATATATATATATATATATATATATATATATATATATATGTAGTGGTTGAATTTCAATTATTCTTGAGTTCGTGGACTCATAAAAACCACGTGGTGCCCAAATCAATGTTTTGTGTTGTGAAAGTTTTTGTTAATAACGAAGAATATGACCCACACCAAACCTGATCTCAGCCAAGTTACACCTGATGTGGTCGTAACACATTTTCACAGAAAATTTACTATTTATTAGAAATTGCGTCCATAAATCAGGTATTGTTTAGTAGGCAGTGTGTTATACTTTCTTGAGACTTTTGCAACCTTATCTGATTCTTATCAATTTCATGACATCTGTTAGGTTTACTATCCATCTGCGTTGGTCTCCTTGTTTCGGATTAATAGGTTTCACCACGTGAAGGTGAAGAATTGATCCATGTCATAATAATATTGTATTGTCATATTAGACGGCTTCCATATTGCATTTAGAATGACATCACTTTACTTATTGTGTTTCGCTCATCAAACCCTTTCATTTGATACCCATATCATATGGAAATTATAAATCGCCATTTTGTGACGTCTGCCATATTGGATTTAGAATGACGTCACTTTACTAATTGTGTTTCGCTCATCAAGCCCTTTAATTTGATATCCATATCATATGGAAATTATAAATCGTCATTTTGTGACGTCCGTCATATGGGATTAAGAATAACGTCACTTTACTTATTGTGTTTCGCTTATCAAGCCCTTTCATTTGTTGATACCCATATCATAGGGGTTGCTGTGCAAATGATAAATCGCCATTTTGTAACGTCCGCCATATTGGATTAAAAATGGCGGCATTTAAGTAATCGTGCATTGGCTGTATTCAGCGGCACTCAGCCTTCCCAGCCGCTGGAAGGCGGCTAAGGGCTGAGGTATTCTAAATGCATTTTCTTACTTAGCCGCTAACTCAGCCTCTTGTCATATTTTCCAGCCCAAATATTTTAGGCTGAGTAAGAAGAAGACGATTTTTGCCATTTGTTTGTTCTGTCAGTTTTTGTTTAGTGATAAATTTAGTGAAAATGGAAACTAAAAACTTTCAAGTTGGCGAGTGCGTTTACTCTGTAACAGACAATGCACATGTTTTAAAAAGGCTGACAGCGGGTAATTAATTAAACTATCAGATAACTTAGAATTTTCATTCAGCGCAATCAAGCCGCTGTAACATAGCCTGACGTCACGCACATCAGCCTACGCTGAGAAGGCTGAGTGCCGATGAATACAGCCATTGTCACACGAAACGTGTGTGCCAAATATCAGCCCGATAGCTTCTGTGGAAGTGGGTGAAATATTGATTACAAAATTCCAGGACAAGGACAAGTGAAGTTAAATAAAAGCTTTTAAAAATATATCGTAAACTGGAATAACATTATTTTCGCTATGTCAATTATGTTGATTTTGAGGGATTTATAAGGATTTAACCAATGACTATTCACTACGATCGTACAGAATAAATTTAGCATGTTTCGAGACGCCTTTGTAACAAATTAGATTTCCGCTAAAAACAAGTAATGTCAACTAATGGAAAACACAAATAATGGGAAATTACTAGAACACTTCTTAACACAATCTTTAAAAATGTGTGGTAATATTTCCCAAAAGTTTAATATTTTAGTGAAACAGCAGTGTTTTAGAAATTACTTTACTTACAAAAAAAAAAAAAAACAGAAAATGCAAGATTCGAGATGATAAGAGATTGATTTCTCTCAGTGTAGCTAAATGAAGTTCAATAAAAGCATGTAATGTTAATTAAAATTAAATATTTGAAATAATAACACTTTAAGCTTTTTTTATTAAGAATCGAGCATATGACTAATTTGATAAATTTAAAGCGAAACGTGTTGTTGAGATATATATTGTTAAATACTTCTGGAGGTTTAATAAGGAATGCAATTTTTAATCAGTAATGGATACGGTATTAAATATCGATGAAAAAGATTATTATCATATGTCAAACATAGGAGTAAATTAATTCCAAAAGAGACAAAGGCTAGTAATGTCAGCATGTTCAGCTGGTATTTTTATTCAATTCACAGGGCAAATAGAACGATGGTATAAAAGTTCTTAACAGAGTATAATAATTTGGTATTTCTTATAACGTTGCCGAAAAATGTTTTCTTTCGTATTCTTAGTAGCTGTTTTTGGGTTTGCGGCCAGTGACACAGTGAAAGATTTGCCTGTTTTAGGCATAGTCGGGGGAAAAAAGACCGATGAAACATTTTTTAAATTCCAAATTTCACTCGAATACTCTGAAACGTTCTTTTGTGGAGGCACTCTGGTTAAAAGGAACATTGTAGTTACTGCTGCTCACTGTCTGACGAATAAATCAGCAAATAAATTAAGAGTTCGGACACTTTCAAATCGTGCTAACGTGGGAGGTGAAACAATTCAAATAAAAGAAATCGTAAGTCATCCTTCTTACAACAATTATACCCAAGGGTTTGACGTTGCAGTAATTAAATTAGTTCAAAATGCAAACGTTGAAGAAGGAATAGGTACGATGGATCTAACGGAGGCGGAGCCTGAAGCTAATTCTGTAGCATTCGTTAGCGGTTGGGGACATACCAAAGAAAAAGGCCGAATCTCAGAATATTTGCAGTTTACACATATTACAATTTTTGACAGAGAATACTGTGTAAAACGAGCTTGGATTAGCGAGGACCAGATTTGTGGTGGTCAGAGTTATGGGGGAGTAGATTCATGCAATGGCGATTCTGGAGGTCCCTTATTCAGAAGTGGAAAGCTTGTAGGAATAGTTTCGGGAGGCTTGGGATGCGGACATCCGGAGCACCCTGGCATTTATTCAAATGTTGCATTCTTAAAGCCCTGGATAGATAAACAAATGGCTGAACTTCTAAAATAGTAACATAGGCTTACAACTAAAAGTGTAAAATAAGTTAAATACATAATAGTTCTTATTTTAATAAATAATAGTTTTTTCTGTATAGTACTAATTAAAAATTTAACAATATACATATTTTCCAATAATTGTAGTTTATTAAATGTTGATTTTGTGCAATTAAGAAGAAATTTTCTTATAAGGTTTACAAGCTTGAACTACAATAAATAAGTAGTATTTGTTAATTCAGTTTTAAGTAATTTTTGAAATTTGATTTTGTAATAAAGCGTATAACATTTTACAAACACATTTTTTTGTTAATGGTGTGGTTATTGTTATTGTACAAAAAACAATTACATGTTGTTGAAAATTAAATTTACCGTTTGTAATTTTTTTAGATTTTTAAAGATACAACGCTTGTATTTTTTATTATTGCACCTGCTGAACTATGATATACAGTTCATTTGACGAATTACTTTAATTGTTAATTTTTCCACTTCTCCAGCACATTAAATCAAATATATAAATATATGATACATAAAAACCCTCTTTATTTAACTGCCGCTTACACTTCAGATTTCTGACACAAAGTGAACTTGAACTTTTCAAAATGTCAGCGCAAGCCAATTGAACTCAAAACGGTATTCAATATAGATAATATGAAAAACAAAGATCGCTCGATGATTCAGTTAAAGTTATATTTTTAAAGAATTGGTTAAGACGGCTTGAACTCAGTTCAGAAGGCTTGTGATGAGCTACGAGTAAGTATTAAATTGAGAAAAGAAAGAATCTAGACTTTAGATCGGAAGAGCTTTTTGGAGAAGACTTTACTGTCTCTAGTTCGGACAAGTATCTAGAGGTATTCCTAGATTCAAGACTTACCTGGAACAAACATGTTGAGAAAAAAATCCAAAAAGCGAACAGGGCTCTACAGCAATGTGGAAGTTTGTGTAGTCGAAGGTGAGGCATCTAACCAAGGTTCGAATACTGGATCTGCACTATGATTGTCCAACTACTTCAAAGGCCACCATAAAAAGTTAATTGAGTAAGGTTCAGAGGCTAGCGTGTGTGGGGATAACATAGGCCATTCGTACCACGACCACATTGGCGTTAGAAATGATATTGGGTTTGTTGCCATTAGACATATATGTGAAGGGAACTGTTGAATCTGAGGTCTCGTGATACTGGAACTATTTTAGAGAATTACTTCTTTACGAGAATTGTAAATGCCGGTATAAGCAAAGTAAGGGTAATTGATAGATACCACGAAACGCTTATAAGGGATGGGTCCCTGAAAACCGTTTAACTGACGTTAAAATTTTCACAGATTGATTCAATACTGATAAGAGAACAGATCCAGAAATCTTAAGTGAGGATCTGAATTTGAATACCCAGTTTAGTCTGGAGGCATACACCTCAGTCTTTCAGGCGGAGATGCTGCGTCTGGTCTATGTACTGGATCACCTGCTTTAGAGTTAGAGATGAGAGTTAAGTGGTGGTACTTGACAATCAGGTGTATGCATAGTACAATACAGCGCTGGCCTTGGACTGTGTTCGTCAATTCAACGCATGTGACTCATCGAATGAGATGACACTGGCGTGGGTCCTAGGGCACGCTGGAAACGAGAAAGCAGATGAATTGGCTAAAGTGGGAGCTGCTTCGAGTTTCCAAGGTCCGGAGCCATTCATTCCCTAGCCAGGGGCGTGGCAGTGGGCCTGTTAGAGACGTAGGTCTATTAGAGACGTGGACCACAAGGGAGCACTGGAAACAGTAGAACGGCGCGGACTCGTGTAGACAGGCTAAGTTGGCAATTGTAGCGACCATAAGTGGATCGTAGGGCTCTGGGATGTCTGGCAGCTTTACTGATGGGACATCACTGGATGAAAGAAAGAAGAGTGGCAGAGGTGTCTTGTAAGCAAATGCTTGCACTGACCCGAGGAATAGAAGTGAGGGAAACAACTGGATTAGTACAGTTCTCTCTCACTGAGATTGCAAAGAGTAGTGACGAAAAGGGACCCGGATAAAGTGGTCTGTTTTGACTAATCCCTAGAGGAGTGTTTTTAGTGAGTAAAAATCGCACACTACCAGAGACAACCGGTTCTCCTGGTGTCTTTGAAGATATGCACCTGCCACGCAAAAAACAAAAAAAAAAACAAACAAAATTATAAAATTACAATTAATTACAATATTTCAGAAAATTAATAATTAGATATGCAGGTATGCAATGTTGAGCATTGCACTATGTCACTACACGAAATAGTCCGTCTTGCCCTGGATTTTGGCTATAATGCGACCGATGAACCATTTTGCTGGCGGTATATGATCATCTTTAAATATAATTAGGTTGGAGATTCGAGGTTTCACAAAGCCATGTAGGGCGTTATTGCATCCTTATAATGTACTCGATAGTACACCTTTTTCAAAAGTTCTAATGAATTTGTTGCGGCAGTTGACATCTTGAAAGTCTATTGAATTTGGTATCTAAAAGACTAGGGTGCGGTGCGGCAAAGATATCAATGGATCTCCTACAAGAGAATGTCCGAGTTTTAAGACATTGACATCATCTGGTGAATTTGATAAGGGACATATTGGCATCGAGTTTAAAACTACTTCAATTTGTGTCAATAAGATTGAGAATATTCTTCGAAGGTTAATAAGGTATGATTCGTTTTAGTAGATTCGTTTAGATGATGATGATTTGATACCTGCTACCCAGGAACATCCAATGTGTGGAGATGCAAGTGGTATAAAATGCCAACTAGTACGGTCTTGTGCTAGCGTGTCTGCAATTTCGGATGGTTGATGGATGATTCTGTTAAAAACTCTTGCCGCATTTTCTCAAGTGTCTTGCTCGCTCCAATAAATTTGTTCCGCAATTAATATACAAGTGTGCACATTTTCCCCTTCGTGAAGTGAAACGACGAAACGCTGCTATGAATTTTGTGCGCTTAAAGTTTCCATTGAAAGAGAACGTATTAGCTACTATTTTAAACCGAAATAATACAACAAATAGGGCAACTTTTCAAGGTACATATTGTAATCTGAGACTTGTTGTCTGACATTTGAGATATTCAACGCCACCTAGTGTTTGGCTACGCTAAACATATCTCTTCGCATTCGTTAACCTCACCGATCCGAATTCGATGATTTCCGCCACTGTTTCTGGTTATACTGGGCGAATATGCTGCTTCTGACATTGGAGAAGACTTAATTCATGTCATCAGACATCAAGTGTCATCGGGAACAGGTGCAGGTAAACAAATCGAGGTACATATCTGTCATTACATTATGTAGACTTCAATTTGTTTGATTATTAATTGCTTTAATTTTATAAAATATTTATTTCGATTGTAGTAGGTAGGGGCACATTGATGCAAGTGCTGTCGGGGCAAAGAATGATTATATCTTATTGTTTAAGTATTTTTCATGGCATAGTTTATTGTTTGGATTTACTTGTTCTATTTTTATATAAAAAGCGCAAAAAGCATTTATTTCAATTAGTACTATATTAAACTTAAGTACACATAATTTACCAAAAAGTAAAAAAATAAGTAATTAATAAATAAATATCATCTGTTTCTATAAATCAAAGTGGGGTACCCAAATGTGGGGTGTATTGATACAAATTTCAATTTTTAGTAAATAGGCTCCAATATTTTTTATGATTAATTGATTGATTGATTTTTATAATTTTTAAATTGGATGTTACTGTCAATAGGTCGTCTTTTATTGAGTCTAAGTAAAAATCGTATCAAGGTGCCCCAACTCCCCCTATTCAGCTAATTGCTGGGAATTGCAAAAAAAGAAAAATGAAAAGCAAGATTTTATGTCAGAATCAGCCATAGCGTGAACGGTGTTCGAAATTTTCGCACCTTATGGAGGAAATCTCTGGGACTACCTCCACAAAGACTGCTTGAAACTTCATTTCCCTTGTCGTTTAAATTAAAGCCGACACGAGAAAATTAGGAAAACCGTCCTCGGACAGGATTGGTAATCCACACATATAAACAAGGTTACTTTCTTTTTTTACAAATCTAACTGAACGCGCTAAAATAAACCTTAACAAGTTTAGATTATTGAAGGAATCCCTAAAAGTGACCACGGTGAAATAAAGAAACCGTCAGATTAATTGAAACACAACTTGGTGTTAATCCACCCAACCCCGGCTTTGAGGAACACTTACAACCCGCCAGATAGTCATTGTAACTAGGCGCAGCACCCTGGGGCCAACGAAAGAGGTGCAGCGAGAAACCCACTCCCTTCTTGTTTTCTTGCTAGGGGAAGTCGGATTCTTTTTGCTTCATACAAGCGTCACCTGCAACTTCAAGTAAAAGAGCCCCCGTCCAGCGGCCCTGCATTTTGGATCGTCCTTTCGTCCATGCCTGGCACCAAGCGACATCAAATACAACGAACATAAAGCTAAGTGCCATAGTTAAGCCGCAATAGGTACGTAGTGTGATATTTTTATTTGGCATTTTTTTGTAAACAAGAAAACGCTTAGTCGGTGGCAGACAAATTTCGAACCGGTAGAAAGTCTAGTAGTAAATTATGTTTTACATTCTTGCTTGCTCCGACCAAAGGTCGGTAGAGTTGCTCAACCAGGCGATTTCCTGTCTCGCTGAAATATGGCCTGGTGCAAAGATCGACGCCGTTCCCTGGGATAAAATCCCGTGTATACTTAGGTGAAGGTCTTAGATCCCAATCAAACCTTCAGATACTAAAGAAATCCTGAATTTCATCCAATAACAACAACAGGTCATTGTGATCCTAAGTGAGCAATCCCTTGCCCCACCTGCAGAACGCAATGGCATTATTTGCTATTCCTTCAGATCTATCAGCGTGAAGGTCTACGAAAAAGACCTGAAGGCGCTAAGCAATACGACAGGAAAAAAGGAGGGATCATAAACAGCAGCCTCCTCAAGCACTACTGCGGAGAAAGAAGAAGTACAGGGTGCAACGACAATTTCAGCCACCTTCTCACCAGAAGATGGTGAGAAGCAGCTCAACTCTATCATGAAAGTTGACATTCTTCCTGATCCCGGACCAGAATTTCTGAGTTCAACCACCGACGAAGATGCCAGCAACGAAGGAGAGACTGCTGACATCACTCTGATAGAGGTATCCTCGCCTAAACACAGTGATGCTAAAAGCGGTCAAAATTAACCTTCGCCACTCAAAGGCAGCGCCTGCGGCTCTTCTCCTTCGTCTACTACAGAAAGGAGAAGAGCTCATCCTTGTTCAAGAACCTTGGGTCATCAGAGACAAGATTTGTGGACTCAACCTGAAGGAGTATATGCTCCTCTTCATACAAGGTATAGATAAACCAAGGTCATGTAACCTCATGAAGAATGATATTAATGCCCTTACTCTTCCTCAGTTTAGTAATAAGGACACCGTAACAGCCACACTGGAGCTTAAAGCCCACAATAACTGGCAAATCTCCAGTAACATTGCGCTCGTTGTGGCGTACATTCCTGGCTCAACACTTAGGAATGCGGTCAAGGCAGCCATTAAACAAAATTTATAATTCTCGATTAAAAATTTTGCGACCTTTTTCAGATTTTAATTGGCGGCAAAAGGCGATATTTCAAGTTTGGCGACATTTATTATGGCGAAATTTTTAGCTCTTCCCGTTCAGAGTAATAAAACCATTAAGAGTAAATATTTCTGTAATTACAATTTAATGGGTTTTATATTTACCTGATTTCTACCTGGGCGGACTGAGACCCGCCAGGACATTAGATGCAAAGGCCGCGAGTAGAGTGGTGGCAACTCTGTTCCCCGCACACATGGAGAGAGAGGACCTGGAACCTGCGGAGGATGAAGAAGTTCCACTTTTTTCCCTCAGGGAACTAGAAGAGGCTGTCTTGGCGATGAAAGGCAAAAAAGCACCTGGGCTTAACGTGATCCCGAGCGAGGTACTCAAGGTTGCTTTCCAACACAACGTCACACACATAAAGCATTTCATCTCCCTTTCCAAAAAAAACCGTCTCCATCTAATCGTGCATTGGTTAAGCAGTGAATCAAACACAAATTTAGAAGTGAAATAAAACCTGTAAATGTTATTTTTTAATAAAATATGTCGCGGATAACAATTATCTGAAAGTGATAGGAAAATAATATTAAACTTAAAGAATGATAACGTTAGTGTGGCTAGAATTGCAAAAATAGTGAAAAGAAGTAGGTGTGTAATTATGAGCTTTTTAAAAGGAAAAATATCGGAAAAATAAAAGACAATTTGGATCATCATGGATTTTAATCGTTGCGATATTTTAGACAGGAAATTGTATATTTCATGTACAAATTCAAATTGTGCATGTTATTTTTATCGTTTATCCGTACAGGTTTGTCGGATAAAAGATGTTGTCAATTGGTACGTAAGCTTGTGTTTGTGGTTTCTAAATTAGTCCACACTAGAAATTAATTCCAAAGTTATGTCCAATTATGACTCAAAATTATCGTATGCTCTTGGAAATTAGGCAAAAGAATGCTTTTGTGACATGGATTATGCTTCAAACATTTTTGTTAATGGTGAAACTATGGACCTGTTTGTACTATTAGCTTTGTCGGTTGGCTCCACAACTCACTGTTCACTCTGTTTAGTTAAATTTAGCAACTGCTGTGCAAATTATACTAATGAGCCGGTCTCGTACAAAATTCATTTCATAAAGAATTATTATTTACCGAATTCTTTTGGATAATAACATATTGAAAGAGACACTTGTGAACTATGTTTATTTATTTCGTGCAGGCTTTGTTAAAATATATTTTCATCGATTAGCAAAGCCACCAAACGCACAACACCAAAACAGCAAAACGTGTCAGCTTAAATTTATTCTACTACTGCTAGTTTGACTATTTTATTTTCGCCTTTGATAAATCATAATTTTGTTTTTGACATATAGATAACTTCAATATTAATTTCTGAACTTGCAAGTTAGTTGAAATAAAGTTAATAAAAAATAATAATAATTAGAGTTATTTTCCATATGACAAAAAAGTAATCTTCGAAATCTGTCTACTCGTCAATTAATAATTAACCTTACTTTTTCAATTTAAACAAATCAGAATTTGATTATCACTTGCCACACCCCCCCCCCCCCCCCTCCCCCCTAGCGCTTTTTGTGAAGTCGGTTCAACTTTTTTTTTTTAAAGTAATTTTTGTGCGCCTAGTTTTTAAAGATATGACAACGAAAGAAGTTATTGTGAAAGTTATTGACTATTACAATGAAATGACAATGAAAGGGCGAAACGGGGGTTAAGAGTTTTATCAGGAAGATTGAATTTCCGGGAAGGACACAGAATTGGTTTTGTCAAATTGTGCAAAAATGATGTCGAAATTTCAAGTTTTACCAGCTATCGCTGCATTATACACCAGTAAGTTCTTTTCTCAAATATTCTCAAG
This sequence comes from Leptarthrus brevirostris, assembly GCA_964036015.1. NCBI lineage: Eukaryota > Metazoa > Arthropoda > Insecta > Diptera > Asilidae > Leptarthrus > Leptarthrus brevirostris. The sequence goes on from OZ038373.1 coordinate 100,687,582, forward strand.
GCAGATGAACTAATGAAAATTCAAATAGTTAATTCGCTTCGAGTTAAAGTTTGCAAAGGCGTTAACTTCGAGCTTTACTTGAAGAAACAGAAGCTGAATACGGGGTTCTTTTCCTGCATTCAGATATATGGTGGTTAAGCAGTGGAACCCTTTTGAAAAGATTCCATCAATTATTTCCGGAAATAAAAGACTCCTTGCAATCGAAAGAAGAAAATGTAGCTGACTTAGAAGACGAAGAATGGCATATCAAGCTAGCTTTTTTTCGACATAATTGAATTAATTAATTAAAACGTTCAAAGAAAAGATTCAGATGCATACATTCCAACTAAAAAGTGACGAATTTAGTGAATTAAGAGAGTGTACTACTCACAACTCAAATCGCGAAGATCAAGGGTTGACTGAAAAGTTGGACAATTTACACGAGGGATTCGAAAGACGGTTTGCGGATTACGAAACTCTAGAGGAAGTCATCAGTTACATGGTGTTTCCATTTAACAAAGGCATTCTATATCCGAAGGCCATCTATATCCCCAGCAAGCTATAGAAGATTGAAATATTTTTAGGATGAAATTCACCAGTTTAACATTTTAACGCATAATTTTTGCAGTTGTCGTTGTATAGACGTTATTAATACCTCAGTTGACAGTTATTACAATGGCGATAAATACTGTGTAATTTTTTTTGTTACTATTAAATTTTCATTTCAAAGAGGAATATATTTAAAATCCTTGTCCTTTCATTAAAATAGTAATCAATGTGTTTTCTTTCCAAAGATATTGAAAGCACACAAACATTTTTTACCATTGTAAACTTACATGACCAAACGTACATTTAATACCTGCCTTAATTGTTTTTTTTTTGTATTTGGAATGGAAACCTTAAGATCTCCAGGTATAAAATGAATTGCAAACGCAGTTCGATATTTAATAGCACGAAATATTTCAAAGTGAGAAGTCGTTTTGATAATTTGCAATTAATGGTTGAAAATAGTGTAATTTACAAATGAAGAATACGCAGACATAATTTTCTGCTGCGAATTTAGCAATTGAAATTCCCTCGAATTAGAGTGTGAGTATCATCCCTGATTCCCAGAAAGAAGGTGTCTATTCCTTCCATGTGACACCTGTACAGGAATAGGCCTCATAAACATGACGAAGCGCCAGCCCATTGCGGAAGAAACGTACTCCAGAGGTTGAATTGAATTTACGAGGATAGTTGGATACGGCTGCGGAGTGCTTTTCCTTCGCCGGTTCGTTCTCCCGACCTATCCTAACTTGATTTTTATTACTGTGGGACCATAAGAGAAATGGTAGAAGTTGCAGTAAGAGATGAACTCATAACAAGAATTTTAGAAGTCGAAAATAAAATAAAATCTATATATTGACTTAAAATCATACATATAAAGAAGAGCTCTTCTGTGCACATACAAAATGACGGACGACATTTTGAAAATACTTTAGCTAATTAATTTGACTTACTTTTTAGCACTATTAAAAACCTAGTCCTTTTCAGAACACCCAAATTTTAATACAAAGAGTAAAGAAAGTAAAATTTACGAGGCAGGTATAATTTTTTCTTACAAGTGCAGTACGTTTGGTTTGTAAAATGATAATGGTAAAAGATGTTTGTGTGCTTTAAAAATTTAAGCTTAAAAATCCATTTTTTTTAAATCCGTAAGCAGTAACAAAAAGAATTACACAGTCTTATCACCATTGTGTTACCTATCAACTGAGATATTAATAACGTCTATACCACGAAAACCGTAGAAAATATACGTTAAAATGTAACACTTGTTAATTTGATCGTAAGAGAATTTACAATTCCTATTACTGAAGGGGGTGGAAATAGCCTTACGGGAAGATCTACTCATTATTCCATATATTCTATTTATTACTCCTTCATTATTGGTACACGACATGAGAAATAGCCTGTATATTTATATAGATAGGTTTAAGATAAGATATTATTTAAATAAATAATAACATGTTCATGAATGTTTTTCATTTTTTCATAACTTTTGTTTTATAAACGAAATCAATTGGAATTTTATCTCAATTTCCCTTCACTGTAACCTGTGCCCGAATCCCCCACATTAATTATGCTAACAGAAAACAGGATCTCTCTGGCAAATAGCCCTTGAGAGGGTTATCTAGCGTGACGGATCAAAAAAATTATAATTTTTTTTACATTCTTCGAAGTTTCATGATGTATAAAATAAGTGTGCAGAAGGATATTTTAGGATCAGGTTAGATGGGTTTTAAAGGTCATTGTTTTCGTAGAGCAGAGCGTTTTGAGACCTATTCAAAACTTAAAACGCGTTTTTTCATAGCCATGTTTTCAAGTATTATTGACATATGTTTTTAGAACCTACTAAACCGCGCGTATTGCTGCTTTATATACATATTCTGTGGATGGGGCCTGCAGTCGGAAATACAACAACATTAAAATAGTTAGCTTTGAAAGAGTTACACCCTGAAAACAGACGAAAATATTTGTTAAAATCGAAACTGCATTTTCAAATGACCGCCATTTTTAAAACTTTTAATATATTCACTTAATTCTAGTGCAGACAGTGGCCACAAATATTTATTTTAAAAATATTTTTATTTTTTCATATTAGATTATCGGGAGAGTCGCAAACATCTCAAACATCCCACACCGTTATATTTTTAACTCAACTTTAGAAAATTGCGTCACAGAATTTTATCTATCTATTTTTTATAAACAACGATTCTTTTAATTACTTACAATATCTGAGAGGAAAATGTTTCATATCGATATTGTTTGTCCACATTTTATTCCCTAAGAAGTCTTTGAAATAGTACCCGTCAAGCTAGAATAGTCGTCGATCGAGTAAGTGATAACATGTCGGTCTACCAATCCAGTAGTCTAAGGTTCGAATCGCACCGGCGGCGACTCATGGCCATGCGGGTTGCAGTTAAAATGTCAGTGGTTTATATTTTTTCCCGGAGTCTTTATTCAAAAATGTGACATTTAATTAACACGTAGATGTGTACAACAATTAAAGCATGTTTCCCCTCTCTTTAGTTCTCCTTAATACTTAAAGGGTTTGGGGCGGCAGAAGAACTTCACCGATTCGGGACAACGATTGCAAGTGGACCTACAATTTAAAGTGGATTCCGAACCACTGACATTACTTTGCAACTCCATGGCCTTTTTATCGTGATCTGTTGTCAACAGAAAACAACCAAGGATCGTCGCCTTGGGGATTCGAACCTAGGACCTCCGGATTGGTAGGCCAACACGTTATCACTTACTCCGACGATGACTAATTAACTTATTAAGACCTGCAAACAAAGAACAATATTATAGCGCTTAAAAATCTTATAGAAAAAACAATTTTTATGGAAAGTTTGGTCGATCATTTTACGCAAAAATAACTCTAATTATTATTATTTTCAATTAACCTCATTTCATTTAACCGCAAATTCGGTTATCCGTGTCTGCAACAAAATTAAAAATTAGGATTTATCAAAGGCGAAAATAAAATAGTCAAGCTAGCAGTAGTAGTACAACTTTAAGCTGACACGTTTTGCGGTTTGGCTGTTGTGTATTGACATGGTCTCACTAATCGATGAAAATAAATTTTAACAAAGCATGCACGAAATAAATAAACATAGTTCACAAGTGTCTCTTTCAATAGGTTATTATCCAAAAGAATTCGGTAAATAATAATTCTTTATGGAATAAATTTTGTGCGAGACCTGCTCATTAGTATAGTTTGCACAGTATTTGCTTAATTTAACTGAACAGAGTGAAAAGTGAGTCATGGAGCCGAACGACAAAAGCCAAAAGTACAAATAGGCCCATAGTTTTACTATTAACGAAAACTTCGCAAACATAGTTCATGTATTCTTTTTTCTTCTTTAATGTGGACTAATTTAGAAAGCACAAAGAATGAACTTTCGTACTACTAAACAATAAAAATCATCCGAAAAACCAGTATGGATCGACGATATAAAGAACATACAAAATTTTAATTTTAATATAAATTATAAAATTTTCTCGCGATAATATCGTAGTGATTAGATCACTTCCGAAATGTCTAAATTCAAAAGCAAAAATAATAAGAATAACTTGGACTTATATTCCTTCAAATTACACGTGCTAATTGCTTAGAAGTTGGAGAAGAAGCTGGAGAAGAGCACTAAGTGAAAAACTATAAAGTAATTTTCTTGAATAAAAAATGTAAGTTACTCAGGGTTATATTTTTCAACTGATTTGGGTATGTATGTGGGATTCTTTACACCAACGGATGGATGGATTGTAATTAATGAGGTGTCTATCGATTTTTCTTAACCGCAAGATAGTTATAGGCTGGGATTTGTTGTTATAAAACCAAAATGGCGGTCGTAAAATATAAAATAGTCAGCGTAAGTAATGTAATCTCTCGAAAGTAATGCTTCTTAGTTAGTCATGGATTCGTCCGAAAGTATGCTTCTTAGTTGTTTTGATAGAGTGCAGTACTTTACAAAAATATGGACAACTAAGAAGAACTATTGACATTTACGAGTAGCGTGCACGAAGGCACTAAAAAGTGAAAAATAAAATATTTTTTTAAGACGAAAGTTGGCCGTGACTTCACAAAAAGCGCTAAAACGCAGAAAATAATATTTAATTTTATATCTATAATAACATTTTGAAGTCGGTGCAAATTAAACAAACAAAACAGCAACATTATTTGACCCTTTGTGCTTAATTTGCAAAGCCTTAAAAAAAATATAAAATTAAATATTGTGTCATGCTTTTTAGTGGTTTTCTGAAGTCTAGTCCAACTTCTTTTTAAAAAACAATTTTTCCATTAAATGGCCCTATATTTACTTTCGCTTTCGTATATTTCAATTCTCGCACCTAAATTTTCACCCAGTTCTAATTTTTGTCTCGGTTGAAATATTACAGACTTGTTCAATTCCGGTGATAGTATAATATTATAATACAATCGAAAATTCTGCACTTCTTTTTGCAATCACAAATTTTCACAGATAGACTTCCTCTTAACTCAAAAACTTTTATCTCGAAAACCTTCCTAGCTCGAACTAATTTTAAGACACTTTTGGACTTTTTTCTTACTTTGAAGTCGAATAAACTCAGATAATTTGTTTCTAATCGTTTTATACATTTCTGGATCTGCATTCGGAAACTCAGATTTAAGTTGCTTAGCGTACGTGCGTTGGTGAAGTGTTTGACTTGTGTATACATTTTGCTGTTTACTTCATTGAAAGTGACTTGTTTTTCGAGTGTACTGGTAAATAAAATAGTTTAAAAAAAAATTTGAACCAACTTCACAAAAAGCGCTAAAAAGCATAAAATAATTTTTAATTTTATATCTTCTATGAAGTCGTTGCAAATCAAACAAACCAAATAACAACAAAAGTATTTAATCGTCCTTTCTTATGATCCCGTGAGCTGAAACACTATAAGACCAAATTATTCTACTATTAGTAATGGAGTGTGATAATAGAGTGTGATCTCTATACAACAGCAAAAAAACCATCCAAATCTGTGCAGGCGTTACAAAGTTAGGTTCCGCCCAACATCCCCATCCCACCAACATTTTTTTCTCTTATCAAACCAGGAACATACTCTACCCAACAGAAAAATAATTATCCAAATCGGACCGCGGTTTACGAAGTTAGAATGCCCCTCTCCCGCACTGACATATATTAAACTGGACTGACTTATAAGCTATCTCATATGGGTACAATTTTACTTTCAGTGGAGGAGAAGATTAAAATTAAATATGTCTCTTCGTATATATTTGGTTATTATATTCTACTCGGAATGTCTGAAAATTCACAGTAAACGTTGGAGATTAAAAATTGTTTTCCTCCACTGAAAGTAAAATTGTACCCATATGAGATAGCTTATAATTCAGTCCAGTTTAATATATGTCAGTGCGGGAGAGGGGTATTCTAACTTCGTAAACCGCGGTCCGATTTGGATAATTCTTTTTCTGTTGGGTAGAGTATGTTCCGTGGTTGATACCAGCTGAAAAAATTTTTGGGGGGAGGGGGGGTGGGGTGGAACCTAACTTTGTAACGCGTGGTCCGATTGATTTCGATGGTTCTTTTTCTGTTGTAGGGGGGGTAGTCTAACTTCGTACCGCGTGGACCGATTTGGATAATTCTTTTTCTATTAGGTAGAATATGATGCTTGGTTGATACTACGAGAAAACAAATGTTGCTGGGGTGGGGGTGGGAGAAGGGGGGTGGAACCTAACTTTGTAACACGTGGATCGATTTGGATGCTTCTTTTGCTGTTGTATAGAGTGTGATCCCCCATTGCTAATAGGAGAATAATTTGGTAATATGGTGGGGGAGGGGGAGGGGTAGTAACTTCGTAACGCGTGAACCGATTTCGATGAGTCCTTTTCTGTTCGGTGGAGTATGTTCCTTGATTGATACCATGAGAAAAAAAGTTTAGTGGAATGGGGGTGAGGTATGGGGTTAAAACTAACTTTTAACGCGTGGACCGATTTGGGTGGTTCTTTCTTCGTTGTATAGAGTAGAAGACACTAAAGAGTGAAAAATAAAATAGTTTTTAAAAAAAAAGTTGAACCGACTTCACAAAAAGCGCTAAACAGCATAAAATAATTTTTAATTTAATATCTATTACGACATTTTGAAGTCGGTGCAAATTAAACAAATAAAACAACTACATAACCACAATTGAAATTAATACATAATACTACCTGAAGGTTTCAGCTCACGGGATCATAAGAAAGGACAATTAAATATTTTTGTTGTAGTTGTTTGGTTTGTTTGATTTGCACCGACTGCAAAATGTAATAGATATTAAATTAAAAATTATTTTATGCTTTTTAGCGCTTTTTGTGAAGTCGGTTCAACTTTTTTTTTAGAAACTATTCTTTATATAACACTATTGCACATTTTTCTGAGTATTTCATTTGGAGTGTAATATTTTTATACTAGTATAGGTAGCCACAATCCACTACCTTTTTGCAATTGCTTTGTTTCTGGCGAAGTGTGTATCTTAAAACTAATATATTTACAATCTTACAACTAGGTGAGAACTGAATAACGAGTTCTTATTGCAGTTGCATTACAGTGTTAGTGTGTCACGTCAGTGTGGGAACAGTCCAGTTGTTTCCACACAGACGTGTCTCACTAACACACCAACAACGCTGTTTCTTTGTACATTTCTTTTTAATTCTTTCTCTCCCTTCATTTGTGACATCACATATTAATTTTGTTTGTTTTGATTTGGCATTATACAAGCGTTGATTATTTGTAGGGAATTTCCCACTTGTGCTTATCCCAATTGGATTTTCTTAACAATTTTAAGTCTAAATTAAGTTAACATTTTTTAGCCTCTTTAATGGTTTTTGTTAATATATTTATATAAGATAGGCATAGTAAATTCTCTGTCAAAGGTGAATAATTCCTTTTTAGATTTCTCATTCATATGGTTGAATGGTGTTAAATAGTAAACCCTCCCACTATCATAGTATCTTTGGCTTTCTACCGCTTCCCTAATTAGGATATTAGAGTGTTTTTCACTCCTGTGATTATTTTTATTCATCGCCCCGATTAGATATATCATTTAATTAACCATTTTTGCCTCTTTAATTATATGATTATTACTGAGTCTTTTGTGTGTCGTCTTATAATTTTTATTTATGCATATTCTTATAATTTTTCTTTCAAATAAAGCAAGTTCTTTCGCGACTGTTGGCGATATTACATGCCAGATAGGGAACGCGTAACAAATTATCGGCCTAATAAGTTGTTTATACATTAATGGTTTTGTTTTTATGCTTAACGTCTTATTAAAGAAAATACTCTTTAACGAGTAAAAGGCTTTTCTTGCCTTGGTTAGTGCTTCCCTTCCTTGTTTGTCAAACTTTAGTCTATTATGAAATAGTACCCTCAAGTATTTAATTTCCTCTTTTAGCGGTATCACATTTTCGCCTATCTGAGTCTTAACCACCCTACTTTTCGTAATTACGTCTGTAGATACTCTTCTCCCGTATGCATTTCGGATACATATTGATTCGGATTTGTTGACATTGATTTTAATGCCCCATGTTTTGTAATAGTCGTTAATCTCATCAAGATGTTCGTTTGCTGTTTTTACTGCCATTAGTGGACATAAGTTGTCTGCATATACCAGTGTGTCATCTGCGTATAGCAGTGCTCTTGAGATAATTTTTCCATCATTGTCTTGCTTAATATGCGGGAATTCTATTAAGAAAAGATTATACAATTTCGGTCCCGTTAAGGAACCTTGGGGTACGCCCGAAAAGATTGTATAATCCTTGACAAGTGTTTGTTAATTGACACTGTAAGGGTTCTGTTGACAAGAAAATTGTCTATCCATAGTATTAACCTATGTGGAAAGCCGTAAACTATCAGGATAAATATGAGTGCTTCAGTTCAGACTGAATCAAATGCTTTTTCAATGTCCAACGCACAGGCCACAGTGGTTAAGTTATTAGCTATATCCGTATGGAATTTCCCTAGAGCGTCAACTGTCGAGTGACCTGGCTTAAACCCAAATTGGTACGCCGGAATTAATTCCTCCTTATTGATGAAATCATCAATTTTGTCTGCGAGGACTCTTTCTAATATCTTTCCTATATTTTATAGCAGAGATATCGGCCTGAAATCTTTGAAATCTTTCGCGTTTGATTTTTTGGGTATAGGTATTACTTTAGCTATCTTCCAACAATCCGGGAAGTATGAGTTGTTTATACAATTATTGAATATAATTGTTAAGAAAGTTATTGCCAACTTTGGCAAGTGTTTTAAAAACAAATTTGGGATCTCATCCATACCCGTTGATAGTTTTCTGTTTGTTCTGCAGACAACTATCTGTTCCACTTCGAGCTGTTGTACAAAATCTGAAATGTATTCTGTGGGAGCATCAGAGGGGTTGTTATTATTGAACTCAGTTATTTTCTTTATGCTATTGTTATCTGCATTTCTGTAGTCTTCCCTAAATTTTTCTACTTGTTCCTTAACTTCGTGATTCGTTACTTCACTATGCATAGGATCTTTTTTCTCGTAGATTGTACTATAGTAATTTACGAAAGTTTCCGCGATACTACTTGAGTCGTTAATCGTAATCTGATCGTTGTTGCTACCATTCACCACAATCCCATTTGTCACAATTCCCTTTTTTCTCCCCGTAATTCGATTAATTTCCCTGAATGCATCGGGACCCGGTCTAATTTTTCCTAATTGTTTGCAAAAGGTTTTGTCGTTATGCATGTCTATTTTAATTCTGATTATTATTTTTAGCTGATTAATTCTGTTTATCAACGAAATGTATTCAGGATTGTTTGTGTTGTATGTGCTATTGAGAATCCTTTTACATTTCCATCTAGCTCTTCGTTGTTCTTTAATGTCATCTAATATTTCTTTTGGCATTCCTAGACACTTTTTAAATGGCTTTTTTAGGATTCTGGTGTATTTATTATGCACATCCTGGATACATTCCGTGAATTGTAATATTTTGTCATCGATTTCGTCGTTTTCAAAATATATGTTATTTTTTATTTTAATTAAATCAAGTTTGTTTGTTAATTCGGATTCTACTTTATCCCATTCAACGTCTTTATAATTATATATGATTTCAGGTTCATTAAATTCGATAGTTAAGCTTACGAATTCAATGTTAAGGATTACGGCATTATGGTCTGAGAATGTTGGTACAACTTCAAGCGATTGTCTAGAATTTACGGACAATATATTACTAACTACAAACAAGTCGAGAATGGATCCGCTAAGTGGAAATGTAGCTTCCCTTGGGGAAACTATTTCATAATTTATGCTCCCTCTATTTATCATCCAGCTGGCCAATTTTATGCCAAAGGTATTATTTTTGGTATCCCCGAAAGAGGTTTTTCTAGCGTTAAAGTCACCTGTTATTAATATTTCATTATATGATTCTGCTAAGTTATCAATCGTTTCCATTCAGTTGTTTCGTGTTTATTGAGGCTGAGACATAAACACAAACCAGTAGTACAATTGTGTTTTCGTGATTTTTGAAAATTTCAATTTTTGCGGCTGTTAATTGTATATATAAAAACTCTTTCATATTTGTATCTGCTATTTATTCCTATCAACGTTCCATTGTGACTATCATTTCTGATTAAATTATAATTGTCTATGAATACTTTGTGTTTTGGTTTAAATTAGTTTCTGTTAGAAAAAAGATGTCTATTTTTAAATTGTTAATTAGTTCAGTCAGGAGTGCTCTTCTGGTTTGTGCTACTATACTACGGACATTTAAGTTGAATAATTTTAACTTATTTGCTGACATTACTGGTCGATAACCTCATCATTAAGTTGATGTATTGCTGTTACGCTTGCCATACTGGCGTGTTGTTACAATCCCTATTGAATTTATGGATGTCTTCCATAAGCTCTTCTATATTGTCTCCGAGGAGTCTTTTTGCATTTTCGGCAAATGTTGCCAGACCATTGAACTGCTGCTCATTTTGAGCATATTGAGTAAAACTGTTATTTTTATTTGAGTTAAAATTTGCATTGGATTGTGGAACATTTTGATTTGTTCCTTTATTGAGAGGGGGAAAATTGTCCCTAAAATTATCCGCGAATGACTTCCCCGGGGTCACCCGCGAACTGCTATGCCTCAGTGCTATAGCATTAAGGTTGTGGGTTCGATTGCTCTTGATCTTTTCAAGATATCTTCTTTAGAAAGGACATCCCCAATAACTGGCAGGGTGCCCTTCCTCTCCACAGTTAGCGCACTTGCTTTTTTCCTCTTCCTTTAGCAGGCATTCTCCCTGTTTGTGTGTTCCTGCACACCTCACACATTTTGCTGTTCTTAGACTGTTGATTGCTAGATGACCATACAAACTGGCACCTTTTACACCTTACAGGTCCATCTGTTTTAATTCCCTCCCATTTTATACCTCAATTGCATAAGAACTTAATGTTCATTATTTCTGTTTTGCTTGTGTCAGCATCGAAGACGACTCTGAAAATATTTGATTTAGTATTCTGTTCCTTAGATCTTCTTGTCTCAAATAAGCTAACATTTAGAACTTTTATATTTGGTCTCTGCTCTCGAAGGTCTTCTTCAATTTCATCGGTTGGGATCCGATGGTTTAGTCCCTTCAGTAAGACAACTATTGGCCTCTCCCCTTTGGGTTTATATGTATAGGCGTTGATTTGTGGTTTTCCCATCTCATGCCCATGGTTAATTATAGCAAGGAGGCGCTCCTTGTCCTCCCTGTAGTCTTCTCTAATGAAAATTTTTACTTTAAACTTGCCAATTTTTGGCAATAAAAAACTGCTTTGGTCTCAAATTTAAGATATCGTCTTAAGGTTTCGCTATCGTTTTCGGATACTATAATAGGTGGAAGATATCTAATTATTTTTTCTTGTGCCTTGACTGGGCTATCTTTTTGCACTAAATTTGTTTTGTTATTTAATAATGTATTAACGTTAGAATTTTTATTATTATTTCTACTATCACTTTGGCTTTTGCCATTTTTTTGAACATTGCCCTCTAAGGGCTCAATAAGCTTACTAGAGCATTCTACATTTATATTTTTAGATTTATTTAAATTATTATCAATATATTTATTTAATATAATATAATCTTCGTCTACCTTCTTACTGAAACACTCGTACCTGTTAGCTGTTGTTGGTTTCTTATAATTTTCCTGCTGTGGAGATCCTGTGCTTTTGCGCTTAGTGTGCTTCTTCGGCGGCGTTATATATCCATCCAACGTTGCTTCGCATTCCATGTCATCGCTGTCCTCTATCAATTGTTGTAGTTGACTTATATTCATTTCTTGAGCTAATTGCTCATCATAGCTGCTAATTTTGTTGAATTCGGCCCTTGGCATTGAGCTCACATTTTCCTTGTTGCACTGGTTTGTTTTGATCTTGTTTTCGCTAAAAGAGGAAGTATTAGACAAAGTTTTGGTGTCCCTATCGGACGATACGGTCACCTGATTTTTCTGCTGCGAGTGTGACTGCAGCTACTGCTGTAGGGATAGTTGGGGTGGGCCCTTTTTAACGTTTTCCATTGTTTGTGATAATGAAAGGATGGACTTCGCCGAGTCCATTTCCTGTTGTTTATATTTGTGCAGGTTTAATGCTGCATTTTGCTGAGGATCATTCATAATGCACTGGCCCACTAGGCTTTTGTTTTGAGGTTCCACGATTACCTGCGTTGGCTCTAGCGATTTTGCATCGCCTCCAGCATTGCTGGGATTCACTTTTACTATGTAAAAAAAGTGCGGTGTTAGTGCTACGGCACTAAATACGAAAGCTCTTTGAAGATCAATGAGCCCTCAGGTGATTGCAACAGGTGCTTTCATCTTTGGGCATTGAAAGTTTACAAATTTTTTCACAAAATTAATTTAATATCAGGTGAATACTGATAAAAGTGTGCAAATATGTTTTTAAATTGTTAAATTATCACTTGTTCAACTTCCCTAACTTGTGTAACTACACTTTCACTAAATGACGCCAAGCCGGCATCCGACTCTTTTGTATAATAATTACGCGCCCTACGCACTATTCACAATTTGCAAATTTTTGCTACTAAACATTCACTTAACATTCGTACCTTATTAGGTTAGCCATTAACTACCTGAGTCCTATCTCTAGTTAATATAACCACTACTTTCCTAAATTTTCTAATTGGCGAACGACGCCACTTTACTAACAAAATTTCACTCACGTGTTTGCTGTTATTTCTCTAACGTTCACGGTTAGAACCGAACTCGGTATTAATCGGTTAACGTACTCTACCCAACAAGAAAAGTATAATCAAAATCGCTCAACGCGCTACGAAGTTATGCCCGGTCAGACATAAAAAAAAAAAAAATACACGTCAAACTTAGAACCTCTAGACATCGCATTGAAATTTGGCATACAGAATATTACGTTATCTACAATATAGAACATAAGAGAAGAGCTACGAAAAAAGTGCAAATCTCTTGCAATTAGTGGACACATGAAACGAGATAGGGCTTGTATATGCATGATGTGTATATGAATGGATTACCGTTATGCGTGCAAACAACTTTCCTGTAAGTGGGCCCTTACTGAAAGAAAAAGCAGTGGAATTTTCCTGGAAAAGAAATTATTAGGACTTCAAAGGTAGCGAAAGTTGGCTCTATAGATTTAAACTGAGGCACGGTATTGTCGGGAAAGTGCCTCAGTAGATGAAGCACTTAGTGACCAGTGGATAAATGTACAACTGTTACCGCTTCTGGCGAATTACAATCCGAATGACATTTTCAGTGTAGACGAAACAGGATTTTTTTATAAGTGTTTACCTATCCGAACATTAGAATTGAAAGGTGAAAAGTGTTTTGGAAGTAAACACAGTAAAGAAAGATTCACCTCTCTAGTTGAAGCAAATATCAGCGGCTCTGAGAAATTAAAATTGTTCACAATTCGGAAGAGTGCCAAGCCTCGTTGATTCCGTCACATCAGAGCACTTCCGGTTGAATATGCTGCAAATAAACGTGCACGTTGTCAAACAATTTTTGGAGGAAAATCGACGGGGATTGTTTTTTGTGGACAATTGTTCTGCTCATCCTAAGGAAATTTCCCCTTCAATTTAAAGCAATAAGACTCCAGTTTTTCCCACCTAATATGACTAGCAAAGTACAGCCGATGGATATGGGAATTATTCAAAATTTGAAACAACATTTTCTTCGACGAATTTTAAGAAAACTTTTGAGTCACTGGGAAACTAAAAAAGAAAATTTTATAATAATTTTGGTAGATTGTATAAGAGAGGTTTCTAAGTCGTGGACTTAAGATGTCAGACCTTCGACTATAAGAAACTGCTTTTAAAAAAGATGAACCCTCAGTACATTTGTAGAACTCTGATGACGAATTACCAGAAAGTGAAGAGACTGACCTGGCAAGTATAATTTCGACTTAGAGAGGTTTGACGCAACAAAAATAATTATTACATTGCAACTTATCAAATTCTCACGCCATAAACATATGCTGTGAAAGCTTGACATTCTCACACCAAAACTGCATACAATGCAGAAAGCATCACAAAAGGTCAACGATCGTCTTGCATTAGGCGATACCTGCTAACGAATTCTCCAGACAACAGACATTATCACTCCCACGGTTCATCCACCCCTGCAAGAATTATAAAAGCATCGTAATTAATTCAAGTTTATATTCGGCATTCATTCTACAAAATATTGTAACGTTGTTGGGGCTCTTCGGGCTTATTTTCAATCACAAATATTCACAATTTTATTCACTTCACTTAATTAGTTCGTTTTACAATTTCCTTTACACGTTCTCTTCACAATACACTGTTTCACTTTACAAATTAGCACTTATCACTTCGCTAATTAAAATACAACTAACCCACTAGTCAAGTCAATTCAAGTCAAGTGCGGACCGCGCGTTTTTAAAACATTGTCTATTTCTAATCTTTTCCGATTCCGGATGGTTCCTTTCCACGTAGAGGCTTATCTTCGACCTTCTGTTCGATTTGTTGTCGCCCTTCGTTGTCCTTTTTCGAAGTTTGTCTCCTTGTTGAACTTCTCGTTGGGTTGTCGTCCTTCGGTACGGCTGCTGCGCTACATCAGCCGCAGGCTAACTCACTATTTATACTACTTAGCTTAATTCTAGAAAGTTCAGGAACTTAGTTTTAGAAATTTCCGTTTTCAATTTCAACCACACCAAGTCACCACAGGTTCGAGTCGGTCTTGAGTTCATACGGCATCTGACGTTTTTCTGGTTTCCGAAATTCGGGACATACCCATTGCACAAGTTGATTTCGTTTTCATCACGTAGCCTGTGGCAGACTACAGTGCATGCTACAATATTTTTTTTAGTACTTTTAAATTAATTAACTTAACCCATAGGAAACCCTGGGGTTGGTGGGGTGGGTAAGTTAGATGAATAGTGACACTCCCGATGTTGGTGATGAGAGATCAATAGGGATGCGGGTGGTGTACAAATAATCGAAAAGGACCCATATGAGTGACGAATCCATAGTTTTCGGTGTGGCTGAGATGAATAATGACGCTCCTGTTCCCGTTAGATACTGTGGTAGTAATATTCCCCTAGGTGTGAGGGTAGGATGAAAGGAACAGAAAATAAGAAATAGGTAAAAAACTTTTAAACAGTTAGATAAATCACTTACGTCAGTTGTCTCGGGATCGTAGAGATATGCAAGAAATAGATTGTTCAGTCCAGCCACCTAAAATGAGAAGAAATTAGCAATTACGATCTCCTCAAATTGAATTGATTTATATTTACATGTACCAATGAATTCTAATATCTACCTGAAATGAAAGAGAAACTGAATTAATTAAAGTTATATGAATTTACACAAAGAAGGAACACAAAACTTTAAAGAAGTTCATACAAAAAATTTTCTGAATTTCGTAAACAAATTTCCTGCGAAAAAACAACAACGCAAGCAGCTCGCACCTGGATAAATCAGTGCAACAAACACATAGTAAGGGACACAATCATGAGACGAATTTGCCCAACTTATAGGCATTACAGGTAAAATTCGCAAAATTCATTCACCTGTGACAGCTCCTGAAATTTTTCACGAATTACAAAATTGCAACATAATTAAACAAAATAAATCAAATCAACAATTTACAACGCAATTACATTATTGAATGAGAACACTTGCCTGAGCTATAACACAAAACACAGTCAAACCCGCGAAAGCCAAATCCTTTAACGCTGGCAACTTGAAAACCGCGAACTGTCAAACTTTATGTTTTACGCAATAACTGACACATCAAAACAAGCTAATTTTTTGCGGGAAATTCAGCGGTACTGCCAGAAATAAGGTGCACTGTCTAATTTAAGATTTATTCATGATTTTATGATTTTGCCTTTACTCAATGAGAGGGAAAGAGAAGTTAAGTATTACACTTTACTTCTCTTTCCCTCTCATTGCGTAAGTCAGGATAGAAAAGAAATACGTTCCATATCAAATTTGCTTAAATATGGGCGAAAATTTGCCAATGTTATGATTGATAATTCACAAATATGTATATTAAACACTTTTATTCAAATTGAGAATTTGAAGAAATGAAATTGAAACCAATTAAATTGTCTATAAATTAATAAAAAAATTTCAATTTGCGTTATGGATTTGGAATTTAATGAAAAAGGCGAAGAAAGGTCATCGTGATAAAACAACACTATTATTGAAATTGCTATATGGCCAACGATCTTATAGCAAATTTTAATTTTTGTTTTTGTGAATTTTATTATTTTCAGATTATTATTTTTATTTCTTTCATTTTTCTATAATATTTTATTTTGAATTCTGATTATATTACGCTAGGGTTTAATTTACTGGACTGTAAAAATTAGTCCTATTTTAATAAAATTGAATAAAAGCTCACAATTTGTATAATAATTTTTTACAATTTCTAAATATAGACAATCGCGTAAAACGGCCTTCGGCGTGCATGCCAAGGCAGAGCACAAGCAGAGGAGGTGAGATATAGTCTCTTACTTCTTCTCGTCTCTGCGGCTTCTGCAGTAGTTATTTGAGTAGACGCCTTATCTCTTCGAATGACTACCAATAAGACAGTGACCAGTGAACACCCTTATGACTACGCCTAGGCAGGTTGTATCCATTGTAACCAGACTCTAGGAGCGTTTAAGGGGTTACATCACTTAACATCTATAGAATGAATTATGATTGCGGAAATATTTTAAAAATCGTTTTGAACCCAATTTCTGAAACCTTTTCGAGCGCCGGAAAACGTTCAAAATGATGCGATGATGTGGCTGGACTAACTTTAGGACTACTGCATGAACTAGGAATGAAAATTGGTATAGAAATTTACAAAGCCGCAAATTATTCATTATTTAAAAACCGAAAAGACGCTGATAAGGACCTAACATCGGCCACAAATTATATTGAGGAGAAAAATTTGGACTTGGAAGGATTCTTATAGGGAAAAGCAGAGTAAAGGTAAAAAAAATGTATATGCAAGATAACTCCAGCAATTTTCATCCGATTTACCGGTAGCTTCTTTGATAGATTATCTAAGGCGGTACACAGGACTTTTGAAATTGGTTAACAACTAAATTTTTCATGAAAAAGTTGAGGCCGATGTTTCCATATGCTTCCTTAAAATTTTTTTTTTTTTCAAACCGATCCTTCAGCTTCGAACCAGCTGTGTAAAGCTGGGAGGATTCAGCAAAAGGAAGTCTATCACATTTACAGTCTTGCCTGGTTTGTCGGTGGAGTAAGGGGTATCTTGTAAACCTTGTATTATTCGAACCTGGACCTTAGGGTGGAACCCTACCGGCGGCAACTAAAGTTTCTTTTCTTGGAACAACAAATTACACTCAAGAGGCCATTGGGGTTTGCAGAATAGTGTCGGTGGTTCAGAAACTACCCTTAATTGTAGTTCCACTTGGAACAATTTTTATCAAAGTTTTTAAAGAGCGGACTTTTTTTAACAATAATAGAAGATCGAAATCCTCTATTTGTGTAGCCAACGGATTGGGATAGACAATTTGTCTAAATGGATAGGGTCTACTAAAATATCTATTAAAAGATATCGAAAACTTAAAGAATACATAGAAATTTGGTAGTTTAAAGTCTACTGTGAAATCCTAAAAAATAATGCGATACGAATTCGTGCATGTAATATTTTTTTTTTAGCAATAGTGCTACGAGTTACGCAGAAGAAACTATTCTATATTTATTCATTAAATTTAATATATTGTCCAATGATGCCAGCAGCTTACCTATAATCAAGCCAGACATTTTTTTAATCAATAGACCGGTGGCCGTAAAATCTTGCGCACAACTGTACATGCACAAACTTGTATGTACAGGGTCATTAGCATAAGGTGTGCCAAAATATGTAGGGTGATAGATCTCACCTAGAGAAATAAAAACAATTTATGGCGGGGGGGGGGGGGGGGGGGGGTAGGGGGTACAATCTTAACAGATACGGGGTAAGTTATAAATCCAAAATTTTCATGGTATGCACATCACACTGTCATTTTTGTTTATCTTTTGATCTACTCTACGAAGTGACATCAACGAAAACGACAAAAAATTGCTATCCCAATGAGCCTTCAAAATTGTCAACAAAAATGATCTAACTCTTATCATTGCAGGTATAGTTACTTCCAAAAGTGATTTTTTTTTGATTACCCGCAAGTGGGATGATATTTTTGTAGATTTTATTAGAAGTATTTATGAGAGTATGCCATGCAGGCTGGTCTAGCATTAAAAAAAGAAAAGGCTTTCGGACCAACTACTAGTTTTGCAAGGCCGCTGACTAGTTTTGTCCAGATTGCAAAACTCGTTAAATGAAGTAATATAATTAGAAATGGGCAAAGACTTCATGAATTAACGGTGATAGTTAAAATGAATTGTAAAGAGTAGTTACAATGAAACTAATAAAAAAAAAACAATTTATGAAGGGATTTAAATTAGTTATTATTCCTAAGGCAAATGTTATTTGAAACTCTTGAAACCCTTGACCAGTTTTGCTTCTGAGTGTTTGTGTGAACTTCCTTATGAAGTTGGTACATCTCGGCTTCCTTCAGTACTTGAGTACTCAAGATGTCATACTTAAAAACATGTTAACTTTTACACTACAGATGCATTTAGATAAGTTCTTTGTGACAGTGTACAGTGCTGCCTCTTAACTATTTTATTCAATGTTATAAGTAGAAGTAGAACATCAAAGAATTTATTGACACCACTTCAATCAAATCTCACTTTAAGAGGAAATTCCATGTTACCTCCGAAGAGCCATAAAAGCAAAAGTTTTCTTGTTATGTAAATTAAGCCCCTAAAATATTCCACAATACAAACGCTGCATGAAAATGCCGACTTTACGATATTTTTGATGCTATTAAATTTTGTATTAGGTTTAGCCAACTTTTATCAGTGGCCCAGTATTTCTTTGCGGCTTGGGACATCAAATTATCTTGGGTATAACAGACAGAAACTTTTCGAGAAAACTTTCTGAAGCCTTCGAAGTTTTCATGTCAATTAAGTTTTGAATGTATTGAAAAGGGTCTCTGTTTCATGTGTGGTTAATGTATAGAAATTAGAGATGCGAAAGGGCTTTAAAGGAAATGCTCCTAAAAGTTTTGCTGTCCTTAATAATTATGACAAATACCTTATACAAGTTTTTGTAAGCCAGTATCTTTCATGGCTTCTAATTGCCGTTTTCAAATTTAATTGTTGTATATTTCTTGAAGCTTAGCATTTAATGAGGACGAACGTCACAAAATTATGTACATTTACAAATTTTAAGGATCTTTTAATTAGACCTTTATTATAAAGACTGAGTTTTTTAACCGACTTTCCAAACACAGAGGTTTTAAGTTCAACACGTATTTTTTTTTTATATGTATGACCGGGCATAATTTTGTACGCGTGAACCGATTTCGATGATTCTGTTCACAGATTGGTACCATGTCAAAAAAATTGTAAGTGGGGCGGGGGTGAACAGTAACTTCGTAACGCGTTTTCTGCTGGTAGTGTGGTGGGGAGAAGATGGGGGGGGGGGGGGGTAATCTAACTCCGTAACCGATGGGTAGCCTGTAAAAACATGTTGGGAGGGGAAGCTTACTGTGTAATGCATGGACCAATTTAGATAATTATTTCTTTGTTGTATAGAGTATCATCCCCCATTGCTAATAATGAAAATTTGGCTCCAGGGTGTGGTGGGGAGGCAGGGGGGGGGTTTGTGTGGGTAGCCTCACTTCGTAACGCATGGACCGATTTTGGTGATTTTTTTTATTCTTGGGTAGAGTATGTTCCCCGATTGGTGCCATGTAAAAACTTGGTATGCGGAGGGGGCGTTACCCAATTTTTTCATTCACAGACCCATTTGAAAGATTCCTTTTTGTTGTGTATATTATGATCCCCCAATGCTTAATGGAAATGGAAAAATGTTGACCTAGGATTTTGATGGGGGAGGGGAAGAATAACTTTGTAACGCGTGGACTGTACTAGATGATTCTGTATGGGTATCTGTCTGTATTCTGACAAAACTTGTGGCTTATGGTGTAAAATTGGAGGATGGGCGACGCCTAGCTTCATATGACATAGACCGATTTTGATTCGGTTGCACAGAATACGTTTCCTGATTGATAAATGATAACAATTTTCTACCTAGACTGACTACAATAATTCTCTCTTGCTGTATAGAGAACAGTGCCGCACTAGGGCCTCGTTGAGAATTTTCTAAGGTGAGGGTACTAAATTGACTTATTTCGTTATATGTTGCCGGATTTGGATAATTTTGTAAGTCTAATTGCAACTCTGCAACTTTTGAAATTGCTTTCTTCGTGCGAGAAGCATTCTTCGAGTCGTATATATGAAGTCACTAAGAAGTAAGACATAGTTTTAAAAAAAAAATTTTACCGACTTCACAGACAGCGCTTAAAAGTATAAAATAATTCTTCATTTTATATCTAATACGACATTTTGAAGTCGTTGCAAATCAAATATCTTTTAGCAGTAGGCTACGAGGAAAAATAAGAAAATGTTCTGAGATGAAATCGTGGGAACAGCGTGCTGAGGAAGAGGGATGGAGGCATAGGAAAATTGTGGAAAAATAAAGCAGACAGCAATACTCCATAAGAACGTGTTCTGCCAATCTTTTTGGAACAGATTATAAAAATGTTATTGGGTGATGGTGGTGGTGGGGGGAATCCACCACCAACCCCACTAAGCTATAGGAATTTGAAATTTTTTTACGATGAAATTACTCAGTCTTATATTTTAACTGTTGTTTTATACATTTTTAGTGTTATAGACGTTATAAATATCTCAATAGTGTTAAAGACTGTGTAATTTTTTTTGTTATTGCTAATGGATTTAAAAAAAATTATTTTCAAACTTCAATTTTTTAAATGTGCTCCATAACTTTTTTATTTTCGGGTTTTAAATAGTGGCCAATGTGTTCTTTTCAAAGAAAATTGAAATCACACATAAATCTTCTACCATTCGCAACTATGACGAAACGTACAGCTTGTACTTGTCGTTCTAGGAAAAAATTCTACCTGCCTCCAAATTGATTTTTGTTAATAAGACTAATGTAAGTGGAGTAGTCGATGCGTGGTAGTAAAACGTTTACTGTAGGTCATAAAATAATTGTTTTGCAAAACTTTTCCACAGAAAAAAATGGTTATTGTTGTACTTGGAATAGAAATCCTATGACCTCCACGTATAAGATGAGAAGCAAAAGTCCTTTTGATAGTTTGCAGTTAATAGTTGTAAATAGTGATATTTACAAATGAAGAATTTTTTGTTATGGATTTAGCGACGGAAATTCTCTCGAAGTAGAGCGTGAATATCACCCGCGATTGCCCGAAAGAAGGTAACTATCTAGAGAAGTCTTTCAAAGTTCGTTCATACACTTTCGACTGAAGCGGAGGTTAATGTTGAGCCAATTTCAGGGGAAAGGCAATCAGAACCAATCCTGCAACCAGTACAAAGTCCATAGCGTGTGGTGTAGGGATGAGTGCATCGACAAAGCATCGACGAAGCGCTAGCCCATTGCGGAAGAAACGTATTCCAGTAGTTGAGTTGGATTTAGGGGGTAGGTGGATATGGTGGCGGAGTGCTTTTCTTTGGCCGGCTCGTTCGGGAGACCTAACCCCACTTGATTCTTACCAGGAGAGAAATGGTAGAAGTTACAACAAGAGATGAACTAATGACACGGATTTTAGAAGTCGTAAATAAAATAAAAGAAAATCTAGCAATTGAATTAAATCAATAAGAAAAAGAACTCTTCTGCACATTCAAAACAGACATTTGAAAAATATCTTAACTCATTAATTTGACTTCTTTTTTAGGACTATTAAAAACCCGGTCCTTTTCACGTTAAATTTTAACACAAAAAGTATAAAATCAAAAATTCATGAGGAAGGTAAAACGTTTTCTTAGAAGGGAAAATATGAGCTATACCTTTTTTCATGTCCCAACAGCAAAGATTCCCGTTCCAAAACTAAACGTGGATACGTTTACACGCATACAATAAAAACAGCACAGGACACGCTGAAGTAAAACGTTTATCTTGGGATTTTTTGTCTCAATTTTTGAAATTCTGGAGAAACCTATTAAAAACTGAAATTAAAAAGCAGCAAATCAATTAAACTAACAAATTAATTTGCAAACCAGAACACACTTCAATAAAAACAGTTTTCATCCATTAACTTCATGCAAAATTTAATTGTACGCCTTTGGTGTCGGACTAATAAAAATATGGCTGCTGTCGAGCCAAAGTTAAATAAAGTTTATCTTAATGCGAAAAGTGGGCATTTGACAAGTCAATAGTTTGTTTAACATTGACTTAAATATCCTTATCACAAAAGAAAGCTATTTTTTCTACTTTAAACGTGATATGAAACCCCGAGGTGTTTGAAATGCTTTGAATGTTAGCACTAATTGTCACTAATTGTTTAAAATTTTAATTCTTCTCAAATATTTTTGACAAAGTACGTAATAGTTTCAAATTTTTGATCTTCACAGTAAATTTTCACTCTAGTTTAAACTTCATAAGCCGATAAAATTAGTACTAATTCACCTACAACACTTGATTAAGGAAAAACGTAAACAAAATAGACAGCAGAGCTAAATGATGAGGCCAAAAAGATCATGGAAATTGGTTTGCTCATGTACACCATTTTGTGCCGGTGGGAGTGAAAGTTAACGATTACCAAGAAGTTTAAAGGTTTGGTGAACCATCACAGGACAGTTCAAAAAGCCGCCGGATTTTCCATCAAGTCTCTGCCCCCGATCACAAAACCACGACAACTCAGGCTTGGATTCGAGAAAATGTTTCTAAGTTCATTTTGATGGCAGCAGTGATGCCAACTCAGTAATTTTGTCACCAAATCTGGTGTTTTCGAACACCTCCCTAGTAACAGAATTTTTTTTCTGCGACACTGTGATTTTGAAGCTCTTCTAATGACACCAAATGTTCTGCGACTTTTTAACGTTTTAACGTAAAAATTCGGCATTTCTTTTATTTTCTTTCTTTTGTTTTTAACTAGTTGTGGTACCACTTAATTCAGTTACAACCGATGTTTCACCACACATTCAAGTGGGAACATTGAATGTTTTTTTTGCTAAGCTAAACGCATGTGTAACACAACTCGAACAATTTCTTGTGAAAGTTCATGACTTTCCAGCACGACCCTGAACCTTTAAACAATACTCATTTTCTGTCGCTTATGATAAAAGGATCGCCCATAAAATTAGAGCGTTATCACATTATAAGAGTTCTCTGTTTCTCCTCGCTTTCCTTTTACAAATTGAAAGGAAGAAATTATACGACGCTTAAGTACATGACATCAGCTGAGGTTCAAATCAAAGTGCACTTTTTCAAAGTTAAATACGCTTGTGATTTTTTTATTGAGTAGTAGTATTTAAATTTTTGTTACTTAGAAATCTCTTATATTATATTGGAAGCAATTTTGAAAAAAAATTATTATTTTGTATCTGGTGACTTTTTACAAAAAGGTGTCCTTTTTAGTCCCTTCATCAATCCTGTGGACGTCGTCATATGGTGAATTTTAGAGAGCAAGGTTAGCAACACAAAATACGAAAGCGCTTTAACCTTGAACAAAGTCCCACGGAGTGGGAGACCATGCAATCCGTTCGCTGACATATTGAAAATAGAGTGATTGTATTTCAAAAGGACTTTGTCGACATTAAAAAACATTATATAAAATATTTAGGATTTTGAGAGATAATTGCACTTTTCTACATATATTACACTACAATTGATATACTCTGTATAAAGGTATCCATTTTTGCACACTTTCACTTACATTTGTACCTGAAGTAGGTGTGCAATTTGCAAAATGTATTCATACTACATAAAAACTCGTATATCCACTGAAATATCGATTTTCATTATTTCCAATACTCCACTACTTTTCATCTATAGAAATAGGTCGGGATCAATTTCATTTGTTGCATACTTTTTTACTTCAAATCTTCTCAAGGTGATCGAGGGAAATCAGGTAGGGAATAATTATTTAATGGAATAATTGCGAATGATTTTATTTGATTTCATTATTTTTAGGAAAAATTAAATGGACAAAGAACCAAATGAAACTCTTAATTCCGTTATACGAAGAAAGATAACGGCTACAATACATGTGACCCATTTTATTTTTAAAAGAATCCAAGGGTTTAACGGAAAAATTTGTCCAACTTAATTACCAAGCAACTTGCACCATTACCTAGGACTCGCCGTAGCAGCGAGGAACGGTCCCATATTCGTCTATTCTTATTTCATCTATTTTGCTGTTTTAAAACATTATTAATATTACATTATTAAATTTATTCGATACAGTAAAAGCTTCATCAAAAGATAAAATGTAAATGTAAAGTAGCCTTTTTTCGCATATGATTTTTTTTTAAGTATCAGTACATACCTAAAGTCTAGTAGGCTATAATATTTCACTTTAGTTTTAATCGTCTTGAATTAGTAGATATTTTAATACCATACATTTATCTTTAAATTTATGCCATTTTAACTTAAGAGTGCTTATAACTCTTCACATTTTCATAAGCAATATGTAATGTGCTTTAGTGAGATTACGTGCAGAATTAAAAGAAAATTAAAATAACAGATCCAATCTCAGCAATAAATCCTGGGTCTAACTCATTTAATAGGAGCAATTTTGTCGCGTGCCTGAAAGGAATTTCAAACACCTCGAAAAAGCAAACATGACCATAGAAGGAATCAAGCATTAAGAGATGAGCGGCAAAACAAATTTATTATTTTCTATGGCAACAAAACCAAAGCGTTTATAAATAAAACATGACTTGATGGTGATGGTGAATCTTCTTCAGTCATCCACTTGGGATTGTCACTTGCTTATACTGTAGCAACCGAGATAACAAGATTGCTACTTGCTACTCCCTCAATGTTCCACTGGATGGATATAGATATCCTCAATTATTCCCAAGACGATAAAAAAACAATTTGTGAGCATATTCGAGTCCTATTAACTTGCAAATCACGTTACCGTTGCCGCTGCCGTTCCGTGTTCCTTCGTCTTTCCGTGCTGAGAAGTTCCTTGATAAGGACAAAATGCTCTCTTCTGGCATTTTTAAATGTCTGAAGGATTGTAGCTGTATGTTACAGCTTCTTTGAAATTCCTCTAAGGAGTGTCGGCTTTGGGCTCCAAACGCTGAAAATAATAAGACTTTTCTACGAAGCCCCAGGGGAAAGTTCTTTGAATTCATTCCTCTGCAGTAAAAAGAGCACAATTTAAACTTGAAATTCAACAGTCACTTGGATGAGAAATTAAACTCACTCCTTAGTTTTGTGCAATGCATCCATTCATCATTTCAATAATCCATTAAACAGAAAGTTCATCTCCCTCAAAACACTTACGTAACTTTGTTGTGCATAACTCCTACTGAAAAGTTCTTTTTAATTAATTTTGAGATTCTTTGTTAGCTGCAACTTCCATCCGCAACGAGCACCAGTGCGCTGTTAGGAAATTAATTTTCCATTTAATATGCATTTCTGTCTCTTGAGCATGCCATGCAAATCCAATTCAAACTTATTAGGTTTCCCAGCTTTAAAAATGTCTGCTAATTACATAACTTAGTTCATACAGCAGTGATTTCAGATCCTTCCACTTGGAAGAGCGTGTCGTTCAGATATATGGGCTGCGCACTGTCGTTCTTCTGAAACTAAGCTGTTCAATAGACCACACTGTATTTTCCATAACTTATTTATTTTTCTCTCTATATCCTTTAAATCATTGTTGGGCATTGGTCATCTACGCTACATCTACAAATCTTGCTATGATTTTCGAATTTGGATATATTATTTCTCTACGGATCTCCTTCCGGTCTTCCGTCGTCTTCCTAGCGATCATGTGGAACTCTCTTGATCTAGTAGTCAAACGATTTTGGCTCTTTTATTAGTGAGTATACTAACATATTTATTTTAACTGTCGTCTTGAAACACCGATGTATAATCTACGAGGTTGACAAAAGCAAAAACATATTTGATTTTTTTTATACGATGTGGCCAAAACCTAGGGGACAACCCTTTGATGCGTTAGCTTGGTTTTGGCCGGAAGGGAATTAGGGTAAGGGAAGTGAGGAAATTTGCATATCTTGCTTTGCATTTCTGCGAGCTAGACAAAAGCCCAGAGACGGAGTGGATTATTTTAATTTCTTAATAAAAGCTCACGGGGAGATCTGGTGTCGAACCCGGGACCCAACTCCGTCGAATGATCCGGATTTCCAATTAACTAAAAGCCTTTTCCACCCCTTGTTTGGGAATTTCTTAGCATAGATTTATATGAAACACTTTCCAATGATTTAGTATTTATTATCTATGGATATAAGAATTATAGATAGAAATCAACCTTATGTAGAAGTTATGTTATATTCTATGTCATACCATTACATTTATTTGAAACTTTCTGCGTCCGTCATGCATTTCTTCGACTTTCGGCAAGTCAATGTCGTTTTCAATTATTAGTTTTACATGTTACTCCCACTTCCTTAACAGTAACCAACGGCATCGGAAGTGTCATTATTTATATCAGCGACACCGATGACTATGGATTCGACGCTAATACCGGTCTTTTTTGACTATTAGTACATGTCCCTCTACTCCTACTCTCATCCGTAGAGTTGTCTTCTCAACAAATTACTTAATGGCATCGGGGTATCATTCCTCATCTTATTGACACGGAAAGTATGGATTTGACACCAATTTCGGCCGTTTTCGATTACTTTTACATGTCCCGGGGGTTTCTAAGGAGGCTGAAACGACCATTCTGAATCGATTGGCTTTATCAGAAAAAATTAAAATTTTCATCGCTGACCTCTCCAGACTACTGATCCCAAAATTAGCATCAAAAACAAGAAATTGAATGATGCTGGCATAGGGGGAAATTGCAGTTTTGGTACTGTTTCAAGTACGCTGAAACTTTAATGGCGTTTTTCTCGGAAAATACGCGTTCTCGGGCCTTATTTGCCCCTTCGGGGTTTCTAAGGGGTATGAAACGACCATTCTGAATCGACTGGCGTTATCAGCAAAAATTTAAATTTTCATCGCTGACTTCTCCAGACTACTGATCCCAAAATTAGCATCAAAAACAAGAAATTGAATGGTGCTGGCATAGGGGGAAATTGCAGTTTGGTACTGTTTCAAGTACGCTGAAAATGTAATCGCGTTTTTCTCGGAAAATACGCGTTCTCGGGCCTTATTTGCCCCTTCGGGGTTTCTAAGGGGTATGAAACGACAATTCTGAATCGATTGGCGTTATCAGAAAAAATTACAATAATGGAATTAACGCATGGACCAAGAAGGAGCACTGGAGACGGTGGGGAAAACATGGATTTATGCAGATCTGCCTTCTGTAGGGTTAGCTGCGGTTAATCCGGAGGGGGTACCTTGTCCTGGCTCAGGACTAAAGCATTACGGCCTGGAACCCTTAAATGTCGTAGACAGTGAAGGGGTGGAGGTTGTAACTAACGCATGGACCAAGAAGGAACACAGGAGACGCTAGGAAAACATGGATTTATGCAGATAGGCTAGGATTCTAGCAGTGCCCCAGGAAACCGAGGTTAGTGGCGACAGTGGGATAACTGGATACTCAGTTGCCCCCACTAAGGGAGACTGGGAGGGGACGAAAAGGGACCCGGTTATGTGGTCTGTTTCGGCTAATCCCCAGAGAGGTGTTTTAAGTGAGTAAGAATCTCATACAAACGGAGGGCACGGGCTGGCTGGTGTCTTTTTGAAGATTTTCACCTTTTAATTACTGAACTGAAGTAGAAATGTTCAGAAAAAAGTATTCTAGAGACTAGACTAAGTATATTTGTATAGAGAGTCGAAAGACAAATACATTTTTTTGTTCTTTAGACGGTTCTAAAGTACTTTTTTGTATCCGATAATTCTCTGGAAAATGCATAATTTTGTAAAGCATTAAATGTAGATTAATTAAAAAAAAATTTAAAAACAAATTTTTTTCAAAAAAAACCAAGATTTTCAAGGCGTATTGACTTTTCTCAACTAGAACATCATGTGTTGCGACGCAACCTAAAAATAAAAATAATTAAAAAATTTACTAAGCAATGGTATACTTACACAACCGTCATTCCCGCTCCTGTCCTGTGTCAACCCCCACAAATTCTGCACTGCTAAAATAAAAAATTTATTAATTAAATTGAAAATAACAAAAAATCAAAATTCTTACCTACTTGACAAACATCCCTGACAGTTCTGCCAACCAAACAGCTGATAGTTGGCAAGAGCAATTTGGTTACACGGTGCTCAACAACCGACGTAAACAAATATCGGAATTAATACCTTTGTGTATAATCCGTGTGAACAAGAACTAATTATATATTAAATGATCTCATTTAATATATTAATAGTAAAAATTAAACTTTATCGTCAATTTATAAATCTTTAAAATAAAAAGTTTCCCGCCAACATCATATTTAAATTTGAATTCCTTGATTCAACATGGCGAAAAAATATCGACTTTTCTCGACTTTGGGTGCATTTCTTTATTCATTCCGAATGAGCGGAACGCGCCTAATGTGTTTCTTTATTCGTTCGGAATATTGTATTCCTAATTTTCCGTGTTTTTTTATTAGCACCGGCGCGTTCAGAATGCGTTCTTTTTGTACCGAACTTGTAGATGGAATAAACGGAATAAAACTGTCAAAAAACAATTTAGTATCAAAAGGGAAGGAAATGAAAGTCATAATTGTAAATAAATACACAATTTATTGTTGGATTATGTCTTTTGCGTTCATTTTAAATAATATAAAGAACTGAAACCTCAAAAATTGTTTATTGAATAATTGCTTTAACCTGACTTCAACTTTCAATTGGAAAGAATATTCCTTTGTGTTTACATATTGCTTCTATTCCGTTTATTCTGGCGCGCATGCTGTTCCTTCTATTCCTTCCACGAAATGAATAAAGAAATACACCCTTTTTCTCGATTTCAACCAAATTCGATATTTTTGTATGCACCGTTTGAATTCAAACTATAAAAGAGATGCATGCACATGGGCTCTTTCTCTTTTGAAATCTAATATTCAGCGAGTTTGGTGAGTACAATTGAAAATTTACTTAAAAAATATTCAGAACCTGGCTGTTCGAATATTTTATCTAGTTGTAAAAAATATAAAAATATTATCAGAGCCTGGCTGCTCGATTATATTTACTTTGTGTAAACTAACCTATTTGTAACAATTTATTTAGAGCCTGGCTGCTCGAATAAATACAGAAGTTCGTTTTGTGTTCCCACTAATATCTTCCCAATACTTATTCAGAGCCTGGCTGCTCGAATAAGTATTATTCCCAATAGATTGTCAATATAATTGCAGAACCTGGCTGTTCGCAATTATATCATATTAATTAAACACTTGTCAAGAAATTATTCAGAACCTGGCTGTTCGAATTATTTCAAGATAACTATTTAAATAGATAAGTTAATAAACGTTTCAAATTCTTTCAGCAATTAATTATAAGTGTAGAAATAAGGTAGTTAAGTGCTAAATTAAGAATTTCAGTGAATTTAAAGTAAAATATAAAAAGTGCAAGTGTTAAAGACTGAAATGAATAAAACTTATTTTATCAGCAATAAATCTTTAATTTTCACGTAACCAGTATCCCTTTTCAGCGGGTAGCCTGAACATCATGAAATATCATTCGTAGATCAAAAGTTTGTATGGAAAAAGTGTTTGTCTTTCGATTCTCTAGCAAAATATGCCTTAGACTAGTTTCTAGAATTTTTAATTTCGTTTCATTTCAGTAATCAAAGATTTTTTAACCCACCAGTCTCCGGTTAGCACTGATAGAGAAAACACGTGAGTGATCGAGTGATAAAGTTTAAAGTCGAAAAGTTATAAAGGAGAAAATTTCTAACAAGCGCGCTTTATATCATTCCTCCGACTCCGATGATAAGAAACTGAGTGTTCAAAGCAAAATTAAACGCCGTGCCTTGGAATATAATAAACTATTGGCGATGAAGAAAACCCGAAAACAATGCGGAAACCGCTTTGCAATACTTCAGGATAATCATGAACCCAATGTCACTGCTACAACAAGTTAGGCGGATAATTGATTAAATAGCAACTCTAAGTTGAAAATTCCACCAATTATTTTATTGAAAAAAACCGCGGAATTTGCAAGAAATATGGTGAAAGAATTTAAATATACGGATTGTTCAATAAAACTTACATCTCTAGGAGTTAAAATATTTCCCAGAGTACCTATTGTGAACAACAAAAATTTCCCTCCGCTATCGAGGCACAGAAATTTGCCTCCTACACAACTGAACTCTTCGCCACTGCAAAACTGGGGTCAAACAGAGGAAAACAATAACACATATATATATATATATATATATATTTACTGCAGAAGAACTTATCAAAATCACCACAGAATTAATGATTAATTTGAAAGTTTGTAAATCTAAAGAAGAACAATTTCAGGTAATAACTAATTTAGCAATAAAATATGTCTATGATAAGTAAATTAAATGTAATGTCATGGAACGCGCAAAGTATCAAAAATAAACATATTAAGTTTTCAGACTATTTAATAAAAAATAATATCGATATAGCGTTAACAACATAATCATGGTTAAAAGAAAACATTAAGTTCTATATTCCAAATTATACTATACATAGGTGCGATCGGGATAATGCCAGGAGGGATATATATATATATATATATATATATATATATATATATATATATATATATATATATATATATATATATATATATAATAACTATAAAAAATTGCATCAAACACAAACAAATTAGCACTTCAAAGTTCAAACTTCTGGAACGCGTAGGTGTTGATAGTACGAGTATTTCTATCTTCAGGGCCTATTTCCCAGGTTGAAAATATTCCGCAACTAAAAATTAAAATTATAAAAAAGATCTCAAGTGGCTAATTTCAGAAACTAATTTATAACTATGTAATAGGAGGAGATTTCAATTCACGTTATCAGGCATGGGGTTGCCAGCGAGCAAACCCCTGCGGAAAGACTCTTCAAGCCCTCTCGGTTTCTTATCCCATCAATTTAATATACCCTGTCGACCCCACATACTAACCTCACAACAAACTACTGTCCTCCTCCGTGATTGACTTGCTCATAACAAACGAATCTAAAGAAATATCCAATGCAGTAACGGACTGTCAGTTACCTTCAGATCATGTACCAGTATTAACTACCCTAACTCTTAATAGTGTCCGGTTGATCAATAATCAAACACTTAACTATAGCAAAGGGAACTGAAAATTATTTAAAAAAAAAAATAAAAAATAATCTAAGAATGAAAAATCTTTCACTTAATACTATCACAGTTGAAGAAGAAATAGATAAACTTATCGACAATATTTACTCCTTTCTAAACGAAGGAATAGAAAACGCTGTCCCAAAAAATCATTCTTCGTAATTTAAAAACATATATTTGCCTAAAAATATACGTCAATTAATCAAATTAAGAAATGTTACACGTAAACAATGGCAGATATACAGAACTATTGGGTTGAAACGTGAACTAAATAGGCTCAAGTCAAATTACAAATTGCCTTCTTAAGAAGCAAATCATGGAAAGTCAAACTATCTTCCCTAAAAAAGGGTTCTAAAACATTTTTGAACCTCTCTAAAGCTATGCGAAAGAAATGCCCTCACATGCCGCCGTTATCCTATAAAAACGATTCTGTTGTTGCCGCGCAAGATAAACCAAACGCTCTGGCGGAGAATTTTCTCCTTGCCCACAAACTAATTACAACTTATAGCGATAGAACAACTAAAAATTTCGTAAAATCTTCAATTAAACATCTGAAAAATAATAATAAAGAGGAGGAAACAAATTATATATACTTTACTCCTCGAGACGTGAAATCAGTTATAGTATCGCTAAAAATCAGAAAAGCTGCCGGTGACGATAATATAAAAAGTATAGTATTTAAGAAGCTTCCCAAACAAGCAATTATATACTTAACTTTTATTTTTAATGCATGTATGAAGATTTCCTACTTTCCAAAACAATGGAAAATAGCTAAAGTTATACCTATTCCGCAATCAGGCAAGGATCCGAAACTAGCTTCAAGTTAAAGGCCGATAAGTTTATTAAATATAATAACTAAACTGTTTGAGAAACTAATCCAAAAGCTAATTAGGAAGCACATAGATAACAAAAGAATTATCCCCCAAGAATAACTAGGTTTCAGAAGGAAATGTACCACCACACACCAACTAAAAAGATTAACCAATAACATTAAAGAAAACATGCCATTAGGGATCTCAAATGGACTTGTAACACTAGATATCGAAAAAGCATTCGACACAGTTTGGCACCAAGGATTAGTACATAAAATGCTAAAACTAGAATTCCCTCTAGAAGTTGTAAAAATTATACAAAGTTTCTTATCAGATAGATGCTTTTACGTTTATCTAGACAATGTCAAGACAAAACATTTACAAATTAAAGCCGGGGTATAACCAAAAACATTAACTGTGAGAGGTCTATTCGCTGACGATACGATTTTATTCCATTCAGATCACTGTCCAAATAATATCACCAATATATTAGAACAAAACTAAATATCTATCTTCTTGCTACATAAATGGAAAATAAAATGCAATCCGTCGTAAAGATCATGTACCTTTTTCACTCGCATAAGAAGGGCATAGTTTCTTCCTCAGCGCCCATTACTTTTCAACACCTCGCACATTCCTTGGTCTTCTGAATGTAAATATTTAGGCTTATATTTAGGCAAAACACTTACTTTTGGTCTTAACACTAACAAGATACTACAAAAAGCTATGCGAATGATTTAAGTATTATATCCACTTATAAACAGAAAATCAACGCTACACAAAGGCAACAAATTATTAATTTTTAAAATGATATTTCAACAATGTTTTGTGTATGCCTCCCCGGTGTGGTCCAATTGTGCGTAAACTCATTTTAAGAAACTTCAAGTGCAACAAAATAAAATATTAAAAATGATTATGAACCTCCCCTGGCATTTTTCCACTAATAAATTACACGAAATAACTAGGGTAAGAACTATCAAAGAAATAACTTTAGCAAATCTATCAAAGTTTAATGAAAATTGTAGAAATTCAACGAACAGTCTCGTAACGAACATATAGTAATTAATTTAATCTCGTAATTAAGTTATTAATAGATGTAAACTCTTAAACATACAAAGTTGAATGTATACTATACTCTGAAAGAAAAAAAAACATTTGTCACAACCAAAAATTAAGCAAATGAACTTTTCTTCTTTTACGGCTAACGTACAGTAGTTGCAGCAAGGGATTTTTCATTTGGAGAAGATGGTGTACCAAAAATTATGCATTCATAGCAAAAGCAGTACATTTTAGTCCTAAATGAAAAACATTTGCAACAACTGAAAGTATAGTATGTTATTTTTTGCAGCAAGTATAAAACTTTTTAAGCAAAAACCAGCATTGTTTCTATCAAACAAAAGGTCACTTGTAAGAAATAAAAAATCTTTTTCAACAAACAAAGTTTTATTTATCTCAAACGATACATATATTTCATGCAAAAGGAAAATTTTTTTCTAACAAAAAAAAATACTACGTTTAAGGGGAAAGGATACGTTCTTCCCAAATGTGTTTGTTTTTACTTTAACTACGCATATATAAATTTTAGTATTATAGATAATTTGATGATAAAACCTTCCTTCAGTTTCACAGCATATTACTTTTAAAATATTCGAGACAGCATCACTTCGCAATCCAGAGCTTTAAGTAATACTTTTTGAGGTAAAGTCAGGAGGTATGGCAAGAATAAGGTCCTTTTTGTATCTTTGAAGTACATCTATATAAAGCTATAAAAAACAAATTAAATAAACTTTTAACAATAAACATTCTATACACAATAAAATTCTAGAAAGTTCAGTCACTTAGTTCTAGATATTTCCGTTACACATTTTCACCTCACATATTCACCATGCGTTCGAGTCGTCCTTGACTTTCCCCGTTTGACATTTCCTTTTCTTGATTTCTGACCACCTGGGACATGCGCATTACACGGTTGACTATTTCCCTTTTCGTGGCCTACCTCGTGCACGTTACAATATTCTTCCTGAAAAGCATTGGGTTAAAATAATAATTAAATTTAATTAAACTTTTGTGAAGAAATTTTCGACTGGGCGACCTATTTTGAAACGGGTAGTATGTATACAATGTTCTTTAAAACTAAACAGGTTTATTGAAGTACCGCTCCGTATTCAATTCCGTATTATCTAGTATTACCGCGTCTGAGGTTTACTGGACAGTGTTTGACTCCGTAAAGCTTCCTTATCGTCCGTTGAGCTCTGCGTGGCTTTCAGTGTATGTGGTATGTGTGTTCGTGAACGGCACAGCGTGATTTTATGACTAGGTTCCTACGTTCGTGATTCTACATTGGTGTCTGCTCTGAGATGATATCTAAAAAAACCAAATGCAATTGAACTGGATTCCCTGCATCCAAACTTATATTTTCTAGAAAGCAGCAACCTGTTGTCAGATTTTAAATTAGCCTAAGCACAGCTCTACCACAGCCTTGCTCGAAATTACTGACAACACAAGGATTGAATGCAATTTAATATTGTCATATTTGAGAGGACGTAAACAAAAGTTTATTTGCAATGACAGGATATCTGATCTCTTAAGCATGGTACCTCAGGAATCTATTTTGGTCTTCCACCTGATATACAGTACTGCAACTATGATCTTTATGCGGATGATATGCAGCTGTATATTTTTAGAACTATGGGTTTGATGAAGGACGCTATTTATTGATTGAATGATGATCTGATGAATCTGTCCAAATAGACTAACCAAAATTGTTTAAGTGCTAATGCCTCCAAACTAAACGCTTTATAATCTACAAATCTAATTCTAAGTGTCATTCTTGACAATGTAGTTCCGTAGCTTAGAACATAAAGCTAAACAGGAATGGCAGTATCGCGTATATG
This sequence comes from Leptarthrus brevirostris, assembly GCA_964036015.1. NCBI lineage: Eukaryota > Metazoa > Arthropoda > Insecta > Diptera > Asilidae > Leptarthrus > Leptarthrus brevirostris. The sequence continues at coordinate 100,722,585 of OZ038373.1, forward strand.
CGCTGTAGGTGTGATCGGCATCTGAAGGTATGAAGAAGTGTAGAAGTGGGGACAGGTTTGAGGTTCTGTGGCCTTATCTTTGTTTATATTTTTAATGTAGCCAAATATAGCGTTGCCCTTATTTTCACTGTCAGCTCGCATATAATTTTTCAGAAGGGGCAGCACATGTTTTTCGATTTAAAACTAAAAATATTTTAATTATTATTATATAGAATTCCTAAAAAACATCACTGTATAAAAATCCTAATTAATGTGCAACACAGTTTCATTGGTTAACCACTTTTTGAAGATCAGTTACCACATATGACTCAAAATAATAATCATTACAGTGCATTCATTGATCAAGCTTAATGCACAAAGATACCTAAAGACAAGATATTTCTTCTTAGCAAAAAGTGCCTCCGAAAAATGTTCAATCCGGCAGAAATTCAACAAATTGATTTTATTCAGAGGCATGTAGACTTTTTAAATCCGTCATAGAAAGCAAATAATAATATTTATTAGTACTTACACTAAATAATTTTAAATGCAATAGACAAAAGACAAACTGCTGGGGACCAAAAAAGATACATAAGTTATATTAAGGGCGTCCTCTACTCTCGAGGCCTGAAATTGAGCGGTTTTTTGGGGAATAAATTGCGAAGGATCTACTGAATACATTTTAAAAGATTTTTTCAGTATTTCGAAGATACATGTTTTGACTTTTCCATTTTACTTTTGAAGATGAAAAAAAATAACTCTCGCGACCTTGAAACGTCATTGATAACATTGATGTTGAAACTGCATGGGTCCCGCTTAAGCAAAGTTGTGGCCAATTGGGTAATCTGTAATCTGAAAATTCATATTCTTTATAATCATAGTTACGTTGGCTATGTTTTCCCGAGACAGATTTTTTTTATTTTGCAATTTGTAAAAGTTATGCAACAATTTGTAAAAATTTCCAATTTTTTCATAATTTTTTGACCTATTAGAGACTATAAAAGTGGAACAAAATAAAATTTTGAAAATCGTACACGGGAAAACATAGCGGTATGTTTTCTGAACAATTGAAAAAAAATTATTGAAATCGGACCAATACTTTTATGAAAACTCTTACTCGGTAGCTAAAAAAACACTACTTTCGGGAAAACGCGTTTAATCATAAATTACGGTGTATAACTTGATTGTAGTACTTGGGTACTTTTCTGTTCCCAGAAACGTGCAAAGGACTGTGATTTTCATGAAATCCTTTCTCTGGCGTATTCTCAGATACATATAGATTGAAATTAAAAAAAAAAAAAAAATCGATTTTTTGAAACCGCGAGAGTAGAGGACCCCCTCAATATCATAATTTAATTTATTTATCTAAATCACCTATCTCAACCTCCATATGGTGGTCGCTGGACACAAAGAAGCACTCACTGTCTGTATTCAATAACAATGCTCGCTTGGCTAAAAGGGAAGGTGGAACAGTTTAAACGCAAAAATTATAGAAAATTTCAAAGCGTTTACAATTGTTTTTCATTTTTAAATGTAATTTAATAATAAAATTTAAAATATTAATATTAGTTAATTTTGAATTTTTACAATTTGTAATTATCCAAAAGATATATCAGCCCATCTTCAAAAAATATCTAATTTGACTACTGTCATGGTCTACAAACGCATAGAAAATCCCTACTTCTGCAGAAAGGGAAGTGCCGACGTTTTCCTAGTTTACTGCCATTCCTGTTTAGTTTTATGTTCTAAGTTACGTAGGTTGCTAATTATGTTTTGAGATATGGCGACACCAGTGTGAATATGTCAAGTCTGACATTGTCATCGTAAAGTTTGACATTTTTAATGGTTATCGTTCTCAAAACGTTTTGTCATGCAAGTGCTATTTGTGTTGTTTACAGGTACTTGAAACATTCATCTTAGTCAAAAAATGGAATTAAATCATTTTCGTGCGATGATTTTCTATGACTTCCGACGTGGATTAAACCAACAACAGTGTGGCGATCAACTCGCTTCGACTTTTGGTAATGAAGCACAATCTCGAGCCACCGTGTTTCGCTGGTTTTCCGAATTTAATCGTGGTCGTACTGAATGGTACACCACCATTTGTTTGCCAGATGTGTTCGGAAAAATAAGGGAAACTAATCGCAGAAGGCGAGTCCCAGCGGGAAATATAACAAGCGCTTCCTATTGAAGCGTAGAAGAAGCGCTTCGCTTTCACTGCTTTGAGAAGCACACTTGAAGCGACGTTTATTGAGAAGTTTTTTATGGAATGCGTAACTGCTAGTGTCGTCTCACTTTCCTCGCATTGAAAGAAACATTTTTAGTTTTATTTTGGAAGTGAAGTTGTAAAGTTCGTGCACAAAGTTAAATTGACTTTTTCTTAGTTAAAATGAACTATTTTATTCTTTTTCTGATTTTTTCCATTTTTTGAATTACTAATTTTTTTTATATATTTTATAGTGAATTATTCTGTTCTAAACACTGCATATTTTAATAAATAAAATAAATGGTTGGCTTTATGTAAAATTTTCTGGCAGTTCTACTTTTTTACTCATTAAGAAATAATTATCTGAAGCGCCCCAAAAGAGCTGAAAAAGCGCTTATTTAGAAGCACTATACGCTATAATCACTATACATTGCATGTCCGCAGAAGCAAGCGCTCCCATGGTATTTAACTCAGAACGCTACTTAAGCGCCTTAAAACAAGGAAGAGCGAAGGACAACACTTTTGTCGCTTCTCTTAACTGGGTCGAACTTCTTCATTCACTATTAGGCGTTATTCCTCTCAACCTAGCCAGCACCAGTTTCTTGTTCAATTTAATTTTAACAGGTTATTAAATTTAATAGTAATATTAAAATATTTCTCAACACGATCGGCATGTCTAATTTCTCAACACGATCGGCGTGTCTATCAAAATGTGCAGGGTCTTACGTCTGCGGATGAGCAGCTGTCATTATTTTACGAGCATATACATACATTATGTAATAGGCTTGAGTCCCGAAAATGAGTACCCTCTGATTGATTTCAAATTTTTACCAGACAATCTGCTATACACTAGATGACAGTACCTAAAAGGATTTTCGCCGACTCGAAAGGCAAGAGGGTGAAAACATTTTTTTATGTAAAATTTGTTGATAATTATATTGATCTTAATATAAGTACCTATATACACGGCACAATTTTAGTTTCCGTGGCACACCGATTTGACGATGAATTTCAATAAAAAACCACAAAATAAAACGAAAATAATAAATAAATTTTTTTCGATATCTGGCTTAGATTTCGAGATATTACTAACACAACACTTCACGACTTGTCCAAATGGCCGAACTTAAAGATCTCGCGAACTTTTTTATTAAACTTTCTGGGAAGAAGAGGTGTAATAATTAGGCCTCTAGTTCTATTATTAACTCTAACTGGAGAGTGTTTATACATACTATAATTTAGTTAGGATAACGTCAACGTTGAAATTATAACAGCTACTTTAGTAAAGTACTCGATCCATCTCTCTCATCTAAAATTATTTTGGTAAGATCTTAGGAGTAATGATGTATCTGGGAAAGACCGTCCAGAATGCCACATAGATGCCAATATTCTTAATAGATATTTTGTTGGATCAAGTACAAATCCACCGGTTTTTTTCATGTTGAACCTTGTAAAGTAAACGGTTACTTCAGTTTTAGATGAGTGTATCCAAAATTTTTCGTATAGTCAAATTCATTAGGTCCATGACAGTGGGTGCAGACGGAATCCCACCTATTTTTTTTTTTTGAAAATTAAAATGTTTAATTTATCTAGTTCTGCCAATGAGTTAGTTAGTGATTTTTTGACTTGTAGGCTTCAGCAAGTGAGAGATCGCGATACCACTTTTAATAAGGTCAGTATTTTTAGAGGAGTATCTTAAGGCTCTATTAGGGCCAATCCTTTTGTGCCTACTTATAAGTGATCTCCCAGACATAATTCATAAATATTATCTTATATGCGGACCATGCGCAAATATATCCGTCCAAACTAATTGGCTGAATGAAGGACTGTATTTACAGAGTTAACAATGACTATACGAACATCTTGATGTGAGCATCTAATAACCTGCTTAGATTGAATCCTCTTAAGTCATCGAGTGTGTTTTATATAACAAAAACTTAGACTTATCTTCCAAGAATTTATTTCGATGGAACACATCTGCATGTATTAAGATAGGATCAAACGTTTGGGGGCATACATAAACGCTAAAATGAATTGTTGAGACCAGTTTAATCCTACTATCCAAAAGGTCAATGAAGTTCTAAGGCAGCTATGGCTTACTGGGAGATTATGATCTACCGACTTGAAGCTGAATTTTGTAAGAATCTTGTTGGTACCGCATTTTTAACCGACTTCCCAAAAACAAAGAGGTTCTAAGTTCGACGCATATTTTATTTTATTTTTTAATTTTTTTAATTTTTTTTTTTATGTCTGACCGGGCATAACTTCGTAACGCGTCGACCGATTTTGATAATTCTTTTTTTGTTGGGTAGAGTATGTTTAGTGGGAGATACCAGGTGAAAAAAATTTTGGGGGATGGCGGTGGGGGGTAAGGGTGGAACCTAACTTTGTAACGCGTGGTCCGATTTCGATGGTTCCTTTTCTGTTGTAAAGAGTATGAGCCACCATTGCTAATAGGAGAATAATTTGGTCCTATGGAGAAAGGTGTGGGTTGGGGGAGGGGTAGTCTAACTTCGTAACGCGTGGACCGATTTGGATAATTCTTTTTCTATTGGGTAGAGTATGATCCTTGGTTGATACTACGAGAAAAAAATATGTTGTTGGAGCGGGGGTGGGAGAAGGGGGGTGGAACCTAACTTTGTAACGCCTGAATCGATTTGGATGCTTCTTTTCCTGTTGTATAGAGTGTGATCCCCCATTGCTAATAGGAGAATAATTTGGTCCTATGGCGGTGGTGGGGGAGGGGGAGGGGTAGTAACTTCGTAACGCGCGAACCGATTTCGATGATTCCTTTTCTGTTCGGTAGAGTATGTTCCTTGGTTGATACCATGAGAAAAAAGTTTAGTGGAATGGTGGTGGGGTAGGGGGTTAAAACAAACGTCTAACGTGTGGACCGATTTGGATGGTTCTTTCTTCGTTGTATAGAGTAGAAGACACTAAAAAGTATAAAATAAAATAGTTTTTAAAAAAAAAGTTGAACCGACTTCACAAAAAGCGCTAAAAAGCATAAAATAATTTTCAATTTTATATCTATTACGACATTTTGAAGTCGGTGCAAATTAAACAACTACATAACCACAATTGAAAATAATACATAATACTACCTGAACGTTTCAGCTTACGGGATCATAAGAAATGACGATTCAATATTTTTGTTGTAGTTGTTTGGTTTGTTTGATTTGCACCGACTTCAAAATGTCGTAATAGATATAAAATTGAAAATTATTTTATGCTTTTTAGCGCTTTTTATGAAGTCGGTTCAACTTTTTTTTTTAAAAACTATTTTTGTTTACTGCAGATCAGTATATTCCAAACTCGACGCAGAGTGCCCCAGTAAAATGACAGTGGCTTTTAACAATTGTTTTCGATTTATTTACAACCCTCGGCATCATGAATATATTTTACCGTACGGGAACATTGTTCTGAGGTATACACTTAAGACATATATTAACATAAGGTCACTGATGTTTTACATAAACTGATTAAATATATTAGGAATACCGTACTTGTATGAACACTTGCCCTCTGCGCGTCATTGCACTCTTGTCATTCCTCGAATGCAACATTTGATTGAGCGGCGTTCTTATTTTGCTGTAATCTCTAGTCACGGAATTCTCTACCCTGAAGTGTCAGGGGGTCTGGGAGAATATCCGAGTTTAAAAGTTGTTGAAAATTCATTTCTAATCTTATTTTTTATCAGAAGGAATGTTTCATATTCCGAATTAAGTATTCATACATTGCATCAATTTACTCACACTTTGTTTTTGTTTTGTTTTAAGGTTTAATGTTAATTAATGAACTACCTTTTTCGATGTCTTACCTTCGCTAGTCTACTTTTAAGAAAGATGTAAATCTTGTGTATACAGCATTGAATTGACTAAATTGAAATTGAAATATCTTTCAGCTACTCAGCTTGGCCTCGGTCCATAGACCGACATAGAGGTTTACTCTACAGGATCTTAATGTAGAGTCTTAATTCTGAAGTTGTTAAAGGCGCCCTCTATATTCTGAATAGTATCCAATGTAAATTGCTTGAGTCAAGTCTACGCGCTGAGAAGTGTTGCTGGATTACGAAAAAATAAAAGATTTATTGCTGATAAGATAAAGTTTATTCACTTGTAGCACATTAACACTTGCACTTTTTTTATTTCTCTTATATTTCACTTCAAATTCTTAACTTAGCACTTAAATAACTTATTTCTACACTTATAATTAAATGCTTAAAGAATTTTCAATTTTGATTATCTTATTTATTCGAATAGTTATATTAAAATAATTCGAACAGCCGGGTTCTGCGATTATATTGACAATTAACTGGGAATAATACTTATTCGAGCAGCCAGGCTCTGAATAAGTATTGGGAAAACGTGGAAACACAAAACCAAACTTCTGAATTTATACGAGCAGACAGGCTCTGAATAAATTATTACAAATAGGTTAATTGATACAAAGTAAAATATAATCGAGCAGCCAGGCTCTGATAATACTTTTATAATTTTTGCAAACAAATAAAATATTCGAACAGCCAGGTTCTGAATATGTTTTTAATATATTTTAAATTTCACTACCCAAACTCGCTGAATATTCGATTTCAAAAGAGAAAGAGCTCACGTGCATGCTGCTCTTTTTAACCGACTTCCCAAAACCAAAGAGGTTATAAGTTCGACGCGTATGTTTTTTTTTTGTGTCTGACCGGGCATAACTTCGTAACGCGTCGACCGATTTTAATGATTCTTTTTTTGTTGGGTAGAGTATGTTCACCGATTGGTACCATGTGAAAAAAATTTTTGGTAGGGTGGGGGTGGAACCTAACTTTGTAACGCGTGGTCCGACTTGGATGGTTCCTTTTTTGTTGTACATAGTATGATCCCCCATTGCTAATAGGAGAAAAAAATTTGGCCTAGGGTAGGGGGAGGGGGATAGGTAGTCTTCCTTTGTAACGCGTGGACCGATTTGGATAATTCGTTTTCTGTTGGGCAGAGTATGTTCCGTGGTTGATACCAGAAGACAAAAATTTTGAGGGGATGGGGGTGGGGGGTGGGTGTGGATTCTAACTTGGGAACGCGTGGTCCGATTTTGATAGTTCTTTTTCTGTTGTATAGAGTATGATCCCCCATTGCTAATAGGAGAATAATTTGGACCTAGGTTGAAAGGTGTGGGTGGGGGGAGGGGTAGTCTAACTTCTTAACGCGTGGACCGATTTGGATAATTCTTTTTCTATTGGGTGGAATATGATCCTTGGTTGATACTACGAGAAAAGAAATGTTGCTGGTGTGTGTGTGTGGGGGGGGGGGGGGGTGGAACCTATCTTTGTAACACGTAGACCGATTTGGATGTTGTATAGAGTGTGATCACCCATTGCTAATAGAAGAATAATTTGGTCCATGGTGGGGGGTTTGGCGAGGGGAGTAGTCTAACTTGGTAACGCGTGGACCGATTTGGATATTTCTTTTTCTTTTGGGTAGAGTATGCTCCCTGGTTGATACCACGAGAAAAAATTGTTGGTGTGGTTGGGGTGGGAGAAGGGGGGTGGCACTTAACTTTGTAACGCGTGGACCGATTTTGATGGTTCTTTTGCTGTTGTATAGAGTGTGATCCCCCATTGCTAATAGGAGAATAATTTGGTCCTATGGTGGTGGTTGGGGTGGGGGAGGGGTAGTAACTTCGTAACTCGTGGACCGGGGTGGGGTAGGGGGTTAAAACTAACTTTTAACGCGTGGACAGATTTGGATGGTTCTTTCTTCGTTGTATAGAGTCGGATACACTAAAAAGTGAAAAATAAAATAGTTTTTAAAAAACAGTTGAACCGACTTCATAAAAAGCGCTATAAAGCATAAAATAAATTTTAATTTTATATCTATTACGACATCTTGAAGTCGGTGCAAATTAAGCAAATAAAACAACTACAGAACCACAATTGAAAATAATACATGATACTACCTGAACGTTTCAGCTTACGGGATCATAAGAAAGACGATTAAATATTTTTGTTGTAGTTGTTTGGTTTGTTTGATTTGTACCGACTTCAAAATCGTAATAGATATAAAATTAAAAATTATTTTATGCCTTTTAGCGCCTTTCGTGAAGTCGGTTCAACTTATTTTTTAAAAACTATTTTTATAGTTTAAATTCAAACGTTGCATATAAAAATATAGAATTTGATTCAAATCGAGAGATAGTCGCCTTGTCAATTTGCATTCGATATTTTGTCGCCATGTTGAATCAAAGAATTCAAATTTAAATATGATATTGGCGGGATACCTTTTGTTTTATAGATTTGTAAATTGATTAAGCTTTACCATTAATATATTAAATGAGATCATTTAATAAAGCATTATTTCTTGGTAACACTGATTATTCTCAAAAATATTTGTTCTGATATTTGTTTACGTTGGTTGCTTGTTAATACCTAGCACCGCGTAACCAAATTTCTCTGGTTAAAAATCAGCTGCTTGGTTTACAGAACTGTCAGAGAAGGTTTGGCTAATCAAAATAGTTAAGTTAATAGTTAAGTTAACTTATTGTTATTAATTAATTAATTTTTACTTTAGCACTGCGCATTTGTGAGGAGGTAGAAACAGGACGGGAGCGGGTATGACGGTTTTGTAAGTATAGCATTTGTTTTAGTTCAGATTCACATCTGTTCTTATTTTTAGGCTGCGTCGCAACAGCTTGCATCTGCGCTCTTTAAAATGGTGTTTATCATTTCAAGAAGCACAGTCGCTGCTGACTTCCGCTACGTGCAGGCGTGTAAAGCATTGACCACACAGCAATAAGAGCGATAAATATTTAAAAAAGTCTTGAGTAGTTTGGTCTTTTGCAATATTATTTGACTATAGTTTGACATTAATATGTTTTAAATCAGAGAGAAGTCTTCTAATGGTGTTTGAAACAAGAATTTCAACTCTAATAATTTATGACTGCTAGCATTGTGCACATCATTACCCTATAAAGCTCTACAAAAATACATATATGCCTATGTTTCAGATGTTCCCTATGCGTTTTTGTTCAGATAATAAAAAATTAGAATCTATTTTATCCAGCAGAAGGAAGAGTTGCTCTTAAATAAACATACAGTCCTTGGTAAAATTATTAGACCCATAACCCATACTAAGATTTCAAGAAAATAGTAGGAGAAAAATTTAAAAAAATTCTGTCACAAAAAGTTGTTATATGGTCCCTATTGAGCACATAGGTCACAATAGCTCGATGGAGAAGGGGTGGTTGTGTAGGTATTAAGATGGGCGCCACTTGGTTTTTGAGTCCAAGAACTCTTAATTTTGCTAAAAAAAACTTCGCGAATAAATTAAAATTGCGTGAATTAATTCAATGGAAAAGAGTTTATTTAAATCAATAAATTTAATTCCGACTTTACACAACATATTTTGTTCCTTCGTCAAAGAAATTTTCGAGTCGCCAAAACAAAATAAGCAAAGTATAAAGGGAGCACGAAGGTAGCCGTCGCAACACACTTGACACTTAGAAAATTTCACTTTTTGCACCAATTGTAAAATGATTATCATAAAAAAAATATGTACATATATTAAAGCAAAAAGGGAAAAAAATCAAATATGTTTGTAAATAAATAATCTAAAAATAAATAACTCAACTTAACTCCAAATTCCGACCAAAATTTTCCTTTTTCCTCCGATGTTTATCTTTAAACTCTTCTCCCTTTTTTACACGGTTTCTTGCTTCCAAATAGTTCAACCAAAAATATTACTTCAAAACTGACAAAAAAAAGAAAAGATACTCAAAAAACTACTGACAAACTGACTGAAACTAATGCAGAACTTAATAAAAAACTACTAACTTCCCCTCCGAAAATGGGTCGGCTTAATAGGAAAATTGCTCCTATTATGCAGATTCCCGAGTTTTGACCATTTTCTGAAAGTGTTTCGCGGAACAAAATCAATTAAAAATATTCATTTTTTTTGTATAAAAATATACCCGGGTAAATTATTTACGTTTCCGTGATACCCGAAAAATTATTTTGCCGTCGGAAAGTATTTAAATTTGAGTTTGAACTTTTGTGTGACAGGTGAGTTCACGTGTATTTAATTTTATTAATTAATGGGTTTCTGCAACCATAATTATCTTTATCTTGTGCTTTATTTCATAAATAATTTCAGTGCGTATGAAGTTCCGCGAAAAATACCGGGTTAAGTTCGCGCGGAGGTTAGGTATTTGGTTTTGGCTGATTTGATTATAAACCTATACAGGAAAGTGTTTTATGTACCCTCTTTGTCAAATTTGTTTAAACTAGTTCATACCTTTAGGAACCCAAGAGTGTGTGTAAATAACAATTTAAAATGTTTATAATCTATTTTCTAATTACACTAATCAAAACAATTAAGGGAACAAAAAAAATATCTAAATTTTTTAGTGATTTTTGACGGGCTGTATCTAAGCGAGAAATAATCGTATCGAGGATCGGAAAAAAACGTGTTAAAGCTCCAAAACTCTAGTTTTTGAAATCCTTGATACGTCGATTTGTCGCGGAGATATCCGATATTAAACGAAAAAGGACACTTTTGTATTGAACCATCGATATCCCAGCAACCAATGATCGTACAGAAAATTAAAGGGCAGTTTCGGAAACTGGAATAAATTTCCTAAAAGAAACCGTCAAGACATAAAAAATAATAATTTTTTTTTATCCGTAATTTCAATTTTGAAAAAGTCAAAAAAAGTGACTTTTTTCCTTGTTTTGGTAAATTGGCCGCATCTTTGCAAATACTGATAGAAAGGCTAAGGTTTGTAGGAATTTTTATACCTCAATGTACGCACAATAGCCCTGTAAATCCGCAGATCGATCTATTGGACGGTTCCTTCGGCCTGATCGGTCAAAGTTTTGGAAAAAATTAAAGGAACAAAAATTGTGATCTCAAACATCGTGTAATCTTCATAAAAATGGAAAAATCATTTTTTTTCGACTTTTCTCACAAATATGCACAGCTACTTGGTAAATTTAAAAAAAAGCAACTTGAAAAAAATCGTAAATTTAAAAAAAAATTTTTTTGAGAAATCGAAAATTAAAAAAAATTTCTTTTGAAATTTTTTAGAAAATTAAATACTGATATGTTCTTATAAAACAGTTGTTGGAGGTTTCCGCAGTCGATGATTCGAAACTGCATTTCGAATATGCGTGACAGGTTGGAGGCAGTGATTAAAAGCCGAGGCAGCAACATCTCAGTATTTCATTTTCTAAAAAATGTCAAATATGTTTTTTTTTTAAATTTTCAATTTTTAAATTTTTTTTTTTAATTTACCAAGTGACTGATGCATAAAAGTGATAAAAAAATAAAAAGTTGAAAAAAAATGATTTTTGAGATCACAAATTTTGTTCCTTTAATTTTTTCCAAAACTTTGACCGATCGGGCCGAAGGAACCGTCCAATAGATCGATCTGCGGATTTACAGGGCTATTGTGCGTACATTGAGGTATATATATCAAGGATTTCAAAAAAGATAATTAAAGCTGAATTAACAGGCTATCTGGTTCATAGGGTGGTCAAATAAAAAAAAATTTTCCGAGTCCGTGCACCAAAAAAAAAATGACTAAAAATTTTGAAATTTTTTTCTTCCGCTATTCCTTTGGATTGCGTGAGCACCGTGGCCTTTAAAATTTTTTTGCTGAAAGTTTCAAAAACTAGAGTTCTGGAGCTTTAAGATGTTTTTTTCAGATCCTCGATACGATTATTTCTCGCTTAGATACAGCCCGCCAAAATCACTAAAATTTTAGATATTTTTTTTTGTTCCCTTAATTGTTTTGATTAGTGTATATAATTCAAATTTTCCAATGATTTATAGGTTTCTCTTTTGGTTATACCGGGCTCGTCTCATCTTCCGCCAGGATTGCTTCTGTTTCAGCATTTCCTTCCAGATAACGGCTGAGTAGCAAATCCCTTCCTACTCAAGATTGAACGAGCTTCGAGCTTCCTTCTGATTTTGCTGGTTACGTTCTTCAAATTCTGCCGCTGACCTGAAATAGGACCAAAGCACAGCGCTGGACCATCTTTAATTGTAAATGACGACAACACACCACACAGGTATTTAATATTCACAATTACACTATTTGAAATGGTTAGCTATTTTATTTTTATTTTACGGTGCTGATTTATTCGGTGGAGCGCGAGCAACCTGTATCAAAGTACGGAAAAAAACCTATTTTTTGCTGGCCTAAGTATATTGCGTATCTAAATAATTCACAATTCAGAAATATCTGTGTCTACTCTTTGAATTCTCAATATCTTTTAATATAAATTTAAGTAAACCACTACATTTGGGTCCATAATTTTCCCCCACCGTTTTCCACATTCATGATTGATCTCAATTGCATATTTCTACCAAAACAATTCTTAACTTTTTACAAACTTAATTAATAGTAAAACACTTTTTAATAAAAATTAGGTTTTAGTACAGGCCTTTTTAAAGAAAAAATAGTAGGTGTAATAATTTGATCAGGGACTGTATATTAAAGGATTGATCAATCGAAACACAATGTAATGTACTCGATTAGTGTTATACCTTGATTCACGAAATAACATTTTTTTACATATTACTAATTGCATTTTAAACTACATATGAATCAGTATGGATTCGTTTGAAACAAAAATATCCATTTCCAAATATCCTCTGGTAGCAGTTTGTCTATTTCCGACGACAGAATTCTACAATTACCAAGAACATAAGGTGGAAATTAATTTTTCTTCAATATTTTTTGCCTCGTTCGATAAACCTCTTTCCTCTTGCTTTAATTTCTCGTTAGGCTGAGTGAAGTTTTTTTTTTAAGTTGGTATTAACAGATTTCCTCAGTTAGGCAGTAGTATGCTTGGATGTCAGTAGATGTTTCACTACATCAATAATAATCCATCATATCAGCAAACCATTGAAAAGTGAGTTAAATTGAATCGAAATCTCACCTTTAGTTCGTTTCAGTCTATACACAATATACCACTATATGCATAGTCATGAAACTTTTTAGCAAATAATGAGACTTCACTACAGCATAATTTATTAAGTGACTCAACAACCATCAAACCTATATAATCTTCCGAGATTTGTATACCCATTTACCCTCGTACCACTCTTATAATCTACACTAAGAAAGCATTCAGTTTCAGCAGCATACGAACCTAGAACTTCACACCGAACGTTTTCCTTTTGGCTGAGCGCGGATGTAAAGCGAGTTGTGAAGGGTAATGACTTGGAAAATCGATTTGGATCCTTTAGGTTTTTCTTTTTCCCATTTCCTTCAGGAACATTGTTGAACGAACGACAATACAGCAATACTTTCAGACTCAATTGATTCAATCAAGGAAACCCATTGGAAGCAGCCTCCATGGAGGAAAGCTCACGCAGGAGTCTTGAACAACAAGTACAACTTGTACTTGTGTAATTCCTATTTAGACTGTTGTTGTTGTTGTTTCTGGTACTTGTTTTCAAGAAAAGTTATTGGGAGAATTTCTTTCTTGAAATTGTTCTCAAATCGGTTGATAGCAGGTTAGTGGAGCTATTGCATGCTCTGCGGTTCTGCTGTCATTAGAAGAGTCTAGAGGACAACTGGTAAGCAACAAATGCTATGTAATTTATGTAGTACTTTATCAAATTGAAACAGTTGAGACTAGTGTTGTAAATTCATATTCGTTAAATAAGTTCAAATATGAATTGGAAGGCATTTATCTCGGTAATGGAAAATAGGTACAGGATAACAGATTAATAAATAAAAGTAAGTATTATGCATTGAAGCCGCAATACAAGAGCTCTTACCAGCATGCAAGGTTTTTTAATGTTTCTTCTTAAAATTGTTAATGCGTAATAGTAATAATTGCTAGAGGATGGACGGAAGAGTTGAAAGCTTTCTAAGATATGGAAATCCTCATCTGCACATTCTCAAGTGTTAATTATTAATTCCAAGCGGTAGCGTCCAGGGAATGCATCCTAGAACGGAGCCAACTAACTTATGCGTGAGGAGATAACCTCTTGAAAAATCTCCATAGCTCCAAAATTTTAGTAGGCCAAGGGGTGAGTGGATGTGGAGGAGATGGTAGACTATAACAGGTTGGTTATATTCACAGTACCCACAACGGAAGCAGCTCTGGGAAAATTGCTTTCCGAAGGTTCTGCAGCGGCAATGGACGCTGCAATTGCTCCTGCTAAAAGTGCTGTAGAAGTCCTAGAAGTAGGTGCCATTAGCAAAATAATAACTAGTACTTCTTCAGGTGCAGCGGTGGCAGAGTTAGCTGTGTCCGCGCAACACGCATCAGTACAAGCTGCAGACCTGCCTTTCGAGAAATTAGCTACACTTAATCCGGAAGAAAGTACTTGTCCTGGCTCTGGGCTTCAGACTAAAGCCTCATGTCGCGAAAGGTTACGATTAACGCATGGACCACACTGGAGACGGTAGAATAACATGGATTCCTGCAGACCCAAGGAACTAAGGTTAGGGGACAGTGGGTCAACTCAGTTACCCCTGTTAAGGGAGACTGGGAGGGGATGAAAGGAGACCTGCTACTATGTGGTATGATTCGGCTAATTCCCGAACAGGTGTTTCTTGTGAATAAGAATCTCACATTACCAGAGGGCACGGGCTGTCAAGTGTCTTATAAAAGACGATAGTGTGCTACGATACTTTCTTTGGACTTTCCAAAAACAGGTTCTAAGTTCGACGCGTATTTTTTTTTTTATGTCTGACCGGGCATAACTTCGTAACGCGTCGAGCGATTTTGATGATTCTTTTTTTGTTGGGTAGAGTATACTCACCGATTGGTACCATGTCAAAAAAATGTTTGGTAGGGTGGGGGTGGAGGGTGGGGGTGAAACCTAGCTTTGTAACGCGTGGACCGATTTGGATGGTTCTTTTTTTGTTGTACAGAGTATGATTTCCCATTACTAATAGAAGAAGAATGGCCTAGGTGAGGAGTGGGAGGGTTGTCAAAATCCGTAACGCGTAGACCGATTTGGATATTTTTTTTTCTGTTGGGTAGAGTATGTTTCGTGGTTGATACCACTAGAAAAAACTTTTGGTAGGGTGGTGGTGGGGGGTTGGGGGTGGAACTTAATTTTGTAACGCGTGGTCCGATTTCGATGGTTCTTTTTCTGTTGTATAGAGTGTGATCCCTTCGTTGCTAATAGGAGATTAATTTGGGCAAAGGGTGGGGTGGAGGGGGGAGTAGTCTAACTTCTTAACTCGTGGACCGATTTGGATAATTATTTTTCTGTTGGGTAGAGTATGCTCCCTGGTTGATACCACGAGAAAGAAATTTTGTTAGGGGGGGGTGGGGAAGTGGAACCTTACTTTGTAACGCGCGGTCTGATTTGGATGGTTTCTTTTTGTAGAGAGTTTGATCGCCCATTGTTAATAGGAGCATAATTTGGTCCTATGGTGGAGGTGGGGGAGGGGGAGGGGGAGGAGTAGTAACTTCGTAACCGATTTTGATGATTCCTTTACTGTTCGGTTCCTTTATTGCTGCCATGAGAAAAACATTTTAGTGAAATGGAGGTGGGGTAGGGGGTTAAACCTAACTTTTCTTCGTTGTATAGAGTGAAAGACACTAAAAAGTGAAAAATAAAATAGTTTTTAAAAAAAAAGTTGAACCGACTTCACAAAAAGCGCTATAAAGCATAAAATAAATTTTAATTTTGTATCTATTACGACATTTTGAAGTCGGTGCAAATTAAACAAATAAAACAACTACAGTACCACAATTGAAAATAATACATAATACTACCTGAACGTTTCAGCTTACGGGAACATAAGAAATGACGATTAAATATTTTTGTTGCAGTTTTTTGGTTTGTTTGATTTGCACCGACTTCAAAATGTCGTAATAGATATAAAATTAAAAATTATTTTATGCTTTTTAGCGCCTTTTGTGAAGTCAGTTCAACTTTTGTTTTAAAAACTGTCTTATATCCATTACAACTGCTTTATATCCCGCCGCAAGTATCAAAGAAAATGTAACAAAAGCCCGGTTTTAAAAAATTGATTTTTTTATATTTTTCGAAAGTTTAAACTATAGCGAATATCAAAAGTACGTTTTTGCAATTGGTTGACAGTATATCTCCGTCAATTTAAATCTGATCAACATCAATTTTACACCAATTTATTTTACATAAAAATGGCTTGGCCGTTTTTAAAGAAATATTTACTCTTTTTTTCGGTCCGAAATAAGCCAATTTCTTTTTGGATTTCTTTTTTTATACTAGCAAAGCCTAGGGACAACCCTTTGATGCATTTGCATGGCTTTGGTCCGAAGGGAATTAGGGTAAGGGAAGTGAGGAATGACTTGAATGTCTTGTTCTTGCATTGCTGCGAGCCAGACAACAGCCCCGAGAGGGAGTGGATTTTTTATTAAAAATTAATTAAAAATCCACGGGGAGATCTGGTCTCGAACCCGGGAACCATGGCATGGTAGTCGTGGAGGGATACTTTCTTCCAATTGAGTATACCAGGGACTTCACAAAAATGTTAATAACTTTTGACGGACTAAAGACTTCGAACAGAAGTTATTGCGTTTTATATGAGCTCACGTCCTTGCACAAGTGAAAAATTCAGCCGTTAAAAATGGGGTGAAGGAGGGATTTTACGAAAAAAGTGCTCATCATGAACGCTGATTACAACACTGTAAGGAATAGATTCGCATATGTTGGAACACTTCTTTACGACCTTCTTTACACCCTCTATATATTATATACGCACCCACTCACAAAACACACAAAATACTCAAGTACAAGACACCTTGTAATCAAATTACAGGTAAGGTGTACGTTTGTTTAATAACCAGACTTCTTCCTTTCATTCACCCACTCACCAACCGCATCCCACAAACACCAAACCTCCACAAAACCACCAGCCATGACTTACCACATGTAGTACAACCAATGGGCGGATAGTTCTGTCAAAATTACATGCAGCAAACTGAAACACTTTTGTATGTTCGTCCTTTTCCCTATAAGCACATTGCGTTGAACTCTAACCGGTGCATTCCTAGTAGAGATTTGAACCAAATCGAAAAGTATCGATGCTTGGCATTGCAATATATCCGCATCTTTCGGTACTTAGATACAAATATACCGTTCAAGAAGTATCGATACTCAAAAGTATTGGAACCATATGGATAACAAATTAAAAAAATTATATATGGTGTAGAAATTGCATAAAAATTACTTATTATTATCTTATTGGTTTTCTTTTGTTGCAAAACAATTTGCGACAACTTTATCGTTGAGAAATATCAAAATAGCGATTTGCTCAAAAGATATTTGCATTTGATTGATAATGTTTTTCAAATGAAATCTTTTTAGCAAGTGAATGATTTGAAATTTCACAGGAACAACTAAAAAAGCAGATGAAATAAAGAACAATAAATTTTTATTTCAATAGAAATGTATTTTTAGCTTTTGCATACTGCCACACGACTAGAGATTGGACGCATACACCAAATAATGAGACGGTGTGTGCTGGGCTGTCAATACTTCGAGTATTGAAAGAAAAGTATCGAGGATCGGTAGTATCGGGGGCTGGTAGTTCCGATTACAAAACCTCGAAGTATTGAAAGCAAAGTATCGATACTCCGGTATATCGATGCAGTATCGCCCATCTCTAAATCCTAGACAGTTCATTGAGCTATTTCGGACCTAGCAACATGAAGACTCTGGGAATGTTCTCTTTCAAAGTGCGAATTTTCCTTTCTTTAATTTTAATCACTGTCTGATACTTCTTGTAAGGCATTACAATATTTATTATATTCATAATTTGAGATATAGGAGTGCCCGCCGATCTAAAATATTTTCGATTAAATTCTCGATCTCGATTTTAAATTGCCGCCTGCAAATACAATTGCGTTCTTATGTTGGTGTCATATTCAAAACAAGAAAGCACATGTAATAGAAATAGACGAATATACAGAAAAATATCTCCGCTCTCATTCTGGTTAAGTACATTCCAGAGGAAAATAACCATTTTTTTTCTAAATTTTATTTTAAGAAATACGAGGAGTACAGAGAAATAGTTTATCAAAAAAATAATTTCAGGGAATAATCTGTATATAATAATGTTTTTTCCCTTGGCAGTGTTAGCAAAGTACTCGACGGAAAAATGCAACCAAAAAAGGTTTCCCGCTACTGATAACAAAAGTTTTCTCAAAATGAAATAACATACGATCGGTCCATAGCTATATGTCAGTAGTACAACACCCCTCGTAATTAAGCAAGTTAAGATAACTTTCTTTTAATTACCAGACATATTTCTTTGATTCAGTGGAGCAATGTTCTAATCGCTCCGAATCGATTTACTATCGCTCGAGGTTCGGATCGATGGAAATAATAAAATAGTTTTAAAAAAAAGTTGAACCGATTTCATAAAGAGCGATAAAAAGAATAAAATAATTTTTAATTTTATATCTATTACAAGCAATTTCAAAAGATGCAGAGGTAGAGTATTCTAAGGAATGGAAAAAGAATTATCCAAATCCCGCAATATATTAAGAAATTAGTCACGGTCACCCTTTCATACCCTCACCTTTGAAAATTCTTAACACGACCCTAGTGCACCACCGTACTCCATACATCAAGAGAGAATTATCGTAGTCACTCTAGGCACAAAATTGTTATCATTTATCAATCAGGAAACATATTTTGTACAACAGAATCAAAATCGGTCTATGCCTTATGAAGCTATACCCCGCCGATCCTCCAACTCTCAGCGCAAGCCACAATTTTTGTCAGAATACAAATAGATACTCCTTGCATTCAGATTTATCTAAATCAGACCACGCGTTACTAGGTTAGGTTACCTTCCCCCCCACCCCAACCCTATGTCAACATTTTTCCATATAGTAGCAATCATATCATCATACTGCAAATAACAAAAAAAGAATCATCCAAATCGGTCCACGCGTTACAAAGTTAGGTTGTACCCCCACCCCCACCTGCACCTCACCTTATTTTTTTTTACATGGTAGCAATCAGTGAAACTACTCTACCTAACAAAAAAAGAATCATCAAAGTCGAAAAAAAAAATACGTTTCGAACTTAGAACCTCTCTGTTTTTGGGAAGTCGGTTAAAGAATAATAACGATTCGTTCCGGAGCGGTTCGATATCATTGTTGAAACTAACGATCCGCTCCGGAGCTGTTCGATATTCGATTTTCAAAATAACGATCCCCTCCGGAGCGGTTTGATATTTTCATTACGGAGTAATATATTGTATTGATTCGGAACCCTGAGATAAAGTTGTGTTGAAATTCAAACTTTTCTGATTAGTTCGAAATTACATTCCCCAATTTTTTAGTCAGTGCTGAAATCGTTTTATTAACTAAGCGATTTTTAATGCAACCCAAGCTCATTTAATAATATTATGCTTTGGGATTATGAATTTGAGGAAAATAATCGGGTTGAAAAATCCTCAAGTACACAACATCACCAAAAACACAAATTTTAAATTACTTACCACACTTTAATAATGACCGCTTAAAGTAGGGCAGTTATATACACTGAAGAGCAAAAGTGGAACAGAGATTTGATCTTTTAAATAAATTAAGCTCCTTTTAAGAATAAGATCAGAGGCCGGGTTTTTTTTCAATAAATATTTATTCATTGATATATATTAAATATGAAAACCAAAACAAACATTTAATTCTAGTAAGTCAAAGAGTAACAAAAACATATTAACTTTTTTCGAGTCTATTGGAACAATGACTCGAAAAAACCACCGCACCGCACAAAAAATTTCATATTTTTAGTACTTAGTCCATAAGCCTTGTGCTTTTTTAATCTGGCCAATCCTGTTTGGCATACTGTCATAGAGATTGTTTATAATTTCCTTGGGTATATTGTTCCAAACGTCTTTTGTTCGAAGCCACAGGTCATTCATACCGCACGGTGGTTCTTCGTAATTTGCCAACTTCCTTTTCATATAACTCCATACGTTTTCAATTGGGTTAGCATCAGGACTTTGGGCAGGCCATGAAAGAACTTCGAACTTTTGTTTACATAACCAACCTTTTAATAATTTCGAAGTAAGTTTGGGGTCATTGTCCTGTTGAAATATCACAGATTCCAATTTAGATCCCATTTTTCTAATTGCATCAGGAAGATTTGCTTCCAGGATTTTTAAATAATCCTCCTTTCTCATCTTCCCATCTATTCTCACAAGAGGACCTACCCCTTTTTTGGTCAAACAACCCCAAACCATGGTGCAGCCCCCGCCGTGCTTTACTGTTTCCTTTACTTGATCATGTTGTAAGTATTTGGAGTTTTTACTCCAAAACCAGGATCTTCCATCAGACTCAAAACGTTGAATTTTGGTCTCATCAGACCAAATAACCTATGAAAAATAAATATTTTTAATAGACAGCAGCTTCTTTTCGGTAATTTCGATTAATTTACCTGCTTCTAGTCATCAACCGTCCAATGGATATGTTTTTCTGCGAAATTTTTTCGTGCGACTTTGTTCTTTGCAGATATAGCCGGTTTTTTCTTCCGTTCAGCTGCTGGTAAGCCGATTTTATTTTAAGCCCTTCTCACGGTCCACGGGCTTGCACACACCCCTAACGTTAAAGCGGCTTCTTTAGGTGTTTTGCAGCTACCGCTTGTCAGCAAACGTGCGATGGCCCTTGTTTGTCTGTTCGTTAATTTAGTTGGTCGGCCAGATTTTGCAGTTTTAAACTCTCTACTGGTTGATTTCTTAATTCGTTGCACAGATGTGTGTGATACAATAAGTTTTTTCGCGATTACACGAATCGATTCACCATTTTGTAAGAACTCAACAATTCGATGTTTCACGGAATCATTCAAACACTTCATCTTTTTTTTAATTACTTCTACCCGCTTCAAAAGTCAACAAAGAACTAACAGCAATTTGATTAAGAAAAAAACAACATGATAAAACTTGCACAACAAACCGTTAACTATGCCCACATGGTGAGTGCAATATTGGAACAATGACTCGAAAATAGTTAATATATTTTTTTTACTCTTTTACTAACTAGAATTAAATGTTTGGTTTGGTTTTTATATTTAATATATATCAATGAATAAATATTTATAAAAAAAAGGCCCGGCCTTTGATTCTATATTTAAAAGGAGCTTAATTTATTTAAAAGATCAAATCTCTGTTCCACTTTTGCTCTTCAGTGTAGCTGATGAGGGCTATTTACTCATTGCAAATATCCTTCCAAAAGGTAAACAAGGTATTGAATTATATTAGCCTTTTTATATTTTTTGTGCTTCTTTAAAACATTATTTTTAGTAGTCTAACGTTCACTTGATTCTAAATAACTCAAGAAATATTAGGGCGAGAAAGCCCTCAACAACACCTTCTAGTAAAATTGTATTAGGAGTATTTTTGTAATAAACGATTATTTATAAGTTAATTGTTGTTGTTCAATCTATTTTACAACTGTCTTAATTTTATTTTATTTTATTCAAGTTCAAAATTTACATTTTTTTTATTTTATTTACTTTTTATTCTTTTATACCATATACTTTTACTTCCATACTCTTTTATTTTTGTAACTTTTTTTCTTTAAATCAAACTCAAATTTACTCATATTTTCTTGTTTTTAAATTTAGCAGCAACGATTTGAGACGTTATGACGGGAGCTAAGTGTGGCATACTAGATGTTGAAGATGTTGTTAAAACAAAACTTACCTTTCTGCGGGCCCATTTCAATTAGAGATGGGTATCGAATTAAGAAAATGGATGCAATCAAAATTGATCTGTAACTTTTTGCAATTTCGTAGATCGATTAATCGCCTTAAAAAAATCGATATCCATGGATCGTACAGATCGATTCAATTTCTTTTAAAATTACAAACAAATCCAACTGTTTCTTTATATTAATATAGATTCATTACTAAATCAAATTAATAAATAATTTTTTTATGTATAATGGCGCTTTATTTCATTCATCGTTATAAAAACGTAAAAATCCTACAAAAACTAGCTACTCTAACAATTGTACAAACATTAAAAGACACAGTAATAAAGATCAAAAAGAACATAGCAAAAATGACTCAATATACTACGTTATTGTAATTAGGTTAAATAAAAAGGACTCTAAAACTTGAAGGCAAAAACCTGTAAAAAAGAAAATACAAAGAAATTTTTAAATGCCTCCAAGCGAGTGCCAGCTCTAAGAAAAGTTCAGGAAAATTTTGAAAAGAATCCGAAACAAAACCTAGAGCTTAACCTAAAACGAACGAACAAAATAAACCGAAACCGAAAAATCAAACTAGCACGTGATTGTTTGAGTGTTCCCAGAGGGTAGATGTAGCACCGGGCGAAGTTCCTACTTCGGAAACCACTGCTCCCCAGCAAATGCCCTCTCCGTAGAGCCGTTACCCACTTTTCTAGTCCTCCGTGAGCACACATCCAAACATGTTCTAAACGAACGCACAAAAATTTCGAACCGATTAGAGTCCCGCGGGACCAGTCTGCAGAGTCATTGACGTCTGCAAACTGCTCCCATCATCCTCCCAGTTCTACGATTCCAACGTAAGACTTGTCCTTCCCGCAGCACTTGCAGCAATACCAAAGCGAAGAGAAGCTTTGTGGACAAGCTGCTGCAAGTCTGCGGCCTGTTATTCCCAGTGAAAGACGAGGCTTCCGTTCCGCACCGACGATAAAGGTTGCCAGGTGCAGTTGAATGTGTCGGTCTTCGTTGCCATGAACTCTAAACGTAATCGCCTCTTCAATCTGGCAATGAAGTGGTTCTTTAGTGCATGTTTGTGAAACTGTGGGTTAGTGGGCTGTTGCCCAGGCTCGATCCGCATGCAGTACAGATGAATTGTCGATTTAGCAAGTGTTAAGATGAAGCTTACCAAGCAATTTACCTGGTTACATGTTCTTGGCCCCAGTAAAAAATAATAATAAATAATAATAATAATAATAAATAAGATTACAACACCCCCAATACCAATCAGGCGAGGTATATTCCAGGGAGACTCTTTGAGTCCGTTATGGTTTTCTCTCGCTCTGAATCACGTGCCTTGGATGCCACCGGTTATGGGTATAATATACGACACGACATATTCATAAAATCAGGCACCTCATGTATATGGACGACATCAAATTATACGCTTCCTCGAAACCTCATCTGCAACAACTGCTGCAGACTACTCTGGATTTTTCCAATGACATCCGGATGGAGTTCGGAGTTGACAAATGTAGGTCGCTTCATGTGACGAGGGGAAAACATGAACTTGTGGGATTCGATCTCCCATCCGGGGACACTATTGAACCAATGGGGGAGGGCGAACTCTACGGGTATCTTGGATTCCAACAATCACGTGATATACCTCACACGGACATAAAGCGAGCGCTAGAGACCAAATATACAGGCCGCTTAAACAGTCTTCTCAAAATTAGCCTTAATGGGAAAAATCTCATTAAGGCTATAAACACGTATGCAACACCAGTCCTTACTTATTCGTTTGGGATAATTAAATGGACACAGACGGACTTAGAAGCACTGGACAGAAGAACGCGAACGATGTTGACAAGGTACAGGGCACACCATCCTAACTCCTGTACCGAACGACTAACGCTACAGAGGTGCGAGGGGGGTCGCGGCCTGATAGACATAAAGTGACTTCATTATAAACAAGTGAAATCTATCAGAGAATACTTCTATAGCAAAGAAGATAACTCTCCATTGCATGCAGCAGTGATCAAAGCCGACAACAAACAAACACCACTTGATTTGCACAACAGAATGCTGGATACTACCCTTAACATAGCCACACACACACATAAACAGCAAGCATGGTCACAGAAGTCTCTCCACGGAAGACATTACGCTGACTTGAACCAAAATCATGTCGACAAAGATGCGTCGAACGCTTGGCTCAGTCGCGGTGATTTATTCCCTGAGACAGAGGGATTCATGCTTGCTATACAAGACAAAGTCATTAGCACGAGGAATTATACGAAACACATAATTAAGGATGCGGCAGTTCAGGACGACACGTGTAGACTTTGTCATTTAGCTTCTGAAACAATAGAACATATAAAGGCTGGATGCAAACTCCTTACTCAAACAGATTACTTGCATAGGCACAACCAGGTTTGCAATGTCATACACCAACAGTTAGCCCTAAAACACAACCTTATTACACCCGCCACATACACACCATATTACAAATATACACCAGACAGTGTTCTTGAAAACTCCACACATAAAATGTATTATGATCGGTCAATAATAACTGATCGGACAATACACCACAATAGACCGGATATTACTCTCATAGATAAACACACCAAAACAACATACCTAATTGACATTGCAGTACCCAACACCAACAATGTGCAGAACACTTTTAGAGAGAAGATTACGAAATATACAGATTTGGCACACGAGGTGCAGCGGATGTGGAAAATGGACAAGGTGACTATCGTGCCAATCATCTTGTCTTCCACAGCCGTTGTACCGAAAACACTGATCAACAATATACAATCACTGGGGTTACATAGGAACACTACACACACACTACAGAAAGCGGTTGTTCTTAACACTTGCCGAACGGTCCGCAAATTCCTGAACTACGGACAGGACGCTACAGACAATACATAAGGACATAACGAACGAATGACAAATCCCCGAAGTCTTGGCATTACGCCCGACGTAGGGGAAAGCTACCGCCGCGCCGGCGAAAAGCCGAGATGACACGCGTCAAAACCGAAAATAATAGAACACAGCCTTTGTAGCATACAAATCTTTCCTAAGCAACAATGGGTACATCACAAATCCTCCTTATTTGGTCGAATTAAAATTATCATTTTTTCCAAAAAGATTTGCGATACATAGAACGTTGTAAAGGATGTCGCAAATGCATTGCAGAAAGAATTCGAAATGTATGTATAATTGGCATAATGTTTCTAGAAGTAAGACTGATGCGCTTATACGACCAAGAAAGTAGAGCTTCTTAAGTTTTAGCGCTTAGTTAGATCGGAATTGGAATCGGGAAGTTCGATTATCCCTAATTTCAATTCCTGCTCGTTCTTAAGTGATTACGACTTCTTCCATGTGCCTCATCACCGCACTAATTATGGGTAATTTAAACCGATCCTGTCGATCGCACGGCTCTTTAATTTCGCCTTTGATTGATTAGTTGAATCTGTCCTTGATGCAATTATCGAAGTTAATGTAAGTTATCCTTTAATTACCACGCACCTAACGTTTCTTTAATTTCCGAAATCTGGGGCATGCTCATCACGCACTTTGATTCTGTTTTCATCACAGAGTCTCTACATGTTACAGTGCATATTTTTGGTTTTTGAAAATTTATATAAATTTTGAGCTTATTAAGTAAATGTTTTATGTGTATATGTAAATAAATTTACTCCGACGATACATCGAAGAGAAGTAATGCTTGAGTGATTGCTTCAACTTAGATTTAAACAGTTTTTCAGTAAAATCGGTTAAGTCATTTAAAGATAATCCAAAAAATGTAAGGGTTGTTAATATTACATACCTACCCAACATCAATTCTAATAACCGACTTTTACATTAAATTGCATATTCATCATTAAAATTTTGTATAAATCCTTTTAAGTTTGTTAAAGCTTTGTATCCTATTTTAGTGCTCTTTGCCAAGAATATCTATTTCACTTAGCAAGATCTCGTTCCCATTACTCATACTGAATATAAGCTCGAAAAGAACTATCACAGAAGGTTATTTTCTTGACTTCCTGGGATGCTTTCAGAAATTTTTCATTTCCTGTGCATCAAAGGTCCGTGTTTTATTATGAAGAGTCAAGCATTGAGTTGGAAGCCGGAAATTGCGCCTCACATCAAGAAACTGCTATATTCGCGGCTGCATAATAAAGGAAATAACGTTTTATACTTTTCGTCTGGTCCCTTTCCAAAATTGTATATCCAACGTTAGATGGTCTCATAACCATAAAACCGTTTCGCTGTGAATTGAAAGTCATAAAGCTGGATACAGTCGGTCAATAGCCAGCATGACGTCTCGGAATATGCCTGGCACGCAAGAAATCTTGAATGGGTACAAAGAAAGTACTCAGCTTTGATTTATGACTTTTTCGTCATAACTTTTATTGCCTTCAATTATTTGAGGAAAATTATTTGCGCAAGGACATATATGTGTGTACCGTTATAACTTACTATAAACTGTAACAGGTTCGCAATACGTTAAAATCTATGATCCAAGTGTCCAAATTCAGAGTGATAATTTTGAAATTAGAATTCTTACTAGACTATTCAGGGACAAGAGACGTCAAACAGCGTTTCACCAATATTCCATTGCGATCATAAGAACCATCAGAAAAAAACATTGTCGATAAAGCCAAAAACATTGTTTAGAAAAACGGAGGCAGCAAACAGTCGTGATCATTGCAATATCGCCAGGTAATCGCGGCAGGTTTGTGCTCCAGGATTGCTTCCGTAAGACCTTTAACAGATGAGGCCAAATATCCACGAGGAATAACAACATAGATCCGCCTCAGAGGGAAGTTCAATGCAGCGGACCGGAACTCAAAATCGTTAGATTCAGGAACATTGACGAGTGGGGACGGAATATCCCTGCAGACGACTCATTCATAACAGGTGCGGTAAGAGCAGAAGCATGACGATTACGACGAAAGACCACGAAGCACGGCGACGTTAAAATTTCCGGTTTACAATCCAGCTAAATGGATGGACGTGATGAAATGTGAACAACAATATCATCTTCAGATGTTTTGGTATGTGTCCTAGAAGCAAAAGTATAGTTGGTGAGCTTGGCCGGTCTCAGAGTAGTAATAAAAGCTGAGTGCTCAACATCTTTGACGGCAGCATCAGAAGAAGAGATATCATACGATTTCTCAAGTAAAGTGGTAGTGATGGAATTTAGAGAGTCAGTCAAGGTAATGATATTATCAACCTTGCAGTTTAGCTAATGCACGTCGTCATAAATTTGTTGTAAATGGGTCAGTTTGTACGAAAAACAATTAAAGTCGGTTCCAAAAAATACCATCTGGTATGCGTCTTCGATGACTCTTTGTTGTCCTGTTAACGATGATCTCAGCCGCACAAATCTTGCAAATTGCTATTACGAAAGTTTAATAACTTCTTAAATTAATAACAGGAGTTGGCGATATCGACTCATGAGGGTAACCAGTGGAACGAAAGTGAAACAGTTTTAAAACGAGGTTTCAATATATTATAAAAAGACCCCATTATTATGATTTCCTATGATATTGAGAATGCTTAACATGACGTGGTTTGTTCGGTTTCGGCTTGTCACTTTTAAATCAAACATGGCCAACTGCAGGTTGTGGTCGTCTGAGTTCGACGGGTATGAGGTTCCTTGTGACGGGATTTGTGGTTATTCTTTTCATGTTACCTGTTTAAGACGTGGCACTAGATCGTCGTCGGCCTCGGTGACTTCTTGTCAGTACTTTTCCGATATTAGGCCGTCCCATGTCTTGCGTTTTGTAAAGAAAATTTTCAATGGTTTCTCCAGATCTCCCGGATATCATCTAATTGGACAAATCTTCAAATTTTTACTGACGACCTCAACATCTTAAACGACAAGTTGGATTAGCTTGGGAATATGATGATGATTGAGAATTCCAATTGTTTGCTTGAGAGATCTCTCGACCTGCATTCCAGACTTAGTTGCCTTTCTGACTCTGTCGACGAGCATCGTTCGTCTTTGGATTCCTGTGGTGTGTCCCCGGAATTTTCGACTACTTTCTCGACGCTTTCTGTTATGGAGGACATCCGGCGTGGTTGTAGGCAGCTCAGGGGTGAGCTTGGTACTTGGTCTGACGCCGTATCTAGCACTAGCTTTTAAGCACTGTTGCTTCGGACATCAAGATTTTAACTCAGCGGAGTACGAATGGTGGCACGGAAAATTTGACTGCTCCATGGGATGACCTGGCTGTCGCTCCGCCCCCCCCCCCTCTGGGGATTTGTCTTCAATTTCCATCGCCGTGGAGTGTATTCTATCTACTCCTGCTGGTGATGCTGATCTTCGTGGTATTTTGGATCGTAGAGTTCTGTTGTGCCACCCTGTTATGGTAATTCTGGTGAGGATGTCAACACGGCCTCTTCAATCGCCTCTATCGCTTTGAGACAGACTGCTTCTGGTAAGGCCATTGCAGCCACTTAAACTAGCTCTCGAGTTCACCAGGATACTACTAAGGATGAGGTGATTTCTCTGATTTCATCGCGGACTGGAACTGATAGTGACTCGATTGTTTGCAGACGGATTGATGTGCGATGTGGACAGCGGGGTATTTCCTTTTCCGCTTCTCTCAAGGTCCTTGTTCCATGCATTGTGTTTCATGCAGCGATGGATCCCACGATTTGGCCGAGTAACTCAATAGTACGGAAGTTTCTTCCAAGATCTCGTCTGTGTTCGTCTGCTTCTTCAAAAAACTTGTCGCAGAAATTTCGCTCTACTACTCCGACGTAACTGCACTACGTTCGAAAACGACTCGCCTTCTATTGGGTGCGACTGAATCTTGTTTTGATGTTGTGTGTTTGACTGAGACATGGCTCTGTGGAGCGATTGCTGACGCTGAGCTTTTTGGCCCGACTACCTGGTTTTCCGCCGTGACCGTCACCTCTCCACTTTGGACGCTCCTATGGGCGGTGGTGTTTTGTGCGCTGTACGTCATGACTTACTCTGTGCGATTGTTGATGTTGCTGATGGGGATTTGTTGGAAGTCAATTGTGTGGTTTTGCGGCTCCCTCATAAAAACGTTTACATCGCCATAGTTTATATTCCACCTAGCTCGCCCACGGATACTTACGAGTAGTTGGCTGTTTATGTTACTTTTGGGTGACTTCAACATGCCTGTTGTTGGTAGGGAGTACTCCGAGGATGATGATTGTATGCTGCCATCTTTTATGACTTCACCGCAACACTTTCTTGCATTCATTGATAGTATTGCCTCTTCTGGATTGTCGCAGGTCTTTGGTGTGGCTACCGACTTTGGTAGGTTTTTGGACTTGGTGTTCTCTCCTGACGACTAACATAAACGATCTCCATAAACTTAACGAATGGCTTTCTGCCTGTAATTGCTCGAGCGTTTTGAGTGTGAAATCTTTCTACGATATTTTATCAATATGTTTTGCAGACTGTGTTCTAATCTCAAATCCAATAATTCACGTAACTTTCAGCCCTGGTTCAATCGATCTACGAAACATTTAAAGGTAAGGGTTGGAAAATGTTTTTCTGCTCATTCCTGCGTATTTCTTGAAAAATTGTAAGGTGTCCCTGGCTCCTATTCTCTGTCACTTGTTTCATTTGTCTATTTGCACTGGTGTGTTTCCTTAATCTTGGAAATTGCCAGTTTCCGTTGTATTGCCAAAGTATTTGAGGCTATGGTTTGTGTCATACTTTACTTCCATTGCAAACCATTCCTGGGCTTCCTCTAGCATGGCTTCATGAAGGGCAAGTCCACCACTACCAACCTTTTTATTTTGTGATGCACTCTCTGACGAAATCAATAACTCTTCCGGGGTGCCGCAGGGCAGTCATTTAGGCCTTTTGCTTTTCATTATTTACATCAAGGATGTATCTTTGATTATGTCTCATTTGAAAATCCTTTGTTATGCTGACGATGCCAATATATTCCGTGTTGTGTCAAATGATAATGATGGTGCCCTATTAGACACTGACTTAAAGACATTCCGCAACTGGTGCTCTTTTAATTTTCTGTCTTTGAACATTGACAAGTGCACTGTTATGTCGTTCTCTCGTAAAAGAATCGTAAAAGAAATCACTAGCTTTACAATTTCACTATTGGTGGTAGCCCATTGGACAGACTTGACAAAACCAGAGATTTGGGCGTTATCATCAATTCTAAATTGTCTTTTGAGTATCATTTTGACGCTATTATCAGTAAGGCCAATGCGTCCCTGGGCTTCGTCAAAGGAGTTTGCTGACCTATACATAACGAAACTGCTTTATTCCGCTTTTTAACCGACTTCCCAAAAACAAAGAGGTTCTAAGTTCGACGCGTATTTTTTATTTTTATTTTTTTTTATGTCTGACCGGGCATAACTTCGTAACGCGTCGACCGATTTTGATGTTTCTTTTTTTGCTGGGTAGAGTATGTTCACCGATTGGTACCATGTCAAAAAAATTTTTGGTAGGGCGGGGGCGGGGGTGAAACCTAACTTTGTAACGCGTGGTCCGATATGGATGGTTCTTTTTCTGTTGTACAGAGTATGATCCCCAATTACTAATAGGAGAAAAAAATTTGGCCTAGGGTGGGGGGAGGGGTGAGGGGTAGTCTAACTTTGTAACGCGTGAACCGATTTGGATAATTCTTTTTCTGTTGGGTAGAGTATGTTCCGCGGTTGATACCAGGTGAAAAAAAATGTTGGGGGGATGGTTGGGGTGGGGGGGGGGGGGGGGGGGGGGTGGAAGCTAACTTTGTAACGCGTGGTCCGATTTCGATGGTTCTATTTCTGTTGTATAGAGTATGATCCCCCATTCCTAATAGGAGAATAATTTGGTTCTATGGTGAAAGGTGTGGGTTGGGGGGAGGGGTAGTCTAACTTCGTAACGCGTGGACCGATTTCGATAATTCTTTTTCTATTGGATAGAACTTGGTTGATACTACGAGAAAACAAATGCTGCCCGGGTGGAGGTGGATCGATTTGTATGGTTCTTTTGCTGCTGTATAGAGTGTGATCCCCCATTGCTAATAGGAGAATATTTTGGTCCTATGGTGGAGGTGGGGGAGGGGGAGTAACTTCGTAACGCGTGAACCGATTTCGATGATTCCTTTTATGTTCGGTAGAGTATGTTCCTTGATTGATACCATGAGAAAAAAAGTTTAGTGGAATGGGGGTGAGGTAGGGGGTTAAAACTAACTTTTAACGCGTGGACCAATTTGGATGGTTTTTTCTTCGTTGTATAGAGTAGAAGACACTAAGAAGTGAAAAATAAAATAGTTTTTAAAAAAAAAGTTGAACCGAATTCACAAAAATCGCTAAAAAGCATAAAATAATTTTTAATTTTATATCTATTACGACATTTTGAAGTCGGTGCAAATTAAACAAATAAAACAACTTAAAATACGCTTCACTGGTTTAGTCTCCTTTGTATGTCGCTCACATCGATCGTATTGAGGCTATCCAGCGTAGATTTGTGAGATTCGCCCTTCGTGGCCTTTCTTGGGCTGATTCTGATCGTCTGCCTTTTCAAGCTAGACGTAACAGGTTTGGAGTCATCTTTGCTTTTGACTGTCTGCGAGGTGTGATTAATTCCTCCGAATTGTTGGCTGCTTTGAACATGTCGGTACCGTCCTGTTCCTTGAGAGCTGAGAACTTTTTCCAAACTTCTTCCATATACTTCATCATCGCACCAACTATGGAATGAATGAGCCTATAACTTCAATGTCTCGCTTACTTAATAGTCGTTTTGATTGTTTTGTCATCTGTCGAAGTCTTTTTTAATCTTATTTTGGTGTTATGTTATGCATTGTATTTATTTTTTTGTTAATATTTCTTTTTTCTTTTTGTTGTTTTCTTAGATTTTATCTCTCTTTTTATCAGTACGTTGCTTTTCTGCTTTTTTGGTAGTAATATTTAATCAGATGAACATTGTAGAATTACTATTCACGCATCGTAGTTCGAGTTAAGATCGGCTTAGTTATATGTAAGTTGCATTTTCTTTTTTCTCTTCTTTTCTTTTTCTTATATTCTTATATTTTCTTTCCTTGACCATGCTTAATGTATAAACTTATTTACATATTCTACTTTTCAATCTTGCTTTTATTAGTCAATCACTTTGATTTTGTAATTTATTTTGATATTTCATTTTGTGTTTATTTGCTGTTCGGATTTCGTTAGTTTGTAGTAGTCAATATTTGGCGAATTTGTAAATAAATAAAAGAGACGAGATGACTGAGATCCAATGAATGGAAAAAAATGTAAGCGACGTAATTTCAATCGCAAGCAATCCAGAGATACAGGACAGCACGGGTCGAGAAAATAATAAATCAATTAGTGCAGGCGAAACAGATACTTATTTGTATACCCTTGAGGAAAATGTCGAGTGAATTAAAACAAACAAGATCAGCGACTTCACCAAGCTATCAACCAATTTATTCAACAACTTTTAAATTTAACTAAACATTTCTTATAGATAGAGACTAACGTATTTTAAGAAATAAATCGTCAATATAATTTAAGTTCTTGAATTAAGTCTGAAGAAATTGAAGAACTGTTAGGCTAATAGTTACCTTGTAACGGCTGTATTTAAATTTGCTATGTGTAGTACAAAACTGCAGCAAGGGAAAGGCAAGGGTAATATTTATCATAAATTTCAAGTTCAGAATTGCTGAAGAAAAAGACAATACCTTGACAAGTAAAAAATGCTTTTTTCGAAATTAATTATTTCCAAAAACTTCTGCCAACACATTCCTCCATGTTAAAACGGATTGAGAACGTATTTTCGAAAGTCAAAAATTACTATAGGCAACTTTTAAGTTCCCAAATCATTGAAACAAGAAGATTAGTGGATATGATTAACGACTTAGTCGATGTTATCACACAATCTGGTTGACGGCATTTTATAATGACATCAAATTTAAATAGAGCAGTCGCCGAGCGCTCATTTTTATAATAGTATTGGTATATTATTATAATAGAGTAACGATTACGTTGATATTTATCAAGTATAAATGTAGAACTAAATTGAAAAAATGCTGATTGAATTTTGAAAAACTCGTTGAAATATATTTGGAACAAATGTTGAATTTAAAAAAATTTAAAAAATTTGTTGATCGATTTGTGTAAGTTGTTAATTTTTTCTTGAATATATTTCTGAAATCTGTTGAATCGAAATGAAATTTGTTTAATTAATTTTAGAATAGTGTACTTGTAATTAAAAGCAGCCACATGGATAAAAACCCCAACATCAAGCGTTACCCAGTTACTGACGGGGAAAAATAATTAACAAATAAAAGATAAAAAGATAAAAATAATCAAACCACAAATTCCGGCAAAAAATTGACACACACACAAATTTCTTGTTGATAAATCAACATGAATATGTGTGGACTTAAAAATCAGTTTTTGGAAATTATATTTTGATTTTTTTAACTCTTCAGTTGTACTGTAACAAAATAAAGTAAAATCGTTATACAATCTTTCAATCCTTTCACACACCGATTTTATTACGGTAAAATATATTTAAAATAAACTGAATTACGTATCCTAAAACATTTAAATTTAGTTACCACTCTGTGTTCAATCTTCATCGACAGACCTAAGAGAGATAAAAACGTAATCAATTTAGTACTTTAGTACTTACTTACTGACCTTTACAAAGTATGCTCAATAACATCCAGCACAAATTTCAATAGTAGAATAACATGAAAAAAATTAAAACAACCACAGAGGATTAATTTCACAGGAAGTATGTAAATATCCTGATCTAATTAATCTTATTTATGGAAACATTTGTTGGTGAATTACTTCCCGCAAAGCAATCATAAGCTGACAACTTCACAACACAAAAAGTTAAATACTTAGGTACATTCTATTTAATATTGTCGCCTTCAACATTTGTAAGGTTTAGGTAACTTAAAAAATTTTAAATAATACAAATTCATTAAATTCAGTTGTCAGTGAACCGTCGAATACCTCTTCACATGAGCTTGAACATCGGCTGGCTGCGGCCAACATTAACATCAGAACTCGGACAATATTGGAGTTAATAGACGCTATTAAGTCGATGAAACCCGGCAAGGCTCCAGGGATTGGAATATCAGCTGAAATTGTTAAGGCGGATCGCATTGCTGCGGCTTATTATCTTCTCCCCGTAAACCAGGTATTTTGGATATTTCGAGACCTACCCCACTGTAAGGAAAGTGGGGTTGATTGGGAAGATACAAAAAAAAGGTGACCTGAGAAGTTGTCGCAATGACGCGGTATCTATCTTTTAACTCCAAATTGATGACAAAAATTAGCTTAATGCGAACAATCGAGCAAACTCATAGCAATGAAAAGGATGGCTTTTGTGAGGGTTTTCCTGCAGCGATCACGTCAACACACTCCAAATTATCATAGAGCAGTCCGCCGAATGGAGACCCCTTTTCATCATTGAGGTGAACACTTTCATGTCATTGGATAGTATGGGGTTAAGACACATCTACCACCCCCTAGGGATGGGTGTGGAAAGGGAGTGATATAATATAAATAGATAAAAAATGCTTTTAAGTTAAACCGAGATATACGTACTGTTTACTGTTAAGGGATCACGTAGGATTCGAGGCGATCCAGCCCGCCGGCGATTTTCACCTCTTCAATTGTCGCGGTCATCCACTGCATGTAAGAAAAAGCTACGATGCAGATAAGGCAAAGGTGATCAGTCAACTTGCAAAGGAAAAGTATATTCCTGGGCAAAGGACGATGCATGTCGCCGGAAATCGTTGATAAGGCACCTTTTACTAATTATGGGTGTCTTATCGCTGATATGCTTATTTAACAGTTTTAAGTTAGGGGTTAGGGGGGAGGGGGGCTTGTAAAACGTTACGGTGCAACGGACGCGCAACGTTAGGGAGGGGATTAGAAAACTTCAAAAACCACGCCGAGCGCCACGAAATTGTAAGCGAAGGAATGCATCATAAATTGAGCGATTTATTTGCCGCGAATAAATGATAATGGATTTAATCCTTTTTTTATTTTCATCCTTTCCCAACTATAGTGGTTTGAAATTATTTTACGATGAAAAAAAATCAGTCTTACATTTTAACGAATATCTGCTACAGATTTGTCACAGTGGACAGGTAACACAATGGTAATTCTTTTTACTGCCACTAGTTTTAAAAAAATTATTTTAAGACTTCAACTTTCGGAAAAAATAAATTTTTTCATTTCAAACTTTCTTGAAAAATAGCCCTCCAGCTAATACCTTAGATTTTAAGGAAAAATTCAACCAAATTTTATTAGGTATTAGCTGAACATTTAGTGATGTCACTTGAGAACGATAAAAGATTTTAGCCACTATTTTAAATCCAAAAATAAAAAAAATAATAAAGCAGTTTTTCAAGCTATTTTCCTTTGAAATGAAAAAATTTGTTTTTTTCCGGAAATTTAAATTTGAAAAGGTTTTTTTAGCATCATTTTTTATAAAATAGCATATTTCTACAATACACACACATTCGATGTCGTCAAAAAACTGACTAAATTTTGTGTTACATATAAATCGAAAACCGTTTCGAATATCGATCTGAAGAGAATGGTATTCCAGACGGCCTCGGTGCCATTGTCTAAGTGAATTTTTTTTATCCAGAAGACGATCAAGCGAAAAAATTCGATTTTTTGAAATTTATTTCCAAAAGTCAGACTTTTGCTAGGTTTAAAAAAACTAATCTCCATAAAATACTGGTCAATTTAACTATTTCTCTCCAAATCTCGATTGATAAGATCAGTTATCTGCACATTTCAAAAATACATATATGTATAGTGCAAGCAATTTTTTTATGGCTACATACGGGAATGTAATATTTACTTATAAACACAGAATTTTTGGCAATTGTTCGTTCCTGCGAACTAATTAAGAATTTTTAAATTTCGAATTATATACACCTGTTATTAAGGAACATTTGGATAGTTCCACTTTAGGTAATATTTATTTAATTGATCACGTCTCTGTAAGTCCAAATCAAATGGAAAATCTGTTCGCTTGATTCAGAAATAGGGATAAAATTGTTATGCCACAGCCGTATATATTCCTGTCACGGGTACCATGTCGAAACAAATGGGACCACCATAAATTATTATTGCAGATGTGGTTTTGTGTGATTCTCGTAATTGGAGCGGGTCTGTGTGAGCATTAACACCCACATTTCCAATAAAGCCCAATGTAAACGATAGAAATTTCCTGCAAAGAAAGAAATTGCAGCCATAATGGTCGGGCTGGCGGTCAATGAAATAATTTTATTGATTAATATCCTTATTTGGGTCAACGCATAACCGCGCATATGTTGTGAAATTATTGTCGAAATTATTAATTTCCTTTTCGTTTCCCCTGCGGCGCATATATCCGAGCACGTCGGGCCTGTTGTTAAAAAAGGTCAAAATCCAACAGCCCTCATTAAATCTTGAAAATGATGTGGCAACATGTTGAGGTTCGCGAATTCGAAATTGTTGTAACTCAATTTTAATATCTCCTTTCGGTGTTAAATTTCCATCGAGAACGCAACACCTCGGATGAAATTTCGGGAAAAATGGATTCCCAAGATAAACACATTTTATCCTGAAGGTATCTGAAGGTGTAAGGATTAACACTTTTCGGAAAATTATGACATGTTTCCACATCAATTAGACCTCAGGGCTTGAAACAGAAATTTAAGATTGTCCCACTCATTGTGTATCAACCTAAGACGGCAGTACAGGTGGTAAGTGAAATGACGATTTATGTAATTAAATTGTGGAAGAATAAGGTGGTGTCGTGCTGTGTATAAGAAAACTTCGCAACAGCAAAGGGGAGTTATTCCTCTTTGTGCTGAGCTTTCACAAGAATTTTGTTAATTGGGTGGTGATATGAAGCGTGTTGGGAATCTTAAACATGAAGGTGTTAGTTGTGCTCCTGAAAACCAGATTCTTAGATTTCTTCATGAAAAAAGCCCTTGAAGATTTTCTTTCTCCCAATTTTTATGGTATTAATCAGATTTTTAAATCAGTTCCACACCTTTTCCAGGATCCTTTATCTTTCAAATGGTGAGCTTAACTGAGTCATCACTTTTACACAGCTAAGGGACAACAACCCTTTGGAATTCTTTCAGTATTGTGTTTATATTCAAATTTATGCATGGCGTCTACCCAACGAGGTCAAGCTGCTAAAATATGGAGGACTATAGTGTCCAGCATTCCCGGTATTGTTCTTGTACTGAATCCTGTTCCTGTCCTGCTGGACCACTGTCGTAATGTTTTGTTATTCAGATGAATCGAGTCGTGAATAATTCGTAATCCGGTTTAAACTCCGGTCTCCAGCTATCGATTTTCGCTTTGACGTCATATCACTGTGCTGAACAAAAGCATTCTCGACGAAATCAAAGCACTTGAAACGTCATGTACATGCAATAATTTGACATAATTTAAATTACAATGCACTGCAGTGACGAACATGTTCTATTATTTTGAAGCGCCCGACCATTAATAACTCTAAAATTAAATAATCTGAGTTTCATAATGTATTGCCACTGGCAGTGTCTTCGGCCGAATACAAAAAAAAATCAGTACCGCTATCTTAGTCGCTAAGATCAGGGTACCAATTTTGAAGAGTTGAATGATCCGTATAATTCGGTAATTTTAATTCGTGTTATCGAGACCAAAAAAAAAGAGCCAACTGCGAGTCAGACTCGCGCACCGAGGGTTTCGTATCTTGGAAGGTTGCTGATTTCTAAAAAACTGTGCTAGTTAGAGACATAATTTAATTTTTCCTCTCTCAACTCTAATTATTTCAGATTTTTCGCTTCCCAAACTTCGGAGATAATAATAATAAAACTATATTTTTAATATTTTTTGGTAATAAAAATAAAATAATTTTTTAAATTTTTTCAATTACAATAAAGTTGGGCAAGCATTATTTAAAACTACTCCAAATTTAAAAATCGATGGCATTAGTAGTTGCTGTAACAAGCAGCTGTGACCGACAGACAAACAGCCGAAGTCGGACCATAAGGGTGTCTTTTTCCCATGTTGGTACGGAACCATAAAAATGTTGATAATCAACTGTCGCCTTCGCGAGATATGAAATTTAAAAAATATATATATAAATTACTTTAAATTAAATTTAGGCTGTGTCGAAAAGGATTGACGATGTTAAGAGCGGAAAGCGATCCGTTAGTGGTGCGACCTTGGAAAGGTAACAATTTAAAAGGATAAGCTCTTGAGGTAATACGTATAAAGCTCTTATTAAACTTTCGTAGAAGATATGTTTAGTTTAAAATGTTTACTTTGGTTTTTTCTTAAAACCAACGCTAACAGTAGGGGAAGTTGTCCGGTTGTAGGCACAGTTAGCTATTTAAGCCATAACTTTTGACCAAGTTAATATTTATGCAGCCATATGAATATCGATAGAAAGCTAGAGACCTTAGGTAACTACTAGCAAGAGGATTAATTTGATTTCGTCAAAAAGAAACAAATTATAAACTTTTCATAAAGTAATCAATTTTGAACACACAATTTTTTTTAACCGGTGTGGGCACCCATGGAAAATCCCCTGAAAATGGAAAAATATGAAATAAAACGCGATTGAATTTAACAAAAAGGAAATTTATTCATTTTTAAAGCCTTCAGTGCCACAAACAGCAACAGAAAATGGCACAAAATCCTTGAGAGCAGGTAAACAATAAAAATACCTGATTGGATGGCACACGTTGGGTACATCTACGAATAAAACAAAACAAGCTGCAAGCTACTCCGAGGAACGCCATAGGCTACGGCAGTCGGTTTTACGGGCTCATTGTTAATTTTGCAGTGTTTAATATCTTCGATGTACACACCTAAATTAATTTTTGGAGTTGACATGGCTAACAAAACACAAAAAAATCGTAAAAATTCTGTTAAGAATTTATATACAATTTTTATTTTGGTTTTTATATTTATTTGTTTTGATATTTGACAGGTCGTTAGCCGAACACACGCTTTCAGCGAAAAAAAAATTAGGAGCCTACAACCGGTAAAATGTTGGTGCCCACAACCGGGAAATTCACAGCAGTCAAAAAATGACCAGCAAATTTTTTAGGTACAAAAATTCTGGTCGCACCAATATTGTTCAGTCCCTCCATAATTATTTCCTAAAAAGAACAACATTTAATGGAAACTTAATTTCATTAAATTAATACTTATTAAACAATCCCCCGTTGTCCAAATGTTGTCCTACTGCTTCCTTCGTACTCCTTTTTTCGTCTTTCGAATTGGCAAACTGCAAATATAAATAACCCACAAAGTAAACAAAACTTTGGGTTAAAATTTGAAATACTTATTATGCACGGGAAGTGCATATTAATCTCCTGATCTTCTCCAACCATCCCTCCAACAAAAGTTATCAGCTGAAATAAACAAAAAATTAATAAATTAATAATTATTTTGCAAAATAAAAACTTGCCAGAATTTCTGCCACCAAATCAGCTGTCATCTTTTCACTTTTGCAAATGTCACTTGACATTTCCACTTGTGAATGACATTAACATTTAAAGTAAAATAGTACTATCAGGCAAACTCATGAATGAAAAGAGTTTAAATCCGCTAACCTGGAGCTATATAAGCCGGCGAGAATTTCAGTATGGCACCTCATTCCTTGTTCAGTATTCAAACTGAAACAATCCCACCCGTGATTTTCAAAACTTAATTTGAAAATTTCCTGTCGCAGTAACTTACTTCTGCAAATCCTACGACAGAAACTTACTTCTGTAAAATCCTGTCGCAGAAACTTACTTCTGCAAATCCTACTACAGAAACTTACTTCTGTATTTTTCCCGCAGAAACTTAATTCTGCATCCCATCAAAATAGAAAACTAATTCTATTTTACAATTCAAAAATCTAATTTTGAATTTCCTTTTATAAATCTATCTCTTCTTCTTCTTTCAGGAAGGCACCAAAACAGCACCAAATTAACGTTGGATTTATTTAAATTATTCCTTTATTTCTATTTTTGAATTTATTTTGAATTTATATTGAACTATTTACTATTTATTGAATTGTTATTTGACTGTGATATTAGGATTAAGCGTTTATATTGAAGTATTTTGAATTATTGAATTTTTTAATAAAGCATTTTGAATTTAAATTTTGATTGAGCATTTTTTAATTACGGCACCTCCCCTTATTTGCGCACAGCTAGCACACTTCTCAATTTAAATTGTAACTTGTTAAAATATGTTTTTTGTTAGTATCCTTATGTCGTTGAAATCTTTTACATTTGGGCTGGCATGTCATGGCAGTTAAATATGTTTACAAATGAAATTTTAAATAAATTAGAAAACGAAAACTAAATTAAATTTACGGTCCAGATAGGTAATGACAAAATTAATTTCTAGACGTGACCATTTTAATTAATATAAATATTCTTGATTTTCAAATTTTTAGAAAAGGAAAGTTCACGGATGCAGTTATACCCGTCAATTGGGATCGTCCGTAGAATATTAAATTAGCCGCTTTCCATTCAATGGTAGATCGTCTTCTCAAGGTTCCAATGACGCAAATACATTTTCAAAAAGAATTTAAAACATTATTAACAATCGTAAAATACAAGAATACAAGCAGAAAATGGTATATAATTTACTTCATGTAAAACAAAACATAAAAACTTCTCAACAAATAACCTTACTAAAGAACAAAAACGGTGGAAGAATACATTAAAAACATTTTAAAATATATGATGTGGAAGGTGAATTTTCAATAAAAACAACATTAAAAAATTCCTTTCAAATAGTAAAATAAACCCCGAAATAGATAATCTGGAAAAGAGTGAAGTTTATGAAATTGATTGTGGCGATTACTCTGGAATATATATAGGCAAAAAAGTTAATCAAAAACAAGTTTCGAAGAACATATAGCTGGAGTTAGAAGTGGCAGAGCACAATCGGGCTTATCGAAACACTTCCTTACCTACAGGGCACAAAGTAGAGCCAAATTTTGTAATGAAAATATTTTAAATGACCACATAGATGTTCTATCCGTCACGTAGAGGATGAACACGAAACACAAGTGTGGGAAAAATTAAGGTTCAATAAATGAAATCATAGATAGCACCAAGGTGCATAATTCAAAGCACAAATAGGTCAAGAAGGGATAATTTTAATTCACTATGGATTTATTCACTATAAACCTCACTAATTCTATGCACTGATTTCAACTTATAATTCAATATGGAATAATTATAAAAATAAAGAATATCGAAATAAAAGATAAGAATAACAGAGCGTACTCACCTGATATCCAAAATGTGTGTACTGATCACTGATATTATTAGTAGGTACTGTTGTATACAACTGTTAGGAACGAAGAATACCACTAGAAAGTATTCTCGAATAGCCTAGTAGTAACGTTATTTTCGTGCGTATGTAGTACTCTGTGTTAGTATGTAACCCTGGTCGCAACCCAGGGAATAAGACATACACAGTACAATACACACAAGGAGAGATTTGTCTTTGATCTTGTCGTTACCAAGGCCAAAGTAAACACAAAAATTAGTACCGTTAATTTGGTCGATCCCCAAATTAAATTTAGCTAATTTGGTCGTTACCCAAATTAGAAGATTAGTAACGTTAATTTGGTCGATACCCAAATTAAATTTTGCTAATTTGGTCGTTACCCAAATTAAATTTAGCTAATTTGGTCGTTACCCAAATTAGAAGATTAGTAACGTTAATTTGGTCGATACCCAAATTAAAAATTAGTAAAAGGAGCCTGGTCGTTACCCAGGTGAATGTAAATAAACTAAGAGGAATTGTTAATAATTGGAGATGTTAACTTACCAACGATCAGCACAGGAAAAAGAGGGCGAACTGCAGCATGCAGCTGCTTATATAGACAAGAGTGCACACTGCACCAACAAGAGTGCGCACGGTACCAATGAGAGCGCAAAATGGCATAAACAAAATGATAAGTGTTGCCAGGTCGGCAGTATGTTCTGCGGTATTGTACTAAAGTGAAAAACTTATTTTGAGTACTAAAAACTGCTAAAAGTTATGATATGTTATACAAGGTAAATAATTATGAGTAATTAATTATAAATCATTAAATTAAGTCTCACGACAATTGAATTTAATGAATGTGTATAATTTGAAATTAACTAAACCTTACAAATGTTAAATGTGAAAATATTAAACAGAATGTACCTGAGTATGTGACCTTTTGTGTTGTTAATTTGTCAGTTTGATTTTCAGCTGCAAGTAATTTGCCAACAAGTGTTTCCAGGACTAATTAGGTGAGTATATTTACTTTATTCCTGTTGAATTATTCAAGACGTAGTTTTTTCCCTTTTAGGTTCATCGCTGGAGATTGAACATAGATTACAATAATAAAAGTCCATTACTAGGTCCAAAATTATTTGAAAATAAGCTTACTTAACTTGCATTGTAGCTTTAGTATTAATTTGAATCTGAAGATGTCCCAATTAGGCGAAACGCGTTGTTTGTCAATTTAGA
Source organism: Leptarthrus brevirostris (assembly GCA_964036015.1). Taxonomy (NCBI): domain Eukaryota; kingdom Metazoa; phylum Arthropoda; class Insecta; order Diptera; family Asilidae; genus Leptarthrus; species Leptarthrus brevirostris. The sequence goes on from OZ038373.1 coordinate 100,764,911, forward strand.
AAAATATATATTATTTGGAACAAGAATAAGTATTTAATTTAAAGAAAAAAAAATTAATCTAAAGTTCTAACAAGTTCCAAGGAAAAGATCTATTATCTCCCATTGCCCGGTTGGACTTTTTTGTCATAGGCTGTTTAGGGGTATTCTCCCCTGAACGTACCCTCTTGTCGTCCGTCTTAAGGGTTCCGGTTAACTGGCTGTTTTAGTACATTAGGTCTCACTAGTCTCTTAGCAATGCACCTTTGATTTGAGCCTTAACTCTAAAGAGGACATTGGACAGTGTCTTCCTAAACATGCTCTTCATCACAGGGGAGCATTTTACAAAACCAGAGTCAGTTTTAAAGCACATTCATTCGCCAATCGCCGTAAGACAAGATTTGTCTGAGCACAGGCTGACATTGTCAGGCACTAGGCTGCAGACGGATTCAATATGCGAGGTCTCTTCCCCAAATACTAATTCCCGTCCAGCAGAGCTTATCACTGACGGAGTCGTGTCACTTCTTCTCACCGATTCTTAAGGACAGCATGTGCCCAATGGCTTCAAGTAAAGAAGAGGAAAACTGCATCCCATTGAATACTGTGTACCTGACGACCTTCAATCTCTTATCTGAAACATATTGAGGAAGGATGGAAAACAGCTCTAGCAGTGACCCACTGAGATATATAATACTGGAGTGACTGGTGCCATGAAATTTCTTCAAGAAAATGGTATCACTTTTCGCTAGTTGTCCCTTTCTGGGTAAGCATCTTTTTTTTCAACATGGTTTTCTTAATTGCGAACGTCATGTCGCCTATTAAATGCTGGCGTTAGAAATAGATGACAATATTCACAATCATCTTACATCTCTTTCTGGGTAAGCATTATCCAGACTAAAACAACCTTTTATTTATAATTTGTATTCCAGTAATTCCAATGATTTTTACATTTTCCTTACAACAATATAGAAGTTTAAAATTAAATATGTCTCTTCGTATATATTTGGTTATTATATTCTACTCTGAATGGCTGCAAATTCACAGTAAACGTTGGAGATTAAAAATTGTTTTCCTCCACTGAAAGTAAAATTGTACCCATATGAGATAGCTTATAAGTCAGTCCAGTTTAATACATGTCAGTGCAGTGACCTAAGTAAGTTTCGCGAATCAGTACTTTCCGTTGCAACATAACAATAAAACCTGTGGGGCTAGGATTTTGTGGTCAGAATACGTTGGTGCGTCGTATATTTTCTTTGAGCAATTTATTAACATTCATCGACTTTGTAACGAATTTCGCAGTATTGTTGTCATAAACTTATTTGTTAATTATTTACACCTCACTATATTACTTACTTCTAATAAGATTTTCACAATCTGATATAAATGTAGGTTTGAAAGTCCTTAAAATATTGTCTTTCACTGTTAGTTCGTATTTCCTTCGAAATATAAAAAAATATATAAAGTTTCTTGTCCCTTTTCAAGAATCTTCATATATTTTCTTTAATATCATATAACAAGAAAAGGCAACTTTTTTATGTCAACATATACAAACACATTGGATTACTTGAGATAACTTCTCTAACAAGCGAGAAAATTTGATAGACAGACAAAACTTAGGAACACATCATTCCTTAATACTTCTTGGACCGAACCTTTTTTCGCTACGAAAAATATCGAATTAGAAATTCAAATTCTCGAAGACCCGAATTTAAGCTCCCGTCATATTGAGAAATGGGAAACCCAGGCATTACCATTTATTAAGCCGGTTAGGGACTGTCACACATGGTTCATGCATTATGTATATATCCCTCCCGGCAAGAATCGATGAAGATATTTTCACCTCGACATTTTCTGTCTTTGAGATAAAAGTTGTCCTGCAGCAAACTCGTCACATTTGAAAACCTAATTCCAAGAGGGACATTTTGATCAAGACCTGACAGAAAGAACATTTTCCTTAAACCCATGCTACAATAAAACCTCGCTCGCAAAGTCCGGGAACGCTTTCTGACTAAATCACTTTGCCAAAGTGGTTTGGGTTGGACGGTCAAGAGGTGAGCAAATAACATATAGCATTCGATGCGCACTTTGTACACATTATCTAATAAACTGTCTGCTGGGACTGTTGCAATAAACATCCTTTACCCCGTTATAAGCTCTATTTGACCACAGTATAGTAACCCTTGTGTCTTTACTTTTTGTTTGTAAGCACTCAATATTACTTGAAATAAATTTTCCTCGGAGCGCTCTTTCGAGCGACTAAAGCCAATTCTGGGTTTCAATTTAGAATAAATTGTTTGGACATGAAATTGCACTGGGAATTTACAGAATCAATTTATAAAATTGATTGCTTTGTAAATTTCGCTCTCTTAATGTACTTGTGGAACAACATATATAAGGTTTAGTTGTTTTAAACTACATATTAGTGCGTCACATATTTTGTAAAGACATATGAAACGAGTTATTAAGAAAAACAAATTTTTAGATAATATTTGGATTTACAGATTCTTAATTCTTATTTACATCACCTGTCTTAATTGAACACTTCTTTCAGCTCATTTCGTACTTAAGTGTAACGTACACCGAGAAACTTGACGAAAATAGATGAGTTCTTGCTAAAAAAAATGTCACTTTGCAAAAATCAGCATTAGCACATGAGGTCACAATGTTATATATTCAATAATTGAAGCAATTGACTTCCTTGTTGGTAGAACGCACTCGTTTTTAGGAACATTTTAATAAAACACTTGCTTTCTGTTCTACAAAATTACTTTATTTATGTTTAGATTATAAATTTGTGGCGGCGCGTTTCGCCTTACTGGGGCATTTTCAAGCTACTAAACTAAGAGAAATTAGTTAATCACAAAACATGTTAGATTGTTCCTCTAATTTTTACTCTCATGTGATTTTACTTAAAGTGAATTTAGAAAATAATTTTATTGATCTAGAAAATTAATGCTTTATAAAATTTGACACAATCAACGGACTTGAATAAGTAAAATCAATTTGGTCATTTACCAAAAATGTGCCCTTTTCTTTTTTAATTTCTAATATTTCGTATCTGTCGAAAATTTTACCACCATTTAAGCTATATAATAATTTTAATTTTTCAATTTATGTGGTATGTCCGGTATGCATTAAATGTTTGCATAAACCAGAAACTGCCCGACTGTTTGTAGCTGCTGATACATGTTCCAAATATCTCGTCTTAATGGATCTCTTGGACTTTCCTATATAAATCGCATTACAGTCGTTACAGTCAATGCTGTATATACCATTTTTTAAAATTTTTGGTTGGGTAGGCTTAAATTTATTATTTAAGATTTATTTATTCAAAGTTTTATTGTTAAAATAAGCAGGTTGGATATTGTGACATTTTTTAGATTTGACAATTAACATTAAAAAATAATAAGTTCGAATATGATATATTCCGTAAACCTACTTATACCGCCAATATAATACCATTCGCCTCCCTACATCCCGATAATATAAAAAAGTCTGCATTTCAATCTATTACTTAATATTCCACTCAATTACATAAATTATAAAAAAGAACTTAACACAATTGTGCAAATAGCTGTAGATAACGGGTACTCCAAAAATTTTATTTATAAATTATTAAAGCCTAAAAATAAAAAATACGCTTTTAGATTAGAATATCCGCACACAAATGAAAACAGAAATACTGTTTGGAGAAAAATTCCTTATGTCAAAGGAATTTCTGAAAAAATGCGCCCTGTTCTAAAATGTCACAATATCCAACCTGCTTATTATACCAATAAAACTTTGAATTAATAAATCTTAAATAATAAATTTAAGCCTACCCAACCAAAAATTTAAAAAAATGGTGTATACAGCATTGAGTGTAACGACTGTAATGCGATTTATATAGGAAAGTCCAAGAGATCCATTAAGACGAGATATTTGGAACATGTATCAGCAGCTACAAACAGTCGGGCAGTATCTGGTTTATGCAAACATTTATGGTTTCAATAGTGTGTTGTTTGTCAGCGGACTTATGACTGGCAATCACATCTTGTGAACGGCACGGTTCCTGTGCATCCTCTTTCCTCTCAATATACAGGGTATTTCAGATCTGACGTGCCAAAATGAGTGGGGTGATAAATCTCACCTAGGCAAACAAAAAATTTTATGACAGGGGGGGGGGGGGGGGGCACTCTCAACCGTTTGGGAGTTACGGGGTGATTCATAAATTTCAGTTTTTCGTGGTATGCACATTACTCTTTTATTTTTATCTCTTCATCACCCAACACGGCCACATTAAACAAAGGCTAAATAACAGCTATCCTAATTACATTTCCAAAAATTTCAACAGTGTTGATCTCACTACTACCACTGCAGGTACAGTCACGGCCAAAATTGAAAAAAATGTTTTGAAATTACCAAAATCTCAGCATTTTCCCAAATTCTCTCCGAAATTTATGTAATTAGTATACCTTTATTGCACTTTAGGTAGCAAATTCAAAATTTTTATGATAATGGGTCGAAAATGTTTCTTTTGGGCTAACAGGTAATTAATTTTAATTATTGCTCCAAAAAAGTTTTAAAAATGTAAGTGTAATTTTGTGTTATTGCCGATATTAGCATGTGTTAGCCAGAATTCACATCCTTATATCCTGGCGTGTTGTTACTCGTACCTGATGGAAATTTTGCTATAAAAAAGGGTCAGTAAACAAGAATACCTATCATAGTTGAACAAGTAATCAATAAGTGCGGGTGTTTTTAAGCAAAAATTAGTAAAAAATGATAGAATTAATATTTGAGGAATACGCGGATATTATTTACTTTTATGGTGTAGTAGACGGAAAACAGAGAACGGCTGTACTGGAATATCAAAGGAGATTTCCGAATCGGCGAGAACCTCATAGAGGGGTATTTACACGGACTCTCCAAAGGTTAAGATACACAGATTGGGTAACTTCACACGACATGGAGACACAATCGTGAGATAGGACCCTAAGACGAGCACAAAACGAGTCGCAAGGCAATTAGCAGTGTCGTCATCTAAGGTTTGAAGAGTTATTCATCGAGGGGAATTACATCCATTTCACCATCACTCAGCCCAAGGACTACTGGAAGGAGATTGCGAAAGAAGGCTGAAATTTAGCACTTGGCTTCTGGAACGTGACATTGACAGCGGAGCGTTTCTGGACCGAATTCTCCGGATAGATGAATGTCAATTCACCAGGAATGATATCACGAACTTCCATAATCTCCATACCTGGTCGAACACTAACCCACACAGGGCAAAGGTGACCTCATTCCAGCAGAGAATCAGTGTCAATGTGTGGGCTGATATCATCGGCAACCATTTGGGAGGACCATTAATATTGCCGCAAGTGCTTAATAGTGAAATTTGTGTGGACTTTTTGGACAATACACTGCTAGAGGAGAACCCTATGGATAATCTTAAGGAAATGTCTCACCAATACGATGGAGTACCAGCGCATACGGCTAACATTGCGAAGGCAATACCAATGAAAAATTTCCTAACCGCTAGATTGTACGAGGTGCACCGATTCCTTGGCATAGTAGATCTCCAGAAGTTATCCTATTGGACTTTTTCTTATGAGGAACAATGAAGTATGAAGTTTATTTAAGCCCAGTTAACAATAGGGAGGATTTAGTTGGCCGAATTGGTAATGTAGCGACGAAAATACGGGAGAGGCTGGCTGCAATACGCCTTAGAAAAGGACTTAGAAGGAGGTTGTTGAACTGCATCGAAAGTTGCGGTGGACATTTTAGCCGGCTTTTGTTACTTATCACGATTAATTTTAATTATTTTTAAATTCAATAAAAAGAATTTTTGAGTTAATGTTAGTTAAATTTTTTTAATTTATTGAATTTTATAATATTCTCCGATAGGATTTCTACGTATAAATTGCTAAATACTTTCCCTACGTTGGCATGTTGCACCTTTTTGGAAAGGTAAGAAGAAGGGCAATCGAATAAAAATAAAAAAGAGGTATACTAATTACATAATTTCGGAGAAAATTTGAGAAAATGCTGAAATTGAAACTGTACCTGTAGTGTTAGTAGTGAGATCAACATTGTTGACATTTTTGGAAAGGTAATTAGGATAGTTGTGTTTTACCGTTTGTTTCATGTGGCTTTGTGCGGTAGATGAAGATATATACCATGAAAAACTGATATTTATGAATCACCCTGCAACTCCCAAATGGTTGAGAGTGCCCTCCCCCCCTGTCATACAGTTTTTTGTTTGGCTAAGTGAGATCTATCACCTCACTCATTTTGGCACGTCAGATCTGAAACACCCTGTAGAAGCTCATTTTTACAAGCGCGGCATAATTCCAGAGGGTATGGTGGCCATTAAAACTGCCCGTTTACATTTTTATCCCAAGCAGCAATATATGTGATAATTCCGAGGCAAAGTTTTAGGTTTCGCTAAAAACTATTTAAGATATCTTTGTCAAAAATTTGAACACTTAAAAGTAACTTTTAGATTCCCAGGCGCGTACGATACCTGCAAGAATACTAAAAGAAACCTAACAGATAACTATTTCAGTAATCCCTTAGTGTTATTTGGATGTTCCTTCCTCTTGATTCACAAAAAGAAAGATACCCAGGCGCGCACAACTTAACAAATAACTAAACTAGTTATCTCTAAGTATTCTTTAGATGTTCCATGTCGTAAATTTATATAAAAAATTATACTCTGCCACGTATGTAGATACTTTAACGAGTGGTTATAGTAAGTGGTCCTTATGTGTTCCATGGAGATAAACGTATTAACAAAAAGTCTTCAAACACGTGTGGCTTGTGCTGTAGAACATGCTGACAAATTTCCAGTCTTGTTGGATTTTCCGAAGTGAAACGTTTGTCAAGAAGAAGAGAACTTCAAAAACATGAGGAGAGTACTGAAAGAACACTAAATTAGTAGTTAAAGAACACGAGGAGCGCATCAAAGGAACTCTAGAAGAATTCTAAAAAACATGAAATTTCTAAAATTAACCGCAGTTATCTTCTCGGTATCTTTCAGGTATGAAAGGTTGCATAATGAACCAAATGTGCCGTTTTCGATACTTTGAAGACCACCAGAAAATAACTCCGTTTGAACAGAATTTGTATTCGTACTGTTCTCCAATTACGCTTCGAGGTGTCGTATGATGAGTGGTAAACAGAACGCTAGGTAGTGATGGGCGATACAACATCGACATATCGAAGTATCGATAATACACTTCTAATATATCGATGTTTTAAACGAGTACAGTGCAAGAAAGGCGCCAATGCGACCTCGAATAATTCTTCCAACATATTGAAACATTTACAGAGCCACGGAATTTCTAAGAATAAGTTGAAGGGAATTACTCTAATGATATATATTGCTAATTATGTATATATTTTCTTAAATTAATACTGAATCCATAATAATTTGTGGTTATTTAATAATTTAATATTTTATTCCAAATTCTATAAATGTAAGCATTTGAATACTCTCAACTATCGATAATTGTTTATAGAAAATCCGATATGGCAACATTCCCATACATTGCAATACCAAGTATCGATAATTTTGCTTTCGATTCCCATCTCTAACACTAGGAAATTCAGAAAACTTCGTCTCGGGTTGCGAGGCTGTCCCGCAATTTGGAACGTAGCTGGCACTTGCCTGGAACGTGTCTGGTTTTAGACTACGGAATGACTTGGTGGCAATTTACGTGCGCCGAAAGTAGTACCAGCTTAGAAAGATTTCAGAGCGTATATAATCTTCTAAAATACATGGGTATGTGTTAGATAAAAATTAAAGTTTTCTTCCATAATATGATATCGAGTACAGTATGAGAAAATTTTAATTTAGATAAAGTTGGTCTGAGCTAGAGAAATATGTTCAAAAATGTTTTTTCCATTTCTTATACATTTAGAGTACTTTTTCCGCGATTTAGTTTTTTATATTTAAAAAATAACATAAAAGCGAATCTGCAATATATAAAATGTCTGCTAAGAATACTACTAAGATACTGTGAGCGTAAGACATCCTTAGCGGTGGGGGTAATAAGGGAGCAACATGTAAAAGTAATGAAAATTACCGATATTAGTGTCGAATCCATAGTTTTCGAATAATGACGGTAAGACAATCGTAGGGGTACTAGGGGTGGGGAAGGGAAGGAAGTGATGAAATAATTGAAAACTATGCTCACTTAACTAATGTCCGACCAACGCTTGGCATACGTAGCTAAAAACAAAAAATAAATTTCATTCGTAGCAGCAATTCCAGTCTTCAGTAAGCCTTACTTCTTTCACTTCATTAATGCATTACCGCCAGACAGAACGCAATATCTTTGTCATCATCAAGTAAGTGCATAAAGTGCATAAATTGCCACTTAGAAAATGTACATATGTATCTATCAGGTATTGGTGAATCGGGTAATTTATTTATGTAAAGATTTTTTATAAATATTTCATGAAATAACAAATAAGAAGTTGTTTTGTGATAACCAACCCGATATTTTCATTACGTTACCTTACAGTTCTAGTCTTCATTCATTCTGGACCTTTGAGCTCCAAATTCTGTAGAACATTGTATATAAAGATAATGAAAACATGGCTTAAACATGGGACTTAACCGAAAAAGGAATTATCGATACTTGAAAGTATCGGTATTCAAATGATTACATTTATAGAATTTAATATAAACTATTTAATTATTAAATAACCACAAATTATTATGGATAAATTTTGAAAAATATATAATAAGCAATATATATCATTAGAGTTAATATCTCCCTACAATTTCTTTTTTGAAATTCCATGGCTCTCTAATTTCTAAATCTTTCCACATGTGGGAAGTATTATTCGCATCTCTTGCATTACTTGCACTGTTCTCGTTTACCATCGAGTCGCTGAACTCTGCCCATACTTCGCTGTTCGGAGGACCCTTGTTTTTTCTTAGTAATTTTCCCGATACGAAACAGAAACTAGTGAAAACCACAGATCAAACAGAAAGATAAATGTACTTGTTGACACTTGTTGTTCTGGAACATTCCGGCCATAAGGTTATTGCATACACAAATTACATTGCTTTGATAACCTCACCATAAAAATGTTAGCTGAAGTGTTGCAACATGCTCTCTCTGAGGTATCCTTTTGAAGTATCAAGTTTGGACTGAGCATAAACCCGGTCAAAACGGATTTGATAATTTTCTTACCGAAACATGGAGTTCCTTTTTTCAACTACCAAATTCTATATTGGCTCAGACTGAAACTAGATGAACAAGTTAAATGATGTAGCTGTTGTTCTGGATAGGAAACTTAGCTGGAAACCTAACATCCAAGAAAGAGTACGCAACGTAACGCTGAGTTCTTGTAAAAAGGCAATAAGCAAAAGGAGGAGGTCGTCTCGTAGCCTGCACTGGATAAAGTGATCCACCAAAAAGCGTTGCAGAGGGTTTAGAAAACGGCAACACTACTGATTATAGGGGCCTTCGGAACAACATTGCCTTTAACATCACCTTCAACGTTGAACTCTTCGGCAAGCAAACCCCATTCTCGATTACCATTAGACTAAATTTCGTCCAAACTAGGACGCGTAGCGAGTACGGATAAACGCCAAATTCGATTCTTCTATTCCTATCAGGAAGGAATTGACCCCCTTAATGGGTTAAATCAGTGGATTTTTATACTGACGGTTCCACGTTAGAAGGTAAAGCAGGTGGAGGTATCTGCTCGGAACACCCTGACCTAAGCAATTCGTTTCGTTTACCAGATTACTGTAGTGTTTTTCAAGCAAAAATTATGGCTACATATGTATATTAACCTGACTGAAGAACAGTACATTGTTTTTGGAGGATATGTGTATCTTCATCGACAGTCAGGCTAATATTACATTTCTCACAAGGAGTGTACAGTGTACACCACCTCTCATACTAGCAGAATATGCCGCTCAGCTCTGTGTGGCATGTATGAGCGCCTTAACGTACCCCAGCAAACATAGCTTTTAGATTTCGGTCCGAAATAGAAGCGAGTGTCGTTGAAAATCATCCGAATTCGGAAAGGAATTTATCACTTTATCTTCAAGAATTCTATATGAAACGGTTGACCAGAACTCGAAAAGAAACGTCGATAGGATTTCTAAAAGAAGATCGTAAGGTATTCTGAAAGTTTCACTTTTATTCTCTGAAAGCTATAGTAGTAGTTTCTATTTCTGTGAATTTATGCGAAAAAATATATAAAAATTCATAATTAACTTTTAGAGAAAGCGCTACAAAGTTCCACATAACTTTGAAAATAACAATTTTTGATTACAATCAATTTTATCACAAACTTCCGAGAGTCCGTAAGAAATCGCCACGAATTTTCTTCTATCACTTCTTTTTTTCGACAACCTTACGATATGTCGGACCGTCTGAAAGCTTTGTTTGCTGGGGTACGCCTCATATGGATACCGGGGCATAGTGAATTTCCGGCCAACTAGCGAGAATCGACACTACTCCAATAGACGCGGATATTACTCACCAGCAGTGGTAAGCAGCTAGCCCCGTGCAATCTGGAAATTTAAAAAGAAACATTCTTTAAGATTCTTAAAATTGCTAATGATAAATGGTTAAGGGAACACATGTGCTTAATTACCCGTAACTCTGGCCGATCTTTGACCTCACCTGACATGAAATGGCCAAGAGAGCTAATATCGATCAAGCGTAACATGATAAGTGCTGTCGTGACTATCATTTCTAGTAATTGCCTTATAGGCGGACATGCTGACAAACTTCGTATGCCCTCTAATAACTACTGTAGGAGTCACCAAGATGAGGGAGAAGGGGAAACCGTCCCTATTTTCCTCTGTAACTCCCCAACTGTAACCATCCGTTTTAGTTTTGGGCTCCACCGGAACTGGGGTTCCACTGAAGTCAGGGACCTAGCTCGGCTCGTCAGGTGCTCCTTATAGTCTTTTCTTTTTTAGGTCTGAAATAGGGCTGAAAATCTAATCCTAATGTGGTATCACAAGCCTAAGTGCGTTTTCTCTTCCGCTGCTGCACACCATGTGGCCAATTAAGATGCTTTTATTTAGTACAAGCTATCGATTTTAAGGTGTTGCTTAACGCAATCTTATAGAATTTAATTTGGCTTAGTTTGGTGATTTTGCTGTTATGATTATTATTTCTCATTCTATTTATCATTAATTAAATTAAAGTATTTCTTTTGTGGAACTTATAAGTGCAAGTACAATTATTGGTACTGACACTAATTTCCAAATACAAAAACCAAGGCAATTAAAATAATTCCAGTACAAACTAGTGCTTCAGTCCCAATGCATTTATTTACTTTACAGGCTTATACCGATATTTGACAAAAACAACCTGAAAAAAATGTAAAATATTTCAACCATATTTTCTCTCTTATTCAATAGACATATTTGTTGCTAATTATTAATTCAATAAATTGTAGAATTTATTGATTTAGTCTGTTAGCATATCAATTAATTACGAAACGTATTGAACAAGATGGTCTGTTACTTTAGCACTGGCAAACGTGTCGGATTTCTTTCTCCATAATATTTTTCAGCGTCAAATTTCTCATTAATTAAAGTTGACCTGGAAACTTATAGAACCTTTCCAGTCGTTCACTCAAGTGGTGTAAGGATTTCATGTAGCTCCGGTGATCTTTATTTTGGTTAAAACCTTATCGCAGATATTCCTTTGTTATGGTGGAGCCATAAATCTTTTATTTTTTTTCTCATTTATGCAACCAAAGATTACGATGCATTCGTATATATCCTCAGTGTTGAAATAAAGTTTTTCTCCTCTGAGCAGATTGCTTCCGACTTATTAAATTGGACGACGGCCAAATAGCTGCATTCAGACGAACCATACGGTCTATGTCATCAAATGAGAATTTTATGGAGCCAAGTGAGTAATGGTTTCACAAATTACTTAAATTCGCTCTATTGGATATAAATTAGCTTTTGTGGATTTAATATTATTAAACTATGAATACTTGGAAAGTAAATTCTTTTTTGAGTATACATATTTCAGATTTACATTTCAATTATATTTCTCGTATATATCTGATTAAGGAAGAACAAACGAATTTAGACTATTAGTTTTATACAATCTTCGTGGTAAAACAGCAATATTCACTTGCTACATTTCAGACTTCTAAAACATATGATAAACCAAAATAACCCGGGGAAGGGAGAAAAGCGGAGAGTAAAGAAGAAAACTTCCCAATGACTTGAGCAAATTCTGAAGTTTCTTAATTATCTTGTAAAAATATGACAACATCGAGACAAAAACTTCTTCGTCTGCAACTCACTTAAGAACGCATGCTATATTAGGATTAATGAAGTAATGTAATCTATAGCAATTCTCTATCCGACGCGTTTAAATTACCCTTTTTATTGCTAAAACTCTTTTTGTATCCTCACTAAAAATCTGTTGACCGGTTTTGGTAATTTTTTTATACCTTAGCTTTGTGACATAATTCGTCTTGCCAAGAAACGAATCTTCATAAAATGATTCAAAGAAATTTAATTAATAAATTTTTCAATTTGAATTATTTTGCAAGTAAAGAGCCTCATAAAAAATCGCCCGTTCGGGGGTAAATTGTGGTTTAAATAGCTTCCCATGATGATGACTTAATCGCAGACTAATTCAAAGTTGAGCATAACTATAGTTTCGCAAATACCAAGAGCCAAAGGGACTCCAACTCACAGGTCATTCTTTATCTAAAAAAAATTATGAAAGTAAATTTTTTGAATAAATTAAAATTAATCAAAATTTGAATATGGAAATTATGAATGAATATATAGTTTTTAGTGTTATTAATATATTTTATTAAAATTATAAAAATTATAATAACAATGATAATACGTAAGTCCCTTTGCCACGTCACAAAGGTTTAATAATTTTTGTTTTATGTTTTTATGTTTCGCTTTTTGTATTAATAATGTTTTTAATATTTTCTGTTACACATCAGATTTGGACAAATGAGGAGTTATTGGACTTATATGAGAGCTGCGCGTAACATAGGCTATATGTCGAGCAGTGCAGCAGTAGAAATGACAAAGAAATATTAACGCTCAATTATCCTGGCTTAGTTCCAAATTAAGAGAATAATGTGTGTGTGGAATTTCTTTTAACCAAAACTTTAAAAGAACTCGGGAAACTAATGACTTTGCTAAATATAAGGTAATTCATAGCGTAGTAAATGAAAAGGTCAGAATAGCAAAAAAATTATTTTATGTAAACAAAGCACCCTGCTACCTTCTATGGTATTTTGGCGAAAAACTAGACAATGCAGTCAATTATCTTAGGCCGCTTTTGCTGGACTACACAGTACTGTAACTAATACTGTGAACTAATCCATATAGCCCTTGAAACTAGTGTAAAAGTAAACTCCCATTTTTCACTCAGAAATATTGGCGTAACTGAAGTCACAACCAGTTTTCAGTACTTTCACTGTAAATCTTAACTTATTTTAAATACCTTTTATATTATATCTTTATTTTAAAGCCACGCTTGAAATTCTAATTTCAATTTTACTTTAATATTTTAGTCTTTATGAATTTTAATATTAATATTATTGCCTATCAAATCTTCCAATACACTAAACTTTAGATTATGAAATTAATTTGTGTGAATACAGTCTAGTGTAAATTTGATTAAAAGATTTTTTAGCTTTTAAGGTGTTTGTAAAGTGCTGTAACGTGCACGAGGTTAGCCACTAAAACGGAGCTAACTGAAATGTGTAATGCGCATTTCACAAGTGGTCAAAAAGCAAGGAAAGGAAATGTCAAATGTAGGAAGTCAAGGACGTCTCGATCCTATGGTTTACATGCGATACTGTAAAGCGTTAGTCGTGTTTTACCCAGTTATAAGCTTAAATAAGCAAAGGTAAACAGTAAATTGTAGAGAAAATATTGTGAAACGAATTAAGTCAGTGAAGGGTTTTAGTAATCGTATAATCGAATAGAACCGAAGTTACAACCTCACTCGCCCGAAAAGGGAGGGAACCACCCGTCAAAGCCAACCCAGGCCACTGGTAAGGGGAGGAAGGGGGGGGGGGTACTAAACATTTTTTCCCGCAATCTAGTTGATCGTTCAAAATGTTTTTATTTAATTTAAGAGCTTTTTGAATTTGAAAAACCACAAATCTATCCATAACAATCCCTCCATCGAAATTTTTGGCATTTTGTGCCCTGTATTTTTAAGATGTTTGTGGGTTAATATTTTTAGCTCCAGGTATATGCTCAGAAAACCTAGTTTTTAATTTTCTTTTGACAATATATATACCTCAACAGTCATCGCAGCCGATTTGGTAAATTCCACTTTTTTCCCAGTCATCCTTTATTGGTTTAATTTTACTATTGGATAATAATGATTTCAAATTTCTATTATTAAAGAAGGCTGATTCTAACTTATGGCCTTTTAGGATATCTTTAAGATTTTCTGATACCCCGTTTATGTAGGGTATCTTGCGCTAATTTTTTTGGTCTATATTCGACAATTTACTTGGGAAAGTAGAAAGGATTGCCCTTTTCTTTGATTATTCTTTTAACAAATTAAATATCATTCGTTTTTGGTAACCGTTATTGACAGCAATATTAATTATTGTTCTGAGTTCCACTTTAAAGATTTTTTTGAGTCATATTAATATTTATTAACCGGTCTAGCATTGAATGGAATGCAGCTAATTTCGTGTTCCACGGATGATCTGAATTCGCCGGACTTATTGCATCTGAGAACGTCTCTTTTCTAAATATTGTAAAGTCTAATTTATTATTACTAATTTTAATAGTCAAATCGAGAAAATTAATGCGATGACTTTTTAGAATTTTTTAATGTGTCTTCTATATCTTTGTATAAATTATCTTTTAGTTTGGCTAAAGGAATTGACGGAAAAAGGTTGACAACATCAAACGACACTAATTTTGCATCACTTGGCAGCTGTATGTTTCTAACTTTGTCAATTAGGTCAACAGAATTTTTAACAGCACGAACAGATTTAAAATTTAATAAGTTAGGGACAATCACAGACAGTTTTTTACATAACTTTTGTGCCGGTGCATTTATAGCAGAACATACTGGTCTAATTGGGTGGTTCTTTTTGTGTAACTTAATTAATCCGTACATAATTGGGATGGAGGGATTATTAACCCTAGCAGCAAATCTCTCATGTTTATCTAAAACTAGTCCTGAGTTATATATTACTTTAATTACTTCTTTTTGAAATTTATGTGTTGGGTCTGCCTGCAATTCAACTACTTCTGCTGTTTCTATAAAATCTCTAATTTTACTGGTATATACATCTTTTTCCAAAACTACAACTGTGTTGCCTTTGACAGCTTTTCCTGTTTTAGCAAAAGTCAGGTTCACCAGGCTGGTCATAGATCGTCACAAAGACGGTGATACCATCACACTGAGCAAGTAGAACTCGGTGGACTCACGGTTAGGGTCTACTTAGATGTTCTCTCAAAGAACCCTGGACCGCCTCCGTGCTGCCGGGACGCTGGCTGGCATCAAGGCCACATAACGTTAACCGCTTGCTCCGACTACAAGGCCACGGAGTAGATCCGGAACATACCAAAGTCGAGAACCTGGATACCGCTGAATGAAATGATGTTATTAGCTATGGCTTTGTCTCAATTATCCTTAAGGTTTGTAAGAAGGACGTCACCCCTCACCATCCCACGAGGGAGACGGTGGTTGACGCCTTTCCCTATACGGGACGAGAGGCGGAAGATGAACTTCTGTTTTCCTACGTTTGAACTGTTCGTCGCAGCCAGTAATTGTGGCATTATAAACACTAACTCTTTCAAAACGACTGAGACTATTAAATCCAGTGTCCACGAGGATGAGGAAGTTGCCGACGTCACGCTAATCGAGGTATCCTCTCCTAGAATAACCTCCACCACTCGAAGGCAGCTTGGTCTGTTCGGGTTTAAATCTATTCCAAAAACCTTGGGTCGTTAATGAAATTTAAAAGGATGCAAGCGATTTAAACACAAGGTATAGGTAAACCCAGGTCCTCTATCTCCATAAAAATTACCTAAATGCCTTTATCCGCTTTCAATTTAGTGATAAATGCACCATAGTATTAACAGTGCAACTGCAATCCTATTAATGGTTGATCACCAGTTAATTGTCCCACGACTCAGAGGACATCCCCAACACATTACTAAGGAAAGTTGCTGAAGCAAAGGATGACGCTGGTTAACGGAACTGACACAAATTGCACCACACCGGCCCAGACTGATTTCTCTGACATCAATAAAAAATGTCAGTCACTTTTTGATTTTATTCCCGGTACTTACCTCCAAACATATAATGTTGGTATGGAATCCACCGTTATTAACTCTATACGGCAGAAAGTTCTGGACAATAAACTAATCTCTGAATCATCAAACCATATTCCAACTAAGTGGAACGTATCCAAGAAATCCTTTGTGGAAGTAATTGTTTATTGTTAAACAACTACCTCTACGTAAATTTTAGAGGTCACGTGTTATCCTCCCAATTACTTGTATGTGTTTGAGTTCGCCTTGATTTAAATGTGATTCTTCTCCGTCTTCTCCATTTGTATGTAATCTTTCGTGGAGGTTGTTATCGTCACTCCAGTCTTCGTCGAAGTGATGGGTTTACTATACGGTACAAAACGTGAGGTGTCTTTAGAAACGAGTTTTGTAATTGTCTTCGTTTCTTGGGACCGTATTTCCTTGTTTAAAATTGATTTCTTCGCTGAATCTATCTGTGCGGTTGGGTCCATCCTTCCTTCTTGAGATCTTTAAACGTTAATGGTTTTACTGTTTTCCAAATTGTTTTTCAATTTAAATATTGATTATAAAGAATCCTTTTAATTTAAATTTTGACTTTATTTCTTTATTAATTCATAACTTATTAAATGCTGAAGGCGAACTGAAAACTTCGTTTGTTTTCAGTTCCTTTTATATCCTTCAAAATAAGAAACGGTTGCTTTTCTAAAAAATAAAAGTAACTTATAGGCAGGTGTATTTCGAGGAAATAAAATGTGGCTAACTTCAGGTGAGTCACCACACCTTCTTTTCCAACCAAGCTTACATTAAATTTGGTCTCTAATTACACAAGCAGGTCCATTTTCCTTACAAAAATAGGCAAAGAACTAACTGCGACATTTACAAAACTGCTTTAAGAAATTGTATACCTACCGAAGGTCCTAGAATTGATAGTAGACAAACCCTCAATAATGTGGTGAACGTCCTAACGCTTGCGTGTAAGAAGGCGACTCAGATTTCTGGTCCCTTCCGGTATTATAGAGGTAAAGCCAAAACCTCCATAGTGGTGACGGAAATAATCACCCTTAGAAGGGAGTGTCGCAGACTCTTCAATCAAGCGAAAAAAACCAACTTATAGACTTCCTATAAGAAATGCTGACTGAGGTTCTTCATTCCTAAAGGTGAAAGGGTCTCACACCCCAATGACAGCAGGCCAATAAGTTTCTCATCTTCCTTCTCAAAACCCTGCAGAGGCTTATAAATGTCTGCCTTAAAGATACAGTCGAGTTATCTAAGCTGTCTCTTTCCCAACATGCATATAATAAAGGTGGGTCCGTCGCGACAGGCTTGCAGGAAAAAATCATTAGTATAGAACGATCAATACTGCATAAGAAGATTACAGTTGCAGCCTTTGTTGATATTGAGTATGCTTTTAACAACATCAATAGCGATTACGCCATCCGGAAGTTAGGTCGAGATATTTCTTTTATTGAGCTAGTTGATCACATTCTCAAAAGCAGGATTATTACATCCAGCTAAGGAAAATCCACTATAAAAAGTGTTGCAACTAGAGGCACACGCAAAGTAGGTATCTTCTCACCGCTCTGATGGAATCTGGCCCTCAATGAGCTACTTCTAGATCTGGTATATTCCGGCAATATGGCTACCGCCTACGCTGCTGATATTATTCTGGTATATTCGAGCAAGCACATTGATACCTTCGCTAAGTCGTTGCAATATTTCCTCTCTAAATTATCTTTCTGGAGTATCGGGTATGGACTGGGCATAATCCCGGACAAAACAGAGTTGATACTCTTGGAATACCCTTGATAACATAGCGTTCCTCCTATTAACTGCCCCACTCTAAATGCAGTCACAGGTGACCAAGTTAAGTATCTAGTCCTTGTTCTGGATAGGAAGCTTAGCTGGCATCCAAGAAAGAGTACATAAAACTACAGTAGCGCTGTATTCGTGTAAAAAGAAAATAGGCAAAAGATGGGGTGTGGAGGCGCGCATTGTGTACTGACTCTACGTTAATGTTATACGACCTATACTCTCATATAGGTTGGTTGCACTAGATAAAGTGACCCATCAGAGAATGTCCAGAATATGACAGCAGTATTGATTACGGGTTTCCTCGGTACTACAGCATTTAAAACCCCTAACACAATTCTGCACCTCCTACCGGTGGATCTCTTCAATAAGCAAACCGAAACCTCGTCTGACATCAGGCTAAATTTGATAGACTTGGGGTTATACCGACTTCGGACACTGCAAACGGTAGAAGTAACTAATAACATTGACAATACCAGACCCAAATCATTTTAGTGCTAAATTTAACTCCTTTATTCCGATCAGGCGGAATGGTTAAATGGCTCCTCTTACTGGGGAAAATCACTGCATCTCTACACTTATATTTCCAAGCTACAGCCATACTCATGAAAACCGCACCACATTAAATTTGTTAGATACTAATTACCTGCCATTTTATTTCTTGGCACCTGGTAAATGAGTTAGTTGGGTAGGTAATCATTTGTTCTGCTAATTAAGGAAATACTCCCTTGCCCAGTTCCCTGTGCTCGAATAATTATAATTTTCTTCATGATTACAAAAATTTTCTTGGAAACTTCATAAAGTAATAAAGAAACAGAAAGGCAAAAAAGGGTCCCTATTAAACTGCTGTTGATTTTTAAAAATACATTAAATTTTCTTAATATATTTTACTTCTTCTAGTTATTTGCATATCCTCCTCTTCCTACAATTACCGCCCTTATTCTGTGGGGCATACGGTACTCATCTGAAATTTGAAATTGTGTTGTACCATATCTGTTCTAATGCGTGGACCGATTTGGATAATTCGTTTTCTGTTGGGCAGAGTATGTTCCCTGGTTAACACCGCGAGAAAAAAAATATTAGTGGGGTGGGGGTGGAACCTAACTTTGTAACGCGTGGACTGGTTTGGATGGTTCGTTTTTTGTTGCACAGAATATGATCCCCAATTGCTAATAGGAGAAAAAAATGTGGTCTATTATGGGGGGAGGAGGAAGGGGTAGTCTAACTTCATAACGCGTAGACGATTTGGATAATTCTTTTTCTGTTGGGTAGAGTATGTTCCCTGGTTCATACCACGAGAAAAAAATGTTGGGGTGAGGGGGTGGGGGTGGAACCTTACTTTGTAACGCGTGGACTGATTTGAATGGTTCTTTTGCTGTTGTATAGAGTGTGATCCCCTATTGCTTATACGAGAATAATGTTACGTAAATCGGGCTCTTCGGGCTCGACGGATTAACTAAGATACTTATTTTCAATCACGAAAGTTCACAATTTTATTTAATTCACTTAATTAGTTCGTTGCACAATTTTCTTGACAATATTTCTTCACAATATTACGATTCACTTTAACAATTAGAACTTATCACTTCACTGGTTAAAATACAACTGACTGACTAGGCTGCTACTCAGTCCTATTTATACTACTTAGATAAATTCTAGAAAGTTCAGCAACTTAGTTCTAGCAATTTCCGTTATTCATTTCCACCACACTAAGTCACCACAGGTTCTAGTCGGCCTTGACTTTATACGGCATCTGACGTTTTTCTGGTTTCCGAAATTCGGGACATGCGCATTGTACAACTTGAATCCGTTTTTATCACGTAGCCTATGCCAGACTACAGTGCATGTTACACTGCCCCCCTCTTAGAACTGTTCGTCCGAACAGTTGTATCTCCTTGGTATGGCTTTAAGCGGTCAATGTGCACGATCTTCTTTTTGTCTCTTGGCCCCCGTTGTATCCTGTGCACTACATCGTTGATGCGCGTTAGGATCTTGTATGGTCCTTCCCACTGCTCTTGAAGCTTTGGTGATGTTCCTTTTCGTCGCCGTGGGTTAAATATCTAGACGAGGTCTCCTTCCCTGAGTCCGCTAGGATTAGCTCTGATGTCGTATCGTGTTTTCATTCTGTCGCTGGATGTCTTGAGGTTCTTTTTTTGCCAGTTGATGGATTTCTGCGAGACGCTTCCGAAGTATGGTTCTGTATTCTTCAGTGGATTCAGCATCCTTTTCAAGTGTTCCGAACTTCAAATCACTGGGTATTCAAATCTGTCTTCCAAACACAATTTTAGATGGTGTGTGTCCTGTTCAATCATCGACGGCTGTTCGATAAGCTAGTAAAAATATCGGAATGTAGCTATCCCAATCCCGTTGATGCTCATCTCCTACTTTTCTGAGATGTTCGACCACTGTTCTATTAAACCGCTCAACCATCCCGTCAGACTGTGGATGAAATAGTGTTGTCCGCGTCTTTCTTATTCCAAGAATGTCGCAAACCTTTTGGAATATTTGAGATTCAAAGTGTCGTCCTTGGTCAGAATGAAGCTCATCGGGGACGCCAAATATGCATATCCAGTTTGTTACTAACTCCTCCGCCACTATCTTTGTTTCTTGATTTGGTATTGCATATACTTCTGGCCATTTACTGAAGTAATCCATTACCACTAGAATTTATTGGTTGCCTCGATCTGACTCAGGAAATGGTCCGGCAACGTCAATCGCAATTCTCTCGAAAGGTGCTCCTACGTTGTATTGTTGCATAGCTCCCCTTGTTTTGATGTGAGATCCTTTGCTACAGGCACAAACGGTACATCTTCGACACCAGTCTTCCACATCCTCCCGCATATGTAGCCAGTAGAATTGTTCTCTTAATTTCTCCAAAGTCTTATTGACACCAAGATGTCCTCCCGAAGCACCGTTATGGAATTCCTCCAGCACCTCCCTTATTTTGTTCCTGGGAACCAATACCTGCATCCGGCATGATGACTCGTCGGGTGTTTGCCATTTGCGTTTCAATATTCTATCTTCAACGCAAAGCGAATTCCATTGCGCCCAGTAACTCTTCAACTTTGCACTTCTGTCGGAAATATCTTTCCATTGGGGCCTTTCGTCGGTTGCCTCGATCCACGATTCCACGTCCAAATTGGAGAAATATTCTCGTCTTCTCGTTATGCTGCTCGAAATTTTTCATTGTTCCATCCTGTCAAGGGTATGACAGTTGTTCTTTGCACAGTACCATGGTCGCATTTTCCCTCCAGACGGGAACAGTATTTACACTCCGATTTACATGGCCGTCGTGACAGTGCATCTGCATTTCCATGGGATCTACCCTTCCTATAAATAATTTCAAAATCATAGGATTGAAGTCTTTCCAGCCATCGTGCTACTTGTCCTTCAGGTTTTTTAAATTGCATTAACCACTTCAGCGCTGCATGATCTGTTCGGAGAGTGAATCTTTGTCCATAGAGGAATTTATGAAAATGCTTCGTTAAATCAACAATTGCCAACAGTTCTTTCCTTGTGGTGCAGTAATTTCTTTCTGGTTTTGATAAAGCTCTGCTATAGTATGCCACCACTTTTTCTTGTCCGTTTACTTTTTGTGATAAAACAGCGCCAATACCAACATCGGTATCCAATATAAATGGCTCGCCTGCCTTTGGATAAGTTAACACAGGTGCATTGCAAAGCGCCCGTTTCAGTGCTCTAAAGCTGTGTTCTGCCTTCTCTGTCCACACAATCCTTTTCGGTTAGCTTATGCAGTTTCTACATCTGCAAAATTCTTCACGAAGCGCCTGTAATACGTTGCTAGTCCTAAAAAACTTCACAGCTCGTGTTTATCTTGTGGAGTGGGCCAGTTTTCCACTGAAGCTATTTTCTCAGGATCAGTGCTAATTACTTCTGTTGATACCACATGTCCAAGATATTTGACCTGGTCTCTGAAGAGGGTAAATTTTTTAGGGCCTAGTTTCAGTTTGGCTGACTTCAGTTTCCTCAACACTTCCTCTAAATTTTCTAGGTGTTCTTCAAAATTTCTTCCAATTACAATGATGTCATTCAAATATACCAGGCAGGTTTTCCAAGTTAAACCTCGTAAAACGCACTCCATTAAGCGTTCGAATGTTGTTGGGGCATTACCTTGAACTGCCATAATCCACTTCCCACCGAAAATGCAGTTTTCTCTTTGTCATCTGGATGAATCTCGACTTGCCATATCCGATTTTTAAGTCCAACGTCGAAAACCACTTGGATCCTGACAGGGTATGTAGCGTGTCATCTATTCAAGGTAGTGGATAACTATCTTTCTTTTTAACATCATTTAGTCACCGATAGTCTACACAGAATCGCGTGCTCACATCCACGGGCCCTTCGACTTTTCTATTAGTCCTTCTTTGCGCATTGTTTCAATCATGATGTCTAATTTGATGGGTTTTCCACGAGAATTTACGATTCGTATTAAACCTTCCTTCTTTTCATCGATAGTTACTAAACATTTTCCAATTTCGACATTTCTTATTTGTTCGGTTTGATCTGGTTCTACTAGATAGAATCGATAGCTCCCGGGATCACCAAGAACTTTTGCTCGTACTAAGGTTTCTGCACAAGGTGGGAGCTCAACGTCTTCATGTGTCACAATTTTCAGCTTCGAATAATAATTGGATCCCAGAGCCATAGGAATCTCTCTGTTGTCGTATTTCATGATTCCTCTTCCAATATCCAGTTGAAAGTTGTGTGTTCTCATGAAATCGAGGCCTAGTATGCACTCATCCGTTATACCTGCGACAAGAAATCTGTGAGAAAATCGATTGTCGCCGAGGGATATTGTCATTAATATTTCCCCATACACTTCAACGGATTCTCCCGTAGCGGTCCTCAAAATGTATCGCTTTTTGTTGCTAAGCCAATGGTCTTTAGCATTTTGATTTTTGATTTGATTCATTAAATTTGGAGGTATGAGGTTCTCAAGTGCCACTGGGGCTTATTGTGCTAATCCTCTCAACCCCTTATAGTAAGCCGGTCCCTCCGAAGAACTTCAACAGCTCCCGCAGTTGGCACTCATTCAGCCCGCTCGGTACCAGGGTTGGTTTCCCGAATAGGCTAAATCTGCCCCTGGCTGCTGCAGGGCATTCACTTAGCACATGTAATGGGGTCTCATCCTCCTCCAGACAGAGTCTGCAGGTGGGGTCGATGGCTCTGCCTATCCTCACCAGGTGCTTCCTTAGCTGACAGTGGCCGGTAAGTAGGCCTGCCAGAGTTCTAACAGCCGACCTGCTCAGCTTGAGGAGCTCCCTGGATCTACCCGGCGACGGTGAGGGCATAAGGCTTCTTGAGTGAGCGTGCCCCTCAATATTGTTCCAATACAGCCTATGCCCCTCATTTGCGCGGTTTGCTATTAGCCTTTTAGCCGTGCAGAGAGGTATTCCACAGACCGGCTCCCGCCCAATAAAAGGGGACCCCTTCCTAGCAAGTTCGTCTGCTTTTTCATTTTCCGTGTCGCCCTGGTGTCCCGGTATCCAAATCAAGCTTACTTGATTAGTTCTACAACAGTGCGTCTAGGCTCCTTTGGCATTCCCACACCAGATTTGATCTGGTGGTAGATGAAGCAATTGCTTTGATTGCAGCTTGACTATCCGAGAAGCAAAATGCACAAAATGGACAGCAAATATTCACATGACCCGAGTTAATTTTCAAAATAAAAAGTTTGTTTTCTGCTTGTAAACTCGAGCAACGTAAGAAATATAAAAATTCATTAACACAATCGGCGTTTCTAATGAAGAAAAGTTAAGCACCTTTGGCTCGTTATCAACAGCAGCACCAAAGGGTTAACTTTTCCTCAGCTGCTGGACGCCTTCGCGAAAAAACGAAAACTAGATGAAAGTCCAACACAAAATTTTTAAAACCGATATCGACAGCTGTATCAAATTATGATCACTTACACTGTCCCACTAACCTTGAGATCCTTTTGTTTTTATAGGCTCTTCTTAGGTTCTCGTAGGTGCATGTCAGTATGGCGAAGATCTCAGCCTGGAATAGCGTGGTATATATTACCAGGGCCAGTGATAAACTGAATCGAGGAGAGTCGCTCCAGACCCCTGCCCCAACACCTGATTCAGTCTTGGCTCCATCCGTATACCATACTAGCTCCCCTGGACGGACAGCTGGAAGCGTCCAGGTCTCACGCTTTTCCACCCGTATTAGGGGTGGTTGAAGTGGTGAGAGTCTTGCCGGCATCTGATCAGTTAGCATGGCCAACTCAGGTGTGGCTTCAAGAATCTCCCTTATTGTCGTGATGTTGATGATGATTCCTCGGGCGTCGATTCCACTGGCCAACTCCTGCCCCGCAGAGTTGGTCTTTACTCGTTTCCCTGTTGCGAGCGTAGAGTTGGTATAGGGCTTACAGCTCCATCGCTTCTTTATTCCGCTCGCTCTCTTTCTCTGCATCTTTCACAGCCATACCGAGATGTTGTCAACTTACTGTCTTGTGGAGAGTTTGATCTTCGCCTCTTTCTGCAATCTCTTTGGAGATGCCCTTCTTTGTTGCACGTCCAGCATTTAAAACGAGTTCGCCTTTCCGATGTATTGACGCGACAGCAGGTATCTTCTATTTCGGCTAGTTCTCTTAGGTCGACCGTACTTCTTGAGGCTTGCTTTGCTGCCTCATATGCCAGAGCGTAAGCCAAAATTTCAGCATTGGTGCTCTTTCCAGCCAGTCGTACAGCTTGCTGTAGGTCACAATCTGCAAGTGAATTAATAAATGCTTCTCTGGCTAACTTATTTTACGCTTTTTAGGGCTTTTTGTGAAATCGGTTCAATTTTTTTAAAAAAAACTATTTTTTATTCATATGGTATAGAGTTTAGTGTTATGCATGGAAAATAATTTCATTTAAATGTTCACCTCGACTTATCTCCAGGTAGACCATTCTCTGAGCAGCATTTGAGACGACCTCTTAATTAATTTTGTTCGGTATTTCATTTATGACACGTTAGATGTTTGCTTTAAGTGTTGGAATCGTTTGTGGATAGGTCGCATAAACTTTATCTTTGACATGGTCGCAAACAAAAAAGTCGCCGCGGCAAATTGACATCGCCAAGACCAAAAATTACGCGTTCGGGGAAATAGGTATGCAAAAAGTTGATATGAGCATTAGTTGTGTGCTTAGAATAAAGAACGAGAGGAAAGGCTATGTTAAGTAAAAACCCTGTACGCGTGATAAGCATTTTTCCGCTTAGCCAAGTGGCGAGTGGGTTAAGGGGGAATGTCGCCTGAAATGTCAAATTGGACCGAATGTCGCCTTGAAATCAAAGTCGTCTCCGTAGTACTGAAATATTTGGGGGCATAAACACATTGTTTTTAAATAGTAAAATTAAGTAAATTAATAAAATATGGTCGGGCAAAGTTATATTATATTAAAAGTATTATAAGAATATATTTTAAAAACACCTAATTTAAAATATTATCGAAATGAGTTGGCCCCTCCTGTATACAAGCATAATTTTACTACTTTCATGTTCGAAACGCACACATCGCTTGGGTTCTACTACATATAGCAAAATACTTACATTTTTCCGAATGATGTCCTTTCCTCTAGTTCTTTATTCTAAGCAGGGCCGTCTTTGACCTATTGGGGGCCCAGGGCACTTTCAATCGATGGGGCCCCAAGAAGATTAAAAAATTATTCATTGATGATATTAAATTTATATAGCAAGGAACTATTTCAATAACGAATCACAATAGATAAAAGGAGTGAATAAGGAAAATTAAGGATTTGATTAATTATTATATTTATTTGTTTACATAATTATTTTGAATGCATATATGAAAATCTAGTATTACTGAAGTGGTACTTTTCTAAATTTTAACTGTGCAAAATGGTCAATGACTTCATCGAAGTTGATGTCTTTTAAAAGCTCGCACTCTATGGACATTAATGACAAACTATTCAATCTTTCTTGACGCATAGTACTCCTTACTTCATTTTTAATTCTTTTTAATTTTGAAAAAGAGCGTTCCCCGCTGCAGTTCGTAACCATCAAACTTAAAAATATTCGCAATGCAATTTCGATGTTTGGAAACATATCCTCAATTTTGTGTTTCTTTAATAAATTATATAATTCTGAATGACTATTTGTTTTTGTTGATTCATCAGATTCGACAATTAATTATCTTGTGAGTTTTCACCAAGTATACTTAATGAATACAAAAAAAGTACGAAATGGTACTATGAGTGTACTATGCACGACTAACCGTACTGCGGTGCAGCAGTTTACTTTTCGGAAAATATATTTTATATTATTATTTTTTAATGATCGATTAGGGGGCCCCTCTGATTAGGGGGCCCCCGGCATTTGCCCGAAGTGCCCAATGGTAAAGAGGGGCCTGATTCTAAGGTAGTGTGTTCCGTTGTGCCGTCTTGTTTAAACCATATGTCATCCAACTCAATACCATCCAATTCAGAACACAAGAAGTTTATAACATCTTATGATATTGACTGGGACTGTGTTGCCTTCATTATTCAACCGCACCAAACAGTGAGTTTTTGTTGATGCATTGGCAGCTGTGCTACTGTGGGTTTTCCGGTTTGTCATTATCCGAACCGGTTTGATAAAATTTAACAACGATATTCTGCACAGTGTTCTTTAAAATCTATCGATTTTTTCCAAATATTTATTTAATTTTTCTGATCATGTTCACCATAGTCTTCGAACGTTGATAAATGAATAGACTTTATATAGTGTTTCTATTCGCTTTCAAAATATAGTTCCAATCTCTGATCTAAAATGCCACGAATTCGAAATGTTAGAGATCATAATATAAAATTTAAGATTCAACAATTCAATTGGAATAAAGTTATTTATTCAACATACCTTGTTATTTTTTAAGATTATGAGTCGTATTAAGATGATAAAAACTTATTACGTCAACTCTCATGGCATGCTTTGAATAATTCGCAGTCCAAAACTCTACATAAATAGTGTAAGACTTTAGGGATGTTGTTTAGTAAGTTTAAGTATTGCTGAGATTTGGTTTTTACGCAATTATATGAAATTCAATACACGAACGCAAGTCTGTTTGCATCAGGAAATTATGAAACCTGTTATTGTTCAGATTCTCGTATCTGAAAGAATTTATTAAGAATTATTATATTTAAGAAAATTAATAGAAGTACGCTATTTAAGTTTGTTGGACACGGTGAATGAATACAGAACAATTTTGAGGACTGCAATTTACGAAGAAATGTTTAGTAGAGATAAATTAGTAATATTAAAAGAAAGGGCATATTCCTGAAATGTAACTAAACTTACCATAACGTTAAAGCCTTATATATTTTTATTGAACTCTTTTCTCAGAAAACTGTAACATATATTGCCTTCCGTTTTCGATTTTTTAATTTTAGTATAATCAAGTTACATTTATTCAAGGATATACAGGGAAGAATCAACTATTAATCTTTTCGGGTTAGAAATTATATATGAATTTCTTTTCTCGCCTTGACATTTGGAAACAAGCCTCTCGCTTACTCCTGCGAACTTATGAGTAATACTAATGAGTCAGAAAGGCTTTGTCGGCAGATGGAAACTTGCAATTTAAATGTGTGTGGCTCAAGGGGAGGTTACCGTTCATAAGTATGAAAAATGCGTGAACTTTGGGATTTTTTAAGGGTATATAGTGATTATTTATTGACACGGCAGTTAATATTATATATTTTCCCATAAATTAAGAATACTTTAAAATTTTGTCATTAAAATAAAATCCAAAATGGCGGCTGTAGGTCCTATAAACTGAAGCCATGCACCGTGTGCATTGGTCTGCGCGGGGTTTTCCACCCATTTGTCAGTTAATCTAAAACAAAAATTATTTATCTACATTAAATTTTTGGGGCCTTATCGTTTTTAAATTTTCTAAAAACCCCCGGATATCAAAATGTCTTTTTTAGCTTCAGTGGACACAAAAAAAAAGTTTAAGTCGGAACAAAAAATCGCCTCAATAAGGCCCCCGAAATTAAATTTCCCTTACGGTTGAACAAATTACAAGTCAATCGGTTCGTCCGTTGGAGCTGTAAAGTGACCCACGCGCTGAAAAATGCTGTTTTGAGAAAAAAAAATTATTTTAACTACATATACTAGACACTATAAGGATTTAAATTATGTAAAAAAATCGATTTTTTGAACGTCATGAAGGGTAACCTCCCCTTAGCGGAATAAAGGACGGTGCCGAGTCAACTAATGACAAAAATTGGCTTACGAGCTAATGTAACAAATTAAAAGACATAAAAAGAAAACAGAGCACTTCAAAAATAAATAATCAAAAAATAAAAATAATACAAAATAATAGGAAACAAAAAATCTGAATAATAAAGCGTAAGCAATAAAGGATATTAAAAGAAAGTGCAAGAAAAATATTTAAACAAATTATAATAAACCAAGGGAAACTCAAAAATGAAAGAATCCAAAAGACAGTAAAGTTTATGTTCCTGTGAAAGTGAGAAAAAATTATTAATGGGTGATAAAATTTAAAAGGAAAACAATGCCAGTTTACTTCACAGACAATAGTAAGTTGAGGTCCAATACTCATCATAAATATACTGAAAAAGATAAATTCAATTATGGTTATTAACCGACTTCAAAATGTCGTAATAGATATAAAATTTAAAATTATTTTATGCTTTTTAGCGTTTTTTTTAAGTCGGTTCAACTTTTTTTTTTAATATTTTATTTTTAACTTTTTAGTTTCTTCTACTCTATACAACGAAAACAGAACCATCTACGCGTTAAAAAGTTACATTCAACCCCCTACCCCAACCAACATCCCACGAAAATTTTTTTCTCGTGGGATCAATCAAGGAATATACTAGTATATTAGCAATGGGGGTCATATTTTGAACAACAGAAAAAGAACCATTCATATCGGTCCACGCGTTAAAAAGTTAGGTTACACCCCCACCAAAATTTTTTTCTCGTGAACCCCCCTTGTGAGCCAGTCAAGAGACTGTTGCCAAATTTGTGCCACGGGTTGGCTTACTGGTACTTTTTAATAATCCTTTCTTTTTAGATACGAAAATGCTAAAAATATGAAAAATTAATTGCAGGGATACTTATGTCTTTTTCTTTATCATAATCACACATTACCTTATAGTGTGAACTCTTTGGTACTTTCTTTTCGTATAGTTCCAGAGGCTTAAGATTTATAACCGTGTCCAACAGATAGAGCTTGGTACAGTCATGGGATAGCCCAATAAGCCCAATACCATCTTAGTGCTGAGGGGTTCCCTCTGCTAGAGTACACCGTTTTAGTGTATTTTTATCATTATCCTTTTTCCCTTTTCCTTGGCTCTGCATTCCTTTCATAGTTTTTCTGAAGAATAAAAAGAGAGCCTACGATAAAATTCAGGTAAGTGAGACGAAGGAGAGACGATCTTCTTAAATTCGACGTCCTTAACACGACTAGCGAAGCAGGCCCCTTACTTCTGTGGCCATAATATACAGCCTAAACGGCACCCTAGAAGTCAGTTCTTGGTAATCAACTCATCTTAGAACACACGTACCCATATTACCATTTAATGTGTGTGCGCGGGTCATCACAACTTACCATAACAAAATAATATTTCATATTTTTTTATTTCAATGAAAATGATAATAAAGCAATAAATAAGGCGATGAATTGATATTTTATTACATGTATTGATATGATTATAATGCTTACTTTTGTGTTATTAATATGAATATTCATTCAAAATATTCAATTTTCACTAGGGATTCACGATACTCGAGATAATTCACGCTGCCGGTATCGGTCTCGACACGATAGCGGGACCGGCAGCGAGACCAATATCATTGGTAACAGTGCGATACCAAGAGCGAGATTGAGGTGACGAGAGTGGACGAGATATCAGTTTTAATCATTTTATTGTGGAAATTTTTTTAGTTGTTTCAGCTTTTATGTCGCTCCGAAAAATTTTAATTGTGTGATTTATAGGGCATATAAGTATACACTGCTCTCCTCAATCGCTTCTTTCTACATTATTTGCACTTTATCCCCAATAGCAAACAAGATCCTTTGCTACCTTATTTTGGCGAGGGGAATTGGAAGAAAATGCATATAGATATATCACTTGCCCTCGCTCCCCGTTATCCCACCGAAATACCCTTTTTTTATCTTGCCGAGAGCGAGATCGGACCGAGACTGGCCTTTATCTCGCCGAGATTGCGACTAGAGCAAGATCGTCTTCACCTTGACGAGACCAAGACCGAGATGTGCCGAAGTCTCGGTCTTGTCTCGGTGCCGTGAAGCCATAATATTCACCATACTGCGAAGTTTGTAACACGCGGACCGATTTGAGTGCTTCTTTAATTAAGCGACTTTATTTAGTTTCAAAGCTAAAAATAAAATCTCGCAATTGAATATTCCCGTACCTCTCGTTACCCGATTGCGTTGAAATTTTGCGCACAGGTGTAGTTTCGATAACCACACAATATTATGCTTACATGGAGCTGATTGATGAGTTAGACCAAAATTTGTCCAGGTAACCCCTGCCCTTTATTTTATTCATATTAACGATGACTTTAGATCTTGTTAGATTGTGTCCGGGATCGAGGGTCTGACGTTAAAGACAGAAGGTGGGCCCAATGAAACTAAAAGGTTAAAAAAAAATTAATTTATTTTAAATAAAATGCTTTTATTTCCACGTAAATTTTGCACTAAAATTTTTCAAATAATTTTCTAACCATTTCATAGTATGTATGAGCATACTATAAGCTGTAAACTCACTAGTGTATGTTATGTGAACCTCCCTAAAAATATGGTAAAAAACAAAAATATGGCATAATATGGATTCATAATTTGGATAATAAATTTGATAATTTAGTTTGTTTAAAAAATTGTGGACCCTATTTAATGACTAAAAATGTAGTTGATATCATTTTTAAGTCATACAATTCGAGCGCCCACGATTTTATAAATAAGATAAATTATCATTTATCATCCTGGTAAGTTGATCGTGTGAGTCTGAAGGGTTGCACTTAGGTATTTATCTAGTTAATTTTATACATGACATCTAAGAAACCGATCGTCTAGCAATATCAATAAACTTAACACGTCTTAAGAATATTAACGTTATTTTTACAGAATTAGCTTTTTTTACTTCACCAAAGAGGAGAGTTACTGAACAATTTTTTTCAATACCCACATCCTCAAAACAACGTGAAAAAACCTTCCGCCAGATGAATATTCTCTTATTTTTCTTGCAGGTAAATATTTTCGTTCTGATATCCCTTCTCAAATAAAGGCGCAAACTTGGTATCATTTAGGTTTTTATCAATTGTCGTTATTTTAAGCCACAAACTTTAAACTTTTAATTAAATTGTCTACTTTCCTAATCCATATTAAAATTAAGGGTAAACAAATAATTATACATCGTCTTGAGCATGTTACAACACATAAAACATATTCCAAACTTCTCCACAAAGTTGAAAAAATATTCACCTTTAAATGCGGTGAAAGCAGATTGTCTCTTCCAAATTTAAGCTATAAAACATTTCACGTCCCATTACCCGTGATTTTGTTTTAACTTCTTGTGTGCTTCTTTAGAGGACACTTGTTGGCATCAGTTGCCACCCTCAAAAGTTTTTACATTTGTCTTTCAGAGTTCAGAATGTTTGTAGATTGGGGGTCTTTCGACTTGCTTCTTGCTACTTATGTTCTTTGCAGTGCATACGAAATATCGCTGGTCCTTTAAGTACATGTAGGTGAATGTTAAAGGCATTATGGTACATAACAAAGCCATTTACCTCCTCGTAACTGAATGTTAATAAAAATGTCACATATGCTAAATTTTGTTATGTCTGCTTTACGAAAATAAAGTGCTTACAAAAATTAGGTCGGTCAGCAAAGAAGTGTTTGCTCCTTCTTCAGATACAGTCTTGTGTAAAGATTCATTAAGCGAAATAGTTTTTAATGTAAACGTTTGCTGGCTTATATCGAAATATTTCTCCGCGAAGCTATAATAGTTATATAGTTGGCAATTTAAGAGAGTGATGATATTTGAATTCAACAAAATTCAAAAACTTTGAAAGTATTTAATGCCCCTCTTCATTTACACTATTTCACAAATACCCTTCGGTCACCATATAGCGGAGTAAATCTCCATCCCCATTTGCGAACATTTTACACACATAATTACCCGATAAATGTTTATATGAAGGTTAAGGAAGCCCTCTTACTTGGTCGTTCTAAAAGCTACCTTTTGTTTTTATTGCATATTCTTAATCTATATGTAAGTACACTCCTCCCTGTCGAAGGACTTTTTTTTAAACTCGATCGTCTTTAGTAGTTTAAAAGTATTTAAAGTTACCGTTAGCACTATAGGGCGCCTCACTACCGACTTCGAGTAAATGTCAGCGCTTATGAGAACGGTTCAGACACC
The DNA here is from genome assembly GCA_964036015.1 of Leptarthrus brevirostris. Lineage (NCBI taxonomy): Eukaryota > Metazoa > Arthropoda > Insecta > Diptera > Asilidae > Leptarthrus > Leptarthrus brevirostris. The sequence continues at coordinate 100,797,359 of OZ038373.1, forward strand.
TTTTAGAAGTAAGCAGATGGCGAAACAATGGCCTCAGCATGAGCAGTTCCAAGAAGAGGAGGTATGCCTTTAAGAACCTGAAATTGCAGATTTTTTTTTATATATATATATGATGTTGCCAAAGCTCAGGGGATGCCCTATGATGCTAAAGCACAGCCTTGGCAGGAAAGGAATTAAGGATGAGGGAAATGGGTTAGATTAATGGTAATTATAATTACTTTCAAGTACCCTTGCTGTTTTGAATTTTTTTTAAATGTTTTTATACATCAAAAAAGAAACATTCATCATTTTTTTCAAAACTGCCGCCATTTATTTAATTTTGTTGTTACAAAAATGTTCACAGAATCATAACAGAATTTAAAATCTCTTATCATTCGATAGAAAGCGCATTCGAACACTCATCGGACACTGCCCCATAGGAGCTATGGCCATTAGACTCGGCGTACCATCGAATGAGTTCTGTAGAAGCTGCAGAGATGAAGAAGAAATTGAGCACCTGCTCTGCGAATGTCCGGCTCTAAAAGAACGACGACTCACCTGTTTGGGAGGAAGGTTCTTTGACAATTTGGTTTTAAGTTCTGACCATGCTCCTTCTTTTTAAGGGCATTCACAATGGGCCTTCATGACCTCCGAGTGAACTTGGTGCTTCTTAGCAACAAACAGCCAGACTAACCAACCAACCAACCATGCTACATGCTTAAATTGTGTTTCAAATCAACTAGGAGCCCAACCGTGGACACCGTTTCCCCCGCAGATTTGTAAGCCTGACTTACAGCGGTTGTGACGGCCACCGTGTAGTTTTTCTTGCATCCAAAAATTATTTTTTCTACAAACATTCGTTCAACAATAAATGGCAAAACAGAATTGGTCTATGTTTATTTGTCTGTAAATGGAAATACGAGTACCTGAAAATAGTTCTGCAAGGTAGAGATTTCTCGGGGTAAAAGATAATTTTTTGGGCATTTTTGCTGCGTAATGTAAAGTCCGATTTTTTTTCCAATCTCACAGCACTATATTTTACAAAAATAATTTGTTTAAACATCAAATATTTATTAGCCCCGCGCAGTGACGTCACAAAGATGGCATTGAGGCCGGTACACCACCTTACGGTGGGCAATATTCAGCTCTACTCAGTAGACTGAAATCAAAATATGTACTTTTATTTGATTCTTTATAAATTTTTGCAAGACGTGGCGTTCGAAAAGAATTTGTGTGTCAAAAAGTGTGCCAATGGCGCAACCTCAAACTTAACAACTTAACTTTACTCTTTATCTTTGCTATAAAAGTGTTTATATAATTTAATAAAAAAAATCAACGTCACGTCCTGCATTCAATCGTCGCCTTTTATTAGCAGTTTAATTCGAGTCAATCAGTCAAGTAGTTTAGGCGCAATTCTGCCCGCCACGTCCGAAAATATGCTTTCGAGAAAGACGCCTTTAAAGTTGACAGAGACCGGACAACACGATAAGCCAGCACAAAGTTTAACAGCTCATATGTTTTATTCTATTCATCAGATCGACATTAAATTTTATACACATACTTTAATGCCTATTCCAACAATTTAAAATAAAATAAGTAACAATTTTTTGATCCGCCAAACTAGGTTGCCCCCTTAAGGGGTTATACGCAGTTAAACATTTAAAGAAATCGATTTTTCTTATTGCATTTTGAGTATATTCTTTGAAAATTTAATTTCCAATCGATCCGGCAAATATTCTTGAAGATACACGCATATTTGTAAGGACGTCTCGGAGCGTTAGAAAGTAGGCGACGGGCGTATAACAAGTGAATTACGGGGCATTTCACAATTTGGAGAAAGTTGACCTATTTCAAAGGTAATTAATCATATTGTAACGTGCACGAGGTAGGCCAGGAAAAGGGATATGTCACACGGGGAAAGTCAAGGACGACTCGAACCCATGGTGAATATGTGAGGTGAAAATGTGTAACTGAAATATCTAGAACTAAGTGACTGAACTTTCTAGAATTAAGCTAAGTATTATAAATAGGGCTGAGTAGTAGCCTAGATAGTTTAGTGAAGTGATGTGTTAATTATTAAAGTGAAACGTAATATTGCGAAGAAATATTGTCAAGGAAATTATTAAACAAACTAATTAAGTGAAGTAAATAAACTTCTGAACATTTGTGATTCAAAATAATTGTCTTAATTAATCCCGAGCTCGAAGAGCCCCATTTACGTTACAATTGGTGTCAGAAGTGGGATTAATTAAGAAAGACTAAAGAAAAAGTGAACTTGGAAAAAAAAGTGTTACTGTGAAATTGAAGTGAAATAGTGTAGCCAGTCTGAATATGGGGCGCAAACTGAAGGAATTACGTGTCCAAGACTTGAAGGAGGAGTTAAGTAAACATTCCCTACCTACATTTGGAAATAAGTGTGCCCTGGTAGCATTACTACAAGAAGTTATGGAAAAAGAAGGAAAGGATCCAGAGGCTTTCGTTTTTGAAGACGAGCTAGAAGAAGCAAGTACTCCAAGCATGACAGATCTTCTCAATGCTCTGATGTGTGAAATTAAATCTTCCAAGGAGCAGTTAAAGACAGAACAGAATTCATCAATACAAGTGTCCGTAAACGAATTAAAGGCATCAATGGTTGAACAGAAATCGTCGACGGCCGAGTTGAAGTCATCAATAATAGCGGAACTTAAGGTATCTGTTGAGGAAGTAAAAGCTGAAATGGAAATTTCCATGCAAAAACAGTTCGAAGTTCTGGAGCCAACTGTAGAGAAGAAACTGGAGACCATAGAAAACTCTATCAAAGTCAATCTCGAAAGCCATATGGATAATAAAATGGGAGAAATAACAAAAGATATTGAAAAGAGATTGGAAGAAGTAGAAATTTCTGGACAAACGAATATTAAACAATTTAAATGCGAAATGGAAAGTCAATGAAGAACAATTTCGAAGAAATCAGGACTGAACTAGAAAGTGTCTAGAAATGGAATTTATCGACTTTATCTTCAGATGTGACTGTGAACAAAAGGCTTGATCCTCCAACATTTGACGGCCAAACACACAGACTCCAGTTCGGAACGGCAGCAGCAATGAACTTTTGGAGTGACAAAGAAAAAGCTACAGCTCTTATCTTGGCATTTAGAGGTGGAGCAGCAGAATTGTTACAGACTATCCCCCCGGATATCCCGGCGGCAGCAATACCTTAGGCTGTACATCTTTAGAATTACGGTATGGGAATCAGCACATGCAGGAGGTCTACCGCATTACAGCAATTATGTGCGGACATAGAAAGGCTGACACATTTGGCTTATTCCACGTTTAGCCAAGATTATGTCAACGAGGTAGCCAGAGAGAGAATCATTTATTAATTCACTTGCAGATCGTGACCTGCAGCAAGCAGTACGAATTGCTGGAAAGAACACAAACGCTGCGGTTTTGGCTTACGCTCTGGCTTGGGGGGCAGAAAAACAAGCCTCCAGAAGACCTATGTACGAAAAAGAAGAAACCGAAATAAAATGATATTTGTTACCGACTCAATACCCAGGTCAACCGCGGCCGTCCAAGATGCTGGACATGTGGCCAGGAAGGTCGTCTCAGACGAGATTGCAGGAAGCAAAGGAGATCAACCCTTCCGGAATATGACACGAAGAAGACTGGTTGTGCAAAGTGCAGCAGAAGGGAGCAAGAACAATTTGGATTGAAGAGAGGTACCGAGCGGAAGAACGAAGCTAATGTGCCCCGTCGCAAGTACAGATGCTGGTCCTGCGGTAAAGCAGGTCACCTGCAAAGCGATTGCAGAACGATGACCCTTGATTACTTGTCAGAGAAGGACAGTCCAATAGAAGGTGCCCAAAACGATGGAGGTGTTTTAAGAGGACATCGATGGCGAAGGACTAACGAAGAACAGCGAATGAAGAAAGAAATGGTACAAAGTGTACCGAGTACAAGACCAATTTGGACATTTGAAGCATGGGAATTCTTCACCAGAAGAGAAGATTGAACCTGTGCGAAGACTTTAGAGGACGCACTGGAAACTTCACTAAAAGACAATCCTGAAACGACTAAGGAGGTAGTAGTTAAAAAATGTGACGTTAACGACGAAACTAACATGCCAACGGTTCATGCCGGAGAAGATGAGATTATTCAACTACGACAGAAATTAAAGAATGCAATCAATGTCTACGTTCTCAACAGGAGTGGCTTTCATGGTGCTACAGGGATCTTCAGCAACATATTAGCCAGCTAGAAGAGAAGTGTGCAAATATGCAAGCAAGGCGCGAAGAGAGGACCAACATGAAGGAATTCGAGATAAGTGACCTTATTTCTGTGTTCGAAAAGGGAAATAGTCCACTGTGTAATGCGCATGTCCCAGGTGACCAGAAATCAAGAACAGGAAATGTCACACGGGGAAAGGCAAGGACGACTCGAACACATATATGAGGTGAAAATATGTAACGGAAATATCTAGAACTAACTGACCGAACTTTCCAGAATTAAGCTAAGTAGTATAAATAGGGCTGAGCAGTAGCCTAGGTAGTTAAGTCGTGATTTAGACTGCGAAGTGTTTAAATGTGATAATGCGAATAGTCAGTTGTATTTTAATCAGTGAAGTGATGTGTTAATTATTAAAGTGAAACGTAATATTGTGAAGAAATATTGTCAAGGAAATTGTGAAGTGAATAAACTTGTGAACATTTGTAATTCAAAATAATTGTCTTAATTAATCCGTCGAGCCCGAAGAACCCCATTAACGTTACAATATTAAGAAACTTATATAAAAATAAGTAAAATAGTAATTCTTAAAGGAAATTTCACGATCTTCGCAGTCGTGGTAGCGAATTTGAAATTGGATTTTTTTTTCATGTAAAAAACCCAAAATTAATATTTAAAATTAAATTTTGACAAACTTCGGCATTTTTTTTTTTTTTAAAGCTCAAAAAATAACTTAAAATGTATAGTAAATGCCTGTTCAGTTTCATAATGGGATCTGCATTCGAACACAGTGCAGCGCGTAGTCGGCGTTTGGCCAGTGCGATTGTTTTGTATGGAAACATGAAAAAATTTAAGTTTGAATTCTCTATCTCCGAAAAGAATGCAGATCCCATTCTAACATTTTACACATATTATTTATGAACTATAAGCTACATTTGCAGAAAAAAATAATTTTTTTTTTAAATACCGAAGTTAAGTTAAATCCCATTTGAAATGTTTATTTCCGGTTTTATATACGAAAAAAATGTTTTTTTCAACTCTGTAATAATTGCCAAGAAAATCATTTATTCGTCTTTAAGATAACACTATTTACTTTTTTTCTATCACTATAAATAATAGCAAATTTTTTTTTCAAAATACCCGCTGATCAGATTTTGTCAATTCTTTTAAGGCTTATAAAAGGGCAACTAGGCTTCATAGAAAAAAAATGAAAATGTACATTCATTCAGTACATAGAAGTACCAAATATGAACAAAATCAAGACCCTGACAATTTTTCGCTGTACGCTTCGCGTAAAATGCCCCTTACGTCTGTTGATACTTTCAACGCTTTTTTCTCAAAATTTTGTTTTCAAAGTCGGTGAGCACGATTTCTGTAAACGCCGCAACCGATCGGTCAGTAATTGTAACCCAACCTTCGCAGATATATTCTTTAGAGATTGATCGAAGGAATAAGATTTCCTATAATTATTTCTATTTTTTTTAAACAATTTAACGAAAAAATTTTGGTCAAAAGTCGGAATTTGTTCTTTTTGGTTTTTTTATTTTACATAATCCAAACCGGAGATATCGTGCTCACCGCCAGACACATTGTTTTGGACGACTTTCTTTTTCAGAAAAAATTCGTAAATAACATTTCTTTGGCCTTGCAACTGCGTATAACCCCTTAATCGAAATCGATTAAAAACTACGACAATTGTCTACTAGAGATACTTGGTCGAACTGATTAACTCCATGTTTTAAGTTTTTAAATGCAAAATATAAATAAACTCCAGAATTGGTTTTTGGAATGTAATTTCACAATCTTTACGTATTGCCGTTGTGTTGAAAGATCAAGTTGTCTTCAGTAACCAGATTCTGGGAGAAGCAATAAGACTTTCTTGTAATATGAAGAAATATTTCTTCTTTGTCAGAATTTCATCTATATATCATCACCTTCCTGACAAAATATAAACAATAGCCGGCTGAAAAAATAAGATTACTACCACCACTTTTTACAGTTTCAGCCCACACCCTAGCAACTCCACCTATTCCAAATAATTGTATTATCCTTTCGCCAGAACATATTACTTGTTCCCAGTCAACCGTAATTTCTTATTTTTAGCCGATATCCACGGTTTTTTATAACAAATTTACCCGCAAACTTCTCAGCTTTGAGTCTATTTCTTACTAGTTGTAGATAAATTTCAGGTTCAAACTCTCATTTCATATTTCTCTAGCAACTTTTACTTTAGATATATGACGCTTTTACTTCGTTTAAAATTAGGAAGTGTCTAATGAATGTTATAACTAATTATAGACCAATCGCGAAGTTATCTTGCATACCTAAAACATTTGAATCAATAGTGTATTCGCAGCTTATGGAGTGTTTGGCTTGATCTCTCCCAATCAGCACAGGTTCTTGCCCGGTAGATCAAGGACTACCAACTTACTAGAATTTACCGCCCACGTTATTTCTGGCATCCACCGAGGCCTGCAAATTGACTGTATATACACGGATTTCAGTAAAGCCTTTGATAAACTCCCTCACTCCGTAATTATATTTAAACTCGAGAGGCTGGATTTCCCCCCTGTTCTTCTCGACTGGATTTCTTCCTATCTAAGAGACAAGACATATCGTGTGTCGCGCCGTAGCTCTACCTCTAGAATCTTTAGAGCTTCATCTGGTGCACCACAAGGCAGTCATCTCGGTCCTCTACTATTCGTTTTTGCCATTGACGACATTGTCCATCTGGTCTCGCACTCTAATGTTCTAATCTACGCTGATGACATGAAGATGTTCTCTTATGTTAAGGATGGTGGGGACGCCACCCTTATTCAAAAGGACTTTAGATACGTTTCTGGAGTGGTGCGAGTATAATGGCTTACACCTCAATTTTGATAAATGTGAGGCCATGACCTTTTCTCGGAGCCCTAATCCACAAGCGTGGGATTACAACTTCGCGGGGAATGGTCTCCGTCGCGTACTGTCCAAAACCGACCTTGGTGTAAAACTTGATAGGAAGCTTGACTTTACTCTGCATATCAACTATATCGTGTCTCGAGGTAGTTTAGTCTTGGGCTTTGTTAAGCGTTGATCTAGAGAGTTCTCGGATATACCAAGATTGATTCATTTGTACTGCTCCTTAGTTAGACCTATTCTAGAGTATACATCTCAGGTCTGGGCTCACTACTACGCTGTCCATTCCAAGCATATCGAATCGGTGCAACGTAATTTTCTTAGATTTGCGCTAAGTGGGCTTCCATGGGACGAGCCGTTTAGACTCTCGCCTTAAATCGATCGCCTTCGGTTGCTCGGTTTGCCCTCGCTTGAGAAAAGGCACAAAGTCGCTGACTTGGTCTTTATTCACCAGCTCTTGAACTCTAATATAGACTCAGGTTCGCTTGTTAGCAGGATTTCCTTCAGACAGTCCCAACATAACCTTCGAAGGCTTCCTTTATTGCATGTAGAACCATCCAGATCAAATTATGGCATGCATGAACCAATTAATCGTTTATGTAGGGCTGTTAATGCATGTCCTAATTTTGATTTAACTCTCAGCAAGGTTGCATGTTTATGTGGGAGCCTTATTTCATCATTTTGATGGAATAGGTGAATTGATTCTGGGATCCTGCCTAAGAAGTGTGCCTTCTGTGTTGGAAGGGTTAATTCTACCACTCTGAAATTGCAAAATTTTTTTATCTAATTTCATATACATTTTAGGTTATTTTTTTAGTATTTCACTCAAATTTTTCCTAATCAAGCAGTTCATAAAATTGTATGGCAGTTTTTAAATAAATTTAAGTAAATTTTAAATATATTATTAGTGGTGAAGTTAAAAATAAAAAAAATATATGAATTTATTATATATATTCTCTGAGGTTTCACTTAATCTGAAAATAGTTTCAATCTTTGTGAAAAAGGTTCCATTTAATCTAAAAATGGTTTCATTTACTCCAAAAATGCTATATGAACTTTATATAAGGTTTTCCGGTGGGATGATACGTTTTAACTCGTTGTTCTATGCATATATTAACGGAAGTGTCTATTTACTACTCTCAAATTGCCGTGTAATTTCCGTATACACGGAGTACACGATAAGTGCAAAGAGTCACTTCCATATTCATATTACTGGTAATAGATACAAACCTGGCGGGAGGAAGGGGGACGGCAGCCCCCCAGTTAATAAAGCAACTAAAAGCCTGATTAATATACCTCTTCCTCACAGAAAGTCTAATAAAAATTTGACGTACTTTCCTTGCATTTCCGTGAACTACTGTGTTATAACTAAGAGCATTACCTATTACGATTGTTAACTATCAAATGTCTGATTTCCAAAGTAATTCTCCATTGTTCATCATTTCTTAATAAAAATTTTTGTCAAACTTTACAAGCAGTACAAACGACCAATCCCCACGATAAATTATTTGCGACTGACTACTATTGTTATCTGTTAAGTTAATAATTTTATAACATGGTCGCACTCGGTCAACACACTGCGACTTCATCTGCAAGTCGAAGCAGGCTCTCTTTTGGAAGCTAAATAGGATAGATCGGGGATTGCATTACCTATAAAAAGAAAATATAATACTTTTTTCTGTTTTCTTGAAATAAAAGAAACGGCAGAAAAAATATAAACAAGCATAAAAGCAACCTGACTGTAATTCAACGGTTACTCCCTAGTTAATATAATTAGAGAGGTATTTTGCATGAATAACATTTTCATTAAAATTCCTCGCTGTAAATACAGATACAGATATGAAATTACTCGAAATAGGGTGGGAGGGGGGACTTCATTGTAAACGCCTTTCGAATGTAAGTCAGCAGCTTCTTTTTCCAACTGGGACGCAATATGCCAGCACGAGCAATTATATCATTTCAGTCATACGCATATAAGCATATTTCAATCTGCGGAATCTTCCCTTAGGAAGACCAAACGATTTATCAGTTATGATAGGGGTGCTGGAAAGCTTCGTACTTAGATTGCTATGACGTAAAGTTAAGCTTACGTGTTTATTGAACGACGTCAATTGTACCTATATAGAGTTCAACAAATAACGCATAATATTTACCTGAAATTAAACGGCTTGCGGGACCAGAGAAATTTCTATAGTACTTAAAGACTAAATTATCGCGTGGGTGGTACATCCAGATGAAACTGGCTGATTCCTCTGATTACAGTGCGAACAACTTGTGAGTGCGTATTTGTTATTTGTTCGTAATTTTATTTACCTTTGAAATAAACAATTAAAATAAGAACGCATAAATCGAAAGACAAACATCTATCTTTCTTAGCAAGCTGTATAATGAATAGCCTGAGGTAAATTTTTTTTTTACTGGCTATAGGGACCGGCCGATCGAACTATCTACACATCGCACTACACAGTCTTGTTGAAAAACCAGAACATGCTGTGTAGTGCGATGCTGCTGGTAGAGGTGTTGCCCTTTGGGCTTTCCTTGATATTGAAGGTGCTTTTGACAACATGTATTTCTCATCCATTGAGGGAGCGGCCATCGACAGCGGTATTGATCTGGCCACCAGAGGCTGTCCTCAGGAAGGAGTTCTTTCCCCACTGCTGTGATCACTTGTTAACGATTATCTCCTGGTTAAACTGACTGATGCTGGCTACGAATGCCAGGGCTATGCAGATGACCAGATGATGGTACAATCCTGGTGTGCTGGGGAACGGCTCAGAGTCAACCCTAGTAAAACAACCAATGTACCTTTAACAAGAAAAAGGAAGCTAATGTTAGAGGCTCCTACGCTAGAAGGAACACGGATAGAATTCACAAGTGAGGTCAAATATCTAGGAGTAATTCTAGATCAAAGACTCACATGGTTCCTTAACTCAATAGGGTCACAGGAAAGTCTATGACTGCCCTATGGTTCTGTCGAAGACTCTTTCTCAAAACCTGGGGATTAAGGCCCAAAATCAATCACAATCATAACACCCGTGGTCATCTACGCAGCTCTCGTGTGGTGGCCAAAAGTAAAACAAAAGACAGCGTAGTCCACACTGCAAAAACTGCAGAGGTCAGCGTGTCTAGGAGTTACGGGTGTCATGCGCACATGCCTCACAACAGCTATGGAGCCTCTATTAGACCTCCCCTCTTTACATCTACATCTAAAGAAGGAGGCTGCCTCAAGCGCAATAAGGCTGATTGGCACCAATCTCCTCTCAGCAGGTAATTGGACTGGTCACAGGAAAGTCCTTGAATAATTCATGGATGATCCGGTGATCAACTCAATCTCATATACCATGCCGAAGAGGCACAACTTTGATACACCATTCAAGTTGATCCTTGAGAGCAGAAATTATTGGCTCAATAATAGACATATCTTTGAAAAGGGATATCTGGTTTGGTACACGGATGGATCCAAGATGGAAGACACAACGGGCATCGGGGTCTACGGACCAAGATTAAGGCTGCAAAAATCGCTCGGTTCTGCACCAACCATCTTTCAAGCAGAGAAACATGCCATCGAACTCTGAGCAGGTGAAATTACTAACAGAGGTATACGCGGTGCTAAGGTATATATAATGTCCGACAGTCAGGCGGCACTCAAAGCTTTGGCATCCTACACCTTTGAGTCTAAAATCGTCTGGGACTATCTCACTGCTCTTAAAGAACTGGCCCAGAGCAACAGCATTACTCTGGCATGGGTACCAGGGCACGAGGGCATTGAAGGCAATGAGAAGGTGGATCACCTAGCAAAAAAAGGTGCGGATTCTCAGTTTATTGGACCCGAGCCATTCTGTGGCTACTCGAAAAGCCAAATCAGGTCATGGGAGGACGAACGCAAGCACTCACACTGGACAAATATTCCAGGGTTAAGACAAGCAAAGAGGTTTATAACCTACTCAAAACACTGCTCTTATTCAGCAGACCAGATTTAAGGCTGATAACAGGACGTCTATCTGGTCACTGCCCCCTCGGCTACCACCTAAAAAAGTTAGGGCTGGCTGATGATGATACCTGCCACTTCTGTTTGGAAGAGGAAGAGACAACGGAACACATCCTCTGTCACTGTGAGGCCCTCGGCCTGGCACAACACTGCAGGTGTCTGTTAAACGGAAAAAACCGCTCAGGACGAGGTATTCCGAATAGACACCTTCATCCACTATACCGCCCAACCTAGATTCACCGATTTCGTCCTTACAGGCAGGATTTTTCTCGCATCACTGACTGAAGGGAACGGAGGAGCAGAACTTCGAGTTGAGAGAAGGCATAGTCAATGTTTTTTTTTGTATCTTCCATCCTGGTTTTTGTTATATGTATAAGTAATCGGTATGTGTTCATGTCTGGACTGAATTGAGCCTAATGACAGTTGAGGATGCAGTGTGCTTGCCGAAGAGGTGCGCTTATATGTATCCATCCATCCAAAAACCTATTATGGTTGTATTTAACACTCTGTATTGATATATAATACATCATTGAATATTGCTTAATAAGCGCAAACACTTTTCCTCTTACGTTGTTGTAATTATAGACCTTAAGTGTAAATCTAGAGATACATACTTGAATTTTATATTTAGTTTTCCATGTTAGTAAAAAATCGATGCAGTATATTATAATGCTGATGACTTTTAAAAACTATTGAAGGATGAAAATATCTACAAAGGTAAACTAGCAAAAAAAAAATTGCTGTATCTATCCTTTTGACTTGTGGTACCATACAGGTCTGATTAACCAACTACAGGTTCTATTTGTGATCAGAGATGTATTTTAGATTAGATGCAGATAAAGGGTAGAGCTAGAAGAAAACTAATTAGTGATATCCACTTTATACGATTTATTTTACTCCACAGTGACCAGGCAAGAGACAGAAGTATTGAGGTAGGATTGCAAGGAAATCGATGGTATTGTCTAAAAATTCTTTCTGAATAGCTGCAATCAAGGAAATTCTAAAACTCCCTCTGGGCTAATTATTTGCCGAACGTAATTGTTAGAAACACTATATATTCACGCTGGGCATAGATAGAACTGCTCTTCTGTCAAAGGATGTACGCACAGAAATCCGCAAATGTAGGTCAGCTAAAATCGATTTGAATGCAGAATATTGCTCCTTTCGGAACTGCCCGAATTCATATGCATGGGCTGCCATTCACACAAATCGAATTTTAACAGAAACAATCTCAGACAATAATTGTTTCTTTCATTTACAATTTACCAAATTTTGAATACATTTTCCTGAAGCAATACTTTAGTGCACATAAAATGCTACGTTTTATCTAAACGACAGTTTTTGTGCACAGCTGCCCGTGACGTTTTATATTTAGATTAGGGAAATCAGGGGATAAACTTTGCATTAGGGTACTGGCACAATGCTCCAATAAAGCTGCAGATCTCCGCGGGACACGACTATTTTACTTCGAGTTTAAAATTCATTAAGTTCGCTAAATATTTTTGTGCAAATTTGAGACTTGTTTGCATGGTAACTAGAACAGTTGCAGTTTCAGCACTGCAAAATGCAGTCTGACTCAGTTGGCAATTTTTTTTTATATGTTATATTCAATACTGCAACATTTTTCTCATTCCATTACGGTAGCAAAACCCGGAAAGGAAAATGCCAGAACAGCATTCGATTTCATCTGAGTAAAGTAAGTAAGTGCAATCGGGGATTAGTGTTTTAATTAAACCCGTAAACAAGAAATTCTGCAAGTAAATACTAAATCGCCCTACAGCAATGAACTTTTTAGCGCTAAAGATTCTTGGATTTCTCTTTGCTTTCAATTACGTTAATGTAACTCTTTTTAATTGCATGCTTTCCGTGGTTGGATGCAGACTTGGAAATGGTGCAGAAAGTGGGCAAACGGAAGCTGTAGGCTGAATACTCAAAACGCAAATTAAGGAAATGCTTCAAAATGGCTGCTCTAAGGAAGTCGAATTTACGCTTTAATGTAATTGCAGCAGTAATGGCTTTAAATGAATTTTTTGGGCAATAATAATCAAAAAGCGAATATTCTAAAACAATATTGAATTTTTTCATCTTCCTGGCGGTTGTGGCAAGCACCCTATCTTGATTACAATAGAATCCTTTTTGGATAGAAAATCACGGTCCCTTCAGAATCAAAAAGTTAATTTCCTTAGCCGAGTTCGCCTACAGCTTTCGAAATTCATTTCCAGCTCTTTCTCATTAATTGAGAATTTTAGATTCGGAGGATTCTCGGAAAACAAGGAAAGGCCTTGTCATATTCAATGAGCTTTGCAGTCTAGGCAAGGAAGAGATCAAAACTTAATGCAAATCAACTGGAACAAGAGTTGGAGGGCCGCGTCATTTGCATTTTTCATTACACTGTCTGCTTATAGAGCCTATACAGTCTATTTCATTCCTTCTGCGATTTAATTACAAAAAGCAAATTGCAGGAGGAAGAGTATCCATCACTGAATTAAAATCATATGTATGATTTGATCTTGAACAATGGTAGGGCTTGGTTTTGTTAAATCCTACTCGTACATAATTAAGATATAAAATCAAAGAAAAATCCGCGAAAAAGCAACGTCTGGCACTAAGTGCAACAGCACGGACTCTTTCCAGTATGTATACAGGATGTTTGAAACCTAAATTTTCTCCGAAATTCATGGAATTAGTATACCTCTATTTTATTTTTGTTAGATTACTCATCTTATTACCTTTCCAAATAGAAACATGTAAGGTAGAGGAAGGATTAGAAAGACCGCATCTTTAGAAACCTATGGCTACCTAATTATTTTATTGCAAATTATTTTTTTTAAGTAACCTATTTTTTTATTTGGTTGCCGCCGAAATCCACCGGAAATCTTCTTAGCCGACGCCAAGCCATTTTAATAAATATGATATATTTGGATTCGTTTAGATACGCAAGGTGTTCTAGGGTGAATGACGTGACATTAAATTTAATATGACGGTCGCTAGAGTTTATGATGTAAAAATCCTAAACTACTAAGACATTTTCAACAAATGAGGTAACTTTGGATTCATGTTGATCCAAAATGTGTCCTAAACTATATGACGTTACAGGAAAGTAAATATGGCGGACGCGAGACGTCAGAATGTAAAATCGTTATTACTAGCTATGAGTATGAGCTGCTCGCTTAAGTCACTTAACGACATTACTTACGTATTCTTGATTTTAGTAAAGTGGTTTTCTCGGTGGCTTTAATTTTAGTGACTAAATAATAGCCACTCCGCTAGTGGATATTTCAGAAAAAAGCAGACTAGGCCCCATTATTTGAAACCAAAAAGATGTAAATAAAAATTTAAGTTAAAAAAAACCCAACTACGTAAAAAACAAACTTAAAAGTATGACACAAGCTCAGAGGACTTACGTTTCTGTAAATCTAATTAATAATTCGCCGTCTAAACAGACATTTTAATGAATATAAATCTGCACATGAGTACGGTGATATTCTCTTATATCATACTTTTCAGTCGTTTTTTTCATAGTCATTTTACTTTTTTTAATATTAATTTTTTATTCTTTTTCGAATCTACCGATGAAACTCTCTAGCTACCGGTACGAAAACTGATACTTTGCCACCTAAAGACATTCAAATTGTCGAGTGCCACCACTATATTCTTGCTGCTCACCCGACTCTCCAATATGTAATCCAGTGTGTAGACTAGAGCCAGCATCTCTGCCTGAAAAACTGTGGTGTATGCCCTCAGGCAAAGATGGGTGTTCAAGTTCAGGTCATCACTTAAGTTTCCTGCGCCTGGATCTATTCGTAAAAATTTTAACGTCGGTTAGACGGCTTTCAATTACCCTTACTTTGCTTATGCCATCAACAGGCATTTCTACTTCCGGTATCTCTTCTTTGACAAGTTCCAGTATTTTCCTAAGCCCTTAGTTGTCACGAGATCTGAACCTTACTTAATTTCCTTTTTACGGTGGACTTTGAAGCGCTTGGCCACTACACCACCGAGGCATACGATATAATCGGTCTCACCATCATAGTGTAGATCCAGTATGCGGCCTTTGGCAAAATGCCCCTCTTCCGCCCACACACCCTCCCACATTGATGTAGAGCCCTGTTCGCTCTTTGGATTTTCTCCTCAACATGTCTTTACCAGGTAAGTCTTGAATCTAGGAATAACCCTAGATACTTGACCGTGCCCGAGACAGTAAGTTCTTTCCCAAAGACGTCTACTGATCTTAAGTCTAGATTCTTCCTTTTCCTAGTAAAAACGATTAGATCAGACTTCTTTGCATTTATGAAGAGTCCCTGTTCCATTTGCCATTGTTCCACCACACCCCCATATGGTGTCGGCGCGTATGAACTTGCCCCTGGCCCCTTGCCATAATTGCTATGTCGTCGGCATACCGTACGTTATGAATGCCTTCTCCTTCAAGTCTACGAAGTAAAGAAGGAAGAAGAAAGTACCATACTACTCTAATTAAAGTTTTTAGGTTTCTTAATGCTTTAAAATTTGTTTCAAATGTGGTCGTATGAAAGTCGTCAAATTATTGCAAAATGTTTTACGTAGTTATTAAGCTGTTAACAGCGAACAAAACACAAATAAATTTATATAAAATGTCTTCCTATTAACATAAGGAAGCAAGAATTTGTTATTTTCAAGAATATGCAAATTTACTGGTAAATTTAATTTCTGCTGAAATTAAAGTTGCACAATAAGAGTTAATTTAATTAGTTTTAATAAAAATGTGAGCCAGATTTATTTATTCCCTAATTAAATATGAAAAACGATAAATTTATCTTTAAACAATTATAAGAGAAAATGGAAATCCCGGAATTAAATTTCTCTTATTTTGAAGTGTTAGTTTTCGTTGCGGAACTGATAGTATTCACTTGTCGAGGCCTGGAAGTGCTTAATAGCCGCATTCGCAGATCATTAATCCGGTAAATGATGATCAACAAATTTTTAAGAAATTATATGCTTTTGTACGTGAAATGCAATTTAATGACCATAGTTAATGATTTATTTTATATTTTTAAACTTGAAGAATGTTTGTTTGAGCTCCATCAAAGATAGTACCTTAAAGTGAACAATATATCATCAGGAACATCGAATTCTTTTAGGCATAGTTATCTGAAATTACCTTTGAGTGTGCGGATGCCTGGAGGGCCGGAAAACCTACAGTGGCCGACAAAAACACCATTACACAAATAGCAATAATAATTTTTTTTATATAAATTAAAATCCAGCTATAGTTTTGCTCCAATCAAATGTCAAATGGTCTTGAGCTCGTGCGGTCAATATCTAAAATAAAACTTGAACTTAAGCGCATACAATGGTTTTATTTATTTATTCCTATTAAAACTTCGATTCGATCTCGGCGGATCGATTTTGTAGCCTTCGATCTGCCGATTTTTGAATCGATTTTTTGCGGGACCGATTCGGTCCGAATCGATTTATTTATTTCCGATTCCCATTCAAGACGCGACGCCCTAATAAAACTGAGCAAGCTCACGTGGAAATTTGTTCGCATTAATTTGTGTAATAAACCTGCAAATTTAAAATTTTGTACCTAAAATATTGTTAATGTTAGATAAAGGCCTACCGGATCTCTAAAATATGGTAGTGTCATCTGTATGAGTGAGTACTATGAGTATCTATACTGCCAAACAGTGTAGTTGGCAGCATTCAATCTAAGTGCATCCCTTGTTAAATCTCAGGCCCTTAAAAATTTCTCGCTGCTTGGTAGGATAGGTGTTACGTCCGCCCACTCCGTCCTTCCTCTATATGGTATCCAGCCTGGAGCAAGGTTTTCTTCTGAACTATAAGCACTCATTTTTAGTTCTGTAGAATTGCAAAATTAATTACTTGGTGAAGAAAATATAATTTATTGTCATGTGAAGTCCACCAGTTTTTGCTATGGCAAATTGAGCCTAATGAAGCAGCACAAAATTTGTGCTTCTCGAAATTGAAATGCCAAGATAAATGGAATCGATCTATGAACATCGATCTTTTTATGGCGAATAATCGATCTTCGAAATCGGAAAAAAATTACAGATCGATCCGTTCTGAATCGATTTTCTCAGTTCGATCCCCCATCCCTGAAAAGAGCTAACATTTTGGTCTTTCGGAGTCGGATATTATTCCGGCAAGTAAAACTTAATAATATCGTTAAAATGACTACCCGCGTAAATTTGACCGCGTCTCCCATCTAAGAAGAAGAAGGGTAAGAATTTATTTACCTCTTAAGTGTTACCTTTACTTACCTGTTAAGTGATACCTTAGAGGACTTAAAAACTAGCTAAAAAAAAACAAATGTAAAATAGCTGAAAGGGCAAATCTTAAATTATTGTTTTGTGCATAACTGAGAATGTGAGGCATATGAATACAGTACTGTGAAGGAAAATCTATTGTATTTTGAGATGTCAGCTTCGGAACTAGTTAAAACTGGGCACTCGAACCAATGCTACTAGTACAGTCAGGAATAAACGTTAAAAGCTGCTGGGAAACAGCCATTTGAGCTAACCGCTGGCCAAAATGAGTCGAGCCAATTCAAGTCCATAGCGCAATTACTTTAAATTTCGGTGAGATGAAATTAATTGTGAAGCAATATGATCCAGCAGCGCGTACCAACTGAAATCAATAAATTGAAGCAAAAACCGTAAACTTTTTAAAGAAAAATTTATAATAATCAATGTAGAACGAAACCAGTGAAGTGCAATTTATCATCAGCATTTTCCAAATTTGAATTATTATGACTGATCCATTGTGAACCTTCTCGAACATTATTCGATAATTCGTACTGTTGAATCCTCAACCTGAAAAGAAAACAGAAATTAAAAATGTTTTCTTTAACTTAATTTATCTTACCTATACCAATTCCTCCTTACAAAACTGCTTACTGACTTACCTCAATTGTCCACTTTCCTATAGTATATTAAATCTTAAAAATACCAAAAAGATTCTTAGATTCTTTAAAATAGTTAAAAGCTATCAGCTGTTTCATCTGCAGTCACACGAAATACCATTCGAAAAGCAGCTACGGGACTTTTACCATTTAGCCAATGCTTTTCGAATGATATAAATAGAGTATGTTCGTCAAAAACTTTCATTCTGCTTTCAGAGTTCAGACCGACTGGTAAATTTAAGCTGATTTCAGCTATTCGAGCTTTCTCGAAAGGTATTGCCGATTTCAGCATTTCTTTTTTTTCTATAGTTTTTATATATATTATATTTCTGTGTTTAGGCTTTCCCTTTTTCAGCAGATTTTCCCCTCCCTTTTCCTGTATTTCCCATTTCGTGCTGTTTTAGATTTCGTGGAGCTGTTTTCAGATATCGGTTTGTCATGTTTTCAGCAATATAGTTTTCTTTTTATCTTCATTTATAACTTATCTCACGAAATTACTTGCTCTATAACAAATGCTAGCAAGACAAGTAAAGAGAAGATAAATGAGGTATTTTTGAAAGCACGCTTGCAACTTCTTCAAAACCATTAGGAACGGTTTAACGAAGCCTACGAAACCTTAATTGATAAAACATAAACAGATACGTTTGTTTATGTGACAATGTTTATTTAAAGGTCGAATGCGTCTACGTGGACACAATCAGTTGGTTGCAGGAACAGTTGGTCCATTTTCAAACTACACGGAATACCTTAGCTCTTTTACCTACCAGATTTTAGTGGATCATAAATGTTAGTGTAATTTTGTTTTATTTCCGATATTAGATTCTGCTAGCCAGGGTTCACACCCTAGTATCCTGGCATTCTGTAACTCATCGATAAGTATGGGTGTTTTTAAGCAAAAATTATTAAAAAAAGGTCGAATGTACTTTTGAGGAATACGCGGATATTATTTACATTGGTGTATTAGATGGAAACGATAGAGTGGCTGTACGGGAATATCAAAGGAGATTCCCTAATCGACGAGCACCTCAAAAAGAGATACTTACACGGACTTTCTGGAGGTACAGAGAAACGAAGTGTAACTTCACACGGAAGTAACCGCGACCCGAAACTTCGGAAACTTCTGCCGACATCGAGCAGCAAATAATCACCCTAGTCAAGCAAGACCCTGAAACGAGCACGACACAGGTCGCAATATATATTCGGAGTGTCCTTAGCTAAAGTTTGAAGGGTTATATTTCTATAGGGATGACGTCCAGTCCAAGGACTACTGCAAGGAGATTCCGAGAAAAGATTGGAATTTTGCGGTTGGTTTCTGGACCGCGACGTTGACGACAGGGCGTTTCTGGACCGAATTCTGTGGGCGGATGAAGTCAAATTTATGCGGACTTCTTGGTGAATACACTGCCAGATCTAATAAAGGACATCCCTTTGCATAATCGAACGGACATGTTTTACCAAGACGATGGAGCACGAGCGCGTACTGCTAACATACTAAATGAAAAATTTCGTAATTGCACCGATTGCACCGATTCCTTGCCCTATTAGATCTCCAGACCTCACTTAATAGAAATTTTTCTTATGGGGAACAATGAAGAATGAAATTTATTAAAGCCCTGTTAACACTAGAAAGGATTTGATTACAAGAAGTGGGAATGCAGCGACAAAAATATGGAAGACGCTGGATACAATAGGCCTTAAACTGGGAATTAGAAGCAGTTTATTAGCACGGATTCAAAGTACGATGGACATTTCTAACAGCTTTTGTAACATAGTAAAATTAATTGTAACACGTTTTGAATTCAATAAAAAGGACTGTAGAGTTAGTATGAATTTAGTTTCTTTCAATTGCAGATTTTTATAATATTCCCCGATAAGTATTATACTTGTAAATTTGTACATCCTTTCTTTACCTGGGCATATCGTACTTTTTTCGAAAGGTAATTAGATAAGTAATATAAAAAAATATAAAAACAGGTTTATTAAATATTTGAATTTCGGAGAAAATTTGGGAAAAAAATGCTAAATTTTCGGTAATTTCAAAACATTTTTTTTCACTCTTAGAAGCGATTTTGCAATGTTAGGCGTTAAATCAAAATTGTTGAAAATTGAAATTTCATTGGGATAGTAGTTTTTCAGGGTTTGTTTGATTTCGATGCCTTAAGAAGATCAAAAGATAAATATAAAAAGTGGTGCCCATACTCTGAAAATTGCAAATTTATGAATCACCCTGTAACTCCCAACATACATACATACAATTTTTAGTTTGGCTAGGTGAGATCTATGATCTACTCATTTTCACACGTCAGATCTGAAACACACACACACACACACACACACATATATATATATATATATATATATATATATATATATATAAACGGTAAATATTTAACTATTACACTTAAAACTAACCCTTAACCGGGACATTTGAAAATCGATATGGTCAGAGCTCAGATTAAACAAGCGGGACGTCGGTGAGACTGCCTCATTGAAACCAAAGACAGTTCGATGAAAAGATACTGGGAGAGGGCTGTGACCTTACAAGGAGTGCGTCGTAGCCAATATATTGAGAGAAGCAAATAGTTCAGCGGAATTAATTTCGCCCTGCGAGCAGTTAAAAGCAAAGGCAGTGACAGTTATATTGCGCCTAAATAATCCAGAAAGACATTGTTTTATTTGTTAAATTTGCACCGACTTCAAAATGTCGTAATAGATATAAAATTAAAAATTATTTTATGCTTTTTAGCGCTTTTTGTGAAGTCGGTTCAACTTTTTTTTAAAAACTATTTTATTTTTCACTTTTTAGTGTCTTCGACTCTATACAACGAAAAGAACCATCCAAATCGGTCCACGCGTTAAAACTTAGTTATAACCCCCTACCCCACCCCCATTCCACTAAACTTTTTTTCTCATGGTATCAATCAAGGAACATACTCTACCGAACAGAAAAGGAATCATCGAAATCGGTCCACGCATTACGAAGTTACTACCCCTCCCCCTCCCCCACCACCACCATAGGACCAAATTATTCTCCTATTAGCAATGGGGGATCACACTCTTTACAACAGCAAAAGAACCATCAAAATCGGTCCACGCGTTATAAAGTTAGGTTCCACCCCCTTCTCCCACCCCAACAATTTTTTTTTTCTCGTGGTATCAACCAGGGAGCATACTCTACTCAAAAGAAAAAGAAATATCCAAATCGGTCCACGCGTTACGAAGTTACTTCGCCCAACCCCCCACCATGGGCCAAGTTATTCTTCTATTAGCAATGGGGGATCACACTCTAAACAACAGCAAAGGAACCATCCAAATCGGGCCACGTGTTACAAAGTTAGGTTCCACCCTCCCCCCCCCCCACCAGAGCAACATTCGTTTTCTCGTAGTATCAACCAAGCATCATATTCTACACTATAGAAAAAGAATTATCCAAATCGATCCAAGCGTTACGAAGTTAGACAACCCCCCCCACCCACACCTTTCATCATAGGACGAAATTATTCGCCTATTAGCAATGGGGGATCATACTCTATACAACAGAAAAAGAACCATCGAAATCGGACCACGCGTTACAAAGTCTCGAAAAAACATTAAATTAAGAAAGGATTTATTTTGTGACAAAATATCAGTCATGGACTATACAGGATTGGCGTTCGGTAAATTCTTCACTTATAACCCTTTTTTTATAATTTAGTTATTTTAAATTATTTACAGATTATTTGGTCACATGTGACCAAAATAAATCGGTTCCAATCTGATGGACGAAGCTGTTATTGGGCCAGGCGCCCTGATTCCTCAAATCCATCTCATGTTACCGAAACAATGAAATATGGAGGCGGTTCGTTGATGGTTTCGGGTTGCATTACTCCCAACGGTGTCGGACCTCTTATCAGAATTGAAGGCTTAATGCGAAAAGAACAATATCTTCGCATTTTACAGGAGATTTTGCCAACAGCAGTGGGTCAGATGAAAATATCACCTAGAAAAGTGATATTTGAACATGACAATGACCCTAAACACACTGTGAAAGTTGTTAAGGAGTGGCTCAATTCACAGCAATTTGAGTTTATGAACTGGCCAGCCCAAAGTCCGGATATAAATCCGATTGAAAATCTTTGGGCTTATTTGAAAATAAATTGGCATCAATCAGCTATGGGAACGTGTTCAGTCAGTATGGCAGAGCATTTCGAATGAATATGTGCTAAAATTATATCGGTCTATGCCAAACCGAATGAAAGAATTGAAGAAGGCCAGAGGATATTGGATTAATTATTGATTTTAACGCTCCATGGAAAGTGGTACAAAAGTGCAGCAATGGCCTGAATTTAGAAAATTTTATTTTGTTATTGTTTTTTTATAGGTAACCTAAGTATTTTTTATCTTCAAATATACCCCTGAAATATAACTGTTAAAATGTATATTGTTTTGTTGTTTTGCATAAATAAATACATCATAAATCAATTTTGTTTTAATTAACACGTAACACTGCCTGATTTTTGCACCAAACTGTATATATATTTATAAATGGAAAATAAACTTAACACTTATCTTATTATTTCCTTTTTTTGTTCTTGATTTCTGCGGCTCACCATCCGCATTCTCCATCCAGAATTCTTCTTTCCTATGTACTACAATTCTTGTTTCCGCCACAATGACGATCACCTTGACTTATAATAAGCTGAACTTCTCTTTTAACATACTCGACTTGCATCTTGACTTTTACGTAATAACTGCTGTCACTCTTTGATTTTATGTAATTTTGCCCACTATTGGAAATTGTTTTTCCAATCAGGACTATCTTCAGCGTTGAATTTTCCAATCGGTTTGATATTTAAAAAAAATACTATTTATATTTTCAGATTCTTTAATTTTTATTAATTACCAGAATTATGCCAGAAAAATTCTTAGGCTCATTTTATTATTTTAGGGCTTTCGTTCAAAATTTTATATTTGAACTATAAAGTTTCTGATGTAATTTCAAAATATCTTCTTTATAGGTTATCCATAGTTTATTTTCGCTCCTCCATTCATATTTGGCTGAGGAAAAAATCTGGATGGGCCTAATTTAATTCGCTTCGTTTCTCTAAATTAAGCGATAAGAATGGTTTCCCTTACTATTGCAAAAAAAAATTCAATTTCCAAAGTGTGCATCACCTACACGTGTTACAAAAATCTTGATAATTTTTAATATATTTCAAATTTTGCAATGAATTGCAGTGATAAACGTAGTCCGATCCCGTCTAGTATGGCATTATGTCGTTGAGTTTTAATTTCCTTCTTCGATGCGAGGTAAATGTAAATCGGTTGAATACGAAATTGGTTGTCGTTGTCTCATTTTGAAAATATCCTTAATTGAGCTATTTAAAATGTTGTGAAAGTGAAGTTCATTATATATTTCTTTGTTAAGTGTATATTTCTTAGTCCATTAAATCATTTGGATAGGTATCTAGGTAAGTGTTACCATTTTAAATTACTACTTCATATTTAGCTTTTGCCAATTTGTTTTAGCTTTTCTTCGAAAAAAAGGTCCCCACAAAGATGATTGTCGATTCTCCAGCCCAAATACAACTAAACCACACTCGGTATTACTTGGAATAGAGGATATTTGCAGCTTCAACAGTTTGATAATAGAACAGAATGGACATCACAACAGATAACACCTAATTTCTTTCTTTCTTACTCATTTATAACTATCTTATATTCTAGGTCCGCGAATACCGGAAGTCATAAAAACCGGAACCGTAACAAAATAAATAATATCAAAGTTTCAAACGCAAATATTCATACGAATATTGGAAATATTTGAAAATAAATGCTTTGTTTTTGTTATTCATTCTTCTATGTAAAAATATTAACATATGTATTTAGTACTCACTGTTGGAATACACAATTATCCTACAATTAAACAATTAAAATAATAATCAAACTAAAACACAATTTAAACAATGCACAGTATACACACATTGAACTTTCCACGTAGTCAACTTAACTATACTTGTGTAGATATACACAACACTAATGTTGTCACAACATGTTTGCCTACCAAAAAAATCGCTCAACGCCTTACACAATTTTTTCAAATATGTAGTGGAGTGAGAACTCCCCCACCACAAATAGCAAAATTCATGCAAATTCTTTCATTTTGGTAATGGGAATCATACTCGATATTACAAAAAAAGGATTATCCAAATCGGTAAACGCGTTACTAAGTTACGTCCAACCCGCACCCCAACCACTCCAAAATAAAAAAAATTTTTACATGGTATAAGTCCGGAAACATACTCTGCCCAACAAGAAAATAATCATCCAAATCGGACAACGCGGTACGAAATTAGACTACCCCTTCCCCTCCCCCACACTACTATTGCAATATAGCCAGAAAACAGCCACCCTATCGATTCACGCCTTACGAAGTAAGGTTCATACGGAAATTTAAAAGTTCAAATTAGAGTCATCTTTAATTGACCTACAAGTGATAGTCGAGGCGATCTGGTGCCACTCCTCGTTGGCAGATCTTCTAAAAAAGCTTTACGATAGTAGGACACTAGGGCACAGCTATATGCATCCCAGTACCAGACTCTCCAGCTACTTATAGTGTCCACGATCAACCGCCTAGTCAGTGTAAAGTTTATTACCTCGCGGAAACTCGCTGAGAATCACCTGGTTTCCATACAGTGGTTGTGTCCTCACCTTGTTGGTTTCCATAACATCCAACGTCTTCGCTTTTGGACTAGTCGCTTTTAAACGCCTTAGGTATCTGGTAAACACCATCTTATCTGTAATACTTTTGTGTTTTTTAAATTGGTGCCCATAAGTGTTTCCATGAGAAAAGGTCGTCTGCTCTATCAGATCCTACGTAGTAGAGTAGGGAGATCTTTCCCAACACTGCAATTTTACTTCCCACTACCGCACAGCCCCGGGAACGATGACAGCTTTGTAAATTATGCTCGCCGAAAGTAAAAGAAGGGAAAGTCGATATTTCCTTGGCAAGCTAGTACCTATTGTCCGGGTAGAAAACAATGCTTTACCAAGTTAATGCAGTGTTCTATTCTCATAGCATATATGTTAATTAAAACTTTCGACATTGTAAAATAACGTCTTCCCTAAACTATCGGGAATCCAAGAGTATTCGAGTCTATATTAATGTTAATGTGTATATAAAAGTTTATATTGTCAACCTACTTATACATCTAAAAATTCTGAATCTTTTTTAACAAGCAATTCTTACAATACTATACCATATAGACACATTTTGTAATACGCGGAATAAAAAAAGGAATTTTTTCTGGAAAGGCGGACGTAGAATTTCGGAACTGTAGTAAGATTATACAGAACAGATATAACGTCAGACGCCTTTGATCTCTACCTCTTCACTTCACTCACGTGAATTATTTCCCATAAAGATGAATTTAACTTTCACATTCATTATTTCGCGTGTAAAATTATTTATGTAAATAACACTATTGATATATGCATTTATGTACATATATAGAATATTTTAGTTGATACGAAAGCGCCCTATTTTAACATACTGCTTCTTTTGTTTATAGTAGACTTAAACAAAGTTTAGTTTTTATAACTTAATTATCGATTAATTAACGCTTTCAATCTTTGTATTTTATAGGGTCATTAAAATATTGGTAAATTATCCCCATCGACTTGTTGCTCCATTAAGTTTCCGCACGAACCTTCACTAGAAAATGAAAAATTGCAAGCATGCAAATGTTTTTCGTGTTTCTAAAGCAATTAATTATCTAGAAGAGGTGCATTTTCAAGAACAAAATATTTAAGCAATGTTACGTAATTTATCAAGTTTTTATGAGGTAGACGAAATTTAAATAGCTATAAAGTTGTGGCAAAATTTTAAAGACAAGCTATTTCTGGTGCTATCTTGGCTATTTGATCAGCATCCTTCCCGTTCAATTGGTTGTCAGCAAGAATCTCACTCACATTCACATATTATCAGAAAAATTACGATTAATTGGAATTTGTTTTTATTACTAAGTTGTCAAAGTTTAAAGAATTCCTGATAATCTTTAAGATTACCTATGCCACTTCTAATTGAAATTAAGATATGTTATTCTCCTGATGATTCTAAATAAATGTATATATATATAGATGCGGGGTGCGGAAAACAACAGTTACCCAGTGTTGGGCCCAACGCTGTGGAACGTTCTATATGATGACCTGCTGGTGATAGGGAAGCCCGAAGGAATAACCCTGATAATGGTCGCCAGTGCAACAGACGAAGACATGCTTAAATTCCACACTGCGCTGCAGAGGTAACGATCTGGATGACGAAGCGGAAACTCCGGAATGCCCAGGAGCAGGAGCAGAGCCGCCCATTGCTAAAAGGAAAATAACGCCGATACACTTTACTATATAAAGTAAAGATGTTACGACGAGCCCAGCAATCAGATTTCTAGGAGTTTGGGTACACCAAAGGATGACCTTCTCAAGATACATTGACATAAAGCAGGGAGGACAATAACAGCACTCATCAGTATCATGTCCAATATAGGCGGCCCAAGAGCATTAGGTCACTTGCATGCTGCGCACGATATTTATAAGAGTCGTTAGCGCGGGAAGATGGCGGGAGTACAGCCTATTGACCACAAGGCCCCAGAAAGGACATTAAAATATAACGATATGTGCAGAATTGAAGCCAGGGAAAAGCTGATGCGAAACTGGCAGACAAGATGGTCAGTCGGTAAACGAGAAAGATGGAAGTACAGGCTTTTATCTGACATCAAGAAATGGTTCGACAAACCGTACGAAAGGTGGACTATTTCCTAACCTAGGCAATCTCTGGTCACGGCTGTTTCAGAGACTTCTTGTATAGAAGACATAGGGCAGATAAGTGATCGCAATGCGGAAAAAAGTGATGCCGAACACAACGTAAAGTGGAGGTGATTTTTAGTGGATAGAACTACATGTGACTGCGGGAGACATCTAATTAGAAGATTTTCCTTCTCAAAAAAAAAAATTTATTATTTAAATTACAAATAAATAAAATTAAAAAACCCGGACGCTTCCGAAAGCGGATACTTTTCCATTCGCAATCATCAGCTTGCGTCAAACTTCCACCTATGAAAAGGGAACACCTCTTAATAGCGGACATTTTTTTAGGAATATATATAATAATAATATATATAAATAATGGGAATATATATACATATATACAGGGTGAGTCATTTTAATCTTCGGATGCTTTTATTTCGCCAGGGATGTGGGTTACTGCAAAATACCTCAGACGAATGTTACTTGGTTGCAAGGACCGTTTACGGAAAGAATACGAATTTGAAATAAAAAATATATTTTCCTATTTAAATTTTGTATCCCCCACCCCCACCCCGTAGGAGGTAGTTTGGATGTTCCCTTCCAAGACGAGCAAATTTTAATTTTAAATTTCTTTGATCCGATGTGTAGTTTTCGAGATATTATTTTGTCTCAAGATAAATGCCCCACCCTGTATATACCAGGTGTTTCAGATCTGACGTGCAAAAATGAGTTGGGTGATAGACGTAATCTAGACAAACAAAAAACTGTGTGGCAGGTGCCCCCCCTCTCAGCAGTTTTGGAGTTACAGGTTGATTCATAAATTTCAGTTTTTATGGCTTGCACAGTACTCCTCTATTTTTATCTCTTGATCTACCCAACACAGCCAAATCAAACAAACGCTAAAAATCAACTATGGGCCTATTCATAGATTGTGTTAGCTAGAATCCACACCCTTGAATCCTGGCGTTCTGTTATTGTACCTGATGGAAATTTCGCTATAAAAAAATGTCTGCCAGCAAGAATACCTATCATAGTTGAAAAACAAATCAATAAGTACGGGTGTTTTTAACCAAAAGTTATTATTAAATAATAGAATTTAAATTTGAAGAATACGGGGATATTACTTACATTTACATCATAACGGAAACGCGAGAGCGGCTGTACTGAAATATCAAATGAGATTCCCCTAGGGAGACACGAGCCGAAACTTCGGAAACTTCTGCCGACGTCGAGCATCAAATAATCACCATCGTGAGGCAGGACCCTGAGACAGGCACGAAACGAGTCGCTAGGCGATTAGGAGGATCGTCATCTAAGGTTTCGAGGGTTATTCATCGAGGGGGATGACGTCCATAACACCATCACCCATCCCAAGGACTACAGGAAGGAGATTCCGAGAGGAGACTGAAATTAAGCACTTGGCTTCTGGAACGCGACATTGACGACAGAGCGTTTCTGGACCGAATTCTCCGGAAAGATGAATATAAATTCACCAGGAATGATATCACGAACTTCCATAACCTCCATACCTAGTGGAACACTAACCTACACAGGGCAAAGGTGACCTCATTCCAGCAGAGATTCAGTGTCAATGTTTGGGCTGGTATCACAGGCAAACCATTAAGTAGGACCATTCATTTTGCCGCAAGTGCTTAATAGTGAAATTTCTGCGGACTTTTTGGAAAATACACTGCCAGATCTAATATAGGAGAACTCTATGGATCTAAGGGGAATGTTTCACCAACACGGTGGAGTACTGGCCTTCTAGATCTTCAGACCTTACTCCATTGGACTTTTTCTTATGGGAAACAATTAGGGATGAAGTTTATTCAAGCCCTATTAACACTAAGGAGGATTTAGTTAGCCGAATTGGGAATTCAGCGACGAAAATACATAGGCAGGCCGCAATACGCCTTAAACAGGGACCTACAATGAGATTGTTGGCATACATCCAAAGAGGCGGTGGGTATTTTGAACTGCTTTTGTTACTTACTAAGATTAATTGTAATTATTTTTAAAATAAATAAACATCGTTTTAGAATTAATTTGAGTTTAATTTCTTTACTTTGTTGATTTTGATATTACTCTCCGATAGGATTTCTACTTATAAATTTCTACATATTTTCTCTACGTGAACATGTTGCACCTTTTTGGGGAGGAAATAAGATGGGCAATCTAATAAAAATAAAAAAGGGGTACACTAATTACATGAATTTCGGAGAATATTTGGAAATATGCTGAAATTTAGGTAATTGCAAACCATTTTTTTTCACTTTTAGAAGTGACTGTACGTGAAATGTTAGAAGTTCAACAATATTGACAATTTTGGAAAACCCATTGAGATAGTAATTTGTTAGCATTTGTTTGATGTCGCTATGTTGGGTAGATCAAAAGATAAAAATAAAAGAGTAATGTGTATATATATATATATATATATATATATATATATATATATATATATATATATATGTATATATATATACATATATATAGAAAATCTAAAGGAAAAAACCCATGTGGTATTCAATTAAAGTCGAAAAAATGGCTTAAAAATTATTGATTACTGAAATAAAATATAACAATTTTCTGGAAAATTTAAATTTTTTTTAAATTATTGTTTTTTAAATTAATCTACATTTGATGCTTTACAAAATGCATTTTCCAGAGAATTACTGGTCACAAAAAAGTACGTCAAAATCGTCTAAAGAACTTTTGGGACGAATATTTTCAAGAAAAATTTATTCTCTCAACTAGAACGTAATGAAATATCATTCGTACATCAAAAGTTTGTGTGGAAAAAGTGTTTGTCTTTTGATTCTCTATAAAAATATGCCTTAGCCCAGTCTCCAGCAGTTTTTTCTGAACATCTACTATATATTTTATTTTGTTAATCATTGATTTTTAAGCCATTTTTTCGGTTTTAATTGAATGCATGGATATTTTCCACTATATTAACTTATTTTTTCGTCACGATCTACAAAAAAATCTACATGGAGATGAAAAAACACACTTTGCACATTTGGGTGGTCTAATATTATATATGTATATACATACATATACTACCCCGACGCAAAAGAGTTCGCCTACCTCTTGTTTGAATTCATAATTGCAAGGAAAGAAAAAATATTGGCTTTGCTATGCTCATTAATAAAAAATAATTATATCCAGTTTTAAGCTTATTGTATTCACATTTTAATAATTAATAATAAAACAAAAATTATTCATTATTTACAATAAATTAAATAAAAATAAAAATCCAAGAACAAAGCAAAATAGTTCGCCTATCTCAAACACGAAGCACAATAGTTCGCCTGCCCTGCAAATGAAGTGGTTACCACTTGGTAACGTCACCTTTACTTTTCAGTACAGCCTGGATACGATCTGGCATTGTATTTACCAGCTGTCTGCAATTTTCTGGCTCTGTAGAATCCCAGACATTCCTTATTTGAGAACGCAATTCGTCCATATTACTCGCAGGTTGTTGGCGCATTCTTTTTTCATTTTTCCCCACAAGGATTCAATAGCCGAAAGGGCAGGACTGTTAGCGGGCCATTCAATAAGGGGTATATTTTTTGAGCTCAACCACGCTTTCGTTGTTCTGGCAGTGTGGCAGGATGCATTGTCCTGCTGAAAAATATACTCACCTTCGGGAGATTCCAACAAAGGAATCGAAGGTAGAAGTTCTTCCTAAAGGATCCTTTGGTACTTTGCAGCGTTGACAGTGCCATCAACGAAGTGAAGCCTCCCAACTCGCCGCCCCGACATGCAACCCGAAACCATAAGTGAAGCAGAGAACTTGACCGTTCTCTTCAAACAATCTGGTTGGAAGGCTTCTTCCGGCTCTCGGATGACCCTTTTGCCACTTTGTCCCACACGCAGCTCAAACCTGGACTCATCGCTCCAATTTATAGACTGACACTGTCGAATTGTCCAGTTTTCGTGTTTCTTTGCAAACTCTAATCGTTTCATTTTCTGTTTCGTTGTTAGGAAGGGTTTCTCTTTTGCCTGTAGGAGTTTAGTTATGCAGTTAAGTTACGTGTGAATAAAAAATTATACCTTATAAAAGCCGTATCCTAATTTTTTTAATGACGGCTTGCAAGTATCGACGGAAAGTTCCTTTTTAATGGATTGCCTCCACTTCGCGGATATTTCGGCTGCTTTCGCTTGCCGTGTTTGCTTAACAATTCTCTTTAATTCACGTAGATCTGAGGATGATGCTATAGCGTGGCGTCCGGTTTTTTTCTTGGGTGTTACGTCGCCGGTTTTTTTAAATAATTTTATGGTATCTCGAACCGTAGACCTTGACAAGCTTAAGTTTTTAGCTATCTTATACGCCGATTTTCCCGTTTGATAATTTTTAATTATAATTTCCCTTATGTCCTGACTTACAGGTTTTCCGCGAACCATTTTGCTAAAATCCTTCACATGAATGTACCACGTTTTACTCAACAGTGAAAAATAAACCGTAAATGTGCACACCAAATGAATTTGAGCAGATAAGAACAGTTACTTTCCATTGAATTTAGAAGAAAATCAGGGTAGGCGAACTATTGTGCTTCGTGTTTGAGATAGGCGAACTATTTTGCTTTGTTCTTGGATTTTTATTTTTATTTAATTTATTGTAAATTATGAATAATTTTTGTTTTATTATTAATTATTAAAATGTGAATACAATAAGCTTAAAGCTGGATATAATTCTTTTTTATTAATTAACAGCAAAGCCAACATTTTTTGTTTTCTTGCAATTATGAATTCAAACAAGAGGTAGGCGAATTCTTTTGCGTCGGGGTAGTATATATATATATATATATATATATATATATATATATATATATATATATATATATATATATTGCCACCTAAATGGAGCTCTTCGGGCTCGACGGATTAATTAAGACACTTATTTACAATCGCAAATGTTCACTTTACAATTTCCTTTACACGTTTTCTTCACAATATAACGTTTCACTTTTCTAATTAGCAGTTATCACTTTCCCATATGTTTGTGATCCTGATGGCATCCCTGCGTGTTTTCTGAAAAACTGTGACTTGTCTCTGATTCCCGTATTTTGTCATTGTCTTTTGGAATCTATCTGTGATTAACCTTAACAAAAAGGGCCAGAAATGTGATATATCAAATTGTCGTCCCATTTCTTATTTATGCTGTATTGGTAACGTTTTTAAAGATATAGTGTAAGATGTTCTTAACTTCCGCCGAACAAATTTGTTGGGTTCTTTTCAGCATAGTTTTATGAACGATAAATTCTTTACAACTAATTTATTGCAATTTCTGCAGTTCTGCCATTGAACCAATTGGATCAAATTTTTACGGATTTTAACAAGGCTTAATTAATTAAGAAGCTCTAATTCATTAAGAATAAATAACTTAAATCCGTATTAAATCCGCCTTCTATATAATATGGTAAGCTGAAATGCTTAGGTATTTTTCTAAAGTATCATTTTCGTTGGGGAGTTGTTTTGTTTATTTATTTTCACTGACTTCAAATGTAATAGATATAAAAATAAATATTAATTTATGCTGTTTAGCGCTTTTTGTGAATTCGATTCAACTTTTTTTAAAACTACTTTATCTTTTACCTTTCAGTCTCTTCGGAAATGCTACTTGAAAAATCCTGCAATTGTCATAGTTTCAAAGGTACTTCGTTCTATAGAAAGAAAACTGACTCATCCAAATCCGGCAACACGTTACGAAGTTAATCCCAGCTACCTTTTCACACCCCCACATTAGGTACAATATTCTTACCATGATGATAGTACGCCAACATACTCTACACAGCAAGAGAGAATCGTAAAAACGAGACATGCATTACGAATTAAGGGGGTTGCTTCTCGCTCTTCCTGTAGTGACTCTAGATGCAAATTTCTTTTATTATTTGCCAATGATTCTGTACAACCGAATGAAATTCGTCGAAATCAGTCTACTCCTTAAGAAAGTAGGTGATGTCCCATCTCCCACTCCTTTCCCTAAGCCACAATTTCTATCATGATACAAATAGAGCAACGATGTTAGGCTCCTTTCATCCACATCCACCTCACCCCATAAATTTTTATCTTGGTAGCAATGGGGAAAGAGACTTCAGTACAAAAAGAATCATCCAGATCAGTCCACATGTTACGAAGTCAGCCCACCTCTCCTCCCACCCATACACAAGGTAAATGTTTGTCCTCATAGTAGCAATAGGGGATCATTCTCTATAAAAAAATGAATCATTCAAATCGGTCCACGCATTTAAGAGTTGAGTTCCACCCTTTCTCCAACCCTCACCGGCCCTTTAATGTTTTTCTCGTGGTACTAACGGCGTAACATACTCTATAAATCAGAAAATAAACAATCCAAATCGGTCCACGTGTCCACGGGGGCTGCTTCTCCCCTACCCTAACCCCATACTTTTTTTCATATTAGAAATTGGGTTCCATACACTATACGAAAAATCCTAATCGGTCTATGCGCTATGAAGTTAGATTACCTCCCCTCCCTTCCCACACCCTACGTATGAATTTTTTATCAGGTTAGCAATGGGGGATCATACTCTATGAAAGAAAAAAATATGAGTGTGCTTTAGACTACACGACTGAAGTAAAGCTTTTTTAGCTCCATCTATGTGTATCTATATATATGTTTATATATGTATATATGTATAATATATACATGTATATACATATACATATATTAATTTTCTACAAATATTTATATTTGTTATCGGTTTTCATTGATAAACGAAATGAAATTACGAAATAATCAAGAAATCACCGTATATCTCCCTCTCAACTTCCGTTCGCCTCGACCGATCACACTTTTTGTAACGCTCTCGTCACGCATTCACCAGCTTACTCCCCAAGTCAAGCGTGCGTAAAGAAAAACCTTCTACCCGCAGCTCTCCAAAAAGTGCTTTCTCCTAGTACCAATAGGGGAACATACTCCATCCAACAACAAAAATCGGTGCGCTCCCGTAACCCTAGCACCAAAATTTTCCTTTTATTAACAAGGGGGGATCGTACTGAATCATCCAAATCGGGCCAAGTTACGTTCAATCCCTATAATCCACACCACCCCCAACACCCATTAACTTTCTTGCAATTTGTCTTATAAACTTTTGAATATCAACTTGTCCTTTTAACAACTATTAAGACGTGTTTTAAGAAGTTTTCATGGAATTTCTCTGTTTTTGACAAAGCCAATTATTTCATTGAGAAAGTAGTTATACTTGCTATTCATAAAGTCAACGTCTTTGACAGTAACCTTTACTTAATGATGTTGCCATGTAATTCTGTGGGCACGATTTGCCAACTTATTACTCCAAGAGATACCTCAGAGTTCCCCTAGCAGCCTTTATCATTAACAAGACAATACTGTAGCACCACAATATAGTACTTCAGGTAAGAAGTTTTAGCTGCATTGTCTACTTCTTAGATTTCCGTTGTACCTTTGGGCCATGAACTTACAGCCAGAAATTTTTCCCTACTTGCACATTTATTTGCTTTATGTGGCTATGTTTGTATTTTTAATTAAGTGTATTGGAATAGAGTCCAGAAGTAATTTTCATTTTTCATTGACAAAAGAAAATAAATAAAAACATACATATTTCGCGAAGTTTGCTTGTGTGATATTTTTAAGAATGAAGCAAATGCGAAATAGTTATAGTTCGTTCCAAATAAATAAGTACTGCCGCACTTTGTGTTCCACTTAGCGTTGAAATATTTATATGCAGCTGCGACAGTACACTTTAAAATTTTACATCCTTGCGGCTAGAGCAGGTCGGCTGACATAGAGCAAATCTCTTTGCTTTACTCATGTTTTCAGTGGAACGCAGTATTGCCAACCGATCTCTGTAAAATTATCGGTTTTTGGGTTTATATTACGCTAGGAATATGGTACAAATGTGTGGAAGTATGGTACGTGTTCAATCTCCATCTGTGGACCTGGAAGAGAGAAAATTTAATTAACTGGCATTGTCGTCAATACTTACCATTTCCAGAAATTTTCTCCAATATCCAGCACAAATAACCATGGGAGATTCACCTGAAAATGTTATAAAATTCTATAGGAATTAAGTAAATATACTTACCTAATTAATTCGAGGAACATTTGTTTGGCTAATTACTTCCGACTGGAAATCGAAACAAGCTCACTCATTCTGTTCAATATGTTCACCTTTAATATGGTTTAGGTAATTTTAAATTACACAAATTCAATAAATCCAATTGTCGTGAGACCTAATTTAATGATTAATAATTGAATTACTCATAACTATTTACTTTTAATAACATATTATAACTTTTCGCAGTTGTTAGTACTCAAAATAAGTTTTTCGCTTTACTAAAATACTGCCAAGCATACTGCCGTCCTGGCAACCATACCATACCATTTTATTGATGCCGTGTGCACTTTTGTTCGTGCAGTGTACATTCTTGTCTATATAAGCAGAGTCATGCTGCAGTTCCCTCTCTTTTCTGTGCTGATCGTTGGTAAGTAAACATCTCCTCTGTATAGCTAACAGAGTTTACTAATGATAACAATTCTTCTGAGATCAAAATTTTATTTGAGTGTCGACCAAATTTACTAACATTTGATTTGGGTTCCGTCCAAATCATCGCTACTATTCTTCTAATTACGACCAAATTAGCTACATTTAATTTGGCTTTCGGCTAAATTACCCTTACTAACCTTCTAATTTGGGTTTCTACCAAAATAACATTACTAATTTATGTGTTTACTTTGACTTGGTAACGGCAAGGTCAAATAGAAATCTCTCCTGGCATGTATTGTATGGTATGTCTTATTCCCTGGGTTACGACCAGGGTTACATACTAACACAGAGTACAACATTAGTACTACAATAACGTTACTACTGGTAGTACTAATAATATCAGCGATCAGTACACACATTTTGGATTTCAGGTGAGTACGCAATTCTATTCGAATCAATATTCTTTATTTTTATATTTATTCCTTATTTGAATTGTGATTCGAACTAAGTGCATAAAATTACTGAAAGTTTATAGTGAATATATCCACAGTGAATTAAAACTATTTCTTTCCTGAACTCTATATTAGTGCTTTGAATTATGTACCTAAGTTGGTGCTATCTGTAATTTTCATTTATTGAACCTTATTTTTTCCCACACTTGTGTTTCGTGTACATCTTCTACGTGACGGGTAGAACAGCTTGAATCAATTTAAAATACGGTACGGGTTTTACAAAAATATTCCGTATAAAAGAAAAAAAAACTTTGAAGATTCGTATTGCAACAATCCCTTAAAATTAACTGAAAATAATTTACGACTTGGATATAACAGTGGTATTATTATTTACATCATCTTTAAGATCTTTTCACTTCCTTTAAAGTCGTACAATGGTTTTGTATTCTTTAAATTTAACATCCCATGGCTGGGTTCGAAAAAGACACCCTATGCTTCATTAATTTGTTGTTCAGTAAGCAATATAGCCTGAATCGTATCTGTTCTTAGTGAATTTCTACTTTTAGTTTGTGCCAAATTGATTTAAAAAAAAATCGCTTCTATGATGATAAACGAAACAATTAAATACGAAGTCAGTTAACTCTATATAGGTTAAATCGTCTAAAACGCTTTTAAAAGATCTAACTGAATAGATGTCTTCAAAGGCAATAAACTTTCATATTTGTTGACATGTTTGGCGCAATCTTCAAGTCGACTCATCATTTAACGGGGCAAACTATTGTACATTTTTTGAATCCTAAATTGTTAAGAATAGGCCTATGTGTATGCGTACAAAATTTTATGTCGATCTGATGGAAATAATTGAAGATATGAGCAACCAAACTTCGTGCCGGCTTATCACCTTATATGTACGTCAACTGTTAACTTTAAATAAATTGAGGGCCACGAAGAAAGAACTTAAGGGGGAAAGTACATGAAGAGGCCGAAAAAAAGGACTTTTTTGGGATTTATTTTTGGGAAAATGAAAAAGGTCCACATGAAATCGATATTATATGTATTTAGGGCAATGTTTTAAGAAGAGAAAAAACATTTTTTACATTTTGAAAAATAAAAAATTTATCAACTTTTGGTGGGTTTCGTAACTCTTGTCGCGGCTGACATCGAAAAATTTTGATTATTTTCGCGTCAAAAATGGTCTTAAAATGATTTTTTTGCTATGTCCGTAGTCTATCTAGAGTAGTTTTGTATGCCCTTTAAAATGAGTGCTGGAAAAGAAAATCGGTTCACTTGTTTTTTTGTAATCTTTTACGCCAATATGAAAAACATGGTTTTGAGAAAACGCAGTTTAAAATTTGCGGTGAAGAAAAAGATAGCTTACCGAAGTCGGACGCTAATAGGTAAAAGGGGAGGGGTATTCTCAGAAAAATCGGTATTTGGACTGAAAACGTTGAGAACGCTCTTTAACAAAGTCGCATTCATCACTCTAAATTCCAGAGCAGAAAAAAATCCGGTTAGCGGAATCACGCGCGCAGCAAAGATCCTCGATCCCAGGAACGCTGGGCCTGATCGGCGCCGACCACTTTCAAGTGGCATATCTTTCACAATTTTCGAGATATGCTTTTGGAATTTTGGAATTATATTCTTAGAGCACATACTTATCGATTAAAACACTAAAAAAAGAAAATCGATTCTTGAAAACGTCTTCATGTACTTCCCCCCCTTAACGGAATGGCTATACCGTGTAAAAATCCTGTACGTGAGTGAAGCATCTCGTTTGTGGAAGTATGGGCGACGAAAGGGCGACTTTAATTTCGTCAATAAGAAGAAGATACTTGAATTGCCATTATTAATGTAAACAAGTGCCGAAAAGAATTTATTTTACGTAAACTATATTCAAAGTGTGTTTATTTGAGAGATAAACTTAAAAAACTGCAACATTATAAAAATGAAAGTGGTTTCCAGGGTAAAATAATCTAAATAAGATGTCGTGTTTTGTGCAAAATTGTGAAAATCTAGTACATCGCCGATTGCCCGAAATATCATTTCATACATAAGTTTCTTCAAAATATTTCGCTACAGATTGGTAGTAAATACGCTCTAAACGTGCAAACAAAGTTAATTACTAAGTAATTTTAATTAAAAGTAGTAAGGAAAATTCATTTTCGTTCTTGTTTACATTTGGCAAATTTTTTTTTTATTTAGCTTGAACTTGGATTAATTTGGCGCAGAGACGTCGTAAATATAATATTTTTGGGTCTATTGTACTATATTTTTCGCAAATTTACCTAGAAAAGGAAAATTACTACGGCCATGTTCAAAATGCGTTTGTAGTGGAAAGTTTGTTTGGAGGTGTGAGATGCTTCAGAAAATTGCGTTTACAGCCGTTCCGTTAAGTTATATCTTCGTAGATTGAGGGTCAATCCGTAACAAATCAACCAATGACGGTTGCTAACAAAATTTAAAATTTTTTGACTTTTTTCCTTTTTTACCTAAGTTTGTACTATACTCATCTTAAATGGTAAATGCTGCAACTTCTGCGATTTTAAACATATTCAGTTCAAACAAAAACCATATTAAGGAGCATACATTGTACATTGCATTGTACATTCTGTCCAGCATATATGGATGTAGGCCTACTTAATTGTAAATAAACAAAAAACTTGGTAAATGTTAACGTTTTGAAACTAAAAACGTTCTCTTCTTTAGTCATTATAGTACACTACTTCCCTAAATGGTTTCAGGCCTTAGCATTATATCCTTTAATTGGTCTTCAAATATTGCGATATTTTAAAAATCGCGCATTTTGAATCTGAAATATCTCAGAAGGGACACACTTGAAAATTCTCAGGAAACATTCCTCCGTTGTGTTCTAATAAGTGTTTACTGAGAAGATCTGAATATTTTGCACCGTAAAATGGTGTCCCGGCCGCAGCACCATCTCTATGACGTCACTGAATGGAGCCAATAAATATAGTGTTGTAAGACTGCAATAATTCAAAAATTCCCAAAACATAATGGCCTTTTTTCGGTTGCTACACCAGTTTGCGCCCTTAAACTAACCAAATTATTTTTTGCTTTTATACCAATATAAATGGATTACAGTGATTTAATTTTTTAGAATTCTTTGGATCAAAATCCCACACTGATGGGTTTTAAATGTATTTAGAAATCATGTATGTTGACACTATTTCCTTATATATCTCCACCATAAATTTATATAAAACAGTTAAAAGTACTTTATTGGATGGAAAATAATTCATTTACTTTTATAATTTTTGACACAATAAACTCCAAAAATAATAAAAAACATTTCATTTCGGATGGGGAAAGCTTCTCTAAAATAGTGAGGGCTCTGGCGCTATTCTTTTCGGTGTATTCTAAAGTAAAATACAGCGTTAAAAACCCCCATTGCTCAAGGTATCTTTGTACTACGGCTAAAGCGGGCCGTACACGATCAAGTCTGCCGTCAAGTCTGGAGCGGACTTGACGCGGCGTCCAGTAAACTTGACGGTGTATGGCTATCATTGTGCATGATAAATTTACTTGAAGCAAAAATCTAATTTCGATTCTGCCGACTTGATCAAGCCTGCAGCATCATGCAAACTTGAACGGGTGTATGAGCGGTCAATAATGCATGACGTTAGTCGGCATCTGCAGGCGAACGATTTTTTCCTTTTGGTTTTTTATTGCGAGCAAAAAGCCTAGGATGGCTAACGCGTTTCAACTGGTGCGGCATCATGCAAACTGGACGTTAAACTTGATCGTGAGTGGTCTATATGGATGCGATACAAACTGGAGACGCATCAAGTCCGCTGCAGACTTGACTGTTTAACAAATTCTTCTTCAGTTATTGTGCCCACCTTGAGTCCACTGCATTCCACACAATATCCATTTCAGCATCCGCAGTGGCAACATTACTTATGGTTCTGCAAAAAGATAATGTTTGTGAATATTAATGTAAATATTTCTCTTTCACAATTTACATATAGAAATTCTTACGATCTGCTGGCATTAAAATTATCCAAGATGGAAACTAATTCAAAATTCTCCCATTTACTCTTTACTTCAGGAGACAAACTTCTAGAATAAATCTGTTGCTGCTTTTACGTTCTAATATTTGTTGTTTACCTAATTTTTTCCCATAATTCATCCATTTCATTTACATTTGTGTATTGCATGTGCTGTAGGTTGTATAATACTTCTTTTTTGCGTACTTCTTCCATTAACTTTTCATGAAAATCCATATTTTGAACTTTTTTATTACCGACGGCAAACAATATAAATTCACAGTGACCTTTAAGTAGTTGCCGTTGGAGTAAATGAGAGTACGAGTCGGCCTACCAATCCCACCGGCGACCCATGGTTGTTTTCTGCTGACAACAGATTACGTTAAAAATTCCATGGGGGTTGCAGAGAAAATCCTAAAAGTTTGGAATCCATTTTAAATTGTAGGTCCGCATGCAGTCGCTGTCTAGAATCGGGTGAAGTTCTCCTGCCGCCCAATGTCCCATATGAAAACTAGAGAAAAAAATATGTCTTGGCAGTTCTTTAAAATGGTTTCAAATATCACTTTTTTTAGCAGTACTGCGACAACCGACGACCTAAGTAGAAAATTGCACTATTCCGAGAACCACTTCGTCGTTTGCTGACAGCTGGCAGTTGGCTTCCAAAAAATTTTTTTTTGCTTTTTTTGATATTCTGAAGCCTCTAGAATAATGTTGTGTAAACCTTTTTATCCTATCTGACCTAGAAAATGAATTGTGAATGAAATTTTATGATGGCCGGACAAGTCAAGCAAAAGCATTTTCAAAACTTTAAACACGTGTTTCTCGAAACCATATTTTTCGCGTTAGTGTGCAGTAATTCGGTATCTAAAAGTTGCTCGATTCTAGCAAATCGGGACTCAAAATAAAAACTGCAGCCATGCAGTTCTAAATCTGACCACACTCAGATTTTTCGCGATAATAAGGGCAAAGTTACGGCCCCTTAAAGACCAAGAAACACGACAAAGGGCTGGAAATCTGCACACCATGGAGCCGGGTTTTTTTTTTGGAAGAGCCAAATTCAACGCACCCCATATTTGAGTTTTTTTTTTACCAAAAAAAAAATTGTCTTTCTGTACTTTATGTCCCAAATTTTTTATTGTGGTGGTGTCTGTGGATCTGGCTTTTTACTTTTTTTACCACCTGACTATTGATCGCTGTTGCTTCTTGTTTTTTATCGTTTTCCCTCATTTATTTATTTATTTTTTAATTTTAATTTTTTGTTTTATATTTACCATATAGCCGCCAGTCCCTGTTCCCTCTTTGTTATTTATTATTTCTTTTTACTGTTTCAATTTTCATTTTTTCTACCATTCATTTTGACCATTTAGTTTCTCTTTTTGTTTTGCGCCTTTTATTTGTTTGTTTAACTTTTGTTCAACTGAGATTACCCGGGAAGGGGTGGCTTTTGACGGTGTCTGTGGTCATTGGTTCCATTCTTCGTGTTTGGGCTCCAATTCTAGGATCAATGGCTCTACTACTTGCAGTGAATGCTCGGACATCAAGCCATGCCATGTCCTTAGGTTAGTGAGGGGCGTGATGGAGGCTTTGTCTGGTGACTTGGCCCTCGTTGCGGATAGGGTCGGCTCGTTCTTCACCCGTTGGAACGCTTTTCAGCTCCTCTCTGAGGACACAAATATCATCTCATCCAAGTTAGACAAGTTGCTGGAGATTGCTGGGATCCTGGAATCTAACTCCACCTCGCTCTTAAAGCGATCACATGAGCTGTCGTCTGGGGTTGGGGCGATATCTCACTCGCTTAATGACGTTTAAGCTGTGATCGCTGGCCTTGATCCCTCCATTGCCTCTTCGGCGGGCTCTTCACCGATACTTCCGGTGGCTGATGACATTCGCCGTACTGTTAAGCAAGTGAAGGCTGAATTTGCTGCATGGTTGGCGGCGGCTCCTGCCAATGCTGAACTGATTGGGGCCATCGCGGCGGATGTTAAGGCGTTTTCTGCCTCGCCTGCGCCCCTGGCAGCCCCTAGTATTTCTGACCGTGACTCTGACCCGGAGCGTCAGGACTGTCCACCTCTAAATTGTACCTCCGAGCCCCCGACTGCTCTGGCTCCGGAGGAGGGCGGCCCCTCATCTGTTTTGGTTGTTGTGAGCGGTGACGGTGACTCGACTGGCCCTCGCGTTGGTGTGACGCGACGTTCCCGCGCTGCCCGTAAACGTACTCGCCGCCTGCGCGCCACTAATCGCCCTACTTTATCTGGTGCTGCTATAATTGGTGAATCTGCTGGTTCCGAAGGACTTCCTACGCATGGTAGGGCGGACAGCATTCAGCCTTCT
Source organism: Leptarthrus brevirostris (assembly GCA_964036015.1). Taxonomy (NCBI): domain Eukaryota; kingdom Metazoa; phylum Arthropoda; class Insecta; order Diptera; family Asilidae; genus Leptarthrus; species Leptarthrus brevirostris. Next base: position 100,839,391 of record OZ038373.1, read on the forward strand.
CCCTCTGGTGCTAGTATTATTAGACCGGCACAACGGCCCAAATGCATTTTTGTATCTAGGGTTCACCCGGATACCTCTGAGGATGTGATTATCAATCATATTTCTTCTCGGGTTGGCGTTCCGGGCAATATGATCGCGTGTAGACGAATTAGCCCCGGTCAGGGCAGTAGTAGCCGTACGTATTCTGCTTCGTTTAAGGTGTTCGTCCCGGAGAGCTTTTACACCACGGCTGTCTCTCGGGAAATATGGCCCCCCGGCTCTATAGTCCGTGAGTTTGTTCCGAGATCTCGAGCATTTCCGGCTTCGCAGCCAAAAAACTTGCCTGTCGGGTCTCCTTCCACTACGCAAATGTGACCGGGTTGCGCTCTAAAACAGCGCTGCTCTTCTCCTCTACCTCTGCGTGTGACACCGGTGTAGTTTGCCTGACAGAGACTTGGCTGTGTGCCGGAATATCTGACGCTGAATTATTTGGACCCGAGTTTCAGGTCTTTCGCCGAGATCGTCACCTTGACCCGTTCTCTCCTGTCGGCGGTGGTGTTCTGTGTGCAATCAGGGAGGGTATCTCGTGCTCGGTTGTTGACGTTTTTAATTCACGTGATTTAGAGCTCTTGTGCGTGGTCCTGCGACTTCCTGCCAGGAGACTGTTTGTTTTGGTTGTTTACATTCCTCCCTGTTCTCCATCTGCAGTTTACGATTTGCTCACGGCGTCCTTGGAAAATTTGTGTGACTCTTTGCTTCCTACGGATGACATCATGATTTTTGGAGACTTCAATCTTCCCACCATAGATTGGGTGCATTCCCCCGACACTGATGGTCTTTCACCCTCTTTCACATCTGCTCCAACAAGCGCGTTGTCCTTTCTGGATTCCATGGCCTCTTATGGATAAGCTCAGTGTTGTGACATCGCTAATGATTCAGGTAGATTTTTGGACCTTGTGTTTTCATCTGACCCTGATAGTATGATGGTGAAGATATGCATGACCCCCTTGGTTCCAGAATCTCGTCACCACCCTTCGCTTTTGGTTGTCATGTGTTTTGGTACTACTGACACTTGTCCTCCTTTACTCGCCGACTATTTTTTCAATTTCAGGCGGGCTGACTTCTTGGCCATTGATGAGTGGCTTACTTCTTGTGATTGGTCTGGCGTGCTGGGAGAGTGCGATGTCGATCTGGCTGTAGGCACTTTCTACGATATTCTCTATGCCTGTTTTATTGGTTGTGTTCCTATTGGCATCTCTAGGTCGGGATCCGCCAAGTTGTCTCGCCCATGGCTAGATGGTGCCTCACGTCACCTGAGGAACTTGAGAGGCAAGAGGAGTGCTTGGAGGAGGTTCTGTGCATCGGGTAGTCACGATGATTACCTAGCTTACGCTAATCTCAATCTCCAGTTTTCTGCGCGCGTGCAGGTCTCATATTCTAAATACCTTTCTAATGCGAGAGTCATGCTGCGTACTGACCCTAAACAGTTCTGGAGGCTTATTAACTCGAAGCGCAATTGTGACGCTTTTCCCTCCTCTCTGAGGTACCACGACTGTGAGAGTGATGATTCTCTAACAATTGCCAATCTCTTTGCGAACTTTTTTCGAACCTCCTTCTGTGATTCCACCTGTGATATCTCCGCTTCAGATTTTACCCATTTGACGCGGCTCCCGCCAACTTCCCTTGAGGCCAAGGACTTGGTATTTGTCGAAGCACTTATTGCTGATCATCTTTCTAACTTGACTGGCGGCTTCTCGAGTGGTCCCGATGGTATCCCTGCTTCCTTTTTTAAGAGTTGCCGATCATCTCTTTCTCGTGTTCTTTGTTATTTGTTCAATCTTTCTTTACATTCTGGCCGTTTTCCAGCGTTGTGGAAGTCTTCCTTTCTAATTCCACTCCATAAGAAGGGCTGTAAATCCGATGTCTCTAACTATAGACCGATTGCCAACTTGTGCCATGTTGCGAAGGTTTTTGAGTCCCTCGTTAGTGACATACTTCGATTTCACTGTAGGCCTTTTTTACGATCTTTCCAGCATGGTTTTCTTAAAGGAAAATCGACGACTACTAACCTTCTTGAATTCATTAATTATTCTTTACCGACCATTGAGGCTGGCAAGCAGGTGGACTGTATATTTACTGATTTCAGTAAGGCCTTTGATAGGATCGACCATGCAATCTTGGTATATAAGCTTTCCCTTCTCGGTTTTCCTTCTTGTTTCGTTAATTGGTTGTCGTCTTACGTGACAGGTCGCACACAGCGTGTCTTGTTTCGTGGAGTCCTTTCCGACCTAATCCTTGTCACCTCGGGGGTGCCTCAAGGTAGTATACTTGGACCACTCCTGTTTGTCATATATATCAACGATGTTTCGCTTCTTTTGTCCAGTAGTAAAATTCTCTGTTATGCTGATGATGCTAAGATTTTCCGCACGGTTTCTCATGAGTTAGATGTTAATCTCCTGAACTCAGATTTGGCGGTGTTTAGCGACTGGTGTCTGCGTAACCGCCTTCCTTTAAATGTGAGCAAGTGCACCGTTATGACCTTTTCTCGTAGAAGACATCCTGTCCTCTCTGACTACTCCATCAGCGGCGTTGTCTTGGGTAGGGTTGACAGGGTGAGAGACTTGGGAGTGGTCCTCAATTCTCGTCTTTCTTTCGAGGACCATATTGACTCTATTGTTTCTAGGGCTAACTCGATGCTGGGCTTCATCAAGAGATGGTCTAAGGAACTTGATGATCCCTACCTGACCAAGCTTCTATACTGTACCTTCGTTAGACCTATTTTGGAATATGCTAGCCCTTACTTTGCCGTTCACATCGACCGCATCGAGGCGGTGCAGCGCAGATTCCTTAGGTTTGCCTTACGTGGCCTTCCCTGGAATGATCATTTGGTGCTTCCCTCTTATGCCGATCGTCTGGGATTAATTTCTTTGGACTCTCTAGAAATGAGGCGCAATATTTCGAAAATAGTATTTATGTTCGATCTTTTGCAGGGAACTATTAATTCACCGGAATTATTGGAGGCTGTTAACTTTGCTATACCTCAACGCACCTTGCGGAATCACGACTTCCTATTCGTCCCAGGCCACCGTACTCTTTACGGCATGCATGAGCCCGTCACGTCGATGTCCCGTCTCTTCAATCAACACTTCGGTAGTTTCGACTTGGACATATCTAGGCGGAATTTGAAGTGTCTGCTAAGACGGTGCCTTGGCTGATGTGGTGTTCCCTGTCTGGATGTCCGACTGTTACATTTGGCAGTAGTTTTCTATTCTCTGTTTTTGAATTTTATAGATATTTTTTATATTTTATATATATTTTGGAGTAATCTATGTATTTGATGAATCTGTAATGAATAAATCACAAACAGGCCATCACAGTAACATTCCCCATTGAAGCTTAAACGTGTTTTGATATTTGAATTTTTCCAGAATCAAGTGAAATCAGTGTGCTCGGTGTTGCCCCGACTTTTGGGAAGTGTCTGTCTTTTCAGATTATTATTTTTACATATTCTTCTTCCCACCTCCACACTCACCCCTACGCGGCTAGATGTGTCTTAACCCCATAATATCCAATGACATTTAGAGCGTAATTGTTCACCTAAGTGATCCCGAAAACTATGAATTCGACATTAACATAGGTCAGTTTTGATTATTTTGTTTGTTCCCCGTCCTTTTCACATCCACGCCTAGATTTGTTTTTCTACCACAGTATGTAAAGGCATCGGGAGTGTCATTTTTCATCTCAGAGACACTCAAAACTATGTATTAGACACTAATATCGGTCGCATCGATTATTTAAATATGTAATCCACCCCATTTAATGGCACCATAAGTAGTATAAAATATGCCAAAGATAATACTGAACCTTCAAGTGAATATCCCATCGAAATCAGACTAGTTATTTTAGAATGTGGCCAAAGCCTACCCAAAGACAACAGTTCGATAGGTAAGCAAGGCTTTGACCGGAAGGGAATTAGAGTAAGAGGAGTGAGGAAACTTGAATGTCTCGATTTTAAGCTAGAGAACAGCCCAGGGGCGGAATAGATTTTTTTTAATTCAATTTTTTAAAAACTCACGGGGAGACCAACTCCGTCTTCGGTTAGCCGTTTTCTTCAGAAAATTCATTTTTGCAAATGGAAAAACATTCTCGGTATATTAAGAAATTTAAAAACTATTAGCATTAATAAATTCAGGACACATTAAGTCAAGGTACAGGATGAAATACCTAATGATGATAGGCGTGGCAACTATATCGAACAACAACAAGGTGGTTTCTTGTTACAATGAAATTCATTGATTTATTTTTAAACAATTATTATTTTACACCCTGTAAATATGTTGTGATTAATAAAAAAGTCGAGAAATCGCATAAAAATATTAAATTTAACAATGGACTATTACTAACTATTTTACTACTATAAATTTATATCTTCTTATGTCCATATGGATTATTTTGTCATAAAAGTATTTGGCTGTAACGAATTTTTTAAAACGATTTGAATACTTCTCGGTCCCTGAGAGTTTGTTATAACGAGATATTCAAAGAGCTCCTATAATGTTTTTCCGCTTGAAGCCTTCATTGAAACCACATGACCCGACATACTCAGCAGCCCAACATCGATAAATTAAATCCTTTGCGTTCCGTTTCATTTGCTTGAGAAATTAAATTTATTCCATTGCCATTATCCCCTATATTGAATGGGTCAGCTCGTTCATTTTTCATCTGAAATAAACTTCTTCCTGTTAATCGATCTGTAGTGGATTCTGCTATTCCGCTCGAATGCACCTTTGATTGCTTTTAGAACGTTATTCTTGAATAAAGCGTGAAAATAAGAAGTGGACGAGTGAATACATTTCCAACTGGAGCTTACTTGTAAATCCCCTTCTTTAAAAATCTATCGCTAAGCTCCCACCAGTCCATGACCGGAATTTCGAATTTCGCAAATATTCCGTTCAAGACATTGCTATTTCTTTGATTTCCTTAGGGTTTAGTCAAAGTGACATTTGGGAATTTCGTGATTGCGGTTTGCAAATCTGAGATACATCAAATATCTGCTCCCTACAATTTCCAACCTCTATTATTGCATTCCTTGCCATTGACCCTGTAGGGTGTGGATAGGCGTAAAAGGTCCCCATGGTAGAGCTTACAGTCATAAATTTAGCTCCGGCTGGATAATGCTTACAAAACCATAAAGTGCAGCCTTGACCACACCCATGAACCCGTGAATCCGTGAAACTGGCAACAGTACGTCATTAAAATTCCTTCCTAGACGTTAATTGAAACAGAAAATGATTACAGCACTATCGATCCGCGGAATTTTCTAGGCAGAATTCGCCATCAACACAAACGCAGATTATAAATTTTTTTGCTGTAAAACACAGCAGTGCAATAACCACCATCAGACACACCAGAAGGCTGGAGTTCCCGGATTTAAATACCATCAAATGCAACGACTGACGAGTAGGCGGAAGGTGGAAAATTTTAATTACCTGCTGATATTGCAGTCAAAGTTTTTCCACTCAGACGAAAAGGGAAGTCTGACAGGGAAACGCTCTTAACTTCATTTTGCATTTATGTAGGTATTTTAAAATTTTATTGTAGTAAATAGGACCCTATAGTTTGTGTAGTAAAAAGTTCCATTCAACGTTGCTAAAAAAGTGGAAGTGAACAAAAAACTTCGCTCATTAAAAGTTTCCTTAAATAAAGTCAGAAATATCTTTAAAAGCTTTCTTTCCTCACAGAAACGAACATATAATCATCGCAGAATTTTTCAGCACTCTACACAACGTGAACATCGCTTTTTTGTGGTAAATATGTTTGGCGAACTAAAAAAATTTGTTAGCAACAACTTACAACAGTGCAAATGATAAATCCCGAAAATTGAGGGAATCAGCGAAATGAAACCATTACATTTATTTACTTGCGATTACCGTTTCAAGGTGGCTTCTTTTAGATTGCCAGTATTGAGATCACCCTTTAGGAGGAATGAAATAACTTTCCCATAGGATTTAATTTTTAACAAAAACAAACTGAATAAAATGCAAATTCAATGAGATGACCTAATAAAGGTTACAGATTCAAAATAAAACTAAAATATGTCAAGTCCTTTTATAGCAGAACGAAGGATAAAGTTTCTACGAACTTACTCACTAAAAATAGTATTTTTAAAAACTAGATTCCTTGTGAGGCAGTGCTAACCAATATTTTAGCACATGGTATGAAGCTTAGTTTGTAGCTAAACTAGGGAAATTGTTCGCAAACTTTCTCAGCTTCAAACATGTAACGCAAAAGAATATAAATATAATACCTGTGAAACCGGCCGTTCAAGTATTAGTATTAGTTTTTGATATCCACTCCCTTCCACAAAGCAAAATATACACCCACTAGCCACCGATGTAAGAAGCTTTAATAACAATAGTCTAAAAATTGTTGCTAAATTTTATCGTAAGAAATAAAAACCACAATTTGTACAGTAAAATTTTCCCTTGAATTCGATAATCATAGTAGTTTTGCTGGGTCAGGTCTGGCTTCCGAGATAAATGGCAAAAACAAAACAAAGGCACTTTTCCGAGAGATAAGGCCATAAATATAATTCTACATGATATAATTCTAAAGTTTTTTCTTAAAAGTAGAGATGCCTCAAAAATTTTAAAATATTGTAGGTCATAATAGCACCAATAGTTTAGTGCTATGGGCAAAAATTGCTTAAAAACAATTAAGGGGGTATAGTCCAGGGAAGTAAGACTTTTGACTGACGCTCACTCATCCAGCAAACTGAAACGGTTGTAATGTGAGACTTTCAATTTGTCGGCAGCGCTGAGGAGGTATCTTACCCTTCCCCAACCTTACCAGTCTGTACACCTCTGTTTCTGGTGGGACCAGATGAAAGTGTCAATTCTTAAGGAAGAAGAAGACAATTCATTCTTAAGGAAGAAGAAGACAATTCGGGACAGACGGACAGCTGGAGGTAAGCTCAATTTTACATTTTTTTTAAATTCCCTATTTATCCCAGCCATCGGCACTCCGATAAATCAATTTCATTCTGCAGAGCTCCGCTAAGAAGTAGAAATCGTCGCATTCAAGTTCAAGGCAATCTCTTTTTTTGTATTCCCTGGAAAGATTGGCTAGAAAGTTGGGTTAGGGCCCAACCAAGAAATTATCGTCAAAAAAAATAGCTTAGGTGGACATCCACCTTTTTGCCCGTCATTCGTGAAGGCTGACGGATATACATATATATATTTATATGAAAGGGTAATTTTTTTTAAAAGTTTTTGTTTGAATGGCAAGTTACAGAGTTTTGGTTTCATTTCAACATTGAAGGGAATTTGATGCAAACGCCTAAGATAGAAAGACTTCGTCGGTTGGCAGAGACCCCAGATATTCAGCCCCTTTCAACGCCCCAACACGGAGCATCTACACACCAGGGAAGGGTGTCTAACCTAACACAGTGAGTGAGTAGTAGTATTTAAGTTCAATCGCAGCCGCTGTCCCGGGATTTCCCGTACCAAAAAGTTAGAAATCAAATCACCACGTCGCGTATGGTCAATACACGGAACTATCTAGCAGATTCGACTCATTCGTGATTAACCAATTCCTGTTTAAATTGGTGGTTTGCCTAAAAACGGATGAAAGCGTTGCCAATAGACTGAAGGAGTTAATACCAGTTAACAAAAAGTTGTCTGACAAAAAGTAATTTCTGTTAAGGAATTTACATAATTTACTAAATTTTTCTTAGACTTAATATATTATTAGTACTAAAATGTAGTGAAATATTGCTAAACTCATATTATAAATTTAATATTTCATTGCAAGACTCGCTTGCATTAAATATTTGTTAGAGCACAGGAAATTCGGGCCAGCGAAATACTTAGGGATAGATATACGTAGAAGGGAAAGTTTTTTTTTCCAATGTAAGACCAGGTCAATATTGAATTCCTCCCCCCTCCCCCCTCAAACAAAACTATATGAATACGATTAGATGTACATGAAGCATTGAAACTTAGCAAACTATATTGAAATAACGTTAAGAAATTGATTACGAAAGGTTGATAGTTGATGTTTACTAGATTCATTTGTGATTAATCTTCTTTACTTTAATAATTCTTCTACTAGGTGCTAGCAAAAGAATATTATCAGTGAGTCATACAATTTTCTTCAAGTTCTATAACTTATTCAGAGCGAGGTAGATTGCTATAAGAGACTGATGACAAGTATGAATTATCTTTTACACCAGAGAAAGATTGAATGATTTTAAGCAAGTTAAAATATGCCGCTGTCTATTGAAGATATATATATATATATGGGTTTACTTTGTGCACAAATTATACCGGCTTCGAATCCTAATGCTCATGATTTTTCTATTCGAGACAATCGCAAATCGTCGGCTTAAGTGTGATAGAACGTCTCTACCAAAAAAGCCACTTTTGAGTTCAGTATACGAAATACCATAACTTTTGTTACAGTTAAAATTTTGTAAAAACCGATTTATTGTTACTTTTCTGTAACCCTTTTCTGCTGAAAAAATTGTAAAAACCAATATATTTTTAGAAATTATACTGTTTTTTGCGTCTTCTCCAAAGTTCGGTTTTTTTCAGATAAATTTTCTCACACTTAAGCCGACGAAATACGCTTTCCACTTTGAGGTTGCCCAGTAAGACAGAAAGGTAAGTTTTTTTTCTGCCTTGGCTGAATTAGTAAAGGAGATTCAATACGCGCGAAGTATTATTGAATATCACTTTTTTGTGTGTATCGCACGAGAGTAGCTATAATAGCCCATATGGATATAATTAGTAGCCAGTATTGCCGTAGGCTTACGATAATAATAAGTTGTTTAGTAATATATTAGCAATATGAAATGAATTTTTTTTAGAGATTTTAATTTCAGGAACCCCATGAGACTTCTTCTTCCCCTTGTTTCCTTCCTTAGTCCTCACCTTCCCTATTATGATCCAGTTTTGATTTTTCATTTGCTTCTACAGTTTAATTTTGTTTCAGCACTTTTTATAGGTTGGGCCTGTACCCTAGCCAGGTACAGGGATGGAGTGGGTTAGTGCCTGGACTGTCAAACAAGGGGGTTCATTTTCTGTTCGGATTTTTTATGACAGTTCAGTGCGGCTAGGAAAAACAGGTAACACCAGACCTGTTGTTCTTCCTTCAATCTCTGCTTCTCGTTTTTTTTATCCATTGTGGCAGACCTGAAGGAAGGAATCCACAACCTTCTTTCGCCACAGGCACGCGAATTTCTGTGATGAAATGTGTGATTGGATGTTCATGGACTCACACCCCATACCGACGAGCTAGGACGTGCTGCCAACTAGCGCGTGCCACATGAACATCCCGCGGCAACTTCACGTTGCTCACACACGTGCACACAACACATTACACGGTTTTCGTGAAATATATAAATTCTGCAGAAAATTCTTTGCGGTATTTGCTTTATAAACAACTAAGGTAGGAAAAATGTAAATTTTCGCTTATCTTTGAATTTTGTTGATAAACCATTACTTGAGCAACAATTCATACTAATCACTTTGTAGGGAATAGAAAAACCTAGAAAATACCGTTTGAAAATTGTAAAAATGTTAATTTGTTGCTTAGAAAATCGCAGAAAACCATTAAAATATTGGAAACTTTCAATTAACACTAACTAATATAAAATTCAACGAATAACTTGTGTTGCTGGGCTGTCAATACTTCGAGTATTGAACAAAAAGTATCGAGGATCGGTAGTATCGGGGGCTGGTACATTACATTACAAAACCTCGAAGTATTGAAAGCAAAGTATGGATACTCCGGTATATCGATACAGTATCGCCCATCTCTAGAAATTGTTCACATGCAATTTCTTTTGGTGGGTGGAGGTTGAACTTAACTTCGTAATGCATGGACCTATTTAGGTGGCCTTGGCCATGGACAAATTTTGTATCTAAGGTGAAGGTGTGAAAGGGTGGCTAAGACTAACTTCGTAACATGTTGCCGGATTTGGAGAATTCCGTTTTATTTCTGTAGAGCGCAGTAAATCGAGTGCCACATCTGAAGGCACTAAGTGAAAAATACTTCACAAAAATCGCTAAAAAGCAAAAAATGATATAAAAGTATATATCTTTTGCGGCATATTGAAGTTGGTGTAAATTAAACAAACAAAATAACTACATAATCACAATTGGAGATACTATAAGATCGTTAGAAAGAGTACTATATACATACATTTTCATGTTGAACAGCCGGACAAGAGAACAGATTCAATTTCAAGATAGTTTTGTGTGTCAGCTGATTTGAGTCTGTATATCAGTTTCACCTCCGCTGTCTGCTGTAACTGTGCTTCCGAGACAGCAAAATTTATCCACTTGTTCCATTTGCTGCTCTTCAAGAAAAATTGTATTTTGTGTCCTGTAGTCCAAGCTCATAAGTTTGCGACCTTTTCTATTCAGTGCTTCGGACATAACGGTTACATGACTTTGTATGTTGGATAGGAGATGCACATCGTCGGCATAGTCGAGGTGGGTAAGATGATTAAAAAGTTTTCATCTAAACCTTTACGATTGGTGGTCATATATGGCACTGCATAATACGTCATTAATGACAATCAGAAAAACAAAGGTGACAGTTTGTATCCTTGCCTTGAGATTCTCCGCTAAGCTACTATGGTCGCATCTTGAGAAACTTTGACTCTTTGAGGCACAACATTGCCCTTAGTGCGGCGTTATTTGCGTATAGGTCCATAGGGGGCAGGTAAAGAATCGTATCAAGAGCAGAGGAGGAAGTGGATTTGAAAGCACCAGTAATTCCCAAACTCGCTAATTTTCGTCTGTGTTCCAGTTTGCAGTATAGAATGACTCCCAGATATTTAGCCTGGGGTTTGAGTTCCAGCAACATACCGTCTATACGTGGTACCCTGAACTTTGGTATCTTGTACTTCCTAGTGAAGGCTACCATCTCGGTTTTGCGTGAGTTGATGCCAAGCCCCCTGGTTTTCGCCCAGGTGCTTAGCTTCTTCCGAGGTTCTTCCGTGATTTCGGTAATCGTATTCAGACACTTTCCAGACACTAATACATCATCGGCGGCGATTTTCAAAACCCCCTCTCTTTAGCGTCACAAGTATGTAATTTATAACCAGCAACCATAGCAGCGGAGAGATAGCCTGTATAATATTGATGAATTATTTTAATACAATAATGAATACATTGAACTTTAACTATAAATATTATCGGGGGAGAGGTCGACATAGAGCGGCCACGAAATACCCGGATATACTTGGAACCTAGAAAATCCTAGTTATGGTGAACTTACGAGTCATCATCAAGTACGTCCCTCGAATTCTTACAACTTTTGCATTGCTCAGTTTTACCATTAGGTGTAATTTCTTTAAAGAAATCGAGCAAAACGATTACTCAAAATCCGTGGTGAAAATAGTAGTTTGATTTATTTAAGTTGACCTTCACATCACTTTGAGGGTAAGGGTCAGGGTGACGGTTAGATGTCCTCCCCGAAATCTTGCAATTATTGTTTAGAACATTTTTTATTTTTCCAGAAATATAAAAATGTCAGGTTAAAAACGTCACCGAGTATATCCATTATGTAAAATTTACCCGAGAAACTTTTCAATTAGAAATGGTAACATTTTTCAAATGCTTTATATTGCCTTAGAGTGGCTTTCCAGAAAACGGAGAGATATGTAATCCCCACCTCCACTTCAGAAAAGGTTGAATGAGAGCTTCCCTTATTGTAATCCACATTTTTCAGTCAGTAAATTTTGGCAAAAATCTATAAATGTTTGCCGTAAACAGTAAAAAATATCAAATAATGCACACTTTGCATACTTTCAATTATGGCGAATCCCTCGAAAGATCTTTCCTGACACTCAAAATTCTTGGGAATTTTCAATACAAGGAGTATCCGCCAAGCCATAAAAATAAACGATGGCCATGAAATATTGATAACAAGGAACGGAGCAGCCCCCTTTTCTTGCCCTGCGGTGGTTAAATGTAAGAAAAAATCTGCCGACTTACATTGGTGCGTGGGTACAAAATCGAATTCGGCTCAAATTGAGAATTTTATTATGGCAGAGAGTGGGGGGTGTGAGTAGCACAAAGTGCGAGGCTTAACCTAAAAAATGTGGTTATTTGCATAAAGCATTAAGCCCTGCCTATTGGAGCGGAAGATTATGATGGGAGTTCGATTCAATTTATTTGACATTTTATGGATTGTTAATCAGTAAGTTTACCAATGGGGTGAAAATGGAGGGTTTGTATTTCATTTGGGTGGCTTATTAAAAATATGTCAGAGATCTGCTTCCTTAATTTACATGATATTACTGCACACAACTCGTATTGTAATTAGGTAGAATGGGCCATTAGTCTTTTAAAATCATACCACAATAAATTTATTGTATAATTTAAAATTTTTAATAATGTAGTGGAAAAGGTTTTAAAGATATTTAGGGAAGTTGGTTATTTGGGACTGCAGTAGTAGTTTAAAAAATTACATTTGTTGAAAAATTTTACATTAGTAACTTATTTTACATAGTAAAACCTAAGATTCCAGGATAGTATAGCCCGGATAACGTCTTTAAAATTATTTCACAATTTAATAACTAAATACATAAAGATACATATTCACTTTTTACTCAACTGCAAAGGCAAGGGTTATGTTTCTCGCATAACTGGCATTCAAACAATCTTCATTTCTTCGTAACGTCCAAATAGCTAAATGGATTTTAATAACGTCGGCTTGGTTCCGAGAGGACATAGAATACATGAAGTGTCATTAAAACGTGTGTGTAGTTTTTTTTCAAATACATGGATATATGTCAAAAAGAGGTATTTATTTCTTTAGATTTATCAACAGGCTGATTACTAATTAAACATAAATTAAGAATATTTGGTAAAAATAACAAAACAACTAAAGAATTGTCAGGGAAGTTTAGCCGTAACGCAATTTTTAGATATATTGAACTCAATAACATCAAAATGAGAATTAAAAAATCGAGACATTGACGTGATAGGCTATATTGCGGCATTTTAAGAAAATCAAGGTATCACAAGGAGCGACTCGGAATCGATATTTTAAAAAAAGTTGTCACGTCTAAATTCAAGAGGTTACAGTTTTATAAGATTGAGTCGATCTAATTACCGAGGCTAACTAAGAGGGTTACTCCAAAAAAGTCCACGAAGTGCAACGCGAACAAAGCGGCGCTGGTCTGCCTCTACTCGGTCAATATAGTCTTGATAGAATGGTGACCAAACACAGCAAGCATACTCCAGAATTGGCCTAACAAAGATGCAATAACAATATAAGAGTAAACCACTTAATATAAGGGTCATAAAATTACTTAGCCCACCTTTTAATAAAACCTAGTGTAAAATTCGCCTTAATAATTAGCTCGTCAATATGGTCGTCCAATGTAAAATGGCTGTTCAGCTAGACTTCTAAGTTCGTAGTCCTATTAATTTCTTCCAGTAAACAGCCGTGCATGGTGTAGGGGAACGAAAGTGGATTTTTTTGCGAGTAAACGACATAGTAGTGCATTTACAAATATTAAGGGGTGGTAGTCAATAGAACACCAATTGTAGAAGTCAGGGTTTAAAATTTCACAATCGCGTACAGAGGACACAACACGAAAAATAGCATAACACAGAATTTTGGAATACTTCAAAAACCCACATACATCATTGATGTAAATAATAAATAAAATCGGGTCCAGATGACTTCCTTGAGGCATACCAGCGGCATTGAAAATAAACTTGGATAGGAATCTACGGAAAGTCACACGTTATGTTCTATTTAATAAGTAAGAACGAACTCAGTCTACAAACACGGATGGTAACCCGAGGGCAGCCAAGTTGTGAAACAAAATTTGGTAGTTTATTCTGTCGAATACTTGCTTAAGTCTGCGAAGCTACAATCGACTTGCTTACCAGTTTCAATTTCAAATACACAGAAATTAAAGAATTCAAGAAGGTTAGTCGTGGTAGACCTACCTTTTATAAAGCCGTGCTGGAAAGTTCCAAGGAAAGGTTTGCAATGAAAGTAAAGTGTATCGCAAACTAATGCCTCAAAAATCTTAGCAATGCAAGACAACTTAGCAATTGGTCTGCATTTGGAAATATCACATCTCTTGCCTTTTTTGTGAAGAGGAATAATAAGAGATTATTTCCAATATTTTGGAAAGACACCAGAAGAAATTGATAAATTAAATAATAATTACAAAAAACAGGAACCAAAGAAGAACAGCAGTTCTTAAAAAGGGAAGCAGGAGTCAGGACAAGCATGACAAACTATCTGCTAAATTATTGATGTTTTTGGCGACTGTATCGTCATCAAATATAAGATCTTTAATTTCCAATGAGGAAGGAGGAAATATTGTCAAGGAACTAAAATTCAAGTATCACAGTTGTCATAAAGAAAAGCGGTCTTAAAAAACTCACCGCAAAGGTTCGCAATCGTTAAGGGATTGCACCTCTCAGTATCACTTAGTTTCAATAAAGCAGGGTAGATGTCGGTGCTACGCTAGGGTTAACAAATCTAACTGCTTAGGCTCACCGCGTATAATAGACCTCATTCTATTAATATAATTATTACATGAATCTTGAATTTTAGAATTGAATTTATCGCGTAATTTTGAGTAGATTGATGAACAGACCCGCTTCAAAGCTTTATCTTTTGCGTTTTTTTGTGAGTTATTTATCCAAGGCAGACTAGAAAAAGAAGAAAATGTACGAGGAATAGGAACACAATGCAAGAAACAAGCGAATAGATTGTCATAAAAAGCACTTACCGCCACATCAATGTCACGACCGTCAAAAACAGTAGACCAATTACAATTCAATAAAAAATTATACAATATAGAAAATTCATCCTTTTCAAAATTAACAGAGAAGTTACTCTGAATCGGAGATGCTGCACGTATTGGATCGAAGATAAAAGCAATTTGAAGAGCAGGAAATGCTGAACACTTAATCCAAAAATCTTCCAGAATCGTAGGAGATGCTGGTTGATGAATGCTACTAATATTCATTAAGAAAAAAAGGAAACATATGAAATAGAAAATTCTGTACCCTCACTTTGAAATGGTTCCAGTTCTCCGTCTTAAGAGAGCAATGGGAAGGTGGGGAACACTCCAGTATGTATATGTATATACTGGAATGACTGATGCTCTGACATTTCCTAAAGATAAAATAGTTTTTAAAAAAAAAGTTGAACCGACTTCACAAAAAGCGCTAAAAACCATAAAATAAATTTAAATTTTGTATCTATTACGACATTTTGAAGTCGGTGCAAATCAAACAAACCAAACAACTACAACAAAAATATTTAATCGTCATTTCTTATGATCCCGTAAGCTTAAACGTTGAGGTAGTATTATGTATTATTTTCAATTGTGGTTATGTTGTTGTTTTATTTGTTTAATTTGCACCGACTTCAAAATGTCGTAATAGATATAAAATTTTACATTATTTTATGCTTTTTAGCGCTTTTTGTGAAGTCGGTTAAACTTTTTTTTTTTAAAAAACTATTTTATTTTTCATTTTTGGTGTCTTCTACTCTATACAACGAAGAAAGAACCATCCAAATTGGTCCACGCGTTAAAAAGTCAGGTTTAACCCCGTACCCCACCTCAATACCACAAAATTTTTTTCTCATGGTATTAATCAAGGAATATACTCTACCGAACAGAAAAGGAATCATCGAAATCGGTCCACGCGTTACGAAGTAACTACCCCTCCCCCTCCCTCACCACCACCATAGGACCAAATTATTCTCCTATTAGCAATGGGGGATCACACTATACAACAGCAAAAGAACCATCCAAATCGGTCCTCGCGTTAAAAAGTTAGCCCCCCCCCCCCGCACCCTGATAAATTTTTTTCTCGTGGTATCAACCAGGGTGCATACTCTACCCAAAAGAAAAGAAATTTTCCAAATCGGTCCACGTGTTACGGAGTTGGACTACCTTTTGGGAAATCGGTTAAAAATGGAATGACTTTTCGCTAGTTTTCTCTTTCTGTGTAAGCATCTTTCTTTCGGCCCGGTTTTCTTAATTGTCGACTACTAAATGAACAACCTGTTTTTGTCATTTTTATTTCAGTAGTTCCAACTATTTTTACATTTTTCATACAATAATATAAAAGATTAAAATTAAATATGTCATTTTGTATATATTTGTTTATTTTATTCTGTTTGGAACAGCTGCAAATTTACAGTAAACATTGGAAATTAAAAATGGTTTTTCTCCGCTAAAAGTAAAAGTGTGCCCATATGAGATAGCTTATAAGTCACTCCATTTTCATACATCTCAGTGGATGCCTCTGTGATAAACAATTAAAAGAAATAAGAGTAGCAAATAAGACATTACAAATAAGTTCATAATAAAACCGGAAGTGATAGTGATCATAAACTCAGAAACGTAGAGAACCCAAAAGAAATAAAATATTTCATTCCGCATTTTCAAAGAATAAACGACTACGAAGAAAAATTTAAAATAACTTTGTTTTCAAAAAATATTATTCAGACAGGTTCAAATAAAATTAAACAAAGTATTACAAAAAATGTTGGTGAAAGAATGATTAATTTAAAAATTTTCTTACTCTAAATATTGCAAAACGTGTGGAAATCCACATTTCGGGAATAAATATTTAATATATTAAAGTCTACAAAATATGCTTTTAATTATATTCCAGTACAATCGATAGCCTGGCAAACGTTCATAAAGCATCCTAATTTTACGAGTGTTTTAGAGTAAAATACCAGTAAGTATATATTTACCGCCTGAAATATATACATTACCACTACTTTACATTATAATTAAATAATACATTACCTGTACCTTACCTAGGCGTTCCATGCGGTATGAGCATATACACAACCGTTTCCTAAAGCAACTCATACCTGCGAAAGAAGGTCATTCTAAGGAAGGTTGGCAGTACGTGTATCTTACCTGGCTAATGCGTTACCTGGCAAAATACAATACATTAAAGAAATTTTTTTTAGGGGCAAAACAAACAATAACAGCCAACTGATTTCAGTTGAGAGTGACGATCAATACGAAGGAATTCACAACCGGGTTACCGGCTAAATGTTGTTGTTAACGAAGTGTTAATTAAACTTTACGAGTAATCCATTTAAAAGTATAAACTCTGCGTGTAATTTATATAATTAATATTTAACACAAGAAAATGTAAATTTGAATATGCGCGCGTAAAGCAAACTTCATATACCGGATTTCGGCACAGTTGGTTTGGACAGGTTCGCATCCGACATTAATGGTAGTTCGTTAATTTCCGAAAGGCTATAAAAGGCACTTTTTTCTGAGCGTACATCAGGCCACATGGACAAATTATCGTCACAATTTGAACAAGTCTACCTTTTGAGTTTTTGTAATATTTGCATAGTTTAAAGTTAGTATACGTAGTAAGGAGTTGTAAGTATTCTTCTAAAATTGTAATAAACAATCGGTGAATTCGAAAACGCTCGTTTCATCTAAACAGTTGTCATATGTGCTGCATACATCCTTTAAAGGGGTCTTCTACCTTACGACGTCGTTTTTGATACTGTTTTTTCGTGGATTAGTCGTAGGGACACCAATAATGCAATTGATATGCGGTTTTTTGGGTTCAAATCGTTTATTCTTATTCTTTGAAAATAAATTTTTTGAAATTTTTATTGTTTCTGGTTTGGTTATTGGTTCTTTGTTCGAACTTGAAGTACCGCCTTACGAAAAATTCATATCAAAACGGTTGACACGATTCAGCTCATTAAAGACATCTAAAACAAAAAATCGAAAAAGATTTTTCATGTTTTTATGGTAACAAACAGCTGTAAAAATTGTTAAGATAATAAATTTTCAAAAAGCCTTTGTCAGACGATAGCGAGATGTCTTTCAAAGATTTTGATAAAAGATTTGAGTTAATCAATGAATTATTTTTCGAGATATCATGTCAACCAGTTGCAAAAACGCATCTTTTGGGAAATCGCATTTAAAGATGGTCATCCATGAAAAAAAAGCATGCGGAGCTGTTGGACAGTCTCTTATATCCCGAAATAATAAGAATTCCGTTATATCATTTCAAGGTATGTTTCTGACACATTATATGTAGATTAGAAAAATGCAAAAAAAAAGTTCGATTTGTGAAGCCAAGTAGAAGACCCCCTTAACTCGCTCACCACGATGTAATGAAAATAGTCGAAACATATGTGGAACAGCGTATAAAGACTGTAAAGACAATTATTCATAGTAATCAATACATAGAAAATATTGAAATTGCGACTCAACGAGGTAGAATTCTACGTATGAAATGTTGAATTCTTTACTCCAAATCAAGTTCTTCGCCGAAGAAGAAATGAAAGTACCGGAAATTAATTTGGCGCTTATTACAAATTTTATTAAAGCTTTTAAGCCTTTATCGGAAGGGACCCAGAAATTTCAAAGAATACAATATGTTATGGGTGACTTTTACCGTGATAGGTTTTCATATTAAATTGAGCTAGAAAAAATTTAAAAAGATCGAAACATTTATACTAGGTGATTGCTTACATTGTTAAAGTCATGCAATGAAAACCTCTTACAAACGGAAGCCTTTATCACTACCATTTATTTTGATCTCCGCTTTAATTTTTTTAACTATACTATTTTTGATAGGGCTAATGGTTCTACCCGCATAATGAGATTGACGAGTACCCGGGTACTCAAGCGGTGAGATAGTTGTGAAAAAATTCCCGGGAACCAGAGCAGTCTCATGAGTATTACTTGGGTATCCGGGCAGAGAGAACCCGAGAACCCGGCTAGTGAGTATTGGAGTATTCAGGTAGTCGATTAAATATAATGTTCCGGGATTGCAATGTTACCTACAATATTTTGGAATACAAATAAAGCTCTTAACACGTTCACGACCGTGTATCGTATATATGCGACATGGGGCTTTAACTGGAAACCAGCTAATACTGCTAATATACATAAATGGGAATCGCCGGAATTGTAGTTCGTGGAATTGATTCAATTATAATTGTAATTATTAATGGTCTGGTTTACTGAGTGCACAAATTTTGTGACATTATTAAAGGATGAGTGCCCATAAGGGAGGATTTTGGCCTTAGAAATATGGTTAATTTTAGGTTTGTAATGCCTCTATAATTTTTATGAGGAGGTCCTTTTTTTAAGTCCGGTTAGCTCCACTACTTTACTTTATCGAATTTATTGAAATTGTGCCGTAATGTGCTCGACATGTGCTGTCATGTGCAGATGTAAAAAAAAAATTTAATTTTTTTTACAATTTTACAAGTAAAAAAAATATTTGAATAATATAATCGAATAATTTTTAAAAAAGAATAGATGCGCTGAAATGTGCCCAGTATGTGCTATAAGGCACAACATAAAAAAAAAATGAATCAGTTAGTTAATGAAGGTTTAGGAAATAACAAGTTCTATACCGAGCGAGCTAAGCTCATATGCGATTTGCCTGTCTACAAAACAAAAGAGGTCGATCCAATATTATAAAAATTGACGGAGACATAAACTTTGGGAATTTGGCAGTTGCACTTTTTGCACATTCTCCGAGTTGCATGATATCGTCACAATGTTCGAAGTGTAATAAAAAAATTCCTTCCAGAAATAATGAAACGATTCCTGCTAATCTCCAAATGGTGGGCCAAAGTTTTCAAATGATGGAAGAGGCCATAATCAATGCATATCCGGAAGCAAAAAAATGTTGTAAACAAACGATGACGCTGAGCATTGATTATGGATCACATCTTCTCATAGAAACAGATCTGGGGGAAAAAAAGTTACTGCTTTAAAAACCGTCCCACAAATAATACAATTAAAACGCAAAAATTATCGATTGGCAGGCATCGTTGCATATTCGGGAAATTTTGCTATAAACTCAACAGGTCATTATACATCATACATTCCTGTTAACAATTACTGGATTCAGTATGGTGATGCTTTAGCCAAAAGTGGGAGAGAACACTTGAATGCAGACACCGAAGTATATGCTCATCTATGTATATATGTAATAAAATAAAGTTTTAGAACTCATTCTGTGATAATTAGAAAATTATTATGCAATATTAAAATTTATTTTGACACTCACCCTCCCCGCCGTATAAAACTTGCGAATTCATCAATTTACAGTGCAACACATCGTTTTGCGAACCCAGCCCACAACAATACATCATATAATCTTACGTTACAGGCATAAGCTGGAGCTGTGTACAACAATTAATTACAAATTTCGCCAGTCCACGTTTAGAATTTCCTATTTTATCCCTTCTTTGGTTGTATAACCTTCTATAACCCCGATACATTTCATTGCAATCCATACATATCAGTAAAAGCCATAAACCAAAGCTAAAATCTAAGGGAGATTCGAAAGTTTGCCATCTCATATTCGTAGAAAGGCTATCTGTATCTTTTTCAAAAATGACCATCAACACACAACTCCTGTTGATTGCAGCACAACCTATAATTATAGAATTCAATCAGAAAACGAAACAAACGTTTTTAAAATTTGTCTTTTATTGTTCCTTGAAATAGGTACTCTATTTTTTCTACGACTGCAGATCGATTAAAGACGCCTATTAATTTCAGCACAAACTATGATCTAAAATACAGGCATCAACGTGGGCAAACCTCTGAAAACAATTCAAATTTCAACTATCACGTGGTGCAAAATTGCTTACGCAATCGTTAGTACCATTGCAGATCGCTCATCATTCTGAAATCATTGCAGTACAATGTGTACAATTAGGTAACACTTACAACACAGGGCTAACTTTTAGAAGAGTCCTCTGAATATCGACCTTTAGTATACCTCGACATGCTACTTCGTTTTTCTGTACGATTACACATGGTTTTAAAACGTCTTTCGATTGTAGCACAAACTATTTTTTTTAAAAACAGTTAGGAAGACGAGAAGAAAATTTCATTCACCTCGATAAAATCACCTTTACCGTCTTTTTTTGACGGCACATTGTTCTGTGATCCTCCTACGTTGCAGCACAACATATAATCTTAGATAATATTCATAGAGTTGAGCTAACTGTCAGACACGATTGAAGAATAAGCCTTGAAATCATAAAAAATCTGGAAACTCTATTTCCTCTGCTACTGCACATGACTCTACATCCCTTACACATTGCAGCACAACCTCTGATTTTGAGAATTAGTCATAAAGTAGAGCTAACTTTGAAGAAAAAATTTAAAGCGTTCTTTTGATCAATGTAAAATCTACTTTGTCGTCTTTTTTTGAGGGCACATTGTTTCATAATCCTCCTCAATTGCAGCACAACCCATGATCGAAGAATACAGGCATGAACGTAGGCTAGCTTCTAGATTAGATTTAAAATCTTAGCTATATTCTTGTTCGAAATTGCTTTTGCAATCGTCTTTACTATTGCACATCGTTTATCATGCTAAGAACGTCGCAGCACAACGTGTAAACTCAGGTTACACTTTTTACACTTTTTACATTTTTTACTTTTTTTCGCCTTTCATTATGTCCGGCAATGCTAATTCTATATTTTTTACGACTGCACTCCATTCTACAACTTCATAAGGGAACAGCACAATCTATGGTTTTAGTACAGAATCTTAAAGTGAAGTTAACTTTAATTATAAATCTCCGATTTTATTGTACTTTTGGCAAAACTGCAAATCCTTTTTTTTTAGTTCCTGCACTCTGTAGTACATGTTGAGCACATCATGGCACACTGGCGTGATATTAATTATTAAACATTGCGGTGCTAGAGTGACTCGAAAAACCTGGCAAAATTTTTTATTTATACTTGTAAAATTGTAAAATTTTTTTTTTCACACTTGCACTTGACAGCATATGTCGAGCACATTACGGCACAATTTCAATAAATTCGATAAAGTAAAGTAGTGGAGCTAACCGGACTTAAAAAAAAGGACCTCCTCATAAAAATTATATTTTTTGAGTAAATTTTTTTTTTCATGCGGCACGCAATAGCACATACTGGGCACATTTCAGCACATCTATTCTTTTTTAAAAATTATTTGATTATATCATTAAAATTTTTTTTTTACGTTTAAAATTGTAAAAAAAAATTTTTTTTTTACATCTGCACATGACAGCACATGTCCAGCACATTACGGCACAATTTCAATAAATTCGATAAAGTAAAGTAGTGGAGCTAACCGGACTTAAAAAAAAGGACCTCCTCATAAAAATTATATTTTTTGAGTAAATTTTTTTTTTCAAGCGGCACGTAAAAGCACATAGTGGGCACATTTCAGCACATTTTTTATTTATTAGAAATTCAAAAATGGCGGGGCCATCATAATGCACATCTGAAAAAGTCACATATGTGCAGGGTTCTCAACCGTCCTATAATTATAGTACGTGTACTATAATTTGACCAGCTGTACTACCCGCAATCCTGATTCCATTATAGTACTCAAGTGTACTATAATTTCACTTCGTCGAAATTCCCTTTTAAGTTTCACTTAATTAATGCTTTCACTAACTAACTAGTCACTCAATTGTTCGATTCTTATTGATTGTCAAATTAAAATCATCAACTGTGCAGTTTATTCCAACATACAACCTGCGGATAAAGTAAACATTTTAATAAATTTTCATACACATTATTTTGTATGCCTTTAATATATTAAATTCAATCACAACAATATTGAAATAGAACGATTTTACACTCGAGATATAGGGATTTATACATTTTTGTGTTGATGTTGCAATTTTTACCAAGCATAATATAATTCTCAGGTTGGTACTATAATTTAACCACCACGATACTATCTTCCACTCTAGCCGACCTGAGAACCCTGCATCTGTGGTAGACAATGCTAGTGTTCACGTTGGCGCGGTTAAAGGTTGTGCATTGCGACACGTTCCAAAGCGTTTAGAGGCGGTTAAATGACAGATAAAAATTTTTGATTTCAGTCGCGCGAAACCGCCTGAATGAGATTTTGTGAATAATTTGTGTAAATATTCGGCGATATGGATTCTGGTAAACTAATTGAGGATATTCGTAACCGGCCGGCTTTATGGGATATGAAAAGTACTAACTATTCAAACCGAGATCTAACAAGAAAACTATGGAATGAAATTGCAATGGAGGTTAATTATCCAAGTTAGTAAACACAAATTTATTTTAGTTTTAAATATTTTTTTCGTTTTTACATCCGTTTCAAAAGCTTTCAGCAATATACGCCATTTTGATGTAATGATACCAAATGCACATTCAACAACTTTTCGCGCTCTTGATAAGTTATCATTGAAGCAAATCTTGTCAGCAATTTTTAAATTTAAAATATAAATTTTCATATAAAAAACCCGCATTGATCTTGACATAGACATCTTTAATAAACGCTTAAACTGTTCGAAACCGCTTCGAAATGAACAGAAATCAGCGCATTACTTCTTCTTCGGTTTCACGCTGATGCTTCGCTTGTCAAAACGTGCATACTTTGCCAGTAAACTAGACACAAATTTACCTCCTAAAAGTTTATGGAAAAATGTTAGGAGCTTGGGTATACATGGACGTGATTATCTAGTTGCGGATTTTGACCCAGATAATCTAAATAGTTTTTTTACGTGTGCCGCTGGTTCTGCAACGCAGTCTGGTCCCCCAAGAGACCCTGCTATTACTGACACTCTTGACGGATTTTCTTTTAGATGTGTTGACGGCGAATAGATTTTGCTTACCATTCAATCTATTAAGCCTACGGGGCCGGGTTCTGATGATCTACCTCGAAGTTTTATTAAATTATTAGCGCAGCATATAATTATTCCAATTACTCATATCCTCAACTTTGCTATAACTACGTCACAGTACCCCAAGGAATGGAAAAAAGCTGTAGTTGTTCCCGTCCCAAAAAAGACGTCTCCGACTGATCCTTGCGATTTCAGACCGATCAGCTTATTGAATTTCTTTTCGAAGGTACTTGAGAGACTCATGTTCAAACAAATAATGAAGTATTAGGACGACGGTGCGATGTTAACGGTCTTACAATCGGGCTTTAGATCGGGGCATAGTTGTGAAACTGCGCTCTTGAAGGTAACGACTGATATCCATGAGTCTCTTGATTACGACCATTTAGCATTTCTAGTGCTGCTCGACTTTAGTAAGGCATTTGACTCCATTAATCATTCCGAACTACTCTCTAAGTTAAGCAATGAATTCCAATTCTCATCATCGAGCGTTAGGTTGGTTGAAAGCTACTTATCTGATCGGTGCCAGTTTGTGAGGATTCGGGATTCAGTCTCACGTGTAGAACTACTCCGCTCGGGAGTTGCTCAAGGCTCGATCCTTGGTCCACTCCTATTTATAAAATAAAATGCGCATAAAATTGGCTAAAGCACTAATCTTACCATTCTTTAATTATTGTAGTAATGTTTTTACCAAATTGGACTCTGTTAGTCATAGGAAGCTGACAGTCGCTTTTAATGATGTTACCCGATATGTGTATGGACTTCCACGTAATGCTCATGTATATACTCGGAATCTCTATCGATGAATATCTTCAACGGCGACAGCTAATATTCTTGTATGATTTGCTACATAATAGACGTCCTGGCTACTTATATGAGAAGTTGCGTTTCTTAAGTTCCTCTAGGGGAATTCGCATTCTTACTCCTAGATGTTTGTCTCGCTATGGTGAACGATCTTACTTTGTCCAGGCTGTGCGTAAGTGGAATTCTCTTCCTAATTATATTCAGAGATCGGGCTCCAAACGACTCTTCTTGGCAATTTATAGGAAGCTTGGAATAGGAGTGACACACTGGTTTTTGTTTTTTGTTCTTATTTGCTTACTTCTATAATTATTAACAGTATTGTTTTGAATTCATGTTTATTTTCTTTCTTTTTATCTTTAACTCTTTGAGTTTTTTCACATCTTTTATTTTATTTTTTTTTTTAATTTAGTCTACTTTAATATTAACACTGAATCTACCACTATTATTAGTACTAAGATAAGATTTATAATCTTCTGTACACATATATTAATAAAATTACTATTACTTTCTGTTTCTAGAGTTTTGTAGTAGTTACGGGCGCAACCGCTCCGCTTAAAACCTCTCCAGGCTGAACACAGCCTAGAGTGCAGTTGTCATTAAATACGAGTAAATAAATATTTCTATCAGGTGATTCACCAGAAAGTGCTGAATATACTGACAATGACGCTGTATCTGCTAATACTGGTGAAACTCAAGATAAGGATGACGACGACGGATGGATTGATATAGACTTCGAACCTAGTGTTTTAAATTTTACAGGTTAGGAAGGCATCAAGAGTGATCTCGGAAATGATGCTAGTGAGTTAGTCGTCTTTTCTTTATTTTTTTGATGAGGGTTTCGTACTAAAATTGTGTGAATGGATTAATCATCGAGCCACAACTCACACCGAAAATGGTAACTTGCCTTCGAATTCAAATTTGTTAAAATGCACACCGATGAATCCTTCAGAATTCAAGAAGTTGTTTGGACTGTGTACCCTTATGGGCAATATACACATGCCTTCCTTACGGTTCTATTGGAGTACAAATAATCCGTACTACCATCCTATTTTTGGCAGAGTCATGAGTCGTAATCGGTTCGAAAGCATTTTACGGTGCATGCGCTTCTATAATACGCCTCCAGTTAACTCAGCCGGAAAGCTGTACAAAATAAAAAAAAAATTTGTGGATCAAATGAACACCAAAATAAAGAAAGTGTATTATCCTCCTCAAAGCTTATCTCTGGATGAAGCTATGATGCTTTGGAGAGGTAGGTTATGCTTTCGAGAATATATACCAAACAAGCGGCACAAATATGAGATTAAATTTTATCAACTATGTACAGCAGATGGATTTGTCCTAAATTTTATCATTTATTGCGGATAAAATACAGTAGAAAAGCGAAAGGAAGGATATTCATTTATTGTGGTTACTGGGAAAGGAAAGAAAACTCAAGAGGGAGCGGAAAAAAATAGCATTATCCGAAGCACCAGAAAAAGGTGACGGCAATGTCAAAAACAAAACAAACGAAAAGACTCTTTTTATATGTGTGATACATGTTAGGATACCAAAAATGAATCCATTGGTTTATGCGTAGATCCTAGTTTTAAAATATGGCATACTACGTAAAAACCACAGAAGACTTATTATATACATATTCAATGAATTTATTTTTTTACGAGTGAAAAGAACGTTTAAGTTTTTTATATTATTTTGCAACTGAAATATCTTCTAAATTTTATATTTTTGGTTTTATACTTTTTTTGTTTGGATGTTCAATAATATATCATTTACTACGAGGGTTGCTACTTAAGTTTTGAGATAGGCAAGTAAAAATAAATATTAATAATCGAAAATGGCATTTTTGTTTTTCAAAATATTCTCCATAATACAATACACTTTTGCATGCGTTCGACCCAATTTTCAAAACACTTTTTTTCACTCCGATTCCAAAACATGTGATTTGATCACATCAACCGCTTCTTCATTCGTCGAAAAACGTTGACCTCGCATTTTATTTTTGATCTGCTGGAATAAGAAGAAATCATTGGGTGCCAAATCAGGACTGTACGGCGGATGACTCATCAATTCGATGTTTTGAATGCTCAAAAATTCATTATTTGAGCCGATGTGTGAGAGCTTGCATTGTCGTGATGGAGAATGATTCGTTTCCCTTATTTTTCCGAACACCTCTGGCAAACAAATGGTGGTGTACCATTCAGAATTGACCGGACTGTGCTGAGGTAATGGATCGGTGGCGACATGTCCAATTATTCCAATTATTCGAAGTACTTCATACGCGAATAACTTCTGTTGAATTTGATTCGTTTTAAAAGACCCATACAATCGATTATTGCTTAGTTTCGTGTTCATATGCGTAATAATTCATTAAAATTCGTCGCCTGTCACGATCTTTAAGACGCCTTTTGAAGCACCGCGTGTGAATTTTTTCAACATACCTTTGCACCAATCGACACGAGCCTTTTTTTGAGCGTTTATCAAATCATGTGGTATCTAACGCGAACAAATCTTTTTGAATGCCAATTGTTTATGCAATATTGAATGTATACTAGTGGAAATAATGCCCAAGCATGTCTCAATCTCACGGTATGTCGCATGACTATCTTGCAATATCAGTTCACGCACAGTATCGATTTTTTCTGTATGGAAGTGCGACTACGATTGAATTCGGAAAGCCAGTGAAACATGGTGGCTCAAGATGGTGCTTCATTACCAAAAGTCGGAGCGAGTTGATGGGCACACTGTTGTTGCTCCTAAATTTTTAGAGTCACGTCGAAAGTCACAGAAAATCATCGCACGAAAATGTTCACGATTTAATTCCATTTTTTGACCAAGATAAATGTTTCAAGTAATTTATTGTAAACAACACAAATAGCACTCGCATGACAAAACGTTCTGAGTACAATTACCATCAAAAATGTCAAATTTTACGATGTAGTATCTGGTTGTAAATTCGTTTAATCAAATTTACAGAGACAGGGTAGTATAAACGAGAGGGAGGGAGAGGAAAAGAGGGATAGCGAGAAGGTGCATGTGAAAAGGTGAGGGGCGAGGCAGAGATGGAGGGAAAGAGAGAATAATTATGATGAAATCGGTGTTTTATCTTATTTATTTGCGACATGTGGTTTGTGCGGAGAATTTTTTTATCACAGACCAGTGTCGCATATGTGCGACATGTCCTTAGAATACAAGATGTCGACGAAGTCACCATTGCGAGGACCAAACGATATTGTTTACAAAGGAATAAGTGTCCTAAGAACAATTTAAAAGTTTGGTTTCTGGGATCCCTCACAAATGTTGCCTCGGTCGTGAATGTGCTAAAGATGCATGTCTTATGCAAATTCATTTTCAAATCATATAGGATAGCTCACATGCAAATTTATTTAAGGAAGACATATGTGAGATATATATGTATTGCATCAATATAGGTCGTGTGCAATAATGAAGGAATTGATAGCTCTAGACGGGAAAGGAAAAAAATGTCCTTGAAGCTACAATAGTTAGAAATTTTTTTTTAGGATGAAATGACCTATTATTGTAACGGATATGTTCTACAGTTTTAATGATAAGGCGTTATTAATATCGCAATTGACAGGTAATAATGTTAAAGATTGTGTAATTTTTTTTTTGTTACTGCTAATGGGTTTAAAAAATAGTTTTACAAACTTAAATTTTAGGAAAAAATATATTTTTTCATTTCAAACGGAAATATTTTGAAAATTTGCCCTTTAATGTTTTTTTTTACTTTCAGGTTTAAAATAGTGACCAATGTGTCCTGTTTCAAAGGCAATATAAAGCACACGACCAAACGTAC
The DNA here is from genome assembly GCA_964036015.1 of Leptarthrus brevirostris. Classification (NCBI taxonomy): domain Eukaryota; kingdom Metazoa; phylum Arthropoda; class Insecta; order Diptera; family Asilidae; genus Leptarthrus; species Leptarthrus brevirostris. The sequence goes on from OZ038373.1 coordinate 100,867,675, forward strand.
TACTGACACCCCCCTTCCTCCTCTCTAAGAAAAATTATACCTGCCTCTTTAATCGTTGGTCTTTTTACCCTTTGCTTTAAAATTTGGGAGTCCTGAAAAGGGCTGGATTTCTAATAGTGCTAATAAGGACGTCAAATTAATTAGTTTAAATATTTTCAAAATGTTCTGCGTCATTTTAAATGCACAGGAAAGCTCTTTTTCTCATGGATGTTGCGAGATTTTATTTTATTTCCGGCTTCTAAAATTTTTGTTATTCATGTTCATCTCTTGTTGCAGCTTTTACTATTTATCTCTTGATCCCCCACAAATATAAATCAATATCGTATCCATATAACCACCTAACCACGTAATTTCTATTCAACCACTGGCGAACGTTTCTTCCAAAGTAGGCGCTCCGTCATATTTATGAGGCCAGTTCCTGGACAGGTATTATATGGAAGGGATGAAGTTCTTCTTTTCGTAATACTGTTCATACTGTTGATGTTCTAACTCCTACGCCACACGCTGACAGAGGTTTGGAAATAGAACATGAGCCGAAACTACTTAATTGGCATCTTCGATCTACGGATTTCGGTAGGGCGTTCAACAGAATCAACCAAAAATTGTTATTTATAAGCTACATGCTGTTCACCCGTTTTCTTTAATTGATTTATTATTATATAAGTTATATTAACAATATCTTAGATATGTCTCAAGGCAGCCATCTAAGACCACTGCTGTTTATAATTTACATCAACGACCTATGCTCCATTTAAACAAGCTCATGTATAATTTTTATGCCGACGATGCTTAAATATTTCGTTTTGTTTTAAGATGAGCTGTCTGCGTCTTGACAAAATCACAGATTGGAGGTAAATTAACTTACAAAATTAAGGAAAGGATCGATCATTTACTGGATTTTGAGTTTCAAAAATCGATAACTTTCAGAAAACAAATCGTCCCCCGAATTGTCTCCAAAATTTTCTATTTTTTTTTTAATTTCAAAAAGTTATAAACATACGCTTTTAGAATAATGTTTTTAAAAACTGCTTTTGCTTTCGATTTTATAATCAAGATTAGAAAAAATTAAATAAAAAAATTTATAAAAATGAGAATAATGAAAAACAAAAAATACGTATCACTACATTGTAAAATATAAGAACCTATAAATATTTCTAAAGAATCAGAAAAGGACTTTGTATATTTTAAAGCTCATTGAAAACAATTAGAAAATTAATTTAGAATTTGTCTAGTCTGCCGAATTTATTGAAATCCAATTAAGTTTGATTCTTACTTTTTCCTTTTACTAGTTTAAGTCTAACACACCTTGCTTTAAAGTGAGACTTTGGATGTGCTTTTACAAAAACAAATTTAGAGGAATTCGGTGCAGAATTTTAATGAAACGCATCCAGGCGATGGGGAAACCGGGCATATATGAAATTAATCCTACTTAAAGCGATACCAGCAAAGCTCTTCATGTGGCACGCTTAAAAATAAATTTTCATCAACCTTTGCATCTGAACTTCAACTTTATAGGTACACGTAGATGGGAGGAGGATTGCTCCAACTCACTTATTATTCAAAGTAATGCTCTTAACTATGTAAGCTTCATGAATATTCAAACGTTGCCATAATTCTCATTAAATTTCAACACATTGTTGTTTACTTTACAACTTGCATAAATTATTTTAGTTTTGTCGTGCATAAGTGTGAAGAGATGCGATTTTTCGTTTTCTTGTACGATGCTTGATTTCGTCTGCACAAAGGCGTTCGAGGAGCATGAATTTAGAGCATTACGGAGGTAAAAGGATGTTTGGTTTTCGACATGTTTTGTTTTTCAAAAACACTTGTTTTAAGTACGGGGAAGAACAGTAAAAAGAGGTAGGAACATAGAAGAAGTTCTGCGGAAAAAACTATCCAAATAATTATAGAGGTATATTCATGGAACTTTCATGTCAGACATTGTCTGCAGGATTATGTATGAAACAGCAGAAGCTTTAGATTTTGCAGTAAGTCGGTATTTCATTTTCAAAGCATCATCCTTCTAGTTGTACGAAATTCTTTTTCATATTTTCTTTTTTACTGCAGCGATATTTTTCTCATCTCAAAGGAAGGTAGAGATAGTACTCCCCATTCATACTATATGTAAAGGCTTTCAAGCATATGTGCGAGATCCATATGGGGATTTTGAGTACTTGAGGCCTTCACATGAAAACCTAAGAAAATTTATCTGAAAAAGCAATTTACTTACAATGGGACAAATCCCTCGGGAAAGTTTTTTTTCTCAACTCAAGATATATGTACTCTCAATTTTCATAAGCTCTGAGCTATATTCCTTTCCAAATACGTGTGTCTATGCTAAGATTGTATTAGTTAAGTGCTCCTGGTAAAATTAATTTTTAGTGTAACAGAAGGAGAAATAGACATAACATATTTTTGAGCATTACTGCCGAACGGTGCTGATAAAGAGTAGTACTTGAAAAACTGTAACGATAAAAGCTTAATGTTTAAACTGCGCTCTACACTAGAGCGTAACAAGGCCTTTTGTGATATAGCCGAAGTTGAAGAAAACACTAAGATGCATTTGACGCAGTGTCACGTTAATGTCATTTAATGCAGGTGTTGAAAAAACTAAAAGCTCTGAATTGTATTCGTCAAGATTGCAAATGTCATGTTTTATACAATGCTCCACGAAATAAATATGGGAATAGAATTGCTACTTCTATAAAATGGTTGAGGGTTTCATTCACTAATATTAACCGAACTCATCAATATGGATTTTGCTTATATTTCACGCCGCATACTTAACTTTGGAAACACACCAAACCGCCATATATTCACTTCTTCTAAAAGAACCTGTTCTAAGAAAGTAATTGTTTCCTAAAAGAAGGCATACATTCTCTACATTTGCCTAGAGGCCCAAAAATTAAAAAAAAATTTAAATCGTTCAAATTGAGTTGAACAACAACTCATTTGCTCCATATTCTATCTATTAATGTATATGTATATATTTTAACTTGAAAAAAGTGAATATATGGCGATTTAGTAAATGGCCATAATTGAGGAGTGCAATATAGACCAAGCAGTACTCAGAAGTTTTGTCAAAATACATAATTGGCCACTTCACGCATTTTAAATTCAATTTTAAGATTCAAGAATTTTAAAAATTTTTGGAAATGTTACCTCCTTTTATTTGTAAATTCTTCCGCAGTGCTATTTTTTCAACACAGAGTTGGAGACGCAGCTGGATCAATTGTTTAAGCGGCACGACCACTATTCCATGGTTCCCGGGTTCGATATCAAGTCTCCCCGTGGGTTTTTAAAATCGAATTAAAAAATCCGCTCCGTCTCTGGGCTGTTGTCTAGCTCACAGCAATGCGAAAACAAGACTTTCCAGTTCCCTCACTCGCCTTACCCTATTTCCCTTCCGGACAAGGCCATGCTAACGTCCAATAGAATTATTTTTACAAGCAACACAATAGTCTCTAAAGTACAAATGCCATATATAAGAAAAATTTTGACAACCTAAACGGCAGGTGAAAAAGAGTAAATTATTAGTACTTTTATGAACACTAAAAAAATGGCGAAATAAAATATTTCTATTTATTCAATGCCTTTTTTATTTCCTTCTATTATTGTTTTGTTTTAGGCTTCTCCATTCCGCGTTACTCTGTGTGGGCCAAGAGGGAGGGAAAAATCTTTCCTTTTTTCGATGCAAATACTGCAAGCGAGCTTTTAACCGTCAATATTGCTTTCTAATCCCTAATATATATATAGCATTCGCACATTTATTTAACTCAAGAGTAAATAAGTTAAATCATTTGAAAAATATATTTATACATTTACCAAATATATTTCAACTTTACACAGATTTATTTAAATCTGAATACTCCAGAATAAGAAATTTATAAATAAAGCTTTACATTCCAAAAATAAAAATCAAGACAAACTACTTGTACACTCGAGCAATGTAAGAAATATAAAAATTTCTTAACATGATCGGCGTTTCTAATGAAGAAAAGTTAAACTCCTTTGGCTCGTTCTCAACAGCAGCACCAAAGGGTTAACTTTTCTTCAGCTGCTGGACGCCTTCGCGAAAAACGAAAACTAGATTGAACTCCAACACAAAATATTTTAAAAACCGATCTAGACAGCTGTATCAAATAAAGATCACTTTCACTGTCACGCTAACCTTGCGGTAAAATTATTTTCACAAATTGCACAAAATGTGCAGCAAAAATTCACTTGACCCGAGTTAATTTTCATTTACATTGCTCGAGTGTACAAGTAGTTTGTTTTGATTTTTATTTTTGAAAATTAACTCGGGTCAAGTGAATTTTTGCTGCACATTTTGTGCAATTTGTGAAAATAATTTTACCGCAAGGTTAGCGTGACAGTGAAAGTGATCTTTATTTGATACAGCTGTCTAGATCGGTTTTTAAAATATTTTGTGTTGGAGTTCAATCTAGTTTTCGTTTTTCGCGAAGGCGTCCAGCAGCTGAAGAAAAGTTAACCCTTTGGTGCTGCTGTTGAGAACGAGCCAAAGGAGTTTAACTTTTCTTCATTAGAAACGCCGATCATGTTAAGAAATTTTTATATTTCTTACATTGCTCGAGTGTACAAGTAGTTTGTTTTGATTTTTATTTTTGAAAATTAACTCGGGTCAAGTGAATTTTTGCTGCACATTTTGTGCAATTTGTGTTTACATTCCAATTTAAGTAAACAATTTTATTTCATGCTTTCGTTTCAGGCTTTAAAGATTGCCCTTCCACTTCCTTAAGAAATCATATCCGTAACGTAACATTGTCATATTATGAAGAATACATTCTCTAGTTCCCGTAACGCCTTGTGGGGCATGGGGATGGAGAAAAGCTTCACCCGATTCGAGACAACAATTGCAAGTGGACCTACAATTGGATTTCGGACCACCGACATTGTCTCTGTAACCGCAGTGGGCTTTTTTATCTAAATCTGTTGTGAGTAGAAAACACCATGGGTCTCCGCAGGTGTGTTTCGAACGTATCCCTTACTCCACCGAAGACTAAAAAAATTAATGCTAATACTGCAATCATAATCATAATAAGAGCCAATAAAAATTATGGCGCATTGCTCCACGGTCGTCGTGTTGGGAAAAAAATTAACAAAAGTATTATCAGCTGTAGAGTATGTACAAGTAAATCCAGGGATAACAACTCGGGCTATTCAAAGAAAGTTGCAGCGGGACGAAGACATTGCTGTGATTTTATCTACAATTCGCAATGCCTTCGTGAGCTTAACATCATATTGAAATTGGGTCACTCGAATATTAGCAGATGAATTCGCCGCAGGCTATTGAGTTGAGGAAAACAAATGCCCGGGAGCTCTCGAAATGGGCTTCGGAAAACAGAGATAAGATGGTGTTTATTGATGAGTCTGGTCTCAACTTACTCTAAGAAGGTCGCATGTACGCTTAAAAAGAGGTAAAAGAGGTTTCGGCTGGGGCATAAATGTGACCTTAATTTCGGGCATGAACGACCAGAAATAATTCATTTTAAAATTATAGCAAATTTAACATGCAATTGCAAGTTTCTGTTACGGCATTTTGGCTTTTGACTCTCATCGCGTGGACTACGTAAAATCTCACCCATATAGGCAAGTGTTATATTATAATTATTATTATCGGCTATTGGGAACCACACGTTAATATTATTATAAGTGTTCACCGCATGGTTCCCAATAGCCGATGACTCACAAGGTGAAATAATAATAATAACAATTACCTCAATTTTGTTATTTTAATTCTTATATATTTTACAGTTTCAGTTATAATGTTAAGTAACTCGAGAAAAAATAAGACTCAAACTCAAGTGCACAAACGTTGCCGGCTACCGCAGAGATAGTTCTCTTATTTCAGACATCGGTCTCGAATGACTTAATCGAAAATAATTTTATTGTTTTCGTCTTAATTTTAGTCTAGAAAAAGTGTAAGGGTACCGTGCTTGGTTTGGACTATTTCGTGCGTTTGTTATTGATACGTGCATGCAGCGGCCTGGCATTTGGAAATGTATAATTTTTACTCAGGCGTACCGTACCTCATTTGAGTGCCACTCAGGCGTTTTGATGCTGTGTGTGCCTGTTTCAAACTAGGAATGGGCGAGTCTTATTTTCACTGGGAAAACGCGAAAATCCATAAAGCGCAGTAGGTTCGCAATGCTTTATCATCGACGAATTTAACATTAAAATTCTTGCTTCTATATTCTATGATGTTCAAACCAATAGAAAAGTTTTTGTTTCTAATCTTCCTTTCTCTTTCTAGTTCGCGTAACCCCTTGCGAGGAATGAGACCAGACAACGATTGCAAGTGGACCTACAACCGTACCGAATCAACAGAGTTACTCTTAAATCCTAAATGACTATTCCGTCATATATCTATATTCTATCATATATCTATATAATCTGTTGTCAGAAGAAAACAACCAAGGATAGCCATCGAACCTGGGAATTTCGGAATAGAAGGCCGACACGTTATCACTTACTCCTGCCACAAATCACACCGCCTGACTGAATTAGAATGGACGCTTTTTTGAGGTACCGTACCTGTTTTCTCTTTTTTCTGAAAAAGTGCTATTTTAACTGGTTCATTTGAACTTTTATTTTTTCAGTCTGACGAAAACTGTTAAGAAGAACTTTTAGTTTTTTCTGGCAAAAATAACTGGTCCATTTGAACTTTTATTTTTTCAGTTTAATGAAAACTGTTAAGAAGAACTTTTAGTTTTTTATGGCAAAAATAACTGGTCCATTTGAACTTTTATTTTTTCAGTTTAATGAAAACTATTAAGAATACCTGGCAAAAATAAAAATTCTATTTGACCGTTTTTTCTTTCTATGAGTTGAAAACTATTTAATTTTTTTCCTGGCAGATATAAAAATATTATTATTTGTAACTACCTAAACAAGTAAACAGCCAAAGACCACAAAAGATAAAAGAGTTATTACTGTTTTTACCAAACTGAAAAAATAAAAGTTCAAATGGACCAGTTATTTTTGCCAGAAAAAAATAAAAGTTCTTCTTAACAGTTTTCGTCAGACTGAAAAAATTAAAGTTCAAATGGAACTGTTACTTGGCACTGGAAAAATAAATAGTACAAAATAACTGTTTTTGTGGTATAGAAATGGATAAAAATGAAATTTTAAAAATTCTGTCGGAAATCAGTGAAGGACTCAATTAGAATCACCTAGATATGTTTCATTTCATTTGGCGACTCCAATTTCCTTGGAAATTTTTCGTCCAAAAGTTCAAAAATAACAGTTATTTTCGGTCCCTGCTTTTTTTATATAAATTTTGTATGGTATGGAGGTATGGAGTATGCAAGTTTAAATAAATTTTTGTAGAAAAGGTCTAAATATTTTGCGGTTGGTTTAAATATATTTGTCAAATGACTAAACTTATTTGCTCTTGGGTTAAACTTATTTGATCTTAGGTTGAACTCAACAGAACACGACAATCAAAAGATCCAACCACCGACTATTATAATTAAAAGCTACAACTGGAACTCTACATTTGAGAAACAAAAGGTTTCTTTTATCAACAATTTTTTTTATAATTAAGAAGAAAGTCTCTAATTTGCTTTATTTCGCGTCTGGCAGACTTTTAACAAATTGGATAAAAAGAAAAGTTGTAGGCTTATTTTGTTAATAACAAAAAGAGTTATGATTCACACCAGGTATCACGGTTTCAGTCTGAAAAACTTCATCTGAAAAGGAACTGTAAGATGAAATTAAACTCACCAAAGTTGAGAGAGCTGTCTGCTTGGGTATTTCAGGGGCAATAAGTACAACGCTAACTGCTGCATTGAAGACAATGCTTCATTTCCCTCCGCAGGGTCTCCACGATAAAATTATATCCACCCGTAATTCCGGCAAATCGAAGGAATCCAAAAGTTGGAAACTTCAAACTATGGCTATAGCAGTATATTAATAGCGTACCCGGGAAATTGAGGTGAGCACTGACTACACTTCCTACAATAAACCTTGAGTAAGTTTTCTGTAATTGAATGCCTAGGAAAGAGTGATAAGGTGACTGCCAATGTCAAGAATACCTTCACGGACGGCTCAAAAGTGGAGAATGGCGGCCGGACCATTCTTCAACTGCCTTTATATATGAAACTTGTATCGCCAGCTGGATCCCTGAAGTGTGTCTGCAGCAACAATAGTGTTGCGGTCGCACAAGGACCTACCAAAGTCTAGTGTAACTTGTTTTTACAGTGATGGTCAAGCTAATACCAAGGCGCTCGACTCAAATACGTTTATTTATTTACTTATTTACTAACTTATTTATTAAATATTCCTCAAAAAAGACTACTACAGATTTCAAAAATATTAAATTAGTAAACTTAAACTTTCAACTAAATAACTAAATGCAAAGCAATCAGCCAAGATATATTCTGAGTTGGCTCTTCAAATGCTGCTTTGCGGAACCCAAATCAAAGCTGGCAAAGTGTTCATTGAAGAGGCGACACATTCCCATAATAGGCTCGTACATACCATATATGCATATGAAATCAGATAGCGGGACGGGCGAGAGATGTTCACAGCCCCAAGAAATTTTGACGAATTTAGCGTTCCCTGCAATGAATCAAAGATAAATGTTATTTTGAAATCATCGCACCTCTTTGCAAGGGAGTCCAGAGAAATCAGTTTTAGTTGATTAGTATAAGAAGGAAGCAACAAAGGATCATCGCAAGGAAGTCCGCGAAGTACAAACCTAAGAAATTTATGCTGCTATGCTTCGATGCGGTTGATTTAAGCAGCGAAGTAGAAAGCCCAAAGAGGCTGTTGTATTCCATAAAAAAGGCCTCATGATGGTGCGAACCACGCCTAGATTTATAAGCATGTCAACTCTGCTGAATATAATACCATCGACGGAGTAACCGAAAAGGATAGGGCGTATTCTACGCTAGCAAGTCCAGTTCATGCAGGAGGCAATTCTGAGAACATCAATCACAAAAAGTAGTTAAGTCGGAGTTCAAAAGACTACAATGAGTGACAGTACGAAATATTGTGGCATCGTCCCGGCAACATAGAATTTTAGAGCTGGACAGAAGAAGCGAAACATCATTAATGTAAAGGATGACAATGGGCAGGCCAAGGCTACTGCGGTTGGGCACCCCTAAGATGACAAAAGATATTGTCGGAAAGAGCTTATCGGAATAGGACACTCTATGTACGACTGAACACGTAGAAGGACAACCAATCGACAAAGCAAGAAGAAAAAACTAAGTTGAGACAGCTTTTAGACCAGGATTCCGTGTGTTGTGTCTCATCGCATGCAGTCTACTTAATGATCGGGAGAGAGTAATTAAGGAATTTAGAAAAGTTGGTGGTTCTCGATGTATCTTTAAGGAAGCGATACTGGAAGGAACCCATTAAAGGCCTGCAGTGAAAGCGAAGTGCATCGCTGACACGGGCCTAGAAAACTTTCGCGACGTTACACAGTAATGTGTCGGTAATTGGAAATATCCGACGTAATTTTCACTGAAGTCTTCCATAGCTCAAGAAAGTGGCTGAGCCGGAAGGAGAAGTTGAATAAATAAAAATAGAGAATAAACGAGAGACGAATGTCGTTTCTTCAAGCAGGAGGCAGAAATACTATCGAGAACACCTGAGAGGCCGACTAGACAAATGTTTGGCAGCAAGAGAGAGAGCGTCAACAAATACTAAGTCACTAGATTCGAGGAAGGTAGGCGGAAGATACGTCAAGTAGGTAAAATCAGAATCGGAAATTTCATACTGAGATTTACAGATGGCAGTTCGGAAGAATTTCACGGAGAAGTTAGTAATTGTAAGAGGATCGTCACTCTCAGAATCAAAGAGGAAGGATAAACGTCACAGATGCCCTTTGAATTAATGTACCTCCAAAAGTGTTTGGGTTAGTAAGCAAGGTAGTCATGTTAGACAAGAACCGCAAAACCGAGCTGAAGACGAGGTCGGAATACCCCAAGTAGTCCTCATGAATCTTGAAGGCACAGTACCCCTTCCAAGCCATACCTATCAAATTTCTCACATATCTCGAGCCACTATCAAGCCAGGAACGAAACAAATAAGTGGACCTCGATCTAGAAGTTCCTTTCGGTACGGTAAAGCATGAAGAAGAAGTCGCCCAGTAGAACGAAAGATACTTCTGCGACATCAAAGCGCATGGCAATCAAAAGTACAGGATAATCTCAGGATTCAGGAACTAAATTAGTCAGGCATCTCCTCACCATCTTACCATACGGGTCGGACGAAAACACCAGATCTAAAGGGTTACCTGAATCATTGGTAATATTACAACACTGATGCAAGCTAGAAGAGAAAGCAGAGTCAAAAAGGACAGAGCGTATTGAGCAGCAGATGTAAAAATTACGATCTCATGCGAGTGAAGCAGGACGTCAAACAGACTGTCAGTAGGGGCAACGAAAGGTTCATACACTGCGGGGGGTGAACCAGGAGGAATATAAACAATCAGCATAAATAGTCTTCTACGAGGGAAACTCAAAGTGACGCACAAGAGTTCAATATCGTGTAACAGCAATGTTCTCGTTTCAGCATGTGATTCTCTACATAATCGCATATAAGACCCCACAATCGACAGGGTCGCAAAGGTCGGAACGATGACGAACCCGGCGAAAGACCTCAAACTCAAGGCTGATTCGTATGTAAATGATCATGCTGTTTAAGTCACAGCTGGTACAGATTTGCAGAAGCGGTCTGCACAGATTGGGAGTTTTAACCGAGATGATTCTCACCAAACGATATTCTGGTATGGAAGGTTCGCAACTGAACACTTCACAGATAGACAGATCGAACGGCCTACCTGTAATAGCAGTTAAAAGAGAAATCGATCTGTAGATGTACCTATCTGACAACCTGCGACCTATCCAGAAATATGTGGCCTACATAGAATAATTAATTAGGGAAAACCACTGGAACCTCCGTACTATCAACTCCGTTATGTCTTTTGATAGTATGCCATTCGCATGCGCATTCCTGCCATGCCTGCCAGTTGAAAGCATTCAGCACTTGCTCTGTGATCGTCCGAAATTGGACAGGAGAAGATTTCAGACCCTTCTAAACACTTCCTTAATGGACTAGAAGAGTTTGCCAGCGTCGAGTTAAAGGATCTAATTGGGTTTTTCAATAGTCGCGGTTGGTTTAATTAAGCACTGCCAAGCAGTGCTTAAATCAAGGTGATGTTGCTTGAAATGGTATCACAATGGACTACTATATATTAAGGTCTATGTGAGGCTGGTTAGTTACATTCCGGTGGTCGACTTAAAGCCGCTTGCCATCTAACGTAACCTGACTAAAATGTTTTGGATAGTTAAGACAAAATTCTTCAGAACTTATTTGGTAAAGGTAAGTTAAGCGTGTTTTCTAATCGTAACTTTTCTAGCGATTTTGAAACAGGCGGAATTGAGCTTTCAAAATAATGAAGAGCAAGCAAGTTGTAGAGAGAATCAACAACAAAATGCAGAATCCCAATAGGGTTAGGAAAACGACTATAGTATTAGATGTGCCATCGCTGTAAAAATATGATTGTAACATTAGATTTATATTTGTATTTATATATTTATATTTGGTATAATAGATGATAACATCATACAAGAAGTTCTTAACAAAACTGCAAAGACACACATGTTTTAGAAATAAAGTATATTCGACATAGAAACTAACAAAAGAGTATGTTTGTATATTTCGTCTTTAAAAGACGCAATTCTGCATTTCGGAGTAATATAAACGTTGAGATGGAAAATGTAGAATGGTTTATTTATTTTTTCTTTTCTTTTAAATGCATAGAGTATAAATGCGAATAAATTCTAGAGTTTACTAGTTAAATTTGAGCAAAATAACTTCTCATTTTACTCTATACATAACAAAAATATATCAAAACTTTTTAAATGCCAAAGAAAAGTGAAAAGTCTACTTTAATTGTGACTGAAAGCTTTTATAAATCAACATTTTCTACTTCGAAATACCTCCCAGATCTGTAATTTAAATTTGTTAACCATATCGTTAGCTGTTACAAATGCATTAAGTCCCCTTCATTTCCTGTCCTTTTGAGGTGTAATTTATATTTGAAATATTCATTGCATCAGCTCTCTTGAAATGTATTGTAATTTTGAAAGTATAAAGCTATCTAAAGCTGTCGTTGAATATCATTGACTTTTAAAACAGTTTAAATCCATTGGTTATAGTACTCGTTTTGAACTTGAAATAGTATCCATTGAAATTTTAAAAAAGAAGAAGAAAGCATACCATCACTTCAGGGGTTTTTAAGACTCATTGGTATTCTGCCCAACAACGAGTGAAGCTTCTTTGATTTCCAGTGGGCAAACACAAGGGAAGGTTTCAAAGAATAATGATTAGAGTAGAGTAGAGACTTACTTTAAGAAATTCCGATGAATAGCAAGAACAATGTCTGGTCAGAATAAAATTTCACTCAACCGCTTAAGGCTATGAAATAACTTCTTAATCTGTGGGATATCTGAAAGTCTTTACAGCATTCGAAAAGAATTACGAAGTCTGTACAGTATTCTTATCTAGTTCAATTAAGACCAGAAGTTAATTTTACACTATGCTGACTTCTTAATACGAATACTACAATTTGATTGCAATAAATTATTAATAGTTGATAATAAGTCGTCGGTGGAATATGTGATACCAGTCCAATCTCATCGACGGCGACCCATGGCTGTTATCTGCTGGCAACAGATTACAAAAAAAAGCCATGGGGGGTTGCAGAGAAAATGTCAGTGGTTCGGAATCCACTTTAAATTGCAGGTCCACTTGCAACCGTTACCTCGAATCGGGTGAAATACCTCTCCCACCCCATGTCCCGCAAGGGGTTACTGAAACTAGTAGGGCTTCACGATACTCGAGATAAATCTCGCTGCCGGTATCGGTCTCGACACGATACCGAGACCGGCAGCGAGACCAATATCATTGGTAACAGTACGATACCGAGAGCGAGATTGAGGTGACGAGAGTGGACGAGATATTAGTTTTTATCATTTTATTGTGAAAAATTTTTTTTAGTTGTTTCAGCTTTTATGTCGCTCGGAAAAATTTCAATTGTGTGGTTTATGGGGCATATAAGTATACACTGCTCTCCCCAATCGCTTCTTTCTACATTATTTCCTTCTTCAGATATTTGCGCTTTATCCCCAATAGCAAACAAGAGCCTTTGCTACCTTATTTTGACGATGGAAATATGAAGAAAATGCATATATACATAGATATATCACTTGTCCTCGCTCCCCGTTATTCCACCGAAATACCCTTTTTTTATCTTGCCGAGAGCGAGATCGCACCGAGACTGGCCTTTATCTCGCCGAGATCGAGATCGAGAGCGAGATCGTCTTCACCTTGACGAGACCAAGACCGAGATCTGCCAAAGTCTCGGTCTTGTCTCGGTGCCGTGAAGCCCTAGAAACTAGAGAGAGATATATTTTTATACTCCTTATACATTTTAATAAAGGCATTAAACTAAATATGTTACGCTTCTGTGCGCCTCACTCCCAGGTACTAGGTAGTATTATAATAAAATACAACCCAAAAAATATATGTCGATCCGTCAACATATGTAATTTCATGATTGAATAATTACGTTATTCCTCGCTGAAGTAAGGGGCCGTTCAAGTATTACGTAACGCAGTTAGGGGAAAAGTCTCTTTTGAAAAGTTACGGTGCGATATAAGGGGTGGGAGGGGGGCGGGTTTGAACGTCGTGAAAGTGGAGAATAGCTGCTAGAAATAGAAAAAGTAAAGTGAGGAGGAAGAAGCAGATGCAGATGCATCTTAAGACCCAGATCAACTTTAAAGTTGTTAATATCTCTTTTTAACTTTAAATGGATTTTACCGTAACTTACATTTTTGAGACCAATAAAAAAACTAATGATCAGATCCCAGTGAATCTTGTAAAATATTTAAAGTATTATGTAATCTATCTACTATACTAACCATTTTAGCAACAAATATTATATTATCCTTGGCATGACCTTTACAAGAAGAAAATACCCTTTTTTAACATTTGTCGAAAATTAACATGCCAAAAAACTTTACAAAAGTACAAAACTTTTAGTCTACAGTATTTTCTTATTCCTTGTTGCAGACGGAGTAAAAAATTTGAGCAGTTGTGTTAATTAGAAACGGAGGTAATGGTAAACAAGTATGAAACCTAACGATCATTTTACACATTAGTGTTAAATATTTTTATTTCTTATAAACATATGGAGTTCACTTTTAACGGATTTTGGTTTGTGATGGTTTCTTCATGGTATACTCCAAACTCCATATTTCTACTGCCATTAGGGGCTGCGAAAGGCCGAAAGAAAATCAGGTACTCGTTTAAGCGCACCCGTACATGCAGATGTTATCTTAAATAGAAGGAGAAGCTTACCCTTTAGTACACCAACTCTGGATTCTTGTCGCCCTCCGGTTTTAATGAAGACTTCTCGTGGCAACGGGTACTGCTGCGGGTTAGCCTCCACACCAGTTTGCACGTGGGAATCACATGGTTTCTAACGAAATCAACAAAGACCCCGCAGTTCTATGCATCAAAATATAACCAAACTAGTAGGGCTACGGTCACAGAAGACAGAACAGCAGCCAGTTTGCTGCAGTTTTCCGTTTTTACAGATTGAGCCTTTGGATAGATATTCTGGCAGCATAACAACCTCTGCTCAGTTGGTGAAAAAAGTGCCGCCACTTCATCATCGCTTAGCTGTGTTGGGGAGGTATTTGTATCTGGGTAAGAGACTTAACCTTACTGAATTAACCCTTCTAACTCCGAAGGCGCACTTCACAGGCAGAAGTCAAGAATCAATCTACCCACCAGAATTTAAGAAAATATTGAGGTGAATGAGGCTCCCACACCAGCATGCGAAAAAAAATATTAGTACCCAAAAGCACAAAACACACCCAAATACTACAATCAGGGGTGCACAAGCAATAGAGATCGCTTGAACCAAACCAATACAATACATACACAAACCAACATAAAAAAACTTACAAAAACGAGTGAGTGCAACAGGATGGCTACAAGTTATAGAGGCTCCCCCTTAATGTAACCTTGTCCACGTTAGTGCTGAAAACATCACCAACATCATTAGCAAACCTACACCTGCGGTTAACTGGCTCAAACATACCATACCTAGTGCGCGAATAAGCTATCCGTCAGCTAGGACAGTTTTGAAGGAAATAGGACAGTTCTCTAGGTCAAATTTTGGAATTTAGTTAAACTTCAGATATTGATTCCATTTACATCCTAATGCTCATCAGGCGGTCCGTGCGAGTGTTTCTAAGAGCACTATACGGGTTTGCGAGCCAAATCTGCTAAAGAAGCATCAGCCACAGCATGCAGAAGTTCTGTCGAACAGCAGTTAACCCTGACGCTAATTCAGTAGCTCTGAGTGATTAATGGCCAAGTTCGAGGACACACCATCAGCTCATGTAAGTTGGTTATACCACGGTATGAAGATGAGTCACGGGCGGCCGTCCTAATTGAAAAAAGTCTTAATCATTTATCCGCGGGCAACTTTAGTTCCAGGGACCCTGTGGCGATCCTGGCTGAGATTCCCACAGTAGGTCTCTCTAGTTCCTTTAACCTGTAGTAGTATAGGACCCCTTAAACAAGCTATGTGAGCTTGGTTATTGGTATTTGGCTATGTGGATGCTACTGTTAAGCATAAGGCATTAATTATACCTTGGTCCAATTTCGATGCAAGACACGGTCATTGAGTACTCTAATGAGGCGAAATAGTTGGGCATTACGCGCGATAAAAAACTTGATTGGAACGCTTACCTTGACTTTATCCTAAATAAGGCAACATGAGCATTATGGATCTTGTGAAAATTCTCCGGAAGGACTTGAGGTCACACTCCGAAAATGTTTTTCTGGTTGTAAGCACGATTGTCAGACCGATTGTTGCCTGGACTGGTGACCTAAAATTCTACAAGCCCCAATATATAGGTAGAATATTCGTTATTGGGAAAGGGAATAAGATTAAGGAGATGACGGTGTGTGTGTGCAAGATGCGGTAAAAACAGAAAAAGGTAAACTGTACCACATTTGTGTTGTTCTGGTTCAGAAGAATGCTCGGAATTTTACGGTACCCACAAATTTGACCTCGCGAATATATAGGGTTGAAGGGGACTTGAAGCGCTTGTTTAGCGCGATATTTCTACGTGGAATTGGGCCAGCGATTACGTTAAAGCACTGGCCGCGGATGTTGAGGTGAACGTAACAGACTTGCGGAGATCATTCCATGACCAAAATGCTAAATTTGGGCGAGTTACTTATATTCCTTATATCAACTAAAATATTTTTAATGGACACTTGATCCGCTTAAGAAATATTTACTCTGCCCTAAATCGAGTACGTTAAACCAGGGGTGCTGCCATTGGCAAAGCTGGGATATAAGAGATTGATGATAAAAGGGAGGAATAAGATTGAAAGGAGTCAACAATGCGACACACCAGTATTTATATCGCAGGGATCAGATGTAACTCCAACTGTATTACAGGGATTGTGTGGCGAGCTAAGAGAGCTTCTATACATTTAAGAATGTGAGGGCTTGAAGTGTGGCTAAACGGGCAGCGTGTCAGACTCTATCAAAAGCATTTTAAATATCTAAAGTCTGTAAGGGCTGTTAGTAAATCTCCAGTTGAGCGACCAGCTCGAAAACTGTACTGCTGGTCCTAATAATACGATTTTACATCAACTGGCAGTTGATAAGTCATCTGAAGATTTTATACAGGACTGTACTTAAAGGTGTCACTTGTCTCTCTTTTTTTAGTTTAACATGTTAGCATATTTTTACCCGGAATAAAAAATTCCTATTGCGGACGACAGTAAGTTTGTCTAAGGAAAAGGCGCGTCATATAATTATCAAGTGTATAAACATCGAAATTCAACACTTTCTTAAATTTTGTTATTAACAAATAATGCACCTTGCTGTTTTAAACCTTTGGAGCACGAAGGGAACCGATAATCCCATCTTAATTTTATTTATAGTTAACTTATTTAGGTCAGGTTTTTCGTATTTGTTGGTACCGTAGCAATAAAGAACATAAAAACAGTATGGTAGTATTTATTATTTATTGCAAAAGTATTATTTATAAACAAATATTAAATGTTAAAATCGAATTCATGTGTCCTAAGATTCATTTTTAAGCTTAATGAAACCTATTATGTTTTTAATGGTGAGGAAACAATTTAACAATCAACATGAGTTAAAACTTAATTTAAACAAATTACTTATACTTAGAACTGAATATTTTAAAGGTAACAATTGTTAAGTAAATTTTTATATTCTATTATACTCGAAATGTAAGTATGTGGCCTAATATATTTATTTGTTTCCATGCACCAATTTTACAAATTTAGGTAGATGTATTTAATCAACCCCTCCATTAAAAAAATATATACTTACTTCTTCAGATAGAAAATTAAAAAGTATTAATTGAATGTATCAATATAAATTTTCCCTTTTCCTTTATTTTCATTGGTTGCGCTAATTGAAATCCCATGAAAATTTTGCTGAAGTGCCTTTGAACATATAAAATATTTCGGAAAACATTTTAATAAATAATTGTATTTCCGTAGATGGGTCAAAAGTCCTTCAGTATACACGAATGAATGCTGCTTTTTACTAAAATATATTTTATAAAAGTAAAATGTACGAGGTAAAGGAAAATAATTAAATTTTAAAAAAGTGATGAGAGGATTTTTCATTTAAGCGCTGAATAAAAGCATCCTTTTAGAGAATATGAATATCCGCTTTTATGGGTAAATTTTATGTTCATATACGCATGTTGCATATTATATTGAACTTTCCCTTCACAAATATTTCTTTATATTTACTGAAATAAATTTGAAAATGTGCTTATGAAAAAAAATCTAATTAAAATTATTTACACTTAACAGCAATATGAAACCGTTTTTACTGCTCTTTTATTAGCTTGCCCAGTGACTTTCTAACATTGTAGGTTCTTACAACTCAGTTTACACCCACTTCCAATAGGCGCATTGACTTCAAATTTATCGACCCCCCCCCCCTCCCCCCAACGAAAGTGCTTGTTGAGCAGAACACGACAAGTTGTGTCACGTAACTCTATGCGCAATCTGGCGGACGCTATAAGATGGCGGATTAGTTTTTACTTAATAACCCTCTTCACTTAACAATAAAATCCGCTATACTTTGTGAGGTCATTCTAAATCCGATATGGTGGACGCTCCTAGATCGATTCCTTACAATCCCCTTGATATGGGTGTCAAATAAAAGGGTATGGCAAGTAAAATGCGATTAACTCTGTGATGTCATTCTACATGTAATACGGCGGACGCTGTAAGATGCTGGGTGCTCCACCTGCCATGTTGAAAAGTTTATTTAACAGACGAGACAATGAGGTAACAGGCTCTTGCAGACCGCAGTTCGTGCGATGGTGAGGAATATGGAAAAAGCTCCGAGTCCTCAAGAAGCGAGACTGTATAGACAAACTCAAAATATCCCACAATTGGGGGTAACTAATCACACCCCGCAGGTAGTGAAATACAAAAATAATGACAGACCTATTAGGACTGACCTCAAGAGACTCCAAAGAAAGAAGTATAAGTCGATCACCGTATGTAGATAGAACGAGAGGATTAGCCCACGGAAAGCCACTAAGATCGAATCTGCGTCGGACAGTATATATGTGGCTTATGTGAACCGCAAAAAAGGAGACCAAACTGGACTAGAATACTCTAAAATTGGTCTGACGAAAGTGAAATATAGAAGCTTCGAAATATACGGGTCATCATAAAACTTCTTTGACCCTCTATAAATGAAGCCCGAATAACAAAAAAATGATCCTCGAGAGAAAATTTGGTAATTATCAGACCCCCAAGTCTATGATTTTGTTAAGTCTACATTTTTAACTATTGAAAATAGTAAAACTGAAACGCAGGAAATTAGTATAGCACCATCTATGGAAGGCGTCTAAGCCAGAATTTAAGGGCGCAATCATTATCATTTGAAACAACACGAAAGATTGTGACGTCGTCAGCGTAACCGAGGAAAGATATATCGTTGATATAGATGATAAAAAGTAACGGTTCAAAATGACAACCGTGACGTAACCCGAGGAATTACTAATTTCGTCAGAGAGTACACCACGAAATAAAGCACATTGCTTACGAATAGGCAATTACGAACACAGTCAGTGAATAAAGACTGAGGGAAACCATAGAACTGATAGCTTCTGCATGAAAATCTTGTGATTAATTAGAACAAAGGCCTTACTAAAATCCGTAAAATAGAATAAATAAAATAAATAGCATAAATTAAATTAAATAGTCAGATTCGCTACTCGGTCTTCACCCCTTTCCACCTCTTTATTCTGTCCTCCAGTCACGTTAAAGGTTTTGGTCGCGGAGGTAGAGAAGGTTTGGTTTGACTTGATGAGACACTTATCGCTTTCCTGTTTTTCTGGTTATCTCATTAATTTTGTCAAAAGTGGCTGATAAGAGTGCACTGGTTGTCGAGGCTTCGAAAGACGCTACTTTTCCGTGGCATTTTTGGAAGGTCTTGAGAATCTTTTGCGTTTTTTGTAAGCTTCTTTTCTCTGTCGGTAAGTGAATATGTGCCCTTCAAATCGTTTTTTTAGGAATTTAACCGAGCCTTCATATTCCAATTTGGCTACTTGTTTGGCCAATTTCTTCTTTTTGGTTTCGGAAGGCTGTGGTGTAACTTCTGTTTTTTTTCAGGAGCCTATCCTCTATCTCTGTATCTATTTCTGAGTTAATGTTACCCTGAAAGGGTAGGCATTCCTTCAGGATAGAGAGACCCATCAAAGGCTGTTGCTGTTGTCGTTCGTCGTTATTGTTGTAGTCGTTGCCGTTGACTCCTCTGTACCGCTGGCGACACGCAGAGAGGACTTGTAGTCCCCACCACACCTGCCGGAGTTCGCAGATACCTCTTATGATATTTGGGCAGGTATTCCTACCCCAATTTTAGGTTCATGGATTCTTACTACCACATTGTTTAGATGAGCAACTACTTTGTCTGGCATCTAGAGATTGACCTATTCGACATGAGTATCCCTATTGGTAGTTTCGAAAGTTGCCCCTGACATAGCTTATTCCTTCACATATGCACGCAAACCTCCCGCTGCAGCAAAGTGTAGTTGCATGAGGGGTGATATAGTAGATGTAGATAACATTTCTGAATCTTTACCAGAATAATATAAATATATATTTTCATTTCCAGAAAATGTCCTTAGTTTTAATCTTCGTAGCTTATTTCTTTATCAATTTCCCTTATTTAATTACGAATTCGCATATCTTATGCCGAAACCCAGGATAACGATAGTCAATGCGAACTCTTTTAAAATGGAAGTAGTGGCATGCTAGTGAATATTTACTATCATCAACATCTAAGCTGGTTGCAGAAAATAAAGAAAATTTCCTTATAATAGACGAGAAATTAAGAACATTTTTGAAACGTCTAAACGCTGATAGGGATTGTTTAAAGAGATTCAGATTTGCGCCATAAAATTAAGGATGAAGACTAATGGTTACATTAAGGGCAAGATAACCTCAACTAATCTATTAGAATTCTTCAAGTGAATTGTGTTTTCCATGCCTTTTACTGGTTTTGACAGAATCAATCATAGTATTCTTCCTCTTAAGTCGTTTCTTCTTGGGTTTCCTTCCTTTTAATAATCTATTAACGAGTTAGAATAATTCGAAAACTCTTTGCTTTGCTGACGATGCCAAGACTTTTCGTATTGCTTTATGTGCACTTTAAAATTTTGACCTAGACACCTTTTATATTAGAAAATCCAGTCGTTCTCGAACTCCTCTGCACTTTAACTTAACTAAAAATGGAGTCTCCTACCTTGACATTACTAAAGATTTTGGGTTGTACTCAACATCAAGTTTTCTTACACGATATTGTGAATAACGTTAATAAAACTTTGGATTTTGAACATCTGGTCAAAAAAGTTCCATTATGATATATGATAAGAAGGTGCTGTACTTTTGCTAAATCATTCCTAAATGATACGTGTCCAATTTAGCCTCTTTTTAATGCTATTCATATTAATCGCATTAAGGGGAGTTTCTATATTCAAAATTAAAAAAAAAATTTTTATGTCGATTTTTATATATTTTTTGGGTCACAAGAGCGTTATGAAAAACTCGCTGAAAATCGGTGGTTGACATGATATCGCCGACTGGATGATTTATAAAATAGTTTTTAAAAAAAAAGTTGAACCGACTTCACAAAAAGCGCTAAAAAGCATAAAATAATTTTTAATTTTATATCTATTACGACATTTTGAAGTCGCTGCAAATCAAACAACTACAACAAAAGTATTTAATCGTCATTTCTTATGATCCCGTGAGCTGAAACGTGCACAATTTGACTTTTTTTTAAAAAGCTATTTTATTTTTCACTATTTAGGGTCTTCTACTCTATACAACGAAGAATCATCCAAATCGGTCCACGCGTTAAAATGTTAGGTTTAACCCCGTTCCCCGCCTACATCCCACTAAAATTTTCGTGGTATGAATTGACTCTACCGAACAGAAAAAGAATCATCGAAATCGGTCCACGCGTTACTAAGTTAGACTCTCCCTCCCCACCCCTAACATAGGACCAAATTATTCTCCTATTAGCAATGTGGGATCGCGCTCTATACAACAGCAAAGGAACCATCCAAATCAGTCCACGCGTTACAAAGTTAGACTACCCCTGCCCCTCCCCCCACCGTGGGCCAATTTTTTGCTCCTATTAGGAATGAGGGATCATAATCTCTACAACAACAAAAAAAGAATCATCAAAATCGGTCCACGCGTTACGAAGTTATGCCCGGTCAGACATACAAAAAAAAAATCGAACGAAATCGAAACGAAAAGTCGAACTTATAACCTCTTTGTTTTTGGGAAGTCGGTTAAAAAAAAAAAGGATAATTTTCTGTATGGAAGTGAGTAAGGTCTGAACTAGGATAATTTAATTTCATCAAGAAATGAAAAATGGCGTTTGTTTTTCGAAATTTTGGTTTTTTTTTGGTTAGTTAATCGACTGAATATCGGAAAATTCAAAAGCGATCCATGAGATCCTAGTTCGGACTATAGCCACACATATGTACAAAAACATATCAAAAAATCAGAGCAATCAGTCCAGTGTCAAATGATGTCAACTAGTCAAAAAACGTGGTTTTGAGAAAAGCGCGTTTAAGGTTTTGAAACGCCAAAAATGCCCTTTCCAGGCGACTTAGTATTATTATTATTTTACGTGACCTTCCTTGTTCTGGCCCATCTCGTTTACCACCATATTTGAAAAGATTTTGGCTCGGTTCATTGGCTGGCGCAATAAGTCTCCTATTCTACATATATGTTTTCTATTATTTGCAGATCGATCTTAATAATTCTCCTTAAATGCGAGCATCGGTTCCAGCTCACCAGGAATCGATGTTTTTTCCAAGCTCCTTATCACTGAAATGCTTACGTCGTGCATGAGCCCATTACGTCAATGGTTTGTCTCTTTAATAGAAATTGTAATGTATTCGACTTTCTCCTGACAAATTTTCAATTTAAAAATCGACTTAGTCAGAGTAATTTTTTCTCTTAACTGACTGAATTTTTAATCTTATAGTTAGTTCCTTTTTCTATACATTTTACATTACATTTTGTAACTTTTCGTATAATGATTGTAGTAGTCAGCCTTTGATGAATTTGTAATAAATAAATATATAAATAATCATTCATCCTACTGGGAAGTTGACCGTGTGGACCGGACCGTCGGGCTTAAATGTTTTTCTGGTTTTCATTGTGCTTCATCTGGTTTAAATGTTCCGAAAACAAGGTGTTATATTCTTCTTTAATAATTTGAGAGAATCTCCTAGTTTTAAGCAAATTTATTCAAATATAAATGTAAAAAAATGTCGTTTGTAATTTTATTATATAAAATGAGTCAAGCAAATACATTGAGAATAGTCAAAGATATTCTGGCATTGCATGTACCTGAAGAAGAAATTTAGTATGTTTTGAGAGTTTCCTCTTTTTTTACATTTTTATACTACTGCAATTTTTAAGGTATAAATATAAGACTGATACTTTTTGAAATATTTATGTTTTTATTAAATTATGTTTTTATTAAATTATGTTTTAATTATCTAAAATTTACTTACTTTTTTTTGGAAAATTGTTTTACTGAGAGATTTCATTGTGTGCATAATTCATTTCATAAAAGATAATTACCTTAAAAACTGCAGGGGTATGATCACACTTGTGCTTGGGTGCATGAAAAATTATGAATGCTTTAAATTTGTACAAAATCTTAGAATAAAGAACTAGAGGAAGAGCTGAAACGCGATTTCAGATTTGTTTAGCACCAACTTCCGAACAGTAAATCAGTTTTCATGTACCGTCATAAAAATTCTTATGAAACTTTCTATTTTTCCGTATAATAAGGTTTTAATTGAATATTACATGTTTCTCGCATTAATTTAGAACGACAAATGTTATTTCTATGTATTTGGGCACCCATAAACTGAGCACTTCGCTCTGCTTCATTTAAACAAATTTAAGATATGTCGGTTAACAACAAATCACAAAATAGTCTAATAATTTTATAGGAATTGTAACATACAGAATTCAAAAAATCTGTTTTTACAAACTGAACAAAATTTAACTTAATTCATTCGAGAAAACTTTTTCACGAGAAAAAATAAACAACCTTTAATAGTATGAAATATGAATGCCTCCTTTTAACCGACTTCCCAAAAAAAAAGAGGTTCTAAGTTCGACGCGTATTTGTTTTTTTGTTTTGTTTTGTTTTTTTTTATGTCATAACTTCGTAATGCGTCGATCTTGATGATTCTTTTTCTGTTAGGTAGAGTATGTTCCATGGTTGATACCAGGTGAAAAAAATTTTGGGTGATGATGGGGGTGGGGCTGGGGGTGGAACCTAACTTTGTAACGCGTGTTCCGATTTCGATGGTTCTTTTTCTGTTGTATAGAGTATGATTCCCCATTGCTAATAGGAGAATAATTTGGTCCTATGGTTAAAGGTGTGTGTGGTGGGAAGGGTAGTCTAACTTCGTAACGCGTGGACCGATTTGAATAGTTCTTTTTCTATTGGGTTGAATATAATCCTTGGTTGATACTACGAGAAAACAAATGTTGGAGGTTTGGGGGAGGGTGGAACCTAACTTTGTAACACGTGGATCGATTTGGATGGTTCTTTTGCTGTTGTATAGAGTTTGATCCCCCATTGCTGATAGGGGAATAATTTGGTACTATGGTGGTGGTGGGGGATGGGGAGGGGTAGTAACTTCGTAACGCGTGAACCGATTTCGATGATTGCTTTTCTGTTCGGTAGAGTATGTTCCTTGATTGATACCATGAGAAAAAAAGTTTAGTGGAATGGGGGTGAGGTAGGGGGTTAATATTAACTTCTACCGCGTGGACCGATTTGGATGGTTCTTTCTTCTTTTTTTTTTTTTTTATGTCTGACCGGGCATAACTTCGTAACGCGTCAACCGATTTTTATGATTCTTTTTTTGTTGGGTTAAGCATGTTCACCGATTGGTACCATGTCAAAAAAATTTTTGGTAGGGTGGGGGTGGGGGGTGGGGGTGAAACCTAACTTTGTAACGCGTGGTCCGATTTGGATGATTCTTTTTTTGTTGTACAGAGTATGATCCCCCATTGCTCATAGGAGAAAAAAAATTTGGCCTAGGGTGGGGGGAGGGGGGAGGGATAGACTAACTTTGTAACGCGTGGACCGATTTGAATAATTCTTTTTCTGTTGGGTAGAGTATGTTCCGTGGTTGATACCAGGTGAAAAAAATTGTGGGGGGATTGGGGTGGGGGGTGGGGGTGGAACCTAACTTTGTAACGCGTTGTCCGATTTCGATGGTTCTTTTTCTGTTGTATTGAGTATGATCCCCCATTGCTAATAGGAGAATAATTTGGTTCTACGGTGAAAGGTGTGGGTGGGGGGAGGGGCAGTCTAACTTCGTAACGCGTGGACCGATTTGGATAATTCTTCTTCTATTGGCTAGAATATGATCCTTGGTTGATACTACGAGAAAACAAATGTTGCTGGGGTGGAGGTGGGAGAAGGGGGTGGAACCAAACTTTGTAACGCGTGGTTCGATTTAGATGGTTCTTTTGCTGTTGTATAGAGTGTGATCCCCCATTGCTAATAGGAGAATAATTTGGTCCTATGGTGGTGGTGGGAGACGGGGAGAGGTAGTAACTTCGTAACGCGTGGACTGATTTCGATGATTCCTTTTATGTTCGGTAGAGTATGTTCCTTGATTGATACCATGAGAAAAAAAGTTTAGTAGAATGGGGGTGAGGTAGGGGGTTAATATTAACTTTTACCGCGTGGACCGATTTGGATGGTTCTTTCTTCGTTGTATAGAGTAGAAGACACTAAAAAGTGAAAAATAAAATAGTTTTTAAAAAAAAAGTTGAACCGACTTCACAAAAAGCGCTAAAAAGCATAAAATAATTTTTAATTTTATATCTATTACGACATTTTGAAGTCGGTGCAAATTAAACAAATAAAACAACTACAAAACCACAATTGAAAATAATACATAATACTACCTGAACGTTTCAGTTTACGGGATCATAAGAAATGCCGATTTAATATTTGTGTTGTTGTTTGGTTTGTTTGATTTGCACCGACTTCAAAATGTCGTAATAGATATAAAATTAAAAATTATTTTATGCTTTTTAGCGCTTTTTGTGAAGTCGGTTCAACTTTTTTTTAAAAACTATTTTATACTTAAAAAATTTTGAGGATTTTGACTTTTTGAATCAATGTTTATGATAAATTCTCCTGGAACGCGAAGAGGTTGTCCATAAACCAGTTCTGCAGGAGAACATTGCAAGTCTTCTTTAATCGTGGTTCTAAAACCTAAAAGAATTGCAGGTAATTGTATAACCCAATTATTTTGACCGCCGCGGCCGCGAATGGCTGCTTTTGATTGTGGATGATAAGGGGTAGAACGGATTCTATGTGATCCTAAAATTTTTGAAAACTCTTCGAATAATTTAGATTCGAATTGAGTACCCTGATCCGTAGTAATTTCTAATGGAATGCCGAAACGAGGAAAATATTGTTCATATAATGTGTTAATAATTGTACTAGCTTGTATGTCTTTGATTGGATAAGCTTCAGGCCAACGAGTAAATCTATCTATTACTGTAAGAATATATGTATATCCATTTGAAGATGGTAAAGGACCTACCAAATCTAAATGGATATGTTCAAACCTTTCTTTGGGTAGTTCAAATCTACCTATTTCTGATTTTGTACGCTTTGTAATTTTTGCTTTCTGACAACTGATACAGTTTTTAGTCCAATCGTTGATGTTTGTATTCATTCCAGGCCAAAAATATTTAGAAACCATGGATTTTCGAGTTGTCCTAATTCCTGGATGAGATAAATTATGAATGGTGTTAAAAATAACTTTTCGAAGTTCTTTTGGTATATATGGACGTGAATTTTTAGTAGAAACTTCACACCAAATATCAGACTCAGAAGTGTTTAATTTAATTTTAATAAGTTTATATTTTGAATTATCTGGTCTGTTATGTTGATTTATTAAAAGATGTGTAAGTTCTTCGTCATTATTTTGGTAGTCGGCTATAGTTTTTAAATCAAATTTAGTTATATTTTTATCTTTCGAATTTTCGAAACTTTCAACAGCAATTCTAGACAAGGTGTCGGCTACTGTATTAGCTTTACCTTTTATATGTCTGATATCAGAGGTGAATTGGGTGATGTAGTCCAAATGTCGTGTCGTTATTTCGCAATTTAAAATTTATCAAAGTGCACAGGTTGAGTAAAGTATCATTTGACAGTATAGTCTGTTTGAAAAAATCAAAGTGGATTTAGAATAATTTAATTTTTAATTTTTTAGCAATTATCTAAAATTATACAATTATAATACGTGTAGCTACCGCTACAACCGACTTCACAAAACGCGCTAAAAAGCATAAAATAATTTTTAATTTTATATCTATTACGACATTTTGAAGTCGGTGCAAATTAAACAAATAAAACAACTACAGTACCACAATTGAAAATAATACATAATACTACCTGAACGTTTCAGCTTACGGGATCATAAGAAATGACGATTAAATATTTTTGTTGTAGTTGTTTGGTTTGTTTGATTTGCAGCGACTTCAAAATGTCGTAATAGATATAAAATTAAAAATTATTTTATGCTTTTTAGCGCTTTTTGTGAAGGCGGTTCAACTTTTTTTTTAAAAACTATTTTATTCGGTGGTATGCTTTTGCCTCTATAATCGAACGAGGTGATTTGATCTTTAATTCCTGGAATAGCTTCACTCAGGGATAGGTATTTTACACAGTATAGCTTTTTCTCTAGTTCTTAATTCTACAAAATACTTTAATGAAATTCAGCGACTTTAACGTATATCAGTGCACTTTAACAGGTACTTCAGAAGCATTAGTATTGAGTTTCGAGCTTTTGCTCAGAGTTTACAAGAGGAAATTTTAATTTTGTTTCTATTTTAGTTATGCAAAAGTATCAAATGTGAAGAATTGCATATTACAAAGTACTTTATAAACTGAAATTGTACGAGGCAAGAAGTCCCTAGAATGTACTAAGCTGCCTTAATTAATTATATTTAGTCTAAGTTTATTACACGAAATCCCTAACTACTCGCTTAAAACTGCAAACTGCAACAAAGGAAATCTTATTATGTCTTAAGCCTGTCTCTTAACAATGTTATACTTCTTATTTAGTTACGAAGATTGCACGCCTTATATAATCCGTAATCAATATCCAATTCCCAACGTTAAATTGGACAGAAATTGATTTTCATGCTGCTGCAGTGAACGTCCGTCCGACGTACTTTCAACAAAATTGAAAACTTTGCTGTGATAAAACCTTTTAGACCAGGAGGAAATGTGGTACATCGTAGTAGTTCCTAGTTAAACTTTTCAGTAAATTGCTTAAAGCTGAAATGAGGAGTGAAATTGAGAGAAACTAGAGGAGAAATCTTAATGTGTAGGTAAAGCTATGTTGTCAATTTTCTCGTTTAATTTTTATTTAATTCAATGTAATTATTGTTTTGCTTCTTTTTTATCAGTCCTCTAAACAAAATAGTACGTTCAG
Source organism: Leptarthrus brevirostris (assembly GCA_964036015.1). NCBI lineage: Eukaryota > Metazoa > Arthropoda > Insecta > Diptera > Asilidae > Leptarthrus > Leptarthrus brevirostris. Next base: position 100,895,829 of record OZ038373.1, read on the forward strand.
ATATCTAGTTACAGGTATCTGACTCAGTCGAGGATTGTCGTTGCATGTATGTAATTCTCTAGATCAGTGGTATTCAAACTAAGGCCCGCAGGAGCATTGCCCGATCTAGGGCGGGGGGGGGGGGGGGGGGGGGGGGGCAATCCGGCCAAATTCACAGAGCCTTTTAAAAACAAATCATTTGTGCTTTTTTTTATACCTAACGTATGAACCCTAACTTAAATACGTATGAACCGACTTTCAATTTTAACAGTTTGGTCCTAATCTTTTTAACTTCTGAAACTATTTTGAATGTTTATTGTTCCCTAAGTGCATAGGCAATATTAGCCCGAGATAGGGAAAAATGGCACAAGGTAAAAGAGGCCTATACCCAGCAGTGAGTCGAAACAGGTTGATGATGGTGATGTCGATAAAAAAAATATTTCAATCCATTTAGTAGTTTCTGAAAAATTCTTTAACAGCCACACATATAGTATATACTTACAAACCTACATACATACTCCCATAAGCTTTTGTATCCTTGTTCAGAAGCCCCAGTAGACTTATGTAGGGGCCGTTCAAGTATTACGTAACGCAGTTAGGAGGGGGGGGGGTCTTGTGAAACGTTACGGTGAGTTTGGGGGTGGGGGTGTCAAGCAACGCGTTACGTAACAATAAGTTTTTGTTGAATTAAAAGTCCTAACTCGTAACTCACGGATCAGTTTATATGGTATATCTGCACTGTACATATCTTTTTACATACCAAAAGAGTCTCGCCACTGAGTATACAGAACTATATATATGGCAAATAACCACAATAAGCCGTGTACCGCGAGTCCATAGTTTGGACTCTAAGAGTCCGACCGTTTTGTTAAGCAAAACCACCTAAACTATAAGTCATGAACTTACGAATTTCACGCACACACTGAAATTTCGTTTAATTTACGTTGCTTCTTATGCTCGTCCTAGTTCCTAAACTATTACTTCTATGAAAAAATTGTTTGTTTTCTTCTTGAAGTAAATAAAACAATCTTTCGAAGAAATATCAGAAAATAAACTCATGACTTATATGGTGTTAGTGTAAAGGACGGGAGAATATTATTTATGCCCGGAGCACCACCGATCCGGCCCGCCATAATTTAGTTTGATTACATTGTAAAATTTAAAAAATTGATGTCTTTACTTAACGACCAATTAAGAAACACAATAACGAACATATATAATAAAACTGAACATTTTAACTATTAATAATATGAGATTTATTCTAAAAATCTAATAACGACATACATAGAAAATTTCATTATGTGAATTAAACATTATAATTATAACTAATGAACTTTATGTATATGTAACTTTCCACTGGCAATTATTACAATAATTACAATTACACAATGGGGTATATTTACAACGCGGTTGGGAAAAAGCGAAAATTTTCCAGAACATGGCTTAGGAAATGTGGAAGTTTTCCTACAATGTAACAATCAAAAGTATACATAAAAGGTAAGGTTGCTTTAGTCGTACCACAGCCGATGTCGTACTCCATTAATATATGATCTCATGTTTATAAAAAATAATACCTATTGGTGTGAAATGGAATTTTTTAAGGATCAGTACACAATTCCGTAAAAAAATAATCCCGAAGCCAAAACATCGAAACCAAAATCCCTAAAAATAAAAATCTATTACGATAAAATCTCTAAGCCAAACAAAAAATCCCTAATGATGAAATCTCTCAAATAAAGAAGAAATCCTTAATAGAATCCTAAAAATCCATAAACAAAAAGGGATCGAGGTAAAGCACAAATTTTAAAATAAATTCGTACTTAATCGAACTCTTTATTTTGTTTATATTTATTTTATTTTATATGCAAAACGAGTTTTAATTTCCTCTCCATACAATATTGCGATTTAACCGGTATTTTAAAGATATTTGCTCTTGACCTTGATTGCAACTATTATTGCAAAATCACAATCGCTTTGCAACGGAAATGTTAAAGTTTATACATGCAAAACATTGTAGCTCAACAGAAGAAAATAAAATGAATCAGAAGAAAATATCTCGGCAAAATTAGAGTAGAGGCACCAATTATTGACCGGTTAAGGCTTTTCCCAGATAAAGTGAATTATTAATAAACAAATATAATATCTTGGTCTTCTGCAATTATTACTTCATAGGGACATAGAACTAGTAAATTCAATAATCAAAAATATTTTACTTGTATATTATATTCATTAGTTATAAACAATTAAATACAGAAAACTCAAAATCACCAATTATTGACAATTTACACAAAAATTAAACGAACATAGCTTGATTAATATGTATGAAATTGCACAAAGTCAATGTACCTTTTCAAGGTGATTTGAGTTGGTTACTGTTACACGGAGGTTACAATTGTGTTCTTAAAAATGTCAGGAGGGTCTCAATATCTTTGGAATTACTACTTCTTAACATAATTTTCTATAATAATTGTTCTTTTCAGTGACCGCCCAATCAATTGTACTTTACTTTGAGATATTATCATCACGATTTTCTTTTTTTTACATATTTTGTCATTAGGGATTTTATTTTTAGAGATTTTAACATTAGGGATTTTATTTTTAGAGATTTTGACATTAGGGATTTTATTTTTAGTTCATTTGAACCAGACCCAACTTTGTAGTCGCGAGAGTAAACAACAACAAGTGGGCGGCCTGCCGGTTATTATGGTAAGAAAATAATTTTAAAATAAGTTTTTTTTACTGTTTTCATTAACATGATTTGCTCTTTTGTAAACAATTTCAAAGAAGAATATGTGGCTTCCCAGTATTTTGCCATTTATTTAAGGTACTATTACACTTTAAAACTTTCAAAAAATAACGTGCAGGAGGTAGGCCACGAAAAGGGAAATAGGGAACCGTGTAATGCGAAGGAAATGTCAAACGTGGAAAGTCAAGGACGACTCGAATCTATAGTGAATATGTGAGGTTAAAATGTGTAACAGAAAAATCTAGCACTAATTGGCAGAAATTTCTAAAATTAAGCTAAGTAGTATAAATAGGGATAAGTAGCAGCCTGGTTAGTGTAGTCGTGATTTAGACTGCGAAATGTTTGTATGTATGTGTATGTTTTTTTATGCAATAGCTTGTATTAAGCTTAAATAAATATCTGATAGCGAATAGTTAGTTATATTTTAACCAGTGAAGTGGTAAGTTTAAATAAGTAAAGTGAACAATGTATTGTGAATAAAACGTGTAAAGAAAATTGCGAAACGAATTAATCAGTGAAGTGAAAAAAATTTTGAACTTTTGCGATTGAAAACAGTGTCTTAATTAATCCGTCGAGCCCGGAGAGCCTCATTTACGTTACAATATTTTGATAGAAAAAGTCGAAGAAAACTGATTATGTATTAGCTATCGTTTTTTGTTGGCCATTTTTTTCCTATTAATACCTGATATCTTTGCCATAATAAAAACAGGTATTAATAGTGATTCTGAAAGATGGCAAAAAGAAATATTAAATAAGCCAAATATGACTGATGTTCTATAATTATATAGTATTTTTATACGTTTATTAGGAAAAATATCTATTTTGAGATTTTCGGGGGTTCGAAATTCGACTTAGAGCTATGGTCTCTTTAGCAATTTTAGACAGAAATATCTGTAGAGTACTTTCCTCCTATATATATATATTATCGAAAAAAATCCCGCGAAACAAATTAACCCGGCCTATATATTCTTGATCAGGATAGAGAACTGTACAAGATGCCCAAATTTCAACGTCGACGTGTACCGGTTTTCGAGTAATTTCCTAACTGAATGAAACCGTCGACTTTTTATCACTTGTAACACATAATGTATGACAAAATTTTTATAGTCGATACAATTTTCGTAAATCTGGTTCATCTTGACTTGAAATTTACTCGAAACTCAAGTCGGGTTTTTGACTGATTTACATCAGTTACTTCACTTTTAATTTTCTTGAAATTATATTTCATATTTGACTTTTTCTGTTGTGAAATTGTGTTGTCTTTTTGCTATTTAACTTAAATAAACCTATAAGTCGCAAAACGTACTACCGATCATATTTATTATTTACAATCTTCTTCAAATTTTCCTTTCATATTCTCGTTTTTCAGCTTTGCAGTATTCTGTAATGGTATACTGTATACAGGGTGTTTCAGATCTAACGTGCCAAAATAAGTGGGGTGATAGATCTCAACAAAGCAAAAAAATAATTTTATGACAGGAGGGGGGGATGGCAATCTTAACCGTTTGGGAATTACAGGCTGCTTAATAAATTTCAGTTTTTCATGGGATGCACAGTACTCTTTTATTTTTATCTCTTGATCTACTCAACACAGCCACATCAAACAAACGCTAAGAAACGACTTTCCTACTGACCTTTCCAAAAATGTCAAAACCACTGATCTAAGTGAAAAAAATGGTTAACGAATATCTAAAATTCAGCATTTTCCCAAATTTTCTCCGAAATTCATGTAATTAGTATATTTATATTTTTATTTTTATTGGATTGCTCTCTTACAACATTTCCAAAAAGGTGCAATATGTCAAGGTAAACACAGGATTAGAAAAACCGCATCCTTAGAACTCCCTGAGTACCTAATTATTTTATTGCACTTTAAGTATGAAAAGAATAATCAACGACAATTTTATAAACACGGGAGGAAATTCAAAGAAAACACCACTTCGTTAATACAATTTCATTTATTTCGCTCTTTTCGGGTTAACAGTCGGCGATAAACTAAAACTTCTTCAAGGGGTCATTCTGGTGTATAATTTTTAAAAAATCTATTTTTTTTGCATTTTTCAAAAGTATATATATCTAAAAGTATTGTGTTGAAAAATTAAAATGATCGGAGCAGTCTAACTATATTATTTTCCGATCTTTACGTTGCCACTTTTACTACCTGAGTGCGCTTAAAAAAACTTTAAACGCGGTTTTCTCAAAACGACTCACAAGGCGGTAGGGAGTATCGTCATCTAAGGTTTGGAGGGTTATTCATCGAGGGGGATTACGTCCACATCACCATCACCCAGCCCGAAGACCACTGGAAGGAGATTCCGAGAGAAGACTGAAATTTAACACTTGGAACGCAACATTGACGACAGAGCGTTTCTGGACCGAATTCTGTGGACAGATGAATGTCAATTCACCAAGAATGATATCAAAAACTTCCATAACCTCCATACCTGGTCGAACACTAACCCACACAGTCATATTTATGCGGACTTTTTGGATAATACACTGCCAGATCTAATTGAGGAGATCCCTATACATAATCGAACGGACGTGTTTTACCAACACGATGGAGCACCAGCGCAATAAAATAAAAAGCATTTTAGAATTAATTTCAGTTTCATTTCTTTAATTTGTTGATTTTTATAGTATTCTCCGATGGGATTTCTATTTAGAAATTTCATAATATTTTCTCTACGAGGACATATTGCACCTTTTTGGAAAATTAATAAGAAGGGCCTTCTAATAAAAATAAGAACGGGTGTACTAATTACATGAATTTCGAAGAAAATTTGGGAAAATCCTGAACTTTAGGTAATCGCAAACCTTTTTTTCACTTTGGAAGTGACTGTACCTGTAATGGTAGGAGTTAGATCAATATTGGAAAGACCAGCGTTTGTTTCATGTCGCGCAGACCTCTGCTCCAATCCGAGTAGCAAAACCAGAATGCACTGTTGACATTTCTATTTTAGAATAATAATAATAATAAACCTGTCTCCAATTTTTTGGTGTTTGGTGAGCATGACACACGAATTAACGATTGTAACTTTATGCATTTTCTAAAACAATGCTTTTAATTTATACTTAATTAATAAAAGTTCAAATACTTCCAAATAGATCGATCTGAAACGTCAAAAAGTTTAACTTCAAATAACTTGATATTAAACGTCAGAAAACTGCACATCGTTTAAAGTATAAGCAGAAAAGTTGGCTCTTAAACACTCTAGATTGCTGCTCTTTTCTCAAAGAACACCGACTAGAGTAGCAAATGGCTTTTTTTGACTCGGAGTGGCTGTAAAAACAGACCTATCATCTCAAATCCTAATTTTGCGGTTGCCCTCTCGCGGGCAGCACAAATAACTTTTAATTTAACGTTGAGCTAACGTTTCTTGAAGTGGTATTTTCTCCCCTCAAAGTATGCTGTCGTTCTGATACAGCCGACCGCAAAGTTTTTTTTTTTTTTTGCTGTACTCCCGGCTGTTGATACGGCTATTACTTGTTTACACATTGTCCGCTGCGCCCAGCATAATACAAAAATATTTTTGGAACAAGATTTGTCGATATAGTGCTGCTGCTATTCTGGTTCTTCTGGTGGAGTTCTACTTCTTCATCAACTTATTTGTGGAGCAATAATAAAGTTGATTCTTTAAATATACGTTGTCTTTTCCCTGAAAGCCTGGAAGCAATCTCTTCAAGTATGGGTCATCTTCTTTCTTTTCTTATTTTGACTTGAGGTATTCAACCATTACTTTGGATACTTCCTTATTCGGACTTAGTTTAGCTTTTTTCACGGGTGGTTCAGGCGATTCTGAGTTTTTACATGTTATTGAAATTCTAGCCAGATGAAGAGTATCATTGCTGACTTTCTATTTGGACCCTTTCGCAATTCAACCATTACTTTGGATACTTCCTACTTAGTACGACGTTAATTAACACCTCTTTTTGAAAATGATATCGCGATAAAGAGATACCACTGATTTTTCTTTTGTTGCTCCTGATCCGGAAAATTTGGCCTAGGGGGGTAGTCTAGTAGTCTAATTTCGTAACGCGTCCGATTTATATAATTCATTTTCTGTTGGGTAAAGTATGTTCCTTGGTTCACACTAGGAGAAAAGATTTTTGTTCAGAGGGGGGGGGGGGGGGGGGGGGGGGTGTGGAACCTAACTTCGTCAGGCGTGGTCCGATTTCGATAGCTTTTTTTCTGTTGAATAGAGTGTGAGAGAGATTGCTAATAGGAGAATAATTCGACCCTATGGTAATGGAGGGGGAGGGGTAGTAACTTCGTAACGCGTGGACCGATTTCCATGATTCCTTTTCTGATCGGTAGAGTATGTTCCTTGATTGATACAATGAGTAAAACATTTAAGTGGAATGGAGGTGGGGTAGGGGGTTAAATCTAACTTTTTACGCTTGGACCGATTTCGATGGTTCTTTCTTCGTTGTATAGAGTAGAAGACACTAGAAAGTGAAAAATTAAATAGTTTTTAATTTTATATCTATTACGACATTTTAAAGTCGGTGCAAACTAAACAAATAAAACAACTACAGTACCACAATTGAAAATAATACATAATACTACCTGAACGTTTCAGCTCACGGGATCATAAGAAAGGACGATTAAATATTTTTGTTGTAGTTGTTCAACTTTGTGTAATACGAATGTCCCATGTGGCCACAAATCAATGATTTGTTACCTCCATAACCAACAGAATTGGAGCCCCTTCTTGCATTTTTCGCGTTCATTTTATATACCTTTACAACCACAGACGTCATACTATAGCCCTCAAACTCGTTCGGCTCGGCCAGAGGTTCCAGAGAGACTTTGTGATCACGATGATCGCCTATCATGAGTTCCTATCGGCCCCTTCACTTTTCCAATCTTCCAATTGGCAGTAGGCAGCTCATTATTTCTGCACATGAATATTTCAAGTGCAGTGGTTGGGTAAGAGGGTTCCGCTGGTATCCAAGCCCGAACTCGCGGGCTGCTCGGGATCTCAATCCGAGATATTACTTTGAGATTAGCGTCTGGTTAAACCTCAGCTAAGCTTACTATCCCCAGCTTGTAGTGATCCCAGGATCTCTGAGCCACACAAACGATTAGCACTATATGCTATCACTAAAGGAGAGGAAGGGCCAAAGTACTCTTTTATAAGAGGACGGAAATTTCGAGCTACCCTGATTTCTACCTTCCTCCACTTGCGGACGATAATGATACCGTCCTCATTACTGCTGTCCACTTGCCAGTTGCAAGTAACTACAATGTCTAGTGCCTTGCCCAAGGAAGATATTTTTGTGCAGAGTAAGAATTTTATTCAGGAAAATCGTAACAAGAACTTCTATCTGGTTGGATTAATTTTCTTTTGTTTTGTTCAAAAAGAAGTTCTTTACGTGGAACGACATGCCACTTCCTCGAGGTAACCTGTTTTTTAGCATGTTTATAACGATTCATCAAATACATAATCTGACTATCAGTTAAAAAGTTCTGTACAGCCGATATCTAATAACATTTCTACTGATTGTTTCGTTCTCTACTTTCTACGCAGACAACTTAACTTATCTGTGTACCCTTCTTTGTTGACAATGACATAAACTGATAGCTGTCAGTTTATGTCATTGTCCACAGAGAACTGTAGACATTTTCAAATTAAGTAAAATATAGTTTGGATATGTTTAGTTTATCCTCTGGTCGAAAAATGGGTGCAACGATAGATTTTCTTTCGGGAAATATAGCTCCAGGGTAGTGGCATTTAATTTTTTCCATTCATATGTTCTATTTCCTGGTAGTAATATTCTCTCTCCTTGTTTCTCTTCTTCGTTATCTGAAATTTTCATGCCATTCATGAGCAGAAATGTAAAGTGACGTTTTGGATGACAGAAAAGTTAAGTGACGTTTTGGATGACGGAAAGGTGAGGTTGTTAAAGCACGATTTTAGTTTCCGTGGAACACCGATTTGACGATGAATTTCGATAAAACACCACAAAATGAAACGAAAATAATAAATAAATTTTTTTGATATCCGGTTTATATTTCGAGATATTCGATTTTGAAATTTTAGTACCACATCACTTGTCAAAACGTCCGAACTTAAAGATTTTTTTATTAAACTTTCTAGGAGGAAGAGGTGTATTAACTAGGCTTTTAGTTCTTTATTAACTTGCATCCTCCCCACCTTGCAGAAGAATATATTTCCATAGTTTGTTAATACAGCAACTAATATATTCGATCTTGAAATTTTAGTGACACATAACTGCACGACTTGTCAAAATGGCCGAACTCAAAGATAGCGCGAACTTTTTAATTAAACTTTCTGGGAGGAAGAGGTGTATTAGTTGGGCTTTTAGTTCTTTTATTAACTTGCCCCCTACCCCCAATCTGCAGCAGAATAAATTTCAATAGATAGTTAATAAAACAACTAAAAGCCTAATTAATACACCTCTTTTGACAAGTCGTGAAGTGTTACTAAAATTTCATATTTATTTAGTATTATCGTTTTATTTTGGGGGTGTTTTATCGAAACTCATCATCAAATCGGTGTGCCACGGTGTGCCCCTTTGTTAAGATTGCTTTGACCGAAATTAAGTATAATTTTAATCATTTTTGGATTATTTCAGTTTATTGGAGGTATCATAGGAAGATACTAGAGGTAAAATATGCACTGCCCGTTAGGCCCGTGCGCAGGATTTGCTTCTGGGGGGGGGGGGGGGGGGGGTATCTAATTTCATATAGATTTTAGTTATTTTTTAGTATTTCAGTCAAAGTTTTCCTAATAAAGAAGTCCCCCCCCCGTGCATTCGGAGAAGTATTTCAAAATTGTTATCCAAAGTTTTGTTTACTTTATGTCTTTTTGTAATTTCAGAGTTGCACTTTGGATGTGTTTTATGAAGTGACTAAACACCATCCCCACCCCAAGGGGTGTTAGTGTGTCTTACCTCCAGAGTATCTAACGGCATCGGTCAGTGTCATTATCATTTCAACGACCCAAAAAATTATGTATTTCACAATAATATCGCTAATTTTCCATTAATGTTACATGTCACTTCCTTCCCGCCCCACCCCTAAGAGTGCTAAGGGAGTCTTATCTCTATCGTACTTTTTCCAGATTGTAATTAATATGTGTACCAGGTTTGGTGTATATTTCTCCAGGCATTACGAAACATACACATCCACATCCATTTTTATATATATTTAAATATCAATTGGGCTTAAGTCAGTGCGTCTACCAGTTATAGCCCGTCGCGCGTAAATGCCCGCGCTCGGTACAAACATTCCGACCTGGACGTCAGTTATTCGCACTATGTCCACCACGCTTATCCGCCTCAACGGTAATAGTGGGAAAGATGTACTGCAGCAATACGTGGAACTCACCATAGAACCTACACATTGCATACATTTATTCCGTTAATTATTCGACGTCCGGTCGACGAATATTAGCGTACATACACTTAAACCTTCCTTGAACGATACTTTCTGAAATAGTGAAAATCGCATGGAAACCTATATATGGGTTGCTGAAATTAGCGGACACATACACTTTTTAGAGATGTATAAATTACCAGTAATATTATGCCATAGCAGCCGGTGGTGACAAATATCTCTATGTCGGTAAGTGTGAGTATGTAAGTAAGCGAATTTAATCGAAACGTTAAACAGTTATAATAATTACAACAAAAAGTCAAAATATAAATAAATTAGCTGACAAGGTACTCTAATCGCCCTAATAAAGCATACAAGTATGAGTTATTTCTTTTTTCTTTAATATTTAGAAGTTCAAAAACCTTTCCGGGTACATCCTTTACTTTTTCAGTCTGATTTAAAGACACGGTTCCAAAATCATATTTACTTTATTTTCAAATTTGGCTTTGTAAAAAATTTAGAAAATTATAAAATGAAAATCTTTAAGGTTGTTACAAATGTACAACATATAGGTGTGCTAAAAAAGAAGAAGTTATTGTGTTGCAAAAAAACCCAAAGAGTTGAATTAATAATATAAAATAATAAAATTGAAAATACTAATAATAAATAAGAAATACTTAAAAAATAGTTCCTAAAATATAAGCTTTTTAGTCTACACCACTAATTAATATTGCGGTGACTGAAAATTCATCAAATACATAATCTTACTGTCAGTTAAGAATTTCTGTGCCGCCGCTATCCAATATCATTTTCACTGATTGTCGCGTTCCCTACTTTCTACGTTTTATTTATTTATAGTCAATCTTTTTCTACTTTCACAGCTTAACTTCTACAGCTATCAGGTTATGTCATTGTCAACAGAGAAGTGTGTACATGTAATCTAAAAATTTGATGGCGAGAAGCGTTAAAGACCTTAACAAAAGATGCTGAAATTGGAGAGCAAACACAAGATTTTTCCCCGAGGGAAATATCCTAATGACGACGTGCCCGCATGAACAAATGTAAGCATTCCCCAATGTTATGTGACACTGAGCAGGAATCAGGATACAGAATTTCGTTCTGTCAGGAAATTACAGCAGTCTGCCAGATTCCTCACTGATAGCTGTAACACATGAATGAATTTCCGCGTTAACAAAATGCGACATGGCTTCGTGCTCGTCAAATTATGAGGAGCAACAAATTTTCACAGATTCCTATTATTTTTTCGGGGGTAAAATCAATTTCATAACTCGTAATTTGAGCATTATTACCTCCGAGGAAAGCTCTCGACACTGTTTCAACGTAAATTTATGAAACGTGTAAATAAAAAAAAATACATTTTCATTTCCGGCGAGGTTTTGCTGTATTTGCGAAAAGTCATGCAGAGTCACGGCAGACTGTACTCATCAAATTAGAGTGGGGCTTTCTGTTTCCATTTTAATTTGTTTTTCGACTTTAAAAAGCGCTCTTCAATAATTTATGGAATCGTAAATTAGAATATTTCTAATGTAATCCTGATAGCATGGTAACGATATACATCTGAACCGCATTTAAAGCCAATACAACACGTATTTTTGTGTTATAGTAATCAGCAAGACAGGAAATACGCTAAAAATTCTTAGAAACGAAATAAATTTACCGTCAAAAAAGGACACCTTTACATGGGACTTTATGATCGCTAATAATATCGTTTGGTACACTGTTTCTCTCGAATCACCTAAACTAGGTTACCATGGATAAGTCGCAGGTCTCATAAATACAAACTGAAAGAACCATTTGAAGTTTATTCTGCTATTTTTAGGGTTTACCAATCACAATGTAAAAATCTAATCAGGCCATTTGGAGTTTTTTTTAATAAAAGTTTTAACTTGCAAGTCAATTTTAAATCAATTCCTGTTGTAGGAACTAATGAAATTTGGTACAGGTGTATAAGTCCGGTGGCAGTTCCAACATATGCTTCCGAGCCTTGAAAGTTCGAGTCATCTCCTCGCTTAGTGAGTACAGATGGGCAAAATGAGTCTTTTACGTAACTTGAACCTCTGAGCCTGAGTCACTTACGCGATTCGTTCCGAAAGATTCGTTCACTGGCACTCATTCTCCCTGCCAACAGGTCTGACACCAAATTTATTTCGCTTAAATTGTCCTACTCACAACCAATATCGTAAGCAAGTATAATACCATGGCATCGCAGGTTGATTTTATAATCAATGAAGTCACTCTTCAAATTGTTGTTTTCACAATTAAATCAAAATTATAATGTAATATTTATTACAGTACTCACAGCAACAGATACAAGTAACACAAATTTAAAATTTTGGTAGAGGCGTATTAAATATTTAATAATTCGCCCAGTTGCTACCATCTATTTATTATGTACATTTTAATCTTTTAGAAATTAATATTTATATAAAGGAAAACGAAAGTTATAACTTTTATTTTCAAAACATAACCAAGAACTGCCTTTGTGCAATTGGTGTGTTTAAAAATAAACATATTTCAGATAACACAAAAACACGACGACATTGAGCATACTTTGAGTTTGAGCGAAAAAATGCCATTGCGATAAACGTAAGTTGGGACTAGCGATGGGAATAAAATAGTTAAAAAAAAAACTTAACCGACTTCACAAAAAGCACTAAAAAGCATATAATTTTATATCTATTGCGACATTTGGAAGTCGGTGCAAATTAAACAAACCAAACAACTACAACAAAACTACTTGATCGTCCTTCTTTATGATCCCGTGAGGTAAAACGTTCAGGTAGTTTTATTAATTATTTTTAATTATGGTTGGGTAGTTGTTTTGTTTGTTTCATTTGCTTCTAAATGTCGCAATAGATATAAAATTAAAAATTATGTTATGCTTTTTAGTGCTTTTTGTGAAGTCGATTAAATAATTTTTTTTAAACTATTTTATTTTTCACTTTTTTGTTTCTTCTACTCTATACATCAAAAGAAGAACCATCCAAATCGGTCCACGCGTTAAAAAGTTAGCTTCAACCCCCCCCCCCCCCCCCCTCCCAACATTGCACCAACATTTTTTTTTACTCTACCCAACAGACAAAGAATCATCGAAATTGATCCAAGCGTTACGAAATTAGACTACCCCTCCCCTTCTTATTTTTCATGGAGAAGCCACGAAACGCTAATAAATAATGGATCAATACCTGAGAGAAGGTATTGTGAAGATTCACGTGCACTTGCCCGTGTTCCAGTTTTCATCGCGGTCCATTCAGAGCGATGTCATGGCTGCATTTTTTAAATGAATAAATGTAACGGCAGCAGTTCTAACATCATCTCTAATCAGTCTTACTCACTGGGCGGTGGGTTAGGGTTCAAAAGTGAGAAATCAGTCTGACCCCAGAGAATCCCACAAAACAAAACCAAACACAACGAACCGGAGGAGTATTATTGTATGGTTGTATGGAGCTTATTTGTTTCCCCGACATAGACATAAAATTAATAGTTAGTTTAAACTTTTGTTTTTTCTTAAATTTATTGTATTACCATTGATTTTTATTTTTGAAAAAGAATAATTTTATGCTAATCTTATATTGTTTGAATAGGTATGTCCTTATTCTAGAAGCATCTTCATAGCCCCACCAAATGTAATTTTTTTCTTTAAAAGGTTAAAAAAAAGTTATATAACTCGAACGATTAAAACCAAGGTCAGGCGGCAAGGACTTAAATCGTAGTAGAATATAACACTAGCCTACACTATTTCTGTAGTAAAACTTGTCGCTGAATCCGAAAATCATAGAAGTTTTGCTAGATCAGGTCTGGTTTTCGAGATTAATGACAAAAATAAAAAAATTCACTGTTCCGAGAGATAACACCATATAGGCCAGAAGTAAAAACGTAATTTTACATGATATTATATCAACGTTTTTTTCCTAAAAGTAGAAATCATCATAAAAAGTTTTAGGTATCATTATGTCACAATAGCACCATTAGTTTAATTGCTACGGGGAGAAACAGCTTAAAAATAAGTTTTTTTTACAATTTGTTAAGTTTGGCAACCTATAACTCGTAAAATTTTTAAGTATAATCGTCCTCGCTTCGGCTTCAGATTATGTTAAAAGTACCAAAACAATGTAAATATAAATTTTTATAAACAATTGGCATTTTATTAAGATTTTAACTATAATTTTCTTCGTCATAAGAAAAGATTTTTTATTTGTAACGTTCATTTTCAAATTAAAAAATTATTGAAAATATAAAAAGTGTGCGAAAATGTAGGTATTGTTAGTTATTTCGAACAAACGTCTTTTTTTATTTATCAGATGGTTTTTTAAAGAAATAAACAACAATGTATTTTTAATTGGTCTAATAAGGAATATAAGTCATTATGTCATGCGATTAAACAAACAAAATAACAACATTTAATCCTTCTTTCTTATGATCATGTGAGCTGAAATTTTATACAGTATCTTCGATTGTAGTTTGGGAGTTCCTCATTGAACCAATTAAAAACAAATTGTTGCACCCTTTTTATACTTTTAATAATTTTTGAAAAATCCAAAATGAACGTTAAAAATAAAATAAGCAAAGATGAAATAATCGTAAAAATTTTTTTTGTATTTAATGTATGTATAGTTTAAATCTTAATAATATGTCAATTGTTTAATGAAATCAATTTTTACATTATTTATTACGGCTTGAACCCATATATTCGGGGATGTGGTGGCCTGAAAATAAAAGATTGTATAAAATACTACTACTATAAGATATTTAAAATATTACCTGAGTGTATGTCCGCCTTTCTTGTTGCCCGCAAGTGCTTGGTGAGAAAATTTTTGTAAATATATTATTCTTTATTTAAGATAATGGGCAGGAGCTACTATTTACCTTGTGCACCGTCTCGCTCTCTCGCTGCCACTTATATCTTCCCCATATGGTCACCTTAGGATTTCTAAAAGAAAAATACGATTAGTCAAATATCTAAACCAATTGCTTTGGAATGCGAAATCACCGCTACGTCTATTTCCCCTGCAAAAGAAATCAATTGCAGCTTATCAGTTAACTTATTTATTGTTTAATCTGTGGCTAAGTTGGAATTAAAAAGGAACGGTACGTGTTAAGTTGTATTTAATCTCAATTCAATTTCACTTACCTGTCATCGCATTCTTGATTAAAAAACTTTTTGAACTTACAATTACTTATTAGTGCATAGTGAATATATAATACTTACCTGGTGAATTATTTTTGCAATATATGAATTTTTATTAAACAGTGCCCTTGTCTTATAATACCCTTAATCCGATATAAATATGATTTAAATATATTTACCTGGAACCTGATGATTTGGCGTGAAACATCACAAACTCAACAGAACTAATTATTACTCATCTTAAGTGCTCTATCTGGATTTTTCGTCGGCCTAGAACTAGAATAAAATTAGTTATTAAGCTTAACTTTTATTCATTTCTGCTTTAGGTTTATTGTGAAATGCAAAAGAAGTACTTACTGAATTTGTAAAGATGTTGTAAGGCAAGTAAGGTAACGCGAGTAGTCACATTAAAGTCCTAAAGAGAAAGATAAAAAATGATATTTATCTCCGGCAATTTAAACAAACATACAAATAAGATCTAAATTAGTACACACCTGTCCAGTTTCCTTCTTTTTTTACGCCTCCCGACAGCCACAATCAAATTGCCTATGCCCGAACACTAAATCTACTGCTTTGGGCTAATCGTAACCCAAATCAAACGTTGAAAAGACATCCCGGGCGAAGTATCCTACTGGATAAAACTTTAGAAGCCACGTACGTAAACGGAGCTGTCATAACAAAGATTTTTTGAAAATTTAAACGAAAGGTAAACTTTAATAATTTTTTCGGCCATGGAAAAAGATTCTACGAATTTCAAAGAACAAAATCAAAATTGGAAAAATAAAATCTGAATCGATTTAAAAATCTGCTAAAAATACTGGGCGGAAGTCTAGATAGTGTCACTTCTCAATAAAAGGCTTTGGTAGGTGAAGCGGGTAGCTCAGTTCAGTCCAGATGCCAGTACGTCCACGTTGAAGGTCGAAGTTAAATTTTGTTAAAAAGAGTGCAGAAAAGTCAAGTGACAAAGAAAGTCTCTTTATTATTTTTGCCTAAATGGAAAAATTGGGAGAGTTACAGAGGAGATAGGAGTAGTCTTTTTAAAGAAAGAAGCGGTGATTTGGACAAAGAGTCAATGTTATGACATATCAGAAGAACAACTTAAAATAAATTGGGCCAATAGAAGGAGTTTTAGAACGGAAGGAATCTGGATCGGCGAGGAGGAAATAAATAGTTGGGAGCAGCTAAGTCAAAATAAAAAGATAAGTACCATATTGGTTTTTTTATGTGGTTCTTATTTGGTTTAATTTGGCTTGCGCAAATTTTCCGCATCACTTTGCCTTGCCAGTAAAGTGTTATTCATCACGTCGAAAAATTAGGAAATTTTGTCATATTAAATTAAATTTTATTGATTTTGGAGTAAGTCATTTTCATTTAATTTAATTTTTAATTACGATTTCCCTTATGTTAGTTCGTGGACTCGAAAACACGTGGTGCCCAACAGGTGTAAATGTTTGACGTTCAACATAACACTTCTACAATGCGTGTTTTAGTTTTTTTCATATAACCTTTGTAAAATGAAGCCCAAATACCGACATTTTATATGTACAATATTTGTAATTGAATTTTTTACAAGATAGGGGAGCTAACTTTTTCAGTTTCTTACATTCTTGAGTTATAGGTTGCCAAAAATGAAAATTCTTTGAAAAATAAGAAAAATTCACTTTTAAGCTATTTCTGTCCATTTTGTGCCATTGTCCCTATAATACCTCTTGGTTATTTCTACTTTTAGGAAAAAAAAAACTTTTGAATGACCTACAGTCCCTGGCCAAAAAATTACAAACACCGTTAAGATTTCCTAGAGTTTGTATTTAAATATTTGTTTCAGTAGAAAACCTTATATATTTATAAACAATTTGTATAGAACATTGAAGTACAATACATTAGGGAAGATATATTAAAATTTGAAAATTAATATTTAATATTTGGTGTTGCCACCTTTCGCTAACTTGACTGCGTCGATTTTTCTTGTTAAACTGTCTAATAATACATTTGTTCATCTCAGGCGTACCATGCCGTATTTTTTTAATGTTTATGATTAAAATTTGATGGTTTGTGTTGTTTTCTTTGTAAAGTAGCCTCTTTAGTTCCTGCCAGACATTTTCAAATCGGGTGATTTTCCTGGCCATAAAGGAAAGGCAGTAAAGGAAATTTTTTGCTGAAATGTATTTCTTTTAGATTTCGCGGTGTGGCATGGGGCACCATTTTGTATAAAGGTAAACGAAGATGCCCAGAAGGCGCTTTCATATCAACATGGCAGCGCCACGGTCTCTAACAATTTTTTTATAAAGGTCCTGCTTCATAGTTCCCTCGACATACCATTACAGATGGCGGATGGTTCATGGTTTTCTGAATACATAAAGGATGGAATTTCTCTCCCGTACGTCTTCTTACAAATCCACTGGCTTCTGTAAGGCATAAGAGCGTCGATTCGTCTGTAAACCTGCAAAATATTAAAAAAATAAGAAATTGCAATAAACACCTTTCAAAATCTAGTGGAATATAATTATTTACCTTCTTCGAGTCTTCTACACTGAATTGTGAATATTCAGTAGTAAATTCCAATCTCGCTTCCTTCATCTTATCACTTAAGCGAGGCTTTTTTACCGGTCATGTACATTAAAAGTCGACATTCTTCAATCTCCTTTGTAACGTTCGGTCCGAAAATTTTTACGCCAGCATCATGGACCAGTTTGTTGAGTTCCCGCAAAGGTGCTCTACGGTTCGCAGCAGCAATCGACACTACTGTACGTTCTGCCCTGGGCGTAGTTATTTTTTTTTCTCTCACAATTTGCCCGCTCTGACTAAAGTATTTTCCTTAATTTTTTTAGAAATCTAGACCACTTCATACCGTAAAATTCCCTGGAGACGAGAGATTTCTCTTATTGAGTGCTTTCCCGTTCCCCGTAGTGCAGAAATTGCACTTCTTTTCTCCTTCTTTTTCGTCCCATTATGAAATCTGTGCAAAAATTTAAGTTTTCACTATTTTACCCTTTTTGTACTGTTATAATATTTGAAAATACAGTAATTTGTCTACTTACATAGTAATTCAATATCTAACTCTAAAAATCTTTCAAATTATACACAACTCTAAAACAATTTTATCAATTTAGAAACCAACACAGCACTTTAGGCACTTTACCAACTTGCACCTCCAACATAAAAACACCTTTCTTTTATACTTTTTTACCCATCAACCCATGGTTTTATTACTGTAAACTAATTAGGTGTAATTCCGACCAAAAAATATTAATATGCTTAAACCTTTCCAACAAGAAAGGATGACGAAAAATGTAGAATAATGAAATTTACAAGTATTTGTAATTTTTTGTCCAGGGACTGTATTTGGCGTCACTTCTCGAAATAGTGAATTAGTTTTTGCTATTTATCTCGAAAACCAAACCTAATCCAGCAAAATTGCTATATTTTCGGATACACCGGAGAATTTTGCTATAGAAATAGTGATTTTTATTTGCCGCAATTTTGCTTGTAGAGCAGTGTAATTAAAGCTTTTGATATAAATTAGGCATCACTTTAGTTTCTGAAATTTGTTCTTTGGTTTCTAGAATAGTGTTCGCTTTGCTATGAAATTTTTATTTTATGTTGCAGTTTTTTAAATTTTTTTTAGATAAACCTTTACTGAAAGGAAAAGTCGCTTTTAACTTTCCCATCCATTTTGCCCATTTAGTATAAAATCATAAATTTCACTTGCAATACAGTCTTTTCTAAATAACTTGAAAACTTGTGTTACCTACCTGAAAATTTGTGGCGACCAATTTCAAACGTGGTAAAAAGGTCGCTTTTGAAAGTCCAACTAATCTAATTTTCTATACAAATATCGCATAAACCAGTACGTTGGAAACTCATAGATGTGTTATGAAAATTGGTAAATGACCCGGAAAATCGCTTTTCACAAGTTTTCTCCAACTAAGTTCAGTCGGGTAACTTTATCCATATAGTATCACATATTTCCTTCTGAGGCAAGCTTAATTAAACCCAAATTTTTAATTAATTAACTTTGCCAAACTGTATTAGATTTGGGGATTTTATCAATGGAGAAATACGTCAGTTACCTATGGCGATGGGTACAATTTAATTTGAATTTTAAAGTTATCTTAACGTGAGCAGATTAAACTATTTGCCCATGAAGCCTCGGTAACCCTGATGTTATTTTAATGGGTCAACTAAATTTGCCTGGGCTTTGACCAACCACTGGATCAACAAAGTACCGTCCCCTATAACATTGAGTATTTATTTGCTGATGTACCCTTTCAGACTACCCCAAGATATAACTACAACTAGTTGCACGCGTTCATTCAAAGTTAAATGAAAAATAAATTCAAGGAAGAACACTCCTTTAACTTTTTAAGTCTTCTTGTCCCGTTTTATCTCTCCGTAGATTCTTTCAAGAATTTGTAGAGTGAAGTCTTGCAACTTTCCCGAACTAATAAAAACTTTCCTTTCTCAACACAGAGAAAGTTGTGGGAAATATGTACACCAAGTAGCTCAAAACTTGTTTGCCCTTCGTGGTTTGGAGATAAGATGACCTCAACAGGAATTAATGAACTTTTTCAATATGTGGTTGACTGAGACCACCAAGTGAATTTTAATTACTGGATTAAAGTTTGATGTACTGCAAATTTGCGGCCTTCGTTGCGGACTACTTTCTCTCTAAAAAACTGCAGGATTTTAAATGCCCGGATTAAGGTGTCTTCAACATGTCAGTAAGTTTGTACTAGATACTATTTTGTTCTAGCAACTTTGGAAACGAGAGCCGGCGTACTAGACACTTAATGTCCACAATGTGATAAAGGAAACAAAGAGGAGACATGAATGTGTACCTTACGATAAAAGCTATTTTTAAAACTTCCAGACTTCAGCATCTCGCACAGATAAATATTGAGAACGCAAATCGCCTTATAAATATAAAAATATATTGTTGAAAAGAGGAACTGATACAAAAATTACTTCCTTTTCATTTATTGTTGTTTCCTGCTTTAATTACAGTGTGGATATTTATTTTAATATAGGAACTTATGTAAACCAATGCGCCATGCTTTATTTTACAGGTTGTTTCAGATCTGACGTGCCAAAAAGATAAGGGTGATAGACCTCAACTAGACAAGCAAAAAATTGTATGGCACGGGGGGGGGGGGGGGGGGGGGCATTCTCAACCGTTTTGGAGTTACAGGGTGATTCATAATTCATTTTTTATTTTTATTAGATTGCCCATCTTATTACCTTTCAAAAATGTGCAACATGTCCACGTAGAGAAAATATGCAGAAATTTATACGTAGAAATCCTATCGGACAATATTATAAAAATCAACAAATTAAAGAAACTAAACTCATATTAACTCTAAAATCCTTTTTATTGAATTTAAAAATAATTACAATTAATCCTGATAAGTAACAAAAGCCGTTTAAAACGTCGATTGTTAACTAGTCCAATCCAGCGGTTAGAAAATTTTTCATTTAGTATTTCCTTCACAATGTTAGCAGTATGCGCTGGTATTCCATCGGGTTGCTGAAACATTCCCCTAAGATATTATCCACAGGGTTCTCCTCTATTAGATCTGGCAGTGTATTGTCCAAAAAGTGCACGTAAACTTCACTATTAAGCACTTGTGGCAAAACGAATGGTCCTACCAAGTGGTTGCCGGTGATACCTGTGCTCTGTGTGGGTTAGTGTTCGACCAGGTGTGGAGGTTATGGAGTAATGTGCATATCATGAAAAAACTCATTGTAACTCCCAAACGATTGAGATTGCTCCCTCTCCCCCTGCCATACAATTTTTTGTTTGGCTAGGTGAGATTTATCACCCTAATCATTTGGCACTTCAGATCTGAAACACCCTGTATTGGTCAGACAACTGTACCAAAACCACCCAAAAGGACACAAGTAAGTTTAATATATTTAGATCCGCCAATACTGACTACTACAAAAAATATAACTTCCCTTGAAGGTATACTTAGATAATAAAGAGGCGAGACGTCGACGAAATAGGCTTGTGCATGCCATACAGTGATTTGTGTCTAGGAATGTGAAGGAAATCGTGACTTCTAAGGGAACCGGACGGTATAAAAATGCTCACAGCTATAAGTAATTCTGGTTAATTTATTGTTCTCTGCAATAAATCAAAGATAAATAGTATTTTGGAAGTATTGCGTCCCTTTTCAAGGGAGTCCTCACAGTTGAGCTTCAAACGGTCAGGATAAGCAGTGAGCATGACAGGATCATTCCAGAGAAGACCACGGAGAGCAAATCTTAGAAATTTGCGATGCACTGCTTCAATGCTTCAGCAAAGTAAGCTGCCCAGACAGAGCTGGAGTATTACAGAACTGGTCTCACAAAGGTGCAGTGTAGGAGTTTGTTTAAGAAGGGGTCTTCAAGCTCCCTGGAACACATTTTTACAAAGCCTAGGATTGAATTAGCACTATGTAATAACTTTCGATGCCTTGTGGTCCTCAAAAGATAACCCAGGGTTAAGAACCACATCCAAGTCTCTAGCTCTCTCCACTCTCCTTACGACAATACCATCCACAAACTAATCAAAGAGTAAAGGACGTCTGCTACGGAGGAATTTTATAACAGTGCTAGCATGTAAGGAAGGCGATTGCGAACACATCATTCACAAAACGCAGTCAAATCAGTATTTAGCAGACCAGCAGCAGTCGGGGTCCTGAGAAAGAGTGCAAACTATTTTGGCATCGTCAGCATAACATAAAATTTTAGTATTGAATAAAAGAAGCGAAACATTAATGTACAGAATGAAAAGGAGCGGGTCGAGGATGCTAACCTGAGGCGCCCCTGAGGTGACAGAGATTTCATCTGACAGAGTGCCCCAAAATAGGACACGCTACGTACGACCAGACATTGAAGACAATAATAGTAAAGGTCTTTGCAACCTAGCAACTGAGCAATACTGTTTACGCAACAAGGCAACGAAGAATTAACTACACATGCATAGCCGTCGAAATCGTTATTAAATATCCAACATTTAAATTGATACCTTTTTCGAAATGATTAGGGCTTTTGCTTTTCATTTTATATTACGTACCTTACTAGAAGAAAATCACAATAGAATTATATGATACGGAATTAACATTAATCGAAAAGTACTGAACTACGAAGGTTATAAAAAAAAGGTAGCGCTGAATTAAATAACGTTATCACCTGTTTTAACTAATAAATAATGTCTCCCTCGCAAAATTATTATTGATACTAGTCATGTTTATTCCACTAATTAAGCACGTTGCACTTCACCTTCATACAATTCGTAATGCCTGCGTTTTTGCTTTAAAGGTTGCGCAAAAAATTTCATTTAGTACGTTTTCGAACAAGTGACAGAAAGGAAAGTAGTAGACTAGTTGCATTGTACAAACCATAGGTATGCGTCTAATAAAAGGTTCAACCTACAGAATTTTTTAACGTAAGTTCTAGCGTACTTATCGCTGTAATTTTGTAACGATTTTATGTATCATAAAATGGTTTCACATCGATCTTTTACTCATTCAAAAGAATTATAAAATGCAAATAGTAAAAGAAAATATTTTTGAAAGTTTCTTGGTTAGGTCCCCCCTCCCCTCCGTAAAACTTATTGCAACAGTTCGTTATGCAACTTTATACCCACATTTTTCAAAGGGCAAATAAAATGAAAGAAATTTCCACAATTGTAGTTATGTTTAATCAGGAAAGTTGTGAAACAAGTTAAATTCTTTCTGGATTACGATATAAATTGCATCCAGATTCTCTGAGTAACGAAAATGTTTATGCAAGGCCTATTAAGGATGAAGTCCAATAACTTCCTGTTTTATAAATTATTATGACATTAAAAGCACCAGTTGGCAAAAATTCGCTTGAGAGTTCTGCTCACGCAAGAATGAAAATATGAAAAAGAAATAGCTCCACACAAATTGGAACTTAATAAATGTCATTCCTTGAAAGCGAAGGCACTTCATAATAACTCAGTAAAAGTTCAGTTCCCTTTTCTTTCAGTAAAAACTTTTTGATCGATGTTTAAAGTTCACGAATTGCTTTTCGTAAAGTTTTTAAAAATAAGTTCTCCCGAAAAGTTTCACTGAAAGAAGCTATTTAGTTTGTTAGTAGTTTCGCGAAAACAAATTCCATGGTACTTTGTTGCGGCTAAAGTTCAATGACATTGTTCTGTGGACTATTTTATTGGTTCACTCTACCGAAAATTGAAGTGTTTGCAAGAATTTTTACCTACTGGTTCGTTTGAAAAACTATTTTGTCGGAAGAATTATTGATATTGAGTTTTTGGTTTCGTTTGTTATTTGAACAGAAGTCTGCAGAGTTAAAATGTAAAACAACAATAATATAAAAACATGTTTCAAATATTCTGGTACAATTATAAAAAGTAAAGTAATACTTAATATTATTTTAAATTTGGAGATCCCGCGGACTTCGGTAAACTAAACTAATTCGAGATAAGAACACGAAAAAGCTGTTGTCTTGGTATTAAATAAACGAGAAGTTGAAAAAACAGTCTCATTAAAACCATATTTAGTCGTTAATGTTGTATTCAGAAGAAATCATGATAATGAAATTAAAATAATACTAGAAATGAAACAATAAATTTATATAAGATAAAATAAAGCAAACTGTAGAATTCAGAAAAGTGAAACAAGGCAAACAATACTAGAATAAACTAATATGCGTGCGACATGCGGTTTTAACTGGAAACCAGTGTCACATATATACCCTTGTTTTCCCAGGTATGATTCTTCTCCTTCAAAGGATTGCAACCATACTTTATATCTTTCAACTTGTCTGGAATTTTGATTATTTGTGGCGATATCTGACTGTGATACTGACTGTTTGTATACTGTCTGTGAGAATACACTTTAACGTGGCATCTACAGTTTCTTATGTTATATTATGTTCATCTGTTCTAAGCAAAAAAGGCATGCGCGGGCTTTCAAAAATCAAAAATTTACACTTAACATTGCTTTGCCACTCTAAATAATGCATAATTTTAAAGCTATGGAATGACACATTCATTTGAAAAAATATGAAAAAAATTCATGGTAAAGTATTTGTTTAAAAACCAAAAAATATTTTTCAAAGTAAAAAAGTAGTTTTTTTCGGAAAATTATATTTTTATTCAGATAAAGATCAACGTTCTATGGCAATCAATGGTGACGATAGCTATTAAAAAAAAGGTATCATCATCAGAAAAAGTGCAAAAATGCACAATGTAATTTCTGCAGAAATTTTTTTTTAAATCGTTTGGCACGATAATTACTTATACCAATAACAATAATTTGGTGAAGTTTGAACAAAATCGGAGACATCGAATTTCTTCACCTGGTACACTTGCGGAATTTTGCCCCATATGTGAAATCGATCTATTTTAATGTAAATGGATATCATTGTAATTGTGGTTTGTGTGATAGGGTAGGATAAACGAGAGAGAGGGAAAAAGAGGGGAAGGGAGCGTGAGAACGAAGGAGTGGGAGTGTCAGGAGAGAGGAAAATAGGGAGCGGGGGAAAGGGAGAGGGGAGATGGAGAAGAAGAGAGCGATAGAGAGAGGGGTTGCAGAGTAAGAGAGGAGAAGGGAGAGGCAGGGAGACAAAAATGGGGAGGTAAAGAGGGTATTCTTATAATTTAATCAGTGCTTGATCTTATTTCTACTCATCCCGCTTATTTGAGGCACATGGTACATGAGAATTTTATTACTACATGCCTGTGTCGCATATGTGCAACACGATAGGAAACAGGATGTAATAAAAAATTCTTCATTTCGAGCATCAAACGATATTGTTTAAAAAGGAAGCAAATTTAAATGTTTGGTTTCCGTAATCGCTCACGAATATTGTCTCGTGAACGTGTTAATAAACCAGAAAGTCATCTATCTATCATGAAAACGCATACTACGTCAAGCCAGCAACGTAAAAGGAGTTAAAAAGTTTTTCAAATTCGCTAACCGTGCCAGTGTGCTACATACCAACCTACAAATTTTTTAGGGCTTTACGGCACCGAGACAGGACCGAGACTTTGGCACATCTCGGTTTTGATCTCGTCAACGTGAAGACGATCTTGCTCTCGTCGCAATCTTGGCGATATAAAGGCCAGTTTCGGTCCGATCTCGCTCTCGGCAAGATAAACAAAAGGGAATTTCGGTGGAATAAGGGAGAGCGAGAACAAGGGATATATATATAATAATATAATAGAATTAACCCTTCTAACTCAGAAGGCGCACTTCACAGGCTGAGGCCTGGAATCAATTGACCTATTCACCAGAATATAACATATATTCAGATGAATAAGGCTCCCACAACCCATGCAATAAAATATTAGTACACAAAATAAAAAATAATAAAAATCCACAAGAATCCAAAACACTACAATGAGGGGTGCAAAGACAACAAAGATCGTTTAAGCAAATCCTTACTAAGAGCCAGGTCAAAGATAGGACACATATTCACGGCTCTACACATTCGATTAATAGGCTCATGCATACCATAGTTAGACCGAGAATGGGTAACGTGTAGTAAAGGCAATCTCCTTAAGCTGTACGGGGTTTGCCTATAAGTAACCAAACTTGCGAGAGTACGAGAATCTATATTCGAGTTCAAAAGCTGGTGAATAAATACTATGTCAGCAATTCTACGACGTTCACCCAGCGAATGCATATTAAGCAAACGGAGGCGATCCTCATAAGGAGGAAGCCTTAATGGATCAATCCACGGGAGGTCCCATAGTGCGAACCTAACAAAGTTCCGCTGCACCGACTCAATCTAGAGTGAACAGCATAGCAAGGAGACCAAACCTGAGATGCGTACTCGAGAATTGGTCTAACTAAAGAACAAGATAAGTGAATTAGGGTCTGTCGATCAGAAAACTCCTTAGACCACCGCTTAACAAAACCCAGGACGGAATTACTCCGAGATACGATATGATTTATGTGAAGAGTGAAATCGAGTTTTCTATCCAGCTTTACACCAAGGTCAGTAACGGACTCCACACGATGGATAGTAGTATCCGCAAATGTATAATCAAAGACGAGTTGATTGATGTTCTAATATGTATATATGCATTTTCTTTTTATTCCCCTCGAAAAGTAGAGTAGGTAGAAAAAGCTCTTCTTTGCTATTGGGGATAAAACGCAAATATCTGAAGAAGGTCATAATGTAGAAAGAAGCGATTGAGGAAAGCAATGTATACTTATATGCCCCATAAAGCACACAATTGACATTTTTCGGAGCGACATAAAAGCTGAAACAATTAAAAAATTGTCCAAAATAAAATAATAAAAACTAATATCTCGTCCACTCTTGTCACCTCAATGTCGCTCTCGGTATCGCACTGTTGCCACTGTTGTCTCGCTGTCGGTCCCGGTATCGTGTCGAGACCGGCACCGGCAGCGAGAATTATCTCGAGTATCGTGAAGCCCTAAGATTTTTCCATGCACGAGCAGTGCGAACGAACCATAGCAAGTAACGAAAATTAGGAATAGCCGGGACACCGGTGAAACCGGGTACAATACGATGGCGCGATACAATGAGTTTACGGTGCAAGAGTTGATTCAGTGAATTGGTATACAAGGGTTTAGGATTTCGACAGCCAAAGTTAATACCTTCCCAAGATCAGTGTTAGTTCGATCCATGCAATCTTCTAAGAACCCAATAGGCCTAATAAGGTAGAGCTGTACGTTGTCTGCTTAGATAAGGACTATTTCAGGGAGGCTATTAATGTTAAGACAAAAAGGAGAAGACTTAAAGCGGAACTCTGAGAGACTCCACAACTTAGACGCAATCTAACAGCACATATGTCACCTTCCTTCGAAAACTTTAGAGAGTCAAAAGTGATTTCTGTCAAGAAACCTTCTAATATTGATGGTAAAGTCGATAAGAGTAGTCTTACAACTATCGAGCTTTTGGAAACCACATTGGAACGGATGCAGCAAATTATTCTCATTTGAAAATAATTCCAATTTTTGGAATATTAAGAGTTCTTAGGCACAGATATAAATTTAGTAATTTTCCATTTGGCAGGGTAAACAGAGGTCATACAAGGGTTGTAAATATATATTGCATGAATGCAGGATTTAATAACCAGGGCAACAACATTTTTACAAACATAGCCGATATCCTATCTTGACCCAAGGCTTTCGATTTAAAGAAATTCATGGTTTCAATTAAGTCAGCTGCCTCAACACACCTAAAAGAAAAATACGTCTTCCAGACAGAGGCTACACTCCGTCTCACTAAACAGACCTATCCGATGTATATGATAGATATGCAATTCAAGTTCCGCCTTATTTAAAACGATAATATCATTGTAAATATAGGAATTAAAAGGGCATTAGCTTAGGTAAGTCCTGGTAACATTGCTGAGAGAATTTGCAGTGACTTGATTCCGAGACGATGAACCCTTCCTGGCCAGCTTATCAGCTTATTCAAGAGAGCGTGAAGGGGATCAGTACACAATTCCGTAAACAATAATCCCTAACCCAAAACACCGAAAATAAAATCCCTAAAAACAAATTTATAGTGACAAAATCTCTAAAGCAAAAAAATCTCTAATGACGAAAAGTTGTAGCTCAAAAGCAGAAAATAAAAAAAAGTTGGAAAAACGAGCCAAATTTCAGAATCATTTGATGAAATTAGTATACAAGATGAAATACGAGTTGATTCAAAAACGTTACGGCGGCAATATGTAATAACAAATAATCGTTATTTCATTATTCAATTTATGATCCTTATGATCCCGTGAGCAGAAACGTTTACGTAGTTTTATATTGTATCTTGAATTGTGGTTGGGTAGTCGTTTTGTTTGTTTAATTTGCACCGACTTCAAAATGTAATAGAAAAAAAATTTAAAATTATTTTATTTCTATTAGCGCTTTTTCTGAAGTCGGTTCAACTATTTTTTTAGAAACTATTTTATTTTTCACTTTTTAGTGTCTTTAATACATACGACTCGAAGAATGCTGCTCGTAAGAATAAAGCAATTTCAAAAGTTGCAAAGGTAGTGCAAATCCGGCAACATAATACGAAATTAGTCACTGTCACCCATTCATGCCCTCACCTTAGATACAAAATTCTTACCATGGCTCTAGTGCGCCACCGAACACTATACAGCAAGAGACAGAATCCTCATAGCCGGATCATCATCGTAATCCCTCTAGGTACAACATTTTTATCATTTATCAATCAGAAAACGTATTCTGTACAACAGAATCAAAATAATTAAAATCGGTCCACGCCTTACAAAGTTAGGCGCCGCTCCTCCTCCAAATCTCGTCACAAGCCACAATTTTTGTTATAATAAAAACAATATATGCATTCAGAATCATTTAAATCAGTCCATGCTTTACAAAATTAGACTACCCCTCCCCCACCTCAATCCAAGGTCAACATTTTTCCTCATAGTAGCCATGGGGGATCATAATACATACAACAAAAAAGAATTATCCAAATAGGTATATGCATTAAGAAATCGGGTAACGCCCACTGCGAACACCTCCTCACCCCATAAATTTTCGCCGTGGTATCAGGAGACAACATATTCTACACATCACAAGAAGGATCATCCAAATCGGTCCACAGGTTACGAAGTTAGCCTACCCCTCCCCCACCACTACCCTAGAGCAAAATTTATCTTCGTATTATGGGGAATTATACTCTATACATATAACATAAAAAGAGTCATCCAAATCGATTTACGTGTTAAGAGGTTGAGATCCGTCTCCTCCCCCACTACAACCCCACCGTTTTAAGTTGTGTTGCAGTACCAATCAGGGAACATACTCTATATATCAGAAAAATAATCTCCCAGATGGGTCTATACGTTACGAAGTTAGACTACCCCTTCCTCTCCCCACCTTACCCTAGTGCCATGTTTTCATTATAAGCAATTGTAGTTTATACAACAAAAAAAGAATCAATTAAATCGGTCTACGCATTATAAAGTTCGGTTTAACCCCTAACCCCAAATCCACCCCACCAACGCATTACGAAGTTAGACTACCCCTCCCCCTCTCCACCCTATCCTAGTACCAATTTTTTTTTCATTATTAGCTGTGGGGCCAATGCGGGTTATACTGTATGCAATAAAAAAAGAATCATTCAAGTCGGTCCAAAACCGACCAACCAAAAATTTGTTTGACATGGTACCAACCGGAGAACATACTCTACCCAACAAAAAAAGAATCATCAAAATCGGTCCACGCGTTGACGAAATTATGGCTGGCCATGCATAAACAAAATAAAAAATAAATAAAGTACATCGTCACTACGATGCAGAAGTGTCCTAAATCCAGTCGTGCGCATTTTACAGGTAGTCCGGGCACAATGGGGGGGGGGGTAATGTATGCAATTTGCGGTCCCCGCGGTAACTTGTCACATTTTTATGTTTTTCGGCACTGAGAATTGATTTTTCGAGGTTACCAGGCTCAAAAATTTGTCGTTTTCGAGATATGGCCCGATTTTAGTCAAAATTGGTGGTTTTTCTGAATTTTCCAAAAAAATAAAAAAATTTAAAATTATTAACCAACTTTATGTGAAAGATCTTTTGATTTTAAACAACTTATGTCTGTAGCATTTTTTTCCTAAAGTCCTTGGTTTAGCTGTCATTTGCAAAAATGCCTCACATTTCTTATAGCGTATTTTAAATGGGATAACTTATATGGGGCAAAATTCCTCAAGTGTACCAGGTGAAGAAATTCGATGTCTCCGATTTTGTTCAAACTTCACCAAAATATTGTTACTGGTATAAGTAATTATGGTGCTAAAGGATTTCAAAAAGGAATAATCCTTTGTGCTTCCATATTGCTTCCACTCCGTTTATTCCGCGAGTATTCTGTTCCTTCTCTTTCTTCCACAGACTTAAAAAAGAAATACACCCATAAAATAACAGTTTATTTTCACTCCCAAAATCTTTATTGCAAAAAAGTTAAGAAATACAGTCACACCGAAACATGCTAATTCAGAAAAATGCGTGGCCAAATTTTTAGCATAGAGTCCAATTTGTAGCATAGTGTCGTACTTTTCACACAAATGTAGAAATCTTTTTAAAGTTTACCTTCTCTCTTACTCTTGTACTACTAATAGCCACAAAAAAATTTGAAAACTTCGCAGTTCTACCAACCCTACTTTGCCGAGTTTTCAAATGTTTACTTCTTTTTCTCATTTTTCCTTTCAATAAGGTGGGTATACTTTTCCTTATTTATTCTTTGTGGTTGGCGTTCCCTCTCATACCCACAGCGACTCATGGCTATTCTCTGCTGACAACATATTACGATAAAAGGCCATTGGCGGTTGCAGAGTAATTTGGGTGGTTTGGAATCCACGCTAACTTGTAGGTCCACTTGCAACCATCGTCGTTTCGAATCGGGGGAAGTTCTTCTTCTTTCTCTCCAAATACGGGAGACTTCCAAATATGTGACATTTTTGCCGCTAAGCAAATCTTAAATAATAAAATGTAATAAATGCTTCTTTATATACGAGTAAACAACATTTTGAGAAAGTCATATATATATATTGTTACGATTACAATAACTGGCAAGCAAAGATTTAAGCTAACAGTAATAACCTAGTAAAATAAAAATACTGTTTTGCTGTTATATAGTAGTACGACAAAACTTCGACATTATATTGCAAACAAGTAAGGGGGCGATTAATATTCAGAAAAGTTTTGGAAAAGTTTCAAGGTGTGGTAATCGCCAATATAAAAGAAAAGTGTACTCGTACCTACAAGAACAAAACTTTATGGCTATTTAGTTGAGCAAAACTTTTCTTTTCAAAAGGAACAGGAAATGAAATCAAATTAAGCAGATTACTTGGCATGAACTGTCTTTGAAAAAGTTAAGGTAAATCGGAAAAGTTTCTAAAATGTTTTGCACCATCTAAACGTGAAGACGTCTTTTCACTAGAGAACATAGGAAAGGGAGAATAAGGATGAAGTTGAGCAATTCTGCGGAAATATTTCGCTCTAGCTCTTGAGACCAAAATTTAAGGCAAAAGTAGGAAAAAACTTTTAATTAATGTTTTATTTTAGCTTTTTTACGTCAACGTTTTGTTTAAATATTTTACGTGCCATGTATGCATATTTAAGTTCAAATGTAATCACATTTGTAGTTGGGATGGTGCCACAACTTTGTGCCACAAACTAAATTCTCTTGTGAATAGCATGCCTGCTGAAAATATGGACCATTTCAACTCACGAATTTAATTTGCTACTGAACATCTCAAAATTATTCATCCAACCAAAATATAACTTTGTTAGTTTTGGAATTAAGAGCTCCATTAGTGGACAACAGACACATGCACAAAACTCGTATAATATGCGAACACTCGCAAACGATAATCACATAATCGCGGAAATTGTGATGTAACTCGACATTTCGCATTCAGTCAGGTTTAATTCTGACAATTTCCTTTCTAGCAATTGCAATTTTATAATTAATCACTGATCCAAGCTGATTAGAATAATTACGAAACTTGCACGAAATCTGAATATAAGTTAATCCGTAATGCAATTTTATTTGCTATTAGTAACTCACGTTTTTGAAATATTTCTATTGGTTCTGTAGATCTGTAATTTAAACTATACACTCAAGCTCAGAACTTCCGTCAAGTCTACATGTTTCCTCTCTTACAGAGTTTAAAAGCCCTGATACCGGTTTATTTCAGATTCCAAAAGTATAAAAACATGAAATGCAAAATAAATGTAATCGACTATTTACCTGACCTATTTAGATTACCCCTAAAGCTCAGCAGTTGAATTCTGTTGATATTTTCAAGCTATGTAGTTTACCGTATTGCAAAAGAGCTTCAAAGTTGTTTCCATTTAAAATTAAAATAACTTCATTTCCTGCGAGGTATGCCTTTCCAGATGATATATAGTAGTTCTAAGCTTCTTTATTTATTTAATTTATTTATTTTCCTAAGACACATGGTCAAGTAGTGCAGGATGTCTTCATTCTCCTGCAAATTGTAGATAGATCACTGGGTCCTCTATAATCCACGGGCTATCATTAAGTGTTGACATACCACTCTAATGCATTAAAATAAGGCGTAGAAAATGTAGTAAAATTAGTTTTACTCACTCAGATTATAGTTTAATTTTTAATAGGGCCCGTATCAGACGGTTTGTCTCGCACTATCTTCAGTTTTCTCCCACAACCAAGTTTGCTCCTTTTTTAAAATTTCCCATAGACTTGGTGTCAGTTTTTTTATGTTGTGCCAATTTGAGTCAAGGGACATTATAATTTGTATGTTCATCTATTATCCCGAGCATGTGTAGTTCTTTCGACCTACTTTTCGAAATAGGGCAGATAGACAGTGTAGCGTTACTAATTTGAGAATTTGTTTTCCCCAATAATACCGTTCTTATGGGGAATTGTGTAGGCGTCTAACAAAATACGTTGGCTTTTATTAACTATACGTTTATTGCTAATCCTTATTTTTAAACTATTGTTTTACGTGTACGAAAATACAAGGGCAAGGGCATATATTTCATCAGCACTAGAATTTTATTCTCTATAATGTTATTCAAAATATACTCAATTTCATACCTTAACCTAAATGTTCCTATCACATCTATGACCAAATGATGTAATCTATTATATAAATAGTCTTATGGAAAATTAGAACTTAATACTTCAATTTATCTTGTTTATACTCAGATTTAAAAAAAATTCTCACAACTATTGTTAATTACCGATTAATTGAAAATACAAAAT
Organism: Leptarthrus brevirostris; assembly: GCA_964036015.1. Taxonomy (NCBI): domain Eukaryota; kingdom Metazoa; phylum Arthropoda; class Insecta; order Diptera; family Asilidae; genus Leptarthrus; species Leptarthrus brevirostris. Next base: position 100,928,759 of record OZ038373.1, read on the forward strand.
ATACTTATTAAATGAAAATCACAACATTTCTTTTAGATTAACTTTCACCACACTTGCATGTTGAATTAATGCCTTTGAACAGAGTGATTAACACAATTACCTGCTTGCGCCAGCATGTATAACCTCTATGAAAATACTGAAAAAGATTCCAAGGCTAAGGGCTGGGTTAAGCTTTCTTCGCAGCCATTTTTTGACAAGTTCCACAAAACAAATGCAATTTTCTGCAATTGCAGGCTTAGGATAACTTAAAAATTAAATGCAGGGGATGGAGATTAATTTCGATTTTCCTTTAACCATTATCCGCACTTCACTTTATTCTTGTTTATTGAATTTAACTAAAATTAGTAACTTGAATCAATATAGCTACCATCCGCCATATTTTAATTTTTTCCATTGTAGAACGTAAGTTATTTACATCTCAACCCCATATATATATATATATATATATATATATATATATATATATATATATATATATATATATATATATATATATATATATATATACATATATATCTATCGTGCCAAAATAAATGGGGTCTCAACTAGACAAACAAAAATTTAAGGGCAGGGGGGCAATCTGGCAATCTGAACCGTTTGGGAGTTACGGGTGATTTATAAATTTCAGTTTTTCGTGGTATGCCCATTACTGTTTTATTTGTATCTGTTGACCTACCCAATACAGCCACATAAAACAAACGCTAAAACAACTATCGTAATGACCTTTCCAAAAATTTCAACACTACTGATATAATTCCTACCATAGCATGTACAGTAACTTCCAAAAGTTTGCGATTACCTAAAATTCAGAATTTTCCCGAATTTCCTCCGAAATTCATGTAATTAGTTCACCTCTTTTGTATTTTTATTGCATTACCCATCTTGTTACCTTTCCAGAAAGGTGCAACATTGCAAGATAGACACAGGATTAGAAAAACAGCATCCTTAAAACTCACTGAGTACCTAATTATTTTATTTCACTTTAGGTAGGAAATTCTTAAAGAAACAAAATTTTTAAGATAAAAGGTCGAAAATATTTTGTTTGGGTTAAGAAATCATTATTTTAATTATTGCTTCAAAAAAGTTATAAAAATGTTAGTGAAATTTTGTTTTATTTCCGATATTAGCTTGTGTTAGCTAGATTTCACACCCCCGTATCCTGGCATTCTGTTACTCGTGCCTGATGAAAATTTAGCTATAAAAAAGAGTCAGTCAGCAAGAATACCTATCATAGTTGAAGAACAAATCAATAAGTAAGATGAAAGACGCAGTTTATTCACGCCCAGTTAACAATAGGGAGGATTAAGTTAGCAGAATCGAGAATGCAGCGACGAAAATACGGAGAGGCTGGCTGCAATACGCCTTAAACAGGGACTTAGAAGGAGATTGTTGGCATGCATCCAAAGTGGCGGTGGACATCTTGAACGGCTTTTGTTACTTATCAAGAGTAATTGTAATTATTTTTAAATTCAATAAAAAGCATTTTAGAGTTAATTTTAGTTATATTTCTTTAATTTGTTGATTTTTATAATAATCTCCGATAGGATTTCTAGTTATAAATTTCTACATATTTTCTCTACGTGGACATATTGCAGCTTTTTGGAAAGATACTGAGATGGGCAATTTTATAAAAATAAAAAACGGATGTATTAATTACATGAATTTCCCAGGATATCTGAATCGTTGGTAATATCTCAAAATTTTTTTTACTTTTGGAACTGATTGTACGTGCAATAATAGATGTCATTTTGGCACCTCAGAACCCTGAATATATATATATATATATATATATATATATATATCAAATATTTTTCGCGATATCAATTTACCTGGCGCACTTCGCACCTTTCTGGCAACACCGTCCATTGGTTGAATTGACCAAGTCAATTCGATAGTTGTGGTCGCGGTTTATAAGTTCGCGAATTTTATTGGTCGAGTATTAAAGGGGTTATATACAAAATTGGGGCTCAAAAAATCGAAATTTTTTTTTTGATTGCATATTCTGAAAGAATATACTTTCGAAAATATCTGTGTGAAATTTCATCCAGATCGGAGCACTAGATTTCAAATGACAGCCGTTCGCAGAGCGCTAGTTCCATCCATAAGCACTTGCCGAGCCGCGTCCAAAAACTTTAAACGCGATGATCTCGGAATAGAGTTTTTTGAAAAATACCGTTGCGGTGGAACGTGATATCTCAAAAACTTTTCAACCGATTTTCATAATTTTTTTTAAATTGTTCATTTTTACAATCTCGTGTACTTGAACGGTTCCTTTTTCATCTAAAAATTTTCGATTGATTGCAATGAATTTTTGTTTAGAATTTTGAACACCTCAAAAATCGAATTTTTTGTCAACATGGTTTTTTTATTGGAAAAAATTTTTTTTCTGAAACCGAACCGTTCAAGTACACCACAATACATTTGTCTTCTATAATTTTTTTACTCTTTTGATTTCAGTTAAGCGGTTCGACTTGGAGAGGGTTCACCGTAAGCCTCTGCAAAAAAAACGCGCTTCGGGGGAGGGGCCATAACTCCGACAATTTTTAATATTTTTTTATAATTCAACTTGTTTTTTTTTCGTCGATAGTACCAGCAAATTGTCTTTCGCTTTTTCTAATAAAATTTGCATAAAACCCTTAAAAAAAATCACCAACTTAGCTCATTTTTTCCCCTCAACTTTGTATATAACCCCATAAGCACTGTTTGGTAGGTTAGTTATTTAGCATTTTAGCATTTTTGCCTAATTAACAATTGAATTTGAATATCATTAACGATAAATAAAACAGCATAACCGTCATGATAACAGATCCGCCGAATTCTGGAGGTGGAAGATCGTTGTTGCAAATGAGAAAAAGCTGAGATAGCTATCATGTGAAACCCCTGAGGAATTATGTTATTGAAAAGCTCACCACAAAATAAAATACGCTGTGTTCGATCAGACAAAAAACGAAAACACCCAATTTGCAAAAACCGAAGGAAAACCTAGAACGTGTAACTTTTGAATGAGAATTCTGTGGTTGATTCTGTCGAAAGCTGCAGTCCACTTGGAGAACTCAGTATTTGGAGAACTCTAATAAGTTGTTTCTCGTAGATTTAGACTTAATAAACCGAGCACAGAAAGGGTTTACAGTGAAACTGAAACACATCACCATCTAAAGAATAAAAAACTTCCGCAATGCAACATAAATTAGCGATAGGTCGATAATTCATTATGTCACACTTAATGCCTTTATTATGTAGGAGAAGAATCAAGGGCCTTGGCAAGATGCCAAAACAAAGAACTAAGCTAATAACAAAAACAAGCGACGAGCTACATGCTTTCAGAAAGGAGGCTAGGATAACACCAGGACCGCTCGGGAGGCTATTGGTCAAAAGTGCTTTAAGATGGTACAAGAGAAGTCGGCGGAAACTTTGTAAAGTGAGTGAAATTCTTATCACTAATTTCACAGCCTTTGTCTAGTTCGAAGGTATTAAAAATAACCAAGGGGTCACCACCCTCAGAGTGCTCCAGGTCTAACGTAGAAGGATATCCATCACAGTTACGATTCAAGTTAACCAACCTTCAGAACTACTTAGGCCCACCGCGCATAAGTCCACTTGATTCTACCCAAAAAATGATGTACGAGGACTCTAAACAAATAAAAATTGATTGCGTAAATTTGAGTAAGATAAGTAATCAACATCACATCCTTTTCCAAGCCTTATTTTTTAAATTCTTAATGCGTTTAACAAAGCCATTTAGCCATAATTGAAAAGAATGCTGACTTAGTCAATCCAGCAGCCGTATTACCGTCGGTAAAAGAGAAGCAACACTGAGGAGCAGCCAACAAAGAAGGAAACAAACCGTCGCCTTCAGATCCATAATCACAACCAACTGTAGATATGTTGAAATCACCAAAAAGCAAAAGTTCGTCAGAAGGCAGCCTAACGTTACCAATCTCGCAGTCGCACAATTCCTGCGGCGTCCAGATCGTAAGGCCCAAATTACAATTCCGACTGATCAGTTGACTGCAACTGAGTTTTCAGTCGAAGTCAACGCCAAATCCAAATTTGGAATGAAATTTCAGCTTCAGCTTCTGAGATTGAGAAGTCGAAGCTGCAATTTAATCAGGTCACATGCATTTCCCATTTGAGCAAAGTCGCAGTCGGCTGATCAGTCGGAATGGTAATTCGGGCCTCAATATCAGAAGGAGAACCAAGCGCGATATATGCAGCGGCAACGAACACCCTTCTATGATTAAGCCTCAAAACCAACGAACAAACATCTTCAAGGCATTTTGGAGCAAAACTTTTGTTCGTCAGTTAACTGAACAAAAATGCTAAGAATTACTTTATAAAAGTAATTATGTACGTAAATTATTAAAATCTAGCATATTTTGCTTCGTTAAACTTTTAATTCCGGAAAGTATGCTTTAATCAACCTGGTCAGCTTGATTGGAGTAGAGATACTTTGGGCATACAAAACTTACAAAATCTGGCAGAACGATGGGTCAATTTTACTTATAGTGACCGCATTTTGTAGTCTTAAATGTGTTAGCATGTCCAAAAAATTTTCGTTCAGTAGTAGTTTCATTTGTTTTGCTTTTTTTGTTTAATTTTATCTATATAGGAATTTTTTCTCTTTAGGAATTTTACAAAAACATTTCATGGCAACTGCAAGGCATTTCCACTTGCCTTTTATAATATTAAAGTAATTTAATCCTCACACGTGCGATTAACGACCTCTTTTTTTTAAAGTTTCCTGTTCTACTGTAAGACCTGGATGAATATGGCCTCATTAAGTTATCTTTCAAGGAAAAGGCGCCATCGCCAATAAAGTAATAAGGAAAAGATATGTCAAAATTTAACATGTATCGCTTCGAGGGTAAATTGATGGTGCCAGTTTTTTATTATCAAAGGAGCTTGCTCCTAAAATGCCACTGTTACTCTGATAGCCGTACACTGCAAGCAACAAAATTCTTTAGCGTTCTTCTTGTTATTATAAATTTATTCCCCATGTGGAGGGCACTTTTTTTCAGTGGAGATAGAAAAATGTTACGTTATTCTTTTTAGATGACGCCACACGTTTCAAGTACCATTTTCATCAGAGTAGAGACTCCCAAGTGGAAATCCCACAGAAATACCTACCAGGATAGTCCCTATGAAAGAAGTCTCGAAAACATTCTTGTGTAGACTCAGTTTTTGTAACGAGAATATAGTTTTACACTGCAGTTAACAAAAGTTGACATTCTGCTTCGATTGGCATGCTCGACAGGTTTTCTCCCAATAATGTAAATAATAGTTGGAACATTCCCATACACCACTTTTCAAAACTAATCATCGCTGCTCTCTTTTATTAATTGAAAGACTCAGGTATAAGCGCCGTGAATATCACGAAAGTTCTTTTCAGTTTGTTTAAAAACTTTTACATTACCCACTGGAAAACTTTTTTATAGGGTTTTTTTTTAACTACTATCAAAATAGCTGCTGCAGGTTTAGTGTGGCAAAATCCTGACCAAAAATATTTTTCATATATTTTAAAGTTAAAACCATTGCTGTTGAGTTTCGACTTACTTTACATTATTTAGTACACTTATAAAATTTTATATACACATAAGTGAATGCATTTATTTAAAATTAAAATATTAGTAAAACAAAAAAAAAATCCAAAACAATCCCAAACACTACAATCAGGGGTGCAAAGACAACAGAGATCGTTTAAGCAAATCCTTAGTAAGAGCCAGGTCAAAAATAGGACATATATTCACGGCTCTACACATGCGGTTAATAGGCTCATGCATACCATAGTTAGGGCGAGAATGGATAACATGTAGTAAAGGCAATCTCCTTAAGCTATACGGGGTTTGCCTAAAATTAACCAAATTTGCGAGAGTGCGAGAATAAATGAATAATATCAGGTCAGCAATTCTACGTCGTTCTCTAATTAGTGCATATTAAGCAATCGGAAGTGATCCTCACAAGGAGGAAGCCTTAATGGATCACTCCACGGGAGGTCACTTATTGCGAACCTAACAAAGTTCCGCTGCACCGATTCAATGCGTCTAGAATGAAGAGCATAGCAAGGAGACCAAACCTGAGATGCGTACTCAAGAATTGGTATAACTAAAGAAAAAAATAAGTGAATTAGGGTCTGTAGATCAGAAAACTCACTTGACCACCGCTTAGCAAAACCAAGGACTGAATTACTCCGAGATACTATATGGTTTATGTGCAAAGTGAAATCGAGTTTTTTGTCTAGCATTACACCGAAGTCAGTAACGGACTCCACACGACGGATATTAGTTTCCGCAGAAAATGACATAACTTCACATTTATCCAGGTTAAGTAGTAGTCCATTTGAGGCACACCAACCCCTGAAGGTATTCAAATCATCCTGAATACACGAAGAATCATACCTGTTTCTAACGCATGAGAAAATCTTCATATCGTCTGCGTAGATTAAAACTTTGGAGTGCTTAATCAGAGGGACAATGTCGTCAATGACAAGAATAACCAGCAGCGGTCCCAGATGGCTACCTTGTGGTACACCAGATGAAGCCCTAACGACTCTAGATAAAGTATTACGGAAAGAGATACGGTAAGTCCTATTTTTTAAGTTAGAGCAGATCCAGTCGAGCAATAAAGGTGGAAAACCCAACATTTTAAGCTTAAACATAATCACGGGGAGAGGGAGCTTATCAAATGCCTTGCTAAAGTCGGTGTAGACACAGTAAGTCTGGAGTCCTTGTTGGAAGGCAGAGATAATGTGTGATGTAAATTCAAGAAGGTTGGTTGCTGTCGACTACCAGGCAGAAAGCCATGTTGATTAGATGAGATTAATCCCTTACACTATCCAACAATCTGTGAGTATATAACAGATTCAAAAAACTTGGGTATGCAGGAAAGCTTCGCGATTGGCCTTTTATTTGTTATGGAGTTTTTATGCCCCTTTTTATAAACAGGAATTATAAAGGAGTTCTTCCATAACGTAGGAAATCTGCCGGCCTGAAGAGATTTGTTGAATATGAGTTCCAATGGAGTGAGTAAGGCATCAGAACAGGATCTCAAGAATGCAGGTGGACCAAAAGAAAAGTCCAGTTTAAGTTCCTTGCTAGCATTCATGATAATATCACGAGATATAATGGGCAAAGCAATGGAGGTAGCGGGACGATTTTGGATATGACCGAACTCTTCCAGGGAAGGCACAACGTTGCCTGATGAAAAGGCACCCTCAAAAAACAACGCAAAGTTATCGGCTATATCAGGCGCGCTACAACTAGAGGATATATTATACCACATTGTAGATGGATAATTATCAGTTTTCTTTTTCAGATTTACAAATTTAAAAAAGTTACGAGGATCATTGTGCAAGCTACTGCGAATATTATCGAGGTATTCCCTGTATAAGGATGAAGATAACGCTAAGAAGCATTAATGACAATAAACGAATTCAGAATAAGCTTGTGTGCTTCTACAGCGTAAGTAGATTTTCCATAACCTATTTTGTTTTTATTCTTAAGACTCCGTAGTTCCCTAGTGTACCACGGGGGAGAATGACAGGATGATCTCAACCGTTTAGGTGGTACACACGAATTAAACAGATCATAAATCATATCATAAAACACGGAAACGCAGTCGTCGATATCGTTATCATGAAAAAGGGATGGGAAATCGATTGAGAGAATCCTGTTTGAAAGATCAGAGAAGTCCGCCCTTTTAAAATTAAGAACGTACTGATCTACGTTGGGGTCAACAATATTAGAACCATCGTAGCAAAAAGAGATGAAAATGGCCGGATGTAAACTGTTACTGTTTATAAGAGGAAAGTAAATGTTGATAGATTCGTTTTATTCTCATATAATTTTTCATTAAAAGTAGGTATTTATATTATATATAAAATTGCAATTTATATATATATATATATATATATATATATATATATATATATATATATATATATATATATATATATATATATACATATATATATATATATATATATATATATATATATATATATATATATATATATATATATATATATATACGTATACCGGGTGTTTTTTTAACTGCAGACATTCAAATATAGCCAAAAGATGGCGTCCTATAAAAAACAGTTTTAAATAAAGTTTGTTTTATTTGGTGGGGGAAGTCTGACCAAAGAAACTTAAACACCCCACCCCTACCACAAAGGTGGGGGTGGGGCAAATTTAAAATTTCAAACGGGAACCCATATTTTTTACTACAGATTCGGAAACTCCGAACACAAAAAGGGAGGCTTTGAAGCTTTTATCTCAAAAATTTTTTTAATTTTGGAAGGACAAAATTGAAAATTTTGCAAAAAGCCCTGCAACTTGGCACTACATAGTTTTGGGTTCAATAAAATGATTGGTGATGAAAACACAAAAATTAATGAATTAATTATGGTAATTAATATTGCTATTTAATATAATGAATTAAACTTAATTAAATAATTAATTTGTTTATTAACGAAAATTCAAAATATCTTAATTATTTTAATTTCATTAATATTAATAATTAATTTAATTAATTATTAAATTTAAATAAATTAAATAATTATTTATAAGCTTAATTAATAATTTTAACTTTAAATTCATTTGAATAAATTAATTTAATTTAACTTGTCTTAATTAAATTTAATTATTTAACAACTGTATCAATTAATAATAATGTAATATAATTGTCTATTGGAATCTTAAGTTGTTTTCCTCATAATTATTAACATTAATAATAAGACAAACGGTCTAGATTTATAAAGAACAAACGAGCACACACATAGAGCCTCACACCATTTTGTATTTATATATAAAATTAGCAACTGTGTGCAGAATTTTTTGTTGTTGACATTATTCCTCAATACTGCAACCATTACGAAAAGAAGTTAAAAAAGGTCCGACAAACCCTGACACACCTTTAAAAAGCTTTCACAATATCTAAAATAGAGCTTAAAAAGATAAAAAATAACCATAAAAAATTATGTTTTTAATTTGTCTTATTTTGTTAAAAATAAAAATATTTAAATTAATGCATAATTCAAAGCAAACCTCTTGCCCTTTTCTAGCACGTAAACCAGATTCAATTTATAAAGCCACAATAAATATACATTTGAATGTAATAATAAACCCAATTAAAAAGCATATTCACCATGCTTTAAACTGAGGCTAGGATTCACCGGATATGATTAATGCTCCTGCAATTGACTTCGATCGATGCACCAGTTAGCCAGCTATTATAAAATACACTTTTTACAATTTTGAGTAAATTTTAAATTTTTCGCTTTCGACCAGGTTTGTACCACAGTGTTATTTTTGAAAATAATTAAATTTTTGGAAGATATGGTGTTCTTTATTAACTAGAAAGTAATACATATCACCTGGCTAATTGTAATTCTGCGAAAAGAGGCCAAATTCTGCTTTTAAAAACATATTGGTCGCGAGGAGGAATTTGACATCTTGTTTGCTGTGGACTATTTGCTTGAAAAAAAGGAGGGCAAAATAAATTGTATTTTTCCAAAGCTGATGGAAATTATCGATATAGAATTCGCAGGAACATCAATACACATTGAAAGCGGCAGTGTTTTTAAAAACCGATCAAGATACGTGGAGTAAAACAACTATTGTAACAACCACAAGCAGATTACATAACCTCTAAATCTGCGTGAAATCACCGAAAGCCCACTGGCATATATGTATTTATGAACGGAAACAATAATGAATGAAGCCTTCCGACAGAGTGGGCGATCATGCAATGAGAGATATTATGCAGGGAGTCGAAACGGAACCGAAACCTTTCATATTTAGGTTGTTTTAACCGGTCTTGATTTCGGTCCCGAAATTAAAATCGAAATTTAAAGTGTACCGAAATAGCGCCACCGAAATTAAATGGTCCCGAAATAAATAGACCTTAAAAATATGTGACCGTAACCGGCAGACCGAAATTCAAAGACCGTAATTCAAAGCCTGAAATTCAAAGACCGAAATTCAAAGACCGATTTAAATTGGTACCGACCGCGGAAGAAGTTATATGTCCGGTCTTGCGATATTTTCAAATTTTTTCACTACCTTCATTACATAGCATATTCGGTAAATGTCTAGATGAAGGGACCGTCGGCTGGAGGAGGGTGGAAGGTGGAGTGGGGAGTGGTCCGGGAAGTGACGGAAGGGGAAAGGGGGTGGGAGTGTGGAAGGGAAGGGGGTAAATGTCTAGATGAAGGGAGGGTGGTAGGGAGTATAGGGGAGTCGGATGACTTCATTATATTATATAGAAACCAAAACGACAGCAATTTAACTTTAACCCTTACGTTTCAGTTGTAACCAAAACCGAAAATTTTATATCTACGTGGTTTTTAATCGCAACCGAAAATTATATTTCACATTTCGGTTTTAACCGAAACCGAAAATTATATTTCACATTTCGGTTTTAACCGAAACCGAAAATGAAATTTTACGTTTCGGTTCTAACCGAAACCGAATTGAAGAAAATCAATTACGATTAATTTATTTATTTATTTATTTAAGCTTAATACAAGCTATTACATAATAATACATACTACAATTACAAGCTAAAACACAGTACCAACACCACCGGCTATAATAAATTATGACATAATAAATAAATAGTAAAAGCTACAATATGAGCTCTAATTAAAGCAGATACGGGCTGGAAGGAAGAAGAATTAAGAAAGGCGATCAAGATGGGCGGGATTAAGATATAAGGCTTTATGAAGGGATGATTTACTCAGATGGAAGTCAAAAGCGGAAAGGTCGTTGACTTTTCGTAGCATCCTGGTAATTGGCTCTCTTTGACCGTAGTTTGTGCGATGGCGGTCGAGTCGGAAAAGGGGAGTGGACCTAAGGTTGCGGGGATTGGTATAGATGGGTAAAGATTGCAGGATTCAGTCTATGGCACCACTTAATAGCTGATGAATGAAGAGAATGTCGGAAACATCACGACGTTTTTTTTTTTTTTTTTTTGTTGAAAAAAGTAAAAACACTTGTTTTACTTCCACATAATAGGAGTAGGAAGAAATTTGGGGATGGTGATCGCTCAAAAATATGAACGCTAAAAATTTTTTTTTTTGATGGATGTTTCGACTCGAAAGTGTGAGCTGGTCATCATCAGCGTAGTACTCACACTTTCCACCACGGACATCCATGACGGAAGGTCTAAACCTCAACTCCTATAAGTACTCAGTTTGAAAGCTAAGTACGAATTTTATGAAGGGTATTTTTAGTCCATCAATTTCATAAAATACCAATACTGGTTAAATATTGCTTTATCAGAAAGTTTCCTTTCAAAAGACTCTTGTGTGAGTGTGAGTACTACGCTGATGATGACCAGCTCACACTTTCGGGTCGAAACATACATCAAAAAAAATTTTTAGTGTTCATATTTTTGAGCGATCACCATCCCAAAAATTTTTCCTACTCCTATTATGTGGAAGTGAAACAAGTGTTTTTACTTTTTTCAAAATTAAATAACTTCCACCAAGAGTCTTTTGAAAGGAAACTTTCTGATATCACGACGTTTACTTAAAGGTTGTAAGTCTATCAGTTTCAGACGGTTTTCATAAGGTGGAAGGTTGAATCTGTCTACCCACGGAAGATCACGTAGAGCAAATCGAATGAACTTACGCTGGACAGATTCAATCTTATTAATGTGAGTTGTTTGTTTAGGTGACCATACCTGGCTGGCATATTCAAGGAGAGGTCTAAAGCTTGTTGCCATTGCGGTTTAAAAAATCAAATTTGGTTTCGGTGGCTTGAAACCGATTTATAATTTTGGTTGTGGTCCCATTTCGACTCCCTGATCTTATGGCTTCGATTACTCAATTGCTTCAGAACCAGCTTGCTAATCTGCCTACAAAAAATGATTTTGAGGAGATGAAAAAAGAATTAGTGGCAGTGAAAATCGAGAGCTCTAATCTACGAAAGGAGATATCTCGATTTTGCTAAATTAAGCATTAATATAACGTGGAATAACATCTATAAGGATAATATAACAAAACATTCAAATAAATTGAAATTATTTTATGCGGTCGCAAGGTCTGTTTTGTGCTATGGAGCACAGATATGGGGTTTTGAACAGTATGAAAAAGTGGAAAAACTACAACGTTTTTTTATAAAGAAGATATTCAAGTTGCCCCCAGAATCACCAAACTATATGATATCAAGTATCTATATTTAAACTCTTAAGATACATTTCGAATATTTAAGAAAAGTTCTTTGTCAGGGTAGATTACCGCACTGATTAGCATGGAAGGTTATTGAATAGGACACCTTTTTATCTTTAAAGCATGCCTATAAGCAAATATTTATAAAAGAAGAAGAATGGAATAGGGACCACAAAATCCCCGAAATAATTTTGTGTCATTCTGCACTTAGAAAATATATTTAGTATTCATTTTACATTATTTTATTTAAACACACTTGTTTTTTTCTACAACTTATATTTAAACCATTTATTTCAAATGCTCTACTTCGTTTTGTAATACTATTAAGTTACTGTGAAAATGTGAATATATCACGAAACTCTTTAGCGAAGTTGAAATAAAAAACCGTTTAAATAAATACTTGTGAAAAATTAAAAAAAAATGTGTTTAAATAAAAACGAATTTACGGAACTGAGACGGTTGTGGACCCGCACATACAGCATTTTAAATCTGAATTGCTGTTGCTGTAAGGCTTCGTATTATTAAGTTAACTCGTTAACTACGAATACGAAAACGGACTTAAGAATACCTAGAAAAATATGTACTAAATTTCATACACATCTGCATTACAATCTCAGAAAAATAATGTAGGCAGTTACGACACCCCTAGGGCTGTGGGTGATGAGAGAGTGGCATTTAAAATAATCGAAAACGAATGATATTTATGTCGAATATAGTTTTCGGGGTCGCTGACATTAATAATTATTTTTTCTTGTGTGTTATTTAACTTATTTGTTAACATTTATTCAACACCTCAACACCAACAACAGGAACCAAAACAGGAAAAAAGAGACCAGAGAGATATATAAACCAATACGCAATAAAAACTAAAATACTTGTTAAGAAAAAGTTGAACCCACTTCACAAGAAGCGCTAAAAAGCATAAAATAATTTTTAATTTATATCTATTATGACATTTTGAAGTCGATGCAAATCAAACAAACCAAACAACTACAAGAAAAGTATTTAATCGGCCTTCCTTATGATCCCGTGAGCTGAAACGTTCAGGTAGTTTTATATAGCACCTTCGATTGTGTTAGGGTAGTTGTTTTGTTTGGTTAATTTGCACCGACTTCAAAATTTCGTAATAGATATAAATTAAAAATTATTTTATGCATTTTAGTGCTTCTTGTGAAGTCGTTTAAACTTTTTTTTAAAAAGTATTTTATTTTTTACTTTTAAGCGTCTTCATATATACGACTCCAAAAATGGTGGTCGTAAGAATAAAGCAATTTCAAAAATTGCAGAGGTAGAGGTAGAGTAGAATTTAAATTAGTTAGTTAGTTAGAAATTAGTTACAGTCATTCCAAAAAATGGTAGTTTAATTAAAAGAGATCGGGTGTGTGTGGTGGAGCTGCAGCTACCTGCAACTCCGATCCAAATGCATTGAACCATTATTTTTTAGCTTCCATCGTCAAGTAATCCGCGAAGTAGTGCCTGGTCTCTAGTAATTTGAAAGGTTTTTCTGTTCAATGCATATGTTATACAGGAAGCTGTAGCTGCGATGCTTGTAGTAAAATCGGAAGCGATAATAAAGGACCAAGATTTATTTATCTAATATTACCAGATGTAATTCAGGTTTTCATTCTTATTTCCAATCCATCAATGACTGCTTCACGGTTCCCTTCTGCATGGAAAAGGCAATTGTGCTCCCTTTCCCAACCAAAATCGAAGATACTATATAAAAATACCTGAACGTTTCAGCTCACCGTTTTTGTTGTAGTTGTTTGGTTTGTTTAATTTGCATCGACTTCAAAATGTGGTAATAGATAAAAAATTAAATATTATTTTGTGCTTTTTAGCGCTTTCTATGAATTCGGGTCAAGTTTATTTTTTTTAACTATTTTATTTCTTTTTCTCTTGTAGGCTACTAATGTAATGAAAAACATATTCGTTATCTTTCTTTTTGTACAATAGAAGACTATATTGTCTTGGTACTTAAAATCCTTTAAATAAAGTTATTTTTACATGTGCCAAAAATTTAATGAAAATCGGAGGACCGAATTTCGTGAAAGCACCCTGTAGTACCTTAGGAACAATCACCATGAATAAATCCAACTACACAGCTTAAAACAATACATACTTGAAAGACAGTTCTGTAAGCTGTCACTGCATTTTTATTTTTACGTGCCCAAATTGTTTGTTTATGATTTGTTTACGGAAACTCCTTTTTTTATTATAACGTTAATATTGTAATCAAAGGAACAAAAGAGCTATTGTATTTATTTGGCATAATGGCAGTTTCCAAATTTAAAACAATTTAAGCTTTTTTCTCAATTGAATGAATTTTCGTTGGCTTATTTTTGTGTGAAGGATCCTGCTATTTTTAATTTAGCATTTTTATCGAACTTTATTTGATTTGCTAGGAAACTTTTCCGATGTAATCCTACAAGATTATTTCACAATTTGTTAAGCTAAATATACCTATTTTCCTTCTATCGTCTTCTTTTCATTTATGACGGCGTAAATATATAAAACCTAGTAAAAAAAACATCGCGGAGTATATTTATTTAAAAAAATCATTATTTTTCAAGAATTCTTTCAGAAGCAAGTTAAAAAAATACAAATTCTAAGCAACAATCAAAAAATGTGTACCTTTTTGAATTTCTTTGGCTTCGGATGGCTTTTCTCCCAGTCAAAGGTTAATAGCTGAACATTACCTTTCGTCGCTCTTTGCTTCTTTATTTCGGCATTTCAAGGTAACGTTATATTCAAAATGAATCCTTCAAAGATTATAGAAAGCTTCTTTGGTTGCCAGTTTTGTTAAAAGATTTTTCTAAGAAATATGAAATGATTTGTTACAGCAGCAGCTTAAAACTTCAATCATATTTAAAATATTTTTCTAAAGCTTCTTTATTTGTAAAAGAAAGTATACACTTGTCGGGATTGGCGTTGTCATGTAGATGAAAAGTTTTGATTGACGCGTGTTGGATGAAATCGAGAACAAATATTTTGTACGGTGAAAACAGGAGTGTGAACTTTGAAAATCAATTTTAAATACGGAATTAGAAAAGCAATTATTCTTACATATACGACTATATACGTACGGAAATTAGAAAAGCAATTACTGTTACATATACAACTATATGAACTCGTTAGAGAAATAGTAATACATTGTTAGCCAGTAGGATAATATTATGATTTATCCAAATTGGGGCTATTCAGCGTAGAGCGTAAAAATTACTTTAAGCAGTTGAGATTAGGTTGGTTTTGGGCATAGCTCTAAAGAAATTAAATTTGTGATAAAATTTCAGAAAACTAGTACGCCATTTGTCGCCGTTAGAGTAGGTGTTAACATGTCGGCCTCCCATCCGGAGGTAGCAGATTCACACCCTGCTGTCGGAGACTCCTGGTTGTTTTCTGATGACAAAAGATTAGTTTTATCATAATCTGTTGTCATTAGAAAATAACCATGGGTCCGTTGTTTTGGAATCCACTTTAAATTGTTGGTCTACTTGCAGTCATTTCCGCGAATATGTTGAAGTTCTTCTTCTGGAACATACCCCTCAAGGGGATACTCCAACTAACATTTTCTCTGAATATGATAGAATATCTTAACTAAATCTGCCAGTATATTCTATAGTACTTAATATTTGTCACAAAATACTGAACAACGTTATTAGCAAAGGGCGGAGGAAATTGATCTGGTAATGTTCTGGAAGATCTTTTACATAATTCTTGAATGCAGATGTTATATTAATACCAATCACATAGACACTTGTTGATGCTTGTTATCCTTGATCTAAAGTTTACAAGCTTATTATCCAAGTATATTTTTAAATTACTAAAAAAAAGCATTATACGACCTAATCAAGCGACGAGCATTATATGACAATCTTCAAATAAGATTCTGCGTGATTTTGCATACAACGAACAAACTATTCGCATTCACATATGCATATATGTATTTATTTGTTGGCCTTTAATAAAAGTTCGAAATAATATGTCAGTAAGTTTATTTTTATTTAATAAATAGAATTATAGTTTCGATATACGTTAGGTTAGGTAAGAGGGTTGCTGCTAAAAACATCATTAGCTTGCCTCACTGAGAACACTAGAAGGGTTCATTGTTCCTCATAGATTTATGAGAATCTGGCCTTACTTAAGCTCCTACTCTATAATCATCCTGCTTCCCTAAGAAATCTCAGTAAGGTTTCAGCTCTATGCCATACAGCTCCACAAAACGTGAGATAAAGTGTCTGACCAGTAGCTTATTTTTTCTTGACGCCAGTGTAGGGCTCTCGCAGAACACATAGCGACTTGATTCGATTTTATCCAGATCTCTATAGCTCCAGCAAAAATAGTTTGCCATTTGGACTAGCCTTCTGGCATGGTTACATATGGTCGAATATTCCATTAAAACCTCTACAGATACCTGGTGTCGGCTCTGTTACTATTAAAGATTACTTTAGTTCTTCTCTTATCGCATCCTGTCCATTTCATCACCCTTTTTCGTCAATTCACCCGCTCTCTCATTACCTAGGATATTCCTGTGTCTAGGCACCCAGTATAGGGTCAACTTGTAACATCTGGAAATTATGTCTAAGGTGCTCCTGCACAATTGCACTAGCCTCTATTTTATCACCTGCTCCTGTACCTGCACCCGTTTTAGATCCATCCGTACAGATGGAGATCTCTAATGCTTTTTCCACTTCATTTCTGCCCCATTCCTCTATAGCAGATACCCTAATATTTAAGCTCCTATTGACGGTTTAGTATTAACTCTAGGCTTCTTAAGAAACAGTTAAATCTTTTCCTCCCAGCATTGGAAGTCTGAAATGTGGTATTTGCTTCGTTCTTGCGAAAAACACAAGCACTGTCTTTAAGGAGTTAATGCTCAATCCACAGTTCGAGGCTCATTTTTCCAACTTTCCGAGCGCATATTCGACCTTCCTCCCTAGTATATACAGGATTTCGTGCATAACATCATAGAATTGACTAGGATACTTTAACATTTGTTAAAAATTATATTAATAATGCTTATGAGAAATGAAAACAAACATTTTAAAAGCTGGTCGTTTTTAAATTAATATTTATGAGTAAAACACATTGTTATTCTAACAAGATGTAGTATAAAATATTTTATTTCAACTACTTCAAATGAAAAATTAGTAATAATTCAATCACGGTTAGTAGAGTCAATGAGCCGAGATTTTGTCTCAAAAATGCAACAAATTCTGGCATCTGGGTAGTCACGGTAGTGCAGGTGCCCGAATTTGTTGCATACTCTAATCCATACGAATTATCGTTGTTCGGCACTATAAGAGTTATTACCGCAGCTCCTCAGCTGGTTATAAATGACTTCCGTGTTAAAGTTATTGAAGACTCTCTCGACGTCTGGAAAAGCACCCAGTGTGTATTCCTTAAACTGCAGTACGCAACAAATTCTGCATCTGCATCTGCATCGGCACCACCGTTTCAACTGACTTTCCTTTAGTAGGTTGTTTGAAATGTGAAAGCTCTGCCTGCCCTTACCTATGTTATATGCACATCCAGTAGCGCCTCTAGCATTTTGAGCATGAACGTTGAGAGACTTATTGGTCGGTAATCTGTTGCTGCCACATGGCTCGTTTGGCCTGTTTCGGAATGAAGATTGTGCTCACTTCTCGCCTAGTTATTAATATGTATACTAGCCAGGGACAGCTTTTTATAACGAAATCAGCCTAGTCATTATATAACATATATGCCTTCTGGATCTGCCTTCTGGATCAAATGAATTTACTGCACATGCTATAATTATTACGCTGACTATGGACTTTATAAGGTTCCAATTCCCGTCAACTTTACAGCCTACGGGAAATATTCTTTCATTCAGGGCAACGTCCCACTCATCGGGAAGTGAGCGTCGAGGACTGTATTTAACAGCTCCTCGTTTGTGATAGTCCAGACTCCATTTTCCCTTCTTATTGAAGACGGAATAGGCGGGTCTTAAGACCGCCGCATTCCACTATGTCCACTGCCTGTTCCGTTGGCAATCTCTGAGGTGGAACTTCCTCCAACCTACTTTTGAGCACCTCCGAAAAATCATCCCAATTTGTGCTACGAATATTGCTAAAAGTCGAGGATGCTCAGAAGCCCTCAAATTGTGTACCGCAGTAATCCGTGCTTGTGACAAGAGGTAAGTCCTATACTTCCCTCCTACACGCCGTTATAAAAATGAGCTCATTGCCCATTGCATATGCATAGCTTAGTCTCAAAACGTAATTGAAAAGAGAAACACCTCTTGAGTTGATATCCGTGCTGTCCCAAATAACATGATAGGCATTAGCGTTGCAACCCAAAACTAGGCTCTTACCATTCTTTTCTGCTGCCGCCAGCACTGTACTTACCTCCTACGAGGGGGACGATGACTCTTCATACGGTATATATGCCGAAGCTATCCGGCATTTTTGCGCCCCCGCCTTTATTCCAACGATTACAAGATCCTCGCAGCTGCAATAAGCATTAAGGTATGTATATGTACCTTGCCGTTGCTTGACCATAAAATAGTCTAAATTGCTGCGACCCCAACCCTTGAACCTTGGACTTATTAATCCTGCTTATAAAGGAGCAGCATACGCCTCCGGTTTTTCATAGCCTGAGAAACACTACCTACTTGCGACCTTTGCGGCATTGAGGATTCATCTACGAGGATTACGAATCCCCTCCCGTTATTCGGCTACTTAGTCGTCAAAACCTACCATTTCCTCATAGAGACGGCGGCGTTTTGTGCTTGTAGCACCTGCAGGAAGTTGATCTTATCGATCTTCATCTTTGGGATGACTACTCTGCCTCTCGGCCTCATTTTGAGTTCGTGTAATGGGACGAGCTTCAATTTAGGTCCTTCAAAAGAGCGAAAGAGCATCGCTTAACAGGCTCTAGATTGGATTTCGCACGAGACTCACGGAAGACGTCGAACAATTCGACCGCTCACCACAGGTGATAGTGTTAGCGCAGAACCATACCAGATGGAGAGTCGGTGTAGTAGACGCCCAAGGGTTCAAGGAACCAGAAAGAGAGAGAGATTAAGTACATAGATAAATATTACAATGCGATTGACATGAAATCTTTAAATTAAAAAACCGAAACAAATACATACTTATTGAAAAAATCTATTGATTTCAATTATATAAGCCCGTAATTGTGCTTGATATTTACTGCTAGGCCTTATTTATTGTAGTCGCTTCGTGATGATGCCGTAGCAAAACGAAACGCGTTGGGGTAGTTATTCTTAAGAAGTCATTTCGGTAAAATATTTAAATTTTTTTTAAATCGATTAAATAAATTACTATAATATTTAGTAATAAAGTGTAAAGAACCTTCATCTTGAAATATTGTTTCTTACTTAAAAGAAAAAGAGAAATACCAAAATACTCTCCCGTCTTTTTCACTCTTTACACGCCCACCTCTTTACTTTGTATTAGCCCTCTGTATTCCCCTTAAAGTGTAAAATCTTTAATAAATTAATTTGAAACAGTAGTTAATGTTTTGATAATTCCTTATAAAAATGGTTTCAACATTCCAACCAGTGCTTTCAAATAACTTTTTGAATTATCAGCTGTTTGCGTTGGGTAGCATTTATTTATTTCGAATTCGTCAAAGCTAACTACTAACAGTAAGGTTACATAATAAAGTTAGTCTTAACATGCAGAAAATAAACGTTTAGCTACTAATGTAGACTAATTAAGCCATTGCTGAATTTATTTCTGAAGCTGCAGCTTTCAAGTGAACCTTTCATTAAGAAGGCGAGACATTGAAGCTATTGGCTCATGTATGCCGTATAGACTTCGATGATAAGGAACTTGAAAGAAGCCGTAGTTCCTGAGGGAGCGGGCAGGAACTAAAATACTTGCAGAGTCCAGTAATTCGCGCGAGTCTCTCGTTCGTCGTAGCAAGTCAAAAAAAAGAACGATCATAAAAATTTTACGCCTTTATTAAAGGGTGTCCAAGGAAATTAAACAGAGTCGGTCAGGATACGAAAGAAGAGCTAGGTTATTATTCCAGGGTAGGCCACAAAGTGTGGACCTTAGAAATTCGCGCTGCACTCTCTTGATGCGATTGATGTGCACTGCCAAGTAAGGATCTCATGCAGGGCTAGTGTATTCCAGGATCGATGTTAACAAGATGCAGTATAGAAGAAGAAGAAGAAGAAGAATAAGAAGAAGAAGAAGAAGAAGAAGAAGAAGAAGCAGAAGAAGAAGAAGAAGAAGAAGAAGAGTTCAGAAAATATAAAATATACAAATGTGCATAAAAAGTAACTTCAACGAAGTGACTTCGACAACGCTGATTCCTCGCATGATTTCGGGACAGATGAAAATCAATGCGATCAAAAGAATAGGTACCTGGAAGAAGTCATGATTCCTTAGAGAATGAACCGGAACTGATATGTCAACACAGGCCAAGAGAACAAAACAGTCTATAGACCCCGAATGCAGTGGAAAACAAAAAGGATCCTGGAGTTGAGCGTCACTTTTCAGGAGTATCCAAATGTATACTCGAAGTACATTTACATATTGACCTCGAAGAACGAACCTAACGAACCACCGTCGAACGGCTCTAATGCGACTGATATTTGTAGCATAGAGGGCTGACTAGAGTGGAGAGGTATGTTCCATAATAGACCTGACAAAAATGCTATAGAGAAACTTTTTGATGCAGTGGTTATCAGACTCCTTTGACCATCGCTTGAAGAAAGGCAGAGTCATATTAGCCTTGGCAACTATAGCATTAAAATGATCGTCAAAAAAAAAATTGGGAATGAAACCAGACGCCCAGCTTCTTAGTCCGAGAAGTGAGAGTTTTAGAACAAGAATTCGATAATTTATTCTGTCGATAACTTTGCTGAAGCCAGAGAAAATACAATTGAGGAAAGAATCGTCGGAGCAGAAATTGAATATTATTTACGACCACATGCGCCTATTTATATTGGATTCTTGTGATTGTATGTTTGTTACTAATACTTATCAATTGATTTTGTTTTTGATTATGTATTGCTTAAGTTTTTTTTTCATATTTATTTTCAACCAGTAATGATTTATCTCGTATCAACGGATGCAAGAACGGCTTGATCATTCTTACCACGGCGCTAGTTCTCAAACGTACTCCTTACAGCGAGAGAGAATTATCATAATCGGTGCACGCGGTACGAAGTAAGGGGCTCATCATGAAAGACTTTAAAGCTTATATTAGAATCAAAATTTAAAACAGGGTCATTTAAATATGCTATTACCCTTGATATTTAGAATAAAGATTTTAAACAAAACATACCTTTTACGAAAGTGTAACAAGAATAAGTATAAGTATTACATTTTTTTCAAATGCCTACTCTTCTAAATTGTTAATTGGGTAATTATCTGAATCTGTTATTTATATTAAACAGTATAAAAGTAATGAGAAAATTTTGCATCTTACTTTGTAATAATTGTCAAAGGTATGATCTGAAATTGCGAGGAAAATGTAAGATTGTGAAAATACAGACTCTCAACGCAAATAATTCTAGAAGATTCCTCCCTGTAGTAAAATATTCGATGTCGTAAAGGTCACAAAAGGATTGTCTCTTTAAGAAGCCTATTATTTCTTGCACACTACTCTCCAGCTGTGAATGTCACAGATAAACCTAATTAAAGGGTGAAAACGACAAGGGTAATCTGACGAAGTACTTATAAGTCCCAGAAACGTATATCAGAGTCAGTTAATGTACCTGAGATTGTCAGAATATGCTTTTCACGTCCTTGTACTCGGGACGATAGCTCTCTGTTTTCCAGAGAAGGCCATTAAGTTATTCATGGTGCGGTGAAATTACAACTTCGTCTGGCATTAAACATTGAGAGATAGAGAAACATGGGGTCGTTTTTTAAGCTTAATTGTCCTTGTTTAAAATTAAAATGTTGCTTGGAGGAACATCCAAGTAGTGCAGCACAATAAGGTGGTATTACGATTTCTAAGAGAATTCTAAATTTCAATCCAAAGTAAACAACTCCCGCTTTTCAATTTGTTATCGAACTTCTGAGATTTCCGTAAAAATCCTTGGAAGTTAAGCAGAGTTTTCCGTCGCCCGATTAATTCCTCCTCGAGATATCGTCTTGCTTCTAATTTGTTGTTTTGATGGGAAATGGATTCAATTTACTTTGCTCCAAGTGTTAGGTAAACATTTACCCTCCTGCCAGTAAACGAGATTTCTACGGTTTCCTTGAGAAGTGATTATCTTGGATTCGTTTGGTTTTGCACGCTAACAATTTTTCGGTTGAGAAAATCAGGGCTTATATCGAGATAAAGGGAGAAGGAGACGTTCTAGTTGTATTGTAAGGGTTTGATTTCGTATATACACACAGGTCGTCAACATAACAATGTGAATGTGATAAACGTATCCTTCTTACTTCATTTTGCAAACTTAAGAAAATTAAAGTTTTAATATGTGAAATTATGTTAGTTCTTTGAATTTGTTGAATTTCTGTGGATAAAAGTATACTTATAGGTTGAACATTATTACTTTGAACCGTATGATAAGTCTACTTCCGGATTTTATGTGTGTAGTGTAGTGTAAGTAATGCAAGAACAACTTATTTAACGCAACGATCCTTTAGGTAAGTATCTTACCTAGAATTTTCTTAAACCGGTTAGTACCGATAAGACTTTTTCACTAATTTGTTGTAAACTTCAGAACTAGGTTACTTTGGGTCAGTTGATGGCCATCGGATTGTTACCGGTCGTTCTCACAAAGCCCTTAACATGGTCCGTTGTGATACCACATCGCAAGAACCTCACCTGAATCGACTTGTCAATGCTATGCAGTGATTAATTGAACCAGCTATTGAGTATCCTGGTTAAGTCCTTTAGTTTGACGCTGGCGAACTCTGGGTCTGAATATTTTTTTTGGTCAATACTGGAAATTCGAAAGAAAAGCGAGGAATGTTTTCAACTCCCACCTAATCCAAACAACTCCAGCATGTGCACGGCAGGACTATTAGAAGGACTCGTTATAACCGCAATGTATTAAGATTCCGTCGGTTATCACCCAACAGAAATGCCGTTCTCTTTTTATTCCACTTAGGTCGTATCTGTCTGGATAGGTCGCAGGTTGTCCGGTTGCTCGATCTGTACTCGATGAGCTTAACAGTTTTCAGGTCAATGCCACTTTTCCCTGACATTAGAGAGCGGCCGATCGATCTGTCAATTTGTGAACCTTCTGACCAAAACATCGGCCACCTCATTACCCGATTATATATAGCTCACTAGAGATGGGAATGGAAAGCAAAAACCCCGATACTTGATATGGCAATGTATGAGAATGTTGCGATGGCCCAGTGTTGATAAATTGAAGAAAAAATTTATCGATAAGTACTTAAAAGTATCGTTATTCGAATGAATTAATTCATAGAATTTGATGTTATTTATAAAATTTGATAATTAATTTGAAAACTATGACAAATTATTATTAACTTAATATTAATTTTTATAAATACATTTGCACTTTACACATTATTAGGACCAATATATCAACGATAAAAATAATTTAGTTGAATTTTGTCATTGAACTTCATTGAAAACTAGGGCTTCACGATACTCGAGATAAATCTCGCTGCCGGTATCGGTCTCGACACGATACCGAGACCGGCAGCGAGACCAATATCATTGGTAACAGTACGATACCGAGAGCGAGATTGAGGTGACGAGAGTGGACGAGATATTAGTTTTTATCATTTTATTGTGGACAATTTTTTTTAGTTGTTTCAGCTTTTATGTCGCTCCGAAAAATTCTAATTGTGTGATTTATGGGGCATATAAGTATACACTGCTCTCCCCAATCGCTTCTTTCTACATTATTTCCTTCTTCAGATATTTGCGTTTTATCCCCAATAGCAAACAAGAGCCTTTGCTACCTTATTTTGACGATGGAAATATGAAGAAAATGCATATATACATAGATATATCACTTGTCCTCGCTCCCCGTTCTTCCACCGAAATACCCTTTTTTTATCTTGCCGAGAGCGAGATCGCACCGAGACTGGCCTTTATCTCGCCGAGATCGAGATCGAGAGCGAGATCGTCTTCACCTTGACGAGACCAAGACCGAGATCTGCCAAAGTCTCGGTCTTGTCTCGGTGCCGTGAAGCCCTATTGAAAACTAAATTGGCACATATTTGATAGGAATAACACTACTAGGTTTAAATTGCGGTTTTTGAAGGGGTTGGGTATGGAATCATGGAATACTAAATCACGGAAGATAAAATGGCGAAAATCCCGGATCCCGGAAATGCAGCTAATTTTGAAATTCATTAGAGAATCGTGAAGACTTGGAAAGTAAATAATTTGTTTACAAAATTTTTAGGAATATATTCTGTACAAGGAAATATTTGTAGGTACAATAAAATTATAACTTTCCCTTTTCAAATATTTTGTAAAAGGAAAATTATGATTTTGGTGTACAAATAACAAGGAATGTACAAGAAGTCCGAAGTTTAACAATGATACATTGGGAATAAACAAATATTAATTAATTGGCCTAAAGTGCTTCGCCATTGTGTGCTAATCGCTCCCCGCCTTGGAGATAAAGATGAGTTTGACCTGTCTGCTGGCAAGAGAGATATACACACACTCAAAAAAGTCTCCGTAAACCCCCAATGGAGAAAACTAAATAAAAGTATTTTAAATCAAATAGTGAGAAAGAGTTAATAATAATAAAAAACACAATATTTGAGGTGTAAAAATAATGTATTATAAATAAAACAAAAAAATTCATAATATTAAAGAAATAACAAAATAAAATCCAATTCAATCTAAAAAACAAGAACAAAAAAGTCTCCGTACACTAAAATTTATCCATGCCTTCTTAACAGCTAAAAAAAATCTAATAATTAGTAGGTCCACCTTTAGATGCAATTACTGCTTGCAGCCTACGAGGCATTGAATGAACCAGTTGTTTTGTTGTTTTTACTTCAATTTTAGCCCATTCTTCGATCAATTTAGCTCGTAACTCAGCGATGCCTTTAACTTTATGATTACGAACTCGTTTCTTGAAATGATCCCATAAATGTTCAATGGGATTTAGGTCTGGCGTCTGGGGAGGACTATGGAGCTGCGCTGGGACGTTATACTATATAATAACCACTCTCGAACTAAATGTGCTGCAAGTTTGGGATCATTATCTTGTAGAAAGATATAATATCCCGCTAGGCCTAACTTTTCCGCATTGACATTTAAATTATTTTTCAGTATATCTAAATACTGAAAGCGGTCCATTCTGGAATTAATAAATGTCAAATTACCAACCCCAGTCGCCGACATACACCCCCATAGTATCACTTTTCCTCCTCCATGCTTTACAGCAGGGCACACATTTTTTATATTCATGGCCTGGCCGGGTTTCCTCCAAACTTTTGGGTGCCCATCAGCTCCAGAAATGTTCACCTTCGTCTCATCAGTAAAAATTACATTGTGTAACTACGTTTTTCACGCTTCAGACATTTATTGTAGTAATTGAAGACATATAATTTAGGGTTTAGGTTCCTTGATTGATCTTTTAGTTTTTTAACATTTTTATTTTCGTACTTCTAATATTCGGTGTACGGAGACTTTTTTGAGTGTGTGTATGTAGGTGTGAATAGACAGCTATCAAAAATCGCCAGAACTAATGGAATAATCGTTGTACGAGCTGTCTGCAGCATACAAGGCATAATCCCATCTGTTCCTGGGGACTTGAAGGGACCGGATGATTCGTTGATCCATTTAATTTTGACATACGTGGCAATAATTGATAATATATGTATCTCCCATATGAATATTCGTCCCACTTCTAGTCGACTAACGCAACTGCTGATTGCTATTGAATTACTGTGAGTATGCGTGCTCGTGAACAATAATAGCGTCTCTTCTGTCGAATCTGTTTAACTGCCCTCACTGAAGTTGCCTGCAAGAATTTTCTGGAGCCTGACGGCTTCGTTTGTACCCTCAATGAATTCGCAGAATTTTCGTCATAATGTCCGTTTGGGTCTACTAATTTCCTTGTTGAATTATTATTGTTAGGTTGTTTTAAATGCAGCCCTGCCCTCAGCTAGTCTAGAAGTTTTAACGTTGTTGAAAAGCTTCCGCAAGTGCCGTCTCAACAAGCTTATCTTTTTGTTCAAGCAGAATTAGTTTCATAGGCAAACAGCTATCTCTCAAGGCATTTTCGATAGCAGGGTCATCATTAGTCTATTCGCTACTAACTCAAAGGCTTGACTGGCCAAAAGTTCCGACGCATCAAATGAACTTACTCTAAGCACAATAATTTTCACATGAAAGGATAAAAGTTCTGACGAATCATGTAAACAAATCTAAAAAATCGATTTTAACCACTAGAAGTGTCTAAAATTAAATAAATAGGTTTTAACTAACCATCAACTGACCGGGGGTATTTTGGATTTGCATAGTTAAGTTTATATAAGACTAAAGAACAAAAATAATTTATAATTAATTTCAGTTAGTAATTTCTCTCAAGTTCCCGGTTGAGACATGGGGTATTGTAAAACTTCACCCGATTTAAGACAACTATTCCGAGGAGGGATGGAATCCCGACACGATATCACTGAATAGGGTATAAATTATTCTTTACTTTTTAGTGCGATACTAATAAAAGCATTTTTAAAGCTTTCTCAAACTATGAATTGTTTTGTTTATCTGGATGAACACTTTCACCTCCTTAAGCATTTAAATCTCAAGTAGAAATACCCTCACGAAAGTTACGGTGTTTGAAAGTGCGTTAGATTGTTTCATCGATGATATCTCATTCTCTGTCTAACAATTTTGCATCCTTCTTGCAGGATATAAAAAGCTTACTTTGTTGCTGACAATGGAACTTAAACCTTCAGCACTCATGATGGAAAGCAAATTTTCTTACCCGACTACGGAAAATCGGACAGGCTATGTATATATGTGGGACAGTTGGTTCCATAGTATATGTAGGCTAACCGGCCGAAGCCGATTTTAACAAAAAAGATATCATTGGATTCCTCTTGATAGGGAAGGTGATCCGGGTGGAAAAAGCCTAAACTACTGAACCGGTTTCAATAAATGCAGACTATATGACGTTACAGGAGAGTCAATATGGCGAACGCGAGACGTCACAATGTAAAATAGTTATTACTAGTTATGAGTGATATTACTTACTTACTCTATATATTATTTGAAATCAAAAAGTTATAAATAAAAATTAAAGCTAAGGAAAACGAAAACCCAACTACGTAAAAAACGAGCTTAAAGCAGGAAACAAGAAAATATTATTGTCTTAAATCATAGCCTGTAATTCTCCTCCAAGCTCAGGGAATTTAGCGTTCGGGCTTTTATTTTTTTTAATTTTAATTTTTTATTCTTTTTCGAATCAATCAATCAAACTTTCCAGTTACCGTCACAAAAACTGAAACTTCAGGGTCAGTCGAGGAAATTTTTATGTTTGTAGCATTGAAATCATTCCCCATCTAAATATCTCCAGCTGTCGAGATAGTTTAAGCAGCAAAATTATTTACTGGCTATTAAATTTGTGAATATATATTAAATATTAACAAAATCTACTATACTATACTATAATGCTTACAAAATTCTCCTTTAAATAATGATTTGTAGCCTATTATAAAAAAGTCTTATAAATATATTATTTTGTAGAGGTAACATGAAAACAATAATAAACTTCCGGAAGGTTTGTGAACGAAGAAGTTCTGAGTTTTAAGTAGCAAGTGTTTCTGAATACATGCTTAAAATATTTAAATTTAAAAAGAAAGTACTTTTATGCCATAATACTCTAATTAAGGTTTTTAGGTTCTAAGTTCGACGTGTATATATTTGTTTTTTTTTTAAGTCTGACCGGGCAGAGTATGCTCCCTGGTTAACACCACGAGATAAAAAATTTTTGAAGGGGTTGCGGGGTGGGGTTGGAACCAACTTTGTAACGCGTGGACCGATTTGGATGGTTCTTTTTTTGTACAGAGTATGATCCCCCATTGCTAACAGGAGAAAAAAGTTTGTCCTAGGGTGGTAGGGGGGAGGGGTAGTCTAACTTCGTAACGCGTTGACCGATTTGGATAATTCTTTTTCTGTTGGGTAGAGTATGTTCCCTGGTTGATACCACGAGGAAAAAATTTTGGTGTGGTGGAAACCAACTTTGTAACGCGTGGACCGATTTGGATGGTTCTTTTTTTGTACAGAGTATGATCCCCCATTGCTAATAGGAGAAAAAAGTTTGGTCTAGGGTGGGAGGGGGGAGAGGTAGTCTAACTTCGTAACGCGTGGACCGATTTGGATAATTGCTTTTCTGTTGGGTATAGTATGTTCCCTGGTTGATACCACGTGAAAAAAAATGTTGGTGAGATGGAGGTGGGGTGGGGGTTAAACCTAACTTTTAAACGCGCGGACCGATTTGGATGGTTTTTTCTTCGTTGTATAGAGTAGAAGACACTAAAAGGTGAAAAATGAAATAGTTTTTAAAAAAATTTTTACCCGACTTCACAAAAAGCGCTAAAAAGCATAAAATAATTTTATTTTTATATCTGTAACAACATTTTGAAGTCAGTACAAATTAAACAAATAAAACAACTACAGAACCATAATTGAAAATAATACTTAATACTACCTGAACGTTTCAGCTCACGGAGTCAAAAATAAAAATGACGATTAAATATTTTTGTTGTAGTTGTTTGGTTTGCTTGATTTGCACTGACTTCAAAATGTCGTAAAAGATATAAAATTAAAAATTATTTTATCCTTTTTAGCGCTTTTTGTGAAGTCGGTTCAACTTTTTTTTTCAAAAACTATTTTATTAAAAAGGTAGATTTAGGAAATTCGTGTGTACCAAACCTTTTGGTAAATATTAAAAAAATCTGCAACTTAAAGAAAAAAGCTCAAATTAATCCTAAAATGTTTTTTATTGAATTCGAAACTTATTATTAACGCTATTATGTTACAAAATCGGACGGCAAGTAACCCCCAGCATTTAAATTTTTAACAAACCAACAACGTTGAGTAGGTAAAACTTTATTGTAAATGCGCACCCTCTAGAGCAAAAATAAGTTCAACACAATTGCGGCGCTAGTGTGTGTTTTTTGGCGCTCCAAGTAGAATAAGTAAGTATACGCACATGTCCATTATTTAAATTTGTATTGTATATAGATTCCTTAGATATTCATTATTATTGTGATGTTTATAAAGCTTAAAAAACAATTGGGCCACCATTGATTACTATGTCCGGAGCTACCCGACGTCTTTTGTGTTGCGAAAAAATTAAGGCCAAAGTATTTTTAATATTATCATTAAAAAATTTTATATGATTTCTAATTTTTAATTAACATGATTGAAGAAGTTTGTAGTTTTATTTTAAGAGAAAAATAAATACAGAAACTTTGTTTATTGTATTTTTATTTGCAATTCATTTAAGTGTCCGGGGCTACCCGACTTTCCCCTACTCTTGTTATGAAATAGTTTTCAAAGCAGACAGCGTATTCTCTTCCATGGCTGCAATTGACTCAAAACGATGCCCACAAAATGGTAACTTAAGCAGATAGAATAGAAAAAATATATATTAAAAAAACTTTGATAAATTAAAGGCACTAAATAGGAAAAAATATTATTTTTTTTTCTCAGTGATATGTACTAGCTAGGGCTTCACGATACTCGAGATAATTCTCGCTGCCGGTATCGGTCTCAACACGATACCGAGACCAGCAGCGAGACCAATATCATTGGTAACAGTGCGATACCGAGAGCGAGATTGAGGTGACGAGAGCGGACGAGATATTAGTTTTTATCATTTTATTGTGGACAATTTTTTTTAGTTGTTTCAGCTTTTATGTCGCTCCGAAAAATTTCAATTGTGTGTTTTATTGGGCATATAAGTATACACTGCCCTCCTCAATCGCTTCTTTCTACATTATTTCCTTCTTCAGATATTTGCGCTTTATCCTCAATAGCAAACAAGAGCCTTTGCTACCTTATTTTGGCGATGGGAATATGAAGAAAATGCATATAAAAATAGATATATCACTTGTCCTCGTTCCCCGTTATCCCACCGAAATACCCTTTTTTTATCTTGCCGAGAGCGAGATCTCCGAGACCGAGACCGAGAATGGCCTTTATCTCGCCGAGATTGCGACGAGAGCGAGATCGTCTTCACCTTGACGAGACCAAGACCGAGATCTGCCAAAGTCTCGGTCTTGTCTCGGTGCCGTGAAGCCCTAGTACTAGCAAAGTTTCATGGCAAAATAAGAAATGCTACAACTACAATACTTTAAAATTATATTATCTCGTTTGACTTTAAATGTCTTGTCAATAAATTATGTAAATTGACAGTTTTTTTAAGGGCATTAATAAAAGTTTGGGCATAAGTTGCAGTTAAAAAATTATGATTGTATTTATGGATGGAATATACTAGTAATTCCTATGAAGTTTTTTTTTGACTTAATCGACGATTAGAGAGTACAAGTTGATTTTGTTGATGTTTCTGTTCAATAGATAAGGTTGATGTTCTTTGTAGTAGTCGCTACCACTTATTAATAATATATTTTAATCAATAATTTAAATTTAAATAATTTTTAGAAAAAAATAATAATTTTTATAATTTTTAATAAACGAAATAATTTAATCAATGCATCAGTTATTTTCGTCTCGGATTATAGTAATGATGTAAATATGTAAACATGAATAAAGTTTCGGCTGAGTATGAAATACATTTACTGTAGTAAAAACAAATTTTATTCAGATATCACACTATATATGGAAAATTAAGTTGTATTTGAGTAGTAGTACTGGTAATTACTTTAAATCAATAAAATACCGTACAAACAATAAAAAGTTTCTTTTACATTTTTACATGAACCTACTTAATTGCTTAAAAAAATAAACTAATATGTTTGGATTTATCTAGGTGCTCCCATTCAGAAACAGGGTATTTCCAAGGACGATATGCCAGATGACCTTAAAACCATTATATTGGTGACACAGAAATAGGCGATAGAAAACCTTCAGATTTTTATAGATCGTTAGAAATTTTAGGAGGTAATCCTTTCATATTTAATAAAACTTTGGATGAGAAAATTACCAGCGATGTCTTTTGCAAAGTAGGAAATAAAAAAAAACCCTTGGATTTGGCAGACAATATCTATGATAGTTCCCGAATCGGAATTAAACACAAAGTTAACTAATCAAAATTTCAATCAATTAAATCAAATCAAAAATCTTTCTACTCAGAATCATTTTTCTTTATTTAGATCACGCAATAGATCTAGAGACATTTTTTTGAAAATACAACGAAGGTACTAGTCAAATTTTTGGTTTAAGGCGAGAATTTACATAACTTTTTGACAAAATTCAATCTATTAGTAGACCTAAAAAATAAAAAAAATTAGATGATACTACTTTACTGTGTGTTTATGAAATATCAGTTCACGTAAATACCCCGTTATTATGCTGTCAGTAACGAATATGGCAACATTTTGCAAAATCTTTCACAATTTAATACAACTGCCACGTTCTGATTTACCGATTAAAAATAACATTGTCCATCAGATCGAAACAAAAGAACAACTTCTTTTCTCTCGACCTAGAAGATTAGATGGACAGAAACACAAAATAACTAAATTAGAATTTGAACATATGACCAAATTAGAATGATTCCAAGCATCATCATTCCCAGTTACTTCACCACTACACTTGTTCGAAGGAAAACTCAACAGATTGGCGACCATGCGGTGATTATCGTCGTTTAAATGCAATTACGATCCCTGATAGATATCCTATACCACATATTCAAAATTTTCCATGAATCTACAAGGTTGTAAAACTTTTCCAAATACCACATTGCTATGTCAAATACTGACATTCAAGAGACAGCAATTACAACTCCTTTTGAACTATATGAATTTACAATGATAAGAAACTACTTTTCAACGTTTCATTGATCAAATTATTAAAGATTTAAATATTGCATTATGTACACAAATGCAAATTTAAACCTTTTATAATTTGATCAATGAAACGTTGAAAAGTTTGTGCAGCGCTTCTTATCGGCGACATTTTGGAAGCAAGTTAAACAAAAAATGAACATAGAGAATATCTAGGGCTTCACGGACACGGCACCGAGAGAAGACCGAGACTTTGCGGCGAGAAAAGGCCAGTCTCGGTCCGATCTCGCTCTCGGCAAGATAAAAAAAGGAATTTCGGTGTGATAACGGGGAGCGAGGACTATGTGTCTATGTATATATGCATTTGCTTCTTATTCCCCTCACCAAAACAAGGTAACAAGGCTCTTCTTTGCTATTGGGAATAAAACGCAAATATCTGAAAAAGGAGATAATGTAGAAAGAAGCGATTAAGGAAAGCAGTGTATACTTATATGCCCCATAAATTACACAATTTTCTATTTTCGGAGCGACATAAAAGCTGATACAACTAAAAAAATTGTCCACAATAAAATAATAAAAACTAATATCTTGTCCACTCTCGTCACCTCAATCTCGCTCTCGGTATCGCACTGTTACCAATGATATTGGTATCGCTGCCGGTCCCGGTATCGTGTCGAGACCGGCACCGGCAGCGAGACTTATCTCGAGTAGCCTCAAGAATATCTTACTAAAATTTTCAAACAACTAACAGAGTGTGGCATCAATATTTATCCAACTATCTGCATCGTTGGAGTAGAATCTTTAGATTTTCTGAGTCATTAAATCACCAAAGATTGTATTTTAGAATCAGAAGATCGAATTCAAATTATCAAAGACTTTCCTCTTTCAAATTCAATTACCAAAATGCAACAGCTTATAGGAATGATCAATTACTATACTACCCTAATATAGCCACCCTGTTAAACCTTATTCACACACATTTAGCCACTCTACTAACGAAACCAAAAAATGCTAAAAATGTTTCCTGGACACCAGAGTATGATGATAAATTCAACAAAATTAAACATTCTTTTACAAATGCTGCCTTACTAGTTCATCCGTTAGAAGATGTAAGATTTAATTTAACAGTATACCTTTCTCCTAGTCGTCGCTTTAAGTGTGAGGGAATGTATCTGAAAAACCCCAACTTTCTAGAAGACGCAAAAAACAGTATAATTTCTAAAAACATATTGATTTTTTTAATTTTTTTTTTAATTTTTTCAGCAGAAAAGGGTAACAGAAAAGTAACAATAAATCGGTTTTTACAAAATTTTAACTATAACAAAAGTAATGGTATTTCGCATACTGAGCTCGAACGTGGCTTTTTTGGTAGATACGTTCTCTCACACTTAAGCCGACGTAGTGCTGTTGGCGCAGTATTACAACAGTTCAATAACAAGCAATGGGAACACATGCCTGCGAGGTTTTTCCCACTGGCTCAAAATTTCTCTATCACGTCATGTTTTTGAGATATTCTAACCTAAAAGTGCAAAAACACTGTTTTTTGTCATATTTGTGGTTATGTAGCACCGCGATGTTTTTTTTTTGTTGTCAATAAACCATGTATGTGATCTAATAGTACAAGTCTTCTTTGAAATGCCGTTGAGTTTGCTCAAATAACTTTTTTTTTCGCTGAGATATCGCATTTTAAAATTTTCACGTTCATGAATTTCTCGGTATACGAAAATTTTATGGTGACTTACACATACATACATAACCTCAAATATGTTTTTGCATTTTTGGGTTAGAATATCTCAAAAACCTGACGCGATTGAGCAATTCTGAGCTCGGATTCGGTTTTATCGGGAGACATTACTTCGGAAACAACATTTCATTGTCCAAGGGGAAAAAATTTTCACAATATAGCAGGCCTGTGTAACCAATTTAGACAAAATTAAATGTTAACAGCTCTGAATCACATTTATGCTGCGAAAAGCCTACCTAAAATTTTCGTCCATATGCATATACCAAAGCAAATTTGACAAATCATTTTCAATCAACTTCACAATCTATCTCACCCCGGAATTAGAACTATTAGTAGTTTCTAAATATTTTTGAACAGATGTGAATAACGATACCAAAAGTGGGCAAAACAGTGTATCCCTTATCAACAAGCGAAAATACATAAGCACACTAGATCAGAAATAGGAAAATTTCAGATTATAAAAACGAGGTTTGAACATATTCATTTGGACTTAGTCGGACTTCTACCTTCATCTTAAGGGTATGCATATATATGTATTAACAGTAATATATAGATTTACACGTTGGCCTGAAGTCTATCCAATTAAAAACATATTAGGAACAACAGTTGTAAGGATATTATATGACCAATATTTTTCCCATTAGAAATTACCGCAGACCAGGGAACGCAATTCGAATCGAAACTATTCGAAGAAATCACAAAAATATTAGGCGCACGTAAAATTCGAACGACTTCTTACCACCCATAATCGATCAGCATGATTAAACGTCTACAAAGACAAATTGAAACTTCACTTCGTGCTCGGAATGGCCAGATCTATGGGATATTACAATTACCAGCAATTTGGAACTGGTTTACGTACAGCATCTCCATCTTCTTGAAGAACTTTTCACTAACGACAATATGGAAATTACCGCTCCATCAAATTGACTTAATCAACTTAAAACATGGTTTAACAATTTTAATCCAAAGAATTCTAGGCAATCAAATTCACACATTATATATATATATATATATATATATATATATATATATATATATATATATATATATATTCATAAATTTCAGTTTTTCATGGTATTCACATTACTCTTTTATTTTTATCTCTTGATCTACCCAACACAGCGACATCAAACAAACGCTTAAAAACAACTATCCTAATGACCTTTCCAAAACTGTCAACACTACTGATCTCACTAACTAATCTAACACGTACAATCATTTCCAAAAGTGCAAAAAATAGTTTCCGATTACTTATAATTCAGCATTTTCCCAAATTTTCTCCGAAATTCATGTCATTAGTATATTTTTGTTCTATTTTAATTGGATTACCCATCTTATTACCTTTCCAAAAAAGTGCAACATGGCAAGGTAGAGAAAATATGTAGAAATTTATACTTAGCAATCCTCTCGGAGAATATTATAAAAATCAACAAATTAAAAAAATTTAATTCAAATTAATTCTAATTTCTAATTTATTGAATTTAAAAGTAATTACAATTAATCTTAATAAGTAACAAAAGCCGTTCAAAATATCTACCGCCACTTTGGATGCATTTCAACAATCTTCTTCTAACTCCCTGTTTAAGGCGTATTGCTGCCAGCCTCTCTCGTATTTTCGACGCTGCATTCCCAATTCAGCTAACTGCCCCCATTCCGCATAAATTTCACTATCAGACAATTGCGGCAAAATGAATGGTACTATCAAATCTAGCCGATGATACCAGCCCAAACATTGACATTGAATCTCTGCTGGAATGAGGTCACCTTTGCCCTGTGTGGGTTAGTGTTCAAAAAGGTATGGAGGTTATGGAAGTTCGTGATAACATTCCTGGTGAATTGACATTCATCTGTACACAGAATTCGGTCCAGAAACGCCCTGTCGTCAATGTCGCGTTCCAGAAGCCAAGTGCTAAATTCCATTTTTTCTCATAATCTCCTTCCAGCAGTCCTTGGGCTGGGTGATGATGATATTGACGTAATCTCCCTCGATTTATAATCCTCCACCTTAGATGACGACACTCCTAATCACCTTGCGACTCGTTTCGTGCTCCTCTCAGTGTCCTGCCTCACGATGGTGATTATTTGCTGCTCGAAGTCGGTAGAAGTTCCCTAAGTTTCTGGTCGTGTCCCCATATCGTATGAAGCTACACTTTCTGTTTCTTTTAACCTTTGGAAAGTCCATGTAAATTCCCCTCTTTGTGGTGCTCGCCGGTTAGGTAATCTCCTTTGATATTCGAGTACAGCCGCTCTCTCTTTTCCGTCTACTACACCATAAATGTAAACAATATCCGCGTATTCCTCAAATGTAAAAATGACCATTTTTTAATAATTTTTGCTTAAAAACACCCGTACTTATTGATTTGTTTTCCAACTATGATAGGTATTCTTGCTGACTGACACTTTTTTATAGCAGCATTTTCAATACAAGGGTGTGAATTCTGGCTAATATTGGTTAATATTGGCAATAAAACAAAATTACACTAACATTTCCATAATTTTTTTGAAGCAATAATTAAAATTAATTACATGTTAACCCAAAACAAACATTTTCGAACTTTTATCTTAAAATTTTTTGTTTATTTAAAGAATTTGCTACCTAAAGTGCAATAAAATAATTAGGTAGTCAGGGATTTCTGAGGATACGATTTTCCTAATCCTTTGTCTACCTTGCCATGTTGCACCTTTTTGGAAAGGTAATGATATGGGCAATCGAATAAAAAAAAAGAGAAGTGTACTTATTACATGAGTTTCGGAGAAAATTTGGGAAAATTCTGAATTTTAGGTAATCGGAAACCATTTTTTTCACTTTTGGAAGTGACTGTACGTGCAAGTACAGTGATGAAATTTTAAACACTTGGTACAAACTAATGAAGGAATGTTTCCTGAATATTTCACAACTAAGACTCTATTAGTTTTTTAGTTATAAATTTTTAAATATAGCAAATTTTAATTTTTAATTTTTTTCTAATTCAAAAAATAATAAATTCTCAATGATGAAATTTTAAACACTTATTACAATACAATAAAGGAATGTTTTCCGAAAATTTTGGATTTTTTAATTGTGTCCCTTCTGAGATATTTCAGATTGAAAATGAGCGATTTTCGAAAAATCGCAATATTTCAAGACTCATTAAAATTAAAGGATATAACTGTAAGGCCTGAAACTTTTTGAGAAGTAGTATACTACAAAGTCATTACCCAGAAAAAAAATTGAAGATGAGTCTTAGTTCTATCTTTAACATTTTTAATTTTAAAAGAGCAGGTTTTTAGTTTTTTTTGTCTTTACAGTTAAGTTGGCCTAAATATATACTAGACAGAAAATATTGTACATTTTATGCTCTTTAACATGGTTTTTGTTTGAACTGAATATCTTTAAAAACCAAGAAGTTACAGCGTTTAACACAAACCTCTGTAAAATGCAAAATAGGCTGAGGCACCTATACAAAATGGCGGCTCAAAAAAACTAAAAATCTAAAAAATTAATCAATAACTTTTTTCAAATCTCTACGTATAGTACAAACTTAGATAAAAAAAGAACAATAAATAAATTTTGTCAGCGACCATAGATTGACCCTAGACTGATTAAAACCTGCTTTTGTAGAAAACAAGAGCAATCCAAACACAGAGATGAATAAATAAACAGCAAAAAAGAAAATTAGATTCCAATTTTAAATTTTTTTTCAATGATAGACGTTTTCACTTAGGAGGGGGTAATGTAGCATTTATTAATAATATTTTTTAATCAATAATTTAAATAATTTTTCTAATTTTTACTAAACGAAATAATTTAATCAATGCATCAGTTATTTTCGTTTTGGATTATAGTAATGACGTAAATACGTAAACATGAATAAAGTTTTGGCTGTGTATGAAATACAAACTCTATAGCACAAACGAATTTTATTCAGACTTCACACTATCTTAAAACCGTATCCAAACTTGAATAATTTTACATCAAATACGCTTTGGTTGTATTTCTAAGTTAGTTGGATTTGAGTAGTAGTACTGGCAACTACATACATTAAAGCAATAAAATACAGTTCGAACAATAAAAAGTTTATTTTAAATTTTTACATGAACTTGGTTAATAAATAAACTTTGCTTTCAAAAAATAAAATAATGGTTTTGGATTTATCTAGGTGCTTGCATTTATGCTTCCAAGGACGATAAGCTTACCACACGACCATTATAGTCTTCCTGACCGAATATCTTCTTCAACTGCTTCTCTGCCTTCTTTGAATGATTTGTACCACTTGCATTTTCTTGCAACATTGTTTTATCATTGTAACACTTTTTTAACATTGACACGTACAAGAAATATCAATTTTTCAACAAAATTTAATGCAAATTCTTTCTTCAATAAATTTATCCATTCTTAAAATAAAAAATCTCATTCATATTTCTGACAATTGTTATAGGCATTTGTACCAACATAATAAAAAAAACATAAAGATTTGTGACGCGCGCGAATTTTTAAAAAATACATTCACCTCACTTTTTCTCCATAGTAGTATGTCGTGGACGAAGATTTTCAAAACGGCTAGTACAGTCAATTGTTTATGCTTAAACCCATTTAGCAATGCATGCTCAAATTCCGTGTATTCTTA
Source organism: Leptarthrus brevirostris (assembly GCA_964036015.1). Taxonomy (NCBI): domain Eukaryota; kingdom Metazoa; phylum Arthropoda; class Insecta; order Diptera; family Asilidae; genus Leptarthrus; species Leptarthrus brevirostris. Next base: position 100,967,165 of record OZ038373.1, read on the forward strand.
AACTCGCGGATGCCTTCCATTCAGTGGATTTTGTTCGAGAAGTTGTCATACAAGTTGTATCTATTCCTCCAAATGGGACAAATTCGATACACACACATCGTCGTAATATCAGATCGGTCGGTTTATGCGATATCATACAAAGCGATATTCACTGCATGCTTACTTAATACGTACTCAAGAATTTATTCATACCTTCCAGTATTTCAAATTATTTAAAGTGTTTATATAAAGTCCTAAATAATTACAATAAAAACCCTCAGGTAGCGTAGACTAACCGGAATGAGTTATCAAAATTGTACCTTACACCGTAATTATGATATAAACCTCTGTAATTTTAAATAAACTATAGAGTGAAGATAAAATGCTGTACACCAGAGTAATCATCATTAATTTTAAGCCTTAATCAGGATGTATTTTATTAATAAGTAAATTTTTAAAAGGGATAATTTTACTTTTGCAATGAAGCCTTCACATAAAACATTTATATCAATGCCGTAAGAAGGGATAATCCTTTTTAGTGTCCGTCAGACGAAGGTATACGATACGAACCTTGAATTCCTAGATCCTTTTAAATTATAATTTCAAATTTCCCTTAAGCCGCTTAAAGGTAATAACAAAGTAATCCGAAAGGGTCCATAGAAAATAAAAATTAACATATTTGTGATTAATGAGTACTTTCTGGAACAAGACAAATCTATTCCTACACCATTTTATGCTTATGTTTTCATTAGATACCGCCGCATTCCAATCGATTTTAAAACGAATAATATTGTTAATGTCTTATTATTTAACATAACAATTAACAATAATTATAATATTTCCAGGTTTTTAGCTCTTGAAGCTTCACAGCTGTGTTAGCGTAATTTAGTGTTTCCGTTTGAGATTGTATAAACCATTAAAATAAATTAAAATTATTTGGAAGTTAAGAGAGGCAAGGTGATTATTAAATTTTAATATTTAAAGGGGTTTTCTGGTTTAGATATTTCAAAGATTTATTTTGAAACGAAACGGTTTTGCTGGGAAATTATTTTTTATACCTGAAAAACGCTTTAAAATAAAACGGTGCACGGGCTCGACAACCTAGCAGAGAGCGTTCGTTATGGCGGAATAAGCTAAAATTCCAATTGGAATTTTAAGCTAATTCTGCTTCACGTTCCGCCATAAGCATTCTCGTTTCCGCTTTCGCATCCAATAGGCATCCTAGGGGGCAATAAACATATATTACAAATAGGTAGGAAAAATCCTTCCTGGTGACAATAGAAAAGGCGACGCAAGTTTGTCTACCGCCTCAAATAACTGAGATTTTCTCAAAATTGCTTACAAAATATATTACTGAAAGATATATTATTGACCAAGGGCTCAGATTACAGATGCGATAGTGGTTGACATAATCTAAGGCAACTAAGTCTCCTAAATCTGACTGAATCTATTACACCTACGAATTCCCCGGTAGACCTGAATAACTTCTATACTAGGAAGTTAATACCTATCTATACTAGGAATTTAATACCTATTTTATTAGCTTTTTAATATATAGGGAAGTTATTGTAGTGGGTCTGAAGATCAAAATCGGAATTTTTAGCATATTTATATGTCGAAACAAAATTCGATGCAAATTGTTTCAAAACTCGAACAACATAAAAAATATAAAAATTTCTTAACACGATCTAATAAAGAAAAGTTAAATCCTTTGGCTGTTCCTCAACAGACGCGCCAAAGGGTTAACTCTTCTTTCGCGAGAAAACGAAAACTAGATATTACTCGAAAAAACTTAATCTATCACACTAACTTTGCGGTAAAATATTTTCACATAAACTAGTTGTTAAAAAAAAAATTTAACCGACTTCACAAAAAGCGCAAAGGATAAAATAATTTTTCATTTTATATCTATTACCACATTTTGAAGTCGGTTCAAATTAAACAAACGAAACAACTAGAACAAAACTATTTAATCGGCCTTCCTTATGATTCCGTGAGCTGACACGTTCAGGTAGTTTCATATATTATATTATCTTCAATTGTAGTTGGGTAGTTGTTTAATTTGACTTTAAATGTCGTAATAGATAGATATAAAATGTAAAATTATTTTATACTTTTTAGCGCTTTTCGTGAAGTCGGTTCAAATTTTTTTTTAAACTATTTTATTTTGCACTTTTTAGTGTCCTTATATATACGACTGGAAGAATGCTCCTCGTACGAACAAAGCAATTTCAAAAGTTGCACTAGCAAAATTATCCAAATCCGGCAACATATTACGAAATTAGTCACGGCGACCCTTTGATACCCTCACCTTAAAAAATTCTTAACATTACCGTAGTGCGGCCTATACAGCAAGAGAGAATTATCGTAGTCAGAGAATCACCGTAGTCACTCTAGGTACAAAATTGTTATCATTTATCAATCAGGAAGCGTATTCTGTACAACCAAATCAAAATCGGTTTATGCCTTATGAGGCTAGGCGCCGCCCATATTCTGTACAACAGAATCAAAATTGGTCTATGCCTTTTGAAGCTAGGCGCCACCCATTCACCAACTCTCACCGCAAGTCACAATTTTTGTCAGAATAGAAATAGATACGCTTTGCATCATCTAAATCAGTCCACGCGTTACAAGGTTAGGTTACCCCTTCCCCCACCCCAGCCCTAGGGGGTTTTCTATATTGCAGCAATGGAGGATCGTACTGTACTGTAAAGAATCTTCCAAATAGGTGTGTGAATTAAGAAATTGGGTAACGCCCATACAACAGAAAAACAATCGTCCAAATTAGTCAACACTTTACCCTACCCCACTTAAATTTTTTTTCACATGGTACCAATCGGGGAACATCCTCTACCCCATGTATCACTAGACTATGTTTAATAAAGATTGGAAGTATTTTATTTGGCAATACCTGCGGGGGAAGATGTTCAAAAAGTATTAGATGTTTTAATGGAAAAGGTATACTTTCATGATATATATATATATATATATATATATATATATATATATATGTATATATATATATATATATATGTATATATATATATATAATTTCTAACTACATCCCATCGCAAAAAGTGGTCGATAAATGTCTCGACCGAAAATCATTGGGTGGAAGTATTCGAACACTTCCGCACTAACAATCTTTATCATGCAAACTTTAGAATTTTAAATGAATATATTTTGTGCCTACCTGGCACAAATGCACCAATAGTATTCTATTGTGGGAAGATTTATGCTGACGATCATTGGAATTACAATCACGCGATAGATAGATAACAGCAGGTGCAGTTAAGCTTAGAATATGCAGAATTAGTTCAGTGTTTTCTTTGACTCGATGTAAAGCGGTAATAAAACGTGATTAGCTGAAATTTAGTTGTTTGTTTTTACTTAAAAAATAATTTAATTTAATTTAACTGGCGCCCAACATGGAGCACAAATGAGTGCTTGTATACGTAACTGTGTAAAAAAAATAAAATATCGTTTTTTCCAAAAAACACCCTTAAGAAGTTCGACGGAATCGACGCAGTCAAAGACTCTTAAGTAATGTTAACAGAGTGCTCATCAAGCCCTCAAGTAGTGTGTATCCTGTGCTTTAAAACCCAAGTTGTTGGAAGTGCAAAATACTGTAGAAACATAGCACTCGTATCTGCTTTGGTATAGGTAGTATTCGAAAGAATAAAAAGGGGTGATCCACTACAGAGTCAGTGCGCCTCATGATTTCATTATTATTATTGTAAGTTTAGAAATTAAGAAACATTATTAACTATTTTAAAATAAATGTTTAAAATATTTAGTTAAGAAGTGCAAAATTTCAGCTCAAGAAATTCATAAAGGAATATTTAATTTGTAAAAGTGACATAAATATGGAACTAAAAAAGTTTAATTAATTAAAGGTGAATTAGGAAATCTTTAGATAACGCTTATAACAATTTCAATTTTATTTAATAAATGAGGTTAAAGGTGATAAGGAAAAGAAATTATTTTTATAAAAAAAGGGCATACAAATTTTGGGTTCATTGGCTAGAGCCTTGTTCCAACTCCATCTCCAATTTCAATCAACTTGATTGATTAAATAAATTCATTTTATTATTAGTATATGTATTATATATGTATAATAATAATAATAATTAGACCGCCCAGTGCAAATACCCCAAATATCTCACGCTTCCTTGCCACATAGTACACCCGAGTTACAATTGCGAATTACATCCATCGTCTCTCCAATTTTAAAAACACAGGGATGAGATTTAGTGCGAACATACCTCAATCCGAACGCTTAAGTAACAAGTAGTAAGGAAAAAAGCTACGAAAAAAACCATTGAATTACAATATCGTAACAATTTGTCCAATTTAGGTAACGTTTCCGATATAGTCTGGTGTCTCAGGGAATTTTCCGGCAATCCTGGCGTATTCGCGTAGTGGAAAAATAGTGTAGAAAAAGTATTACAAATTTTTAATTTTATTAAATCTCGCGTCGATGTTGGCCGCGAACTCATTGAATAGCCGGGACATAGAGGCTATGGGCTCGTGCATTCCGTATGAAGTTCGGTGGTGAGGCACATGGAGGAAGTCATGATTCCGCAAGGTCCGGGCCGGGACGGAGATGCTCACGTCGTTCAGTAATTCGCCAGAGTTGATCGACCCCTGCAACAGATCATATAAAAAAACAATTTCGGAGATCTTGCGTCTCTTTTCAAGCGTCTCAAGGGAAATTAGACTAAGTCTGGCGGGATAAGGAGGGAGGCAGTTTTCCGATGTACAGCATTTTAAAGGCAGAGGAACCAATGACATTACGAATACATTGGCGTCTGTTATATTTTTCTCATTATTTCCAGAAACTTGTTGCTTGTATTCGCTTTGCCCCGAAGATCCATCATATCCCATTTACTCACTAACACTAAAGTGGTGTCATCTAAGCTCTCTATTTCATCCTGTGATTTTATCTTTAAAACTCCGTTCGCGGTTGAATCAAGCAAATTTTGAAGAGGCACCGAAGCGGAAGTATCGGTAGTAGGTAGCATTTCAGGCAAATACACTTTTGTGGTTTCTCTTTTTGAATTCATATCCTTTTGTACTTATCTTTAAAAAGTCCCAAGTCTAAAAACAAAGACCAAGCTTCCTCTGGAGTGAATTTCTGCGGCTGGTCGGGTAGCGATACTCTTTTTAATTCTGCTCACACGGTTTGAACTAGCTTCATCAACAGCTTTTACAATAAAGGCTTTTTTAACTATTTTCTCCGACGTATATCGTTGGCAAGGTGACTGGCTTATTAATTCCGTTGATAAATCGTCATTATGCTGTTTGAGTGTTCGCTTTTTGGTGATTTCCGAGCACTGATCTAGGGATTTTGCTATTGTGCCTCTGCCGGATGATGTGAAAGGTTCCAATGTTGATGCAGAAGGTTCCATTGTTGATGCATAAGACTCTAATGTTGATGAAGAAAATTCCGATGTTGATGTAGAAGGTAAAGACAAAGGCGTCGCAAATGTTGGAGTTGATCGTTGAGATGACACCGAATATTTCATTCCTTTAGCACTGATTTCAATTACTGTATTTAACCACGACTCATTCTGTTATTCAAACTTTCGTGCGTTTCTAGTACTAAGTTGCCACTTCTTCTTGAAAGTCAGAAAGAATCGCCGAACTCCTTCTTCGTCCAAAATTTTAATATCATACGTATTTCACAAAATACGCACAAACTCTTCGTATTTCATAATATTGTTATCAGGGATTATTTTATAAAGTTCACAATACTACCGAATAAATGTAATTAACAAGCACAAAATACTCTTATCGTATTATCAAATTTGCCAAAGCTGTGTTGTGTTTCTTCTTATCAATTAAGATGTTCAATACGAAAAATATCTTCCATTTAAGTAGCTAAGATTTTCGTTACTTTCACGTACCTGCAACTTATGCTTTTAAACACACAAACAATTACACTTTACAATTCTCTCTGAGGTAATTATAATAATATTAATTAGGTGTCATAAAAAGCTAACTCAATAATCATCATATGTATCTACCTGGTTGTCATATAGTAACTTCTTTAAATATAAATAAGATCATTAATCCTAAACGTTTTTTAGAACAACTTTAATTTATTTGCCAAACAAACATTATGCAGCCATAAAATTCGTAAAATTCCTTCATAAATGGCAAATGTGTGGAAATACGAACACGACAACAAGATAGACTGTACTTAAAGGTCGCAGATGGTTGCAGCCATTTTTTTTTAACGATGCAGACGGGTTTCTACTTAAATTGGTATCAAAGTTAAAGCGTGGACATCTCTAAACATTTTTTTTTAAGTTATAAAGAAATACAAATTTGAACGAAATTTAGCACTTTGTAATTAAAATGCTATTACTAAAAAAAACTATTTGACTTTTCTCATAAGTTTTTGGCTTAATAACTCCTCCTCCTATATAGTAAGTGATTTCATTAATAAAAATTTTACCTCTCCCTACAAAAATTTTCACAATGTAACTTTGAAATCATAAAAAACTCGAACATATTGCATATAGGCAAAAATACATACATATAGTCGAGAAAAAATTGGTCATCACTGCGCTAGACAAATTCTCCAAGTACGCACAGTCAAAGATTTTTAAACACGTTCTGCGGAAGATATAAGAGATCCACTAAGGAAACTCCTCTTTACTTTTGCGTCCAGAAACGACTGTCACAGACAACTACAAATCCTTTAAGGGGGGAAGTACATGAAGAGGCCGAAAAAAGAGGACTTTTTTGGGATTTACTTTTGGGAAAATGAAAAAGGTCCACATGAAATCGATATTATATGTATTTAGGGCAATGTTTTAAGAAGAGAAAAAACATTTTTTACATTTTGAAAAATAAAAAATTAATCAACTTTTGGTGGGTTTCGTAACTCGTGTCGCGGCTGAACTCGAAATCGGCGTAAATTCTCCTGGCCGCAATTTTCATCTGAAATCAAAAAACTAAACATTTTTATACTCGAGGGGGTTGTTTATTCTAGATAAACTACGATCTTTTTGAAATTCGAACATTAACTATAAAAATCGGGCATGAAAAAAAGTTGGCTTTTTTTGCAAAAATTTTAATTATTTTCGCGTCAAAAATGGTCTTAAAATGATTTTTTTGCTATGTCCGTAGTCTATCTAGAGTAGTTTTTTATGCCCTTTAAAATGAGTGCTGGATGAAGAAAATCGGTTCACTAGTTTTTTTGTAATCTTTTACGAAAATTTGAAAAACATGGTTTTGAGAAAACGCCGTTTAAAGTTTGTCCCGAAAAACTGACGAAAAAGATGGAGATAAGGAGAAGGTAAGAGGGGACGGGTATTCTCGGAAAAATCGGTATTTGGACTGAAAACGTCGAGAACGCTCTTTAACAAAGTTGCATTCATCACGCTAAATTCCAGAGCAGAAAAAAAATCCGGTAAGCGGAATCACGGGCGCAGCAGAGATCCTTGATCCCAGGCGCGCTGGGCCGGATCGGCGCCGACCACTTTCAAGTGGCATATCTTTCACAATTTTCGAGATAGGCTTTTGGAATTTTGGAATTATTTTCTTAGAGCATATACTTATCGATTAAGACAATAAAAAAAATCGATTTTTGAAAACGTCTTCATGTACTTCCCCCCTTAACTCAAGTTCTAATATCTTTATGATAGAAGACCAACTAGGCATCCAAATTTTCAAAACATTCCCATACTATAGCAATTCCAATGGGCAAGTTGAATTTTCATTCCACATTATCAGAAATAATAAGATGTTTAAAAACCTATAATGTCCACAAATTATTGGATGAATTACTTGATCGCTCAGTATACGAATACAATTATCCAATATATTCGACGACGAACAAAAAACCCATCGAGAAGTCGGAAACATACGAAGCAGCTAGGCAGGATAATACACAAAGATTTACAGTCAAACTAGAATTAGTTTCTAAAACTTATACCCCTGGTGAGGTAATGTATGTTAAAATTAATAGGCGTCACGGTACGAAACTTACGGCGCGATATAAAAAATAAATCGTGAAGGAGAAAAAAAAACAGCGTAATAATTACCAAGTAAACAAGACGGTTCATAAAACATGTATAACATATACCTTTCTTCCAAATATTTTCTACTGCTTGTCTGACCGACACACAAATATTAGATTATTCCAATGCCCAACTGGTCGCCATTAACACAGGAGCGGCAAGAATGCAAACAGGAACATTAATTCACATAATAGACATATCATCGTATCAAGAGTTAATTGATGAAATAGAAGCGAAAATAAATCGATACGTCGGTAAAAATCATACCCTATATCCCTATCCTTTCAACGAAATAAATCAAATTAGAAATAATCTTTCTAGATTGAAGACTAAAAATAGAATTATACGCTCACTCAATTTCATAGGTAGAACATGGAAATGGATAGCAGGTAATCTAGACCAAGACGACGTTGAAGATAGCCAAATAAAAAATTTATGAAATAAGAGATGTAACAAATAAGATTTTAAAAGCAGCAAAAACAGATAAAGAAACTCATATTGATTTAATATGAAATTTTAAATATAAATTAGAAAATTAAGGAGAAGAAACTAAAAATGTTGAATATGCCATTAAATGAGCAAAGGCAGATATATTAAATGCGTACATTTTGACAAATGAAGAAATAAATATAACAGAAAAGATGCTTGATAGAAATGATATTCCAATTATAAATTTAGATAAGGCATTAGAATTTTCCAATGTCAAAATAGTTGCAGATAATAAAGTAATAATGTATATCATAAACCTACTCATATCAGATATTGAACCCTATTTGACAATTTTATTAAAATCTGTAAAACAAAACAATGTAATTAATAAAATAGCGTACGAAAACATTTTGAAATGCAGAAATAAAATATATATAATAAAAGTAGCTTGTAAGAAATACAATAATTTTTCTATATGTAATTCTAATGATATAATAAACTTAGGGAAGTCAACATGTATACCAAACCTGCTGAATAGTTGATTATCAACAATCAACATATTTCGTCAGTAGAATTATTATTTCTTAATCAGCTCAAGGGCACAGTCATAGTCAATAACGAAAACAATACTCTAAATGGGACCTTTCTCATTCAGTTCCATAATACTTCAATTGCAATACAGGGAACACCTGCACCTACATTGAAACGACACATCTCCAGCTTTTACCTGAAAAACCCCTTATCAACAAAGTGAAATGGAAGAGATCCTCTCCTTAGAGATGATCAAAGAATTATAAATCAATAACACTAAATTTGTGAGCCTAATAGAGGATAAAAATAAAGTTAACCTTGTTACAAACCTTAGTTTGGATTCCTTCGTGACTTGCATCATCATTTACATATTCATCGAAACATACCTACAGAGAAGATCCACTAGGATAAATGTTACCAGAATAATAAAAGAGAAGGAGCAGTGTCGTAGAAACGTGGCGGGGGGGGGGTGTTTGGGGACGAAATTCCAGTGTATTAAATCACTTCAAAAGCCCTTGTGAGGAACTATCATTCAGTGTATTAAAGCACATCATTTTCAATTTTGATAGTAGACAAAAATTTCTTGATGCGATTACCACGTCTTTTTAACCGACTTCCCAAAAACAAAGAGGTTCTAAGTTCGACGCGTTTTTGTTGTTTTTTTTTTTTTTTATGTCTGACCGGGCATAACTTCGTAACGCGTAGACCGATTTTGATGATTCTTTTTTTGTTGGGTAGAGTATGTTCACCGATTGGTACCATTTCAAAAAAATTTTTGGTAGGGTGGGGGTGGGGGTGGGGGTGAAAACTAACTTTGTAACGCGTGGTCCGATTTGGATGGTTCTTTTTTTGTTGTATAGAGTATGATCCCCCATTGCTAATAGGAGAAAAAAATTTCTCCTGGGGTGGTGGGAGGGGGGAGGGGTAGTCTAACTTTGTAACGCGTGAACCGATTTGGATAATTCTTTTTCTGTTGGGTAGAGTATGTTCCGTGGTTGATACCAGGTGAAAAAAATTTTGGGGGGATGGGGGTGGGGGGTGGGGGTGGAACCTAACTTTGTAACGCGTGCTCCGATTTCGATGGTTCTTTTTCTGTTGTATAGAGTATGATCCCCCATTCCTAATAGGAGAATAATTTGGTCCTATGGTGAAAGGTGTGGATGGTGGGGAGGGGTAGTCTAACTTCGTAACGCGTGGACCGATTTGGATAATTCTTCTTCTATTGGATAGGATATGATCCTTGGTTGATACTACGAGAAAACAAATGTTGCTGAGGTGGAGGTGGGTGAAGGGGGGTGGAACCCAACTTTGTAACACGTGGATTAATTTGTACGGTTCTCTTGCTGTTGTATAGAGTGTGATCCCCCATTGCTAATAGGAGAATAATTTGGTCCTATGGTGGAGGTGGGGGAGGGGGAGGGGTAGTAACTTCGTAACGCGTGGACCGATTTCGATGATACCTTTTATGTTCGGTAGAGTATGTTCCTTGATTGATACCATGAGAAAAAAAGTTTAGTGGAATGGGGGTGAGGTAGGGGGTTAAAACTAACTTTTAACGCGTGGACCGATTTGGATGGTTCTTTCTTCGTTGTATAGAGAAGAAGACACAACGAAAAGTAAAAAATAAAATAGTTTTTAAAAAAAAAGTTGAACCGACTTCACAAAAAGCGCTAAAAAGCATAAAATAATTTTTAATTTTATATCTATTACGACATTTTGAAGTCGGTGCAAATTAAACAAATAAAACAACTACAGTACCACAATTGAAAATAATACCTAATACTACCTGAACGTTTCAGTTTACGGGATCATAAGAAATGACGATTAAATACTTTTGCTGTAGTTGTTTGGTTTGTTTGATTTGCACCGACTTCAAAATGTCGTAATAGAGATAAAATTAAAAATTATTTTATGCTTTTTAGCGCTTTTTGTGAAGTCGGTTCAACTTTTTTTTTAAAAACTATTTTATTTTTTGGGAATTACGTGGAATGAGAATTATTCAAGGTAAGATTTTAGAGCTCATCCAAAACCACCGTAAACTACAAGCCATGAACTAAGGCTCACACAGCCAAGGGCAAAATGGTCAGAATGTCGGGAAATTTACATTGCTTCTTATGGGAAAGTCAGGCACTTTTAAATTAATATTTAAGTAACGCCTAAAGTGTGCGATCTAGGAAAATTGTCTTCTTGTGTAGTAAACATTTGTGTCTAGACGCTTTTATGACCTTCAAAGAAATGTTCGTTCCGATTGTATATTGCTTGGAAAAAATTTATCTGCGGTCTCAACGGCTAACGATCTTGTGCTGCTAAAAAAATTAGAGAAAATGCTACTTCGGAATTTAGAAACGTTTTTGCCGCTGCCGATGAAATAGCTGAAGCTATAGAAACGACAGTAGATGTGCCTAGGGTTGTGCAACGTCAAGTACATCTCAAAAATTACGAACCATTTATTGACCACTTCATATCTGCATTGAACGGTCGATTTGTGCATCACAAACGCACCTTATCAATGATCCAAATTGTTATTCCTGAAAAATTTGCCAAACTCGGCATTAAATACAAAAAAAAGACGATGAAGCGGTTCACGAAGAAATTACCAAGACCATTTCTGGAACCGTTGAAGCACTATTAGTACAGTGGCCACACTTTACGACGTCAATTGGATCCAGCATCGAAAAAAAGTATTATTGTGGAGACAACGCTGGATCGCGGCGGAAGAACGCCTACAGACATTCATCGATCATCTTCATTTTTGAAGATCGGAGCCATTGCCAGCAACGAGAGAAGTTTTTCAACTTTGAGACGTTAGAAAGATTGACAGAGAAATGCAGCTGGAGAAGATCGGCTTAATGAGCTTGCACTTTTAAGTAATTATAGAGAAATTGATGTAACGGCTGAGGAAGTTATAAACATATTCATTCAGAAGAATAAAAAAATTGATTTGTAATGTTATAAAACATTCAAAACTGATGTCGATGTAACTAATGATGAATAAATTAAATTCCTTTGCAGCATTGCGATTTATCTTATCCCGAATACAACGATCATGGAATAGCTTCTATTATCAGTAATTAGCCAAGGTAGTAAAGTGAAGTGACGATAAATATATTAAATTTAGTTTTCAAAGAAGTTGATGTAAATAATTGAAATAATATTTTTTCTTCTCAATAGAAATTTGTTTGACAACTTAAATCTATATTCTTTTTTTTTTAAATTCTATTATAATTTACTTATCCCCCCCCCCCAGAAGTTTCTTACTACGCCTCGGAAAAGGAGGTATCAGAGACATCCATGCAACCTGCATCTGAAGAAACAGGAAATAGCACAACACCCAGCCATCTCGAATTAATCAAATACCCTATTTTTGATTAGCCAGACGAGGACGTCTGGACCCTATGTCTAGTTTCATCGTGTGAGTATTTATGCCTAATGGTCATGGGGTCTGCAATCACGCGACAGATAGGTAACAGCAGTAACATTTAAGCTTACAACAGGTAGAATTAGTTTAGTGTTCTCTTTAACTCGATGTAAAGCGCTTATAAAAGTTATTTAGCTGAAAGTTAGTTGTTTTTTTTTAATAATATAATAATGATTCATAAATTAATTCTAAAATGCTTTTTATTGAATTTTAAAATAATTACAATTAATCTTGATAAGTAACAAAAGCCGTTCAAAATGTCCACCGTCACTTTGAATGCATTTCAACAATCTCCTTCTAAGTCCTTGTTTAAGGCGTATTGCAGCCAGGCTCTCCCGTATTTTCGTCGCTGCATTCCCAATTCGGCCAACCAAATCCTCCCTATTGTTAACTGGGCTTGAATAAACTCCACTCTTTATTGTTTCCCATAAGAAAAAGTCCAATGAGGTAAGGTTTGGAGATCTAGCAGGCCAAGGAATCGGTGCACCTCGTCCAATCGAGCGGTTAGAAAATTTTTCACTTGGTATTACCTTCACAATGTTAGCCATATGCGCTGGTACTCCATCGTGTTGGTGAAACATTCATTAAACATTGTATATAAGGTTCTCCTCTATTAGATTTGGCATTGTATTGTTCAAAAAGTCCGCATTAATTTCACTATTAAGCTCTCGCGGCAAAATGAATAGTCCTACCAAATGGTTGCCAATGATACCAGCCCAAACATTTACACTGAATCTTTGCTGGAATGAGGTAACCTTTGCTCTGTGTGGGTTAGTATTCCACCAGGTATGGAGGTTATGGAAATTCGTGATATCATTCCTGGCGAATTGGCATTCATCTGTCCACAGAATTCGGTCCAGAAACGCCATGTCGTCAATGTCGCGTTCCAGAAGCCAAGTGCTAAATTTCATATTTCTCTCGGAATCCTCTTCCAGTAGTCCTTGGGATGGGTGATGATGATATGGGCGTAACATCCCTCGATGAATAACCCTCCAAACCTTAGATGACGACACTCTTAATCGCCTTGCGACTCGGTTCGTGCTCGTCTCAGGGTTCTGCCTCATGATGGTGATTATTTGCTGCTCGATGTCGGCAGAAGTTCTCGAAGTTTCGAGTCGTGTCCCCATGTCTTGTGAAGTTACACTTCCTGTTTATTTTAACCTTTAAAAAGGACACGTAAATACCCCTCTTTGGGGTGCTCGCCGGTTAGAAAATCTCCTTTAATATTCCAGTACAGCCGCTCTACTACACCATAAATGTAAATAATATCCGCGTATTCCTCAAATGTAAATTTTATAATTTTTAAAATTTTTGCTTAAAAACCTTTAATTTTTTTTCAACTATGATAGATATTTTTTCTGACTGGCCAAAAGGCAAAATTTGCATCAGGTACGAGTAACAGAACGCTAGGATACAAGGGTGTGAATTCTGTGATAAAGGTATAATAGTCAAATGCAAACATACAGATAATTGTTCAAAATTGCCAAATTTCAACAAGAAAAGCTTAAGAAATTCCACAACAGCGATTGGACAATTACGTCTGCAGTGGAACAAACAAGATTCTTGATGGCTCACATAAACGTTGCAATTCCAAAACGTGTTGAAACGAAAAAAGCTCGAAAAAATGCAGGAAAATAAGTGGTCATTAAATACCAAACACAGCACGCGGCAGGTGTTGTGAGTGTTTGTCGAAAAAGTTTCGTATCCGTTGTAAGCATCGGGAAATTTAAAGTTTTAAGGGCCGTAAAGCTAAAAATTCAGAATAATTCCTTGTCATTTAAAGAAACTCGTGGGGGGAGGGGCTCGCGAAAATGAGGATCATTCTGTGCTTCGAGATAAAATTATAGCCCACATCAAGAGTTTTAGATGCCGTGAAAGCCATTAAGGGAGGAAGAAGGTCCCTCACAGGCAGATATGGTATTATATCCTGGGAATCATTATTCGGAAAGCCCTCTGCACACAATTTACAAATTTATAAATGGACAGAAACTCAATCGGGAAGGAGGATCTTGTGTATGGGATTTCCTGGTCCATGGCCATAGCATCAATCTTGAGGAGTAATCCGGCAATTAACACCCTGCTTTTTTTTGTGATAGCTGCACCGGCAAAATAAAAACTTTCCAATGCTGCTAATTTTAAGCATTTTCTGCACAAAGCTCAGAGTTAAATTTGAGTGGTTTTTTCCCGTCCGTGGTCACTCTTATATGCCGGCGGATAGAGCATTTGGATTAGTTGAAAAACAGTTGAGACTAAAGAGCTAAATATTGGATACAAGCGTCTATGACTCCATTCTCACTAAGCGAGAATCCCTTCGTACACTGCACTCAACTGTAATTTTGCACGATTGGCATTCTTTCGCAAAGGCTGTTACAATTTCAAAAAAAAGGTTTTACAATTACAGAGGCGAAAGTTCTCTCAAAGGAACCAACATCAAAGCGGATAGGTTTTTCTGGAACTTATAGTGGTGCTCTTTGTAATCACAATCTTTCGAAATCCAAGCTTAATTCTGAAAGATTGCCGAGAAAGCGAAGTACGAAGATGTCAAAAGTAGCTTAATAAAATGGGTTGCCATATGGTCAACCTACCCTTCTATAATTCTTTGCCGTATGTTGCTGAAATTTGGGATGATGGAAATAATAATATGGAGATCGACACATCCACTCAGAATATTAAGGAAGACTTATTTTAAAGACTGTGCGTTCTTTAACTATTTTTTTAAATTTTACTATATGTTTGATGTATGTTACCTGAATTGATATTTTTTTTCCTATTTTAACTCTTATGTTTATGTTTATTAAATTTGAAAGAAAAATACTTTATTTAGGCAAATAGAGATCTTTGTATTTTGTGATATTTTGAAATTATAAATTTTATTGGAAAATTATAATAATAAGCAAAAACAGACATTTCCATATATTGGATCGCTGCAAAAACAGTCATTTTCTTGTTTTATTTCCAAAAACAGTCTTGTTCAACTTTTGTTAAGAATTTTCCAAGTAACATTTAATATTGCTAAATTAATTATTGGTTTAACTGAATTCCACTATTTTAATCTATATTTCGAAATATTAAAAGCATTGAAAAACTAGATCCATCATATCCAAAACGTTTTTGCTCATATTCTCGAAATCAAAAATGGCGCAAATTACGATTAATCGATCTACGAAGTCTGAAAAAGTTACAGAGCTTTGCTAACAAGTACATAATTTAATTGAACGTGGCTGATTAAGCAATACAATAATTTAAAGATTGAAAAGAGCCTACTCGTTACCACTTTAAAGCTAATTTAAGCCCTGACGTACAGTACGCCACAGTAAAAAAGCAGATTAGGGTAATATAAAATTTTTACAAAGTACTTTTTCTAAATAATTTTGACCATTTTGACAGTGCGTTCGTAAAATGTGGCTTACACACGCCAGTTGCCTATATTTCAATGATATCTTTGTAGGTGTTAATGAGATGAATTTAACATTTGCAATAAGTAGAGCGCTTTAGTAATGCACACATTTCAGGTAAGTATAATGAGGTTATTACGATCAAAACCCTTTACTGTGCCAGGAAACTTTTAGCACTGCTTAATATACAGACTAATTTAAGGCAAATACAATAAATTACTAAATCCTTTGTGATTTTGCTTAATTTCCAGCAACCCCATATAAGGCACGGTATACTTATTTAATTTGTAATAAAATCGATGCAACTAAATCCCACTAGAAATAGAATCGGTTTGTTAATGATAGTAAATCAATTAAGATGATCGGAATCCTATTTTCAGAGCTTATTAAACCCTGCCTGGTATTCGTTCAAATTTGCGGTCTGCAGAAACTTGGGGAGAGCTCTTTATTAAATCGTAAATTTGTATCTCTGAGTCCGAATCTGAAAATGCTTACAATATCAAAAATTTCATGGTAATTGCACCCACTTACAGTACAGATTGGCCTAGTTTGAGAATACTTCTTGAATTCCGCATAAATAGAGCTCATTTGTACAAAAAACATGTGCTTTCTGTTAGGAAGGTACTCTTGTAGAAGCTTTAGATGCAAAGCATTCCTAAGAATTTAACAGGAAAATCAAGAAGCAATGCAAGCTCTTTAGAATGTAATTTCACAGATACAAGAGCGTTCTTAAAGTGCCAGACCGGCTATTCCTGCTGCATTTCAAGTAGTTCTGGGATTCCATTACATTTCCTTCTTATAGCAAGTTAAGTGCACGAACGTTAAAGGTGGGAGGGTTTTATTTACTGTTAGGAAACTGATACGAAATATCATGTTTATTCTATTCCTTTCAGAACAAAAATCTTTGTTAGAAAATACTACAAGAAGTGTAAAAGTTTTAATAGACGTTGCGATATCTACAGATAAAATTGAATTAATTTATAATTTATTTGATGAGAAAGTAAGTTTTGAGGAAGACGTCAATTGTTTTTCTGAAAATTAACTTCTTTCTGGTTCCTTTTGGCAAATTTAAGTTATCTTATTACTTAATTAGGATCTAACCATATACGTATTTGAATTTTCGGATATTAATGAGGAATGGAAATTTAAAACTGCCAATACTGGCAACAGTAGCTATCAGGCTTAGATGCTTCCTAGCAAATAATCCGTACAGAAAATTCTTCGAGAGTGTTTTGCTTTTGCGAAACTTTAATATTGCAAAAAGCAAGTACCATTCGCCAGGAACTTGCCTATAACCCGTCTTTGGTAACAGTTTGTGAGATTTTGCATGAGTTGCCAAATCTTTATAACATCTAGATCTTACCTTTGGCAAAAGTTTGTCAAATTGTTTGCTAAAGTTTTTCTTAAAAGGTGCTTAGATATTATAAGCATATGAATACTAGACCGGCACTTATACCGTAGAATACTTGGCTTAATTTAACTCTTTGTAACTTTACATTTTATTTATATAAGCTTCTTTCATAATTTCCTTTGGCAATTTTTTTCAAAAAGCATTTTAACGAGCTATTGTTAGGATCTATAAAGAAAAACCCCAGAAGCATCACGACAGCAGCAGCGAGAAATGGTCAAATGCTTTTATAGAATTACAACAAAGAAAACCACAACGGTCTGCAGGAAAATCTTGACCGATCCTCGACAACAAGGATATCAATAGGATATAAATCACAACTGAACCAGCACGAATGCGTACTCGTCTATTCAGGTGCTAGCGATTTTATTATCTAATGGCCTTCATACCCAAGGTCGCCCCTATTTATGGCTATGCTAGTAATCATACTACAAAGATTACACCTGCACACAATGAATGGGTGAGTGCCTTAAGAAATCAATTGTCTTGTATTTTAATTGCACTTTTTAATAACACTTTGGTCGACTTTCGATGCACGTGTTAATCTGTTTTTCCAATTTACGGGAAAAATTTGGGTTGTGAATTTTTAGGTAGTAAATAATAAACTGCCAAATTGCGATTCTTTTTAGGAAGGGACAGTCGCTCCCATAACAATTTTCTAGGGAGTTATGGATGCAAAGACCAGAAGTATTCTGAACCAAGAACTCTAGAGTCAACTACCCAAGGTAAGGCCTCTAGTTCTGAATAAGTAAAAAGTAAAAATAATTTACCCCCGAAAAATATTAACCAAGAGATACCAGGGTTAAAATCCCCTAGTTTTAAGGTACAACACGGAAATTATATTTCATGCAATGATTAATCCTGATATTCGACCGAGTAATTTTATTGTCCGGTAGTTTCTTCTGAGATCTCGTCTGAGCTCAACTGAAATTTCCCCCTACTACTACAACGTAGCTAGACTACGCTCGAAAACGACTTTCTTTTGGGCTCGACCGAATTTCGTTTTGAGGTTGTATATCTGACTTGGCTTTGCAAGAAAATTGATGATGCCGAGGCTTAGAATATAGAGCTTATAAGTAAGTGCTATATGCTCAGACAATTTCGGCATATTTCCTCAAGTAGTGGAATGACAATTTTTTGTGTGAGTACACCATTGAAGTAACACAAATTTATAATTTTGGTATAGGGGTCAGGAAGAATATAAGAGTAGCCTATGGGGCATTTCACGCGAAGCGGACAGCGAAAAAAATGTCAGGTTCTGGATTTTGTTCATATTTGGTTTAATTGTACTTCTATATGTCCTGAATGAATGTACATTTTTATTTTTTTTCTATGAAGCCTAGTTGCCCTTTTCTAAGCTTTTAAAGAATTGACAAAATTGGAGGAGCGGGTTTTTTGAAAAAAAAATTTGCTATTATTCAAAGTGATAGAAAAAAAGTAAATAGTGTTATTTTAAAGACAAATAAATGTTTTTCTTGGCTGTTATTACAGAGTTGAAAAAAAAATTTTTTTCCTATATAAAACCGGAAGTAAACATATCAAATCGGATTTTACTTAACTTCGACATGTTTAAAAATTGTCAAAATGTAGCTTATAGTTCATAAATAAAATGTGTTAAATTTTAGAACGTGATCTGCATTCGTATCGGAGATAGAGAATTTAAACTTAAATTTTTTCATGTTTCCATACAAAACTATCGCACTGGCCAAACGCCGACTACGCGCTGCACTGTGTTCGAATGCAGATTACATTATGAAACTGAACAGGCATTTACTATACAGTTTAAGTTAATTTTTGAGCTATTTAAAAAAAAAAATTAAACATGTCGAAGTTTGTCAAAATTTAATTTTAAATATTAATTTTGGTTTTTTTACATGAAAAAAGAATCCAATTTCGAATTCGATACCACGACTGTGAAGAGCATACAATTTCCTATAAGAATCACTATTTTAATTATTTTTATATAAGTTTCTCAATATGATTAATTGCCTTTGAAACAGGTCATACAAAACTTCTTCAAAATTGTTGGTTGTCCACTTCGCGTGAAATGCCCCCTATATTAACTATACAATAATTCATCAAGTTGCTTCCAACGATTTATCACGCACATTTTAATCTTTTAGGAATTAATATTTAGATAAAGGGAAAAGAAAATTATTATCTATTGAATCGGATATGCCCCTTTGCAAAATATAACCAACAAATGCTTTTGAACAATTGGGGTGATTAAAATGAATGCTAAGTTATTATTTTGTCGACTCAATGATATTTATTACACAGATTATTTTTGATAAAGACGTGGTTAAATAGTCCACAACTGGGAGAAAAGCTTCAACTCGGAATTTATCTCGTGATGACAGCTGGACACAGGATGTTTTTTCATACCCAGTCTGCAGTCGTACGTTTGGTTTTTGGACTTTCGAATTCATATCGTAGCTTTCAGTTTTCGCCAATTGCTTCGCTTCATTCTCATACGTGTCAAACAAATCCCTTTTCGACTCGACGAAAGATTTCAAGGATTTCAGTGCTTTGACAGCGGTATTAAGTACCATCGTGGCACTTTGCAAATATCGGCTGGTTTTATGAAATCTTTCAAGAATGTCATGCCAAATTTTCGTGTAGACTACAGTTTCCAGACGATCCATTTTGCAAAGAAGTCCGAAAGCTGTACTCTTCACAATGGTCTTTTAATTCTCGTCAATGGTAATCGCAGTCAAGGCGTCATGAATCTGATAATAACCATGTTGGAGTGCTCTGACTGCTTCATAGTTGCATGACCAGCAGTCATACTCAAATTCTGCCAGGCGTAGACTTTCTCTGACGTGTGCGAAGTTGACAGTATTTCATTCAATAATTGATATCGAGAAGTGGGTGCGGTGAAAAAAACGAAAAGCTGTTGAATGAATTTGAAAAAATGGATGGTAGCAGGGCATGAACTAGCAGCTGTTTTCCCAACCAAATTCAATGAATGTGCGCAGCATGGAACAAAAATAGCGTAAGGATTTAACTCCAGTATCAAAGCTTGCAATGCCTTTATATAATACTTCCCCGACATATTGGGCGCATTGTCGTAAGATTGATTTCGGCAGTTTTTAATTTCTATTTCAAGATCTTCGGAAAACCATACGAGACCTGTTGCCATTTCTTCACCAGCATGTCCACAGTTGGGGATCAGAGTCAGGAAGCGTTCAACTGGACAGATTCCTTCCATGTATCTCGTAATCACTATCAATTGATCTATGTGTCCTTCATCATGAGTAGAGTTAACCGACACTGAATAGTACTTTGCTTTCTTCATTCGAGTACAAATTTCTGTCAATACTTCTTTGGCCATGATTACAATGAGTTTTTCGCAGATTGTAGAAAACAAATAATTGACATGTCCTTTTCTCTTGTTGCCGTGTTTGGTAAGATGCTCGGCAAGAAATGTATCATACTTGAAAATCAATTCAAGAATTCCGAAGTAATTTCCACTGTTCGGTGAGTTAATTTTTTGATCATTTCCTCGGAAAGCCAGTCCACGTTCAGCCAAGAATAACGGCCCTCATGAGATTTTGACGCCAGTATAAAGTCTCTTCTGCAACCTAAGAAAGCGTAAAAACACATGTTTAAAAAAGTCAAGAATCATATTTTTTCTAAAAAATTTTACGTATTCCTATTAGAGTAAATATATCGAGGCTTCATCATAATTTATTCTTACAGAAATAATATTGTAAAATAATAATCGAGCTTTTTTTTTATCAAATTGAGAATTTATACATCTCTATATACATAAGTTTTTAATTTATAAGTGAATCATATTTTTTATGAATTATTTTATATTTTTCTAGATTTTTTATGTTAATTTTAGGCCATTATTTTATTTTTCATAGATTTATATTTAAAAAGATACTTATAATTTTTTTTGTCTATTATATGTTCATATTTATATAGTTATGTATTCCAAAAAACTGTGATTCCTATGACTTTTTATGCATTTTCAGTACTCATTAAATACGTACTTGTTTAGTAAGTTGTTGATCAATGCAGGAAATTTCATTAGAACGTCGTGAGAAACTCATAATGCACTCAATATGACTTTTCGACGCTTCATGGTTTGCCACTCTTCGTGCTGCATTTTTCCAATCACAGTAACCATTTTAAAATTGAGTGTTATGTGATGCTGCCATGAGTTTGCAAATATATTTATCCAGTTGCTTGCGAAAAATATAGCCAAGAACGATTGAGAAGCTCTTTGTTTTGAAGTATACGGAAGAAAAGATTCCTCGTACATTTTCGAACAGTTGGAAAATCTTGTCGTTCTTGAGAAAACGACTTGGAAAAAGGTTTTTATCACAATGTTGCAAGTTTGTTGATCCTTTCCTTATCCAGTATTCAACCTCATCGTCAGTTAAAGATCCTGTCCAAAGACCGACCTGGTTTTTGTAACTTCAATTTCACAGAATATATTGTGGAGGTATTTTTCTGCAGTGAAGAAAAACAAATATAGATTTTCGCTCTACTGAAATAAATAATGTTTAATTCTGTTACCTTTTCTTCATCTTCCGCCTCTTTTTCTGTATTACATTCCAATAACAAATCTTCAGGAACAGTGTCAGCGTTAGCACTGTTAGTTGATGTCGAAGACCATCGTGAATTCCGCCGTGCGACCAAAATTCGTTGCCTATGAAGAGCTAAAAAGGACAATTACCTTGTTTTAAGCTTTACGGTTACTTTTCATTTTATAAAAAAAATACTCCTGAAACTTTAACTGAGCTTTCTTTAAAATATTATTTTTGGGCACAGTTATGGTATTTTATAATACAATTAAAGTCGAATGAAATTTTTTTTAAACCTGCCTATTCCACATAAAATTAGCTTCAGTTCATTATTTTTTCTTCAATATTTAGTATTTTGTCGGCCGTCAACGAGAAGTCCTCAATTTTGAAATTTTTCAGATATCTGCGGTTTTGGTAAAAAAAATATTTGTTGAAAAATATCCTATGAGGACCTGAAGGGACGTTAAGGAAGGTTAATATCATACTATTATCGCCTGTAGTCGAAACTGAGACCGCGAAACTTTATCTGAAATTTTAACTGCAGATTTTACCGTAGCAAACGATGAATTATAGTTATGAATATTATCGAAATAATTCGTTGACTTCTGTTTTATGATTTGATCATTTGAAGTGAGTCATTCACTACAGTGCATTAAAAAATAAATTTTGTGGTAATGACGGCAAATAATCTTTTCCTTTATGTCAACATATAATAATTTCCCTTTTGTCTCAGAAGGCGCACTTCTCGGCAGGATTCATGTAGCAATTGATCTATTCTCCAGAATATAAAAAATATATTGAGGTGGATGGGGCTCCCAAGCAAGCATGCAAAAAATATCAATAGCCAAAACTAGAATTTGTACACAGACAACAATCAGGAGTTCGCAACTCTACACATGTGATGTATAGGCTCATGCGTACCACAGTTAGACCGAGAGTGAACGATATACGGGGTATGCCCATAAAAAACTTTACCTACGGAAGCACGAGAATCTATGTTAGAGTTAAAAATCTAGTGAATTAAGACCAAGTCAGCAATATTACGTCGTTCTTCCAAAGAGTGCATATTAACCAACCGGAGGCGATCCACATATGGAGGAAGCCTTAGTGGATCATTCCACGGGAGGTCTCTTAGTGCGACCCTAACAAGGTAACAAAATTGCATTACTCCTAGAAACAATATAGCTTACGAGTGAAATCGAGTTTTTTTTGCCAGGCTCAGTCACGGACTGCACCCGACGTATACTAGTTACCGTGAAAGTATAATCAAAGACGCCCTGAATAAGGTTCCTGAAGAAAGACGTACGAGGATGAATCAAATATATAAGAGACTTTTATTTCTAACCGAATAAATTTCAAGAGAGCGAGCGGCCGCTTCTATGGGTGGTAGGGATGCCAGTAGAGGAAAGATCAGTAATTCGACCGGTTCAAACCGGTTCGCCAGCATTTATCACGAACGAATAAAACCATTTGACATTTTGAAAAGATTAGCACATACCCAGCTGTCAAGGGCTCAGGTTTTTTTGTTTGGCAAAAGGAGTTGAAAAAAGGACGTGAACGAGTTGAAAATAAGGAACAGGCTCGCAAGCACTTGACTGTCCGCTAGTAAAGTGCTCGCAATGTTTTTTTCGACTGGCGTGGTTTTTTGTACAGGGATTTCTTGCAGGAGCCTCGCACTATAAATCCTGCGTATTACAGTGAGCTTTTGAGTAAGGTGAGGAACACTTATCGTTCGAAATGACATAACCAACCGATTTGAAACGTCATTATAATCCACGACAACGACTCCACGTTAACTTGGCAAAAAATACAGAATATGATATGGACTTCCCTTAAATACTCCCCCGCCCCCTTCTAGGCTGATTTATCGTCATGCGGTTTTCATCTGTTTGGATCGCTAAAACAAGCACTCGGAGGACATCGATTCGTGAAGACCTCCGTGTGCAATTGGCTCGTAACACAACCCTTTTTATTTTACGATGCCGGAATCAAAAACCTTCGAATCCGATGTGAAAAATGTTTTCCAAAACAGAAGTTTATGTTAAAAAATTATGTGTGCTTAACTATTGTATTAAACCTAATCACAATTTTTATAAATAAATTTCCGTTTATACTTGATTCACCCTCGTAATTTCACATGTCTCCAAGTTATGCTGAAATCCATTGGCGCCGCACCAGTCCTTGAAAGTATCTAAGTCATCCTGAATGTGGATAGATTCATGACTGTTTCTAAGGCAAGAGAAAATCTTCATATCGTTCGCATAGATTAAGACTTTGGAGTGTCTAATCAGTGGGATAATGTCGTCAATAGCAAAAATAAACAGTAGAGGAGCCATATGGCTACCCTGTCGTAAACCGGATGTAAGAGCAAACCCACTCGAGCAATAAAGGCGATAAACCCAACTTTTCTAACCTTAGTGTTACAAAAACTGTTCGAAGTGTACTTCGCCCCTTTCGATGCATGTCGATAACACCCTTGTTATTCCCTTTGTAAGTTCGTCTCGTTTGTTAATTGGCCATGAGTAGACTTCATCTATTATGGTTTTCCATAAGAAAAAGGGGTAAGATCTGGGATCGATGAGAAAATTTTGCATTCAGTATTGCCTTTAAAATAATACTAGAATGCGCTAGTGCTTTATCATGTTGCTGAAACATGGTCCTAAGATTATTCAAAGGGATGTTCTCTAGTAGACCTGGCAGTGGATTCTCCGAAAAATCCGCATAAAATTTACTGTTAAGCATTTGCGCAAAATGTATGGGAATATTAACCCGAAGATTGGCCCAAAATTTTGTCTCCTTCTCCTATGAGGGTTTGTATGCAACCAGGCATGGTGGTTTTGGAAGTTTATGATACCATCCCCGATGAACTGTGATTCCTCCGTTCACAGAACTAGGCCCAGAAACTCCCTGTTCTCCATGTCACATTCCAGAAGCTAAATACAAAATTCTAGTCTTCTCTGGGAATCTTCTTGCAGTAGTGACTACTGTCCTTGGACTGGAATATGTTGATATGAACGTCATCTTGCTGACCAAACTTTAACTGAAGACACTCCTAATCGTCTTGCGACACATTTAGGGCTCGTTTCAGGGTCTTGCGACATATCGCGGGCTCGTTTCAGGGTCTTGCCCGACTAGGGCGATTATTTACTGCTTGGCGTCGCAAGAATCTTCCGATATTTCAACTTGCAATTCCGTACACCTCTTTTCGGGTTGCACATCAATTAGGGAATATCCTTTTCATATTCCAGTACAGCCGCCTTTTTAATTATCGATTTGCTTTTCAACTATGATTGATATTCTTGCTGACCGACCCTCTTTTATAGCAAAATTTCCATCAGTTTTTACTGACAGAACGTCAGGATACTAGGTTGTGAACTCTCAATCTAATATCGGCAATAAAACAAAACAGTTCTATAATTTTATTGCAGCAATAATTAAAATTAATTACCTGTGTATATTGAACAAAGATTTTCGACTTTTTTTCTTAAAAATTTTGTTTATTTAAAGAAGTTTCCTCCTTAAATTTTTATGTCGTCAGAAATTTCTAAGGATGCGGTTTTTCTAATTCTTTCGCTACATCGCCATAGTGTAGGTACCTTATTAGAAAGGTAATAAAATGGGCAATTAGGTAAAAATTAAAAAGAGGCGTATTAATTTAATGAATTTCGGAGAATTGTGAAAATTCTGAATTTTAGGTAATCGAAAAATATTTTTTTACTTTGGAAGTAACTTTACCTGCAATGGTAGAAATTAGATCAACATTGTTGACAATTTTGGAAAGCTTATTAGAATAGTAGGCTTTATCCGTTTGTGTAATGCCTCTACGTTAAGTAGATCAAAAGATAAAAATTAAATAATGATGTCCGTACCATTAAAATTGCAAATTTATGAATTATCCTGTAACTCGGTTGAGATAGCTCCTCCCTCAAATGTACAAATAAAACCTTGAATAAGAACCTTGTAGCCACCAGAATTATAAGCGTCCATTTCTGCTTCTTTTGCTTCCGACACTCGGTAAGATTTTAAGCTCTGAAACGTCGCTTTTTCAAAAGATTTCCACATTTTCTTACAATCCGGCTTTTGATCCACTCCACTGGTCCACTCTACTTGGATCGTAAAAAATATTTAACTGAGTATTATGTGAAATTTCTTTCGTTCGTTGCGCTCAGCAACATACTTTTTAATGTTTCTGCTTTAGCACCAAAAATAACAATAATTTCCTCGAGCCGGTTATCAATGCTTGTAAGGTGGGTTGTGCTACGTCCAGATATACATATGTATTTGTTCCTTATGTAATCTCTATTGTGAACGGGGGGTTACATACCTCTGAGCGCTGTGAAAACTGAATATATTAAAAATAATTATTTAAACGGTAATTAAATGAAAAAGTATCTATTATACTTTATTAAACTTTATATAAAAATTAAAAAAACATAAAAAATTTGCTCAAATGGGCCACTGATTAAAACGACGACGCTTTCCGGGCATGATGATAACTTCACCAACAATCATCCAAACCGCAAAAATGTAAAAATAATCTTGTAAACAATATATATATAGTTATGTTATAGTAAGAATGTTTTTTTTTTTTTCAAAAATAAAAAAATTTAAAAAACCTCTAGCCATACGATACTTAAAACAAAATAAAAATTTTAAAAACATTGTAAAATTACTGAAAATCTTTATGCGCATGTCTAAGAACATAGTTTTGAGAAAAACGCGTTTGAAGTTTTGGGTAGCCGATATTCCAAACAATTTAAATCAAACGTCATCAGGGTAGCAGATCCAGAAAAAAATCCAATCGAATCGTACGATCAAAGTCATCTTCTATACTCTATAGGATAAGAGGATGGTATTTATTCATGTTCATAACCTTAATTTAGATAACTTAAATAGAGTTTCCCTTCTAAAACGGAAAGCGCATCTCTTAGTAGGAGCCAGGAAGAATTAACCTATTCCATCAAGTCGGTGGAATGAGGCTCATAGGAAGAACAAGAAGCAAAATAAAGGAAAAGAAAAGAAAAGCCTTAAAGAAGACACAGCACAGAATGCAACACAGAGAGTCGGGGGAGAAAAGAGATAGGGGATTCTTTGCTCAGAGTTCGATCGAAGTTAGGACATGCATTAACAGCCCTACGTAATCCGTTATTTGGTTTATGCTTGCCATAATTTGATCTCAAGAAGTCAACATGCAACAAAGGCAGTCTTCGAACACTATTAATGAAATCCTGCTGACAAGAGTACCTGAGTCAATATTTGAATTTAAGAGCTGCTGAATAAAGACAAAGTCAACCACTGTGTGCGTTTTCTCAAGTGAAGGCAAGCCAAGGAGGCGGTCGGTGTAGGACGGAAGAATAAGCTGATCGTTTTAGGGACGCTCTCTAACGAAAATCTAACAGCGTAGATCAAAACATTAGAGTGGGAGATCAGATATACTACATCATGAATGGCAAGAACGAATAGTAGAGGGCCTAGCTAGCTACTTTGCTACTTTGAATGATGTTGGGATGAAGGAGTTTTGGTTAGCGGAAGAGGCGAATTAGTGGAGGTAGAAGTAGTTTGAGATGGGGCGATAGTAAAGGAAGATGATGGCTTGCAATTAGGTGGGCATGCGGAGGAAGTAGCGGGTGCAAGGTCTGGTGTATACAATGGTGGGACAGACGGAAATCGAAGCAGAGGTGGTGGGGTGCCCCATTGGTACCACGACAAAAATTTATGGCGTGGGAAAGGGCCGTTAACCAACATCTTATCGCATAGACCTCTTTGGATGATTCGTTTTTGTTGTCTACAAATGTGTGGCTCCCTTCAGCTGACCTTAAGGAGGTTTTAATGTATTAAGATAGCTTCCGCCCCCCCAGCCGGCACACGGTCCTGTATCCAACCACCGATCTCCTAACCCATCGAGCGCAGACATACACTTACTACATGGTCACGAGATGAGGTAACAAAACGGCACACCTAAGTGATAATTGGACCCTGGGCGACGAGCCTGGGTCGCCACTTCAACCAACCAGGTACATATGTACACCAAAATGAAAGAAAAAAAAAACTATTTGTAAAACCTCTTCACTTTACATTTATATTAACATAAGATTTATCGAAGTTTTAAAATTTCACAAAAAATCGTGACTGCTTAGATAAAAACAAATAATTGACAAAGACGGAAATCTTTTACCATTATAGTATGTCCCAAGTCTCAATGAATGTTATCTGACGTAATTTTGAATAATTAGAGACTCCTCCTCTTGCAATTTCAAGAGTAAGCAAGATCTTCAATTTCTATTTGTTCAGGAAGTATTGTTTCGAAAACCAGCAAAGAAGTTAGCAGCAATTTATTGATTACTTTAATGCATGAGGAAATTAGCCGGAGTTATTTTTCAGTGATGAAGACAAATTTGTCCGTGAGTTTTTGTTTTTTAAATTACAAGAGCCAAGAAGCAACAAATTCGCAATTATCAATTATCACCTGGAGTCCGAGCAACCGTTCAATTATTTTTAATTTTCTAGTTATGTTTATTTTTGCAAATCTTTATTTACCTTTGTTTGAATAAACAGAGGAGAAACAGAGCATGCAGCAATTCGCATGATAGTTAAGAAAAACTTAACATTCTTAAGATTATTAGAAAAATTCTAAAAATAGTCCCAACCAACATGAGGTAATGACGGAATCCATGTGGCCTCCCGAGCCCAGTAACAAATGGATGGTGCTCGGCATAAAAATCTGCAACGATGCTTGACATGCGAAATTCTTTTTGCTTCATTTGCGCGAATGTTATTGATTTAATGCGATGTTGATGAATTCGAACTCCGACAGCTTAACGATCTTTTTTTTTGAGTATGCTTGGTCTAAGATGCTTGCCGAAGGAACGCGCGCCTTTGACATGGAGATTATGTCTGAAGTAAACGAACTGGTCTGGAATTTAAAATGATAATGGATGTTATGTCATCGCTGAATTCAATTTAAATAATTTATGATCTTATGATCGCTTTTAAAAAAATAATAAAAAAACTTAAAGAATTGATTTTTAAACAAAGTGAAAATTTTGAATAATATAGAATAATATACCACACCGAGAAAATACAGAATTTATACTAAAAATTTACAATATTATAATAATGTAGTAATATTATAAGAACTTTTAACTAAACACGGACATTGATAACAGCGATATAATACTTTAAAGAGGTGCTTGTGGAGAATCCTGGAGCTCGTACCTGCGTCGCCAAATAAATTTCAAGGCAGGTCCAGGACTTCTACCGCGCTGACTCGAAATCATCTAGTGTTCATCTCATTTCACTCATCTTGTATTGCCCTTTCTATATGAATATACTTTTGACTCCAAAAAATAACATGAAAGGACATTCAACTTTTGTCCAATTACTGAGCTTAAAGCTTAGAATAGGGAATAGGCAGGAGAGGCTCTATTATCTGCTAGATAAACAAAAATTATAAATTTAAAAATAAAGTGTTTATTTAACTAAAGGAAATTCTAACCGAACATTTTTTCATTTGCTCCTCTATGGCTTACGAGTATTACACATATATTGTGAAATTCCCTCCCGAGGAAGAGCACAAATTTTCATTGGTAAAGATTTTCTAACATCAGAAAAACAAAAAGATTGTTTAAAAAAAACTGAGCCTACTTCATAAAAAACGCTAAAGAACAAATACTTATCCTCAAAAAGTATTTACAAAAAGTCAGACTCGCGTAGAAGAGGGACAAAATTCCCAAAGGTAGAACAAATGCCATGTGGACAAAATCCTTAAGGCTGCAATTCCTAAGCACAAAAGCCCCGAAGACAAGATCCTTAAAGACAAATTACAGAAAGAGAAAAATAATTCTCATTGTTTGTGGTGATAGCACTTTTGATCCTGACTTGAAGAAGTTATTTAATGTAGAAGATTTAGAGAATTTAGTGAAAAACTTTCCACGCACACAATGTAATGAAGGATTGGCATCGTATGGATTCTACACTAATATCGCCCCCCAACGCCCTACAACACGCAGCCTAAACAATGCCCAAGAAAATACTGAACCTTCCCGTAAAATTTCCATCGAAATCGGATAAGCCATTGCCGAGATTAGCCTGAGTCGTTTTTGATTATTTATACATACATATATGTCCCTTTCATCCCTTTATACATACATATATGTACCTCACTCTCTTTTTTTTTGTACGATGTGGCCAAAGCTTAGGGAACAATCCTTTGATGCGTTAGCATGGCAGGGATTATGGTAAGGGGAGTAAGAAAACTTGAAATTTCAACTTAAAAACTCATGGGTAGACCGGAAGCCATGACAGTTTGGGCATTTTACCACCAAGCGTGTCGAACCTTGCCTTTTTTAGCACATAAGGTTTTAATGTGCCTTGTTTTTAAGAAAATGCAAAGTTTTAGTGATCGTAAAGTACTGTTGTAGTAAGTCAACTGATGTCGTATCGTCTGTTGTGGTGGCAATGGCTTTTTCGAAGTTCTAGATTCATACTAACCTCCTTGTACTCTTGTGGTATTCCTTCCTTTAACAATTTGAGTCCTGTACGCCACAGTTGATTATTGGCCTATGCCCTCGATGCAGCATCCGCTGAATTTTCACTTAAGCTTACGTGCCGCCATTGGCTAGATGTTAAGGCTGAGTGTATTTCCGCCACTCAATTTGCTATGACGATCTTCCATTTACTAGGGCTCCCTCGTAGCCAAAAGAACTGTGGGATCTGTATATGCATTACACTCAACATCATAACATAAGGTTGGATAATAACTGCTCCACATAGCTGGAGGCGTGGTAGTGATATAAATTTGCTTGTATGTACGTGCTACATAAGTCGTCGGTGGAGTAAGTGCTGACGGATATATAACAGTATATAAGCCTGAGGCATCACAGAACCCAACTAACTCTATAGGGAAAAGATGGGGCATGGAGCCACACATTGTGCATTGGCTCTATACAAGTGTCATACGACCTATACTTATGTATGGGGTCATTGTCTGGTGGCCGGCACTAAATATATCAACCCATCACAAAGCAATGGATAAAGTTCAGAGGATGGCAACACTGCTGATAACAGGTGCCCTTAGAACCACACCTTCTAGAGCCCTGAACACTATTCTCCACCTTCTACCGTTGGATCTCTATGGTAAGCAAACCTCATCTTCAGCCGCCATTAGACTTAACTCAATCCAGACCTGGAAGCGAAATTACTTCGGTCACTCCAAAATATTGGACAGTTGAACTGCCAGCAATATCGACTATACCTCGGCCAAGCCTTTCTTTGGAACAAAATTTGACACTTTCTTTCCCACCAGATCGGAATGGGAAGAAGGTCCTCCCCAATGGGGGGAGTCCATGTATCTCCACACCGACGACCTGAATCATCTAACGCTATTAAATCCCTCTCGGGAGTATACACCACCTCCAAAACGGTTATTACATGCCGCTCTATGTATTTTCACATATAGTCAGGCCGCTATTTAATCCCTCTCGGGAATATACACCACCTCCAAAACGGTTATAACATGTCGCTCGGCACTAAATGACATAGCTGAGCATCTGAAAGTACGACTCATCTGGGTGCCTGGACATAGTGACATTCCAGGAAATTGCAGAGCCGACGAACTAGCGAGAATCGGTAACACTCATCCTGATTCGGACAATTACCACCAGCTGGGTAAACCGCTGGCCACATGCAAACTGGAACTCTCACAGGAGTCTCGCAGGATTGCAAACACTAATTGGCAGGAGGAACATCCCTGCCTGATTACCCGACAGATATGGCCAAAGCTTGATCCTAAACGGTCAAGAGAGCTCATCTTACTCGGACGCAAAACAATTAGCAGTACCGTGGCCGTTATCAAGCGTCACTGCCTCATAGGCAGACACGCCGATAGACTGGGCGCGCCTTCAAACGACTTCTGTAGGAGTTGCCATGACGAAGACGAAGAGGAAACCATACTTCACCTCCTCGCTAACTGTCCGGCCCTAGCCAACCGTAGGAACCGATTTCTGGGCTCCTCCTTCTTTGAAGAGTTAACCGAACTAGGCTCCACTGATGTCAGGGACCTGGCTCGATTTATCAGGAGTTCAAAATGGTTCCCGACGACGAATTAGGGCTGTACACACCTAGTCAAATCTATTTTGACTTCCCGAGAGCTGGCCCCACTGGATACAGGGAACTGGCTCGGTGCACAGGGGGCAACATGTCCAGCCTCCTATTTCTTAGGTTATTTTTATGGGGGTTGCTAAAGTTTTTGTAGCCTCAACGTGGTATCACAATGGGCCTCTTTGGCTTAAGTGTGCCTCCATAGGCAGCCACTTTAACCTAACCAAACCTTGTCAATTAATTTAAAAAATCGCCATTACAGTGGCATTACTCCTTAACTAAAAGCAAGATATAAATTAACCATACCAACGTCATAGATGTGCTGACATGCCAACGCCTTATGAACCCCTGAAAATTCTTCAGGTGGAGCAACGGAACGACCCTTAACGACACTAAAGGCAAGTTAAAGCCAAGTTTCAGTCAACATAACAGGCAACAGCGGCATGAAGTGAATGGCTTGTTCAAGTTTTTATCCACCATGTTTTGATAGTAAAGGGACAGTGTACTTAATTTTTTTGAGCATTGGTTATTGCTCTGACATGGTTACCGCTGATGGTTAAACAGATAATCCGCTGTAAAAGAAAGATAAATGCAATGCTATAAAAATCTCCACTAAAACGCAACTACTCTTGCCAAGTATACATTTTCGTCTGATAAAGTTCGAGTAATATAAGTAAGTGATTCCGACTGGCGATATACTTAAATCATGGATGAATAATATATTTGTATTCATTGCGTTTGGCTTCCACTTACATATACGAGTTTTCTTCTATTTACAGAGATATTCTCTGGCTAATTAAACTAACTCTTCTAGGATTATTCGTCCAGCTTTAAATATTTAGTAGCAACGGGCACTTCGAATCAACCAAAAATAATGTAATTGTTAAAGAAATTTATATAGTACCTCTGTATATTTACTTCTAACGAGTCAGCGAAGTTAAGCCATAGAGCAGTTTCCAAGTACTGTTAGCATTTGCGGACGCCGGTATAAAATTTGCCAGAAAGTGTGTACCCGAGAGAGCTCCTTAACTGCGCATATTCACCACAGCGACTATATTTGGCAATGGGCCTAAGGGGTATATCGTCTATCTTTTGTGGGAAGAAAGGTCAGGTAAAGCGTTCTTAAATTGACAAAATTAGAGGTTGTGTGTTTACTGCACACAAGAGAACAATGATGAGTGAAATTCCTTAACTAGGAAGGCGAAAATGCATACCTACGACGTGTTGAATTCTTCCAAACGGCGTGTCACCTAAGCAAATAAACAGCTACACATGTTTCTAGGGCGGGTAAAGTTCCACTTTTATGTTGTAATGGGTAAACCTTTTTGCAAATTAATGTTCTCGCATGAGTTCATACACCTACTTGCCATAAGATGAGGATTTTATGTTTTACCTTGTGCACTTTTACCAACTAACTTTTCTGGAGTCAGATTAAATACGGATTTCAATTATCAACAGAAAATGCTATAAAGGAATGGTGTTTTAAAATTATTGCAAATCTGTTAGTTGTATGCAGATATACTTATATTGCAACGGATTTAGTATTTATCGTAAAATAGGTAAAGTAAAATAAATTTAAAACTATAATAATAAGAGCTTCTATGAAAATGTGCTGCTAAAATGTTTTACGAGGAATACCTTGCTGACTGGACTTATGATAATGAAAAATGTAAAAAGCTTACTGCTAAGTAAAACGAGTACTTATTACCAATCGTCATACCACACATTATGTCCAAAAGCACCAATAAACAAAATGGTTGCTGTAAGATCTTACTTCATTATAATTTTTAACCGACTTCTCAAAAACGCGAGGTCATAAGTTTGACATGTATTTTTTTTATGTATCCAGTCAGTTGTGGGTCTAGGGAGGGGGTTGGTCGTCTAATTTCGTAACGCGTAGACCGATTTGAATCATCGATTGATACTATATCAAAAACGTTTTTTGGATAAGTGGGTGGAAGGGGGAGGGGGGGGGGGGGGTGATACCAAACTTCGTACTGCGTGGACCGGTAAGGATTGTCCTTTTTTCGTTGCATAGAATATGACTCCATTGTTGATAATGGAAAACGGATTGTCCTAGAGCGGAGTGGGGAGGGGTAATCTAACTACGTAACGCGTGAGCCAATTTGGTTCATTAGTTTTCTGATGTATAGAGTATTTGCCCGCATTGGTACGGCAGTTAAAGGGTGAATGTCAACTTCTTAACCCGTAGGCCGATTTGGATGATTCTTTTTTGTTATAGTATAGAGTATAACTCCCATTGATACTATGATAATTTTGATCTAGGGTGGTGGGGGAGAGTAGACTAAGTTCGTAACGTGTGGACCGAATTGCATGATTCCTGTTTTCATGTGTTAATAGCACGACAAAAATTTATGAGGTGGAGTGTTTCTTTACGATGTGCTCAAAGCCTAGGTGACATCCCTTTGATGTGTTAGCATGGCTTCGTCTGGAGGGAATTAGTGTAAGGGGAGTGAGGAAACTTGAAGGTATTGTTTTTGCATTGCCGCGAGCTAGACAACATCCCAGAGACGGAGTGGATTTTTTTTAATTCAATTTTAAAAACTTATGCAGACACCTGGTCTCGAAACCGGGAACCATGGCGTGGTGGTCGTGCCGCTCAACTAATTTATCCAACTCCATCTCCGAGTGTTACCCTACATCTTAACGCACAGACCTATGTGGATGATTCTTTTTGGTGTATACAGTGTAGTACCTCATTGATACTATGAGAAAAAAGATATTGACCTTGGGGTGGTGGAACAAAAATTGTGGTTTGGGTCGGAGGAGGGGCGGCACCTAGCTTTGTAAGGCGTAGACCAATTCTGATGATTTGATTCTGTTGTACACGTATACGTTTGCTGACTGGTAAATGATAAAAATTTAATACCTAGACTGACTACGATGATTTACTATGACGAATCTCTCTTGCTGTAAAGAGTAGGTACGTATGGTAAGAATTTTGTATCTAAGGTGAAGGTGTGAATGGATGATCGTGACAAATTTGATAATATGCTTAGAATAAAAAACTAGAGGAAGAGCTGTAACTCAATTTTAGTGAAGCAAATTTCTTTTGTAGTAGAATTTCGAGCGATGTAGTGGTAGCAACAATGCAGGCATAAATTAAGTCAGATTTAAAGTGGGGCCAAAAGTAAATTTTAAATCTTGATAATTCGTTAAAGAATAATTCGATTTTAACTTCTCTGAATAAAATATTTAAGCTGCATATTATTTAGACGTTATTTTTATTGATTAAATCTTATTTAAGATTTCCTATTAATACCCCCTATAAATTTTGTTTAACGCCTTCCTGATGCCAGCGACCCAAAAATTTAAAATCACTTTTCACGTTTACCTCACAAATATTCTTACAAAACTTTTGCTTTTTCCCATAAATTGAGGTTTTAATTGAATTTCACATGTTTATAGAATGAATTTAGAAGTAATTCGAGTTATGTATTAACAGGAAAAACAACTTCCCATCATCTTATTTCTATATATTTGCGCACGAAAAAACCGAGCACTTTATGCTGATTAATTTAAACAAATTCTGGGTGTTAAGTCAAAGTCGGTAATTTAATTGCAGTCATTACATAAAGTTTTAAAAGAAGCTATTTGAACAAATTGAACAAAATTTAACTTAATTCACTCGAGGAAACTTTTTCATACACAAAAGTAAACAACATTTGACAGTACGAAATATATTTGTCCCATTTTCTTATATGCTTTCGGCTCTGTTAGTCAACGACCCCAGCTGATTTTAAAATCCTCGAGCAGCTTCACTCACGGATAGGAATTTTACACGGTAGAGCGCTTCCTCTAGTTCTTTATTCTAAGGTAATATGTTGCGGGATTTGCATAATTCTTTTTCCTTTCTATATAATGCACTATCTCTGCAAATGTTGAAATTGCTTTTTTCGTACGAGCAGCAAAGGTGAAAAATAAAATAGTATTAAAAGAAAATGTTGAACAAACTTCAGAAAAAGCGCTTAAAAGCATAAAATAATTTTTAATTTTATATCTATTACAACATTTTAAAGTTGGTGCAAATTTAACAAATTACAATCGAAAATACTATATAAAACTACCTAAACATTTCAGCTGACGGGATCATAAGAAAGGACGATTACATACTTTTGTGTAGTAGTTTTGTTTTTAAATTAGCACCGACTTTAAAATGTAATAGATATAAAATTAAAAATTATTTTTGCTTTTCAGCGCTTTTCGTGAAGTCTGTTCAACCTATTTTTTTTAAAAGACTTCCCAAAAACAAAGAGGTTCTAAGTCCGAAACGTATTTTTAAAAAAAAAATTTTTTTTTTATGTATGACCGAGCATAATATTGTAACGCGTGGACCGATTTTGATGATTCCTTTTTTGTTCTATAGAGTATGACCCCACTATTAATAATCAAGAAAATTTGGCCCCTGGGTGGGGTGGGGAGGGGGTTGGGTAGTCTAACTTCATAAGACGTGGACTGATTTGGATGATTAATTCATTGTTGGGTAGAGTTTGTTCCCCGATTGGTACCATGTCAAAAAAATTGTTGATCAGGTTATGGTGGAATGGGGGTAGGGGTAAATCCTTAATTTTATTTTATTATTTATTTATTCTTTTTTGGTTGTATGGAGTATTATCTCTAATTGCTAATAATGAAAAAAATTTAGTCCTAGGGTGGGCGGGGAGTGGGGTTGGTAGTCTAACTTCGTAACGCGTGAACCGATTTAGAGGACTCTTTTTTTGTTGGGAATTAGATAATTCTTTTTTTGTTGTTGTATAGAGTATGATCTCACATTACTAATAATCAAAACAATCTGGCGCCAGGGTGAGGAGAGCGGGGTGGATAGTATGACTTCGTAACAAGTTGACCGATTTGGATGATTTTTTCTTTGTCGGGTAGATATTATGTTCCGCGATTGGCACCATGTCTAAGAAATTTTGGGTGGGGTGGTGGTGAAATCTTAGGAATTCACGGCATCGAGACAAGACCGAGACTTTGGCACATCTCGGTCTTGGTCTCGTCAAGGTAAAGACGATCTTGCTCTCGTCGTAATCTTGGCGAGATAAAGGCCAGTCTCGGTTCGATCTCGCTTTCGGCAAGATAAAATAAAGGGAATTTTGGTGGGATAACGGTGAACGAGGACAAGTCATATATCTATCTACATATATATGCATTTTCTTCTTATTCCCCTCGTC
The DNA here is from genome assembly GCA_964036015.1 of Leptarthrus brevirostris. Classification (NCBI taxonomy): domain Eukaryota; kingdom Metazoa; phylum Arthropoda; class Insecta; order Diptera; family Asilidae; genus Leptarthrus; species Leptarthrus brevirostris. The sequence continues at coordinate 101,004,189 of OZ038373.1, forward strand.
AAAACAAGGTAGCAAAGTCTCTTCTTTACTATTGGGGATAAAACGCAAATATTTTTGAAGAAGGAAATAATGTAGAAAGAAGCGATTGAGAAAAGCAGTGTATACTTATATGCCCCATAAATCACAAAATTGCAAATTTTCGGAGCGACATAAACACTGAAACAACTAAAAAATTGTCCACAATAAAATAATAAAAACTAATATCTCCTCCACTCTAGTCACCTCAATCTCGCTCTCGGCATCGCACTGTTACCGGTCTCGGTATCATGTCGAGACCGGCACCGGCAGCGAGAATTATCTCGAGTATCGTGAAGCCCTATGAAATCCAATTTCGTAATGCGTGAACCGATTTAGATGATACACTTGTCGTTGTATAGAATATAATCCCCCATTGCTAATAATGAACAAATATGTTCCTGGGGGAAGAGGGAGAGGTAGTCTAGTTTCTATATTAGAAATGATGTGCCATTCTCCCATCTCCCACAATTCTCCTCTACTAATCCAGAATTTAATTATGTCTGGATTCGATTTAAACTCTATCGAGAGATCATTCACTTCTGCTTTTTATACTGCAGCCTGCCTGCCTGTCCTGCTTACCTGCATAACCCATTGGGATTGCTTGTTTGCAATAGTTATTAACTTATTCCCTTATCTTTATTTCTTTTCCTGCCAAAGCTGTTTGGTAGAATCATAAAGTGATTTGTCATCATGGTTAACAATTTGAATTATGAAGATTAGAATTATTCAAGATGACATGTAGAAGACGTAAATAAAAATAGCTATCAATAAATATCGAGAAATATTTAAAAAAATTATTTTATTCGGAAACTATTATTAACTTTCTTTTATTTTTCCTATAATATATGGTATCTTTTCGCATATTTTCCGATATAGGGCAAAGTTAATGCGGCTTAAAATAAAAAAAAAATATCTAAATGTTGATTACTTAAGGGGTTATACGCAGTCAAAAGGCCAAAAAAAGCGATTTTTCTAGAAGTTTTTTTTTGAGAGGTATTTTAGTTTATTAACTAGAAATTTTGTAGGTATATAAAAGGCACTTTATGCAATATTGTCATATTTTTTGTTAAAATAATGATTTTCAAGGTCACAGCAGACGATCTCCGAAATCTCTTTGAAAAAAGTGTTTTCCGATAAACACGATATCTCGTGACTGGGTCATCTAAAATCAAAAAGCAAAAAAGAGTTCGTTAACTTATGAAATTATCTAAAAATTAATCGAAGGAATAAGCAAAATATTGATTTTTCACAAAATGGTGGCTCCTCAAAAAAAAATTTCGACTTCCAAAGAAAATTTTGGCCTTAAATTGGTTATGAAATGAAAAATATTTATTGGTGATATGATGATATGATGATGCCAAAGCTCAGGGGATGCCCTATGATGCTTAAGCACAGCCTTGGCAGGAAAGGAATTAAGGATGAGGGAAATGGGTTAGGAGGTTGGGTGAAGGAGGTGTCAATGTACTTGCCGTTTGAAAGTTTCAGGCTGATAAGACGAGGGAAAAACAGAAGATGGTAAACTGTTCCACATTCGTGTTGTTCTGCTTAGAAAAGATTCCCGAAATTTGACGGTACGTCAAAATTTGACCTGGAGAGTATAGGGGTGGGAGCGATTTGTAGATCTTGTATCACGCGTAGCCATGTGTCTACAAGGAATCAGGCCAGCAATTTCATTAGAACAACGTCCATGGAAATAACGATAGAAGAGTGAGAGACAACCGACAGTCCGTCGATGCTCCAGAGAGTCAAGGCCCTCAGAGATTGAGGGATCGCCAATTAGTTTAATAGCTTTACGCTGGACTTTGTCTAACGCGGACAGTGCGGTTTGTCCGGCCCCTGCCCAAATATGGGTATTATATTCAAGTCTAGGCTTAATGTGGGACTTGTAGATCAGCGCTAATTCAGGTGGGGTGAAATATTTCTTACATCTCTGTAGAAAACCCAAACAATTCATCGCACTTTTAGCGATTGCAAATATATGATCAGTCCAGCTAAGATTGCTGGATATCTCGATACCCAAGATACTTAGGGAGGGCGAATTTGGTATATTCAATCCGTCGACTTTAATGGGTTGGGGGAGAACCGGGCGTTTTTTAAGGGACATTAAACAGCATTGAGTTTTGGATGCATTAAACGTAACACGATTTGCTCTGCCCCAAGCAAGGACCATAGAAATGTCGTTGTTTAATGATCTTAACATGCGTTCCCGATTGGCTTCTGTAGCAGTTCCACGTGAATACATTACAGGATCAAATGAGTACGCGAAATCAAGGGTGCTATCGTCGGCGAAACTATGAATAGGATTGAGAGTAAGGGATAGGAGATCATTAATAAAAAGAAGAAATAAGGTTGGTGAAAGAACTGAACCCTGAGGTACACCGGCATTTATTTCGTAGGAATCAGATGTAACTCCGTCAATTACTACACGAATTGAACGGCCTGACAAAAAAATCTCTATCCATTTAACGAGGGTAGGGTGCAGACCAAATGTTTGAAGTTTGGCTAAAAGGGCAGCATGCCAGACTCTATCAAAAGCCTTTGAAATATCAAGAGCGACGATTTCAGACTCACCAAAATTTTGAAGACAATGATTCCAACGTTCCGTTAGAACCGTTAGTAAGTCTCCGGTTGAGCGGCCAGGGCGGAAACCGTACTGACAATCGTTGATAAGATGGTTGTTTTCTAGATATTTCAACAACTGAGAGTTGGTGAGTGATTCAAAAACTTTAGATATGATCGAGGTTAGTGCAATTGGTCTGTAGTTAGAGGGGTCGCATGCCTCTCCTTTTATAAGTATCTGCTTGACATGAGCATTTTAAAACAAGGGGCGAGAAACCATCAGGCCCAGTAGCTTTGGACACGTCGAGTTTTGAAAGTACTCTAAAACATCGCGAGTGCGAAAGTGAAGCGTCTTTTGCCTACTAGTACATTGTGATGGAGATGGAAGTGACTGCGATGAAGGTGGTAAGTATGAATTACAAGCAAAATAAGCAGCAAACAGGTTGGCCTTGTCCAATGAGTCAGTAAAAACATTCCCATTATAAATGAGTAATGGTGTTGACGAACAAGTGAAATTGTTCTTTACGGTTTTTACTAGAGACCAGAAGCCCTTACTACCCTTTTGGTTAGAAAATACCTTCCGTCTGATGTTCTGGTCGAAATTGAACTTTGCCCGACTAATTGCTGAGTTGCAAATATTCCGCGCATCTCTATAGATACGTCTCAATTCCTCTGTTGGGCATAATTTATATGCATCGAAGGCTGCTTCCTTATTTTTAATGGCTGCGATATGAGGAATAAGGCGATGCATTCCAAACCAAAGGATGTTTAAGATATAATCGGTGCATTTGTTAACGTATCTCACAGAAAAGCAATCGGACCAATCCACCTCTCTGATATACTTATTAAGTCCCGCCCAATCAGCATTTTTATAATGCCACACTAAACTTATGGTGGAATTTAGGTTAGTGGTTGTCAGAGAGGAGATGGAGAATTGGGCGGAGATTAGACAATGGTCTGAATTACCCAAGGGAGACGTCACCGAAACCGAGTATTTTTCAGGATGCGATGTTAGAAATACATCTAAAAGATGCGCGTTGTGCCCCAAAGTATCAGGAACACGAGTCGGACACTCAACCAGTTGCTGTAAATTAAAAGACTCACTAAATAACTCGACGTGTCTTCCAGACGGGCTTGTGGTAGAAGAATTCCTGAGCCACTGTGTGTTGTGGACGTTGAAATCGCCAGCAAGAACGATTTCAGAGGAGGGGGGGGGGGGGGGGTGTTAAAATTTCAGATCGGTTCAGCCGACTTTAAAAACATGGTTCTGAGAAAAATATGTTTAAAGTTTCAAAACAAAATTACACATAGGGAAAAAAAAAATTTTTAACTTACACAGAGCCATCTATTGCAGGACCATATAACACATAAGAGAAATAAAACAGAACATACAAACGAGCCTACGACCTTGCTGCTTGGCAACATAATAAAGTAATAAAAAAGGTAGGGGCGCTCCAGGTAGGCAGCTGCCGGTCGGGTCTCTGCTCCGCACACTTGAACTTGCCGGAGTTGCCAGATCGGGCGATTTCGCGCCGATTGGGCTACTTGAGCCTTCAATTTGGTGACAAAATTTTCCTCTCTGCGACTAGGCACTTTTTGGGCGATTTTTTAATTCTGGCTCGGCGCTTTTGGACTATAGGCCGTATCAGATTTCACGGTCAAATAGTGATAACACCAAATTTGAATTTTTCACTACAGTCTTTTAAAATATAAAATTACAAATATAACGTTAAAACACTGAAGATATTATCTACAAGCGAATCATTGTTTTAATTTTTAATTTTATTATAATAAGTAGGTATACGAAAAAAAGAGTAAGGCGAAACTAGTAGTAGTTACATATATAACAAAAATTTTAAATTATTTAAAATTTTGGAGTTATCACTAGTTGACCAGTGGCCACAGAACTTTTTACTGAACTCCGAACGAGTCCAAACTGACGTTTTTCGGTCAAACAGAAAATGTGCTCAATGCCGTCATGTACTCCAATCTGATACAAAATTCTGAAAAAGAAGTTATAATAAATAAAAATTTTTGTTGCAATTTCCAGTTTGTTTATATCTCAAATATGTTCAGTTTTAACCAGACCAATTGCAAAAAGGCAGTTCTTGGTTATGTTTTGAAAATGGGCATCCACGATTGAATAAATAATAATTCTCGTTTTCCTTTATATAATTATTAATTCCTGAAAGATTAAAATGTGCGTGAATTATTAAATACTTAATTAAGGGTATTTTTTGTTTTTCACGACGCCTCTGCCAACATTTTAAATTTGTGTTACTTGTATCTGTTGCTGTGATTACTGTAATAAATATTACGATTTTTGGGCGATTTCAGATAATAGCACGCCGACTTTGGGAGACTTCAGCGCCACGGCGACTTTTGCTCCATACCATCTGGCATCTCTGTAACTTGCGCCGAGGCGTGTTTACAAATATGATTATAACTCCGAGAATATTTGTCTGATCAACCTTAAATTTTTTGTGTACAATCTTGATTATATTTAAATTCAAAAACTGAAAATAAAAAAATCGATTTTTTGAAAATCCTGACTGCGTATAACCCCTTAAAGCAATCCCTCTCTAAAAATACTCCACAGAAAAGAAAAAAAAAACCCTATTTCTCTCCCTTCCCCATCCCGCCCTATTTAATTTGAACAAAAAATATTTCTGAAATTCTCTCACCGGAAATAGATGTGGGCAAGTTACTTCTATAACTCCCCGCCCATCCTGATCGCCTTTCTTAATTATTCTTCCTTCCAGCCAGTATCTACTTTAATTAGAGCTCATATTGTAGCTTTTACTATTTATTTATTATGTCATCATTTATTATAGCTTGTAGTATTAGTATTATGTTATAACTTGTAATTGTAGTATTATTATGTAATAGCTTGTATGAAGCTTAAAATAAATATAATTGCAAGTCGATAGCAACAGTAGTTACCGAGAAAAACGGCTATGAAGTACAGGCAGATACATGCCAAAGTCTCACCATAAGGTTTTTTTATTTTTCGAACAGAACCCTACCAATATCAATTAGAATACTAGTAGGGTAGGTCCAGATTGTGGGTGTCGCATCATTGGTGCGACCCTTGAGGTCCACACGAACAACTTCCCAGTTAATAACAATTTTCAATTGTTATTAACAATATTCAATTATTATTAACAATATTTAATTGTAAATAGCGATAAATTTCATGATCATAGTATAAGCGAGTAAGTGAAAACTCAATAAAATTCATATTATTCGATTTATCGTTTTATTTATCATTAATATCAACTATTTATGGTTTTTTTACCATTTTTTTAATTTAACAAAAAACTATAAAAGTTCTGGATAAAAATATCTGATTTTGTTTTTAAAGTATCGAGTTGTATCAGAACCAATTAGATCAGATGAATCTTTTTCAAAAAAAAAACTTTCGCCCACTTTTATGTCATTTAAAAATACTTAAAAAATTGATTTTTTAAATTTAAAAATAAATAAATTAATGAATTTAATATATCACGATAATTTCGTTGTAATTAGATGCAAAAAAATTTTTAAAAATTTATTCCGTTATAGCACTATTTTTTAATGAAAGCCAAATAAATGCACTCTGTTTGAAATTCATTTGTTATTAATAATTTTGAATGGTTATAAACAATTTATAATTGATATAAACAATTCTTAATTATAATAATTACACTTAAGATGTGAATAAAAAACACTTGTTTAGTTCCAAAAATTTTTTATAAAATAATTTATTTTAACGATTTTAACAAATTTCGACGCGGATCGAGGCATCATCAGGATAGTGACTGACTTTCAAAGTTACGTTACGTTACATTTAAAATAAGTGTGTGATACAATCTAGTTGATCGTTCAAAATGTTTTTCTTTAAATTAACAGCTTTTTGAATTTGAAAAACCTAAAATCTATCCATAACAATCCCTCCATTGCAATTAATTAAAATTTTTGCATTTTTTAAACTTGTACTGTGCCCTGTATTTATAAGATGTTTTGCCAAAGCTGAGTGTGGGTTCTTTTTTTTAGCTCCGGCCTTATGCTCAGAGAATCTAGTTTTTAATTTTCTTTTTGTTTTGCCAATATATATACCTGAACAGTCATCGCAGCCGATTTGGTAAATTCCACTTATACAAAGATATAGAAGACACATTACAAAATTCTGAAAAGTCATCGCAGCTAATAAGTCTCAAAACTATTTTTATTTTGATGGGAAAATATATACGCAAAAGGATGGACTAGCTATGGGCAGTGCTCTTTCTCCGTTTCTGGCAGAATACTTTATGTGTAAATTCGAACAATCTTTGTTTAGCTTAAACGGTCAACATATTAAAGATATACTTCTTTGGTATAGGTACGTCGATGACGTATTTTGTATATGGACGGGCACTTTGCGACAGTTAAATAAATTTGTAAATGACATTTTAAATAAATTGGACAATTCTTTACATTTTACTGTAGGTAAATGACAAGATTAATTTTCTCGATTGGACTATTAAAATTAGTAATAATAAATTAGACTTTACAATATTTAGAAAAGAGACGTTCTCAGATGCAATAAGTCCGGCGAATTCAGATCATCCGTGGAACACGAAATTAGCTGCATTCCATTCAATGCTAGACCGGTTAATAAATATTAATATGACTCAAAAAAACTTTAAAATGGAACTCAGAACAATAATTAATATTGCTGTTAATAACGGTTACAAAAGACCATTTTTAATTGATATAAACAAAGTTTATTCATAAAAGAAATTTTTTGTGTTTAAAAAAAATATCAATTGTTTATAAGAATTTTTCATTGTTTATAATAATTTTCAATTGATATGAACAATCTTCAATTTTGTATTCAATTTCCAATTTTCATAATCAATTTTCAACTAGGTTAAACCATTTTTTATGATTATAAATTTATTATTGTTATAAACAACTATTTATTGTTATAAACAATTTTTCATCAATATAAACAATTTCTGTTCATAATAAATTGTTATTATCCGACTTTTTGATGTCCCGATCGTCATCAGAACAAATTATATCGAAGAAATCCTTTTCAAAAAAGTCTAAAATCAACTTTTTTTCATTTTTTTTTTGTTTAAACAAAAAGACGGAAATTGATTAAATTTCTTTCCGCTCTTATTGACAATAATACGCTTCGAATGGCACCATAGCGAAGTCGTTATAATTTTTTTTGCGAGATTTCGTTGTCGAAAAAAGTGGGTCCGAACGTACGTACGTACGTACGCATACACACATACACATACATGTGTTCAAAAACATGCCTAAAATACTATGGTAACTTTGAAATCTAAAAAAATTTTAAAACTGACAATTTTTAAAATCGGGCCCATTACAATAACTTCCCTAAATGTGGGCAGTTAATAATAACAAAATTTTCATATATGTATGTATGTGCCCTAAGTCTATTTTGGGAGAACTTTAGGTTTTATTCTGCAATCCATTTGAAAATATTGATGAATTTTAAATATTCTAGTTCTTACGACTTAAAAACAAAATAACATTTCCGATGAAGAATAGACAATTTTCAACGTACAACTTATTGATGCTTTTTTTAAACTTTAAACTTAAACTTTGGCACATTTGACAAGCTGACTTAGACCACATTCATAATTATGGTCACATATATAATACGGTAACTTAGCCTCACTTAGCAATGAAGAGAAGAAAACAGTATATAAGTAATTTGCAAGTATAGTTGCGTTAAGAATTAAATTTTTGGGCTCGTCGCGACAAATTATATATTGTATTCCAATTTTTTTTTTAAATAAATGCCTAGTTTTTTTCCATCTGTACAAACGTGACAGTTATGACTTTTCATAGTATAGATCGATACTCTCTACTAGCAAAATCTTCAAAAACAGAACTAGTTCGTAGCTACACTCTATTTCATGACATCTTTGCCACAATAAATCCGTCCGCGTTTAAATTTACGAGAGCTCATAAAGGTAGAATGACTCGTATGTGCTTCTTTAATAAATGGGGAGTGATAATCATAATAATAAAAAAGACACGACCTTTGAATATACCGGGTCACCCTTTGATTTGCTCCTAAAAGAACTCATTTACTTCTCGAAATGTGCTTTGCCCAAATAAATAAAAGATTTTGCAGCAGAGACCCAATGAGTTATGAGTTTAATCTCTTCCGTTCCGGATTCAGTGATGCCGTTATATGTCACCCAGTTTGGATTATCTCCGATATTTCTTTTGCAATTTCCACGAAGTACATGACAGCATTACGAAAGAGAGTGTTGCGAACTTACGTGATAAGATTAATGTTGTACTTTGGCAGGATTATTGTGCCGAAATTTACATACATAAATTGTTCTTGCGATTAATACCTTTCAATTTGGGGAAACAAATTAGTGACTAACGTAGAAAAACAATATAAAAACACATTAGAAAAACTAGATTTAAATACCTTAGTTATGAACTGTAAAATTCTTTTAAAGGCACTATGTAAATAATAAATACGTTAAAGTAATGATAGTTGGCATCTAGAGAAAACTGAGAAAATTTTGGTACGCTAAAAAGACTTTGTGCAATCGCAGGAAGTTCTCCACTAATTTCCTTCCGCATGTGAAAATGTAACGACATTAAGGGGTTTATACTTGTAGATAAGTGAAAAATATCACCTTTTCAAGGCGTACTTCAACAGAGTAAAAGTGAACCGATTTTTCTGAATTTTATATATGTTTTATTATACGAAAAAGTTCAAATTGCGCTACTTTGCGGGGTTCGGGAAGCTGCACAAATTTCACTGCAAGTAAAGTGGGGCTGTAGCATTGGTCTGAAAAAATAATCAAAATGGTTTCCACAAGAAAACAACTTTGGCGTCTGTACAAACCTCAGTTTTCGAAAAAGTCTTGCAAAACAAAAACAAAATGGTAGTTAAAAAACAAAAAAATTACAATATTTTCGATTTTGTTCGCAAATCGTATTCATTTGAAGTTTAGATGGAAGTGATATGACTTGAGAAGATGCAGTTAAAATTTCAGCTCGAATGAACCAATACTCCATGGGCAATCTTACTTCAAATGTTAAAAAACGCTATTTTGAGTTAATTGCTTTTAAACTTTTAAGAACAGAAAAACTGATGAAAGCCAACGAGTTTTCTACTCACACGCTAGTTTCCTATGCCGAGTCAACAGTCCTCATAACAACTAAACAACGAAAAAAATTAAGACTCGTATATAAGATAAAACCAAAATAGACCAAAAAACAGAGACAGCCCGGCGCGGTCGCGCGGATCTAGCTAATGCTATATACACACACTCAAAAAAGTCTCCGTACACCCCCAATGGAGAAAACTAAATAAAATTATTTTAAATTATATAGTGATAAAAGAGTAAATAATAATAAAAAACACAATATTTGAGGTATAAAGAATAATGTATTATAAATAAAACAAAAAAATTCATAATATTAAAGAAATAACAGAATAAAATCCAATTCAATCTAAAAAACAAGAACAAAAAAGTCTCCGTACACTAAAATTTATCCATCCTTCTTAACAGCTAAAAAAATTCTAATAATTAATAGGTCCACCTTTATAATTCAATTACTGCTTGCAGCCTACGAGGCATTCAATGAACCAGTTGTTTTGTTGTTTTTACTTCAATTTTAGCCCATTCTTCGATCAATTTAGCGCGTAACTCAGCAACGCTTTTAACTTTATGATTACGAACTCGTTTTTTCAAATGATCCCATAAATGTTCAATGGGATTTAGGTCTGGCGACTGGGGAGGACTATGGAGCTGCGCTGGGACGTTATATAATAACCACTCTCGAACTGTGCTGTATGTTTGGGATCATTATCTTGTTGAAAGATACATGATCCCGCTAGGCCTAACTTTTCCGCACTGGCATTTATATTATTTTTCAGTATATCTAAATACTAAAAGCGATCCATTCTGGTATTAATAAATGTCAATTACCAACCCCAGTCGCCAACATACACCCCCATAGCATTACGTTTCCTCCTCCATGCTTTACAGCAGGGCACACATTTTTTATATTCATGGCCTGGCCGGGTTTCCTCCAAACTTTTGGGTGCCCATCAGGTCCAAAAATGTTCACCTTCGTCTCGTCAGTCAAAATTACATTTTCCCAGAACTCTGAAGGCTTGGAAACGTATCTCTGAGCAAACTCTAAGCGCTTGTGACAATTCTTTTCAGAAATAAATGGTTTTCGTCTGGCAATACGACAGTTATAGCCGCTTCGCAAAACATTCCTCATCGTTTCGGTGTACGGAGACTTTTTTGAGTATGTGTATATATATAGCTTTTTAGTGTGATTAAATATCGTTAAATCGCTTTCGGTATATGTTCTTAACCCTTCTGAAAAATAAATTTTTTTTACCCGTATCAATCCCCTTAACTTGGATCCACACAATCTTAAGTCTACTATAATCAGGTGGAAAAATCGAAAAACCTAAGTAAAATTAAAAAAGTAATAACACAATCAAAAATAATAAACTTCGAATTTCTAATTATAATGTTTTACTTAGGCAATTAATGTGCTGATTTCAAAAATAGTTGGATAGTAATCAAATAATGGTCTGTAAAAAAATCTGATGTGATAGAAAAAAACCAACACAATTTTTAAAATTAGTACACTTCGTTACCTTAAAACTATTATTATTCTTCAATTATAAATAATCAAAAAAAAAGAAAGAAAAGAAAAAAAAAGTTAAAGAAAACCGACATTCCTTTGATGCTTCATAGAACCAATCTTTTCAGAAATAGTGAAGTATCCGGTAATTTTAATAGCCCTTCTTTGAACTTTATCTAAAATATGATATGGCAGTCCTTTGCCTAAGTACGGGAAATATTTTCTAGTCTATGCCTGATGTGTGACCTGTAGATCAGCGCCATCTATGCAGAAAACCAATGCCAAGCTACGGCAGATACATATATGATCAGTTCAGTTAATAATTAATATCGAATTATTCTAAAAATAATCCCGATCAATTATTTACTATCAAGTTTGAGGAAAATCCGGAATGTTTGGTTAGGTTTGAACGGTGCTGCTGAGCTGCTCTTAGCACGCCTCACTTAGACCTCTAGGTGAGTCCATTATGCCCTATAGATTTAAGATGAACAACCCTGCTTATTTGCTCTGTTCTCAGTGCCATCTCGCTTCTCGAAACAATCTCAACACAGCTTTAAGCTCCACGCTTTGCCGTTCCGTATTCCGCGTAATTTTTCTAATGACTTTGATAAAAGCGATGATTCCGACTATAACTTAGCTGTTAGTTTTAGGGCTTACACATTGTAAATAAAATATTTCTGATTTTTATTACCATTTTTGTATTACTTTAGAAGTGACTAAGCTGACTAACTAATAAAATAATAAAATAAAATGTAAATATAAGGAATTTTGGACTTTTTACTATGTTAAACAACTTTATGGGATTAATAGGTTTTGAGTGAAACAGTGCCGATGTACGTTTTCTTTGTTGCTGCTGAGGAAAGGTTACCGAAATTTGAAAGAACGACCAAATTTTTCCTTGAGAGTATAAAGGTGGAAGCATCTTGAAGCTCTTCTATTGCGCGTTGTAAATTTCCCAAAGATTGTTCATCTGTGGTGTTAGGCTGTTGGTCTTCCGTAAGACGGTCTGTGGTCTCAGCCTGTCAATCTATTCCACTCATACCGACCATCTGTGGTGTTAGCCTGTTGGTCGTCCGTAAGGTTGTCTGTGGTGTCATTCTACCTGTCCTTATCGACCATCTGTGGTGTCAGCCTATTGGTCATCCGGTACCAGATTTTTTGTGGTGTCAGCTTGTCAATCTACCTGTCCTTATCCACCATCTGTGGTGTCAGCCTGTTAATCATCCGTAAAGAGATTGTCTGTGGTACTAGCCTGTCAATCTACTCGTCCTTATCGATCTTCTGTGGTGTCAGCCTGTTCGTCATCCGTTACAAATTTGTCTGTGGCGTTAGCTTGGCAATCTATCTTAATCCATGTACATTAAGACTACGACGTACTTAATCGCCGACCGTAACATATCGAATCTTTGTCTCTCAATGCAAGTATCGGCCATAACCGCTCTTTCTTCACCTACTTTCCCGTAGCATTAGCCTGTAAAACAAAAAGCTAGTAATAAGAAACACTGATTGTGAACCGGGAGGAAAGAAACCCTGAATAAAAAAATTTTATATTTATTTTGTAAATGAGTCTTTTCAACCGACAATCCCTCTATTGAGTCCAGTCTCCAACTCCTCCAAACAATCCTAGAATTAAATTATTTAACACAATTAATTGCAAAATATGTAATTCTCAATAAACAGAAGTCCGAAATTTCCGACTCATACCAGAACGGAAAAAGTAAAAACACTTGTTTTACTTGCACATAATAGGATAGGATAGGATAGGATATAGTATACCAGAATCCAGAGTACATCCTATACACCATTTAATCCATTTCCAATTCAGCATCCTAGTCCAGCTCCGGCCTTGAAAGGAAAGACACACAAAGTATCACTCTTTTTTATATCAAAAGTTTATGAAACTTACCTAATTAAAATGATTTCACTCCTGCAGCCATCCAGATTCGATCAAAACAAATAAACTTTCTGACACATCATGACAGATAGCCAGTATCAACTCATATATCACGGCTAAATTGCTAGACGGATTGGACCACTCTAGTTTTCCACACACAACAAAACATTGGAAGGCAGCATAAATAAAATGTAATTTAACTACGCGAAAACGAAGAATTAAAATATTATAGCAAATTAATTTTTTCATTGAAGTAAATTCAAATGTGATGTGAATATAGAATTAATCCTTTAAATTCGAAATAATTATCAGAAATTCATTTTAAATAATTATAAATAGATGCGTGTAAAATTTCAAGAATGAGGTAGTGGTAACTCTAGAGAAGTTACGTCATCGATTTGCAAATCTCAGTGCCGCTATCCTTTCATATATAAAAGGACTGCTGGTACCGTTTATCATCTGGCTTTCGGTGAGTGATCATTAAAAATATATTTGAACAGCATTTTTCACTTTTTTCTGGGTTTACGACTTTAATAAAGATTTCGTTTCACTTTATTCTTGGTATTGACTTGAATAAAGATTTCCTTCCACTTATACTTGGTTTTCGACTAGAATAAAGATTTCCTTATACTTTATTCTTGGTATTGACTTGAATAAATATTTTCCTCCACTGTATTCTGTGTTTTCGAATAGACTAAAGAATTCCTCTCACTTTATTCTTGGTATTGACTTGAATAAAGATTTCCTTCCACTTGTTTTTGGGTATTCGACTAAAATAAAGAATTCCTCTGACTTTATTCTTGGTATTGACTTGAATAAAGATTTCCATCCACATTATACTGGGTTTTCGACTAGAATAAAGATTTCCTTACACTTTATTTTTGGTATTGACTTGAATAAAGATGTCCTTACACTTTATTTTTGGTATTGACCGAATAAAGATTTCCTTCCACTTTTTTCTGGGTTTTCGACTAGAGTAAAGAATTCCTTTCACTTTATTCTTGGTATTGACTTGAATAAAGATTTTCTTCCACTTGTTTTTGGGTTTTCGCCTAGAATAAAGAATTCCTCTCACTTTATTCTTGGTATTGACTTGAATAAAGATTTCCTTACACTTTATTCTGGGGTTTCGACTGGAATAAAGAATTCCTCTCACTTTATTCTTGGTCTTGACTTGAATAAAGATTTCCTTCCACTTATACTAGGTTTTCGACTAGAATAAAGATTTCCTTACTCTTTGTTCTTGGTATGGACTTGAATAAAGATTTCCTTCCACTGTATTCTGTGTTTTCGACTAGAATAAAGAATTTCTCTCATTTTATTTTTGGTATTGACTTGAGTAAAGATTTCCTTCCACTTTTTTCTGGGTTTTCGACTAGAATAAAGATTTCCTTTCACTTTATTCTAGGTATTGACTTGAATAAAGATTACCTTCCATTTGTTTTTGGGTTTTCGCCTAGAATACAGAATTCCTGTCACTTTATTCTTGGTATTGACTTGAACAAATATTTCCTTCCACTTGTTTTTGGGTTTTCGCCTAGAATAGAGGGGAGGGGTAGTAACTTCGTGACGCGTGGACAGATTTCGAGGATTCCTTTTCTGTTCGGTATATATTCCTTGATTGATACGATTAGAATTTTTTTTACTTAAATGGAGCTGGGATAGGGGCCTAAACCTAACTTTTTAACGCGTGGACCGATTTGGAAGGTTCTTTCTTCGTGGTGTAGAGTAGAAGACACTAAAAAGTGAAAAATAAAATAGTTCTTAAAAAAAAGTTGAACCGACTTCACAAAAAGCGCTAAAAAGCATAAAATAATTTTTGATTTTATATCTTTTACGACATTTTGAAGTCGGTGCAAATTAAACAAAAAAAACAAAGACAGTACCACAATTGAAATTAATACATACTACTACCTGAACGTTGCAGCTTACGGGATCATTAGAAATGACGATTAAATGTTTTTGTTGTAGTTTTTTGATTTGCACCCACTTTAAAATGTCGTAAAAGATATAAAATTAAAAATTTTATTTTATGCTTGTTAGCCCTTTTTGTGAAGTCGATTCAACTTTTTTTTAAAAACTATTTTATATTACATAGTATCTTGATTTTATATTTGAAATTCTCCATGTTCTTGAATACATACATTCTTCATTTCTTGAATACTTTCTCAATTCTTGAAATTTATTGCTCTGCTTTATTCTCCAGTATTTTAATAAGTTTTTTTTCTTAAAGAATCTTAGTGAATTTTAGTAAAGTGAAGTTCTGTGATATTATTAGGAGAATAGAATAAATAAATATATATATATATATATATATATATATTTTCTTGAATCTTTCTAGTTACAATTCGTGTTTGGGCTGTTCGTCCTGTTACGGGCAGAACACCATTTATCCAATGCTTTTCGGACAGTATAAATAGAATGCGCTCGGGCAGCAAAAATCATTCTGCTTTCAGAACTCAAACGAGTCGTTTGACTTAAACTGATTTCGGTGTAATTACTAGAGATTTCTCTCTATTTGTAATTATTAACTATTTTATTTAAGGTGTTGCTGTTTTCAGCATTTTTTTCTTTTAATTTCAGCAATTATTAATTTGTGTGTTTTGTTTACCTCATCCTAGTCCTTACTTCCTACTTCTTCCACTAGGGATAATAAACTCGTCTTGCTGTTTCGGCTCTCGTTTCGTGCTGTTTCAAATTTCGTAGTGCTGGTTTCGGCCAATGTTGAGTACTGTTTGCAGCAAAATATTTTTATATACTCGAAAACTAATCTCGCTTTCTCTCTTTTCACAGAAAATTAATTTGGATTGATCACCTTCTCCTTCTTCTTTTTTTTGGAATTTCTTAGTTATTATTTGTCTCGGTACATTAGTTTTTATTATTAATATTGATTTTGTTTTTTTGAATTTATTGAATTTTGATTTAGTTTAAGTAATTTTTTTATTTTAGCAATAAAAACCATATTGAATTAAACTTGGTCTTGTCAATTACTGACCCGGCACACTTTCTCCGATTTAGTCTTGTTATAGGCTTAACAGATACAATTGAGCTACGTGGAAAGAGTTCATTGATCACCTGAAACAGCACTTCCTGCCGCCACGACATCAGCTGAGAATAGAGGAATGGTTCTGTTCTCGGAATATGAGACCGAATGAATTAAGCCGAGACTACTTAACCGAGATGCAGACGTTAAGTACATGAATAGGTCACTCGAGACTACAATGCAACAACCGTTCCAGATAATTCTGCTCAAGGTGCGCAAAAACCAGCAGTCTGGAGTAAGAATTGCTAGTGCCAGGACAACAAACAGCGATATAACCCCGAACACGGAAACCCCGGCGGACCAAGCAAGAGGGTAGCCAAAAAGATAGTCGCAGACAAACGCATAGAAAATGACAACCGACCATTCCTGCCCATTACGATTTGCGACCAGGATTGTACATCATTATTAGATACCGGATCTATCCTTTCATATATAGGAAAAGAGATATTGGATTTGTGCGAAATGAAAAATCAAAAGAGTATGAAAGCATAATATCTAAATGGCAAATGGGACATTGGATAACGTTTCCAAAGCCATAACGATAAATTGTGAAATCAACAACTGGAAAATCATTCATGAATTTCACATGCTACGGTTTATGCCAATAAAAATCATGATCGGTGTGGACTTACTACGTTAGTGTGGCTTAGAAATACACCTCTCCAATATACCGAGTTAAGTAAATAAAGGACCGGAAAACGCAACCGTGCAACCGATCCACATAGAAGAGTTGTCTCAAGATAAACAACTAGCGCAGTGTCTGACACAGACACCAGTACTATCTTGTCCAGATTTCGAAATGCCATTTGTTCTGCACACCAATGCCAACAACGAAGGCATAGGGACGTTACCCTCATAAGCGATAAAGAAAGAATCTCAGATTTCCTTCAAAACAAAATCCTTCTCTAAAAAATTTGCCCCAACATACCCATGTCCAAAAGAAACAACTAGCGCAGTGTCTGACACAGGCACCAGTACTATCTTGTCCAGATTTCGAAATGCCATTTGTTCTGCACACCAATGCCAGCGAAGGCATAGGGACGTTACTCTCATAAGCGATAAAGAAAGAATCTCAGATTTCCTTCAAAACAAAATCCTTCTCCAAAAAATTAGCCCCAACATACCCAGATGATACCTTTAAAGTCCGAAGGGAGACAGACCGAGATAGCATCCATAATCTTTCAAACTAGATAAAACCGTTCTGAAGGAAGACCGACCGAGACAGAAGCCGTAACTTGTCAAACCAGATAAAACCATTTTGAAGGAAGACCGACCGAGTCAGAAGACATAATCTGTCAAACCAGATGATTCGGTTCCGAAGGAAGACCGACCGAGACAGATGCAATAATCATTGAAACCAGATAAAACCATTTTGACCGACAGAAACCGTAATCTGTAAACCGGATGGTTCCGTTCCGAAGAAAGACCGACCGAGACAGAATCCATAATCTGTCACTCCCGATGAGAACAATCCGAAGTAAGACCGAAGGAGAGAGTAGTAATAATCTGTCAGACAAGAGAATGCAATTCCGAAGAAGTACCACCCGAGACAGAAGAAGCTGCCTGTCAAACCAGATGATACCGAACGACCAAAGCAACAGAAGCCGCCCTTTAACCCAAACGGTAATGAATACCAGAGGAAGCTAGACTGTAGTCAACTGTGAAGTCACCAGTAATCAGTAATTCTTTCTTCTTTTATATATATGTATATATATATATATATATATATATATATATATATATATATATATATATATATATATATATATATATATATATATACGCACCTTTGTTAGGTTAAGATAGAATACATAGTCCATTCATTTGTTAGGTTAAGTTTCTTATAGGTATATATTTTATTTTAAGATTAAGGTTTTGAAAAACATAATGAAATATAAATTTTTTTTACGATGTGGCCAGAGCCGAGGGGATATTTGATGCGTTAGCATGGTTTTGGCCAGAAGGGAATTAGGATAAGGGAAGTGAGGAAAATTGTATGTCTTGTTTTTGCATTGTTGCGAGCTAGACAACAGTCCGAGGCGGCGTGGATTATTTTAATTTCTTAATAAAAGCTCTCGGGGAGACCTGGTTTCTAATACGGGCATGATGGTCGTAAGAGAAAGAAGAACTCCGCATACAAAATAAAATTCCCTTCCTGTTGTTGTTTATACCCGACGTCGACCACTACCGAAGAGAGGGGGAGATGTAACGAAGCATTTTGCTCGTCGGCCATGTCATTTTCTCTACATTTCACTTTTTTCAAAAACTCTTCGTTGTACATGTCCATAAACATTCCAGTTCCATATATAGGAAATTACTTGGTGGGTGATAATCTGGGCCTTGCCAAAAGTATAAAAGCGAGCATCCCCAAGCAGAATTTGAGCAGTAGTATCTCGAAAGGGATCCAGTTCAGATCTAAGTGCGCTTAGATCAGAAGCTACAAACTTATCATAAGCACTAGTGGCTTAATATGCGCTACAAAAAATCCCATCGAAGCAATAGTTAGCTGTAGTTAGTTTTACATGTCCGAGATTGTCTGTGGTTCAAGCCTGTCAATCTATTCCCCTCATACCAACCATCTGTGGTGTTAGCCTGTTGGGCTTCCGTAATATTGTCTGTGGTGTCAGTCTATTCCCCTCATACCGACCATCTGTGGTGTAAGCCTGTTGGTCTTCCGTTACCAGATTGTCTGTAGTGTTAGCCCGGCAAACTATCCGAATCCCTGTACATTAAGAATACAACGTACCCAACATCGTCGAATACCGATTATTACCCACAATTTTCACTGACGTAAGAACCGCCGTCCATACCATATCGCATCTCTCTCTCTCGATGCAAGTATCGACCACAACCGCTCTCTCTTCACCAACTTTCCCGTAGCATTAGCCAGTAAAATAAAGAGCTAGTAATAAGAAACATTGATTGTGAACCTGGAAGAAAGAAGCCCTGAATATAAGAATTTTATATTTATTTTGTAAATGAGTATTTTCAATTAGTTAGAACCTTGGACGACTCAAAAAGAAGCAAAATTATAAAATTGCTAAAAATATTATTAAAAAAGATACAAATACTGCTCTTATCCCTCCTAGCTCCTACCATAATTCCAGTCACGATTTCCTAGTAATCCTCCTAAAACAAAAGCAAAACAAAACCCACAAAGAATCAAAAACTTTAAAATTATACACAAAAAATACTTACCTAATAATGCACGGGAAGTGCATTTGTTCTCCTTTATTCCTGCCTGGTATCGCTGGAATAAAATCCACCTCCTGAAATATTGAAATTTTATTAAAATAACATAAAAATTTTAATAAAATCAACTTACCAAAGCATTTTCGCAACTCAATCTACTATCATGTTTACATCACTTTCACATTTGGCACTTCACTTGCCATAAATCGAATTGGCAAAACAGTGATGTCACATACGCTCGCTAAATGATGCAAAAAGATGGCCATAGTAAAAATTAGTATAAAAGGCCCGCAAACAAGGTGAGTATTATCCATTCCTCATTTAGAGTTTAATCTAAACACCACTAAAATTCCATTAATCCACTATTCAGAGTTTAATCTGAAATTCCCTTTCACCTACTCAGAGTTTAATCTGAATCCCAATCAACATTGCTTATTCAGAGTTTAAGCTGCAGATTTCCACCCTATTAAATCAGAGTTTAATCTGATATCCCTAAATCAGGGTTTAATCTGAGTTGTTACATCCTACACATATTAATTATTGCACGAAATTTTTATCAGAGTGCAATCTTTTAATTTTCTATTATTTGTAGCGGGAAGTAGAAGAACTTTTCCTCATTGAATTTGAGTTGAACTTTTTTTTTTTGATTTTTTGTTGAATTTTTACGTATTTATTGGATTTTATTTTATAAATTTATCTTTTCTTATATGGTTGAATAATTTATTATTGATTTTTTATTGAATTATTGAAATTGTGCCTGAATTTATTATGATACTAGCTTGTAAGATTTTCTTTTGAATAAAAAACATTTTTGTTATTAAACTTGAAGCTGTTCTTATTCCGGAACCCTTTTCATTTGT
Source organism: Leptarthrus brevirostris (assembly GCA_964036015.1). Lineage (NCBI taxonomy): Eukaryota > Metazoa > Arthropoda > Insecta > Diptera > Asilidae > Leptarthrus > Leptarthrus brevirostris. The sequence goes on from OZ038373.1 coordinate 101,024,392, forward strand.
GAGTAAATCACGCACCGTCTTTCCAATTTCGTATAACTATGTAATCCAATTTCTTTACGCGTGAAGTATCCCCGTCGCAGCGTTGCTATTTCTACCATAATTCTGGTAGACCTACCATATTTATGCATCAAATACCATCTACCATAATGAGTTTCATGGTATCTCGAAAATACCATAATTTTTCCGAATTCAAAAATGTCGAATTTTGAAATAAAAAAGTTCGAAATTTTTGAATTGTGAAATACCGACAATGAAAGAATCTTTAGTCAAATCAATTTGACGAAACCCAAAACAAGAAACAAAATAATTGTGCCGAATATATAAGCACTATTTCTGTCGAAACAGCATGTATGTACAAAATGCAGGTGGCTGCCCAAAACTCATCCCGTCAAAAAACATGCTGTCAAGAATGACCACAAAATCACTATACAAGGAAAAAGATGTTTCAGCTGATAAAAGCTGTCAAGATGTTGAAAATCAGGAAGACGGGATTTTATATGAAGATTTGACGTTTTTGTCGACTGAGGCCGAAGACTCCAAAGGAGATAAATAAAAACTGAGTCCCTTCATAGATGATACAATTTATTTTATTCTTCTCTGCTCTTTTAAATGTGTTCTAAAAATTTGTTTATTTCAAATAATACAGTTCTTAATTTCTTATATTTTAAATTGAGCATTTTACCTTAAATTATCTTCATTACTTACAATACCATAATTTTTCGTCAAATACCATAATTTTGTCCAGATAATACCATAATCGATTGGCCAAAGACTGGCAACCCTGCCCCTTCGCCAATGTTGTATATGGAACTTGCGGAAAGTGATAGTTTTATACCAAACGCTTATTCGACTTCAATGTAATGGTTTATTATCTAATAACAATAATTCCAGTTAACTAAATTGAATAATAATAATTTTTTTATTTAAATATTTAATGAAATCACAGAAATAATAAGAGTTCACTGTAGATAAGTTCGCTGGTAGATGAACCCGACTGACTGGGTGGCTGACTCATGGTCCAGATCTACTTCAACTGCAGCTCTCACTGATAAGCGGTACTTATCGGACGCTGAGATGTAGCTTGATATATGTCTAATGAATTCTTGTGTATTCTTTTATTTTCAAGAGCGCGCCACCAAACTAAGGTTCCGTAAGTATTATAATGAGACCAATCCAATAATTATCGATGTATAAATCCTGGACTTATTCCTCATTTCCTTCCTAATGTTTTCTTGCAGACATAAAACGCTATCCCAGCCTTTTTCACGCGCTCCTTAGTATTGATGTTACAGTTAGGTTTGGAATCAACAATTATAATCAAATATTTCACTTGGGTATTTACTGTTAAGGTGTTGTCTCGAAGTTTAAGTGGTTCAAAGGGCCCGACTCGTCTTCTCCTTATGAACATTATCATTTCAGTCTTCTGGGCATTGACTACTAAATCGCCGTCATTACAACATCTCTATAGAAAACTCAAGCATACTATCAAATTTTTACCGACTACAGTTCAAATAAGAATTAATATCGAATTCTATTCTAGAACTAATTCCGCTCAATTATTTAGTATCACAATTACGAAAATACTTTATTATTCAGAAAACTATATTTCTCACAATGGGAATTTTCACCTTTTGTAGAATAACTAAGACATTTTATTAATAAATCGAGTGAATTCTTTAACTCTACTGCAGGAATAAAAGTTTGATTCCTCGAAATAATTCTACATTTGACTCCCCCATCGTTCCGGTTCCGTACAGTATTTTTTACTGTGATTTTCAGTGTAATTTTTCAAGTACAAGTCTTTCGGTGTCTAATCGGTTGAAGTCGGGATTAGTTTATAACGATTCTTGTAAACAGTAAAAAGGTCGAGTCCAAAAGCTTGGTAGTTTGATTGCAGTTGAGGCTACATAATTGTTTTCGTTGAAATTTGTAGCATTTGTATGTAATGTTTGTTGTGAAAAATTTGACTCGTCTTCACTAGTCATCATGATTGTAGATGTTCACTGTTTGAAAATAAAATTTCACCTTTTTTTTTTTAAAACACTGATATTAACGAGACTTAACTTCGCGAATCAAAAAATGAAAGTACAACCCCTTAATATTTAAAAAAATTTTAGATGATTATACTATGATAAAATATATTTTAACTTGAGTTAAAGATATATTATTTATTGCAAAGAAATATACAAATTTTGAAAGTTGAGAAAAAGAGAAGAAAATATGTTGTAATGTGGGATTGTGTATGTTTATGTTGTACAAATTATATTAATTTTAATTAAAAAACGAGAACATACCAATATTAAATTTTTGTTGAAGTTATGTTGATTCTTCTTTCTTCCTAAAGATGTGTTGACTTGAACTTGTTGCTTGATGGATGGATTGTTGCTTTTGTTGTTGTTGATTGTAGATTTGATGATGACTTCTTTTAAAATATTGAGGATGCCTTACCACTAGTTGGGGGCACCTCTTATTAAATATGTCCTTACTGTTGCTGTTGTTTTTGATGGCAGCTTTGAGTCGCTGCTGTTGATTGTTGATGGCAGCTTTGAGTCGCTGCTGTTGATTGTTGATGGCAGCTTTGAGTCGCTGCTGTTGATTGTTGTTGATTGCTTAAAAACAGAGAATACCTTACCTTGGGTAGGGGGTATCTCTGTTTTTAAAGTTTGTGATGATGCTTCTGCTTCTTAAGTTAAAACTAGAAAGTACCTTACCTTGGGTAGGGGGTACTTCTGTTTTAAATTTTTTTATATTTTTTTTATTTTGCGTTGATGTTGCGTTGAAAATTTTAGAGACCAGAAAGTACTCATTACAGCAATATGGTCTAAAACAGAAAGAAGTCCAAGACAAACTAGACATCTGGACTACATAACTCAATTTACCTCAGATATCAGACATATCAAAGGAAAATCAAACACAGTAGCAGATACTTTATCTAGAATTTCAATCGAAAATTTCGAACATTCAAAACATAGCAATACCAAATTTGATTTAAAAACTATTGCTGAGTACCAAAATAGTGATGAAGAACTTACACATCTTTTAATAACTCAGCATAACAGACCAGATAATTCAAAATATAAACTTGTTAAAATTAAATTAAACACTTCTGAATCTGACATTTGGTGCGAAGTTTCTACTAAAAATTCACGGTCATCTATACCCAAAGAACTTCGAAAAACTATCTCTAATACCATTCATAATTTATCTCATCCAGGAATTAGAACAACACGAAAATCTATTGTTTCTAAGTACTTTTGGCCTGGAATGAATACAGATATTAACAAGTGGACTAGAAATTGTGTCAATTGCCAAAAAGCCAAAGTAACTAAACACACAAAGTCTGAAATCGGTAAATTCGAACTACCCTAAACAAGATTCGAACATATCCATTTAGATTTGGTAGGTCCTTTACCTTCTTCAAATGGATATTCTTATATTCTAACAATAATAGATAGATTTACTCGTTGGCCAGAAGCTTATCCAATCAAAGATATACAGGCAAGTACGGTTATCAACACATTATATGAACAATATTTTCCACGTTTTGGTATTCCTCTAGAAATTACCACAGATCAAGGTACTCAATTCGAATCCAAATTATTCGAAGAATTTACAAAAATTTTAGGACCTTATCATCCACAATCCAACGGAATGATAGAACGATTTCACAGACAATTAAAAGCAACCTTACGCGCTCGTGACGGCCAAAATAATTGGGTCACAGAATTACCTGCAGTCCTCTTAGGTTTCCGAACCACGATTAAAGAAGACTTGCAATGTTCTCCAGCAGAACTTGTCTATGGACAACCTCTTCGCGTTCCAGGAGAATTTATCATTAACAACAACTCAACAATACAAGATCCATCAAATTTCTTAAGTAAAATTAGATCTTGCATAAATAACTTCAAACCTTCACATTCTCGAAAACAAAATTCTAAAATCTACGTACCTAAAGATTTAAAAGATACAGAATTCGTTTTTGTTAGAATCGACAGAAGCAAATCTTCTTTACAAAACCCATATGAAGGTCCTTTCAAAGTATTAAACAAACTGGACAAATTTTATCAAATCGATTACCGTGGTAAAGCTACAAACATTTCAGTCGACAGACTAAAACCAGCATTTATCGAAAACACGGAACAAATAACTACACCAATCAAAAACATTACAAAAAAGAAAGTAAAATTTCAATTATAATTTTTTTTTTTTATATTTTCTTAATTTTACGATTCACTTAAAATGGACGTTTTCACTGAGGGGGGAGTAATGTAGCAGTAGCTACAAATTTAATATATTATATTTTAAGTAAAAGTTTATTATTTTGATTATATTATTAATAAAATATTAGTATTAAAAATCTACTTCAATAATATCCAATTAGACTGTACTGTCAAAAATATTTTAATCAACCTGTACACTTCGATAAAATTTGAATAGTGTGAAACACAAACACTTTAAAAATTATCGTAATCATTTATTCATTGACAATAAAATACTGTACTGAATACAAAGAAAATTTTAACAAACTATCTATGTATATAACGTAAAGTAGGATATAAAAATATTGTAAATAATTTTGAGTCTAGCCAGAACAACCGGACTGGTAGTATGGAAATTAAATAAAAAATAAAAACTAAAATATTTAAATTTTTTTTTATTATAAAATAAAATGTATCTTACCCATTAGATACAAAGAGGACTTAGGATTTTGGAGGCTCAAAATAAAGGGACTACGCCCCCACGTCAACTTATAATTCCAGACATCCTGACATACCTCATTGGTGACCCCGACGTGATTTGAACACGCAACCTTTTGGCAGGAAGTTTGCACCCGTCGTTTCCCTCTTTGAATACATGTCTGGGTATACTGTAAGGATTAGCATAGGTAAAAATGCAATCGCAAGTCGAAATGATTAGACAAAGTAATACTTTACCAGCGCACAACTTTTTTTCTTTTCACAAACTAGAAAAAAATATTTTCTACTTTTCATTTCAATGTGGCTCTTAAAAAAATCAAGAAAATCGCCGAAAAGAAAAATTGTTCCCAACTTGGAAAGACTGTGCAAAAATTTGAGTCCCTGTAACACAGTACAAGCAGCAAGAAGGGCTTCCTGAAATTTCCTGCTGGCATACATCAAGTAATTGTTGATGGCTATAGGTAAAATTTCTTGTTATGAAATACATCTTCAGGGCGTTTCAAATATATGTAGCTTTGTCCAATTAAACTTTGTGGTCAGCTACACAGTTCAATTACGCAAACTAATTGCTCGCTTTGAATTCTCAACCTTTGTTCATAGAGAAACTAAGCCTTTGCTTACATTCGACAATTTCATATCTGTTCGGGACAGAATTGTTCTACTTTCCTCTATGTCTTCAGTGGCCTCCTCAAAGGTTATTTGCTTTATTAGAATTCCTGTGGTAATATTTCCTTCTTTACAGAAACAAAAGTAACAAAGGTTTGGCCAAAATTTATTTGAACCTATATAGATTCAAGTAAATTAAAAAGAATATTTTACGGAATTTTATATATTTTTTTAATTTTATTATATTTTTTCGACTTTAAATTTTTTTGTTAAAGAAAATATTCATATAGATTCCACAATCTTCATAAATATTCTCTTTCAGGATTAAAACAAATAATATACAAAACTAAAAGTAAATTCATATATTTTAAAACGGGCTTCCAAGTAAACAATTAAAAAGTTTTCATTAGAATCAAGCTTGTACAGTATTTGCTTAATCTTTTTTAACTAAAATGCCCCAAAATCCAAGCTAAAATCAATGTCAGCAAAAATGTTTGGTACTCATATTATTCGCCAGGCTTTCGAAACATATTTACTTCACAGTTGCACTATGTGCTTTGGTATATACACACGTAACAATGGACTGTGAATACTCTTGCATGGCTGCACATTAAAAAGAACGCATAGAACCGGAATTTTTTTAATAAATTGAAAAACAGATCCAAAAGGTTATGATTAAAAGTACGGCAAAATGTTGAAACTTTAACAAAACATTGATTATTATTAAAGTAACTCAAAGTGAAATTCAGATAAAGTAACCAATTTAAGAATGTAGGCAATTTGGGATATATTAGAAAAAATATTATTTATTATTAGAATTAACCCTTCTAACTCAGAAGGCGCACTTCACAGGCAGAAGCCAGAAATCACACCACAGGCTCCCACACCAACATGCAAAAAAAAAAAACCTTAGTAACCCAAAAACCAAAACACACCCAAACAAAACAATCAGGGGTGCACAGGCAACAGAGAACTCTTAAGCCAAGCTAACACAAAACATACACAAACCAACATCCAAAGACCCTACAAAACGAGTGAGTACGACAGGATGGTTATAAGTTGTAGAGCCTTCTCCCTAATGTTACCTTGTCCACGTTAGTGCTGAAAACATTAATTGGCTCGAACATACCGTACCTAGTGCGCGAGAAAGCTATCTGTAAACTTTAATGATTGCGAAGGGAATAGAGCAGTTCCCTAGGTAATATTTTGGAAGAAAGTTCCGCACTGTCAATCTTTTCAGCGACGCTTTTCGAGAGTAGCAAGTTGTAGCAGTCCCAACCGCTCATCATATGGAGGCAGAATAAGAGGGTCACTCCAGAGCAGAGCACGAAGGGCCGATCTCACAAATCTACGCTGAACGCCTTCAATACATTTAATGTGATATCCGTAAAACGAAGACCAAACTAGCATACTCCAGCAGTGGTCTAACAAGGGATGTATAAAGATGAAGTCTTATGTGAGGGTAAGGAAATTCTCTGGACCAATGAAAAATAAATCCCAGCAATGAGTTGGCCCTGTCAACGATATTATTAATGTGGGGGATGAAATTAAATTGTCTATCAAGATACACACCCAAGTCCTTCACTCCTTCCACCCGTTGAATGAAAGTACCTTCAAGCTTGTACTGAACAGTACGATAGTTGCGGGACCTCGAGAAGTTCATAACCAATTTAATATTATTATTGCCACACCAGCTATAAAATATGTGTAGGTCCGATTACAAGATTTCACAATCCACAGAAGATTTGATTGGGAGAAAACTCTTGATATCGACCGCATAAATAAGAATTTTACTTCTTTGAAGTAAATAAGTGATATCATCAATAAATAAGATGAATAACAAAGGACCAAGATGACTACCCTGGGGAACGCCTGTGTATACAGTGGCTCCAAAAGTGTACGCTCACTCAGCTTACTTTATTAAACAACTCAAAAAAGAGAATATTCAATATTTTGTCGGTACCCCTTTATTTCCCTTGACACATTTTAGTCTTCTTGGCATAGACTCGTCGGTAAATATAACCCAGTTTCAAAACTCTTTGGGTTTATTTAAATAAATATTTAGAATTAGTAAGACGTTTTTTTTCTTGTTGATCTTACTGATGCATGGTTTTCTTCTAGCAACTCTACCATGATATCTCGTATCGTAGAGAGCATTACGCACAATACTAACGTAAACACTCTTGTTGTTAAATTGTATTTGATGTTCAAGATATAAAATACATATAAAAGACAGCGTTTTTCAGTCTGTGTTAGCTTCCGTGGGAGCCCATTGAGCATTTTTCACAAGTTTCGTTTCAAAATGCCTGTCTATAATACCTTCAACGGCAGAATAAAACTTTTTGTGATTTCACCAATTTCACGGATTAATTTTACTCAAATAAATTGTAATTTTTCTTTGTAGTTCTATTTTATTTTAATTTTTTTTATATATGGCCGAGCATAATTTCGTAACGCGAAGACCGATTTTGATGATTCCTTTTTGTTGGGTAGAGTATGATCCCCCATTGCTAATAATGTAAAACATTTGGCCCTAGGATGAGGGGGGGGGGGGCGTAGTCTTACTTTGTAACGCGTGATACTATGTCAAAACAGTGTTTTGTGTGATGGTGGGAGGGGCTGAAACTTAATTTTGTAATGCGTAGACCAATTTGGATGACTGTTTTGGTTTTTTATGATTTCCCATTGCTAGTAATGAAAAACATTTGGTCCCTGGGTAGGGTGGAGAGGAGGTGGGTGGGAAGTCTAATTTCGTAACGCATGGACCGATTTGGATGATTTTTTCTTTCATGTTACCAATGTCAAAGAATTTTTTGGTGGGTTTGTGTTGGTAGTGGGGGTGAAACCTAACTACGTAATGCGTGGACCGATTTTGATAATTCAATACTCTCAATGGTAAAATTAATGTGATTCCTTTTTCGAGAGAATAACATAACATTAAATTAATATAGCACCACCTGCGGAAGGCGCATAAGTGAGAATTTATTAGCGTACAGTCATTATCAGTAGAAACAAAACGGAAATTGTTGGCATCGTCAGAGAAACAGAGGATTCTCGAGTCAGTAAGAAGCACAGATATATCATTGATATATATGATAAAAAGTAACGGTTATCTTAAGACATACCTAAGGAATTATTAATTTCGTCAGAGAGTGGACCACAAAATAAAACACGTTATGTACGACCATACAAATAAAAACACAACGAATGAACAAAGGCTGAGGAAAACTCCTTAACTGATAGCTGTGTGCATCGTGTAATTAATTCTAAGGCTTTACTGAAGTCCATAAATATGCATTCAAGCTGCTTGCTGGCTTCAATTTCACTTTTGGAAGTGACTTTACCTGCAATGATAGGAGTTAGACCAACATTGTTGACAAGTTAAGAAAGGTCATATCGCCCCCACCCCCTCCCAACATTCCAGTTTTTGTTTTCCTAGTTGAGATCTTTTCGTTTGATATTGACCTGCTCGAGTTCGTGGACATAACAATTGCTTTGTCGGCTTGGATAATTGAGCATAATCACTGTTCGGATATCTTTAACAATCCTTCTCCATCTGCAACTGGCGGCGAAATGGTCTATCTGGTTTCTAACTCTAGCATCCGTCGAAACCCAGGTCTCTTTAAGATAGCAAATATTGTGGTTCCCTCCACCATAAGTTATTGAGAACTGCAAAAATAAACGAAAAGCTCACCATTTCCATTAGTAGCTTAGCTCATGCGTTGATGCCCAATGACATGTTTAAGGTCTGTGCTGTTAGGACCAATTTGAGCGTTTATGTCGCCTATTAAAACACTGATGTCTCCTCTAGGAAGCAGAGTTCTTAAATTCCAATTTTCAATTCATGTCCTTAAATCTAAAGGAAAAAAATCGTCATCGATTCGTTGCAATGTTTTTTTTACGGAAGTGAGTTCGTTGCTGGCCCTCAGCCCAACTCAGCTCCTTTCAAAGAAGCACGTCAGAGGTGAGATAAGGGCTTGTTAACAGAGCTTCCGATGTTTGACCGCAGGGAATCTACTCTTATTTTAGATGTATGCAGCAATCGGGTGCTACTAGCCTCCGAGCACAATGTTAGTCATTTACGTAATACCTTTTGAAAAGTAAATCCAAAGTTTTCTTTTTAAGATACAACCTGTTTTGGGAAATTATGCACGCCGTGTTGGCCTCTGAAAAACACGCCTCTTTTCCTAGATAGAACAAGACATACAATAGCATAAGCGACATCGCTTGCTTTATTTATTTCCTGTTAAATTGATAATAAGATTACGCACTAATGGTCGTAACAAAATATTATTTAATTCTCTTGCATGCCCTACTTGATTAGAACTATGGAGGGCTTAATGGAACTTTATGCAGTTATTTTGTCAGGAGTATAACTCAATATTCTATGCTTTATCTTTCTTTATCTCAAAAATACTGTGAAGCCTATATAACATATATAAGCCTTAGTTCCATCTATTAACTTTTTTCTTGAATGAAATATAGATAGGATTATATTATAGATTAAAGCGACAAAGTTTCCCTTTGTGCCATCAACAGTATCCAGGTATATATTTTTTCCCGCTAATTATGAAGTTGCTTTGAAAGTAAAATAACTGAAAAAAAATTGAAATTGGGAAGTCTTACGGAGTAAATTAAATGTTAAAAACTTTGATTTAGAGTTCTTGATTAAGCTATCTCTTAAGGAAGACGTAAAATAGAGAAGCAAAAAATATTCTTTTCAGTGACCATTTCTTTTCTTCCAGGTCCCAATAATTTTTCCTAGAACATGGTCGCTAGCATCTCTTTCACCTGGAAGGGAGCTTCCTTTACCTAATTAAAAGTTTGGACCAAGTTTGTCTGAGATGTTTGTCTACCTTCACGTGAAAGGGTTTCGCACAGGAAAGGAGTAGGCTAAAAAGGGTTCTAGGTCTCTAATTGAAATTAAATGAAGCCTTCATAATTCGACGAAAAAGGAATTTTATCTCTTGGTTAGGTTTGCGGCAACGCTAAGAACTTTTATAAGCAGTGATGAAGTGAAAATATTCTTTTTCTAATTAAACAATCCTTTACGAGACCGAGTTACGGCGTCTTTGTTCTTTCATGTCTGGAAGGAATTTGGGGGTATAATTTGTAAGCCTTTTGAATGCCCATTGTTTAACTAGATGTATTTAATCCTGGAGAGAAGTTTTCAAACTAAGATCCGTCTTGATATTAACGCAAAAAATAGACAACTTAACTTGAAAGTTCTTATTGAATGTAGTCAAGCGTAAGCATATTTACCCTGGCATAAATTTTTCCATGTTCCAATTTGCTTGAAATAGATTACAGAGTGAGTGGGTTATGCTAAAATATTCTCAGACTATATTTTCTTAGAAACAAGTCCAAGCACCATTTTAAGAGTAAATCTCGCATGTAATAAAGCAAGTCAATGTGACGATCCCAGGGTGTGTCGGGATTGTAATTATTCATCTTGTCTAGAGTGCGGGGAAGAGAATGGTATGACTGGGCATAAATTAAAGATGAATTTCTAATAACTCAACTTCAGTTAATTAACGTTCATTGTTGGCCCGAACTTGTTACAGACTAATTACTTATTAATGCCAAGTGCTCGCATAGCAAACGCATAATTACATCCCGTTATCTGTCTTGTTACTGTAGACTTTACTGATAATAAATAAGTTGAGGACCAAAATGTGGATCCTGGAAGGACATCTAAAATGAGTGCTGCAGGAAACTGTTTCGAAGAGTAAAATGAAATTTCATGTTAAGCTGAGTAAAAGTGAAAAAGTTGGTCGTAAATCTGATCTGAACTTTACTTTCCAAGTATGTACGTAGGTACATACTTGCATAGTGCGGAAGTTATGCTCTGGAATAGTACATACATATATAGTAGGACTACAGAACTGCATATTGTGGTTTGAAGAGTTGCGATGAAAGATAAAATGTTAGAATGCCGTCAGAAAAGGGAACTGCTTTAAGATTTTTTCAAATTTCAGAAAGTTGGGTTTATTTAAGTCAACGTTGATTTCAGGGTTTCTTTTAATTTGCAGTCAAAAGTGTAAATCAATTTTGTTTTTGCGTGACAGTTGAAGGTCTTCCAAAGAAAACAAGAGACCCTATGGACTAGCCGAAACAGAACTCTTTATTCATCTCTGGGTCACCGCCGGTTGGATTCGAGCCTGGGATCTCCGGGATGGAAAGCCGACTTACACTTACTCCACCGACGGAAACACTTAAAATGACTCCGGTTTAATAGTGCGGTGTATATCACTCAGATGATTTCTGACAATTTTTTTCTCAGTAGTTCCCCTTCAGCTATATTCACTTATTCTTATATACAATTAAATATTTTTGTACCAACTCTATAATATGGCTTACACTTCATAATAAGTGTCAGTTTCAGCGATTACTTTATTTGGGTAAAATCCTTTTCAAACAGGACGTAGACGGAGTGGGCGTAAAGCAGCAATATCATAGTTCAGAATGCCAATCCATAATTCTAAAAAAAATTGTCTTTTAGAGTTTCGCACCGTACGGAAAAAATCGACATCTTATATGATCGGAAGTCTGTCGGTCTATCAGCGGCTTTTTCTCAAAAACAACGGCACATAACACAATTTCGATATTATCAAAATTAATAGGTATTAAGTTATAGACACCAGAAGAACTGACAGTCAGTCGTCAGTCTCATAGTTGCTGAAGAAATTAATATTTTTTTTATCACGTGCACGGAGAAATTATTAACTGTGCCGAAGCTGTGAGCAATGAAGGTGGTGCGACTGCAACCTGCATTCCAGCATTCCATATGTCGAGGACGACACAGCCACAAATACCAGGTGCTGACCATGGCAGAAGCAGCGCGCGAAAGCCTAATCGTCGCGGTTGTTAAACCTGGCGGCAGAGCTTGGAGGCTGGCGCAGTGTGAATGCTGCTTGTGGAACAGAAGCTGATGGGATTATTGGTGAATTACCTTGCAGGTAATGTTTATCGTCAGGTTCCCTAATACGACACATCGGGCTGGCTGAACATACCCAAAATCCAAAAACTATGTTTTTGCTGCCACAGCCTCTCCTACTTCAAATTGCAATTTGGCTTCAATGCGGTTCTGGTTGACGTCTATTGGAGAATGAAATCTGAGGAAACAAATCCAGTCGGTGGGCAAGATTGATGCCTCGGAAGCTGAAACTACGGTCTCGCTAACCAAGGGTTTAGGAGAGTAAACTGGCGGAAAGGACAGAACTGAGCTAATACAGACAGCAGTTGACTTCGAAGTTGAGGATAACACCAACCAAGCATTGCTGACCAGAAGGCTGGAGCAGATGGCGCGAGGGAATCTGCGATGGAGATTGATCCTCCTGCTTCGGTACCTAGTGGGTCTTGTCAGGGGATTTAGTACGCAGCTTATATAGGTGATGCGAATAAAACTATCTGAAAGCAAACTCGTCTCTGCGAATTTATTTCTCCTACTAAGTGATAGGTAAGCCAAGAACTGGAATTTTGGCTAAAAACGACATTCATATATTTTAAATTTCCAATTACAGCTCCAACGACTTGACTGTCGGTGAGTGAGAAGGAAGCCAACCGGGTGCCGGTTCTATTGGCATCTGAATACATGGTGTATTATAACACCAACCCACCCCCATCGGCTGAAGTTCACTTATAGCTGTTATCTCGAATCGAGTGAAGTTCTTCTCATGCACCCCAACAAGGAGTTACGGGGTGAAATTCATTAGTAATTTCGCTTCAAGGTAGTACCATTAAAACTACACTCATTGGGTACCTTTCTGGACGTAGCGGGTAACTTTAACGACATCAAACCTGATGCTATCAGTGATGCATTAAGATCTCGTGGAATAGATTTATACATCTATCAAAAGATTGAGGTAATGCTGAGAAGCCGTCAGATATATGAAAACTGGGAAACCACGAAACTGTAAAAGCAGTCTACAGGGGTAACCCACAGGGCGACATTTTATCTCCTTTGTTCTGGCTGTTAGTTACTGCTAAAGTTCTAATGTTTTTAGAGAGCACCGGAATATAATTCTTGGCTTACATGGACGACCTAGTCATATTCGAATCAGGAAAGCTTTTAACCACCACAAGCGAACTAACGGAAAGAGCTCTGGGCAAACATAGATGGCAAAATGATTGCAGTTTAGTAGGCAATGCCCAGAAGATTAAAATGGTGATGTTGACAAGGAGAAGACGAATCGAAGCCTTTTGGCAACGCTTAACGGTAAAGACCCAAGTGAAATATGGTTATCATTCTGGATTTCAAATTAACTTACGTCATCAACATTGAGGAGCGCGTGAAAAAGGCTGCGGTAGCGTTTACATATACACCAATAGTGAGACCAATCCTGACTTACGGAATCTTGGTGCAGCTTAACAAAGCCTGCTTGGATTTATCAGGGGCAGTAAGTACAACGCCAAATGCCGCATTGAAGACTATGGACAACTTGGAAAACTTTAGACTACGGTCAAAGTAGTACAGCAGTATACTAATAGCTATTGTCGCACAAGGACCTACAAAGGCGGAAAGAAATTTATTTGTACAGTGATAGTAAAGCGACCATTGATGCGCTCGACTCAAGCACTATTAAATTAATAATGGTGCGTAGATGCTGGACTGGTCTTCAACTTTGAGAGTCTTACACAAGGTGGGTCATAGCGATGTGTCGGGTAATGAAGTGCCCGACGTTTTGGCAAAAGAAGGTTCGCAGATGAGCACTGAACCTGAAAGCTATTCAGCTCGCCGAACGCAGCTGGAGCGATCTTACAACCTGTGACAATTCAAAAAAAATTTGACCTGAGTGAAATGAAAAGATAATGACGTTCTTACGGAAGGAAAGTTGCAGCAATCTCTGTAAAATGAATGCGATTATAACGCAGCATTGCCTTTTTTAACCGACTTCCCAAAAACAAAGAGGTTCTAAGTTCGATGCGTTTTTTTTAAATTTTTTTAAATTTTTTTTTATGTCTCACCGGGCATAACGCGTCGACCGATTGTGTTGTTGTCTAAGGAGTAGTCTAACTTCGTCGGGTTTGGGTGGGGGGTGTGTGAAACCTAACTTTGTATCGCGTGGGCCGATTTGGATGGTTCTTTTGCTGTTGTATAGAGTGTGATCCCCCATTGCTAATAGGAGAATAATTTGGTCTTATGGTGGTACTGGGGGAGGGGAAGGGGTAGTAACTTCGTAACTCGTGGACCGATTTCGATGATTCCTTTTCTGTTTGGTAGAGTATGTTCCTTGATTGATACCATGAGAAAAAACACTTTGTGTTATAGAGGTGGGGTAGGGGATTAAACCTAACTTTCTTACGCGTGGACCGATTAGGATGGTTCTTTCTACATTGTATAGAGTAAAAGACACTAAAAAGTGAAAAATAAAATAGTTTTTAAAAAAAAGGTGAACCCACTTCACAAAAAGCGCTCAAAAGCATAAAATAATTTTTAATTTTATATCTATTACGACATTTTGAAGTCAGTGCAAATTAAACAAATAAAAGAACTACAGAACCACAATTGAAGATAATACATAATACTACCTAAACGTTTCAGCTCACGGGATCATAAGAAATGACGTTTAAATATTTTTGTTGTAGTTGTTTGGTTTGTTTGATTTGCGCCGACTTCAGAATGTCGTAATAGATATAAAATTAAAAATTATTTTATGCTTTTTAGCGCATTTTGTGAAGTCGTTTCGACTTTTTTTAAAAAAAACTATTTTATTTAGTCATACCGTCCGCACGCATACTCCCGCCAACAGCTTCTGTCGGAATGGCATGGAGGAGGAGGAAGTTGATAGCATTCAGCATTTACATTGCGAATGCTAGGAAGTAGCAAAGAGAAGTTTTTAGGCCCTTGGCAAGCACTTCATTAATGGACTAGAAAAATTCACCAGCGTGGAGCTAAATGATCTAACCAGGTTCCTCAAAAGGTGAGGTTCCTTCGTAGTGGTATCACAACGGACCATATTAAGGCCTGTGTGAGGACAACTTGTTTACTACCGCTTTTTGACAACTAACCTTACCTAACCTAGAGGTTCTGCTAGGTGCTCTAGTGGATATCAGAAGAATTATATATATATATATATATATATATATATATATATATATATATATAGTGTTAACCTTGAAGTTTCAATTTCCCAGAAAACCATTACAATTAGTATTGTAACGTAAATGGGGCTCTTCGGGCTCAACGGATTAATCAAGACACTTATTTACAGTCACAAATGTTTACCATTTTTATTCACTTTACTGATTAATTCGTTGTACAATTTTCTTGACAATATTTCTTCACAATTATACCGTTTCACTTCACGGGTTAAAATACAACTAACTATTCGCAGTATCACATATAAACACTTCGCAGTCTAAATCACAACACCAGGCTGCTGCTCACAGGCCCGTGCGCACGGAGTTCAACCCCCCACGGTTCAATATTTTCCTTTTCGTGGCCTACCTCGTGCACGTTACAGTATGTAGAATGAAACAGAAAATTTTAAAGTAAAAATATAAAATGTAATGATCTTCATTAGAAATTCATTGTCGACTATAAATATGTGCAGAGGTTATTTAGAGTTACCACACATAAGTTTATTCCTCACCAACAGCATCTAGTTGTCACTTAGATGAACCATGACTTATCCCAAAGATTATCTACAGTACGCAGCTATATAACATATACATACGTACACCCCCCCCCCCCCCCCCCCCCCCAACAAAAAGAGCCGCACGTGGTTTCCTTTTTCATATCTTCCCGGCTCAATTCGTGTCTCCAAGATGTCCAAATTGCTTTTAACGGTTGTTGATGTGCAATAGCACTCTTCTGCTAAAAATATTCACTATGTACAGTTGCATACATGCATAGGGTTCGAGACGTTATTAAGGCACAGGGTGGTGCTAAAAAGTACAAGTTTAAATTAAATTTTAAAACTTTTAATGTTTGAAAATAAATTTTTAAGTTTAATAAAAATAAAGAGATATTGTTGGCTTACTGTATTTTTAATTTTTTATGAATTAACATTGCATTAAACACTAGAACAAAAATTACATAATTAATTGTTGTTATTTAACTTTTATATCCCTTTATCAAAAAAATTCCACGTGCGGCTCTTTTTGTTGGGGGGGGGGTCATTAAAAGTGAAATAAAAAGGAATAGTAATCAGAAATTTTCGATACATTAGAATACAACTTATTCTTTCAAATTGTTAAATTGAATGCTAAAAATATAAGAAAATAGTCATTTAGACTTCATTTGTGATACAGTCGCTTTGGCAATTAAAAGTAGTCAGAACTATATTCAAACGTAAGCTAAATTAAGTTTTAATAGACAAATTGAATTTTATATTGAAATATATGTGCTAAACGGTGAGAGGTCTTGAGAAAACCAAACATATTAAGAGTATTGTTATTTGAATCTAGTTAGTAGATTTCGCTTTTCAAGAGAGAAGGAGCGCCCAAAATTATTACTTATGTATTTCTTAAAATATCCCATATAATTGCCTTAATTCTTCCAAAAAGGTATAAGAGACAATTAAGTATAAATTCGAGCTATATCTAAGCATCTGCTATAGTCTAAGTACGGAAGCACTTATTTTTAGGCTAATGGAATTATAATGTCTTTTTATCACCACCTTTCTCTGAAATTGGAAAATTAAGCGCACCTGGAAACAGGATTCGTGTGGCCTTTATATAAAGCAAGTAATCATCTACATAAAATATTTTGAAATAAACAACCATTAAGGATAGGCACGTGGTTTACTTTCGTGCAGATTCAATTATGTTTTAATCTATTGAATTGATAACAGGACGTTAAACTGAATAAATCGTTTCAGATTTGATATAACCAAAGCTGCTTAAGTTTAGTTCATATTTTTATACAACATTTTTTATTTCAAATCTGGTCAGGAACAGGAAACAAATTTGAAAGGTACATTGACTGAATATTGCAAGCTTGTTTTGTCCGCAATAATCGGTTTATATTCGGAGATTACGTGCACTCAAAAAGGAAATAGCATTTTCTTGAACAATAACGTTTTGGTATTCTAAACTACGACGCTAGACGACGCTATTTCCAAAGGAGTGGCAAATGACAAAGCATCCAAGAAATAAGTTTTGGATAACTATATATGTATGTCAGTTCCATGCGACTAAAATAAAATTATTACGCAAGTTGTTGTATAATTACTCAATTTATATTGGAATATGAAATATTCAGAGTATTTATTTTCAGGTGGAAAAGAAAACCTATAATTTATATACTTACAAAAATTACGGGAGTAGAGAATTTGTTATCGCATATTTTTGCTATTTATTTAATTCCTTTGTAAAACCTTGATCCATCGCTCCGGGAAAACGGTTTGATGGATCGATTTGAAAATTTGCAGTACTATTGGCTGTAAAATGACCCCAACAATATTTTTTAATAAGCGGTAGATTTTCAAAAAAAAAAACCGTATAAAGTCCTTTTATGTTATGTGAAGATGACTTAAGAAATCCAGCTCGTAGGAAATGTAGACTATGTGTATAAAGACAAATAATGTTCCTTGAAGTTGAGTTAGTTGGTTCCAGCACGTAGGAAAGGTAGAATATAAAAACAAATTCTGATCGTTAATGATAATTAATTATAAATTGACTGAGTTGACTAATTTGCTTTCTGACTGAACACTTGATGGACTTGAGCTAGACTAACTGAAACGTACAAAATTGAAGGAATTAATTTCTTCAGGATTCTGCTGGAAATCTATGCAACCTTTTACCGCGAGTTTTAAAAGTCCTTGTGCACTGCGAACTGTAGCTACTCGAACCAAGCCATCCTTGCCCGAACGAACTTCTTCAATTCGGACTTGGATCCAATTAGATGGGGGTATGTTATATTCGCTCAAGATAACCAATTCATTTACTTGAAGAGAAGCTTAGATCTGCTTCCACTTTGGACGTTGCTGAAAAGTTGTAAGGTAGTCCCTGCTCCAGCGTTTCCAAAAACCCTGTATCAATGCTTGCTTGCCAACGACCTAGTCTTGAAATTTTGGTTTCAGTCAGGTTCGGTTCAGGAATAGTAGTTAGGGCATGACCCACCAGGAAATGAGATGGAGTAAGGTCGTCTAACGATTCAACTTCTTCTGATAATGGACATATAGGTCGAGAGTTTAGGATCGATTCAATCGCTTCGATGACGATTGCGTCAAAAGTGTTGTCATCTCTGCAAATGTGAGGAGTGGCAGGAGGAATAAACTGCCAATTGGTATTATTCTGTGAAAGAAAACTATATATTAGTGTATCATTTGTATGGGATTGTAAGAACAGTTTATATCGCAGACCTGATATGGAGATTGGCTCCAACAAAATTTGTGCCAGTGTCAGAGTAAAGGTCACTTGGTATTCCTCGACGGGATACAAAGGGGCGTAAAGCAGCTATGAAGGCTTCTGATTTTAGGCTGCTTTCTAGTTCTAAGTGCAGGGCCTTCGTAGTAGGACTTTGATAGTCTTGCAGATCGACCGAGTTTTGTTAAAGTTGATATGGGGCCAGCATAGTCTATTTCAGTACGTAAAAACGGTCGACAGATGGTTACACGTGACTGAGGTAAATTTCCCATTAATTCGATCCATTTTCTGGTGATCTTTCTCACAAGTTGCCGTAATCTGATGATCCAAAAATCCTATCTGATAATTGAAACGAGTAAAGCAATTCCTGGGTGCAGGTACCTTTCATGCATTTCTCTAACAATAAGCCTTGTAATGGGATGATCACTTGGTAGGATTCTAGAATGCTTAGTATTGAAATTTAATTTTGGATTCTGAAGTCTCCCCCCTACTCTTAGCACTCCTGTTATATCCAGAAATGGGTTTAAACTAATCAAAGAACTCTTTATCGACAGTGGTTTTTCCTTGGGTAAGTGTTTGATTTCACTGGATTATGCTTCAGATTGTACCCATTTAATCATTGTTGTCATAGCCTTATGTAATTCTTCTGTTTTGAGAAATCCTTGTTCTCGGTCGAAACGTTAACAGTAGCTGAGGATGCGTAATATTTTTGTCCCCGACGAATAGCGTGAACAAAGATGTAGCAGGACATGATCAGGCACTACTATGTGATTTGCTGCTATAGAATGATCTTTCTTTTCGCCCTTTACTAGTTTGGAATCTTTCAGGTTCGGGTTTTTCTGCCCCATTACGCTATCCTGGTACAACCAATATGGACCTTGGCACCAAAGTTTACATCTGGGAAGTTCAATTGGGGATATTCCTCTGGAAATAAGATCTGTTGGATTTTGTGTAGATGGGACATAACCCCAACAGTTTCGGGGAGTGGATCTTAGAATTACTGCTGTGCGGTTGGCGACGAATGTTTTCCGGCGACGGGGTGTATCCGCGAGCCATGCTAGGACGATGCATAAATCTGTCCACGTATAGATTTTTATGTCTTGCAAGTTTAGGGACAACGTGACCTTAGATATTAATCTTTTTAATAGAAGAGCAGCACACAACTTTGATGCAACGATGTTTACAGAAACGTTTCCATCAGTGGTGGTTGTTCGACAGTAAATAACAGCGCCGTATGCCAGTTCTGAAGCATTCGAGATTCCGTGAAGCTGAATATTTGTATCTGAATGGCCTATAAAGCGCGGGGTATTAATTTTGGATAAATTCAATAGGTTGTTTTTAATTACTTCCCACTTTCCTAAAATATTATCGGGCAGTGGATCATCCAAGTCTACCTGTGAGAGCCATAATTGTTGGAAAATAATTTTGATGGAGATTACAACCAGGGCCAACCATCCCAAGGGGCCAAAAATTCGGGAGGCTTCGGATAATAAACGCCGTTTGGTTGGCATTTGATTGAACTGCAATGAGACACAAGGAGAAAGTGTCTTGTTTTGGGTCCCAATGAATTCCTAGAACTTTTACAACTTCGTTATTGTCATTAATAGGCATAGGTTGACCATCTATAAAAGTTGACAACTCAGAATTTGATAGCCATTTAGTTAAGTTAAATCCGCTGGATTTCAAAATCGCGCTTAGTTCCTGCTGTAACTTCATTGCCTTTTCCAAAGTATCTGTTCCAGATAATAAATCGTCGACATAGAAGTCTTGTTCTATGACAATAGCAGCTTCGGCAAATTTATGTTCGATTTGAAGTGCGATTAACTTTAATACCCTTGTGGACAGGAAGGGAGCAGATGAAGTACTATAAATGGCTGTTGTTACGCGATAATGTTTAATTGGTTCGGATTCATTATCTCTCCAAACAATCCTCTGATAATCCCTCCCCTTTGGGTTGATGCGTACTTGGCGGTACATCTTTTCTATGTCTGCAGAAAGGGCAACACGATGCTTTCGAACCCCAATCGGTATGGAAATCAGATCCCGTTGAACAGTTGGTCCGACCATTAAATTATCATTTAGTGACATTCCGTTAGCACTCTTACAAGATCCATCGAAAACAACTCTGATTTTGTGTTTTGGTGAAGCCTTAAAACCGCATGGTGGGGTAAGTAGAAATACTTGCAAGCATCAGTCTTCAATTCGTTCTCTGGAACTACTTTCATATGTCCTAGCTCTAAATATTCCTTCGTAAATTTCGTATATGCCTCCTTATAATGACTATCTCTGCGAAAACGGATTTCAATAGAGTAGAGACTTTTCATCGCAATGGCTTCTGAACTACCCAAGTGAGGTTCTGAGTTCTTAGAGGGTAGTGATACAACATAGCGTCCGGTTTTGTTTCGAAAAAATGAAGTCTTAAAGTGCTGAAGCTCTTCATCTGTGAGTGAAGTTCCTTGTAAAGTAATTTCTTCTACCTCCCAGAAACGTCTTAAGGTATTGTCAACATCCATTGTTACTGCTGAATGTAAAGTTACTACTGAGTCATTGGGTGCTTCCACACAGAATCCATCCGAAAATAATTTGTTGAGCTATGGGATGAGAAGCAGGATCCCAGGATTTGTGATTCTTTATTTACCTCAAAGAATTTGTCGGCTCCTATGATAATGTTCATTGGATTATTAAAATTAGGATCGGCTTACTGATATTGACTAATATACTTCCAGTTGTCAGCATTAAATAGCAGCGAGGGGACATACGGATGATACGGTAATTAGGACCTTTCCTCCTGTAAAACCTGCGTTGGTGGCTTTCAGTCCACTTATTGCTAGGCGGGCGTGTCTTATCTTTAGAGCCAGTCTTCAAGATTCCAAAATGAACGAGATTTGACATCCAGAATCTAAAAGAGCTCGGCATAGATGAAATTTTCCATACGTGTCTTTAACATTTACCAGGGCTGTAGGGAGCAGTGAAGCGGGACTGGAAGTTATCACTGATTCTTGTATAGATGTGTTGAATGATGAGAGTGATAGATTATTGAATGTTGAACCATTTGAGTTGATTGTTGAATTAGGTTGATTGTTAGTTTGTGTAGTGAAATGGTTGATAGATGAATCTTGTTGACTGTTAACGACGGAAGTTTGGGCAGAAATAAAATTTGCAACCGAAGGCTGGAGTGCTAAAGTGTTAGCGCTATTTGAAGTAGAATTTTGGGTTTGTATTTTCGCATTCTTATGTAGGAGTCATTGATGTCCCTTTTTGCAGTAAAAGCACCGATGCTTTGAGCAACAAGAATGTACCGAATGTCCTGATTGCAAACAATTGAAGCTTATTGAATTAGATGTGACGAATAATCTTCGCTCATTAATTGACATTGTCTTGAATTGGGTATATAGGTACAAGGCGTGATTTCCCTTTCATAAAAGGCAGGAAGTATTGATTACAGAAGCAATATACATGGCTTTTGTAGAAGGAGTCCTTCTAATTCCGGTAAAACATTTCTCTAGGGCATCGCAGCGTTTGTTTAGGAAAGTTAGTAAGTCATCAAAGCCCGGAAAATCATTTTCTGAAGTTTCCTTGAACCAAAGTTGTTTCGTTTCCGAGTCTAGTTTTCTCAAAGCTGTGAAAATCAACCACGAATCTCTGGATTGACCGCTTGGACCCAAAGCTCTTAGTCCACGTACTACATCGTCGAAAGAGTCATATAGACAACGTAAATATTTTGCTGATGGTTGGTTTAAAGCAGCATGATCCATGAAAGTTCGAATCATTGAAGTGATTATGTGGCGCTAAACTTAGATTTTAGTTTCTTCCATGCTTTTACGTAATTTGCTTCGGTGATGGTTAGATGCCTTATTACAGCCGCAGCATCACCCTTTAAAAGCCCCTTGAGCTACTGTAATTTTTGACAACCATTTAAGGACCCACTATTATCAACCATGGTTTCAAATAAATCCTGAAAAGCCGGCCACTCTTTGTAATCGCCTGAAAAGTTTGGAATATTTATTTTAGGAAGGCGTAGATCAATTGAGTTGCGATTAAAATTTTCAAAACATGATTGTTGGTTAGCTAGGATATTATTCACTGTCTCATTAAATTGTTCATTTGCAATAGATTGATGGATGCTGCCGGTATGATTCGGTAATAAATTGTCTAAAGCGCTCTCACTAGTAGTTCGCGCCTTGATTGCTCGGGTTACCGTGGCTTTGGTATCGAAATATTTGTCTGTCCCGGCAATAGAAGCAAATTGTCTTCGATTTCTCGGAATTCTACCCGTGAGTGTCCCTTTAACCCTACCACGTTTTTGAATTAAAGCGCTTAAATCAGACATTTCTTACAAGTTCTTTTAAGGTTTGGATATAACACTGTCTGTACGTTACTTCTCGTTTGAATCGTTCTTTAATTGCAATAGCTACAAGTAATATATTAACGCGAATATAATAGAGAGCCACTCAGCAACATATTGAAATAATTTTAAAGCACTACTATTTTCGTATTTACGGTTTATTTATTTAACAGAATGTATATAACGGCACATATGATGTTCTGTTATTAACTGTTTCCAATTCAAAATTGTCCATTTTATTTTAATATAAAAAATATGTATAAAAGATTGCGTAAGTTTTTTATTTACCATTCCAATATAAAATGTTAATAAAATATCCAAAGATTCGTAGTGCACACAGAAATTGAGCTTGAATTGTGTAATTCTGTAATGTTAATGCGTTGGACAGTAACAAAATGACTGTGAAATTTCCGCAAACGAAATTATAATAAATTATAAAATTGTCCAAAAATTATTACGTGCGATGTCTTCACAAATGAAATATTTCGTCGTTTTTTGTTAGCACGTTTTTTCTAAGCACTTCACATTGAAATCGAGCAATTCTAATTAAGCAATTGATATAGAATTCTGTGCACACCTTAATCAATTTTTTAATAAATTTCAAAAATGGCACTTATCGGATTTAAAAGATATTTTGTTGATAGAAGTATCCGGCTCGAAGGACCATGAAGATGAGTTAAGAAATCCAGCACGTAGGAAATGTAGACTATGTGTATAAAGACAAATTATGTTCCTTGAAGTTGAGTTAGTTGATTCCCGCACGTAGGAAAGGTAGAATATAAAGACAAATTCTGATCGTTAATGATAATTAATTATGAATGCACTGAGTTGACTAATTTGCTTTCTGACTGAACACTTGATGGACTTGAGCTAGACTAACTGAAACGTACAAAACTCCAAAGTTGCAAGTCTGAACTAACTGTGATATGATGCTGTGAATTTTAGTTGTGATTAGATGTGATTTTAAATGTAGTATTTATTTACAAATTCATATGCAGTTGTCATACAGAAGGTTACACAATTTTCATTTGTTCTTAAACTTATATATATTTATACCAGCTTTTGAAGCTAACCCTTACACTTCCTGTGCGGTCATTGGTTGCTGAGATATCTATGATCAGGGACAAGAGGACGCTTTATCATTAAAAGTCGAATATCTCAGCGAAATAGAGTAGAGAGAAGAAAAAGGCAAATTAAAGCCGGGAAAACAAGCTTACTGATATTTGCATTGGTTAACTGAAGAAAAATTGTTCAAGCCAGTGGACCCTTTAAAAAAAGTAAAAAAAAAAATTTTTTCATAAAAATTATTTTCCAAAAAATCTCGAAACAAGATCCTGCCAGCTTTAAAATATTTTTTTCTTTAATTCCATACAATCATTTTTCACTAATATCAATAATATCTTCCAAAATAGCAAAAAAAATCGAAAAATTCTCTGCTCCCTTAATTTTTGTGAGTAGTGTTCTATAGAATGTTTCAGATCTGATGTGCCAAAATAACTATAGTGATAGCTCACATAGCCAAACAAAAAATTGTATGGCAAGGAGGGGGGAGACAGTCTCAACCGTTTGGGAATTACAGGGTGATTCATATATCTGCAATTTTCATTGTATGTACATCAACATTTTATTTATATCGTTTTACTCACCGCAGAGACATCAGACAAACGCCAAAAAAACTACTACCGAATTTTCCTACATTTTCGCCGAGATTCATGTAAATAATATACCTGTTTTTATTTTTATTAACTTCTCTATCTTATTACCTTTCCAAAAGAGGCAACATATCCAGGTAGGTTAAGGATGTAAAACTTTTTACCTAAACTCAAATTAATCCCATAATTAGAAACTTATTATAATTAATGTTAGTATCTTACACACGTTGCTCAAAATGTTCTTCATTATTTTTAATGCCTGCCAATAACCTTCTAATTTTATTTTTAAGGCGCACTGTAACCAGCCTCTCCAGTATTTTCGTCACTTCATACCCAATTCTTCAAATTAAATACCCTCTATTGTTAATTAGCCTTGAGTAAACTTCATCCTTAATTGTTCCCCATAAGAGAATGGACTAAGATCTGGAGATCCATTAGGCCCAGGAATCGGTGTACCTCGTCCAAGCCATCAACATTAGGGATGCCCTCTAGAAGATTTGGCAGTGTATTCTCCGAAAAATCCGAATGAATTGGGCTATTAAGCAGTTGCGGCAAAATGCATGGTTTAATTAAGTAGGTTTCTATGATGCCAGTTCAAACATTGGCTCAGAATTTGGGCTGGGACGAAGTCCCCATGTATTGTGTGGGTTAGATATTGAGGTTGTGGAATGGTGTGACAATTCCTGATGAACTGCGATTCATCCGTCCACAGAATTACAGAAGCCAAATGCAACATTTTAATGTTTCCTCGCAAACCCTTTCCAGTATTCCTTGTACTAACCTAACCTAACTTTAACTCAAGGCACTCAGAATCGCCTTTTCACTAATCTCGTGTTCGTTTCAGGGGCGTGTGATTATTTGTTGTCCGACGTCTGCAGAGTCTTCCGATGCTTCCGACGCAACTTCGTACTGCTTGAAGTTACACTTCCGGTTTCTCTTAAGCTTTGGAAAGTCCGTGAATATAATCCTCTTTGGGGTACACGTCGGTAAGGTCATTTCTTTTCATATTCCAATACAGGTGTTTTTTTGTTTCAATCTAGTTAACAATAAATGTAAATTCTATAATTGATCTGATTGCTAGATAGGAAGTTTAAGACTCTACCTTATGTTCTGAGTCATGTTTCGCGTTTTGTGCTTGAATTTGTAGTTCTGAAATAAATAAATAAACTCGAAACGTTAGCGATTAGTTAAAACTTGCTTATTTTATTTTTGGTCCTATGCCAGCGACAATAAATTACGAAATATTTAATATATTTCAGCGTAAGGGCACACATAGTTGCCATTATTCCATTTATTTTTCAACTATGGTCGATATTCTTGCTGACTGACCCTCTTATATAGCAACATTACCAACGACAGGATAGTAGGGTGTAATCTTAGGCTAACGTAAGTGTCCGGAGGTCCCAGATTCGAATCCCATGGTTGTTTTCTGTGGACAAATAGATTACGATAAAAAAAGGCCATTAGAGTTACAGAAAAAATTTCAGTTTTTCGGAAACCAGATAAATTAAGAATGGCACATACTATGTAAGAGCACAGTAGTATAGTACTCTTAGAATTAATTATGCCAAAAACCTAAATAACATATGTCATACGCAGCAAACATCTTAGTTAACAACCTTATAACCTTTTCGTGCTGTAGGAATCGTAAGAGTAAAAAATATTATTAAAAACAAAAAAAAAACCTGACTGCGATAATCTCCAGTTACTTAAAGGTTAAAAACAAGATATTTTTGAATGAATCATGCGTCTGCCATTCCCTACACTTACATTTAAGGAAAGAGGTAGCTCTTGGTGCTATTATTCTACAGAGGACTTATCCTAACATCTAATTACCCATCTGGATATGAAAGGATCCTCGAGGAGTTCATAGATGTCCCAGTAGTTAACTCGATATCGGATGCAATGCCGAAATAGTTAAGCTTTGAAGTACCATTTATGGTAGACCAGAGAATACTGACATCAAAAAGAAATAATTTACTCACGTGACACGTGAAAGAGGAGCCCTAATATGGTACACGAATGGCTCCAAAGTGGACGGCAAGGCTAGCGTTCGGAGTATATGGACCTTAATTCGATCTCCGAACGGCGGTAGGCACCGTGCCAAGCTTTCAGGCGGCGCATAAGGCACTGTCGGCTCTAAGCTGACGTCGGGTTGCCTGAATTTATTTAAAGATGTGACGAAAGCCAACAAAATTATCATAACTTAGGTGCCAGGTCATCAAAGTATAAACGGAGACCAGATTCCGAAGAGCTTTACAGAAAAATTCTCATTTGTCGATCTTAGCAGTTGTGTGGCTACTAAAAATGTCAGGTCATGAAACAAATCAAGTCCTTAGAAAACAGAAGTAAACAGCCACACTTGGCAAAACTCCCAGTACTCAGAAAAGCGAAAAGGTTTATTAACTACCCGCTACAAAGAGCAAAAATATACCCCGTACTGAGCAAAAGAGAGCTAAGACTTTTAACAGGCTTTCTAACTAGATAGCGCACTCTGAGACATCATCTCAAAAAGATGGTCAAAGAAGTAAGGAAGGGGACGAGAGTAGAGCATATTCTCTGTCGCTGTAAAAGCTTTGGCCGTATAAAATTTAAGCATCTAGCAATGTCCTTCATTTTGCCAGAGGATGCTGAAAAAGCAGCTCGAAGAACAATCATAGTATTCATCAAGGACCTAAATCTTAACTGGATTCAATCGTGCAAGGTTAGGTCATAAAAGAGCTCACTGGTGGAAGTGTCACAACGGCTTTACGACCTTTAAGTAATAATAATAAAAATAAAAAATTCTTTTCTGAATTGAATAGGTTAACATTGCACGGCGTAGTACTTCTCTTAGTACACAAAGTGGCTCAGGCATTCTTCTACCACAAGCCCTTCAGGAAGGCACGTCGAGTTATTTAGTGAGTCTTTTAATTTAAAACAACTGGTTGAGTGTCCGACTCGTGATCTTTGATCAAAAGATTCTGATTTTTCGAGAAAAGTGATTGGACCTTTTTGATCAATTGATTTAAGCCATTGCCCATTATTACTTTAAATAGAAATCATTAGGTTAGTAAGGTCTTCACTTCACCTACTATTATAATAGAATCTGCTTGTTGTCTTCTATTTACTTATGTATTTCTATCATACTAATTCTATATTATTTGCTAATTAGGTAGTTGAGGCGACAAGTGCCGAAATGTACAAAACTGGCTGTAAAGTAATGCGGTACATGGGATTTTACTAAAATTTAAATGGAATGGCGTAGCATTGTTCTTCACAACATTAGATCTCTACAATGCAAGTTTACTATTGAATAAAATTTTTTAAGTATTTTCACTACTTGAAAACCAAAATGGGACAAATATTCTGTTAATTAGTCGGCACGGAACAGTACTTGGCTAAACGTCGGATATAATAGTTTCGCAATTTACGTCTATGAATTGTCGTTTAAAATTAAATTCTCCATCAAGTGGTGGAACGTTTGCCTTCACTATGATTCGGATGTGGTTCTCTCATTCATAATTCATTCCACCGCGAATAAACTGCCGCTGACTCCGTGAGGCTGGCAATCGCAGACACAAATGCGCGAGTACTTGGAGAGTTAATTACACAACTTCGCCACTTTATCAAAGTCTCACCGAACACCGAAGGACTTAATGAGGGAAATGATTAACCGAACGGCGGCAGATGTTTCGCCAAGGCAATTAGTCACATCTGCTAACCGCAAATAGCATATGAGAGCTCTATACAGGCGCTTACATTGTCAAATCGACAGGCTCTAAGGAAAAATTTATGGCTTGCTATTAAGCCCTCATTAAGATGCGGAGCCAAGAAGCACCGCTAAAAGGATTTTATCACTATTAAACTACCAAGATTTAGCGAAGAGAACACAAAGAAATCCAAGCTTAACGGATCGAAAATAATCTCTTCCCGCAGCAATCGAAAGATTTTTATTGTACTATATTAAGGTCACTAAAAATTATCGATGTTGCCTCATTAAAGCTATTGAAAATTGCAGTTTTAAAGAAATCCTCCTTAGAAATTAAATCGGAGATAAATTTAT
This sequence comes from Leptarthrus brevirostris, assembly GCA_964036015.1. NCBI lineage: Eukaryota > Metazoa > Arthropoda > Insecta > Diptera > Asilidae > Leptarthrus > Leptarthrus brevirostris. Next base: position 101,053,051 of record OZ038373.1, read on the forward strand.
CTGGGTCCAGGAATTTCGCACGAAGGAACTTTTTATGTACCGGGATGGATACAAAGAAGAGCAGAACTCTGGAGGGTAATGACTCGAAAAATCGCTTCAATCCTTCAGACTCTCTATCCCCCTATTTCCATTGGGGCGGAAAACGGAAGGAAATACAACAACACTTTGAGACTAAACCGATTCAATCAAGAAAAATCCTGTGAAAGGAAAACTTGGGGAAGCAAGTAGTCTCGTACAACAAGCAGAAATCTCCTTCGTGTAATTTCTTGTCTCTGATGAAGAAATTACGAAGAAAATTTATTTGCCGTAAATTACACAGTTCTGTCTTAAATTTAGAGAATTTTTATTGAAGCAATAATCATAAGATATTTTCACTTCGGTAAACTACATAAAATAGTTGATTTTTAATTCCTTGAAATAGTTTGGAAATCTAATCCATTAATCTCTTCAATATTACTTCAAATGTTAGTGAATTAACAGGTACATTCGACTTTAAAGGGCGAATATTTAAAGTTTGACTGAGGCATATTTAAATCAACGTACATACTTCCCGCGCCAAGGTTGTTAACTTTGGTTTGAGTATTCCCTTTTCTGTAATCAAATAAGGATGTGTTGACCCAAAATTAAATTAGATAAGGTTCCGTACATTTAGTTTGTATAGTTTATTTGTATGTTGTCCAGCGGAGTAAAGATGCTATAAGAAATATTACTTCCGGACACCTCTTCGATTTTGTTGGTACTGATTAAAACAGGCTCCTTACTCCTTGTTTTCGCAGATAAATAGGTTTTTTTTCTTTACTTGATAAATTAGGATTCCAAAGAAATATGCTTAATAAAAAATATTCTTATTAAAAGTTGATCTATGATAATATTTTTTTAGGGGAATCACCTACGTAGTTTACATAAAAACTTAATAACTCTATCCTTATAATAACAATATACCAATATATTAGAAAACCAATCACTGATTCCTTTTATACCGGTGCTCCAAAAAGGCTCAATAAATGTATGGATCGCCCCTGGAAACACATAGTAACGCAACACAAGTAAAGTAGAAATAAGCTTATCCGTTTTAGCTAAACGTTATATGTTCCATCGATTGATTAAGATATTGTAATGTCGTTAAGGCTCTTCGGGCTCGGCGGATTAATTATGACACTTATTTTCAATCACAAATCTACACAGTTCTTTTAAGTGAAAACTTCTTTAGCGGCGTTGAGCGATTTTTGGTAGTGTAAAATATTATGCGTTCGCGTCACCGAGGTGCTAATGTTAACATTATATCTATAGCTATGAGCAACACATTGTATGTGGGATCGAGGCTTCCCTATAAAAGAACTTTGGGACGGAAATCTGCAATGGAGCTGATGGCCTAATGATTAGTGTAATGGAGTATCATGCGATGGTTTTGGTTCGAAACCAGCTCGTCCAATGGTTCTTTTTAACTCCAATTCTCCGATTCCTACAACGTATACCCGACTGTATGATGCGCGCGTTGAACTCTTTGGTTGGGTTAAATCTTGTGAGTTCGCGTCACCGGCATGCTGTAATATCAGTATATCTAAAGCTATAAGGGTGACATTATGTGCAACATTAGTGCTGTGTTTATCTACTGCTCTGGCTCCATAATGGCGCACGTGACGCTTTTTGATTGGGTGAAATCTTGTGAGTTCGCGTCACCGACATGCTTCAATAGCAGTATATCTGTAGCTATAAGGGTGACGGGTTGTGCAACATTAGTGCTGTGTATACCTATACAAGTAAAGTTAAATTGACTGCTCGGTAAGTTCAATGTGTATATACTGTGCATTTTTTATAAGTGTACATTAATTATTATTTCCATTAAGTGTACAAAATGTACATAAGAGCCCTCAGAGCGCCGATAGATGTGAAAACCAGACGTATTTATAAGGTTCGGTCAAAAGTGGCTTATAAAGTGTTCCGCGCAAAAACGAATCGCGTGAGATTCCGGGAAAAAACGAATCGTAGGAAATTTCATGGCAAAAACGACTTAACTACTTAACTGCATTAACTTTGCATTACTTTTGTAGTTAAATCGTTTTTGCCCGGAAATTTTCTATGATTCCTTTTTGCGCGGAACATTTTCTAAGGCACTTTTGCTCGAACCTTATAAATAGGTCACTTTTACTCTCAGCCCGTCAATTAGCACTTATCACTTCACTGGTTAAAACACAACTAACTCAGCCCTATTTATATTGCTTAGCTTAATTTCAGAAAGTTCAGCACCTTAGTTTTAGAAAATTCCGTTATTCATTCACACCACACCAAGTATCTTCAGTGGATTTAGTACCTTTTTCGGGTGTTCCGAACTTTAAATCGCTGTGAAATGTGTATTCCAAACATAACTTTAGAGAGCGTATCACTGTCCTGTGGAATTATGCATGGTTGTTAACAGAATTAAATTGTTCAACCAATCCGTCAAATTGTGGGTGAAGTGGTGTTACCGCGTCTTTCTTATCCCAAGAATGACGCAAACCTACGGGATGGTTTGAGCTTTCATGAAATTGAGGTCAAGTATGTACTCTGTTATATCTCCGACAAGAAATTTATTCGAAAATCGAGTTTCTCCGAGTGATACCACCATTAATATTTCTCCATCCACTTCAAAGGATACCCCTGTAGCAGTGTATGTAATGTATCAATTATTGCTGCTAAGCCAGTTGTGTTAAGTATACTCCCACCAAAGAATATACCTGAAAGTACCTGTATCTACCGAAAACGCGCATTTTTGTTCTTGAACTCTCCCGTTGATTACTAAGCTGCTATCGCTTCATTGCAATTTCTTTATGTAGATAATGATATCGGGGATTCCGACTCTACTGTCCCACTCCTGCCCCGCAGAGTTGGTTGAATTCGTTTCCCTGTTATGATCAAAAAGTTGGTATAGAGCTTACGCTTCTTTGTTTTGTTCGCTCTCTTTCTCTGCATTTTTGACAGTCAGATCCAGATGCCATTTTACCTTCTTGTAGAGAGTTTGATCTTCGTCTCTTTCTGCAATCTCTTTGGAGGTGTCCTTCTTTTTTGCACATCCAGCATTTAAAGCGACTCCGCCTTTCCCATTGACCCGACAGCAGCTATCTTCTTTTTCGGTTTCCTCTCTCATGCGGACGGTACTTCTTGAGGCTTGTTTTGTTCTCTCATAAGCGAGAGCGTAAGCCAAAACCTCAGTTGGTATTTTTTTTCAGCTAGTCGTACTAATTGCTGCATGTCACGATATGCAAGAAAGAAATGCTTCTCTTTTGATCTTGTTGACATAATTTTGGCTAAATCTTGGCTGTTTGGTTTGTTCGATTTGCACCGACTTCCAAATGTCGTAATAGATATAAAATTAAAAATTATTTTATGCTTTTTAGCGCTTTTTGTGAAGTCGGTTCAACTTTTTTTTAAAAACGATTTTATTAGTGATGCAAACGAATTAAATATATTTGGCCACGATAAAAGAAGAGTTTGGAGGAAATTAAATGAGTGCTTGAAACAACTAAACTTAACCCTAACTTTGAAACATGGACGATGCAACGTTCTCGTATTGGGTTGCATGTCAGCTGCTGGAGTGGGACAATTGGTGATCGTCGAAAAGATTATGGATTGTTTTCTCTATCTGAATATTAAGAAAAACAATAAAGGACTTTGCAGAGCAATTGGATTTGGGACCACGCAGAATATTACAACAAGATAACGCTTCCAAACTTATAGTTAACGTTATTCAAGAAGGGTTGCTATATATTTTGCCTGAATAGTTGCGTGCGAAACCAGAGTCAAACAACAATACTTAAGGAGTTGTCCTTAATGTGGACTCGCATATACGGCATCTTATATGCTGTTTGTTTCTGAAGACTTACCTCCGGGATGTTGACTCCATTAATTTGGGGTCAGAACTCTATTGTTAAAGAATTCGTCACTGAAAACGGCTTTGTAAGATTCTTGTCATGGAACTTTTTGATTCTACATTCTAGGTTTTCCGTCGAAATCATTTATCTTTTGTGAAGACTCCTCTGTGTGGTGCGTGGTGGCTTGTCGTCGTCTTTGATTGAAATTTCAGGCCCTGGAGTATGTGTGCATTTCCCTACAGTTTCATAAGATTCAACATATACAGTCTATGTTCCACCTGCTCGACGCCTTCGATCTAATCGCCTGATCTTCTGTTGTAGGCTGTGGATTGGCTCTCTGAGTCGATGTCATAATGCGATGCTGCTGGATGATTGGAATATGACATTCGTTACCTGGGAATATTTGATGGACGATGATTTCCTGCTGTCGCACGTCTAGGCGATCCACCAGCATCAGGGTGCTTTTCTGGAGTCTTCTTCTTATTACAGTCTTCTGCAGCCGTTGTCGGTAATGCTTCGAAACGTATGCTCGACCTGGTGTTCTCCACGGACCACTGCGGAACTATAGTGAAATGCTTGTTTCCACTTTTTGAGTTCTACTTTCATTTCGATCTTTATGCTGTTTTCTGCTTTGAACTTTGTATGTAGACACCTTTTTTCATCTTTAAAAGAGCTGATTACTTATGTTTTTATGTATGTTTTCACGGTGTGTTCCCGTAACTCGAACTAGGGATCTTTACTCTTTTCGACCTTGGCCAAATAAGTCTCTAAAATATCATAAAAATCTTAAAAATATGGCTTGGAAGAGGTTTCTTCTCTCCCGGAGTGATGAAGACTATTTTAATTATCAGGTCTGCGTGGTTCGTCCGAGCTTGCCTAGACTATCTTGCTGAAGTTCGGCGGTCCATCTATGTTGATCCCAGAAATTCGAGGATTTTGTTCTTCGTAAGCGTAGGAGTAACAGCTTCACCTCTAGAATGTGGTTCGATGACCGGAGTTCTAACAATCCTTTGATTGCTGCTAACCTCTTTGCTGGTTTCTTCGAAGCAGCCTTTTCACCAAATTTCTGTTATATTAGTTTTGGTGATTTTAATTTTAAGAACTAACCGCCGACTTCCTTATCGATTGTTGTTTGGACTTGTTTTTAGAATGCTTCGATTATGAAGTACACTATGAATTTGTTCAATACTTTTTCGTTCGGCCCAGTGTCTGTCTTAAGTAATTGTGACCAGCAACTTGCTTCTGTCTTTGATTATTAATTTAACTCGTCTATATCCTGTAGTATCCTTCCTAAATATTGGTCGGTTACGATTATTTCTCTTTACAAAAAGGGTACGAAAGACGATTTCTCCAATTTTATAGACCCATTGTTAGCTTGCCTACAATTATAATGCAAGCAATGGTAAGTGATTCACCTAAATTTCACAGTAAACCATTCTTAGAGTCCTTCCGACCTGCAATCTAACTATTACATTTCTGCCATCGAGTCTGGTAATAGGGTTGATTGCTCTTACACCGATTTTAATAAGGTCTTTTAACACTTAGATTACAAGTTGCTCACTTCCAGACATACCATGTTAAGGTCTCCTAAGGCTTTTTTTCAATGGATAACTGCTTTTCTTTCTGACCGAAGACAGCGTGTTCTCTTTCGTAATTTTGTCTCGATGGAAATTTCAACTCTTTACGGGCTATTTTTATAAATGACAAAGGTTCCACCTTGGCGAACTTATGCTTTGCTGATGATTTTCGTATAATCGCTGGCATTAGTGATATTTCTGCACTGTATGACGTCAGTCTTTTGATTCTTGGTGCATTATGAATAATAGTTACTGAACGTCGTGTCAGTTTGTCTCGTATTTCAGAAGGAAGAAAACATTGATCTATGATTATTCTGTTAGTGGCAACTTGCTAAGCACACTTAAGAGATGAAGGGATGTTAGTGTGGTTTTCAAACCACACTTGTCTTTTGTTGACCACGTTAGCTCAATAGCTAATGCTTCCTTGGGATTCGTAAAGAGATGGTCCAAAGTGTTTAATAATCTCTTTATAACCAAAATTCTTTTTAATATTTTTGGTCCCTCTGATTAAGCACTCCAAAGTTTTAATCTACGCAGACGATATGAAGATTTTCTCATGCGTTGGTAACAGTTATGATTCTTCCTGCATTCAGAATGATTTGAATACCTTCAGGGGTTGGTGTGCCTCAAATGGACTGCAACTTAACCTGGATAAATGTGAAGTTGTGTCATTTTCTAGGAGCATCAATCAGCTCGTTTTTGATTATACCTTTGCGGAAACTAATATCCGTCGTGTGGAGTCCGTTACTGACCTCGGTGTAAAGCTAGACAGAAAACTCGATTTCACTCTGCACATAAACCATATCGTATCTCGGAGTAATTCTGTCCTGGGTTTTGTTAAGCGATGGTCAAGGGAGTTTTCTGATCGACAGACCCTCATTCACTTATTTTTTTCTATAGTTAGACCAATTCTCGAATATGCATCTCAGGTTTGGTCTCCTTGCTATGCTGTTCATTCTAGACGCATTGAATCGGTGCAGCGGAACTTTGTTAGGTTCGCACTAAGGGACCTCCCGTGGAATGATCCATTAAGGCTTCCTCCTTATGAAGATCGCCTCCAATTGCTTAATATGCACTCGTTGGAGGAACGACGTCGAGTTGCTGACCTAGTATTTATTCATCAGCTTTTGAACTCGAAAATAGATTCTCGCTCTCTTGCAAGTTTAGTTACTTATAGGCATACTCCGTATAGGTTAAGGAGATTGCCTTTACTACATGTTGTTCATTCTCGGTCTAACTATGGTATGCATGAGCCTATTAATCGCATGTGTAGAGCCGTGAATATGTGTCCTATTTTTGACCTGGCTCTTGCTAAGGATTTGCTTAAGCGATCTCTGTTATCAATGCACCCCTGATTGTTTTGTTTGGACGGGTTTTGTTTTTTGTTTACTAATACTTTTCTTTGCATGGGTTGCGGGAGCCTCATTCACCTCAATATATGTTATATTCTGGTGAATAGGTCAATTGGTTCCAGGCTTCTGCCTGTGAAGTGCGCCTTCTGAGTTAGAAGGGTTAATTCTATATATTCGATACACCATGCCCATATTTAGTCTGTTCACCACAGGTTTCTTAGATTTGCATTGCCCTGCATTGCCCATTGCAACACCCTTCTTCGCCTGATTACCTTTTTCTTCACAACCCTTTTGACATGGGCATCAAATGAAAGGGTTCGCGGACCCAAGATGGCCGATTACCATTTTCTTCACAAACCCCTTGACATTGGTATCAAATGAAAGGGTTCGACAGGTAGAATGCGATAAACTATATGACGTCATTCTATATCCAATATGGCGGATGCTTTACAAGCTTTTTTAACTTCACCTGTTAGTTAGTTAGTATGTTTGGGTCAAATCTTGCTAATGCATTTTAAACCAGTTCCACCAATCGATTAAAGATTAATGCAATATAGTATATCTAATATTGTTCTAAATCCAATATGGAGTATGCTTCAAGATGGCGGAATATAGTTTTCTTATCAGCCCCCTCGAACAGTAAAATATGTGACGTTATTCTACATCTACTATAGCGGACGTTTCAAGATGACGGATGGGTTTAGATTTGTAAGTAAAATCGATGCAATGAATATAAAACTATAAAACAGTCAAATAAAATTAAGTAAAAAAAAGTTTTTTTAAGAACAAGGTTTTATTTCTTGTTACTTTTGAAAAAACTAAAAATTTAAAAATTAATTCACAATAATAAACTAACCTTTTATCTTTACTCACAGCTGACTTAAATTTATTAAAAGCATGTTTAGCGAAAGAGCGCAAAACGCTTTTAATAAATTTAAGTAACCTGTAAGTAAAGCTAAGAGAGTAGTTTATTATTGTGAGGAATATTAAGCTAAGTAAAACTTGTATATAATACAAGAAAATAATTTTTAACTTTTAGTTTTTCAAAGTTACAATAAATAAAAGCTTTTTTGTAATATTTTCTTTTACTTTTTTTAATTCTTCACAAGATGTTATGTATGGGAGATGAAGAATGGATTCCGAGAAATTAATACTTAACACACCTTTTATGGCGATGACATGATCTTTAATTTACTTTAAGGCTTTCACACTTTACTTCACAAATTACATAACCTTATATTTCAATGTGATTCAAAATCCAATTAAATATAAAAGCCATTGTTCATAGAATAAATCATAATGTAACTTCGAGAATTAACGCATTGCAACCTTCCGAGATGCTGTAAGGAATTGCCGTATTAACTACCAAAAATGCATAGTCCCTGCAGTTGATGCATTTGTTGAAAATTATCCCAAAAGAAGCCCAGTTTCTGTCAAAGAAATTACGTTGTAGCATGAATTACTGGAGCAAATAAAGAGCCCTGCCGTTTTGGAACGAAGACCAGTTACGTTTGCATAATAGATCGAAATTTTCGTAATCCGTTTTTTTGAAAAAGAAACAATTTGCCCTAAGAAGAAGAAACAATTTGTTCTAAATATTATATTGTATTTTGTTGGGAATTGAAAATATCGATAACGCATAAAAACATTCCGTAGATATACTAATACTAATTATTACTATAAAAACCATTATAACGAATTTCTTTTCAGAAAATTTAATTTCATTCTGAGTCTGCTTGTATTGAAAGTACAAACAATAAATGTAACAGCCCAGAGTGGCCAAAACGTTATATCAACATTTAAAAAAGTCAGCACTTATTAGCTGCACTGTACTATTTGCAGCACTAAGCGTGTCAACAAACGATTAGTTTATCATTATGTATTGTTAACTTCCAATTGATTTCCGCCAATAAAACTTATCTATCCGACAACGTTTGTATATAGATCTCAAAGTTTTAAACGTCATGTTTGAAGCCTCTTATCTCAAAATTTATCTTGAATATATCAAATAACTAAAGTGATTTATGAGTTGGAGCTCCCCGTTGTAAAATAAAAGCGAGCAAATATTAAAATCTTATGCTTAGTATTTGTAAATAATAAAGATTAAAGTTACGAACAATCTATCAGTCAATATCTTTTCGATAAATAATAAATGAAATTAATATTTTAAATGATACTGTCTGACCTGCAAGAGGTTAAAGGAAACAAGGAGATAAGAAAGATTACTTTCAAATTTAATCCCCAAATGTTATATGAAAAAAAATTTCCAAAAGATATAAGAATTTAAATGAACAAACCTATCGTATGTGTAACGTTATACCGTCGTAAAAATGTTACAACTCAAAAATTAAACACAAATTTATTTAGTGTTAATAAAATATCGAAATCTCTATATATATAAAAATCAATTTTCGTGCGTCAGTCTCGCAAAAACTCTAAAATGGCTCGACTGATTTGAATAATTTTTTTTTGTTTTGTTTGCATTAATACTGGGGTGGTTTGAAAAACAAAAAATTTGGAAAACCCAAAGAAACAGCTGAAAAATAGAAAAATCGAAATTGGTTATTTTGGGAATTGCCACTTCGGATTACTTTCAATAGATGGCGTTCGCGGCGGACCTATTGTTTGACAGCTGCGCTATGCATAATTGTTATTCATTCCGTGCGATTATGTGAAATTGTCGTTAAATTATTATTAACTGTTATTACATTTAGCATCGTTTTACCTTAAAAAAAGTTAGTGGATTTTGAGAATAGATTTAGTTAAAGCGAATTTAATTGCATTTTGCGAACATTTACTCTGATCAGCCATTCTATTAAGGTAAATTGACTTTGCAGGCTTAGACATAACCACAAATTTGGACTTAGTTTAAGTATTTCAATATTTTAAAGTTCTCAAAGACCTGATTGCTGACACCATTCCAGGCAATGCTGGATACCCATTGTATTGTCGGCGATCCGTTGCGGATAACAGCCGATCTGCAGTTGTGAAGGTCTAAAGGCAAGATGTTAATGTAGACAATCGTTGGATTGTGTCATATTCGCCTATATTGTTCAAGGCTTTTGAGGCGCACATCAATGTGGAATACTGTAACTCCGTCAAGTCAGTAAAGTACATATACAAATATGTGAACAAACGTAGCGATATGGCTGTTTTTGCTGTGACAAATGCAAACGACGAATTGCCTCAGTATCAGATGGGTCGCTATGTCAGCAGCAACGAGGCGATTTGGCGCATCTTTTCCTTTACGATCCACGAAAGGCACCGGTTAGCTCTTTGAAGTAGGGGGGGGGCCCAAAAACCGGTTCCTACGGTTGGCTAGGGCCGGGCAGCTACCGAGGAGGTGAAGTATGGTTTCCTCTTCCTCCTCGTCGTGGCAACTCCTACAGAAGTCGTTTGAGGGCACGCCCAGCCTATCGGCGTGTCTACCTATGAGGCAGTGACCCGTGATTACGGCTACTGTAGTGCTTATTATTTTGCGTCCGAGAAGGATGTTATTATTAGCAATCTTGAGAGCCTCCTGTGAGAGCTCCATTTTGCATGTAGCTAGCGGTTTACCCGGCTGGTGGTTAATGTCCGTGTGGTACCGATTTTCACCGATTCTCGCTAGTTCGTCGGCTCTGCCATTGCCCGGAATATCACTATGTCCAGGCACCCAGATGAGCCGTACTTTCAGATGCTCCGCTATGTCATTTAGTGTTGAGCGACATATTATAACCGTTTTGGAGGTTGTGTATACTCCCGAAAGGGATTTAATAGCTGGCTGACTATCTGTGAAAATACATACATTGTCTGTAGGTAGCGCTGATGCTTTATCTCGCACTTTGCCGTATGCTAAAATGACTCGCTACTACACATGGAAAGCATCATCGAAATCTTTTTAGCGTCGAAAACAAGAAATACCAGTTCAAGGACATCCAAATGCATTTGCTTCAGACGCACTGGGTCGCATCTACACTATGCATCCAAATAAAGACGAATGTTACTGTCTTAGATTGTTGATGGTGAATGTTCGTGGCCCGACACCGATTCAACAACTGAGAGCCGTTAATGGGCATCTGTGTGAGATTTACCGTGAGACGTGTCAACTCTTACAGTTACGATTCGCATTTGGACAATACGCTCAAAGATTTGCAGATTGTTTACGATTATCATATCCATATATTTCCTTTCGAAACCGAACGATGTGGGGGCCAAATATAAGGACGACATGTCTGAGGATGTTTCGTGTGCGTCTCCAAATTTCAAATCCGACATTGCAAGTGACTAAAGCAATTCACAATGAGGCATTGATCATATTAGAAGACATGTGTTTATTGATGTCATGATATCACCCAATCGTCCAATGCATGATGCATTTACCCATGAATTACAAAGAGAACACCAATACGACATCGAAGTAATAGCCGAAGCAGTTCGGATAAATGTTTCGCAATTGAATCAACAACAAAAGTCTGCGTACGACTTTTTGATAGAAGCATTAAACAATGGAACTGGTGGAATTTACTTCCTGGATGCTCGCGTAACGGCTGGAAAAACGTTCTTAATTTCAATACTTTCGGCGAGGATTCGAGCCATGATTCTGTTATACGGTGATTTTCGTCAGAATCTTCTAGCTATTCCTCAATCAACTGTAGCTGACGAACTAAACGCGAGCTTAAAATCATCAAATTTGTGACGGCATGTGAAGACACTTCGATTGACGACTAACATGCGAGTGTTTTTGCAACAAGATCGAAATGCGGATGTGTTTTCGGAGCAATTGTAGGACATTGGTAATGGGGAAATCGCAGTTGGCATCTCGACCGAATTCACACATTGCCCACTGATTTCAGTTGACCGAATCGAAGGCGGAGCTCATTCGGCGTGTTTTTCCGAACGCAGCACAGAACTTCAAAAACCATAATTGGCTGAGCGAACGAGCCATATTCGCAGCGAAAAACAAAGATTTCGATGATCTCAACGCGACCATTCAATATTTTATTCCGGGACAGTTATTTCCTTCAAATCGGTTGACACAGCTAGAATGAGGTAGTCAACTATCCCATAGAATTTTTGAATTCGCTGAAATCGCCTGGATTACCACCTCACAATTTGCAATTGAAAGTAGGCTCGGTCATCAAGATGTTGCGTAACATCAATCGACCTCGAATATGCCATGGAACAAGACTGGCTTGAAAAAGCCTATGAACAACGCCATCGAGGCGACGATTATCAAGGAAAGTATACAAAGGAGAGGATGTTTGATTCCGTGCATCCCGGTGATTTTAACGGATTTCCATTCGATATTAAACGGCTGCAATCCCCCGTCCGTCTGGCCTCCGCGATGACCTTCAACAACTCACAAAGCCAGTTGTGGAAGTTTGCGGAATTAACTTGGAGTTTTTGTGCTTCGCGCAGGGACAACTGTATGTCGCGTATTCGCGGGTCGAAAAACATATTTTACCAGAATGTTTTGTATTGAATGTTAACTACATTTATCTTTTATCATGTAAATAAAAGACATTGAATTCATTTGAATTTCAAACGACAGTCATTTAATAACCAAAGGAAACTCAAACCGTACACGATGCGGTCAATATTCTCGATCTCAATGAATTGGCTTTGGAATGTTGATTAGGAGTAATAATAATCGCTTATGAAGAGTTACAATCAAATCAATTTTAGGTGGTACGAAGTTCACCGGGTCATCTAGTAAAATATAAACTTGCTTTATTGCGTTTCTCCAACATCTCATGAAAAAGTAATTTTTTCGTTTATTAAGCAAGAATAAAGAATACGTTGATTAAGGGATAATGTGTTGCCTTTCGTAATTTAATTCCAATAATTAATGCCAATTGGTAGAACAACATATTAACCATTTTGGAAATAACTTTAAGGACTTCTTTGATTTGCTACAAAAATCCTTATTAAATTTAGAGAAACTAAAAATCTATAAATTTAGGTATTGTTTCGAAATAGTTCATATTCACAACCATAGTCCAAAGATTTGTTTAGCCTACACACAGGGGAGTCAAATTTGGCGAGTCGAATTTGTTTTGTTTTCTTTTTTTAAGTTTGTGCTTCAACTTTATGCACTCGTATTTTGATAATAATAATTATTTTTAAAAATAAATTGATCGTTTATAAAACTTCATTACAGTGTTTCTTTCAGATATAAGCCTTATTATTATTATTTTTTAAACATAATTAATTCTTTTTATTAATTTTTCAAAAAGACGTATAGATGATGAGATTTTTGGAAAAAATAATTTGTTGGGCCCTTTCACAGAAAATACTTTCAATGAAAGTTATTACAAACACTGTAGTAATAATAGTTTATGAAAAATTTAGAAACAACGCTACGGAACCCTATCATATGCTTGCAACACGCTCCTAACCATTTTTTATTCTATTATAGGAAACCTAAACTCTTCTGAACCACCAAATTTTACGGCATATTCGTTTTAACTTTATCTAATTAAAATAATTTAAATCTTCCTTATATTTAATGATTAAGGACGATGAAGTCTTTTTTTTTTCTTTAATTGGACTATGACTTCTCCAATTTTCCAATGGCCCATACCTTGCCCTGACCAGTGCAGGACATTCGCACAGGAAATAAAAAGACTTTCTTTCGAACCCTCTGCAGCTACGACAATATATTAAAAAGGATGCCAAGACTTGCGCCGTGGTCCATGATTGCCCAATGACCCGCGCATGCCACCGTCATTTTGGCGACTTCCTGGCGGATCCTAGTCAGTAGTTCTGGCGCCATAGATTTGAGACTCGAAATACTGAATTTTGTTGAATATTGCCCTAACACATGTAACATTAATGTATAAAGTCTTTTGAGTAATTTTGATGAGTTTAAACACACTTTTTGTCAGAACAAGATTAACTTAATTATGAAACGGAGTTATGGTTTAGTGATGATATTAGTAGCCAGACGGTTAATTCGCCCGGATTTCAACTAATACGAAATGATCGTTGTTACTCTCGTGGGGGTGGTGTTGCTTTGTATATTCGTGGTAGTATTCGTTGCAATGTGTTTTATACATCTGATAGTTAAATAGTAGGTTCGGAATATTTATTTGTTCTTGATGGAGCAGAAACACCTGTTGGGTTGTGTACATAAGTCACCACGAGTTACTGATCTTGCTCGATTCTATGAGATACTTATGCAGCTTGCTGCCGCTTATCAAATTAATATTGTTTGTGATGATTTTAATATAAATATGTTAAGTAATAGCCAAACCATGCAGGATTTTCTAGTGCGACTGAGAAACATTTTTCATGTTATCAACTCGAACCCAACTAGGTATCAATATGGATACAGCTTATTGTAATTAGTTAGTTTGTTAGTTACTCAGATTGCGTTGCACGGAATTAAACATCACCACGCTAACCTTGCTTGTTTCTCTGGTTTTCACTTACCTAGAGCTATAGATAGGACTTTTACTTTTAGGAACATAGCTGCAGTTGATTAGAGTAGTTTGATGGCCCGATTAAAAATAATTGAGTTGATATATTCACACCCAAAACAAGTACAGACGCAAAAAATTCCAAAACAAGCACGCATAGCGAACAAATGTGCCAGGTAGTATTATGCACGCTCTCGGTACAGGCCCAAAAATTTAAAAATACGCCCATCACAAAGGTATACACGCTCCCTCTACAGACACAAAAATTTAAAAATGCGCCTGAAATAAATTCATGTTCCTGTTACTACGTTCTGAATTTTACACATTCTAGATATATGACTCATCGCGTGGGTTAACTAAGATCTCACCCCAAAAAACGCGGGCGCACCATGTAGGTCATGGGCCACCTCATATTAAAAATTGTTACAAGGTAGGTAAGTGATGAAAATAATAGTGATAACAATTACCTGCAATTTGTAAGTTTTATTCTTATATATATTTCAGTTTCAGTTATATTCATTATTAGCCCGAGTCAAAATAAGACTCAACTGCACAAACGTTGCCGGCTAATGTAGATATAATTTTATTATTTCAGACGTCGGTCGCGAATGAGTTAATCTGTGAAAATAATTTTATTGTTTTAATTTTCATTTGTAGTCTACAAAAAGTTTGAGCGTACCGTGGTTGTTTTGGACTTTTTCCTGCGTCTTTTATTGATACGCTCCTGCAGCTGACTGGCATTTGGAAAAGTACTTTTTTTACTCAGGTGGATCGTGACTCATTTGAGTACTATTCAGGCCTTTTGACGCTGAGTGTGCCTGTTTCAAGCTAGGAATGGGCGAGTCTTACTCGGGAGTTCTTATGAACTTCGTTAATGAGGGATATGTTTACAAAGCTCCCAACGTAGACAATCAAGTGGAGTTTCTCAATGGTGTTATTATCAATCCTTTTAATGAATTTGTTCCAGAGCGCTCTGTTAACACATAATATTCGCCTTGGTTTAAGGGGTTATATACAAAGTTGAGGGTAAAAAGTGAGCTAAGTTGGTGATTTTTTTAAAGGGTTTTATGTAAATTTTATTAGAAAAATCGAAAGATGATTTTTTGGTAGTACTATCGAAGAAAAAAAAACAATTTGAATTATAAAAAAATATTAAAAATTGTCGGAGTTATGGCCCCTCCACCGAAGCGCGTTTTTTTTGCAGAGGCTTGCGGTGAACACTCTCCAACGCGAACCGCTTAACTGAAATCAGTAAAAAAAAATTAGTAAAAAAATTACTTAAGAAAATTGTATTGTGGTGTACTTGAATGGTTCAGTTTCCGAAAAAAAACCATGTTGACAAAAAAATCGATTTTTGAGGTGTTCAAAATTCTAAAATAAAATTTATTGCAAACAATCGAAAATTTTTAGATGAAAAAGGAACCGTTCAAGTACACGAGATTATAAATATGAACAATGAAAAAAAAATTATGAAAATCGGTTGAAAAGTTTTTGAGATATCACGTTCACCGCAACAGTATTTTTCAAAAAACTCTATTCCGAGATAATCGCGTTTAAAGTTTTTGGACGCCGCTCGCCAAGTGCTTATGGATGGAACTGGCGCGCTGCGAACGGCTGTCATTTGAAATCTAGTGCTCCGATCTGGATGAAATTTCACACAGATATTTTCGAAAGCATGTACTTTCAGAATATGCAATAAAATCGATTTCGATTTTTTGAGCCCCAACTTTGTATATAACCCCTTAGAATTAAAGTCCAAATTATTCAGCGAGACTTTGCATAGATCTATGGAAAAATTTTGAAGGGATTCAAAATAAAACAAAAACTGCAATTCAGCAAGCCAAAATAAATTTTTATTGCAACCAACTTGACCCCACCCTTCCTTCGAAAACTGTTTACAGTTATAGGAAAATTGAAATTTTACCTCAGACCAATTAACCTTGGTCTTGATCAATTCTCGTTTAGAATTGTTTTTACAGATGAGGTGATACTTGACTTCAAATTTATTAAGTAGAATTTCATACAACTTGACAAAATTGACGTTTGTTTTCTTAAACTTATCTTGCCATGTATGTCTTATTTAACAAATCGAAGTCAAGCAACAGTAGTCGACTATTATTTGTTACCACTACACTCTGGTGTTCGAAAAGGGTCGAATTTGGGCCCATTATTGTACGTTCTATATATTAATGATATAGTTGGGAGTCCTAAATGTTGTTCTATGTTGATTTATGCCGATGATGTCCTTTTTCTGTTAATAATATTGCAACTGTTCCAACGTTTAATCATACCCGAACATGTTTTACCTTTTTGGAAAACTAATACAAAATAACGAAAACTAAAAATAAAGAAGATGAGTATGTAAAGGAGAAAATGTGGGAGAAAGCTGAAATTTATGTAATCGCAAGATATGTATTTTTTTTTTCTTTTGAAAGTGACTGTATGGCAGATAATATATCAACATTGTTGACAGTTTTGGGAATGTTATTGAGATAGTAGTTTTTTTTATGTCGCTGCGTTTAGTATATCAAAAGTTAAAAATAAAATAGTGGTGTGCAACTATTAAACTCAACAAACAACTCGTTAAGAATCCCGCCCCTTCCCGCCCCCCCCCCCCCCTCTCCATACCTTACAGTTTTTTGTCTGCCTTGGTGAGAGCACTTTTTGGCATACAAAATCTGAAACACCCTGTATATGATTGTAGTGAAAAATCTGGGAGTAAACATTGATGCAGCGTTGCCTTAGCATAATAATATTGATGTAACGGTCAAAAAACGTATGGCGTCATGTAAGGTATACATCACGTTTGGTTAAGAGTTTACTGGTACCGATTACTACTTATGTTGATTGTATCTATTATAACATTGTGAGTGCATCCAGGAGAAAACTTAATGTTGCGTTTAATTATCGTATCGTGCACATACGTATTTGGTCTACGCATGTATGAACATGTGTCGGTTTTCTCCAGGCAAATTTTTGGGTGACAGTTTAATATCTAAGTCGGTTACGATAAGAAGGCCGGGGGGGGGGGGGTTGCAGAGAAAAGCCAGTGGTTTGGAATCCAGTTTAAATTGTATGTCGACTGCAGCCTTTGTCTCGAGTAGAGTGAAGATCTTCTCCTGCCCCATGCCCACAAGGGGATACAGGAACTAGACCGAGTTTAATACCTATCTTACTTTTAGAATGTTTTATACATATGTATATGTTGTTTATATGTTGCAAAAACGTTGTTTATATGTTGTATAAAATAATTAAGACTCTTCCCCCTATTATCATAATTGTCATACTAGGATTCTTTTATTGCGTCGCACGAAATTCAAGTACTTTCTTTGTTCATGGAGTCAGATTTTGGAATGATATTCCGTTAGATGCTCGCACGAGGGTGGGTCTCAGAAACTTCAAGGACTTTAGAATATTTTATTGTATTTTTTCCTTTTTACTTCTTTTAGTTGTTTATTAATAGTTAACTCTTGATTTTTTTTTTCATTTCATTTTTTCATTTTTGTTGATTTATTGAATTTTAGTTATCAATTACTCTTGCTCATTTTTGTTTTTGTAATGCTAGAATTTGTGTATATCTATGAGTTCTTGTATCTCGATTGTGATTGGAATTTGCTAACCAGAGTAGATAAAGTAAAGGATCTTGGGGTTGCTTCAGGACTTCATAATGGGAATGCCTAAGAAGTTTAACAATATCTGTTTCGGAGTATGCTTGTCCTCTTTGGTCTCGCTCTTATGCGGTACACATTTCTCGTATTGATGCTGTTCAGCGCAGTTTTCTCAGATTTGCTTTGTGTAGCCTTCCTCGGAATAACCAATAGGCTTGAGCTACTCTCTTTGGACTCACTTGAAGATAAGCGCAGCAGAATTAGAACTTCTTTCATCTTCGATGCCTTGTCGGGTCTTAGGAATTTAACTTTTCTTTATTAGAATCGACGATTTGTTGCGACCTCACGCCTCAGGTGAGGGCACACTAGTTCAGGAGATGGGTGTGAGTTGCACTTTAAGAAAATAGAAAAAATTAGGGCGCCACGTGGTCATTCGCGGGAGCAGGGTAGACCAAGAACCCTTCCAAAGTGTATATCCTAGATCGATTGCCCAAACTTCATTCAAGTTTAAATAGAACTTTATTACCTTGCGAATATGTGTTTGATTACAAGAATGGCGAACACTTTACAAATATTAATAGAACTTTATTAATATGCTAGTGATTAAAAAAAAATTGCGAACACTTCAAATGTTACACTTCATTCAATTATTAATATGCGAGTGATTAAAAGAATAACGAACCCTTTGCACTCTACTCTAGAAATTCGAGATCTCAAAAATAAAATATTCTAAAGGTTAGGCACCTCCCAGCCGCGAATTAAAATAATGAGCAAGTTTAAAGAAAAAGAGATTCTGCTTAGCTTTTCATTTGTTCCTGGTAACTCCTTTTCCTACACGTGCTACTCTGCCAGTCGTATTATTTTCCAGCCCGTCCGAATCCGAATCCGGCTCGAAGGACCACATAATGTTTATAACACGAGATTTAATAAATTTAATTATATTAGTTGATCAAATTAAAAACACCACCTTTAAAAAATTCAAATATTTACTTCTCAATAATTTATAACTCCGATTACAATTCAATCAAAAAAACGAATTCAAGTTTAATTTAATTAGTTCAAAGAGATAATTCCAAGTAATAATACACGACCGATTTCCACAAATTGCAGATTCAAAGTGAGTTACAGATTCTGTTTCGGTTTTTTTTAAATCCAACTATCTTAACTGATTCATCTAGCCGTTAAACTCCACCCAGAGTTCTAGACAAATCATTATTTATTTTCTTCCTCTAGAAAATTCCCTTATTTACAACCAATAATTGTTCTTGTAAGCTCTACTAGCCGACAGGTGGCAGTAACTCAGTTTTCAATTGTATAACAAGAAGTGAATTAGACATACATCAAATTTCTTGAAGTGTTGTGGTTGCCTATCATGGAACATGCTGATTGAAATGTAAGTATAATTTCTTCATATTTCTTGATATTATTTATTGTTAACTTGTGGCCGTAATTAATAACATAAGTTTTAATGATATTATCATTAATTCGTTGAAATCGGTCGTGTGTACATTTATGTTGCTTTTTAAGGTTATTTGTTTACATGAGTATTGACTGGTTTTACAATAATTTTTCTTTACATTTTCCAGAACTTGAGGCGATACATTTCTTTCAATGGATGGATGGACATATCAGATAAGTATTGCATTTTTTGTTCTCGATTCTTTGTGGTGGTTTTGTTTCAATTTTCAGGTCGCTGACATCGTCCTGCTGAGGCTAGACAGAGCAAGTTTAAAGAAAAAGAGATTCTGCTTAGCTTTTCATTTGTTCCTGGTAACTCCTTTTCCTACACGTGCTACTCTGCCAGTCGTATTATTTTCCAGCCCGTCCGAATCCAAACTTCCTTGGATTAACTATTAATATCTTTCCACGGTTCACTTTTTACTTTTAGATTAGATTAGATTAGATTTAGATTTTGATTTTGATCTTACTGATCCATCACTTCCAAAAATAATAGGCACTTTCAAGAAGACTGACTACTGACCCCCAGAAGACCAAAAAAAATGAGAGAGAGTCACCTTGTCTGGTCCGGATGCTATCTGCTATCCGTCCATTTTCGGCCATTTACTTCCGCTTTGGCTGCGTTAGTTCCATTTCGACAATATTCACATTTACTTCGCCTTACAAATGTTTTCAGTCCGATCGTTGATTTTGAAATTATTTTATATGTATTCACAATTGTTTTGACTTTCAAGGTGAGTTATTGTCGAACACTTATTGTGGCGAATTGTTCAGATAATTTATTTCCATTTCACTATTTGAACACCTTTTCAGAGAACTGTTCGGATAATTTACACTATAAGTGTAATGCTCGTTAATAAAAGATAGTAATGCATAAATGCATAATGTAGTTTGTTCACTTGCTTGTTTGCTTTTATTATTCGAGAAAGTCTGGATTTCAGTTTCAAATCTATTCCGTGTAAAATTAAACTTCACGTGTGGAGATTCCAAGATATTCGCACGACATAGTTAATTATTGAATTGCAGCTGGGTGGCTTGTGTTCAACAAAAGATGATAACTTTTCATTATGGAATTCAACTTATAGTATCGATACATAAATACAATTTTCATGTTCCATTTTCTACAAGATAAAGAAGTTATTAAGCTACAATTCAAAATTCACGTAATATGTATCATAACGTAATTCAAGTTTCCAACCTAAATAATTTATATGGTAAGCTTATTACGAATATCTGTTGTTGACGCTTATATAATAATAATATAAGAAAATACGATAAGCCAAAATGAACTTAATTATGAATACCTAAAAATTACGATTACATAATAATAGAAAATACGATAGACCAAAATCACCTAAACAAGTTAATATACTATTTTTACATAGTTCAATAAGTAATGGATAAAGCTTAAATCTATAAGTCCTCGAGATGTGTCTTCCAGTGTATAGTAGTATAATTTTGAGTGATTAAAAATATTAATATTATTAGTGAATGGTGCGTAGCAGCGGCGATTTGCTGGGAGCAATTTCTTAATTTCTCATAAGTAGCGAAATGGTATCAGAAATGAATCCTGATAGACGTGAAAAATATTCAGACAACTCGAAGCGAAGAAGAAATGACCATAGACTTCAATCCAGGGTATTAAAGTATAGCTGTAGAGCTTGATTGTACTAGTAGCTGCAGATCCTAATAGGTAACGTTGAGGCATACTTTGACGTAAGAATACTTATGTTGGCATAGTCGCTAATATGCCAACAAAGAAAAACCCAAAATAGGTTCGGCTTGCCAACAACGTTCGTCCTGAGCAGACCCTTCAAACATCGTCTTCACCAGACCAACGAGGGTTATCTGAAAAAGACCAAAGTCTGCAGATTCGATATTCTGAAACGACAAACAATATATATTTCCGTACTTGTCATTCTCACTTTAGCGAGTTTTTTTATTGTATTCTTACTTTGTTAAAAAAATTTTTTATTTTATTTTATTTATTTTTTTAGTTTGAACATTCACTCGGGTCATGTGAATATTTCGCGCATTTTGTACAGTTTCGAAAGTTGCTGAATCAACTGAAAAAGAAAAATAGGTCTTGTTTGCAAACTGAAATTCCAAACATATGTAATCGAGTCAATTATAGAAAAAGTGCACAACTGTTTTGAGAAAAGATATTCGAGCATTTGTAGACTGCCTACTGAAGTTTAGTTTATTATTTCCTTAATTGTGTTAGTTAGTATTTCTTCATGAAAATATATATCATAGTGAGGTCTTATTAAATTTTCTTCTGTTATTTTTGCTATATCAATGTATTAGGAATTGTTCTACTTTGAACAGGCAACTGTACTAAAAAATCATACGTTTAAAACGACAAGTACCCACCACAATATCGATTTATCTCCACAATCAATTGATTACGCGATTATACTGACTTAATTTTGCAAAAAAGCCTTTTATCTTTGTTTCTGCTTATATAAATATCAACCTAGTGCTCGAAAAGCCAGAGTAAATTAAGCACTAAAAGAACACACTTAAAATGTTGCGGTTTGTTTTTGTTTTATTTTTGCTTGTGGGCATAGGGAATTCCCTTCCAACGGAACGCGTTGTTAATGGAACTGATGCAGAGGAGGGAGAATTTCCGTTCGCTGTAAGAATTTTTTTTCTATATTTTAAATGCACTTAAAGAAAAACATTATATCCTCCTTAAGGCATCTTTGCGATTAGCTTATGGATCGCATTCCTGTGGATGCTCAATTCTAACGAAAAACTGGATTTTGACTGCAGCACATTGCGTAACTGGCAGCTTACCTTCATCGTTAGAAATTCAATACGGAGTTAACCGAATTTCGCAGTCTGGACCAACTGTGGCGAAAGTACAGAAGATTGTCATTCATAAAGGCTACAATCCGTCCAACAATTACATACATGACATTGCTGTACTAAAATTGGTTAAACCATTGGAATTTAATGAAAGGGTGCAACCGGTAAAACTACCATCACAAGATTACGAAGCACCTGGTAATACTGAATCGACACTTATTGGATGGGGACTAGATAAGGTTTCTTTACAATCCAAGGTGTATCACAAGCTCTTTATTTATTGATTTTCCATTTCAGACTGGCGGGAGCATACAAAAAAATTTACAAAAAGTGGATCTGATAACATTTTCAGATGAAGATTGTAATAAACGTCACGGGGGAAATACACATGTATCTCAGATTTGTGGCGGAGTTCCAGAAGGTGGAAAGGGTCAGTGCAGCGGTGATTCTGGGGGTCCTATGATTAGAAAAGCTGGACGCGAGCAGCTCGGAATTGTTTCTTGGAGTAGAAAACCTTGTACAATTGCCCCATATCCAGGTGTCTACACAAAAGTATCACATTACGTTGATTGGATTAATGAGCAAATTTCAAAAGAATAAATGTATGACTATAATTTATTTTGGTCTTTTTCATCGGTATTGTTTTTAAAATGAAGGTGTATAATTTTATTGGAATGACGTTTTCAAAATTTTATCTCACGTCGGGATGAGTACAGTCATTCTGTTGAAAACACCAACGATTCTGTAAGACTGATGATGGTAATTTACGAATATGGTGTGGTGATATGCACAAGTTTAAAAAAGGTTGCCCTCCGTTCCTGCTGGCAAAATTGTGCTAATGCTTGTTACCGCGAAAAACAAAATGTTGAACTTTGCTCTAACCTAAAATAAACCCCTGTGATAATTTTTTAATTTATAAAGGCTATTCTAAATCTAAAACTTCTGGTTGGTCGTCGGCATAGTCTTTATCGTTTAAGTGACATTCGAAAATCATGTTTCTACACAGAAAACTTCAACGTCACCGTTGACAGGAAACATATGATTAGACTTTCCTTAAAATAGTTGGGTGCTAAAAAATATGAAAAATAAATATATATTTGTCATGCTAAGCTTTCTTAATTCGAAAGACACTTAGAGGCCCATATCTCCGAGCTTATGGAGTTTTTGCACACTAAAACCAACCCCCTGGGATCCTCGAAACAGACCTCTATTCGTCCTTTGCCCAAGCAAATTAACAAGAAATGGTTAGATTTCTCCATCCTCATATCAATTTCCTTGGATATTGCAAGCATATATTTGTAGATCGCTTTGCCAAGTTCTTACGCTTTAACTCCACTTTTCCTTAACAGTGTACACTTGTTGCTTGCTAAGGCAGGACATTGGCACACTATATGCACTGCGGTCTCCTCATATTGCAGACATACCTTACAAGTGTTGTATATCACATTTCCATCAGATGAGCCCCGAAATTACCATATCCTCTAAATAGTGCCGTCAGTCACTTGAGAGTCTTTCAATTTTCCAAGTTATTTTTAACATAGTTCACACGGATTAAAGGCTTTGCAGAATGTCTACCTCATTGTCTAAGATAGTGTAACCGTCATTGTCACTGGACAACAGGGTAGCAATGCCAGTGTCGCAATGCTCTGAGATTACTAGTCGGAGGTTCAAACAAAAAAAAAGGAAAAAAAAAAAAAAAAAGGAATGTGGAAGAACAAAACCGAATTTTATACCAACTCTAAGCCAAACAGTACCGGGCGCCAGGTTTCTTGGGAATTTGATTATTCCACAGATCTAATTACCGGTCCTATCAATTTAAAAAAAAAAAATCAATCGCCACCAATGAAGGGAAACCAAAAGGTTATGTATGAGTCACTTACCAGTTAAGAAAGAAAAGGTTTTACATTGTCATCTGTCCATCAGAACCTCCTAACGAAGGTGCGGCTAAACTCGTCGGCGGGTCGTGGGCTGACGGACAGTAGCAATACAATTCAGCAGAAGCCCACCGCTAATTTGGCAACAGCCCAAGTGTATTGAGTGGAAGGTATCCTGGTGTAGGAGGGCATATGAGGCATCCATCCAGATGAGTCGTATCAGATCCTATGATTCAACGACTTGCAGCACACGCGCACATTTTCTCCCAGCTTTATATCTGCATAAACGCATAACGGCGAATCTAAATCCTTTCCCAACACATCAACTCACTGTCCAACAATACTCCTGAGCTCGACCATCTCCCCGAACCCCGAGCTAACCAATTCAATCAACGGTTAGAGGTTCAGTTCTGAAGTTCCATCCTCACCTTTGTGGATCAAGTCGATATTTAACAAGAGGAGTAACGCTTCAACATTTGAAGTTTTAATTTCTCAAAAAATATGTACGGAATTGCTAGGAAACGAGATTGGAATGCAAGATACTGAAAGCCTTAAGAACTCATGTCAATTTCCCAGCTTTATTACAATATAAAAAGACAACTTCATGAACCCTGAATTAATTCAATACTTCAATTATTAAAACTAATAGGTAAGCCGAACTAATATTGATACTTCATTTATACCTTGCTATTCCTAAATCTACCTTAAGAAAACTACTCTGATGTAGTTATCTAAGGTAAGTATTCTAGTAGTATTGCACAATTGCACAATAGACCCTTACTTCACCAATCAACAACTAACACTACCTTACCCAGTTCCCTAATTGACCTTCCGCTCGACTAGTTTCTAAGAAATTAATGTAACAATTAGCAATTAAACTCAAATCCTGACACTTATATTTAGATATGAATAGATATTAAAAAATTTATATTTCCTTACTTTTACTATCAACTTATGTCCCTCACCAAAAATACTTCACCTAGAATGTTTTTGTATGCTTACGTTATAGCTTGTATTAAGCTTAATTCACAAATTACATCACTAATTGAATTGAATCACCCTGCGAAATTTTAGACCTTTTCTAATCTGTGAAGTTACTTTCCTCCCTTTTTTTTTTCTTTACCGTGTAGGATTAATTTAACAATTTTCGGACATAATATTTACATTGCGCTTCATGAATAAAAAAAAATGTTTTTCTCTCTAGGAAGGTTAATTTGTTTAGTATAATTGAACCTTAATTCAAATTGTTTCTCTCTCCCGTCAATAAAATTTTTCAAAATTTGAATATAAAATTTTAATAAAATGTATGTCCCAATACTAATAAATTGTTCACTTACCGGCTTTGGTCCAAATGCATTTGGGTCGGCCGTATACCTGTTGAAAAAATTTTAATTGTTGATGATGATACTATACGAGAGAGAGAAATTCCTAATTATTCATCGAACTGAAGCCTACTTAGTACTTTTCGCTGTTAAAGCTGGGAATGTTTCTGCGACACGCTGAACTTCTTTTGATTTGTAATAGCTTACACACATCCATCGAGGTGAACAATTGCGGATTGAAAATTTATTTTGCACAACGGATTGTGCCGATTAACTGTGGTGGATCTTTGCCCAGTTCTATGCAAACGTGCTCGTACGGAATAACCTTACTTTTTATAAAAGCCAAATTTATACCAATACGTATTTACTCATTTTTTTTTATATCTTTATAACTATCTATCTATATTTCTTCACCGGCCTCCTTCTCCCTTTCCTGACCATTTATACCATTTAACTTTCTTCGACTCCTACTTCTACACACAGTTCAGTTTAATTCATTTTTAAATTAAATTCATACCTTCTACTGAGTCCCATTAAATATTCTCATTTTAAATTTCTTTTTCTTTCTCTATTTTATTGCAACGCGGTATTTGAACAACCTACTAGTTTTAACTGCAATTTAATCTTTCTTTATTAGTGTGATGCAGATAATATTAGATAATTGCACTTTAATTTCGTGGATAAATTCACTTTAGTTATGCACGCCGGTTTAGGAAAAGAACTGATACACTATTGGGACAATATTATATTGAATAATTAATTCGGAGCTCGCTTGAACTTAACTTGCACAGCAAGACACCAAGAATTATCTGGCCAAATCCGTACCCAATTCTAAACGGGTCTTCATACACAATCACTAACCGTTGTTGCTAAGAACATTACCAAGACCGCTAGAATACACAACTCCTCCCACGGTATAAGAGTTAGAGAGTTACCGCTTCCTTTGTACAGTAGTATATTCTTATCGATTATTGATGACAAAGAAGTCGTACTCCTAAAGGAATCAGCAACTCTCTAATCAATACTTGGTTCCCATTTCGATTTGAATTGCCGGCGTACTACTATTCGATTTCTGAAGTCATAGGTAGTTATCGACACGGTTGTTGCCTTGACTATTGGGGATCGATTAGTTCTTGTGCAAGCACTTGGTGGATAAGTTCCACTAACCTGGATTATAAGAACACATAATTGATGCTCAACAATTTGGCCTTCTTTATTATTGCCAATGTAAAATCCCAATAAGTTGTACTTAATTATATTAAGCCTACTTTAATAATTATGCCTCAATTTCTCAATGACTGACTATGTTCATACCTTGTTATGTTTCAACTGTGCTAAGTTTTACTTGGAGTTAGGAACAATCTAATCGAGAAGGAATGTACCGGCGCGGCAGCGTGTGCGATGACGAACCAAAGGTGTTATCATCGAGACCAGTCAACCCCGGGTAAATTTTTTTTTTTTTTTTTTTTTTTTTTTTTTTTTATATATAATATAATTTCACGAGCTATTGCTCGTTACAGGCCAGGCTCAGAATTCATGGCTTCAGGAATAATTCTGAGGCTGAAGGTTCAATGATCAGCTAATCAGTAGCTTGGCTTCAATTATCGTAGAATGTAGTTCGCCAGCAGGAAGAGGATGTTGTGACGTGGCTATTGTTGGAGTGACTCCTCTTTATAAGGCTTAGAAATTACATTGGTCTTCCTTGTTGCACCGGGCAATACTACGAGAATGAGTGCAACACTTATTAAGGTTAATTGCTTGATCTGGTCGCGCCATAATTTCGCAGTAGTTTTATGAGGGAAGAATAGAGATTCATTCTCGATAAGATTTTTAAATTCTGATTTATAGTCACGATTGGAATTACCGCATCTGGGTTATCTGAGGAGGAAACGAATTTTGATTGTCTTGGGGTGGGAAAAAAAATTCAACTTATTCCTAGGTGTATCGACCGTTAGGTAAGCGGGGACCTAAGCAACTCCTTGATACTCTGTTATTTCCGGAGAAGCTAATGGTTGCCTTATTTGGGCTGCTAAAGGTACTTGTGTGCAGAGCAATAGGATAACGTGGGGCTGACTCACACCCTGAATAAGCTAGCCGGGCTTCAGGTCCTTAGCATGGAAAACACCCACGCGCTTGCCCTTTAGGTCTTCAACTTCATAGCAAGCAGAACCTACTGGTTTAATTATCCGACATCTAACAAATTTTTTGTCCAGCTTGGAACTATACCGTTTGGCTGCATCACTTTGTGTAAAATTCCTCCGATACACTTCTTGTCCCGGAAGGTAATTTCTAGGCCGACATCTAAGATTATACTGTTTTTCGTGTCTAGTTCGAGCCTTCTGCAGATTTTCAAGAACCTTCTTCCGAATTCCTTCACGGTGCAGCTCCGGGTCTGAAATGGTAAAGTCTTCCTGACCGATGCCTATCAGCTTCCGTAGCAGCTCATATGAGGATCCATGTGTTATCATGTGCTGCCCGAATGTGAGGTAATATGGGGAAAACCCTGTAGAATCGTGGATGACATTCCTCAACGCGGATGTGATTGCTGAAATGTTTTCGTCCCAAGTACGCTGATCCTCTTCAATATAGGCTCTAATGGCAGAAAGAACACTACGATTAACACGCTCGGAAGCATTGGCTTGTGGCGTATAAAAAGCGGTCTTGTTATGGGTGACACCGTAACTTCTCAGGAATTCCTGAAATTCGCGAGATGTAAATTGGGTTCCATTATCCGACGTTAAGGACTCAGGAACTCCGAACAAGTGGAATATTTCCTTCTCCAAAAAGGCACGGAATTCTTTAGCAGTAGCTCTACGGATTGGCTTCAGAAGAACGAACTTGTTATACTGATCTAGAGCTATCGCGAGCATTGTGTTCCCGGTCTTCGAGCGAGGATATGGACCGAGTAGATCAACATTCAGGTGTTGCCAAGGGCGTTCAGGAATACGCGGTTTACCCATAGGAGGTCGAAGACATTCGTTCGGCGGTTTACACTCCTTACACGTTTGGCAATTCCTTATATAATCGCGAACTTGTGCTGCCATTCGTGGCCAATAGTATAGTCTGCGTAATTTCTCCACTGTCTTCGCGATCCCACAATGAGCGGACATTGGGATGTCATGAGCCTCTTCTATCAGCCCCGCTGCCAATCGTTCAGGAACCCAAATTTTCCATGATGGTAAGTCATTGGTCGCGTCTACTTCTAGATGAATGCCTCTCCTGTAAATGATCCCGTTCGCAACCCTCAAATCCGGGAACCTTTCCTTTTGGCTCTCTATTAGGATTGCCCTGTCCTTATATTCAGGATCCTCGAATGCCCCGTCGTTTAACTCCAGAACTGAGCAAGCTTGACCTATCGAAAGATCCTCTACTCCCGCTCGAGACAGAGCGTCCGCTACGACATTCTCTGAACCCTTCCTGTGCTTGATTTCAAAATTGTGCCCCTGTAATTTCAAGCTCCATCTCGCCAGTCGACCAGATAAGTCCTTTTGTGACATAAGCCACTTGAGGCTAGCATGATCGGTGATCACGGTAAATTGAGTCCCTTCTATATACGGTCGAAATCTCTTAATACTAAGAACAGCGGCTAGACACTCGAGCTCGGTGATACTATAATTTTTTTGTGCCGTGTTAAGTTTTTGGGACATGAATGCGACTGGATGCTCAATTCCTTCCTCGTCCGTCTGGCACAAGACACTGCCAATTCCTGTGGTTGATGCGTCGCATTGGATTACGAAGGGTTTCTTGAAGTCTGGGTTGGCAAGGACTGGGGCTTCGGTTAAAACCTGTTTGACCTTAAGAAAGGCTTCCTCCGCTTCTTCAGACCACGAATCGCGCGCGTTTTTCTTGAGCAAGTCGGTTATAGGGGCGACTAGACTGGCGTAATTCGGGATAAATCGCCTGTACCATCCTGACAATCCTAAAAATCTCCGAACCTGCCTCACTGACTTGGGCCTTGGAAAATCTTTTATGGCTATTATTTTCTCCGGATCCGTCTGTATCCCGGCCTCACTAATGATATGTCCCAAATACTTAATGCGTTTCTGGCAGAAACGGCTTTTCTCTATATTGATAGTAAGACCTGCCTTCCGTAAACACTGTGCAACTCGCTTCAATACTTGAAGGTGAGTATCGAAATCCTCGGAAATTATAAGGAGGTCGTCCAAGTAAACAAAAACATCTTCGTGTAAATCATAAGGAATGGCACGGTCCATTAACTTACACATGGTCTTTGGTGCATTCGTGAGGCCAAAAGGCATAACTACAAACTGGTATAATCCTCGACCAGGTACAACAAAGGCGGTCTTATCACGAGATGACTTATCCAACTCAATTTGCCAAAAGGCGTCCTTGAGGTCCAAACTGGTTATAAATTTTGTTCCCCTTACTCGTCCAAGGATCCCATTGATCTGTGGTAAGGGATACGCATCCTTTCGAGTCGCCTCATTCACCTTCCTCGAATCTAAACAAATTCGGGTTTTCCCATTTGGCTTCTTGACCATAACGAGGGGAGAGGACCATTCACTCGTGCTTTCTTCAATTACGCCTAGTTGCAACATTCGATCGATTTCCGAGTCTAACACCTTTTGCATGGCCGGGGACAATGGGCAGTGGCGTTGTCTAATAGGCTTAGTCTCTCCTACATCAATAGAGTGTTTGAGGAAGGTAGTCCTACCAAGTCCTTCAATGCTGTATGAGGGAAATTCGGAAATTACTTCGTCTAGCCCTTGTTGTTGTTCCATGGTCAATATGTGTATTGAGTCGTTTTCCGAGGAAACTTGAATTTCGGATACTATTTGCGGGTAAATATCAAAAGCTGTCCAGAAATTAATTCCTAGTATCAGTTGCCTGGTAAGACTAGGAACAATAAAAAATCTTACACTTTTGGAGGTATTGTTAAAGGTTACCGGTAAATAAACATAACCAAGGACTTCCTGATTTGTACCATCCGCAGTTTTTACGAAGGTTCGTAGTTTAGACCAGGTCACGTTTAATTCTCGCAAGATTGCCATCGACCCGCTACCCAAGCAACTAATACTTGCACCACTGTCCAAGAGGCCGTACAAAGGTTTGTTTTTAAGGTATACTTTCGCAACGGGTCTTCCATCTTCTTCAGTTCGAATGATAGCAGAAGAAAGCTCCTTCCGTGTCGCCTTCCGCCGCTGGAAATATAACCGGGCTCTGGTTGGGCTAGGACTTTTGTCAGATAGTACTATTTTTAAGTTCGAGGGTTCCAGTTCTCTTCCACAGTCATGGTTGAACGGTTTACCTTCTGGACGCCGCGTTGAGGGGTAAATGGGGATTTTCGCGGGTTCAGGTAGCCCCTCGTTCCTTGACCTTGACCTTCCGGTTTCCCGAAACACAACGAAAGCAATTGGGTTTTAAGACATTCTTTGCCCCACACGAATAACAAAATATCCGTCTGGTTGTAGATGGGCAATCTTTATAAACATGTCCGATGTCGTCACAGTTCCAGCAGATAAGAAAATTTGTGTTAGTCGGCCTCGTTGCTTGCAAGGAAGCTAGCTGCAACTCCGGATAATGTTCGAGGTCATACTGGGGAGAATCTGATGGGGATCCTTCCTCAATTCCCTGTACACGATGTCTATGAGTTCGGAGTTGGTCGTCAGCGGTCTCACCCACCTCGGCCCACAGCTTTTCAACCTGCCGACAGAGATGATCCATTGCATCAATGTTATTAAAATTTTGGAGGATGAGCGTTTTTCTTAAAGCGGGATGCATATTACGTCTCATCACTTCTAACAACTCATTTGGACTCATGGGTTCGCGAAGTCTCAGAGCAAGGCCTTCGATTTCCAACCGAAAATCACCGAAACTCTCGCGTGGCTTTTGTTTCCTGGCTTCCATCAATTTTCTTATCTCAAAATCAGTGTTCGAATCTTCGAAATCACGGCGTAAGCAGTAACATAGCTGGTACCAATTTGCCCTAGGGTGCTTACGACAGAACTGCCAGTACCAGGTAGCTGCCTTCCCACTCATAAGTTGGTGAATGGCATAGACAAGGTTAGTTTGGTCCACTCCTTCTGCTCTTGCCAACGTCTCTACTCTAAACAAAAAATCATCAACAGACAAGCTACGAGGCGAACCGTCAAAACGCGCCTGCCAATTTGCCACTGGACTGGTGTAAGATCTCCTCGCTGGAGGAGGAGGAGGAGAAGATAGCGTACGTTGGGCTTGAATGGGTGGATGATACGACGCTTGAACTAAATTAGGAGAGACAGACTGTACAACTGGGTATTCCACTTGACTACGATTTGGGACTCGTCGGTGCTCGTTAATATTTTTCTGAGTTACTGCAGATGCTGCCGAGTCTGTCTCAATCACTGTCTGCATTGCAGCCAACCTTCTTTCGTTATCCTGCCCCATGCAGGTATTACGGGTCCAATCATTCTGAATAGGGAACAACTCATTCCTTTTCTCGGAACACTCTTGCAACATCACTGATGATACCCTGCGCCCTTGATTTGTAGATGGAGAAAGGATCTTCGGAATCGCTCCCATGCTCGGTCTACCATTTACCTTCCTACTCTTGGCTGTAACCTCAGGCTGACTATGGGATTGACCGGTTGTTGAATTTATATTAGGGTTAGTGGAAAAGTTCGGGGTGTTCGGCGCGGGCGTGAAGTGCGATGAAGCCAATGAGTTGTGCGCATGGGAGATAATACTGACTTTTTCCGTTGTAGGATGGGAGGAAGACTGGATTGTCATTCCCGGTACTAACTGAGATTCTCCGACAGCACCTAGCCCTTCCTCGGAACAGACGGAAATTTCGTTAGGCTGCATCTGCAATTCTCCTTCTACTAAGGCCAATGTGTTACGGACATGAGCCTTCACCAAATCCAAACCTTCCTCGACGGAAGGTTCACCCTCGCCTAAGAGAATAATTTTGCCAAGCAAATGTAGTAATCGCGACCGCGCTACTAAAAGGTCAGCACGGTTTTTTGTAGCTGAAGCAATGTGCGCCAACTCTTGCAAGGACATTGCCTTTTCTTGACACTTTATTAATTCATCATTAACGTCGACATCGGAGGGCAATCTACCGGGTTTTGGTAATATTCCCTTTTGTTCCCTTATCAATAGATCTTGCAACGGAGTAGGGGAAAGACCTGACCTATTCGAGTGTCTTAAATTCCGGAGTTGCAGCTCGTACTCGAGCTCGTCTGGCTCTAAATGCTTGGCCTCCATTAATTTCACTTAAGCCAATGAACAAAAAGAATTTTCTTCCCTTTGTTTTAATTTAAAATTATAACTACAATTTAATTCTCTCAACCACCTTCAGAGTATTGAGTGAATTATCGCAAGCAATTCAAAAACGAATATTCGATAAAAAAACAATTATAATTAATAATATCCAAATCATAATTTTATGCATTCCAATCTCGCTCCCTTATCCCTATACTTCCTTAGCGGACATAAGGGTGATCAATGATAAGACAACGAATAGTTACGCCCACTGCCCTACCTTCCGAGGAAATCCCCTCCGCTCATCCTGACAACCTGCTTTAGATAATTACGTGCATTCAGCACAAAGAAGAAGGAATTAGGACCACCCAGTTCCTGCTCTAATTCTTCGCGCACACGAACTTGGATTCGATTATAGGAACCACCTACTATTCGACTCTAACAATTCATATAACGATTCTGAATGGATGTTACCGTAACCACACAAGTAAAATCTAACACTCGGAACAAGATATCCAAAGACTGCATAAGTGCTGCTACGAGATCTTATTTGGATACCAAGCAAGGCACGTAACACTATCTTAATATAAAGTTGCCTAAGATAACCATCAAGAATACTATAACATAACGGCTGCTTCTTGCTGTTAACTTCAGTACTGGCAATGCTCAATTGTATTTGGTTAAGAGTTTTAGTCGAATTATTATTCCCCCGCCATGATAATTACCCATCTTTCCAAGCAACATCTTTGGCCATCAGGGCTCCTAACTATGGCAAAAAAATTTTTAAATTTGGATCAAAATTGTTGAACAGTTGGTCCAAGAAAGGTATTACTTAATGAACTAACATACTTATGAATTAAGGAAACCTGAGCAAGAATTTAAAGGAGAGAAAACTAATTAGCTCTAGCGTGGTGCCTTACCGACACAACACCGACTACGTTTGGGCGCCATATTTGTAACCGTCATTGTCACTGGACAACAGGGTAGCAATGCCAGTGTCGCAATGCTCTGAGATTACTAGTCGGAGGTTCAAACAAAAAAAAAGGAAAAAAAAAAAAAAAAAAAAAGGAATGTGGAAGAACAAAACCGAATTTTATACCAACTCTAAGCCAAACAGTACCGGGCGCCAGGTTTCTTGGGAATTTGATTATTCCACAGATCTAATTACCGGTCCTATCAATTTAAAAAAAAAAAATCAATCGCCACCAATGAAGGGAAACCAAAAGGTTATGTATGAGTCACTTACCAGTTAAGAAAGAAAAGGTTTTACATTGTCATCTGTCCATCAGAACCTCCTAACGAAGGTGCGGCTAAACTCGTCGGCGGGTCGTGGGCTGACGGACAGTAGCAATACAATTCAGCAGAAGCCCACCGCTAATTTGGCAACAGCCCAAGTGTATTGAGTGGAAGGTATCCTGGTGTAGGAGGGCATATGAGGCATCCATCCAGATGAGTTGTATCAGATCCTATGATTCAACGACTTGCAGCACACGCGCACATTTTCTCCCAGCTTTATATCTGCATAAACGCATAACGGCGAATCTAAATCCTTTCCCAACACATCAACTCACTGTCCAACAATACTCCTGAGCTCGACCATCTCCCCGAACCCCGAGCTAACCAATTCAATCAACGGTTAGAGGTTCAGTTCTGAAGTTCCATCCTCACCTTTGTGGATCAAGTCGATATTTAACAAGAGGAGTAACGCTTCAACATTTGAAGTTTTAATTTCTCAAAAAATATGTACGGAATTGCTAGGAAACGAGATTGGAATGCAAGATACTGAAAGCCTTAAGAACTCATGTCAATTTCCCAGCTTTATTACAATATAAAAAGACAACTTCATGAACCCTGAATTAATTCAATACTTCAATTATTAAAACTAATAGGTAAGCCGAACTAATATTGATACTTCATTTATACCTTGCTATTCCTAAATCTACCTTAAGAAAACTACTCTGATGTAGTTATCTAAGGTAAGTATTCTAGTAGTATTGCACAATTGCACAATAGACCCTTACTTCACCAATCAACAACTAACACTACCTTACCCAGTTCCCTAATTGACCTTCCGCTCGACTAGTTTCTAAGAAATTAATGTAACAATTAGCAATTAAACTCAAATCCTGACACTTATATTTAGATATGAATAGATATTAAAAAATTTATATTTCCTTACTTTTACTATCAACTTATGTCCCTCACCAAAAATACTTCACCTAGAATGTTTTTGTATGCTTACGTTATAGCTTGTATTAAGCTTAATTCACAAATTACATCACTAATTGAATTGAATCACCCTGCGAAATTTTAGACCTTTTCTAATCTGTGAAGTTACTTTCCTCCCTTTTTTTTTTCTTTACCGTGTAGGATTAATTTAACAATTTTCGGACATAATATTTACATTGCGCTTCATGAATAAAAAAAAATGTTTTTCTCTCTAGGAAGGTTAATTTGTTTAGTATAATTGAACCTTAATTCAAATTGTTTCTCTCTCCCGTCAATAAAATTTTTCAAAATTTGAATATAAAATTTTAATAAAATGTACGTCCCAATACTAATAAATTGTTCACTTACCGGCTTTGGTCCAAATGCATTTGGGTCGGCCGTATACCTGTTGAAAAAATTTTAATTGTTGATGATGATACTATACGAGAGAGAGAAATTCCTAATTATTCATCGAACTGAAGCCTACTTAGTACTTTTCGCTGTTAAAGCTGGGAATGTTTCTGCGACACGCTGAACTTCTTTTGATTTGTAATAGCTTACACACATCCATCGAGGTGAACAATTGCGGATTGAAAATTTATTTTGCACAACGGATTGTGCCGATTAACTGTGGTGGATCTTTGCCCAGTTCTATGCAAACGTGCTCGTACGGAATAACCTTACTTTTTATAAAAGCCAAATTTATACCAATACGTATTTACTCATTTTTTTTTATATCTTTATAACTATCTATCTATATTTCTTCACCGGCCTCCTTCTCCCTTTCCTGACCATTTATACCATTTAACTTTCTTCGACTCCTACTTCTACACACAGTTCAGTTTAATTCATTTTTAAATTAAATTCATACCTTCTATTGAGTCCCATTAAATATTCTCATTTTAAATTTCTTTTTCTTTCTCTATTTTATTGCAACGCGGTATTTGAACAACCTACTAGTTTTAACTGCAATTTAATCTTTCTTTATTAGTGTGATGCAGATAATATTAGATAATTGCACTTTAATTTCGTGGATAAATTCACTTTAGTTATGCACGCCGGTTTAGGAAAAGAACTGATACACTATTGGGACAATATTATATTGAATAATTAATTCGGAGCTCGCTTGAACTTAACTTGCACAGCAAGACACCAAGAATTATCTGGCCAAATCCGTACCCAATTCTAAACGGGTCTTCATACACAATCACTAACCGTTGTTGCTAAGAACATTACCAAGACCGCTAGAATACACAACTCCTCCCACGGTATAAGAGTTAGAGAGTTACCGCTTCCTTTGTACAGTAGTATATTCTTATCGATTATTGATGACAAAGAAGTCGTACTCCTAAAGGAATCAGCAACTCTCTAATCAATACTTGGTTCCCATTTCGATTTGAATTGCCGGCGTACTACTATTCGATTTCTGAAGTCATAGGTAGTTATCGACACGGTTGTTGCCTTGACTATTGGGGATCGATTAGTTCTTGTGCAAGCACTTGGTGGATAAGTTCCACTAACCTGGATTATAAGAACACATAATTGATGCTCAACAATTTGGCCTTCTTTATTATTGCCAATGTAAAATCCCAATAAGTTGTACTTAATTATATTAAGCCTACTTTAATAATTATGCCTCAATTTCTCAATGACTGACTATGTTCATACCTTGTTATGTTTCAACTGTGCTAAGTTTTACTTGGAGTTAGGAACAATCTAATCGAGAAGGAATGTACCGGCGCGGCAGCGTGTGCGATGACGAACCAAAGGTGTTATCATCGAGACCAGTCAACCCCGGGTAAATTTTTT
Source organism: Leptarthrus brevirostris (assembly GCA_964036015.1). Taxonomy (NCBI): domain Eukaryota; kingdom Metazoa; phylum Arthropoda; class Insecta; order Diptera; family Asilidae; genus Leptarthrus; species Leptarthrus brevirostris. Next base: position 101,089,524 of record OZ038373.1, read on the forward strand.
TTTTTTTTTTTTTTTTTTTTTTTTTTTTTTTTTTTTATATATAATATAATTTCACGAGCTATTGCTCGTTACAATAGGTCGGGCCTTACAGGACGTGGTACCACATGACGATTAGCACTCGCAACCTAAATTAACCAAACAACCAACGCTCCTAACGACATCTTGGTCTATCTACACGAGGCTACTTCTCAATCAGTCCTCTGACCTTGTCTCTTCTTAGGCAATAAATAACTGGGCCTTAAAAGTTCGTGTCAGCTATCCGCTTAACGAGACTATCTGCCTTCTCATTTCCTTCACTTCGTACATGTCATTTTATCGAAACAAATGTCACCCATCTTGTTAGAGCAGACTCACATTTTAAAGGCGAAGATGTGTGGAACTCCATTTGTTTCATGTACCTAATCACTGCTTCATAATCAAGTACAATGAGTACATTTTTGCCCGCGACCTGATTCTCCATCAAATGATCCAGTGCAAATAACAGGGCCAGTATATCAACTTGGTATACCGTGATATGTTCTCCTAGCCTTGTCCTCCAGATACTTGCCAGACACCAGACACTATTCCCTGGTTTTTGCCACGGAACCTTCCATGTAATTCACAAACAAACCGGAAAGCCAGAGATCCTTCCATTCCTTCCCTACTCAACTAGAATACAAGATTGCGCTGTTTCTCACAAGTTGATAAAATTGATTTGAATTGTTGTGTTGTCTTCCCTGCGTTTTCGGCATCTGGTTGGTAATTCCGCTCAGCTCAGATAATGTGTATAATTCTATAAAATTCCCAATATCTTAGGTCTTTTTTAGAGTTGGTAGGAATAAGTGGCAATCCAGGCTGCTCCTTTAAGGTCCAATAACATGTGTTGAAACCCTGGTCGTAATCACCTAGTCAGTGTAGGTCTTTGCGGGATGTGGTCGTAGTTTAGGGGAATAAGTACAGCTGATGTTATATCCAACCGGTAAGATTCAAGAATTGGATCTCTCCAATTTTACCTTTAAGTGAACCTTAATGTCATTGAACTGCCTAGTTCTCGTTCTCATCCCTTCAGTTGCGGCAGTATTTCTTAACAGAAGTCCCCACTGCCCACTGTCCCGTGATTGACGAAACCGTCTAGCAATAACTCTACAGAATCTGTGAATAAATAGTGTAACACAAAGGCACACCTTAAAGTTCCCAGGGAAATGTGAAAGGTTTCCGCAACAGAGCCTTGGAGGACTATTCCTTGCGCCAACGGCGTATTCTCTCGCTCATTTCCCTATGACCCGACACACAGAGAATTTCTAGGCGCCCACAGAGATGAAGAATCTCATCACGGCACCGTTTCACTAATCTGGAAGATATGGTAGCCAATAAATATTTATTTATTTATTTATTTAAGCTTAATGCAAGCTATTACATAAAAAAATACAAAATAACAAAATAAATACTACAAACTAATATAAACAATAATTCATAACAGATAATGTAAGCTACAATATAAGCTATGATAATGATAACTTTAGACTGGGAGGAAAGAGAATTAGGAAAGGCGATCAAGATGGGCGGGATAAAGATATAAGGCTTTGTGAAGGGATGATTTACTCAGATGGAAGTCAAAGGAGGGAAGGTCGTTGACTTTTCGAAGCATCCTGGTAATTGGTTCGCGTTGACCGTAGTTCGTGCGATGGCTGTCGAGTCGGAAAAGGGGAGTGGACCTAAGGTTGCGAGGATTGGTATAGATGGGTAAAGACTGCAGGATTGAAGGGCAGTCTATGGCGCCAGCTAGTAGCTGATGAATGAAGAGAACGTCGGAAACATCACGACGTTTACTTAGGGGTTGTAAGTCGATCAGTTTTAGACGGTTTTCGTAAGGTGGAAGGTTGAATCTATCTACCCATGGAAGATCACGTAGAGCAAAGCGAATGAACCTACGCTGGACAGATTCAATTCTGTTAATGTGGGTTGTTTGCGTGGGTGACCAAACCTGGCTGGCATATTCAAGGAGAGGTCTCACGAAGGAAATATAGAGAGATTTGGAAACATAAGGATTGGAGAACTCTCTAGACCAGCGCTTCACAAACCCTAGCGCGGAGTTAGCTCTGTTAATTATGCTATCAACATGGGAACGGAAATTGAGTTCACTATCACAGATTATTCCTAGGTCACACAAAGAGGTAACGATAGGGACTGGTACGTTGGTTAACATGTATGTTCTCGGGGTGTTGGTAAGACGCTTGCGGGAATAAGAGATGGACTGACATTTAGAGACATTGAGCTCAAGAAAGTTTTTCATGCACCATGTGGTGAACGAATCGAGGTCCTTTTGGAGAAGAAGAGAGTCGGTTGTGGAGGAGATATGTTTAATTATTTTCATGTCATCAGCATAAATGGACAGCTCTGAGTATTTTATGATACATTCAACATCATTAATTGTAAGGATGAAAATTAATGGACCGAGGTGGCTGCCCGGAACGAGCGACAATGGGGTTAGAAATGGATGAGCTGAAAAGAACATTGTATTGACGGTTGTTGAGGTAGGATTGAATCCAGGAGATGAATCTGGGGGGGAAGCCTAGGCGATCAAGTTTAAACAGGATAACGCTATGGGAGATCTTGTCAAAGGCTTTACTAAAATCGGTGGCGATAACATCAACATCTTTACCGTTTTCCAGGGCACATAGTGTTTTGGAGACGAATTCGGTAAGGTTGGTGGTTGTAGATCTACCTCTGAGGAAGCCATGCTGGGAGAGGGAGAAAATAGACTTACAGTGGAAGAACATGGAATCATAGACCAATTTTTCGAATAGTTTAGGTATGGATGATAATTTAGCAATGGGTCTGTAGTTGGATACATCGTTCTTGCAGCCTTTTTTGAATATGGGAATAATATAAGAGTTTTTCCATAATTGAGGGAAAACCCCTTGAGTGACCGAGAGGCGGAAAAGCAAAGTAAGGGGTTGAACTAGATGCACGGCACACTTTTTCAGAACTATGGCTGGAATGCCGTCAGGACCGGGGTGAAAGTCATCCGCAAGCCCGTTAATACTGGCAGCGATTTGTTCGGGGTCAGGGTCAAAAGATGTAAACGACGTTTGAGTGCATTTGTCCAAGAATGAAAAGTAGCTAAGGTCAGGTTGGAGCGAATTGTCGCTGAAAGATTTACTGAAGAAGTGTGCAAAGAGGTTGGAGATAACCTGAGGATCTGATGAAGAGGTATTTTCGAGCTTTAGGGTGGAAGGGTAACCATTGGATTTCTTCTTAGAATTAATAAAGCTATAAAAGCACTTGGGGTTGGATATGAGGCTAGTTTCCATCCGTAGGAGGTACTCATGGTAGAGGGTATCACAACGTTCAGAAAAAGAGGTGTAAGCAGACAAGTAGGAAGAATAGTCGGACTCATTTTGGGTGAGAAGAAAAGTTTGCCAACGTTTATTTCTCCTGTTGCGGAGAGAGCGTAATTCTTTGTCGTACCAAACGGGGGATGAGGAGCAGTTTTTACGAGGAAGAAGAGGGATAGATTGTGTAAGGCAAGCGTGTATTTCCGAATAAAACGCCTCTACAGCAATGTCTATTGGAAGATGTTGAGGGATATTGCCAATGTTGGAGTTGAGGAGCAAGTGATTTAATTTTTCAAAGTCGCCTTTACGAAAATTGAAGGAAAGAGAAGACTCGGAGCCTGAAAGGGCGTGAGGGTGTTCGTAGGAGAAAACGAGGAACAGGGGAGGATGGTGACGATCGAGGGAGGAGAGGAGATGTTCGCTTTCCGCGACAGCCGAGTTAACTGGGTCTGAGGAAAAGATTAAGTCTAATTGTCTGTTCAGAAAGTTTCTGATTCCACTAACTTGAAAGAGACCAGAAACAGAGAGCTGATCGGTAAAAAAGGCTTCTTTGGCGGAAGAGGCGTTTAGTCAAGAGCCTTGATAGAAAACTGGCTGTCGAAAAAATAGTGCCCTTCGACATCCATTTGTCTACTCCCCTGCGGCAAGGAGATTCACCGCAAAGTTTATCCTGAAGCTCAGCTTTGAGGGAATGTATTCAGTTAGAGGTGTATACCCTTGGAGGTGGCCCTCCAATGCCCTGAATCTCTGAGGCTGACTGCTCCACATGAAAGTGTTCTTAATGTACGGGTATATTGGTACGAAATGCAGGAGCACATCTAGAGTAAAAGTTGGACAAGATTACATGGTACTAGTGATACCTATTCCCGCGTAACTTTGAATCCTACTCAGCGTTAATAGTTGCAATCTTTACTCGGTAACAATACCAGAGACATGTAGATGAGGACTGGACGTACAACAGTAGTATATGTACATACATACAATCCATTATGTCATCTTTGACTGGAGTCGCAAACTCTTGCCAAAGGTTGTTTTACATGCGTAGAAGACTTTCTTAACGCGCTCCAAAAATTTCGAGCTAAAGGATATCGCACCTGTCTCTTTATCTTTTGAGGAATTAAATACCGGTATTTTGTGTTTTGTCGTAAAAAGCATCAGTACCCGATTACATTCTACATTACATTAATTCTATCTTTATCTAGTATGGACAGCATATTATTCATGAGAATGAGCCAAAATAGTGGAGAAATGATAGTACACTGAGGCCTTTCTCTGCATACGAGTTTCATTACTTCAGTGCTTGCCTAGTTCCGACTACATAATCTTTGCACTTAGCATAGACTACTAATGCTAAGGTCTTCTTCTACCATCAACTCGACGAAGGAATCTTGTGCAGTTACAGTATCAACGTTGTTCAAAACATCCTCTGCATTGAGAAGGGCGGCTAAAGTGTATTTCTTTGTAGTTTGCATCTGTAATACGTTCAATCAGCGCAATGCTGACCACATAACATATAAAAGACCGATCTACATTAAAGGGAATGAAACCAAAATACAACGCATTGACTGACTTACTCATAAGGTCACTTACACATTTGACAAATTTGCTAATTAAGCGAAGGCAATGTGCTAACCCTGGCAGCAAGCGTAAAATATGATGAGTTTATAAAATTACTAATTGCACGATGTGGTTGTAAGTTGAAGCCCCGATTCTTGATCGGAGAAATATCATTATTGATCTAGTGATGTGTGAAGAAATGAAGAACTGTAGACATAAGCTAAAATTTTCTATAAATAGAATCAGCGAAATCACTAAATGGGATTAGTCGAAACTCGGACTTTATCTTTCTTTCTTCTTTGGAGTAGACCCCTTCCCATTTAGCTGTACTAGCTGCTCCGATGAGGTTAGTTTCTTGTGGCTGCGCCGAGGTAAAATAGATTGCTTGTAACATACAAAACTGTGGTAGAGTTAGCTTAAGTTTTAAAAGTAAGCAATATTCGCAACAGTACCGCTTATTTACCATGACACCACCGCCGATGACGTCATGTATTAAATCTCGTCACGCCTCGGAGTTACACATGACAGCATTACTTGCAAGCGCATAGGCAAACACGCAATGGCATTGGCTCTGTGGAATAATTGCTGATGCTGTATTTTGATTACCTTCGTACGCTGAACGCTCCTCAATTATTAAGCTTTCCTGCTCGGACATCCTGGGATTTCTGAGTATTGTCTTAAACTTATTGCATAAGTGCGTCCTACGCGGACTTATGAATTGCTTGTTTCCGCATTGACGAACTATCTAATGACTTGCGGCCATGAGATAAATTGTTACTTTTTGGTATTTTAATTTTACAACTGTCGTGGCTATACTTTTTCAGTAGGTACTGTTACCCACAGCACCATGATCAAGCGGTGTTCCGCTTCTGAGGCGTCTCATCATCCAGCTCTTTAGGTATTGTTTAAATTTTAGAAAGGCTGATTATTCTAAAAAAAAAAATTTCGGTGCTACATAGCCTTAAATATGGCTCAAAAATGGGTCGTTTTCGAGGTATGGCCCGATTTTAGTCAAAATTGGTGGTTTTTCCGAATTTTCCAAAAAAATTAAAAAAATTAAAATTATTAACCGACTTTATGTGAAAGATCTTATGATTTTAAACAATTTATGTCTGTAGCATTTTTTTTCCTAAAGTCCTTGGTTTAGCTGTAATTTGCAAAAAATTCTTATAGAGTATTTTAAATTGGGCAAAATTCCTCAAGTGTACCAGGTGAAGAAATTCGATGTCTCCGTACTTTTTTAGAGACCGGGATTCGATTTCTCACTTTATCCCCATTGTCATAAAAAATTAAGTCAAACTTACATCGGGCACTCGTTCTGTGTCATCACCCCCAGATGAAATTGCACGTTCTTCTTCAGAAATCACTTTCACTTTGTTTCTGCATGATCCACATACTTTTGTGATGACATGAAGGGTCGGAAACTGTTTATGAATTTTTGAAGTCACTTTTCTCATGCCCTTGTTTTTCCACGTATGATTCTTCACCTTCAAAGGATTGCAACAATACTTTATATCTTTCAACTTGTCTGGCATTTTGACTATTTGAGGCGATATCTAACTGTATACTAACTGTGAAAATACTCTTTAACGCGCCATCTACATTTTCTTATGTTAGGTTATGTTCATCTGTTCTAATTAACAAACAAGCAAAAAAGGCGTGCGCGGGCTTTCAAAAATCAAAAATTTACACTTAACATTGCTTTGCCACTCTAAATGATAGATGATTTTAAAGCTGAGATGACACTTTCAGTTGAGAAAATATGAAAAAAATTTATGATCAAGTATTGTGTAAAAAACCAAAAAATATTTTTCAAAGTCAAAAATTTTTTTTTTAATTTTGTTTTTTGGAAAATTATATTTTTATTCGGAACGGCATGTAACGACCTTTACAAATCACTTAAGGTCACTGTTCTACTGCAATGGTGGGGATAGTTATGATTTTTCAAAAAAGGTATGATCACGAGAAAAAGTGCAAAAATGCAAGTTAACAACCCTTTAACTTTGGCAAAATTTTTTTTTTTAAATCCTTATTATAAATTTCTTCACCTGGTACACTTGAGGAATTTTGCCCCATTTAAAATACTCTATAAGAAATGTGTTTGAGAAGACCACAGGAAAGCTGAAAGGAAGAATACATTATTTATTGTAATGAAATACTTACCTTGATTTTTTATTTAGAATTATCTCCGTCTAGAATACTTGCAAGAAAACGTTAATAGGGAAATTTTCATAATTAATTTAACCTACTTACCACACAACACTGGTACGTGAACTTGACCGAGAAATGCAGTATCATCAAAAACGGAACCGCAGGCTGGAGAGATGAATTCGTTCTTTTGACCAGAAGCAAGTGGTACAGCAATAAAAATTTGCAGCAGATGTTGTTTAGTTAGGACAGAGAGTAACGCGATTCTAGTTAGAGGTGCTTGAATTTATTTTAGTTGTAACTTGTTAGCTTAGCAATTAGCCGTGAAATTGAAGTTTTATATAATTAGAAGTGTTTATTTGAAATCAAGGTGTTTTTCCTACATTTCTGTCCTATATCCAACAACATGCGAGGCATTTTTTGCAAATTACAGCTAAACCAAGGACTTTAGGAAAAAAATGCTAAAGACATAAATTGTTTAAAATCATAAGACCTTTCACATAAAGTTGGTTAATAATTTTAAATTTTTTTATTTTTTTGGAAAATTCAGAAAAACTACCAATTTTGACTAAAATCGGGCCATATCTCGAAAACGACCATTTTTGAGCCTGGTAACCTCGAAAAATCGATTCTCCGTGCCGAAAAACATAAAAATATGACAAGTTACCGAGGGGACCCCAATTTGCATACATAACCCCCCCGTTGCGCCCGGACTAATAATAGTTTTAACGATTTTACTCTTTTAATATCATTTCCTCCGACTTCTGTGGTATTATTTGATGACGATGTAACACAGATCAGATCAGATGGATCAGACAGCATTCCTGTTTCGCTGCCAGGGTCACCAGACATTACACAGGGAATATCGCCAAATGTTCACTAAAAAGTCGCCAAAATCGCCAATCTATTACTTTTTTGTAGCCATGATTATCAAAGTGGAAATCAAGGTGGCGAATACGTGTAGGCACGGAAGTACACGTAAGTGCAAATAGTCACTTCATTTAGCTTATCGCGATAATATTACAATAAATTGTTTTTTTATTGGGTATGTAATATACTGTGTTACAGTACGAGTAATTTCTTTAATTACATACCCCAAGTTCCGTAGGTTTTTAGTCCATCAATCGTTACCAGAATGTTGCTTAAGCCTCTAATAATGACTTTTGCTAGGACATTTATATTTTTGAACTCGTTTTTACAATCTTTCACCCCACTCGATAACATTAAAAACAATTTCATTTGATTTCCATTTCACCCCATTAGACTCAAACATCAAAATTTAACTACACGGCTGTTATTCTGCCACCAATTCCTATCTTCGGGCCAAATATCAAATAGTTTCGGGAAAAACGCAAAACAATTAAAGACTTCCAATAAAATGTATTTCATGGTCTACATTAAGTTAAGGTGATTTGCAATTGTTCATACTAACGCTGTTCTTATCAGTGAATCGCTCGTTGCACCTTATTATCTTTTAGAAGTTCAATTGTGTTTGAATCGTTTTGCAGGGATTGTATAATACATTTGGGTACAATAAATCGGATTTTGACTCCGTTATAGATGACTTATTGAGGATGCTTAGAATTTTCTTCTGCAACTCGATCTCTGGATCAGGTTCGACAATTTTCTGTTGAGGAGCTGGAATGTCAGCTGCGTCTCCTAACTAAGCCTTTGAGTAAAAGTGACCTATTTATAAGGTTCGGGCAAAAGTGGCTTAGAAAATATTCCGCGCAAAAACGAATCTCGTGGGATTCCGGGCAAAAACGAATCGTAGAAAATTTCCGGGCAAAAACGATTTAACTACAAAAAGTAATGTAAAGTTAATGCAGTTAAGTAGTTAAGTTGTTTTTGCCCGGAAATTTTCTACGATTCGTTTTTGCACGGAACATTTTCTTAGCCACTTTGCCCGAACCTTATAAATAGGTCACTTTTACTCTCAGCCCGTCAACTGTAACTCACGCCTTGCAACTGAGCTAGTTGGAGGAATGATTGGCACAGCTGTCGGCAATAATTGCTGCCTCTCTGCGCGCAATTTGATTTAAAAATCATTCGCTATTAAGTTAATGACGTCACCCACTGACATATTTCGGTGTTCTGCTGGTTGTCCTTAAAATATGTTTACTGTGATACTTCGATACTGAAATATTTACGAAAACTTTCCCAATTGGTACCTCTTCATTTGGGAAAAACAAATCAACTTTTAAATGTAACCTTTTCAGACGCTGGTCTATATATTCGGCATATTCTCTATAAAAGATAAAAAGAAACTAACGAATCTATACATAATCAAAAGTCTAGTTACGTGTGCTTGAGCTGCCTTATTAGCAATCGCTTCTGTTTCAAATTGTACAAATCCGAAACGTTTTGCTCCAAAGAGCAAGAATTGTTCCGTATCTATTACAGATACTTTCGAGTTCTTCTCTGGTACATGTTGGTAGGTTTCCTTAAAATATACGACTTTTTGCTAAAAAAAGGAGCTCTCACTTTTGATAAACCATTTTCCATTATTTCTCCTAACAGTTATCAAAAATCAAATAAACTGCGAAAAAGCCGACAATTAACTCATGAGACGTGTCGTAGAACATAATTTATTATCACTTCTAGTGTCACTTGCGATTGCGGCAACTTTTACTTAAATTAGCTAAATTTTTCAGAAAACTGTGCTACAATGATTTACATATATTACATTTGGAAAATATTTTTTACGTATTTTTATTTGAGGTGGAATATTTGACTAATTTTTGAAAGGCAAATAATCTGTCAATGTTTCTTTCAAGACAAATCGCCATAAAAACGCCCAAAATCGATGAAAAATCGCCAAAAAAGTCGCCATCGCCAATTTCATATTTTTTTTCGCCAGGAATGATGAAAAATCGCCAATTTGGCGAAAAATCACCACATCTGGCGATCCTGTTCTCTGCTAAAAAATTGTTCTCGTTCTCTAAAGTCTCTCTTCTTTGTTATTTATTTAACTTATTCACATTTTATGGTACCTTCACTAAATCTTGGAAATTTTTCGTTATTATTCCTCTTTATAAAAAGGCAACAAATGCGATGCAACCAATTATTTATCGACCGATTGCTAATTTCGGCTGTATTCCTAAGATTATTAAGACTCTAGTATGCCATGTACTTTATTTAAATTCCAAATCTTTTTTAAGTACCTTTCTTCATAGTTTATCAAAAAGGGGTCAATAACTAACCTTTTAAAATACTTTAACTTCTATATTAAGGCAATCGAAGCAAGTAAACAGGTTGACTGCATATTCACCGATTTTGTAAAATTTTGTACGTTAAGGAGACTTGACATCCAAGGACAGGGAAGTCTGGTTGAATAGACATTTTTCCATCGACGATCATATTGATGCGATACCACAAACGAGTTCAGTATGTCCAGCATCGGTTCGTGCGGTTTGCACTTCATGGACTACCTTGGAATAATCCACACATATTGCTCCCTTATTTGAACAGAATCAATGTTTTAAAACTCGATTCTCTCGAAGCTGTGTATGTTTTATAATTCCATTATTATGTAGTTATAACATGACGTATTAATTAACAAGAAGGATTTAAATTATTAGCAGCATATCAATCAACATCTTTTCTATAAATGTTAGGAGAAATTAATATTTTCACTGACACTCTAATACATAGAATAAAAGATAATTAAATTTTAGCACAATTGATCTGTTGATAAAACGAAATAATCAGATTTGATCGAAATATGCCGTCTTTCTAATCAATATCAGAAAAAAAATATTAAGGTCGTTACTCTTCGACGGTTCAAAATTTTGTAATGAAGAAGAATAAGACATGATAAAACGAACGTGATGTGTATTCAAAAGCATTTATAATGTGATAAGAACGGTCTGGCGTCGCCTTCCACTGTTCAAAGCCAGCATGTACTTCTTATCACTTATCAAGGGCACCCTATAGTACTACAAAAGGTTTGTAGACTATTGTTAAACTTTTAGTTGTTCTCATAGTGATAGACATTTAAAATGTCGCGCTTCGTACTAGCTTTTGTTTTAATATCTACAAAGGCCATGTTTCCTCTGGCAGCGAATAAGGAAAATCGAGTGGTTAATGGAACTAATGCTGAGGAGGGCGAATTTCCGTTTATTGTAAGTTGGAATAGTTTTTAATATTATTATATATAATACACCTACTACATTTTAAAGGCATCCATGCGTTCACTTAGAGGATCCCACTTTTGTGGATGTTCTATTCTCAACAAGGAGTGGGTACTTACAGCCGCCCACTGTGTGGAATATAAAGATGCGTCATCTATTACTATTCAGTATGGAGTGAATCATATATCGCCAGATGGTCCAAATGTTGTGAGAGTGAAACAAATAATAATCCACGAGGGTTACGATCCATACAATAATTATATTCACGATATTGCAATTTTGCAAATAGATGTTGACCATCCTTTAGAATTCCACGAAAACTTACAAACAGTAAAACTTCCTCTACAGTCCTATGAGGTCCCTGGTGGTTCCAACGTTACTCTTGTAGGATGGGGATATGAAAAGGTTAAACAAATTTTATTTTGATACGCTTGTTATATATATGTACATAAAAAACATTAATTTAGAGCGGAGGATCTATACAAGAATACCTTCAGAAAGTAAATCTCGTAACATTTTCGGATGTAGATTGTAACCGTCGTCACAATGGAATAACACATAAGTCTAATATATGCGCGGGAGTTCCTGAGGGAGGAAAAGGGCAATGCAGCGGAGACTCTGGCGGACCACTAATGGCAACTGGAACTCAGCTGGGAATAGTATCGTGGAGTATTAAGCCTTGTACAGTTCCTCCATATCCAGGAGTATTTACAAAAGTTTCACACTATGTTGATTGGATTACAAAACATATATGTACAGAAATAAGATAATTTTGTGAATATACGTATTATGTGGAATCATACATTGTTGTTTGTGGGACTCTGCAGACTTTAATATTAATATTAAAATTTTTATTAAAGAATTAAAATGTTTGAAGTGCTTAAAGAACAAAAGAAGTTAGTTAAAGGATGCCAAAGTAAATGAGTTTATAGAATATTAATTAGATGTGAAATCAAAATGGCTAAATAAATAAAGTGAAAATTGTAAGGTTCTGGACCCAAAACATAAATGTCGTACACACTAGGCCAGCGGGTAAGAAAAATTTGTCTTACTATATTTCCCCTGGTACGCAGACAGACCAGGAAACGAGTAACATTCCCGTATTTGCACAATATGGTACTTTAGTATTAATTTTTTCTTGGTTATTTAATCTAGGAAGTAACACTTATTTTTGTTATTTTTATATGATATATTAGTAAGCATCCGAGTTTGAGAAAAATAACTGAGAGGTTATTTAAAAACAATATTTTTATTATTGTTTTAATGAAACTAAGTCAGTCAGTGTTTTTTTTTCTTAAATCCGCTGCACTTCCTCGAGTCTTGAATGCATACGCTAGTTTCTTTTAAATTATGTGTTTGAGCGAAGCATTCACCAAAGCACGGTTTTTCGAAGTTCCTCTGTGGTATGTTGAAGATCCGAGCAATATTACGGTGCATTTAAGATATGTACTAAATTAATATAAGAAAATATAAAATACAGTAAATTGAAAATAAAACAGTAGTAAATTTTCAAGTTATAAGTATACCGAAATAGATTACCGCTATGGCATCGGTAAAGGAAATGCTTGAAAACTGCGGGGTTGAATCCTGCCCAATCATCGCTCTTGTCTATTCTAATAACAGATTACTAAACGTCTATTGAAAATCTCATATTAAAATTTAGCGGTCCGGGATCTATCTATATAACTTAAGGTAAAGGCTCTACTTATAAGTGTGTGTTATAAGAGTGGAATTTTTCTCGTGGTCCACGAAATAATTACTATGCCTACATTACAGTACCTGTGTGGAGGAAGCTGTATGTGGCTCTCGTTGTTTTGAAGGGAATGTACTTAGCTCCTTATTATTACTGTATTTTTAGGTTCGATGTGTTGACTTGGTGACGTCGTTATGCGATGAAGTCACTGTCACCATGGTCTTTTCAATGTTAATGTTTTCCTTAGGGCTTCCCTTCAGCGTTTTTTTCTGGACCTTAGTGCGGGACACGTGAGACTTCCTGACCGATGTACTCCTGATATGGTTAGGTTTGTTTTCAATATTTTTGCACGTCTTGCTATATTCCATGTCCTTTGATTGGCTGTAACGAAAAGATAATGCTATTTGGTCGGCTTGTTATCCGACGATGCGAATTCTCGTAATAATACCAAAGTTGGAAATTCGCTGAATTTAATTTTTATTTGGAAACTTTATAATTATTATTAATAATTTTAATTAATTTGACGAATAAAAAGGAACTCATGTAATCCTGAATTTTTGCACCCTTATATAATGCCTATATAAACTGTATCAGTGAAGTTGGCTGAGTACTTTGTGATGTTAAAGTTTGACTAACCTGACCTAAGGGGGTTTTAATTTAAACTATGGGTTTTCTATTAACATTATCATTGTTGTGTTGCAACTATCATAGAAAGTTCTTAAATTAATTAAAAACAAAAAACAAGAAATAAAACAGTCCAATATAAACACGTACATAGTTAGTTCTACGTTAAAATAAAGTGGTCGACCGACTTTCCAAAAAACGAGAGGATATAAGGCGACATGTGTATTTTTTATGTATGACCAGGGATAATTTCAGAAACTTTTCCATTGACGTTAGTTTCGGGTTATCATCTTCCAGCACTCGAAGTGCAGATATAAAGCTTGTGTAGTCTGTATAATTTTTTTTATTGAATTAACCCTTCTAACTCAGAACTTCACAGGCAGAAGCCAGGAATCAATTGACCTACACACCAAAATATACAAAATATTAAGGTGGATGAGGCTCCCACACCACATGCATAAAATCATTAGTAAACAAAAGCCAAAATACACCCAAACACAACAATCAGGGATGCACAGGCAGCTTAAGCCAAGTCAATACAAAACATACACAAACCAACACACAAACTTTACCACTTACAAAAAAAAAAGTGAGTACAACAGGATGGTTACAAGTTCTAAAGGTTCCTCTTTAATGTTAACTTGTCCACGTTAGTGCTGAAAACATCCCCAACATCATTAGCAAACCTACACATGCGATTAACAGGCTCGAACATACCGTAACTAGTGCGCGAGAAAGCTATTTGAAAGCTCGAACGGTTTCGCAGGGAATAGGACAGTTCTCTAGGTGATATCTTGGAAGAAAGTTCCGCACTGTCAATCTTTCCCTGCAGAAGCTGGTGTAGAAAAATTATATCGGCACAAATTTTAACAAGTTTGAAATCGTTGATCTACCCTGAAGGAATCCATGCTGCCTGCTAGAGATTAAACCCCTACACCCAATAGACAATTGGGACTGGATCATCAGTTCGAAGAGTTTTGGAATGCAAGATAGTTTAGCAATAGGTATATAGTTAACAATCTCTCTTCTATTGCCACTCTTAAAAATGAGGATTAAAAATGAAGCCTTCCAGAATCTAGGGAAGCGACCAACCAAGAAGGACCGCCGGAAGAGTAAAAGTAAAGGAAATAATAACACCGAAGAACATTTCTTTAAGACAACAGCAGGAACCCCGTCAGGGCCACAGGAAAAATCATCCGGATAAATGGAATAGCTACGGGGGATATATACTATTATTAATGTGCGAAAAGTTGCTACTTTCTGGTTAAATGCGTCAAATGCGCCCCTGAAGTATTCAGCAAATAAATTACAAATAACCTTAGAATCGTTACTGGAACTTAACCCGAATTCCATAGTCGATGGATAGTTATCAACCCTTCTCTTCATATTGACGTAATCAAAACACGCACGGGGGTCAGAGAATAAGTTTCCTCTAAGGTTCAGTAGGTATTCTTCATATAGAGAACGAGAAAGACCTATAAAACGTTCGTGACAAAGAATAAATTCACGCCTAGAGTCCACACTGCCCACTCGCAGGTACCTTTTCCAGAGTCTATTTTTCCTATTTCTGAGAGTTTTTAATTCTCTGTTAAACCAGGGGGAGCGGATTCTCTACTTCTAACCCGGACATAGGGAACAAACCTAGCGAAAGCTTCGTATAAAATTTCATAGAAACCAGATACGTTCCTGTCAATATCGTCAGTAGACAGACAGGTATTGAAGTCTAAATCACCAAGATATTCATTCCTCAAAATCGGCCATTCTAAAGTTAAAACTAAATTCACATCGTTAAGGGAAAGAGGCTAGGTTTCACAAAAGTGAGCGTAGAGTTCGTACAGAACACTAAATCAAGCTTTCTACCCATATTGTTACTCACATTGCACATTTGGCAAAGTCCTATGCTAGTCAAGGAACAGTGATTGTCCCTCAGTCAAGTTATGGGGAAGATAGCTATCGTCATCATCATTCACTACCAATCTCACGTTGGGTAAGTTGAAGTCCCCTACTAGGACAATTTCGTCCTTAGAACCCATCTGGTCATGAATAAAATCGATATGCTGAATAAGAATGTCATACCGACTCAACCCATTATTATGGACGACATTGCCCATATCTGGAGGAATGTAACAACAAATTAAAAAGAGGTTGCCTGAATCTAGTGAAACTTTTATAGAGACTTGTTCCAGATCAAATTGATCGAAAAAGAAGGAGGGTCCACAAAAGTAGCATTTAGAAAATTTCTACATACAATGAGAACCCCACCTCCCCATACAGACGAATCCGCAAACCTGTCCCTGCGGAAAACCTGAAAGGAGTCATTAAACAGTTTGGCATCCGAGATACTTTGGTTTAACCACGTCTCAGATAAAGCTATCAAATCAAAATCAGAGTTAACAGATGAGAAATAAAAATTATTAGTTTTAGTCCTTAACTCTCACGTTTTGATAGTAAAGATAGAGCTTATTCCGTTTTTTAAATTGGGAGATTGAGCGACTATCGGCCTGGTACGGCGGTGAGAATGGGGTACGAAGATCTTATAAAAGACATCCACGGGCCAGAAATTATCCCCAAGAAGAGCATTGGCCACCTGAGTAGGAGCAGACAACAGAAAAAATGAAGTACCGCTTATCCTCCTACAGGAAACCTATGATGTGTCTTCACCCTTAGATCGAAGAAACGTAACATAACCTCACAAGAGGTACCAGGTGTAAGTCTAGAGACGAAAATCAGTTTCGGGCGAGGAACGGCAGATAGCTCCACAATGTCACGACCAGGTTCACCAGCAGACTGACCTTCCGGCATGGGGAACAAAACATCATCCGATGGACATTGAGAGAGAGATGGAGAAGGAGAGACATCCAGCCCCGGAATGGCAGGATCATGGCAGGCAATATCCTGTCGCCGTCAAAATTAGGTAGTTTCAGCTTCGGAAGATTACTTTTCACTTTTTGTGGGAAGAGGATGCTGCTGATGTATCAGCGAAACGTGTATGACGTGTTGATATGAGAGAAAGAATCTTTGATTTGGTGCTTACGTAAAGATCTTCTATTTCACTTCGAATCTTTTCATGCGTGTCTTCTTGAGGTAATGCTTTTTCGATTTGATCTTGATATGCGAGGAGTTGGTTGAACTAACTTTCAAGAATACCGAGCCTTCATTCGTTCAGGCAGAGTATCTTGTATATGTTCGATAAGACTTTTAATTTGATAAATGTAGCCCTTAGTCGACGCGCGGGAACTCTTCAAAGTATCAGTAATAATTACAAATCTTTATGAAATACAGATATCTTAACTCAGATTAATACAAATATTGCACCGGATCTAACTGGTTGTGATTGGGAATCTCTTTCTAGCTGTGAAAATGTTCGGAGCCACGCGTGTCAATTTATCTTCAAGTTCAACTCGCCTTCATAAAATAAAACTTACGCTAACACTTAGCAATTCTTTACATTGATCCGCTATTAGCAATCAAAGTTAACTCACAAGGGTTTTTCCTGTTAACCAAATTTTGTTAATCCTTGATTAATAGATTTGATTTGATCCAACGAAGAGTTGAGAGATTCCTTGATTATGATTAAATCAAACGATAAGGAGATATTTTCTGTAAAGATGTAATCCAACGACGAAATTGATGAGTAGATGTTTTCTGTGCAGATGTAATGCAACGATGGGTAGATTTCAGAAAGTCCCTGCTCGGGCGCCAATGTTTTATCATAGGATTTTATGATAATTAGTAGAATTAGGACGATTAGTTTTAAGAAACAACAATTTTTTAGAAAATTTCGACTACATTTTTATTGCTCTGAAGCTGTTGTAAAATGAAACTCCCTGAATGCTAGTGATCTGACCGATCCGACGAGAGGCTTGCTATATCCCCTGATAAAAAAAAATTCGAGGTACCGGTTTAAAGCCAATGTACAGATAAGCAAATGAGAATACAATGAAACCATTAGAGAAATTCGTTTGAACAAAGTGAAAAACAAAATTATGTTAATTATGATTTTTGAATTCTAAAATTCAGTAGTACAATTTGTGTATAGGAAATACAAAACTAAATAGAAAAAGTTAAATCTTAATGTTTTTTCCTACCCGAACGATCCCAGGTGTCTCACTATCCGGTCGGCTGCTATATCAACTGAGTTACACAGGACACCATTTTTCAAATTTTCAGAACTAAATGATATCCTCGTAATTTTAGATCTTCTTTACCGTGTCTTTTTTTCTTTTTAACCGACTTCCGAAAAACAATGAGGTTCTAAGTTCGACGCGTATTTTTTTTTATGTCTGACCGGGCATAACTTCGTAGTGTATGCTCCCTGGTTGATACCATGAAAAAACAATGTTGGGGGGGGGGGGGGGGGGGGGGGAAGAGTGGAACCTAACTTTGTAACGCGTGGACTGATTTGGATGGTTCTTTTGCTGTTGTATAGAGTACGCTCCCCGATTGGTAATAGAAGAATAATTTGTTCCAGGGTGCGGGGTTGGGTGGGGGAGGAGTAATCTAACTTCTTAACGCGTGGACTGATTTGGATAATTCTTTTTCTTTTGGGTAGAGTATGCTCGCTGGTAGATACCACGAGAAATAAAATGTTGGGGTGGGAGAAGAGGGGTGGAACCTAACTTTGTAACGCGTGCACCGATTTGGATGGTTATTTTGCTGTTGTATAGAGTGTGATTCCCCATTGCAAATAGGAGAATAATTTGGTCCTATGGTAGTGGTGGGGGAGGAGTAGTAACTTCGTAACGCGTGGACCGATTTCGATGATTCCTTTTCTGTTCGGTAGAGTATGTTCCTTTATTGCTACCATAAGAAAACATTTTTTGTGAAATTGAGGTGGGGTAGGGGGTTAAACCTAACTTTTTAACGCGTGGACCGATTTGGATGGTTCTTTCTTCGTTGTATAGAGTAGAAGACACTAAAAAGTGAAAAATAAAATAGTTTTCAAAAAAAAAGCTGAACCGACTTCACAAAAAGCGCTAAAAGCATAAAATAATTATTAATTTTGTATCTATTACGACATTTTGAAGTCGGTGCAAATTATACAAATAAGACAACTACAGTACCACAATTGAAAATAATACATATAATACTACCTGAACGTTTCAGCTGACGGGATCATAAGAAATGACGATTAAATATTTTTGTTGTAGTTGTTTGGTTTGTTTGATTTGCATCGACTTCAAAATATCGTAATAGATATAAAATTAAAAATTATTTTATGATTTTTAGCGCTGTTTGTGAAGTCGGTTCAACTTTTATATTAAGTTATTGGTAGCTTTACCGGAGTTTTGAGTTATATCTTGAACTTTCTTTGCATTGAGTTTAATTCCAGTAGTGGTTAGGTCATGTTCAAGATATTCGGTCTTTTTACTGAAAAAGTTGCACTTGTCTATTTCTATCTTCAAAATAACTTCTCTAAGTTAATTGAAGATTTTGTTAGTATTTATTATGTGTTTTTTGTTAATATAATCACTAAGGACTGAATGTGAAAGGTTGCGCGTTTTTTTCTTTTTGTCCGAAGGGCATACGAATTTATTCATAGTGCTCGAAAGGAGTATAAAAAGTTCTGCTTTGGATCTGGTAAAAGCTTATCTAAATATTGTCTATGTTGGGTATAGGAAACTTGTTGTCTATTTTTATTTCGTGATTATGATTTTTTTTATGACTATACGCCATTTTTTATTGTTATACACCTCCTTTGGTACAATCTACAAAGGAGAATTGAGTTTCAATATTTTTTTCATGGATTTGTGGATAGCGATATATTTTGCAATAAATAGGATTATTGTGTTTTAATCTTATTTTGTGCTGTCAAATTATCACCTTCACTACAAAATAAGTCTTTGTTTCGAACTAACAGTTCTTTTTATTTAACTGGAATAATCAATATTGTCAAAATTGATTTTATATGTAGAAAAGATTTCTAAATATTGGCTATCAACGGCACTTTTTGCTTGGAAAAAAATTAGGAAGTTCATGCCTATAATAGCATCATATTTCTTGGTCTAAGGTCAACTATTGTTTGCAAACGGCTTGTTAAAAATGGTGATGATCTATCAAAATTAAAATTCGTTACACTCAAGCTGGGTATTCCTGATCATATTCTAGCAGCTTTACTGTGCGGAATTCTGGCCGGCTAGGGTACATGTTCGCAGGTTTGTTTTTACTCCTAAAAGCATGCAGAGCGGGAGTTGCGTGGAACAGGTATGAATAACGCTAATTTTCTGCTAAATTCTTCGATCCATTCGCAAAAATCTTCTTTTAATGCATATGAATTGACCAAACTTTGAAACCTTACCATGTATTATCAAAACATTCATGGCCTTCGTACTAAGTTAAATGAATTCTACCTTGCTGTGTTGGAAAATGATTATGACTGCATTGTTCTTACTGAGACATGGCTTGAAGCTGGTATATCATCTTCTTAATTGTTTGATCCTAGAAGCTACAATGTCAACATGCGCGATAGGTGTGCTGAGGCGACTGGTCTAAGCAGAGCTAGCGGTGTTATCATTGCTATTTGAGCCTCGATAAATTCTATTATAATTAATTTAAATTACAAGGAACCAGATGTCGAGTAACTATGTGTGCGCCTGAGTGGCATTGCGCCCAACTTCAACGATATCTACATTTTTGTTAGCTACATTAAACCAATTTCGTGTCTTCACACTATGAGATGCATATAAGCAATGTAACGACGACAATGTAAGGGCCATTCATGAAAATGATTATACTATATCTGTTATCTTGGTGACTTCAACTTAGGTCGAATAAGGTGGCAATGGATGTAGGATGATAAGGAAATCGTACCAACTAATGTTTCAGCGGAGCTCGAATGCATTGTTATTGATAGATTGTTAGATTCAGGTTTAGTTCAGATCAATTCTATTTTTAATATGATCAATAAACTTCTCGATCTTGCATTTGTAAGGAGCGACTTAGAAGCATCTGTATCTGAAGTTCACTATCCTTTATTGCACACTGATTTTCATCATAAAGCTATTGTAATTGAGTTTTTATTTCATGATTTTGCAAAGCTTGAACGGAATATTCACTCATTTAAGTATGGCTTTCTACATGCTGATTATGATGGTTTAAATAATTATTTTGTAATTGATTGAAATGATATATTTCTTAATCTGAAGTTACCGTAGGCAAACAACAAATTCGAAATTTTATATGATGGGGAACATGTATTCTATTGATGTCTTCGCATTTTCGGGGGTATCACAAGGTAGCCATCTTGGCCCGATATTATTTATAATTTTCATCAATAATATTGTTAATGTGTTTTGCGAAATGCTTAATATATGCTGATGACTTGAAACTGTTTGCTTCCATTCATTCGAGTGAAAATTGTATGCTTGTAGAATTATGACCTACTATAGATGCTCTTCTCCTATATTCTGGGATTATGGTATTAACGGTGTCAGCATTGAGAGAGCACAAGAATTCAAAGGCTTAGGCGTAATTTTTGACTCAAAACATACTTTCTCAAGCCACATAGACTTCATTGTGAATAAGGCATTCAGGCTATTAGGATTTATTAAAAGGAGCACGAAGGAATTTCGTAACCCCTTTACAGTAAAGCTTCTGTTCACTTCATTGATATGATCTGTATTGGAATATGCAGCGGTCATATGGAGTTCTCAACAAAATGTTCGGAAGACTAGAATAGAATCTGTGCAGAGAACTCTTACTCGTTTCCTCTTTAGGTATGATATGAGCCATTTATTTTGAAAGTGGGGTAAGTCAACTTGTGAAGTCTGCCAAATTTGAGACTTGAGTTAAAAAAAAAGTTATTAATAAGCGTAAGATCTTGAATAAAGTTGTTTTCATTCTAAAGGTTATTATGTTTAAAAGTTACAACGACAAAAATATTTCAAGCTTGTTCAATTTTTTTAATACATTGGAAAATAAAATTAAAAGTACTTCCAAAATGGACTTGCACCACTTTTAAAATTAACGGCTCATATATTAGGTGGTACTATTCCACCTTATGAGAATCGATTCCAACTCTTAGGGTGGTAAAGGCTTGAAAGCCGTCGAACCTATTTGCGTGTCTTATTCATAAGGGATATTTAAATATATGATATAGACTGCCCTGAATTGTTATCTCTAATTGGTCTTTATACACCAGAATGTACTATGCGTTCGCAGAAATTGTTGTAGTATCCGGCTCATAGAACTAATTATGGATTTTCTGAAGCATTCTGTTTACAGCATCTATTCAGTCATTTAATGAATTTTGCTCGTTTTTTGAATTTTATTTGCCTAGGAAAGAGTTTAAGGGTATCATAATTGCATTGTCTAATAGAATTTAGGAGTCAAATTTATGTTTATGTTAATTATTGGTGTAGGGCTAGTTCAATTTATTTGGTACTTTAGTAGTTACTGCTCAGTCTGTAAGATCATTGTTATCGGTAGACTATGAATAAATAAATAAATAAATAAATACATTTTAGCAAATAGCCTCAATTGTGGTATCGCAATGAGCAACTTTGGTCTAAGGGCGCCTTCTCTCCCGGAGTTACCGCCGCACCTCAGGAAGTGCTACTTACAATTTTGCAATAGCACATACTTCCAGAACTACAATAGCACTTTCGGCCGAAATAAGACCCACTTCCACAGCCAACTTTCGGATGGTAATTTTGCTAGAGCTGCTTCCGTTTTCAGTACCGTGGTGATAGCCAACTAATTATGATCTACCATCCTTTCCACCTCCATTCTTGCAGAACTAGCTAGATTTATTTATTTTTTTTTTGCTCGTTTTTTGAATTTACCCATAAGTATTTGCACGATTTGGAGGAGAAATAACAGCAAGAGTTGGGCAGAGATCCCCCATATCCACCCTATATCTAATTTAAAATTTGCTTTCACTTTTTTCAAAAAGAAAAACAAATTCTACTAAAGTTTTGATGACTTTTATCCTACGAGTCAATATGATGGGATGGGTTGTACTATTAATTTGTAATAATAGGTGGATTGGGGCATAACGTGGCTCATTTAAAATTGCCCTGAACAAGAATATAAAGAGTCTAAAATAAATTTCTTTTGTAAATATTTCTTTTTCCTCAAAGCTAAATTTCAATTGAAACCATTGTGTACAAAGGATTGAATGCACGACTATTTTTCAGCAGGCATCAAATACGAAAATTTGACAGGCCCTAAAATAGTGTCATTGTAAACACTGCGGTAAGAACTTGTCAAATGAAATCAGTCATGTCATGTCATCGGTCATGTTAACACGAAATGTTTGATTGAATTAGCAAAGAGGCCAAGGGCAACGGATTTGTACTTCGAAAAAACTAAACGTGCTAACTAATTCAGTAAATTTAGTGAAAATCCAAACAGGAAGTTAACACAAAGTCCTGAAAATTGCGCATTGTTGTGGCCTCGTTGTTTTGGGTTTCCTATGGGAGTGCTATAACATAATGCGAGTAAATTGGCATGCTATAGATACCGCAGTAAGAATTGCACAATTCCACCGATGAACGTATATTCCATCTAATTCAAAGAGTTTGGTCAAACACTGGAAAATATTTGCAAGTTCAGAACTTGATTCGTTTATTCTAATTAGCTACATTTTGTAATTCTACGGAACCAAGAAAACTTTGTTTTGTAATGCAGATTTACTGAGGTCGTTTTTATTAAAATGTGATATATGTAGGCCCTTAGGAATTACAACTGATTTAAGGCCGCTGCATCACTTATCCTGCTTTGCGGAAATATTAAATAGGTATAAATTACGAAAGGGCATAAAACAGTCGTTTAAGAGATGATGTGCTGTTTTGTTTGTCTAATTTGTACCAACTTCAAAATGTCGTAATAGATATAAAATTAAAAATTATTTTATGTTTTTAGCGCTTTTTGTGAAGTCGGTTCAACTTTTTTTTCAACTATTCTCTTTGTCATCTTTTAGTGTCTTAACATACGACTGGAAGAATGCTGCTCGTAGGAACAAAGCGATTGCAAAAGTTGCAGAGATAGTGCACTCTAAAGAATGGAAATAGAATTATCCAAATCCACGGTCCACGCGTTACAAAGTTAGGTTATCCCTCCTCCGATCCCAACCCTAGGTTAACATTTTTCCATATAGTAGCAATATGGGTCATACTGTATCATCCAAATCGGTCCACGAATTACGAAGTTAGACCACCCTCCTCGTCACCCCATTCTAGTGCCAAATTATTTTCATTATTAGAAATGGGGATCATACTCTTTTCAACAAAAAAGAATTATGTAAATTTATCCATGCATAAGGAAGTTAATTTTCACCCGCACTATCCAAAAATCAATTCTTTGACATGGTACCAATCGCAGAACATACTTTACCAAACAAAAAAGAGTCATCCAAATCGGTCCACGCGTTAGGAAGTTAGACCCTTCCCACTCCTCACCCCCTCTCTTCATTATTAGCAATGGGGACTATACCCTAAACAACAATAAAAGAATCATCCAAACCGGTCCACATATTACGAAGTTAGGTGTATATTATTCGCGCTTCGTCTGCTTTGGAAGAAAGAGTTTTTCTTGTGAATTCAGAACACTCAAGGCTATTCAGACCTGCCTGAAATTATTTCTAAAGTGTAACTTTGTAACGCTTAGATCCATGCCCGCCGACAGGGGGGGGGGGGGGGTGGGGCGAAGGGGTACACCCCCGGGCCCGTGCTTTCAAAAGGGGCCCCGTCATCAAGTAGTCATCAACAGAAACATTTTTCCATTTTAATTATATATGCAAAAAAAATGTTTCAGGATCGAAAAAGTGTAATATACTAGACAGATTTTAAATTGGAAGTCACTCATTCGATTGTATATGGGCCCGTAAACGCTAAGTCCCGGGCCCGAAATTCCTTTCGCAGAGGCCCGTATGTGGCACCCCCCGGGCTTGAATTTCGTATCTACGGGCCTGCTTAGACCGTTTGGCTGATTTTTTTGTTGTATACAGTATTATATTCCATTTATATCATTTAAAAAATGTTGTTGACTGGTGGAAATGGAGGGAGGTTAAGACTTTAAGCTAAGGCATCCCGGCACCGAGACAATACCGATATTTTGGCATATCTCGTTCCGCGTCTCGTCAAAGTGAAGACGCTCTTGCTCGCTTTGCAACCTTGGCGAGATTTTAAAAGTTGCAGTCTCGCTCTCGGCGAGATAAAAAACGGAATTTCGGTCCGAAAATGGATATATGTATATCGAGTTGTATAACAGCATTATCTTCTTATTTCTCTTGAAATAAGGTAACATAGGCTCTTCTTTACTATTGGGGATAAAACGCAAATACCTAAAAAAGGAAATAATGTAGAAAAAACGAATGAGGAATGCAGTGTATTATGTGTATGCCCCATATATCATACAATTGACTTTTTTCGGAGCGACAAAGCTGAAACCACTAAAATCTATCCAACCACATCCATTCCCGTAATCGCACTGTTCCCAATAATATTGGTCTCGCTGCCGGTCCCGGTCTCGATATGAATTATCTCGAGTATCGTGAAGCCCTACATTAAACCAACTTCCCAAAAAGGTGTGCTACTGTGGTGCAGAGGGACTCTAACATTAGAAAGTGTGGATTGAATTGAGGATCTTTTCTATGGTTGCAATTCGTGAGCCACAAAATTCTTTAATCCCGATATTCGTGGGCCACAAAATTCGTGAACCACAACACTGGTGAACCACAACATTCGTGAACCAAAACATTCCTGAACTACGAAATTCGTGAATCGCAACATTCGTGAACCACAGGAAATTATTTCTCCGGATCAGTAAGACATATTTGAGATTTTTTTTATACAAGAATGAATTTAATTTTTTTAAAAAGGAAAAAAAACAAAGGGTTCGGGAGCGGTTGAAAATTGCGGCGTTTGCAGCAAAGATATAAACGGTGAACACAATTGCAGGCCTTTGCGGAGTCTGAAACACAAATTTCAAAATTATTATTCATTTTTAATCTATTGGCTATCGTCCGTAGCACCAAAAGGTGAAAGTATTGAAAATTCCAAAAGTTATGCAATTGTGAAGAAAAAAATGTGATTTATGGCTTTTTTCCCATTCAAACTCTTGTAAAGAAAACACAAAATAATGTATCAACACTATCGCGCTACCGAAAATAGCGGAAATTGTACTGAAGGTACTGTAAACATTTCAAGTAAATCGGTTTAGTAGAACTCGAGATATCGTGGTCACTGAATCGAAAAACGTGGTTTCGAGAAAAAGGGGTTTCAAGTTTTGGAACATGATTCCACCGAAGCAAATTTCCATTCGTATCCAACTTCAAAGTTTTGTAGGGTTTTTCTGAAACCCTCTTTGAGACATATTTTTGAGTGTTTCCGAAATGCAAAGATACAAAAATAATCCATTTGTTTCAACCGTCACTACTTTGGGGCAACTGCTGCTGAGAGAGAACTGTTGGATTTATTCATGTTGGTTCAAGGATTTCGTCGTTCACGAATGTTGTGGTTCACGAATGTTGAGGTTCACGAATGTTGTGGTTCACGAATGTTGCAGTTCACGAATTTCGTGATTCACGAATGTCGTGGTTCACGAATATTATGGCTTAAGACTGTAAACTTGGGGTACTTTGGCGCAGCTTAAACAGCAAACGTTGGTATATATCAGTAAGTCTTCGTATACCGAGTAAACTTCATTTAGCAAAATATTAAAGCTTCGTTTATTTTAAGCCTGTGACAAAATGAAGTTACCTATTTTTGTGACTACGATCATAATGTAGCAGATGTTATTGCACTTTTTCAGCTTGCTCCTTTTTTGCACTATTCGTTACTTTTAAATTCATATTGGCTAAAAGACTTATATCACCTATTTTGCATCTGAATTGGCCTTTTTATGTTTTTAACGTTTCTAAAGTTTAAATTTAAATTTTTTTGAATTTTTAAAATCATTATTTTTTTTTAAATTTAATAAATTCTGAAGTAGGCCCCGGAAAATTGATAGTTTTATTTATAATTATTTTTTCAAAGAGCAAAAGAGTTTTTTCAACAAAATAGTTAAAAAAAAAGAATTGAAGCGACTTCACAAAAAGCGCAAAAAGTGTAAAAATATATTAAATTTTATATTTATTACGAAATTTTAAAATTGGTGCAAATTAAACAACATCAAGAGAAATATTTACTCCTCCTTCCTTATGATCTCGTGAGCTGAAATGATTATGTATTTATTTTGTTTGTTTAATTTGCACCGACTTCAAAATATCATAATAGATCAAAAATTGCATATTATTTTATACTTTTTAGCGCTTTTTGGAAAATCGGTACAGCTTTTTTTTAAACTATTTTATTTTTCACGTTTTAATATCTGCGGATATGCAACCCGGAAAATATTGCTCTTATATCAACGCAATTGCTATAGTTACTGCGCGCTATAAAAGGGAATCAAAATCATCTAAATCTGTCACTTTACGAAGTTAATCCCAGCCACCCTTTCACACCCTCACGTTAGATACAAAATTCTTACCGTGGCACTAGTACGCTAACGTACTATATACAGCAAGAAAAAATCTTCAAAATATGCAAATGCATTACGAAGTAAAGAGATTGCTTCTTCCTATTCCCGTAGTGACTCTAGATGCAATATTTTTTATTATTTCTCAGGAAACGTACAATAGAATGAAAATCATCAAGATTAGTCTATAACTTAGCAAGCGAGATGACCCCCGCTTACAATTCTCATCATAAGCCACAATTTCTATAATAATGCAAATGGAGCAAGATAATCTATTCAGCAATAAATCATACAAATCATACAAATCGGTCCACGTGGTACGAGGTTAGGACCCACTCCGCCATCACCATACTTTTACAGCACAAAAAGAATCATCCAAATCGGTCCACATTTAACAGAGTTAGTCTACCCCTCATCCCACCCATACCCATATTATCCGATCAAATGTTTTCCTCGCAAAGGCAATGTAGGATGAGACTCTATTCAACGACAAAAAAATCATCTACACCGGTACATGTTAAAAAGTTCAGTTCCGCCCTTTCTCCCACACTAACCCACCCCATACATTTGTGACTTGGTACTAATGGCGAAACATAAAGAAAAAAGCCCTCTGTGGCTTGATGGATATGAAGGCCGCCTTAGATAATACTTCCTTAAAATCTATTGAAGAGGCAGCTGTCAAAAGGGAATAGAACCTTCAATGGTGATGTGGATCAAAACAATGCTCAGCTGTCGGATAATAACAACTAATCTTGGAGAAGAGTCCGCAACTATTAAGGACATCAAGGGCTGCAACTGCTTTGGTCACTGGTTGTTTACAAACTCGCAGGTAAGCTAACAGGGGCCTTGAAAATCAAGGATACGTTATTGTAATCAAGGCAGTCATGTTCAGGCAATCTCTGAACAAATGCCAAATGGCCTAGATATAGTCGAAATCTGGTACGGACAGGAGCGACTTTGTGATAACCCCAGAAAAACATTTCTTGTTCCCTTCACGCGTAAAAGGAAACTAAAACCAAAAAGTCCAGCAGTTGAGAAGATTGAACTAGAATTCTCCAGAGAAGTTAAGTATCTAGTTGTAGTTCCAAACCATCAGCAAAGATGAAACTTCAACGTCTGCAACATGCGTATCTAGAAGAAACCGATTTCATGCGCACCTGCCCAACTTCAGCTTAGAAGCAATATTAGGCGTCCGCCACTTGCACATGCATATAAGGTCAAAGGCGATTAAATCGATGTCAGTTATAATGCCGAAATAGTATAACATCGAAATACCAAAAGCACTGGCACTAATTACTCTTTTGAAAAAGGATCCCTTTACGGTCAACAATTTAAGCAAAAAAAGTGCTTGGATTTGTGCTTACTAACTAATAAGCAGCGATACATATTATAAAACTCTGCGTACACCAAATACGCAATCCAGGTATTCATGGAACGAAAGTTTATATATTTCGGACAGTCAAGCAATACTTAAAGCACTAAAGGTACAATTCTTGAATCTAAGCTGGTCCGGGGATGCTGCAAAAACCCTACATAACTATGTGCGTCCCGAACCATTTTGTTTAATAAAAAACTAGGTCGCGATGCACATTAGGAAAATGAGCAAGCAAAAAAATGTATTAACTACTTGCAGCAGAGGACAAAAACATACCTCACATTCAACAAATCAGAGATAACACTGATAACAAGTCTTCTGGCTGAAAACTTCCCTCTGAGATATCACTTCAAAATGATGAACAAAGCTGAGGACGAAAAATTTCGCTTCTGCATGGAAGAGACGAAATAGCTGAGCATATCTTCGGCCATGGTGGAGCCTCTGCTAGCTTAACATTCAAATATCTGGGAATAGCGTTTCCATCGCCAGAAGATGTTAGGAAAGCGGCACCAAGGTCTCAAAGGAAGACTCATAAAAGACTTAGTTAGGCTCAGTAAGATAGGGTCAAGTCACAGAAAGGTAAGCTGGCGGAGGTGACATGGAAAGACGACGTTAAATCCTGTACGACCCTCTCTTAAAGAATAATAACAATAATAAAAATAAAACTGTAATATACTATATATTCAAAGTAAAACTAGATTTTAAAAGGAAAATCGGTATTCAAGTATACATTTTTAAATTATGTCATGTCAAAAGATAAATAACGTCTGCACCGTTTTCAGAATCCCCTTTTCGAGTTAGTTGAGAGACAATATGACACAACAGATTTTTAGGAAGATGTCGAGCTTTAAATTGATTGCTCCTTTCTTGGAGCAGATATGGCGCTATTTCATGTACAAACACGAGTATCAGACTACATGTATAATGCATATACAATCTTCCATAACAGACTGGAATTCTTGCACCTTTATTGTGCAAATTTTTTTATGTACAGCAACATAAAATTTTTATCTATCTGCAAACTTGTTGTCCTGTGAAAATGTTCTGGCAATTTAATGGCGCGCATGGCACTACTGCATTGAAAACCTCGCGTCGTCTGGCAGGAATTGAAGTTCCTTGTGGTTCACGACTACAAATAATGGAAGAGCATAATTGGAAGGCAAATTGCACGCTTTTATGGATTTTTAAGATTTCACTGGAACGGATGAGTGGCCGTGGCATACTGAATGATATTTCAACGGCTGGCATTAATTAGTGGATTCAGGATATTTACCTTTGAGATTTCACTTGTTTATGAATACCTACGTACATATGTAGCTTAATAGGTATCCTCTTTCATAGGTGTGTAACTGGCTATGAATTCAATATTTGAGTACTTTTTTGAAATTTTGTGCAAATACCTTTCAAAATGTTCTGGCATGCACACTCCAATTTTGCTTTAGATCACGGAATGAAAGTAATACCAGAAGTAAAAATTTGTTTACCTTCCCAACTCAAACTTGCATACTCGATGATTATAGCGACCTATTGAGGCTCTAAGTTGTCTTTACAACCAAACATTTTTGAAAGAACTGTATTATCATTTACCTAAATATATTGGGTGTCAGGAGCAATTAATTTTGTTTTTAAAATGGACCTAATGTACGTATTGAAGTCATACATATAAATACAACTCTGAAATATGAATCTTTGTTATATTTCCAAAAACTGTTGAGGCTGTTATTTGCGATATTCTTTACTTCCACTCCAAACTGTTCTTGTAACTCAACCAACATGGCTTCATAAGGAGTAAATAAACTACCACCACTTTATTAGAACCTTCCAATTTTCATATCTCTGTAATTGAAGGGGGTAAGTAAGTCGACTGTATTTTTACTGACATCAGCAAAGCATTCGATAGAATTAATCATCGAATTCTTGTTCTTTAATTCTATTTTCTCGGGTTTCCGTCGGCTTTTGTACTTTGAATTCATCCGTACTTATCTGATCGCATTCAGCGGGTTTCTTTTCGTGGAGCTCTGCCTGATATTATTTGCAACACTTCCGAGGTACCACAGGGCTCCCACCTCGGACCATTGTTATTCATAATTTACCTCAATGATGTATTCACGATTCGGTCTGACTCAAATATTCTTTGTTACCCCGGCGATGTTAAGATAATCTGCACTGTGCTAGACAATGTCAATTGCATACCTTTCAGAATTTTTATTCCATTAATAACTTTCCCCTAAATATCGGCAACTGCTGATAATTGTGTTTTAACTACACTTAAAAGAACTAAGGACCGGTACGTGTGGCTTAACTCTCAATTTACTACGAAGATCTCTTTAATGATATATGAGGGCTAATATCACTTTTGGAATACGATGGTCTGGGCCAGCTAGTCTTATGCCTCTAGAATTGAAGGAACTCGTCGTGCTACCGAATTTAGTCCACACGTACAAAGTTGTTCGGAGATAAACATGGTTCAGCACAGCAGCGCATTCTGGCGCCAGGTTTCATAGATGAACACTATATTTTCACAGATGATATTGAGGCCGTACAGGGTCAGGGCTACTCCTTAAGACTACAATACAAATCTTGCGGTGCAGTTATCACTCGACTGCCGGAACTGAGAGAAAACAGAATTATGCGACGACGCTCATTAGCCCTTATGCAAAAAAAATGGCCAAAAGCTCAGTCCCAATATTTTTTATGAAAAAGGAAGATAGGTCTTGAGATAAATCTCGCTTTTTTATATAAAATATTGAGTCTGAGCTTTTGCTATTCTTTTTAAATAATGGCCATTCTCGCCCCTCCTTATACCTCCCTTACAGGTGCGCCGAAGCTCGACGGCATGGGAGGAATGGGAGGATCTCAATATTCAGCTGAAAGAAAGGAAAGCATAATAAAATTTTAGGAAACGAGAACAACAAAAGAATTCGACATATTTTCATAAAGAAAAGTAACAAATCAAACCAAAATTCCCTCAAGACATAGTCAGATCGAAGGTAAACAACTTCAATCACGCAACCCAGCGACTCCGTTTTTAAATGGTTTTGTTTAGCTTCATTTTCATATATTTGTTTGTTTGTGTCAAATCTTGCAACAGACTTTTAACCCACTGTATCGATTTAAGATATTTTCCGGTGACAGCCTCTTTATAAATGACCTTCCTCCAGTTTTAAGAATTCACGTATTCACATGTACATATGGTAATGACTTGCAGATATATTTAGACAGACCTATTGGCCAAAGCGCAGTGCATTTCCTTTTATAATGGCCCTCTGACAGGTATTGATAAACCTCCTGTTTCTCTGAATGGCTTTATCCTTCCAGTTCTTAGAATGGTTACTGATCTGTGAATAATGCTAAACTACGAAATGAAGTGCTGTAATAATGTCAGATTAATGCTGGTTTAAGAAGGTTGTGGCTGTCAGCGAGTATTTTTTAATTTGGGGTTGACAATTTATCCCAGATTAGATAGTACCTGTGCTCGTAAGGTGCAGGTGGACTTCAAAGACAGCACACGTTTTATTGTTGGACTTCGCCGTTTTTATCATATTTTAGCATACATTTCGGTGTTGCTAGGCTGTTCTCTGCATAAATACATAAAGCACAAATTAATGATTTTTCTTTTTGGGATACTGAGTAGTAATATGCCGGTGTATCTTAGAGAACTTTTCACGTTTATGACATCGCAACGCAACCGTAATATCTTCGATTCAATAGGTCAATTATGGAGGGTTCTTTCACTGTCCAGACAGCCCGACTATGGAATAGTCTTCCTACCAACATTCAGAGTGCTTTTATGGTCAATGCATTCAAGACGCTTATTGGGGACCATATATTTAAAGGTTAAAATTCTTTTTTATGACGCGTTATCATCTTTACAGTACATGCTCTTATAGCTTAGTTTTTAAATATCAATTAATTAATTTTCTATATATTATTTTTCTTTATCTATGTTTGTTATCGTGTTGAAAGACCTTTTCATCAATACGATATTATCTTTAGCTCAAACATTTGTATGATAGTACTTATTAAAGATTTGTAAATCTTGTGTAGTTTTTCCTTGAATAAAGTATTGTATTGTATTGCGTGAAATTCTCGAATGCATTCCGTTGATGATTCATTTTATAATGTAGAATATGACAGATATTCAAACTAATTATTTCCAATGTCGTGCGGTAACTCACCCCCCCCCCCCCCCACACACACAGGTCATAAGTCTATGAAGCCAGCACCAAACCTGCAGTTAGAACAACCACTGAAAGTCAAAATCTTTCTCTCCAATAATGCAGAAGTCAATACGTTCAATATGGAATGCGAAAATTTAAACCTCTCTCGTACTGACATTTCGAGCTTGATACGTATATCGCACCTGAATAACGAAGAGAAGTGAGTTATCCTTCAAATGTCCAGAGACTACGGAGATATATTCTTTAATAAAAGTTGAGACTTATACCATTTTTCATTTTAGTTCAACCTTTAACCAATTGATTTAAATCATAAACCAATTGAATTAAACCTTGCGCCAAATAAAGTAAACTTTAAGCCAATAAAATTACTCCAAATAAAACAAACTTATAGTCAATTAAATTAAACTTTACTTCATTTTAAATAAACTTTAAATCAATTAAAATAACCCTTTCTAAAAAAATGCATTGATTGTTATTGCATTTACAAAAGTGTATTAAAAAGAAAGCATTTAGATGTACATAATTCATTGTAAATCAATTTCAATTATATGCATACATAGATTGTCATTCAATGAAGATGATCTCCTGCAGCAGCAGGTCCAAGTCTCATCATCATATCCATAATGTTTACCATTTCCAACTAAAAACTTATTTAAATAAAACTTTTTCTCAATTCAATTAAACTTCGAAATAAATTCTTTGTATTTTTTTTATTTCAATATAATTATTAAGTAAATTTAGAAATAACCTTGAGATCATTGTATGTATAATGAATTTAGGTTTAAATTATTTGAAAAATTGTATAATTAAAATGAAATAAAGTTTTTTTGAAAATGGGGAAAAGTTTAATTTATTTGAGCAAAATATCAATTTCATTGGGATAAGTTTAATGTAATTGGAAAAGTTGTCTACTTAATTGGGTTTTAGTTTTGCTTAGTTGGGAAATGGTTGTACTTAAGTGGCAAATGGTATACATATATTGTCATTCAATGAAGATGATCTCCTGCAGCAACTGGTCTAAGTCTCATCATCATATCCATGATGTAGGTTGTACAGTCTTCCTGAGAAATTTCAGTCAAGCCTTCCTTAATTACCTCAGATAGATTGTGATCAATATTTGGATCAATAAGAATTCTTCTTACTGCAATTTTAACCCATAAATTCATTCTACATACAATGATCTCGAGAGTATTTTTCAATTTACTTAATAATTGTGTTGAAATAAAAAAATACAAGGAATTTATTTCGAAGTTTAATTTAATTGAGAAAAAGTTTTCTTGAAAATGGAGAAAAGTTTAATTTATTTGAGAAAAATGTCTAATTCATCGGGATAAGTTTGATTCAATTGGAAAAGGTGTCTATTTAATTGCGTTTTAGTTTTGATTAGTTGGGAAATGGTATACATTATGGATATGATGATGATGAGACTTGGACCAGCTGCTGCAGGAGATCATCTTCATTGAATGACAATATATGTATGCATATAATTTAAATTGATTTACAATGAATTATGAACATCTAATTGCTTTTACTTTAAGATAATTTTTTAAATGCAATAGCAATCAATATATGTTTTTAGAAAGGGTTATTTTAATTGTTTAAGTTTATTTAAAATGAAGTAAAGTTTAATTTAATTGACTATAAGTTTGTTTTATTTGGAGTAAAGTTTAAATCAACTGGCAGAAAGTTGAATTTCTTTGGTTGCATTTTATTGGCTTAAAGTTTACTTTATTTGGCGCAAATTTTTATTCAATTGGTTTATGGTTTAATTCAATTGATTAAAGGTTGAACTAAAGTGAAAAATGGTATAACACTGACGAATCAAAAAAACACCATATCCAAATTACTGATGATAATCTTATCTACGTGAAGTCATACAGATATCCTCACATATACGAAAACGAAGTTGGATCAGTTGGTTGAGTGGCACGACACCCATGCCGAGGATACAGGTTCGAGTATCGGCTTCCCTGTGAGTTTTTAATTTGCAACTGTAATAAGTTAAAAAAAAATTTCCTCCATCTCTGGGCTGTTGTCTAGCTCGGAATAAGGCAAACACATGACATTCAAGTTTCCTCATTCCCTTTACGTTAATTTTCTTTCGTTCAAAGCCATGCGCTAACGCATCATAGCGTTATCCACTGGGTTTTGACTACATGCAATAAAATTAAATAGGTGACATATTGAAACAAGGTATATTCAACGGACTTACTCCCCTCAAAGATCACCCGTCCCCATTATCCCTAAGAAGAAGGACATCCACGGTTACCAAAAATGGTGGTCAAAGACTACCGCACGAACGAATACTACGATAAGTAGTAAATCCTCGTTGCCAAACAGTTGAAATCCCAGATAAATCAGGAAAATACCTAATTGAAATGAACGCGGTACGATATTGACGCTATCAGTTGTGACGCTGTGACGACGAAATGCTACCAATATACGAAATCTCAAAAATCGTACCGGATGACGGGACACAGGTGAGGGATTTCAATGAGACCCACAAAAATACGGGAAAAAAAGTCCAAAAGTTGACAAATATTTGTAAGCCTGTGTAATTGAATCGGACATCATCTCATGTGAAATATTTACGAAATAATGTAAAACTTTATTTGAAGAGCTCATCAGGAATGGGAAGCCAGTGTATGTAAGTTATTGTGAAAGACGTTTGTCCTTTCCAGATTGATTATCTAAGGGACTTGGGGATGTCCAAATGCTTTTACATGTAATACTAACACGGCGCAGTAAAAGTTAAGCCTTGATCCATAAGAGATTTCCTATGAATTTATTCTCTTGAAAGTGTCATGGGTATTTCGATTGAGTTGCTAGAATTTAAGGATTGTTAGTGACAGGTTATAAGTTGGCCTTAATAAAGAGGCAATTTATTATCGTCAATATGCTAGTTGGCTGGCATGGGAAAATTCCAGACTTGAATTACTCGAGCAGTGGTAATTGAGCTGGAAGTCATTTGAATGACAGCAAACAATCACTAAGAAATTTCCTGAATGCCGCTTGATGGAGAACTCGCCGGAAATCGATTTTAAATGGAAAATTGCGAAATTCGTCTTTTGTGCGCTATGAAGTTGATTTCTGCACAGCCACTTGTAAAGTCATACAACAGAACTAATAACAAAAAATTCAAGCTGCAAATTCCTTTTTTGAATTCGACTAGACGAATTCACTTGGAAAATTCCTGTGTTTTTATTGAACCGTGAATAAAAGAATTTTACTTCTCCACCTCTTGCTTTTGTGTTAAATAAAATCGAAAAAAAAATGCAGCAACAGCAGCAGTATCGGCAGTCGAAGTAGGAGTTCCGTCACATTTAAATGAACCGGATCCGGTCTGTGGAATAAACTTACTTTTAAGGACTCTAAGGATCCAACTTTCTGAACAAAGTTTATTTAGTACATTAAGGAACTGTATATAAAGCACCACACAATGCTATCCAATCGATCCAACTTCTGGCAAGCTCTATAAAAACCCTCAGTCTAAGAGTCAACAAGTTTATGACATTTTGGAACTTTCACGACCGAGAGAGGAAATTGATCGTAAATACTTGTGAAAATGATGGCAAATACATTTCTAATATATTTTTGTGTTGGCGAAGGACACGTCGTCGGTGTATAAGGGATAAGAACGGAAAGGAAAGACGTGCGTATACTGAATTGAACGTGCCCGGTGCAGTCTTCCATTTTGCTTCGCCAATCTTTTTATGGCAAAATTAATTCTTATGGAGAGGTAAAATGTCAAGTGTCAATTCCAGGACTTTATTGCCTCGAGGGAGAATCGGTAAGGATAGGGTAGGATTGAGTTTCACTTCTAGTAAGTGTCTTTATTAGGCTATTTTTAGGAAACTAAAAGAAATCGTTTTTTTTAAAGGGTTTGAACCAGTTATTCTTTTATGGAGGCATAAATTATGTGGGTAATGTGTTGCTGATGGCATATTTTAGTTTTCCCGAATTACTGAATTTCAACAATTCAGATCCTACTGAGCTGACATTTTATCCACGCCACAGTATAATAATACCTTTTATATGCACCTAAAGGTTTACAAAACAGATCGTAAAAAGGTACACTTTTTTACACATTTTCGACAAAGGTAGAAAATGTGTAAAATAGTGCAAGCAAAATGCTTTCAAAGAGATTGCTTTTTAAAATCTTTTAATTTTCGTAGTTTCTTATAGAATCTACTACCTTATACACACCAAATCCAAAATCACTTCAAACTGAGATTCGAACCGAAATCTCATGACTTCAAGGTGATTTTGAAACTTGAAATCACTAAAAATTTGGCTGATTTCCAACGAGCTTCTCCTCTGCAATAGTAGGAAGTTTTAAATTGCTACTTAAGTTTTGAGATATGGCAACACCAGTATAAATATGTCTAATCTGATATTGGCATCGAGAAGTTTGACATTTTTAATGGTAACCGTACTCAAAAGGTTTGTCATTCAAGTGCTCTTTGTGTTTTTACAGGTACTTGAAACATTCATCTTGGTCAAAAAATGAAATTAAATCCTGAACATTTTCGTGCGACGATATTCTATGAATTTCGACGTGGATCAATCCAAAAACACTGCGCCGATCAACTAGCCTCCACTTTTGGTAATGATGCACCATCTCGTGCCACCGTGTTTCGCTGGTTTTCCGAATTCAATCGTGGTCGCACTTCGCTACAGGACGAATTTCGCGAAGGGCGTCCTAAATCGGTTGTTGTCC
The DNA here is from genome assembly GCA_964036015.1 of Leptarthrus brevirostris. Taxonomy (NCBI): domain Eukaryota; kingdom Metazoa; phylum Arthropoda; class Insecta; order Diptera; family Asilidae; genus Leptarthrus; species Leptarthrus brevirostris. The sequence continues at coordinate 101,126,730 of OZ038373.1, forward strand.
CACAACTGGATTCGACTTTTGGTAATTATGCATCATCTCGTCCCACGGTGTTTCGCTGGTTTTCCGAATTCAATCGTCTAAATCGGTTGTTGTGCCAGAAAAAATCGATGCTGTGCCTAAACTGATATTGCAAGATCGTCATGTCTCATACCGTAAGATTAAGGCATACTTGGGCATTAGTTTCACTCGCATACATTCAATATTTCATGAAAATTTAGCCGCCAAAGAGATTTGTTCGCGTTGGATACCGCATAATTTGACAATCGCTCAAAAAAAGGCTCGTGTCGATTGGTGCAAAGAAAAGGACGTCTATAAGATCGTGACAGGCGAAGAATCATGGATCTATGCATATGAACCTGAAGTTAAGTAACAATCAACTGTATGGGTCTTTCAAGAGGAGCCAAATCAAACAAAAGTTGTTCGTGCACGAAGCACTTCGAAGCAAATGGTCGCCTGTTTTTTTCGAAATCATTGGAAATGCCGCCACCGTGCCATTCAAGTAACGTCAATTCTGAATTGTACACCACCATGGGTTTGACAGAAGTCTTCGGTAAAATAAGAGAAACCAATCGCAGAAGACGAATCATTCTTCACCACGACAATGTAAGCTCTCGCACATTGGCGCATATAAGTGAATTTTTGAGCATTCGAAACATCGAATTAATGGTTTATCCGCCGTAGCCCTGATTTGGCACCCACTAATTACTTATTCCCACAGATTAAAAATAAAAGGCGAGGTCAACGTTTTTCGACGCCTGAAGAAACGGTTGAAGCGTTCATATAAATGTACCTCAATCGGAGTGGAAAATTGCTTCAAACGCATGCAAAATGTATTGATCTCCATGGAGAATATTTTGAAAAACAATAAAGCAATTATCGATTATAAATATTTATTTTTACTTGTTTATATCAAAATTTAAATAGGAACCCCTCGTATAAGTCTGATATTAAAAATAATGATTTACAATAGTATGTAAGAATACATATACACTACGGTGCAATATTAATTTGTCATATTAAAATTCAATATTTTATTATTATAGAATTTCATAAAAAGAATTAAAAGACTATTATAATATATGTAAATAATTATGTTGTATGTCCTCTGTCTTCTCCATCCCAATTCTGACAACTGGCGTGATATGGTCTTGGGGCGATGTTTGATAATTTAAATCATGCACTAAAAGTTGTATAGATTTGCACGTTCAATAAAATGATTGCACCAACATAAAAAAATGTTAAATTCACTCTACTTTTATCCCTTCTGGATGTTTGCGGGCCTTTTAGTGTAGTACATACTCTTTTGAAAGAGCCTTAGGCAACTAGGTAACCAAAACAATAACTTATACAACATCTAGAATGTTGATTTATTGAAAGCTTCAAAGTGTTTTCCAAAAACACAATAATATCTTGATTCCTCTTAAAAAGTCATTTATGCCTTTTTATACCACGTAAATTGTCAATTGTTATCATAGCATGGAGAGAAAAGCAGAGCCCGTTCGTACAATTAAGAATATGTAACGAAAATGGGAAATGTTAACAACCCTAATTGTCTTGTCTTTGACATCCTCAAAAGGTATTTAACACCTTCAATCATCATATTGAACACTTTCCTACATGTAGAGAATTATACCAACCCGCAATTACTGCAGGAGTTGATTTGTTGGTGCTCCAGGTTACTTAGTTACACCTTTTCGTTTGTGAAAATTGTCCTAGACATTCTTTCTGCTTATTAGGTTAGAATGTCAATGGGGTGTGGATGTTCCAAATATTCTCTCAAATCAAATTTAAAAAGGAGGAAGGCTTTCAAAAAAATTGAAGACAGTTCCGTAATTCACTTTTCTTTTATAAATTTTAGTTTCCAAGAATGAGAGTATAGAAAGAATTCTTTTCAGATAACAACAAATTTTACACAATCCTATGAGCATCTGGACATTCAGATTTCTAAATTGGAAAGCTTATGTCCTGGCCCAAGGCTAGCTGTATTGGAGGCATGGATTGAATATTTGCAGGAAGAGATTGGAGGTGATGAACATGTTGAAGAAGCCTCGATAAATCTCAGGAGTTCGCTGGAAAAATTAGAACCTCAGGACATAGTAAAGGTCAGTTAAGTTTTCTTTTGATGAATCAAGTATAAACCCTTTTCCTTCCTTTAGTTAGCCGCGCAATTAGGAATTGTAGTTGACTCAGAAAAAGCAACACAACATGAAAACTTTTTTGCAAAGTTATGTGAAACTTCCAAAGAATTGCTTTTAAAACGAATTGTTTCAGAGATTATACAGTCTGCAAAAACTAGAGCAAAGTACTTACTGCAGCAGTACAATCTGCTCATTTCACTCTATTCCAAACAGGACTCGTTGATTGGTATTGCTTTTCGTTTTGTCAATTTATCATTCGTTTCTTACAGGACTATAGTTTCAGTTAAAGAAGCAATATATTACACTGAACTCGAAGAAACTCTAGATCTGCAGTTAGAAGAAGCAAGAAATATCCGAGATAAATTGGGAAGTGCTATGGAGCAATGGAGAACGTGTGCCTTTTTGTTAGTGGCTAGCGTTAAGTCTTCATATCGGGCTGCGGACTTTTGGGAGCAGATTAAAACAAAAAAGTTAATATATTGAATATTTATGCTACTTTTTTCTTGTGACATTTGAAATTTTAGATCTTCACTTGAATGTATTAATCTGGCTTTAGAATGTAGAACGGCTTCAATGGCTTCCCTTATATCCTTAGAATGTGCACAACTTTCTCTTCCGAATGTAGAGTTACAACATGTTTCCGACAGACAGTTATCAGCTGTAAGACATATTAGCAAATATATGCTTACAGATATAAGTCAGCAGGATAGGTAAAATTTTGTTAATCAAATTTGTATTTAACTATAGAATATTTTAAGATTTCAGCAAACTTCGGAAACGCTAGAACATTTTCAAAAGAACGTCTCCGAAACAATCACTTGGTTTCGTAAGACCTACGAGACTACTCTTAAACCAGACTACGACGAAGCGGATAGAAATGTTAATACTATTGCTAAAACATTAAGGGAACATCGAATTAAAGTGCATTCAAACCCCAAAAGTAAATGATTTGTGTTAGGGATAACGACACAAAATAACAGTTTTCAATTTTATTTAAATGTACCTACCCAGAAAAAAAAATTGAATTTCAAGGCTAAGGTAATGTTTGATGTGAATTTTCTCCTTCTCTATTTCTCCTGTAACGTGCTTTGTATGGCAAAAAGACAATTCCGTTTTTTACATCGTTTTCTGCATTTATAAATCAAATAAGAAAGGATACATACTGTCGCTTTTGATAGCCACCAATCGCGGGAAAAAATTTAAGCACCTTACACATCTGGACTATGCTACCGTGTATGTCTTCTGTTCAACAAGTAGAGAGTCATATAACTGAAGTATCCGTAGCCGTGAGTACAAAAGCTCAAAGAGCAGGTTTTAAGTTCAAAACTGCCAATTCCTCCAAGAAATGGTTGAAATTTATTTCTGAGATTAGCGAATACAACATATACATAAATTATGTTATCTCGAAATCAATGTAACTGCAAGTACAGGCTTGCACCAAAAAAGCTGAAGTTGCTACCTTCAAATTTTCAAAAACTCAATAAATTTTTTATTGGTTACTCGTATTTCGAAAGTAAATATCATCAAAAACATTTTCTCACTGTGCTTGGAGCGAAATTTAAGTTCAAAAGTTATTTTTATAGCTGTTATACTAAGTCACATAGAGAGGGCCTTTTTGGCGTTTCAATACTTTAAACGCGTTTTTCTCAAAACCACGTTGTTTGACTGGTTGGCATAATTTGAAAAAACTTCTGGAACGATCGGTCTGATTTTTGGATATATTGTACACATGTGTGGCTATCGTCCGAACTAGGATCTCATAGATCTCTTTTGAATTTTCCGATTTTCGCCGATTTTCTAACAAAACAAAACGAAAATTTCGAAAAACCGCCGCCATTTTTCTTGATGAAATTGAATTATCCTAGTACGGATCATAGTCACTTCCACACAGAAAACTTTCCCTTATTTTTTTTAGGCCGATATCATGTCAACCAACAAATTTCAGCGTGGTTTGCATAACGCTCTTATAGCCCAAAAATGGCTTATAAAAAGCGAAAAAATTTTTGTACTTTTAAAACATCAATAAACATATCTGAAAAGTTTCAAAATTATTTTTATTTTTTTCTTTATATAACAAAAATGTTTAAACAAGTTTTTTTTGAAAATTTGAAGGAAGAAATCCCCTTTTACACTCTCGCAGAGATATGAAGTAGTAACAGGAGCCTCAGACGCATGAAAAGATTAATTTGTTTTTTTTACGGCAATCTGCTAGATAACATCTTAACTGCAAACCTTCGTCAACTGGTGTCTTTGTTTATCCTGAACATTCAATGACCGAAGGTTGTTACCAACAAAGCATCACAGGCTAAGAGGCTTTGATTTATTCTGATCCGTTCAGTGGTTGATCTCATAAAAATTGCCATATATTTCCAAAGTTAGGGGTTTGGAAGGGTAAAGTTATGGTTTGTTTTATTTTTGTTTGCTACATTTGCTAGTATAGGTCAAGAACAGAAATAATACCTGCTGGGTTTCCAAAAGAACATTTTTCTGAAAGGTGGAATTTTCAGTAATTTTCAGTAACATTTTCATTTTAAATGAGTAAATGACAAACATTAATGTTTTAACTTCGCAGTTTTAGAACAGGGTTCCAAATCGATAAAAAATTTCGTTCCAAATCGTTGCGAATGGGATCGGTGCGATAGCCAAATAGCCTAAAGCATTATGAAAATATCGAACCACCCTGGAGCGGATCGATATAAGATTTATAATTCACGAGCAATTCGATATCAGACGATCCGCTCGGGAGCGGTTTAATATCAAACTTAAAAATCCACTCCGGCGCGATTCGATATTACCATAACGGTCCAGGTAGGCTCAATACTTGTCTGGGTCAGAGTCCGTTGTCCTGCCCATCACGTTCTCTAAATAGGTGAAAAAAAATTCCAAAATATTAATCAAATTAAAAATTTTTATAAATAAACAAAAACTAACCTTCTTCAACTGTCAAAATTGTTGTCACTTTCATTCATTTTGCTGATGATTTTACTTTGGAGAAAACTTTCTCAATGGGATTTAACATGGGTGAATATGGTGTAAAAATTCCAGTCGGATACCAAAAAATTCATAAAATGCAACAACAGTGTCGTAATATTTTACATACCTACACAATGATAAATAAATTAAATAAGTTAAAGTTTTTTATATTTGAATTTAGGGTTAAATCAATTGAAAAATTGTTAAATTACAATGAAATAAAGTTTGTTTCAAATGGAGAAAAGTTTAATTTATTTGAGAAAAATATCAAATTCATTGGGATAAGTTTAATTCAATTGGAAAAAGTGTCTTTTCAATTGGGTTTTAGTTCTGCTTAATTGGGAAATAGTTATACTTAAATGGGAAATGGTGTAAATAGATCGACGGCACACAAACACATCGCTCCGCTATCGGACTTAGGATTTGTTCACTAACCATCAGCAGTTTTCTCCAAGTAATTTTTCTGTTTTGAGGATTATCCCTTACCTTTATCCTCATTTTTTTGTTTTCAGAATAAAATTCCTTTTTGTTTAAGTCTGTCTATTTTCCTCAGGTAAATAATATCATCTCATAGTTGCCAGTGGAGTCATTGAAATTGTTCTCATTGCCTTTAATTTTTGTTAAATTTTTTTTATGGTTGATTTTTTTTTATTTATTTAATTGGATTTGGATAATTTTAGTTGCTATTATACATATATAAAGAAGTTATTGTAATGGGTCCGAAAAATGAGATTTTTCACATATTTAGATGCTTCAACTTAGTATTTTTACACTATTTTCACTTTTTTCACTTTAGTATTTTTACACTATTTTGATGGTATAGTACATATTCTGGGTAGGTCGAGTAGAGGCTAGGGGTTGAGCCTATACTTTCATATAATAAGAAATAATTAACCCCTTGAACTGAAATGACGAGTCCAGCTCGTCATAAATTTTCTTGAGCAAACTGACAATGACGAGCTGCACTCGTCAGGAATTATTGACCACCGAAACTTTTTGTAAGAAAAACTCCTTTGGCTCTTCCTCAACAGCAGCACCAAAGGGTTAGTTTTTCTTTTCCTGCCGCTATTTAAAACGAAGAAAATTAAATTGTCTGCCTGAGCAGTGCTGCCTGAAAATAAATTGCAGTTCAAGGGGTTAATATTAATAATCGAATCAATAATATTGATTTTTCATTATATGTATTGATAAAAAGAAATTAATATTTTTTAGTAATTAAAATTCTTACTATTATCTGTTGTTGTTATTATTATTATTCATGCGTAATATGCAATATTCATCATATTAGGAAGTTGTTGCTGTTATCCTCAATAGCCGTACTGAAATTTTGAATTTTGTTTTTATATCCATGTTGAAGCGTTAATTAAAAATCATATTAAAAAATAAAAATTAGTCTAATCAATTCAACTGGCACCTCCCCTTTTTCGTTTGGGCCTTGCTTAGGTTCAACATGCATATAATACTATAAATATTATTTTAAATGTTTTAAAATTTTAACGGGTATACAAAATACTTTTTACGTTCATTTGTATATTTTAAAGCTTTTAGCTTGTGAAAAAAAACGTCTCTTTTCAAACGGTCGCCATTTTGATATTCGGGGGTTTTCAGAAAATTTAAAAACGATAAGGCCTCACAAATTTCATGTAGATTAATAGCCCTTTTGTTTCGGATTAACTGACAAGGGCGTGGAACGCCACGCAGCCCAATGCACGCAGTGCATGGCTTCAGTGTATAGGATCTACAGCCTCCATTTATGATTATTTTTTATGAAAAAATGTGCAAGTATTCTTTATTTATGGGGAAATAAATTATATTAACTGCCGTTTCAATAAATATTCACTATATACCCGAAAAAAATCCCAAAGTTGACGCATTTTTCATGCCTATGAATGGTAACCTCCCCTTAAGCAAACAAAATTAAGGTTTTTCTACATTTTAGTGTAGAAAAAAATTATTGATGGTTAAAGTTTGCTCTAGAGAGGGTTTTCGGTGAGCTTGGGGAGTGGCATTTATTAAAAAAAAGCAAGCCTTTCAACCAATAAGAAAATTAGTAATTTGGCAGTTTTCGTTCAAGTTAGAGTGTTGATATTATTTTTAATGAGTTCTTCATGTACCTAAAGTGTTAATTAAGGTAATTTTCCTGCGGAAGTAGATATTATTTCTGATGGAAAACAGCTAACAACTAAACGACTTGGCTGACTGAAAAACAGCGGCTAAAATTAGCTATGTTGCCGGCCAGTTTAGACAATTTTTCTGACTTTTTCTCTCAGTGCAGTGAAGAGCTCAGTTCCTATAAGTTAAGATTATCGATAACAGTGAAGACAAGATGTAAAGGCAATTGTTGAACGAATTGAGCAGTGAAGTAAATAAAAACTGTAAACTGCTATAATTGAAAATAAGTACCTTAGTTAATACGCAGAGCCCAGAGAGCCCCAATTAGGTTATAGTATAATTAAAATATTAAAGTAATGGCAGTTAATTAATAGTATTGAGATCTAAGGTCCTAATAAGGTATAAATTACTATCTGAATGAGCATTTGTTCACTGAGTAATATTCACTGAGTAATGTCACATTAAAGTTCTGAATGAGTAATATGTTCACATTAAAGTCCCCACCCATGAGAATTTTCCTATATTTGCTAGTAAATTCTGCGATAACATTCTCGACTTCCCTGCAATCATCAATAGAAAATTTATTATTTGGACAATCAACTACATACAATTAGCACACATTTATCGCAGTCACTATCGATTTGCACACATAAGAACTCCAATGAAGATGTTCGAGAAAAACTTAACTACGTAGCCTTAAGAAAATCTTACCAGTATGAAACCACCAAAAGTGCATTTCCTGTTTTAGTTAGTTAGTTAGTTTATTTTTAAATTACCAACAGAATTTGATATTAATAAGACCTACTTAATCCTAAAAGCTTATACAAAAGAGGATCCCACCAAAAACATTTCATGTAAAGAAGGTTGTCAAGACTCATAAGCTCATACCGCTTTCACTGTTAAAAAGTTATCAGATCTCATGTGGAACCAATCCCCTAACTATACAAGGCCAAAGTAAAAATCCCCTTACTCTAAAAACCCTACATCTTGGTCAAAAAGTATGGTTTGGCAGTTTCGCGGCCGTCACACAGTCACTGCTATGGACTTATGGTAAGAAATTAAGTCACTGGGCTTTAATGTTGTGTCATGCATGAGATCCATGAAACGGCCAAGCCATACTTTTTGACCAAGATGTAGGGTTTCTAGAGTTAGGGGTTGTAGAGTTAGGGGCTTGGTTCCACATGAGATCAGATAACTTTTTAACAATAGAAGCGGTATGAGCTTGTGAGTCATTTCTTTTTGCAAGATGCTCTAGTTCTTTTTATTTTTTCGGGCTGTATTTCTTGTGCGTCAGCTATTCTTTTTTTCATTGCCCACTCTCGATCGGTGCCTCGTATCCTTGATGGCTCATTATTTGCAATAAGCGATAACTCAGGGTGGTACTCATCTATTAACAGACTGTCGGGCTTTATTAACTTAAAGCAGACTAAATTATCTTTCCAACCAAATAAAAACATGTACAACTTTATTAACCGAAATAACAAGAAATCTCTGATTAAACCTGAAATTATAGTCACAAACAATATTTTCATCCAAAACGCAAGCAGTTAATCATGGTCCGACCATGTTCTGGTTGTATATTTTTAAATTTCTCCTTCCGTACAATTCCGCGCTTTTAGGCTTTCAAATGCTTGATATAATAGTTTCCTAAATACGGTATGATTATTTTTACTTCATTCGAAAGATTGTTTTGTTAACTTCAAGTAGAACATAAAGCAATAGATTAGGCACTAGGAGTTTAAATAAAAATCACCCCATCTAGCTTTAATATCAAATTTCAGCTTTCTAGAACTTTTCGTACCTTTCCAGAGATTTTGAGATAATGTCTGACCCCGATTTTTGGACCGAAAATATCATTGCACACGATTTTGGGTCGCGGGATGCACTCAAAATAGAACTTATACTAGCAACCAAAAAAAAACTAAGTACGCTATCCCTTTACTATCAAAATGTAAGAGGATTAAGAACAAAAACAAGCCAATTAATTCAGGCTTCTCTTGCTTGTTGTTACAAAGTCATCGCTCTGACCGAGACTTGGCTTCATAGTGGTTTTAACGATGCAGAAATTCTTGACGAGATCTATCAGATTTTTCGTAAGGATAGATACTCTGACTCCATGGCTCGTGGTGGCGGTGTGTTGGTTGCATGCAGATCGCATTTGGATTGCGGCGTGATTGATATACCTGATTTTTCCAAAACGCTCACAATCGAGCTCTTAGCTACCTTCCTTCAAATTTTCATACTGCTAAAGGCTCCCATTTTCTTGACGCCATCTCCTCCTCTGGTTTACAGCAAATGAGTGATGTAAAGAATTCTATGGGAAGGCAGTTAGATCTTATCTTTTCTTCTGATTCGAGTTACACTATAATGGAACAAACTTCTTGTAACTTATCCGCTACGTTCTTGATTTTAAAAAGACGGACTCCTCTGATCTTTCAAACAGGATCCTCTCAATCGATTTTGCATCCCTTTTTTATAAAAGCGATATCGACGATTGCGTTTCTGTGTTTTATGATAGGATTTATGATTTGTTAAATTCGTGTGTACCGCTCAAGCGGTCCATTCACCCCCGTGGTATACTAGGGAACTACGGAGTCTTAAGAATAAAAAAATAGGTTATGGAAAACCTACTTACGCTGTAGAAGCACGTCAGCTTATTCTAAATTCGTTTATTGTCATGACTGCTTTTTAGGGTTATCTTCATCTTTATACAAGGAATACCTTGATAATATTCGCAGTAACTTGCATAATGATCCTCGTAACTTTTTTAAATTTGTAAATATGAAGAAAAAAACTGATAATTATTATTCATCTACAATGTGGTATAATGGATCCTCTAGTTGTATCGCGCCCGATATAGCCGATAACTTTTCATTGTTTTTTGAGGGCGCCTTTTCATCAGGCATTTTTGTACCTTCCCTGGAAGAATTTGGTCATATCCAAAATCGTCCCGCTACCTCCATTACTTTGCCCATTATATCTCGTGATATCATCATGATTGGTATCAAGGAGCTTAAACTGGACTTTTCTTCTGGTACTGATGGTGTTCCACCTGCATTCTTGAGATCCTGTTCTGATGCCCTACTCACTCCATTGGAACTCATCTTCAACAAATCTTTCAGGTCGGCAGATATCCTAGGTTATGGAAGAGCTGATTTAAAATTCCTGTTTATAAAGTGGGCAATAAAACTTCATAACAAATTATAGGCCAATTGCGAAGCTTTCCTGCATACCCAAGTTGATTGAATATGTTATGTATTCACAGCTTGTTGGGCAATGTAAGGGGTTAATCTCATCTAATCAACATGGCTTTCTGCCTGGTAGATCGACGACAACTAACCTGCTCCTTCCAACAAGGTCTCCAGACTGACTGTGTCTACACCGACTTTAGCAAGGCATTTGATAAGCTCCCTCACTCTGTTATTATGCTTAAGCTTGAAAGGTTAGGTTTTCCGCCTTTATTGCTCGACTGAATCTACTCTTACTTAAAAAATAGGACTTACCGTGTCTCTTTCCGTAATACTTTATCTAGAGTCGTTAGGGCTTCATCTGGTGTACAAGGTAGCCATCTGGGGCCGCTGCTGTTTATTCTTGCCATTGACGACATTGTCCCTCTGATTAAGCACTCCAAAGTTTTAATCTACGCAGACGATATCAAGATTTTCTCATGCGTTAGGAACAGTTATGATTCTTCCTGCATTCAGGATGATTTGAATACCTTCAGGGTTTGGTGTGCCTCAAATGGACTGCAACTTAACCTGGATAAATGTAAAGTTATGTCATTTTCTAGGAACATCAATCAGCTCGTCTTTGATTACCCTTGTGGAAACTACTATCCGTCATGTTGAGTCCGTTACTGACCTTGGTGTAAAACTAGACAAAAAACTCGATTTCACTCTGCACATAAACCATATTGTATCTCGGAGTAATTCAGTAATGGGTTTTGTTAAGCGGTGGTCAAGACAGACCCTAACTCACTTATTTTTTTCTTTAGTTAGACCATTTCTCGAGTATGCATCTCATGTTTGGTCTCCTTGCTATGCTGTTCATTCTAGAGGCATTGAATTGGTGCAGCGGAACTTTGTTAGGTTCGCACTAAGGGACCTCCAGTGGAATGATCCATTAGGATAGTTGGAGGAACGACGTAGAATTGCTGACCTAGTATTTATTCACCAGCTTTTGAACTCGAATATAGATTCTCGCACTCTTGCAGGTTTGGTTACTTATAGGCATACCTCGTATAGCTTAAGGAGAGTATATTTACTACATGTTGTTTATTCTCGGTCTAACTATGGTATGCATGAGCCTATTAATCGCATGTGTCAAGCCGTGAATATGTGTCCTATTTTTTACCTGGCTCTTACTAAAGACTTGCTTAAACGATCTCTGTTATCTGTGCACCCCTGATTGTAGTGTTTGTACGTGGCTTGGTTTTTTTGTTTACTAATATTTTTTTTTAATGTTGGTGTGGGTGCCTCATTCAGATCAATATATATGTTATATTCTGGTAAATAGGTCAATTGATTCCAGGCTTTTGCCTGTGAAGTGCGCCTTCTGAGTTTGAAGGGTTAATTCTATACAGAAGAAATTTTATATACAGACATTCACCACCTTCATGGTGGGTTTGTGGGTCAAAGTTACAGATTTCTTAACATTTTCATTGTTTGTGTCTAATCCTAGCAGGCATACTAAATTTCAGCTTTCTATTACTTCACGAAGTAGTATTAATCAAATCTAAAGTATGTAAGCTGGACAAATGAAACTTAGTGTGTTTCATTAGTCTCGTAACTACATCTTATTCTAAGAATTATCCAGACGGGATCTATGAGGGTTCGAAAATACGACGAAACGATTCGAGAAGAGGAAGGTAGTGCCCAGTCTTGGTTTATTCGAAGAAACTTTAAAAGCAGCAAAACGTGCCTGTCTTTAGAAAAAATCACAGATCTGTTACTTAGGAAAAATTATTAAAATTTCATTTGAATTTCTCAAAGTCCTTCTAAGAAGAGGAATAACTTTTGGAAAAAAAGTGTCGCACTTCTTGACAATGCCTATTATCCTAAATCAAAATACAGCAACTAGGGATGACGTGAACTTCGAGTATAAGTTCCTGTGCACAGACCCATCACTATGTGAAATCCCAGGCACGCATTACCCATTCCTGAAATATCCTCTGGGAAAACATCGACCAGAGTATGAAAACAGAGGCAGAAACTGAGGAGGAAAAATCATCCAGCGACGTGATTTGCAAGTTAATAGAAGTCGAATATGTTAGCAAATTGTTTTTTTATCGTTTAGAAAATGGTTCTGAGATAACCCACCTACCCGTATCCCGGGACTAGAAATCTTGTTATCTAGCAACCCAAGTATAAGCGGGTGACAATCAGACAGACATCGATAACCCAAAGCGCTTGGGATCTACATAATATACCCGCATGGATTTTCCTTGGAACAGCACTCCATGTCCTTGTGCTTCCAGGAATCATGCTTCAGGCACCCGCTATTTCTTCTAGACAATAATGTGCTTGCGGTTCGCGCTTTTGAACTCCTCCAACCGCACTTTACCCTTATCTATTGGTTATTTAAATGAATTTGGAATTCTCCGCACGAACAGAGCCAAATCAAAAATTCACAAACATTAATCACGTGATGGTCGCAAGTTTCCCACGTTAAAGTGTCTTAAGGTTATGCAATATTCAAATCCGTTTCTGCTTCCAGGATGTATATGCGCCCTAATCCAGGAATTTATGGCGCCATAAAATCCTTGCCGGAAAAACTGCTTTAAATGAAACGTGCGAAAGAGGTTGCAACTTAAGCTTTTCTTCAAGTGATGTTAAGGTTCTTATTATTTTTGCAAAGTGTGTACATGTGTTTTAGGCTATCGTTTTAGCTTTTACATAGAATCACAGAAACAAACCATTCTGAAAGCTTGTTGTTCAAAACCTCTCCATGGACTTTCATTACTTATCGTTATCTTTTGAGTACTGCCAGGCAAAAAATAAATATAAGGTAGATTTAAGCTTTTATAAATTTCGCTGTTTCCTTCCAAGGTTTCAAATAACTTTTCTACTTCAGTGAATATAAATTAAACAAATGAATACAATAATATGAATAACTTAATAGTTTTCAAATAAATAGATACATACACCATGGCCTCATTTTGCCTTGAGGATATGTCTTTGGAAAATGCGACTCAAAGTGAAGAGAACGAAATATTTTTTCTTGTACAAACAACTGAAACCACCCCAGATTCTTATATATTAGGAATATTTAAGCTCCAATTACGTCAGATTTAAGAATAATAATAAAATAGATCAGATTTTGAAATAAGCTAATAAAGACACGAATTTCTCATAAGAAATAATAACAATTTATTTATTTCTGGCCAATGCACCTCAACCACCTTGTCGCGGTGGAGTAGTTTATGCGCGTCAATGACAATCTGAGCTGGTCAGTTGGAGACGCCAGGATAAGTCAGGTACAAAGAGAACTAAACTTTCAAAAATCTCACTAAAGCCATAGGTGCAGATGCACCCGTGCTTAAGGCTGCATGGGCAGCGAGTGGTAAAACTGAGTTGGTCGCTAACGGTGCCCTCTGATGCCTGACTCCGGTAGTCGACTCTGCCAGGCTACTGATCAAGAGTTCATAAATGGCTAGAACAACAGAAGAAGCAACAACCAGTCCAACATACGGCAAAGAGGAACAAATCTCAACACCTTCAAGTAGCGTTGCTGGAAGCGAAGGCTAGCTAGCGGTGGAAAGTTGAACCCGGATGTGTGGAGTCGCGTTGAGGCCAAACTATCGGAAATGATAGTGGTGATCATTATACCGGGACTGTTTTCCTCCATTATTTTTTGTTTTATGTAGCATTAACCCTTCTAACACATAAGGCCCACTTCTTAGGCAGGAGTCCAAAATCATTTCACCTGTTCCATCAAAACCATGAAATGAGGCTTCCACACCAATATACAAAGGAAGAAATAACAAGCAAAAGAAAGGAACAAAAAGAAAACAAGTAAGGAAACCCAGCACACACCATGCATAACAGAGAGTCACGGGAGCACAGAAAGTAGATAGTTCTTAAACGATACCTTGCTAAGAGTTAAATCAAAATAACATAAACGATTAATTGGTTTAAGCATGCCATAATGTGATCTAGATGGGTCAACATGCAACAAACGCTGTCTAAGAAGGTTATGTTGGGACTGTCTGAAGGAAACCTTGCTAACAAGCAAACCCGAGTCTATATTAGAGTTCATGAACTAGTGAATAAAGAAAAAGTCAGCGAATTTGCGCCTTGTCTCAAGCGAGGGCAAACTAAGCAACCGGAAGCAGTCGGTGTAGGGCGGGAGCCTAAGCGGATCGTCCCATGGGTGCCCTCTTAGCGCAAATCTAAGAAAATTACTCTGCACCGATTCGATACGCTTGGAATGAACAGCGCAGCAGAGTTGCCAATTCGGGCGATTTCGCGCCGATTGGGCTCCTTTAGCCATCAGTCGGGCGCCAAAATTTTGCTCTCTGCGACTAGGCGCTTTTTGGGCGATTTTTTAATTCTTGCTGGGCGCTTTTGGGCGATTTTCTGTCACAGTAGAAACAATTTTGCTGTCGAGTTATCTCAATTTCTAATTTTGCGCGAATAACTTTTTACTGAACTCCGAACGAGTCCAAACTGGCGACTTGACTTTGTCACCGAATCTGGTGTTTTTGAACGCCTCATTGGTAACAGAATTTTATTTTTTTTTGAATTCAGACACGTCTAAAAGTTGGTGATTTTTAATTTCGTTTTTCCACATATCACCGCGGCGGCTTCTCGTGATTTTGGTGAAGCCAATTTAATTTATTAGTTTATTAGATATAATAAAGTGACTGTGCTGTGACGCCATTTACATTGCTATACCATTTTTGTGTAATACAATTTTTATAAATTATAAAAGTCACATCTTTGATTAAATAAATTGCTAAATTTGCTAATTGCATTTGCTAAATCTGCCTATTGTAATTTGAATTACAGCATTCTTTATTAAGCCGTTAAACGGGAGCAGTTGCCAGTTATATCGTATCGATGTTCAGTTTCAGTAAGTTCAGTTAACTTTTCAACATTTTTGCTGATTAAGCTAAGTGTATGCAGTTATTGTTATTTGTTAATTTATATCAAAATAAGTGCTACAACATTAAATCTGGATAAGAAGCATTTACTGGTAATTATCCTATTTAATATAAGGAATATAAGTTATTTTCGTTGTGTTATGTGTCTGTTAAAGAAAAGATTGTTTAATAATTAGTGATATTTCGTTTATTTTATATTCATATTGAGTTTCGTGAAAGACTATTTTAAAATTCCTGCAGGTGAATAGATTACGTTGCAATTTATTATCGTGCAGAGTAAGCCGGTTAAAAATTAAATGTCTCCTTCAAAATTGAGAAAAATACGATGTATCGTTTTATTGCAAGGAATCTGGATAAAAGCATTTATATTCTGATGGTAAGAAAAAAATAAAAACGGAATTAATCGATTTGTCTTCTTGTGAGTGGCTCAATTATTAAAGACTGTGACTCTTTGCACTTACGTGTATTTACGTGTACTTACGTGTTTAACGTCAACAATTTATTAGACTTAGACAAAAGTACACGTAAGTGGAAATAGTCACTTCCATTACTAAATACTTAATTAAGAGTGTTTTTTGTTTTTCACGACGACTCTCAAAATTTTAAATTTGTGTTACTTGTATCTGTTGCTGTGATTATTGCAATAAATATTACATTAAAGTTGTACAACCAACCCTTTGAAAGATTTGATTGATTATAAAATCTTAAGGCGATTTTTGGGCGATTTCAAATATGGCGCGGCGCCTTTGGGCGCTTTCAGCGCCACGGCTCTGCGCCTTTTGCTTTATACCGTCTGGCATCTCTGCAGCGCAGTAGGGCGACCAGACCTGAGATGCATACCCTAGAATAGCTCTCCAGAACTCTCCAGACCAACGCTTAACAAAGCCCCAGATCAAACTGCCTCTAGAAACGATATACTTAATATGAAGAGTAATGTCAAGTTTCCTATCAAGTTTTACCCCAAGGTCAGTTACGGACAACACGCGACGGAGACTATTCCCCGCATACTTCCCAAACTTGTAAATTAGGGCTCCTGGACGAGGTCATAGCTCCACATTTCTCAAAATTGAGGTGTAAGCCATTATGCTCCCACCACTCCAGAATATGGGCGGCATCACCACGATCCTTAACATAAGAGAAGATCTTCATGAAATCAGCGTAGATTAGAACATTAGAGTGAGTACGTGATCAGATGGACAATATCGCCAATGGCAAGAACGAATAGTAGAGGGCCGTAGTAGAGTGTGGTACACCAGAGGAAGCCCTGCAGATTCTTGAGGTATAGCTATGGAGCGACACGCTATATGTCCTGTCTCATAGATAGGAAGCAATCCAGTCGAGAAGACAGGGTGAAAACCCAGCCGCCCGAGTTTAAATATAATTATGGAGTGAGAAAGTTAATGGAGAGGTTTCTAAGTAGGGTCAGCGTCTCGACTATAAGTTTTGGTCTGGGTATCAATCCAGGAAAGACCGATTTAATGTTTTTTACCACTTAAACCAAGATAGGCCTCCTATGCCTGTCAAAGAACGGAGCATAATACTGAGAACAGCATGGCGGACGACTTGAACGTGATTCTTCCCCTTCTACCTATAGCAGCACATATTAAAAGTACGCAACTGGTAGTGTGGTTAGCTTTAGGGAATTTGGGTGCTAGACTGCTAAATAATCCGGCCACGGTAACATTCTAAATATGTTACCAGGGCAACTAACCACCTTAACAAGAGACTACATCATTCCAAAGCTGAGTTGTAAAAAAAAAAATTCACCGTCAGGATTAAACCAGGGGTAGAATGGTGGGACGGGGAAATGGGAAACGCTGACATAGAAATATTCATGGACGGCTCCAAAATAGACTGCGGAGTCGGCGCAAGAATATATTCTGAATCGTCTCCAGGTAATACAGACCACACCAGCGCAGAGGTGTTGGATATTCTGAAGGCTGGCTATTCTAAAGGCGTTCACCAGCACCTTGATCTGGGCCCCAGGACATAGAGACTTCAAGCTAGCTAGCTAGCTAGGCGTGGCACCCGTGTGGAGTTGGTGCACATACCACTTGGGACCATTAAGAGGAATATCTTCTCGCAGTTCCTAGCAACGGCAGACTGCAAATGGGAAGATCCAGCCTGTTGCGCTAAATTTAGGAAGATATGGTAGAGTTATCACATAAACAGAACAAGAGAACTCCTAACTAAGCCCAAAGGATAATTTTTTTATATACACCCAGTGGCTCACAACTAGATTTTTGTTAAGCGTTGAGGGGAGCTTAAATTTAGGTTTTGTTTTTAGATTCTCGCAGCTACTATAAACCATCATAGTTTGGGTCTGTTCATCAGTCCAGCTGACTTTATATCACAGCCCTCCCAATCTCTCATCTATAAAACTATTAAGACACAATTTTGTAGACGGACGTAAGCAAAAACAGATTTGCTGAAAATTTTGGAAATACAATTTTTTGGACCACCCTCTAAAAGAGTGAATACCGTGCTGAAAAATTTTTTACTTACTCCTCGGAGTGGGCTGTCTTCAAACAGGTCTCCTTAAATACAAAAATGTTTAGGAAATTTTGAGTCTAATCCTTCAATCACGAAATATTTGCTGTCACTAGTTCCCGTAACCCCTTGTAGGCATGGAGCAGGAGAAGAACTTCACCAAATTCGAGACAACAGTTACAAATGGACCTACAATTTAAAGTGGGTTCCGAACCACTGACATTTTCTCCGCAACTTTCATGGCCTTTTTTCATAATTTAGAACTAAGTGACTGAAGTTTCTAGAATCAAGCTGAATAGCAACGTGGTTAGTTTAGTCGTGATTTATACTGTGAAGTGTTTATATGTGAATAGTCAGTTGTATTTGAACCAGTAAAGTGATAAGTGTAATTAAGTAAAATTAAACTTTATGTTGTTAATGCTAATATATATAGCTGCTGCTGTTGCATTCGAGTTCTTACGCATTTAACCTTTCGGAAAGTATTTAACATCATTTTTGTCTAACGTACTTTTTCCTAAAATTCGAAGAATGAAGAATATTTTTCAAAAATTTTAAATCATTTTCAAATTTATATGCTGAGAAATTTTCTACGTTACCATACAATTAAACACATTCTACTAAGTGTAAAAGATTGTGGACGTGATAGCTAATTTTGTCAGTCAAATCTTTTACAAATGATTCTAGAAGATTTTGCACACAATTCACATTTTTCTTGCAATTTGCAGGGCAGAACATCAATCTATATGCTGCATGTAGCATTAAAAAATTATAATATACATCGTCATCAAGAATGTCTTTGAATATTACAATTCCTGTGTATAAAATTAATTGTCTGAACTCTGTACACTTCCACCTATAGACTTCATCAAAGGTTCTTGCTTTTCTGGAAAATTCTTTCGGTGTGCATCTTCCCAGGGATATTATTCTTTTATTCAAGCTGCTGGTTAATTTACTTTTATTATGATTTCCTTTGAGAATATAAAGTAAAATTTTCTTTCTTACTCCTAAATCTCTAAAGTGCATAACGTCCAGAGAAAACTGTGATACCATTTTTATGTTGAGTCCTTCAAAGGGATGAATTTCAGTTTAAAAATTTGTCAAGTGATGAAATTTATCTATTCGGTTTTTAAGATCATTATCTGACGGGCCAACTCCAGGTAAAATACTATAGCTTAGTATGTTATTTATCTGTTGTCTTCGTTGTTGCCACTTAGAACAACCATGGGAAGAAGTTTGGCCTACAGATATGCTCTTGCTGGACTATCGCAAGAAAAAAGTCTAATTTGTAATTTAAAATATTTTTTATTTATTAGTATTTCTTCATTTTGAATTAGGAGATATTCATCCACTACTTTTTCTAAATATTTTTTTACATCTGGAAGTTTTGATGGTCCTATATAACATCCAATTTTAGGGAGATATTTGAATATTTTCGGATATACATCCTAAAATAAGCCATAACGATGTTGTAGAACTTTTATGTATTGGAAGACCGTCTATAAATAAATCAATTTGAAGTTCTTCCACAGAGTCATTTATAATCAGATTTAACAATTTAATTGCGTTTTTTAATCCAAAATAATAATATTCTCTCTATGTGTTATTTTAGATAAATTTAGTTAGCGCACTTTCGTATTTAAAAGAGTTTTTCCACAAAAAGGAACATCTACAGCTTTTCAATGATAATTTTGGAAGATCATCACACGCGTTTCTAAATATACTTTGATAAATCGCCCAAGTACTTAGCTTATAGCCCTTTTGCCCACCGAAAACATAATTTATGCTCATTTCTTGACAATTTCTTTGATTATTTTCGGTCTCAAAAATATCGCTTTCAGATGTATTATCCTCCTCAATATTACTCCTTTTGGTTGCATTTATTATGCTGCTAAGTTTGGGACTTTTTCTTGAATATCTACTGATTTCTCTCCTTACGAGACGTTTAAAATGTCTTTTTGAAACGCCTGGGAAGTTTTCCGACATTGTAACCTGTGTTAAAATTATTCATAACTCTCGCGATGTAATAAATAAATTTTCAGTGCTCAAAGAATAAAAATATTATATATATGTACATGTATATCGTATAAACTATAATTACCATTTTTGCAATTGGGATACAAAAACACAGAACATTAAGTTTACAATAATACATCGGTTACTCTAAAATTTATTTCGTATTATTTAGCGGAATTATACTATTAAATCGACAGTATGGATAATTTATTTATATAAAAAAGGAAAAAGTACAAATTTTAAAGATATTCGTACACATACTTTTATCGTAAATTCCATTTACATGCATCTTATATTAACAACCAGAATAATAATTACAATTACTTAATTTATAAATATGAAATAATTATCAAACTATTCACATTTGCGGTATGGTAATTAAAAATATTTAAATTAAATTCACGCACCCTTTACGATAATTGAAGAACTAACCAGGTTATATTAATAATATCTTTATTAAACAACAGCACAAATATAAAAACTTAAAGTGGTACATTCATTGCAGACCACGTATGCTTAAGCGTCTTAACCAACAGACGAACGATGTTATGGATTTAAGTACGATGAAATACCTGAAAAGCAAAAGAAATTATATAATAAATAAACTAATGAAATGATATACCTGTCCTGTGTACATTGTAAATTGTCCCACTAACTTTACTGGTCCCTATAAGTGCGACTCTGCAAGTAATTTTCTTTTATTTTAGATTAAGTCGGATCAAGATTGTGTTACCTGGATTATAATCCATGTCCTGAAGTCCGAGATGAAGATGCAACCTTTAATTTCTGCGTTGCTGCCCCATACCCATCGGCATCCTTAACGACTACCCGTTGATCGCGGAACAATACTTTCACGAAGAACTCCTGGAAATATAATATATTATTGTATTAGTTTAAGATATATTTAATTAAGTTAAAAGTGAATTGTAAAAATACTTACGTTATCAAGAGCAAGAGGAGGCACGAAATCATCACAGGTCTGCAGCTGAAATGAATCATTTTATTAACACTTGAAGAACAAATTATAAATAGTATATTTACTTGGTCCAGTTGTAGTCTAAAGCCTCTTTTAATGGCACAAAGTCACTTATAACTCGCGAAAACATAACCTCGACATAGAATTGCAAAAACCAAAAGGTACTCTGCTTGAACACCAACCCACACCTTTATGCTAGCCGGCGCATCATCGTGCTTTAAGTAAAAGGCACGTAACAACGACTTACCACTAACGAAAGTTTATGGTGCGGCAGCGTACATGCCCAATATAATAATATGTATACTTTACTCGATATGTTTAGAATTTTTTGAAAAATTTACCTGTTTGTTTATAAGTAATGCACAAGAGTTATCTTCATAATTTTTTACAGTCTCGCTCAAACTTATATTAAATGTTTCTTTTAGTATTTCACGCATTAAATTTACATCGGTAACCGCTTTTCACCAAGCTACATATTCTGCGAAAGTTGATGATTTACTTACAGAATTTTGTCTGCGAGATTTTCAATATACTACATTTCCAAAAACTCTTATTAAATACCCAGACGTGGACTTGCGATCGCCATTGTCTCCAGCTCAATCAGCATCTACTAGACAATCTATTATTTCTGCTTCACTATTGTTGGTTAATTTTAAATGTCTGGTTGCATAAGAATATTTTAGGATTCTAAGAACATATTTAAAATGTGTCTCGTCATAACGATTTTGATATCGACTGAAATAGTTTACACTGAATGTTGTATCAGGTCTAGTTCCTGTACTTATATATAAAAGATTTCTGTATTGTATTTTGATAGTTGTTCTTTCAGCAGGTTCTAGTTTGATATTCATGTCCATGGGTGTTTTAAATAATTTTGCATATTCCAAGTTATATTTAATAGCTAAAGACTCTATATACATCTTTTGACTTAGTGCCATTTTATTGTTTTTAATATCTATTGCCACATAAGTTCGAATTTTACCTGTCTCTCATTTTAAATCGCTTAGATAATTTTGATTTGATATCTTGAATTGCCTTCTGACTTTGACTACAGATTAGCAGATCATCCAGAAACAATATACATACATCGTTATTACATTTTACGTACAGACTGTAATCGTATTTACTTCTAATAAATTTTAGCTGTAATAATAATTTTAGTAATTCATAAACTCTATTTGTTCCATAATTAAAGCCTTGAGGTTGATTTACATAACCTTCTGAAGTTATTTTGTCATTTAAAAAATCTGTTTCAACGTCCATTAGGTCAATAAGATACTCGCTTTGTCAACAAAAAGCTAACAATAGTTTAAATGTTTGCATTTTAAGAACAGGAGAATAAATATTATCTATATGCTCTTCTTGTTGGAAGCCTCTAACAACTAACCTAACCTTATATGTTTTATCCTTTTTCTTGTTAAGAACCCATTTAACATCAATAACTTGCTTATTTTTTGGATTTTCATTGTCCATTGCCTTTCCCAATTCTTTGAGTCGTTCATTTGCATCGCTTCCTCAAATGTACCCCAAATACGACTGCATTACAAAAATTTATATACACGTATTGAACAGTATTTTCATTAAAATAACGACTGTTGGGTTATAGTGCCCTGATTGATCGTCTCAACTCTGATTCACTTTTATCATTCACATCAACCGTATTTGGTAAAACTTCAGTGTCAGTAATACTTTGCTTGTCTTGACTTTGATAGACCTCATCTGATATGACTTCATTACAACTGTCGTTCCCGTTTTCTTCATCACTGATATTCGTACAAAGACTGTACTACCATATAATCTTAGATACTTTACATTTAGTTTATCTTTAAAAAATATTTTATACGGGGTTTTAGTTTCAACTGTATTGGCAAGTGCTCTAAGATAGGCTGCTGTTTTAAATACTTCAGGCCAATATATTTTATAAACTTTTGGTTCAGCTAATAGACATCTTGACTTGTCCATTAGTGATCAATTTAATCTTTTCGCGACTCCAGTTAAGTCATGTACGTACGGCGGACAAGGAATTACTCGTATACCATTTTCTCTAGCAAACTGAAAGACATTTTTATTTATATATTTCCGGCCATAATCGCATCTTAAAGTTATAATTTTTTTACCAGTTAGATTTTATACTTGATTTACACATTCAACAAAACAATCAAACACTTCAGATTTGGACTTGTTTCAATATAGTTTTGCTAGCTTACTATACTCATCGATAAATGTTAAGAAAAACTTTTCGCAAGCTGCGCATGTTATTGTATGCGGCCCATTGAAATGAATGTGAATTATCTCTTAAATTTCTTTGGAATGCTTTCCATTATTTTGAAAACGAACATTGTGAATTTTACTATCAATACAAATAGCGCATTTCATATACTCAGATTCTAACTTACTTGGTATTCCTTCTAGTAATTCTTTTTACAAAAATTGTTTAAATAATTAAAATTTATGTGGCCTAGCGTTCTGTGCCATTTTTCTTTAAGAGACATTTTATGGCTATCGTTTTTAAAAATATTAGTGTTAACCTCATTAGTCTGTCTACGATTACTTGAATAGCTTGTCATATGACACAGATTTTCATTTTTCAAAGTCAATTATAGCAATTGCTATATTGTTCTTTTTGTTATAAATTTCGGATGAATTACCCTTTGATACTATTGTATTATCTTTGGTGACTTTAGAATAATTAATTAAATTTTGTTTCATTTCTTTCACATAAAATACAGAATTACCATTTTAGTCGCATTCAACGTTCTACCATCACCTAAGAAATGATCTGTGCAACTGCTATCTAAAATCCAATGTATTTTATTTTTATTTCTTTCATTTTGACAGGTCACTTTTGTCGAATTTACTTGTGTAATAAACGAAACGATGTGTTACCAGCGCCGCCATTGCTGCTTCTGCATCTACTTCGTTGAGTTCCACGGCCACGAGCACATTCCTTACCACCACGTCCTCATTTCATGTTTGAGTTGTATTGATGACAGTTTTTCTTGAAATTTCCCAGTTTTCCACACTGAAAGCATTTTCCTGGAACATCGGACATAAATGCGTTAAACTTCGTAGAAATCACTTCCAATTTTTCTGAGCAATTTTTTTCTTCAATAGACTTCAACTTAATTTTGCTTTTCAAATATTCCACTGTTTTGTCCGTTTCCGGTAAACATCTTCTATAGCCGTGTTTTTTTGCACAAGATCTATGCAGATATTATTATCCAAATCATGCTTTAAAATCACAACAACAACTCAAGATCTGTATGGATATGCAGATCTTGGATCTGGATCTTTAGAGATCCGAAAATTAGTCACACATTTGACCCATGGAGGGTTTGTTTTGGTTTGAGTAGTTGGTGTTCATGACTGTCATTTGATCTGAAATACAAAAAAATGGTGGACACAAAATTGTAAGTAAAATGTAAATAATATATTATTATCATTAAATATACTTTAAATATGAATGTCTATCACATATCAAGAAGGGTATGGGGAAGCAAGGAAACTGCAGCCTTTTTGCATGCTTATGCAGCGAGGAAGGACGAATTTCTTCGTGCGCGAAAGAAAAAATTCGCGATGCAGAATATTTTGGAAGATTTAATTGCGCAAGGAGTCTTGGTAGGTTTTATTATTTAAGCTAATAATTACATGTGTGTTGCAAAAACCGTTTCATTTAAATATCAGGTCTGCTAATTATGTTTAAATTTAGTACCTGAACAATTTCCTCTGCACTCATTTCGCAATAATAATTCGCTTAAAGAAGATTTATGTAAAGAAGGTATACATTTAACTTTAAATTCGCTTTACTTAAATCTTTACAAAATGACAATTACAAAAGACAGCAAATTTCAGCTCGGTTAATAAATATCAGTATGTTGTTAAATTTCAGTGGCTTTGGGTTTTTCAGTTGAGAAAAAGTCGAGTCCAAAGTTGACAAAATGTTCAATTTATTGAACTAAGTTTCAAAAAGTACCTTTTGAATAGTTTCACAATACTAGTTTTGATAAAACTCTTGTCTAACAATCGACGGATTGTTGCTCAATACTTTACAAATTGTTGATTACAATTTGGAGCACGTTTGCCTGTCGCCATTCAATTTCGCTTTGTCGCTGTCACATGAAATTGTCTAATAGTGCTTATCGCCTGCCAACTTAATTAAGTGAAAAATTACATTTCAGGGTCAGGGTTGGGTTAGATCAAGTCAGCTGTCAATTGATCAATTCTCAACACAGTACAACCAACTTTTAATATTAAATTTTTCAGGAAGATCCAGATCGTTTTTTTTGCATCGAGATCTAGATCTTCTGCAAAAAAAACCCAGCTTATATCACCGATAAGACTGTATGTTTGGGGTAGCGCCTTGAGCATATTTCTCAATTTTTCTTGTTCACTCACGATGAACCGCCATTTTGAGCTCGTTGACTGCTTTTTCGAACTCATCAACAAATGTCATTACTTCTATAAAGAAACTAGCAATTGATATAAGATCACACTTTAGTTTGATACTTTAAAACAATCAAAGACGCAACAACTCCAGAGCATGCTCAATGATGGTCTAACTTTTCACGTGCATCAAACAGTCACTTCATCTCCCACTCATCCTTCAGATTCAATTTGCAATTTTTCCTATTTTTTGTTACATTCAGCATACGTCATTCATGAGCATTACCTAAACTCTAGACGGCGCCTCTAACCCTAATTTGCCTATCCTAATTGCCACAAATCTTTTCTGTCATCCTTTCATTCTATCTTAGAATTATTTGCATTCTTTCACTGAGACGAGCTTTATTACCATCCATGCAAGGGAGAAGACATATCTATACCAGATGTCTTTATTTTATTGCGCCGGTGGGTTTTCGCGACGTGTTCGATACAACTCGGTCATCCTAATCTATCACTGTCGTCAGTGTCCGCCTTTCAATATCATTAGGCACTTTCTTATTTTATTCCTTTGGCCATTTTACGTATAACCACACAAAGCCCATATACATACCAGAGCCGCCTCTCTCTCTCTCTCTGTCGCCACTTAGTACTATTGGTCGGATCTATTTATCCTATTTGTTCCACACAGAGCTCTTAGGTTAGAGCCGAATCTTTTCTTACCACTTTGCATTTTTGTTCACATTTATTAAACCTTTTCACTCAGTAGGAATTGTACATTAGATTATTGTTTCCACTAAGCCAACCACATATGACATGTTACACAAAAATTTTCGCTACTCAACTTACCAGCCTCTCCACTTAGTAACTAGCACTTAGTACTGCTTATGAATCTATAATTAATTTTGCGAAAACGGTTAGCCATTAGTGTTAGCCATTGGCAGCTTTCTCCAAATCCTTTTTTCTGATTTCTGAAATATCCTAATCCATATCCTCATTTTTATTTTCAGAATATATTTTTGTTCATCTGTTTGTGGCTACGTTCAATATTATTTTTTGTCAGTAATTATTGCTGATTTCAGCATAGTTCAGCTGCTTTCAGCTTTATTTTACGGATTATAATTACAATATTTATACCTTTTTAGTTTTTCACAGGAAAATAATCTGTTCAGTGGCGTCGGGGAAAATTTTTCTCCTTTTTATTTTTTATGAATTTATTATTATTTATTATTATTAATTTTAAAGTGCCAAGGTGTCGGACGTGACTTTAAACCGTGAAAGGGAAATTATATAACATGTTCGAATTTCGTGATATTTATTGTTTTATTGTGTTCCGTTAGTTTTGCGTGTTGCTGTTGTGTTATTTTTAATAAAAAAGCCGTTTGTAATTGCTACTATTGTGATTAATCCTCTTTTGAGAATTTTTTCACATTTTTGAATTTTTTATTAATTAATTTCGGAACTGTGAGTTAAAATCAAATAGCCCAAAGCCACTTCGCATCAAAGGAACTTTGACTACTGTCCTCAAATGAGCGACAGTAGTAGTGATATTGCTTCCGGGGGAAGAAAAAAACCCCTAATATTCGTAAAAAGAGGGATCGAAGACAAAAAGTAGATCTTGGTTCTTTCCTGCCAACGTCACCATCAGCAAAAGAGCCCACAGAAGAGGCTAGAAAGGGCCCAATAGAAGAGGCCAAACTAAAGAAGACTATGGTACCGCTCAAGAGGTCACATCATTGATGCTTCTGTGAACACCCTCATACACCCGCACCCAACACAATTAAACGAATTGGTGGATACACTCACTTCACGTAGGCTTCGCGAGCTCTTCGTAGGAGTAAATCCTACCGATACCTTAGGGGTTAATAGATGGCGCGCACATCTTGGGGTAGACTTGGGAGTAATGGGGACTATAACTAGCAGAGTCATCTAAAGTTATCCGTCCAATTACAGAGACTCTGACGTATATATGCCATATAGCCATATAGCCCACTAACCCACAGTTTCACAAACATGCACTTAAGAACCACTTCGTTACCAGATTGAAGAGGCGATTACGTCTAGAGTTCCTGGAAACGCCGACACATTCAATTGCACCTGGCAATCTTAATCGTCGGTGCGGAACGGAAGCCTCGTCTTTCACTGGGAATAACAGGCCGCATATTTGCACCAGCTTGTCCACGAATCTTCTCTTCGCTTTGGTATTGCTGCAAGTGCTTCGGGAAGGACAATTCTCACGTTGGAATCGTAGAACTGGGAGGATGTTGGGAGCAGTTTGCAGACGTCAATGACTCTGAAGACTGGTCTCGCGGGACTCTAATCAGTTGTGTGCGTTCGTTTAGAGCATGTTTGGATGAGTGCTCCCGGAGGACTAGAAAAGTGGCGAAAGGCTCTACGGAGTGCATTTGCTGGGGAGCAATGGTTCCCGAAGTAGGAACTTCGCCCGGTGCTGCATCTACCCTCTGGGAACAGACAATCATATTCTTGTTTAAGTTTCTTCATGGTTTCGGTTATTTTTGTTTAGTGCTAGGATTAATTTCGGAATTTTTTCAAAATTTTTGAGAACTTTTCTTATAGCTGGCACTCGCTTGGAGGCATTTTAAAATTTCTTGTATTTTCTTTTTTACAGGTTTTTTATTATATTTCTTTGCCTTCAAGTTTTCGAGTCGTTTTTACGAAACATTTTTTGAGTAACGTACCGTGTCATTTCTTATGTTCTTTTTGATCGTTAACGATTGTGGCTTTTGTTTTGAATATTGTACATTTTTTAGGGTAGCTAGAGTTTTGTAGGATTTTTTGCTTATAACGATTGTGCAAAATAAAGTTCCATTATACATAAAAAACAAAAAATATTTTTTTATTGTTATTTATTGAATTTGTTATTTTTGAATTATTTTTTTTTTTGATTTTATATGAATTTTTAATTTTGAATAAAGCCATATTTGCAAAACTAAATTTGTCTTGTCAATTTGTTCGGCACCTCCCCTTTTTGTGATTGAGCTTGTCATAGGTTCAACACTCCTTGAAGGAATGCTGATTTTTCCTACTGCCATGTAATAAATTTGCCACAGAAAATCAAATTATTTCGTCCATAAGGATTTTTGTAATACCCTTTTCATCACCTTCGAAAAATGTCACGTAGAAAGTTTACTGAATAGAAACTTACAAAAGTTAATAAAGCTTATTCCTAATAAGCTTTTTCGAAAGTTTAAGCAGCTTAAATTTCTAGCAGTGAATACTGAATAGAAACTTACAAAAGTTAATAAAGCTTATTCATAATAATTTAGAATATATATATATATATATATGTATATAAATTTAAGCTTCTTAAACTTTCGAAAAAACTTATTATGAATAAGCTTTATTAACTTTTGTAAGTTTCTATTCAGTTGCAGTTGATATTTCGTCAACTTTTTTATAGATGGCAGCAAAATTACACTTAAAAATTTTTTCAATTTCCGTAAAGATACGGTGTCAAATGCAAAGTATCCAATTAGGAATATTCGATTTATTAAGTTTTAAAATAAATTTGACTGGTCTAGGTGCGAAATTTTCTAATTAAGTAAATATGTATGGTGTATGGTGTTTCGTATCGTTATGTTCAAATTTTTTTTAACAGTGGTCGACCTCAGGCCTAGGAAATGAATTAATAACATTAAAGTCTGTAAACTAAATGAAAATTTATCTTATTTCACAAATGTTTATTTTGAAATCCAAGGTGGCCGTACTACGTCACAATTATCCACGATGGATTTGTCGTGGTTGTCCTATTGCATGGCCACCTAAATTCCTCTGGTAAGGGAACAAAATCTCCAGGTGATAAAATATCTATAAAACCCAAAATCTCCAACTGGACAAAATCTCAAAAAATTAGTATCTTTAAACCATAGATCTCCAGAGACAAAATCTCCAAATTGATAATATCATTCTCAAAAACTCAAATTACAAAATC
Organism: Leptarthrus brevirostris; assembly: GCA_964036015.1. Taxonomy (NCBI): domain Eukaryota; kingdom Metazoa; phylum Arthropoda; class Insecta; order Diptera; family Asilidae; genus Leptarthrus; species Leptarthrus brevirostris. Next base: position 101,155,868 of record OZ038373.1, read on the forward strand.
ACAAATCAAGTCATGTATTTTTATTTGCATTTTTTTAAATTTTTCTGAAGCTATAGATAATCTGAGGCAACAATTATAATTTTTTTTATTTTATGAGTATTTACGATTTGAAGCAAGGGTAGTGTATTTTTGTATTCTGATCGAACAAATTCCAATACGCTACAAATTTCGTGCATCAAATCATAGTTTGCAATGTAGATTGCACTCTTTAAGACATTTTGTTTAAACGTTTACAGTTGAGATAAGCGTGCAAGGTGTCGAGGCAAAATTACGTTTTTGCCTTAGTATTTAAGTTTTGCATTTTACATTTGAGCCATTTATAGTATTTTGAAAGTGGGGTAAGTCCACTTGTGAAATCTGCCAAATTTGAGACTTCAGTTTAAAAAAAAGTTATTAATAAGCGTAAGATCTTGAATAGAGTTGTTTTCATTCTAAAGGTTATTATGTTTAAAAGTTACAACGACAAAAATATTTCAAGCTTGTTAAATTTTTTTAATAAATTGGAACATAAAATTAAAAGTACTTCCAAAATGGACTTGCACCACTTTCAATATTAAGGGCTCATTTGTTGTGTATATAAAGTTTATTGAATTAAATCAATTATTACAATAGAAGCTGCAGTGAATATGGAAGTGTAAAGTTTATTTTCAAATAACGGGAAAAAGAAGCTATTTGTGCTGGGTTATGATTGCACCTTTCATTCCAAAAATAAGAAAGGTGAGTATCGTTGGCGTTGTTCGCAACAAAATCACTTATTTTGTAAGGCTTTTATGACTACGTTGAAAGAAGTAGGAAAACATGCAATAAAATTGTTTCCACAAGAGCATAATCATGCGCCAGAGAAGCATAAATCACATTTACGTGCTGCAAGCAGCCAATTAAAAGAATTATCTAAAATGTGCATGCTTCGCAAGTCATTCGTCAAACCGTATTGAATTGCCCACAACATTGCCCAGTAGATTTGCCTTGAAAGGAACCACAAAAACGTAAAGTTAGCAGAACGCGGAAAGCATTACAAGTGCAAAAAGAACCACAAAATATTAAGGATATTAATATACCCGAAGATATCAAATATCTTGATGGGGCATTATTTTTCCTTCCGGAAAAAAATAAATTTAATGGAGAAATAATCATTATTGTAGGTTCTATGACCTTTTAAAGGCGTTGGGCGAAAGTTAATATTGGTTAGTAGATGGGACTTTTTATATGGTCCCCACAATAATGCGACAACTTTTCAACGTGCCTGCCAAAGTGGAAGGACAAATAATTTCTTTAATATTTTGCCTCATGAGTAAAAAGTCTATTCAGGCATACAATGAGTTCTTCAATAAACTCTTGAAGATAGCTGCCGATCACAATATTTGTTTAAATCCGCACCGCAAAATATCGGATTTTGAAACAGCTTGGGGATGTACCATCTGAGAATATTTCCCGGATGTTTCTCACAAAGGTTGTTTTTTTCATTACGGGCAAATTCGAGTAACCAAAATATCATGTAAACGCGCATTGACTTCAAGTTTACTTCACTCAAGTAAATCACAAAATTTTCTTTGATTGACTTGAAATTTATCATGTAAACGTGACTTGAGTACTTCAGAAAATGCAAAGCTGAAGATGGAGAATACGAAAGATAAAAAACAAGAAGATAGTAAATAAAAATTATGATCGGCACTGTTTGGTGTTGCGTTTTGCGATCTAAATCTGTAGGTTAACTTAAGCTAAAATGGCGAAAAGAAATAGTTGGAGTTATAAAGAGGCTCTGACTTTATTAGAAATGGTAAAAGACAAAAATTGTTTAAGACATTTCGACAATAAAAAATATAGAAACTGTGAAATATTTAAAAGTGTAGAAAATGAAATGAAAACTAAAGGTTTTACGGATAAAAGTGCGAAGCAAATAGAGGTGAAGTAGAGAAACTTAAAATGTGATTATATATCTACAAAAAAAACAAAATAATAGAAGTGGCTCTAAGAGAGAAACATGCAATTTTTACGAAGTGTTGGATGAAATGCTTGGAAAAGATGCTCTATAAGCGCGTCCAACTGAATGAAGGAGTAATCCATTTGCAAGTTAAAAAGTAGTTAAATATAGTTGATGATATCATCCATCGAAGTGTCAGGATTTATGCGGAAGATAAAACACACCGTGATAGCTGAGCCGACGAATTGCATATGGCATTATATCGACCAGAGTTGACTTTGAACTCCTCGGTAAGCCTGTCTCATCATTCAAAGTCACGTAACGTTCACTAGACTGTGCAGATGACAAGCGCAAATGACGCAGAAGACACATCATACGAGATAACAATCCTACGCTGTGAAGAAATTCCCACGGACAGTCACAGGAGGCAAACCAGCAGGAACCTCAAAACGAGGGATGGAACAAGATGGGGATACATCAGTGTTCGTAGCAGCGTCAACCCGACCTGATGCGGGCACCAATTTCACGATACTCGAAACAATGGAGTCCAACCTAGAGGAAAACTGAGTCAGAGCCCTTCTGCAGGTAGAAGGCTATCTCCGGCCTTCACAATTTTCTTCTCAGGACTGACGAGTAGAGCTGGGTCGCTCGCGAATGATCCGTTCTTACTGAACGGTTCAGATAAATGTAAATGAGCCAAATAAGCGGTGCAGATCCACTCTCAGCTCAATTTCTAAATGCAGCAATTCATTAGCTATACAAATATTGAACTATTTATCTACTCTAAAACAGTACGACTCCTGAATCTTCGTTGTTGTTCCAAGTTCCATTATGCTCACTTCGTAATGTGTGTTGTGCAAAGAAGAGGACATATGTGCAGACGGGAAAAGATCAAACTGCGGTGCCGGTATGGGCAAAGCATGCGAATGTTTGTTCTATTCGCTTGACTCATTGGCCAGTGTATGTATGCTCGGGTCTGATGAGCTAAGCGACAGCCCCGAGGGATTTGGGAGGAAAAGAGCACAAATGCAGGCAAGTGACCAAAATACTTGTATGTGAAAGTGTTCTATGGGGTGTAAGTCATCGGTGGTGTAAGTGATAACGTGCCGGCCTACCAATCCGGAAGTCCCAGGTTCAAATCCCATCGACGGCGACCCATGGTTGTCTTCTGCTGATAACAAATAACTATACAGGGGTTACAGAGAAAATGTCAGTGGTTCGGATCCACTTTAAATTGTAGGTCCACTTGCAACCGTTGTCTCGAATTGGGTGAAGTTATTCTCCCGCCCCATGCCCCACAAGGGATAGTACTGAAGAAGGACCCAACTGCTGTCCATATACTGAGTCACTCACATTATTTGCGTATCTTTTATTTATCTCATTACAACAGAATTTTTTTTCTGTTATTTTCTATTCGCCTTTGGACTTGCCAATTCTTGGAAAAATAATTCGCATCATCACTTTTATAATTCTTAGAGAAAGTAATAAAAACAGTTGTATTGTATGAATTCAGACTAGGAAAATATAAAGGCGATAGTGAAATGATTTTAAAGAAATCAAATTTAACCCATGCTGAACACAATATAAATAAAGTACAAACCCAAGTTAGTGTCGTGTATTATTATTGTACTAATTTGTTGGTAAGTATAAAAGTAATTCTGCTTTAAGCAAACTTAATTATAACTTTACTAGCAAAATTTCTCAAAGATAAGCGCTATTTGAAATTCTTTTAAGAATATCAACGGACAACAAAAAGCTAAATGTTTCTTTTGTCGGACAATACTTTCAAGCAAGGGGGAACAACAGGCAACCTGTATTGTCACCGTAAGACAAAACATCTTGATGTTTCAGATTCACGGTTAAAGATTACAGGTGAACAGCCGAGTACAATTCGTTCACCAAGTACTACAATAATCTCCATTTTTTTGATGATTAGGTAGGGTGGGGGTGAAACCTAACTATGTAACGCGTGGGCCGATTTGTATGGTTCTTTTTTTTTTGTACAGAGTATGATCCCCCATTGCTAATAGGAGAAAGAAATTTGGTCATGGGTGAGGGGTGGGGAGGGGAGGGGGAGGGTAGTCTAACTTCGTAACGCGTGGACCAATTTGGATAATTCTTTTTCTGTTGGATAGCGTATTCTCCCTGGTTGATACCACGAGAAAAAAAAATTTGGGGGGGGGGGGGGGTAGGAACCTAACATTCTAACGCGTGGACCGATTTAGATGGTTCTTTTGCTGTTGTATAGAGTGTGATCCCCCATTGCTAATAGGAGAATAATTTGGTCCTATGGTGAGGAGTAGGGGTTGGAGGGAGGAGTAGTCTAACTTCGTAACGCGTGGACCGATTTGGATATCTCTTCTTCTGTTGGGAAGAGTATGCTCCCTGGTTGATACCACGAGAAAAAATGTTGGTGGGGGAAGGGTGGAACCTAACTTTGTAACGCGTTTACCGATTTAGATGGTTCTTTTGCTGTTGTATAGAGTGTGATCCCCCATTGCTAATAGGAGAATAATTTGGTCCAATGGTGGGGGAGGGGTAGTAACTTCGATCGCGTGGGCCGATTTCGATGATTCCTCTCCTGTTCGGTAGAGTATGTTCCTTGAAACAGTATTGTACCATGAAAAAGAAATTTTAGTGGATTGGAGGTGGGGTAGGGGGTTAAACCAAACTTTTTAATGCGTGGACCGATTTGGATGGTTCTTTCTTCGTTGTATAGAGTAGAAGACACTTAAAAGTTAAAAATAAAATAGTTTTTAAAAAACAAGTTGAACCGACTTCACAAAAAGCGCTGAAAAGCATAAAATAATTTTTAATTTTATATCTATTACGACATTTTGAAGTGCAAATTAAACAAATAAAACAACTACAGTACCACAATTGAAAATAATACATTACACTACCTGAACGTTTCAGCTTACGGGATCATAAGAAATGACGATTAAATATTTTTATTGTAGTTGTTTGGTTGGCTTGATTTGCACCGACTTCAAAATGTCGTAATAGATATAAAATAAAAAAACTTTTATGCTTTTTACCGCTTTTTGTGAAGTCGGTTCAACTTTTTTTTTAAATTATTTTTTTGAAGACGACGAGTTCAAAAATGTTGTCTATATGTTAAGCACATCGTACACGTTACCAAGTAGGAAAACTCTTAGAACAAATCTACCGCCCCGCCACAAGTGTACGATGATGTTAAACAAAAGGTTGTAGTTAGTTTACAAAGTGCGAAGGATGTTGCCTTACCTACTGATGCTTGGACTTCTATTAGAAATGAAAGCTATGTAGTTGAGATGCTCAGCAACGAATCGCTCCATCACGTCGAGTCTGCAAAGACAGGCTATAGTATTCTCCGACTGAGTGCTCAAATCTTTCACGAGGTTGATAATCATGATTTAAACGCTTTCAAGGTTATCAGCCGAATTTCGCTGCTCGTCGTAGGCATCCTGTAAAAGCCTCTAGTGAGAGTAAGATTTCATTTTGTCGGAAGCGATTTCAAATCACTCCAATAAAAGCATGTAATTTATCAAAAGAGAGCTTGATGAAACTAAGTATGTGACAAGGCTCTATGTCTGCACATTCGCGTCATTTTTTCTTTTCATTCTAGCAATATGAAATCCAATTTAAGAGGACTTATAATTATAAAGTTCTTATAATGCATATTCACATATTCATCATAACAAGTGAACTACGACTGAAATGATGCAGAATAAATCTCTTAATTTACATTTCCATACCTGGAATTTCTATTTTGAATTGCGATAGGCAGCAGTACTATTAATTGCAATTCAAATTAGTATCAGAGGTAATTTGTGTGTAACATGCATTTCTGCAAATTTTATTGTTAATGTTTTAATGCATTTCATTGAAATCAGGGTGGAAGTGTTAACTTTGACACCACAGATGCTATGGCCTCTAGCAAGCTAACGATAAAATATACTTGTTGTTATTAATACACAACAACTTAATAGGCAATAAATAGCTAATCGACTATTAAGTACCAGAGCCGTAGTGGGAATGAGGCGAGTATTGCAGTCGCCTTAGGCTCCAAATTATAGAAGCACCAAAATATAGCTTTCATTTAATTATGAAATGGGGGAAATTCCAGGACATTAAATTTAAGAACGAAGTTGGTCACTAATTTGGTCTAATTAATTCTTCGTGTAAGCATATTTGATATAAATGTAATGAAATAAAATAAATAAAAATAAATTTAAGGAAAAGTAAATTTTCACCTCAACAGATGCAAATAACTTCCTAACCATTTCATACCATGTATTAAATACAATAAGCTATAAGTTTATACCATATTATGTTAACGTACTAATAAGGTTCCACCCTCGCACTCCCCATCCGAGCCCCCACACGCGCACCTTACCTTATAAAAGTTGAACACTAGAATATTGTATTGCCACCACAATTGCATAACTTCGCGTAGCTTTACGACAGAATCAGAAGTGGGAGAAAAATCGATCAGAAGATTTAATTGTTAGTTAGGCAACTATCAAATTAAATTGAATCTAAGAAGAAGATAACTGGACCGAATTTGACAAAAACAAGTCGATATTATTTCGTGTTCCCCCTTTGTGGGGAATGTGGCGGAAGAAAAACTTCAACCGATTCGAGACCTACAATTTAAGTTTTTCTCTGCAACCCCCATGGCCGTTTTATCGTAATCTGTTATCAGCAGAAAATAATCATGTATCCGCGTCGGTGGAATTCGAACTTGGGACCTCCGGAATGGTAGGCCGACACGTTATCACTTACTCTACCAACAAGTTTAAGACAAAAGTTTTTTACTATTCCATTATTAAAGTCCTTAGGCATACTCCCGATCAAAACAAATTACCTCGGCCGTAATTAGGACCGAACAACTCGGTCCGAACAGTGCCAACGACATCGTTTTAATTATCAGGACGATCTCGACGGTCGATTTTAGACCGACCTCGGCGGACGATACAGTAAATAAAATTAATGGTACAAAATCATATAATTTAATTGGCTTTGGATAACACATATCCCAAAATGGCCACGTACTCATCTGCAGCCGGTTCATTTCTTAAACCATATTTATGCTCTATTATTGCTGCAAAAGATGAATCAATTTAATCACACAGTTAATGTCTTTAATGTCACGAATTTACCTTCTATTAAGGAACTGGTGTTTGTATAAAAAAAAGCCTTTTTATAAGCTGTATCTATCTGGGCAATGTATGTTATAGCCACTGCCTTCTTGATCATGTTGCGCACGGGAGCAGTAGAAGTTCCTTAATATCTTGTTTTCCGGAATATATTAAGGCTATATAATTATAATAATTTTTTAATTAAAGATTTGATAAATGTGGATGAATTACCTGCAAGAATTTCCATAGAGCGATAGAATTCTGAAGGTTTTCTATGTCCGATTTCGGTAGTAGATAGAAGTTGCTCTAACTTTTTTTCTTCTGATTCTATAAATCTTTTTATTAGAGTATTCTTCAAACTTTTATATTTATTTAAAAGTGAGGGATTTTGTAAAAAATCTAGAAAATTTGTTATTACTTCCGCAGGTAAAGACTGAACAACGTGACTCTATATTGTTTGGTCTCATTATTCCTTTAGAAGCAAATTAGGCTTCAGCTTAAATGAACCAAGCTTCTGGATATGGAGTCCAAAATCTTGGTAGTTTAATTGAAGTCATGGCTACATAATTGTGAAAAATTTTACTCGTCTTCAATAGTCATCATAATTGTATTTATTCACTGTTTGAAAGTAAAATTTCACTTTTTGTATTTATACACTGATTTTAACGAGACTTAATTTCGCGAATCACAAAATGAAAGTACAACCCCTTATTATAACTTGTAAAAATTTCCAGATAATTATACCATGATAAAATATATTTTAATTTGAGTTAAAGATATATTATTTATTGAGAAAGATATAAATTTTGAAAGATGAAAAAAAAGGATATGATGTATTGTAGTATTGTGTATGTTTCTGTTGTACAACAACGTTAATTTTAATTAAAAAAAGAACATACCAATATTAAATTTAACAGATGTGTTGCCTTTTTTTTGTTTTTCTTGCTTCTTTGTTTTGTTGATTTTTCTTTCTTCCTAAAGATGTGTATTTTTGAAACGTTGCTTCTTATTTTAAAAACCAGAAAGTACCTTACCTTGGGTAGAGGTTACTTCTGTTTTTAAAATTTGCGGGGTCACCAATGAAGTTGTTTTTATAGAATTAGGGCCAAATTGAATCGAGGGAAGTCCATTCAGTTGTGAGCACTTCTTTATATCTAGAAATGGTCTGGATACATTTTATTTAAAAATATATATATTTTATTTTAATTAAGAAAAACATTTTAAATTTTTTTATTTATTTTAATTGTTACCATTTCGGTTGTTCTGGCTAGACTGAAATTTTAATTTACAATTTTTGTAACCTACTTTACATTTAAGACATAGATAGTTTGTTTATAATTTTCTCTGTATAGAGTGCAGTATTTAATTGTCAATGATTGAATGATTATTATATTTTTTAAAGTGTTTATATTTCACAGTATTCAAAATTTATCGAAGTGTACAGGTTGCCCAAAATATATTTGACAGTTATTCTGTCTGTACAGTCTGATTGAACATAATCAAAGTGGATTTATTTAAAATATTTTATTGAAATAGTATAATCAAACTGATGAAATTTTAATTTAAAATTAAATTTGTAGCTACCGCTACAGTCATCTTCCGGAATTGGAAGTCCTTGTGGTTTGGCAACCAACAGTATGTTTGATCAGCTGAATCTGACTAAAGAACATAACAGTAATTTAATATAATTAAAAGTAGAGCAATGAAAAGGTATAGAAAGTAAATACGTACAAATCGCTATACATATAAGTGGGAAACATAACATCACTGTTTTTGACTGCATTTAAGACTTTACTGAAATTGCGAATGAATTTTCATATTAATATTAAAACACTCACAGCCATTCCAGCTTACTGTTGAAGCAGCAAACAAAAAAAATTAATACAATTACTTTTATACGAAGAGAACGTCATATTTAGGTATTAGGAGCAGGAGGTTAAAGATGGTGCACTCATACGCCGCTCAATCGCTGAAATCACAATATTTTAATATTGGCGGTTATAAAAACAATTATGAATTGTATATTATTTTTCAGTGTAAACATGATGTAATCACAGTTGTTTTGGCGATATTATTCTCCGGGTTGACACAGAAATATAAAAGTTTCTTCTTTATATTACTTATTTTTACAGTTTTCACAGCATTGCCCCTTGTCTGGAAGACTGGTCTTTTGTGGATCCACTGAATTCCTTCGAGAGAGATATCATTTGCGTTTATAACTGAACGCTAAATGCGTGTAGTTTTGAAACAAGTTCCATTTTCCAGCAAAACTACATTATCAGGGCCCATCGTACGTATAATTGTGCCCTTAAACGAAACTCTTACAATATCAATGAAGTCGCTTTTCTTTTTTAACGACGACAGTTTGCGGAATTTGCGCGACATTCTTTTTTTCAAAAAACATATTTTGCATTTCTGTACACAAGTGTTCCATTGGTTTGTGCCCACTACGCAATTTTATCGCATTTTTCCTGATAAACTTTCGTAACTAAACGCACTGATAATATCCAAATCGCAATTGAGGTTTCAAACAAAATCCGCGATTTCAATCAAATAACTCATTGAAACTTTTGATTCTCCATAATGTAGAAACATGAACAAGACAAATTCTCAGAGGTATTTTAAAAATACTTTTACAGAGCCTCTAATAAAAGCGGCTTTAAAAGAGCAACTCCACTGTTTAAGAGAAAATAACCGAATTGTGTTGCCTTCAGCAAGGGGAATTACCGAAGCGGTTATGTGGATCCTTGAAAATCTGATGGGACTTGGCTTCTCATTGATTTCAGCATATAATTTAGTTGCTCCTTTTACAATTTACCTAATGTAACATTAGGAACAGTTGTGATTCCTAGCCACATTTCTAGAACAGTCTTCAATACTCTCAGGCACGCGAAGGGAAACGGCGAATAAACTGTACTGTCCTCTTAGAACACTCTACATAAGATCGGCCAAAATTTATTGGAACTGGATTTGAAAAAAGATGCTCCATCGTTGTGGAACAATAATTTAATAACATTATCGTGATGCAAAGCCTCGTTTACACACATTAATAGTCATCGTGAAATTCCAAAATATACGATTTGTTAAGTGCAGTTAAAAGTGTTCTCTTGAGTCAAAATGTTGCATCGATTAGTAATTTTCAACGTAGTCAACGATTTCGGTAAACTAGAAAATGCAACACTATTGCAGCTGTCGCATCGAGTTTCCTGTAGGACTGACAGCAAGTGACTTGTATGTACGCAATATTACGTCGCTAGCCCACTTCTTTAATCTCGCAGCCACGATTTCTTCATTTGGGGCGTTGTCGTCCACAATATTTTCCTCGCTGGAATCGTAGTCATGGCCATATTACTCATCATCGTAACTGTAGTGATGGCTACTTCCATGGCTAAATTCAAAGTCGTCACCGTCATCCTCACGGACATTGTCCTCGTCATCTTGAACTATTCCAAATGATGCATTTAAATTATACATTTCGTACAATAATTTCGATATCTGCGAACATGGTAGTGGGCCCCCCCCTCCCCATACTGGGCACGATCGAACCTTCATATCTTCGGTCTGGATAATACCAGAGCCCAAATATAATAAAATGTAGTTACTAGACTAATGAAACACACTTAGTTTCATTTGTCCAGCTTTTATACTTTAGATTTTATTAATACCTGAAATACGTCGATTTCGATTTTCGATTTTAACAATCAATAGAGTGAAAACTTATTATGAAGTGCACAGTGCAATTTTGTGCAAATTTGTCGACAATCAGGAATATCCTATCACACCTAAGAAGAGCTACCATTAAGCAGTTATAAAGAAATGGGGAAAGTTTTAAGATTAATTACGAAATATTCATATTTTACGTAAAAATGAAACTTTGTTTACATTTCAGTTTGAGATCACCAGCTGTTCTGCGAATATTCGGCACTGACGGATGAAAAAAGTTTGTCTGAGAGGGGTTTGCGAAAATTTTTATTATATCATTTATAGATTTTTTTATCGTTTAAGTTTATATTTATGTTACTATGAATTATGCAGTTAATAAAATAGAAATATTGACATTTTTTAGTATTCTTGTACTTTAGATTCCCAAAATATGTAGTTTTACGCCAAAAGTAGCTTAAAGTTCTTGGAAGAAGATTTTCAAGGCAAAGACCTATTTCAACGAGAGCAGAGAAACGAGACTAGGCAGTGATACAATCCTTCAAATTAAATTAGCACTGAATATTTTCGATAACTGGAAATGCTTTTTTTCAGTGGCAAAAGTTCTTGGAAGATAGATTTTAGTACTCGAAAGAGTAAAGTGATTTGTTCAGAGCATTTTTTAAATCATGACCCATTTTAACTCATTGCATGAGACTAGGCAGTGATACAAATTAAATGGAAATGCTTTTTGCAGCTATTCTAATCTTTTTTGAAGAAATCCACACAAATTAAATGTGTGAGAAAACATTGCAATCATTGAGCCATTGGGCGAATTAAATTCATCAAATTTAACTGAAGTCGTAAAATTTATTAACTTGATATTTCGTTCCAAAATCGTTATCCTGATTATTCTGTAGAGATTAAGAAGAGGAACTTCCAATTTTATATGGTAACATTTTAATTTATGTATTTTTTTAACTAAAGTGTCTAAGTTGTTTAAAAAACGCGCCAAGAACCCTCTCAAACAAAATAATTTTGTGCCGCCTGCAATGCCATTTTACTTAGGGTGGGCCACACACTATTAAATTTGCCACGATTTTTGGAGTTTAGGGCATCTCCATTAGTTTCTCCCTCGTAGAATTTTCTACGTACTTCTGTCGTTTTTTTTGGCACCTATTTATTAGTGATTCTGAAATACAATTATCTTGTAAAAGAAATATTAAGTTCCCATATTAGTTTTTCGTGCTTAAAAGTGTAACATAATATTTAAATTTAATTCTGTGGCTTCCACACCTCTAAAATAACTTATGCAGATGGGGCACAGGGTGCTCAAAAATTTTATGATAGACTCACTCTATATTCACCTCTCCCGCACATACTGGATTTCTTCATTAAATCACGAAAGCAGCAATAACACTAATTGCATTTCAAATTCGTTCAGAGATAATTTTTGTGTTACTTTTATATCTGGCATAGTTTATTGATAATGTTTTAATGCAAGCATTATATTCAAATTAAGGTGGAAGCGTTAACTATGACGCCATAGATGATATGGCCTCTAGCAAACCCAACTATAAAATTTACATGCTTACAAATGAATATTATTGTGGTAATAATATGAGTGAATTTCTTTAAAACCGTAAAGTTCTCCACTGTAGAATTTTCTAATTGTATGAAACCATACTTTGAACCTCAAAGAATGCACTATATCTGAAACGAAGCCGAAGCTTCACCGCAAAATTTCATTTATTCGCAACACTGTGACTCAAAACGAAAATTTTCATTTCAATCTGAAATGCTCTGTACTTGTGTGACCAAGCAGGAAGACATTAGAGCAGCCTTGCAGGAGGCCCTAATTACCACAAACTGTTTAACTTCCGTCATATTACAGAAAATTAACTTTGATAGTAACAGTGTTTTGAGATTACACAAAGCAAACTATCCTATTTTTAATTAACCGACTTCCCAAAACAAAGATGTATTAATTTCGACGCGTATTTTAATTTTTTTTATGTATGACATAATTTCGTAACGCGTGGACCGATTTGGATTGTTAAGTACCATGTCAAAAAGTTGTTGGAGGGTAGGGTTGGAGGTGGGGTGCACTAATTTTAGAACACGTGGACCGATTTCGATGTTTTTCTTTTTGTTGTATAGAGTATGATTCTCTAAAATATTGACATTGAATTAGGGGTGGGAGGAGGCGAAGGCTAACTTCGTAAGACATGGACCAATTCGGATGATTCTTGTTTTGTTGGATAGAGTATGTCCACGAGTGGTACCAGTGGTACGTTTTGACGATGGGGGTTTGGAGAGGGAGGGTGGGATATGGAGTTGGAGTGAGGGGATATGGAAAGGGTGGGAGGGGGTATGGAGGGGAGGGGGTATTCTAAATTCTTAACACGTGTACTGATTAGTTAGACTATTTGTTTGTTAGGTAGAGTGTGTTCGCTAATTGGTACCATGCAAACAATTTTTTGGTTGGGTGGGGGCTGAACCTAACTTTGTAACGCGTGTACCTAATTGGACGGTTCTTATTTTGTCGTGTAGTGTATGATCCCCAAGCATTAATATAAGAAAAACTTTAACTTAGGATAGAAATGGGGGACGGTTAGCCTAACTTTATAACGCGTTGACCGATTTGGATGATTCTTTTTGTTATATATAAAGTATATTTCACCCATTATTACCAAGATAAAAATTTATGGGGGTTTGGAAAAAGAGCGGAACTCAACTCCTTAACGGGTGAATAGATTTGGATGATTCTCTTGTTGTTGTACAGAGTATGATCCGCATTGCCACTATGCGGAAAAAATGGTATGGGTGGCGGAGAAATTGAGGCTATTTTTGTAACACGTATTCTCCAATTTGCACTACGTCAACGATTTGTGAGGTAACGTTGATGGAGGAGTAGAGCCTGCACTTCGAATCACGTGGATCTATTTAGATGATTCGATTAGTGCTGAATAAAGTATATTGCTCTATTTTACCATGACAACAATTTATAGGGTCCCTCAGCCCACACTGAGGAGTGGTATATGATAAAAAAATTGCATCTAGAGTGACTATGAGAAGAGAATGGAGCAGACTTCTTTCTTTGTCCCCGGATCTTGATGATGCTGTCTTTCTGTATGGTGAACGTCATTGTAAGAATTTCTATAGAGTGCGCTACCTCTGCAACTGTTAAAATTACTTTTTTCGTACGTGCAGTATTTTTTGACGAGCATATCTGAAGACACTAAAAAATGAAAAAAATAGTTTAAAAAAACGTTGTGCTGACTTTACAAAAAGCGCTAAAAAGCATAAAATTATATTTAATTTTATATCTATTATGTCGTTTTGAAGTCAGTGCAAATTAAACAAACAAAATCACTACCAAACAACGATCAAAGATACTACATACATATATAAAACCACCTAAACTTTTCAGCTCACGGAATCATAATTAAGAAGAATGAAATGATTTTGTATTTGATGTATTATTTATTCAATTTGCACGGACTTCAAAATTTAGTAACATATATAAGATTGAATACATATTATTTTATGCTTTTAAGCGCTCTCTGTGAAGTCGGTTCAACTGTTTTTCTTAAAACTATTGTTATTATACGTATAGATTTAGAGGCTTAATGGCACCGAGACAAGACCAAGACTCTCCGTCCGAGTCTCGTCAAGGTGAAGACGAACCTGCTCTCGTCGCAATCTATGGCCAATTTCTGTCCGACCCTTACAGGTTGGCTATATCCACGGTACTCACAACATAAGCAGCTCTGGGAAAATTGCCTTCCCAATGTTCTGCGGCGACCATAGAGGTTGGACTTGCGTCAGTTCAAAGTACTGCAGCAGTCCTGGGGGAAGGTGTCATTGGCAAAATATTAACTATCACTTTCTCAAGTGCGGCGGTGACATAAATGGTAGGCTCTAACGAGTTGGCTTCCCTGCCCACGGAGGTGACGGGTGATTAACATGGAACAACATGGATTCCTGCATTGACTCAGGGATCCGGGATTAGCGGAGACAGTGAGATAACTGGATAGCTCAGTAACCTCCGCCAAGGGAGACTGTGCGGGGACGAAAAGAGACCCACTTATGTGTGATATGTTTTCGTTTTCAGTGAGTAAGAATCTCACACTGCCGGAGGTTGTCCGGTGTCTTTTAGAAGATTTTCACCTCTCCCGTAAAAAAAAGTGTTTTATATGAAAGAGATCAAACAACAACAAATTTATATATTATAAACGAGTTTACTATAATAGACCGCCCTTAAAATTGCCATCTACCGAAATGTCGCCAATTAAAACATCGCTAAGCAAAATACCGCAAAAAGAAATTCCCGTCTGCCGAAATATCGCAGAATAAAATATCTCTTTTCAGAATGCCATATTTTAAAATGTCGCTTTTGAAATGCCAAAAACAATTGACGAAATGGTTCTTAGTCACGGCGTGCGTTGCATCAAAGAACCATTTCGTCAATTGTTTTCGGCATTTGTCTAATTTTTGTCAATGTAAACAATAAAATTTGCTTATTTAGCAAATATAATCGTCGTGGCCTTTATCCTTTTGTTCCTTACCACATCAACGCTACAACTAGCAACCCTCTTTTATTGTCGATATTTACCTAACATAAATTGAGAGAGACAGAACCAGCAATGAAGGTTTAAAATTGATTCGAATTAAAACTCGGAACCCGGAAAACTCGAAACTATAAATATTAAAGGGATGTATTTACAATACTCAATAAGCATAAACTAAAAATTCTTTATGAATAATATGTAGAATATTTTGATTTTAATCTTTAAATAATTAATAAAACGTTCAACACATGACTACGGATTGGCGACATTTCTGAGACCTGTAACACGAATATCGAACTTTATATAGTCGGCATTTCCCATTGGCATATTTATAACTTTCGTTTAAAAATTTGGCGAGAATTTCCAGATTTTAATTGGTGGCAAAAGCCGATATTTCAGGTTTAGCGGCATTTATTTTGGCGACATTTTTAGGTGTTCCCATTATAAACACTACAATTGTAGTTTACAATACACTTTAAATGAAATTTTTAAAATATGCCAAATATGTTAACAATCTGTCGACTGTTAAGGTGGAATTGTCAAAATAAAACTCCCAGGATCTTAAAAATGCAATTCGAAAACATTAATAATGCAATTTGTGACAGCTTTTCATTTTTAATCACGTCCTTGCATTTTTTATGTCGATAGCGTACCTACTAAATCGCACAGATTACAAATTAAATTTTCATATTATTCGCATCATAAGTAAAATGTGGAAAAAGTGAAGTATCATTTGGCGTAACTAATATTCAGTGACATTCATACTTGTGCTAACACCGGACAAATACCATGTTGGTTCATTAGTATAGACAGTTTGGTGTTGTATTGTACCAAAGGTAAAAATTGCTGTTTTCTAGAGAATTGCTTTGTTTTAATTCCTTCTACAGATTTTACAAAAAAATATTAAATTGACTTCATAAGACCAAGCTTGGTACAAGTGACGAATTAGTATTTAACAATTAGAAGAACTTCCGGGACCGATAATTTAAATTGAATTTTGAACCACCAATATTACTCTGGAATTTTCGTCAGCAGAAAACAGCCCAGAAAATTTCTAAGTCCACAGTAAAAAACATCAATGAAAGCGTTAGACATTCAAATCCAAACATTTTAAATATACATAGGTATACTTTAAAATAACTACAGGAACGATTTCCCTCGCTCTTATTGAAAACAAAAATCATAAAATGTAACGAATTATTTATTAATTCACCAAAAGCCATTTATATGTGCCTACATACATCCAAACATTTAAGAAATGGCACCAACTTATCAAACTCTATTGTCAGAGACACGTTATTTTTGCATTTCTTTGGTAAGGTGCTTTTCATTGGATTTTATAAGCTTTAAGAGAAATCTGATTACGCTCCGACTTCAGAATCTTGATATTTACAAAGACGAAGTAAGCACCTACTTAAAAAACAAATTAATAAAAGATAATTTTATTTACGACGTGCTCGTAGGAAGCTTTTTTGTAAATTTAATATCAAACTTCTCCGGCGTTAATTTAATATTATTTAATAACTTAAAAGGATATATGGGCATTAAAAGATAATGAAATGTATACCTACAGGCATATAATTATATCTTCGGTTTATTCTGAAAATTGTATAACTCGAAATATGTTGTTTGAAGAGTCATTTAAAGCTTGTTTAAATTGATACATACGATTATGAATTTATTTAAAGTGGAGTTAGACTATTTTTGCTGTGTAGGTATGTCCTTGAGTGGATAAGCTTTCAATGAGGTCAGATGATATTGTTCAGAGTTGTTGAAGTATGTAACAACGTTTGGCCTTTCATCAAAGTGGTCTGAGATGCGAGACACCGGCACACAGTGAGACGAAACAATACTATACCATTCAAATTAATATTGTATTAATATTCAAATTCAATTTGATATTGTATTAATATTTATGCAATGGAAAAGATGTTTTCTTAAGTATTCATTTCTAAATTCTTTAAAAACCCATCAAAAATTTTGATCTAAAAAAGTTTTTTTTAAATGAAAGTTAGTGGGTAGGCCACAATAATATAAATAATCCCAGAAGTTTAATTTTAATTCATTATTTTGCAAATATTTATTTAAAAATTCTCAAATGTGTCCTTCGTAAATTTAAACATAATATGTGTTTTTGCAGAAAATGTACAATCTTAGATCTAAATTATTAAATTCAAGATGAATATTAAATTTCCACTTCGAGGGATTGTTTAAGAACACAAAAACGAATATTTAAAAAATCCGTTTGTTTAAATATTGACCTGTAGATTAATTTGAATGGCATAAAAAAAAAGTAGAACCGACTTCACAAAAAGCGCTGAAAAGCATAAAATAGGTTTTAATTTTATATATATTACGACATTTGAAGTCGGTGCAAATTAAACAAACCAAACAACTGCAACAAAAGCATTAATTCCTTCCTTCCTAGTATCTTTGATTGTGGTTGTTTTGTTTGTTTAATTTGCACAGACTTCAAAATGTCGTAATATATATACAATTAAAAATTATGTTATGTCTTTTAGCGCTTATCGTGAAATCGGTGCAATTTGTTTAAAAGATCTTTTATTTTTCTCTTTTTAGTCTCGTCACATATACGACTGGAAAAATACTGTTCGTACAAACAAAGCAATTTCAAAAGTTGCAGAGATACTACACTCGAAAGAAAGGAAACTGAATTATCCAAATCCGGCCACAAATTAAGAAATAAGTACGTCCATTCTTTCATACCCTCACCTTAGGTACAAAATTCTTACCATGGCCCTAGTGCGCCGCCGTACATACTCTATACAGCAAGAAAAAATAATCCTAGTCAGAGAATCATCGTAGTCACTCTCTGTATAAAATTATTATCATTTATCAATCAAGAAAAGTATTTTGTACGACAGAGTCAAAAACATAAAAATCGGTCTATGACTCATGAAGCTAAGCGCCATCCCTCCTCCAACTCTCACCACAAGCCACAATTCAAAAATCCGTCTACGCCGTACAAAATAAGGTTATAAGGGGGATCATACTGTATAAAACAAAAAAGAATCATCCAAATGCGTGTGTGTATTAAGAAATTGAATAACTTCCCTCCGATCGCCCCCCCACCTCACCCCACCGTTTAAATTTGTAACGCAGACAGACCAATGGTGGAAAATACTCTATACATCAGAAAAAGAAGCATAAAAATGAGTCCATGCATTACGAAGTTAGACCACCCCTCCTTCTCGCCACCCCACGCTAGGGCCATATTTTTTCATTATACTCAATACAAAAAAAAAGAATTATCCAAATCGGTCCAGGCAATATGAATTTGGGTTTCTCGCCCAAATTTTTTTGAGATGGTAGCAATCGTTGGAACATACTCCACCCAACAACAAGAAACAATCATCAAAATTGGTCCACGCGTTATGAAATTATGGCATGGTGGATCATTACTTTTTAGTTTTCACACCCACTATCTCTAAGATTTGTTCGGTACCCAAAAAAAAAAAGTAAGAAATTATTCAGTTATTAAACGAACTTTAGAAATTGTTCAGTTGTTAACGAATTTTATTCAACTTTTGAACAAAATTAGAAATGATCAAAACAAGAAACAAAGAAGTCGTTCAGTAATTACTGAAAGTTTTTATGTTCGTTCATTACTAATTTCAGACAACCAGAAAAATTTCATTCAACTACTGAACGAAAAAAGTGCACTGAACGAATGGATTAACATCTTCACCGATCATGAAATTATGTTTATAGTTTTGTGTTACCTTTTCTCAAATATAAGTTAACAACGCCAGCAATAAACACAAAATTCTCATGCAACATTACACCCGATGTCGTGACACCCATATTTTCACACGCTCTTTCCTTAACAATGCCAACGATGCAGTTTCGATAAGGTGCAGGAAGAAATAGATAAGATGCAGCAGAAGGAACCGCTCTTGGAAATGTTCAATAAAGTGTTTCAAATCTTTTTGAAGGAAAATGTTGTAAAAGTGCACACATTCACCGCTTACTTAGTGAAAGGTCAGTTAAGTGTAACCAAATACCAAGTGCAAATCAATGAGAAGAAAACGCCGAAGGTGTAAACAATCATTGTCCTAAGAGCTGTCTCTTGAAATCAGAATTAAGAAACTAAGGCCCCGGAGTCTGGAAGGAACTGTTGAGTAACATCGCTGGATAACCACGCCAGCAATAATATTCACCAGCTTCCGCAGCAGTCGCAAATCTAACCGAAATCTTCGCATAACTATTAGGCTTACCAAAAAATAAATATCTAACGGTGCCATAAAATAACCAAAACTTACGTTAGGCCACGGTGGAGTACAAAATTCTACCTCTTCGTCGGTGGAGTAAGTGATAACGTGTCGGCCTACCAATCCAGAAGTCCCAGGTTCGAATCCCACCGGCGGCGAGCCATGGTTGTTTTCTGCTGACAACAGATTACGATAAAAAGGCCAAGGTAGAGGAAACGACAATGGTTCGGAATCCACTTTAAATTTTAGGTATCTTTCTAATCGTTGTTTCGAATTGGGTGAAGTTCTTCTCCCGCCCCGTGACCCCCAAGGGGATACCTACGGGCACTAGAGAGTGAGAAATCGCAGAAATAGTGAGAGGTAAAACTAAAGGACTCTTTGGCTCTATCCTAAACCCAAATTCAGACATTCATATATCTATATAACAATCGAAGTCGGACAAGACACTAATCTGTCAGACATGGATCGAACTCCTCACATAGTTAGTTTCAGAGAGTTTCAGAGAATTATAAATCTACGAACACCTCAAAGTTACAACTAAATATTAAGCATCCTGAGCGTCATACGAAATAAAATCACCGGTTGTGCGGACATCACGTTAGAGTTTTACAACACCCCTTTAAACTTCGAAAACACCTCTAAGTACCTAACACTGCGTTATGCAGATAAACGAGATTTAGGTACTCTCGAGTAGATGACCACTCTTGTCCAAACAAGTGAAAGCAACCCTGATTTTTACCATGCAATATGCCACCATCTTTCATTCATTTTAAATGAACTATCATCCATGGGGATGAGCCGAGAATCACTCAATACACGCATACCGCCGGAAGAAGAACTTCACCCAATTCGAGACAACGGTTGCAAGTGGAAACACAATTTAAATTGGAGACTAAACCAGATAGTTTCTTTGCAACCCCCATGGCCCTTTTGTCGTAATCTGTTGTCAGCAGAAACAACTATATGTCACCTCCACGTTGGTAGAACGACCCATACCTATACAGCACAGGAATAATCACCCAAATTGTTCCACGCGTTATGAAGTTAGCGCCCCCCTCCCAAACACATCCAAAATAGTAGGACAGAGTAACCACAGTAACACTGTATGCAACAAGAAAAGAATTATCCCACCGAAAACATTTGATGTAAAGTAGGTTCCAAAGACGCACAAGCCCATAACGCTTACACTGTTAAAAAGTTATCAGATCTCATGTAGACCCAAGCTCCTAACTCTACAAAGCACTAGCTCTACAAGCTCTAACTCTACAAACTCTACAAACCCTACATTTTGGTCAAAGGTATGGATTGGCCATATTGGACTTATTTGCCTGAAGTCATTAGGTTTACTAGGTCCTTACACCTTTGGGAAAGAAAATACCATCTTTTCCTCTGTCCATCCATGACTTTCAGCGACGAAGTTAAAATCTCGAAGGCTGCTTGAAGTTCAACAGGGATAAGTGATTGAGATGGTACATAGTCTAGTTCAGTTTCTTTCTACTGAGGATCTTGCGGACTAGGCCATGAATCTGAAGCTACTTAGACTTAGGTATGCTAGCTATTGAACACCCCGGAATGTGAGTGCCAAACAGTAGTTCCAGAGTTCTAAGACACCTTAACAATATTGAGGATGTTCCTAGGAGACGATAGGTGAATCTCCGATAGGTAGACTGTTTCTTAGGCAGTATTATACTTGTTCCAGTTAGTTCTTTGCCTATTTTTGTAAGGAGAACGTTAGTCCAAATTCAATATAAGCGTGGTCGGATAAAGAGCGTTCCTTCTGTGCCTTCCACTCAATTATATGTAATATGGGCGGATTGTTCTGAGGCTAATGTAAAATCCAGAACTTCCCTCCTGACAGAGTTAATAAAGATGGGTTCCATACCTACATTACATATTTGAAGGTTAGTGCTAATAAAATCAAAAAGTGATTCACGTCTTCATGCCCAAACTGCCCTAGACTATGTGGTACGTATTGGCGTCTGCTCCAGTAACAAGCGTCAACCTTTCTGTCGTAGCTTACACAACCGCCTTTTTTAGGCTCTGTTTGGATATACTCTGAATCAAGAGCCATATAACCATAATGAATGGGATTTCAGTTACGGAGGAAGCAAAATTCGCTAAATTGTACATAAAAGAGCGTGTGTCCTTTTAAATTTAGTTCGCAAACCCTATCTTTAATGACCCAAGGTGGTTGGACGAGAACAAACCCTTCTTCTTTCTGTGTAAGGCGAATGACCTCTCATTAAAGATCACAACAGCTTTCATGAGATGCCCTTAACCCCAGTTACTTGGCAAACCTTTCAAGCTTGGGTGGGTAGACCAGGATTACTAATTTGTATAGGATTCAAAATTACTCCTGGATCTCGTCACTTAAACCAACTCCTGGATCAGGTTCCGCCGGGATCCAGCTTCCAGACCTTGGTCTGTTCGGGATCTGGTTCCTTGGAACAGTCTCGATTCTGGCACCTGGCCAGACTTCTCCTAGAGGCGAGATCGGTTGGCTAAAAACCCCGCAGACCTTTGGTCAAAGCATGAGACGACGAGCTTTTTATGGCCTTGATGCAAACCATCGTTTCTGCAAGAAGGAAGCTGATCCAGGGTTCTTTGAGACAATATCCATGTAGAACTTGAGCAACGCGATTTCTACCATCATTCACTTGCTCAGTGAGATGTTCTCTGGTGAAACTGTCATTCGCGACATCGCTAAAATACTAAGTAGTTTTTTGAAGGATGACTGCTGTTCCTTTGGTGAACGCAGCATTTTGAGAATTAGAGAGGGGCCTGTGCAGGCCAAAGTCATGTGCAGCATGCGCTGGTTCCACGGCGCGAACCGCCGTGTTCCCGTGAGAAGCCTTAGAGCGGGCGGAGCCACTTAAAGCGTCGGCTGGCTCAGCCTTTATGGCGGGTAGCCTCTCAATCGGAGTGGGCGGGTTGTAACCTCGGTTTTATCTCAGGCGAGATTTTTGTTAGCTTGCATATTTATAAACGACTACTTTCGCGACAATATGGTACTCTTAGTCTATAGGTAATAGGGGGGAGGGAGAAGAATACTTCTTGAGATTGTAACAAGGTGGCTCGGTTATAATGTAGTCGGTTACCCCTGGTTTCAAACCATTTAATAAGCATGGCAACACCTTAGATTAAGAGAGTATGATTAAGAGAGGTACTGTCACTTCGCCCGACAATAATTAGCGAGTCCCCTAAATAAACTACAGGAGTATTTACCAGCCGTCAAACGTAGAGGGTGAAGTTGGACTTCCTTCAGTACACACAGTTACAGCACGCACACTGGTTGTTAACGTGTTAGTCCCCCTCCGATTCTGTAGATACACGGCCAAATAAAAAGGAGTTCCACGGAAAGTTTTTTAAAAGCATGTTACAAACTTCTTTTTCGAACTATTCTGTTTCAAAGTAAAATGGTTCGCACAAATACTTTCTTATAAATGACATTGTCATACTGAAGCGTGGTCTTAGGAATTCCAAACCCATCCTAGGACCGTACGGCTACAAAGTACATTTTGAACCCGAATATATCGAAGAAGAACAAACACAGATATAAACAATATAAGTGAATATGGCGAATAAAGGCCTATTTGTTACTCGCTGTGGTTGGGTGGTTGAAGTAGTCAACGGCAGATTCAAGCATGATTACAATTTTATTAGGCAAATTTTTTGAAATATAATCCCTTAATTATATTAATTAGCCATTTAGTTATTTCAATTAGTTTACTCTTTTGAAATATATTCGAACTGTCTCAAAATGCACAATATTTAATTAGAATAAAGAAGTTCACATTTTCCTGTATCATGTGCGGTACTTATTCAATGGTAAACTTATTTGAAATTAACCGCGAAATTATTTGAATTGTTTATTTTCACACAAAATTGTTTTACGATACCGAGTCAGGTCAGGTGCTCAGAGCTTTGGTATTTTTCAGTTGAATATTCACCGCATACCGAATAATGCCAAACTGCATACTCTGCTAATTAAGTCGATGTATGCAGCACTTATCCTGAAATTCTCGTCCCACATTGCTATATGGGTCACTTTGTTTAACCTCCTTCGAAATATTCACTGCACGATAATCTCTAACAAAATTTTTCAATGAATTTGTTATTATTGTTATCAGTGAAAATGCGAAAAGTGAGTGCATTTTAAAAATTTCCCACGTTAAAAACCGCCATTGGTATTCTGGTGGTATGTATCCGAACGCCCTTTTTAACATGCTTTTAGGCATGTATATGATTTCCAATTATTGTACAGTTTGTGTTCGTGTTGGCATTGCAAAAGCAATTTTGTTGACTTGACCTCACGTAAAATAAACTTCGTCGAGTGTGAATTTTTTTCATGCCCATCATTGGACTTTCATAAATATTTGGAAATATGCGAAATCAATTTGCAGTAAATAAATTTAAGTTGAGTATTTTGTAGAACTTGTACTTGTTTATTTTGCTGCTACAGATCCATCAATTTTAATTAAGGCTGCAAAAAAATTTAGTTTAACTAATCATAATTAACAAGATAAAGCAGTGCATTATGTCAAGAAAATATTGTTTAGAGTCTCAATTAGAGAATTAATATGGAATTGGTGTTTAATAGAATTAACCCTTCTAACTCAGAAGGCGCACTTCACAGGCAGAAGCCTGGAACCAATTGACCTATTCACCAGAATATAACATATATTGAGGTGAATGAGGCTCCCGCAACCCATGCAAAGAAAAGTATTAGTAAACAAAAAACAAAACCCGTCCAAACAAAACAATCAGGGGTGCATTGATAACAGAGATCGCTTAAGCAAATCCTTAGCAAGAGCCAGGTCAAAAATAGGACACATATTCACGGCTCTACACATGCGATTAATAGGCTCATGCATACCATAGTTAGACCGAGAATGAACAACATGTAGTAAAGGCAATCTCCTTAACCTATACGGAGTATGCCTATAAATAACTAAACTTGCAAGAGAGCGAGAATCTATTTTCGAGTTCAAAAGCTGGTGAATAAATACTAGGTCAGCAACTCTACGTCGTTCCTCCAACGAGTGCATATTAAGCAATTGGAGGCGATCTTCATAAGGAGGAAGCCTTAATGGATCATTCCACGGGAGGTCCCTTAGTGCGAACCTAACAAAGTTCCGCTGCACCGATTCAATGCGTCTAGAATGAACAGCATAGCAAGGAGACCAAACCTGAGATGCATATTCGAGAATTGGTCTAACTATAGAAAAAAATAAGTGAATGAGGGTCTGTCGATCAGAAAACTCCCTTGACCATCGCTTAACAAAACCCAGGACAGAATTACTCCGAGATACGATATGGTTTATGTGCAGAGTGAAATCGAGTTTTCTGTCTAGCTTTACACCGTGGTCAGTAACGGACTCCACACGACGGATATTAGTTTCCGCAAAGGTATAATCAAAAACGAGCTGATTGATGCTCCTAGAAAATGACACAACTTCACATTTATCCAGGTTAAGTTGCAGTCCATTTGAGGCACACCAACCCCTGAAGGTATTCAAATCATTCTGAATGCAGGAAGAATCATAACTGTTTCCAACGCATGAGAAAATCTTCATATCGTCTGCGTAGATTAAAACTTTGGAGTGCTTAATCAGAGGGACAATGTCGTCAATGGCTAGGATAAACAGCAACGGCCCCAGATGGCTTCCCTGCGGTACACCAGATGAAGCCCTAACTACTCTAGATAAAGTATTACGGAAAGAGATACGGTAAGTCCTATTTTTTAAGTAAGAGCAGATCCAATCGAGCAACAAAGGCGGAAAACCCAACCTTTCAAGCTTAAGCATAATCACGGAGTGAGGGAGCTTATCAAATGCCTTGCTGAAGTCGGTGTAGACACAATCAGTCTGGAGACCTTGTTGGAAGGCAGAGATAATGTGGGATGTAAATTCTAGCAGGTTAGTTGTCGTCGATCTACCAGGCAGAAAGCCATGTTGATTAGATGAGATTAACCCCTTACATTGCCCAACAAGCTGTGAATATATAACAGATTCGAACAACTTGGGTATGCAGGAAAGTTTCGCGATTGGCCTATAATTTGTTATGAAGTTGTTATGCCCCTTTTTATAAACAGGAATTATAAAGGAGCTCTTCCATAACGTAGGAAATCTACCAGCCTGAAGAGATTTATTGAAGATGAGTTCCAATGGAGTGAGTAAGGCATCAGAACAGGATCTCAAGAATGCGGGTGGAACACCATCAGGACCAAAGGAAAAGTCCAGTTTAAGCTCCTTGATACCATTCAAGATAATATCACGAGATATAATGGGCAAAGCAATGGAAGTAGCGGGACGGTTTTGGATATGGCCAAAATCATCCAGGGAAGGCATTAATCCATTAATACGTGTTCCAAGATATACCAGTTAACTCATTTAGCGATTGTAAAGAGGATCCCCGTACTACTATGATCACTCCTTCAGCAACGAAATTCCGATTAAAAACATTATGAATTCCAATCGAGGTGGGCTCCCAAAAATCGACACAACGTTTATGGACGAGTAAAGTTATTGAAAGTAGTACTTACCTCAGACCTTTCCAATAGTATACTCCATATGATGACCCGCTTATAAATGATGGCAATTAAATATTTTATACATTACCCTGGAACATTTTTCATTTAACCAAATAACATGTAATAAGCGCTGAACGATTCTTCAGTAAATTGTAGACCTCAAGTGTTCTTCAAATCTGAAACTGGAGCTTCCAAACAAAGGAAATGACTCTCGTTTGACTCTGTATTTTATCGACAAAATAACGAACTCAAATAATAAAATTATTACTAACAAAGATATTGAATGAAATTATTGATAACTTGACAAAATTACAGTCAATCGACTTAAAATAAAAGCCTGCAAGAATCACGTTCAGTTTGACTTATGCGGGAATGTTCATGCAAAACAAGTAAAAGAAATGCTTCTCGGGTAAAACCTTAAGTTGGCAAAATTTGTAAATTTGGGTAAGTGAACTTAGCGCGTTTATGAATTAAGTTGAGATTATGCATTTGTTATGCAATTTTCGGTTTTAACACTCTACAAACCACTTTAAAACCAAGGAATCTCTTAAATTAGTTTTATTAATTTAAATTAAGATATTAATAATTAAGGCCAAAATCGTGATAAACTAAACGAAAAATCTAAAACACAATAATTGTTAAAGAAACTCTTTTAAACAAACCTAACGAAAAGAGCAATTTGAAGTAGCCACGGCAGATAATAGACCCGCAATCTCAAGTAGCGACCGGCCAGATGCGAGCAGACAAAATCCTGCAGTAGGCATTTTTGAAATTGTTGAATATACTTTTATATTTTATCTTTGGCCGATGCGTGACTATGCATGCTGTGTGCACGACTGATTGGTTCAGGAATCTCAGATTAAAGGTAATATAAAAATAAAATTTGATTTTAAGCTGCTGACGCGGTCAGGCCTGTAAACACAAAATTCGGGCCCGGGGGGACCACATACGGGCCCCCACGAAAGAAATTTCTGGCCCGGGACTAAGCGTTTATGGCCCCAATTTTCCAATATCAAATATATCTAGTATATTACACTTTTTCGATCGTGAAACATTTTTTTATATATAATAAAAATGGAAACAATTTTGCGTTGATGACTTAGATGACCGGTTCCCTTTTGAGAGCCCGGGCCCGGGGGGTTTCCCCCTTCGCACCATCCCTCTCGGCGGCCGTGGACGCGGTACTTTATTTTCTTTTGCGTTTTTCTCGGAACTTTTTATTTTCAAACTGTTGTACAAGATATCGCAAGATCGATTTAACCTGTTTTGATAAAATTTAAACGACATATTCTTTAGAATATGTTCATAAGTTATAAATTTGTTAAACTCAAAATTTCGAAAAAATCATAAGTTCTTTTTCAAACAGCTGTCATTTCTACAAAAATAATTTTAAAAAATTTTACCTACGCTGTATCTTAGCTATTACCTTTTTCAATAAGAAAAACATTATTTTTAATTTTTCCGACGATACTTGGTGAAGAAAATAAGTACACCATCAGCAAGGATTTTCAAAAAAAAGGATAATACTTGATAGCTCATATCTCGTAATTTGTAAATTTTTTTTATTCGTTACACTGTGCAAGAGTGAAATTTCAACAGAAAGTGGACCTACCTGGTAAACCTGATTCAAGTACGCTGAATTTAATAGGGCTAGTCATTTTTCAAAGTTTTCGCGATTTAAAGTTCTAGGCTAAAATACCCCAAAAAGACTGTTTGTTCTTTAAATTTTGATCATTTAGTGAATTTATATTGATGGAATCTGATCAAATATCCATAGTTTCGATAAACTCACATTAAACAGACACTATTTCAGGAAATAAATCATTGATTTGGTCCATTACACAACAAAAGTAACAAACAAAAAAATTATTCCTGAATCTGCAAATTTTAATTCGAAATCTATATTTTTCAATCACGGTCATCTGTTTCTCCTTGTAAATTCCAACATATGTCTCCCAACATAGCATCCAGCTTCTTTCCACTGTACCAATGTTCTTGTTTCTCTTAACACAACTGCCGGTTTTGAGAAAAATAATGTGTTTCAGATATTAAGGATTAAATTTACAAGTTTTATGTCCTATTTTTAATCGACCAGCCAAAACGAAAAGGTTCTAAATTCGACACACAATGTCGTTACGACGTAGACCGATTTTAATTATTATTTTTGTAGAGGAGGTTACTCGATTGGTCTCATGTCAAAAATTGTTTTGTTGGGTTGGTGGTGAAGGGTGTGGGTTAAATCCAACTTTTTAATTTATCTTATTGTTAGTTTCCCGCCAAATTTTTAAATTATTAAAAGTGTACCGTGGCGAAAAAATGTTTGAGAGTCATAGTATGAGAGGAAGATCTCCTCTAGAATAGAGGGTGATTTGCTTGTAAAATTACACGAGTTATAATTTCTTCTTCAAAACTCTCGGCTCGCTCGCTAGTCGGTAATAAGACACATAGCCCAGTGCGGTGTGTTTTTATTCTTAAATAAAATTTTAAAAAATTATTCCATATAGCAGATCTACCATTAAGTAGCATCACTTTTACATTAATTACATCTCCAGTTCTGCTAGCTTACTAGATATTAAATTTCTAAACAGTTCTGGAATTGTATTATCCCATACTTCAGTGGCAAGATGTTAGAACATCGAAATTTTCGAAGTTCGATCATCTGTTGATAATTGGTATGTTGTAACACTTTCGATAGGCGATATTTTCGTTAAAACTGTACTTCGATTTGTTGATAGTGATACGAGAAGCGATATAGTTATAATGTAATTGTATCACATTAAAATTCACTTTTTATTTCCTCTAATATTTCCAACAAAGCTTCATTGGATACACGGAAAGATTCTTGAAACCCAGAATTATAAAACTGTCTCATAAAAATTAACTTTTTTTGTACAAAAAAATGTATAAAAATTACTTTTTGTTTGGCATATTCATAACATTATAACGCTGCCGTAAGAATCGCCTTTCTTCCCGATAATTTATTACACTTTCATCTTCATTTCCGCTATCTTCCACAAATAAACCAACTCCACTCCAAAAATTCATCGTTTTAATTCATTACTAGTATTGTATATGTGGAATGTCAAAAAGTTCGAAAAATATTTCGAAAATAATAATTTCGCCTGTCGAACGAAAATGTTGCAACATACCGCCAAAGCGATAGTTTCGCTTTCATGATCGCTTTCGAAGTGATGTTATAAAATCTTGCCAGAGGTATAGAATAAATCAATTCACTTTTGATTGTTGGACATAACTTTTGTACTTTTCTCTTAATTATTGCCCAGAAGTTCTTAATTGAAATTATACCTGGTGAGTTCCCAGGCCATTTTAAAAGAGTAATACTGTTTTCTTCAAAATATTTGAGGGGTAATATTTGGCTTTATGAGCAGGTATATCTTTCTGTTGGTAAATAAAGTTGCCGTCGGGAAGAAAGGGATTCTATGTTTGGAAATAAATATGCATCCAGAATTTCCAGAATTTCAATTCATCAACATGATTTTCATTTCTTATCAAATTTTTATTCGAATAAAATTACTTTGTATTTACAAGTCAATATCTGACTCTGGCTAAATCTAATAAATGACTTTTATTACCACATATCATCACTATCATTAAACTGACCTAAACAAATTATACTTTTCGTTTTCAGTCCTACAAAAGAGCATAATTGAATAGCAGATCATCAATCATGTCAATCATCTGTTTTTATCTCTCAGCCCTTTTCCCATCAATTCACTACCACTGCCCATCATTGCTATTCTGTCAAATTCCTGACAACTTTTCCAGCCGTTCTACATATTTGCTGCAGAAAGGAAATGCTATGTCATGCGTTTTTCATTTTTACAGAATAATGAAGAAAAAGTTTTGGCAAAAAACAAGTTTTACAGAATCAATAAATGAAGTTTAAAGTTATGTAGATGTATACAAAAGCGTTTTGGTTTAATATTTATGAAATGAAGTTTGAGATTAATACAGTAAGCTTTGACAGTATGTTCCGTACAATACTTTTCACAACATGTTTATACAACTTGCGACAAATCTTTTCTGCTTTGAACCCGTATGTTTTATTAAAATTCATTTTAAGAACCAAAGAGAAACTCTTAGAACTCTGCCTTAGTTAATTGCTAAATGTACTTACTACTATATAGTATAACGAAGAGAAATTACAAAAAACACCAACTAGGCGATGAAATGAAAATTTATATACAGAGT
The DNA here is from genome assembly GCA_964036015.1 of Leptarthrus brevirostris. Taxonomy (NCBI): domain Eukaryota; kingdom Metazoa; phylum Arthropoda; class Insecta; order Diptera; family Asilidae; genus Leptarthrus; species Leptarthrus brevirostris. The sequence continues at coordinate 101,186,101 of OZ038373.1, forward strand.
GATTCACATACGGTGTACTAAAATAAGTGGAGTATTGCATCACACCTAACCTAACAAAAAATTGCATTGCAGGGGGTGCAGGAATCGCAACCATTTGGGTGTTACAGGATGATTTATAAACAATTTTCTCGGTATGCACTTCATTATTATTTTTATTTTTTGATATAATCAATCATTTTTATTTTTTGATATTATCAACGCAGCGACATAAAACCAATGCGAGAAAACTCCTATCCCAAAGAGCTTTTAAAAAATGTCAACAATTTTGATCTAACTGCTACCATTACAGGTTGAAGTAAAAAACATATTTTGCGAATACCCAAAATTCAGCAATTTCCCATATTTTTTACGAAATTCATTCAATTCAAACATCTATTTTTTCTCAATTGTCCACACCAAAGAGACTCAACATGTTCAGGTAGAAAAAGGATTTAGAAATACTTTTGAGGAGTATTATAAAAATCTACAATTTAAAGAAATTAAAGTCATACAAACCCTAGAATGATTTTTATTGAATTCGAAACTTACAACAAATAATGTTATTATGTCACAAATGCTGTTCTAATTCCCTGTTTAAAGTATGTTGTAGCCGTCCTCTCCCGTATTTTCGCCGCTGTAGACCCGCTTGGCGCTCGATTGTGTTGGTAAAATATTTTCTTTTGATTTTTCAGATGGATCTCTTCTAGTAGATCATCCCCGGTGTATTGCGATTCATCGGTCCAGAGAATTCGGTCCAAAAGCGCACTGTTCTCCAAGTCGCATTTCTTAAGCCAAATAGAAAATTCTAATCTTCTCTCAGAACCTCTTTCAAATAGTCCTTGGACTGAGATATGATGATATGGACGTAATCCTCGATGATCACCCTTCCAAACTTTAATCGAAGACTTAATCCACTTGCGACTGGTCTTGTCTGAGCTCTGGTTTTTTAACTCCTTATGAAGCATAGAGCATCGACTGCCCCAACTTAAACTCTCGCCTTCTCTGCTGAGGACTTCGAACATTTGGGTTACATTATTTTGTCCAAGTGCATAAGCTAGTTAAAAAGTTTCCATCTAATCCCTCGCGATGGGTAGTCATCGAAGGCACTACACAATACGTCATTATTGATGATCAGAAAAAGCAAAGGTGACAGTATGTAACCATATCTCACTCCGTTCGGCACTTAGAAGGGATCCAACAGTTTTCCCTTGTGTTGGACATGACATTTGGATCCTGAGCAAATGATGGAGATAATTTTTTTCTAGAATGCCTCTCCTACTTAAAGCTGCCCATATGTACTCGCGGTCATAAGCCTTCTCGAAATCGACAAATCTGATGAAGGTGATTATTTGCTGATCGACGTCGGCAGAATTCTTCGATGTTTCAGATCGGAATTCCATGCTGTTTGAAGTTACATTTCTCGTTTCTCTTAACCTTCGGAAAGTCCGCGAAAATAAAACTTGGGGATGCACGTCCCATATTTTCTCAGGGGTAAATTCGATTTGATTTCTGCTTCTTTTAATTTTTTAGAGAAAAATGCAATGGGTTCCCAATGGTTTGCATTGGCTTGTTGGAGAACTGCTCCAATTGCAATTTGCTTTTTCAATTGGATGGATTAATAAAGTTGCTTTTGAAAATGATTATTTAATTTTATTTAGTTGGTCTTCACATTCTACTGGCCAAGAAAATTTTTTTGCGTTATTTGGTTGCTTTTTGAGAAGTAGAACCAAATGAGTGTGAATTGGGTTTAGTATCTGATAATTGTTTAAAAATTTGGTTTAAAGGATTTTTAAGTACGGATTCAGATTTGCTGGCAACTAAAATTTTTAATAATTTGGTCCATGAATCTTTGAAATGTTTGTGCAGCATTTCTTAGACCAAATGGAATCCTAGTGAATTCAAATAATCCGAATAGAGTTGTAATGGCTGTTTTGTGTATGTCTTCTTTAGCCATTGGAATTTGGTGGTAAGCACTTACCAAATCAATTTTTGAAATAATAGTGCAACCGTTTAAGTTCATTTAGAAATTTTGTATGTGTGGTCATGGGTATCAATTAGGAAAGGAAGTAGTCCTTTAGTTTCTATGCGATGTACTACGTTATGTTTAACTGGAATATCATAAAGAGGTTAATGTGGGAAATCTTTGCAAAATTTTACCGTACTCATTACTGATTGTATAGTAGCGAGAAGTTGGAGTATTTGCGTTTACCGTGATTCCATTAACACTAATTGTTGTTGTACCGTCGAGTAATTTTTTGTTTTTTAAATCGACTAGTAAATTAAATTTTGTTAAAAAGTCTGCTCCGATGACATTAGCTTGTTGACATTAGCAATGAAAAATGGGAAAATGAATTCTTTCCTAAGACCGAAATCTACTTTAAGTAGTTTTGTACCATAAGCGTTAATGGTAGAACCGTTTGCTGCGGATAAATATAAGTTAGGATCTTTGTTAAATTTTCTTAAGAATTCGTTATCTATTAGACATTTGAATTTGTTTTCTTTGTCAAAAATGAATAAACGTTTAGAAATGTTATTATTAAATACATATATTGTTCACTGAGGGAATAATTAGTTTTTTTTTATTATTAATAGTTTTGAAAGAACACGGCGAAATGGATTTAGTCGCTTTGGTACCAAGTTTATTGTAGTGCCAACAATAAGAATTGTTACTTCTAGAGTTTGAAAATTGTCTGTTATGTGAATTGTTTCTAGAGAATGAATGATCTCTCGATCTGTCTCTAGAACGCGAGTAAGAAGTTGTTTTTGACACGATAATATCTAATAATATCAAATTTTCGAGATTTTCTATTTTGTTTTCTAAATTATTTTTTTTTGTCAAAAGAAAATTGTTATCGGTAAAATTGTAATTTGGTTTTGGTAGATTTTTGTTTATTTTCTATATAAATTGAATTTTGGAAATATCGTATATGTATATTATCTGCCAAATCTTAATGTTCTTTAATACCTTGTTTTCATAAGATATTAAGGCTTTGTTTATATTTGCCGGCAATTTTCTCATCCATAGTTTTTTTATTAAAGATTTGCATAATGGGTGTGCCTGCAAAACCCTATATAGAGCGATGGAATTCAGAAGTTCTTCTATCTTAGATTTCGGTAACACTTTTTCTTCGGTAACTTTTTTTCTTCCGATTCTGTAAACCGTTTGATTAGAGTATTCTTCAAACTTTCATATTTATTTAAATTTGGAGGATTTTGTAAAAAATCTAGAATGTTTGTGATGACTTCTACCGGTAAAGACTGAACAACGTGACTGTATTTTGTTTTCTTCTACCGTTATTCGTTTGGAAGCAAATTCGGCTTGAATGAACCGAGCTTCTGGATATGGAGTCCAAAAGCTTGGTAATTTGATTGAAGTTGTGGGTACATAATTGTTTTCATTGAAATTTGTAGCGTTTGTATGTAAACTTTGTTGTGAAATATTTGACTCCTCTTCACTAGTCATCATAATTGTATTTATGCACTTTTTGTAAGTAAAATTTCACTTTTCTTATTGTACACTGATTTTCACGAAACTTAACTTCGCGAATCACAAAATGAAAGTACAACCCCCTATTATAACTTTTAAGTTATGGTAATATTTCGAGAATGATTATATATTTAAAAAAACAATATTATTTTGAGCAGAAAGGAAAATATCATTTTATTAATATGATAAATATTTTGAATACGTGAGTAAGTGTTGTTTATGAGTTTTTAATTATGTAATTGAGGTACAATAAAAGTAATTTTAATGATAAAAAAACGTACCAATGTTGTCTTCACCATTTGTTAATAATTCTTTCTTCTTTGAAGTTAAAGTATTGATATCTTAATTTTTTGTGAAGTTGTTGTCTTTTCTTCTTTCTTCCTATAGATGTATTTTTCTCTTGGATATGTTGATATGTTGATGATTTTTTAAGCTAGAGGATGCCTTACCCTGGGTGGGGGGCACCTCATAGTTCAAATATTGTTGATCTTGATTGCTGATTTTGGTTGAACATTTTTTTTAAGAGGATGCCTTACCCTGGGTGGGGGGCACCTCTTATTAAATTTTTCTGTTGTAGCTTGATGATGTCTTTAATAACGAGGATGCCTTACCCTGGGTGGGGGGCACTTCTTAATGAAATTTTGTTGCTTGCATCTTGTTTTAAAATGGAAGAATAACTTAGTTTTGGTAGTGGGCATCTCTATTTTAAAATTTTGTTGCTTGTCCCGGAAATCCTTTCGGTGTCTTCTTTTTCTTACTATATTTTTTTTTTTTTGTAAAAGCAGAAAGTATCTTACCTTGGTTAGAGGGTACTTATGTTTTTTAAATAAAATTTCGGGGTCACCAAAGAGGGTGAGGGTGCGGCTCCTTGGTTGGCAATGAATATAGGAGGGCGTAATCCCTTTCTTTGTGGAGTCTCCAATCCTAGAACCTCTTTGTGCCTATAAATTGCCTAGATACATTTTATTTTTATAAAAAAAAGACTATTTAAAATTATTTTAATAATTTTAAAATTTTTACTTTTATTTTTAATGTTTCCACCTAAGTTGTTCTGGCTAGACAGAATTATTAATTTTAAAATTTTTGTATCCTACTTTACAATTAATACATAGACATGTAGTTTAGAATTTTCTCTGTATAGAATACAGTATTTTATTGTGAATGATTGAATGATTATTATGTTTTTTCTTCGAGGAAGTAACTAAAGGAGAGGCCATTAACTCAGAAAAGCTTGGCAATTTTAAGCTGGTGTGAGATTTAAATGCATACAATCTCATAAGCAAAAAGCAGGCGATTAAAATAGTATTTTATATACGGGAGTTTTGCCGCATATTTTAAAATATTGAACTAAATAATAAATTGTGATCAATGTAATAATATCTATATAATAAAATATATTTATATAATTTAATATATATTATTTCAATTTTGGCAAAGTTCTCCTCGGCTGAATATTGTGTATCGACAATAATTATATATGTTTATCAAAACAATGGTAAATATTCCTTACATTTTATTTCTGAATTTCACTTCGAACCGGAGAAACGTAAACAAAAGTGACAGCCAGTGGACCAGTTTGGAATCACTTACCTCCTCATTCCCTGCAGAAAATCGAAAATTTGCCATGCTCACACACAGGGTATTTATACGTTACGGCCTCTCCTTTAGTTACTTCCTCGTAGTGTTTTTTAAAATTTTGTGTTTCACACTATTCAAAATTAATCAAAGTGTACAGGTTGACCAAAATATATTTGACAGTTATTTTTTTTGTACAGTCTGATTGAACATTATCAAAGTGGATTTATTTAAAATATTTTATTAAAATAGTATAATCAAACTGATGAATATTCAAATTAACAATTAAATTTGTAGCTACCGCTACACACACCTTATGTAAAACACCCTGTATATCGTTGAAGATTTCAAATTGGGGACCACATCAAAGGCAGGATACCCAAAAAATCAAGATTCAACTATTTGTACGGATTAACTTATCGGCACTTTAAGTGAATCATTTTCGGTGCCAGTCTCCAGCTTGCACCTCGATACAACAGAGGAGGATATGTATTTATATTTTGGCTTAAATTGGCGCCCTCCCTCAGCTCTTCTTTTTAAACCAATCGACTCACTAGGAAGTCGGAATAGTTGCTTATTGCTTATTTACGTTCTCCTTTAAGTGGTTCTTCGTGATCTGGAGTGTGAATTTTACACGTTCCTTTCTAAGAGATTTCTAAAGAAAAAAATACAAAAAAAGTGGTAAAAACTTTTGATAAAAAACACTTGTAATTGAGTATTGACGTGGCCCGACTTCAAAATTGTTGATCTGGGCGCAAATGCCGCTAACTGAAAAATACAATTTAAAAATGGCCTAAAAATTGAAGTGAAAATCGAGCGCAATTTTTTTTTAGGCCCAAAATTTGAAATATGGCCACGTCAGTGCTTAATAAGTTAATTTTCATTTTTAAAAATTCAAAACAGAATAAAATTGGTCAATTGGTTTTCCCGCTTTCGTCTCCACCGTTTTTAAAAAGGCGTTCCGAGAAAAACGCGGTTAAAGAATAAAAAAGCAAAAACACTGCACATTGCATTAGTTGACGTTTGTTTGACAATAGCATAATGGGCAAGAGCAATTAAAATTTTTATTTTTTTAATTAATCTTTTATTTAATATTTTCTCAACATAACAACACTAAAGTTTACGCGGGCTAAAATCAGTGAAGCGAATAATCGAGATCTCTCTCCATATCGGCTGTTGGAAAGGAATCAAGTCAATCAAAAAGAACTTCTTTTGCTTCGCGGTCGGTTCCTCGGAAGTAGTCTTGTTTCGTGTCAAAGTATGAAATAAAATTGGTTTGAATTATCACGTCAATTTGAAGTTGCTATTTAAATAAAATGATACTTTTCCCTACAATAATTATTATTATTATAACTGTAAAGGGGCGGAGTTATAAAGGAGCAGTGAATGGCTCTTGCACTGCGATTGGAGTGCGTGACATCGACGCCACTGTTGATTGAGTCTTTCTACGATAGTCTGTCGGTGTGTGTTATTATAGTGTGCGTCCATTTCCAAAGCGTAGCATTTCTCATTTTATCAACCCTGGCTCAATAGCTCATTAAAGGATCTCAAAAAGTTAAGAAACAAAGCCTGGAGGAAGTTTAGCTCTTCAGGGAGCAATGCCGGTTACCAAGCTTATTCTTATTTGCTTTATCTGTTTGTTGCAGAATCTTCATACAGTAATTACCTGGAAAGAATGAAAATGAAGATAGAGAAAGTAATCGATAATAGAGAAAGTAATTGTCCTCTGATTATTTCCAACCTTTTTAGTGAATTTTTAACCGGCTTCCCAAAAACAAAGAGGTTCTAAGTTCGATAAATATATATTTAAATTTTTTTTTGTTTACCGGGCATAACTTCGTAACGTGTTGACCGATTTTGATGATTCATTTTTGTTCAGTAGAGCATGTTCACCGATTGGTAAAATGTTTGGTGGGGTGAGGTTGAACTTAACTTTTTAACTCCTTTGGATGGTTCTTTTTTTGTAATTTTTTATTTTATATCTATTACGACATTTTCAAGTCGGTGCAAATCAATCAAACTAAACAACTACAACAAAAGTATTTAATCGTCCTTCCTTATCATCCATTGAGCTGAAACGTTCAGGTCGTTTTATGTATTGTCTTCAATTGTGGTAGTTGTTTTGTTTGTTTAATTTACACCTACTTCAAAATGTAATAGATATAAAATTTAAACTTATGTTATGCTTTTTAGCGCTTTTTGTGAAGTTGGTTCAACTTTTCTTTAAAAACAATTTTTTTTTAATTGCGATTTGCTCTGGTACTTTTCCGAAAACGTGAAAGTATCCGTAATCCCTTCTGATTTGCGATTTTTGGGTTCCTTTCAGCATGGCTTCATGAAGCGTAAGTCGGCTACTGCCAATTTGTTAGAATTCTCAAGCTTATGCATTTCAGTCATTAAAACAGTTAATTTCACTTTTACTGACTTGAGCAGAGCTTTCGACTGGATTGACCAGAGTATCCTTTTTCACAAACCAGGGCTTCACGGCACCGAGACTTGACCATATTTAGGTGAATACGATATTTTTCTCGCCGCAATCTCGGCGAGTTAAAGCTCAATCTCGGTTCGATCTCGTTTTTGGCAAAATGAAAAAAGAGAATTTCGGTTAGGGGGGGGGGGAGGGAGGCTGAAGAAGGTAGCAAAAGTTCTTCATTGCTATTGGGGATAAAACACAAATATCTGAAGAAGGAAATAGTGTAGTAAAAAGCGAATGTGGATAGTAGCGTATACTTATGTGCCCCATAAATCATACAATTGACCCTTTTTTTCCACAATAAAATATTAATCACTAAAAGCTCGATCACTCTCGCCACCTCAATCTCGCTCTCATAATTGCGCTGTTATTAATGATATCGAGTATTGTGAAGCACTATCCAAAACTAGTGCTCCTTCCGTACTCTATTAATTTTGTCAACCGCTTTCGTGAATCATACTCGAATGTTATCGAAATTACGTCTGATGTACCACGTGACAGTCAATTCGGATAGCTACTTTTAATAATTTACATTAACAATGTTTCCTTGATTTGATTTTACAGATGGTGAATGCTATCAAGTGCACGTCGATGTTTTTTTAACGTAAAAGGAGTTTTCTAAATTTCAATTTTTCAATTAACAGTTGTTGAGCAAATTGGATAGGGCTAAGGATTTGGGCATTTTGATCAGTTTCCGCTTTTCGTTACAGGACCATATTACCGTTATTGTCAATAGTGCGAATGGCTCTGTGTGCTTTTTAACAATATGGTGCAAAGAATTTACGAAGATTGAATACTGCACACTTGTTAGGGACAATTCTAGAATACGCTAGCACTTTGCACGAGGTACACATCAACCTCATCGGGACAGTCCGCGCTTTTCTTGGAACGGCCCTTTTGTTCTGCCTCCTTATCTTGGCGGACTTAACCTTGCCTCTTTGGATTCTTTCAAAAATAGACGCAAGGCTGTCAGTCGTCAGGTAAACCTGCTTGCAGGGCGAGATTGATTCCTCTTAACTCCTTGCTTCTTTCAATATAACGGCCCTGCTGTGCTCCTTGAAAAGACTTAGGTATGGTTTTCATAAACCTGGCTCGTCGATGTCTCGCTTGTTTTATCTGAGCTGTGATCGCATTGATTTTCATATGTTTCGGAATGAAATGGAAACTCAGCTTCGTCAGCTTCGAATCAAGATTTTAGGGAGTAACTGGATAACGAAAATATCAATGCCGTAATGTTAACAAGCCCCAACACACTTGAATTTAAAGGGCAAAGTATTATATTTAAATAATTTCATTTCGTAAATGAATGTTAAATTCAAGTTCTATGAGATAACTCCAAAATTCAGGAAGTGTGAGTTAGGACTTATATACACTATGTCATCGATATTATAGTATTGGGTCGCTCACTGGTTAACCCTAAGTAGATAGTCTTTAATTCTTTTATTTTATGCAATTTTTGGAACTGGCATCTTTGCCGGCAGTTTAAAACTGCACGAACGATGCAACAGTATTATCAAAAACTATTAAGTAGAAGTATTTTTTTTTACTGCATATTGTCAAAGTTTACCTTAAATATATACATATATAGTACAGTTATAAAACTATTGAACTTAGTATTTCACGAAAATAAAGATTTGCAAAATTTACTAACTCTTGGACTCTCTATACCAGATTCGCCCTTTAAGTTGGAATAACTTAAATCTCTTCGCAACCAACTGCTTGCAGCTTTATTGTCATCTTTAGCAACCAACCGTATGATATAATCACAACCTGCGGGTTTACGTTTTATTCTCAACAAAATCCCTCTCTTTTTTCTAAAGTTAAATAAGTTCTGCCCCGCTGTGAATTATATAGCCAGCATTAACATAAGGATTGAATAACCCTACATAATTAAGTACATACTTGGCAACGTAATAAAATTTATAACATGAATACTCCAAGTATAGGTCATTGCCTACAATAAATCGCAGCAGCAGGAAGCTCTAAAGTGACTTAGGAGTTGTTACCAAGATGAGAAGTTGGGTTGCCTTACGTCGCCTACGTAAGTGTCCTATGTGGTGAGAGCAAACAAGACAGCATCAGGACAGTGCGGTATTATCACAAATTCTATTACTTGGCTTCCTGTATTGTACAGCTGTCAGCAAATTTAACTCCTCAGTGGTTAGGATTTAAGTCAAAATAACCAAAGTAAATTATAATTGCACACAGGTGCTTATGTTACAAAATTCTCTCGAAAATGCTTTTCTAGAGAAAACCTAGGAAATGGATTTAAGTGAAATTAATACATATTAGGTAAGCTAATACAGTGCTTTGAAATAGTTTTTGCAAAACAGGGCGTGATATAAGACACAGCTTATTACCTTCTACTGTATCACATTAATTAAAGTTTCCGAGGATGCCCTAGTTAGTAGTTGATAGGTAGGCGAGGGGATAACTAAATGCAAAATTAATTCATACAAGTGGTACTCAGGAGAGGGCTCTTTCGTTCAAAGCGCGCTTTGAAAACTTCTTCATGAAAACTTAATTCACCTTACTGGTGGAAGACATCTGCAGGGAGTGGTTTTTATACCAAGCGCTGTCCTTGAAAGTTAGAAGAAGTTTCACCTGACGTATTTGTTAGAGAGAAGTTGAACAAATTGGTAAAACAGCGAAGGTTATTAAACTTCTCCTGTCAGACAAACAATTTTGGAAGTTTAATGGAGCGTGGAACTTTAGTCCATTTCATTAATATTCTGAGTCGCAGACAGAGTAATGATGCACGAGGTGGTTTACCTGTAATTCACTTTTTTGGAAATTCACGAAAGTTCATTATATGGCATGCAGTGATAAATTAGATTATATAGTAATGGAAACTTTCAACTCTGGGGTATTGCCGGAAATTCTGCGTTCAGAGGAATACATTTATTGCCTGCTGATGAAGCTACTCGGTGCCATTTCCCCTCACAAAATATAAGTGAGATTATAATGTTCTTTGCTTATATGTGATTACTCAAACAAAAAATCGTGGCTGGCATAATATAATATATAACGTTATTATATCTTTGATGCAAAGTTGTATTTGGGGACCACTTTTTACCTGTAGCCAGAACTTGCCCATCGGAAACAACTTAGCTCATTAGGGATGGCGATTTTCGATTCGATCTCGACGGATCGATCAATTAGCCTTCGATCTGGCGATTTTTGAATCAATTTTTCACGCGACCGATTCAGTTCGAATCGATTTATTTATTTCCGATTCTCATCCATTAAAGACAAGACGTGACGCGCTAAAATAAAACTGAGCAAGCTCACGTAGAAATTTTTTCGCATCATCATTAATTTGTATAATAATCCTGAAAATTTTAAATATCGCACCTAAAACATTGTTAATGTTAGATAAGTGCGTTTTGAATCTCTATATATGATACGGTTATCTGCATCAGTGAGTAGCATGAGTGCCTACACCACCAAACAGTGTAGTTGGCAGTGTGCTTGGAAACCTCTTTAACTAAAAATTCATTCTTAATATGTATATTGCTCATAATAACAAAACCTTGGATACAGGTGCTTTCGCGCGACCTGAGACAAGTGAGATAACTGAGAATTCTCAATTGTCTCAGTTAAAATGTGCTTTGGCGAAACCGTCTGTTCATTTGGAGCCACAAAAAAATTCCATACACATATTGAGCAAGTGAGCCTGGTTTTTCACGCCTCAGTTGTCTCAGTTTAAGAAATTAACTAGTATCGGTGAATTTTTTAAAAGTGTTTGTATTTATTAATATTTTGGTAGCTGCTATTTGCGTCAACGGACGAAATATTGTCCTAAGCAAACAGAAAGTAATATTATTTTCTAAATTACAAATTGGAAAAGTTCATTACATTAACAGCTGTAAAAATTGACATTTCCTGAATTGAGATAACTGAGACGGTTGCTCAAATTTTCAACTCAGTTGATCAACTGAGGCGTGTCGCGCGAAATCACCTTACATCTTTCACTATATACGATTACAACTACTGGGTTTTCTGCATCGTCCTCTTCGGTAGGTGTTACGTCCTTCCACTCCATCCTTCCGTTATATGGTATCCATTCTCGAGCAAGGTCTTCTTCTGAACGATCATCACTAATTTTCAGTTGTTTAAAATTGCAAAATTAATCACTTTGTTAAGAAAATATAATTTATTGTCATGTGAAGTCCACCGGGTTTTGCTTGTTATGACAAATTCAGCTTAATGGAATCGATCTGTTCGATCTATGACCATCGATCTTCGAAATCGGAAAAAAATTACAGATCGATCCGTATTGAATCGATTTTCTCAGTTAGATCCCCCATCCCTATAGCGTATTGTGTATCAGAACAAAAAGACGTGATTTGTTATTGCCCAACTAATAAATACATAACAATATAATACTTTTTATTATTTCATGTCTATGAAACTACTAGTAAGATTTATTCGTTATTGCCAGACGGTTTCATTGTTGTAAACACCTTGCCAGACTCTAATTGATTAATATAAAAAAAAATCTTTTTAAGTTACTTTAGCATAGCTGAAATTTAAGTATGTTATTCTTTGACTACCATATAAATTATTATTAATTTGCCAGACGAAAATTTCATTGTTATACAAATGCCAGACCGGTATAAACCTCAGAGATAATAAGAATAATCCTCAAAGTAAAGCAGTATAAATAATTATTGCTCAATATGAGTTGTTCTCAATTATAAATTTATTTTAGTTTAAATTGGTGCTGTACTTCTTACTGCAGTTTGTTAAAAATTCCCTAATTTTAATAAATTATTTTTCAAAGAGTAAAAGCTTACAGCTAACAACAACATAAAGCGAGAAAATATGTAATGACTATTTTCATACAATTATGCAGACCTTGAAGAATCCTCTTACTAATTTTAAATGTTATTAATACCTCTCTGGGGTTAAGTTATATTAAATAGTATAATAGTATAAAGTAGTATACTTCGAGATTCTGAAGAACTTATTTATTTTATTTATTTATTTATTTACAAAGTTTCATAGGCTGATTACTCAACAATAGAAGGGAAAGCAAAAATGAAAGTGGAAACGAAAAAAGATAAAAAAAAGCAAAAATCAAAATAACAATAGCAAAAGAAAATATAATTACACTAAAAATGAGGACAATAACTTTATCAAAACGCTTACAAATTAAAATATAAGTCTGACTGTCCGATAAAATAGCGACGTTGCACCTTGCTAATAACTGCGTTAGGGACTCGCACGCACAAAACTTGATATGTCCTCCAGTAGAAAGTATCTAGGCGTGGTACTGGATACCAATCTAAACTGCAAACTAAAAGTGGATGACCGGGCCAAGAAAGCGTGCATAGACTTACGGGCATGTATCGGGCCTATGTATCGGCCACAACTTGTAACCCGACCCTTTATAGGTTCCTCTCCATTAACTCGCTGAAGGAAGAAGACACGAAAATATTGTTTTGCCTGGGTAGCAGTTGCTCGGACTTTTATAGCTGAGCGTCGTTTTCGGTTATTTTACATAATACTCCTTTCCCACCCACATTCGTAGTGTTAGTTACCCCAACAGTATCTAATGGCAACGGATTTTCGATTATTTCGCCCCACCACCACTAGTGGTGTTATGGTTGTCACAACCGCACAGTATCTAGCAGAATGTGGAATGTCATTATTTCTCGCAGGGACAACGATAACTGTGGACTCGGCATTAATATAGGTCACTCACTTCCGACCCCAACCTCTAGAGGCTTCTTACCCTCTCCTATTCCGATCTGAATTATTGCCGCTTTTTAATAATAAAATAATTTCTGGAATCAATCAGTAGTTTTTCAGCAATTTTCGCTCTTTATAAGTTTAGTAAGATAACATACGATAAGATGTAGATAAATATAGATTTGGGTATGAAGAAGGTTAGCTGAATGTGATTGGAATACCAGATTATGTATGTGACTTGCAGATTATATATATACATATAGGTGCGCTGCTCTCTTGTTACCAGACACCGCTCGGTGTTTGTTACCAGACGGTGCGGTACTAATTAATGTCTATTATACAGATTTCTTGTGTTTTAATTATTCTTTCTAACTTTCTACAATATTTAAAACGTAGAAATCATGCAAAATGTGTTGTTTTGTCCGTTGCTGAATTTGTGTTTGTCTTGTAATCTGTGTTGAATTATGGTGTAGGTTATGTATTTCTTTCTGTAAAACAATTTAATATCCAGGACAAAATTTAATGAAATGTTTTTCGTTTCAGATAAAACTAAGCTTTTGTCAGGTGACGCATATGATTTCTCTTAAATCTTGGAGTATGACGCTGTGTCAGCCATGGCTGACAATTTATTTGCACTTTTTATGGCACTCTGGATTACCCACTTGCAAGGGCATAAATCAGGTACGTTCTTATTTCAGTCTGGATTTTAGTACAAACTAATTAATTCCTTTAGTTCTAGGACTCGTATGTGATCGTAACTGGAAGAGGCCATTCTCCTAAGAAATGCCACGAATTGGGAAGCAAAGTAAGTTTTACTTTGTCAATTTCGTTAAGCTCTGTTGACTTTTTTAGGTATTTTGGGTGGGTTTTGGACTTAGAGTAGAGGACGTCGTTGGAGAAGCAGGAATTTTGGGTGGGCTGAAGGTGGGTTTTTTTAAATTTTTTTTTATGGAGTGATGGGTTTATCTTCACGAGTTTTCTTTGTTTTTTGGCTTCAGATTAGGGCTCCGACTGTGATTCGAATAGTTAGTCACTATTCGAATATTCGCATGTCTCGAATAATTCGCGAATACACGAATAATATTCGAATACTCGAATATTATTCGAATACACGAATTATTCGTGGTATTCGAATAGACTTATCCGAATAATAAGTATTCGTGCTATTCGAATATATTGTATTCGAATAATTATCAATTTTAAAAGCATTCAAATCGTATTTTACACCATTCAGATTGAATTTATCGCATCGCTACCGTATCTATTGCAAAAAAGATTATGCGAAGAGATTTTGGATCCGGCCCAGATCCATGGGGGGAGGTTGAAGAAAATCGTGACCCCCCCCCCACAAAAAAAGACAAAATATTAGGCAACCGCAACATTTGGCCCAGATGCTTTGCTGAATCCATTTTTTGCGTTTTAAGCTTCCTATTATATTAAAATTTTGTGTTCGCTTCGCTCACGTGTTTGAAACTTCCTATGAGTCGGAAATATGTTTTTAATAACACGTATTCTAAAACAATCTCGCACCTTAAAATTGACAAATATTAATATTCATCCCTTCTTAGACGAAGACAAAGTTTTAAAAAATGTTATAAAGTTATAGTTTGATTTTTGTGTACGTTATCCTGCTTCAATACAGGTGTTTGTATTAAACTTGAAGGGGCTGAATTCATTCTGTAAAAATTTGGTATCTCTTACCCCTTTTCCCCTCCTCCTCCTTCCGACAGCATTCTTCAAACAACCATAACCCCTCGCACCGTCCCGAGAAAAATTCTGGACTCGCGCCTGTCGCATCTTTATCACTAAGCGACAGACGTTTGGGTGAAATTCATTCTGTAAAAATTTGGTATCTCTTACCCTTTTTCCCCTCCTCGTCCTTCCTACCGAATTCTTCAAACAACCATGACCCCTCGCCCCCTTCCCGAGAAAAATTCTGGACGCGCGCCTGTTTTGCATCTTTATCACTAAGCGACAGACGTTTGGGTGAAATTGTTGATATTAACACGTTTATGTAAAATATGTCGATGCACTTACATGAGTGAATTTGATAGCCAAAAATTTTAGATTAACGACGGTATAAGATATTAAATTTAAGCATAAAATGAAGTAGACGGTTTAGAGGAAACGCACTTTTTTAATCTTAGACAGAACTTTTGTAAACTCAGCGAATTAATTTGGAGACAAAATCAGACAAAAGTAGCATGTAAAGTATTGCCCATGGTACAATTTTCTCGATAGTAAAAAAAGAACATGTCAACTTTGTAATTCGTTGTAAAAAAAAAACAGACAAAATACAACCTGTATTTAGATATAAAGTGACGAGAACAAACAGAACAATATTTACACGATATAATGCCTAAAATTTTACAATTGATATTGTTGTATATGAAGAAAAAAAGATAACGAGCATCGCTTCGTGTCATTGTTATAATGATAACCATGTTACAAAAATACTTTTTTACAGGATTATTAAAAACCGAAATTTCATGAAAACAGATTCCGAATTTCCATGTCACTGTCACTATTTTTAAGAGTTTCAGCTCAATGTTACTGTGCGCGAGGGAAATTTTTATTTTGGTATAAAAAGATCGACATATCAACATTGTCAGCATGAAGACACGATCTTTTGGCAGTAACAATATTGCCACCAGTTGAAAAATTTCTTTCAGATTGAACTGAGGTTCCGGGAATGCATAGGTACTTTTTAAGCTGGCTTAGTCTTGGGTATGATTTCTCATTACACTTCCACCACTTTAGGGGGTCACCTACCACTTCGGGGGCGTTCCGAAAGTTCTCCAGCTCTTCGGCAACAGTTTTCCTGCGCGGGGCCGTCGTTGGACCTTTGAATATGAAGTCGAGGTCCCTTTCGAAGCTCGACGGTTTTGAGGATCATCTCAAAGTGCCGCAAAATTCTCGATCTCTTAATCAAGCATAAAATCTGTTCTGTTGTAGTAACAAGTGAAATGTGAACGTCCACGGTAAAGGGAGGTGAAAGAACAGGGGGGGGGGGGGGAATCACCCTAAAATTCGGACGTCTATTGTTGATGGTCCCTTATTTTCAGAAATGATGGTATATAAATATGTGGAGTAAAATACAGTTTATATTGTAATATTCGTGGATTTGCGAATATTCGAATAATATTCGTCTTATTCGCATATTCGCAGTATTCGGCATTCGAATAATATTCGCACTATTCGTTATTCGAATAGTATTCGAATAATTTGAATACCGAATACACTATTCGAATATTTGAATACTATTCGAATATGCGAATACGCGAATAGTCCGAGCCCTACTTCAGATCTAGTGTTGTGGTGCAATTCACGAATCGTCTTGTAACAATATTAATAACCGGATTACTGGAATTAAATAAGCCATACTAAAGCCCACTAAACTGCTTCATATTCGCTTAAAATTGTACTCGACTAAACACTGGAAACGTGTAAACCAGTATTAATGGGGCTTAGCACAAACGCAGCCGAACTAGCACTCGGGTGGTCGAAAGCGCGCACCTGTTTTTAATATTTGCAATTCAAACAAATAATTATTTGCGAATAAATTATTAAGTAACGAATAATTATTTCATAACCAAACAAGGCCCGATCGAATTTGCGAATAATTTTCACGATGCAATAACAAATAGTTATTTGAAATTTAAATAAGGCGCACCAAATAATAAATAATTATTTGCAAATAATTCTCCAAATTACAAATACATTTGGTAATCAAATCAATTTTTATTTGAATTTTCAATTTGTTTAATTTTTTAGATTTATTCAAATAAAAAATTTCCTGCGTCATGGGGATTATTTCGTAACACAGAATTCATTTCGTGACTATGAAAAACTTATTGATGTCAAGATGCAATAAAACGTAGCATCAACCTACACGTTTTATATTTAACCTATACTTGAGTGTACATCCCAGGTTTTTGGCTTGGCCGGGATGCACCGAATTATCCACTTAAAACGAAGCTGAAAAAGCGTTTAAGTTTATTGGCGATTAAGCTTTTATTTCTAATATGAGTACTCTAGATTTAAGAACATCCTTCTACCCAATTAAATTCCCCATGACTCCATGTGGGCCATGAATTGGGAGAAAACTTAACCCGATTATTGTTCATTATAAATAATAAAAGGTCAATTCCAAGCTACTGATACTCCTTTGCTACTTTGCAATCTCTAATGGCCTTTTAAAGGCACCTATTGTAAGCACCCGTGCAAGAGGTTTTAAAATTTGCAACTTTCATGACAAATGTGTGCACGTCATTTTTTTTATACAACTGACTTTTAGCTGTTCGGTATAATAATTAATCATGAACCATCAAAAACACCTTGGAGTTTACATATTTATAATTACTTTCTAACGCGCTCACATAAGTAACAAGTGAAAGTAATTTGAAGAAAACTGCTTACATCTTCCCGTAACTTTCATTGCAGATTACTTTCAATACTAGCAAATCAAGGACCTATAAAGTTTTCTAAATCTAATTTGTATTCCGAATATATAGGTGTATATAATCCTTGAGTAATTTTCTTCAACTAGACCAGCTCATTTTACGTTTATCAGTCAATTGGAATCTCCTGAACAACGTTTTGCTGACTTGAATTCATTCGGCTTCTCGTCTATATGCAGATTATGAGCAAATAAAAGTTTTTCGGAAACAATTTCCTTCGAATATTGATCAAAAACGCAAGCCTTTGGCATTGAAAGCATGGAATTGAAGGAGAAAGCACTTAAAGATGCCAAAATAAAACCTTAAAGGAAGGCAAGAATGCGACTGACTAGGTGGCTCTTATCAGAGTGATTTTTTATTCAATCGATTTCACCTAGAGCAAGCTCTCTGCCTTTTATGTCCGTAAAATATATATGTACCTACGTTCTTGAATGACGAACTTGATTCCCTTTTCTCTGTTGATTTCATTTGAATAACAAACCTGAGCCTTCTGAAAGCGCTCTTTGAATTTGTATCAGAAAATTCGCCAATATTGCTTGAGGCACCCAGCCACATCTAAATAAGGTGGCTTCACAGCAAATTGAAGTATTTATTTAAAAGAAATATATTCCGAACCCTCGCGAGTGCATGGATATACCTTGATAACACACTTTTGTGGTAAGCACTTTGGCATTACTTTATTGACGTTATTGAAATGGGGTGTCCGTGAACACTTCTATAAACGAGGACAGCATGATATTTCCAGCCTTGTTTCCAGTGCCGAACAAACATTGATAAATCTCTATCATTTTCCGTGATTGAATGTATAAAATAAAATTGTGTCCCTGAGCTAGATTGCATGAAGTTTTTTATTTATAACATTTTTCCACAGAAATAGAGATTTCGCGCACCATGGTCATCAACGTCATTGTTCACGTTGTACTACTGCGTATTTATTTTCTTAAAAGCTTTCTCTATCAATTTAAGTTTTCCTTGCAATCAAGAACCGTAATCCTATCGTCTTAGTTGATTCAATGTTTTCACCTTGCAGAGACATCATGCTTATGAAATTGAAACAACAAAATATGTCACGTGCCGTGTGATCGGCTTAAAAGAGCTTTTCACACCTTTGTACAAAATGAGACAACAAAGTTTTAACTCAACATGGAAGAATTAAGAACGAAGGATTTGAAATTTTAATTAAATACATAGTTTCCAGTTTTTTCAGTTTTCGACTAAATAATTGAACTTTCAAAGTAAAAGTCCGAAGATGTAACAATGTATTTGTATTTACTTTATATACGTATAAGGTGGATATTACGAAAGCCAAGTTGTGGGACTCTAACCAACTAAAATCACCTCTCTCCACTCGATTTCTCCCACGGAAACATCGTTAGGCATTGCTACGCTTTGCGGATATCAACACTGAAGGTTCAGCTCTTGAACAAAACCGGTTCCTCTGGATTGCCGGTTATTCTCTTCTTTTCTCTAGATTCGGCTAGTAGTACCACTTGCTGAATTCCAAAGCTCGTAGGAATAAAGCATTTCTGATATAAGCGTTTGTACGCTTAATGTGCAGCTTATAAATGATTGAACATTTATAAGCTGCACATTAGGCTAGATCCTTTGAATTTTCTTTGACAAAGTTATCCTTTCGCTCCTGCCACACTCTCAAGGTTTGAACTCTTTCTATACGGCATCTCTTCTCAGTGATCTGACGGCTAAGCGATCTGCTCTTTTAAAGTCGTTGTATTTCATCAGCAAAGATGGGCACAAGTGGCATTCATGATGCTAGATGCTCTGCCTCATCCGACGTTCCCAGATTGGTGCTGCGTATAGCAGTATTACGGTCACAACTCCAGCTGAAAGTAGTCACCTCGGTGGTCTAGGTCCTTCGATGTCCATACGCAACAGTGCCGCTCCTGGCTTACCCGTCCTGTCACCGACATATTCTATGTGCTTTTGGAAATTTAACCTACCTGACCCATAGAAAGCTGTCGTGTATTATATTCCACAAAGTGGACCCAATACCGATCCCTGCGGCACTCCGGAGGTTATACAATAATTCTTCTTTGTCAAAGCAGTACTTTCGATCTGTAAAGTAGCCTTTAATAAGTATCAAAATATGTATATTTGAATACTCAGCCTTTTCAGGGATGTTATTATGTGCTTCCAATTAGCAAAGTTAGTTAAAAGTGTTTTTTACAATAATAGTACTACTATTTCATACGGTATCAATTGCATCAATGGTGCGACGACCCATTCGAAATTCATATTGACGTTCCGAAAGACCTCTTGCTTCATTCACAATCAGAATTATATGATTACTTCACGTGACCAACATATTGCGCGACATGAAGACGGTTAGTGCGAGCTGTGCGCAAATAAGGGGAGGTGCCGGAATTTAAAAAAAATGCCCAATCAAATTTAAACTCAAAATGTTTATTGAAAAATTCAAAAAAATAATACTCCAATAATTCAATATAATCACTTAATCCTAATTTCACAGTCAATTCAATAATAATTCAAAAATTCAATAAAAAATAAATAATTCAATATAAATTCAAAGAAAAAATAGGTCAAAGTGACATTTGAGAAAGTGGACAACTGACAGCTGATTAAGTGGCAAAAACTCTGGTAAGTTTTTGTTTTGATCAAAATATTATGTTACTCATTTTTTGTTTTTTTTTATACGATGTGGCCAAATCCTAGGGGACAACCTTTTGATGCGTTAGCATGGTTTTGGCCAGAATGGAATTAGGGTAAGAGTGAGGAAGCTTGAGTCTTGTCTTTGCATTGCTGCGAGGTAGACAACAGCCCAGAGACAGAGTGGATTATTTTAATTTCTGAATAAAAGCTCACGGGGAGATCTGGTCTCGAACCCGGGGCCCATAGTATGGTGGTCGTGCGGCTCAACGCATTGATCCAACTCCGTCGCCGTTTATTTCAGTAATGAATTTTGTTGGAGGGATACTCAGAGAAGACTGGATTATAAATATGCACTTCCCGTACATTTAGAGAAGTATTTTAAATTGTAACCCAAAGTTTTGTTTACTTTGTGGGTTATTTCTATTTTCAGATCGGGAATTCGTAGGACGAAAAATAGGAGCGTTAAAGAAGTAGCAGGACGGCATCTGGACAACGGGGGATTGCTTAGTAAGCATCATTTTAATGAAATTAAGTTCTCATTGAATGTTTTTCTTTTAAGGTAATGTATCTTGAGGGACTGAACACGGTTATGCTGGTAGCTTTTCTTCTTTTGCAGACAACAGTAACAATTGGGTTTTTCGTGGCTTGGAAAATACCATCTGTGCCAAACATGTGGTAAAAGTGTCACTTGCTAAGGCTTAGTTGCGGACAGCGCGATCACGACTTTCCTCGATTTTCTTGCATTAAGCTTCGCAATTACAGTTCTATAGACTGCACCACATAGACCGGAGTCTGTCTTACTACAGAGCTGTTTGAAACATACATATACACTATATTACGGTTATTGTGGTTATTTGCCATATATTTACTTCTGTATACTCAGTGAAGCGACCTTAGAATAAAGAACTAGAGGAAAGGACATCATTCGGAAAAATGTAAGCATTTTGCTATATGTAGTAGAACCCAAGCGATGTGTGCGTTTCGAACATGAAAGTAGTAAAATTATGCTTGTATACAGGAGGGGCCAACTCATTTTGATAATATTTTAAATTAGGTGTTTTTAAAATATATTCTTATAACACTTTTAATATAATATAACTTTGCCCGACCATATTTTATAAATTTACTTAATTTTACTATTTAAAAACACTTTGCTTATGCCCCCAAATATTTCAGTATACGGAGACAACTTTAATTTCAAGGCGACATTCGGTCCAATTTGACATTTCAGGCGACATTCCCCCTTAACCCACTCGCCACTTGGCCAAGAAGAATAATGCTTATCACACGTACAGGGTTTTTACTTAAGATAGCCTTTCCTCTCGTTCTTTATTCTAAGGAAGCGACTCTTTTCGTATGTAAAAAAATATGTATAGTGTATATATATATATATATATATATATATATATATATATATATATATATATATATATATATATATATATATATATATATATATATATATATATATATATATATATATATATATATATATATATATATATATATATATATATATATATATATATATATATATATATATATATATATATATATATATATATATATGTATATATATATATATATATATATATATATATATATATATATATATACCATATAATCTGAGCCGTGAGTCACAAGTAAAGAGTTCGGACTTTTAATTTTAACAAAAACTTAATTTTACGTAATGCGGTCCCTCATGTTCCAAAAATACTTATGTATGGTGATGGCTCGTGTTGTTCAACCATGTTTTGAATAGTTTATTCTGCTCTGG
Organism: Leptarthrus brevirostris; assembly: GCA_964036015.1. NCBI lineage: Eukaryota > Metazoa > Arthropoda > Insecta > Diptera > Asilidae > Leptarthrus > Leptarthrus brevirostris. Next base: position 101,208,177 of record OZ038373.1, read on the forward strand.
TCTTGTAATTCCAGGTCATACTACATTAAGGATTTTATCGATCAACTGGGTAGAGGTCGTTTCGTTTACTTAATAAATATATTATTTAGGCTGATTGAGGACAAGAAAATTACGCAATATTTAGATATAATTTTTATTATTTATCGACACTATTATTTATCGACGCTATCAACACATTTCTGGAAATGATCCTTTTCTTCATTCGCGATTAACAAAACATTTTAATCGGGGGGTTATCAACTTATTTAGAAAGTGGCACTTAGTTTAAGGGTTAAGTTTAGCCTACTACTTGCATATTAATCGATATATATATATATATATATATATATATATATATATATATATATATATATAAATTATATTATTATTGATATGAACGGATATTTCACTAAGTAATTGATAATTAATATCTTTATAGAAACTGTAATGAAATAGAGGAAGGCTTGAAAACATAAGTTTTTTATTTGAGTATATTATTATCAAAATTGTCCAATGCTTTCATCATTGTAAGCTTCTCAACGCTCAGATTCATAATCCTAAAATAGTAATTCGATCTTTAAACAAAACTCAAATCTTCTTTCCTCACAATTAAACGACCTAACATTTTATTTATAATATTTGAAAATATGCTCCAGGTTTCCTTAAAAAAAATTAACAGAAGAAAGTGCAGGTGAAGAAAATAAAATCAGTGAGTGGTATTAAGAAACAAACTAATTTGTTTATATAAGCAAAAGACTTATAAATAAAATCTGAATGAATAATAATTATATCAAGAAACATTTATAAGGTTATAGTTAACCAACAAAATTAAACCGGTTGTTCGAAAGTGTATACCAGAGATCGCACGGACAATATTACGGAAGGTGGTAAAAAACCACGCATGTGGAAGGTATTCATTTTCTTTTCCCTGGTGCGTTCTTGGCGACAAGTTCTATAGTGGGACAGTTTAAGTAAAAAAAAGTGGTAAACAGTAGTGATGGTGGAAATCCAAGGCGAAAATAAAGTGAACCACGAACTGTGAGAGAAGAACTAAGGATAAGAGAAAAGGTTTTCTTTAGCAGCATTTTTTTGTAATAATTTGAGTCTTAGAGGAGAAATGACGGGGCAGGAAGATTTGGAGTACTGAACAAAAGATAAGTAAACTAAGTTTCGCAATTTTTCTATATAAATTTTGTTTTTGGTGGCTGTGCGGCAAAGGCGTAATATTTTTCTTTTAAATTTTATCGTTTCCCAATTAGTTAAATTTGGAATATTTATACATATTTAGGTAAGCGAGAAATAGTAATGATATTATAACGTGTTGCGAATAAACGCCAATTTCTTGTATTAGATTCTTTTGTTCTTTTCAAGTTTAATGTTTGGTTTCGTGATCTATCTAGCCGCAGGTAAAAGATCATGTGGCGCCCATAAGATATTGAGATCTTAAATTTTTCCTATATTTTGAATCCAGCCCGTCTCATGAGCTGGATCCCACTCATGCAAGAAGAATGAGATAACACCCTAAAATGCATGAAACTGTAGGTGAAATTCTAGTTGATATTTGCATAGATGGCCTTCCAATATTTAAAAGTTCACTTACCTTAGTTTGGCTCAAACTAGGTTGTATATCAGATAATGAATTAGTATCTCCACTATTAATTCCCGAGTAAAAATAATCGGGGCCGTACAGCGGTCGTACATTGGCCGTTCAGTTTTCTTAAGGGCGTACACGAGCTGTACAAGGTCCGGAAAATTTTACGGGCTGTACACTGGGGCGTACAAGAGCCGAACTCGAGTGTGAAGCCCAACCGGCCGTACATCGGGGCGTACACGGTTCAAACTCGAGTGAAAAGCCCAAACGGCCGTACACAGCAGGGTGAGCAACCGTATAATAATTATATTGTGAATGAAATGTAATTTGTTTTCTTTATCAATATCACTTTACAACATTTAAATACTGAACTATTCAAACATTGAGCAAACTTAAATTTGATCAATAGACTGCGAATAATTTCAGTTTCGCTCGACCCAACAACGAGAGCGGAACTTTCAATTAAGACTGAGTTTAAGTTATACATATCATTATTGAAAATATATAAGAGTAAATTGCATTATGTAAATTAACACAAAAGCTGAAAAAAAATATTTAACGGAGCCTCGAGCTTCGCTCATTGAAATTAGGAAGCTTGAACGTTAACGCTGCTGTACAGAAGAACATTACAGCAAAATTAAAAACAATAGCTCTGGCATAAAGAATATTAAGATGGCTCTTTACAAGTTTTCCGTTGTTTTGCTGACGATCAAAAACGGAAATTAACACGAATTTTTGGGTTGTTTTATAATTGTCATCGGCTTGTTCTTCGGGTTACAGACAGTGGTCAGTTAGCAGTGAACGTTTGTACTGTTAAAGTATTGTAGTTCTGATATAGTGCACTTTCATGGTTAATTTTAAAAAGAAAATTTGGTGGACATTAATTTTTTGGTCGGAAACTAGTGAAATATCAGTTCATATAATCACAGACATTAGTGAAGCAATTCAACTGAAGTATGTAAAAGTTGGTTGGAAAGGTGATCTACCGTAGGTGGATAAAGAAAATATTACAACCTTACGTACAGGCCCTGTACGGTGCGTGTACGACCCCTGTACGGCCCGTGTACGACCCCTGTACGGCCCGTGTACGACCCGTGTACGACTTATGGCAAAATCTTGTACGGCCCAATTGTCCTGCAAGAAGACCATGTAAGACCCTTGTTCAGCCAATGTACGACCAATGTTCAAACTGCGGCCCTTGTATGGCCCTTGTACAGCCTCACTTCAAAACTATATATATATTTTATTTTCTATATATATATATTTTTACTCGGGTTGGGATATACATTGTTCCATCTAAACCTCCTACTGCAAAGAGTGCTTAAAAAAATTTGTGGAGGAATTTCTTTTAATAAAAAATAATAATTTAACTATAGCTAGTTTAAAGGTTAGAGTTTTTTACTGGGATACACCTGCAACAGCATTTATTACAGGCACCGTATATCACAGTTCATTTGATGGTTGTTCTTAATGCCAAAACAAGGGCAAAAAAATAAAGAGCAGATTAGTTTATAGTATAACGTGTAAACATTTGAGAATTTTAAAAACCGATGCGCAACTTTTTATTATTTGTTATGGTTTTGGATAAAACCCAGGAAAAAACAGGAATTGAATTCCACGTAAATATTGAAGATTAATCGGAAAATAATTTCTTTTCGAAAGCACACCAAAAAGCACACTGCAAAGCTACCGAATTCCGCCAACTAGTACTATAGATAGTGCAGGTATTGTTTTATTCAATAACTTCCTAGATGATGATATATATTACGACATTTTGCTATTGCACTCAGCTTATAAGATGATTTCTTACCCTTTGAGTTTAAAAAAAATGTAAAAAAAATGAAGAAATGTTAGAAGCATATGTTAAAGGTTTTTGTTTTTATATGATGAGGACAGAGTAATATAGTCAAGTGTTTGATCGTACAAGTTTGAGAACTTTATGCAAGTTTTAAAAAAGGATTGCAGAAGCCGTCACTTATTCTTCTCCAGTTACATAATAGAATTTTGGAAAGAAATGTAAGAGGTATTACCACTGCACCGCTCTATTCAAAGTACGATTTCGGCGTTTCTTTCCAAGTTTGAACCGGACAACTACTGCTGTACTAAGAATATGTTGCCTTCAAAATAACAGGGTTTTTAGCGGTGATGGTATGGATTTTATAGTAGGATACACGTTTACATATACAACTTGTTTTTTTTAAAACAATAGTCAACTAAAAACTGCGGTGGGAATTTGCAAAGCGTATACTCTTAACAATACTGAAAATAAATTTAAAATAGAGGAAATATTGTGTTAAGTTTTTGTATTCCCATTTGCGAATATAAAATTTTCGTACCAATATAACATCATTGTAATTAAAGATAGCTTGACCGAATCCTTCATTTACTTGATACTTTTTGCAGAAAAATGTCTTCAGACAACAGCTTGTAAATTTGCGAAAGAATAAAAAAAAAATTTGTTTTTTTGAAAATTTGTAAAAAAATCAAGAAAAAATACTTACTAATTTTTGGGTCTTACTCATCATGAGATTATGTTCAGAAACTATACATTTGTTCCTTTAATTATTTTGTACAACTTTGATCAATGGGGAAAACGATTTGACGGCTCCATTTGGAAATTTGCAGGATTATTGTGAGCACATTACCTGTAAAACAACTTGGAAATATTAGTCTCCCCAAAAATTATTGTAAATACGCAGTAGATTTTATGAGAAACCATAAAAAGTTTTTTTTGTATGTTTATTAAATCAATGTTGAGGGTGCAAAAAAATTTTTTTCAAAAGATATTGAAAGGATCTTGTAGGAAATTTATTGCAGTTTCTAAAACTGACCTTTTTTCCATCAAAAGTCGGATATGGCGGCAAAAAATTCATGTAGAGAGAATATAAAAAAGCAAGTTTAAGCTGGATAAACAAACTTCTGACCTTTGCTTTGGTTTAACTAGAAAAAAAATTGCCAAGCCGGTGGACCCTTAAAAAAATAAAAAACCTATTTTTTCGCGCTTTTTTTATGATTGCGCGGTAACCGTTGTTCATAAAGTTTTTTTCCACAAGAATTTCAAAACTAGATACTTGAAGCTTCCAAATGCTTTTTTTTATCTTCCATTTTTTAATAACTTACAGGAATATGTTTGATGAACATTTTGAACTATATAATTTGCTTGCTTATAATTTGAAGGTTTATTTTATAACAAGCTTGATAAAGTGTTTAGCACGGAATGAGTAGAATGGAAAATGGTAAAAAAAATTAAAATATATGTTATATTTTGTATTAAATAATGAAAAATACATAAGTAAGGAATAATTTTATTAAAACATCTTTTCTACATTACGTTAGTATGCAATTAATTTCCATTCCTTTTAATAGCTTTGCCACAAAACAGTCGTCAATATTGATTTATTTTCAAAGCCTTCAAGGTGATGTATCTCCTTAAGCTCATAAACTTTCTTCTTAAAGAACAAAATGAAATGTTTCGACACAGAATTAAATGAGTCTGAAAAAATAAATCTCCTTTTGACACCTCAAGGAATGGAGATGAGAAGGAGGCCTCTTCTCCAGGGACATGCTAATGTCTCGCTGAGCAGCGGATTAATCGTGGGGTGATTCTTTTCCCGACTGGGAAGTGGTCACACACTCTGTTAAAAATTCAGGCTCGGAAATGAATTTTCCAAAGGTATATTGAATTGAATTTAATATAGGATTTTTTTCATATTATTAATTGTGTCTTGAGAACCAGTCAAAGATTTATAAAAAAAACTGTTATTATTAACTGGTTGTCTAAATTGGGATTATTTCCAACGTTAAAATAAAAGTGCCACCGTCTGGTCTGCATTATAACATAATGAAATATGAATGGCTCTGCAAAATTTCGAAAGATTCTTGGAGACGAAGTTGGATCAATTCGTTGAGCGGCACGAAAATCATGCCATGATCCCCGGGTTCGAGACCAGGTCTCCCCGTGAGCTTTTATTAAGAAATTAAAATAGTTCACCCCGTCTCTGTCTAGGTCGCAGCAATGCAAAAACAAGACATTCAAGTTTCCTCACTTCCCTTACGCTAATTCCCTTACGGCCAAAACCATGCTAACGCATCAAAGGGTTGTCCCCTAGGCTTTGGCCACGTCGTATAAAAAAAATGTATAAGTTAGTCTCGAGCCAAAAATTTTAACAATAAAAAATGTATGGCCTTTTAAAATGTGCGCTTTCAACGAAAAATGTTATATTTCAGTTGTAAAAATAAAAATGAACAAAATATCAACACAATGACTCGAGAGAATTTATCTTTTACCTTACATTGCAAAAATTGTACCCTTTTCATCCTGCCTTAAGGGATTAGGTCTAGTCAGAGGCGTGAAAAAATGACTATTTTAAATAATTTTTTTTGCGGTAATTAAATTTATTTTACAAATTTTTATTTTTAAAAAGTTATTGCCATATTTGTTGGACCCCATTCCGAAAGTTGCGATTTGCGGTGACCAACACAGCATCTTACTGGTTCGTCGGAAATTTATCAAACAAAGGAATCATTAGTTTAATAGTTAATCTTGTCTTTTTGTATTTTTTGAAAATGTTCAAAATGGCGGCTTCTGAAAGTTTACTCACTGATTTTCAGGCAAAAAACTAGTTTATTGTTTAAAAAAATCGAAGTTTAAAAAATAATTAAAATCCGTCGATCAAGGACAAGTTTTTTATATGAAATTCATCCAAATCCGTCCAGTAGTTTTTGAATTAAAGTGGTCACCGACTTTGAAAACACACATACCTCGAAAAATATTTGTCGGATTGACTTGAAATTATCAGGGAATATTTTCAATATCATACATCAAGAAAATGCCAAAAAACAAACATCGATTTTTTTTTAAATTCTGCCGAGACCTAACCCCTTAAGTACGTACCACGCGGTATTGCAAATAATAATAATATAATAATATTTAAAACTCCACAATAAAACAAACATTGACATGTAACGGTATTTAAACAAAAATTATTTTTTTCCAAGTTAATATATCTTGATTATCTTATAATTCAATTTATTATTCTCTTTTTAAAGAAAAGTGTATATGTTAAAAATTTAGTCCGTCAAAGTATACCACACTACTTGAACATGTATGGTTAATCACCCTGTGGATTTTTGATGTAACTAGATGCACAGGATATGCCCACCCAATTTTTATGCAAAATGTACCATATCATGAAATATTTAAAGAAATCCCGCTACACATTTTGCGCGTGGGTATTATATGTTTACATATAATGATGCTGTGACTCCTGATGATTGTGACAATGAAACTAATGAGGCGACCGCCAATGATACAGGGTGGAATAAACGTAGTATTTGTAAACACAAAAGATAAATCGTGTCAATTAAAAGCGGAAGTTAGATTAAAGCAAACGGTATATATGTCTGAAAACGGTCAAAAATCTCGCAAACTACGCATCGAATAAAAAACTGACAAAACGTGTCAAATATTAAAAAAAAAACTATTTATTTACACCACTTTTGATCCCCCACTCACCACCCAGGAGGTGGGCGAGGAGCAACTTTGAAATTTTAAATGTAAACCCCTATTTTTTATTATGGAATCGGATTCTAGGTTAAAAAATACATCAAATTTGTTTGAAACATTTTTTCGATTTTCGCAAGATGTCGCTGTAATGGGGAATTCATTAGTTACTTAGTTACTTAGTTACTTAGTTACTTAGTTACTTAGTTACTTAGTTATTAGTTAAAAAGTTGAATTAACGTCACAAAAAACGCGACATTTTGAAGTCGGTGTAAATTAAAAGCACCCTTCTAATCCCGTGAGCTGAATTGACTTCAAAATGTCCTAATGGATATAAAATTAGAACTTATTTTATACTTTTTAGAGCCTTTTGTGAAGTCAGTTCAATATTTTATAACTGTTTTATTTTTCAGTTTTTAGTGTATGTATACGACTCGAAGAATGCTGCTAGTATGAAACAAGCAATTTCAGCAGTTGCAGAGGCAGAAGGGAATAAAAATTATCTAAACCCGGCAACATATTACGAAATTACTCCTACGATGGCGCTAGTGCGCCACCGTACTCTCTATAGCACGAGAGAATGATCGTAGTCACTATACGTACAAAATTATATATCATTTACCAAGGCTCCAACTTTTACCATAAGCGTCAATTTTTCTCATGATATAAATTACATGATACTGTATTCATTCAGAATCATCTAAGCGTTACAAAGTTAGACTACCACTCCCTCATCCTCAAAATAGATCAACATTTTTTCTCATAGTAGCAATGTGGAATCATAATGTATAAAAAAAAAGAAAGATCCGAAGAGGTCTGTGCGATACGAAGTTGAATAATGCCCCCTACCCACCCCACCCCATAAATTTTCGTTATGATACAAATAGGGAAACATATTCTACACATCAAAAGAAAAACCATCGAAATCTGTTCACAAAAGTTACGAAGTTAGCCTATCTCAACTCCCACCTCCACTCTAGATCAATATTTATTCTCATATTTGCAATGGGGGATTATATTCCATATGTATAACGAAAAGAGAATCATGAAAATCGGTCTACGGTTTAAGAAGTTAGATTACTCCTCTTATTCTATACAGCAAAAACAACCATCCAAATCGGTCCACACATTACTAAGTTAGGTTTCACCCTCCCCCCCCCCCCCCTCCCAAGCCGCATCAACAGAATTTGTGCCATCCTACCAATCGGGGAACTTACACTACCCAACGAAAACAAGAGTCATCAAAATCCGTCCACGCGTTACGAAATTACTTCCGGTCATACATAAAAAAAGTAATAAAAGATACGGGTCGAACTTATAGCCTCTCGGTTTTTGAGAAGTCGGTTAAAAAAGCCGCGTTCATCACCAATTCTAATAATTTTTTGTGTTGCGAACACAGCGCAAGCGAAAGGGGATTTTTGTGTTTGGTACTGATTCAAGAGGGGTGGATAAGAAAATATTGTGACCATCGTATTTTTCGCCCTCGAAAACGGTGGTATACCGATTTCTTTTCGATTTGATGGTATTTCGGCCTTTGGGAGAGGGGTTGGTTTTTTGTATAATACTTATGAGTTATAAATGAGGGTTGGGGGGGGGGCAAATATTGTCATCGTCGCCTTCCTCGACCTTGAAAAAAGGAAGGGGTTGTCTTCTGCTACGTTTCCAATACTTTTGGTGTCTTTGCATTTACACAGGGGACAACCTTTAAGTTGGGGTAGTTCTAGCGTAGGGTAGTTTTCGAATCCAAAATAAAATCCACATTCTGGAATTTCCCAAGGATCATTTTACGACCAGTAAAATCTATTTTGATGCATGGTGGTGGCATGGTATGGTAATATGTCGAACTACTTTGTTGTCCTGGATGCATTGTATTTTGGGCTTTTTATTTATTGCATCAACAACTTAATGCCAAAGAGTATGCATTCTGAATACACTAATGCTTAATAAAACACGGAAAATTGGGATTGGAATATTCCAAACGAATAAAGAAACACATTATGAGTAAAACGTCTTAACGTCCTAAAGCTTGTATATATCACTTATAAGAAATTTAACTCACCCTTAACCAAATCAAAGGCTCTAAGTTCAACCCGTATTATTTTTAACTTTGTAACGCGTGGACCGATTTGAATGATTCTTTTTTTTTATGGAGAATGCTCTGTCATTTTCAATGTCAGAAATATGTTGGATCTAGGGCAGGGATGGGGTAGCTTAATTTCGTATCGCAGGGATTTCGATGGATGGATGATTCTATTTTGTTGTTGTATATATGATCCCTCATTGAAACCATGCCAAAATATTTCTGGATGGCTGTGGGGACTAGGGAGTGATGTAATTTTCAAACGCGTGGACCGACTTGGATGGTTCTTCTTTTATATTATAGAGTATGCGCCCACTTGGTACCAAGATATCTAGTAGTTAGGATTGGTTAAGTTAGGGTGGGTTGAAGGTGTGATGGGATGGATGAACGCTGTTGTCTAACTACCTAGGGTGCCAACGGATAGTGGAGGAAGCACGCGCATTACTTGTGCGGCCTACGTCCAAATCGAAATTTGGAAAATTCTTTCTTGCTTTTCGAGTTGCATATTTGAAGACACTAAAAGGCGAAAAATTAAACAGTTTAAAAAAGTTCACAAAAAGCACTAGAAAATATAAAATAAACTCAATTTTGTATCTATTACGCCATTTGGAATGCGGTGCAAATTAAACAAACAAAACAACTACCTTAATCAAATATACTATACAAAACTGCCTTAACATGTGAGCATATATGATCATTAGAAAGGGGGATTAATATACATATATTTCGCCATGTACTGAATATTCTATGTATGTAGTTTTTTTGTTTGTTTCATTTGTACCGTCTTTAAAATGTCCTAATAGACATAAAATGAAATATTACTTTTTTACTTTTAAAGCTTGTGAAATCGGTTAAAAAAATTGTTTAGCTGATAACTATTTTATGACACGTAATTTCAGACAACTTTTGCGATTTTGGTAAGTGCGTGAAATGATGAATTAATCTTTTCCATTATTTAACATAAAGTTGCCAACTTTAAAAATGTGCTAAGGGTTGCAGGTAAATCGAATTGAGTTTATAATGGGAAAAAGAACGGAAATAAGTGCGATTGAAAGTAACGAAATCGGAGTCCTTTATAAAGAAGAATATGACAATTCCGTAATCGTGAGACAATTGCCTTGTTCACTTTATGCTGTGTCAAGGCTTGTGATGAGGTTTAAAAAAGAAGTAAACATGAACAGCTACTCAAGGTAACCGATTTTCTTCCTCAAATCAATTGTTTTAAGAATAAAAGCATTCGAAATCAGTTGAATCCACTGCCAGTACTGTTGGAGTAGTGCCGGTGTGACAGCGCGGAGACCTATTAAGCCAATCTAATGCAGGTAATAAAAAAAAGTAATTGGAAGGGCAAAATATCATGAATTCTGGACAAAAGAAGATTGACCTTGTGTACGTACAACTTACTTACTTACGGGGCATCCAAAAACAAAAATAAATAAATAAATAAATTAAATTGTATAAATTTGCAACCGTGAGATATCGGAGGATGTTATTCACAGGCTTATAAATTGCTAAAATGATACAGAGAACAGGGGAATTAACGATATCTTAATAATAAAGTACTGTTACATGCATCATAGAATGTTTAACTTTTCTTTAGATAAACGCATTCGCATGAGACCGAAAACTTAATGTTAATCCAACAAAATTAAACACCGATCTAGACAGCGGTCAGAAAGATTTTTGGTAAAATACTTTTCAAAGTTTGAAATTTTTTCACAAATTCTCTCTGGTCAAGGCATTTTTAGAACAATTTATTGTAAATTTCGTTATTTACAATTATTCACTAAAACCATCATAGTCCGACTATTTTTTTTCTTATTTGGTGACATAAAAATCAGCTAATGAGTCTTATTTCTGACCAAAAAATATGAAAACTAAGAATTATTATTTTCAATAAATGAGCTGGCAATTTTAGTAAAAATCAAAATGTTTGTGAAATTTAGGTCGCTTGGTATCGATTTTTCATGGAGTTGTAAAATTGACTTAAACCATTGTCAAAAAAAACGGCTCAGATATTAAAATTATTAAATTTCTGACCTTTACTTTTGTGGCACAAATAATTACACAGGACTCCAACATTTTCCCTCCTTTAGAAATGCTAGTAAATAATTATGTAATTTTGGCTGATAAATCGGAATCTGGCCGTAAAATTTGCCTAATACGTGAGGATTTTGAGATATCCCAACCTCAAAGTGCAAAAACGTCCACTTTTAGTCGTTTTGGTTGTTACGGCGTGAACCCATATATTTGGGGATGTGATGGCCTGCAAATAAAAGATTGTATAAGATACTTAAAGATATTTTAAAAATTACCTGTGTGTATGTCCCCCTTTCTTGTTGTCTGCAAGCTCTCGATGAGAATAATTCTGCAAGGGTTTTTTTCTTTATTTTAGATAATGGGCAGGAGCTACTATTGACCGTTTTATGAAGCTACTATTTACGTTTTCGAAGCCCGTGCCTTGGCTTTCGCTCTATTTTTTTATTTTTGGGCCTGTGCACCATCTCTCTCTGTGACTGCCACTCATATTTTCCCGTTATGGTCACCCAAGGATTCCTAAAAGAAAAGGACTATTAGTCAAATATATAAAAGGATAGGATTTAAACTTACTTACTTGGAAACCGATGATTTGGCGCGAAAGGTAAAAAACGCATCTTAAGTAATTGTTGATAATCTCAACATTAAATGCACTACCTGGATTCGTCGTCAGCCTGGAACTAGAATTAAGTTAATTAGTAGGATTAATATTTATTAAGTTTTGCTTTAGGTTTCCTCTGTAAGACGTTAAAAAGAAATACTTACTGAAGTTGTAAAGATGATGTAAGGCAGACAAGGTAACGCGTGCAGTCATATCAAAGTCCTAAAGGGGAAGATAGAAAATGGTATTTATCTTCGGTAATCCAAACAAATATACAAACAGAAACTTATTTAATACTCACCTGTCCAGTTTCCTCCCTTTTCTACGCTTCCAGACAGTTACAATGATATCAAAACATAACCTGAAACATAAACACTTTTCCGACCGATTTTTGCGGAAAACTTCGTATACTCGAAAACCATATCTACAGCTATGAGCTATTCGTAATCCAAAGCAAACATTGAAAAGTCATCTCGGACAAAGTATCCAACAGGATAAAACTTTACCAACACGTGAACCGAGCTGTCATAACAAACATTTTTTGGAAATTCGAAAGAAAGTTGAATTTTAATAATTCGGCAGAATATTATAGGAATTCTAAAGAACATTTTAAAAACAAAATTGGAAAAATAATTTTACAAAATGTGAACCGATTCAAAAAATCTGCCAAAATACTGGGCAGAAGTGCAGATAGTGGCGCTTTTTCAATAAAAGGCTTTGGTAGGTGAAGCGGATAGCTCAGTTTAATCCAGATTCCAGTACGTCGTGTTAAATGTCAAAATTTAGAAGAGTAAGTATATTTGTAAATATTAGATACCAAGTGGATAACAAAGCAGTTTTGTGCAACTCAAGGCAAAGTGAAGTGTTGGCAGTGAAGCGAGGAGGAGCCAAATAATTCAGAAGGGACAAGTCAATTAAATTAAAAGATAGTAAGTATCATATTGGTTCTGTAGCTTTCGATTTGTTTTTCAACTATGATCGATATTCTTTTATAGCAAAATCTCCATCAGGTATTAGTTACAGGAAGCCAGGATACTTAGGTGTGAACTCTGTCTAACGCAAGCTAATAACGACGTTAAATAAAATGCATTAACCTTATTTGCAGCAGTAATTGAAATTAATTGAAATTAATTAATTTACCATAAACAGACATTTCGAACCCTTCTCTAAGAAATGTTATTTATTTACCGAAGTTCCTAACTACTGTGAAGTAAAATAATTAGGTAGTCAGAGTTTTCCAAGGAAGCGCTTTTCCTAATCCTTAATCCACCTTGACATGTTGTATCTGTTTAGAAAGATTATAAGGGGCAATTCATTTAAAATAAAAAACAGATGTATTAATTGCTCGATTTGCTGAAAAAAATTTTGAAAATGTTGAATCCTAGGTAATCATACAGCATAACACAAGGAAGTGACTGTACCTGTAGGCGAAGTAGTTAGATTAGCATTATCGACAATTTTGGAAGGGTCATTGAGATAGTAGTTGTTTGGCATTTAATTAGCAGAATTGGGAATGCAGAGAATAAAAAAGGGGTGTACTAATTACTATACATCAATTTCTGAAAAAATTTGGGTAAATGCTGAATTTTAGGTAATCGCAAACCATTTTTTCACTTTTGAGAGTGACTGTACCTCGAATGCTCGATCAACATTATTGACAATTTCGGAAAGGTCATTGGGATGGCAGTTTTTTAGCGTTTGCTTGATGTCGCTGTGTTGGGTAGATCAAAAGATAAAAATAAAAGAATAATGTTCATACCATGAAAAACTGAAATTTATTAATCACCCTGTAACTCTCAAACGGTTGAGATTGCCCCCCCCTTCCATACAATTTGCCTATTAACTCCGCCGTAGCCTGTCCCAAGTACGGTTTAGTAAGGTAGAGGAAAATCCATGCGTCAGCGAGAACACCTCGGTTTAGGCAGAGTCTGTGCGCTATAGAAATACACTCTCAGTGATTCCCATGACGCCTCAAGGAGCGTCTATCCTTCTGTGATAGAATAAGTAGGTTTGTAAATCGCTTATTTGAAAACTCAACTATACACATGAAACATTTAGTATGTCTCGGATACCTCATCTTAATGCGAGTTAAGCAAAAAGTCGAGCACACTCTAAACAATTAACAGGCAGGATTTCTCCTGCAGCGATCACATCAACAACCTCTGAATTATCATCGAACAAACCGCCGAATTGAGGTTCTCCTTACTTTCAAGTGCTAAACAAGACAAGGATGCATACTGTTTACCCTTGCTTTTGTCTGCTTGTCATTAATGATGTGTTGTGCAGTGCCCTCGACGACTACTAAAGCGAGAAATAAGATAGAAACTGTTAAAACACCTCACGTACCTGGACTATGCCGACGGTGCATGTCTCTTATCCAACAAAATCAAAGAGTCATGCAACCCTGAGCAGAGAAGGCTGTAGAGCAGGGTTTAAAATGAAGGCTGCTAAAACCAAACTTATGAGCTGGAACTCCTGCAGACAAAATTAAATTTAAGGGGCGGGGGAGGGGGCGGTCGCCGTGTATTGTGTGTATTATACTCCGCGATGCGAATAGACGCTGCTTAAAAAACATAAATTTTTTTTAATTTCTGAGATTTTTAACGTAAATCCGCCGTAAAAACGAACATTTAAAAAAAAATCATGAAGATCAGTCTAGTTTTGGATTTTTTATTGCCAAAAAACCAGGTGATCGCGAAAGTGTATAATTACCGAACTTTCAACTAGTTCGAGTTATTTAAGATCTTTTGCCATGCAAGCTTCATTGGGAGGGGGGGGGGGGGGGGGGGGGTGGGGTGTGGTACTTTTTACTTTAATGTTTTTCAGCATAAATCAAAATCTTTCAAAGCAAACCATTTCAAATGATACCCCACCCGGTTTAAAACAAACAAAAATATTTCTAGTTATCACCCCTCTCCCTATTTATTTAGAAAGAAAAAAAAACTGAAATTCTTTTAGAGAGAGTAGATGCATTCAAATTACATCCACATCTGTGCCAAATTTTAAGCAGATAGCACAAGGGCGCTTTTGATCTTTTAGGTATGGAACACTTAAAAAAAGCAAAGTGGCTTTCGACTTTTTCTTTTTGGATTGATTTTTTAAATTAAACTGTGTGATCGTAAATAATATTAGTATAAACTATTTTTATCAGAATTAATTATGTCTGGTTACTCTTGACTAACTCAATCAACAAAAATCTTGTGCTGTGCTAATGATGCCAAAATTGTACCCCTTAATGCTAACAAATACACCGTAATAAATTTTACTTGCGGACGGAGTCCTATTCTCTCTGACAACTCTTTAGATGGAAGTATGTTGAGTAAGCTTGATGGGTCAGGGGCCTGGGGATGGTTCTTAATTCGCGTCTATGTTTCGAGGACCACATGGATTTCTTCGTGGGTAGGGCTAGTTCCATGCTTGGCTTTGTGGGAAGGTTGTCCAGGAAGCTTGACGATCCCTTCTTAACTAGGCTCTTCTTCTGAACATTCGTTAGACTAATTCTGGAATACAATCTCTCTCGACTCGCTTGAAAAGAGACGTAAAATGTATAAGATTGTTTATTTGTATCATTTACTGCAGAGGACGATCACCTCCTTCGAGCTGCTGAATGGCATAGGCATTTCCACTCCGACCCAGCCCTTGAGAAGCACAGACTTTTTCCATATTCCATACCACCGAACACTTGGTAGAATGCACGAGCCATTACTTCTACGTATATCCTGTCTTATTAACGAATTCCGATTACCTTTAGTCTGCATTTAATACTCTGTACTTTTTATTTTTAGTAGCCAGTTTTGGCGAAGTTGCTCTTCAATAAATAAATAAATAAATAACTACAAGGACATAGTATGACAAGGCTTTACTACAAAGTAAGTTAAAGTGATATAAAGTTCATTTACGTAGAGCTTGACGGAGACTTAAAGATTGCAGACATCACTGACACGTAACCAAATTATATTTATCAGGTATACAATATTGATTTTCTACCTCCACACCTCCTTGTCCACGTTCTTATGAGGTTCTAATAAATGGCACGTTTTCGTTCATAATATGTTAAGACAATAGCTACATACCTCTTGTTTGTCAAGTGTATTTTCCCTCAAGGTGCTTGTGGAGATAAATATCATATTTTCCTACAGAATACATCAGATTACAAAGTAAAGCAACACAATTCTAATAATTACCGAATACAAGTAAAAGTACGAAAAGTTGTAAATGCTTTGAATGTTCTTAATTAATCTACTCGTCCCCGTACGCTCAATAACCTTCACCTCTCCTACAACTCCTTTAATTTAATAAAGCAGTTACAAACTTTTCTTTTTTGATTTCTGAGAAATAGAAACGAATAGCGTACATCCATTTTATTCCACACAACGTTCGCGAACATAAGGAGATTTCCATCGCTGCTAAACATCATGTTCGTCAATCAACTTATTTAGTCAAAAGATCTTCAAGCATTATATTTGGCAGTAAGTCGTGCACAATCAAATTGCGTTAAATTGGCTTAGAAAATGTATGGAATTGAAGGGATATTAAAGGTATTCAATTCATCTAATTTGTAAAGTAAGCCCTGGAAAATAGTTTTGTGTTCAGAAACGACTTAAATACATCTTGAATTATTAAAGCAATTCTTAGTGCAACCTTAATGTGTACCAAGAATAATAAGGATGAACGTGTTTTAAAACTTTGGTGCTTTGCTGAACATTTCTAAAATGCAGGTGCACATTTTAGCATTGCTACAATGATGCACTACCCCGTTTCCTATTTACAATATTCCTTTTTCGCTACAAGTAGCCATTAAACTTCTTCGACGTGGTATAAATAATCCAATGACGTAAAATTATAAAGTAGATATGCAAACTTTGAAAACAGGTGTTTATTCTGCACTTCTTGTGTACGTATTATAACATAAATATTAGGGTGACCAGAATAAAAAGTTCAAAATAGTCACACATAGGTTTTGTTTATTTCTACCAATGAAATCAAGAATTCAGAGTCGTACGTTACAAAAAGGGTTTCAGAGTAGTTTTGGTCGTCGAAAATCCAATTTAAGTTGTAGATCCACTTACAATCTTTGTTTGTGAATCGGGTGCTGCTTTTCTCCCACATGGGTTTACGGGAACTAGAGAGAAGTCAACTAGTCAATTTTAAACAACTAGACTGAAAAATTCTATTGCTTCCTCATTAAAACGTTAGTTAATTCTACGAGTAATATTGTTTAAAGCAATCCCGTTATTCCTATTTTATTTAAAACTAATATTCTATCAACTATAATTCTACAAATCAGTAACGTAATACAAGTGGGTCCTGCTTCCTACCTCTCCTTCCTTTTCTTTGATTTATGTTTTCTTAAAATTCCCTATTCGACTAAAACTTACATCTTACAAGACAGATGTCACAAGAGAAGTTACTTGTGTTTTATCTCGAAGAAGGATACCCTTTAAGATTTATAATAGCAAAACTTTTGAATCAAATATCTTGAAGAAAGAATTTTGTAAGATATTCGAATTTTATCTGGCAGATTAGAAGCTATACAAAAGGTATTAACCTGTATTCACCTGTTGAGTCCAGGAAACTGGTTATCTAGGTCAATGCCGGAAACATTTATAGCCAGCAGCAGAGTATACATTTACCTCATTGTTGTATCTGCGCATTGTAACGATATCAGATTTAGCCCGCCCCGGGAAATCTAATTCTAAATCAATTTGCAAAAATGAGGGAACTCGTAAAATTTATGTATTGTAAGTTATTACGACACAAATTGGGTTGTTTTAGTTTCACATCGCATTGATATGCACACAATTGAAAGGAAAGAATCTTTTATTTAAGGAAATGGCGAGGTATTCACTACACAGGCTACAAAGTAAGAACAAAATATAAGCAATTTAGCAAGCAATTCCAAGTATCTAAATATTATAAGCGAACCTACTGCGATGTTAGAATATAATTAAGCTGATTAACATTCTTTATAGAATTTTAAGTGCAAAATTCATTAAAATGGAAACTCATCCGGTAGTTGAGGGGATTCCTGGGCTGTACCTTGGTTACTTTCACTGCATCTCCAACAACTTCCTCTAGCCCTTTATTTAAAAGTATTCTTAATTTGTCTTCGTTAATTAATTAAACACATTTTCAGGATTCCAAATTGGTTATAAAAATGTCATGATAGTTCCTAATATATAAAACTACTTATAAATATTTGACGGTATTTGACAATTTTTAATTTTTGTTGATATTACTCAAAAACCGAAAGTTGTATAAAGTGAAAAATTTTTCACGTTTTCTCTATTGATGAATTGACCATGATTTGATATTCTTTTATCACCTTTTCTTGAAGACATTTCCTTTAACACCTTGTAGAGCATAAGGTGCCTACTACATCGGTCGTCCACCTCATGGTATTCTGCGCTACCGCCTTTAACTTCTACCAGGATTTAAGGCTGAAACAGAACAGACAGCGGCAGCGGCAGCTCTGTTGGCAGCGCCAAGACCGTGGAACAGAACAAGCAAGCAGCGCCGCGGCAGCTCTTTTGAAATTTAATTGAGTTTAAACTTTTGCAGTTTATTTTGGTATAAACTGCAATATTAGCTATAATTATAATAAATTCAAACTTAAAACCTAGGTGAAACTAAGTGCTAAAGGGATCGATAGAATTAAGAAAGGCGATAAAGATGTGCGGGATCAAGATATAAGGCTTTATGAAGGGTTGATTTACTCAGATGGAAGTCAAAGGACTTTTCGTAGCATCCTGTTAATTGGTTCGCGTTGACCGTAGTTCGTGCGATGGCGGTCCCTTAGGAAAAGGGGAGTGGACCTAAGGTTGCGGGGATTGGTATAGATGGGTAAAGATTGCAGGATTGAAGGGCACTCTATGGTACCAGTTGATAGCTGATAAATGAAGAGAATTTGGGAAACATCACGACGTTTACTTGAGGGTTGTAAGTCGATCAATTTCAGACGGTTTTCATAAGGTGGAAGGTTGAATCTGTCTACCCACGGAAGATCACTTAGTGCGAAGCGAATGAACCTACGCTGGACAATTTCAATCCTGTTAATGTGGGTTGTTTGTGTAGCTGACCAGACCTGACTGGCATATTCAAGGAGAGGTCTGATGAATGAGATATAGAGAGATTTGAACACATGAGGATTGGAGAACCCTAGCGTGGAGTTAGCTCTGTTAAGTATACTGTCAATGTGGGAACAGTAATTGAGTTCGCTATCACAGATTATTCCTAGGTCACACAAAGAGCTAACAATAGGGACTGGTACGGCGGTTAGCATGTAGACTCTTGCGGTGGTGATAAGACGTTTGCGGGAATAAGACATGAACTGGCATATGGAGACATTGAGCTCAAGAAAGTTTTTTATGCACCATGTGGTAAACGAATCGAGGTCTTTTTGCAGAAGAAGAGAGTCGGTTATGGAGAAGATATGTTTAATCATTTTCATGTCGTTAGCATAAATAAACAGCTCTGAGTGTTTGATGACACATTCAACATCATTTATTGTAAAGATGAAAATCAATGGACCGAGGTGGCTGCCCTGAGGAACGGCGGAACCAGCGACAATATTGTTAGAAATGGATGAGCTAAAAATAACATTGCACTGATGGTTGTTGAGGTGAGATTGAATCCAGGAGATGAATCGGGGGGACCTAGGCGATGAAGTTTGAAAAAGATAACGTTATGGGAGATCTTGTCGAAGGCTTTCCTAAAATTGGTGGCGATAACATCAACATTTTTACCGTTTTCAAGGGCACATAGTGTTTTGGAGACAAAGTCGGTAAGGTTGGTGGTTGTAGATCAACCTTTGAGGAAGCCATGTTGGGAGAGGAAGAAGATAGAATTAAAGTGAAGGAACATAGAGTCAATTTTTCGAAAAGGTTAGGTATGGATGATAATTTAGCAATGGGTATGTAGTTGCACACCTCGTTCCTGCAGCATTTTTTGAATATGGGAATAATAGACGAGTTGTTCCATAATTTAAGGGAAACCCTTGAGTGACCGTGAGGCGGAAAAGAAAAATAAAGGGTTGAACTAGATGCATGGTACACTTTTTGAGAACGATGGCTGGGACCTGGGACCTGGGTGAAAGTCGTCCTCAAGCCGCTTAATACTGGCGGCGATTAGTTCGGGATCAGGGTCGAAAGGTGTAAACGAAGTTAAAGTGCACTTGTCCTTGAATGAAAAGTAGTTAAGGTCGGGTTGTAGGGAATTGTCGCTGAAAGATCAACTAAAGAAGTGTGAAAAGAGGTTGACGATAAACTTACTATCAGACGAAGAGATAGGTTTAGGTTAGAGGAGTAACCATTGGATTTTTTCTTGGAATTAATAAAGTTGTAAAAACGTTTGGCGTCGGAAATGAGGCTATTTTCCATGCGTTTACGGTACTCGTAGAAGAGGGTATCACAGAGTTCAGAAAAAGAGGTATAAGCAGATAGGTAGGAAGAATAGTCAGACTCGGTCTGCTTTAGAGGAAATGTTTGCCAACGTTTACTTCTCCTGTTGCGAAAAGAGCGTAATTCTATGTCGTACCATCAAGGGATGAGGAGCAGTTTTAACGAAGAAGAAGGGGGATAGATTGGTCAAGCCAAGCGTGTATTTCTGAATAGAACGCCTCTAAAGCAAATTGGAAAATGTTGAGGGCGAATGTAACAACAAGGAATATACAGAAGTGTTAGTTTGATACATACAAATTCTGATTGGTTTCACTTAAGGCAAAGATATCGTGCGGGAATTTGTGGGAGTTAAGGAAAATTTCGGATGTTTTTGTGCGAAGTCATCTTACGTTTGTTAATTGGCTGCGCAAAAATTCATGTCATACAGTTGCCTGCAATGGAGACAGCGGCAGCTCAGTTAAATTTTGAGATGACGGTGCTGCCACTGCGCTGTTATGTATCGAACAATAGGAAACTATGTTTACTAATTTTTGATCAGTCACCGCGCTGCCGCTGCCGCTGTCGTCTGTTCTGTTTCAGGCTTTACCCATTAGAAAGGCACTTGCCGTCTTTTCGAATGGCTTGTCAGTCGCCCACTAATAACAGCGCTTATCAAATGACTAAATGCTCTTTTACGAATGTGCAAAGCGAAAAGTGAATCATTTTCGATTTAATCACGAAAGATCTATTTTTGAGCATTCGATCTTTCGATTTCCGAATTGATTTTACGCGAAACCGATTCAGACTTTTAACTTCTAATTTTTCTTCTTCGAAAAAAAAGAATTTAATTTTTAAAGATATATATATTTATTACCACTTATAACTTTTACAAAAAACTTAGCTTATAAATTACATTCAATTAAATTAGATACGTCGTTTAATTCGCGCGAGTCAATCCAAACTGCCACTGACTTATTTGTAGGAAGCAAATTAGGATAGGGATTTGTGCTGACTCGGATCTGTTGGGTGTGTATCAACGAGTTCTTGGTACTCACTTTAAGGTGGCAAAGAATTCTTAGTGCAAGTGCATATTTTGCAATGCAATTAATTCTTTGTTCACTGAATATAAACATCAGCGATTAATTTAGTTGAAGTGAACTTATGGAATTTTAAGATAATATGCTGTGGGAAAGGATTTGAAAGAATTAAATATTTTATATTATAGGAGGATTTTCTATTATAACACCCTCACCACTAGATTGAGGCTCCGCCGAAATTATTTTTATGTCAGTTTGGATTTTACTTTCCTTTTTCTTTCTTAATTTTATAACTAACAATACAATTAAAATGCTGATAATAATTAACAAATTTATGCTTATTGTAGCTGAACTAAATTTCTTATTTTCTAATCTTATTTCCTCTATGAACTCTCTATTATTAATGTGTTTTAAATACAATTCTTCCAGTTCAATATTTTGGATAACTTTTTCTTCCTTTATTTTGGTAACAAAATTTGGTAGAATAATTTTGTCATAGATTTTTGTTACATAATTTTCAAATGTTCTGTTATTTAATTCTATTTTACAGTTTTTAAATTTTATTAAATAATTTCCACTGATTTTAACATTAGGCTGGTTACAATTTTGAACTAGGTTTGTTTCTTTAAGATTCTTAGTTATTTGGATGCCTTCTGTTATTTGTATTATCTCCTCCGTTCTTACTATTTGTTTCGGACAGTAGGTTTCTTTTGAATTTACAATATCTCTAATACAAGAATTTTCTATTGAAACCAAATTTTTCTCTAAATTATCTTTAATTGGGAACTTATAAACTTCGTTGTTTTCATCTATTAAATATTAATTTTTTTCTAAAAATATAGATTTGTTTGATTGGTCTGGGATTGGTTCTAGGTGTATTTTAGAATAGACCAGGTCGGAAATTTGAGGAATGAGAAGGACGATTATAATTTGATCTCTGTAAAGTCTAACTGTCAGTTTAATGTTTTTGTAACTTTCGAAATCTGAAATGAATTCCAATTCATTCATGGTTAAGATATTTTTAGAAAGGATGCCTAATCCACTAGTAAAAATGACTTGTTCTATATCATCGACATGGTTTCTTAAAAGCAGTATATCGTGGTTAGTATGATAAATATATTGCATTAATTGAATTTCATCTTCTATAGTTGCTATTTTGTCTAATAGTCCGTTATTATAATGGTTGAGGTATTGTTCTATAGTCCGTTGTTGATTTCGTATATGTATAGTAATATTTTGAATCTGATCTGAAAGTTCTTTGTTAATTAGAACTTGTTTATTATTTTCTTTAATTAATTTTCCGTTAGATTCTAAAAGTTTATCTAGTTTTTCTTTAATTTCTATCTCATCTGCATGGTCCATAGTGCCAGCTACATATTTTAAACCTACACCTAACATATCGATTAGTCCTCGTTTTTGTTTATGATGGGGTATCATATTATTTATTTTTGCTTCTAAGAGAACAAGACTTTGATTTATACTGTTATACATTGGTCCTATTAATCCAGATTTTGGTTTAAGTGCTAATAGCTTATCTTTTATGTGGTCTTTCGTTATCATGAATTCGGTCACATTGACAATGTGTAGAATTTTCTTATAACTTTTAATTAGTTTCACATTTTCCAGGTTGAGTGTTATATATCCGTTGTTGTTGTTTAGGTCATGTAATTGTATTTCTTGCGTTCTTGTTGGGACTACCGTCATCATGATCAGTAGCAGTACTGGAAGTAACAGTATTTCCATTGTTGGTTCCTAAAACCAGACTTAATTATAATTTATTTATTATATAAGAGAAAATTATAATGTTTGTATTTTTATTTTATATTGTTATAATATTTTATTTATTAGAAATTCGTTTTATTAAAATTTATTTATCTCTAACTGATTAATGTTTTATATTCTTATGTTAATATTTGCGTCTTGTTTTATTTTCAGTCACACTCCCCTTTTAGCTTTAATGTTGGGATTTCTTCTGTATTGATATTTCTTTGCTTTTCTTACATGTGTCTTGTAATATTTTAGGTTGTTCTTAACATCTATTACATGTTCATCATCCAGTTTCTCCGCTTCAATCTTTCTATATTTACGATGGTTTTTGCCACCTCTGATTTCTTTAATGAAATTTGGACCTGGGTCCAGGCTGACATCATTTCTATTTGTATTCAGTTTGTTAATAGTTTTTTCCTTATTTTCAATAATTTTTTCACGTATGATTCCATATTCGCTTTCGGCCACTTTACCGGTAACAAAATCCATTGGTTTTTTATTTGTGGTGTTATGGATTGTGTTGTTGTAGTAACCTATAATCTTAAGGATTTTTTCCTCAACCGTCTCGACGTCTTTGTTTTCGTCGTGTCGAAGAAGACGAAGGTGTTCATTTATGGTGTTGTGCAGCCTTTCGATATCGGAGTTAGAAGTATGATTACTATTTGACGTATAATGAACTTCAATATTTCTTTCTCTAAGAAATTCTAGTATGGGAAGAACTTTAAAACCTAATTCGTTGTCTGCGATTATTTTGGTTACGTTTCCATGGCTACTAAAGTATTGTAAAAGAGCCCGTCTGAATTCTGTCCAAGTACGACTGGAGATTTTTATCGCTTGAGCAAATTTGCTAAATTTATCTATTACCGTTAAGAAAAGTTGACCTTTTAAGGTATAGAAAACATCGATGTGAATCATTTCGTTAGGGGCGGACGGCGTATCAGTAATTCTGTATTTAATTTTAATTGGATTTCTTTCGTATTTTTCGAGACTACAAATTTCGCAGTTATTTATGAATTGTGTAATTCTAATTTTTAATTTCGGATTATAAATTTTTAATTTTAATTCTTTGAATACTTCCTCAATTCCTCGATGGTTATTTCTTCAGTGTTCTATTTTTATTAATTCCGCTAATTTCTCTTCGTCAATTATATCTTCTAATACACTCAAACATCGTATTATTTTAAATTTACTATTAGTGGAAAAGTGTTCTAGATATGTACTCCTTAGTGTATTAAAGAAATCCTCGTCTTCTATGAGAACGGAATTGAGACCGTGGCTGTTTGTACATCCAACGATTTTGTGTAGATAATTGTTCTGTTTTTATCAAATATTTTCTTCTTGCTCATTCTCATGGATCCTGTATTGGATTTATTTATAATTATTTGCGTTTTAAATATATTTAGTGATGAGTTACTGATGGGTATGTTATCCTCTTCCAATAGATTTAATTCTAAATTTTCAATGCGTGAAAGCGCATCAGCATTACTGTTCTTTACTCCCCTTTTATATCTAATTTCATAGTCAAATTCTGACTATCTTAATCTCCACCTTATTAGCTTAGAGTTGGGTTCCTTTATTGAAAACAGCCACGTTAATGGTTTGTGATCAGTTTCAATGATGAATTTTCGGCCGAAAAGATATGGACGGAAATATTTTGTCGCCCACACGATCGCCAACAATTCCTTTTCAATTGTACTATAATTGATTTCATGACCGTTCAGGGTCCGGCTAGCGTAGCAAACAGGATGATTATCCTGAGAGAGCACTGCTCCAAGGGCATATTGGCTAGCATCCGTTGTTAAGGTAAAAACTTCTTTGAAATCTGGGTACCGCAGGATTGGGTCACTGATGAGAAGTAGTTTCAGGGTCTCGAAACTCCTCTCGTACTCTGGGTCGGCAATATTTATCTTGGCATCTTTTTTCAAGAATTTTGTCATGGGTTTTGCTATTTTTGAATAGTCTCTAATGAATTTTCTATAATAACCCGTTAATCCCAGGAATTGCTTTATTTGCTTGCTTGTTTTGGGGATTGGGAAATTTTTCACACACTCTATCTTTTTAGGATTGGGTTTTATACCCTCTTGTGTAACAATATGACCCAAAAACTCGGTTTCTTTCTTAAGAAACTCGGATTTATCCAGTTGAACTTTAAGATTCACTTCTTGTAATCTTCTGAATATTTTATTAAGGGAGTCTAAATGTTCTTGTAAGGAAGTCGAGAATATAATGATATCGTCCAAATAAACCAAGCAAATTCTGTTTATAAAATCGTGCAATACGTTATTCATTAAGCGTTGAAATGTGGCTGGGGCTGTCTTCAGTCCAAATGGCATACGTAAAAATTCATAGTGGCCATTTTCTACACTAAAAGCGGTTTTATGGATGTCCTTTTCATTAATCTCTATTTGATGAAAACCTTTGGCTAAGTCAAGCGTAGTGAAATATTGGCATTTCCCTAGCTTGTCCAGAATTTCATCAATATTTGGAATTGGGTATTTGTCATCAACCGTTACTTCGTTCAGCTTACGGTAATCGATGACCAGTCTCCATTTCGATTTTCCACTGGCATCGGCCTTCTTAGGTACAATCCAGATAGGTGCGGAGTAAGGAGAATTACTTGGACGGATGATTCCATTTTCAAGCATCTCCTGAATCTGATTCTCGACTTCTTTTTTATGAATGTACGGATAGCGATATGGATCGGAATGTCGTTTGTAGTCCGAATCTCATGTTTTATAGCGCTAGTAAACGTAAGGTTTGAATTTTCTTCATAGAAAATCCCATGGTAATTTTTAACTAGTTTTATCAAAGAAGTTCCCTCTTCTTTATTTAAATGATCGATCCTTAGTTGATTAAGAAGCGGTTTATGTTCCTTAGTTTCTATTATATTAAAATTGTGGTGATCCACCTTCTCTGCCTCCAGGGGTTGAATTAGTAATTTAGAGGCATTTTTTAATATTTCCACTTTTGCACGGATTTTATAGTCTTCAATGTTATAAATTCCTTCTTTAATGGTAAACGAACTATCTTTAGCTCGCTCTTCCTTTAAATATCCTAGCCCATCCTTTTGAAGTACAGGTAGGTTCAAATCAACAGTTTTATAGTTTTCTTCTTTACATTTCTCCTGTAATTCAAAGTGAAGTTTAAGCTTATTTTCACTTGAAGTAAGAATATTATTTTTATAGTCTATGTTTACTTGAAGTTGACTTAGGATGTTGTTGCCAATTATCCCGTCGTATTCTGTGTGAAACTTACAAACTAATAGCTCTATTTTATTTGAAGGATCGCCTAATTCAGCGAATAAGGGTATTCTGACTTTCTCTTTAATTTCTATAGTATGGTTGAGGGTTATTAATTTAAGAGCTTCTTTAAGTTCTACTCTCCATCTTGGATGGCAAAGATTGGGATTTATAATTGAATGTGTAGCTCCCGTATCTATTATAAATTTTAATGGAATTGTCTTTGATTTGACTATTATATAGGGAAGCTTGGGTCTGAGGCTAGAGATTGAAAATTTTGACATTCGGAACGATCTTGTCTATCTGGGTGAATATGTACTAAATCCACTTCCATTGGCTCTGGCCTATTGTTATTAGACTGATTGTTATTTGTATTAAATCTGTTACTATTTGGGTTAAAATTATTCTGAAAAGGGCGGTTATTAATATTATTAGTATTATTACTTTGATTAAATCTGTATTGCGGATTGTGATTATAATTATTATTTGAACTAGCATTATAATTGTTATTATTATTTTGGGGATACTGACGTGAAAAAGAGGAATTTTGTGTGATTCTTCTTTGGTCTCCCATATTCGAAACTCTAAAGGGAATGTTTCTAGTTTGGTTAGATGAAGACGGGTTTGTACGGCTAGTAAAAGTCTGCCCATCGTTATCTCTATTTTGATTTCTGTTAATATGAATTTGTCTTTGGACATGAGTTCTCTGATTTTGACCGAATGGATTATAGAACGCATGTCCTGATTCGTATAAAATGTTAATTGCGGTTTCCAAATCACTTGGTGCCCTGCAATATAAAATCGACTTCATTGGTTCTGGGATTTTATTCTTAAAGATGTTTAAGGCCGAATTAATATTGGTTTGTAGAGTTAAGTTTAAATGTTTTTGACTTAAGCTGTTGTCGTTAGCTGTTTTTATGTTAAGTCTCCTTAAAATGGTTCTAATTTCGTTGTATAGATCATGGCTATTTGTTTTCAAAATTACGCTTCTCATCGCGTCAAAAAGTTGGTCTACTGACTTTCTATCACCAAAATTATTATTTAAAAGGGCTTTAGTTTCTGTCCAGGATCTAACATGATAATTTATTTCAACTACTTCTCGAGCTCTACCTTTAAGTTTAGATTTTATAGTGTCAAAAAATATTAGTTGTGATAGTTCGTCAAAAGTCTGTAAAGTCGGGTGTATTCTATCTATTAAGTCGATAAAGTTTTGCAAATGATTGGGGTTCCCGTCAAATTCGGGTAATTTGGACAGGTATTTTAAGGGATCGATTGTTATTGACTGACGTGTGGCTGTATTAATCGCATCAATGCGATTCCTCATGGTTTCTATTGTAGCTTTCAAATTGTCACCTAACTGTCCTAAATTATCACCTGATTCCGTCATTTTAAATATAGTATAAACACGAAAGGAGATCGAAACACTCAATATTATGAATCAAATAAAAATATGCAGAAATATCAATATTTTTGAACTAAAAATTAACTTTAATTTTAACTAATGAAAAGATTATTTATATATATTTAAAAAAAAATTGTTGAATGTTACTTGGTATCTTCAGCTTCGGTTGTGTCCTCCTTGGATGAAAGGGCGTTGTAATATTTCACAATTGAACGACTTCTGGAATTGCAGGATCCTTGGGTAGATACTGTTGTCTTCTTAGATAGCAGCTGATTAGATAGTGCTGATTTATGGTTCCTGGAGTTCCTTATGTACTGTTGTTTTCTTGGACAGCAATTTTTTCAGCTAATTGTAAAGATAATTAGCTCACACTTTTTTTTCTATTTTAAAAGTATTTAACAGCACAGATCGATTTACAAATCTTTTTGTATCGATGTTTATTTAACTGCACAGGTTGATTCTTATCACCAAAAAAAAAAAAATTTTTATTACACAAATCATATTGTGTATAGTCACTAAGAAATTTCAGCTACACAAATCTTTTTGTGTAAAATCACATAGAAATTTCAATTACACAAATCTTCTTGTGTGGAGTTTTGGATTACACATTAAAGTATAGATATACAAGAAACGAGCACAATTGTACCCAAATCTTTCTGGGTTACGTAACTTTTTAATTTATCACTCTAATGATTAATTACACAACACACAAATGCCCGAATCTATGCGTATCCTACCGACTGCGCCACTTTTCACTTCTAATTTTTCTTCTTCGAAAAAAAAAAGAATTTAATTTTAAAAGATATATATATTTATTACCACTTATAACTTTTACAAAAAACTTAGCTTATAAATTACATTCAATTAAATTAGATACGTCGTTTAATTCGCGCGAGTCAATCCAAACTGCCACTGACTTATTTGTAGGAAGCAAATTAGGATAGGGATTTGTGCTGACTCGGATCTGTTGGGTGTGTATCAACGAGTTCTTGGTACTCACTTTAAGGTGGCAAACAATTCTTAGGAATTGTTTGTGCAAGTGCATATTTTGCAATGCAATTAATTCTTTGTTCACTGAATATAAACATCAGCGATTAATTTATTTGAAGTGAACTTATGGAATTTTATGATAATATGCTGTGGGAAAGGATTTGAAAGAATTATATATTTTATATTATAGGAGGATTTTCTATTATAACAAATCAGCTCGATTTATTTATTTCCGTACTAATTAAGCGCTAATATTGGACTATTTTTTTAGTCGTTTTTAAATTATATTATTGTAAGCTCCATAAAATCACATAGTAGTTGTTATTGCCTACTGCCACACATGCGCGCTGTGCCGTATGTAGCAGTCGCACTTCTGTGAATGTTAGGACTGTTCGGTGGCTCAAACTGTAGCGCTTCAGAACACTCTAACGGCTTCGATAGCACCTCGATGGCGCCTCGATGAGCTCAAAACAGTTTCAAACTACGGTTCTGTGTTCGATTACCAATTCAGAATTGTTCCAAAAATTTGCAAATTATCAATTTTTATGTGTATCAGACGCACGGTAACTTGCTCTAACTGTTTGTCGAAACAAAGGACTGAATTAGTTATAAAATTTTTAATATCTTTCGGCTAATTACAATAATTCATTGCGACTTTGCGCTTCAGTCAGAAAGCGGATAAATTTATTTTCATGTAATCCCAATAAGTGTCAGTAAATTGTCACTCCGTTTCAGGGAGAACACTCTTCGAGGGAAATTATTTAATACATCTACAGAAATAATTTTGTATGATTTATAGGTACTTTCTACGATACCAAATACAACTTCCCAATCAAAGATATCAATTAGGAAAAACCATTGGCTAATTACAGATTTTCTCCAGGACAAAAAATTCAAATCTTTATCTTGGAGTAAAGTTTTAAGAACAATCTGGTGCACAACAACAAGGCAGGCAGTGACAGAGTGCAGTGTCCTTTTGAAAGTTAATTACCAAATACAAAATATATACTTAGCTGTGATAAATATTAATACTTTAATATTTCAAGATAAGGCATGTACTTATCCAGAGTTCAAACAAATCGCCAGTTCCACAAGGTAATTTCAAAAATTGATGCTTTCCCAGTTCTTGGGAGTATTTAAATTTGTTTCTACCCTAAATTAACTTGTTCAAACTACTCATTAAATGAAAAACTAATTTTAATTGTTGATTTTGGTAAATTCATTTACAGAAAAGTTTTTAATTCTTCTAAATGTGTCTGATAAATATACTTAAGCTATAGCAAGCTTGCAATTACTTGAAGTTGAATGTCCACGTAGAAAATTACTAATTAAATTTTAATTTTATCTACCAAATAATTTTTCCAAGTTT
Source organism: Leptarthrus brevirostris (assembly GCA_964036015.1). NCBI lineage: Eukaryota > Metazoa > Arthropoda > Insecta > Diptera > Asilidae > Leptarthrus > Leptarthrus brevirostris. The sequence goes on from OZ038373.1 coordinate 101,238,150, forward strand.
CTCAACAGATTATAATTTCGAGGACAGCCTTAATTCGCCTTCAATTGAAAATAACAGTTCATGTAGCTCACCAAATACAAGCTTATTAAAGCACAAACAGGACAGCCTCCAATTGCTTTTACCTTCAAATACATGTTAATGTAATTCAACAAATACCAGATTTTCAAAACGAACACGAAAGAATAATGAGAACGAAGAGCGAATGAGGCTGAAAGATGAAAGAAATGAATTGTTGAAAGGAAAAATTTGCGTACAAGAACAAAACCGAATTCTTCGAATTTTTAAAATAAAATTAGACATGTCGCGAATTCGGAATAGTACACCATTTGTTCGCCAGAAGTGTTTGGAAAAATAAGGGAAACCAATTGCAGAATACAAATCATTCTCCACCCCAGCAATGCAAGATTCAAAATATCGAATTGATGGGTCATCCGCCGTACAGTCCTGATTTGGCACCCAATGATTTCTTCTTATTCCCGCAGATCAAAAATAAAACGTGAGGTCAACGTTTTTCGACGCCTGAAGAAGCGGTTGATGCGTTCAAATCACATGTTTTGGAGATACCTCAATCCGAGTGGAAAAAGTGCATCAAAAATTGGTTCAAACGCATGTAAAAGTGTATTGATCTTCATGGAGAATATTTTGAAATATATGGAAAGTGCAAGTGTATTTTTTCCTCCATGTGGATTTTTTTGTAGATCATGACGAAAAAAAAAACATTAGTAAAAGAAAATAAGTTAGTTTAGTAGAAATACCCCATGCGGTATTCAATTAAAGCCGAAAAAATGGCTTAAAAATCTTGATTACTGAAATGAAATATAAATGTTCAGATGGAGAGTAATGCTGGAGACTGGTTTAAGGCATACTTCTATAGAGAATCGAAAGACAAACACTTTTTCCATACAAACTTTTGATGTACGAATGATACTTCATGGTGTTCTAGTTGATAAAAGTCAATTTTGCTTGAAAATTTTTGGTTTTTTTTTAATTATTTTTTTTAAATTAATCTACAATTAATGGTCTACAAAATTATGCATTTTTCAGAGAATTACCGGTCACAAAAAAGTACGTAAGAACCGTCTAAGGAACTTTTGCGACGAAACTATAAACTATATTCTTAAAGTCTTATAGCGCAAATTGATAAGTAGTTTTAATGAAATTCAAAAAAAAATTGGAAAAAGTTTTTTTGCACCGACCGACGAGAACGTTTAATTTTGACACAATCTACATATAAAGACAATTTTTACTGGAATTGTTTCTTTTTGAAGCGTGCTATGATTTGATCCGTGAAGTAGTTGCAAAATTGCATCGAATAGTAAGCTTCGAATTTAAATTTATTTAAAAATATTGCGTTTTGTAAAAATATTGATATATTTATATATGTAGTCTTCATTTGAACATATGGAAATATAACATCCAATTTTGTAACTCAAAGTAGAAAAGTAACCATTTCGATATTTGCTTCGTGTACGAAGCCTTGTCTGATGCAAGGATAATACTTAAAGTCACCATCGACATTGTTTAAATTAAGGTCTTGACAAACAGCAGCTGTCCTAACAGAAATTTACCTGTCTCTCGGTTTTTGATAATAAAAATATATATAAAATTGTCTATAAAATTTAAAGTTATTCATTAAGAAATATAAAGTTCAGTAGAACGTTGGTTAACTTCTCGGTCGCAAATTGAGAAAAATGTTGTTTCTTTTTCAACCGAGGTTCCAAGTTCGATCCGTTTTTTCTTAATGTGTAACCGGCCATAACTACGTAATAAGTTGACCGATTTGGATGATTCTTTTTTTTAATGCTCCGTACCACTTATATTAGTATATGTCAAAATCCTAGAGCCAAATGCTACAAGCTAGAAACTTGAAACATTTCATAGTTAAAGCATGTTATGACCCAATGCTGTGCTTAGATATGGATAAATAATTCGGGTAATTATATGAGTTGTACTGTACTTCAGGAACTTAAAATCAGTAGTGGTCGTTCACTTATAGAGACATAAGCATACCACAAAAAAAAACAAATCTATTGTGTTAAACATAGTCCTGGACTATTCATATTTATATAATACCTCCAAGATCATTGCCTCGTATATTTCCGTTAACAATGTCAGTATTGTGCTTTATGCAGTTTGTTTTATTCTTCCTATATTTCAATATTAAACTTTTAAAACAAAATTTATTTAAATAGTAAACAAATGCAGCCAAAACAAATCACATTTGCTCTATAGTTATTAAGTTGGGAGTATTATATACTTTACAGCAACTTTAAGATTTCTTTTTGGTTTTTTATGGGGTTAGGGGTTGTCAGAGGCATGAAAAATGAGTATTTTTAATAATTTTACAGTAATTTTATTTATTTTATAAAGCTAATAATACAGATTTATTATATAATGTTTCAGCTTGACTTCACCAAATTTAAAAAAAAAATAACTTGATAAATTTTGGACGAAGTTATTGCCATCTTTGTTGGACACCCTCTCACAATTAGTGTTTTGCGTTGACCATCATAACTTTGTACTGGTTCATCTTAAATCAATCAAGCAAAGAAAAGTCATAAATTTAATAGTAAATCTAGTACTTAATAGAAGTTTTTTTTAAATTAACAAAACGGCGGCTTTTAAAGGCTTACCCTCGAATTTTCAAAGGAAAAAAACAATAGTTTATTGTTAAAAAAATCGAAGTTTTCAACAAAAACAAAAATCCTTCGATCAAGTACTAGTTTATTATGCTTTCAATAAGCTGTATAAATTTCATTCAAATCAATCCAGTGGTTCTAGAATTACAGTGGTCACTGACTTCCAAAACATAGTTTCGAGAAAAACACGTATAAAGTTTTTGTCTTGGGGCAGTACTAAGAGCTAACCTGAAATTTTAAATACCCCAAAAACCCAAAAGGTTATAAATAAATCTATTTTAAGAAATATTGAAGAGAATAGAATTTTTCTATTGAACGTCTATGAATAAATAAAAATAGATTTCATAGAAACTAGTGCGCAAGTGGAAACCGGCTACGACTTGCATCTGCCGCCAGCTACCTGCAATCGAGGGTCCGTGAGCCCCTCACTAACTGTGGGACATCTCGGAAACTATTCATTCAATTGTCTTTTCAGAGAATATTTTCGAAACATCATACTACAAGAAAATGTAAATACAAGTACAAAGAAGAAGATTTTTTGAAAATTCTAGCGCTTACCAGCTATCAGCACATTAGTTTTCAGGTGGTATGCTGCTGTATCTGCCGTTTCTTTTATCTGCTAGAAAAAACTCATGTTAGTGTCGATCGCCACACCGCGATACTTTACCGCTAGTGTTGACTGTATTATCTTGCCGACTCACCCTGGAAGAATGGTCGGTATTCTCTTTTAATTCGTAGCAGACTGTAGTAGATGGAGTTCCAAATAACCTATCCCGGTAGAATCGATCGCCGCGTTCCGTCCGAACTGATCCTCCTTCTTCTTTGTTCTTGATTTATTCCAAGCAGCAAGTAGCGGTCCTTTAGATAGTCATCAACTATCCGCAGTAGGTACCTCGGCACTTGGTACGAGCCCTCTAGCACTTCAAGCATATCGTCGAGCGTTACCAAAAAAACCACTCTACGCGATAAGTGACCATGGTCTTCGGCTTTCCTGACCACCTCGGTTACCTCTGAAATGGCATCCGGCATACTCTAGATCCATATTTTCTCGGTGTAAGCGTTCGACTGTATGAGAGCCACTTGCCCGTCCTGATCAAAACCAAACGCGCCACCTTCTAGGGTAAGCTGAAGACCTCCGATTCCAAGCATGCGTTGTAAATGCACTACAGCAGCGCCGAGTTTTGTTTGTACACCATTTTCATAATTTTGTTTCGAAGACCGTCTGGGCCTGGTGCCCTTTTTCATGGTGACCACAGATCTCTATGAATGTGGAACAATTTTCCCCGATTGGTCCCAGGTTTGAGTCGGTTTCCACCGAATTTAAAGGAAAAAGTGCGTCCACGATGTTCGACATGGTAGCGTTGTATCACACACGTGGTCATTGACGCCTTTTCCGAATTAAATGCAACTTTGTCCGAATTGAATGCACCTTTGTCCGGATTGACTGCACCCTTGTCCGGATTAAATGCAACTTTGTCCGAATGGAATGCTCCTTTGTCCGGATTGACTGCAGCCTTGTCCGGATTAAATGTAACTTTTTCCGGATTGAATGCACCTAAATACTGAAATGTGATTTTTTACTACCTGAACTTTTTACAAATAAACAACTACGGTATTATTTTTATAGCTCTCTAAAAAATTTTGTGAAATGCTTCTGAATGCAATTCGAGTCAATAACATTATTTTCATTATATTATTCTTTTGGTTCGGCACACACCGTAATAATCTCTTGGTTTGATCGCCACTCTCAATTGCATTCTAATTTTTAAGTGATTCGGTGTAGTAACTACGTGATTTCTTAGTTAGATTTTAATATTAGAAACATGCCTACATTGTGAGGGGAAAACTATATCAGAAGCCACAGCTTCAGTGTCTATTAAAGCTAATATAGCGAAATCAATCTATAAACGTTACAAAGATAATGGAAGTAAAATTGTTTGTAAATCTCGTGGTGGAAACAGACCAAGAAAACTAACCGATGTTGTCCTAAAAGAAATTGAAAAGTGCATTGAGGAGAATCCAGGAATTACAATTCGTGAAATCCAACGACGACTTGAATCCAAAGACATTACAATTTCAAAAACCACTGTGGATACTGGCCTACGTGAATTGAAAATCACATTAAAATTAGCGCGCTATGAAGTTGGCCGCCTTAACTGTGAAAATACCATTGCACTCAGAAAACAATATGCACTGGAGTTTACACGATCTGCTCCAAGTGATACAAGTAAAATGATCTTTATTCATGAATGTGGATTGAACCTGCATTTAAGAAGATCACAGGCACGATCAACGAAAAAAAACGCGCGCTTATGTTACGATTCCAACCATTCGGGGGCGGAACGTAGCTTTAATTGCTGCTATGAATAATGAAGGTTTTATTCATAAAAAATTTATTTCAAACAGCACCTGTAAATCGGAAAAATTTTGCTTTTTTCTGCGAGATTTAATTCAAAAGCTGAGCCCCACAGAAAATGCGTGGCTGATTATTATGGTTAATGCACGTATCCACAAAACTTCCGACGTTCGCGAAGTAGTGAGTGCGTCTTCATTTAATTTAAATTTTCTTAATCCATATTCACCAATGCTCAATCCAATTGAGAAGGCATTTTCAAAAATAAAAAATTCTTTTCGATCTATGCTAAGCGATATGTCTCAACAGCAACGTTTGCCAGAAATAATTGAACGAAGTGCTGAAAGTGTGACAAGTTCAGACTGTGTAAATTTCACTATGGATATGATGATGAAAATCGGACCAGTTTCCAAAGGTGAACCAATTCATTAGCTTTAGTTTAGTTCGGCTATTTCTTATAATATTATTTGTACTTTTTCAAAAGAAATAAATTTATTTTTTAGTTGCAAATATCGTAGTTATTTATTTGTAATAAGTTCAGGTAATTAAAAATCACATTTCAGTATTCAGGTGCATTCAATCCGGAAAAAATTGCATTTAATCCGGACAAGGGTGCAGTCAATCCGGACAAAGGTGCATTCAATTCGGACAAAGCTGCATTTAATCCGAACAAGGGTGCAGTCAATCCGGACAAAGGTGCATTCAATTCGGACAAAGTTGCATTTAATCCGGAAAAGGTTGCAATTTATCCGAAAATGGTATATATAATTAAAATGGAAAAATTTTTCTGTTGATGACTTAGATGACGGGGCCCCTTTTGAAAGCCTGGGCCCGTGGGGTTAAACCCCTTCGCCCCCTCCCTTTCGGCGGCCCTGTGTACATATTGCTCTCTTTGCGTTCAAACACAAATGTGGCATAAACCCAATTCATTGGTCAATGGTAAATACACGTAGATGTTATACGAGAAAAAAGAAGGGTGTGTTTACGAAATCACGGTGCTAGTGAAACTTTTTAGCCATACTTTTAAAAGTTTTTAACCAGAAATCGCCGAAAGTATATAGTTTTGTTTATGTGCTTTTGAGTTATTCATTTGCTTATCTTATAGCCGATAAGACAAAAAGTAAATGCAGGTACAAAATAGTGTTTAAATGTTAATTTCGCTTCAAATTGTACAGTATGTAAACGGAGTCATTAATTTATGGCAACAGAAATAAGTAAATAAGGATTTACATTCTATTTTGTTTTGTACAGATCACATAGTTGTTAAATTTATCGCTCATCATCGTATCTAATTAGTTCAACAGTTACTTCTTTTTTAAAAATCACCACCCTTCCCTATCCCCACCCTGCTCACAAAATGTGTGCCCTGCTACTAATGGGGGATAATAGAATAAAAACAAGAATCATTTAAATGAGTCCAAGCTTTACAAAATAAGAGTCCGCCCCTTCCCCCACGCTACCAGCAAAATTTATGATGTGATACATAAATATGATGGGAACATACCCTTTAAAACAAAAACAAAGTTTCGTAAACTATTTTGCCTACAGTGTCCTTTATATTTTCATTGAAAGTAACATTTAGGTATTTCTTCGGATATTTTAATCGATAGTTTAGAAATTAGAGGAGGACACTTTGATAACGACTTTGAGAGCAAATAATTCGGGATTAAAGGCTATCAACTGCTTTATATGATAAATTTAATCTATCTTTGTGTTCTGGAGTTTTGTTTACATTCGAAAGACAAATTTTTAAATCCGAGTCAAAAAATTATGTAACGAATTTTCGAGTTTATATATATATACTAAAATTAGTTTTTTTTTGTAAAGAAGCTTAAAGTTTCTCAGAAATATGGGTTTTGCTTGAAGATAATCTCCAGATACATCTTTATTATGACATTCGGCTGAGTTAATATTTCGCTTCTAGTGTGTAACCTGCAAAGTATTGGCTTCTATTCATCTATCTTAAGATGAGTTGAAACCTATTTAAACAACCGTAAGCAATGTGAGAATTTGTGGTCTTATTTCTTATTTTCTTAGTTTTATATTACAGAATCAAATCATCTGAACTTTTGGTGCTAATCACAGTGTATAATCACAGGAAAGAACAAATTATAGCAGGCATGAACCTATTTCAAATTGTACTTTACACTTAATTCATACTTGTCAATATTTAAGTCAATTTTTTATGAGAACTGTAGTCGGTAATTTTTCAGTTGAAATTGGAACCACAAGAATTACATTTAATATTTTAGTGAAATTATTGTTAAGTACTATCTTATTAACTTAGTGTTTTGAAATGAATTGTGCTAGTCTGTAACATAGTCTGTGCATTTAAACATACCTAAATTTAAAGACACCTACCCCACTCAAAGGAATAAGTGAAAAAAAATGGTGTGGGCTATTTTTCCAAAAATTACATTATTTCTGTTTTACGAGTATGTCCGTATGTCCTATATCCGTATACCAAATGTATTTTTTATTAATTTCAATCCGTTAATACAAATTTAGTACTTATGGTAGTTGTGGACGAGGAGAGCCTAACTTTGTACTACGTGGAACGACTTACATGAAAATTCGGTCGAATATAGTAAGGGTGAAGGGCGTCAGGACCGCGAACTCTTTAACAAGCGGAACGATCTGGATGATATGTTTTTGTTATTCAGAATATCTTGACCCATTAGTAATGACAAAAATCTTGTTGGGAGGGAATCGCACCTATAACGCGAACCCGTTTTGCTTATTTTTGTAAGCGGAATGCACTAAAGATAGATACGAACTGAAGGTTAATAAATATAAAACTTTCAAATGATTTCAATAGTCATTTAATTACACACACGAGATTCCTCATATTCGTATCTATTCTCACTTATGTTACGGTTGCCTTTTTTTATTATCTAGTCAAGGTCCAGGGGTAACCCTCGTAACCACGTTAAACATGACTATGGTCGGAAGGGAATTAGGGTAAAAGGAATAAAGAAAATCTTTGAACTGAATAACAAAAAACAAAAAACTTGTGGGCAAGCCGAGGCGTAGAGATCGTGCCACTCAATAAACTGATCCAACTCCGTCTTTGAAAGAACAAATTTTCACGAAACAAATGAAAGAAAATTTCTTAACTATATTGTTCGTGCTCGAATAGTATAAACTACGCCGCGTAAAGGCCGTAATGTTACGTCCGTTAACTAGGTCAAATTTCCTCGGTTTGGTGTGGCTTTTCCCTAGCAGCAGTCCCTCTTTCGGATATGTGTTTTTTTTCAGGAAGTTTTGGCAATTCTTCAGGTACCTTGGATCCAAGGAAAACACCAACAAAATGTTGGTAAAATTTATTTTAATTGCACTTGCATGTACCTTAATCAACACTTTTCTGCCAACAAAAATGCAAAAGGGATCACCTAGTAACCTAAGCTAGTGACATCTATTAAGGAAACATTTTTGTAAGTAAGATTTAATTATGTTTTTAGAACAAATATAATTCCTTTCATAAAACTATCTACTTATTTAATTTAATGAGTCTTTACGTGATAATTCAAGATTATGTGGTGCGTTTTGATATGATAACACATCTAGGTACTAGAAGTTCTTTCAAGAAAGGGCAAACTATGCCGAATAGGGTAAGTCAGAGAATGGTGTTGATTTGTTTGTCTGTTTCTTGAGATTATTTATGGCTTGGTTCCAGCAAATTTCTGTAAAAGTTACTTCTATTAAGGTTCCTTCTAACAGCTCAGTCGTTAGATTAATTTATTTAGGTACATATAAGGTTAATCGATCAATTCCAATAATAAATTTACACATAGTCATTTATTACAATAAATATAAGGACGGTTTAAAGACAACCAGACCTAATTTTCAATACTTAGTCAGGAGACGACTAAAATTTTTATCTGTTTAGAGGACTTCGCGATCTATAATGTGCTAGAATTTTGCATAGTGGTAATATTTTAATAAGGTAAAGTCTTTAATACTTTTAGTGCAACCATGCGACAATGAAAAACCATTTTTGAAAGCTTTAAGTGTCCATTAAGGGACAAGAACTGTGATTTGAACACACTGTTAGCGTGAAAAGTATTCCAAAGGTTGTCACGTCTCGCTTTTTATTCCTTAGGGAAGAGTGTGAATTTACCTAAAACTTCAAAACAAAACTGTTCAAAACTCGAACAGAATAAGAAATATACGATGGGAGTTTCTGATAAAGAAAAGCTAAAACAGTAGCACCAAAGTGCTTGCGATTTTTTTGAAATATCTGTATAAACACTCCTGATTTAATAATTCAGTTCAAGTTTTTATTTTAAAAATCGTATACCTATTTATCTAAGGACAATAAAGATCTTTGAAATCTGGTGATATCCGTAACAGCTCAACAGTCATACCATCCACTGCCTTTCAACTAAAATGATTTTCTCCAGAGTATTCTTCCAAGAAGTAAAGGAAAAATCTATTATGACTTATTTATCCTTGGACAATTCAGGAAAGTCAAGTCAGGATATAGAATTGCTCGGTATCAAAAAGTTATTTGTGTTTCTCTTCTATGCATCAGGAGAAACTTTTAACTCTGCATAGCTTACATCTTTTTATCATCATCATGACAACACTTAACTGAACCGTGAGAAATATATAGTTACTTCGTAAGACTCGATTCTACACAAGCCCTACAACGCCATCCTCTACGAACTAGGTAGGAACAACTTTATAGATTTGTTTGCTTCTTGGCAGAGAATTCTGTGAAAAAAATAAATTTCCGGAATATGTTTGCAAGGAGTTATTATAGAAAATTAATATTATGTTTGCATATGCAGAATTTATTTTATTTCCTTTTATCTCTTTTTGATATTTAACAGAGTCAAACAATTCTGTATAACAAGGATTTTTTAAGAACTTTTCTTTGAGTTGTTTAAGGGGTCGTTCTGATTTTTGAAGCAAAAATTGACGACTTTTGGAATTTTTTTCAGAAAAAGTTTATAATTTTTAGTTCAAAACTTTTTACAAAGTATTAGGCTACTCATATAGTTCACATTTTTTCCCCGTCATAGATAAATATGCAGGACGCGCTGAAGTTGACACCTCAACAAAAATAACATGGCAAATGGTTCCAGCGATCAAAACACTATTTAAAACATATTGACGTAAATCATTCGACAATTTGTCGAAATTCATGTTGCCGAGTTAGCTAAAGTACAACTTTTTTTCAAGAGTTCAAGTTTTATATTTTATTTTTAATCATCCTTTTTTATCGGTTTTTGGCCGGAAAAATGGCATTTTTGTTATTGTTCTTGACTAAACTACGCGAGGATTTTTTGGAATTTTGACTGATGTCGACATAAGCGAACTAAAGAACTTAATTTTTAACGAGACCGTTATTGATTGTGGTGTTTAAAACCGAAAAATAAAAGGTTTTTCAAAAATAAAAAATCGTCAATGTTTTGCCTCAAAAATCAGAAAATCTTAAGGGGTAATGCCGCTCTAGCCGCTGAAAAAATTACCGATTTGTAAAATTTATTTTTAGAGAACTGATGAGTTTTTTAAAAATCTATACTATAGACTTTTCTTTGCAACAGTTAAAAGAGTATAACAATTTTTTATTTGTTTTGTCTTGCGGCGGCGAACTGTATATATCGCACTCAGATTTTTCCATAGTGTCTCGCGGTTGTGAGAATAATTTCAGTAATTGTCGATCTGGAAACAAAAAACTATTCTTTTTCCGGTTTATGAAAGGTCATCTAAAGAAAAACGTAGTAAATTGGGAAAATGTTGATGTTTTCTTCCAAAATGGCGCATACTAAAAGCAAAAAGGTAAAAATCTACTATCAGAAAGCAAATATAAATAATTTTAAAGTAAAGCGACTATTTGCAGCGACAATTTGCAGTTATCCTACTGACGTGTAGTTCCGTGTATTTCCGTGTACACGGCAATTTGAGAGTGGTAAATAGGAGTAATTAAAGTAAATTAGTCATAAACCCTCGAGTCAAGAACTCAAGTATGCATGTAAACGTACTGTTTTGTTTTATTTCAATTTTGTCAAATTAATAATGATTATTATTATTATTCTTCTTCTTTGTTTGTGAGAGAATCGACGATTCGGCGATTTTTTTGAAATTGGATCTTTTGACGCTCCAATTTTTGTTGGATCGATCTTCCTTTACTGGTGTCGATTCGAATCGACTGATCGATCTTTTTGCTCAGATCGTGAATCCCTACCACATAGCTAATAATGGAAAAATGTGGTGTTAAGATGGGGTGGGGGGAGGGGTAGCATACCTTTGTAATGTCCACACGTTACCAAGTTAGACTACCCCTCCCCCGCCACTACTTGAATGATTCTTCTTCTGATGTTTAGAATATGTGTCCCAACTCATATGGTGTGCGGAGGGGGGCGTTACACTATTTCTTAATTCACACACCTATTTGGAAGATTCGTTTTATTTCTGTATTATACGATCCCCCATTATTACTCTACGAAAAAATGTTGACCTAGGATTGGGGTGTGTGCGGGGGGGGGGGGGGGGGGGGGTGGAGAGGAGACCTAAATTTATAACGCGTGGACTTATTTGGATGATTCTGAATGCATAGAGTATCTAATTTTATTCAGATAAAAATTGTGGCTTGTGGTTAGAGGATGGGCGGCGCCTAGCTTCAGAAGGCACAGACCGATTTTCCTTCGGTTGTACAGAATACGTTTCCTGATTGATAAATGATAACAATTTTGTACCCAGTTTGAATGCAAGAAGCCTGCGCCCTAAAATGGACGAGTTTCGTGAAATCTTTGCTGGGTCAAATATTGATGTAATATTGGTTAGTGAAACATGGCTCCAACCTCATATACCGTTCTCTCTTGTCTCAGTACCAGGATTTAGGTTATTCAGAAATGATAGACCAGGAAGAATTGGTGATGGAGTGGCTGTTTATGTTAGGGAAACTCTGAGGGCACGCGTAGTTAAGTGTTCCACACATGTTCCTCTGGAGTTTATTTGTGTTGAAGTCTCATGTTTTACTCGTAAATGTCTTCTATCATCAGTTTACTTTCCTCCAAATTGCTTTGCTGCGGAAAATACATTTGAGTTTGAACGAGTTTTTATTGAACTATCACACGGGTACGCAGACTTATTTATTGGTGGGGATTTTAATTTTAATATCCTACAGTCTAACCCCCAAACAAGTTCCTTTTTATTTCTCCTGCAATCCTTACACTTAACTGTTGTAAACAATCTTCCCACGTTTTTAAATACGCAAAACCCATCGTTGTTGGACTTATTCGTCACTGCAGATAGAAGTAAAGTTTATTTATTTATGAGTTGACTAGCCCTTCTTCTTTTTGTGACCATGACTTTCTCTTCCTCACGTATGATTTTAATTTGGGAAACAGCTCACGCTACAAGGTAGTCTCTTACAGAAACTACAATGATATAGATTTATCATTGCTTGGTGATGAATCTGAATCTTTATGCTGGGACCAACTTTATTTATGCACATCGGTGTATACTAAACTAAAATTCTTGTACGATGTTTTATATCATTTACATGATAGGTATGCTCCATTTCACACCCGTAATATCAGACTTGATGGGTGCCCTTGATTTACAAACGAAATAAGATCACTCATAGTAGAACGTGGTTTTTTACATAGAAGATTTCTACGTGTAAGAACTAGCGAAAGTCGGTACCATTTCAAAACCATACAAAACTAGTGGGGTGGGTCCAGATTCTGGGTGTCGCATCATTAGTGCGACCCTTGAGGTTCACACGAACAACTTCCCAGTTAATAACAATTTTCAATTAATATCTGGGGCATTTCACGCGAAGCGGACAACCAACAATTTTGAAGAAGTTATGTATGACCTGTTTCAAAGGCAATTAATCATATTAAGAAACTTACATAAAAATAATTAAAATAGTGATTCTTATAGGAAATTGCATGCTCTTCACAGTCGTGGTATCGAATTCGAAATTGGATTTTTTTTTCATGTAAAAAAACCAAAATTAATATTTAAAATTAAATTTTGACAAACTTCGACATGTTTAATTTTTTTTTAAATAGCTCAAAAAATAACTTAAAATGGATAGTAAATGCCTGTTGAGTTTCATAATGTGATCTGCATTCGAACACAGTTCAGCGCGTAGTCGGCGTTTGGCCAGTGCGATAGTTTTGTATGGAAACATGAAAAAATTTAAGTTTAAATTCTCTATCACCGATACGAATGCAGATCACGTTCTAAAATTTTACACATATTATTTATGAACTATAAGCTACATTTTGAGATAAAAACAAAAATTTTAAACATGTCGAAGTTAAGTAAAATCCGATTTGATATGTTTACTTCTGGATTTATATACGAAAAGAAATTTATTTTTCAACTATGTAATAACAGCCAAGTAAAACATTTATTTGTCTTTAAAATAACACTATTTACTTTTTTTCTATCACTTTGAATAATAGAATTTTTTTTTTCAAAAAATCCGCTCCTCAAATTTTCTCAATTCTTTAAAGGCTTAGAAAAGGGAAACTAGGCTTCATAGAAAAAAAATAAAAATGCACATTCATTCAGGATATATAGAAGTACAATTAAACCAAATATGAACAAAATCCAGAACCTGACATTTTTTTCGCTGTCCGCTTCGCGTGAAATGCCCCATCTACTATTTATGGTTTTTTTACCATTTTTTTAATGTTACAAAAAATATCTGTGTTTTTTTTTTGAAGTATCGAGTTGTATCAGAACCAATTAGATCAGATGAAAATACTTAAAAAGTTGATATTTTAAATTTATAAATAAATAAATTAATGAATTTAATTTATCATGATAATTTCGTTGTAATTAGATGCAAAAAAATTTTTAAAAAATTATTCCGTTATAGCACTATTTTTAAATGAAAACCAAATAAATGCACTCTGTTTGGAATTCATTTGTTATTATTAATTTTTAATTGTTATAAACAATTTTTAATTGATATAAACAATTCTTAATTGTTATAGACCATTTTTAATTGATATAAACAAAGTTTATTCATGAAAGAAATTTTTTGTGGTAAAAAAAATTTCAATTGCTTATAAGAATTTTTCATTGTTTATAATAATTTTCAATTGCTATGAACAATCTTCAATTTTGTATTCAATTTCCAATTTTCATAATCAATTTTCAACCAGGTAAAACCATTTTTTATGATTATAAATTTATTATTGTTATAAAAAATTTTTCATCATTATAAACAATTGCTGTTCATAATAAATTGTTATTATCCAGCTTTTTGATGTCCCGACCGTCATCAGAACAAATTATATTCAAGAAAGTCTAAAATCAACTTTTTTTTCAGTTTTTTTGTTTAAACAAAGAAACGGCTGAACCGAACTTGATTAAATTTCTTTCAAATCTTATTGATAATAATACGCTTCGAATTGCACCATAGCGAAGTCGTTATCATTTTTTGTTCGCGAGATATCGTTGTCGAAAAAAATGGGTCCGAACGCACGTACGTACACACACACACACACACAACAATGCGTAAAACACTATGGTGACTTTGAAATGTAAAAAAATTTTAAAACTAAAAATTTTGAAAATCGGGCCCATTACAATAACTTCCCTATATGTGGGAAGTTAATAAAGTAAACTCTAAAATTCGTGCGGCAAAAAGGCGATATTTTGCCGCTAAATTCTCTTCAGATTTGCCCGCAAAAAACTTATGGTTGAATTTGCGGAGGACTGGTGTGTATGGAGACGATAAACCCCGATGTGACCTGGATCCTGATTTATTAAATTCTCATTTTTCATCTGTACATTCCAATTCAGTTACCAATGCAATAACGGGGCTCACACTGAATTCTGCTACACAACTGACCAACCAACGGTATTTCTCCTACAGATGTGTTGATGCAATGGAACTCATCTGTGCAATTAACTTAATCAAATCCAATGCTCTAGGTCCTGATGGAATTCCTGCCAGGTTTGTAAAAATTCTACTACCGTGGTTTTAAATCGACTTTTGCATATTTATAATTCGTGCCTGACTACCTCTATTTTTCCTGCCACCTGGAAAATTGCAACAGTTCTCCCTGTGAATAAAAACACAAAACCGATAAGTCCAGGAGATTTTCGTCCAATTAGTATATTAAGTTTTCTAGCTAAAGTATTAGAAAAATTAATATCCCAACAATTATCTAAATTTTTGGATGAGTATAGCCTAATAAGTCCCTTCCAGTCAGGGTTTCGTGAGTCACATAGTTGTGAGACGGCTCTGATCCCCGTTACGTCCAATATTCGGAAGTCCCTTGATGAGAACCACTAGGGAGTCTTATCTCTTCTCGATTTCTCTAAGGCGTTCGATTCAGTAGACCACTCTAAGCTCCTTGCTAAGTTGAAATCCAATTTTAATTTTTCGTCCTCATCTGTTTCGCTCACCCGTAGTATTCGCTCCAATAGATTCCAGCAGGTAAAGGTTGACGGGGCTTTCTCTGGCATGATTCAACTCAGTTGTGGCGTGCCGCAGGCCTCTATCTTGGGTCCTCTATTATTTAGCCTATATATAAATGATCTGCCTGAGGTTATTGAAGATTGTTATATTCACTTGTATGCTGATGATGTGCAGCTTTACCTTAGTCGACCCATTGGCCTATCGGAGGATTGTATTGATCGGGTTAACTCAGACTTAGCGAGGATCTCTTCATGCGCTACAGAAAATCACTTAGTACTAAATCCACTAAAGTCACAATGTATTTACTTTTATCGTAATTATATCATTAGTCTTAATCTTCCCACTATTACACTTAATGGTATTTCAATTCCCTTCTCTGAACGTGTCAAAAGTTTAGGTGTTTACCTAAATTCCAAAATGAAATGCTGCGATCATATCACTAGCATGATTGGTAGAATATATGGAGGATTTCGTCGGCTTTGGTTATCTGCTAGCCTGCTATCTATTAACACCCGGATGATGCTCGTAAGATCACTCCTTCTTCCGTACTTCTTTCAAGGCAATCTACTATTTCCTCATTTAAACTCTTTGTGTTCTAGAAGATTGAATGTAGCATTTAATGATTGTATTAGATTTATCTATGGCCTCAGAAGATTTGACCACATCTCAAATTATCAGAACTCAGTATTAGGTTGTACGCTAAAGCAGTTTTTATTGCAAAAAATGCTCATTTCGCTGCATAGAATAATATATACCATTGTATTTATTTAGCAAATTAAGTTTCTTAAATTCTCCACGACATAATAATTTGCTAGTTCCTATCTTTCCTTACTCTGTTCAGGAGGACTCTTACTTCGTTCGTGCTGTACGTGCTTGGAATAATTTAACTTCAAATATTCAGCGCACTGGTTCGGTCAGCAAGTTCAAAAAACTTCTCAATTCCTCATTAATTTGAATTATTTAGTAATAATAGTCTTTTTTGGTTCATAAATTTAGTATTCTGACTCTTATGGGTAGTGTATGACGACGTGGGGGTGACCTCTCGATCACATTTACTCTAGTTATTATTCTGTAACTAAATTTCACTTTACTTTATTGTTTGTTTATTAATGGTTAGATATTTCAATTATAAGTAGCTTTTCCTTTTATATTTTTATTATATTTCCTAGTATTATTCTTATGTCTCAACTCTTTTCTTTATAAGTCTTGTTACGATAATTTCATCAATTCCTTAATTTTTAGTACGAATAAAAGGATTGTTATAATTCTTATGTACAATTACTGAAATAAATAAATAAATTGTAAATTGTAGAGTGACTACGGTGATACTCTGACTACGATAATTCTCTTTTGCTGTATAGAGTACGGTGGCGCACTAGGGCCATGTTAAGAAGTTTCTAAGGTGAGGGTATGAAAAGGTGAAATGTTCGGGAATTTATTGTTATTTCTTAACGGAATATTGATTTTACTCAATAAATATTTAAGAAGTTATTTGCTTATCTTAAGCATTTAAAAATACTTTGCTGATTTACTTAGCCATCTTTAGGGTTTAATATTTTCAGAACTTTCCGTAATTATACTAAGATATATAGTATAATGTGGTTATGTACCTACTTCGTTTTATAATTCAAGCTGCGGCATGACATTTTCAAGTTGCTGTTTATCCGACTGATGAAAGCTTTGATGTTCATGCCTCTTTGAAGTTAGGAATTAGGCGCAAGAAACAAATGTACAAAGACGCTTCTCCGGGTGATTCTTTGAATTACGTAAATTCCCTAAAAGCACCATCTCGACCTTGGAACAAAATAAAAAGATTTCTTTAAGGATTTGTTATCTTGTATTTGACATCAAATCAAAATGTTTTGGATGATTTAGGAACAGCTTTTAGCAAAATTGCAAATAAGTTTCATTTTTGAAAAATTTTAATTAACCTGTAAAATTCTTAGTTTGACAACAAATTGTTATTGTTAGAAACAAGGGTTCATTTGACGTTGGGATAAAATTACGTACTTCAATTGAGTCCTTTTAGAGAGAGGTATTTAGAATGTGTCAAGGTATCAAGAATTAAAAGGGAAGTAAAAAAACCAAAACAATCTAAACACGAGAGGATTATGTAGTAGCACACTGCCTAGTATTCGCAGCCAGATGTGGTTTGTCACTTTCTGCGAAAGGTCTTGCCTGTTTGTTGTCCGAATAAGCGGCTTCAAAATTGTGTTTGTAACAATATCGTAATTGTGTTTTATAACTTCGCAGGGTTACGCAACAAGGTAATTTTTCTTCTGTCTGTAGCAGCTGCTTACTTCAGCAACTGGTAATACTATCGACTTGAAATTTGGAGCAGTTTTAAATAATGCTTGCTCACCTTTATTATAAGTGAAAAAATAAAAAAAATATCTTTACTTTTATTGCAAAGTTAAAAGGGGTGAGCAAAATGTAATTGGGGTACAAGGTCAAGTGGGGTATCATATGTCAGGGCTTCATTTCTGCACCCCCTCCGCCCCCCCCCCCTTCACCCTTTATCCTAATAACTTTACAAGGCAAAAAATCTGAAATAACTAGACTAACTTAGATTGAGATTTATGGAAATATTATAGGAAAATATAAAACGATGTCTCCAACTAGCCGAGTTTTTAGGAAATTAGCAACCTTCCAAGGTACGGAAGCCTCTGTGCGTGAGACTGTGTAATTTGAGTGAGATCCCAATACACGCGGTCAGGTGTTTTTAAATTTGATTTAATCAGCAACAAAATCATCTTGATTCTTACACCAAACCAGGCGCTATACATAATTCCAACTTACATGAGCTGCAGTGATTGGGTGGGCGATACTAAGATTTTAGCAGAATAAATTTCTGTTTTGGGCAGCGATAATATAATACTTATTAAAGGTACGATTAGGAGAATTACAAACAATTACACCAGAAGCTTTAACAAGTTTAATACTCGTACTATGTAGGAATCGAAAATTGAAGAGCCAGGTGGTCAATAAGAAGGATCGTAAAATAATAAAACTTTTTCATGTCTCAGGTCTTATAATTTCAAATGGAAGAACAAATAATGACCAAGAAGGTAATCTAATGTTCATTAATGCAAATAGCTCTTCAGTTATTGATATAGTGGCCGTCATTCACTAACTGACATCTTAGACCTGAAAGTGTTTTGTAAAATCTACTGAGACCATACGTCTGTGCAGTTGAGCTTAAAAAAATAAACTAAACATTTTTTTTAAAAATAAACTTTTATTTCTAGTTACTTTGAAAACTAAAAAAATAAAAATAAGTTTCTCGATTTGCAAGTTCTATTTATGTAGATGAATATTTACCACAATAATAAACTATTCCCTTAGCTTTACTTAAGTCGATCGAAATTGGTTAATCTTTATTTCACATCGTCAATAAATTCAATAAAAGCGTGTTGCGCTCTTTCTCTCAAACTGTATGCGTTTATACATATGCGCAACCCACATTTATTAAATCTTTTGTTTATTGAAGGTGTAAAATATTGAAGCTCTAATTTCAATCAGCTGTAAGTAAAGCTAAGAGAATAGTTTATTATTTCGAGGAATATTCAACTAAGTAGAACTTGTAAATCGAGAAATTTATTTTAAATTTTTTAGGTTTTCAAAGTAATAAGTAAAACCTTATTTTTTAAAAAACTTTTTTTTACTTATTTCATTTGTTAGTGCTTTTGCGGTACCAATTATACTCAGAGTACTTAGTACCTACCCATTTAATTTGGCCATGCATAACATGAATTTCTAAATTTTGTATCTATTTACGCAGTTTAACATGCTATTCTTCATTTGCTGAACTTTAGCAGTTCTTCATATGGTTCATTTCGTTTATAGCATCAATACCGCAATTAAGTATAGTCGAGTTCCTCAATCTGTAGGCCGTCTAAGGACCTAACTAGACTTAAGGCCACGTACGCTTGCCTACAACGAAAAGCTTAGGGCCGAGATAAATTACAACATACTTTTTCTTTTTAGTACATATAATAGCGTTGTTTTTTAGTTTACTTAAAAATCTAAAACCATCCGCCATCTTAAATCTTCCGCCATATTAGAATAATCAGCTCAATAGAATATCGGTAAGTGGGTCAAAATCGGCTTGCAAAATTTCAAGACGGACGAAGAGAAAAAAGTGTGAATAAAAGCTTTTAATAAAAAGGGGGAACAACAACCCCAAGAAAGTGAACGAATGTTTGTACTGCCTAACTTATTCTGGGTAAACTAAGCTACAGTAGAATATAGTAAGGAGCTAAATGTTATAACTGGTAGCAAGCAGCAATCGAGATAATTACCAATTCAATTAAATCCGTCCGCAAAAATAAAGCTATACTAAGCCCGCAATAGAGGGCTCCATAGATTGACAGCAATTGTTTTGCTAGAAAGTTTTTTTTCAAGTGGCTAAGTATATGCAGACAAAGGCTGAGGTTTGTAAAGGGCAACACTTACAATACCATAATAAGCGTTTTTTGAATAATCGAAAGTTAAATATTAACTGGAACAAAACTAAACGAAACTTAATACACTAATCGATTTATTGCTAATGCAAAATTACAACCGACTGAAATTGTAATAAAAATAATAAGAGAGTACTTGCAGTTGCACACATGCATCGATCGTTGACGGTATATTTTCCTTCAATTGGCCAATACGTATAATTTGATGCCGTGTGTCTAATTATAATATTTCTATCAATAAATGGATGTAGGTCTTTGGTAGCACTATGGTCTTTTTCCCTCGTAATTGAATGTAATCAGATGATAAAGCTGATTCTTGCAGTTATATTCCACAAAGATATTAAAATTCACAGCACCTGATTACTCTCTCACGCAGTTTTGACTCACCTCTCTCGATATTAACCGCTCTAAGCTTTGGCATACTGCCAATCTACTGGTATATCAGTGGATTTATCAAACGTCTTTTGAAGGCGGTTTCCAGTTTTCTGAAGTGTAGTTTATCGGAGGCGTATTTAATATATATTGAGATTCATGTTCATTGAGATTCGCCTGGAAGATAATTCATCTTCTGTTACGCGCACCACTAGCTGTTTCTGTAGATCAGCTTACACAGTAAGCATGCTTGTTTTTACTTAACGGTCTTTTTTCCTCGCCTTCGATAGGTAAATGACTTTGGTCCCTCCACAAGATCAGAATATACCCAATTGCCAAACATGTGATATAAGTTCCCCTTAGCCTCGGTGCCAAGACCCCAGCGTTCGTTTTTTGCCTTTTAGGGCAAGGAATGTATAATCGAAAACGAATCGCAGGTCTTACTCCATCCAATGTCACTATCCTTTCTGGTTCAGCTCACTCGACCCTGTTCGCCCCTTATTCTTTAGGTTCCAAAGCATATCAGTCTTGAAACTTTCCGGAAAGTGAATATCTACTCATTTATTTTTCTTATTTGTTTGACAACAGGTCTCTGTCATTCTGTACCATCGCGGACCATTTTTTAAAGCCGACAATATCTCCAAGGTTTCCTCTTCTTCATTGGCAGAGGTTTCTTCATCATTATTAAAGACATATTTATTACAAGATTCCGAATCAAATTTCCTCATAGCATAATGAAATGGTTGTATAACATCCTTCTTAAGACATTCAATCCCTTCGCTCCACTGGGTCTGATCTGCTTCTCTATTTCGGTTGAAGTGCAAGACGTACAATAAGCCTTCTTCATAGCCTCATTTCATATATTAAGGTGCTTTTCTACTTTTCTAGTTTTTTGGCTATACTATTCGAAATTGATTCCAGTTTTTTCTTCAACATTGCCTGGTATTTCACCCCATCAGTCCTCTAAGGAATCCCACCTTATTGCCTGACCCATATCTAATGTCCTAAGTAATGGCTCTGTGAGCTGATATCGTGCTCACGTCTGCCACTTTCTTAGTTGGGCACCCTTACTACAAAACCTTCAGTCCTGTTCCTCCCTTTAGGAAGGTTAAGTTGAATCTAGCTGCAAGCTCTATTAGTTTTACACCTCTATTGTTATCACGGGTGCTACCCCAGAATGTATTATGAGAGTTAGCGTGAGGGCCGATAAATACCTTTGTCTTTGTAGTATATCTCTAGATCTTTCACTCCTATCTCCAGTGCCTGCTCCCACCCTTACAACCACAAGATCCGCCATGAAGTGGTGTGACAGCAAAACCATCTGCACTCAATGTCGCACCAGGCCGCCACTTCCTTTACTCAACTCCTTAGCTCATTTCCCTTACCTGCAATCCTATTTCTTCCAAAGCTGTGCTATTGCATCAAAGAGTGTCACCTGAGCTTGGTATTTCATTTGGCAAATTAACAACTAAAACAAAACGTAACACCTTATAATGATGGGAAACTATCTTGGCAGGAAAATATATATGAAATCAGATTCAAAATGGGTGCCCCTGAGATGTCCGAAGATGATGAATGATTCAGGAGCTTCTGTTTACAATTGTACGTTTGCTCACCAGTATTTTAGCAGTCCCACAGATTTTTAGAATTCAACGAGACCCGTATTGTTGTGGCAACGCAAAATGTAAAAACAAACATCGCATTTGAAATTGTAAAAGAAAAATTTATTGTACCATGGGCAAATGGGGGAAAATTACATGTACCCATGCTTGTGAGGTACCGTTGGAAAAAGCTTTACTAGCAGAGCACAAATATATATTTTTAAATTTCTTTCGACTTCAATTCATACTTCAGAGGATCAAAGTCATTGTTTTTAGACATATTTTGCTAACAGGTCTTTCACGAAAACCGCTTTACATAAGAAGCTGTAAGTTGTGTGCAATAATACAGGTACCCTGTACATAAACAATAAGTACTAAAAGGAAGTTTATTGCACAGTGCCTTAATTGTGATGCTATTTGATTTGTTGCCCCACACATATTACGTGCACGACCTTTTATTTTGTTACTTTTACCTGCTACTTAACCAGGGGCGTATACAGCCTAGCTTCTTGTAGGTCATACAAAAAACAACTTTTCAAAGCCAAATTTCACTGACTTTTCCCGGTTTTCGTGTCAGCAGGCGTAGGTAGAATCTGAAATGAAATTTGGAAATCCCTTATTAAGTGGTTCCCTGATTTCATTGAAATTAGAATGCTGTCTTTTAGACGATGGTACATATTATATAGCATTGCGACATCAGAAATAAATGTATTATAATTTAAAATAGGTATAATATATCAATATAATGTCACGTGTGTAAAATATGAGTGGAACCTCCACTTTCTCATTAGTGGAGAAGGGCCCCATATGCCAATCGATTCCTTACAGTGTTTTGATCAGCGTTCAGGATGAGCAATTTTTTCGTAAAATCCCTCCTTCCCCCTTTCTTACCGGCTGAAATATTTCCGCGTGTGCAAGGAGGTGAGCTCATATAAATCGCAATAACTTCTGTCCGAAACACAGTAGGACGACAAGTAAGTTTTGATAAAAGTTATGCATTATGAGCTTTTTAACAGTTCCTCACATGTCTCGATCCATTGCCAAATGTGGCAGGAATGAACGTTAAAACTTAAAATTTTTACAAATTTTGGTTACAAATTTTCCTTTTTATCCTCCGTCCTTAAAAATTTCCCTAATAAGGATATGGTTTAAAGGCAAAAAAATGCACCCTTAAAATATATTTCAAATAAAAAAAGAACCATGTCCATATCTTTAGTCTGTCAAAAGTTATTAACATTTTTGTGGAGTCACTGGAATACTCAATTGGAAAAAATTTCTGCCATTAAACTTAAGCGAGAAACCTCTTACGAGATTTCTTGTGTTTCAAAGCTCATACGGTCGTTTAAGTATTAACGTAGAAGGTGTTCAAAGTGACCTCCATTTTGACGAATGCACAACCCCGCTCTTCGTCTTAGGGACCTGATAATTCTGTTGCCTTAGTTCGATCTACCTCTGTCTCGCAAGCCGAAATTATTTTATCCAACAGCTGTTATTGGACGTGAGTAAACCATATTTTTAATATGACCCCACAAATAAAAATCAAGTGGACTCAGATCTGGGGATTGGGCCGGCCACGAAACTGGACATCCACGTCCAATCGAGAAACCAAGAGGCACTCACTCAATGATCAGCTCTCAGGTAGGTGGTTTTACATGCGAAGTTCTCCGATGCAATGCGAATTCGGGTGACTGGAATGGCCGGAAAGCACATTTAGTGTAGCCAAATTATATCTTTTAGCAGTAGGGTACGTGGAAAAGTAAGAAAATGTTCTGTACTGCCATTCTTTTTAGTTACTTATTTCCATTAAGCCTAGGAATCACCTAAGATCCCTCAATCCTGTTTCCTATCATCCTCCACCAAATATTAATTAAAAAGTTCCATTGGTGCCTGTCTTCAAACGTTTGGTGAGCATTCTCAGTCGCATAGACATGCAAATTTAAGATGCCACCTCTGCGGAAAGTTACTTCATCGGTAAACAGAATCCGCGACAAGAAGGTGTCATCCTGTTCATCCTGCTGAAGCAACGCAGAATACCTGCCTGTTCAAATAGTCCACTTCAAGTAATTTTTAAACAGGCTGGAAATGATGGGGATATATTCTATCTCTCCGTAGAAATCTGTGAACAAAGGGTTGAGATACATTTCCCAATCATGCGGCAAAAGCGCGAGTACTAATTTGGGGATCGTGTGATGAGAGTCGTACTCGGTACGAAATGTAGTAAATTTAAGAATTCGCAAGACTAAATATCGCTATTTCAAGCGAAAATTTGATTGCAATTTACCGCCTAAAAAACTGTGGAATAATTTGAAGAATTCCGGTGTCTTTGGAAAGGATACGCATACTTGCGAACTTGACCCCAATGATTTAAATGAGCATTTCACTTCATCGCAATCTGTGACTTCTACCTCTCCTTTACCAGACTCTGCAAGTTTTAGTCTTGAAGGTATTAGTGCGATTCAACAAAATGGCTTCAGCTTTCATTGTAGTGGTGCTGACGAAGTTATTAGAGCTTGTTACCTTATCAAATTGGATGCGCCTGGACCAGATGAAATTCCTCTTAAGTTCCTCAAAATAGTTTTGCCGTATATAATGCACATTTTCAATACATGTTTGACCACTTCAGAATTTCTGATATGTTGGAATAATGCCATTGTATTGGCAATCGCCAAGGTTAATAGCCCCAAAAGTTTAAGTGACTTCAGACCTATTAGTATATTGTGCTACCTATCAAAGGTTTTCGAAAAAATTATTTATACCCAGATATTGGAGTACTTAAATAGGAGTAATTTCTTAACCAGATGGCAGTCAGGCTTCCACGCTTTCCACAGTTGCGAAACTGCTCTTTTAAAAGTCACCAATGACATTAGAAAGTTTTTGGATAGAGACAACTTTGGAGTTTTGGCTTTGCTGAACTTCTCTAAGGCTTTTGACAGTGTCAACCACAGCAATTTGCTAAATAAGTTGGTTTCTAAATTTAATTTTTCTTCATTAGCAACCGTCTTGATTCACAGTTTTTTAAATTGTAGGACAGAACAGGTGAAGGTTGGGAACAGAGGCACTACCTCTAGGTTGTGAAGTGCCTCAAGGATCACTTATCGGGCCACTGTTATTTGGCCTGTATATTAATGACCTCCCTGATGTTATTCAAGACTATAACATTCATCTGTATGCAGATGACGTTCAACTTTACCTAAGCAGGCATATCGGTCTTATGGAGGACCGTGTGGATCGTCTTAACTCTGACTTAAATCGAGTTTTACAATGGGCGTCAAAAAACCACCTCATATTTAACCCAATAAGTCTCAATCAATGATATTATACAGACACGATATTGATGACAGCGATATAAAATCAGTTATACGTAACTGTAGTGTCCTATTTTTCCTTGATACTGTGAAAAGTCTTGGAGTTACTCTGAATTCGTCCATGAGCTGTTGTGGTCACATAAACGGTATATACGCAAAATCTATGGTGGCCTTCGTAGACTGTGCTTGTCGGCTGGAATTTTATCGAAGCCAGCTTGAACTAAACTTGTCAGAACGCTTCTATTGCCACATTTTACTAGCGAAAGCTTGATATTTCCTCATTTGGATTCTTCCTGTGCCAGAAAACTGGAGATCGCTCTCAATGATTGAACGAGATTTGTATTTTGTTGAGGCGATTTGACCACATATCGCCATTTTGGTTCCATATCCTTAAATGTTCTATAAGTATTTTCCTAATTCGCAAGCAGTTAGTACAAAATTGTCCACAAAAAGAGAGTGCCTTCATACTTAAGCGACGAGTTGAATTTTCTGCGTTCATCCAGAAGTTTAAGCATTCATATTCCAAGTCATAAATATTCAGTAATGGAAAACTTTTACTTTGTTCGAGCACCACGTATTTGGAATTCACTTCCTCCGAATGTGCAGCGTTCTAAGACGGTGGAGGCTTTCAAGAGGCTTGTGTCGGAATATTTACACATAGATTGATTGTCAGATTCTGTTTAATTTGTTGTCTGTATTGTCAAAAGATCGTGATCCATAACTTGCTTTTCTTCATACTTTTTTCTCTTCGTTTACTCAATAATAGCAATAATTTTGAGCTAATTTGCTTTTTCATTCTTTTTTCTTTTCTTTTAATTATCTTGTTTTAATTTTTTTTTTTTTAATCTTACTTATTTTAGTAATTTTCATATCTAGTAATTTGTAATTAATACTCATTTTTGGCTTTGATTTAGTGCATTACTCATTAGCTTTTGATTACTTAATGTATAAAAGTAGGTGCAGATAAAAGAAATCTTAATTCTTATTGTACCCTAAAACAGTAAATAAATATTGAATTGAATTGAATTGAAAAAAATTCTCAAATTTTAATACTGGCTCTTTATATTGATCAATTTTGGTCTTCTAATTCTTCGACTTAGTGCTGGCGTTGTCTAGTATTTTCTGTTTTCTAGTATTAAGGTCATTGATTTTCTCTGAAACTTTAGGTTTTTCTGTGTTCAAGCTTATCTTAGCATTTCGTTTTTGCTTTTGTTTTCTCAAAGTAAGTTTTTGAGTAATTTCTATTTTTTGTATCTCACCATAGTACATAGGGCAAAGCGTTGAGATACATTTCCCAATCATGCGGCAAAAGCGCGAGTACTAATTTGGGGATCGTTATGGACAAGATCAAGGACATTTTCTTCAATTTGTCCACTGACTACTCTCCCAGAGTCGAATGTACGGGGAGCAAACGATCCCATCTTCGCCAGACGGCGACGAACATTCTCATGGGGAATGCGGCTATTACAAAATCGCTCCCTCTAAATTCTTTGCATCTTTTCCGTATTTTGGTGGGCTTCTCCATAAATAAGAAGCATTTCAACACACTCTTCATGTATAAAATGAGGCATATTGAATAATTCTAAGAAAATAAAACAATCCAAAGCAATCAGGTCAAAATCCGTAAACTAAAAATCAAAACAACACTTGTTAATCTCGAGCAAACGTAAGAAATATAAGAATTTCTTAACACGGTTTCCTGCACATTTTGTGCATTTTTAAAATATTTTAAATATTTTACCGCAAGGTTAGTGGGACAGTGTAAGTGATATAAATTGATACAGCTGTCTAGTTCGGTGTTAAGTATTGTTGGTTTTTCATCTAGTATTCGTTTTGTCGCGAAGGCGTCCAGCAGCTGAAGGAAAGTTAACCCTTTGGTGTTGTTGTTGATAACGAGCCAGGGGAGCTTAAGTTTTCTTCATTAGAAACGCCGACCGTGTTAAGAAATTCTTATATTTCTTACGTTTGCTCGAGATTAACAAGTGTTGTTTTGATTTTTATATATATATTATATTCAAGAAAGTCAAAGTAACATGGTTCTTTTTTTATTTGGAAGATATCTTAAAATTGTACTTTTTTTGTTTTTAAACTATATCCTTATTGAGGAAATTTTTAAGGACGGAGGATGAAAAGGAACATTTTAACCAAAATTTTTAAAAAATTTAAGTTTAACCGTTCATACTTGCCACAGCCAACGGATCGAGACATATGAGGCACCGTTAAAAATCTCATAATGCATACTTTTTATCAAACTTGTCGTCCTACTGTGTTTCGAACAGAAATTATTGCGTTTTATATGAGCTCACCTCCTTGCACACGCGAAAATATTTGAGCCGCTAAAAAAGGGGTGAAGGAGGGATTCTACGAAAAAATTGCTCATTGTGAACGCTGATCACAGCACTGTAAGGAATCGTTTAGCACATGTTGGAACACTTCTTTACGAATCACCCTGTATATATATATATATAACTCTAGGAAATGAAAGTACACCTCATTTGCAGTCAAAATTACTATATACAATTTTTTCGAATACGCCTTGGTTTCTTAAAAAATGAGGTTTTTGGACATCTACCTCTGATCAGTATTTTGGCTATAACTCCAAATGTTTTCCGCTCACGTCAATTATTTTACCCTCATTTCAAAGATAAGAGAATTGGCTTTCAAAGTTTTCTAACACAAAAAAAAATTATTTTTAACTTAGTTAAAAAAAAAGTAGCACAAAATGAAACATCATAGTTTTTTCTGAGTTGATATCAGTTTTTCATCTACGTTTTTTTCGTAAATTAACCAACATAAGCATACGAGCACAACTCTTAGAAAATATGCCAATTTTTTTCTAGAATCAGGCAAATACTTTAATAATCACCTGTAAAGGTTAGATCTGAATTCACCATAAAAGAGGATATGAAATGAGTTTGCCTTAAATCCAGTCAAAAGTGCAAGTCAAGGCTACTGTGATTTGATAATGAGCTGTGATTTATAATTTTATTACGAGACGCAGGTTTGGCAAAACCCTTTGTGATTACCTGGTACAAAGTTGAAGAAAACCTTTTGAATTATGTATCTGCCAAAAATTTATTCTCTAAAAGAAAAGAACAACACTTCAATTAAGAGGTCATAAAAAAGACACGTAGTTAATTTTTAAAAATCATTTTTATGAAAAATTAATTATAAACAATGTTCAAAATGGCCTCCATCATTATTAATGCATTCTCTTGAGCCAAACACTTAACCACTGCACCAAATGTTTCTCCGAAAAATTTTGGGTATAAATTAATAAAAGACACTTGAAGTTCACTTATTTTGTATTTCACAAAGAAAATTCCAATTTCACATAAAGTTCTAAAGTTCACTTGAATTTATTTCAATTTAGCATCAAAAAATACACTATAATTCAAACGAATAAATACTCCGAAAATGATTTCACTTAAATTTCAAATTAAAGGAAGAAAATGCACGATTTCAAATTAACTACTGTCGATTAGAAAAGCTTCAAAAATTTTGATTTTCCCGATTTCAAATTCAACTTGCCTTTAGGATTTCCAAAACCCGAGTGCCCCTATGACTTTGATTTTAACCCTCCAGAACCTAGTCTGGTATACTATTATTACCAAATATGGTCATGAAATAGGATTTGAACGAAATGTTCTCGAATCTTTACCATTTATGGTAGGATTTCAAAACCTATTTCCCCTTAAAATGCTCGATTTTTTATATGCTGTCCTTTTCGTGTTCTGAATTCGCTTCAATTAAGGACCGTCTTTTATAGACTTCAATTATTAAAAGTTGGCATTAGTGTTTTTAGTCTGTGATGCAAGTTGTCAAATATGGGAGATTGACCCAAATTTGGTAAGTAAATATTTCGATTTTCTATTTGTGTTTATGTTTTTATTTTTATAGATTTAAGGTGGATTGATTTGTTCTGTGCAAGTTACTGATTTAAATTTGTGTCGTGAAATCATTTTCGTCGTCTAAGTGAAATCTAAGTTGTTTTTTTACATTATTGGTATTTCAAATAAATTAATTCTATTTACTTTCTGAAACTTACAAAAAGACAAAATATGCCGAAATATGTAGGAGAAAATTAACAACATGTTTCAGATAAGTATAAATTATTTATAACATACGACAAGGTTCTTTGTTTTGATTTTTTCCAGGTGACGATGACGGTGTTTTGAAGATATGCGAATCCAGTTCCAACAACATGTACGTATATGAAAATCTATGGGTTTTAAATCAAAGGGACGCACGGGTCCCCCATGTCCTATCCACCTGTTGGGAAAGCTATGGTTGAGGAAATCCCGTGCTACTCTCCCGTTATGAGCAGATGCTCCATCTTATTGTAGTCATATTGTCCGCATTGAGCTCAGAGGTATGTCTTCCAAAAGAGAATCTATTTCATTCTCAAGAAACTCCACGAAATTCCTTGAATTGATCCTCGCCGATAGCTTAACTGGTCCAAGCAAATGGTTGCCAATTACTCCAATGTGGACGCTTCTGAAAATGATGTGGACTCATTGTATTTGGATTTTCCGTATCCTACTTATGCTTGTTGTGAATATTTAATATTTCTCTTTTTGTAAGGGTAATTTCATCTGTCCACAGTATATTCGGTAGTAGGTTTCGGGGCTGCAGAATCCACCTGCAGAACTTCAGTCAAGGTCGAAAATCCCCATCTTGAAGAGCTTGCACCCTTTCGTAGTGAAACGGATGATGATTCTCCTCATGCAAAATGCGTCAAACCCAATTAAAAGACAGTATGTTAGAATTTATTCTAGTATGTAAATAACAGTTCAACGCATGTTGTTAAACTCATCCGTGTTTGCGAAATTTCTGTTCTTCGATAAATTTGTCGTATGCTGATGGTGGGCTCGTTCGCAATAATGTTAAGAACATTTTCTTCTTCCACGTCTTCACTCGACCTTCTTGACCTACTACGAGTCTCCAAACGGTCCGTTACTAAACGTGAAAGTCTCGTAAAGTTTCTCCCATCTGGAATCCGTCGATTAGGATATCTTCTTCTGTATTGCTCCACAGCTACACTTCCATTGCCGTTGCAAAAACCATAAACAAAGTGCATGTCGATATACTCTTCCATAGAATAATTGAAAAAAAGGCATTTTCGACACAATATTTATTCACACACTTCTTCAGATCAATGATAAAATTTAGAACACAGCACCTGAACTTATACCTTGCTTACAGTTAAAAAAACGCAAATTCTTTGCTTACAGGTAACAAAAAAAGCAAAAATTTAGTAAAATATAAATGATAACAAGCGTTTATTACCTGCCACTTGAAGGCGAGTTGATTTTATAATTCATCTCTTTCTTCTCCTTTACGGTGCTTACGGATTCATTTTAACGAGGTACAGAGGGTTTTTACAAATCTGCGTCTCGTAATAAAATTATAGCTTGCCTTGCACTTTTGACTGCACAGAATCTGTGATGACAAACACTTAGCGGCTGAACTCAAATATGTAGATGATATATTAAAATCCAACGGCTATTCAAGGAAACAACGGACTTGGAAGCCAAATGCATCACGGGCAAGGAACAAGGACCAGGAGCAGTCGAAGAAGAAAGCTTTTCTGCCCTATTTCAGAGGTATTACGGATAGGGTGGGTAAGGTTTTGCAGCTATTGCTATGCGTCTGAAAGAACATAAGTGCTGTAAGTAAGAATCAGCGGGAAAAATCAGCAATATGCGAGCATATTTTAGATTTAGACCATCCATCGGAACATCATTGGATTCACTTCGAGAAGACCGAAATCTTAGCCCGCGAACCTCACTACACGCCTCGGCTCGTTCGTGAGGCGATTGCAATTAAACGACGACAAAATCTCAATCGCGAAAACAGTTTTCAGCTTTCACGAACATGGGATCCCGTACTGAAAGCATCTCACCGGTCGATTCGTAACAATTTATTTAAGCCAAGCGACATAGTGAGTGTAGTTTGTTTGGATTCCTCTACACAACAACAACAATTGCAACAACCGCAACAACGGCCTACGCACCGGTACAATCTGCGCAGCGTGGTTCGACACTCACAACTTCAGGAAGTTTCCCGGTAACCACGCTCCATGAAACTTGATGCGAAACGTTCGGGGTGAGTACTTCCATTAGCACTCTTTTAATTTTACTACGCGGATTATCCGCAAAACAGAAACATTTGAGTTTTAAACTAGTTGTGATGACGGAGTACCAAAAAGCGATCTTTCACAACCGTCATTTGTCTAGTCTTCTAGTAGAACTAGTTCTCGCGCGCCAAAACCAGCTTATTGCTTTTCCATTCTGCACTAACTTTTCCCATTACTCCACAAAATGTCCACTTAATCCGTGAAGTGTTTATTTACCAGTAGCCGAATGAGTCCGCTTGCAAAACGTTCCCTATTTATAGGTATATATTTAAAGCATACTTCCAACCTAGTGGCTTCAATCGTACTTTATTAAAAAAATAACACTTCCATGAAGAATGGTTACAGCAATATTTTTGCACAACACTGTACCATAGATAAAAAGTTATGAATAATTATCGGGCACAAAAAATTTACCACAGACAAGTCTACTTGGTTTTACTAACCCTCAGTGCGCGAGTCTCGCACTTGACCAATTTATTTCTTCGATGAAGAGTTGGGCATTCAAGCTTATAACGCTTTATCCCCGCTCCTCTTTGACCAATGATTTTGACTTTGGCAGTACTGATTTATCACTGATTCGGGCTGATGTGAACCAGCACTTTCAGTTTAACACTTTTCAAATAAAGTTACGGAGATTTTATTTGACATCTTAAGACAAGACGTACAGGAGCAGAAATAAAGAAATAATATAGCAAACATACTATAAATTGAATATTAAATATAAGCGTGCCAAACAAACATAATTTTTTCAATATAATTTCGCCGCACCCTGTTAAAATAGGTGAACATATTATGATGAAAATATAGCCTACCATCAATTAAAGAGAATGATATTTAAATGAAGAAAACTCTCTAGTGTACCTACCCTTTCTGAAAAATCAATCGAAAAATTAATAAAATTATTGCCAATCATGAATAATTTCATTAGACAACATATTACAGCTTGGAACCACAAAGTCGGGTCTTTTCGGTAAACAACTTTCTATTCCAATGATTTAATTACGAAATTGAAAAGATTTTTAAGCACCAAAGCAAACCGCAAATTTAGTGACATATTCCCTGGAGTTTATTTTTAGGTGTGTGCTATCGATTTCTAGCTGACTGCAAACTTTGAAGCATTTTCCATTATCTTCATGGGTGGTCTTATGTCTACCTTAAAAGTTGATTTTATGAATACATAACTTCTTTGAAAATATCATACATAAGTATATCATAAGCATGCCATTGTTTCCAAATACTTAAGTTTAAAATCGAAAGGTAGATACCCTCTTAAAAACATTAAGGATCTGTAAGATTTTCTTAGAAAATTCATTCAATGAAAGCATGTTTATTGTAACATAATGCTAAATTTATTAGGCGCGCCTAAGCTTTTAAATTTCATAGACGATTCTCGTGACCTCATTTTCGTATTCTCTAAATAATTTGTCGAGTGAGGAATTCAAATCAAGCTAATTTCCTTAAGCACTTATCTATTTTTATATTTATGTATCTTAGTCGTCAGTGGAGTAAGTGATAATATGTCAGCCTACCACCCCTGAGGTCCCAGGTTCAATTCCCACCGGCGGCGGCCCATAGTTTTTTCTGCTGACAACAGATTGCGATGAAAAGGCCCAGGGGGCTGCAGAAAAAATGTAAGTGGTTCCACTTTAAATTGTAGGCCCACTTGCAACCGTAATCTCGAATGGAAGTTCTTATTCCGCTCCATCCCCACAAGGCGTTACGGGAAGTAAATGGGGGGTTACCGCCACTCTCCTACCGAGAGGGAGTACACTTGTAAAGTAGTGCATAAAAGTATATATGTGTAGGTACGTAAAAGCGCAACTTTCCTGGATTCAAAAATACACGAAAAGTACCCGTAAATACACGTAAGTACACGTAAGTGCAAATAGTCACTTCCATTTTTAAATACCTACTTAATTAAGAGTATTTTTTGTTTTTCACAACGCCTCTACCACAATTTTAAATTTGTGTTACTTGTATCTGTTGCTGTGATTACTGTAGTAAATATTACATTAAAGTTGTACAAACAACAATTTCAAAGACTTGATTGATTATAAAATCAAAAGGCGTTTTTTGGGCGATTTCAAATAATGACGAGGCGACTTTGGGCGACTTCAGCAGCACGGCTCGGCGACTTTTGCTCTATACCGTCTGACATCTCTGTAGCAAGGGTATGATTGAGGTTTTCGAATCTGTCAGGCCCGTACGAACTCCGCCGTGTTACCTGAGTAAGAAAATTTATTTTGTCATATAAGGAAACTAACTGAAATGGTAAAGGCATAATTGTATTGTATGTAAGTAAAAAATATATACAAGTAATACACTTGAGTCGAGTGATATTTACGAAAAAATTCAAAACACTTGTTAAAACTGGAAAGAAACAACCGGCATTTCTGATTAAAAAAAGCTAAACTACTTTGGCTCTTCCTTAACAGCAGCACCAAAGGATTAGCTTTTTTTCAGCGATGAGTGGTTACTGATGAGCGGTCAGCGATGAGCGGTCAGCGATGAGTGGTAAGTGTTTCATAAACACCGGACGGTGAGCTTTGCAGCTAAGCGGTGTTCAAAATAACATGCCAAGTATAAATTTCGAAGCGGAAAAAGTCGGAAAAAGTTAAGTTATCTGTATCCGATCGCAAAATTTTAATTTCACAAGTGAAGAGTGTTTGTGGAACAATTTTCGATTTTTATTTAAGGGGCTACATCCAGCCAGAACTATCAAAAAATCGAATTATTTTTTTCATCTTCTGTTAGATATACATAAGTGTCAAAAATATAGTGTAAAATTTTTGAGACGATATTCCAAGAAATTTCGAAGTTATACGCTCCCATCTCCACTTTTTCGAGGCAGTAATTTCCGTGCGCTTATCTTACCGATAGCGCACAATGGTCGGATTGTCACCGAGTGCTGCCATTTAGTTACAATTGTAACTAATTGGTTACATTTTCATGTAGAAAACAAAACTAGTTACATTTACACTTTTATTTCTCATTTGGCACGAATTTATAAATGAAAATGCACCAGATTCCAGTGTTATTGAAAAGGTGAAATGAGACTGTCGTAAGTTATGTAGGGAAATACTAGGATGCTTAAATTTTGCTGGTGTAAGTTTAGATTTATTAACATATGCGGACCTAAAAATTATTCGGGCTTAATGTTGATAAATTTTGGTCAGATATTGCAAAAATAAAAAATTAACCCATGTTTCCAAAACTACACGCTGAGAGACAGTTTGCTGGCTTAAACCTGATAAAAACTAAAAAGACTAATTGTTTTAATGTCGTAACACATTGTTTTTTATTTTGTAACAAAGAAATATAAGAAAATATTTACATTTGTCATTATGAATATTATATAAGTATCATTAAGGTACAATCCAGTACTTTTAGATAATTAAGAAATATGTTTATCTTGGATTAGAACAAATTAGGTATTGTAGAAATCTATCAAAAATTAAATGTAATATACCTAATTTGTGGCATAGGTCATAGTTAAGAATTTTTTAATTATTATTTGATAGTATTAAATTGTAATATTTAAGAAAAGAGAATTTTATTTGCTAATTCCTTTTTTTACTAAAAAGTTGCATTATCATAAACTGATCAGAAAATACATGCCTTAAAAACAATTTTTTTTCAATGAATTTATTACTGCAAGTTGAAAGAAAGGTTTCTATATAAATTTCAGATAAAAGGTGAAGTCAAATCTATTTAATTAAAAAATGTTTTATTGAAAATTGGAATAAAGGATAGCAACGCTTTTTATAAAAAGTTTGTTACTCGATGTAACTAATAGCGTGGGAGGGTTATTTAATAGATTTTTCTTACAGTTCATGTACCTTATAGTTTCACAAACACATTTTGGAAGTGGTTACACTTTTCCATAATTTCGTGCATTTTTGTTACAATTTTAAGAAGATTTAGTTACAGAATTTATTTGGCAAGTGGCAGCACTGTTGTCACCTGGCCATAATGCACTATTGTAAGAGTAATATTTACGGATCTTAATCGTTTTAGTTTTGGTCAAAAGTAGCTTGGTTACAAAAATAGTAGATAGACTGCTTTCTTTGCCAGCAACTCGTGCTCGAAACTCTGAACGCGTTTTCTTAAAAAACCTTTTTTTTCAATATGGTGACGGCTGTAACTTTTGAACTGATCAACCGATTTGTTATAAATTTAGCATGAATACGTCAAAATACATTCTCAATTGCTTCACGACCGCAAATTTTACGAATAATGAATATTTTTCGAAAAATTTACATTTAAAGTGACAAATTTTTGACCAAAAATGCGTAAAAAGGTTTGATAGCCGCCCTTTTTTTGAAGACTTCAATTTGAAATTTGTGATTTCAGATTATTGGTTCGTGCTGTGTGGTCGTCACCAGGAAGACGTGAAAAAAACATTTTTGATTCGACGTAAATAATTTTGTAATGAATATTTTTTCATGATTTTGTCAATAAATTTACTGTCATTACGTCTACTTTTTGTTAAAAAAATTCCATCCCATTATCACTTGTAAAAAAAATCACCCCGAACTTTCTCTTCAATTTAACACTCTGCCTGGATGTAGCCCCTTAATTCACTTGTCGCTACCCTCTTCTTCCTCTTCTTTCTTAATCTTGAATTTTCAAGCAAAATAACTTTTTACCGGCTTCGATAACATTTTGTAAAATACTGAGCTCCATTTTAAACTTCATGCAGCGATACGGCTCAGCGAAAGATAGAGATTATAATATAACAAGAAGGAAGAAGGAAGAAGGAAGAAAATTTGAACATAATTCGCATATCAACTACTTCCACGGAATAAATTTTGAATGCACTTGTCAGTTCTAATTATACGCTCAGTATTCATTTTCAATAAATTAAACACTGAAATTTTATAAGTCACGTTATTCAAGCACAGTTCAGGTTGTTAATTATGTTTCAAGAGCTCATAAAATTCTTTAGAAGTGGCTTTCTCAACTGCACGTGCTATAATTGACAGGCTTCGGTGTAATTCTTACATAGCCCACATATACTAAATCATCATAATCTCTACTATTTTTTTGTGTTGTTGCATTGGTAATGAAAAACTTGAATTTATGTTCTCTGTGTTAAAATGGACTGGTCCGTCGAATCATCTTTGCCATCATAAAAACTTATATTGATATATTGTACCTTGTATAGATAAATACAAAAGTATAAGGGCTTGCCGTTTAAGATTTGAAGATAAGAAAAGCGTAAAGTGAAGAGTGAAAGGAAGGAGCGAGGAAAAAACAGTGAAGTCAGTAGGTCATAGCAAAGAATCATTATGTTGAAGATTATGTAATTATTTCACTTAACTCAATTAAAAATTTGTTTTTGCAAATTTCTTATTTGTGTCCGTTTTCAGATTTTGCATCGGCTACTGCACCTAACAGACATAGAACGAAACAGCCTTCTCCCATTCTCGCATGCGATTAGCAAATCTGGATAAAAGTTTATTACAGCGAATATTTTTAACGTGCCAAGAATTGTATCATCTCGAGTGCTATCGCCCTCTTCGAAAATAATCAACGTAAACCGATTTCAAGAAGAAGAAATTCGAGAATGCTTCGTGCAGGAAGAAATAGAACAGTTTTCAATTGTAAGTATCCATTTACAAATTTACATTTATAAGCCATAACCATAATACTGTAAATTCGTAAATAATTAAATGATGGAATTAAATTGACAACCTTTCATTTTCAGGATCCTCGCATTCCGCGGATAACGGAAGCGTGCAATAGGTTCCAAACCTCGATAGTTTTGAGATATATACTATGAATGGATCGCTTTGTGGCAAAGTAGAGATAAATGAAAGATATTCCTGCGAGTGTGAATAAAGAGGCATCGTAAAACGTAGATCAGCCAAAACCACCAGATGATCACGGAACCTGTTCAAGGGGAAATTAATGAGACATCTCACGACTTTGGTTCGTATGAAGGAAAAATGCTGATCATTGGCAGCCAAATAAGAGTTACAATTATCCTACCCCATAGAGCAAAGAAGAGCAAATATATCTTATTTCCTGAAATACCCATGGTTGATTTTTTCTGATTGTGCAGTTTTTCTGCAAGAGTATGCGAAACTTACAGCGAAATGTGGTGATCAAAAGATTATCATCAGCAGGTTGAAACTGACACTTAAACTTTCATCATAAGTTTTGAAAACCCGATCCAAGCCATTAGAAATCAGTTGAGTGATATAAAAAAAATCTAATTTGGGAGAATCGTTCTAACTTGATCCTAACATCAAAACTATCCTATTACACGACAGACAAGATATTGCACTGAGAAGTTATAGGGATAATAGAAGTTTGTTCGACGATGGCGAAGAGATACTGCTAAACGATGATAATTTTAGGGCATTCTTGCACTTTAGAAGTGATAGTGGCGACACCCAATCGGAAGAGCATATAAAATCATCAGATACAAAATGGTACATATGTATATAAGTAAAGCGACGACAATAAATTTGATACAATGCTGTAGTAGTAGTAAAGGCGAAATACTACAGTGTAAAATTCGATAAAACCAACTCTCGTTACGGTACGTAATGAAAGTTCCATCAGAAAGGACAAACGACCCTGATAGTGAAAACATAGATGAGCTAATTATTTCCGGAAAAGTTTTAGA
Source organism: Leptarthrus brevirostris (assembly GCA_964036015.1). Taxonomy (NCBI): domain Eukaryota; kingdom Metazoa; phylum Arthropoda; class Insecta; order Diptera; family Asilidae; genus Leptarthrus; species Leptarthrus brevirostris. The sequence goes on from OZ038373.1 coordinate 101,276,061, forward strand.
CCAATCTGTACTTAAGTTTATCAACAATTTAAATTTAAACGTCAATAACTGTGTTGGTATTAGTTCTGATGGTCGTAGGGTAAGTTTTTCCGAGATGCAAGGTGCTGTAACTGAGATTCAGGCCATAAATGGCAGACTCTGTAGTTGTTAAAACCATGCATTAAATCTATCAAATAATAAATCTGTGCATTTCAAAGTGTAACAAGGCTAAAAATCTACGAAACGCTGTTGGAAATAATGTGTAAAAAATGTATTAGGACATCAAATTCGTGGGTATTATGAGACGCGATGGGTTGAGAGGCATCGTATATAAAATCTTAAGAGAATTTACTGAAAATTGCTCAAGTTCTTCGAACAGTATCGCTGTTTAAGAATAGTGCCTTAGCATCTTAGGCAAACTCTTTACTGTTCTCAATCTCGAACTATGAATTCATAATCACCATTCATTGCCTAAGTAGTATCACAGATGTTACCTCTGGAGTGAGTAGGTAACTGCGAACACTAGATTTACCCTCAGCAAAAGAAAACATTAGTAATGTATTCACGATATTGCAGAAAAAGAGGAAACATGAGTACCTACTTTTCAATATTATTTGACAACGCAGAACACATTATGGAGACTATGGATGCGGATGTACGCACACCAAGGCTGTCACAAAAACAATTCCAGAGATCAAATTTCCGCATTACCTCTGTGACGGGAAAAAGAATATACTGTTGCACTGGGAAAGGTCTGTATACATATATCCCCGGGCTAGAATAGTCGACAGATTTTCAGACGTTTCAATGAAAGCTGGATGAAGCTTGGATGCAGTTCCGAACGTATTTCTCTTGAAGTTCGCCATTGAATCCATGTGTGAAATACTCATTTATCTTGTCACTAAACAAGGACACAATATTGATAATAATGAAGAATGGAATATGTTCTCCAAGTATCACATCTACTATGACAGTTTCAAATTAATTGGAATTCCAATGACGTACTTCGAAAATCTGGGTCAAAACTGCTTTCCTGTTTTGAAGTTTCCTGGCTTGGCCAATATCAATAGCCACGGTGGAGCGGAGTTTTTCAACTCTAAGGCTCTTGAAGAGTTGGATGAGAACTAGAATACCGTCTTGCAGGACTAGCCCTTATAAAGGTCTATGAAAAAGAGAAAACGAAACTTTGTGATTTAATAAGCTTTGTAATTCAATACACTATCGTTTTGTTGCTTTACTTTAACTAGATAGGGTAGTCGACCTTGTTAGTTTTTCCGATGAAATGCGGAGGTGGGGGGGGGGGGGGGGGGGGTCGTAATAATGGTATATCCGTGGTATCTTCTACCACAAATTACTGGTACAGGGTAAATATTTTTCATATGTTACTTATTTTGTCAGATCCTGTTATAAAAAATTACAGACGTAAAGATTTAAAACCAGTGTCGAGACTCTTCCCTGAAACTTACTTCTGTTAACTAGTTCGGGTGAATCTAATAGTACTGTTATTAGTGAAGATAATTAAGCGATGCAAAATCAAAAAAATTCTGATAACAGTAGTGATTTATGGGTCAAATTATATTAACAATAAGTATATTACATTGTAAATAAATATTTCGCTTTTTTATGTAAAATTAAAGTAGTCGCATTTACATGTATATAAATATTTAGTAACACTTTTAGAAAAAAAGTTTCTATTATTAAATATTTGCTTACTTTTCATTCTATTTCTTCTTAGAATTGTAAACATATAAATTTAAGAATAAAAAACAGTTTTGAGTTTATAACGTCCATTCGTGAACCGCTCAGAATACCACATATATTTTAACCATAAAATTACAATTCCCAAGTGGAAAATATCTACTGCATGCGACCCACGATTCATTTTAAATCGTACTAAGTATTTTTTCATAGCTATTAAAAATTACAATGGCAAATTTTCAGGACTATCTGTATGGAGTTAGAAATCTGTATGGGGCTACGGGAAAATATTCTATACTTTTCAGTTCGCTTTAAAAACGTGGTATATTAAAAAAATTTGTTTTATATTTATATATAATTATTTAATATTTTCTACATTTTAGTCTTCCATGAGTAATTTTAGTTTTATTATTGCGTAGTCCTTACTGAAAAATCTAAAACTATCCGCCATCTTAAAGTGCACGCCAAATTAAACGTAGAATGAAGTCACGTAGTTTATCGCATTCTATCCATCAAACACTTTCATTTGATCGCCATGTCTAGGTTGTTGTGCAGAAAAAGGGTAATTCACCATCTTATAATGTCATCCATATTGGGTTTAAAATGACGTCACGTCCAATCATCTGGGGGCGGGAGGGCATATTGTTATAATAATAATGTTTTATTCAGAAAAATTCAATTAACAGTTCATAAATATTCTTACTTCTAACTAAACATCTAGGCAATGGTTTAAAGCCGTCTGCCAGTCTGACTAATTAGATTTGATCTACCCAACACAGCGACATCAAATAAATGCTAAAAAAAAGTACTATCCGAATTACCTTTACAAAATTGTCAACAATGTTGATCTAGCTACTACCATTGCAGGTACAGCCCCCTTCAAAATTTAAAAAAATGGTTTGCAATAACCTAAAGTTCAGTATTTTCCCAAGTTTTCTCCAAAATTCATGTAATTAGTAAACCCCTTTTTTATTTGATTAGATTGCCCATCTTATTACCTTTCCAAAAAGGTGCAACATGTTCAAGTAGAGAAAACATGTAGACATTTATACGTAGAAATGCTATCGAAAACTAATATAAAATTTTTTTTATTTATTTTTTTATTTATTTATTGCATCAACACATTGTACAGTAAGACTACATCTTTTAGGAGTACAAGTTCAAAATTCGAAAGTTTAAGTTCAAAATCACAATATTAAAGTAATATTAATATGTAATCCACAATGTTGAAATAGTATTAAGTAATTAGCTATATTTGCGTAACTGCGTAAGTACATTCGTTATATTAATATAAATAATATATTAATAAACAAAATTTATAGATCCAGTAAGAAAAATCATTAAATATGAAAGAATATGAAGGAATAGTGCTTGGTAGTAGCAAAACTCACACAGAAGTGAAATATTTAAAAACTTTTAGCTTGAAACTGTCAAATGTACCAGACCACAAAGCATTTTTCAGATTAATTGGTAAGGAGTTCCAAATACTGATGGCCTGGACGAAAAATTGTCGATCACAGACCAAATTATTACTTGTAGATGGTAATATAGTCAACAAAAATCAACAAACTAAAGAAATTAAACTCAAATTAATTCTAAAATGCTTTCTTTTGAATTTAAAAATAATTACAATTAATGTTGATAAGTAACAAAAGCAGCTAAAAATGTCCTCCGCCACTTTGAATGCATGCCAACAATCTCCTTCTAGATCCCTATTTAAGGCGTATTGCAACCAGCCTCTCCCGTATTTTCATCGCCGCATTCCCCATTCTGCTAACTAAATCCTCCCTAATTTTAACAAGGCTTGAATAAACTTCATCCTTTATTGTTCCCCATAAGAAAAAGTTCAATCGAGTAAGGTCTGGAGATCTAGCAGGCGAAGGAATCGGTACACCTCGTCAAATCCAGCGGTTTAGAAATTTTTCACTTAGTATTTCCTTCACAATGTTAGACGTATGCGCTGGTACTCCATCGTGTTGGTGAAACATTCCCCTAAGATTATCCATAGGGTTCTCCTGTATTAGATCTGGAAGTTTTTGTCCAAAAAGTCCGCATAAATTTCATTATTAAGCACTTGCGGCAAAATGAATGGGCCTACCAAATGGTGGATACCAGCCCATACATTACCACTGAATCTCTGCTGGAATGAGGTCACCTTTGCGCTGTGTGGGTTAGTGTTCGACCAGGTATGGAGGTTATGGAAGTTCGTGATATCATTCCTGGTGAATTGACATTCATCAGTCCACAGAATACGGTGCAGAAAAGCTCTGTCGTCAATGTCGCGTTCCAGAAGCCAAGTACTAAATTTCAGTCTCCTCTCGGAAACTCCTTCCAGTAATCCTTGGACTGGGTGATGGTGATATGGACGTAATCCCCCTTGACGAATAACCCTCCAAACCTTCGATGACGACACTCCTAATCGCTTTGCGACTCGCTTCGTGCTTGTCTTAGGGTCCTGCCTCACGATGGTGATTATTTGCTTCTCGCCGTCGGCAGAAGTTTCCGAAGTTTCGTGTCGTGTCTCCATGCCGTGCGAAGTTACCCCTCTATGAGGTGCTCGCCGGTTAGGGAATCTCCTTTGATATTCCAGTACAGCCGCTCTCTCGTTTCCGTCTACTACACCAAAAAAGTAAATAATATCCGCGTATTCCTCAAAACTAAATTCTGCCATTTTTTACTAATTTTTGTTTAAAAACACTCGAAGTTATTGATTTTTTTTTCAACCAAGATAGGTATTCTTGTTTACTGACCCTTATTTATAGCAAAATTTCCATCAGGTACGAGTAACAGAACGCCAGGATACAAGGGTGTGAATTCTAGCTAACACAAGCTAATAACGGCAATAAAACAAAATTCCCCTAAAATGAAGCAATAATTAAAATTGATTCCCTGTTAACCCAAAACAAACATTTTCAACCTCTTATCTTAAAAATTTTGTTTCTTTAAAGAATTTCCTACCTAAGGTGCAATTAAATAATTAGGTACTCAGGGAGTTTTAAGGATGGTTTTTCCAATCCTGTGTCTACCTTGCCATTTCGCACTTTTTTGAAAAGGTAATAAGGTGGGCAATCTAATAAAATTAAAAAAACAGGTATACTAATAACATGAATTTCGGAGAAAATTTGAGAAAATACTAAATTTTAGGTATTCGCAATCCATTTTTTTCCACTTTTGGAAGTGACTGTACCTGTAATGGTAGGAGTTAGGTCAAGACTGTTAACAATTTTGGAAAGTTCATTTGAATAGTAGTTTTTTAGCGTTCGTTTGATGTCGCAGTGTTGTTTAGATCAAAAGATAAAAATAAAAGAGTAATGTGCATACCATGAAAAATGTGCATACCATGAAATTTATGAATCACCATGTAACTCCCAAACGGTTGAGATTTCCCTCTTGCCATACAATTTTTTGTTTGTATATTTGAGATCTATCACCCTACTTATTTTGGCACGTCAGATCTGAAACAGCATGTATAAAATATAATGCATTATGACAAACATACCCAAGAATATAGAATTAGAACTATGACATTTTCTCACTAATGGTTGTGCTCTATCTAATGAAATTTTCTATATCTTATAACTTCCATATTATACGCATATAAAAATTACCAGCAATAAAAAGATCTGCAAAAGAACGGATCCTTACCCTAACATAGTTACTTTAATTTTAAAATATAATTTATTTTCCTACTAACAATTATATTCATCTACTAAAATTTTAATGATGTTATATAGTTTATCGTATTCTACTCGTCGAACTCCTTCACTGGGTACGCATATCAAGGGTGTTGTGAAGAAAACGGTAATCCGCCATCTTGGAGCGTCCGCCATATCGGATTTAGAAAAATATTAGATGTATTATATTGCATTGTCGTCGGATCTCCATAGGTATGAAAAATTTCAGTTCAATCGGATATCGGGAAAACAACAGACAGACAAGAAAGCGAGTTAATAAAAACGTTTTGAAATAGACTACATTACAGGCGATAAAAAAATTTATCATCCTCTTGAAATTTCGCTCTTTATTTCTCAATATCTATCGCGTATTAAGAGTATACATATATTTATTTTTACCCGACTTTCCAAAAACGAAAGGTCTAAAGTTTGACGCGTTTTTTAATTTATTTTTTTGTAAGCACACCCGAGCATAATTTCATAACGCGTGGACTATTTAGATGATTCTTTTTTATTCGGTAGAGTATTTTCCACGATTTCCCTGAGCGTAAGTGCACCTCAACCTTTAATTATTTTAATATCTTTCCTAATTATGGCTCAAAATAATCAATTAAATCGAGCTGGCAAGGGAAAGAAGCGCGAGAAATTTGGCTTCGCTAGAGTAAATAAAATAATAAATTTTAATTTATGAGGCAAACCTTCCTGCTTCTAAATTATTCGTCTATTTTTACGTTTTAAAGCTTCTTTTTTCCTAATTTGCTTTTATTACTCCTTCTGCTATCCCACAACCCTGCCTTTTTCTCCAAAAGCAAATTCACAACAAACAAATTTTCTTTGACATTTAGTTTTATTGCTTTTCACTTCCTTTGTATTAAAATTTCAAATTGTCCTCCAACGTGACATACAAGGATTTAAACTAAATTGAGATACCCGCTTCAGTTACCCAAGCCTTTTATTGAAAAAGCGCCATTATCTGTACTTCCACGCAGACATTTTAGCAGATTTTTGAATCGATTCAAATTTTATACAATTCTTTTCCCAATTTCGTTTCTTAAAACGTTCTTTGAAACTCGGGAAATATTTTGCCGTGGTCGGAAATATTATTTTTGTCTAAATTTAAAGACAAATGTTTAGGTTAACAGCTCAGTTCACGTGCTTTGAAAATTTTATCTTATATACTTCGTCCAGGATCTTATTTCAGTATTTGCTTTGGGTTAAGGATAGCCCGAACAAGAAATCAACTATTATAAATTCATATTTCAGGTTATTTTGTGTTTTGATTGTGGCTGCCGGGAGACGTAGAAAAATCAAGAAACTGTAGAGTTGAGTAGGCATTAATATTCTATTTGTATGTTTATTTAAGCTGCTGAAGATAAATACCATAAAGCTTTGTTAAAATCGGCGGTGAAAGATACAAACAAAGTAAGCTCGGTATGATGGGGCAAAGATATTTATTTGAATTAATTATCCCAAAAAAAATTTTATTTTTTACGGTTATCACGAAATGAAATGAAGTTTATAACATGTCCAAAAACTATATGCTCTTTCCGAAAAGTTTGGTATGACAAACTATCTTCAATCGAAAGTGCCTATCATATCCGAAAGGGAATGACAGGTGACAAAAATGTATGGTTATAGCGTGAAAACTTTTTTAAATAAAAGCTAAATTAGCCTTGATTCGTGAGGTTGAAAATTTACTTGGAGATTGTGACATTCTTACTCATGACTCAGTCAATGGCTTCATAAGTATAAAACACCTTAATCGGTGTAAAACGATCCATCGCATTCTAACAGCTGTTTTTCAATCGTTACATTTTGGACGATTTTTCAATGAAATGGAGAAATATTATGAAAAGTTTATTAAAATTATATAATATCGTATAAATGAATTCTTCAGAATGTAGTAATCATTTAATTATACCAATAGCCTTGAGAGATTTGTTGAATAAATACCAAAAATGTATTAAGTCTACATTGGAAATATGGAAAAGTGCAAAGTTTTATATGCAGTAGGTATGTACAATTTGTGAATATATACAGGGTTGTTCGAAACAATAGCAACCATTTTGTTTTTTTTCTTTGTTTTAATAATGTACAACAACAAAATATATCTTTGTTTTTTCCCTTTGGTGAAACAATTACAAATGGTTTATTTCGAAAAAAAATACAAGTTCAATTTTGTTAAACAAATGTAAAAAATAACAAGCTTCAACATATGCTAGCGTGCCAAACAAAAAGCAACCTTTTAGCTGATATAGAGGCTATTAAACTTATAATAATAGATTGAGGTATACTTTTCCATTCCTTGTTTAATGTTTCCATCAGTTCTGCCTTATTATGAAAACGTTGATCTCCGACTCGTCGTTCAAGGATCCCGAAGAGATTTTCAATAGAATTGATGTCTCTTTAATAAATTTTCATTTATCCGAGATTTTACTAGCTTTTCGAGTCATTATCATGCTGAAACACCCATCGAAGCGGCATTTACCATTCGAAAAACGGCAGCTTTTGCTTTTCCAAAATATTTTTATAACTAAAACTATCCATTTTTAACCGACTTCCCAAAAGCAACAAGATACCGTAAGGAACAATTTCACCTGCTCGTCAACCCTACCACTCATTTATAATGTTGATGTTTTTACTGGCTCATTGCGCAAGGCCAACCTGTTTGCTGCTAATTTTGCTGCTAATTCGTACTTGCCTACTTCATCGCAGCCACTTCCATCTCCATCATAGTCCACTAGTAGGCAAAAGCCGCTATACTTTCGGACTCGGGAAGTTTTTAGTGTACTTTCGAAACTCGACGTGTCCAAAGCTGCTGGGCCTGATGGTTTCTCGCCCCTGGTTTTAAAATGCTGCGCCTCTTCTTTGGCTAAACCTCTGCGCAAATCTTTTTCACCTGTCACATTCAACAGCAATGTTTCCAAGTGGAAACGTTGGAAACATTGTCTCCATAATGTTGGTGCCCTTTTAGGCAAACTTCAAACATTTGATCTGCACCCTAGCCTCGTTTACATTTGATTCCTACGAAATAAATGCCGGTGTACTTCATAGTTCAGTTCTTTCACCAACCTTATTTCTTCTTTTTATTAATGATTTTTTATCCCTTCCTCTCAATCCTATTCATTGTTTCGCCAACGACAGCACCCTTGATTTCGCGTACTCATTTGTAATGATTCACGTGGAAATTCTACAGAAGTCAATCGAGAACGCATGTTTAGATCATTAAACAACGATATTTCTATGGTCCTCGCTTGGGGCAATGCAAATCGCGTTTCGTTTAATTCATCCAAAACTCAATGCTGTTTAATGTGCTTTAAAAAACGTCCAGTTCACCCCAACCTATTTCAGTCGACGGAGTGAATATACCCAATTAACCCTCCCTAAACATTTTGGGGATTGAGATGTTCAGCAATTTTAGGTGGACTGACTGATCATATATGTATTTGCAATCGCTAAAAGTGCGATGAAATGCTTGGGTTTTCTACAGAGATGAAAGAAATATTTCACCCCACCTGACTGTGCTGATCTATAAGTCCCACATCAGGCCTAGACTTGAATATAATGCCCATTTTTGCGCAGGAGTCGGACACACCGCATCGTCCACGTTCCCTGAGGGCCTTAACTCTCTGAAGCATCGACGGAATGTCGGTTGTCTCTCACTCTTCTATCGCTATTTCTATGGCCATTGTTCGAACGAAATTGCTAGCCTGATTCAAGAGCTACAAGTCGCTCCAAACGGGCCGAACATCGACACCTCCTTCACTCAAATTCCTAGCCCATTTCCCTCATCTTTAATTCCTTTCATGCCATGTCCTAAAGTCGACATTTTTTCCATGTATTTTGATGATTCTTTTTTGTCGGGTAGAGTATAGTCCCCCATTTGCAGCATGTCAAAAAAATTTTAGTAGGGGACCTTACTTTGTAATGCGTGGAGCGATTTGGATGATTCTTTTGTTAATAATGAAAAAATATTTTCCTTGAGTGAGGTGAGAATGAGAAGGGGTAGTCTAACTTCGTAACGCGTGGAAAGAGTTGGATGATTCCTTTTCTGCTGTATAGAATATATTCCCCCCTTGGTACCGCGACACAATTTTAAACGGTGGGGTTGTAGTAGGAGAGAGGTTGGATGTTAACTTATTAACGCGTAGACCGATTCGGGTGATTATTTTTATGTTATGTAGAGTATAATCTCTCATTGCTGAAAGGAGGATATATTTTGCACTAGGGTGTGGATTGAGGGTAGGCCAACTTCGTAACGTGGGCGATATATATATATAATATAAATTACGAATTATCTTTTATATTCGTCAACAACAAACTAAAGGAATCCTATAGCAGCAACAATCTAGGTAACAAGTAGCACTAATGTTAATCAAAAATGCACAAAATTTGCAGGAAATATTCACATGACCCGAGTAAATTTTTAAACTAAAAGTCAAAACAACACTTGTTAATCTCGAGCAAACGTAAGAAATATAAGAATTTCTTAACACGGTCGGCGTTTCTAATGACGAAAAGTTAAGCTCCCTTGGCTCGTTATCAACAGCAGCACCAAAGGGTTAACTTCCTTCAGCTGCTGCACGCCTTCGCGACAAAACGAAAACTAGATGAAAGCTTGCTCGAGATTAACAAGTGTTGTTTTGATTTTTAGTTTAAAAATCTAATAGGGATGGGGGATCGAACTGAGAAAATCGATTCAGTACGGATCGATCTGTAATTTTTATTCCGTTTTCGAAGATCGAGTAATCGCCCTAAAAAGATCGATTCCATTTATTTTGACATTTCAATTAGGAAAAACACAAATTTTGTGTCGCTTCATTAAGCTCAATTTATCATAACTAGCAAAAACTGGAGGACTTCACATGACAATGAATTAGAATCACCAAGTGATTAATTTTGCAATTCTAAACAACTAAAAATGAGTAATGATATTTCAGAAGGATACCCTACTCCAGGCTGGATACCATATAGCATGGGGACGGAGTGGGCGGACGTAACACTTATCGATCAGAACACTACAGAGAACCCAGTAGTTGTAATCGCATATAGTGAAAGATGTATTCAAGATTTTCTTATTATCAGCAATACATTAAGAATGAATTTTTAGTTAAAGAAGTTCACAACGATTTTCGAGCTATCTAGTTAGCAGCGATAAATCTTCAAGGGCCTTAGAGTTAACCAGGGGTACACTAAAATTTAATGTTGCCAACTACACTGTTTGGCAGTATAGGTACTCATGGTAAACACTGATACAAATAACACTAACTTATCCTAGAGATCCGAAACGCATTTATCTGACATAACAATTTTTTAGGTACGAAATTTTAAATTTTCAGGATTATTACACAAATTAATGATGATGCGAAAAAATTTCCACGTGAGCTTGCTCAGTTTTATTTTTGCGCATCTTGTCTTTAGTGGATGGGTATCGAAAAAAAATAAATCGATTCGAGCTGAATCGGTCCCACGAAAAATCGATTCGAAATTCGGCAGATCGATCGCCAAAAGATCGATCCATCGAGATCGAATCGAAGATCGCCCATCCCTAGTACAAATTAAACAAAAGATTGAAAAACGGTTAAATAATTAATAAAACCTATATTACAGTAGATCAAGAGTTTACATGCATTACATCGCAAATTGGCAAAGTGTAAATGCTGGAAGATTTATTATGTTTAAGAAAATCTATGCTAAAAAAACAATGAAAAATTTATGAAAAAAAAATTAAAGGCTTCGTCTCGACTCATATTCGTCCATGCTGGAAATCTTTAAAACAATTTGTTTATTCGATGTGGCTAAATGCCACTGAGCCGGATTGTATTAAGTTTAGCGCGGAAAGTAATGGCTGGATTAAAAACTAGTAATCTTAAACTAATTAATGCAGCGACATCAAATAAATGCCCAAAACTATTATCCCAATGATCTTTCCAAAAGTGGCAACAGCTTTGATCTAACTCCTACCTTAAAAGCGAAAAAAAAATTGTTTTTAGCTAAAATTCATCACTTTCAAAAATTTGCTCCGAAATTCATGTTATTAATAAGCTTGTTTCTTTTTTTATTAAATTGTGCATTTCATTACTTTTCCAAAAAGACACAACATGTCCAGGTGGAGAAAGGATGGAGAAATTTATGCGTAAAAAACCTTTTGGGGAATCTTATAAAAATCTTCAATTTAAAAAAATTAAACTCATACTAATGTTAAAATGCTTTTCATTAAATTCGACAGTTATTACAACTAATGTTATTATGTTATAAAAACTGTTCGAAATGTGTTGCGACACTTTCGATGAACGCCAATAACCTCCTAATTCCCTATTTAACGTTTTTTGTAGCCAACCTCTCCCGTATTTTTATCCCAATTCTGGTAACTAAAATCTTTATCGTAAACAGGCCTTGTATAAACTGCATCCTTCCTTTTTTCCATAAAAAAAAGTTCAATGGAGTCAGATCTAATGATCAGTAGGCCAAAGAATTCACGACATTTTGAAGTCGGTGCAAATTAAATAACAAAAGTATTTAATCCTCCTTCGTTATGATCCCGTGAGCTGCAATCTTAATATAGTTTTATATTGTATTTTCGATTTTCATTTGGTAGTTATTAAAATCAATTATAATTTTATAATTTTTAGCGCTTTTTGTGAAGTCATTCAAAACAATTTTATTTTTTACTTTTTAGTGTTTTCGAATGTACTACTATAAAAATGCTACTCGTATAGCGAAGCAATTGCATCCATCTGTGAGTTGAGTTCTACCCTTTCTCCCACACTCGACTTATAAATAGTTGTAATGGTGCCAACGCTGGAACATATTTTATACATTACAAAGGAAATTATCCAAATCAGTCCACATGTTATAAAGTTAGGCTTCTTCTCCCCCAATTGGATATCAAAAACTATACGATACAAGAAGAACCATCCAAATCGGTCCACGCGTTACAAAGTTAGGTTCAACTAACACCCCCACCCACCCAAACAGAAAAATTGTTGACATGGCATCAATCGGCGTACAAAACATACCTAAAAAAACAGAATCATCCAAATCGGTACAGGTGTTACGAAATTACCTTCCTCCGCACCCCCAAACCTACCTTAGAATACCTTGTTATGAAGTGGGATGCATTGAAAGTGTGCGGGTGTGAGTGGGTGGTATCTGGGAGCTCGAGCACACCTCGGTTTTCTATGTTTTCCACCTCATAAAACAATTTGAAAACAATTATCCGCTCCGGAGCAGTTCGATATAAAACGAATTTCGTAACGGGTGGCCGATTTGAATAATCCTCTTTTAGCAGGCTTCCCGAAAACGAGGAGCTTATGGTTTTTTTATGTATGACCTCGCATAACAACGTAGCGTATGGACCGATTTGGATGATTCTTTTTCTTGCTGTAGGTATAGATAAGATACTATCCTAACAATTTTGGCGGTTTTGAAAGAGGGCGAAACGTACCTTCACAACGCGTATAGCGTCGGAAATTTTGTTGCCTAGAATATATTCTCCTATGTCATAAATAAAACAACTCCATAACCACAATTGAAAATAATACATAATACTACCTGAACGTTTCAGCTTACGGGATCATAAGAAATGACGATTAAATATTTTTCTTGTAGTTGTTTGGTTTGTTTGATTTGCACCGACTTCAAAATGTCGTAATAGATATAAAATTAAAAATTATTTTATGCTTTTTAGCGCTTTTTGTGAAGTCGGTTCAACTTTTTTTTTAAAAACTATTTTTTTGTGTATAATGTTATGGTTGGGACACTGAAAGGGCGGACAAGGCTAACATCGTACAGCGTAGACCGATTTCGATGATTCATTTATTGTTGTACAGAGTATCTTGCTCCATGTGTATCATTAGAAAAATGGAGGTCATAACTTAAGTACGTGTGTTTGTTGACAACCCGACACAACCCGGATTTTGCCAACACAAGAATACTCGGCAGGGAAAATAATTACAACAAGAGAATGAAGTTGGAAGCTCTGCACATATACTCCAACAAAGACTCCATTAACAAGAGATCGGACGTTGAAGGCATTAATGCAGTGTATTGTAGTTTACTGGATTGATCGGTTACCATCTTAGTACACCGTTTGCTTTGAATGTCACCAGTTGTTGTTTTTCTCGCTTTGAGTCGTGATGCCCTTTTGGTGGATTAAATGGAAAACATTTTTACCGTTTTTTAAATAGAATAGTGGCTCTAAAAATTTTCTAATAATTTTTGTTTGGTTTATATATACCTTGACAACAGCGAACACACTTGTAATGTTTGAACTAGCTGTATAGGTTTTTTGTTGCAAAGTTTTGTAAGCATGCTTTAGATTTTGATAGTGGTTTGTGATGTATAACGGGTTCTTTTGTTCTAGAATTCCCTGAAGATGACCGGGAGACCGGTCGAAACGTTGGTAATTGGATAAACATAATAAAGAGGTTTTATTATTATTCGTATGCGTTTTACTGTGCTGTAATTGCATGGATTCAACTGACCGTTAGCCTGATATTTTGCAGACGTCATAACTTAAGGTTGGCAGGAGACCACGGCACCTACTTTCGTAATACGTGAACCGATTTTGAGGATTTTTTTTATGTTTTACGAAATAGGTTTCCACAAAATTATATCAAAGATAATCAAGGATTTCATGTAAAACTACCAAAACAATTCCGCTCGTGAGATCGTAAGAAAAAAGGTTTAATGTGTATTTGTTTAAATTAAATACCTCTCATTGTGGTAGGTAGTTGTTTGTTATTTATTCGCACCGACTTCAAATTGTCCTAATAGACATAAAATTAAATACTATTTTATGCTTTTTAGTGATTTTGTGAAGTCGGTTCAACCCTTCTTATAAAACCATTTTATTATTTACAAAATTTCCCTCGCTTTTAATTTCTTTCGCTCCAAGGCTGTGCTTTAGAACTACATTCCCTGAGATTTGGCAATATTTTATAAAAAAAAAAACATTATTAGCGCTTCAAAGTATTTCCCCTCATACCCGTAGTCTAAATTGGTGTAACTTTTTACGAACTTAACTTCATAATTATTTGCTCAAAAATACAACTTTTTTATTCTTACCACACTTGGTGGAAACTAAAATTTGTGTAACTCTACATTAATATAAAATAGTTTTAAAACAAAGTTGAACCGATTTCACAAAAAGCGGAAGCATTAAATAATATTTAATTATATATCTATTACGATATTTTGAAGTCAGTCCAAATTAAACAAACAAAACAACAGCAACAATAGTATTTGATCCTACTTCCCTATGATCTAGTCAGCTGAATTATTTAGGTAGTTTCATATAGTACTTTCGATTGTGGTCAGGCAATTTTCACCCACTTCCAAATATCGTAATAGATATAAAGTTAAATATTAATTTATGCTTTTTAGCGCGTTTTGTAAAGTTAATTTAACTTTTGCTAAAAACCTACTTTATTTTTCACTTGTTAGTGTCTTCGGTTATACTACTCGAAAACTGCTGCTCGTATAACAAAGTAATTTAAACAATTGCAGAGGTACTGCACTCTATAGATTTCTTATCATATGAAAGGAAATCATCAAGATCGGGGTACGCAATATCATTAATTACTAATCAGAAAATGTCTACGTCTTAAGAAGGAGACGAAGTTGGATAAATTTGTTGAGCCGCACGACCACCATGCCTGCTGGTTCGATCTCCCGGTGGGTTTTATTAAGAAATTAAAATTATCCACTCCGTCTCTGGGCTGTTGTCTAGCTCGGAGAAATGCAAAAACAAGACATTCAACTTTCCTCACTTCCCTTACCCTAATTCCCTTCCGGCCCAACACCATGCTAATGCATCAAATGGTTGTACTCTAGGATTTGGCCACATCGTATAAGAAAAAATCCAGGTGACACCCCTCCTCACACTTTCACCCTAAGTCACAATTTCTGTCGCGATACAAATGGAATAAGATACTCTGTTCACTTTCACTCTAAGCTACAATTTCTGTCGCGATACAAGCGGAGGGAGCAAGATACTCTATTCAGAAATAAACAAATTATCTAAACCGATCCACAAAATACAAATATAGACTGCATTTCTTTACCACCCCCACCCCACCTTAACATTTTCGACACACCAATATATATATATATATCAAAACCAAAATCATCCAAATCAGCTAAGAAATTAGCGCACTCCCCCCTTCCCCGCAACCAAGCTTTATATTTTTTTCTCATAGTATTAATTGATAAGCATGCTGCATACAATCAAAAAGTATCATCCAAATCAGTCTACGCATTATGAAGTTGATTCTGCTCCCTCTCTCTATCCCACCCACTGCAAAATGTTTAACACGAAACCAATGGCGAAACATATTATGTACATCAAAAGCAGAAATATCTAAATTGGTACGCGCGATACGAAGTTAACTCCCTCCCCACGTTACGTAGATTTGCACCGCCCCTCCCCTACACCAACCCCCCAACCACCCCCACCACTATAAATTTTTATCCTGGTACCAATGGTACACATCAACGGTATACGATTATCCAAATCGGTTAACCTTACGAAGATAAACCACCCCTCCGTCCACACCCACCCTAGTTTAAAATTTATCCTCATAGTAGCAATGAGGAATCATACTCTATACAACAAAGAAAGAATCATCGAAATCAGTATACGAATTAAGGAGTTGAGTTCCGCCCCTTCTCCCACCGCCACGCACCCACACCCATGGGGTATTTATCGTGGTACTATTGGGGCACATATTATATACATCACAGAAGCTCAAGCTCCACACAATACAAAGCTTTGCTACCCTTTCCCCTCCCCCACCCTAGGTCGAAATTTTTTTTTATATTAGCAATCGGGGATCATAACATACGACAAAAAACGATCCCAATCGGTCCGCGCGAAATTAGGCTGACCCCTACCCACTTCCTCTTCACCAAATATACCAAATTTTTATTATGGTCCCAATAGTATACATCAAAGGAAAAATTATCCAAATCGACATAGCACCAATTGAAGAACATATTTTACCCAGCACGCGTTACGAAGCTAAACAACACGTCCCCCTCGCCCACTCTATGCCTAACCTTTTCCTCAAATCAGCAATGGGGGATCATACGAATTGGTCCACGCATTACGAAGTTAGATTCAACTCCTACCCCGCACCCTAGCAAACTAATTTTTCACATGTTATCAATAGGGGAACATAATCTACCCAACAAAAAAAGAATCATCCAAATCGGTCAACGCGTTACGAGATTATGCCCGGTCATACATAAAAAAATATACGTCGAACTTATAACCTTTAATTATTAGGAAGTCTGTTAAAAACTACAATACATTAAGTTATGTACTTATACTCAAAAGCAACAAGTATCTCCTGTAACCTTCTTTCTGTTTATTCTTAATACTATACTCCACTACGTCGTGATTAAAGGAGAACCGATAGCGTCGCCAATCCCGATTAAGGGTAAGAAGAAAATTTTGCTTATTATCGAGTATCGTCATTTTGTCTTTGAAGAAAGAATATCCCATCTTAGGGCGAACTTTTTTACCTCTGTAGCTGAATTTTCTATTTTCGCACATTACCGCTATTGGAAAAGGAAAGGGGCCCTTTGATAAAATTTCTGATGAACACTCTTTTACTTAAAGGAGCTATAAAGTCTCGAGGGATCTTTTATCTAAACGAACGTAATTTTCTCAATCTCCGCACAAATATTAGTACTCAGAGTGAAGAAGAAAATCTTATTATTCAATAGGTCGCTATTCTAGCAAGCACAACTTTTTCAACTCCTGCTAAACCCTTCATTATTCTCTTTTGCTTTTATGTAAGAATTTTTCTCCATTTAAGTTTGTCTTTAATTTGAAAGGTCAATAAATGTTTTATAGCATTTGAACGCTTAAAGGGATAGGAAATTGTTCTCTCTCCGAGGAAATTGTGATTATAAATATGTGTCAAGTCTTTTATGACTTTAATGGTGAATTAGCATTTCTTAAGAAGCAGTTAATAATAAAATCTTACCTGAAGGGACAATTAATTTGTTGTTGTTTTTCAAAATAATTAAAAGTTTAACTGAAACTTTGTTCTGTTTGTTTATCTAAATATTGAGGCGGTGTATAAGGATTAAAGGAAATACCCCGAAAAGCAAATTTCTAACATCTGGTCCGCTGGTCCGTCTCAATGCGATTAATATGAACCGCATAAAAGGAAGACCAAACAGGACAGCAGACTCAGAAATAGCCCGGAAAGTACAATTAGAAGTTTTGTTGTCGAACTTCTTCCATCACTGTTTAACAAAACCTAAAGCTACGTGAACTTTATTTACAATTATATCTATGTTTTTCCCCGAAAGAAAAGTAAGTGTTATCCCTGGTCTTGTCCAGTCTTATTAATGAGCCACCATCAGTAAGAAAATTGAAGTGCAGAAGGGATGTTCAAAAGGAGGAAAATAAGAAAACACCATTTGGGCATCTAAGTCAGCATTCTAAAGTAAGCAATTCGTTAATACATCATTGAATTAATGATAAAAAGCAATGGACAAAGATGAATGCCTCGTGGCATCCTTGAGGCGCTATGTATTTCACAAGAAAGCGACATCGGACAGATATGAACATACTAATGCACAGAAACAAGGGACGAACTACATGTTTTTAGAAAGGAGGCTCAAGTAGCTTTTAGATGTGCTTTAAGATGGTAACCTCTACCAACAAAAGATCCTTGAATTGAATTGAAATCGGCGGAAGCTTCGTCAAGTGAGTAAAATGCTTATCACTAATACACAGTCATTGTACAAAGAAGCAATTTCTGAAAATCGACTGAAGAGATGATTGGAAGTAATCAGAAGGTCATCACTTCGGTTTCCTCTATGCCCAACGTTGTCAAATATTATCACAGTTTGGCTAATTATGTAAAGTTGACTTCGTTTTCTTTTAGTAGTCATTCTATGAAAACTCTTAACAATATAGAATTTACAATTATAGAATCGAAGGAGAAAGAAATTTAAAGCGCAGGATGATCACCGGTATCAAGGATCATGGGTGACAAGCAACTTCTCGCGACTGGACCTCAGGAACCAAGAGAATACTAGGCCCAGAAGTTTTCCCCGAGTCATTTTAAATAGTGCTACATACAGTCAACCCATAAGCCGCAATGCCGACGGTAAGATGAGTAATATGAGATGAGTAATATGTCCAAAATCCCAGTGAACTACACGCATGCCTACCAGTAAATAACAACAGCAGAAGACTATCTTCAGTAATCTCTTCAATAAGTGCGGCGACCAATTCGTAAATGACAGAAGGAAGACTTTCCAAATTTAAACCGTTGCAACGAATGCCCTTGTTTGCGAAAATGTCAAAACCATACCCAAGAATTTCAACACGTCAGTGTTAGAAACATCAGCTCTTGAGCATGGAATGCTACATCGAACAGCGCCTAGAGCTCCTCCACTTACAGGAGCATTCAGGGCCAAAAGATGCTGATCTTGTCGGCAAACAAGAAACTCAGGGCCACTTTCGGTATGGAATGAGAGATCATTAAATAAAAGGTTTTTCCATGTACGTTAATATTTTCAAATATGCTTACAAGGTAACTTACAGATCCTGTCCGAAAAAGTAGCACTGCTACAAAAAATATTCAATACGTGCACAATTTTTTTCTTATTGGACATATTAAGAAAGCATGGAATGATGCAGGGAGTCGAAATGGGACGACAACCGAAATTATAAATCGGTTACGGTCAACCGTAACCAAATTGGGTTTTTTAAACCGCTGTTGCAACAACCTTAACCGTAATTAATTAGAACCGAAACGTAAAATTTCATTTTCGGTTTCGGTTAAAACCGATAACATTTATCCCCCTTCCCTTCCCCTCCCTACACCCTCCATTCCTCTTCCTTCACCATCCCCTCCCTACCCCTTCCCCTCCGCGCCCTTCCCCTTCCCTTCCCCTCACCTCCACGCCCTTCCCCACCCCTTCTCGCTACCCTGCCCACCACACCCCTCCCCACCCCTCAAGCCGGAGTTGGATCAATGCGTTGAGCGGCAAGACCAACCTGCCATGGGTCCCGGGTTCGAGCCCAGATGACCGTGAGCTTTTATTAAGAAATTAAAATATTCCACTCCGTCTCTGGGCTGTCGTCTAGCTCGCAGCAATGCAAACAAGACTCAAGTTTCCTCACTTCCCTTACCCTAAATTCCCTTCCGGCCAAAACCATGCTAACGCATCAAAGGGTTGTCCCCTAGGATTTGGCCACATCATATATAAAAAAAAAAAAAAAAAAAAAAAAAAAGCCACTATCCACCCTCCTCCAACCGACGGTCCCTTCATCTAGACATTTACCGAATATGCTATGTAATGAAGGTGGTGAAAAAATTTGAAAATACCGCAAGACCGGACATATAACTTCTTCCTCGGTCGGTACCAATTTAAATCGGTCTTTGAATTTCGGTCTGGCGGTTACGGTCACATATTTTTAAGGTCTATTTATTTCGGGACTATTTAATTTAGGTACACTTTAAATTTCGGTTTTAATTTCGGGACCGAAATCAAGACCGGTTAAAACAATCTAAATATGACAGGTTTCGGTCCCGTTTCGGCTCCCTGGAATGATGCGTACAAACTTGCTTAGAAAATATGCCCAGACAAATCCAAGCTGTCAAGCGTACAACACAATAAGTTAAACTATACCAACATTTGTGTTATTACTTTTAGAAAATTAGCACACAAAGTTGAAAATTATGGAAATGGCGTAGTAGTGCTAATTTCTTGGACAGGGTCTGTATATATCCTTCGCATACTTTTAATGTTTTTCTTGTTTACAAACTTTTATCCAATTCTGTAATAATATCTAAAAATTAAATTGATTGTTAGATGAGACCTCCTTCGGATATTTCATCCACCCATGTAAACTTCTTTAGGTATATGTTTTCAATGGCATCCAGATGAAATCAAATCCATTTTCTTCGTGGTTATTAATAAGTTCATTTTCTTCAAGTAGAATGGTATTTAACAGACTTATGTGATAATCTCGTCTCTGAAATTGAAACGCATTGAGTTTTTTCCGCTATTTTTTTATACGATGTGGCCAAAGCCTAGGGGACAACCCTTTGATGCGTTATAGCATAGTTTTGACCGGAAGGGAATAAGGGTAAGGGAGGTGAGGAAACTTGAGTATTGTTTTTGCATCGCTGCGAGCTAGACAACAGACCAGAGATGGAGTGGATTATTTTAATTTCTTAGTAAAAGCTCACGGGGAGACCTGGTCTCAAACTCGGGACCCATGGCATGGTGGTCGTACCGCTCAACGAATTGATCCAACTCCGTCTCCCATTATTTAAACAACCGCGAGAACTACAATAAACCAGGGCTATTTCTCTTTAAAACATAAGTTCTACTCAATTCAACTTATTTTTTCTCGTGTGCTCTACTTAGCTGTTGAGCAATAATTGAGCGGAGCATCACGCATAAGCATCTAGTAATGTTCAGTACTTAAAAAATGACGAAAAACTTCTTTAAGAGAGACTACCTTGTATTCTTTGTACCATGGGTCGAACCTATGGAGAGGCAAGTTAATGTTGAGCGAAGTCCCGTTGCATTTACATAGTAGAGCGATAATTTGCTGATGAGCTTTTTGAAGTAGTGCTGGAGTCGAAGTGTCGAGTGTTCATAATGAATTCATGAACAATAAAGTTAATAGGCCGGTGAAACAACTGTGCCAAAGAAGTCCGCACGAACAAGAATCTTGCTCCGTGAGAAGCTTAACTCTCTCCAGCCTAAAGTGCTTCGAAGCCTCACAGTAACAGTCGCAGGAGATATAGGATTGTCTATGGTATCCTGGCCTATGAATTGTCTCCTCTTCGGTTTCCTTCTTGCTTTGTCAATTGGTTATCCCTTTACGTGTCTGGTCGTACACAGCGTTCCCTATTTCGGGGAGTTCTTTTGGACCAAATCCTTATCACCCCGGGGGTGCCTTAGGGTAGTATCTTTGGCCCCTTCCTTTTCTTCTTATATATTAATGATGTTTCGCTTCTCCTGTCCAGTAGTAAAATTTTGTGCTATGCGGACGACGTTAAAATTGTTCGCACTGTTTCCCACGAATCACGACGAACAGAAAATTACATTTAATCGTCTATGATTATTTAACGCGCAGTTTAGCATTGGAAAATCGTCGTGTAAACAGACCTTAATGAAGAATCGTTTGGTTTCATCTTGAAAGGATCTGTTTTACGTATGTGAAAATCAATTTATGGTTTGGTAACTTTCCCTTTGTTTCATATAATCTGATTTAAAATTCATTTTCATTTCTGAAAATCTGTAGTCCTGTACCCATAGAGAAAACAAGAAAATTGATTGAACTCCATACAGTGTCGAATTTTCATTGGTCCCCCGATATATAATTTTTTATTTCTCCGTTCTAAGCCCACCTTCAAAAATATAATATGGATCATATAATATGTAAATTGAGCCTTTCTCATCGATTTAATTAGGAAAATTAACGACATCATTCATATTTTCCTCGTGTTCGTACGCCCACAAACAAAGCATATTTGCGCTCTTAATTTGATACAATTTCGAAGTAAATGTGTGTGGCAAAAGAAAATCTGATGTTATCGATTAAAATCTTGATTGACACATAAAAGCGCTCAGGGTCGGCTATTTCAATGGTGTGAAATCTTTTGCGATTGTGTGGCAAACCGAATTTAGAAATTGAAAACATTTAATTTATGTTAACAAAAACTACTGACGAGCAAAGAACATCGGAAAATTCAATATATTTTGTATCACCAGATTTCTCTAGTGAGCTTTTTAGGTGAAATTAGAAAAGCAAAAAAAATATTTTTAAGTTGTGGAACCCTGATAGAAATGTATTTTCAGAAAAGAATAAATTTTATTAAATTCGAGAGGGATTTCTAAAAAATATTATTGATTAATATGCTTAAAAACTTCGGCCTTCTAAGAATGCTCGATTTCAATTCGAATCGATTACTCGATGTTTTAATTTTATATAGTCAATACTGCTCTTGTCAGTGAATCGACATAACCAGCTATGTATTTGAGAGAATGCACGAGTGTCTTATACCAGAGAAACACGCTTATATAAAAGAAGAAGAACAAGGGTCCAACACCAGGGCAGCACGTTGATTAAGGAGATAATGACATAGCCGGTGAAGGACGTTGACTAAATCCGACATCAGGGAAGCAATCTGATGAAGGATAATAACGAGAGTTTTGAGATAGACAAGTAAAAATAAATATTTTCGATTAATCGAAAATGGCTTTATTGTTTTTCAAAATATTGTCCATGAAGATCAATACACTTTTGCATGCGTTCGAATCAATTTTCGGAGCACTTTTTCCACTCCGATTGAGGTACCTCCAAAACATGTGATTTGAACGCGTCAACCGCTTCTTCAGGCGTCGAAAAACGTTGACGCATTTTTTTTATAAGAAGAAATCATTGGGTGCCAAATCAGGACTGTACGGCGGATGACCCATCAATTCGATGTTTTTAATGTTTAAAAATTCACTATTTGAGCCGATGTGTGAGAGCGATGTCTTCTGCGATTGGTTTCCCTTATTTTTCCGAACACTTGGAACAAACAAATGGTGGTGTAAAATTCAGAATTTATCGTTCTACGTTGCTGTAATGGCACGGTGGCGACCTGTCCAATTATTCCGAAGAAACAGGCAACCATTTGCTTCGAAGTGCTTCACGCGCAAACAACTTTTGTTGGATTTGTTTCGTCTTGAAAGACCTAAGCAACAATCGGCTGTATGGGTCTTTCAAGACGAACCAAATCCATCAAAAGTTGTTTGCGCGTGAAGCACTTCGAAGCAAATGGTTGCCTGTTTCTTCGGAATAATTGGACAGGTCGCCACCATCTATATATATATGATTCGTCGCCTGTCACCATTTTGTAGACGTCACTGCAATTGAATTTTTCAACATTTTTTTGCACCAATCCACACAAGCATTTTTTTGAGCGATTGTCAAATTATGCGGTATCCAACGTGAACAATTCTTTTTGACGGTCAAATGTTCATGCAATATTGAATGTATGCGAGTGGAACTAATGCCTAAGCATGCCTCAATCTCACGGTATATCACATCATGATCTTGCAATATCAGTTATCGCACAGCATCGATTTTTTCTGTCACACCAACCGAATTAGGATGATTCGCCCTATAGCTAAGTGCGACCACGATTGAATTCGGAAAACCAGCGAAACACGGTGGCTCGAGATGATGCTTCATTACCAAAAGTCGAAGCGAGTTGATCGGCACACTGTTGTTGGTTTAATCCACGTCGAAAGTCATAGAAAATCATCGCACGAAAATGTTGTGTAAACAACACAAATAGCACTCGTATAACAAAACGTTCTGAGTACGATTGCCGTTGAAAATGTCAGACTTTACGATAACAATGTCTGATTTGACATATTCACACCTGTGTTGCCATATCTCAAAACTTAAGTAGGAACCTACATAACCATATAGGGGTGTCTTTCAAAGAGCATTACAGAAATTGGAAGCGTTCATACATTTTCAACTCCAGCGGAAGCTAATGTTGCTCCAATTTCAGGAAAAATGGAGGAGAGAATTCTTGTGGCAAGAAGAACCCTACTGCAAGTACAAGGCGTATAGCCTGTGGCGTAGGGGTGAGTGCATCGACAGTATGAAGAGTATTACGAAAAGAATCCTTCTTATTCTTTCCATGTGACACCTGTACAGGAACAAGCCTCATTAACATGTCGGAGCGCCAACTCATTGCGGAATGGAAATTATGGGCATTATGCGAGGTGGATACGGCGGCATGGTACTTTTCCTTGGCCAGCTCGTTCTCCTGGCCTAACCCCATTTGATTTTTACTGGTGGACCATATTCGAGATAAACTCAGAAGCGATTAAAATAAAAGAAAATCTATGAGAAAAAGCGCTTTCTGTGCATTCAAAAGGACGGCCGATATTATAACTAATTAAGACTATTAAAAACCAAGTCCTTTTCAGGACTCCCAAATTTTAAAGAGTAAAAAGATCAACAATTTAGGAATTTCTTTTGCAAGAGTACATAT
This sequence comes from Leptarthrus brevirostris, assembly GCA_964036015.1. Classification (NCBI taxonomy): domain Eukaryota; kingdom Metazoa; phylum Arthropoda; class Insecta; order Diptera; family Asilidae; genus Leptarthrus; species Leptarthrus brevirostris. Next base: position 101,300,461 of record OZ038373.1, read on the forward strand.
TGACCACTACCCGGGAGGAACAGCAAATGTTAAACAACAAGCCAAACTCGGGCCTTGCTTGGTAAGCCAAGCCTTAATCAGTTACCCTTGGTTTTAACCCGAGCCAGTTGTAAATGCCTAGACTGAACCAAGATTCAGTTTATTATATTATGCGTTATTGACACATGTTTCAAAAAAGAATTTCAGTAAAACGGCTGTTTATAAGTGCCTTCCTGATAGTTATACATTCATAAATATAATAAAATAATCTATCTATTTATTTATTATAAAATAAATAGTTTTTCAGTATTTATCGAATTAAAATATAAAAATTTAAATCAACCATTGAAAAGTTTATCTGTCAGCAGTAAATTTTTTTCTGGTTATGGAGATCGTGAGGGTGGAAGGCTGTAACTCTTCTTGGAATAATAACTTTTCAATTTAACGTATTTTCACTCTTTAAAAAAGTGCATTATTAATCTTTTCAGGGGCGTTGTTTGTTATAAAAGAATTTATCCAAAGTGTAGTTCAATAAAATGGCAGAATCTACATAAGTAATAATATTTTTGTAATAAAAACTGTTAAAATAAATCTACATTACATTACACTTTAATTATGATATTTTTGCAACTATTTTTCAATTTGGTCAACTACTGAATAATTTAAAAGAAAAAAGATATAGGGAAAATTTTCAAAATGTCTCCGTTTGAAAGGCAAAAACTGATTATTTTTCACAATATCAATATTTTTAAATCCATTAGTAGTAACAAAAACAATTACACCATAGCATTACCTGTTGACTGAAATATTAATAACGTCTATAACACTAAAACTGAAGAAAATATGCGTTAAAATGTAAGACTGGATAATTTCATATAAGAACATTTCAAACTTCTATAGCTTGGGGGAGGTGGAGATAGAGCCCCTCCCATACATTTCTTCGTTTCTCGCCTAGATCTAACAGTTCCTTCGTTGTTGCATACGCCCTAAGGGCTGAAAAACATTCAGAGCCGTAAGTACCAAGACGAATGATAATAAAGCAAGCCACATTCAAAGTACCAAGCCGCAAATACCATACAGAAGTGACAACTTAAAATAGTTTAGTTTATTTATTTATTTAAGCTTAATGCAAGCTATTACATAAAAAAATACAAAGTAACAAAATAAATACTACGAACTAAAATAAACAATAATTCATAACAGATAATGTAAGCTACAATATGAGCTATGATTATGATAAATATAAACTGGGAGGAAGGGGAATTAGGAAAGGCGATCAAGATGGGCGGGATAAAGATATAAGGCTTTGTGAAGGGATGATTTACTCAAATGGAAGAAGTCAAAGGAGGGAAGGTCGTTGACTTTTCTTAGCCTCCTGGTAATTGGTTCGCGTTGACAGTAGTTCGTGCGATGGCGGTTGAGTCGGAAAAGGGGAGTGGACCTAAGGTTGCGAGGGTTGGTATATATGGGTAAAGACTGCAGGATTGAAGGGCGGTCTATGGCACCAGCTAGTAGCTGATGAATGAAGAGAACGTCGGAAACATTACGACGTTTAGGGGTTGTAAGTCGATCAGTTTCAGACGATCTTCATAAGGTGGAAGGTTGAATCTGTCTACCCACGGAAGATCACGTAGAGCAAAGCGAATGAACCTACGCTGGAAAGATTCAATTCTGTTAATGTGGGTTGTTTGCGTAGGTGACCATACCTGGCTGGCATAATCAAGGAGAGGTCTAACGAAGGAAATATAGAGAGATTTGGAAACATAAGGTTTGGAGAACTCTCTAGACCAGCGCTTCACAAACCCTAGCGTGGAATTAGCTCTGTTAATTATGCTATCAATATGGGAACGGAAATTAAGTTCACTATCACAGATTATTCTTAGGTCACACAAAGAGGTAACGATAGGGTCTGGTAAGTTGGTTAACATGTAGGTTCTTGGGGTGAAGGTAAGACGCTTGCGGGAATAAGAGATGGACTGGCATTTGGAGACATTGAGCTCAAGAAAGTTTTTCATGCACCATGTGGTGAACGAATCGAGGTCATTTTGGAGAAGAAGATATGTTTAATTATTTTCATGTCATCAGCATAAATGGACAGCTCTGAGTATTTGATGACACAATCAACATCATTAATTGTAAAGATGAAAATTAATGGAACGAGGTGACTGCCCTGAGGGACGCCGGAACGAGCGACAATGGGGTTAGAAATGGATGTGCTGAAAAGAACATTGTATTGACGGTTGTTGAGGTAGGATTGAATCCAGGAGATGAATCGAGGGGGGAATCCTAGGCGATCAAGTTTAAACAGGATAACGCTATGAGAGATCTTGTCAAAGGCCTTACCAAAATCGGTGGCGATAACATTAACATCTTTATCGTTTTCCAGGGCACATAGTGTTTTGGAGACGAATTCGATAAGATTGGTGGTTGTAGATCTTCCATTGAGGAAGCTATGCTGGGAGAGGGAGAAAATAGACTTACAGTGGAAGAACATGGAATGATAGACCAATTTTTCGAATAGTTTAGGTATGGATGATAGTTTAGCAATGGGTCTGTAGTTGGATACATCGTTCTTGCAGCCTTTTTTGAATATGGGAATAATATAAGAGTTTTTCCATAATTGAGGGAAAACCCCTTAAGTGACCGAGAGGCGGAAAAGCAAAGTAAGGGGTTGAACTAAATGCATGGCACACTTTTTCAGAACGATGGCCGGAATGCCGTCAGGACCGGGGTGAAAGTCATCCTCAAGCCCGTTAATACTGGTTGCAATTTGTTCGGGGTCAGGGTCAAAAGATGTAAACGACGTTTGAGTGCATTTGTCCATGAATGCAAAATAGTGAAGGTCGGGTTGAAGAGAATTGTCACTGAAAGATTTACTGAAGAAGTGTGCAAAGAGGTTAGCGATAACCTTAGGATAAGATGAAGAGGTATTCTCGAGCTTTAGGGTGGAAGGGTAACCATTGGATTTCTTCTTGGAATTAATAAAGTTATACAAACGCTTGGGGTCGGATATGAGGCTTGTTTCCATCCATTGGAGGTACTCATGGTAGAAGGTATCACAACGTTCAGAAAAAGAGGTGTAAGCAGACAAGTAGGAAGAATAGTCAGACTCAGTCTGGGTCAGAAGAAAAGTTTGCCAACGTTTATTTCTCCTCTTGCGGAGAGAGCGTAATTCTTTGTCGTACCAAACGGGGGAGGAGGAGCAGTTTTTACGAGGAAGAAGAGGGATAGATTGTGTAAGACAAGCGTGTATTTCCGAATAAAACGCCTCTACAGCAACGTCTATTGGAAAATGTTGAGGGATAGTGCCAATATTGGAGTTGAGGAGCAAGTGATTTAATTTTTCAAAGTCGCCTTTACGAAAATTGAAGGAAAGAGAAGACTCGAAGCTTGAAAGGGCGTGAGGGTGTTCGTGTAGGAGAAAACGAGGAACAGGGGAGGATGGTGACGATCGAGGGAGTAGAGGAGATGTTCGCTTTCCGCGACAGCCGAGTTAACTGGGTCTGAGGAAAAGATTAAGTCTAATTGTCTGTCCAGAAATTTGCTGACTCCACTAATTTGAAAGAGACCAGAAACAGAGAGCTGATCGGTAAAAAAGGCTTCTTTGGCGGAAGAGGCGTTAAGGGGGACAAAGTGTGAACAGTCCTCACACAATGACCATTGAATTACGGGGGAGGTTAAAATCACCCAGTACAATGAATTCATCGGAGGCGTTAGCGTTCTCAAGCATGGTGTCTAACGTTTCAATAACGGGCTCGTAGGCTTCTAGAGGTTGAGAGGGACGAATATAACAACAAAGAATATACAGAATACACTTATTCAGTGTTAATTTGATACCTACAAATTCAGATATTGAAGAGTCGGAGGTCTTAAACAGGGTGGCATCATAACGGTTGTGAGCAGCTATGAGAACCCCACGGCCTGGTGGGTCATTGTTGCCTACACAACCGTCAACACGGAAAATGGTATAGTTTGGAGGGAATAGTTCGTTGTCGAGAATTCCTGGTATTGGAATGGTTTCAGTTAAGGCAAAGACATCGTGTGGGAATTTGTGGGAGTTTAGGAAAACATTGGATGTTTTTGTGCGAAGTCCTCTGACGTTCTGGTAATAGACTGACAAGCTGCTGGGGAGAGGTATTTGATCCGAGACCGCAGGTGCATTAGGGGGGTGTTCAGAAATAGAGAAAGCGGGGGGGGGGGGGTAAGGAGCGAAAGTAGTTTAGGGAGTCGTTGCGACATTTTTGGAGATGGGAAATGCGGCGAGAACTGACGTTCCCAGCATAGGTGGATAGATCTTCTGAAACCTTATGGGAAGGCATATTGAATGATTCATGGTATTTAGTGAAAAGTTGATGTAAGACTGTTGGGTCTGTGGGCAGGAATTCTTGATGTATACTTAACATGACGTTTATTTATTTATTTATTTAAGCTTAATGCAAGCTATTACATAAAAAAAATACAAAATAACAAAATAAATACTACAAACTAAAATAAACAATAATTCATAACAGATAATGTAAGCTACAATATAAGCTATGATTATGATAACTTTAGACTGGGAGGAAGGAGAATTAGGAAAGGCGATCAAGATGGGCGGGATAAAGATATAAGGCTTTGTGAAGGGATGATTTACTCAGATGGAAGTCAAAGGAGGGAAGGTCGTTGACTTTTCGAAGCATCCTGGTAATTGGTTCGCGTTGACCGTAGTTCGTACGATGGCGGTCTAGTCGGAAAAGGGGAGTGGACCTAAGGTTGCGAGGATCGGTATAGATGGGTAAAGACTGCAGGATTGATGGGCAGTCTATGGCACCAGCTAGTAGCTGATGAATGAAGAGAACGTCGGAAACATTACGACGTTTAGGGGTTGTAAGTCGATCAGTTTCAGACGATCTTCATAAGGTGGAAGGTTGAATCTGTCTACCCACGGAAGATCACGTAGAGCAAAGCGAATGAACCTACGCTGGAAAGATTTAATTCTGTTAATGTGGGTTGTTTGCGTAGGTGACCATACCTGGCTGGCATAATCAAGGAGAGGTCTAACGAAGGAAATATAGAGAGATTTGGAAACATAAGGTTTGGAGAACTCTCTAGACCAGCGCTTCACAAACCCTAGCGTGGAATTAGCTCTGTTAATTATGCTATCAATATGGGAACGGAAATTAAGTTCACTATCACAGATTATTCTTAGGTCACACAAAGAGGTAACGATAGGGTCTGGTAAGTTGGTTAACATGTAGGTTTTGGGGTGAAGGTAAGACGCTTGCGGGAATAAGAGATGGACTGGCATTTGGAGACATTGAGCTCAAGAAAGCTTTTCATGCACCATGTGGTGAAAGAATCGAGGTCATTTTGGAGAAGAAGATATGTTTAATTATTTTCATGTCATCAGCATAAATGGACAGCTCTGAGTATTTGATGACACAATCAACATCATTAATTGTAAGGATGAAAATTAATGGACCGAGGTGGCTGCCCTGAGGGACGCCGGAACGAGCGACAATGGGGTTAGAAATGGATGAGCTGAAAAGAACATTGTATTGACGGTTGTTGAGGTAGGATTGAATCCAGGAGATGAATCTGGGGGGGAAGCCTAGGCGATCAAGTTTAAACAGGATAACGCTATGGGAGATCTTGTCAAAGGCTTTACTAAAATCGGTGGCGATAACATCAACATCTTTACCGTTCTCCAGGGCACATAGTGTTTTGGAGACGAATTCGGTAAGGTTGGTGGTTGTAGATGTACCTCTGAGGAAGCCATGCTGGGAGAGGGAGAAAATAGACTTACAGTGGAAGAACATGGAATCATAGACCAATTTTTCGAATAGTTTAGGTATGGATGATAATTTAGCAATGGGTCTGTAGTTGGATACATCGTTCTTGCAGCCTTTTTTGAATATGGGAATAATATAAGAGTTTTTCCATAATTGAGGGAAAACCCCTTGAGTGACCGAGAGGCGGAAAAGCAAAGTAAGGGGTTGAACTAGATGCATGGCACACTTTTTCAGAACTATGGCTGGAATGCCGTCAGGACCGGGGTGAAAGTCATCCGCAAGCCCGTTAATACTGGCAGCGATTTGTTCGGGGTCAGGGTCAAAAGATGTAAACGACGTTTGAGTGCATTTGTCCAAGAATGAAAAGTAGCTAAGGTCAGGTTGGAGCGAATTGTCGCTGAAAGATTTACTGAAGAAGTGTGCAAAGAGGTTGGCGATAACCTGAGGATCTGATGAAGAGGTATTTTCAAGCTTTAGGGTGGAAGGGTAACCATTGGATTTCTTCTTAGAATTAATAAAGCTATAAAAGCACTTGGGGTCGGATATGAGGCTAGTTTCCATCCGTAGGAGGTACTCATGGTAGAGGGTATCACAACGTTCAGAAAAAGAGGTGTAAGCAGACAAGTAGGAAGAATAGTCGGACTCATTTTGGGTGAGAAGAAAAGTTTGCCAACGTTTATTTCTCCTGTTGCGGAGAGAGCGTAATTCTTTGTCGTACCAAACGGGGGATGAGGAGCAGTTTTTACGAGGAAGAAGAGGGATATATTGTGTAAGGCAAGGGTGTATTTCCGAATAAAACGCCTCTACAGCAATGTCTATTGGAAGATGTTGAGGGATATTGCCAATGTTGGAGTTGAGGAGCAAGTGATTTAATTTTTCAGAGTCGCCTTTACGAAAATTGAAGGAAAGAGAAGACTCGGAGCCTGAAAGGGCGTGAGGGTGTTCGTAGGAGAAAACGAGGAACGTTGGTGCTGGTTTTACCATCAATACAGACGGAATTCGGTTTGTCGTGCAGATAGGCTAGAAATAGACGTACGTTTTCATAAATGCGACGGTCCCGTAAACGGGACAAGAGGTATCGTCCATCGTTGGAATCCGCAGAGCGCAAAGTCAATTTACCTGTAGGTGGGATTAGGAGTTCGATAAACGAGTTATGTTCGGATGCAGGAGTTTTGGTTAGCGGAAGGGGCGATAGTGAAAAAAGATGACGACTTGCAATTAGGTGGGCATGCGGAGGAAGTAGCGGGTGCAAGGTTAGATGTATACAGAGGAGGGGTGGGACAGACGAAATGTTCACATTTCTAAGTCAAACTTTGATATAAATTTGATAAAAAATGGCACTTGCTATCGCGAATATGGAGGGTTTCGTAAATTTCGTTGACTTACATTTGATATTTGGTACTTGCGTCTCTAAATGTATTTCAGTTGGCTGAATCAGTCCTCGTTCAATGCTTGGCTGCGACTGATTTCACTGCACGACTGCACTGGTTACTCTGACCGCAGTAATGTAACCACTTTCTGATGCACTGAGGAGTTGGTCCGTAACAGAGTTACAAATTAAATGTTAAAAGAGGTCAAGTGCGAGTCGGGCTCACGCACTATTATTATTTAAACAGATAACAAAGAAAAGTTCGACTCCTAGATGAACCTAAATGGAATCTTGGTGAGCATGGGATCAAATTACAAGCTAGCGTACACTATTAGAAAAATTTTATTGAAATAAAGTATAAGTAGAATATTACGTAAATTTTTCATTTTTATAGTGTTCAAATTTAAATCTCTCATTTGCGTCTTTTTTTATGATGGAGTAGAAGCCCAGGGGGCAACCCTATGAGGAGTTAGCATGGCTTTAGTCGAAAGGGAACTAGGCTAAGGGGGATGAGGAACTTGAAAGTCTTGGTTTTGCATTCCTGCAAGCTAGATAACAGCCTAGAGACGGAGTTTCTGTTTTTTTTATTAAAAACTCACCGGAAGTTCGAGGCTCGAACACTGGAATCATGGTGTAATTATCGTGCTATTCAACCAATTGATCCAGTTCCGGCGTAGGGATACCGCACGTTCTAAGAAAAGTTTATTTCAGATTTTTTCACAATACTTCAGAGCCACTTTAGCTCTTCTCTTGATCTTTTTTAAATTTAATATAACATAGTTTTGGCAATAACGTGGGCAGGGTAATTCTTCGAACCGTTTAAGGTTTTAATAAAAAACTGGCTAAGTGCCGGTTTAACTTATGCAATTAGAGTTCTGCACTGTAATTTCTTTAAATTAAGGCACCTCCCCATTCCCTCGTTACGCAACATTATTTAAAAAAAATTAATATAAATTATTCATCGCAGAAAATAAATAATTAATTTAACCAATATAAAAACTTGAGCTATGTATATATATATGTATCCTATAACGATGCAAAATAAGGTTAATATTAACTTAATTCTGCGGATTGTGATTTCTGAAATCTTTGTTGAAATAACGTAACGAACTGTAACAAATTCAATAACCTCTTTCCCCCTAAATAACATTACCTAATTTTATTATTTACGGATGCATTCAAGTAGTTTTAGTAATTTTAAGGTTGCGTTTATAATTACTAAAGTTACTAATTTTTCTTTATATTATGAATCGAATCGGGTATCTGAGATCGATTCACTTGATCGATTCATTGCTCACATCGATATTTACGACCCCAAAAAATCGATTCTTCGATTAATCGATCTCAGATCGCCATCCCTAGAATTGAGAAGCTTGAATGTGATAGAGCAAAATGTGGTTTTTACGTTTTTCCGTGCAATTTTTCCAATTTTTCTCTTCATACGAACCTTCCTCGGACTTCAAAGAATATTTGAAAAAAAATTTGCCGAATTGGTCCAACCGTTCTCGAGTTTTGCGCTTAGCTATTAGCCATTCATTTTTAAATATAGATAATACATATTTAACAATTCTTTGTTTCACTGACACACAATATGATGTTTTAAGCAAAGCGTGGTGTGACAACCAACTTGATGAAACTCAAGAATGACGGCGAATATTAAAACAGGTGCAGCTATTATTCGCGAATTCATGGTCCTCCTAGCAAAATTTATGAAAATATCAAAGACGAAATTCTAAATTGTCTGCAATTTTTCTGGAAGAAACAATTTAAATAATTGTTTAAATGAAACAAAAATTTTTAATTTACCACGTTGTTAAAACAGATTAAAAAGTATAAAATAATTTCTCCTAGCCCCAGAATACTTGTAAGATTTAAAATGAAAAACGTGGGGCGCATGCAATAGATAATAGTAAGTAGTTTAGAGAGCAGCTGTCGTTGGAAAAAAATTCACACAATAGTTCGTATCATTTGCAGTGCAATACAATTGTTAGTGACTAATGTGAAATATTCATGCATCAATTATCTATTGCCTGAAACCCACGTTTTTCATTTTAAATCTTGCAATTATTTTCATAGCTATTAAAAATTCACAAACAAATGACAAATTTTCAGGACTATATGTATGGGGTTAGGGTTATTATACAGTTTTTTTCCCGTTTTAAAACGGGGTATATTACAAATGTTTATTTTATTTAAATAATTATTTTCTACTTTTTAGTTTGTATGAGTAATTACCCGACTACGGCAAGAAAGGCGGGTTATGAGTTTATCAGTCTATGTATGAATGTACATTTGTATGTTTGGAGGTGTGAATGTTCATCTGTTCCCTCGTACACGTAGCTCCTAAGCTATTTATCAGATTGGGACAAATAAGGTATTATCGGATTTGTATGACTTCTCCAACATAGGCTAACATAGGCTATACGGCGATCAGCGCAGCAGCGGCAGGTCGGGACATTTGTACAACAGACAGACAAGAAAGCTAGTTAATATAAAATAGTTTTTAAAAAAAAGTTGAACCGACTTCAAAAAAAGCGCTAAAAAGCATAAAATAATTTTTAATTTTATATCTATTACGACATTTTGAAGTCGATGCAAACTAAACAACTACTCAAACTCTATCCAACAAAAAAAGAATCATCAAAATCGGTCGACGCGTTACGAAGTTATGCCCGGTCAGACATAAAAAAAATAAAAAAAAATAAAAAATACGCGTCGAACTTAGAACCTCTTTGTTGTTGGGAAGTCGGTTAAAAAACGTTTTAAAAAATAGGAGATATAGGCGAGATAATCTAAAACTAAAGTGCTGAATAATCTAAAACTAAAATACTATTAGTCATGCCATTATAATAGCAGTTTGTGGTAATTCCCATGGTCAGTCTTACTTAAATTTAACACTCGATATAAAAGACATCGATAATTACGATTCTGCTGAAGATGTAGATTTATCGTATTTTCTGACTGAATTTATGGAAATACAGCAAACAACCTAAGAAGAACAAGGACAGCAAACAACAAAAGAGCAAGAAGTGGAAATTGACGAAGAGGAAAGCAGACAGATTGAAATAGATTCTGAAGAAGAATAATTACTGAGATTAATAACTCTTGTTTGAAAATAAAAATTAATTAATAAAAAATGCATAAATTTGGATTTTACCTACTGGGAACTCCACGTAAAAAAACGGACCTTGTACTTTACCTCGCAGGTAGCTTGGGTGCACGTTTCATGAAAAATATATATCTCCGAAAAGGTTACCTTTGCGTATAAAAGTATCTTTTTTGTATTGAATGTCCTAAGCTACATATTTGATAATTATTATCTTTTCTGCAAAAGTGACCGTTAAGGATATATTCAGGAAAAACCATTTCTAGTTAACTCGGCACTCGGATCGATGTGTGTTTTTTTGACATTTTATTTAGAACCACAATATTAATGTGCATATCAAAATCCAGCTTTCCGGGAATTTCTACAAAGTTAGCCCATTTTTTTTCTTGTCTCAAATTTCTTAATTTCTCAAGAACAACAGAGAACCCGATTACTAAGAACGTCAAATTTAGATCGACTTAGTAAACGGCATCAAAAGCCCTTGTTCAAAAAAATTGTGTATTGTGCAAGTGCTTAATTTCTTGTAATTTCAAATAACTATTGAATAAAAATCTCTTCCTTTTTTAGCTTCCATATATAAATATATATATATATATATATATATATATATATATATATATATATATATATATATATATATATATATATATATATATATATATATATATATATATATATATATATATATATATATATATATATAATATTTTTTCACGGCTGAATAGCCAACCCATCGATGGCTTTATTGGTTAAGCTAAATTAATTTAAAGAATTATAGAACGTGAGCTGGTGGGCGATTTGTAAAAAGTGTTTTATACCGGTCGAAATTTTTCAGAGCAATTCCGGTCCTAAAACCACCCTTATAATTTATTTAGTTGCACGAAAAAATAGCTAAGTCAAATTAAAGTATACCGCTTGAAATTTCCTGATTTAAAGATCCATTTAAGTATAAACCAATTGCCAGACGTCCTGATTATTTTGTTCATTACCAGGCGATTAAAAAATTACATAATTAAGGAGGCAGACCCTGTTAGAATTTTGAAAAAAATAAGTTTTTTTCCATTTCCTTAAAGTGGAATATTTCAAAACTATTCTTTGAAAATTTCAGACAAATCGGACCTTTATTTATGGAGATATATAATATCGTATATTTATGGAAATATATATCGTACTCAAAACTTTAAACACTTATTCTATACATAATTGTCCTCCGGATGGACGCAGGCTTTTTTTTGACGATTATTCTTTTTTTATAGTCGAAAATGCGAGTGAATATTAGTCGAATAATGAATTTTGAATGTCAACATCCGCTATTTAGTTAAAACTCAAAATTTTTCAAATCGCTTCGTCCATCCGGAGTATTATCTCATTAACTAATTATAAAGAAAGACGGGTATCTATGTATATCTGGTTTGTACATATCCGTAATGTATTTATGACAAATGTCGACCGGTATAAAATACTTAGAATAAATCGTTTACTAGCTCTTAGCCTATTACCTCAGTATTTGAATTTATAAAAGTTTTGTAACTTTGCAGTTTAACTACAGTTGACTAGTGTTTCTTTATGTCGTTGGTGGTGTTTTCTGCTAACAACACATTACGATAAAAAGGCCGTTAGGAGTTGCAGAGTAATGTCTGTAGCTCGGAAGCCATCATGCTCCAGAAGGGGTTTATGGAACTGCAGGAAAATCCTCTTTTATAACTTAATCATCAGTCTCTCTCTCTCTCTAATCCCTTAACCCCTTTGGTATGGGGGAGAAGAAGAGGAAGAGTTGCAAGTGAACCTGATTTCACAAAGAAGAAAGAAACCAAATAAAAACAGTATACAAACTATGATTACTACAAAGAAGAAAGAAACTAAATAAAAGCAGTATAAGAAACTATATGAAATCAAAGAATAAGGAGAGAATACGCAAAACATACTACTAAATAAAAACAGTATAACAAACTATATAAAAACAAAGAATAAGGAGAGAATTCGCAAAATATAAATACAGAAAATAAAAGTGCTAAATAAAGTGTACAAAAGGTACATAAAAATAAAAAGTACATAAAGTGAAAAGTAAAAAGTAACTCCAACAAAGCTGACTCCTCACATGATTTCGCGATATATGAAAATCAATGCAATCAAAAACGGAATTAAAAAATTGCGACATCGATGTGATAGGCTCATTTAATCCATAATTAGTGCGATGAAAAGGTAACTGAAGAAAATCTTGATTCCTTAGGGAGCGAGCCGGAACTGATATGCCAAAACAAGCCAAGAGAACAGTCGAAAGAAGTCAAAAAGTCAAAAAGGATCCTGACGTTACGGCGTCTCTTTTCAAGTGTGTCCAAGTGCAGAAGTTCAAATCTATCAACATAAGGAAGTAATATAAGGGAGTTATTCCAAGGAAGGCCCCGAAGAGTGAACCTAACGAACCTCCGTTGAATAGCTTCAATGCGATTGATATGTGTCACATAGAGCGGTGAGCAGACTTGAGAGGCATATTCCAGAATAGGCCGATAAAAGTGCAGTATAAGAGCTTTGTAATGTAAGGGTCATCAAATTCCTTTGACCACTTCTTCACGACACCAAGAGTCATATTAGCCTTGTTGACTATGGCATCAAAATGATCTTCGAAAGAAAATTGGGAATTGAGCCAGATACCTAGGTCCTTAGTGTTAGTAACTCTTGTTAAAGGACAATCCTCTATGGTTAAGTTAAATTGAAAGGGAGACCTTTTTCGTGAGAAAGACATAGATGTACACTTGCCGATATTTAGGGGAAGGTCGTTAATGGAACACCAATTCTGAAAGGCGTCCAAGTCAAAATTTAAAAGAAGGCAATCGGCATTGTCAGACACACACAACATAACAAACAATGTTTGAGTGAGACAGTATCGTAGATACATCATTAATATAAATTATAAATAACAATGGTCCGAGGTGGGAGCCCTGTGGTACACCGGAAGTGTTGAAAATAGCAGAAACCCAAGAAGGGAGAGTTTGAGAACAAGAATTCTATGATTTATTCTATCGAAAGCTTTGTTGAAGTCAGTAAAAATACAGTCAATTGCGGAAATACAGAAGTTTGAACATTCCAATATATTGATGGTAGTTGATTTACCCCTAATGAAGCCATGTTGAAACGGCTGCAAAAACGGCTTGTAGTGGAAGTATAGAACATCGCAAATAAGTGCCTCAAAAATCTTGGATACACAACAAAGATTAGCAATTGGTCTATAGTTTGAGATTTCACATTTATCACCTTTTTTGTGAAGGGGAATAAATTAATAAAGTTCTCTGGATTCGAGAGAAGTCGGTGGAAACCTCGTCAAATGGGTAAAATCCTTAAAGTTAATATCAGAGTTATCGTCCAAAATCGCAATTTAAAAAAAAATCTGCAAAAAGGTTTGCTATCGTCAAGGGCTCATTGCTTTCGCTGTCTCCGAAAGACAAAGAAGATGGATAGCTATCAGAATTGAGAAAGTTCAAGAGCCTCCAAAATCGCTTAGGATCGACTCGTAAGGACGCTTTCATTCTGTTAACATAATTATTATAAGAAGACACTAAGTCAGATAAAAATTGACTGCGTAAATTAGAATAAGTTAAATAGTCAGCGTCGCTCATAGAGGAACAAAATCTCTTCCAGACCTTACATTTAACATTCTTTAAATGTTTTACGGAACTATCAAACCAAGGCTGGTTAGAACGTAAGTTATTCGATTTAGAAATAGGGACACAATAAGTAAAACATAATATAAAAAGATCTTACGGCCACATTAATGTCTCGTTTATTGAGGATGCTACTCCAATCACAAGCTGAGAGCCAGTTGTTGATTACGGAGAAGTCAGCCTTACTGAAGTTTTAACAAACGTCATCTGGCACGCAAGAAGCCATCTTAACTGGATCAATGAAAAAAGCAATATGAAGCGCAGGGTGATGACCCGATTCAGGAACAATGGGCACCAGCATCGTCCCACCAGTGTACCAGCAGGATCAGTAGAAAAAACGAGGTCGAGGAACCTTCCATGAACGTTAGATATACTGCAAGTCTGTGTTAAACCTGAAGAAACAAGGCCATCTATAAAAGAAAAAGCAAACTGATTGGCAGACCGAAAAGAAGGAACCAAGCCATCATCCGAGAGTGAGAGCCCAGAGCCAACTGGACTGGTGCCATGAAATTTCTTCAAGAAAATGGTATCACTTTTCGCTAGTTGTCCCTTTCTGGGTAAGCATCTTTTTTTTCAACATGGTTTTCTTAATTGCCAACGTCATGTCGCCTATTAAATGCTGGCGTTAGAAATAGACGACAATATTCACAATCATTTTATATCTCTTTCTGGGTAAGCATTTTCCAGATTAGAACAACCTTTTTTTGTAATTTTTATATCAGCAATTCCAATGATTTTTACATTTTCCTAACAACAATATAAAAGATTAAAATTAAGTATGCCATTTCGGATATACATATATGGTTATTTTATTCTGCTCGCAACAGCTGCAAATTCACAGTAAACATTGGAAATTAAAAATGGTTTTCCTCCACTGAAAGTAAAATTGTACCCATATGAGATAGCTTATAAGTCACTCCATATTAATACATCTCAGTGATCGCGACGCACAGCGCAGAGAACACCGCAATATCTTTATTATATAGCGTCTAAGCGAATATGTCCTGTTAAAGTAGTTTTTAAATACTAGCAAAAATTTCCTATAAAAATGATAATTTTGCAAGGATTTATTACGTCCAGGCCACAGTTAGTTTCTTTTACATTAATTATTCACTCGTTAGATACCTGGTTCTGCTGTCGACTACATAGAAACTGTACATATTAGTTATTTATAGCTTCTGACTTAAAATGGAAAACTTAATATATCTGCCCCTAGTCTATAATGGTGCTTACGATAGCTTGCTAATTAGTACCATATATCAAAGCACCAATGACCGTGGCTGACTTGTTCAGAGTGGAGTTAATTTCAGCGCACAGTGTAGACAATGTTACTACATCAAATATAAAGGTCTTTATTTTCACTCATTCGATGTAATTTTATCCTCTGCCGAACGATAATTACATAAGTACATATCCATGTGTACTAGTTCAATTAAAGCGTTTTATATAACAGCTGATCTGAATTTTCACTCAACCCTGAAGTCCTGTAAATTGTAAACAGCAAGGAACGAAATTTGCCAGCTGTATAAGTTTCACAAAAGCCACTTCAATATGATCAGAGTTTGTGAAGATGACAAACATTTAAATTAAGTAAGAAGTTAATCAATTTGGTTATGGTGGTTCGTTTTTTTTTCATTGGAGCCTTTTCGACTGATTTTTGGAATGGAAGTGGAATGAAATTCATTTCTTTTCTGAGGAACTCCAATCACTTTCTTGTCTCCCCCATATTTTGTTGATGCCATTGGTTCTCGCAAATACTTTTCATGGTGTCCCCAAAATTAATCCAAGGGGCTCCTTCGACCTAGCGCTCAATCTCGTTCCGCTTTTTTCTTATCTATATCGGCAAAAATTAATTTCGTTTAGCAGCGTCATGAATTTTTTGTTATATATATGTACCTATATATTAATTTTCAGGAAAAATATTAAATTTCCTGGAACTCTTGTGATTCAAGCATGAAAATCGTCGTAAAAGGCAAACAAACATCTCAACATAAGGAGATCAGTAAGAGAGCGCCTAATCTTGCAGATACTTCCCTGTAATATGTTTCTTGTCTTCTTTCTGTGGATTACGAAGCACTATCTGAAAGTGAAAACCCATATCTGTTGGCACAAATGGAAAGGACGCAATCCTCAAAATGAGTAATTTTAGACAATTACGAATAAACAAAATTACACAAATTTTTTTTAATAATTCTCAGTCCAATATTCCCAATTTTTCTGCATATATACCAGAACTCCGTTCTTATTTTAGTTCGCGGACGTATTCTTACCTGTTGCCTAGACAAATATTTCATGAGACATTAACCTTGTTCTATTTGAACGTGTGCATGTCCTCTTGCTGCCAATAATTTACTGAAGCAGACATGCCAACTGATTCCCAGGTTCTGGCGGGGCTCATAGTACTAAATTTTAGCACAACCATGCGCCGAAACAACTAGCCCCTGCAAAGCTTTCTATGTATTCCCCTGTGCGGCTATTGTTCGACTGCATGTTGATTTCGGCCGCTTACCTGGAAAAATTAAGGTAAGAAAAGTGTTTCTTTTGGCTGAGTAATAGGAGGGTTGATATTACTTCAGCATTTTGGCACATTGCTAGAAAATGCGCTAAACTTTAGTGGAACTCATTCCTAAGCTAGATGATTAGAAAAGAAGTGAATTTCTGCGAAAAGAAAACTAAATCTTCCAAATTATTCTGGTAGGCATAACATAATGATTAAGTTTATAATAAAACTTTGTAGGTGTATCTATTATAAAAGAATAATTTGGAAGATTTATTTTTTTTTTGCAGAAGTTCACTTTTTTTCTAAACATCTAATCAAAACAATGATGTTTACATAATTTATTCATGGGCGGATGGTGTCTTCACCATTATACATTATTTAAGGGGAGGTTCTTTCAAATTTGGCCGAAAAAAGGCCTAAGTTTGGAAATGATTTGTGGCATGATGAAAAAACATAGAAACATCCGGTTTTAACAGTTGAATTGGTTATTTATTATACAATAATATGATATATTTTTTGTAACAAACTTCAAAATGGCGGCTGAACAATGGCGGCTTTCGTCGATCACTGCCTGAAAAATCTCGTCTCCGAATTTCAAGCCTACAGCCTCTTGTAGTAATTTTAAGTGAAAAAGGTTTTTTTTAAATGAAAGTAGATAAAATTTTCTACGGCTTATACCTAACTGTAATGATTTTTGACCAAAAATTAACTGAAATATGAACGCTCGAAACAAAAATTTTTTTTGCCACTTTTTTTGTTATTAAAACTTAATTATAAATAACAATTTAATAATAACTTATGCTCGTTTTGGTATAAGCCATACAAAAAATGATCACCTTTCAAACATGGAAAGGAAATCAGAACAATAAATCAAGAGATATCCTTGAAATTCACATGGAAAGCGTGGTTCCGAGAAAAACGCGTTGAAAGATAACAGCTCCGAAAATGACATTTTTTGTACGAAACATTTAGCCAGGAAATAAATACTGAGAAACGTTCGAATAACCTTTAAAATAATAAAATTTGAAGATTTCTAAAATTTTCCAAACAATTTCTTGTTGAATATGTTGCATTATACTCACATCAAGATCTTAGTCGCTTATTGTTTAAATATCGATCGTATCGAAAACTCCTGTTGCATTATACTCACATCAAGATCTTAGTCGCTCTGATTGTTTAAATATCGATCGTATCGAAAAATCCTTTCGTACACATATTCTCGAACATACAGCTTTCATTTTATGTGAAAAAAAAACGATTTTTTCAAAAAAATTTGAAAGAACCTCCCCTTAAAATATAGTTCCCCAGGTCGTGATTTACTAATGGTGTTTTGCGATGCACGCTTTATATTTCAATTAAAATTTTAAACTTCTCTCATTATCTCTTTATGATGACAGAGATTGCAAGCGGACGTACAATTTAAGGTGGATTCCGAACATGGAAAACATAGGCGTCACCGCGGCGCCAACAAGGGGGGATTGCTAACATGATGAAAATTACGGACATAGTGTGAAGATAGGTGGGGGGTAGTAGTAACTTCGTAACGCTTTAACCGATTTGGATGATTCTTTTCTCGATGTATAGAGTATGCTCCCCATTAGTACTATGACAAAAATTTATGGGGGGAGGTGGCGGAACCTCGTAATGGCGTTATTTGAGCAGCATGATCTCCCATTGCTAATATGAAAAAAAATTGGAGCTTGGTTAAAGTGGGGGAGAGGTACGCTAACTTCGTAACGTGATTGGCTGATTTGAATGACTCACTGGATGATTCGCTTTTTTCATACGAGCAGTATTTTTCGAGTAGCATTTTTGAAGAAACCGATGTAGAAGGTGAAAAGTGAAATAGTTTTTTAAACCAAAAGTTGAACGAAGCATACAATCATATTTAACTTTATATTTATTAGGATATTTTGAAGCCAGTGCGAATTAAACAAAAAAAAACAACTCACTAACCACAATCAAATATACTACTATATATAAAACTACCTAAACATTTCAGCTCAAAGGATTATAAGGAAGGAGGATATAGATTGAATACTTTTGTGGTTGTTGTTTTGTTTACTTAATTTGTATCGACTTTTAAGTGTCGTAATAGATATAAAACTAAATATTATTTTATACTTTTTGTTAAGTCGGCTCAACTTTCTTTTTAAAAACAATTTTTTAATTAATTCGACTACCCAGCTCTTACTACAGTAATTCTTAAATTTTGTAAACATTATTAAATAAAGTCCTAATAATCCAGAAATTGTTTTATTTTAAATTACATTTATTTAAATTAATTATCTGTAAATTTACTTAAATTAAAGTATAATCCATTTTAATCAAATATTTGATAAATATCGTATTTCGCGCGCCTGCGAAATGCCATTTTGTGAATTATCTTTTGGCGACCGTCTTTTAGGGAAAATGCAAAAGAAAAAAGATTTTATGAAATTTCTGAAAAATAGAAGGACAGGAAGAAACTTTTTAAGGCACTACCAATATTTTCCTAGAAACTCCAATTAGCATCTATGGCTCTGAACCTGAAGGCCAATTACTGAAACCGCTCGAATAAATTCCTACAGAATAGACAGTTAATAATTCGACATTTAAAGTTCACATACAATTTTTTTTGTGCAAATGGAGAGGCTGCTGTGAAATTGATTTAAGACATTAATAATCAAACGTTAAGAGACGTTTGACAGCTGTCAAAGTGTGAGGAAGTGCGGGAATTTTCTGCGTGCAATAATTCAAAAGTTTTAAAAGAAATTGAAACCTTACTTGTTGTTATTGCATTTTGAATGATTAAATAAGCGACGGTGCGTCGAAAGAAGTTGAAAGCGATAGTCTCTCACGTGTTAAATGGGCAAAAACCATAAGCGGAATTTGAGCGATTCACCTACTGGAGAGTTACAACCGTCAAAGGTGCAAAACAAGGGAGATAAAATGTCGGTAAGCCATATGTCCATAGACGAATTATCCACACTTCTAGACCACAAACTAAAAAACGTTGCGACTAAGGATGACATACGTACCTTATCAGAAGAACTCCAGACACTTAAGACTGAAAATGGTGAACTAAAGTCACAAATAAAGGCAATAAATGACAGATGTAATTTGCTGCAAAGTAAAATCAACTCATTATCAGCAAAAGCGTTGGAAAAAAATTTAGTGGTTCACTTACCACTTACTTACTTACAGAAAGCGAAGGCGATAATCCGGTGGAAAAAACCCGAACATTGCTACAAGCAATCTCTGATGCAGGCTTGGAAGGTAAAGTCAACAACATAACCTGTCTGCGTCCAAGTGAAAACTCGCACACTGTTTTGGTTGAATGCACCTCCAAACAAGCAGCGATTGGAGTAATAAAAAATGCAGTAAAATTAAAAGGCACTGGAACGTTTATACACCGAGACTATGCGCCCCACGAACGAGAGGGTCGTCGTCTGCTTTTTGCGGTTCGGAAAGAGATAAGGCGAATAAGTCCAGCCACTAATGCCGTGATCAAATCGTTTTATTTGCACGTAAATAACAAAACTTTTAAATGGACAGATGACAGGGGATTAATCTGCGGCGAGAACGATGGTTTCAACATTTTGGGGCAGATGTTTACTAATTTTAATCCAAGGAACTGCATCAATAGGGATAGGCAGGCGGACCCAAAAGCAGCAAGCGCGCCACCTGCCCGTCAATCTACGGCAGGGACTTCAAGGCAAACGCCTAAAACTAGGCAACTTTCGATAACATCGAGTCTAAGGCAATGACAAGTAGAAAATAGAGTACCAGCAGTAACAATAAGTACTAATAGATATGTAAGACAAAGAATTGAAGGCAATAAATTAATTAATATACTTTCCTACAACATTTGTGGATTACGGAATAAGAATATCTTCCCAGACTTTTATAATTTTATTAAAGAATTTGACGTATTTTTCCTATTTGAAACCTTTATTATTGAAGATGAATTTGAGAGTTCTAATAAGTTCTTTGCGGGATACAGGGTTGAATGGGTACCAGCCATACGATCGCAAAGCCATGGACGAAGCAGTGGCGGTGCAGTATACGGGTACAAAGCAAATATCTCGAAATGTAAATTTGAAAGAAGTCCGCACGGAATATATTTGAATATAAAAACGAACTGCAATGAAGAACTTGTTATAGTACCGGTATATATTAACTGTACTAGATGGCAGCAGGAATTCGAAAATCTCTCTAATATGATTATCACATTGAACCAGACAAATATAATGTTAGTGGGAGATTGGAATGCACGAATTGGAACTCAGCAAATCCTACTTGAAGAAGGGTGTCTATTGGCGCAGAACCGTGAATCAGAAGATATCATGTGTAACTCAAATGGAAAAAAAATGCTGGAACTGTGTCAGGAATATGGATTGATAATCGTTAATGGTTGCTCCAAGTCGGATCGCAGAGGACATCTCACATTTGTAGGCCGTCAGGGAAAGTCGGTAATCGACTATTGCGCGATCTCTGGATCATGGATGGATTACTTTGAGGATCTTAAGATTGGCCTAAAAACCTTCTCCGACCATTTACCGATAGAAATAATGGTGCACTTGAATGCGGATCGACCTGTCGCAGAGCTGGCTCTTTTGCCAAAGCTGATATGGAACCCAACATGGATAACTAGATATCAAGGCAACCTAAATGAATTTTCGTCACGACAGGATTGGAACCACTTAAATCTAGATGACTTCGCAAAAGCACTTCAGGATATAATAGTTAAGGCAACACCTAGAACGACATATAAAAAGCAACAAACATGGTTCGACGATGCATGTGGTAAGGCCAGGAAAGTGTCATTTGGGTGGCTAAACCTATTTCGAGGGTCAGGAAACACCGATGTCCAGGATTTATACTTGAAGGCAAATAAAAAATATAAAGAACTTTGCAGATCAAGAAAATGCGAATACTACAACAGGCTTGCGTGGGAGCTGAGTTCGGCAAATAGCAGTACTGAATTCTGGAGTAAAGTGAAAAAGATAAATGGTGCTGAGTTTCGAATGGGAGCGAATTTGGAACCAGGTATTTTGGCACACTACTTTGAAAGCCTGATGTCATGCCAGAATACAGTAATTGTAGCACAAGTAGAACCAAGCTTGGTTATCAACGAAATGCTTGATAGTCAGATTTGCGTTGAAGAAATTAAAATGGTGCTCATGAAAGCAAAGGATAAAAAGGCGCCGGGATATGACAGAATACCTTATGAATTCTTAAAAAATGCGTCGGACCTTTTCTTGGAGAAGATCTGTACATTCTTTAATGTAATTCTGAATGTGGAGCGTGTTCCGGAATGTTTCAAACAGGCGATCATTTTCCCTATACTGAAAAAGGGAGACCCGGAAGACCCAGAAAACTATCGGGGAATATCCTTTATGAACACTATAGCCAAATTATTTGTAGGCGTAACAATGAAAAGATTGGAGGAATTTGTAAGGGATCGTGATCTCTTAAGTGAAGAACAAGCAGGATTTCGGCAAGGGTATTCTACGGTTGATCATCTCTTCACGCTAAAAAATACGTTCGACATTGCAGTTAAAAGTGGAAGAAAGCTATATGCGGTTTTCATAGATTTAAAAGCGGCCTTTGACAAAGTGGACAGAAGAGCTTTAATCTACAAACTTAGGCTCATAAATTTTTCAAGCAAATTAATAAATATAATACAGGATTTATACACAGGGACAACGTCAGCAGTCTGGAATGGCCGAAGCTTATCAAATTGGTTTGAGACATCAACTGGTGTAAGACAGGGTTGTGTGCTTAGTCCATTGCTTTTCGCCCTGTTTATAAACGACCTGGTAGGATGTTTGCCTGGAGGTTTCGACATAGGCAGCTTTAAGCTCAAGATTCTACTTTATGCAGACGATATAGTGTTCTTCGCCGAGACTCCAGATATGTTGCAGATTATGCTAAATCGCACAAGTGAATATTGTAAAACTTGGGGGCTGGAAGTAAACTCACGGAAGTCTAAAGTACTCATTTTTAATAAAAAAGGAAGGAAGTCAAAAAATGAAAAATGGTATTTAGACAATGAAGTAATGGAGGTTGTCAAAGAGTATAAGTACCTAGGAGTTACTCTTACGTCAAACTGGAATATGTTCGGGCATCTTAACGAAAAACTGAGGAGATCGATTAACGCGATGAATGCAACATGGGGCAGACTTTTTAAGTTAAAAGAGGTTACACATAGCGCCAAATATAAGGTCTTCGTCGCAGCTGTTCGGTCGGTCATGTTCTATGCGGCAGAGGTATGGGGGAATGATGAGCATGAGGAAGTCGAAAAGCTGTTGAGTTATTTTGTTAAAAGATACTTTTTTCTCCCGACGAATACACCGACTTATATGATAATCCTGGAAACAGGTCTATCGCCTGTCATCGTGGATACACTACGAATTCATTTCAATTATCTACTTAAGGTGGTGAACTTCCCGGAACATAGGCTCCCGTACAAGACTCTAAGAGCTGTAATTGGAAAAAATACAGGATGCTATAGGAGATTACAAGATTTAGCCTCGTTTCACGTTGTGTCAGTAGACATACTCGGAGATCGAAGAAAACTCAAAGAAGATTTTACCACACTGCTGCAAAAAACTGAGTTGTGGAAAAGGGAAGACTTCATGGAGCAGGCGCGCCTCTCCCAGACAAGATTCGTTTATTCTGCACTTTGGCCAAATCTGGAAGAGAAGAGCTATTTCAGGGATGATTTCACAAGGTATCAGATCTCAGTGATCTTCAGAGCAAGAGGTGAATTGCTACAACTCAACTACCAGCCGTACAGGTCACAGGAGCGTTTGGAATGCAGCTTATGCAACACGAATTCAAGAGAAGATATCGTGCATTTTGTGGGGAAGTGCCCTTTACTGAAGGAAATAAGAAGATTGGTTTTGAGGAAGGATTTCCTCACACTTAGGGAAATCATTGAATTGCTAAATGGTAAAAACTGGACGGAGCTTGTAGAATACTGCACGCTGGCATTAAATTATAGGATGGATTTTTTAAATTAGGCATCTATAGGAAATTCCCAAAGAAGAAATTGCAAACACTAAGCTGATGGTTTGATGTTTAAACCAAGCTTATATATATTCATTGAATAATTTTATTTTTATTGTTAATATCTTTCTGTTTCTCTTTTATTTGCTACTAGTAAAAGCTCACTTTTTCTCTGAAACATATGAAATAAGTTGTCACTGTATGAAGATATAATTGAAGAAAAAAATAAATGAATTATTATTATTATTATTATTAATCAAACGTTAAAAAGCAGGAAAAATTTATGCATTATTTGCTGATTTTAAAGCAGCTCTGACAAGATCGACAGATCTAACATTTTCAGCGACTTTATGACCTTAAAGTCTCCACGAAATTTATTAGATTTTTACAATGACTATATAGAAACGCCAACGCGCAAATGTGGAATGGCAATACGTTATCAGAGAAGTGTTGTGCCTTAGGCAGGGAGTTTTGTTAAGCCTTTTGTTGTTGTCATGATTCATTATTATTTTTATAATAAAATAGTTTAAAAAAAAAGATGAACCGACTTCACAAAAAGAGCTAAAACGCATAAAATAATTTTTAATTTTATATCTATTACGACACCCTCACCTACCCCACCCTCATTCCACTAAACTTTTTTCCTCATGGTATCAATCAAGGAGCATTATCTACCGAACAGAAAAGGAATCATCGAAATCGGTCCACGCGTTACGAAGTTACTACCCCTCCCCCTACCCCACTACGCGTTACAAAGTTACGTACCACCCCCCTTCTACACCCCAACCCCACTAAAATTTTTTTTTCTCGTGGTATCAATCAGGGAGCATACTCTACCCAATAGAAAAAGAATTATCCAAATCGCTCCACGCATTACATTAGCATACTCTGTACAACAAAAAAAGAACCATCCAAATCGGACCACGCGTTACAAAGTTAGGTTTCACCCCCACCCCCACCCTACCAAAAAATTTGACATGGTACGAATCGGTGAACATACTCTACCTAACAAAAAAGAATCATCAAAATCGGTCGACGCGTTACGAAGTTATGCCTGATCAGACATTAAAAAAAAAACACAAAACAAAAAAACGCGTCGAACTTAGAACCTCTTTGTTTTTGGGAAGTCGGTTAAAAAGATGATAGCAATGGGTTATCAGTCACAACATCCATAAGTTAACATGAGACATGAAATTCCAGAGCTGAATTTACAATATTATACATACATTTATTTCACTCAGTCCTGGTAGCGCTTATATGCAAAACAAAGGCAGAAAATATAAATCATCTAGAAAAGTAAACGCCTCTTTCTCTGGCCAACATAACGAAACGTAAATTATTTCCCCCATTCCGACCGCCAAAAAGGGGAAATATTTTGATCCTATTTTGGACACGTTATTATGCCAAGGCATGCTGGAGCAAAAATTTTGTTCGTCTGTAATTTTACTTTCTGAAAAAATGTGTTAAGAATTACTGTATAAAAGCAATTAATTATGTACGTAAATTATTAAGATTTAGGATATTTTGCTATGTTGAAGTTTTAATTTCGGAAAGTATGCTCCAATCAACCAGGCCAGCTTGATTGGGGTAGAGATACTTTGGGCATACAAAACTTACTTAAAGTTGGCAGAATGATAAATAAATTTCCATAGAAGCTAGACATGTCCTTAGTGAAATGCAAAATTTTCTCTGTTGGCCTTGAAACTGAATCTGTACTGCTTTATATGGCAGTAACTGACAGTACTGGTAGGGTTGTCGAGAGCATGCTGTAGTATGTTAAATAAATATAGCGTTAATTCTTTTAAAACTGTACTGCCGGTATTTATCTCAGCCCAAAATCCGTAGTAATACGAGCACATAACCCCCGTATGGCCGTGACTAAACAATAAGTATTTCATCGGCTTAACTTTCATACAAAGTAACTATATTAAGTATGCGTTAAATTTAAATTATCAAAGTATTAGCAACTCAGCTAATAGAATTAAATGTCAAGAGTTTATATGGATATTACTGCACGATTTCAAGAGGAAGCGATTCCTGTGACGGAATAGATTCTGGCGTTAGAACCGACTCTTTTAACGTAACCGATTCTCCCTTGGAACCGGATATCCGAGTAGGACTTAAATCGGTTACCCTGGTGAGAACCGTATACCCAGGTAGGGGCCGGATACCCGCGGGTCGGGTTTCTGAGAGCTCTTATTCGCAGGCGAAAGAAACAAAGGATAAACTACACACTAGATAAAATAGTTTTTAGAAAAAAATTTAACCGACTTCACAAAATGCCCTAAAAAGCTTAAAATGATTTTTAATTTTATATCTATTACGACATTTTGAAGTCGGTGCAAATTAAAGAAACAACCCAAACTACAACAAAAGTATTTAATCATCCTTTTTTATAATCAATTTAGCTGAAATGTTTAGGTAAATTTATATAATATCTTCGATTATGGTTGGGTAGTTGTTTTGTTTCTTTAATTTGCACCGACTTCGAAATGTCGTAATAGATATAAAATTAAAAATTATTTTAAGCTTTTTAGTGCTTTTTGTGAAGTCGGTTCAATTTTTTTTAAAAACTATTTTATTTTTCACTTTTTAAAATCTTCTACTCTGTACAACAAAAAAAGAACCATCCAAATAGGTCCACTCGTTAAAAAGTTAGGTTCAACCCCCTACCCCGCCCCACCCCCATCCCATCAAAATTTTTTTTCTCGCAGTATCAATCGGGGCACATACTCTACCGAACAAACAAAGAATCATCGAAATTGATCCAAGCGTTACGAAATTAGACTAACCCGCCCCTCCCCTTCCCCCTTCCTTACCGTAGAACCAAATTATCCTCCTATAAGCAATGGGGGAGCATACTCTATATAACAGCGAAGGAACCATTCAAATCGGGCCACGCGTTACGAAGCTAGACTACTCCTCAACCCCTTCCCCCACCCTAGGCCACATTTTTTTCTCCTATTAGCAATGGGGGATCATCCTCTGTACAACAAAAAAACAACCATCCAAATTGGTCCACGCGATACAGAGTTAGGCTTCACCTCCACCCCCCATCCCCACCCCTATGGGACCACCTCTGAAGTATGACCTACCAAACAAAAAAAAAGAATCATCAAAATCAATTCATAATTGGCTGAATGATCGCGTAACAAACATACAAAAAAAAAAAAACAAACAAAGTCGAATTTAGAACCTCCTCTGTTTTGGAAATCGGTTAAAAATAGCCCAACATTAGCGCACAACACAATGGAACCTGCGCGGAACCCAGAAATTGTCGAATTGGACGACCGCGCAACATATGGAGAAGATCCGTAGAGAAGGAAGGTACCCAGATCAACAATTTGTGGCCACAGTTGAATGCATTTCGCAGAACTGGATCAGGCCGTATAGTATGCCTCTGCCGCACAGGGAATTACAGCAACAAGGCAGAGTTATGACATGTCTTCTTAAGCCAAATACAGAAATGGATCTCGATGGAGTTGTTTTAAGGTCAATAGGAAAGAATTAAATATTAATTGGACGTTGTAATGTAAAATCAATCCATCCCACAGACTAACGTTGTTGGTGTTTGAAGTTGATATTCTGAAAACGAAATACGTAGGGAATGATAAATGTAGTTACAATTGAATAGCTATAATAAATGCTACTAGTCATATCAAATAAATAAATTTATTAACATTATGATTTAATTGGATAACTTTCGCAAATGTGTCATACTTTAAATCCATTAAAGTTAAGTCTTCAAAGTGGGTTGGATAAATAAAGCTATTAGTGATGTCAGGCTCTCGTTAAATCAGTTGGAACATTTTGGCATAATAAAGAACAGTCTCTTCACAGTTTGAAACAATTAACTCATTTTCTTGGTCTTGTTGGTTGGATCATTTTTGCATAAGAACGTCCAAATATACGTTTGTTTTTCTGTAAACCTCGTAGTTTGCATCCTAACCATATAGCTGTCGGAAGACTAACCTAATGAAACCTTTTGTTTTCTTACTAAGCCTAAAGCCGGCTTCACATAGTACGTGAACTTGAACAAAAGAAATACATTTTCTTAGTGAACTAGTTCAAAGTACGAAGTTCAGTAATATAACCTAACGCACTCATAAGTTTGAGCTAGAACTAATGAGCTAATTCAAAGTGCGCTAGCTTACAATACTGAGCTAGCCCAAAAGTTAGCTAGTTCTGTTCTACCAATGGAAAGAACGACCTCACTATTGATGTAGCTCATGAATTTAAGTTAACTCACTTTGAACTAACTTGACCGAGCTAACTATTTTACATCCCTGTTCAAAGCAAAGTCACTAACTGCAAAATAGTGCTTTTGTAATAATTAGCATTTATAAACCAAAGCAATCTAATAATTTCTATAATCGCTCTACAACCTTTCTTTAATTTTGATTATGATAATTTCTCTTACTTTCACCATAATAAAAAATGTCTAGCAAACTCTAATATAGATTTGAAATCCACGCATATGTACATTAATTTAAGCCCTTCTACAAAGATAATAAATCAATCTGTTAAATCAGCACTAAAATAATATTCCATTAAGGACTAATCCGAAAGTATGTTATGCTCCACAGCCCTGTATCAGCAAATATTTTCTGATGAACAACTTTCCAACAAATTTCATATCGTGCTCGATTTAGGAAAGTTTAGTCTTTGACAGACAGACAGAGGAATTCAATTTATGTCAAAATTCCGCAACGTCATGTAAACAACCCATTGCTAAATAATAATTCCTGTTAATACACATCCCCGAATACAGCGTAAGGTTTCCTATTTCTTCTAGAGAAGAAATTTACAGAAATTAATTTTACTGAATACCTGCAGAAAATGTATGTTAATAAGGATTAGACCTTCTCTTCTGTGGGAGCGCTTCAGGAGCAAATTTACGATAGTGAATTAAAAATTTTTTAGCCAGCTGCTTCTTTAACCATCAACACCTTCATACAAATTGCCAATTTCTAATAAAACCATGATAAAAGCTCGTATCAATTTCAAAGGCGTATTTAATTCAAAAGCAAACCTACTCTGAAGCGTTGTGTCTTGTTATATACCAGAATGTGGAGCCAGGAAGTGTACGAACGGGGGATGCAATGCCTGGTGTGCGATAATACATATGCCACAAAATATTACGTTCTACGTATCCTGGCTTTCAGTCATGATTTAAAAATAGCCTGCAGCGTTTAGAGTTAATTTCAACGAGAGACAAAAATTGTAAACTGTGCAGTTTCAAAACAGGTGTTGTACACTGTACAATGAAATGCTAACGAATAGCATTTACATGCACTTCTAATTAACTTGAGTTATGTAATAATTTCCCTTGTTTTGCCATTTACGTTGTCGTTAATAAAAATCTGATAGAATATGCAATATTGATAAAACGGATAATTAATTAATGAAATTAGATATCTCGTACACTATCATACTATAAAAAAATATTGAAAAAACTTTAAATAAAAATAATTAGCTTTTCTTTATAAGAGACGCTACGCTGATCATGTCACGAAAAATTCTTTTAATATTTCTTGCTCCACTCGAGTTTTGAACGGTTTATTTTGCAATTTTAATTTGATTATTTTTATTGAAAGTTTTTTCAATATTTTTTATAGTATGATAGTGTACGAGTACGGATGTCAGATACTGTGTATTTATATATATACATATGTGGGTGATTATATAAGGTACAATATTACTACAGATAATTTCAGAAAACTTACTCAAGTAACTATCAAGTAGTTAAGTTTGCGGTGTTACCGTAAGAGTCTTTAGTAACGTACTAGGGAAAGTCATTTTATTTGCATTATATTTTAATCTTGTAGACATACCATACCATAGAAATAAATACACACTTCCACTTTGCAAAAAATACTATGTTGTAATTTAGTAAAGACAAAAACCTGCCCATACCATAATGATGCCACCTTTAAAATGGCTGTGTGAAGTTTTCTCATTGCTGATAGTTAATGGTTCCCACTGATTGGTACAAGGTAAATGTGGTGTCGCAAATTGAAGACGTGCATTTTTATAGCAGTCAGGTCTATCTTAGTCAGGTTAACCATAATTTTTAATCCACGTAACATTAGCGGAATCGTGCTTTAATTTACGACGAATTCCGGATCAACTATTTTGTTTAGCTTCAAACTCTTCTGATGATCTTTTTGCCGTGGTAATATAAGTTCATTCAGGGCGTTTTGTAAAATTACAAAAGCCACGATTTTATAACAGTTGCTGGACCTATATACGACCTATTTATTCGTCTTCAGATCGACCTAATGGAAAGTTTGAAGGGATGGCGATGTGAAGTTAATCCAGGCTAAGGCTATTTCAGAGTCGGTCCAAAAGTAAATGATTTCTTTTTTCAACCCCAGATCTGTCTTAATTCAATGGGCTAATTCTCCTACCAGTTTTGCAGCGCACAGTTCTAAGCGAGGCAAGATCTAACGTTTTAATGGCGCTTTCCTGGATTTCGCACATAATAAGCGAACTGTAATAATATTATCTTTATCCCCTGCCCGAATGTAGGCTGCTGCGCCATATGCCCTTTCTGAGGCATCAGTGAAGACATGAAGTTGTACGGACTTTGGAGTTCGGTTCGAAAAAACATGCCTGGGGAAGATGATGTCATTGAGTAATTTTAGACCTTTCTTGAACCTTTTCCAATACGTGTTCTTGGGGCAGAGCAGTATTCCAATCCAGTTTTAAAGTTCAAAACTTTTGTGAGAATAGCTTAGCCACTTGACTGTCATAGGTGTAAGAGGCTTTGATGCGGAAAGAGTCGTTCTTGGGTGACCATACCAATTCCATGGTTTTGAGGTGTTCTTCAGTGCCAGTGGTGAAATCCAACTGTAGCTCTTTATGTTCCTCAGGAATTCCTTGTAATTCCTTGTTTTGAATATGTTAATTTCACAATAAAGTGCTCTGTTTTGTGCTGTGACAAAAATCGCTTGAATTCACCAAATAAATAAAAGCTTTTGTTGCAAGTTTCAGGTTGTGTCCATCTGAAATATGTTCATTTTTATATTCTTGGTTATGTTTTGAAGAGGGGCACCGATAATAATAATTTGCTGTATACATATGTAATACTGTTCTGAGAAAAACGCTTTTAAAGCCAATGCTGCAGCGCGTGATAAAAAACTTTGTAATTCTGAACATTTTAGAGATATTGGCGTGAGCAGATATTCTTAAGTCTACATATTATAAATATATGCAAGAAAAAAGATTTGCGATTTGGTGGATGTATGTAGCTCCTTAAATTAGCAATGTAGTATAAATTTGAACACGCATTAACAAATGATATTACTGTAACATTTTTAGTTCAAATGCACAAAATTAAATAAGAAAATTTTTAAATTTAAATTGAGATCAATAAATAAAAAAAATAGTAGCAAAATTAAAAATTGTATTAGATATAATTATGATATCGGGAATATTCTACTACAGTTCAGACAATTTCTAATATAAATGACAATTTGGCGAAGCATATTATGAGCAGATTTTAATGGCGAAATTACTTATTTACTGGTAGATACAAAAGAAAATATATACTTTCTTTAATATAAACAAAAGCGTAAATGGCTAAATTACAAAAGTTTTAAATTTAAATATACAGCCGCTGTAATTAAATTACTTTTTATTGTATCAGTTGGTACTACTGTCCGTGAGCACAGCATGCTTGCTTCCGTGTGTCATCCATTTTCCGCTAAGTTCTTGAGCAGAGTTCCTTCTAGCGAGACGCCATTTTAAAGAATTTTATTCAATTTTTGACTGATTATTTTAACAGTGATTTTACAGATATTATACACTTTTAAAAGGGACAAGTGATTTGTGCAAGTAAATTTAAAGGGAAAAGAGGTAAAAAATATAAAGTAATCTTCGAAAATAAATAAAAATAAACCCCGTCATTAGAATGGTTCGAGGTCGCGGAGGTTATAGCCGTGGTCCTGGGGGAGGCCGTGGAGGTTCATCCTATAGAGGATCAAGCTCAAGTTATCGCCCAAGCTCTGGAAGAAATTCTAGTTTTAGCGGTGGGAATTATGGAGGCTCTCGGGGTTCGTATGGTTCTTCGAGTTATTCGTACGATTCCCGCTCAAAGGATAGATCATCATTATCATCGAGATCAGATAGGCATAACGATCCCAAAAGGTCTTATAGGGTAAGTTCTATATGTCACTATTAAATACGTTTAGCTCAATGAACGCAAATATCGCCTACTTGTGAAATCACTTAATAAAATGGCGGCTTAAGAAAAAACAAATTGATTTGCGCGTGCCGCCTCATGTGATAAAGCTGTTTGGATAATAGCCGATTTTTTTTTAATTGGAACCACAGAATAATTTAATCTAAAAACTGATTTTTTAATAGGCAGGTTTTTGCAGCGAGATATTCGTAGCCGGCTAACTACACTCGAAAAATCGATTCATCGGTTAGTCGTGTTAGAAAGTTTTTGGCATAAAACAAATGATTTTTACAACTACATGTTTGGGATTTTGGTTATGAAATTTTACATAAGACTAGAGATTCTTCTTTATATCGTACTATTTAACAATATTTTTTAAAGTAGGATTAACCAATTACATTTACGAATGTAGATTTAAGCAATTTGGTCACTTGTATCGTCACAAAAGAAATTAATTTGTATTCAATGCGAAAAAATTAATTTACCTATTTGGCAAAGTTGGTTACGCGCAGAACCTTAAATTATTTACTCTATAGCGTTTTATCTTAGTTGGGTAAACCATAATTAAATAATCTTATAACTCTACTATCGCACATTTACAAATTAAATTACGTAAACTGGTGACGGAAAGAGAATTTTATGTTCGAATAATAGTGGCTGCCACGTTTTGAATTCTGCATCTGGTGTTTTATTAACTGCCTCCCTTTAAATGTGGTCAAATGCCATTTCTCGTAATAGAAATCCCTTGGACCCTTAGAACATAAAGCTAAACAGAACTTACAGTATCGCGTATATGTGCTGTAGGTGTGACCGGCATTTGAGTAAAAAGTGAAGAAAGGTTTGCGGTACTGTCCCGTTATCTTTGTTTACATTTTTAATGTAGCCAAATATAGCATAGCCCTTATTTTCACAGTCAGCTCGCGGATAATTTGTCAGAAGGGGGACAGCACATATTTTTCAATTTAAATTATAGAGATTTCAAAAAAACATCACTCTAAAAATCTTAATTGATGTGCAGCAACAGTTTCATTGGTTAACCACTTTTTGAAGATCAGTTACCACAAATGACTCAAAATAATAATCATTACAGTGCATTGATTCAAGCTTATTGCAGAAAGATACCTAAAGACAAGGTATTTCTTAGCAAGAAGTGCCTCCGAAAAATTTTCAATCTTGCAGAAATTCAATAAAGTGGTTGCATTCAGAGGCATGTCGACTTTTTAAATCTGTCATAGAAAGCAAATAATATTAGTACTTACAATGAATAATTTTAAATGCGATCGACAAAAGACAAACCGCTGGGGACCAAAAAAGATTCATTTATATATAATAACATCATATTTTAACTTATCTAAATCACCTATGTATATCAACCTCCACGTGATCGTCCCTGGCAACAAGGAATGCTCCGTATTCAATAATGGCTAAAAGAGATAGTGGAACAGTTTAAATGAATAAATTATAGAAAATTTCAAAGCTTTTCACAATTGTTCTAAATTATAATGTATAATTAGAAAATCTATTTCATCTTCTTTGCGCACATTTTTAAATGTAATTTAATATTAAATTTAAAATATAAATATTAGTGAATTTTGAATTAATACAATTTGTTATTATTCAAAAGATATATCAGCCGCTCGTCAAAAATCTCAAATTTGACTACTGTCATGGTTTTCAAACTCATAGAAAACCCTCACTTCGACAGAAAGGGAACTGTCGACGTTTTCCTAGCTTACTGCCATTCCTGTTTAGCTTTATGTTCTAAGCTTGGACCCAACGCAAATTGGTTTGAGCATGTTACTCCAAAATACATCATTTTTATCCGTTTCTTAATGTAAGAATAACATGGGAGTCAGTATTGTTATTGAAACTAAGGGCCTGTCCGAATCCAGATGACAGTGCGGCTAATCGTGTCGTCATTAGTTCTGTTCCCTGACAAGCACTAGTGATAACTTGTGCTCACTAAAAGACACTAGGTCTGTTCACACGTACCTGCAGGAAGTATAATTCCTGCGCAGGAAACTGCAGAAAGTCGTTTTCGTACTCAATTTGCAGTAGCTTTAAACTTCCTTACTTTCCCTTATTGTCACCGGATGATGTTAAATAGCTGAGTTGTATATTTTTGAGGTTATTTTCTTGTCACTTTTGGCACTCTTCTACTTTTTCAGGAACTTTCAGAAAAATGTTTTCGTACTTTTGACACCCCATTTTGAAGGAAAATGCAGGAATTTTCAGCTGCAGAAGTACGTGAACAGACCTACTGAAAGCTCTATTTGAGTTGTCAAATCAATTTCCCCTCAAGCACTTTTTATCACTGAAAATTTTCTCAGTGATATTAAGTGCTCCGTGTTATGAATTGTCAATTGCATTGCACACACTGTCTTAACCAAAGAAAAATGCTGTATCATTAGGTCTGTTCACGTACTTTTTGATCTGAAATATTCTGAGTAAAAATGTTAAATAGAAGAAATCACCAAGAGTACGTGAACAAGTTTGAGTAGTCGTGGACAAAAACAAAATGAATAACTGTAAAGTGACAATAAGTGCCCTTATAACAAAAGTACTCAACTTATTTCTTCGAGTAAATTTTGACTAACATTTTAAAGTAGGGTAAATATTACGTCAGCAAATTTTCCCCCATTTCTTGAGTACGTAAACACGTTTTGGTATAAATATCATAATGCATTTACCCAAAACTAAGTACGTGAACATCCCTATTGACGCATTCTAACTTCCATACTTCAACAAAACGAACAAAAGAAAGTGTCTTC
The DNA here is from genome assembly GCA_964036015.1 of Leptarthrus brevirostris. Lineage (NCBI taxonomy): Eukaryota > Metazoa > Arthropoda > Insecta > Diptera > Asilidae > Leptarthrus > Leptarthrus brevirostris. Next base: position 101,334,797 of record OZ038373.1, read on the forward strand.
CCATTAAAACTCATGAAAATTGTAATTGAGAAAATTTCCTATTCTGACCACATGTTACTTTCTCCTGGAAACTGAATGATGAAACAAACCAGAGTTGTTTTTTTGCTCAAATCGTTACAAATTGACCGCATGACTGAACTAATTATGGACTGAATGAATCACTTACAGCTGTTAGTTTGAAGTCCGTGATATCAAAAGTATCGGCATTGCGGATCTGAAAAATTACAGTGAAAGATTAGTAAACTTAAATAAAATGACCTCGGTATGACAAGGTTTTTGTTACCAGAAGTGTTTTTAATTAAAATTATTTTCTTTAAAAAACAATAATAGGTCTGTTCCCGTACTTCTGCAGCTGGCTGCAGTTTACTTATGTGGTGGGGATGAATCCACTTCAGTACGGGAACAACCAATTGCAATTTTCTGAAAAAGCAGAAGATTTGTTTTGGAGAAAAAAAAATCTTTTCCTATATATGGAAACTAAACAATCACAATTCTTCCTTATAGGCTACTTCACTTCCTTAATCCGACGCTTAACCTTTAGGATATAAAACTCGATTAAAGGTTTCACAAGTTTCAAATTTACTCAATTGACGTTTGGGCATTTTTCACTTTGACAGAATAAAGATTTTTTAAGCATATTGCAGCTGGTCAAAGTTGCTGCAGAATTCTTAAATTAGGTTTGTTCACGTACCTGCAGGAATTATAATTCCTGCGCAGGAAAATGCAGAAAGTCGTTTTCATACGATTTGACAGCAGATTTTTGCTGACGTCACCGCTTCCCCACCTGCAGGAAAATTCAGGAATTTGCAGTAGCTTTAAACTTCCTTACTTTTCCTTACTGTCACCGGCTGATGTCAATTACCTGACTAGTTTATTTTTGAGGTTATATTAGCCCTCTTCTAATTTTTCAGGAACTTTCAGAAAAATGTTTTTGTACTTTTGACAACTGTACCCCCACCGCATAAAGAAGGAAAATGCACGAATTTTCAGCTGCAGAAGTACGTGAAAAGACCTATTTTCTGCAGCAGGGGAAGTTGCGACGTAGACAAAATCTTCTTGGAGAAATGAATACGGGAACACTTGTTCTAACGTTTTCACGTAAATCGATTTCAATCAGAGCATTTTTTCAGGAAATTTCATGCTATTTTAGAAAAAAATCTGGTTGTCATAACTACTTGAAATCTGGTTGTCATACTACTTGTTACGGCGTGGAAATACTTTTTTTTTCAACTACAACGGTTTACCCGGGGAGTCATTCAAGCAGCGCGGAAATCATGACACATTCGGCCATTTCACCATCAAGCGGTTCGTCATCATTTAATTTCTGTTGTCCCACTGATTAACCAATCCTTGCACATACAAATAAAACTGCACACTCCCGTAACCAAAACCAAATTGACGCGTTTTAAGCTCAATAATATATCAAGAAGCAGAAGAGTGTTTTCCCTTTAAAACACATGAAAATTATAAAAAGATACACTTTTTATCGTGTTTACATGCAGTCTGGAAAAACAAAATATTTCAAACAGGAACAAGCAAGTATCATTGGTTTCAAGCGAAAACAAGAACGGGTAGAAAACAGAAGAACAAGTGATAAAATGTCGACATAATATAAAATCAATTATTATTATACTATTTATTTGTTCTAAAGAGAATTTTCGAAGTATTAACTCACTAGGAAGTTTTTTCGCTAACAATTAGTTCTGAATTTGCTTGAGTAACACAAAACAAGTAAGTACGGACAACGAGAAAGAGCGGACAAGTAAAACAAATAAGAATATGAAATCAGCGACAAGAACAACTCGCAATTCTTATAGAATAAGCAAGCACGGATATTTTTGTTTATTTTCTCGATTCTGCTTGATTCCGCTTATTCCGTACTCTGTATCCAATTTGATACTTTAAAAATATTGCGAGAAAGTACAATTTCCCAAACTTTACCTTGTGTTTACTGTATCCAGTTTTGGTTTGTTTACACCACCAATGACCAGCTGTTAATGTCAGCTTCCGGGCTTGTATCTAGAGTAGGTTGTGGTTTAAGTTTAAGCAATAGATTCGGACAGGCCCTAAGTTACTCTATTTATAATCTCAGTGAGAGTAAGTGAGAAAGATTTTGGATTCAATTTGAAACCCTGCCTGACTCTTTATCTCTTTAGCTTCAGTTGAAATTTATCTATCTTACATTGCAGTAAGATTACCCTACTACATTTTCGGAGGTTTGCCCATCCTGTCCCTTCAGTCAGCTGTCCTGATGACGAATATTTCCCGCCTATATAGGTCTGCTCCCTGACTCAGTCACTGAGTTGAGGAACGCAGAGTGCTTTTCAATGCCAAGAATGAGTAATGTCAACTGAAGACTCAATAGCACTGAGCAAATTTTCAGTGATAAAAAGTGCTTGATGGGAAGTTGATTTGACAATTCAAATAGTCCTAAATTACACGAGAGGGATTTTACCCTATGAGTGATGAAACCTATTTTTTCTTTGGTGTGAGTGAGAGAAGTAAGGTAGGAAGAGGGTCATCAGTGAGTATCAATCGATTCGTAATCGTAGGGTTTTTGCTTGAGTTTTACCTGGTTTACTTTTGTTCATTTTCGTTACTTCCTCATTAGGGTTCGAAAAAATTTTTGGCGTCACGTTTATTTAGTATTGCTTGAGCCGGTGAATACAAATTGTCACCCTGCAAAACACTTATGAGCCGGTTTTTTAACGTCAATCAAAGACCCTCTCGTAGCAACACTCCAAGGGTTTTTCTACTTTTGTACAGAAGAGAATTGCCGTGAGTCATGGGGTATAATCCCTCTCGTATAATTTGGAACATAGCGAGCACTGAAAGTTGGGAATGCATCCAGTGTAATGTAGTCAGCACGAGTTATCACTAATGCTCGTTAGTGAACAGACCTTATGTCGTATTTTCAATTCAACCTACGATCATATTAACTTTCACTTGTTCAGGGTCACAATAAAATAAATCTGTTTGTTTCACTCCACTTTTTCTGCAAAATTTTCGTCAAACGGCGTTTGTTTCCCTATCGGTGTAAACTTAGTGCAACTGCACGTTTGTTTCGCTGCAAAAAAGCTTGCTTTGGATGAAGTGCAATGAGTGCAGGCAGATATTTGTCAGGCAATTCTCAAACAAAGCCGGTCTTAATTGAAGTGATTTTTTAATTATCAGACGAGTCACACATAATTTCTTGCTTTAAGGTCGGCAATATATTATTTTTCGTTTTATTTGTGATATTAAAAAATTGTATTAACCAAAACACGTTCCGTTAAACATAATTGACATCAAATTACACTTAAAATGTTTGTTTCGCTGACGTTAGTGTAGGGAAAATTTCTACACTTTTGACGTCACATCGATTACACTCTACACTACTTCTGCAATTTTCATGCAGCGAAACAAACAGACCTAATGCCAATTGATGGGTCAGCTTAGTATAGATTTATTCTTTTTTGTATATAGCTTTAAGTAAGCAGTATTTGATGAATCCTAATCTATCTAATTTATAAAATCGGAGTGCCTGTTTATGATTTCAAAATAAGTGTCATTTTATAATCGCATATGGTTATTTACATGATATGAAAATGCACTCATTTCCATTTCGGTGCGATTTTCACGGAAAGGTTCGGTATTTTTGTAGGCATAGGGACCATACATAAACGCAGCTGAACAGAGTATATTGCTGAATTATGCAGCTGCAGAGCAAACCTGCGTTTGTGAATGGGCCCATAGTTTAGCCTATTTATGGTTCGAACTGTTGGGATTGGTCGAAGTTTGTGTGCAGGGTGACATAAAAAAATTATCGAAAACAGCTGATATTGGTGTCAAATCAAAACTTTTCGGAGTCAGATAATGAGGGGTAGAAAGGGGGTGGCTTGTACTCCTACTGATAATAGCGTGAGATGCAATAGTTTCCGGTCTCGCTGAGATGAACACTGCCAATCCGGAGGGGTTAAATACTGCGGCAGTAAGACACTACTTACCAAAAGCCCGAACAGCGCGGGTACACGCAACTAGTAAATAAATAAAACTGCAGAATGCAGGGTTTGACTGCTTAATCTTAATTCACAACTACCCTTGTTACCTAGGTTAGGAAATTTCTTAAAATAACGTACACATACTACTTTGGAATTATTTTATTCATTGAGTAAATTTTTATTATTGCACTTGTGGTAAAAAGAAAATTTTTGTGCTTGTAGCCTTCATCACGCGATCGTTCACCAGATAGGAAAAGGTCCCGTCATGAGGTAAGTCAAATGCCCTTTCCAATTGATACATCATTCCCTTTCCTTACTTTTAAAGTATCCACTTGTATTTAACACATTTGCATTATTTTATATTTACACGAATAGAATTAAAGAAAGCGCTAAAACCATATGTGTGTCCAAGTAAACATTTTACGAAATTGAAAACAGAGAAAGGAAATAGATTGAATTAAAATTTATTGAGATAATGGTGCAAGTCAGCTTTGTATGCACTTTTCAATCAATTTCCGCAGTAAAATTCGAATGTGCATGGTAAGATTTTTTACTTGCACCAAAGGAAGTGTGTTAAGACAAGCGCAAGAGATATGAAATGATCAATGAGAACAGAACTGCAGGGTCTCTGATATTTATTATATAAATACAAAACAAACAAAAGAATGATTGCCTAAAGAAATTCTTGGTATTCCTCCAAAATTTTTCCTCCCCTTTACATGTAGGATTCAAGATTAACTTCGAGCTATTCATCATCTTATCGCCGCAACGAGTCAAGCAGTAGCCGCAGAACACCACCACCACCGACATCTGGCCGTCCTTCCTCTTCAACGTATCGTGGGCATCGTGACGATTCATCATCACATCGTCATTCGACTGCGAATGAATCTATGGGACCACCAAAAAGTACAGCACCTAGAAGCAGTCGTATAATAAGACCACGTGGGGGCGCAACAAGCCGAGTCAGAGGTAGTAGCTCAAGAGGAGTGCGGATTATTCGCCGCAGAGAATCATCTGATATGAAAGTCATGCGAAGGAAACTGTTACTGGCTCGACAGAGAGATCGTGCACGAAGAATTAAAATTGCCAGATTGACGAGGTAGAGTATTGCTTAATTTCTCCCTTCTGATGACGTCTTTGCAAGATTTTACAAAAATATGCATCGAATTTTTGCTAGTTGATAAATTTTATATTTGTTAAAAGCCCTGACATAGAAAAGCCATTTTCTGAAACTTTACGTAACGTATATAAGATCCAAGAGGTTTGTGTAAGAACTTTTAATAATTTGATTCACATGAAGAACTCCACGTTGGTTCCGAGAGAATATACGAAACCAGTACTATACATGTAATACATTTTAGAAGGAGCCTAAAGCCTAAACACTGAGAATTGAAATTGAAATGTTTTTACGAACATTTTCAATATTCCAAAAGAATTGCTTTTTCAATATGTTGTACAACCAACAACACATTGTGTACTCCTCGACGTTTGACTTTATTAAGGCAGTACAAGATAGAATTTTTTCTCAAAGAATATTTCTACGTAAGCAAATCAAAGTAATCTTCGTATTATTTCGTAGACAGAATTGAATATTGGCTGTTTCTAGACTCTCTGTCCATCTATGATTATATAACCTGTATATATTTAAACATTTTATCTCAATACAACCAGTTCACTACGCAAAACTAGGGATGTAGTGCCGCACAGACCCCGCAAGCGAAGCGAAAAGAAAGACGATGATAGCTCAAAACATGGGGATGAAGAGGAAAAGGAAAAAAAGAAAGCGAAGGAAGGCGACGAAGACGATGCAGACACAACTGAGAAGGGTGAAGATGTTGAAGGATCCAAAGATGAAGGTAAAACACCTGGTGAAAGCGATGAAGAAGATGTACCGAAAGAAAAAGAAGACAAGGATGAAGACACCAAAACCAAAAGCCCCAAATCTAGGAAATCAAAATCAACATACATCAAACTAACATGTGTCCACTGCAAAATGAAGTGTTTAACTTTCAAGGTAATTTCGAAAAAAATTTAGGCATCTTTTCACGTACTTGAATGAATTTTCCTTGCGGAAACAGGAATATAGCAACCATTTATACTCTCGAACGCACAGAGTTGCAATGAGACGATTGGCTCTTAAACAGAAAGCTCAGCTGGCGCAAATGCGGATGAAGCAACGAAATGCCCAAAGAGACATTGAGGAAAGTTCCAAAGATGAACTTGAAGATTGCAAACCGCAATTCTGTCTACTGTGCCGACTTAACTACAGACAGCCTAAAGCTAAGCATCAGCTGTCCGAAGCTCACCGGAATATGAAGAAGTTCCTGATGCCATATTGCAGCTCTTGTCATATTGCTTTTAAGAGTCCAATGGTTTACGAAGCACATCGTTGTTCTCTAGAACACATCAAGGTAAATAGATTTATTTTTATTTTAGTATTAATTTTGTTATATTAATTTGTTTTCAGCGTAAGGCTCGCAACAATGAGTCACACAGTGATGGAAGTGGTGACGAAAAAGAAGTTGATCTTAATAACTTCTTGACTGTAGACTCAGTGGGAGAAATCGATGGTCACAATGAAGAGGACGATGATAAAATTGAAGATGATGGCAAAGAAAAAGTAAATGTGGGCGCTGAGCATGTTAAAAAAACCGAAGGATTTTATTGTGATCTTTGTCGATTCTTTTTCGCCTGCAAAGCCGATGAAGAGGGAGTACTTAAAAAACATTGCTCCACTAGGAGTCATTTGAAAGCATATTTGCGGTATAAGGATGATCAGAATCTCCGTGCTGAAGCGGAACGAGTACAGCGACGTCAAAAGGAATCAAAAGATAAGAAAAAAGACGGCGAAAAAGTTAAGGATAATGAAAATGGTACAGGAAATGAAGAAGCAGGCGAAGACAAACTGTGGGAAGATGTAGATAAAGATTTAGGCGATTTACTCCGTGAGGTTGGACCAGAGGGACATGAAGATGACGAAGAAGATGGGTCAGTTCTTAACATTAACATTGAACGGTGAATTTTAACTAAAATATTTTGTGGTATGAATGTTTAAATTATTTCAACAATAGGTTTGATCGATTCAAAAACAGTGAGAAGCAAAAACAAAAAGAAGTTAATGGTACTGAAGTTGAAGAAGAAAAGGGAAAAGAAACAGAACCTACGGAACCGGCACCAGTCAAAGTTAAAAAAGAGAAGGAAGAAACCAAGGTCACAGCAGTGAAGAGTGACGAGAAAGTTGCCGTTGAAGCAAAGTGACTACAATAAAGCGTTAAAAAATTTCTATTAGTTTGTAAGTTTTATGTAAAACATTTGTAATCGCAAAATATGTTTGCATTTTGCAATACTTTATCTGTGAGGACTTCTTTAAAAGTGCATTTCTAAATATTTAAAGTTAATATAAAATACAAGGAACTTGAAATGAGGCGGTATATAATGTAGAGTGCACTTAGAATAGTCCTATATTGTATTCTATAATATAACATTGATAGAAGTAAATATAATTTGTGGTATTAAATGAAATATGCACTAAAAGCGATCGTTTTTCTTCAATGATTAATTTGTTGCGATCTAGAAAAAGTAAATTAAATTCCAAATACATTCCCATACCGAAAAAAGCAAGCAAGGTAGCTTTACACATTTGACCTTCCCCTGCGAGTTGTTCTGTCTCTTCAAAGCTACTTCTAACTCCCCTCTTTCACACATCTCACTCATTCCCGAAACTAACATTTGAGGTATATTAACTTGTGGCATCTCCACCGACGAACAAGAATTCCATAGAACCACGACTCAGGTTAGTTTGCCCAAATAATTTCGTTAACCTCGCAACATTTTAAAGCAAAAAACACTTCTTGTGTGCGTGCATTCAGTAAGAGGAAAAAAGTAAGAAAATAGATAATTATTCCTTTACATAAAAAGATGTAAGCAATAGATTATCAGTCACGACATATGCAAGTAAAAACGAGACATGAAATGCCAGAGCTGAATTTACAATATTATACATACATTTATTTCACTCAGTCGTGGTAGCGCTTATATGCAAAAGGAAGGCAGAAAATATAAATCTTCCAGAAAAAGCAAACATCTGTTTCTCTGGCCAACAGAACGAAACGTAAAATTATTTTTCCCACCCGGTAATGAGGAGAAATTGTTTGTTTTGAGAATCATTTCCATGAAGAATAAAACCATATGATTACCAACACAGAAACATCACGCCGCGGCAATTTAAGCCAATGTAAATTTTTTGCTGCTCTGTATATGGATTATAAAGAAGTAACACATCTGCATCAAGCCGCGGAACAGCACGTGCTTGCTAAATAAGCATGCCAAACATTGCCCCTTTTCGATAAAAGTGTATATAAATCTCTCTCTTACTTGCGTACTGTTTCCATATAAGATATTTTTCCTTTATGGAACTGTAATTTCATTTGTTTTGCTTTTTTTGTTTAGTTTTATCTATATAGTGTACTCATTTCGTAGTGGTAATCCTTTTCTAATTAGGAATTTGACTGAGTCTTGCTTCTATGTAATTCTTGTTCGTTGATCTCCACCATATACTTATCTCTTAACTTGACTTTAACTTCCTTCTCTAAATTCTCACTTGACTCTTTATCCGAACAAACTATGGCTCAACGAACAAGAATTACATAGAAGCAAGACTCAGTCAAATTCCTAATGCGAAAAGGATTACCACTACGAAATGAGTACACTATATAGACAAAATTAAACAATAAAAGCAAACAAATGAAACATAAAGGAAAAATATATCTTATATGGAAACAATACCCATGTAAGAAAGAGAGATTTATACACACTTTTTTTGAAAAGGGGGAATGTTTGGCATGCTTAATTAACAAGCACGTGTTGTTCCGCGGCTTGATGCAAATGTGTTAGTTCTTTATAATCCATATAAAGAGCAGCAAACAAATTTGCATTAGCTGAAGTTGCCGCGGCGTGCTGCTTTGGTGTTGGTGATCATATGGAATTGTTGATGGCAATAGCTCTTGTAAAAATATTGTTCATTTTAGTAAAAGATGAATTAAAAATAACAAAATAGTTCTTGAAGATACTTAATACATTTAAGACTACAAAATGCGGTCACTCTAAGTAAAATTTACCTATCATTCTGCCAGCTGTAATAAGTTTTGTATGCCCAAAGTATCTCTATTCTAATCAAGCTGGCCTGGTTGATTAAAGCATATTTTCCGAAATTAAAAATTCAACATAGGAAAATATGCGAAATCTAAATAATTTACGTACATAATTACTTTTATGAAGTAATTCCTAACGCTTTTTTTTCAAAAAGTAAAATTACCGATGAACAAAAATTTTGTTCCAACATGCCTCGGCATCATAACTTGTCCAAAATGTAACCAAAACATATCCCCTTCTTGCCAGTCGGAATGGAAGAAATAATTTACGTTTCGTTCTGTTGGCCAGAGAAACAGGCGTTTGCTTTATCTAGAAGATTTATATATTCTGCCCTCGTTTTGCATATAAGCGCTACCATTGCTGAGTGAAATAAATGTATGTAAATTCAGCACTGGTATTTCATGTCTCATTTTTACTTAGGTATGTCGTGAATAATAACCTATTGCTATCATATTTTTATAAAAAGGAAAAATTATCTATTCTGTTACTTTTTTCCTCTTAGTGAATGCACGCACACAAGAAGTGTTTTTTGCTTTAAAATATTTCGAGGTTATCGAATTTATTTCGGGAAAACTGCCTGAGTCGGTCTTCTATGAAATACTTGTTCGTTGCTATGGCTATTGAACCATCTCTCTTTTCAGCAATACTCGTTTTTCCTTCACTTAATTTAAGCAAATCTTCTTTTACAACATCCATTTCATCCTGTTGTTTTTGCAAAATTACTTTATTAACTTCTACAGCATCAATCTTTCACTTAGCGACTTTATTTCACTCTGACATTGCGCACACAAATATTATATTCACTTTTTTCAGTTATAACGTCAGCATCATATGTGGTTAATCCAGCACATTTTAGGTGAAACAATTTGCCGCAAAATCTACTACAGTCTCCTGTCTTTATCGGCCGAGCGCAAACTTTACAGTCTTTTCCCATTATTCATACTTTTATGCGATAAAACCAACAACCAGTCAAAATTATTTTGACTTCCCGTGAACTAGTTCCACTGGATGCAAGAAACTGGTTCGGTGCACAGGGGACAGAATGTTAACCCTCCTATTCCTTAGGTAATTCTATGGGATTGTTAATTTCAAGCCTCAATGTGGTAGCACAAAGGGCCTCTTAGGCCTAGGTGTGCCTTCTTAGGCAGCCACTTTAACTTAACCTAACCATACGATAAAATAAACTCATTCAAATACATTTTTAAAACGCGATAACACTTAAATTTTTCAAATTAAAATCTCAAAATATGTAATATAATTCGAAAAACCGAATGAAAATACAGCAGTATAGACCTAAATACGTCCATCTATCTTTGAATTCGCTGTTGGTTATTCGCTCCTTAACATCAAAAGGCAGGAACTAAAGTGATTGAAACTGCTACATTCCTAGGAGGTATTATATTCAATGAAGACTACGAACCTTTGTTACATATCGAAACAATGGGCCTTACGATTCGACAAGTAGCAGCAAAGTGTACCGAAACTCTGGACGGCGAGCGAGTCGATTGCTCGGAGTTGCGCATGAGCAACGCGACAAAAACGATTAAAATTGTACAGAGAGAAGAAAGAGCATCACAGCTAGACTTTTGTAGAAGAGGAAGGATGCCTGTACGGCTCAGGACTAGCAGATTAAGTAAGTATATTTGTTACTGTTACGGGTTCCAAAACCTTAAACCCGTTTTTCTGGAAACCACGTTTTTCAAATTGACTCAATACACTTCCTACTATCCCCGATAGTGTGATTGACTTCATACAGTTTTTAATTTTTTTTTGCAAATATTTACCGTGAAAAACCCATCCACCCAAAATTGCACGTTTTTCTTTGTATAGCATTTTTGGATTAAATGAAACCATTTTCGAATTTAACGAAACTATTTTCACATTGATTGAAACTATTTTGAAATAAAATGAAACCTCGGAAAATAAAAGATGAAATTAATGTTTTTGTACGTTGTTACATTCATTAAAAAGGTACATAAAATTGTATAGTACAGTGTATCGTTTAAAAAATGTAATAAATTTTTTAGTTCCGTGTATTTTGTAGCCAAGTAATTCTCACTTAATTGCTCACTAAACCATTATGTATACGTATGGCCTGCCTATGCATCACTGGGGCCATGCGCACCTCGCCGACGGCTGCACTCGAAACCATGCTAAATATTAAACCTCTCCATATAGAGGTTGAAAGCCTGGCTCTGTGTACGGCCTACAAATTAGAGGGAGCCGGTCTCCTCGGGGAAAACATAGGTAAGGGCCACACGACAATAAGGGAGATTCTTGAAGCTACACCTGAGTTGGCCATGCTAACTGATCAGATGCCGGCAAGACTCTCACCATTTCAACCAGCCTTAATACGGGTGGAAAAGTGAGACCTGGACCGTTCCAGCTGTCCGTCCAGGGGAGCTAGTATGGTATACGGATGGATCCAAGACTGAATCAGGTGTTGGGGCAGGGGTCTGGAGCGACTCTCCTCGATTCAGTTTGTCACTGGCCCTGGGAATATATACCACGGTATTCCAGGCTGAGATCTTCGCCATACTGACATGCACCTATGAGAACCTAAGAAGAGCCTATAAAAACAAAAGGATCTCAATCTTCTCAGATAGTCAAGTTGCAATCAAAGCAATTGCTTCATCTACCACCAGATCAAATCTGGTGTGGGAATGCCAAAGGAGTCTAGACGCAATGTGTAGAACTAATCAAGTAAGCTTGTTCTGGATACCGGGACATCAGGGCTACACGGGAAATGAAAAAGCAGACGAACTTGCTAGGAATGGGTCTAACACCCCTTTTATAAGGCCGGAGCCGGTCTGTGGAATACCTCTCTGCACGGCTAAAAGACTAATAGCAAACCGCGCAAATGAGGGGCATAGGCTGTATTCGAACAATATTGAGGGGCACGCTCACTCAACAAGCCTTATGCCCTCACCGTCGCCGGGTAGATCCAGGGAGCTGAGCAGGTCGGCTGTTAGAACTCTTGCAGGTCTACTTACCGGCCACTGTCAGCTAAGGAAGCACCTGGTGAGGATAGGCAGAGCCATCGACTCTGTCTGGAGGAGGATGAGACCCCATTACATGTGCTATGTGAATGCCCTGCAGTAGCCAGGAGCAGATTTAGCCTATTCGGGAAACCAACCCTGGTACCGAGCGGGCTGAAGGACTGCCAACTGCGGGAGCTGTTGAACTTCTTCGGAGGGACCGGCTTACTATAAGGAGTTGAGAGGGTTAGCACAGTAGGCCCCAGTGGCCGCGGCGCTTGAGAACCTCAAACCTCCAAATCTAATCAAATCGATCAAATCAAATCAAACCATTATGTGTTCTGCAATTATTATATCAAATGCAAATGCAACTGATAACTGGTCATTTCAGTCTTAGCGGAGTAGCAAATAAGGGACAAGGATTAATTACAACCTTTTCCGGATTAAATGCGACTTTATCCGAATTGAATGCACATTTGTCCAGATTGACTGCACCCTTGTTCGGATAAAATGAAACTTTGTCCGTAAATGCACCTGAATACTGAAATGTGATTTTTAACTACCTAAGCTTATTACAAGTAAAAAATATCACAATGTAGGTATGCTTCTAATATGAAAATCTCATTAAGAAATCACGTACTTACTACACCGAATCACTTAAAAATTAGAATGTAATTGAGAGTGGCGATCAAACCAAGAGATTAAGTAAGGTGTCTGCCGAACCAAAACAATAATTAAATTGATTTTTTATAATGCAAATAACGTTATTGACTGGAATTGCATTCAGCAGCATTTCACAAAATTTTTGAATTGAAAGTTAATAATTAAATGAGGGGTGAAGATTTTAGTTCTGGAAGCTCTAATTATTGGCAACCTAGCCAGGAGTCTTCTAGTTTAAGCCATAGTGAAGTGGTTCATGAAGGTAATCTGGAGCAATTGAATTCAAATCATGGGGAAGGAAGAGATGGTACCCGAAGAAATCCTGGACGAAGAAGAATTACAAAAGACATTTAATTGCTTAAAAAACTAATTACATTTTTTAAACGATACACTCTACTATAAAATTTAATGTACCTTTTTATTATTTTATTATTTAATTTCATATTCTATTCTCCGAGGTTTCATTTTATTTGAATATAGTTTCAATCAATGTGAAAATCTGAAAATCAATCTGAAAATGGTTTCATTTGTGATATTTAAACTCTTGGCGCTACGGACGATAGCCAATTATTTATTTATTTATTTATTTATTTACAATGTTTCATCAAAATGCTGATTACTACAAGAGAAAACAAAAGAAAAAAATAAGAACAATACATTAAAAAACTAAATAAGAACAACATAATAAACTATATAAAATTAAAGATAACGAGAGAATATATGAAAAGAATATGAAAATACTAAAGTGTATAAAAGATATATAAAAAGCATAAAGTAGATAAATTGAAAAGCAAAAAGTGAAAAGCAAAAAGTAACCTCAACAAAGCTGACTCCTCACTTGATTACGCGATAGATGAAAATCAATGCAATCAGAAGAAGAATTAAAAAATCGCGACATCAACGTGATAGGCTCATTTAATCCATAATTCGTGAAAAGGTAATTGAAGAAAGTCGTGATTCCTCAAGGAGCGAGTCGGAACCGACAAGCCAAAACAAGTCAAGAGAACAGGAGAGTCTATAGACCCCCGAATGCAGTCGAAAGCAAAAAGGATCCTTGCGTTACGTCGCCTCTTTTCAAGTGTATCCAAGTGCAGGAGTTCAAGTCTATCAACATAAGGAGGCAATATACGGGAGTTATTCCAAGGAAGGCCACGAAGAGCGAACCTAACAAACCTCCGTTGAACAGCTTCAATGCGATTGATATGTGTCTCATATAACGGCGACCAGACTGGAGAGGCATATTCCAGGATAGGCCTGACAAAAGTGCAATATAAGAGCTTTGTAATGTAAGGGTCATCAAATTCCTTTGACCACCTCTTCACGAAACCAAGAGTCATATTAGCCTTGTTGACTATGGCATCACAATGATCCTCGAAAGAAAAATGGGAATTGAGCCAGACACCTAGGTCCTTAGTCTTAGTAACTCTTGTTAAAGGACAGCCCTCTATGGAAAAGTTAAATTGAAAGGGAGACCTTTTTCGTGAGAAAGACATAGATGTACACTTTCCGATATTTAGGGGAAGGTCATTAATGGAACACCAATTCTGAAAGACGTCCAAGTCAGAATTTAAAAGAAGGCAATCAGCATTGCCAGACACAATGCGAAATAACTTAGCGTCGTCGGCATAACAAAGAATATTTGAGTGAGACAGAATCGTAGATACGTCATTGATAAAAATTATAAATAACAATGGCCCGAGGTGGGAGCCCTGCGGTACACCGGAAGTGTTGAAAATAATATCAGACAGAGCTCCACGAAAAGAAACCCGCTGAGTGCGTTCAGATAAGTACGAGTGAATCCAATTTACAAAAACTTGTGGAAACCCGAGAAGGGAGAGTTTGAGAATTAAAATTCTGTGATTAATTCTATCGAAAGCCTTGCTGAAGTCAGTAAAAATACAGTCAACTTGCTTACCATCTTCAATTGCAGAAATACAAAAGTTTGAAAATTCCAATAAATTGGTGGTAGTTGATTTACCTCTAATGAAGCCATGTTGAAACGGTTGCAAAAAAGGCTTGCAGTGGAAGTATAGAACATCGCAAATAAATGCCTCAAAAATCTTTGAAATACAACTAAGATTAGCAATTGGTCTATAGTTTGAGATTTCACATTCATCACCTTTTTTGTGAAGGGGAATAATTAATGAGGTTTTCCAGGCTTTCGGAAAAATACCGCAGCGAGTTGAGAGATTAAATAAGTAACACAGAATAGGAACAAGAACTGAACAACATCTTTTCACGAGTGCGGCGGGGATACCGTCAGGACCAATTGAAAAACTATCAGTCAAGGTAGAGATTTTCTTCAAAATCGTAACTTCGTCTAGTAAAAGGTCTTTAGATTCGAGAGAAGTCGGTGGAAACCTCGTCAAATGGGTAAAATCCTTTAAGCTAACATCACAGGTAACGTCCAAAAACGTAGTTTTAAAAAAGTCAGTAAAAAGGTTTGCTATCGTCAGGGGCTCATTGCTTTCACCGTCTCCGAAAGACAAAGAAGATGGATAGCCATCAGAATTTCGCTTCAAGTTCACGAACTTCCAAAATCGCTTAGGATCGACTCGTAGGGATGCTTTCATTCTGTGAATATAATTATTGTAAGAAGACACTAAGTCAGACAAAAATTGACTGCGTAAATTGGAATAAGCTACATAGTCAGCGTCGCTCCTAGAGGAACAAAACCTCTTCCAGGCTTTACATTTGACATTTCTTAAATGTTTTAAGGAACTATCGAACCAAGGCTGGTTAGATCGTAAGTTATTCGATTTAGAAATAGGGACACAGTAAGTAAAACAGATAGAGAATAAATTATAAAAAGAACTAACAGCCACATTAATATCACGTTCATTGAGGACGCTACTCCAATCACAAGCTGAGAGCCATTTGTTAATTACGGAGAAGTCAGCCTTGCTGAAGTTATAACAAACGTCATCTGGCACACAAGAAGCTATCGCAACTGGATCAGTGAAAAAAGTAATATGAAGCGCAGGGTGATGATTCGATTCAGGAACAATAGGCAACAAGCATCGTCTTATCGATGTACTAGCAGGATCAGTAGAAAAAACGAGGTCGAGGAACGTTCCGTGACTGTTGGAAATGCTGCAAGTCTGCGATAAACCAGAAGAAGCAAGGCAATCTACAAAAGAAAGAGCAAACTGACTGGTAAAAATTTTGAAATTTCTCTTTCTTTCAGTATCCGCAGAGGGCTGCAATCGTGTTCACCGTTTACGGCTGTGCCGCGAACGCCTCCACTTTACATGCTTTAGGATCCGCAGTTTCTTTATTTTCTAAATAAATTAAACATATTTTTGTAAGAAAATTTTGTATGTTGTATGCTAGGTGACTTGATATGTTTCATGGTTAATGACAGAAATCGACTCCTCACGCCTTTTCATTTTTTCTTCTTTCTCTGATCTCTCCCCCTCTGCTATTAATATTTAATGCTACCTAGCAAATTTATCACGCTACTCACCTTTTAATATTACATAGTAAACTTATCATCTTTGTATTTCATCCTTTTTTGCCTCTCCTTCTTCTCACAGGCTCGCTCATCGCAATTTTCGCCCTCATGGGGCAATGTACTATGTGGTCTTTCTGTATCAATTATCTAGTACTCAAATTTACTGAGCTTGGTTGGTGTGGGGCGGGGCTTAGAATATATAACAGGCAATTGTAAAATGCGATTACGCTCTAATCTATAATTTATTTTGACCCTTCTCTAGAAATGTCGCTGCTATACTACTGCCATGACGAAAACAAACACAACTCAACGATTCAACTACATCAAGATAACTGCCGAGGTTTTTTGGTTTTAGGGCCTCTCCTTATAGTTCTAAACTCTAAGGTGTGGGGATGGCGGATGATTTGCATTGCTTATAGTTTAGTTTTAGTGTTACGATAAGTTACGCTATTTAGTTAGCATAGTAATTGTACCCAGTTAACTCCTTTCTATTTGTATTTTGGTATTGCCTCTTTTTAGTTATAAGCCAATCTTTTGTGCATTCTTCTACAATCTTTGTATAAGGCTGCTCAGTCTTTTGATTGCTGCTTCATTTCGAATAAAGAATAAATATTTGAAAAAAACTATGTCGAGAAAATTCCTGAAAATACGCTCCAAAAACGACCATCACTACGGAATGTCACCTTAACCGTTGTAAAACTCAATTAGTGCATATAGCTGTATCATGCGGCTGCACCACAGACCTGAATCTATCATATTTCTCTAATAATCTGTTTAAAACAGGGATAGCAGCAAAGAGTTAAACTTTATTTTTAAAAGCTTCCTCTGGAACCTTAATATTTTCAATTTAAAAATATCTATTCCTCTAGAACCTTAATATTTTCGATTTAAAAATATGTATTCCTCTGGAACGTCTATATTTTTAACTGCAAATATAAATCTTTCTGAGCAAGATTTCAAAGAACTTGTATAATCAAGAGCAGATTTATCCGTAACAGTTTCTGTAGAAGAGATAATCTTAAAACTTTTAATATAACTGTTCTGGGAATGTTTGAGCCAGTTATCTTCAGTTAACCATTATATTTGAAGTTTTCCTGTGGAACATTTATTTTATAGGCAATATTGTCTATTGTTTGCGGTGCATGCAAGTAGTTTTATTAAAATTGCTATTAATGCATGCATTCGTATGCATGTATTGCAACTTTAGTGTACTATTATTACGTGAAATTTCATCTTTCCACTGCCGAGATTTCAGTTTTGATACTTTTGGTACAAGATACAGGACAATCGATAAAAAATAATGAAAAAAAAAAGAAATTTGTCACTAATAGTAGGAAATTTTCAAACTTTTACATTTATATAAATAGACCTTACACATTGTTTTATAAATTGATGACACAAATAATTTTATAAACAAATAACACAGTTTTAAAATGTCCTACTATTAGTGACAAAAAAATTTTAATTTACCAAAATTTATATCCCGGCAGTAAAAAGATGAAATTTCACAATAGTACACTAAAGTTGCAATACATGCGCACGAATGCACGCATGTTAGCAAAAGCTCATGTAAATGGGTAATATAACAAGGCAGTGAATTTCCTAATTATGAGAGACCTTGTATAAAACGCAGGAAAAATTATTTTTTTAATCAAATAAATTTTTATCCGATAATTACAAACAAATTTTTTAATTGATTTTTCAATTTATTTCTCTCCTTTCTGCCTTGGCTGCCTGCTAATTTAACTGGTAACTGTGTGGACTATAAAAACGGATATATAAACTTTCTCAAAACGTGTTGATATAATTCAATAAGAAAAATTGAAAAATAAGAGAAAGAACATTTATTTTTCCTTCTTTATTTGATGTTTTTCCCTTAATAAGAGACATATTTAATTTTTGGGAGATAAAAGTTTTCACAGGAGAGGAACACGTATTTTTTAGAACTCTAAATTATAAATTCCAAATGGAACAGTTATGCTCGCAGATTTATGTGAAAAGGTTCTAGTATAACCGATAAATTAGAAGAGATTGAAAAAGTTCCATAACTGTTACGACCCTTGGTTTAAAATGACTAATATTTTGGAATGATAGTTTTTTAACGCACAGAAGGTGGTTACAGAGTCAAAGTTTATAATTTGCGAAAGCAACAGGCTGCTGCTAAGATAAACTCGCTTGATCAGAAGGTAAGGTACTTGTTGACTAATTTCGTGGAGCCTAACATTATGTTCAGCCATCTTAGCACCTTGATGTAAGTTAAGTATTAGCAAGTGAACAATTATTGTGTGAAATAAATGTAAAGATAAATAAATGTTTTCATATGCACTTTTGACATATTTTGTCAGTAAAATACTTGATTGTAAATGTACACTTATATTAACTTAAATAAAATAAAACAAAAACTATAATTCAAAGTCATCACGCATATTATTGTACTCCAGCACGTGTCTTCTGATTGCCGAACCATCAACCCATGTAACAAAATCTTCCAAGTTCCGAGTTACAAGGAAGGCTGGGTCTTTGACCATCTCGGGTCCCACTCTGACATGTCCTTGCTCTATTAAATCTGTAGCATTTTTAATATTTTCCGACAATTTTTCTATAATAGACAAAAATTGTAATTTCTTTAATAATTATATTTATTATCCTTAATATACTTACGCCGCACCATTACAACTGGAAGCCGCCTACGGCAGAAACTGCTTGCAGATACTTTGCTGGCATACTCCAAATTGGTTGTTGATGGAATTAACCCTAAACAATATAGTTTTTCCAAAAGCTGAGCACTACATTCCGCTTTAAAAGGATCACTCGCATCCAGAGCTCCAATTTTTTGCGCTAGGTCACGAATTTGTCGTGAAAGTTTATTATATCTGAAAATTAAGGTTATACTTTGGCAAATATTCCAAATCTTTGTGCAGGACGTACTTTGAATAATCTTCTCTTTTTCGTATATGAAATTTCCGCAAGACTGCGTTTTCCTTAGCGCTATTATCTACTTTCCAAGTTATAAAATCGACTTTTTTAAGCAATTTCTGCTCGTGAAATTTTAATTTTCGCACCATGTTGTGAATGTTGGGCTGTCAAATGTCTCAGCTCTCAGACGTTTTACGGATGCACGCTTTTGCGAGCACTTTTTTACCTGTTGTCGTGCCATCTATGCGTTAGGAAATAAACTTCATAAATCCAGGAGATAAAAGACGATAAAAACTGAAAATAGTTTGCAATTGACTTATCAAATCAAAGCATTAAAAGACGTGTTTGAATTTATTATTAATATTTTAATTATTTTTATAGTTTTTGGTGCACTCTGTTGACATAAAAGCGAATACAAGAACCCTAAATAGCTAAACTAACTACTATAATTAGGTTTAAAGCTTAGATCGCTAGTAATGTTGCTGAGAAATTAGAAATATTGTAACGGCAACAAACAGACATGGCAATAAAAAATAACCATCTTTACAATACGATTCTGAGGGGCAGCATTTTCGGGCACTTCAGCTAACAAAATAATGTGTCGGTTTTTATCGCATCATTAAAGTTCATTTTATTAACAATTAAAATGGAAACTTCATTAGGAATTTTAAAACCTTCACAACACCAAATTTAACTAAATCCTTCTTAACTATGAGGAGATGTTATCTGTTAACATCTTTAAATTCTTGCGATTAATAATATAATCGTATCAGCTTAGTTATCAGCAATATTTAATCAACTTTGATAACTCTCTTAGTGAATGGACCTTTTTTGCTTGCACTTTTATTTGGAATATTGTGCCAATACTGTCGAGAGAAAAAAACCATTATTATAAAAGCTGGTAATCCATCGTGTTGGGAAAACATTGATTAGCAAGAGGAATGTCCTCTAGTAGACCTGTCAATGCATTCTCCGAAAAATCCGCATAAATTTGACTACTTAGCACTTGCGGCAAAATGAATAGTCCTATTAATCGACCTCACACAGACCTTGATATGGTCCGCTGTGTGCGGACCTCTATCGCTCTAGCACTGCCATGCAGTGACCAGTTGAACCAGCCGCAGCTATTGAGGAACCTGGTGCTGGTCCTAGTTCATAAATGAAGTGCTTTCCAAAAGCCTGAAACCTTCTCCTGGCTAGTTCAGGGCATTCGCAAAGCAAATGCTGAATGCTTTCAACCTTCTCCTCGTCCAGACAACTCGGACAGAAATTATTGGCAGGAATGCGCATGGGGACTGCATGACTACCAAAAAGGCAGTGACATGTTTTAACTGCAGCGATATTTCGTAGATTCCGTCGGCTTCCCTGCGATCGGTGAGCTGAACAGCTTTTAGTCGATCTCTCTTTTTACTGAGATTAGAGGCCGTCTGATTGATCTGTCATTTTGTGAAGGGTTCACATGTAAACCTTTTTTCGCCAGAACATCGGCTGCCTCGTTACCCGTCACATCGCTATGACCGGGTGCCCAGCACAGAACCACCCTGTGTAGAGCCCCCAAGCTTTCGAGACCGGTCCGGCATCTGCGCACCAGCAGTAATTTAATCGTGTTTGAGCCGAGCGCTTTGATGGGCGCTTGACTATAACTATACAAGCAAATTTCGCTACGCTTTTGTAGGTCCTTTTGCGACAGCAACACTCCTGTCGCCCTTTCAATCACGAGGAACACATTGCGGTGGTCCGGCAGTCGATACGAGTTCCGTATGTTGAGGCGGTGGAAACTCCTCCCTACTAGGTATTCTAGTAGAGAATGCTTTCTCGAAGCTTATTGTAGAAACGGTACAGTCAGTGCTCTCCTGCAGACAATTCCTAGAGTAGGCTTTAAGTGTACTGCTGTATCCGTAGTCCGAAGTTTTCCAACTGTTGGATTCTTGCAGTCTAACGGCATTACGGGCGGCTATACACGTACTGTGGATGTCCAGTGGAGGAGATGGAGCATTGTCTCCAACGCGGCAGTTGGAGTTGTCCATACCGCTAGTGAGATACCCAGCAGGCGGTCTTTAAATTTTGGTGAGCTTCTTAAGGTTACAATTCCCATCAAGAACGCCACACCAAACCAGGATTCCGTATGTCAGGATTCTTCTCACCATTGCTGTATGCGTCCAGTGGGATGAAGATCACTCTGACCTGTCGCCAAGCCAGGGGGATATAAGCGTGAAGTAAGCATCCCTTAAAAATCACCAGAAGCCAAGGGACGATCATTGTAGGAGCCTTCTGCAGCATACTGTAATGTGAGCCACGGCTTAACATTTGTGTTAGTCGAGACTCGGTGTTTGTCACAGCTGCTGCTGAAATCGAACAGATGTGCCGCTTCTGAGGAAGAAGAAGATATACTCGTTCCATGACAGCAGCAGCAGCTAGTCAACTTACATTTAAGCTAAAATTTTCCTATTTTGCAAAAATTATTTTCAAATTATCCGAGCCATCCTTATTTGGATAATTTTCTAATGTACATACAACCTTTCAGCCATTGACGGGCAGAAATAAGAAAACAATTTTAAGGCCAAATTTCGTGCTAACCTCAACAATAGTTGAGTCATTTCGGTGCCAAGTGGTCCAAAAAAAAAAAACCTTAGGAGAGCCCCGTGTTGGAGTGCGCCATCCTACCCCAAAACAAATTTTTTTTTTCAATTTTCTGTTTTATCAGAAAGTGCAAGCATCTCAGGTAATTTCATTACAACTCAATTGCATATAAATTTAATTCAGGGTGTTTATCCACCAGCTCGAGGACGTAGTAACGCTCACATAGCGCTACGTACAAGGAACAATAATTTTAATCGTAGTGGATCACTACTTAGGTACGAGGCAAGCTCAGAATTCCTTGCATAATTTTTGGATGATAACGGGCCACTTTTGGGATATTTTGAACTAAAGTTCACCGTTTATCGCATCCTAAAAGTGCCACAAATAAGTCGTCCAGAGTTCATAAATCGTTCGGAAAAGGATTCAGGCGACACATTTGAGACTGACAGAGGTCTTGGCGAATCATCAACTATTGGATCTTGCATATATCCAGTAGCACCATCAGCATGTGTTAGTCCAACGGATTCATTGCGTGACGGATCAACGAGAAGCTCTGCTAGTCATGTTTGGCAGCCAATGCAAAGTGTTGCCTATTGTGTCTAGTATGTGAAGACAAGTAGGTGACGGTATATGCCCGGTATGTAGTCAGATTGTCCTTTAAAACAATATTTAATATACCCTATGCAAGTAGAGTAAAAATTTATAAAAACTTATATAACATTGAACTTAAATGAAACAAGAAAAGAAAAGAAAAGATAAGGTACTTAGACGGCAGGGTCACTTTTTTTTGCTCGGTACATTACATGTTTTTGAATGATCCCTTCCTTTCGTCAAACATGAGAAAGATTGGTTATAGAAATAATTTTTGGATGTATTTTTACATAATTACGTAGGCAAGTGCAGCATAACTCATTCCCTCATTGAATGATTTAACTGAATTAAAGGTACCAAAACGACAATAACAGTAGCACCTTTGGCTCGAACCTTAAAATATCTAGAGAAATTCACTTTAAATAAAACCAACACAACATCACATCAAAGTAATTAAAATCAAAATTAGTACCAGTACAGGCTTAAATTGAACGCAGTCAGAGCATTCCAGTTTTTTTACCTCGTTTATTTAGTGTTATATGTATAATAATATATTCATGTAACATATCAATATTTAGGACATAAAAATTTAAGCGGAAATAGTGAAAAATTTATTATATAACAGTTCAACTTCAAGTTACGGTTGATCATGCTTATAGAGCAATTAGTCTCTTTGACTCGTCATAGCACTTGGCGTCATGCGTCAGCGATCTAGCGCTAGATATGTGCCCTGCGACTTCTTAAATATATTAGTTCACGGCCATCGCTCTTTCATTCAAATTAGTTCGGTTGCATAAAAAAGAAAAAAACTAACAAATTGCTCTTAGTATCCGATTAATCTCAGACAAATTGTTTTTTTGTATTAGTCGAATCTAGCCTTCTAATGGAAACGACTTTAAACACTATCGTGAGATATAAGAACTAATTCACAGGGTCAGTTCATTTTTTAATTCATTAAGCATCTGAGGATAGGCTTAATTACATAGTTGTTAATTTACCATGAAGTTGTTGGAAATATAGTAATAAGGTACAAATTTAATTATGGACTGAATATAATATGGATAATTATATGAGCTAAATTTGGTTTTTTTGATTTCAGGAAACCCCAGGTCTTGTCCTCCTTTTTTTCCACGTCCCCCTTCCCTCCCTGTTCGCATGTATTTTATTGTTTTTTTTTGTTTGATTGCTTTCTAGTATTTTGATTTTTGTTTGTTTTCAGCACTTTTATAACCTTAGCCAGGTGTAGGGTTGGAGTGGGTTAGAGCCTGAACCATCGTTTTAGGGGGTACATTTTCATTTGTCAGTTCAAGATGGTTCAGTGCTGCTAAGGGTAACAGATAACACCAAGCCTGTTATTCTTCCTTTTATCTGTTTCTCGTTTTTTTGTGATTTGTGGCAGACCTGAAAGAAGGACTCCACAACCTTCTTTCGCCACACTCACGCGAACTTCTGTTTGCAATGTGTGATAGGATGTTCAAGGACTCACACCCCATACCGACGAGCTAGGACGTGCTGCCAGCTAGCGCGCGCCACTTGAACATCTCGCGGCAACTTCATGTTGCTAAGTCACGCGCACATATTTCAATACAGAGCATAATCCCATCTGCTTCCGGCGGTTTGAAGGAATCGAATGACTCAATAGACCGTTTTACTTCATCATATGTGACAATATTCGATAAGTTAACTCGCATGGGGGTATTCGTCTGCACCTCCGTTCGACCGACGCACCCACTAATTGCTGTCGAATTACCAGGAAACTTCGTGCTCATGAGCAATTCCAGTGTCTCCTCCGTCGATTCTGTGTAAGTACCATCACCTCGCATCAGAAAAGGAGGATCAGTTGGGATGCCAACGAGATTTTCAGAAATTCCGCCGACATTCACAGAAATTCCGCCATGATGTACGTTTGCCTCTTCTAATTTCAGAATCAGGCTTTTTCTCTTTATAGTACCTCTGTCCACTAGAGTGTGAACCTCAGCCGGTGGAGGTGGGTTTATGCTCTCGTGCGCGATGTATACCGATGCCAGTTAAACCGGCCTTACCCACTGACTCAGGTGTTGTTTCTTCTGATTTCATCCCCGATAGACGTTTACCAGAACCGTACTGAAGCCACAGTGCTTCCAGAGGCGGCAATGATTCCTCCGTCACTTGAAGGAGGACATTACTGCTCGTCGGCTTTGGCTTATCTATGCGAAGGATTTTCCATTCCCCACAGGTAATGGTCGGGTTCTGCGATCTTAGTATCGCCAGAAGGTCCTTTGCTTGTAGGAGGGGCTATGGTAGCCAAATCCTCGAACTCTCGGATATGTTCGATCCGGGGATTACTTGTAGCGACGCCCCCTATTATAAATTGCCAAATTTTGACACGCTGGACTTGAGGAAATCTAAGGAAAATGGTCTTTGCAGACGAACAGTTTCGTTCCCCTCAGCGAGCCCGATGTGTCATATTGGAGGATCTGACCCGACATATTACCCGTCAGGTAGTTCACCATCAGGCTCATCATCAGAAAATCAGTCCGATGAACCAGAGGCGTACTAGCCGTTTCGTGTGTATGGTTGGGTTTTTAAATAAGCGGAAGACAAACCTACCTATTCTACCCCAGAAGAAGGGCTGCTCCTTAAGTCGTCCTGGGAATCACCGACAGTGCATTTAAATAGCGCATAGATTCTCTCCTTTCTCAATCGGGCTTGGGATCAGCTATGGCTGTTCAGGAAGAGTTACCAGAGTCGGAAAAAGTTAAGTTATCTGTATCCGATCGTGAATCGCTCATCGCTTACCGCTCATCGCTTACCGCTCATCGCTCACCGCTTATCACTCTTCAATGTGTACGCGGCCTAAGGCTGTACTATTCTTGGAAGTAGCAGTTTAGATTTAATCGCAATACAAGGATCGCAACAAGAAATTCCTAATTGAATTAATAGAATTTTTTGTTGCCACTTGGTAGAACACACTCGTTTTTATCGACATTTTATCAAATAAAAAGCAGTTGTTAAATTCTCAATACTATTGTAGAATTTAACAAGTGCTTTTTATTTGAAGAAATTCCTTTTGTTAATGGATATATCACTGGAAATGATGTACATAGCAAGGTGCAAAACTCAATAAGACTACTGCGACAATATATGCGGAACTGTAAGAGTTCAATATCTTTGATATATCCGCTATTGCGAAGTGCGTCGTCTTTCCTTAAATCAATTGTCACAATGTTAGAAGATGCATTTAAAATTTGCTTTTTGATGAAACGTGTCATGGTTACTCGTAGTGCACTTACAAAAACTTCATATGAAAAAGGAAAAACAATATCTGAAGCTGCTCCAATTACCTCGATAAATATAAATTCGATTAAAACAATATTCGCGCAGGACAAAAATAGTGGCGATGCCTTAACAGAAATCAAACGTGGTGGTAATTGTGGAAAGAAGTTGACACCAGAAGTATGATATTAGAGTGCATTGAAATGATTGTAGAAAGAGATCCTTGCATGACTCTTAAAAACATCAGAAATAAATTATTCGTAGAAAAAGCATGTCTATGTCGTTGAACATTACGTTGAAATGGGCTTCAGTTGAGGCGGATAGAATGAATAATCAACGAACATTAACTACGGCAAATATACGCTAGAGAGTTTTCACGGTGGGCTCCACAGCAATGAGAAAAATTAATTTTCATTGATGGGTGCGGCTTTAATCTTCATCTTCGAAGATCAAAAGCCCGTTCTATGGCGGGTACAAGAGCACACACTGTTGTACCCACTGTAAGAGGACGAAACGTAGCCCTGCTCGCCGCTATGAATGCATTGTGCACCAAAAATAATTTGCAATACTACCATAAATGCCGATTGTTCTGAAATATCCTTGTAGAAGCTTTTTAAAAAATTAATAACGTGCCACAATTAGAGAATTGTTTTTTAATTCTGGGCAATGCTTCGTATCCATAAAATGCGACAAGCTCAGGATATGGTTCGAGGTAGTGAATGTCTCAACAGTATATATAAAAGGCATATTCGAAAATAAAGTTATTCGCCCGCTCAATATTAAGCGACGTTAGCACGGAGCATGATGTTGTCAATGTAATTGAACAGTGTTGAGCAATTAAATCAAAATTATTGCTTCAATTATGATATGGATATGGTTTTCCAAATCGCATAAACTGTAGACCTCCAACCGCTTCATTAGCCTGAGTAAACGAATTTTATGGCCGTTTTTAGCTAAAAGACTTTTTTTCACTTCACTAAAAATTAATTAAATTTGTTAAACGATACACAGTAATAATCATTTAATTATAAAATTGTTTCATTTAATTCAAAAATGGTTTCGTTTTATCCAAAAATGCTATATAAATTTTATATAAGATTTTCCGGGGAATATACGTTTTAATTCCTTGTTCTAAAAATATTTTAACTAAGATTCACCAAGAAATCTGATGAAATTTTTTTAATATAGAATTATTATTTACAATTTTATATTACTCCAAGTTTATAGAGTTCACGTTTTTCTATTTTTTATTTCCAGTCTCTTTAAAGCAAATGCTAACCAAAGATTACTTACTATTAGATAAACGGCTTCGAACAAAGTAGTGAAACTTTTTTGCTTGCTTTTATATATTTCCCGCATCAGGCAACCCTGCAGAGAGATGTAAAAATTTGTTTTTCGGAAGAATTTGTAGATAAGAGACAGGTATACTTTTCCCATGTGCATTTAAAAATGTTAATGTACTTCACTCACAGTCGACGCTAAATCAGTGATGTGATGGCCAAACTCACACTACTTAATGTTTTAAAGCTTTAGAAGCATTTCGTACTATTTGTTTAATTTAGAACCTTAAACTATTTGCAAAAGGTTGTATAATTTAAGATATTGTATAATTGCTTACAAAACTACTTAAATATGACGATTCTTTTGAACTTTTATATGCTTTAACGATTAAAAAACGCAAGACAGGAAACTGAATACAGCCAAAAAAGTGCATATACCACTGCTCAAGATACAAGCCCGAAAAACATGACAGTTTGACCATTTCACAACCAAGTGTTTCGTCATTATTTCATTTTTATTGTGCCACAGATTAACTAATCCTTGCACACACAAATAAAACTACACACTCTCGTAACCAAAACCGAAGAGAAACGCTGACGTAATTGACGCATTTTAAGCTCAATACATCAACAAGACGAGCCGTTGTCGTGTTCAGATGTTCAGAACATTTGTAGGTTAACCTCAAGTAAAATCCAATTTAAGACTTTAAATATATTGTGAGAAATACTGCGAGAAAGTACAATTCCCCAATCTTTTTATTATGCCTACTGTGGAAAGTTTCGGTTTACTTGCACCACCAATGCTCGGTTGTTAATGTCAGCTTCCGGCATTGTACCTAGAGTAGGCTGTACTTCACTCATTAAAAGATCAGAATACATTGACAGTTTGAAAGTTTCTTACGCACACAAGTAACTAACTCAGTCATGTGCATCACACGAGTTCTTTTTATTGGTGGTACTTTTTGATAAATTTTTACTCTTCGTCAAGATTTAGCGTTACTTTTTTGACAGGAGTCTGTGAATCTCTCCGGATAAGAACAGAATTTTGACAGGATGGACAAATTCCCTGGCTCCAGTGAAAATATCTAAAGTTCCTAGACTTATCCCGGTTTTCAGAGAGTGGGCACCCTGTAATTACTTATATGTTATATGGGTTTATTTAGTTATGATACTCTACGCTCCAATCCGTTGCGTAGCGCTACGCTGTCTGTATATTCACATCCTAATTCGTTTTTTTCGGCTTTCCAACCTCACTGTACTTTTAATAATATTGATTCTAATTTTTTCCAAATCACTAAGGTCTTGTATTATTTTTCTATTTATTTTATTTCATTTCTCGGTTTATTTAATATTTTTTGATTGCAGTAATAATCAGCCTTGATTGAATAAATAAATAAATAAAGAAGTAGTGTTCGTGCAGAGCTTTAATTCAAAATATTTAGATTTGTAAGATTCCTTACAAATGTATTTTGAGCAAAGAAGTTTCTAACCTTCATTAAATTCTGGAAACAATTGCTGGGAACATCTGTGAAAAGCAATTAACCTCAGATACAAATTACCTCAGCATCTTGCTAACACTACTTATACCGTTAAGTTCTGCCTGCACAATTGTTATAGCCTCTTCCTTCTGGATATGTATGAACTACATTGAGTACACAATTTGCATAAGAATTTCTAACATTCCGAGAATCGAGCCTTTGTTTTCACCTTTTATATTTGAATTTAGCAATTAATGAATCAAATGTACAATAGCACATTCAAGTTTTTTATATTATGTGGATTTTATTGCGCCAGTTGATAGCATCGAGTGCTAATTAGTAAGTTAAAAGCAAGATACAAAGCTAACAGTACACGAATCAAATTTGCTATTTTCAACCTGTTCATCTGGCAGGTGCTGACTGTAATACTTGTGCGGTAGTTACCACCTTGATTCTTGTAGAAGTCAAAGAGCAACCTCCGTGGATCAATAAAGGTTGTATATGAAACGAGGCATGACGACTTGTTGCTGGTTAGAGACTTTCGCGCCTCGTTGAAAGTGTACAGGTAACCGGTAGGATTGCATAAAGCGACCACAGCTCGACGCCAGATTGTAGTCAACTTTCTGCACGGCGAAAATTTACGAAATGTATTTCTTTACAGAACACAGTCATAATATTATGAAATTTTCTGGCTTGTGAAATGTCAAGATAGAAGAAAAAAGTAAGATTAGATTTGTGGAACCGAACAATGTTTTGACAGCATCATAGTTTTATCAGTAGAAGATCTATGTCAACCAACTTGATACATTTTAACCATTAAGTTTTAGATCATCTGCATCTACAAAGATTTTGTTAAAGTTTTTGTTACTGTTAATTTATTTTTACTCCTAACTCCGGGGCTACACATGCCTATAGCGTTTAGGAGATATCGAATGATTAATAAATTAGTTCCCGTAAGCCCTTGTGAGAAATATAGCGGGAGAAGAACTACACCCGATTCGAGACGGTTGCAAGTGTACCTACAATTTAAAGTGGATTCCAAATCACTGACATTTTCTCTGCAACCCCAGTGGTCTTTTATTGTAATCAGTTGTCAGCAGAAAACAACCATAGGTCGCCGTCGGTGGGTTACGAACATGGGACCTACGGATTGGTAGACCGACACGTTATCACTTATTCTACCGACAACTTCACTAGAGTTACACACTTATTATATAGTTAAGCTGTTGAAACTGCCAAGTAATCGTCCTCCAAAAGTATTAGCTAAAATAATAATAGAAAAAGAAATATCGTGATTTGAAGAACTAACTATTTTGGTTAATAGATATGATGTTAATATTAAATTAACTACACGGTAAGTAAGGAGGAGGGGTTAGGGATAAATCATGAGCAGAGATATAGAGCAATTTAATGCAAAATGTCCTCTACTTAGTAGTAGAGCAGTATTCTACTTTGAAACTTTAAAAAAATAGATTTTTTTTACATTTTTTGAAAGTAAATATATTCAAGAATATTCTCTCAAAATTTTAAAAAGATTCAAGCAGTCTAAGTATACTTTTCCGCCCCTCAAACTTAACCAGCTCAGCTCGTTAATCCCTATGGGAATTTAAAACAGGGTTTTTGCTGGGCACCTTGATGGACCGCCCATACAACGGATGGGCCCCAGAATGGCATTCCCGACTGGCAGTGACGAGGAATGTTACGGTGATTCTGATAAGGCCCTCTCATGGAAACCCTGCGGGAATCAACCAAAAAGCCCGATCAATGCCCAAATATATTTCTGACTTAGCCCTGATTTTTTTTTTATACGATGTGGCCAAATCCTAGGGGGATAACCCTTTGATGCGTTAGCATGGTTTTCGCCGGAAGGGAATTAGGGTAAGGGAAGTGAGGAAACTTGAGTCTTGTTTTTGCATTGCTGCGAGCTAGACAACAGCCCAGAGACGGAGTGGATTATTTTAATTTCTTAATAAAAGTTCACGGTCATCTGGTCTCGAACCCGGGACCCATGGCATGTTGGTCTTGCCGCTCAACGCATTGATCCAACTCCGTCTCAAAATAAATAGGGTAATCATAAAATAAAACCATCAGTGGAAATTAATAGTTCTTTATTAAAATTAAACATCTTCGGTCTAAATCTCGCACGGGTCTTTGATGGCCGTTCAGGAGAAAGCCCGCCTGGGTTTGCCCGCCACTTGCCGTCTAAGTGCCCGATATAATATTACGTATCAGGTTTTATTTGTAAATGATGTAAATTACTTTTCGAAATTCTTGAATTTTATAGGGTAATTAATTTCTAAAACGAATATCCTGATTTCTATTATGATTCTAAATTCAAATGCCCAATTAGGAACTTTACGGGTCCTACCCTGACGCCCTCAATAGAGGAATGCCCGACAGGGACCCGGACATATATCGGGCATTCCCTGACATTTTTCCCATAGGGATTCAACGCGGTGACCCACTCGCTGACTACTTTTTTACACCACTTGTTGCAAAAATTTCCGAAACTACTAAACCGATTGTTATCAAATTTTAACCACATATCCTGCACACCTATAGCAACCGGCTGAACTAGAATTATTTAATAATTTTTTTATAGCAAAAAGCAGTGAAAAAACATGCAATTTTTTATCTTCCTTCTTTTTTTCGCCACCATTTTGTTTTTTTTTGCATGTACATCAAAAATTCTAGTTCAGTCAGTTGCTAGTGATATATTAGGTCTGTTCACGGAGTTCACTCCGAGTGGCGTAGATCTCGGCTCGATTCTACTCGGATTCAAAAAGAGCAGGATGTAAAAAAAACCGCGCACAGCTCTACTCTAATCCGAGTAGCAAAACCAGATTGGGCGCAGTACTCCACTCCAAACAGCTGATTGTCATTTTGTTTTGAGAACTTGGCAGTTGACGTTTGTGTTTTTCGTGTTTGATTTGTGTAATATTTATTAAAGTAATTACTATTTGGTGAATTTTTATAAAATAAGTTTACATAATGGATGCTAAAAGTGAATTTTTTGTTACTCTGATAGCGATGAAGAGCTAATTGAAGAAATGTTTGATTCAGATGATAGTTCTTGCTCTTCTCGTGATAGCAATGTTATTATAAACGCTTTATCAAATATTGAAAAAAAATAAAAGAAACGCGATAAAAAAGTACGTTGAGGAAGTCATCCCGACGTATAATGATAAAGAGTTTTTGACACACAATCTTTGAAAGAGATACGACATATAGGAACCAGATGTGTGAAGAAATATATAAGGAAATGAAAAGCTAATTCAATAACGTTACAATAATATATTAAATTTAAAGATTATTAATTACATATAACTATTATAAACTAAGTATAAAATATATTTATAGCATTAAGACTAACTTTAAAATATATTCTAAGTATAAAATATACTTACACTAACTACTAACTACTAATCTTCGAAAATATCGTTTTTTCGTTTTAACTCTTCGTTTTTTCGCTTTAATTCATCGTTTTAATTCTTCAGCGATGGTTCTATAAACATCTAACTCTTTTGCTGTGTAGTCCTGCCAATCTTGATGCTGCTTTACCTTCTCCTCCATCCAGTCCCTTATTTCATTAACTATGACAGGAACTTTCTCCTTCCGCTGCCTGCAAATTGTTTTGGATATTGCTGCTTCTTGGCTGCTGCTCCCAGGCGAGTTTTCGTTTTCATCTTAAAATATGTTTTGATTAACATTAAATTAAAGTTATACAATATACCGGAAGTCATAGATAGACCGGCTTCTTGCATAAGGGTCTCCCTACACTTTCCTGGTCCAACACTTGGCAGCAGGCATTCCGGAAATACGAAGGGTCTATTTATCATGACGTCTTCTAGCTCTCTGTAATTATAATTAAAATGTAAATTTTTTACACCTGCTTATATTATTACTTCTCGAATGCGCATGTAGCTCTACTCCGCCCTGTTTGCTGTTGTGTGCGGCCTTTTTCTTAAAACCACGTTCAAGAGTTTTCCACCTACTTTCTACTTGTTCTGCTTTGAAGCTGTAGCCTTCTTTCTTCATCTTCTCTGCTATGGTTAAAATTTTGTTACGAAAGTGTTAACCTTTTTATTGAAAAGAATTACCCGTACAGAGCCATAAAAACCAGCGGCACCAGTAACAAAACGTTGTGGACGTAAAAGAACAACAGTTTGGTTTATTAAAAATTTTTTCCGATGACCGATAGTTCGAAAATAAAATAAAAGTAAGTATTAGAAATCTTAAATACCACTGTCGAATAAATTAAAAAAAAATTGTTAATTCTATTAATTTATATTTATACATATTTGGACTTTCATCGCTGTCAATACATTCCATTAATTCCTGCTCCATATGTGTATCTTAAAAGACAAATTAATTATTATCAATTAAAAACACAGTTGAAAACATTTTCTAAAAATACCTTGGCTAGAACTTGGCAAAGGTGAAAAATAATCTTCCACGTTGGGTTCTATCGTAATTTCGGGCCCAGAAGTTGAAATAATTCTTCCCGAAAATTTTCATCTGCAATAGCAGAATCTCGAACAATGTGATCATTCAACACATTTTTAGAAGGCAAACCTGTCTCTAATTTTTTTGCAGGATTTGGCGAGCATGTTAAGCAAAATATCTTCCCACAAGAATTTACCATTGTTATTTTCTGCATTTTGAACAGCACAATACTTTAATTTTTTAACTTGATTAACAAAAAGGCACTTTCAAATCACTCGATCTTAAACGTCAAAAAGCTGCACCTTGTTTAAAGCAGGAGCAGAAAAGTTGGCTCTAAACTAATCTAGATTGATACTCATTTCTCAAAGAACATAAAAGGAGTGGAAAACAGTATGACTTTTTTCTCAAAGAACACAAAAAGCGCAAGCAGATTGCCACTCTTTTCTCAAATAACACAACTAGAGTACGAACTGGCTCTTAATGACTCTTTTTGACTCGGAGTGGCGTCAACGAACAGACCTATTGAATCTAAAAATTTAAAATTTTTCTGTTTTAGATGGCCTATTTTTAAAATTTCTACACCGGCACAGACCCACCTACTATTCGAAGCGTTGTATTCAAATGTTGTTTTTCTGTGTTAAAAGTGCATAAAATATTTAATAAATTTTTTTAATACATTGCAATAGTGTATTTACTAAGCCTAAATCAATAAACCCTAAATCAATATCTTCATTCATAACCTCACAATAAAATAGTTTTAAAAAAAAGTTGAACCGACTTCACAAATAGCGCTAAAAAGCATAAAATAATTTTTAATTTTATATCTATTACGAAATTTTGAAGTCGATACAAATCAAACAAACCAAACAAACCAAACATCGGTCGACGCATTACGAAGTTATGCCCGGTTAGACATAAAAAAAAAAATATGCGTCGAACTTAGAACCTCTTTGTTTTTGGGAAGTCAGTTAAAAATAGCCTTTTTGCGTCCAAAGAAGAAGACTGCCTTAAAGAAGATAGATAGACTGGAAAAGTCAGGAAATTAAAGTAGTCAGGGAGGTTTCATTGAAATTAAGGAATCACTTAATAAGGGATTTTTCAGATTTTGATTCTACACCCCCCACAAAAAGCTAGATACGCGGAGAAAACTTAAATATTATCTTGCAAAACAGCACTTGTCAAATTCGAGCGAAAAAAAGAAATATTAAAATTTCTTTATACAACCGGCGTTTTTGATTAAGGGGGTCCTCTACTCTCGAGGCCTGAAATTGAGCTGTTTTTTGGGGAATAAATTACGAAGGATCTACTGAATACATTTAAAAATTTTTTTTTTAATTTCGAAAATACATGTTTTGACTTTTCAATTTTACTTTTGAAGATGAAAAAAAAATAACTCTCGCGACCTTGAAACGTCATTGATGATATTAATGTTGAAACTGCATGGGTCCCGCTTAAGCAAAGTTGTGGCCAATTTGGTAATATGTAATCTGAAAATTTATATTCTTTATAATCATAGTTACGTTGGCTATGTTTTCCCGAGACAGATTTTTTTTTATTTTGCAATATGTAAAAGTTATGCAACAATTTGTAAAAATTTTCAATTTTACGTCATTTTTTGACCTATTAGAGGCTATAAAAATGGAACAAAATAAAATTTTGCAAATCGTACTCGGGAAAACATAGCGGTATATTTTCTGAACAATTGAAAAAAAAATTATTGAAATCGGACCAATACTTTTATGAGAAGTCTTACTCGGCAGCTAAAAAAACACTACTTTCGGGAAAACGCGTTTAATGATAAATTACCGTGTTTAACTTGATTGTAGTAACTTACGAGTTTATCTGCTATACCGTCGCCATAGAGTTCTCCTTCCTTATCACTTTGATGTTTTTGGTTGTCCACATTCTTCTCAAAAACGGACCGGTAAATTCTGTAGACAATGATTTTTAACTGGACAAGCGCCGTCGTGGCGCGCCGCGCTTAGTTTCTCTGAAACAGCCGGAGACGGGTACTTTTCTGTTCCCAGAAACATGCAAAGGAATGTGATTTTCATGAAATCCTTTCTGTGGCCTATTCTCAAGATACATATAGATTAAAATTAAAAAAAAAAATCGATTTTTTGAAACCGCGAGAGTAGAGGACCCCCTTAAGGAAAGTTAAACACCTTTGGCTCTTCCTCAGCTGCAGCACCAAAGGGTTAACTTTTCTTTAGCTGCTGGACGACTTCACGATAAACCGAATACTAGATGTAAGTCCAACTAAACTGAACACCTATTTATATAGCTGTATCATGTTATGATCACCACAAACACTGTCCATCAACCTTTTGGTAAAATATGTATTTAATTTCAAATTTACAAAAACTGCAACAGAATCTCACTTGACTCGAGTGATATTCACACTTGTGATACTTTTTAAACTCCAGCGAAAAAAAAATTAAGAGGATGAGCCAAAGGAGTTTAACTTCTTCTTCTTAATCAGAACTCCGGTCCGTGTAAACAAATATTATAATATTTATTCTTTTCACTCGAGCTTAAAAAGTGTTGCTTTGAAGTTATCTGGTAAACCGGGAAAAGTCAGGAAAATTTGGCCTTGAAAAGTTGTTTTTTGTATGATCCTCTCCATCCGCCACAGAAGTTAGGCTTTATATGCCCCTGGTTGGATTTGTTTCGAATAGTGAATTGTTACAAATAAATGTTTCTTTCTTTTTATCTTTTAACATTTCTTTTTGAGCGGAGATAAAGTTCATTTACATTAGTTAAAGTATTACCAACCTGGCAGACGGCATAGATGTGTTCAGGACGTCTTTTTGAAGTTTAAAGAACGACTATGTAGTTATTTAATATAGGTATCTAATAATGCAAATAAAAAACTATTGTTATAATACATTATTGTAGTCAGCAAGACAGTGGCGTAGCAAATGTTTCTGCCCCACAGAAGGGCTGAGCAGCCGCCACTGTGTGCTATGTGTGCAGCGCACACATGCGCTAGATACTCAGGGGCGCCGCATGGCATGATGTATTGACAAAAGTGAATATCCAGGTCGCTTTAGATGCTTTATCATATTTAGATAAATTTTTGATGGGATCTCGAACTGACGAAAAATTTGAAATAGTTGTAAATAGTGCCAAAAAAACTGCTGAAAAATTAGAAATAGAGGCTGAGTTTGAAACTTTTCAGACCCCTAAGGCGACGAAAGGCTCCAAAAACTGTTGATTAGGAACATGAAGACCAGGCTCAAATTAACTCAAAATCCTCTTTCAAAGTAATGTATATTTTTATATTTTAGATCAAGCTCTAATGTCAGAGAAAGAAAGGTATGATTTGTTATTTAACCACGAAAACGTATTTAGGTTTTTGTTTAAACCCAGCAATGTTCAAGATAAAAGCCAGCTTATCATTAACTGTAATCGTTTGCAGGAAACTATGTTATACTAATGTTATAAATATTAAAACCGAGACACTTAGCGATAACCTACAAGTATGAAAACGCGATGAAAGTAGCATAGGTAGGACACAACCAATAATCTTTTATAATGTGTATTTAAGTTAAATTAGTTGGTACCTAGGTACCTAATATGAGTTTCCTTTTTGTAAATTTTTCAAAATGGTAACGAGTGATCCACTCATTTACAAAATCAAACAGGCGCTTCATACGTTTCGCAAACAGGCGCTGGCCTTGGTCGGCTCGGAACTGCCCCACAGGCACAGGCACTGACGTTTTGCTTACTAAAGTTTAGTATCTAACAGTAAAATAATTGGACGAATATTCCAAGAGCTCGTGTATGACTAGAGACTACTATTTTAGAAGGCAGTACACGGAAATGCAAGGAAAGTACGTCAAATTTTTATTAGACTTTCTGGGAGGAAGAGGTGTATCAATCAGGCCTTTAGTTGCTTTATCAACTGAGGGGGATGCCGCGTGCCCCTTCCACCCGCCGGTTTGTATCTAGAACAGGCTTTGATAAACTATTACTATGGAAGTGACTATTTGCATTTATCGTGTATATTTTAGAACCCTTCGCGGAGATCGAGTATGAGTTTGCTGAAGCCCTTGTTAATCATAAAAAATGTTTTCTTGGATCAGTGTATAAGTCACGTCATTTTGCAAATGTCAGTTCTTTGGAGGCAATGATTTCTAGCCACTGAGATATATTATACTGGAGTGATTGGTGCTCTGAATTTTCTGTAAGAAAATGGTATCGCTTTTCTCTAGTTGTCCCTTTCTGTGTAAGCATCTTTTTTTTCAACATGGTTTTCTTAATTGCCAACGTCATGTCGCCTATTAAATGCTGGCGATAGAAATAGATGACAATATACACAATCATTTTATATCTCTTTCTGGGTAAGCATTTTGCAGATTAGAATAACCTTTTTTTGTAACTTT
Source organism: Leptarthrus brevirostris (assembly GCA_964036015.1). NCBI lineage: Eukaryota > Metazoa > Arthropoda > Insecta > Diptera > Asilidae > Leptarthrus > Leptarthrus brevirostris. Next base: position 101,371,954 of record OZ038373.1, read on the forward strand.
TATATCTGTAATTCCAATGATTTTCCTTACAAAAATATAAAAGATTAAAATTAAATATGTCATTTCGTATATATATATGGTTATTTTATTCTGCTCGCAACAGCTGCAAATTCACAGTAAACATTAGAAATTCAAAATGGTTTTCCTCCACTGCAAGTAAAATTGTACCCATATGATATAGCTTATAAGTCACTCCATTTTAATACATCTCAGTGTTTCCAGCATAAGTCATCAATATGTCTGCTTGTTTGCGAGGTTTTCAATACAGATTTACTCAATTCTAATTCAATGTCTAGACATTTTAAAGATATGATTGTGGTGCTTGGATTGAATGTTGTAAATTCTGTACCGACGCATTTTACTTCCACTTCTTCCTCGTTGCTTGATCTTTTTATTATGCATAACTTTAAGAAGACGAATTTATTTAATCAATTTCCTCTTCTGAACTTCTCCAGGCATGATCTTATATTGCTACTATTCGATGTCGGAGAAATAGGTGATGTAGAAGAATTGTTTTATAACCGTTATTTCACTCATATATAGTATGTCTATCAGATGCAAAAAAGGCCTTTGTCATTTTGATTTTTCCTTTCCTTCCTTTTGCTTCTGCATTATTACGGAAAACATATGCTTTTTAAAGTAAGCTTAGTTTTTTTTCCCCAAAAGCAGTGTGAAATGAGGTGTTTTAGTAAGTCTGACTATCATATACTTATAGAAATTTAAATTTTCTATTTAATACCGTATAAAACTAATTTTTAAAAAAATTGGAAATGGTCCCTTTTCCATCTAATAGAAATATATTGACTATGATAATCTTTATATCGAAGCTTTTTTTGATATAAGTTAATGAACAAATCTATATTGAATCCTTAATGAAATTGAAAATTAAACAGGTTATTTCCCAACATAATGCCTATGAAAGGTGAAAATGTTTTAGAACTTTTGAGTGCTTTCCGTACATTGCGAAACTCTGTAAACCGTGAAATCTGTTGTTCAAAAGTTAATTTTTACAAATCGATGTTTATTATGAACCTTGCTACAAAACAAAATTGTGGACGAATTCAAAAACTGTTGGAGTGGGTAAATCAAAGCGTTCTAGTATCACTTACGATTTAAATGAGCTGAACCGAGAGTTTACTCAGTTCACTTCCTAGGAACGTACTGCTGAGAATATAACTGACACGACTTCAGCGATAGTACGGGGATATTCATTTATTACTGTAACGCAGATGGATGTGTACACAGCAATTAAATTTAATGCTATGGGAATAGATGGTATTTACCGTAGGTTTATCAAGCTAAAATTTCATTAACACTTCCTGCTCCTCCACTTTTCCGTACTAATTAGAAACTTGCAAAAATTATTCCAATTGAAAAAATCAGGTTCAATGTAATGTCGAGCTATTTCCATATTTCCTTTTCTTTCCCAGGGGCTTAAAAAACTATTGCACATCCAGATGTTTCACTACATTACTACAATTGTCTTCTATCTGATTTTAGACAAGAGCATAGCTGCATTTCAGCTGTGATAAAAGTAAGTGACGATATTCGTGAAAATATTGCGGCAGATAATCTAATGGAAGTAACTCTTCTGGATTTCCTTTGATAAAGTTGATCAGTTTTGGTGAATAAGCTAGAAACACATTTCTCTGTTCCAGCATGTAAGTTCATTAAATCTTACCTCTTGGGCCGGCAGTAACAAGTTTGCTGTGACATACGTCTTTCGGCGTTTCTTCCGGTATCTAGTGGCATGCTACAGGGATTTACCCTGGGGGTCAGTAAGATGAATAATGACACTCTCGCCGACGTTAGATAATTTGGTAATAAGACACTCCTAGGGATGGGGGTAGGAAGAGAGTGAAATGTACTAATATAATCGAAAACGACCGATATTAGTGTTGAAGTTAACCTTACTTTTCCAATTCAAATGCGAATCAGAATTTAAATATCGGCACCCCCCCCCCCCCGATTTTATTTAAGTCTAATTTAACCCCATGATTACTTACTTATTCAGCTGATGCATCGACCCAAAATGGATCTTCCCCTCCGACACTACAGGACGCCACTGCTCTTGGTTCTACTCGCCTTCTAAACAGTAGAAAGTACCTGTGTATCGGTAAGCCCCACATCTGTGACCCATAATTATTTTCTAGTTTTTAGTACATCATCTGATGTTTAAAAAAACGTTTAACTTAAAAACTTTTTTACCAATTTATCTAATGATATTTAGAGTGTGATTGATTATCTCCCTAAAACTAAGAATTCAAAAGTAACATCGGTCGGTTTCGATTTTTTTCTGAAGCTTCATTCCCACCCCACGACTAGAGTAGTCTTACTACTAGGGTATCTAACAACATCGAGAGTGCTTTCACTTCCCACCCTTAACCCCCACTCTTTGATGATACCATAACATTGTATTGCCACCGGAATTGAACATGTCTGCACAACTTCAAATCGACACAACAATCAGAAGTGGATGAAAAGTTATCTTTATAAATATATTTTTTTGGTATCATGCTTAGAATTCACCCAGCACACATGCAAGGGGGTTGTGTTTTAACGTTCTCTTTCAAAGTCCGGTTCAGAAATATCACGGGTTCAAAAAATAAAAAAGTTCTTTACCTACTGTTGTGCGTGAAAAAAATTTCTCGTGTGAAATAAGTTAAATGTTGTTCAATTTGTTAAAACAGCTTCTTTTAAAACTATATGTTAACATTCCAATAAAATTATTTGACTATTTTGTTATCGTTGGGAACCGACATTGCTCAAACAGCCAAAATTGTTTTAATTTTAATAAAGCTGCATGCAGTGTTCGGTTTTTGGGTACCCAAATATTTAGGAATATCATGATGGGAAGTCGTCGTTCTGGTAAATTATTACGCGAATTACTTCTAAATTCATGCTATAAACACATCATGTTCAATTGAAACCCTAATTTACAGAAAAAGTGAGTTTCGTAACAATATTTATGCAGTTAACATAAAAACTGATTTAATGTTTCGTGGTCGTTCATTCTAGTGATGGCGCTAAGTTTTTTAAGGGGCATCCATGGAAAATCTCAAATAAGATTAAAACAATTACAAAATAAATTGATTACTCATTTGAGCTATAATATTATGTAAAATTTAATCGCGGCTTAAATATTTTATTCAGAATAATTAAGATCAAATTATACTTTTACTAATTATCAAGATTTTAAATTTACTTTTGGCCCCACACTCTATTACAAAAGGAATCTGCTTCACTGTAATCGGGTTTCAGCCCTTCTTCTAGTTCTCTTTTATGAGCTATACTACGGCAACGCATTTGGGCTCCGCCTTTGCATTGGTTCAGCTGATTCCTGTTTCGACGTGGTCGGTTTGATTCAATGACTTATAACTATGGACCGATAGAGCTGTCAAAACTACATGCAGTAAAGTGAAACACATCCTTTTCCCTATAAGCACATTGCATTGAACTCTAAAAGGTAAATTCGTACACAGTTCATTGAGCTATTTCCAGAGGAAAATAACCATTTATTTCTAAATTTTATTTTAAGAAATACGAGGAGTACAGAGAAATAGTGTATCACAAAAAATAATTTCAGGTAAGGCAATTTAATCTATGGGGCATTTCACGCGAAGCGGACAGCGAAAAAAATTTCAGGTTCTGGATTTTATTCATATTTGGTTTAATTGTACTTCTATATGTCCTGAATAAATGTGCATTTTTATTTTTTTTCTATGAAGCCTAGTTGCCCTTTTCTAAGCCTTTAAAGAATTGAATAAACAATTGCTATTATCCAAAGTGATAGAAAAAAGTAAAAGACAAATAAATGTTTTTCTTGGCTGTTCTTACAGGCTTGAAAAAAAATTTTTTTTTCGTATATAAAACCAGAAGCAAACATATCAAATCGGATTTTACTTAACTTCGACATGTTTAAAAAATTTTGTTTTTACCTCAAAATGTAGCTTATAGTTCATAAATAATATGTGTAAAATTTTAGAATGTGATCTGCATTCGTATCGGAGATAGAGAATTGAAACTTAAATTTTGTCATGTTTCCATACAAAGCTATCGCACTGGCCAAACGACGACTACACGCTGCACTGTGTTCGAATGCAGATCACATTATGAAACTGAACAGGCATTTACTATACATTTTATCTGCATAATATTTAGTTTCCTTTTAGAAGATAAATTTCGAAAATCAGCAATGATTTGCTTTATGGGTTGGATGGTTTTTGCATAACAACGTCCAATTATAAAAAGCAATGGCTACCTTGGGGCACCAGAGAAAAATTAATTATTTCTTTGGAAAAAGCATCACAAAATAATACTCGTTGCGTATGATATCACAAATAAGAACATAATCAGCAAACGATAACGGAAGAAAGCCGAAGGACAGGTATCTTACAAGTTCAAATTTTCTTATTAATTCTACCTAAAGCTTTATAAAAGTTGAAATACTATCAGACCGCTTATCCGTTTTGATGCCGAAAATACAGAAAACGGAGAATTATAGCAAATTAATTATAGTTTATTTACCTTTTATAAAACCATACCAACAAAAGATTAAATAAAGTTTAAAAATGGAAGTCAAGAATCCTAAAATCAAGTTTTCAAATAGTCTACTAAAACAATATAAATAATAATCAGGTCGATTGTTCGAAATACGGCGCTTGTTTCCAGTTTATGTATATACGATAGATTGTTATTAACGTTAATAACAATCTCAATAACAAATAGACAAGTAAAATAAGGACTCATTGACATTTCTGTAATGAATTTTCAAAATTTCAATGTTTTGTGTATGTTTAATCGATTACTATATAGTTTTTCTACTCAAATGTCAATGAGTGACAGCTGCAACTTTGACAAATGAAAAATAGGGCAGAATTTAAAATAAAGCCTATTTTTGAAACACCCTTTCAATAATTCGAAATGAAACGTCTTCTTGAAACAGCCTTTATTAGACAAATTTCAGATGTGTTTAAACGCGGTTGTGTTTTCAAATGTAAGGTCTTTGGATTGAAGGTAAAAATCGGCAGAACTTTCTCAAATACGTAAAATTTTTAACACTAACATACATTCAATACTTCATTTCAATACGACCCTAAAAGGCCCGGTCCTGATTACGTATACGATTCAAAACAACAAAATATATAAAAAGGACCCCATCATTCCGTTCATTGTATATACAGTAGATCGCGGGTATAGAGAATCCGCGCGCACGTTATAAATATGCAAATATCTCCGAAACGACTCCGAATTTTTATTTAAAATTTCGCGTGCATATTTCGGAGGTTTAAAAAAAATTTAATAGATTTTTGGAAAAAAAGGAACAAGCTCTTAACAGACGAAATATATATGCATAGGGCGGCGCTTCATTTGATACAAGCGCGAAACAACCAGGGTATTGTAATTGACTTCGATTGGCCGCTAAGATCGTGCATTCAACCGCTTTTTCCTCTAAGGATACTTTTAAGATAAAGTCTATGTCAATGCTCCAAAAACGACTTCATGGCTTCAGAACAGTTCTTTATTAATTACATAGTTTGTAATTTTGACTTTTATTAAAATTTCATGAATTTATCAGAAAAATAAACGAAATCTCTTGTCAAAAATCCCGTTACATACAATAATTCAGCACTATTCTCCAAACTTCCTGATCGATTTGAATTTTATTTACAACTGTTTGTTATACGTTGTATTGAGGAAAAAAAACCTTCAATGAATTATCACTTTCAAGAATTTGGTATATATTTGTTATTGAATTGCATTGAAGTTTAAACAATCTTGACTCTCAAGTGGTAACTATTTTTTACATAAATAGTTTAAAATAAGATAAAATCTCCTGCGAATATTATTTTGGTAATATGAGAAAGCAAAAGTTCTAACTGAAAGCAAAAAAAAGTTATTTTTTGAGCTATTTAAAAAAAAAATTAAACATGTCGAAGTTTGTCAAAATTTAATTTTAAATATTAATTTTGAATTTTTTAAATGAAAAAAATATCCAATTTCGAATTCGATACCACGACTGTGAAGAGCATGCAATTTCCTATAAAAATCACTATTTTACTTATTTTTATATAAGTTTCTTAATATGATTAATTGCCTTTGAAACAGGTCATACATAACTTCTTCAAAATTGTTGGTTGTCCGCTTCGCGTGAAATGCCCCCTATATATAATGTCTTTTTCTCTTGACACTGTTAGCAAAATACTCGAAATAAAAATGCAAGCAAAAAAGGTTTCCCTCTACTGGTAACAAAAGTTGTCTCAAAATGAAATAGCGTACGATCGGTCCATAGCTATATGTCAGTGGTTTGACTGAAACTTGGCTCTGTGGAAGGATTGCTGAAGAGAAGCTTTTCGGCCCTGAGTTCCTGATCTTGCACCATTCTGCTCTGGCCGCCCCTGTAGGAGGTGGGGTTCTGCGTGCTGTTCGCCGCTAATTTCCATGTGCGGTACAAAGAAATATTTAAGAAATATAAAACAGAAAAAATATTAGAAAGAAATATTTAAGACAGTGGTACGAATTAAACTAGTATAGACAAGCTAAAATGGCGTTGGATACGTCATACTGTGCTGCCGAAAGGAGTATTCTAAACTTGAACTGGAAAACTGTAAAATGGTTACCGGCACTTTTGAAAGGCCATGATAATTTCGGGTAATGAAATTTATTGAGAATGATGCCCGCAGGCTATGCCTGAAAGATGAGGATACGGTGGTGCATATCGTGTGCCAATGCCCTGCCTTAGCTAGTGAAGCAATGGCTGGGAGAGGAAGAACTGAGCACAGTGTCCCACAAACATATGCTAGCAATTACCAAGGGAATTGATATGGGGATGGAGAACTATAGAAATCCAGCCAATTCTCGGTAAGTTGCTTGCTTTCGAAAAGAAATCAATAGAGGCCTGGTTTGAAGGTAATAGGAGGTGGTTTTAATGGGTAAAATTCCCACATTTTCATGACTATGGGCTGCTGAGTGCCTTTTGACGATTTTCATCTTCCCACATAAAAAAAGAATAAATAAAAAATGGGACACTCTTTATTTCTCCCTTAGGGTATTCGTAAAACAATAATTAGTCATGTGTAGTAGAATTAAAAGCTTAACAAATTTGCACAGCTGAATAATATGAAAATTATTGTCGATTAATGAATATATGTAAGTCGTCGGTGGTCATAGGTTTGAACCTCATCATACAATGTTGTCTTATTTTATATATGGTTTTGAGGCTGATTATTGGAAACATAACTTTTTAGCAATCTGCCAATAGATAGATGACATACTTTTGTTTTCTTTTAACGTAGAAACTTTTTCTAACTTAAAATAGCTTAAAGATCAATATAGCTAACATTATTCAGTATCAATCTTCCAAATTACTTTATCTATATCTTCGATCATTCTCCTGCTAGTTCATAGTCGTAATTCCAAGTTCACTCCCACACATTTTGAAAGTAAATTTTACACTTGCTTGTGGCAAAATTGTGTAATTTAATGAAACTTGTGTATGTAAGACATTGTCCAGTTGAAGATTGTAAATCAAGCAATAGCAATATCATAAATATTTTACCTGACAAGTCATGAAAGTAATTTTTTTATTTTATACTGTTTACGCCTAAACAAATTAGACTTTGAAAGCCAATGGACCAGTACACCATCTTAGGTAACAACAAGAGACTCGCGCAGTCACTAATTAATTGAAAACCTGTACATCTCCTACACGATTTTACATCCAAAGTCATTTGCTTATTTAAAGGAAGTTAACAGTTTATTATGCGACTAAAATGCGTACATAATGTAATTAATTTAATTTAATTGACAGATGCAGGCTAGTTAGTCCATTAAATATATCTAATCTGATTCTCTTGTCGACGCGAGTAAAAATAATTGAGTTGGTATATTCACGCCTAAAGCAAGTAAACACGTTTATATTTTTAAAAGTATATATGCGCCCGTTTCGAGAATGCATAGCGAAAAATGAGCACGGTAGTGTTATGCACGCTCCCGCTACAGGCCCGATAATTGAAAAAAACCGTCCGCCACATGGATATGCATGCTCCGGCTACAGGCAAAAAAATCTTAAAATATGCTTGCACGCTTCTGTTACTGCATTGTGGCCTTAACACATTCGAGACGACTGCTGACTCACTGCGTTAGTTATGTAAAATCTTACCAATATAGATGTTCCAAGTAAAAATTATACTCAACTGCACAAACGTTTCCGGCTATTGCAGAGATAGTTTTGTTTTCATTTTAAATTTTAGTCTAGAAAAAGGGTGAACATACCTGGCTTGGTTTGGACTATTTCGTGCGTCTTTTATTTACGTGCCTGCAGCGGGCTGGCATTTGGAAAAGTAGAGGAAAATTTGAAATACAGCAGGTAATTTGAAATACTCGGCTTTCTAAATTTATGTAAACGCCATCTGTGTTTTTTTGCCATAAACATAACGTCACGTGGCATATGAAGTCAATGAGTTAACATTTCTGTTGACAGCCACGATATCTCTACTTTGAAAACTTTTTCGGTAAGAAAGCAATCCTTGATATCTAATCATTTGCATTATAATTGTTTAAACTTTTAAGTGACCTTATTAGCTTATGACTTTTTGAACATTTCTAAAATTAAAAGTGTGACATGGAGTTTTAGGTTAGGATGTCATGTTGTGAGTATTCCAAATTACCTACACCCTAAGTGCAATGACGCTTTAGAGACTTTTAGTTTGCTAAAAAATTTTAGAAGGTTCCTAATTTATGTTTATGTCCATTTATACTTCTTCCAAAAAACAAAATGATATTCCAAAATTGCTGCACTTCCTCTATTAATTTTTACTCTGGCGTAGCATGCCTCATTTGAGTGCCATTCAGGCGTTTGACGCTGGATCAGGATAGGAATGGGCGAGTCTTATTTTTATTCGAGAAAACGTTGGTTGAAGTATATAATATAATTTCTATCTGTGTGAGGAGAATTTATCTTAACAAATATTTTTCCTGCTTTCAGTGTGATTTTGTGCGTACTGGTAGTCGCTAGCGTTCATAGAGGAACGGACATATTCTCGCATTGCTTTAACTAAAATACCTAGGTTATCGTAGCATTTGCATTATCCTGTTATCAATATTATCGATATATACTATTCTTTGATAAAATAGTCATGTTAACTAAGGCTTTAATTTTCTATTAGAATACTAAGAGTGTTCGTCGATGGAGGAAGTGTTAACGTTTCGGCATACTAATCCGGAAATCCCAGGTTCCAATCCCACCGACGGCGACTCATGATTGTTTTCTGCTGACAACAGATTACGATAAAGGACATTTGGGTGCAGAGAAAATGTCAGTGGTTCTATATCCACATTAAATTGAAACCGCTGTCTCGAATCGGGTGAAGTTCTACTCCCGCCCCATGCCCGGGAACTAGAGAGAGAGGTACGAAGTAATATTTCTTATATTGTGATAATAAATACTTTTCTTATAATAACGGCTGACAACAAATTCAAGATTGCGCTATTTTCCTCTTACATCTTCGTACTTCTTACCACCAAATGCTCTTACGAACTATTAACTTTTAGTGTTATAATTTAAGAAATAAATGAAATCAGTAGCAGATTGCTTGCCGATGTGGAAAAATTATTCAGCATCGCACTCTCGCTATCACTGAACCTTTTTCTGATATCTATGCAAAATGTGCTTTCGTCATGCATCAGTGCGTCTTCTCCAACATTTTGCAACCGCATTGTCTACGGTACTGACCATAGAATGTAGAACTGTGTCAGCATCCACGATATCTGCTAATTGTTGGTTTTATCATCAGCCTTGAACCAACCTCTCATTAAAGGTTTTTACTACGTTTTCGTGGCTCAGAATTAAGCTCATCAGTTTCTCATAAGGCACTGGAACGTGTACTTTAGCCATACTTTGCGGATGTCATTTTACGGTGGTTTCTAGAGTTAAGTCAGATAATTTTCGATTTTATTTCGAATCGTGAAGTAAAGAAAGATGTCAAGCGTAACGGGCTTTGGACCAAATATTTTCACATTGTAACTAAAATTTTGGTGTCGCAGTAAGTATAGGTGGTAAATCCCACGGATCACTGGTCCTATCAACCTATAGGTTAGTTTAGTTAGAATTGTTCACATACCTTGAGGAATCGATGAACCTGAAGTAGAGTGTAAAAGTCACGGGCGAAACGATTTCATTCTAAAGTCATATTTTCTCACAATCTCGTTCTCAGAAAGTTTGTTTCAAAGTCTTTGGTCATCTCGACTGCTAACTTTCTTTTGTCGACACTTTAGAAAGATGAAATTTGGATTTAGTAATGTCTTAAACTTTCTCTCCTACATTCGAGAATGAATGATAATTCAGATTAAAAATAAAGCAGATATTCATGTAGCAGATTTTATAAACAGGGTTCCTTAGCCCCACAAACCGTGCAGGCTCTTTGAATTCGTCAACCGATATATGACAGCTGGTTTGGATGCATGAGTCTATTGTAGAAATCATGAAACATATGGTACGCCTTGGATACCTCGGACTGATTTTTTGATGACGACCTTTGGCTATAAACAATGGCCTACTATGGCTATAAACAATGGCCTACTACTGGGACGAGTGTGGGTACGCAAAGATCATTGAGGTCGAGCTGGAAATTCCCCATTATAAAATAAATATCTTGGGATTAAGGGAAACTAGATGAAGAGGAAGTGGAGAGTTTACATCACCCATATTTGAGACCGTGCTGCTATACTCTGACCAGGAAGATTTAGATACACCAAGCTTGCCCGTCAATCACTGTTTTACCGAATTACCGAATTATCGTCGCCAGATTCCGGACCAGGGCACGTAATATCTCAATATATGTATGTAACAACTAAGTAGGCCTTCTACCAGCTTCTACCGACGTCTTTGATAAGGCTCCTAATGGTGTTATAAAAATAGTCATGGGGGATTTCAACGCTAAAAGTGGCTTTAACAACATCGGCCTAGAGCATTCGTAATTGGGAAGTTTGGACTCGGAAACAGGAACACAAATTCCTCATTTAAACACAAAAAATGCCATCTAACAAACTGGGTTTCCCTCAGACAGCGGAATTGAGAATCAGATTGACCATATTGCTGTTTCGAAAAGTTGGAAAAAGTGTCTTCTCGACGTAAGGCTCGTTGCTGATATTGGCAGCGATCACTATCTTGTAACAGCTAAGTTTTGCTTATGCAACAGCCACAGCGGCCGCTTCTTGAATCACTGAATCTCTATACAGACCACTGTTGATCTCAATCTCATCTGGACGGAAGCCCAAATATATCGAGCACTCTCAGTAGATACTCATGCGAAACGCTATCTTGATCTAAAGAGATCATGGCCATTTGCGAACCAGTTTTTTCAGGGTAGACGAAAAGATGCTTTTCACGGCGATGTTGTCTTAGATACTACAACCTGAAACGCCGTAGGACTGTGTCGGGTGTATTACTGAGGCAATCATTGAGCGCAGTTGAGTTCCCAGTGTTTTGTAAACTATTGTGTAGTCGACATTACACAGAGTAACTGGCCTCCAGTTTCTCATCCTCTGAAGATTCCCTTCTTAGGTATTAGACGCAAAACGGATCTCCGCCAACTTGACGGAAATTTGGTATGTCCAACCACTGCAGAATTAGAGACATCCAAAATGTTCGGAATCAAAAGATTCCTAAAACGAACAAAGAATTCTGGAATTAGACCATCATAACTAGGAGAAGTATGACGTAGAAGATCCTTCGTTGCGGTAAGCATATCATCGAGAGAAAGCGTTCTGTCTAGGAATTCTCTACTTTCATCAGAGAAAGTAGGAACATGATGAAAGAATTCATCGTTGGACGACAATGTTGGCAATGTCGATGCAGCATAAGGCCGCGTGTTGTAGTTGCGAATATAATTCGCAAGTTCGCGAATATAATTCGCAAGTAAGCTTTCCAACATCCCACCAATGGCTAAGGTTTGAATAAATATTCTTGTTATCACGCCATTGGTGCCAAAACTGAATGAATTCTTCGATGAACTGCTCCGAGTTCAACAAGTTATTGTTGAAAATCCAGTAAGCAGTTCGCTTTTCGACCAAAGTGCTAGTCACTACAACAAGAAGGTGATCACTTAATGAACACACTTCAAGAGTGACACTAACGAAAAAGTTAAGAAGACTAGACGAGACGTAAAATCTGTCTATCCTCGAACCCGAAAAGCTACCCTGGACATTTCGGGAAACCTCTGTGTATGACCTAGTCGTTGGATTAAGCCAACGGTAGACATCCACAAGGTTACTATATCTGACTAGGCTCGACAATCGCGCGGCGTTCACCGAGTTGAATTCAACTCTAGAATGTCGATCGATTGAAGAATCTAGTGTGCAGTTGAAGTCACCCCCAAGAATAACCTCACCACCGAAGTTCGTAATATGCCAACACCTGTCTTGCAGTATCCTGGTCATGCGGCAGGTACACGTTTACTACCCTTAGCGTTTTGTCTTCTAAGACGAAATCTAAGGAAGACGCGAAACCTGGGCAGATGTCTGTGTATACTGGAGACATCAGTGTAAAGCTGTGGGACACAGCAATTGCCACACCGGAAGCTCTATGGGGAGTTTCTGTGGCAAAAACTGTGTAACCCTTGTGTAAGTTGGAATTTTGTTCTAGACGTGTAAATGTGTCTTGTGTAAAATTCGTCTCCTGTATAAGTGCAATGTCCGTGTTCCATTGTCTTATGTCTTCGAAAATGCTGTGTAGTCTAGTGGGTGCACTCAAGCCCCTGCATTGGTTGATGTTATCCTACACTCTCAATCCTCAAGGATTCCCGAGACCTTGTAGAAGAGGCGCTCGCACCTCGACACCTCATTATACTTATTCTTCTTTCTGGCCTCTGCCATAAGCAGCTTCAGTTGGGGCAGGATCCTGGCTGGATCTCCAGGCTCACGCCTGAGAATGGTCAGGATCCCGTCCGAACTCTTCTTGTAGTGAAGGCTTTCGAGGAGCGAGCGCAGCTTCTCCCTCGGAACATCCACCAAAGCAGGATCCACTTCAAAGCGGCTACTAATCGATATGGAACTTCCACACGATTCATAGCCGCTTTGAGTTGGACCGGCCGTCTCGAGAGCAGAGACCACCTCTACGTCCGAGAGAACTTCAGTGACATCCATTGGGGTCACTGATGGTACACTCGGAGCGCAAATGGAGCCTCTTCCCCCGAGACCCTCCCAGTGCCCACTGCCTTCTTCGGTGTTGGCATCACATCCTGGTCAGGCTTTCCCTTCGTCTTCCTCTTCATCCTCTTTTTCTTTTGACTGCCACTTGTGACCTCCTCATCCGAAGAGTCTGCCTTTTCCGTTATTGGGGTAGCACCGTTTATAGCCGGCGTGGGATTTGCCTCAGTAAATGGTTCCTCAGATACTTTAGTGACAGGTTACTCTAAGAGAATAGGCGCAGCACCGGGCGATGTCACTGTTTCGGGAACCTTTGCTGTGGCAAGTGTTTCCTCCACAGTGACTTCAGCCACTTTCCTGTGCCTCTTAGGACACTCTGCAATAAAGTGCCCTGCCTGATGGCAAGCATGAAATTTCGCTTCGGTGCTTACCTCAATCCAGGTCATCGATCCAGCAACACTCTAGTAAAAGCCGTCTGGAAGCACGCACCCCTGGTTCAATGTGTGTGCTTCACGGCTTCGACTAAGGATATCACGACAGAGTCAATCGTCCCCAATTCGAAGTGGCACTGGACGGACCTTGCCGTGGATCTTTCCGAACCTTCCTAAGAAGGCCTCAAGATCCTCAGACCTGGCCCGAAAGAGAAAATGTTGTCTGTCGTGATTACCAGTGAAAAGGCTTTAAGGTATGCACTTTGTGTGCAGCCACGAAGGTGCTCAAAGTGCATTCCGTAACTGTCGAAAAAAGCTTAAATTGGGAGCGCAAGATTTATTATATTTGCGGTTGGAAAAAATTATAACAAAAGACGACTGTTGCGATTAGTGAATGACTTTTTAATGAATCTAGAACATCGAAAATTTCAAGGGTTACTTAACTAATTGTTTTAGAATGAATACAATGCAATGTGATGCAATACAAAGTTGTTTAGAAATGCAAAGTATTTTCAAAGAGTTAATTCAATTTTCAACATCTTCCGGCCCGGAATGAGAGTGCAACCCCACCGATAGTTCCAAGGGGTAAAGTAGTTGTACTGGACGTCGCATTCTTGTACCATTGTTGAATCGCACCTCATAAGCTCGTGTCCTACCGTCACGTCCAGGAAAGGTCTGTTCAACCACCGCTAGTTTCCAAAGTACACGTGGCATAGATTGGTCATGAACGAGGACAATGTCTCCCTGCTCAACGTTGAAAATGCATCCGTTTTTTGAATGGTGCACTGATCTCAACTGCTGGATGTAATCCGTTTTCCATCTCTTCCAAAAAATTTTAATTAATCGTAATGAAATAGCTGTTTCCTCCGCTAAAGTAACAGGAAACGTAGTATTCAGAAAATGGTTGGGCGTTAATGGCAGTAAATCCAAAGGATCCTCACTAATGTAGGTCAGTGGTCGGGAGTTAATTATATTCTCAACTTCAATAAGTAGCGTCTGGAATTCCTCTAAATTAAGTATATTACGCCCAATAGTTAATCTGAGTGCATCCTTAATACTGCGAATCATCCTCTCCCAAAAACCACCCCACCAAGGGGCTCTTTCAACTATAAACTGCCAATCAATGTGCCGGTTACTAATGAAACCATGAAATTCATCTGAATTTAAAATTTCATTAAATGCTTTCAATTCTAGAGCTGCTCTCTTGAAAGTTTTAGCATTATCTGATAAAATTCGTTTTGGTACTCCTCTGCGGGCGACAAATCTCCTTAAAGCCATTAGAAAGTTTTCGGTTGTTAAATTAGGAACAACTTCGATGTGAACGGCTCGTATTACAGAACATGTAAAGAGTACAATATATACCTTCCTAGTACATTCTTCTGAGGGTAACATTTTAACGAAAAGTGGTCCAGCAAAATCGATGCCAGTAGTCTCAAATGCCTTAGATGCTGATAACCTAGATCGTGGCAATGGGGCGAAGGGTTGTGTAGCTGCTTTCCCCTTCAAACGTCGGCAAATTAGGCATGACCGAGTCAACGATTTTATAAGTTGCCTCCCACGAGGAACCCAAAATCTCTTTCTTACCTCCGATAAAATAAGATTTACCCCACCATGAAATGTTTTCCTGTGTAAATCTTCGATAATGAGCTTTGTTAAATAACTGGATCTGGGTAGAATAATTGGGAACGGACTGTCAACATCTTCGTCGCTTTCTATTTGCAAAAAACGTAGCCTGCTTCCTACTCGAATTATCCCTTGGTCATCTAGTGTTGGATTCAAACTTAACAGAGAAGAATTCCCTGGGATAGGTTTTTTCTTTAACATCTCTATTAGCTCAGCTCTGTATTCTATTGCCTGAACTAGCTTTACCCAATAAATCTCTGCTTCTTGCAATTCAGAACCTGTTAAAAATTTGTTAACTACATATCTTGAATCTCTAACCTTCTTAACGAAACGTCTTACTAGCGCTGTCACTCGTAACATCTTTAATAAATTACTATAATTATCCAGCTTAAAGATCGGTTCGTTAACTGTGGTCTCTTCTGTAAGTAAACAAGAAGTTGTAAAAAACGTTTTTTGATTTAATAAATTAGATTGCGGCCAATTATCTTCATTAATTTCTTGTAACCAAGAGGGTCCTTTTAGCCAAAGCTCCGAAGATTTTAACTGCCTTCCAGATAAACCTCTTGTTAAGAGATCTGCTGGGTTTTGCTCTCCAGGACAATGTCGCCAATCGGACTTATTCGTGCAATCGTTAATTTCCTTTACTCTACGGGATATGTACGTTGGCAGCTTGAACACGTTTCCTTTTATCCATGAAAGCGTAATCTTCGAATCAGACCAATAAAAGGTCGAGTTACAGCATGTTTTTAGCTGTGTCTTCAAATAACCATATAGACGCGCAGCAAGTAGGGCGGCGGTCAGTTCGAGTCTTGGCAAAGTCAATTCATTGGTACCATTGTCCTTAAGAGGTGCAATCATACTCTTTGAATAGAAATATTGTACTTGAGTATCTCCTTTCTTATCAATATTCCTTAGATAAATCACGACTCCGTAAGCCTGTGGACTAGCATCGCCGAAGAAATGAATCTGCCAATCCTTTGTGTCCATTAATTTGATAACACAGCGGGGAACAGTAATATTCTTTATCTGAGGTAGATCTGAGAGAGAACCATTCCACAACGTTTGCAATTCTCTTGGCAGTGTCTCGTCCCATTCCAGCTTTAACCTCCAAGTGTTCTGAAAAAGAAGCTTCAGTTTAACGGTGCAAGGATTCAAGATACCCAGAGGATCAAAGATTCTAGAAATTAATTGCAGAATATTACGCTTAGTTCCAATTAGTATAGTCTGCGTAAAATCAAGTACAGAATTAATGTCTACAGCCAATTCATCACTTTTTATGAACCACAATATACCCAACACCTTTTGTTTTTCTACATATTCACAACTAGATGGAAAGCTAACATGTACATCTGGATCGTTGCTGTTCCACTTGCGAAGATTCATACACGCTCTCTGCATAATTTCATAGGATTCTTTGATTGTTGAAACAGCCGAGTATTTATCATCAGCACTGAAGATTAAATCATCCATATAAAACGATTTTTCAATAACAGCACAAGTTTCTGGGAAATTTCCACAATCCGACTTAAGATGCTTCCGAATTGTTGCTCCTAGTATAAAAGGGCTACATGTTATACCAAAGGTGACTCTTGTCATTCTGTACGCTTGCCTACTTGGGAGGTTATTAATAGACTCTACTTTATTGCTAAACCAAAAAAAACGATGAGCATCACGGTCGTTATCATCTAATAATATTTGTAGAAATGCCTTCTCTATATCTGCTATTACTCCTATTTTCCCGAGGCGAAAATTTAATAAAATTTGCAACACGTCTGGTAGCAAATTTGGACCGGAACTTAGAAGATCATTTAATGAAGCATTATTGCCGGAATGCGATGAACCGTCGAAGACTATTCTTAATTTCGATGTTGTCTTATCATTGCGGTATACCGGGCGATGTGGCAAGTAGAACAGTCTTGAAACGTTAAGGCAATGCTCATCAACTTTCTCTGCAATACCACTCAAAATAAGTTCTTGCATAGCCGCATCATATTCTAACAATTTCGACGAGTCCTGCAATAATTTTTTGACCAAATTACAAAATCTTACCATTGCACCATCACGATTACTATTTATCTTCGTTTCTCTATTTATCCATAGCAATTGGGCCTCATATCGTTCGCCTTTTCGTCTGATAATATTGGCAATTTCTGCATCCGTCTTATCTATTTCTGAATCCGTAATCCCTAATAGCTCTAGATCCCAGAATATTTTTTCATTGAAACCGCCAAATAAGTCATAATCTTGAAAAGCAGAAAATAGACATGTGTTTTGCTCACAAAATTCGTTTACTACTGGTCCTTGGATTGTCCATCCAAATAATGTATTAACTGCGGTAAGCGATTGCGTTAGTCTGTTAAATTCACCTGTAACAACACTCCAATAGTGGTCGGAACCTATTAATACTCCAATGCCTTCCTCAACTTTATCCTTTACAGAGCAGGCATCAGCTAAAATGAAGTTACGAATATCAGGTATATTTGCATCAGGGGGTTTTAACACATCCAGACAGATCTTTTCTACTTCTACAGCAATCGCAGTAACACAGGTATCATCATATTGACTTTTTAGCTGAAGTCTTACAAGGTTAAAATCTTGCTTAGGTGTCAGAACTTTATCACCAAAAGTTGAAATATGAAGACTTTGTGTGCCCACTACTGGTAGTTTAAGCCTACGTGAAATGCTTTGTTTAACGTAAGTTCTTTGGCTGTCTCCATCTAAGACGATTCGTATAAATAATTCAGGAGTACTGTGGAGAGATGAAATGAATACACAGGCCGTCTGCAAATATACATTTGTTAATAAATAATTTGTAGAATGTAAATTAACTATTTGCTGGCTTTGTTTTGAAAAGTTACCACTGATATCATTTGAAGCAGTTAAACTGTTTGTGTTTTCAAATACTTTATTCTTGTAATCTGGATCACACAATGATGAAGCATGTCTACCACTACATTTAGTACAGCGAAGAAATTTATTTTTACACATCTTAGCATTATGGCCCCTTTTCGTGCACTTAAAACAGCGTCTATCAGCTTTCAAAAGATCTTTCCTTTGAAGGAGCGAATGTGAATCATTGCAATGCGCAGTAGTATGCTGTACTGATTTGCAAAAAAAACATGGTTCGCTTACACTAGCAGTAAATAAACCAGCAGCGGTTTTTGTTATTTTCTGTCTTGATGATATAGATGATTGCTTGCAGTCGGAGTTTTCTAACGCCTCCACTTCTCGTTTCAAAAAACTTAAGAGCTTTCTAACCTCTTTATCGCCGAAATTATTACATATAGTTGACTCGCTTTCTCCTGAAGACACCGTATCGTCCTGACCAGATTTATCATCGGTATTGCTACTAGCCTTATATACACGAAAATATTCTACTCGCAATTCACTAGGCATGCACTTTAGCAGGACAGACTTCAACATAATATTGTAGTTTGTTGATGAGACTCCGAGAGCGGTTAACGATCTCGTACTGGATATAACAAAGTTATAAAAGCGTCTTAATCCGAAAACGTCATGCCGGGATGTAATGGGCTGCAGAGAAAGGAGCCTTTGTATGTTCTTATCAATGACTTTATCAGTTTGTCCATATTCTTCTTGAAGAAGAGCGATGGCAGCGTCGTAACAATTTTGGCTTGGAGTAAAACCTGAAATAGTACCTATTGCTTTTCCATATAATACTGATTGGAGATAATTAAATTTATCACTTCCAGATAAGTTGGAATTTTCGTGTATTGCAGACTTGAATTGCTCCCAGAAGGGCAGCCATTCACTGATATCACCAGAGAATCTTTTAAGCTGGAGCTTCGGTAGCTTAACAGAGTTATGCTTTTCCGTTACGTTAGATAGAAGCGTTACGTCGGCTGTATCTGATCGCTTCTGAATTTCACGAATTTTTGATAAGCGTTGATTAATTCGCGCTATAACACTAATTGCCTTGTCCTCATATTCAGCCACCGCTTCCTCTTCGCGTTCCTGATCTTCAGGTCTTATATTGCAGCGGCCATCCTCATTTGCTTTGGCCAGATTATCCCGAGCCGCCATTATACGCTGGAGAAACACCACCAAATCTTCCTCAATAGAATCAAATTCTTCTATATTAATTTTCTTAGCCTGAGATTCCGCCAATTCTAAATATTCGTTTGCGGATTTTGCCAGCTTGGTTACTTGACCTCGATATACGCCTCTTTTCGATGACTCCATAGTTTTCGTTACAATAAAAGCCAATTAGAATTGTGACTCGATTTTCGTCTTTGCGATAAGTAAATTTTTTCTTTACCCGCCCGATACCTATATTGCAAATTATTCCCGGGTTTCGGCACCAATGTCGAAAAAAGCTTAAATTGGGAGCGCAAGATTTATTATATTTGCGGTTGGAAAAAATTATAACAAAAGACGACTGTTGCGATTAGTGAATGACTTTTAAATGAATCTAGAACATCGAAAATTTCAAGGGTTACTTAACTAATTGTTTTAGAATGAATACAATGCAATGTGATGCAATACAAAGTTGTTTAAAAATGCAAAGTATTTTCAAAGAGTTAATTCAATTTTCAACAGTAACGATCATCCTGCCACTGGCAGTCAAAAAGACCTTGATGTCCTGCGACTGTCTTAGGACGAGACTTTCGCAAATCAGCTGGAGGCTGATGTGGAGTCACGTAGCCACCCTGTATAACTATTTGGGAACTTTTCTTAGTGCTACCACTCACCTTTTGGGCGTAACTTGTTCCTGCTACTACCCCTACATTAACAGGTGCTGGTCCTTTTGGCACTGGTTTTTGGATTGGTCCAGTCTTCTCAGCCACAGTGAAACTTGGGCGCATGATGACCGGATTTGGGGGAGGGGCTGCTTTTGAAACTAAAAATAATAATAATAATAATTCTTATTTTATGACTTAAAAAAAACTAAATTTATTATTCCATTCATTAAAATTAAAATTATATCAATTTTTTTTGTTTTTTTTAAATTCTTATGACCCTTTTTAAGACCATCTGATAATGGCTAGAGTTGCTGCTTTTTCTTTTTATTTAAATTTGTATCAAAAATGGGTCCGGCATAATTTCTTTAAGCCAACAAATAACAAGTCTTAAGTGTATTGTCCCATTTAAGAGCAGCATACAACGTTGATTGAACTTGTTTTCTACGGCCTTTTTCGGCAAGATTACACTGATTTAATAACTGTTGAATACATAATTATGTTGGCTGGCTTTTGGGTTCAAAGTAACGTATTTTACCTCCTACACTCAGAACACTTTTGGTCATTCCAATTCGCTAACATTATCTGTGTTATGTTACGCTACGCTAACCTAATTAGCATTAATCTGAGATAATCCACTGAATATATTCATGCAAAAATATTCGAACATTTCCTTCTGCCAGATAGTGAGTCGTTAGTCACCTGGTGTACATGACATTTCCATCTTCTAAGCCTTTGTATGGTAATTCACACAGCTTGGGCTAACCAAAAATTAAACGACAATTTTTGGTAATTTTAAGCCCAACAATAAACTTTTATGGACAGGATGTGGTCTCTTGTGATTCCACTCATGCAGCAAAGTTAAGCTTTAACAAGGCAAGACAACGAACGATGCAGCGACTAAGTAAAAAAAAGGTTCTTGGAGGAAAGGAAGTCAGGTGTTGGAATGCGAGACTTGAAGCGACATGTCTAAAAATACTATATAAAATCTTTAATTTTCAGACATTAACACCTTGACATAATTTGTTTAGGTTAGCAAGAAATTGTTGCTCTGGAAAGTGCAGTCTTAAAAAAGTCGGTGACATAATTTTTTACCTTTCATATTTCTGGCGCAGCCAAGCCAGACTGGCACCACAAGAATCCAGTGAAACTGATTCAGTTACGATAAACTTGATTTTGTCCGATTTAGCTTTTTTGTAAATGGCTCGGGATCATCTTATTTACATGTCGAATTGGATTGACCTGAAACCAAGTTTTATAGAAAGTTTTGTTTTGAGTGATACACATAATGGTTGAAAGAAAAAGTAAGACAAATTGTTGGATTACTTTTTGGTGTTAAATTTGCTCCATGATGAAAAAGGTTACAATGTGTCACTTTCGTCTTTGGTTATTGATTGATTACTTATTTCGTTCGCTCGCATTTAGATGAATAGTGCGCCAAAAACTGATTATATCAATTTATTAAAGGTTTATCACAAGAGTGTGCATGAGTTAAGCACCAAGGTTAGAGAATTTAATTATATACCGAAGGTTAGGCAAGTTGTGAGTTTTCTCAAAATCAAAGAAAAATCTTTTACGAAGTGTTTTATTAAGCAGACACACAATCTTAATCGGTATAGTGTTACCTTACAAAAAAATCATATTGACTAACTAAGTACATGCTATGTTATGGGTGCCATGTGGACACTACTAAGTCTTCAGCTCGAGGAAAGTGAATGCCTAACGGGGTACCAAACATAACATAAGCCCCGGTTATTCTGAGCCGGTGAACCTGGGGAACCAGGAGCCCAAGCAAAAGCTAGCCGAATAGCCGAGAAAGAAAGTGCAAGCACATCTGCGATGAAAATTGATCCTACGGTGCAGGAGCTTTTATTACTGACCGGGATCAAGTGAACACTACGGATGCAGATCGTCCAGGTAAATCTCCATTACAGTAAACCTGCATCGGAGAGCTTACTCCTTCATGAGGAGCATAACATAGGCATTCCTAGTCTAAGAACCTCGGGTCAG
This sequence comes from Leptarthrus brevirostris, assembly GCA_964036015.1. Taxonomy (NCBI): domain Eukaryota; kingdom Metazoa; phylum Arthropoda; class Insecta; order Diptera; family Asilidae; genus Leptarthrus; species Leptarthrus brevirostris. The sequence continues at coordinate 101,393,864 of OZ038373.1, forward strand.
AAATGGCGCCACACTTGACTTAAACACGAATTGTATGTCAAGGACTCTAATTCTGGTCAAGAAAGACATTAATTTATTTTTATTGTCCAATTATAGTACCGACGATTTAACAGCTACATCGGGCCTGCATGGCTAGCATAGGCGTACATGGCGTATGACGACTGCATCTCAACCCCATTTACTGAGGCCTACACGTTGATAGAGACTGGACCTCTTAATATGGTATAATTCCAACACACAGCATTTGGTCTGCGGAGGCGCGAACGTCAATGAACGGCTATTAATTTTATACTTAATAATAAAAGGAACTACAGGGTAACATTTATTACCGCAAACAGGGAGGAGGTCTTAGATATAACATTTGTAAAGGAGTCACGATATCTAAAGGTGGAGAAATGGAAAGTATCACAGAAAAGTTCTTTTGGGCCACTGCTGGATTTTCCTCAAAATAAATATCCGGCAAGAACCTCCCAAAGCCTTTAAGAACCCAGTTAAAACAGACTGAACTAAATTCAATAAATGACATTGACGATCCAGTAGAGCTATTATCCAAGGATAGTGATGCCTCCACGAAGAGCTGTCCAGTAAGTAGATCCAAGAAATCTCATATTGATTGGTGGAATAGAAACCTAACGAAGGTGAGAATGAGGGCGAGGAAGCTCTTAATGGGGTCTACTAAAATAGCTGACGATTGAGCAGCATTTAAAAATGCCTCAAAGAATATAAAAATTCCATAAGGAAAGCCAAATACACGTCATGGCAGAAATATTGGGAGTCCATTGATTGTGCAAGTGAGCTAAAGGAAGATTTTCGCAAGTAGCCCCACTATTCTCTCTTTCTTAAGCTGTAGCGATACAGAATCAGTAGAGGAAATGCTGAAGCTGACATGTCGAGCTACTGGATTGGCAGGCGCTCCCAAATCTGCAGTGTGTTCAATTGTCACTTACGCACGAGTTAAATGTGCCTTTGAATCATACAAGTCTACAGAATTTAATGAAATCTTACCCCTCAGTCTTCAGCTCAACGATACATTATTCCTTGGCTCATGGTGATATTTTATAGAAGCTGCCTACTCAACTCCTATGTCCCTCTTCGACACAGGTCAAGGTGATCTTTATCCCCAAGACAAGCAAAAACGGACATATAATCGCTGCAGACTTCAGACCTATTAACCTTTCCTCGTTTTTTTAAAAATTTTGCAGAATTTTTGACGTGTAACTACGTGAGCACACTCTGCTAACAGGGGTAAGCCCAGCACGCGTAAACGAAACTAAAGTCGGTCGAAACCGCGCTACACGAAGCACTATTGAGAAATCGTTTCGATACAAAGAAGATAAAATATTTCTGGACATTAAGGTGCTTTCAACAATGTCAAGGACTGTAAGAATACATAACGCTCTGAAATCCCACTTTACCGATAACTTTGTTTGCCACTAGGTTGATGTCAGGCGAAGAAGTCGTCAAATTTACATAAAATCCGATAATTACGAGGCTTGCAGAGCTGTATGCAGATGAACTCAGCAAGAAGGTATGTTGTTACCACTACTCTGGCTCTTAGTAGGTAAGGAGTTGGACTCACCCGAAGATAATAAGTTAAAGGTGGTGACTAATACAGACGACCTGGTCTTATTGGTCTCAGTAAAGTTCCTAAGCACCATCAGCGAACTAATGGAAAGAGCTTTGTAAAATCCAGAGATGGTCAGTTAGCTGCGACTTATGGATTAATCTTCAGCAGACGAGAGCAGTCCTGTTCACACGTAAGAGAATAATAGAATTCTTCCAAACCTCCCAAATTGGGCGGGAGTACACTGGTACTAAGGAATCAGGTTAGCCAGGTATTTAGCGTTGTATATCTGCAAGAAAATGTTTGGCAAGGAATGGGACATAAGCACTCCCATTGTACACTTGATGTAAATTTCCATTGTGAGACCAATCCTTATTTATGGAATAGTAGTCTCTTAGACTACTCTAAAGAAGCTAAGCAACCTTAAGAAATTATTCCAGATTGAAAGAGCTGCCTCCCTGGGAATCTCTAAAGTTATTAGTAATAGGCCGACTGCGGCGCTAGAGATCATCTTACACCTTCCCCCACTTAACGTCCACTGTAAGTATAGCAGCGCCATAAGACTGAAAGATTCTATCCCGGCGACTGTCTCCAGCGGAACACCGACCACGCTACCCCAACACTGAGATTGTTTCACTTCCACGTAATAGGAGCAAACATTTTTTTTCTTTGGATGGTGATCGCTCAAAAATATGAGCACTCAAAAAAAATTATGGATGCTTCGACCGAAAGTGCAAGTTGCTCCTATTATGTGGAAGTGAAACAAGTGTTTTTACTTTTTCCATCTTTAAATGACTTCCGCCAAGAGTTTATTGAAAGGAAACTTTCTGATGAAGCAAATATGTAGTTTGTATCCATTGCTGGAATACGGCAGCGTGTTTCAAGCGAAGGTCGTGGCCATACGGAAAGCGGTAAGGCTATTACAAGCACGCGCAAATCTACCTGATGGTAGCGACATAAGAATTTATATCGACAGTCAAGTGAACCAAATGGCTCTGCAGCTGGTACGCAGGTGTCAAAATAGTGTTCAGAACTTCAGAGCAATACGCAGGGTAATTCTCTGCTGTATCCCTGGTCATAGTGGGATTCAGGGGATTGCAGCGGATGATACGCTTGCAAAGGAAGGCTCCTTTATAGATAGGTCGATCGGCCGGCCTCTATTCAGCTTTTTTAATATTTTATATTGCCAAAGCTCAGGGGATGCCCTGTGATGCTAAAGCACAGCCTTGGCAGTAAAGGAATTAAGGATGAGAGAAATGGGTTAGGAGATTGAGTGAAGAAGGTGTCGATGTACGCCCCTTTTAAAAGTTTTGGGCTCATATGACGAGGGAAAAACAGAAGATGGTAAACTGTTCCACATTCGTGTTGTTCGGCTTAGAAAAGATTACGGAAATTCGACGGTAGGTCCAAATTTGACCTGGAGAGTATAGGGGCGGGAGCGACTTGTAGCTCTTTTATCGCGCGTTGTCATGTGGAATCAGGCTAGCAGTTTCGTTAGAACAATGGCCATGGAAATAGCGATAGAAGAGTGAGAAACAACCGACATTCCGTCGATGCTCCAAAGAGTCAAGGCCCTTCCAGATTGAGGAATCGCGAATAAGTTTAATAGCCTTACGCTGGACTTTGTCTAACGCGGCCCCTGCCCAAATATAATATTTATATTCAAGCCTAGGCTGTGGGACTTGAACATCAGCGCTAAGTCAGGTGGCGTGAAATATTTCTTACATCTCTATAGAAAACCCAAGCATTTCACCACACTTTTAGCGATTGCAAATATATGATCAATCCAGATAAGATTGCTGGATATCTCAATACCCACGATGTTTAGGGAGGGCTAATTGGGTATATTCACTCCGTCGACAGAAATGGGTTGGGGCTAAACTGGGCGTTTTTTAAGGGACATTAAACAGCATTGGGTTTTGGATGCATTAAACGAAACACGATTTGCTCTGCCCCAAGCGAGGACTATATAAATGTCGTTTTATAATGATCTAAACATGCGTTCTCGATTGACTTCTGTAGCATTTCCCCGTGAATTCATTACAGAATCAAATAAGTACGGAATTATCAAGGGTGTTGTCGTCGGCGCAACTATGGATTGGATTGAGAGTAAGGCATAAAAGATCATTAATAAAAAGAAGAAATAAGGTTGATGAAAGAACTGCGCCCTGAGGTACACCGGCATTTATTTCGTAATAATCAGATTACTACTACACGGATTGAACGGTCTGACAAAAAATTCTCTATCCATTTAAGGACGGTAGGGTGCACACCAAATGTTTGAAGTTTGGCTAAAAGGGCAGCATGCCAGACTCTATAAAAACCCCTTTGAAATATCAAGAGCAACGATTTCGGACTCACCAAAATTATGGAGACAATGTTAGAGTCCGTTAGAGTCGTTAGTAAGTCTCCGGTAGATCGGCCAGCGCGGAAACCGTGCTGGCAATCGTTTGGTAAGATGGTTATTTTCTAGATATTTCATCAACTGAGTTCATGAGTGATTCGAAAACTATAGATATGATCGAAGTTCAATTGGTCTGTAGTTAGCGGGGTCGCATGCCTTTCCTTTTTTAAGTATCGGCTGTACATGAGCAAGTTTCCAAGCACTTGGAAACATTCCTGTTGATTATGACTGGTGAAAAAGTTTGCTCAGAGGCGAAGCATTTTAAAACCAGGGGCGAGAAACCATCAGGCTCAGTCAGTGGGGGGCCCGCGCTCCCCGAAAAAATTGAATGCTGATATGGCAGCTTTTATATTTTTCAAATAATAATGAGTTAATTTTCCTGCAATATTGAAACATTATAAAATTGTACCCCGATCAATTCATATATCATGCATATCAAATTTATTTGTGACAAAAAATGCATTCTGAAAAAATAAAACTCTTGCAGAATATACCACTTGCCAGGCAAGTCAACGCACGTTTTAACTCGCGGAAAAAGAAACGAAGGATTCACGAGAGTCTCGCGGGCCGCCCAGTAGCTTTGGACACATCGAGTTTCGGAAGTACCGTAAAAACTTTCCGAGTGCGAAAGTCTAGCGGCTTTTGCCTCCTAGTGCACTGTGATGGAGATGGAAGTGGCTGCAATGAAGGTGGCAAGTACGAGTTAGCAGCAAAATTAGCAGCAAACAGGTTGGCCTTGTCCAATGAGTCAGTAAAAACATTCCCATTATAAATGAGTGGTGCTGTTGACAAACAGGTGAAATTGTTCTTTACGGTTTTTACTAGAGACCAGAAGCCCTTACTACCCTTTTAAGTAGAAAATACCTTCCGTCTAACGCTCTGGTCGAAATTAAACTTTACCCGACTAATTACTGAATTGCAAATATTCCGCGCATCTCTATAGATACGTCTCTATTCCTCTGAAGGGCGCAATTTACATGCCTCGAACGCTGCTTCCTTGCTTTTAATGGCTGTGAACCATTATTATTGAACCAATTGGTGTTAGTTGGTTTGCTGTTTTTGAAGCGATGCATTCCAAACCATAGGATGTTTAAGATATAATCGGTGATTTGGTAACGTCTCTCATAGAAAAGCAATAAGACCAATCCAGCTCTCTGAGGTATTTAGTTTCGAACAATCAGCAATTTTATAATACCACACTAATCTGTTGGTGGAATTTAGGTTAGTGGTTGTCAAGGGAGCAGTTACCCAAACCAAGTACTTATCTAGATGCGATGTTAGAAATAGGTCCAAAAGATGCGCGTTATGCCCCAAAGTATCAGGTACACGAGTCGAACACTCAACAGCTGGCTAAGGGAAGCAATTTAACAACATGTATGTTCTGTTTGCGACATTAAAAAAACGACTTTTCTGCAGAAATCGCACCGATCTCCGAAAGATTATGGCAGTCATTACTGGAAACTGTTTTTTTGGAAGACATGGAGAGCGTTTACGCATCCCAACAACAACTTTTGAAGTCGGTTGTCTCTTACTCTTCTATTACTATTTCCACGGCCATTGTTCTAACGAAATTGTTAATCTTGTTTCTTGTAGACACGTCACAATGCGCTTAACTACAGCTTCATGTGTCTCCACCCCTACACCTTCCGTACATTAAAACCTCCTTCACTCAACCTCTTAACCCATTTCCCTCGCCCTTCATTATTTTCCTACCTTTTCTACCAAATCTGTGCTTAAGAATCACAGGGCTTTGCTTGAGATTTGGAATTATCACAAAAAAAAATTAACTGTTAAAGAATTTTAAAAATTATGTTTTATTTTTTAATGATACATTAGTAAATTGTTAGACAGACTGAATAATTACATTTAACTAAGGTAATGCAATCATATACAAAGACCAGAAAAGCCAATGACTAGTTTGATCTGCAGTAAGAAGGAATTCCACAGTCATAGTGCGGTTGTTATGCCATATTTGTGTAAAACTTCCTATAATATGTACGAGTATGTTCTAAAGCAATGAAAGTGATTAATGATAGATAAGATAGATTAACTGTATGCTCCAATAGTTAGCAAAGTAACACTTTTATGCACAGATCTACCATCTACATGAAGTCAAAGATCGATCATCTACCTCATTCTGTCATAATTTCTCCATCAGCCCACTCTAAATTTGATTTGTAGCTTATAGCCGAAACCAATTCTGCCAGTGGCATTTCTTTAAAATTTACGAGCACCTTAACCAATATTTTACTCAATAAAGGCGTTAAGGCCCGGCCAATATTTGATAATATTGATGCTCATAAACCACCGTTCGAACATAAATCAAATTGCTATTAATAGTGATCAGAGCAATGCAGGTAGGAAAGAACAAAACTAAAAATTATTCTTGCACGTTAACGAAGAAGTTTAATTTCAAAAATGTTCTTAGGTTAGATGTTGATTAATTGCTGGTAGATCAATCAAAACGCGAAGATAATTCGAGCAATCTTGCAAACTGCCCCGGTTTTGTAGTGGATTACGCAATTCGTCGGATTACAAAACTTCAATTATAACAGGCTACATGCGATCGAAGCTCGCTTTTGATACCCTACAGTGGTCTTATTAAAGGCGATGTCCAAAAGAACAAGTTTTGTTGTTACTGCTACACACCTGTACATACCTTTTCAATAGTAACCAAGATGATAGTTCAATCAAAATGCATTTACCTTTTGCGTGGAGCCTTTCATTATTGTAGTAGATGTAAGCAGATAAATAGTTGTATTTATGAGGAAATTGAATATTTTGAAAGGTTGACCTCTGATTACCTGGAAAATTCTATCATACGATGGATACATACATGCATTAGGTAGCAAATTGATCAAGTTCAATAAGTGGTGGGGAGTCGGGGTTTTTGGAATAACTATCTGATAATGTGTAAAATTGATCATGTGCTCGCAAATTAAATAATATTAGGTTATCTAGTAAAGGTATTTGAGAAGTTAATTTACAAACAACTTATTAACTATTTGATACGGTTATCTTATTTCTCCAAATGGCCGTCCTCATGAGAAACTGTTTCCTCTATTATCTTTTGTTATCAAACTTAGAAAACATCTAATTCTCTTGATAGACCATGATTACACGATGCGCTGAAGCGCAAGTTCTATACGAAGCCATAGACGAAGGGCGGGGTGGGAAATATGATAAAATATAAAAATTAGTTGCGGTTGTACATTTGTTTATTCTCTACTAAGAGGTTTTTTTTTAAACTCTTACACGGGGAACAACAATTTGAAAAGACCATTAACCATTCATGCTTTTACTTACTCTCCCTATTTGAACCCGCACAAGATACGTAAATTGTGCAGCGGAAGCAAGCAAATCGTCTTCTGCAGTTACCTTTTAATATTATTGACTTTTATTTAGAAAATTAACAATGTTTCAAGACTGGACCAGTTTACAATCGTTCTACTATCAACATCATTTGCTTCGTCTCAAACGTAAATGTAAATATGAAGGCGCAAAGATGAACATGACAGCCAAGCTTCAGTGAACCATGTAATTATAGTCATAGAACTTGCAGGTATAAAATTGACAAAGGTTCTTCGATCCCTGTTAGAAAACTACGCGGCGTGTCTCAAGGTTAAAGTTAAGCCCATTGATTTTATGTATGGGTTGGTGATTAATCCTTTTCTCTATTTGATGTGTGCACGAAAGTTTATCGTCGCTTTCAATGTTTAGTTTGTTGTGCAAAGTCGGGGTGAAGCAATTAGGGATGGTGATCGAACTGAGAAAATCGATTCAGTGCCGATCGAAGAGTGTGTAAAATTTCAAAAGGATCGGTGCAGTAGAGTTTGAGCTACAGTGGAAACCGACTCTTAAAAAGCTAATTGTGAGAAAAACGCGTTTAAAAGATTTTTACACCACAAAAAAGGCACATTTTAAACTAAACCTTCTTTTAAACACAGAATTTTAAAGCACAGGTACAATCATTTGCACACGTACACCCTTTGACTAAAAGAAGGATTTGGGGATTTGGCTGAAAGAATAGAGCAGCTGCTGGAAATTCCCAAGGAAATTTCCGTTTGTTAGGGCCGTCAGGTAGCTGTCCGCTGCAGCGCGAAACCGAACCGGAGAGGCGGAGACAAGCCCATATCTCCGTTAGTTTTACTCCAATCGACTTCAAGTTTTGACACAATAATCTTAATATGTTGTACATTAATATAAAAAAAAAGAAAAAACTACCTCCCCCCCCCTTTAATTGAAAATAACTTTTAAGGGTTTCATTCCTGTATTCTTCAACAATATTCAGATAATTAGAAATTTTCGCAATACTTATTTTTAACCGACTTCCCAAAAACAAAACTATGTTTTTTTTATATCTGACCGGGCATAATTTCGTAACGCTTCGAAATATACGTTCACCGATTGATACCATGTAAAAAAATTGTTGGTAGGATGGGGGTGAAATCTAACTTTGTAACGCGTGGACCGATTTGGATGGTTCTTTTTTTGTTGTACAGAGTATGTCCCCTATTGCTAATAAGAGAAAAAAAAAATTGACCTAGGGTGGGGGGAGGGGTAGTCTAACTTCGTAACGCGTGGACCAATTTGGATAATTCTTTTTCTGTTGGGAAGAGTATGTTCCCTGATTGATACCAGGAGAAAAAAATTTTGGTGGGGTGGAGGTGGAACCTAACTTTGTAACGCGTAGTCCGATTTCGATGGTTCTTTTTCTGTTGTATCGAGTATGATCCTCCATTGCTAATAGGAGAATAATTTGGTCATAGGGTAAGGGGTGGGGAGAGGAGTAGTTTAACTTCGTAACGTGTGGACCGATTTGGAAAATTCTTTTGGGTAGAGTATGCTCCCTGGTTGATAACACGGTCGGGCTGGGGGGGGGGGGGGGGGGGGGGGGTGGAACCTAACTCTGTAATGCGTTGACCGATTTAGATGGTTCTTTAGCTGTTGTATAGTGTGATTCCCCATTGCTAGTAGGAGAAAAATTTGGTCCTATGGTCGCGGTGGGGGAGGGGTAGTAACTTCGTAAGGTGTGGACCGATTTCGATGATTCTGTTCTGTTTGGTAGAGTATGTTCCTTGATTGATACCATGAAAAATTTATTGAATGGAGGTAGGGTAGGCGGTTAGACCTAATTTTTTAAAGCGTGGACCCATTTGGATGCTTCACACACGTACATAATTTTAAGGCGTTATAGCCCTTCCGTTAAGTTATTTCTCTGTAGGTTTATATATATTCTCTTTATAGTGACGACGATATTCGGGCAAAAGATATAACTCGCACTATTGCAGAGGAAATATGTGTAGACATGGAGCTGTTAGATCTAGTGAACAAAATAGGTTTCAAAAGATTTTTAAAAAAGCTAAGCCCAAATTATAAAATGGTTTCGCGGTCCCATATTACTGAAAAAGTCATACCAGAAATTTATCAGCGAGTTAAAGTTAAAGTTCTAGAGCTGTTAAAAGAGCTGCCGCATATTGTGATAACCACTGACATATGGACAAGTGACTCTTCTTCGTAATCTAATGATTTTATTAGCTTGACAGCTCATGGAATCAATGCAAATTTTGAATACAAAAATTACTGCCTTGAGGTTATGCCATTCGATGGAGCTCAGCATTCAGGTATTAACATAGCAAGTAATCTTAACAAGGCTGTTCATGATTGGAGTATACAAGACCGAGTTCGAGCAGTAGTTACCGACAACGCTGCAAATATGGGTGTCGCTATAAGAGAGATTCAAAAAACCTGCGATGTTGTACCTATCAAATGTTTGGCTCACTAATTGCAACTGGTAATCAAAGTCAGCCTCTTTAAAGATGGTAAAGTGAATGAAATGATAACTAAAGCAAGGTCTATCATTGGACATTTCAGTCATTCCATAAGCAGCAGTAAGATTTTAACAGAAATGCAGGATGCTCATAATATTCCCAATCATGTCCTTATACAGGACATATCTACACGCTGGGACTCGACACTAGAGGCATTAAGGCGTTTACTGGAACAACGAGTTGCAATACAAGCTTGTCTGCCTCGTATTAAATGCAAAGTAGAACTTACGACTGAAGAATGGGTAATGATGGAAGAGGTGTTGAACACTTTGCGATACTTTGCAGAGGCTACAAAGTCAATTAGGAAAGCCACTGCTACGTTATCTGATGCCATTCCGTTAATAAACAGTCTTCGAAAAGTATTAAAAAACATAGAATGTTAGTCGACAGAAAGGGAGAATTCATCGCAATCCCAAAAATTAGCGGCTGACTTGGTATTGGCTCTTAATGAAAAATTTGATGATTTGGAAAATGAAGAAACATATTGCCCAGCCACAATGCTTGATCCTCGTTACAAAGCACGAATATTTCAATCACAGTCTGCCATTACTATGACAAAAAAGCGTCTTATTCAGTTACTTTGGAGCGTTTGTGAAAATATTATTAGAGAGTCCGAGGAAGATGAGCCCCTGTCTACTCTGAGCTGTAATTCTCTCAAAGAAGAAGTCGAGAGATACCTAAGGTTTTTATCAGAAAGTTTTCTTTCAAAAGACTCTTGGTGGAAGTTATTTCATTTTGAAAAAAAGTAAAAACACTTGTTTTACTTCCACATATAGGAGTAGGAAAAATTTTTTGGGGTGGTGATCGCTCAAAATTTTTGAACGCTAAAAATTTCTGATGGATGTTTCGACTCGAAAGTGTGAGCTGGTCATCTTCAGCGTGGTACTCACACTTTCGACCACGGACATCCATGACGGAAGGTCTGAACATCAACTCCTATAAGTACTCAGTTTGAAAACTAAGACCTTCCTACCTAAGGTCTCCTAATATATCGAGAGACGCAGATCCGTTCGTTTTCTGGCGCCATGACGTCTTATACCCAAACTTGAAAAAAATGGCGCAGAAGTACTTTAGTTTCCGAATGAGTTCTGTCGCAACTGAGAGACTATTTTCCACCGCAGGTCTTATTCAAACAGACTTGCGAAATCGCCTTTGCCCGCAAAACTTAAGAATACTTTGTTTTTTAAATAAAAATCTTATAAATGTTAATTTTGATTACTAAAACTATTAATTAATTGTGTTTAATTTATTCTACCTTCCTTTTTGAATTCAATAGGCGTATCGGTATCGGTATCAGTATCGCCGATATTTTTATAAGAGTATCGGTATCGGTATCGTATCGGCAAAAAGACGTATCGAGGCATCCCTAATGTGAAGTACAATTAAAACCTCAATTTATGGAAAAAAGCAAAAGTTTCGTAAGAATAATTGTGGGTTATAACGTGAAAACTGATTTTAATGTTCCGGGCTTAGAATATAGAACTAGAGGAAAGGACATCAGTCAAAAAAAATTTTTAGGGGCATCCTAGAAAATCTTAAATAAGATTAAATCAATTAAAACCAAAACTGATGGTTTGCTTGACTTATAATGTAACGACAAGGATTAAAAATCTAATTTTTCTTTAACGAATTATCAATATTTTAAATTAACTTTTGGCCGCACTTTAAATCTGGCTTAGTTTACACGTGTATTGTTGCTACCACTTCATAGCCCGAAATTCCACTATAAAAGAAATATGCTTCACAAAAATCGAGTTTCAGCTCTTTCTCTAGTTCTTTATTCTAAGCGGCAAACAAATAATCTTCTTCTTTTTGCATTAAATCGTTCATCGCAGTAGTCAGTTTTGAATTTAATTGTAATTTTTTTTACTTATTTATGTTAATATATTGAGAGAGCATCAAATGATTTTCAAATTTTATTTCAGGAACCTTCATGAAGCTTCCTCCTAATCTTGCCACTCCCATCCCTTTTCTAGATTGGGCCTGGTGTAGGGATGACGAGGGTTAGTTGACTGAACCATCAACTAGAGGGTAGCTTTTCTTGAGATTTCATTCATGACGATTCAGTGGCCGGGAGTAACAGATGTCACAAGACCTGTTGTTCTCCTTTCTACCTGTCTCTCTTGTTATCTTATTGCCCTTTGTGGCAAATCTGAAGGAGGAATTCCACAACCCTCCTTTGCCACAGCCACGCGAAATTCAGTTATGGTGTATGTATTGGATGTTCAAGGACCCTTACCCCAGACCGACGAGCTAGGACGTGCTGCCAGCTAGGCGTTCCACCTGAACATCCTGCGGCAAATTTATGTTGCGTCACACTGCGCACACATTACAGTACCTACATATATGTAACTATAACTTTAACTATAACTTTTTTCGACAATGTTCATTACGAAGTCATATGAAAAAGAAATTAGCGTTCATAATCGCCATATGAAGAGTCTCACACACTATGTTGTATTGTACAAACAGTGGAGCCATGACTATTGTAGTAAATACACTTTTAACGATAAGACTGAAATATATAGTAGATACAAAACAGAATTCCTTCAGAAAGTCGATAATGAGTATAAAAAAAGCCTGCAAATTTCGATCAGGAAAGCTATATATTAAAACCGTGTAGTTTTGTAGTTGTTTATTATTATGAAAAGATACTTTGACACTGACTCAAATAAAATAGAGAAACTTTAAACTTTATTTTTGACCAGTTAAATCTCTTAAGGGGTTACACCTTGTCGCTCGGAAAACTAGGAATAAAAATTAAAGTTTTTTATTTGATAATTTTTATTTTTCACAAATCTATTGTAACATGTACGAGGCAGGCCACCGAAAGCGAAGTATTGAACCGTGTAATGCGCATGCCGCAAGTGGCCAGAAATCAAGGTATAGAAATGTCAAACGTAGAAAGTCAAGGACGACTTGAACCTATGGTGAATAAGCGTGGTGAAAATGAATAAGGGAAACATCTAGAACTAAATTGCGGAACTTCCTAGAATGAAGGTGAGTAGTATAAATAGGGCTCAGTAGAAGTCTGGTTAGTTTTAGTCGTGATTTAGACTGCGATGAGTACATGTGATACAGTGAAGAGTTAGTTGTATTTTAACCAGTGAAGTGATAATTATTTAAGTGAAACGTTATGTTGTGAAGAAATATTGTAAAGAAAATTGTTCAACGAATTAATCAGTGAAGTGAATAAAAATTATGAATATTTGTGATTGAAAATAATTGTCTTAATTAATCCGAAGAGCCCCATTTACGTTACACTATTTCAGTTTCATGAATCAATGAAAAAAAAAAAACATGAAAGAAATCAAAAAATTATGGATATAAACGCTGTACGTAAATTTTTTATTATAGTACTGTTTAAAAAAAATTTGATCTTGTGTGGTGATAGAGTAATTGTGGTATCATTGGGTTAATTTTCAATATTTTAAACAAACTTTTAATAAACAAACAAAAATATATAGTAAATATAAATTTATTTGTAAGTTAAGAACATAATAGTTCAACATTTCAAGAGTCTTAAATTTTTTGGTAAAAACATTGTGAAAGAAAAAGAAAAAGAAGAAAGAAAATCTTCGTATACACAAAAAAGTTCTCATAACTCATTACTGGATCATATGTTGACAAAAAACCAAAAATATTTCGTTAGTTTATGAGTTTCTTGAGGTAACAACGTCGAGATTTTGTTTATTTAATTGATTTTTCAATTTTTAGAAGTAAAAAAACCGAATTTTTTGAATTTATGAAAATTTATTGATAAAAATCGGCGAATTTGTTGTTGTAAAATTAATTATAATAATAAAAAATACAAAATCTCTACGTAGTTACCTCGTAATTTATGAATAAAAAAAGTGTGCAAAATTTAAAAGGATCGGATGAGTAGTTTTTGAGTTACAGTGATCACTGACTTTGGAAAAACTAAATTTGAGAAAAACGCGTTTAAAGTATTAGCACTGTTTTTTTTTTATATGGGATGGATAAAATGGAGGGAGACCCGAGGCACTGTATCTCCGGCAGTTTTGCTCCAATCGACATCAAATTTTAACTAGTTCACCGATTGGTACCATGTCAAAAAATTTTTTGGTAGGGTGGGAGTGAAACCTAACTTTGTAACGCGAGCACCGATTTGGATGGTTCTTTTTTTTTTGTACCGAGTATGATCCCCCATTGCTAATTGGAGAAAAAGAGTTGGCCTGGGGGTAGTCTAATTTCGCGTGGACGGATTTGAATAATTCTTTTTCTGTTGGGTAGAGTATGTTCCCTGGTTGATACCACGAGTGTTGGTGAGGTGAGTGGGTGGGAGGGTTGAATCTAACTTTGTAGCGCGTGGTCCGATTTCGATGGTTCGTTTTCTGGTGTATAGAGTGTGATCCCCCCATTACTAACAGGAGAATAATTTGGTCCTATGGTGGTGGTGGGGGAGGGGGAGGGGTAGTAACTTCGTAAAGCGTGGACCGATTTCGATGATTCCCTTTCTGTTCGGTAGAGTATGTTTCTTGATTGCTACCATGAGAAAAAAATTTTAGTGCAATGGGGGAGGGGTAGGGGGTTAAAACTAACTTTTAACGTGTGGACCGATTGGGATGGTTCTTTCTTCGTTGTGTAGAGTAGAATACACTAAAACGTGAAAAATAAAATAGTTTTTAAAAAAAAGTTGAACCGACTAAGCGCTACAGAACCACAATTGAAGATAATATATAAAACTACCTGAACGTTTCAGCTCACGGGATCATAAGAAATGACGATTAAATACTCTTGTTGTAGTTGTTTGGTTCGTTTGATTTGCACCGACTTCAAAATGTCGTAATAGATATAAAATTAAAAATTATTTTATGCTTTTTAGCGCTTTTTGTGAAGTCGGTTCAACTTTTTTTTTAAAAAACTGTTTTATTACCTATAATCTGCGATCCCTTATATCGTCTGTAATGCAAATATATTATAATGTTTTAAATAAATTCAAATCATTTTGAGAGTAAGCCCCCGCAGGAAATGTTTGTTGAAATTTATTTCAAATACTAAGGTCCACGGTCCCTTAGACCTGTAAAAAATCAAGCTATTTTGACACTCGCAAATAATTCAAAACCTATAGGGTACTTCTCGTTGACCTAGAATCATGAAATTTGCAAGAAGCAAGGTCTCACAGCACAAGCAAAGAAAAAAGTCCGAAAGTCGTTAATTTGTAGTTATATCCATCTGTCTGTCAAGGAAGATGTTGCTTTTGTAAGGTTTTGGATTTTGCTGTTGGCCTATGGCGACTTTTATACATTAGGAATTTGCTTTTATGTAATTCCTACCTATAAATTTTGCTTTTGAAAATAACTTAAGTACGGAACCCTCGAAGCGTGAACAACGTTCATACTTGACTTTCTTTTTTCTACTTATCGCTGAAAACTATAAACTTATAATTCAGTATTTAAACTAGCTTACAAACCTGAAAAGAGTTTTCTCCTGTCACAATATACTGCACTTGGTTAGAGTTTTTAAGTCAATTAGCACTCTAAGATCCTTTAAGAAATATTTGATTAGGCATACACTTCGCACTCACAGCCAAGCAAAATTAGTTTTCAGAAATAAGTTGCGATGGTTTCATTCCATCTCACTTTTTCTAGGATTATCGTTCCCACCTGTACACGCTCATGTACATGATTCATACACGCTATCGTCATTCCTGTTTTGTTTTATATTCTAAGCTTTGACACACCATAATTTAATACTTCAAATTCACTATTGCACCAATTTGTGTACAAATTTTTCGCTTTGTAAACAGGAGGTAATATCTCTCCAGATGCGGATAGACAGAATACCTATTAACCATATGAAGACTTTAGAAGGTTCCATTATGTTCTACTAGCTTAGATTTCTTAGCACCAAGAACTCATTTAAGTTGGTCTTATTAAAATAAAAAATTTATCTTTAATGTTAAAAAAAAACTGATATAACACTTTTTTAAAAAGTGATAATTTGGAGTGCGAGTGAGCCAACAAATCAGCAGCGACATATCATACCCAAGAAAAATAAGAAAACATATTTTAATCGACTCTTTTACTGGAATATACAGGGTGTTTTGATCTGGCGTGCCAAAATGAGACATTCTCAAAATTGTCAACAATGTTGATCTACCTTCTACCATTGCAGGTAGTCAGTTCTAAAAGTGAAAAAAATGTTTTGAAATCACCAACAATTCAGCATTTTCCCAAATTGTCACATAAATTAATGTAATTAACACAACTGATTTTTATTTGTATTAAATTGCTTATTTTATTACCTCTTCAAAAAGGTACAACATGTCCCTAATTCGTCTCTACA
This sequence comes from Leptarthrus brevirostris, assembly GCA_964036015.1. Taxonomy (NCBI): domain Eukaryota; kingdom Metazoa; phylum Arthropoda; class Insecta; order Diptera; family Asilidae; genus Leptarthrus; species Leptarthrus brevirostris. Next base: position 101,409,972 of record OZ038373.1, read on the forward strand.
GAACCTTTAATATACTTCAACCCTCGTTGTTTACCATACAAAGAAGTTCAATGAAGTAAGTTCTGGAGCTCTAGCAAGCCAAGAAATCGGTGAACCTCGTCGAATTCAGCGGAAATTTTTTACTTATATTGCCTTGTAATGTTGGCAGTATGCACTGGCGCTCCATCGTTTTGATAAAGCATTGCCCTAATAAATTAAAACACAGATTTTGTTAAATACTAAATTATAAATAACAAAAACTAACACCTTTCTCACGTACCGTTTAAAAAATCCGAAATTGTTAGTTTTTGTTATTTATAATTTAGTATTTAACAAAATCTGTGTTTTAATTTATTAAATTGTGCCGTTGACCGTTCAAATCGTCATTGCCCTAAGATTATCCAGAGGAATGTCCTCTAATAGATTTAGTAGTGTATTTCCAAAAATTCCATTTTGCTTTTAAGCATTTGCGCAAAAATGAATGTTCTTTTAAATGGGTGCCGATAATACCAGCCCAAACATTGGCTCAGAATTTGGGCCGGAAGGTCGGCTTGTGTGTTAGTATCCGAAAAAGTATGGAGGTTGTGGAAGTTTGTGATATACCATCCCTTGTGAACTGCGATTCATCCGTACACAGAATTCGGCACATATGGTAAACGCCACGTTCTCAATGTCACCTTCCAGAACCCAATTGAAAATTTTTTTCTCACGTAATCTCCTTCCAGTAGGCCTGGATATGATGATATGAACGTCACCCTGCTGGATGAATAACCCTCCAAACTTGTCTTCAGGGTATTGCCCCACGATTATTTACTGCTCGACGTCGGCAAAATCTTGTATGAAATTACATTTCCTCTTAATATTCGAAAAGTCCACGAAGATACCCCTCTTTGGGGTGCACGTCGATTAGGGAATATCCTTTCAAATTCCAGTACGCCACTTTTTCGTTTTATTGTAATACACAATAAATGTAAATAATATCCGCGTATTCCTCAAAAGTAAATTATGCCAATTTTTAATACTTTTAGGTTAAGAACACCCATAGGAGTTGTTTTTCAACTATGATCGATATTTTTGCTGACTGACTTTATTTAATAGCAAGGTATTAGTAACATAACGTCAGGATACTAGGGTGTAAACTCCGGCTAACACAAGCTAATATCGGCAATAAAACAAAATCACTCTAACATTTTTATAACTTTTTTAATAATTAAATAAATAAAACCTGTGTATCCGAAACAAACATTTTCGACCCTTCGTCTTAAAGTGTGTCTACTTAAAAAATTTCCTACATAAAGTGCATAAAATAATTAGGTAGTCAGGGATTTCTAGGGATGCGGTTTTTCCAATCCTAGACATGTTTTTGGAAAGGTAATAAGATAGGCAATGAAATAAAAATTAAAGAGGTTCGTTAACTACATGAATTTTGGGGTAAATTTTGGAAATGCTGAATTTTAGGTAATCGCAAAATATTTTTTTCACTTTTGTTGAAAATTTTTAAAAGGTAGCGTTTGTTTCACGTCGTTGCGTTCGGTAGATCAAAATATAGTAATATAAATATAAAAGAGTGATCTGCATACCATGTAAATTTGAAATTTATGAATCACCCTGTAACTCACGAACGGTTGATATTGCCCCCCTTCCCCCCTGCCATACAACTTTTTGTTTGTTCAGGTGAGATCTATCACTCCATTAATTTGGCACGTTATTTCCAAAAACCCTGTATTTTAATTGAGGTGAAGTAAGTGATACCATTATGTCGGCCTTCTACCCAGGAGGTCCCAGGCGCGAACCCCACTGGCACACAGTGGCCAATAGTTAGAAAAAAAACTATCCCAAATCCCAAAAACTAAAGTATTTTTAAGTAGTATCCGTTGATTTTTTGTGGAGGGTGAGTGTCCAGTTCATTTAAAACCGTGGTCACTTAGCAAGTTATTTGTTCACTATTAAAATATTCCTTAAGCAAACTCCATATTACACGTTAACAAACAAATTATTATGACTACAATTTACAGCTCCTGCGATCACTCTTGCTAATTTTTAGCAACTTTAAGAAACTAAAGAGAAAAACAGCTTCCTAAATTTTTCTGGTAAATTGTCAATGGAATAGTCTGGCAATCTTCTAGCAAATTTGTACTAAAAAGTAAAATCCAAATGTCAAATAATAAATACTTCCGTCGAAATCCAGTAACCGAAAATCCATTCATAGCTTTCAAAAGAACATTTCCCTCTCAGTAGAGTAATTCGTATAGGCGGTTATGTGCTGATTAAATAACTGACAGACATCTAGTTATCTTGTAAAGGCGTCCAGTATCTAAACAAAGGGATCGTGTAACGAAATTTTTATTATTCTTTTTTGACTCGAATTTTGAACAATTTTCTTTTGAATTTTATGACAAATTCGCACGAGTCAAGTGTTTTTCGTACATTTTTGTACAATGACGCAAAAAAAAAAAAACAAATATTTCAACTGCGTTAATTTTTATAAACATGTGTTAAGTGAGGGTGGTTAAAAATTGATCGGCATGTACCTAAAAAACTAGACGTTATGGAAACATATGATGTACATACTTACTATGAGGAATAGCAAACTGTTACAGCCATTTTTTTAATGGGAACTTTCCTTCGACCCTTCATTGAAGCACCATCAGCGAAATATTACATCTCCAGCTTAACCATATTATGACAAGCAATGGCCACCTATTCGCGTGATAGTATATCGTATTTTTAATATTATAAACACGTTAAATTATGATGTAAGAGATAAAATAAAATCACAAATTGTTCAGCATATAAATGTGTTTTATTACTACATTATGATTAAAAAACAATTTAAGCACAAGAGTAACGTCTATGTTTAACTATAACTGCGATCTCTACGGCCTACGTAGAACCTATCGGGAAGTATATGTGGAAGCAGCACGGCATTAAAACGAATATTTACAAAACAACGTTAAAATTAAAAAGATTTGAAATTCAATAAATTATGAGAAATGCAGGTAAAATTGTAAAACACCAAAACTTCGTACACAAAATATGAAATCAAATAAATAGAAAAGTTCAATTAGCGGGTACTGAGAGTTAATAAGATAGTAGATATGTGCCGAAGTTCGGTTCTTGTAGGTTATGCTTTGGTTATCTTGTAAATGCGGTTCTCATAAAGCTAAATGCATTCGTCCCTTAAGACGAACAGGTTTTCGGTTCTTATACCCAAAGAACCGTTGGTGATTCGTCTGGAGGCAAGGTTGAAAAACGATGCAAATTTGTTCTCGGTGGTATTGCGGGAGCTGAATCCCATCTTCGGTGGTTATGATTTGATGGCAAACCGATTTCTGACACTAAATTCTGCTGCGAGGCCTTCAAAGTTGAATTCCGACTTTCCAAACAAACATCCGTATTGGATTCACCAGAATCATCGGATGTGGAACTGTTTACGGTAGGTATTGGTGAAATCATTGTAGAATTCAACGGAAGACCGATTTCTTGAAAGGAACTTATAGAACTGAATCCGCTTTCATCTTCTGTGGCACAAGATGCTGCTGTTTCCTTTAGAGGAGGCGAATGATTCTCTTCATCTGTTTCATTTTTGGAAGATGAGGTAGAATGGACGGAACCATCAGTACTGCTTCGGAGAGATAGGCGGGATTCTCTCATATTCATTTTGCGAGAAAATGTTAAGCACAATTGTTCGGAATCCAGTTGAATTTGTGGCTTTTGATTTTGTGCGTGTGATGCAAAGTTTACCTTCGCCTGACTGGAAAGTGATGGATTAACAAAATTTGTACCGTACTGTAATTCTATAGTGTGTTTTGGTGCAGTTAAATCCGGCTCTTGAGTATTTAGTAAATTTTGAGCAGTTCTTAAGAGCCGAAAAGCTTCCTGTGCAAGTTTTTCGGGATCACACTCCGCTGTAGCAAGCTGTGATGAAGCTGTTCGCTTTGGAGATCTACGCCTGCAAAACAAAATAAAGAAATAGGTGGTATATTGGATTTTCTTTAGAAAATGTTTAAATCTGATTGAAACTTCTCATTAAATTTGGTGTGATTTTATGATAATTCAAGGTAAAAAGCAGTAGAAATATTTACTTCTGCTAATAAAAAATGTACTTAGGGTACAAAAGCGCTACAAATTTATGATTAACTTATAGAAAAAAATACGCGTCGAACTTAGAACCTCTTTGTTTTTGGGAACTCGGTTAAAAAGCACAGCAAATTGAAGTCTTTAAATTATTAAACAATTGTTTTCGGCTCATAATAGAGCGCTCAAAAACACCATTACATATTGTAGACTAATATCTACTGGTTCGAAGTCCACCTTTAGTTGCAATCTTGCTAATCGATTTAGCCCCTTGTGCTACAAGAGGCACGGAAACTAGAGAAAACTTCTTGTAGGAAAATTATCAGCGCACTAAACTGAAGAGTTTGTAAAAGATAACAACTTACAATCTACGGTAAATGAATAGGAATAACGAGTAATTGCATACCACTTTGCTGTTTTAACATGTTTGATTCGTTTTTTAAATAAAAACATGACTGAATGGTTTATAAGCTCTTAAAAACAAATCCCAACTTGCCGAAATCAAAATAAACGCAATCACATATGAACTTTAGTCTTCATCGGTTTTTAAAAAAGCAAATGACCGTCTAAGACTTGGTTTGTTTCCCGTGCATACGAACTGCTCATTGAAATTTATTTTTAATAACTCTGGAGGTCTAGCCTAAATATAAACAAATCCCAAGAAACAAATTCCAAAGAACATTCCAAAAAGCTCTCATAGAAGACAAGATCAGTAGTAGCAAGCTTGAAATGTTTGTTTTGAGCTCAAAACAATCCGTGGTCACCAAAGGAATGTGGCATTCATTCATCATGTGCATCCTTTTGAGGTGGTTTTGCGCGAGCGGACGGTTTTATAAATTACCATGTTGACTGTGGAATTCATGCAGTCATGAGAAATAGTAGACACCGGTGATGAATCTGCCGTGTCCGTCTGCGTTATATTATAGTATGCTTTGCTGTGAGTTAGTATTTAAGACGCTAAAATGTACGCAATATTACTTAAAATCTCAAAGTGATCGAAAGACATCGATAATTGAAGCCATGATGATGGGGATATGATCTTGATGATAATGAGGAATGGCATAAGGGAATTATTTGTTTAGCAAATTTAGTAACTTCTACTTGACACGAGAAATGCTTAAGATTCTTGGCACAAGATTGAAGATATTTATAAAATCCAGAATGAGACTTACCACGTGAAATCTCTAAAATTATTGTAGGAAGTGGCAGGTGATGAAGTGGCTGATTCCTCCATGCCTTTGGTGGAGCAGTTCTTTTGGACGTCTGAAAGATTTGTACTGCTGCGAGCTCTGGGACTGGCAGGATTGTTTTCATTGGTGGTTTCACTACGATATACATGATGGATACTTTTCGACCTGGCGATTTGTTCCTTTTGTATGGAATCTAAATTATGATGGCAACGTTCCAAGAATCTAACAACCTCTTCCATAACGGCACGATACATTTGGCGGCTCGCTTCAACCTGTAAGAAATTACGTGATTTATGAATTATTAATTTCAACGATTGATACTTAGAAGGAGAGAGACAATTTGCTATGGTAAATGAAGGTGTTATATTTTAACAAAAATCTTTAAGAATGTTAAATATTCGATTTTCTGCTAAGTGATTTTAGGAAGGAAAATATTATCAACTCAAGAGATAGATAAATAAAAGCAAAACTGGTTCGGCATGCTGGATTTACTTTGTTACTGTTAGATTTAAACGCCGGATATTGGTGAGCATTTGATTTGAATCTTTTGTTTTTTGTACTTTTTCGTGAAAAACGAGCAAATATGTTTTAAATTTTTTGGGGAAAACATGTGTTTTCTACTTTGTTTAAGTAAATCACAATTAATTTGTATGTCCTTTTGGATAACATTATTGGGGAAAGAATGGTAAAGGTTTTATTGGGTCAGAAAGTGGGTACACTAAATATCTCTATTTTCTTTCTCTATGGGACAATCATGTGAAAAGTTAACAATGGATTAAGAAAAAATTGCAGTTGAGAATAAAAATGACTGTGGGGCAAGCTAACATCGTTCATGAACCGTTGATAAGTCGAGAAAAATCATTCTTCGGCAGCTTCATATTAAGCTTGGGCTTATAAAGCAGTTTGTAAAATGTTTAGAATGGTGATTGCTTTTCGAATATATTTGTCAATTCCTGTCCTCAGTTCGCAAAAAAATAAAAGCAGGCGGCTTTGATGGACTACAAAACCTTAGCCTTATAAGCAACAATGATTTCACAGATCACATATCTACGGTCGCTTCTGTCAGCTCCTGTGGCCGGGATGTGGTGGTAAGCCAATCTGGTGCTATGAATGGAAGTGTATCTGTGCCTCCCAGTGGCACCACTGGAAATTGCGGGGTTATACCCATGCAAGCTAACACAGAACACGAAAGGAGTAAAATCTTAAATAAATGCCCTAACTCCAACTAACCTAAATCGGCTTGGTGAAACTCGCAGAATCTTGGGTTAAAGGATCGCTAGTGGTAGTGGATTTTTCAATTAAAGAGGTAGTGATGGAGACTTCCAAAGGATTGGAGGAAAGAGGAGAGGCCGAATCCAAATCGGCTGGTAACGTGGAAAACAATCCGGCAGAAGATAACGCAAACTTATATTCTGAGGCGGAGATGGGCAAGAGTCTGAAGCGGAAGAGAAAGAGGGAGCGGAAAAAGCAGCAGCTAGCGTCAGCTAAGGCTGCTAAGAAAGCAGATGAGGACCAGAATGTCAGGCAGTTAGCTGACAAAACGGAAACATCTGCCTTAACAGATTCGACACCAGAAGAGGGGGGGTTCGACTAAGTGAATCCGAGGTGAAGACCAAGGTGCAGGAAGGCCAGGTAACTCCACGGATGGTGGTGAATAATCGGCGGCCTCTGGAACAAAGGTGGTTGAGTAGTCGGCAACGACTACTCCTACCTTCGGCGGACAGTCAGAAGCGGGGATCGCAATAGCCCAGCACGGAGAAGCAGAAGCGGATCAGAGCAAAGGCGAAAAGGCGGGCCCAGAAGATTGATAAGATCCATCAGAAATTGTCCTCAAAGCCAGTTTGGATGCCAGCAAAGGAAGGCGCGAGCCGAACCGAGCAAAGGAAGGAGCCTTAGGCCAAGGCAAGAGATAAATAATTTACCAGGACGGGTATAGAGCCAAGGTGGGAGGGGCTGCGGCAAATGATCTCCGGTTCGGTGTCATGGACGCTAGCAGGGAGAAGGGTCTGGAGGACAAGCACTTGCAAGTCTTCAAAGCAGCCCACAATATAGTGTAGGGTAGCACAAATGACAACCGGACAGGCGAAGATTTGCTGGATGTCACAGACCTGGGTCGAAAGAAATTAAATCCTGCTGGAAACATGCCGTAGCATCTGAGGAAGCAGGATGCGAATGCCATGGATCGCTCTGAGGCGGAAAGGATTGTGAGGGGGTAAGGCGATCTATTAAATCGTTTGAATCGTCCAAGGCAGCAGGATTAGATGGTATATTCTCAGCCCTGCTTCAGTGGGGCAGTGAGATTGTAGCACCAATACTTAGGGGAATATACACAGCGTGTCTAGCAATAGAGTATGTCCCGGTTTCGTGGAGAGAGGCTAAGGGAAGAAAAGGCTATACTCAGCCGAAATCCTTCAGATCCGTAAGCCTGACGTCTTTTCTGTTGAAAGCAATGGAAAGGACTGTGGCTTACCAAATCGAAGGGACTGCGCTCGTTAGTTATCCACTAAGTAGGAACCAGCACGCTTATTGTCCTGGAAATTTTACCGAAACGGCACTCCATCAGGTAGTGCGAGTGGCAGAAAAAGAGCTTAATGGCAAAGGCATAGCGATGGCCGCAATAATGGACATTGAAAGAGCCTTTGACAATATATACTTCGGAAGGCTGGAGGTTGCTCTGATCGAACGTGGAATTAATCCTACCGTAAGGAGATGGATTGGCAATATGGAAGAGGAAGAAGACATACACAACGTGGGGTATGCCGACGATGTAGCAATTATGGCAAGGGGCAAGTTCATGCGCACCGTAGCAGACACCATAAGGAAAGGTATGGCGGTGGTGGATCAATGGGGCACTTTTTTTACAAATTTTTTAATTAATTGTTCGTCTTTTTCTTAAGTTAATATTTGCATATATGTATGCAGGTTTTTTTTCTCACGCTTTGATTGATGTATGAAACGTATATTCGTGAAAATGAACACCATCACGTTTCTTGAGTCATGCGCTTTAATGTGACTGTCCGTAAAAATGCCAACGTCCATCGGTATTTCACTAAGTCCCAGCAGAGAGCATGTCTTCACGATCGTAAGCACCTTTGCTTGCTATACGCTTGCACTGTCCGGCAGTCTATAGGACTGTGATATATGTAGTGTTTTAGAGAAAACCGAAACACCGACAACACAGTCCATCTAGGAGCAGTTCAATGTTCCTCCATTCATTCCTGGTTGGAATTCTTACCCTAAGGTTTCTCGTATTAGATTGAGGATATTACTGTGGTCGTAAATTTTGGCAACCCAGAATCCAGATTCTTTCAGTCTGAGTGCGTTGATTGACGCCTGATGTGGAGGTCAGGAGGTAAAAGATGCAGCAGCATATTGAAAGTGTGGGTTGGGGTAATGCGTAGTGGCAACCCAGAATCCAGATTCTTTCAGTCTGAGTGCGTTGATTGACGCCTAATGTGGAGGTCAGGAGGTAAAAGATGCAGCAGCATATTGAAAGTGTGGGTTGGGGTAATGCGTAGTGGTCCAGTACCAATGTTAGCAGTAAAATCTTTTCCTATAGCCGGTCATCAAACTAGGGAACCATAAGTGAGGATATGACGTACCATAGTTGTGTACATCTACAAGGTTATTTTAGGCCGAATTCCTTTTAAAAAAAGATGCGCTTGCATGCATAGAGAGCCAGATTCGCCTTTTTGCCTCGTTGTGCTGTTTTGTTTCCAGTTTAACTTTGGGTCTAAAATCAGCCCTAAGTACTTAACTCTGGAGGATAGTGAGAGTTGATGCACGTTTAGTTTGGCCATGGAAAATCTGGGTACTTTGGTTTTAGTGGTCCTTCCCGAGCTCAGACAGTCCCCAATTCTTGCAATATTTGCAGACTTTGTTCAGTGCATTTTCCACAATGTCGCTAATTTCAGGGAGAAATTTACAACAAGGTGTTTTACAACACGGCTTGTTAAAGATCTAATTAATTCTTACTTAAACCTAAAAAAACTCGTAAGAAATTAGGTTTTTCACAACGATATTCGAGGTCTCGGACATAATCGATCGATCTCGGTAAAGCGGACCCAATAACTTTAGACACGTTGAGTTTGAAGAGCACATTAAAAAATGAAAGTGTGGAAAAGTATAGTTACTTTTGCCTGCTTGATCACTGTGATGAAGGAGGCTGCTATGAAGGTGACAAATGGGAATTAGCAGCAAAATTAGCAACAAGTAGATTGGCTTTTACCAATGAACTAGAGTAGACATTCCCAGTATTCATGAGTGACAGGATTGAAGAACTGGTAAAATGGTTCCTTACGATTTTGACAAGAAAATAGAAGCCCTTATTGGCTAGCAAATTTCGCCTAACGTCCTGGTCGAAATTAAACTTAGCCCGACTAATCATAGACTTATAATATAGAATTTATATGCGTAAAACGATGCTTCTTCAATTTCAATGGCCGTAGAGTAGTTAATATTGAAACAATTGGCGGTAGTCGGCTTCATGTACTTGAATGTATGATGATCAAAGCAATGCTTAGTTAGAAAATAATGTAAAATTTTTGAGCAAATCACAAGAAGGCGAACTAAATTTTTTGAAAAACTCTTTGAATGAATATGTGAAGATGTGAATAAGTGGACGTTTTGTTTGTTTATTATTAAGTATATACACTATGTATTCCGTCGGTTGAGTGAGACTTGAGACTACCAACCCGCACGTCCCAGGTTCGAGTCCCACCGACGGCGACCCATGGTTGTTGTCCGCTGACAAATATGTCAGTGGTTCGGAATCCACTTTAAATTGTAGGTCCACTTGAAATCGTTGGCTAGAATCGGAAGAAGTTCTTCTCTCGCCCAATGCCCCACAAGAGGTTACGGGAACTAGGGAAATATATACTATATCGTTAGAAAATAACACATTGCTTACATATTTTTATTTGGTGTTAAATGCATACTTGAAAACTTGAAAACTTACAAGCTCAACTTTTTTAAACTAAACGAATTTTCTCACGCTGGATAGCACAAGGTAACCAAAATAAAAAAAATACAAAACACCTGTGATAAGCGATATCTGATTTTCCACGCATTTATAACTATTTTAAAAACTTGATAGTCGAAAATGTGATAATTAAAGGACTATTTTTAATAATTTGCTATGATAAAAATAAGCACAACAATCACGAAAATCATGTGCATTGCAAAAGTTGCATTGAAGGTGAAACATTAAACTCGATGTTATTATGAGAATTGCAATTGCGAATTCCTTACGTCGATAATATCGACCAATTTGGAATTTAACTTTTTTTTCTTTGAGTGAAATATCTCAGCAAATTTTCCGTATATTAATATGAACAAGACAAAAAGTGCAAGAGACATGAAAGGCTTTTTGGGCAATAAGTCTTATGCTGTTTTTGTAAACTAAGGGCTTAGTGGAAATTTAACACGAAATTCAGGTCATTACAGGGCGGTAAGATTTGTTGACTTGACTACCAATTGCCAACAACATTACGACACATTTGAGTGCCTCTGGTTCATTCGCGACGACAAGTTGTTGTTCCGAACAACGTTCTATTTTAGGAGCTGGAAATTCTTCTTCGATGTGACTTATGGTTAGAATTCTAAAATTAACACGATTAGAATTTGTTAGCTTTGTAGAAAATTGAAAATTTAGATTTATGCTGCATTTTCATAATTCAAAATTTAATTGAAACAGGAAATGAGTTCTGACAGACCATTCATTGGTTGAAAAAATTAATGATGCAAATGTGTAAGGCTAGAAATTGAGGATGAAATTAAAATATCTGACCTGCTTCAACTGCCATTGCAATGTGTCCACTTGTGTTTGTAGAATAACTGCTTCAATATTGGGTGAATTCCCTGGCACAACAAGATTTCCGCTTACCATACCTGAAGCAAGTCCCATCAGACGGCGATTCTCTTCAATCAAATTCTGACATTCCTGAAAAATAATTAAATTTAAATAGTTTAGAAATTATTATACTTCGCAAGGGTAGGAAAATGTGTTGTGAGGCGTATTGATGTTTTCTAAATTCAACTTTTCATATTTAAAGTAACTACCTACTTACAATTTAGAAGTTAAAGTAACAGATTTTACAGAAATCAGGAAATATAGGATAGTATGAATTTAGAAAAACAATGTACTAGCTACCAAAGCGTCATCTAATTAAAATTTATTTAAAAAAAGTTTGTTAAAGAGCATATTGGCTCGCACATTATAGAGATAAAATTTTCGGTTTGTATCAGAACGGTGGTCAGAATTCTGTGACTAGGTGAGTTAGTAAGATCGGTTTTGTTTGGGGAGTGATAAAAACAAGGTAATGTCTATTTACCACCCTCAAATTGCCGTGTACACGGAAGTAAACGGAAAGTACACGGAAAGCACAAGTACAAATTGCAAGGACTACACGGAACTACACGGTAAGTGCAAATAGTCACTTCCATATTCATATTACTGGTAATAGTTTATCACAGCCTGTTCTAAATACAAAACTGGCGTGGGGAGGGCCGGCAGCCTGATTAATAAAGCTCTTCCTCTTCGTGTACGCAACACGTTCCGTCAAATTGTTATTAGTCTTTCTTTGAGGAAGAGGTACACAACACGTTCCGTCAAATTTTTCATTAGACTTTCTGGGAGGAAGAGATGTATTAATCAGGCTTTTAGTTGTCCTCCCCCCCAAATTTGTAACTAGAACAGGCTGTGATAAACTATTACCAGTAATATGAATATGGAAGTGACTATTTGCACTTACCGTGTACTTACGTGTACTTCCCGTGTACTTTCCATTTACTTCCGTGTAATTTCCGTGTATTTCTGTGTACTTATCGTGTATTTCCGTATACTTTCCGTATACACGGAAATTACACGGCAATTTGAGGGTAGTAAAAAGATACTACCTAAAAACAAATGTATTGGTTTTGAATCAGATAGGCTGAGGTAATGAGAAGTCATTAAAGGATGGTCGGGGTTGAATGGGGAATTGGTGGGTGTATGGTTGGTGGGACGAGGAGGGGTGGTAATTAAAAAAGCCGGACAAGTGCGAGTTTGACTCGCGCACCGAAGGTTCCGTAATATTTTTTCATACGGTATAACTACAAGTTACCGATTTTCGAATTTTTCCTTTACTTGTGCTGTGATATCTGGCCAAATTTCATGATTCTAGGTCAACGGAAAGTACCGTATAGGTTTTGATATGTTTGCGAGTGTCTTCTTTGACAGACAGACAGGCAACGTAGTGATCCTATAAGGGTGCTTTTTTTGTTTTGATTTACGGAACCCTAACAATTGAATTGTTTTGTATCGGAATGGCAAGGACATGCTTCGACAGTTTCAAATAATATACAAAACATTTTATTTTGTTTTATTATATACATATACTAAATTGTATCATTCTACATAACTTCATTACTTTATTTCCAAAAAATTACGAAATATTGTTTGTTTTTAACACCAACAAATATAAACCTCCCTTATGTTGAGTGAAAGGTGTCAAAAGTTTATAAATAATAAACATTAAGAAAGTAACGTAGTTTTATAAAAATAATTTAAATACGTCGAGAATGACTGACAAATAGGTCAAATGTCCATGTTGATAAATAGGGAAACAATGAATTTTGATTTTTAAATTTTTAAAACTCGGATGTGGTATTAAAAGCTAACTCAGTATGTGGAGAATCGTTTAAGTTTGAAAACAAAATCCTTGAGAAGTCCTTCAAAAAGGACCTGCTCAGGGCGGAATCCCTAAGCCTGCGTACTCTTAATGCGGGGATAGTTTTGTTATTTCAAACCAAGTTTTGTATACTTTGTACTCATCAATCCACTTTTGTAACACAAATTAATATACTGCAACTAAAATCGAAAATATCTTCCCGATTTCGGATTTAATCTTTGGTTTGGGTCTTATAGACTATAATAACACAGGCCTGCGAGATATTTTCCCCTGGACAATAGTTGTTTCCGAGGTAATTTTTCCCGCTGAAACCGAATCCGGGCTCAGAAGGTTTTTGACATTCTAACCTAAAAGTGCAAACACAAGTGCAGGTTATGTAGCACAGTGATTTTGTTTTTCAAAAAACTAGTTGTAAGAACTACAAGTCGTCCTCCTTCAAATTCCGTTGAGTTTGCTCAAATATCTTTTTTTTCGCCGAGATATCGCATTTTGAAATTTTGAAATTTTCCTGTTCATGAATTTCTCAAAGATATTTCAGCAAATTCAACGGCATTTGAAAGAGGAAGACTTGTACTATAAGATCCCACACATTAGTTTTTTGAAGAAAAAAAAACATCGCGGTGCTACATAACCTCAAATATGTCAAAAACAGAGTTTTTGCATTTTTACGTTAGAGTATCTTAAAAACCTGACGTGATAAGTAATTTCGAGCCGGAATTTGGTTTCAGCGGGAAAAATTACTTCGGAAACAATTATTCATTGTCCAGGGGGAAACATTTTTTCAAAATTTCGCAGGCCTTTGTAATCGGTGTTTTGAAAAAAGATTAAGTGTAAGTATTTTAGTTTTTTTCAAAATTCAGATCAAAGCAAGTTTCAAATTGTTGAATTTAAAGGATTCCTTTTCGTTATGTAATATTGAACAATTAAATAATTATAAAAAAAGAAATCATTTTATCATTTAATTTTTGTCTGACTAACTCAACTCTGATTTGTTCTGCTGTTTTTAATAGCCTTTGACTGACTTTTGTCAGCCAATATTTAAAAGCTACTACGTAAGACTTCAAATCGTCAAGGTGTATTCTGCAACTCAACTTCAGAATTCCCCAGTAAGTATTATCCTGAAGCCTGTCGACCTCCGTCAGACCTCCTGCCAAAAACAGAATTATATTAGTAAATTTCTGTGTTCCAACTTTGTAACAGTAGGGGGATTTCGGTTGGAACTAGAAATAAAGCCAAAATCTGCAAATAATCCGCCATTCGCATAAAGTTCTTACATAAGGTTAGAAATATTGATTTTATTTGGCAGAGCTATTACCTAGAAAACTTTAATTGCTAAAGTTCCATTAGTGCTGATTGTGTTTTGATATAGAAAAATAAAACCTTCAAATAAAATGAGTAATTGCTCCAAAGTTACCGAACACGCACATTAAAATTCCACTGGAGCTTTTCTGTTTAATCAATAATTCAAGAAGGCTAGACACTTAAGTCTGCTGGACTGGTAATTTTTCTTTGTGTGGACTAAAATGTTGCTGTCAATTTGTCACCTATAACGTAATTAATGTGTCGGGAATAAATTCGATTCTCCGAGAATAGGCAATGACAATCTTTTTTCTACCATCGCAATTAGCATTTCTACTATTTAAGTTGTAAAAATTAATTGGATAATTGAAGGGGGAATAGATTAAATATTTGAAGAGATTTAGGAAATAATAACATAGGCCCTTTCAGGTTATTATTATTATTAAGGATTGGATCAAGGACTATTCCGCATCCTTTAGTCACTGCGACCAGTTTCATCTTTTGTGACATGATCCAGGTTCATTATTAGGCCGCCCCGTCAATTTTTAGTTCCCTTATCAGTCCTAAAATTTTCCTGAGGGCTATCTTGGCTATGTCTGACGGTGATGGGAAAGCCCCACCAAGGTGTCTGACCCTGATGCGGCCGAGGGCCTCACAGTGACAGAGGATATGTTCCGCAGTCTCTTCCTCTTCTAGACAGAATCGACAGGTGTCATCATCAGCCAGCCCTAACTTTTTAAGGTGGTAGCCCAGATGACAGTGACTAGTTAAAAGTCCTGTTATCAGCCTTAAATCTGGTCTGCTGAGTGAGAGCAGCTCGCCTTATTGCGCTCGAGGCAGCCTCCTTCTTTAGATGTATGTGTAAAGCGGGGAGGTTTAATAGGGCCTCCATAGCTGCCGTGGGGCATGTGCGCATGTGCGCATGGCGCCTGTAACTCCTAGACATGCTGACCTCTGCAGTTTTTGCAGTGCGGACCGCGCTGTCTTTTGTTCTACTTTTGGCCACCACACGAGCGCTGCGTAGGTGACCACGGGTTTTATGATTGTTTCATATGCCCAAAGGGCCATTTTGGGCCTTAGTCCCCAGGTCTTTTCGAAGAGTCTGCGACAGGACCATAGGGAATTCATAGCCTTTCCTGTAAACCTGTTAAGTTGAGGATTCCAAGTGAGTCTTTCATCTAGGATTATTCCTAGATATTTGACTTCACTTGAGAATTCTATCCGTGTTCGTTCAAGAGTAGGAGCCTATAGCCTTAGCTTCCTTTTTCTTGTGAATGGTATAATGGTTGTTTTACTAGGGTTGACTCTGAGCCGCTCCCTAGCACACCAGGATTGTACCATGTTTGGAGCATTTTGCATTCTTCTTGAGATGATTCTGTCTTGCTTGCTCTCTATGGTAATGACCAGGTCGTCTGCGTAGCCCTGGCAATCGTAGCCGGCATTGGTCAGTTTGACCAGGAGATCATCGATAACAAGTGACCACAACAGTGGGGAAAGAACTCCCCCCTGAGGACAACCTCTAGTGGCCCTTACTGTTACCGAATTGTCCCCCAGCCTCGCTGTGATGTTTCGGTTACTCAGCATTGCCCCAATCCATTGCACCGTCGACAGATCAATACCTCTATCGATGGCCGCTCCTTCGATGGACGCGAAATACGTATTGTCAAAGGCACCCTCAATATCAAGGAAGGCACAAAGGGCAATGCCCCTACCATTAACAGCATCTTCCAGTTTCCCAACCAGATTGTGTAGTGCTGTTATAGTTGATTTGCCTGCCTGATATGTGTGCTGGTTTGCATGTAGCGGCGTGTCTTTCAGACAACCGTACCTAATATGTTGGTCAATGATTTTCTCCATTGACTTGAGAAGGAAGGAGGATAAGCTTATCGGCCTTTCAGGTTATGGCAGTAATATCGGTGGTTCGGAATACATGTTATGTTGGAGGTACGTAAGTAGGGAGGTACTTCCAAACTTACTTAAAAATAATTGATCATTTTGAGCCTTTTTCGAAGAACTTTTAAGGGGCCATAAAAGTGTGTTAATTTAAAAAAATGAATGGATTTTTTGTATATTTCGATAAGAGGTCGAAGTATAAAAGTTGGTCTATGCTTATTTTTGTAAATGCAGCTGTTAGCAGTCTATGAAATTTAATTTTTATTACTAAAAAATCACTAGCTAGGTAAATCTTTTAACGCTTTAGTAACTACAAAATAATTGATCCTATCGATAAAATTTTTTTTTGCTTGCTAAGGACATGTTTTGTCGAACCATAGAATTTTTGATTGGACCAAAATGTCAATTTGGCATCAAAAAAGGACATTGTTTTGTGAAGAATTGTATACTGTTTTTCTAAACGCCGCCATTCTTATAATTTTCAATGTTATTAAGATCCATGACTCTGATATGACTCAAAATCTCAAAACATTTGATGTAGCAGTTTTCCTTAAAAAATTCTGGAAAAATATCCTAATTTTTAAGCAGTTACACTGAATTAATAAAATATTCAAATAAAGCTGATGAAAAGTTAATACGGAACCATGTGTAAATTCGTTATCTGCCCGACACAAGTCTTGAACTTCTAAATAATCAAAGCTTGAAATTTAAATTTAATTAGAGTTTTATGATCCACAAATGGACCAGGTGACAATATCCCAATTTTTTTTTATCTCGCCTTTGAGAATTTCAGACAATTATTAAGGAACTTACGAAAGCCTGTACGTATGAAAATGCCATTTATAGCGTCTTTTCCTAATAAAAAATATCACTAAAAAAATTCACAATGATCGGTTTTACAGTTACAATCAAGCACCAATACAACTTTTGTTCTAATAAAAAAGGATAAACTTAAAAACCGCATTTTCGAACAACTGCGATTACAATTCTCCGCCACAAAAGGATCGTTATGTTGACGGTAATTTTAAAGAGACTGGAATCGAAAAATCGAAGATTTCAGTTTTCAAAGAAATAGGTGAATTTATAACCACAAGATTGCCGATAAGATCTACCCTAACTAACTCCTCGAGTTTACGTTTGACGTTGAGTTTCGAACAGGATCTATAGACCGACTGCATTTACACTGACTTCAGAAAAACTTTTGAAAGAAAAGATTTAGCTATATTGTGTCAGCCCAACTTGGTGTATTTGTTTATGAACTTCTACAAAAACACAAACTATCGACAGATCCGAGATTCATCAAGCGCATTGCGTTATACATCAAGGAGTGTAATGCACGAAGATGATAAATATGGAAAATGTATTGACATCTATCAAAAAAAGTATCAGCGATTGTTTTTTTACCTTCTTAGTAAATTAGGAAGCGAATATTCTGGTCTGTCCTGCTATACCGAAGTACGTCGGCTATCCTGCTCCAAGCTTTCACAGGGTGTTTCAGATCCGACGTGCCAAAATGAGTTGTGTGATAGATCTCATCTAGGCAAACTAAAAATTGTATGGCAGGGGGGCGGCAATCTCAACCGTTTGCGAGTTACAGGATTCATAAATTTCAGTTTTTCATGGTATGCACCACTGCAGGTACAGTCACGGCCAAAATTGAAAAACAATTTTGAAATTACCAAAATTTCAGCATTTCCCCAAATTTTCTTCGAAATTTACGTAATTAGTATACCTCTTTTTTATTTTTATTAAATTGCACGTCTTATTACCTTTCCAAAAAGGTGCAACATGGCAAGGTAGACAAAGGATTAGAAAAACCGCATTTTTAGAAATCTCTGACTACCTATTATTTATTTGCACGTTAATAACAATTTAATGCTTTAAGTAAACAAAATTGTTATGATAAATGGTCGAAAATGTTGGTTTTGAGTTAACAGGTAATTAGTTTTAATTATTGCTGCAAAAAAGTTATAGACATGTTGGTGTAATTTTGTTTTATTGCCGATATTAGCATAAAATTCACATCCTTGTATCCTGGCGTTTTGTTACTCGTACCTGACGAAAATTTTGCTATAAAAAAGGGTCAGTCAGCAAGAATACCTATCATTGTTGAAAAACAAATCAATAAGTGCGGGTATTTTTAAGCAAAAGTTAGTTAGAATTTAGTTTCGAGGAATACGCGAAATATTTGATTTTATTTAAGTTGTCTACAATGACTTACAAATTTATTAAATATTCATACAGAAAATACGACAGCCTCTTTTAGGTGTACAAATTAAACAAAACATTGGAAAAATGATTAAATAATTAATAAAACCTATATTAAATTTTCGTGCCGTTTATACAAAATGTGATTCATCGCTGCTCTCACTTTCATCACTACAAATATTAGAATCATCTTTATTATTAGAACAATTATTTATGGAATGACATAATGACAAATAAAATCAAATATTTTCTCAAACATTACCTGCATAATATAATTTTATTTTACATAAATAACCGAGATTCTATTCTTTAATAACTCGTCTGACGAGCGGTGTTGCGCGCGAGCTCACTTTCACTCTAATCTATATTTAACAGTTGGCAACCCCTCTTTGAGGCCACTTTTACATAGGCAGAGGTATTCCATCATACACAGAAAAAATTAGCTTTAATTTGATATATAAATTATAAATATACGTCATGAACGTATAAATACAACAAAATAATACCTCTTTACACCTGGCTGCGAAGAGGTTGCGGCCAAGTGCTCAATGGCAACCATAACTTTTCAAGTTCTTTACAAATATTGCTGTGAAGTGGATTATATTTTATTTACAAAAAAATGAAATTTTTTCCGAAAAATTAATTAATATTATTTTAATTAAAAATGCCAGCGGCCACATTTTGATAGGAAACTCAGCAAAAATATATTCCACCATTCATAAATATATGTAAAAATTAGATTTTGATTAAAAACTCGATGAACTTAGTAATCTTGCAGCCGGATCTTGTACTATAACTACATAAATTTCGGAGAAAATTTTTTAAAATGCTGAAATTTTGGTAATTTAAAAAAAAAATTAATTTTGGCCGTGACTGTACCTGCAATGGTAGGAGTTGGATCAGTAGTTTTGACATTTTTGGAAAGGTCATTAGGATAGTTGTTTTTTAGCGTTTGTTTGATGTGGCTGTGTTGGGTAGATCAAGAGATAAAAATAAAATAGTAATGTGCATGCCATGAAAACTGAAATTTATGAATCACCCTGTAACTCGCAAACGGTTGAGATTGCTCCACCACCTGCCATACAATTTTTTGTTTGACTAGTTCAGATCTATCACCCCACTCATTTTGGCACGTCAGATCTGAAACACCCTGTATGTAGAAAACTAGTCAAAAACAATGAGAAATGCCGAATATTTACGTTAAAACGTTAAAAAGTGGCAGAACATTTGGTGTCATCAGAAGAGGTTCAAAATCACAGTGTCGCAGAAAAAAATCAGTCACTAGAAAGGTATTCGAAAACACCAGATTTGGTGACAAAGTTCCTGATTTGGCATCACTGCATTAAAAGTCACCGCGGTGGAAGTTAAATATCACTACTAACTTTTAGACGTGCCTGAGAAAAAAAATTCTGTCACTAGGGAGGTGTTCGAAAACACCAGATTTGGTGACAAAATCACTGAATTGGCATCAAGAAGGATGCACCTATAAGGCTTATAGGTGCATCCTTTTTGTGTCATTTTATCAAGCCATAGAGAGGTTCACTGGGATTCATATTTGAAAACTGGAAAGAATTTTCTTGATACAAGAATTGAAAAATCATCGATTTATACGACAGCTCTGATTCCCTTAGTACCTAATGGCCAAGGTTCTGCTCCACACCTAGGTCAGAGCTAGGGCCTCAAGGATAGATTTAGAATGACCGTTAGTGAAGACTCTTTCTATGTTCTGGACAATTAAATGGGAAACCATTATTTTTACTGTTGTGAATTTTTTTTATCTTGACTTACGTCGTAGCAATCCTACAAGAATAAGTAAGAACTTGAAGGGTAGCTTTCCCTTTTATATGTAAAACTGAAACTGTGCTTTATTACTTTAAAAATGAATTTTGAAAAATGTTCTGAAATTCTAGATGCAGTTTGATTCAATTTATTAAAAATGAAATTTTGTTCGAGCAGGATAAAGCGGCTATCAATGTGTCGAAAAATTCAAGGCAATGACTTCAAGGACGAAACATTCTTCTGATAAATTAAGCTTTAAGTCCAGTTTATGGGGGGAATTTATACAAATTGGCGGCAATATGGGACTGTGCGAGAGCTTAGGACAGAAATTGTTAACTGCTGAATAGAATTCAAAGGAATATTAAAGTTCTAATTGCATCGATACCCAATAGAATGCAAAACCAGGGTAGTGCTAACACAAAATATTAATCTTATCAAAATATATTGAATTATTTATATTTTATTTGTTATTGATGTGTTTATTATTATTTATAAATGTTAATTATGATTGCGTATGTGATTAGTAATCATGATAAAAAGCTCTCTTTATGGCCGGCATTCTTATAATACAACAAAAAAATTTTGTTTTTGGCAAAACTCTTTTAAGATATCTTCATTTGAAGTAATAAAGAGTACGTAAAAAACGTTTGAAGACAATCGGTCCGGAGAGAGGGCGATTTTTATCGGCATACTACGTTTATGAAAGGGAAAAATTAAACGCTGAAATTATTCTTGATTGGACTTGTAAATATCGAATTTAAATAAGATCGACCAATTGGTTTTTTTATGATTGAGCCAAAGCCTTTGACACACTAGGCTAAGCGACAATCACAGCGTTTGGGCGAAATATGAATTTCAAAATCAAATCTGATGAGAACTACTTAAGGTAACCAGGTCACGAATGATGGTTAAAATGGGCTTCTTCACGCGTTTAGATATTTTGATCCTGTTCAGTTGGTATTTAAGATATAAACTCGCGGTTTTAAACATGCTTTACAGGACGAATTACGGATTAAAATGAGTGCTAAATAAACCCTGTGACTATATTAGTATGAAAGTTATTAAAATTACAAAATTACAAGAAAAAAATAAAAAATTATAAAATTAACTTATTTAGGTACACTTTTCTCCTTAACCACTGGTGCTATCTGCTCCAAATTGATGGTTAACCTGAAACAAGAGTAAGGCAACATTGTATACCTAAAATTTTAAACCTTTTGCCTAAATTGCAATTTTTGTACCATTTTTTTTGAAAAAAGGTCAAAAATCATTCTTTTAAAAAAACGCATTTGGATTTAAAATAAAGTTAAAAATTGAATACAAAGATGAATTAAGGTATAAAAGATGAACGATATAAACGATAAGCACTGTGCAAAATTTCATCAAAATAGGTTGAATAGTTTTTTTGCAAATGGTACCTTAAGGTCAAAAAAAGGAACTTACGGGTTGAGACGAAAATCTCTCGTGACAACTGTGCAGACTACCCGTCACCATCTTTTAAAATATCAATTTTTGGGGTTAAATAGTCGCGTTGGTATAACATGTCATACATTTTCTGAAAGAAGAAAGCGCAGGCTTTCAAATAGAACTGTTTTTAAAAAATCGATTTTTTTGACCTCATTCGCGACCTGGTTACCTTAAGAGGATCACTGGAATGTGAAATAATAATAACACCATCTTAAAAATTAATCCCCTTATTTTATTGTTGATGTTTTTCCAACAGTTAATCTCTATATTATTGCAGGTAAAGTAATCAAAACTAAAACTTCAAAAATTGCAATTTTTAGTACCGATTCCTTAACTTTTCTGTTTGCTTTAGATTCGTTAATTTTGCATTTCAAAAAACTGAATTTGAAATTTTCTTTAAGAATAGATGAGAATGGGAACCGAAAAATGCAATTTCTTTGAAATGTTTTCAGATTTAATTGAAGTATTTATAAAAATCAATTTTAAAATTACCGTTGTTTTTAAATACTTACCAGAATACGGTCTAATAATATATCGTCCATTATAATGGCGTTATATATTTTTGCACTAAACAAAATAAGCTATACACGGTATAGCTAATTTACGTTGTAATCAAATTAGTTCTATGAATGAGGAACTGCAGTGAAGTATATTATGTTTAAACTCTCTTGTTTTTCCAATTCATTAAATAATGTGAAAACTAAACGCTAGAAATCAATGAGTCGTTAATTAAAATATAAAAACAAAGCTTCCCACGGGACTGCACAATAGAACATAACAATGTCTAACTCAATTCCTTCTCCCAGTCATTAACTCAGAAAAGTGCAATTGCATGGTGGTCTGGTGGAAATCAACCTTCTGGGGTCATTGTTTGTGGGAAAAGAATAAAGGGTCACGCTCGCAGGTGTTTAACGAACTGCGAAATAGAAATACCTGATGGACAGGCGTTTTTTTATTATTTAAATGTTGATGCACGTGCCTAAGATAACTTTTAAGGGTTAAGATACGCAATTCACATGGTATTAACTAGAATACTTCCGGTATAATTGAACTCTTGGAAACACAATCTTTGAAACAACGAATAATCACTTTAAATTTTCGCACGAATTTATAAAACTGTAAGCGGCTGGATTTTACGCTTCAATATTTCACCAAACAACCGTGAAGAACAAAAGTTTCTTAAGAACTAAAAACGGTCTGGACTAAGTTGGATATTCATAACTCCAGAAATGACCTCAGAGTTTTAACACCTAAACAGTTCAAAAAACAGATTCTTTGCCTACAAAATCTGGAAAAAGTGTGTAGTTTTGCGCAATTAAATATGACAGCATAAGGTGCAAGAACCAGAAAATTATGTTGTCATGAGCAAGGGGTTAACCGGTACCGAACTGTGTGCCTTACTTTACTTTAAAATTGTTCTGCTGTTACGAAAGTTTCTCTACTGTTGTACTTGTAGTCAATTTAATACATTAATATTTTGGTAAAACGTTTTTCCTCAAACGTACAAAATTTAGAATTCATTTAATGTTAATTCATCTTAAAGAATTTTGGTTATGTTCTTCTATTTTAAACATTTCATTCATAAATATCATACGCTAGAAGATTATAATACTTATTAAAACAAATAAAAATTGTATAGCAGGGATATGAAGGTGCAATCTAAATTACTTAGGTGTTACAGGGTTATTAATAAATTTTAAACTACCCAACGTGCTACCAATTGCTGCCAAATAAAAGGGGACAAAATACCTTTTCCAACGAGGTCACACACGCACTTGCTTTTACTTAGTACCTACAGTACCATTCCAAAGTTTAAAATTAATTGTCCGAAAATTATATTTTCGCTGAATTTTTCAATTCAATATGTTATGTTATTCCTTACGTGTCACCTTTTGAAAAGGTATAGCTTATTTTCCTAAAACCTTTTATGGAAAAAGATATTGTGTAAAGGTTTGGTTTGGTTTGCAAGAGGGGGAAAAAGTGTGTCTTCCTTGCACCGAGGCTTTTAGTGGCCCATTGTGTTGCTTCTCGTCTTATGCTTAAATCAAGCTGACTTCTAATAAATTTACCCTAGTTGCAAGCTTTATACAGTTTTGTTTATGATTCTCCACTATTATGAAAAATTGGTTAAGTGCGTGTTGTTCCATAGAGTTATTTCTAAATTGTGAATATTTGTTTTTGCTACAGTACCTATTCGTTATAGTGTTCGTTAAAAGCACTAACTAAAGGCTACATACAAGAATTTTGTTATGTATTTTGCATAGTAGTTTAGAAACAGGGCAGCACGCTTTGACAACGACGTTGAAAGAAAATATCTTGCGACTGAAGGATTAAAATAAAAAGGTGCACAAAAATGTTTAGCAGCATTATAGGACTCTTATCGAGAGACGCAACACTCAATGGGGTAAATGAAACATAATCTGAGTCTTTCTGTCTGTATGTCACAGCTCTCCTATCTTCTCATTTATAAAGGTTGTTGCAGATTTGGTGTGGCAAACAGCAAATTGTATAGCAGGGGGGAGGGCAATCTCTACCGTATGGGAGTTATAAGGTGATTTATAAATTTTCACGGTATTAACATAATTACTTCATTTTTAACTTACTCGATTTATTCAACGTAGCGACATCAAACAAACGCCGAAAAACTATTATCGCAATGACCTTTCCAAAATTTTAAACAATGTTGATCTAGCTCGTACCGTTACAGGTATTGCGAAAGTGAAAAAAATGTTTTGAAATTACATACAAATTAGTATTTTCCCCGATAACTATACATTTAATACACGTGTTTTTATTTTTATTAAATTGCCCATCTTACTACTTTTCCGAAAAGGTGCAACATGGCAAGGTAGAGACACGATTAGAAAAGCCACATCCTTATAAATCCCTGACTACCTAATAATTTTAATGCACTTTAGGTAGGAAAGTTTTTTAAATAAACAAAATTTCTAAGAGAAAGGGTCGAAAATGTTTATTTAATTACTATTAATTTTAAATTTATAAAATTAAATTTATAGTGTAATTTTGTTTTATTGTCTTAATTAGCTTGTGTTAGCCAGTGTTTATACCCACGTATCCTGGCGTTGTGTTACTAATACCTGCTTGAAAGAGGGGCAGTCAGTAAGAATATCTGTAATAGTTGAAAAACAAATTGATAACACGAGTGTTCTTCAGCTAAAATTATTAAGAATTGGCAGAATTTACTTTTGGGAATACTCGGATATAATTTGTTGTGTACCTTTTCCTCATAGAAAGACTTTTGCGTACATGTTCCGTCAAATTTTTATTAGACTTTCCGGGAGGCTGCCCCCCACTCCCGGTGATGCTGGGAGGGACTGCTAGCATAATAATATGGCTCACTAACATTTTCAATCAAAGCGATCGCGGAAAGTGCGTACTTTTTCTTCCGCGTGTGTATTTCCAAATGCAAAGTTAATTAAATGAGCAAATAATAGAATTACGTCAACAAAGATTTCTAAAAAAAAAGTTTTTTTTTCGTGGGCAAAAAGTGAATGTATGTAAGGTATACAAAGGGGAACTGTAAATTTTCTCTAAATTCGATTTTTACTTTAAACTGCAAACAGGTTTTTCCAAAACAGAAAATAAAGACTGCAACGAAATAAAATTGTTTTCAATATTTCTTATATTTCTTTTAATTTTGATTAAATACTCCATTCTAATCTTGCTGATGTTTTATCTTTTTATGATACGGCGTATTATCTTGTTGGAATCATTAAATATTTGATAAGATTATATTTTCCGAATTATATATTCCTAAGATTTTGTTCAAATGTTGCAGGATGTCGCATTTCATTCGATTCTCTTCGTGCTTATAGTATAAATGAAAAAAACGTAAAGGGGATACCGAAAGAATGTTAGGTTTTAACAATTAAATTTATTATAAAGCTGATTTTATAAAATAGAAAGAAGCTATGTATATATCTTTGAATTAGTTGTATTTATCTTCAAATAAAATTAGTCTTACCTCTTTTGCGCGTATGACAACTTTTATCCTCAGATATGTTTCAGATCTGGTGTGTCAAAATAAGTGGGGTGAAAGGTCTCACTTAGGTAAACAAAAAATTGTATGGTGGGGTTGGGTTGAAGGCAATCTCAACCGTTTGAGAGTTAAAGAGTGATTCATAAATTTGTAATTTTCATGGTATGCACTTAGTTATTTTATTTTTAACTTTTGA
The DNA here is from genome assembly GCA_964036015.1 of Leptarthrus brevirostris. Lineage (NCBI taxonomy): Eukaryota > Metazoa > Arthropoda > Insecta > Diptera > Asilidae > Leptarthrus > Leptarthrus brevirostris. Next base: position 101,435,730 of record OZ038373.1, read on the forward strand.
TCTACTCAACGCAGCCAAAAAAAACTACGACCCCAATGAACTTTCTAAAAATATTAACATTGTTTACTCCTACAATTGCAAGTGCAGTCATCCAAAAGTGAAAAAAATGTCTTGAAATTACCTAAAATTCAGAATTTTACCAAATTTTCTCTAAATTTAATACATTTATAAAATTTTTATATTTTTGTAATAAATTGCCCATCTTATTACCTTTCCAAAAAGGATCAACATGTCCAGGTGGAGAAAGGATGAAGAAATTTATACGTAGAAAACCTTTGGCAGCCAAAACTCAGACGGAGCCCTGTAGGGAGAGTTGGGTTCCCCACGAAGCACAGCCGTCTGGTGTTTGGCCAGGAAACTCTGTATCAAATGTGAAAAATGCGTAGGTCTGCCCGTTTAAGTTTCACAGCGTCACGACGGAAAAATAGAACTTCTTGGTAGTACAACTTGGTTGTACCGCGTGTTGTGTACTCGTGATGAACCACGCCGTTCGAGTCTGTGAAAACTGAAACTGGTTTTCTGGGTCGTATTCATAAGCCCAGGTCTCATCGGCAGTGATACTGTTTTGAGGAAATTCACAAACCCCAGTATGTCCTGAGCGAACTCCAAACGGAGTTGCTTCTGCTCTTTCGTTAACAGCTTTGGCTCGAACTTCGCTGAGATTCTTCTTAAGACCATATCCGCAGTCAAAATGGACTGAACGGATCTGGATCTTTAGGGCCTACTAGAACTTGCCTCACTCTCCACTGATGTGCGGCCATATCTGAAGCGATTTACCACTCCTTGTGGTACCCCATTGCTTCGTCCCCGAAGGTCTGTTGAATCTTACTTATCGTTTCTACAACATTTTATGCAGTAGACTTGATCAAGTTTTTCTGTTTTGTTTTTTCCTCACTCACGTGCGGTCTCCCGATGACTTTCAGGTTCAACAAGAAAGAAAAAATTCCAAAATGCACATAAGGATCACCTACACACGTCCCAATTTAGGCCTCCCTAGCTTAAAGGTTTTCTTTTTATGATGTGGCCATAGGGTTGTCTATGATGCGATAGCACGGCTTCGGCCGGAAAGGAATTAAGGTAAGGGAAATGAGGGAACTTGAAGGTCTTGTTTTTGCATTGCTGTGAGTTAGACAACAACCCAGATGCAGAGTGGAATTTTTAAATTTATTTGTTGCAACTATGACGTGGTGATCGTGCTACTCAACCAATTGATCCAACTCCGTCTCTTTATGGTCGGCTAATTTACAAAATTTTGGCTACCGATTTTGGAAACGTTATTATGAAATATGAGCGGTAAAAGTTTTGCATAACATTAAAGTAAATGTAGATAATATAGCGTTATAAAAATCGTCGGAACATTGACAAATGAAAATCTTGAACCCTAAAAAGTTATGTACGCCGTTAACTAATATTAAAAAACGACCTTATACATGGAAAGAATAATCCAGGAATCCTGTTAAAATTTAAGTAATTTAAAGTATTCATAGACCATTTTTACGGAACAGCACAATTCAATTTATGTGACTCGAAAAATTTACTGTATCTTTTAGGAAAAAAAAAATAAACGAAAAATATTACGGTTCTCCACAACGATATATTAGAATTAGTATTTTGTGTTTCTGAATTTCAATTTAACTAAGTTTTCTATATTTTTGTATTTCGATGTAAGTCAAGTTTCAGTCAATTTGGTAACTATCGCAATTGTTAATAAATAGAGAATTTATATAGAGACTAAAAACTTTTTGGAAGTTAATTGGTTGACACTTTGAAGCTTGAAAAACGAAGGTGTTCTTTGAGAATTTTTGTTTGGCTCAATGATAAATCGCGGGAATGTAAATTATGGGTGGTTGAACAATACATACATACTACATTTCAGAAATTTCGTCGCTGCAAGCCGCTGCACGCCGATCATGGTCCCGTGGTTAACAGTTCTGAGCGAATGTTTTTAATCGGGGAAAAAAATTGGTTTATTTTTGTAATATAACTTGCAGTAGCTTTAGTTAAGCGTGGCCGAGTTAAAAAAAATTACTAATTTTTACAAAAAAATAACGAAATTACCGAAAAAACCAACTTATTTCCGGCTGAAAAATATAGTAAATATTCATTTAAAAAAAACTTAACTGAAAATGTAAAATTAAAGTTGATCCAATTTAAATTGACGGAGTTAAGTTGAGAAAAGATCATTTTGAGAAAAAAGGTGTTTAAAGTGCTAAGTTCATGTTTTCTGCATGTATTAAAGTGAGCGGCGCACGAGAAAACGCTTCAGCTTCGTTATTTTCGTGAATTTATATTCTTCATAATTTAAACGTTCGTAAAATGTAAGAAAATTGATTTTTCAAAACTGTCAAAGTGCTGTTCCCTCTTAAGGGAAGATTGGCTTAGTGGTGAGAATGCTGAGAATTATTGCTCAAATCTCAGCCTGTGTACATTTTTATTTATTTTTTGCTATAGGTGAATTAACTTGATTAATTTTAAGCCTTTTGAATTCTATGCTCGAAATATCGTTTGAAACCCAACAGATACTCTTCCATAAAAATTTAAGTAGCTGACAGTTGCAACACGATCACATTTGAGAACCGTAATTTTTACCGAAATTTTCATAGAAAAATTGCTTAATTTTTCTTTTCGTGATGAACCTTTCGCCAGTTTTACGTTATCCACTACTTTCCTATATTTCTCACTTTCTAATATACTTGAAATTTACAATGTTTGCTTGAAATAATAAAAGTACAACATTAGTACCTAAAAAGTAGCCACAAATAATGAGTAAAAGTGAAGAGATTAATGATCGAGACAATTTTCATTTCCGTCGGCGTGAGCTAAGTGCACTTTCAGCCGCAAGTCACTTTCCTCCTGCAATGTCTTCAGTTATCTAAATTTCATGCATCTACCAGAATTCAATTGCCTATTTAGATATTGCTAACGTCGTTTGTACTTTATAGCATTGCATTTTGCGTATTTAGTATTCAATAAAAACAGCCATGCAACAGCTGAGAAGATGAAGCAAAGCGGAGTTGGGATTAAAAATTGATGAACTATGTTACCGGGAGGATATTGAAAAGTTTTCACTTTTCTTTCCTTTTATTTTAATTAGAAAATTTTGGTTAAATTGAATCATAGTAAAAGTGTGCTTACCTTTTTTGTATTTTCACAGGAAAGGAAATTAGACTCATTCACTTTGACTTATGATCCATTTATGGCGCCATAAGAAGCAGTGCAAATTGCCACAATTTAGCCTCGGAGACTTATGAGACAGAGGCCTTTATATTTATTGTTTTTCCTAAGATGAGAAAATTGTTATCTTTCCTAGACTTCTTCAGTATTTTGTGTGTCAGTGGTGTAATTTGCTTCAGCACAAGTCACAGCCAGAACAAAAGACGTCCATATAACAACCGCTAGAGATGAAGTTAAGATATTCTCTGTGGCTTTTTACTCTGGTTGCATAGTTGTTTGTTCGTCTAGGAATTTCTCATTCACTTAAATCTAGCGCTTAGTTGCCTTTGCGTTTTTGTTGAGATTTTTTAACTACACGAAGTGCCGCTATTGATACTTACCGCAATGTACTAACATCTTGGGGATATATTTGATTTCAACTTGGTGTCAATTACCACAGGATTGTCTTGTCTGAACAGGAAGTTTTTCAGGAAAGCAATGTTGCACATTAAATAAATGACAGCTTAGATGTATTTCATTGAATTTCATATGCAAATATTTGCAAATAATGAGTACCAGGTAAAATATCAATAATTTCATGACATAGTCTATTCAATTGTCAGTTTCGAAACAATTTTCATTTATTTTAATTAAATTACGTAATACATTTATATATCTACACAACAATGGAAAATTAAATACATTCCCACACCTAAATTTAAATAATAAGCAAGGGGCCAGCCCCCTTCAAGATAATCAAGGTATACAAGCAATTTGCGTATAATCGCGACTAGTGGTCACTGCAATAGGCAAGTAAAGGTTGTATACCGCGAAATAACGTTTTATTTCTTGGCTTTGCTGGCATTGAGCGAAACAAAAAAAGCAATGCACCTTGTACATAGAGTACAAGTGGCAGTAATAGATAGATTTCGATAGCGCCGGCTTTAGAGTTTTGCTTTTATTATGCGATAAACTGCTCGAGCCATGTATCGAATTTCCACAACTCACTTTCGTAATGGATTCATAGATGAAGAGATCTAATTCAATTAACTTTATTGCGAAATAAATTTTATGCATATTTGCCATGGCCCGCCTTCATGGTTCCTACAAACCTCTTCATTATAAAACCTTGTCGTGTTCCAAGTATAAAATAGTGGCTTCCCGTGCTTAAAACAACCCTTCTTTACGTTCTATTCTAACTTTACAGCACGTGACCTTGTGCTTCTATCATGAAAATCAAACCAAAATATTCTGGATTTCTCCCCAAAATCAATTCATTACGTTTCTGGCATTACGCCAGGAATTTGCAATTTTCTCTGCAGTTTGAAGGAAAAACCTCTTGTAAGGAAAAAAGGAAGGTACTGCCATATTAATAGTATTTCCCATGACATCATAAGGGTGAAATGTTTTCAATGCAGGCATTACACAGCCTGGTTTAATAAAGTTTTTGCTTTTGGCACAATTTGCTTAAAGCTTCTATCCAGGTCGTTGGTGTTTAGTAATAAGTGGATGTGAAAAAGTCAGGGACTCTTTTTAGTTATAAATAGGTCAAAAAACCCCATTAGTTCACTGCATTTAAAGGTGCAAGGCATGTTATTATAATTATAAATTCAATAACAGTGTTAAAGGGTAATTTCCGTTTACATAGAGCGGTGCATATAAATACTTCAGCATGTATGGGGTGGCAGATATCAGCTTTATACTATGTATAAACCGTTTATACATTAAAGGTCTCTGACAGACGGACGTATAAGCAGATCAATAGCAAAGATTACTTACTACTAGATAACCGGCTCCCTAAATTACCCAGCTAGTCTTGAAAAAATCACACTGGCACCACAGTAACACGAATATATCCAGATTTTAAAGTCATAAGAATGTACATATGTGCAAGCCATTGTGCAGCCATTTATTCCTGTCAAAATTATTTGAAAGAATCACTTACTTCCGTCAAAATTCTGTTCTCATCCGGAGAGAATCATAGACTCCTGTCAAAAAAGTACCGCCAAATCTTGTAGAAAAGTAGCTTAGGTTAAAGTGGTTGCCTAAAAAGGCACACTTAGGCCAAGGAGGCCCATTGTGGTAAAGAGTAAAAATGTACCACCAATAAAAAGGATTCATGTGAAGAACATGACTGAGTTAGTTACTTGTGTGCGTAAAAAACTTTTAAACTGTCAATGTATTCTAATCTTTTAAGGAGTAAAGTATACTTACATTTGACATTTGTAAACGAACATAAGAAAAGTATACGTGTCTCTTATCCACAAACCCGGAAAACAAATTTTTAGTTCTGACTGCAGGGTTGCCCTATGCGGGAAATATATAAAAGCAACCAAAAATTTTTCACTACCATGAACGTGAAGCCGTTTATCTAGTAGTAAGTAATCTTAGTCAATAGGTTCCGTTGTCAACTCTTTGAAGTACGGAACCTAAGAAGAATAAACTGTAGGAGAAAAGCATTTATTGTAAGATAGTTGAATAACCGTATTTTTACCTATATATATACTTCCTCTAAAAGATGCTATTTCTTGATTTTCTTAAATATTTATTAAGATGAATTTGCCTTTGAAAAATGAGTCATCTCCCTCCGTTAGTGTCTGCGTATGAAAATCGATTTTGGTGATTTTTCATATCGATTGTAGAACCCCATTGATTATCATAATGATTTTTCAAACCGTTTAATTTATATAAGCAATTTTCTCTTCTTCTTGTCCCTTCTCTCTATTCCGTGCTGCTTCGATAATAATGGAATGGGACAATGCTGTACTTTCGACCTCCTAAATATGCATACCGCTTTTTCGGTGAAACAATGACGCAAGTGTAATTTTTGGAATTTTTGAGTTAAATACGACCAAACTATCGAAAGATGTTTAGCTTTGCTACGGAGTAATAACATTATTGTAGAGCAAAGCGTCATTATAAGTTTTAACCGCATGTTCAGAAGAAATGTACATACAATCAAATCTTAAATCGTGTTTTCTGAGAGCATAGCGATATAATTGAGTGAAAAGGTACCAAAGGTGTGCATTTTTGGTTTTGCCAAAACAATATTTTCCTCAAAGAGCATTGGTTTAAATTAAAACTTACAATATTTTCGGTTCTGGGTAGTATGTATAGATCCGTATAATAGATCTTTTTAACCGACTTCCCAAAAACAAAGAGGTTCTAAGTTCGACGCGTATTTTTAACCGATTTCCCAAAAACAAAGAGGTTCTAAGTTCGACGCGTATTTTTTTTTTTTTAATTTTTTTTTTTATTTATTTATTTTTTCTTTATGCCTGACCGGGCATAACTTCGTAACGCGTCGACCGATTTTGATGATTCTTTTTTTGTTCGATAGAGTATGTCCACCGATTGGTACCATGTCAAAAAAATTTTTGGTTGGGTGGGGGTGAAACCTAACTTTGTAACGCGTGGTCCGATTTGGATGGTTCTTTTTTTGTTGTACAGAGTATGATCCCCCATTGCTAACAGGAGAAAAAAAATTTGGCCTTAGGTGGGGGGAGGGGGGGGGGGAGGGGTAGTCTAACTTTGTAACGCGTGGACCGATTTGGATAATTCTTTTTCTGTTGGGTAGAGTATGTTCAGTGGGAGATACCAGGTGAAAAAAATTTTGGGGGGATGGGGGTGGAACCTAACTTTGTAACGCGTGGTCCGATTTCGATGGTTCCTTTTCTGTTGTAAAGAGTATGATCCCCCATTGCTAATAGGAGAATAATTTGGTCCTATGGAGAAAGGTGTGGGTGGGGGGGAGGGGTAGTCTAACATCGTAATGCGTGTACCGATTTGGATAATTCTTTTTCTATTGGGTAGAGTATGATCCTTGGTTGATACTACGAGAAAAAAATGTTGCTGGGGTGGGGGTGGGAGAAGGGGGGTGGAACCTAACTTTGTAACGCCTGAATCGATTTGGATGCTTCTTTTGCTGTTGTATAGAGTGTGATCCCCCATTGCTACTAGGAGAATAATTTGGTCCTATGGCGGAGGGGGAGGGGTAGTAACTTCGTAACGCGTGAACCGATTTCGATGATTCCTTTTCTGTTCGGTAGAGTATGTCCCTTGGTTGATACCATGAGAAAAAATGTGGAATGGGGGTGGGGTAGGGGGTTAAAACAAACGTCTAACGTGTGGACCGATTTGGATGGTTCTTTCTTCGTTGTATAGAGTAGAAGACACTAAAAAGTGTAAAATAAAATAGTTTTTAAAAAAAAAGTTGAACCGACTTCACAAAAAGCGCTAAAAAGCATAAAATAATTTTTAATTTTATATTTATTACGACATTTTGAAGTCGGTGCAAATTAAACAAATAAAACAACTACATAACCACAATTGAAAATAATACATAATACTACCTGAACGTTTCAGCTTACGGGATCATAAGAAATGACGATTAAATATTTTTGTTGTAGTTGTTTGGTTTGTTTGATTTGCACCGACTTCAAAATGTCGTAATAGATATAAAATTAAAAATTATTTTATGCTTTTTAGCGCTTTTTGTGGAGTCGGTTCAATTTTTTTTTTAAAAACTATTTTATTGCTATCTTCTGTTAAAAGTAATCTTTACGACAGACCTAAAACTGATAATGGCCCAATATTGTAAGCTTTTTTATAATAACTAATATGGACGAAACATTTGCTATTGGAATTTTTAATGAAAGAATTGGCCATAACCGTCATGTGACTAAATTTTGTATAATCAAAAAGGCATAGCTATGGTGGCAGTATATAATTAGTATTCAGTTGATTCGTTCGACCGCTCACACAACCACTTATTCCCAAATCGGCCGCTCTCTAGAGCTTATCCAGAGCGCCTACCAAACTAGTGAGGCGTAGCAAAGAATCGGTCTCACAATGGCGGTGTACATACAATGCACCATTTTGGGTTTGAGTCCCTATGTGATCGGAAAGGTCGTGACGCATAGAAGGTAACGTTTACTTTCGATATACGCTCTTCTTTATATCTCTTCAAGCTAAGTTTAGAGTCTAATAGTGCACCGAGATACTACACATAATTAGAAAGAGATAGACTTTTACCTCCCAGTATTGGGAGCCTAAATTCTGGTATTTTCGTCTTCCTGGTGAAAAGCATCCTATTAGAGGACCAGTTTTCCAGCTTTTTTCGCGAATTCAAGCCTGCTACTGTCAAGAATCGGCCGGATACCAATATCGCGAGTTAATCTTTCTAGTGAAATCCACGAAGAAAGACCCTTATGAATGTACATCTTCCTTAGTGGGGTAAAGATTACTTTCGTCTTCACATTATTAAAGACACCCTCAAAGTCTAGGAAGGCACCTAGAGTTGTTATGTAGTTGTTATGTTTGTTTAATTTGCACCGAGACGTAATAGATATAAAATTAATTATTACTTTATGCTTTTAAGCGCTTTTTGTGAAATAGATTCAATTTTAAGTTTAAAAAATTATTTCACTTTCCACTTTTCAATATGCTACTCTAAAAATGCTGCTTGTACGAAAAAAGCAAGATAGAATCAACAAAATCGGGGTAGGCTTACAAAGAAATGGGACTGCTTCCTCCTCTTCCCGAAGTCACTCTAGCTGTAATATTTTTTATCATTTACTGATGAGGAAACTACTTAATACAGAATCAAAATCGGTCTATGTTTTACGATGCTATGTGCCGCCCTTAATCTGACTATCATCCAAATTTACAAGTATTGTAATTGTTGTGTTTACAAATGGAGCAAGATAGCTCCGTTCAGCAATAAAAGAATCATCCAAATCGGTCCACACGATACGAAGTTAGGCCACTTCTTCACCACCCCCACGCCACCATACAAGTTTTGACATGATAACAATATTCCATAAAATAAAAACAGAATCATTTCTCCCACACCCCACCGAGGGGGGAACATATTCTACATCTGAAAAATAGAGTCATCTAAATCGGTCTGCACGATACAAAGTTAGACTACCTATCCCCCCACATCCAACCATGGTCCAAATTTGTTCATACACTAGCAATGAAGGATCCTCCAAATCAGTTCACGCGTTACGAAGTTAGACCAGCCCCCACCCCTCCTTTCCGCACCGAAAACATAGGACCAAATTTTTTCCATTATTAGCAATTAGGAATAAAATATTATACAAAAAAAAGGACCACTGTTATTATATTTTAAGAGAGAAAGTGTATTCGGTAACGCTATTGCATTTGTATTGTATTCTATTGTGTTGTCATTTCATTTTTACCAAACAAGCATTGTTAATGTGCTCTCGATAATTGCTTTAGTCCTTTAGCCCGTTAGGTTTTCGGATGCTGTACTCTGTACTTCGTATTAAGTAGTTTAAGCAAGTCAGTCGGTAAGAGGCCTCTGTAAAGCGCGCTAGTTTTTAAATAAATTATTAAATCTACCGCTCTGGTTTTATTATTGCCTGACAAAATCTTCTTACACGACATAAATCGGTCAACGCATTACGAAGGTAAGTTTAACCACATTCCACCCCAATTTTTGACATCGTACCACTTGCGGAACAAACTCTAACAAACAAAAAAAGAATCATCAAAATTGGTCTATTCATTATGAAATTATAACCGGTCATACATAAAAAAACGCGTCGAATTTAAAACCTTCGTTTTGGGAAGTCGGTTAAAAAGGGATTTTTTTAGTACAATCTTACAGTGTTTTTTAAAGGGAATATCGATACAGGGAATATAGATCAGGAGAGCCCCAATCATCCAAAGGGAGTTGAAACTACCCCCACCCTTCCCGGTAAAAGAATTTCAGAAATTTTTTTCACAATTAAATAGAGCCGTGGGGGAAAGGGAAAAACTATAAATTTTTTTTTATTTACATTGTGGGATTCATTTTGAAAGTTCTTTCTTTAAGGATTCAAAAATAATTAAATGATCTACAAAAAAGGTGTTCATGATTGTTTCTGGGGAGCTGGGATCACTTCCGAAGTAATTGGCTGCGTAGAGTCCGCATCCGTGGTCACAATTGGGCTATCAGGTCATGATTTTGAGATATTTGAGATTATGTAAGTGAAAAATGGGTTTTTGGCTACTTTTGAATAGTCGGCTAAGTCTTTGTTTTAAAAAATGTGCCAATAAATAGAATCCCCGCTCACACACCAAAGCTTGCAAGCCATAAAATCTGACATAATTCCTTCTAATAGATATACATATAGTACGGGAGAAATAAAATAAAGTTCCAGCCATTTATAGTTTCCGAAAAAAAATTTGTAAATTTTTTTTAAATCATTGAACGGAAACCTCAGTGCAGAGTTGTAAATTTCATAACCCATTCCTATCCCAATTCCATTCTTTGGAATTAACATTTCTTTATAATTAAGTTATTGGAATTCCTCATATATTCCACAGAGTTTGGCAAAGGAATGACAAGTAATTGAAAATGAATTAATCATGATTTAAAACCAGACTTTAGTTCCTTAATTCTTTTTAAATTCCTTTTCTATTAAAACTTTCTCAAACTGATTAGCACTTTCACAGTTCATACAAATTTTTCTGTCCAAAAATGCAAGACTGCATCCAACCGATTTTGGACACCTAAATTGTTTTTTCTTGGCAAGGAACTTTAGTGTTTTAAGGGGGATAGCCACTGTGATGGGTCAAAAAAAAAAATATTTTTTTTTTGTCTTAAATCAAAGTTTATACATTCAAAAATATGTCTACAAAATTGCAGTTAAAAATGTGAAAAATTGACTAAGTTACAGCGATTTTAGTGAGAGCAGGTAGACCGATTGTTTTCCGCGTGACCTCCCGATCGGAATGTTACCCGGATTAAAGCTGCTGAGGATCGCATTGAAACAGTTCATCACAAAATTAAAAAAGTCACCAAGACCCCTGGAGATGAAGAGGGAGAACCGTCATATGGTCCAGGACTTGATAGTTTAATATAGGTATGACAATTTTACAAGATATATGATTTCATTGCGAGAGAAATGGACTAAAATCTTTAAACGCGTTTTTCTCGAAACGACTTTTTTCGAACTGGTCGCATTGATAACTCGGACAATTCTTAATCGATTATTATTTTTTTTTTTTGTTTTGTTCGTCTTAGTAGTGGCTAAGGTTGTGCGTAACCGATTCATGAAATTTTGTTTTTTACTATTTTTTAAACTGTTTGAAAACAAAAAAAAACGGTCGAAAAAGTAAAAATATTTTCAATCGGTCGCCATTTTGTGAAAAATAAAAAAAATAAAAACGGCTACGTACAACGATAACGACATCCATACAGATTATAATGAATTTTTATTTTTTTTTTCATATCACCAGTTTTTGAAAAATCGATGCGACCATGGAGGGTGAATTTTTTTTCAACCTCTACGGAATCATTAATATTGTTAAAACTATGTAAGATTTTTCAATAAAAATTTGTGGAAACATTATTCGATGTATACTTAATAAATTAAAAAAAAACCCCATCCAAAAATTCCTTTATTTACCCGGTCAAAAAAATTCTCAAAAATCACTAATTTTTTCGGCCGTCACAGTGGCTATCCCCCTTAAGTTCTTTATTATTTAATTTTTTCATACAATCAGTGACCAAATTAAGCGGACACTCGTAAAAAATTCGATTCAACAAAACAAATTCATCTTTTTTCTAAATTGAGAGTAACAATTTGTATATTTCTTAAATTTAAAAAGTGTATAAAAGTTAAGAAATAGAGATACTTTTAATTTATAAAAAAATTAGTTTGTTGCATCATATTTTTTGGAAGTGTTTTCATAATTTTGTCACCGAAGTTATAAGTTTTAGAAATGATTTATTTCTAAAGCATAAATAAAATACTAAACAGTAATGTGAATAAGTAACAAAAAAGACAGGGTCTGCTCAAATCTGAAGTAATAAAGGATATAAGGTGTTACGCAGCTCTTGTGTGGTGGCCAAAAGTAGAACAAAAGAGAGCGCGGTCCACTCTGCAAAAACTGCAGAGGTAAGCATGTCTAGGAGTTACTGGTGCCATGCGCACATGCCCCACGGCAGCTATGGAGGCTCTACTAGACCTCCCACCTTTACACCTACATCTAAAGAAGGAGGCTGCCTCAAGCGCAATAAGGCGGCTTGGCACCAATCTCCTCTCAGCAAGTAATTGGACTGGTCACAGGAAAATCCTTGAAGAATTCATGGATGACCCGGTGATCAACTTAATATCAGATACCATGCCGAAGAGGCACAACTTTGATATACCATTCAAGTTGATCCTTGAGAGCAGAGATTATTGGTTCAACAATAGACATATCTTTGAAAGGGGATCTCTGGTTTGGTACACGGATGGATCCAAGATGGACAGAACGGGCATCGGGGTCTATGGACCAAGATTAAGGCTGCACAAATCGCTCGGTATTGCACCAACCACCTTTCAAGCAGAGATACATGCCATCGAAATCTGCGCACGTGAAATTACCTACAGAGGTATACGGGGTGCTAAAGTATATATTAAAGGGGATCTCTGGTTTGGTACACGGATGGATCCAAGATGGAAGACAGAACGGGCATCGGGGTCTATGGACCAAGATTAAGGCTGCACAAATCGCTCGGTACTGCACCAACCACCTTTCAAGCAGAGATACATGTCATCGACATCTGCGCACGTAAAATTACCAACAGAGGTATACGCGGTGCTAAAGTATATATTATTTCCGACAGTCAGGCGGCACTTAAGGCTCTGGGATCCTACACCTTTGAGTCTAAAATTGTCTGGTACTGTCTCACTGCTCTTAAAGAACTGGCCCAGAGCAACAGCGTTACGCTGGCATGGCTACCAGGGCACGAAGGCATTGAAGGCAATGAGAAGGCTTATCACCTAGCAAAAAAAGGTGCGGATTCTCAGTTTATTGGACCGGAGCCATTCTGTGGCTACTCAAAAAGCCGACTAGCAATGCGTATCAGGGCATGGGAGGACGAACGCAAGCACTCACACTGGACAAATATCCCAGGGTTAAGACAAGCAAAGAGGTTTATAACCTATTCATAACAGAAAACGAAAGAGCTGATAACAGGACTTCTAACTGGTCATTGCCCCTTGGGCTACCACCTAAAAAAGTTGGGGCTGGCTGATGATCACACCTGTCGCTTCTGTTTGGAAGAGGAGGAGACAGCGGAACACATCCTCTGTCACTGTGAGACCCTCGGCCGCATCAGGCTCAGACATCTTGGTGGGGCTTTCGCATCACCATCAGATATAGCTAAGGCAGCCACCAAAGAAATTTAAGGTCTGATAAGGGAACTAAAGATTGGCGGGGTGGCTTAATATAGAACCTGGATCAGGTCACAAAAGATCAACTTGGTCGAAGTAACTAAAGGATGCGGATAGCCCTTGATCCATTCTTTAATAATAATAATAATAAGGTGTTTCACAAAATGATTTCGATCAAGAAACAAGACAAAAATATATTGAGGTTTATTGCAAAACCGGTTAAATGCAATCCATGTGAGTTTATTCGAGGTATCAAATGAAATGTTGTTTCCTAGAGTTAACAAACCATGGAGAAAAATGTAAATACCTCAATTTGGCAGAAAAATTGTTAAAATCGAAAGAACAAACCATGCCACTGTTCTTAATAAGGGTTGGTAGGGAGAAGGGAGGGGAAATGAGTGATATTGATATTTAATATAAAGGATGTGTTGTCTGAAATTATTTGGTATTTTTAACTTTTGATTTCGGGTGCATAATGAAACATTTATGAGCCATTAAGTGGAAAAAGTAACCTAGAAACACCAAATACCCTTTACTGCCCCCTCTCCCAATTCAACACATTCCACAACCTAACCTTAATATAAATTCCTTAAAGAAAAGTCTCGACTTAACGAATACAATAAAATATTATAGGAATTTTGCACTTTGCTTAAGCACTTTAAAGAACTTGCTGTCAAAAGCTTATTGGTAGAAGCATGATTTATCCTGAAATTAAGGAAGCGCATCACGGTTGTTTTAAAAGACGATTCCATATGTTTTCTCAAACTCAATTTGCCAGATTAGGTTTAATGTATTGAAAGTATTTTATTGCCCCATATTAGACACTCTCACTTTATAACAATTTCGCTTAGTGTAGGAGTGCTAATCAATTTAAGAATGTTTTCGTAGAAGAGGAATTTAAAAAGAATTAAGCAACTAAAATCTGGTTTTAAATTATGAATAATTCATTTTCAATTATTTTTCATTCCTTTGCCAATCTCGGTGGAATATATAAGGAATTCCAATTACACACATCATTACTTGGAATATTAATTCCATTGGTTTATTCCATTCCTAATTCAAAAGTAATGGAATTAAAAAAATGGTTAAATTAATTACACAAAGAATTACTTTACAGCTTTGTCTCAGTATTTTTTAATTCCTTTTACTGAGATCTATGTTTACTCATATTGCCGGGGTTATTTGAGGACATATTCTTAAGTGGAGGGTGATTGCAGATTTTCTAAAATCTGAAAGAATATCGTCATCTTAATTTAAAAAAGATAGATTCAATAAAAGAGGTAACATAATTGATTGCATATTTCGTGTAAATCCGTATTTAAAAATATTTGCAGTTAAAGTTTCGTATATTTGTAGAAATAGAGCATCTATTTCGAAGAAATAAAATTTTCATTTTAAATTCTAAAATCTATTCACAAATTAACATTATTGGCTGGAAACTATATTACATAACTCTGAAGGAATTTTCCCACAGAAATTATTCAATTACCATCGCTAAGTTACACCCATAGCATTATTGATTCGATGCAATTTCGAACTTTTCAGAAACGAGTTTTAGCTTGCACAAAGTGTACGTGATGGCTACTTGGTACCGTAATAAAATATTAAGGTGAAACCTTCATAAATAAGTTAGATATTAAATAGCCATGCGTGAACATTCTTCAGCGCTAGTAAAACAAGTCACGTTTAACGGCTTACATAGCCACATTCGCGGTAGGCAGCAGGCAGCTTTTCGCATATGAAGAGGTGATAACAAGCAGAATTGGATCTGTAAATCTCGTCCAGTTCCTTTATGACTCATTCCAAGCTAGAATTACCACGGTACTCTTGTCTTGACTTGACTGACCAGCACCGTAGCCCAAGTTCAATGTCAAGTGCGATATCTTCAACCATTAACACGTCGCTGGAATATGGCTAAATAAATAACGCAGATAAGCGCGGCGATTTGTTTCTATGATTGTACAAATAGGGCAGGTTACCAGACCTT
Organism: Leptarthrus brevirostris; assembly: GCA_964036015.1. Lineage (NCBI taxonomy): Eukaryota > Metazoa > Arthropoda > Insecta > Diptera > Asilidae > Leptarthrus > Leptarthrus brevirostris. The sequence goes on from OZ038373.1 coordinate 101,451,048, forward strand.
TTCATGTTAAGCTCCACTTAATCAACCAACAACTGTCAGGGTGAAATGCCAACGTAGCTTTTACCGTCTGGTTAGTTGTGACTTTCTTTCAATTTATGACAACCCGAAACGAATAATTTTCAGACTGCCGGGCACGGTAGACGATTTCCTGCAATTCTACTATTTATAAGGCGTCGTCTGCTAGGTGCGAGATGTTCAACTCTAGGGCTTTGTTCGGCACTGCCTTGTGATCAATTCAAATTCAGTCACACATGTCATAAATTAGTTTCGATTGAACGCGATAAAAATTGGAATTTCACTAAAGACCATTTTGGATAGTATTAAATTGCAAGTTGTGCAAAATTTACATATCAATCCCAAATGAAGAGTTCATCAACTTTTTCCTCGGCAACTTTAATGCATACTATCGCGCAGAAATTTGATACGAAGTGGGTGCGATATTTAATCACGAGCTTCATAAATTATATTTCGCATATTTTGGAGCCGTAATCTGACGGAATAAATTACGCTTCCGTCTATTTTTTCCGGAAGTGATTTTTGAAAGATCCTATTATATTAAGAATTTACGAGCAAAACTTGCAAATTTTTTTTGGAAATTTACGATACTGCTCATAAAAGTCAAGAAAGTTTTAGATTTCCCCCGATGTTATAGAAACCTCAATTTAATGACCAAAAATGGCATATAATTTTTATATTCAGTCACATCAATTTAACTCGTTATGCATGCGTTACTGAAAAGACTGTCTATTTAATTTAATTGCAGTGAACGTTGAATTACCTCAGGGGAGTTACATCCAAAATGCCTTTTTTATTGATTCGTACTTAAAATAAACACTATCTATTCTAAGAAATTTAAAATAATATTTTTCAAAGAAAACAAAATTATATTTTCTTTATAATACGTTTTAACCAACAGTCATCTACATTACATCCAAGTCCAAAAATCAATTTTGGTTTTTTGTTTGCATATTTTGAAAGTACATACCCCTAAGATTATAATATCGAAAACCTAATGTAGAAATTCGATATGGTTCTCGAGATATAAGTGGCGTGCCTCTTGGAACAAATCTCCCGTCGCGAGAATCCAGCTTCAAATGCTGATGACAGGAGGCGAGCTTGGAGAAGGGAGGGTTCATTATATGGCCCCGGAATAGACGACTTCATGTAAATTGCAAATATACGTAAAAAATTGCATGGCTTCATGTTCCGAAACTTAAACGTGTTTTTCTCGAAACTACATTTTTGAAATCTGTACCCATAACAAAATCTAATGCGAGTAAAATTTCTTTCTTTTGAAATGGTAGAAAAAAATATAAAGCAACAAAACTTATGTTTTGCACTTTTTATTTTCTTAACTTTTTACACTAAAATATCTTCCACAGAACTTTGGTTCTGGGCTCACTTATTTCCGAATTGTGTCTTTAGACACAACTTTATAAGACGGATAAAGATAACGAACTAACTAAAAGCTTTTTCGCGAAAAGTTACTTTCCCATCATAATATCTTTATTTAAAATAATATGACCCTATGTAGATCTGTTTGCGTCGGACTATTTGTTGACTTTGTGGGAATGTTCACATTTTCTGCTTTATGTGATTTCTTATCTTGGTTTCGTTTGAATGAAACCGAAGAGTTTATTTTTCGAGTAAACGAGGATAATGGGAATGTAACTTGCGCGACCTATAATAATGATAATACCCTGTAAATTACTATTCTTTGTACCGCATGTAAAAGCAAATAAAATGACAAAAACGAACTCTTTTGAGCGCTCACAGGATTTTTTTCTCAGTTCGATTTTTAGGGTTCCGCACTAAAATGGATAAAAATAAACCCTTATGGTGCGACTTTCTTTGTCTGCTTTTCGCAGCTGTTTATTTCACCAAATATTAATGCTATCGACTTGAAATTTATTATGAAAGGACTTCATTTCACAATGTCTAAAAAATACTATACACAATAATGACTGCTCTATAGCAATTAAAAACAAAGAAACAGCCTTTCAGGCATACAGGGTGTTTCAGATCTTACGTGCCAAAATGAGTGGGGTGATAGATCTTACTTAGCCAAATAAAAAATTGTATGGCAGGGTGTGGGGCAATCTTAACCGTTTGGTGATTCATAAATTTAAGTTTTTCATGGTGTGCACCTTACTCTTTTATTTTTGTCTTTTTATCTACCCAACACAGCGACATCAAACAAACGCTAAAAACTAATATCCCAATGACCTTTCTAAAATTGTCAACAATGTTGACCTAACTCCTACCATTGCAAGTACAGTCACTTCCAAAAGTGAAAAAAAAATGGTTTGCGATTACCTAAAATTCAGCATTTTCCCAAATTTTCTCCGAAATTAATGTAATTAGAACACCTCTTTTTTTATTTTTATTGGATTGCCCATTTTATTACATTTCCAAAAACGTGCAACATGGCACTATTTTTTTTAGCGTTTTTTTGATGTCGCTGTGTTGGGTAGATCAAAAGATAAAAATAAAAGAGTAATGTGCATATCATTAAAAACTGAAATTTATGAATCACCCTGTAACTCCTAACGGTAGAGATTGCCCCCCTCCTGCTATACAATTTTTTGTTTGACTAGGTGAGATCTATCACCCCACTCATTTTGCCCCGTCAAATCTGAAACCCCCTGTATAAGTCGTGCCCTTCAAATAAATTGAGACGTATCTATAAAGATGCGCGGAATATTTATCAGTTTATAGTCGGGCAAATTTCAATTTCGACCCGAGCATTATAATATTGCGTCTCTGCTTTGGCTAAACCTCGGCGCAAACTTTTTCACCTGTCACATTCAACAGGAGTGTTTCCAAGTGCATGGACACTTGCGCATGTTTAGCCGATACCTAAAAAAAGGAGAGACGTGCAACCCGTCTCACTACAGACCACTTGCAATAACTTCGGTCTTATCTAAAGTTTTTGAATCACTTATCAACTCTCAGTTGATGAAATATCCAGTTTCCGCGCTCGCAGCTCAACCGGAGACTTACTAACGATTTAACGGAGCCTTGGAATCATTGTTTCCATAATTTTGGCGAATTCGGAACCATCGCTCTTGATATTTCAAAAGCCATTTATAGTCCGATAGAGATAGATAGAGAATTTGTTATCAGGCCGTTCAATCCGTGTATTAATTGTCTGAGTTAATCTGATCTCTACAAAATAAATGCGAGTGTACCTCAGGGTTCGGTTCATTCACCAACCTTATTTATTCTTTTTATTAATGACCTTTTATCTCTTACTTCAATCCTATTCATACTTTCGCCGACGACAACACCCTTGATTGATTATGTAAAGAATACTCGTGGGAACGCTACAGAAATGAACCAAGAACGCATGTTTGGATCATTCAACATCGACATTTCTATGACCCTCGCTTGGGGCAGAGCAAATGGTGTTTAATGCATCCAAAACTCACTGCTGTTTAATGTCCCTTAAAAAAACACCCCGTCAATCCTTAATTTATTTCAATCGACGGAGTGAATATACCCAATTTGCCCTCTCTAAACATCTTGGGTATTGAGATATCCAGAAAGCTTAGCTGAACTAATCATATATTTGCAATCGCTAAAAATGCGATCAAATGCTTGGGCTTTGTACAGAGATGTAAGAAATATTTCACTCCGACTTAAACTTATTGGCAATCCCTCAATCTCTGAGAGCATCGACGGAATGTCGGTCGTCTCTCACTATACTATTACTATTTCCAGAGCTATTGTTCTAACGAAATTTCTACCCTGATTCCTTGTAGACACACGACCATGTGCGATAAAACCCACACCTGTACTCTCCAGGTAGAATTTAGTCGTAGCATCAAATTTCGGGGGTCTTTTCTAAACAGAACAACACTCAATACCTGTTAAGATAAACAAAGCTTCTTTTATCAAATAAAACATCTTACACGAAAAAAGCACGAAATACGCAATTTTGTGCCATATAAGATATAACTATAAATGTTGCGAACGTGGAGGAATCGGTACATTTGGATCACCACTTACAGTTAAATAAGCAATATTGGCTTCACTCAAAGCGTTTCCTTGCCATACTGGCATCCTCACAGATGTACACGTCAAAGTTGTTTATGGACTGCTTCAATATCCTGACAGTAGAAGTCCGCGTCGACAGTTTCACCATCAGAAAGAAAACGGTCCATCATACTGTTAAAAGGATTTTCCTATGGCGCCATTCGCTGTACATCCCAACTTTTCCTGGTGTCTCACCAGCATTCATCTATTACCCTGATGGTGCGATGATGTAGCAAAGGACTTTTTCGTCGCAGGTGACCAGGCGATGCAAAAATGGTTCTTTATTTTCACACAGGAGTAAAAATGTTGCAACCACGAAACGTCTTAATTGGTAACACGTTTATCAAATTGTCTTACCTTATTAATGGCAGCAAGGTAGTGACTTACTTACAAATTTGTACAAAATAAAAGGTTAATACGAATATACCGAACTATTGACATATTGGACAAATTTCAATTAATATACACGTGATGAGGGTCCTCTAAATTATTTTTTGTTTTGCCGCCTTGACTTCCGAACGCTAATCGTGACGCCAAATATTCAAATTTAAAATTTTTTTCCAAACGATTCAATCGGTTGAGCTGAAATACAAATGCAGCTTTAAAAATGAGAGCAGTTACTAATACAAATTCAAAAAATTTCTGCTTGAGGCTACCAACTTTTTGGTTTATCCTAAAAACTAACAACGTCATAATAACTTACAAATGTCAACTGGAAATATTTACGGGAATAGAAAGAATTAAAGAACATTAAATATTAGTAACACAATTCTTAAAAAAATGGTTTATTACAACCTAAATTTAAAAAAATAACGTATCTAAATAAGCAGCAACCTTCAAGAGAACTACTTGTAAACTTAGCCGGCATAAAAAAAACCAACAATAGCTAATTTGTCCAGAATATCAAGTAGGCCATCAGTATGAGAATACACGTACAAGAAAGTAACATTCAAAGTAAAGTAATGATGTGAAATGTAAAAAATAATACATTTCTCTCTTTCTAGATTCGAACTTTCCCACGATGCTAACACTTTGAAATGCGCATTGTTTTATTATCCTATTAAAATGGTCTCAGTATGTTTCTTTTTAATAAGATAAAATAGCTTTCCAACCAACCTGATGACACAAAGAAAATTTACGATACATTATTTTTGTTTCCTTATACGTTTCACGAGTCTGATGTATATCAATTAAATTTTAAGTTTAAATTCAATACAATTTATTGCTGAATTAAGAAAGTAGTTTTTTGATAAACATATTCGATATTCTAATCTGTAAAACATTTCGCAGTGATGATATGTAGATTTTAATTTAAAGAAGAAAACAATAAAAACTAATTTATAATTTAGTAGAAACATATTGTTCCAAACTGGCTGTGTAAGGTACAATCTCCAAATATCGTCCCCTGCCCTATGATATCTTGGATTTCAAATGAAGAGATCGAGTGGCGAAATATTGAATTGATGGCGCTAACCGTCAGTCTCATCCACACAAGTTTAATCGCGCAGGTGTAATTAGTGTGCTCGTGAAAAAAATTAATAAAATATTGTATATGGTAAGTTTTTTTCACAAATATTTGCGAATACGTGAAGTGTAGATTCAAGGTACTGTAGTACTTTTTTTTTGCTTAAAATTTTAATAGGTTAAAGATGCATTCGGATTAAAGAAATTGTATTAAAATTTTGAGGTTTCAATTCTTCACATTATTAGTTGCTTGTACACTTGAATGACCCTGGGGACGATAATAGGACACAAAAAATGTAATGACTGATTTTTTTAAGTTTTCATAGAATGATTGTTTTTTTTATTTAAATACTATGTCAAGTTGATTTTATTACAAAATTCTAATAAAAAGATATATTTCCGAAATTTGACTTGACTTTTATTACATTTATTCCTAAAATATGATTTTTTATTTGAAAAAACAAAAAACAAAAAGGGGACGAAATTTGGCGATTGTACCTTACTGTAAAGTTTTTTTTTGCAACGAATCCTGCTATATCGATATGCAATAGCTGTTGACTATACAATCTACACGCTCATGTTAAAACCAAAAAAAAATTTTTTTATAAAGCATGACATGGTGTTGATTGACGCCTCTGCAGGGAGATCTTATGAAGAGAGTCTGAAGTCTGAACATCAAAAGCTAATGTCCGGACCAAAAGGCCCTTTTAAGAATGTTTCCGAGTTTGCTTCCGAAGATTAACACCGGGGACATTAAGGACATGTCAGAACCGCATGAATCGCTTCCAGTACTGCTGACTCTGAGGATCAGTGTACGTGTTTTTCTTTGACGGAGCCAAGAAACGACAAGCCGACTAAGGCTGATATACGCAAAAATATTTTTGATTTTTTAAAAAGTTATTACCATTGCTTGCATTTATTTCAGTATTTACACAGAAAGAAGCAAATTTATCAAAATAACTTTGTCAAAAGCATTCTGTGCAACATTATCTTCAACTTAGCACCGGAATCATCGGGAAGCAAACTAAAACAGCATTGGAGTCAAGAGAGTCATGACTGTGTAACCTAGAATACGAATTTGACATTTATTGACTCCGGCGTTTACCCCGAAGCAAACTCGAAAACATCCTAAATTAACACCGATAGAACTCCTTGAAGCACGAAAATTACCACAAAAACAGTAAGTGTTGATAGGCGTATGTCGTACGCCTGTTCGAAAACAAATAGATGGATTCCAAATAACCGATTTTAAGACTCTTAAATTTTATTTATCTGCGAAAAAATTCAAAGTAAAACCGTTCAAAACTCCAGCGGAATAAGAAATATTAAAATTTCTTAACACTATCTGCGTTTCTAATAACGACAGCTCATTTGGTGCCTCTGTTGAGGATGAGGTTAAAGAATTTGGCTTTTCGTCATCAGAAACACCATTCCATAATCCGCTGGAGTTTGGAATTGTTTTGTTTAAAATTTTTTCGCAATTCACATATCCATAATTATAAAATATTCTACAGTGTGCAAAAATGAAGGATGTGGTAAATCTAGGTGAGAAAAGTAGTTACCTCCAAGGGTCATAAAAAACGCCGCGAACAGAACCAAGGGACCCAGAGGATCTAAAGCGGCGAAGCATGGGTCAGCGTGGGAGGTCCCATGAGTATTATAAGCATTTCCCTATTAATAACTTTAATTCTAGGGATCTTGTAATGATCCTAGCAGAGACCTCCACAGTAGGCGGCACACAAGAAATTGTCCTTGCTTCTGCCTAGTTTCTTGGAGACAGCCTATGCGTTTCACTTGATGAGGTCAAGGAACTTATCTGTTTCTGTCAATGGACGAACCGACAGTTCATCATAGAATGCGAGGCAGCAGTATCAATGACAGATAGGAGTACCTTTTTAATTATTTTATGGAAACAAATTAAAACATTAAACATTATTAATATATTTCTATATAAGTACACAAGATTATACAATCTTATAAATCTGTACTTATTAATGCTTTTAATTCCTCAGACTAACTGAGCAAAAAGTTATTTAAGTAATGTAAATAAGTCAATAATAATAAGAATTCATCTATCATTATCACAAAATAGAACTAAATTAAAGATACTATGCACTAAAGTATGCTCAAGATTCACGAGCAATTAGAGAAAATAGCCTTTTTCTAAATAAAACAGTTGAGCTGATCCTCTGTATATCATTAGGTAAACCATTCCAAAACCTCACAATGTGAACAAAAAAAGATCTCCGCCCAATCATAGTGTTAGTTCGTTGAATTAATGATTTCATGTGGCGAGGGGATTGCAGAAATACTAATTTTTCATGCAGATAGCCAGGCTCTTTTAAGTGAATAATCTTATGCAGCAAAATAATGGCTCTATAAATTAAATAGGTGTCGATAGAAGAGCGATATGGTGATACATGATCAAATCTCCGCAAGCCGTACACAAAATTAATACAATCATTGAAAAGAGTTCTAAGACTGGATAAGCAAATAGAATCCAAAGAGGTATGCATTACACTTGCATATGTTAGATATGGAACTACAAGGGTTTTTACAAGTTTCTTTCGCATTCCTATAGACAACAAGTCACAAGATAACCATAGTTGGCGGAGGCTGCCTTAGAAACAATGTTCGACATATTATCACAGCAACTTAATTTGGAATTAAGGTATATTCCCAAACTTTTCACTTTTGTTCGATAAGGTAAGATGGAATTATTTAGAAGTACTGGTGGGAGAACAGATGTATTCACCTCAGACCGACTTATAACAATGCAATTAGATTTATTTGGATTTAAAGCAAGACCCCACGATAATAACCACTCATATATGCTTGCAAGATCAGTATTTAGACTTGAAATACTGTTATTCAGGGTTTCAATTGGGGAATCCAAGTATAACTGAACGTCATCTGCATACATGTGCACTACGCTAGCATTAACGCATGCCGGCAAATCATTTATGTATAAACGAAATAAAAGAGGCCCTAAAATCGACCCCTGAGGAACACCCTGTGTAACTGGAAGTTTACTAGAATTAACATCTTTTACTTTCACTTGCTGATATCGGTTTGATAAAAAACTGTCAATCAACCGCACAGCAGAGGATGAAAACCCATATTGTGAAGTCAGCTTATGGAGGAGACGAGAGTGTAATACGCTGTCAAAAGCTTTAGAAAAATCAAACAAAGCTAAGATGGAAATGTGATTATTATCAAGGGATTCTCGTATGTCAGAAGTTACTTTTAGGAAACAAATATTGACATTATTAATAGAGGGTGCAAATCTACTTTCATCACTGCAACCAGAGAAGAGGTGCTAGATCTCACTCTAGCTAGCAGGGTCATGTCTGAGTTCATAAGGAACTGGCAAGTCTCAGATGAAGCTCGCCGTCGGATCATCGGCACTTCCGCTTCGACATTCCGGGACGTTCTGAGATCATTTTAAGTACTGCTATCCCCAGGAAAACAAACTGTGATACCTTCAGGACTATTGCGTGATCCAAGGCTTACATGCTGGTCTCTACAATTAGCTCGATTTGCGAATTAGAAGTGACAGCAAACCACCTTAATGACGTGCTCATTTCCTTCTAACTTGACAGTAACGCTTCAGTCCTAACCAAAGTGGTACGAAACGCACCGTGGTGGTGTGAACGGCTGCCTGAAATGCGTGGGCAGGTGAAAAGGCTTTTCAATAGAGCTAAATGCTCTAAACAGGGGGATGAATACAGGTTCGCATTCACTGAATACAAAAAGAAATAAGACGCTCAAAACGTGAGTTGTGGCACTTCGTTTGCAAAAAATTACTATCCAAGGGCACCTCAAATTTGTAGGGCTTCTAAAGAAGCAGACACAGACCAGACACAGTTCACCGCGTGGCCGGTGAAGAACATTTCCCCTTGAGGCCTCAGGCTTGTCTGGCGTCATTTTTGACAAGGTTAGGTGGGCCGTGGACTTCTTTTTACCATTTAAATCTCCTAGGGACGATGGCATCTTCCCAGCCCTTCTCCGAAACTGCTTAAATACCATCGTTCTCCCTTGGGTAAATTTGTTTAGAGCTAGCTTTAACTGGCGCTACATACCACTATAATGGAGGCAAGTTGTGTGCTTTTATTGGCATAGAAAGGGAAAAGGTATGGGTACATAGCTATAGCACTTACACGGAGGGGTCTGGATTTTCATACTGTGGATGGATGCTACGCTAAAGGAGCGAGAAATTACATCCACGCTTCTTGACATCTCTATGTCCATTAGGGCAGCTAAGGGGTGCTCACAAGGTGGTGTACTGTCGCCGCTGCTAAGGTCGACCTCTTCTGGACGACTTCCTAAATCAGGTTAGTGAGCTTGGTCACCAGACAGTCGGATACGCGGACGACCTTGCAATCCTTATTACGGGGAAGTTCGACTTGACTGTTACTGAGCTATTGAGATCAGCTCTGCGCATGGTTACCAACTGGTGCGCTAAGTGAGACCCCACTATTAACTCCGCTAATGCCGTTCACCAGAAGGCACCACTTGGGCATTGGTCCAATTCCAATCCAAGGCACGAGCATTGCATATTCCAATGAGGTGAAATACTTGGGTATTATGCTTGGTTAAAGACCTAATTGGAATGCTTACTTTGACTTCACCCTATGGGCTTTTCGAAATCTCTTTGGAAGGACGTGTGGTCTCACCCCGAAGATGATTTCCTGGTTATACAATTTGATTTTAAAACCGATTAATACTGACGCCGCCTTGGTTCGGTAGCCAAAAGTTCTGCAGTCAACGGCAATCGCCAAATGTAACAAGCTTTAGTGACTTGCTTGCTTCTCCATAACAGGAGCAATGAGGGCCTGTTCAAAGGCTGCAATGGAGGCGGTAATTGTACCAACTCCCTTGCACATCTCTATCATGAACTCGGCTATAATAAGCGCTCTGAGAGTGCAACTTACTTCAAACATGCCGGCTGGTGACAGGAGTCATTGGGCGTCCTTTAGCGCATTCTTGGCATAGAAGTGTTCACCGAATCGGACCTCACAACCGAGTTTCCGCTTTGTTAGAAAATTCAGAACTCTCTTTCCTCAATGAGAAGACTGAATGGCTCTATCCAGTGAGACGGAGTGTCTGCTCTGTCTGGAGGATGATGAAACCACCACGCATATATTGTGCTTATGTCCGGCCTTGGCATGGCTCAGAAGGATCTTTAGTCGGAAATTCCCAATATAATCTCTCTAGTTCCCTTAACCCTTAAGAACTTCTACCGATTCGAGACAACGATTGAAAGTGGACCTACAATTTAAAGTGAATTCCGAACCACTGCCTTTACTCTGAAACCACCATGGCCTCTTTATAATAATAATAATAAAATAATCCTTTCTCCACCTGGACATGTTGTGCCTTTTTAGAAAGGTAATAAGGTGAGCAATTTAATAAAAATAAAAAACAGGTTTATTAATTACATGAATTTTAAGAAATCGCAAAACATTTTTTTTTCTTTTGGCAAGTGACTGTATTGGGATAGTACTCTTTTTGGCGTGAATAGATCAAAAGATAAAGACGTGTGTACAGCAAGCGACCTGATGAACAAGTAAACAATGGCTAAATTTTTCAACGCATAGAATTTCATGTGCTAAAAAGGGGTTATAGTATTGAAGAACACTGTAATCCAATAAAAAACAATAGAAGAGGACCTAAGGAGAGCGTGAGTTAAAAGCAGCCAGTAACTTGGTCAATTTGCAATATTTTGATTTAAATTTTATTCACAAATTTTTTAATATAGGTATATACCCTTGAGAAAACGGAAAAAGGTTTCACCCTTACAGTGGCGTTCCCCTTCTTGGGTTTTAAATTATTCTCGCTCGGAAAAAATATGATCACATAATTTGAATGATAAAAAAGATTTAGAAAAAAATTAAACATTTCTAAAAATTACTTAATTTTTTTTCTTTAGTTTCACGCTGAAACTACATCGTTATTTTTCGGATGAATGATCTGGACTGAGGGCTGTGTAGAATACTATTCGGAAAGGAAAATTGACTTCAATACAGCTCAGTTATTTGTTATTGCTTTTTAATGTCTGTGACCAAAAATTGGCAGTTGGAATTTACTCAAAATGTAAATAAAATCTTCTTAAAAATGATTTTCTGCTTTTTTTCCTTGGTCATTAAAACATCTTTAATAAATTTAAACGTGTTTAACCGTGTATACCCCCCTTAATAATTTAGAAATCACCCATATCGATTACAATAAGAATGTACTTTAATTGATTCCAATTGCATCAGCCAAAACATTACAACAATTTGAGAAAACCTCGTCACGTAAAATGGAAATTAGTTTTTCGCGTGTCAACTTTGTTTCGCATGATGACAAGATTTTTCCTCTGCGTTTCCGCTTGATGTCATTAGTTTTCACAACACAACTATTGCCGGAACTTCTCTAGAGCCACTGCACATCAAATACGTTGGTCATAACGTTTATGACGTCCCACATGTTTCATATAACACCATTAATTTCTACGCAAATTCCGCATTATATTACTCCGTCCTATACCTCACCTTGAGGTATCATGTTATTATTAAATGAATAATTCTAAAATTTACATACATATATTTTACAGATTTTGTTAAAGTTGTTAACTCCATCTGGTTGAGGTGGAGTTGCCATACAGAAATATCCCAATTTCAAGTTCGAAGTTATTTCCCAAGTTCTACAACCGGTGGTCAGATTGTGGCTACAGCAAAATATTAAGCAACTGAATTGGTTCAACAAATTACCATAAATTATGTAAATATCATAATTCGCGATAATTTCATATTTGACTGATTTTTGGAGCCAGAGTCATAACCTTGCAGCATTCCGAGGGAATAAAAAAATTCGAAATGTCCTTGTAAATCAGAAGCCCTTTTAATAGCGTCTACGTCAATATAATATTTTACAAAACATTTGTACAAACCTTAACTAAAAATGGTTTTGATTGTTAGGTAAATTGGCTTTTTTGGTTGCCCTGTTCGTTTTCATTTTTAGGAGCTATAAAACAACCAGCCATGCAGTGCAGTCGTCACTGTTACAAGTGAAATACACAGTCGCGCAACAAGCGGATATTAATCGTTACACTTCGCAGCTCTTGCGTGAAGAGACTAGACCCCACCGTCATCGTCCAGATGAGTTTTTGAAGAGTTACCATGTCGCTGTACTTTTTATGTTGTTTCCCAGAGATTGTTTACATTTAGTTAGAAACGTAAGTAGATGATTTTGACTAAAAGATATTGAGGGTTGCTAAACAGATCAAGCTAATTGATCCAACTCAATGAGTTTTGCTGACAAAATTTCTCAAAAGATGAATGCTTTTTTGTAGGCCAAAACCCTCTCCAACTTTGTTTTTTGAGATAGGCATTTCCGGAAAAAACTAAACCAAACAAACACTGGAAGGAATAGAACGTAAAACATAAAGAATGATAATAATCATTCGAGAGTAGCAAGAAACGTTTTTCTTAAGAACTTATCTGATTAAAGTGTCCCGCAGTCTGTTCACCTTTACTTATAACACCATGAAAGCTAAGAATAAAAAAATAAAAAAGTCAACAGCGAGTCGTACATCTGCTGGGACAAGTAAGATATGATAAAAAGATTTTATATGGATTTTAAGAAGGAAAAGATTTCTTTTGTTGTTTTGTGCAAGTTAATTCAACCCAGACTTGCCCTCAAGCGTACGAATAGTGTGTCATTACCCTGTCATAACGGTCAAGTGCAAAAGTTGATGTCATTATTCTTTGAAGTTTATTATCTTTCCGGGAACGTTAATTTCATCCTTTAGCATGCTAAATCTGGAATCTCACTTCATGTGGAACAATATAAATGGACAATTTAGCGCTACTTTAGGTAGCAAAAACCACAGAATTTGTTCTCTTGGACTGGTAAAGTAGTAAATTGTCAAAATTTTTGAAGCGCAGGAATATTGATGCTATGATCATCAACATTTTAAATTAGTCAAGATGAATCCAGAAAAAAATGTAGGTACACTTGCTGGCAAAAATCTTTGAATGCTGCCTGTTACTTATGATGTTGTTTAAAATATTTGAACAATTATTTACAAATACCTCTTCAATACTACCATTACATATATCCACTGCGCTATATATGTATACTGGCGCGGCGAGGCTGGTGTACTGAAATTTCTTTAAGAAAATAGGATTGCTTTTCGCTAGTCGTCCCTCTCTGTGTAAGCATGTTTTTTGGTTATTGAATTTAACCCCGATTTTCATAAACAACAAAAACAATCTGCTAAATGCATGCGATAGAAAGAAATTTCAATACGATATTCACAATCATTTATGTGTTGTTTGTGCGAAGCTGTCATACGGGCCAAAGGAGATCATATCGACGAATCTAGATTTTGATAACTTTTGTTCAGTGTTTGAAACACTAAATTTTGTTATTATAAGTTGTATGTTTGCCATTTTGACCCTACAATGCCAAAAACTTTCATTGACAAAAAAGTGGCCTTGCCAGAAAGATAACTCTTAAGGTTAAATGTCAAAGAGAAATTTTAGTTTCCGCACTTCAGTTGGAAATACAATTTTAAAAATTGCTCATTTCAAATGAAAGCAGGCAAAGATTTTTTTTAAAGATGTAAAGCTTTAAAGAAAATTTTTAATTTGTTAATTTTTGTTAATTTGTTTTTTATAACAACTTTTTTTAAAACATAAAAATTCAGGCCTTATTAACTTCAGTACAAATTTACAGGAGATTAGATATGAAGCTTGCAGTCATCTTTGTAATAGATTCTCAAAGCAGTACATATATTTTATATATGTAGTTAATGATAATGAACAGTGAAATTTCACCCGGAATAAAGCTGAATGATCAAAGTGACTTTGATTCATTTGTTTCCTGCTTCCTTTTGCGCGTATTAGATGCGCAATAATAAAACATATTAATGGGTACCACTTGGTTTTCCATATGTAAGTCCACGAACTTGGGTATTTATGAAATTACTAAAGATGAATTTAATGAAACCACTAATTTATTCAAAGAAATAGGTAGCACCTAATTTTTTGAATAAAAATATACTGTAACGTAAATGGGGCTGTTCGGGCTCGACGGATTAATTAAGACAATTATTTTGAATCACAAATGTTCACAAGTTTATTCACTTCACTTAATTAGTTCGTTTAACAATTTCTTTGACAATATTCCTTCACAATATTACGTTTCACTTTAATGATTAATACCGATCACTTCACTGGTTAAAATACAACTGACTATTCGCATTATCACATGTAAACATTTTGCAGTCTAAATCACGACTAAAACTACTTAGGCTACTGCTCAGCCCTATTTATACTACTTAGCTTAATTTTAGAAAGTTCAGTCACTTAGTTCTAGATATTTCCGTTACACATTTTCACCTCACATATTCACCATGGGTTCGTGTCGTCCTTGACTTTCCCCTTTTGACATTTCCTTTTCTTATTTCTGGCCACCTGGGGCATGCGCATTACACGGTTGCCTATTCAAAAATTTTTTTTTACACATTTATGTTTTGAAAATGTTATCTAGAGCGCGTTGAATTTGACTCTAAAAAAAAACTAAAAAACAATTTGCTCCGCGGTAAACTCGATTTCAAGCAGAGATGCTGGCTCTGATCTATGCACTTGATTACTTACTACAGAATCGAGTGAGGGCAAGAAGATAGTGGTGGCACTCGATAATCAGGCGGTGATCAGGTGTATGGATGGTACAGAGTTCAACACAGCGCTGCCATTGGAACGTGTTCGCAAACTAAACGCGTGTGCTCAATCAAATGAGTTGACACTGGCGTGGGTCCGAGGACACGTGGGGGTCGAAGGAAATGAGAAGGCAGACGTATTGGCAAAACTAGGGGCTGCTCGAGTTTCCAAGGTCCGGAGCCGTTCACTGCGCTAGGCAGGGGCACGGCAGAGGGCCTGTTAGGAAAGTGGGCCACGAGGAAGCATTGGGAACGGTGGAACGTCGTGGACTCGTTCAGACAGGCTAAGGTGGCAATTGTAGCGACCAAAAGTGCTGAACAGAGGGAGGTCCTGGATATGGATCGTAGGACTTTGAGATGGCTGACGGCACTATTAACAGGAGATGGTAACTTCAGGTGTCATTTGAAGAATATGAACATTCTCGAGGATGATACCTGCAGGCTGTGCCTGGAGGAGCACTAGCGCAGTGGACGGCGGCACACATAGTGTGCCAGTGCCCTGTCATCCTTAGACTTGATATTGCCATTTTTTTTGTCGATCTTGCATGGCGGGTCGGCTGCTACAAGGCGCAATGCAAGCAAGTTACACGCTGGCCGCTAGGATAGCTTGGGTTCACTTCATGAGAAACGAACTGGAAATTTTGATTTTAAGAATTTTTCCAAACTTTGATCTGCCGCAAAATGAAAAATACTTATGATACCGTTTAATTTTGTCTATTTGCACCGATGTGTTTCCTAAATCTTGGAAATTGTCCTTGATTACCCTACCCCTCTTTATAAGAAAGACAACAAACGCGATATAACTAACTATCGACCAATTGTCAGTTTATGTTTTATTGGCAAAGTTTTTTAGTCTATGGTCTACGTCCTTTCCTTTTTTGGACTTTTTCCAGCATGGTTTCAGGAAAGCTAAGTCTATCACTACCAACTATACTCCTATTATTGAAGCTGGAAAGCAGGGTGACTGCATTTAGACTGACCTCAGGAAGGCCTTTGGCAAAATAAATCACAAGATTCTTATCTTCAAGATTTCAGTTCCTCCAGTGTTCGTCCAGTGGTTATGTTCTTATTTGTCTTATCGCACGCAACGGGTTTTATTTCGTGGTGCACTCTCTGACGAAATTATAACTCTTCTGGGGTGCATCGGGGTATGATTTCATATAATATACATCAATGATGTATCTTTGTTTCGAACTCTGTTATGCTATCGATGTCGAAATTGTCGGTGTTGTCTCAATTGATAATGACCGTGCCCTTTTAAACTCTGACTTAGAGGTCTTCCGTCATTGAACATTGACAAGTGTACTGTTATGTCATTCTCTCTTAAAAGGAATGCATTGCTTGGTAATTTCACTATTGGCGGTAGCCCACTGAACAAACTTGTCAAAAACAAAGATTTGGGCGTTGTCATTAATACCAAATTTTCATTCGAGGATCATTTTGACGCTATTTTCAGTAACGCTAATGTAACACTGGGCTTCGTTAAAAGATGGTTTGATGACCCATATATAACGCAGCTGCCTTACTGCGCCTTTGTTCGACTAATCTTTGCGTATGCTTTATCGGTTTGCTTTCCTTTCTATGCGGCTTATATTGATCGCATTGAGGATGCCCAGCGCAGATTTGTGAGATTCGCCCTTTGTGGCCTTCCCACACGATTCCCACGGGATTGTCATTATATGTCCTACAGACCACGAAAGTATGGATTTGACAGTAATATCGGTCGTTTCGATTATTTGTACATGTCATCACGCGCCTGATCGTAGCAGCCTAAAGTACGACTAAGAAAATACTGAACCTTGCCTTGAAACTCCCATCGAAATCGGATTAGCGCTTCCGAGATTAGACTGTGTTGTTTTCTTTTATTTATACATCTCACTCTTTTTATCACCAAATTATTTAACGGCATCGGGAGTGTCATTATTAATCTTAATGACGCCGAAAAATGTGGATTTGACACCAATATTGACCGTTTTCGATTATTTTTAAATTTCACCACTCAAAAACAATCTCGCACGAACTATTAGTAGCCTAAACTATGCCACAAAATGCACAAAATGTGCAGCAAAAATTCACTTGACCCGAGTTAATTTTCAAAAAATAAAAATCAGAACAAACTACTTGTACACTCGAGCAATGTAAGAAATATAAAAATTTCTTAACACGATCGGCGTTTCTAATGAAGAAAAGTTAAACTCCTTTGGCTCGTTCTCAACAGCAGCACCAAAGGGTTAACTTTTCTTCAGCTGCTGGACGCCTTCGCGAAAAAACGAAAACTAGATTGAACTCCAACACAAAATATTTTAAAAACCGATCTAGACAGCTGTATCAAATTAAGACCACTTTCACTGTCACGCTTACCTTGCGGTAAAATTATTTTCACAAAATGCACAAAATGTGCAGCAAAAATTCACTTGACCCGAGTTAATTTTCAAAAAATAAAAATCAGAACAAACTACTTGTACACTCGAGCAATGTAAGAAATATAAAAATTTCTTAACACGATCGGCGTTTCTAATGAAGAAAAGTTAAACTCCTTTGGCTCGTTCTCAACAGCAGCACCAAAGGGTTAACTTTTCTTCAGCTGCTGGACGCCTTCGCGAAAAAACGAAAACTAGATTGAACTCCAACACAAAATATTTTAAAAACCGATCTAGACAGCTGTATCAAATTAAGACCACTTTCACTGTCACGCTTACCTTGCGGTAAAATTATTTTCACAAAATGCACAAAATGTGCAGCAAAAATTCACTTGACCCGAGTTAATTTTCAAAAAATAAAAATCAGAACAAACTACTTGTACACTCGAGCAATGTAAGAAATATAAAAATTTCTTAACACGATCGGCGTTTCTAATGAAGAAAAGTTAAACTCCTTTGGCTCGTTCTCAACAGCAGCACCAAAGGGTTAACTTTTCTTCAGCTGCTGGACGCCTTCGCGAAAAAACGAAAACTAGATTGAACTCCAACACAAAATATTTTAAAAACCGATCTAGACAGCTGTATCAAATTAAGACCACTTTCACTGTCACGCTTACCTTGCGGTAAAATTATTTTCACAAAATGCACAAAATGTGCAGCAAAAATTCACTTGACCCGAGTTAATTTTCAAAAAATAAAAATCAGAACAAACTACTTGTACACTCGAGCAATGTAAGAAATATAAAAATTTCTTAACACGATCGGCGTTTCTAATGAAGAAAAGTTAAACTCCTTTGGCTCGTTCTCAACAGCAGCACCAAAGGGTTAACTTTTCTTCAGCTGCTGGACGCCTTCGCGAAAAAACGAAAACTAGATTGAACTCCAACACAAAATATTTTAAAAACCGATCTAGACAGCTGTATCAAATTAAGACCACTTTCACTGTCACGCTTACCTTGCGGTAAAATTATTTTCACAAAATGCACAAAATGTGCAGCAAAAATTCACTTGACCCGAGTTAATTTTCAAAAAATAAAAATCAGAACAAACTACTTGTACACTCGAGCAATGTAAGAAATATAAAAATTTCTTAACACGATCGGCGTTTCTAATGAAGAAAAGTTAAACTCCTTTGGCTCGTTCTCAACAGCAGCACCAAAGGGTTAACTTTTCTTCAGCTGCTGGACGCCTTCGCGAAAAAACGAAAACTAGATTGAACTCCAACACAAAATATTTTAAAAACCGATCTAGACAGCTGTATCAAATTAAGACCACTTTCACTGTCACGCTTACCTTGCGGTAAAATTATTTTCACAAAATGCACAAAATGTGCAGCAAAAATTCACTTGACCCGAGTTAATTTTCAAAAAATAAAAATCAGAACAAACTACTTGTACACTCGAGCAATGTAAGAAATATAAAAATTTCTTAACACGATCGGCGTTTCTAATGAAGAAAAGTTAAACTCCTTTGGCTCGTTCTCAACAGCAGCACCAAAGGGTTAACTTTTCTTCAGCTGCTGGACGCCTTCGCGAAAAAACGAAAACTAGATTGAACTCCAACACAAAATATTTTAAAAACCGATCTAGACAGCTGTATCAAATTAAGACCACTTTCACTGTCACGCTTACCTTGCGGTAAAATTATTTTCACAAAATGCACAAAATGTGCAGCAAAAATTCACTTGACCCGAGTTAATTTTCAAAAAATAAAAATCAGAACAAACTACTTGTACACTCGAGCAATGTAAGAAATATAAAAATTTCTTAACACGATCGGCGTTTCTAATGAAGAAAAGTTAAACTCCTTTGGCTCGTTCTCAACAGCAGCACCAAAGGGTTAACTTTTCTTCAGCTGCTGGACGCCTTCGCGAAAAAACGAAAACTAGATTGAACTCCAACACAAAATATTTTAAAAACCGATCTAGACAGCTGTATCAAATTAAGACCACTTTCACTGTCACGCTTACCTTGCGGTAAAATTATTTTCACAAAATGCACAAAATGTGCAGCAAAAATTCACTTGACCCGAGTTAATTTTCAAAAAATAAAAATCAGAACAAACTACTTGTACACTCGAGCAATGTAAGAAATATAAAAATTTCTTAACACGATCGGCGTTTCTAATGAAGAAAAGTTAAACTCCTTTGGCTCGTTCTCAACAGCAGCACCAAAGGGTTAACTTTTCTTCAGCTGCTGGACGCCTTCGCGAAAAAACGAAAACTAGATTGAACTCCAACACAAAATATTTTAAAAACCGATCTAGACAGCTGACAGAATAGACAGAATATTTTGTGTTGGAGTTCAATCTAGTTTTCGTTTTTTCGCGAAGGCGTCCAGCAGCTGAAGAAAAGTTAACCCTTTGGTGCTGCTGTTGAGAACGAGCCAAAGGAGTTTAACTTTTCTTCATTAGAAACGCCGATCGTGTTAAGAAATTTTTATATTTCTTACATTGCTCGAGTGTACAAGTAGTTTGTTCTGATTTTTATTTTTTGAAAATTAACTCGGGTCAAGTGAATTTTTGCTGCACATTTTGTGCATTTTGTGAAAATAATTTTACCGCAAGGTAAGCGTGACAGTGAAAGTGGTCTTAATTTGATACAGCTGTCTAGATCGGTTTTTAAAATATTTTGTGTTGGAGTTCAATCTAGTTTTCGTTTTTTCGCGAAGGCGTCCAGCAGCTGAAGAAAAGTTAACCCTTTGGTGCTGCTGTTGAGAACGAGCCAAAGGAGTTTAACTTTTCTTCATTAGAAACGCCGATCGTGTTAAGAAATTTTTATATTTCTTACATTGCTCGAGTGTACAAGTAGTTTGTTCTGATTTTTATTTTTTGAAAATTAACTCGGGTCAAGTGAATTTTTGCTGCACATTTTGTGCATTTTGTGAAAATAATTTTACCGCAAGGTAAGCGTGACAGTGAAAGTGGTCTTAATTTGATACAGCTGTCTAGATCGGTTTTTAAAATATTTTGTGTTGGAGTTCAATCTAGTTTTCGTTTTTTCGCGAAGGCGTCCAGCAGCTGAAGAAAAGTTAACCCTTTGGTGCTGCTGTTGAGAACGAGCCAAAGGAGTTTAACTTTTCTTCATTAGAAACGCCGATCGTGTTAAGAAATTTTTATATTTCTTACATTGCTCGAGTGTACAAGTAGTTTGTTCTGATTTTTATTTTTTGAAAATTAACTCGGGTCAAGTGAATTTTTGCTGCACATTTTGTGCATTTTGTGAAAATAATTTTACCGCAAGGTAAGCGTGACAGTGAAAGTGGTCTTAATTTGATACAGCTGTCTAGATCGGTTTTTAAAATATTTTGTGTTGGAGTTCAATCTAGTTTTCGTTTTTTCGCGAAGGCGTCCAGCAGCTGAAGAAAAGTTAACCCTTTGGTGCTGCTGTTGAGAACGAGCCAAAGGAGTTTAACTTTTCTTCATTAGAAACGCCGATCGTGTTAAGAAATTTTTATATTTCTTACATTGCTCGAGTGTACAAGTAGTTTGTTCTGATTTTTATTTTTTGAAAATTAACTCGGGTCAAGTGAATTTTTGCTGCACATTTTGTGCATTTTGTGAAAATAATTTTACCGCAAGGTAAGCGTGACAGTGAAAGTGGTCTTAATTTGATACAGCTGTCTAGATCGGTTTTTAAAATATTTTGTGTTGGAGTTCAATCTAGTTTTCGTTTTTTCGCGAAGGCGTCCAGCAGCTGAAGAAAAGTTAACCCTTTGGTGCTGCTGTTGAGAACGAGCCAAAGGAGTTTAACTTTTCTTCATTAGAAACGCCGATCGTGTTAAGAAATTTTTATATTTCTTACATTGCTCGAGTGTACAAGTAGTTTGTTCTGATTTTTATTTTTTGAAAATTAACTCGGGTCAAGTGAATTTTTGCTGCACATTTTGTGCATTTTGTGAAAATAATTTTACCGCAAGGTAAGCGTGACAGTGAAAGTGGTCTTAATTTGATACAGCTGTCTAGATCGGTTTTTAAAATATTTTGTGTTGGAGTTCAATCTAGTTTTCGTTTTTTCGCGAAGGCGTCCAGCAGCTGAAGAAAAGTTAACCCTTTGGTGCTGCTGTTGAGAACGAGCCAAAGGAGTTTAACTTTTCTTCATTAGAAACGCCGATCGTGTTAAGAAATTTTTATATTTCTTACATTGCTCGAGTGTACAAGTAGTTTGTTCTGATTTTTATTTTTTGAAAATTAACTCGGGTCAAGTGAATTTTTGCTGCACATTTTGTGCATTTTGTGAAAATAATTTTACCGCAAGGTAAGCGTGACAGTGAAAGTGGTCTTAATTTGATACAGCTGTCTAGATCGGTTTTTAAAATATTTTGTGTTGGAGTTCAATCTAGTTTTCGTTTTTTCGCGAAGGCGTCCAGCAGCTGAAGAAAAGTTAACCCTTTGGTGCTGCTGTTGAGAACGAGCCAAAGGAGTTTAACTTTTCTTCATTAGAAACGCCGATCGTGTTAAGAAATTTTTATATTTCTTACATTGCTCGAGTGTACAAGTAGTTTGTTCTGATTTTTATTTTTTGAAAATTAACTCGGGTCAAGTGAATTTTTGCTGCACATTTTGTGCATTTTGTGAAAATAATTTTACCGCAAGGTAAGCGTGACAGTGAAAGTGGTCTTAATTTGATACAGCTGTCTAGATCGGTTTTTAAAATATTTTGTGTTGGAGTTCAATCTAGTTTTCGTTTTTTCGCGAAGGCGTCCAGCAGCTGAAGAAAAGTTAACCCTTTGGTGCTGCTGTTGAGAACGAGCCAAAGGAGTTTAACTTTTCTTCATTAGAAACGCCGATCGTGTTAAGAAATTTTTATATTTCTTACATTGCTCGAGTGTACAAGTAGTTTGTTCTGATTTTTATTTTTTTAAACTATGCCTCCGAAAATACTGAACCTTCCCGTGAAAGTGCTATTCAAATCAGATTACTCGTTTCTGAAATTAGCCCGGACAAACAGACAGACAAGCAGACAAAAATTGTAAAAATAACTGAATTGTTTTTCATATCATGTAAGTAACCATATGAGCTTATGAAATGAGAATTATTTTAAAATCACAAACAGGCACTCAAATATTATTAATATAGAGAAAATTGCATGCTATTTACATTCGTGGTATCGAATTTGATTTTTAAAAATTTTTTTTTTCATGCAAAAAAACTAAAATTCA
The DNA here is from genome assembly GCA_964036015.1 of Leptarthrus brevirostris. Taxonomy (NCBI): domain Eukaryota; kingdom Metazoa; phylum Arthropoda; class Insecta; order Diptera; family Asilidae; genus Leptarthrus; species Leptarthrus brevirostris. The sequence continues at coordinate 101,473,838 of OZ038373.1, forward strand.
TAGTTAAAATTAAATTTTTGCAAACTTCGACCATTTTAATTTAAAAATAATTTAAAATGTATAGTTAATGCTTTCTTATTGGGATCTGGGATATTGCATGAAGAAAATTTAAATTTCGATTTCCTATGAACAATCCCTTACCCTTAATTCCTTTCCTGCCAAGGCTGTGCTGTAGCATCATAGGGCTGAGCTTTGAAATTTCATATGAAAAAAATCTGAATCAGTGCCTTCGAAATACGTAGGTCACACCTAGCTTCGCACATGATAACAATTGTGTATACTGTGAATTTGAATTTGTGAATTTGAAAAACTTAAATTATTTGCATCTCCACATGAATAGCCCTATTTTCAATAGAAAACTCAATTGAAAATGTGAAAATATATTATACCAACAACGAATCACCTGTTACTTACTTGCAGCTATGAGTAAATGAGTGAATAAAAGTCAGCATTATTGTACAAAAGAAATTAATTTCAATTCGTTACAACTACAGCTGGATAATGCGAAACCATAATAATATTGAAATTTAAATAACTTGACATCAACCATTAAAAAATGTAAAGATAAGAAGCAAAAGGAGTGGAATTAATTTGAACTCGATTCGTACAGACGTAAACGATTCTAATGGCATGAGAATTTTCCAATGTAGGATTCATATAACGTTAGGACTCAAGAGTCTACTTCGTGTGACACACAAATGAAGAGAAAGTGGGGCGAATACCTTTATTGCATTTTCCTGGTGAGGAAAAAAATGTTAACCGGGGCATGTCCTTAAAAGACCGGTATCAAAGATGAACCCTTACGACAAAACAGGCATAATTAATATGCTCTAATAACCCAGTAACGATTACTTAAAAAGGGAAGCTTAATGTAGCTTCTCTAATTGGGGATGAGATGTTTTTCCTGTTTTTTTCTAACACTTATTCTTGTTAAATTTAGCAAAACAAAAACTTTAGTACTACTCGTACTGACTCGGATACTAACCACCAGCTGGGACAGCCGTTGACCACTTGCTTGCTGGAGATTTCAGAGACCACTCTTAGGATTGCAAATGTTAGTTGGCCAATACAGCTCATCTTACTCGGATGCAAATTAATTAGCATTACCGTGGCCGTTATTACAGGTCACTGTCTCATAAGTAGAAAGGCCGATAGACTTTGCGCACCTTCAAATGACTTCTGACGAAGAGGAAAGGGAAACCATACTCCACCTCCTCTGCAACTGCCCGGCTCTAGCCAACCGTATGTACCGGTTTTTGGGCTCCCTATTTTGAAGAGCTTCCCGAATTAGGCTCCACTGCCATTATAGTTCGATTTATCAGGAGCTCTAATTGGTTCCCGAAAACGTGTTAAGGCTAAACACTTTCCGCCCCAGCCAATATTTATATTGACTGCCCGAGAACTAGATTCCACTGGAGGCAGGGAACTGGCTCGATGAATAGAGAGTAATAGGTATACTCTCTTCTTTTGTAGGGGTTTATATACGGTCTAATTGCAGCGTCAACTGTAGTATCACAATGGGCCTCCTTGGCCTAAGTGTGCCTTTTCAGGCAGTCTTTACTTTACCTTATTAAAGTATGAAAGTAATTGATGTCATACGGAGAAAACCATTGTCGTAAATTTTTTTTTCGTTACTATAGTGTTTCGCTTTACAGGATATATGCATAAGTCGTCGGTGGAGTAGGTGATATCTGTTCGGCCTTCTATTCCTGAGGTTCTAGGTCCGAACCCCACCCGCGGCGACTTTTCTGCTGATAACAGATTATGACAAAATTCAATGGGGGGTTGAAAAATAATTTTAGTGGTTCGAAATTCATCTTTTTTTGTTTTGCAATTGTTGTCTCGAATAAAGTTCTTCTCCCGTCCTGCCACACAAGGGGTTAAAGTAATTAAAGAAGAAGTTTTAGTATATTAACTCAAATCACATGTGGAATTGGTTTATGAAGACCAAGTGATTTGAGTTAACATACAGTAAGCGGCAAAAATTGGGCTCGATTTTTCCACATTGGTTAGGTAAGACCGATTTGTAGAGTATAAACTGAAGAAATGTCTCTCTCTATTTCACGTAACCCCTTGTGAGGCATAAGGAGGGGGAAGATCTGAAATTGATACGAGACAATAATTTCCTGAACCTGGGTCCTCCGGGATGGTCAAAAAAACAATCTATCCAAAAATAAACCTCGTTTTAAGCTTGGCGACTTTCCTTTTTTGTTTTATTTTTCATACTGCATTCTATAAACTATTTGTTAGAAATATTAAATAAAAATTGATTGAGAACTAAAACAAGCTCTGCTCTCTTCTAGAAATTCTCCGTTACGGGAACTACAGAGAGAGAGAGAGATTGAGCTAGTAATGCATCAATGACATCAATATTGAATGAAATAGTGACGACACGCTTGGAGGTAAAATGGCCACGACTGTCATATTTTCAGGTCTTGCATCTAGAGTAGATTGTGATTAAGGTATTTCTGACATCAATCAAGCCAAGCCTGAGAGAACATAGGGTACCGTAAAAGAAAAATGTAGCTTAATCCGTAGGTTGTCTGCACACACGATGATGCAACCGGTGCTACAACTCTGTTGCCGTTGCTCATTTGCACACAAGGTTTGAATCATATTTAAGTGTGTTTGAGAGAGTTGCTTTAACTAATTTGCAGTCAGCGACACTATGGCTAATGTTATTATATGTTGTCCAGGCAACGGAGGCGCATTTTGTATTTGCTAAATAGAAGAAGTAAAAGATGAATTATGTGCACTAGAAAATTTTAAACTCATACTTTTTTATGCCAAAGAATTGCACTAGAAAAATTTGTGACAGTATTTAGTGAATTAAAAGAATATCCAGAATAGTTCCGGGTAAGTTTTTGTTTTTGAAATTGTCATTTATTTTATCCCATAAATCTGGTTAAGTTTCAACAAATTCAATTCAATTTTACACTTCAATTTTCAAGTTTTCCGTTTTATTATTTACTAAAATGCAGGTACTGATTTGAAAGTGAAACAATGTTAATCGTCGTGTAATACCAAACCGGCGCGTACAAATATACATTTGTATACGTTAAAGACGGATACTTTTTTTTGTTGGGCGTTGTTATGTGCAATTGGCTTATTTATTTCTACATAGTTTATAGGCATGTCTTATTGTCGGAAAGTCACGGGGAGGAACAACTCTATTGTGTAAGACCTAAGTTGAAAAGTTATAAGAGTCACGTCAGGAGAAAACAAGGTGTACTTAAGAATGATAAGCGGATTGACGTCATGATGATAAAACTTGTGACAGATGTTTGACTCTTATGATGACATTTGACGAACACCACGTCATACAGAATACAAGGGATGCCGAATATGAACTATGTTCCGCCATTCGCGACGTAATCAGTCAGTCGTACTTATTTCATAATTTTTTTTTTACTTATTGGAATTTAATTCTTTCCCCTACATTTTAGACTCTTCACAGATCAAGCTGAAATGTGTCAAAAATATATGTGGCATACCTGTATACCGTAACGGACGCAAGCTACTTGTCATTGGAGAAACATAATATTTAATATTTTTTAAGACAGATTTATTTCCCGGATTGTTTTTGCAACTTACAACAGAACACTACACCATTTTTTTTTTTAAAAAGCTTGCCACTTTATTTTATTTCAATTATATCAATTCATAATTGCGACTTCATACTAATCTACAAGTTTGGTCTCCTACCTGGACTAAATATAAGGCCAATATTTGGGCAGGGTCGGAGCAAACTATCTGTCTTAGACAAAGTGCAAAGTAAAGCTTGTAAGCTTTAACTTCTTGGAAAGTCGACGGTAGTTGTTCACTCTCGTAGCGCTATCTCCAGGATCATTGCTGGCTTTATTGCTTATTGACCTGTTACGGCACGCAAGAGCTTCAAGTCGGTCTCACCCTATTCTTAAGGCCAAATTTGAATGTGCCGTAAATTTTCGAGAATTTTTCTTAAGCAGGACAATAACAATGTGCAACAGTTACCATAATCTGCATTTTCCACAACTTAAGATCATCAGACGGTTATTTATTTATATACAAAGATTCATCAATTGCGGATTACTTAACAAACAAAGAATTTCAATAAACATGACCACAAAGTAACAATAAAATATATAAACAAAAATAAAAAGAAAGAAAACAAAGAATTTTAACCTTTACACAATCTCTAGAGAGATGAAAATCAATTTTATCAAAAGTTACATTAAAGTTACGAGACATTGATGTGATAAGGTCGTGAAAACCGTAATTAGTGCGGTAGTTAGGTATTCTAAAAAATTGCGATTTCACAAGGAGCGAGGTAAAACTGGGATAATAAGGAAAGCAGAAGAATTAATAATACCGCTAAGGCAATCCAAAGTCGTCGAGTTTCGAGAGAATCGAATTTTAAAAGATTGAGTTTGCTCGTATAAGGGGGCAATTTTAGTGGATTGTCTTGAAGGATTAGCAAACCGTACAAACCACCGTTGTACTGCCTCCACACGATTGACGTGAACATTGTAAAATGGAGACCAAACGCAGCAGGCATACTCAAGTATATATCGACCGAGCGGCGGAGCCGTGTGAGATGAGGATTATCAAACTCCTTGGCTCACCTTTTAACGACACCCAACATCGAATTCGCCTTATTTAACAATCGCGTAAATATAGTCATCGAAGGTAAATCGGCTATTCAACCAGACTCCTAAGTTAATGGTTTTGTCAAGTTCAACCATGTATAGCATAGTTGAAGTCAAGAAGAATTCTTTTACGACGAAAAGACATAGTTGTACAATTAATAATATTAAGGGTGAAAGTAATTAAACGAACACCACATATGAAAGGAGTCTAAGTCAGAATTTAAAATTTCGCAATCACGAGTGGAGGAAACAACACGGAAAATCTTGCCATCTTTATCATAACAAAGAAAATTTGAATTAGGATACATCATTGATGTAAATAATAAATAAAAGTGGACCAAGGTGGCTGCCTTGAGATACACCAGAGGAATTGTGTGTGCGGAACGATACTCTCTGAGTGTGACTTGATAAATATGAGTGAACCCAGGTAATAAACAGTCAACTTATAAATCAAAATTACGTGATTAATTATATTAAATGCTTTACTAAAAATCGGTGAATATGCAGTCAACCTGCTTACCACTTTCGATTGCCGAGATACAGAAATTAGAAAATTTTAATAGATTACTCCTACCTCCCTTTCATGAAACCATGCTGAAAAGAACTTAAAAAAGGTTTGCAATGAAAATAAATAAATAATAATAAAAATTTACAATGAAAGTACATGGCATATAAGAGCCTCAAAAATAAACATACATTAGCAACCGGTCGATAATTGGCTACATCGCATCTTTTGCCCTTCTTATTAAAAGGAATAATAAGAGACAATTTCCAAGCTTAAGGGAAAACACAAAAACAAAAAACAAGAAATGAATAAGTTAAATAAATAGCACAGAGCAGATACTTGAGGACAAGAGCAATTGTTTAGCAAAGAAAAAGGAGTCCCATCTGGTCCAAATGAAAAACTAGCCTATTAAGTGGGTAAAATCCTTAAACCTAATATTACAGTTATTACCACAAAAAGCGGTCGTAAAAAAGTCACTAAAAAGATTTGTAATGGTGAGAGGATCAGTACTTTCGTTATCCCCTAATTTCAGCGAAGGAGGATATTCGTCAGTTCTACGTTTCGAATTCACAAATCTCCAAAACTGTTTAGGATCGTAGAATTGAATTACGATATGGTGAAGCACACACTGTCATCTTCTTTACTCAATTCCTTAACCTATTTTTCTTCAATCTCAATGTTTATTATTTCAAAACGCTGTCAAAACACTGACGGGATTTTTCTGCCATATAGCGAATCAAGTTTTCATTTTGAGCACTTTTTATATACTCTGTACCATGATTAGAGTATGGTGATATAATATCAGATGTACGTTAGCCTTGTTTGGCTAACTCTTTAAAAAGGTTGGAGCACAAATATCGACTCCTGCGGTTGACAGCCGGGCAGTTACAGAGATAGAAATAAGGGATGCTTTTCTCTTCTTCCGCAGCTCCTACAGAAGACATTCGAGGGCGCTCCGAGTCTGTCAGCACGTTTGCCTATAAAGCCGAAATGACAGCAATATAAGTCTGATGTAGAGTCTAGCGGATAGTAAAGTATTCCTTTATCTGAGTGATTTGGAAAAATCATCGGCTTTATTTGTACTCTAATGGCGTTATACATTAACGAAGAGGTTTACTACGGTATGTAAATCAATTTCATTAGTCAAGACATTCAATTGTTCATGGTTTCAAATTCAAGTAAAGCTGGACATCCATTTGTAAATTTGCAATTACATATTTGTCATCAAATCAAAGAAAGTTCTTCTGTCAATAAATGACTAAGCGGTTTCGGGAAGTAAAAAATAAACACTTCTTTAACTGCAAATATTTAAAAACAATTGTTTACGCCACATTCAAAACCTTATACGTACGGTTAACATTTTTAATTTTTTCGGTACATACTAGGAAAGTATTTTAATGATTTTACAAGTAGAAATACTTAAACTAAACAACTTTTCGGTGCCAAAATATTTAAAATCTGACAAATCACAATTAAGATTCTAAAGTAAAAATAACTTGAAACGTATAAATTAATCCAGGTCCTCTCTTATTACTTCATTATTCGGTCAAAACAAATTTAAAATTCATTTAAGCGTGAAGGTCTGCAAATTTTTTGGTTTACCTCTGGTTTGCAATTAAATACTTTACTTGCCCCCATTTGTGTAAAAATCTTGTCAGTAACAAATTTCTTTGGGAAATATGAACAATTTTAAAGTTAAACACAGGTGCTTCCAATAATTACGTAGTAATTAATAATTACTTCATGAAATGTTGTGTTAAAAATTCCGACGAAGAAAGTGATAATAAGCAATAATTACGAGAGGATTAAAAAAACGTATTTTTGAATTTTTACGAATATGACACATTTTCTTTACAAATTAATATTAGTTCATCTAATGAGCTCTGCCTTGTTGGGCGGAGAAAAACCGCACCCGATTTGAGACAACGATTACAAATTGATCTACAACTTAAGATAGATTCCGAACCATGGACATTACTCTGCAAACAACCAAATGCCTTTTTAATCGTAATCTGCTATCAGCAGAAAACAAACATCTGTCGCCGCCGGTGGGATTCGAACTTGGGAAGTCCGATTTGTTAAAAAAAACAAAAACTATTCACTTATTTATCAATATTTATTTTGTCCCCTTGAAAGTAGTTGAAGTTGATTTTTCCACTCCTTAGAAGTTCCCTAGAAGATACTTCTTGGTACAGCCTTTTTAGTGAGATTAATGCTATGCTCTTTCTGACGAAAATTCAAGGCTTTGGGATATAGTCGAGATAAGATCCAGTTTTATTCCCAAAATCTCCAGCATTTAAAACATCACAACGCGATTTCAACACATCAATGTTTTGTCCTAGCCCCTAGGCGCCTAGATCGATGTTTGTCTTTTTTTCTTCTTTGAACGATTTATACCACAAATAAACTTGGCCTTTTCACAGAGACTCCTTTCTGCTGCGTTTATCACTTTCGTCACATATGATTTAATGGACATTGTTTGAGTTTCCGACATGGTAAAAATCGATCAGAAATATAAAACACGTCTTAATAAGCAACAGTAAATTGATTACTAATAAACGTAGCAAAACGAAATTTAACACAGATGTGATAACTGTTCCATGTACCAGCCTATAAACAATACAGGTGTAGCACAATGAGCGTGAGACAGACACAACTAACATTCCGTCAGGACAGGCCCGTAGAGACAAAATTCGGGGGGTACCACATACGGGCCCCCGCGAAAGGAATTTCGGTCCCGGGACTAACCGTTTACGGGTCCATATACAATCGAATGAGTGACTTTCAATTTAAAATCTGTCTAGTATATTACACTTTTTCGATCGTGAAACATTTTTTTTTATATATAATGAAAATAGAATATATTTTTCTGTTGATGACTTAGATGACCGGGGCCCTTTTGAAAGCCCGGGCCCGGGGGTTTACCCCCTTCGCCCCCTCTCTGTCGGCGGCCCTGCGTCAGGAAGCCAATGCAATGTGGTTGTGCAAACGCCATTAAGTTTAATAGTTTTTATGTTCGCTTTGTCGAGGGACAAGAAGAAAATGGCAACTCTACCACATTTTGTATTGTTTTGCTTAGAGAAGATACCGACATTTTACGGTAAATCAAAATTTAATCAAAATTTAATCATATATATGTATATATGTGCGAGTGGCTGAAAGCTCTCATACCGCGCGACTAGCAATTTAATTAGAATAATGGCTGTAGAAACAGCGTTAGAAAAGTGAGAGAAAATCGACATTAAGTTGATACGTCGTCCAGAGAGTCAGTCAATCTTTGTGGTTCTTACATAGATGTAAGAAATTTTTAACTCGACGTAGACCTGAATATAATACCGATATTTAGGCTAGCGCTTGATACACCGCGTTGTACGCGTTAGGCAAAGTTCTACAAAAAACAAAAAACGTTCAGGTTTGTTATCACTTTGACTTCTATCCCAATTGTCAAGATCATGTGTAGCTGCTTTAGCCTCAAGTAGCTGAAGTTTCGGAAATTCCTAACAGTAGTAATGTTAAACAGTTTAGCATCTTCTGTTTTCTTCTCTAAAGAACCCAAAATAGTTAGGGGTTGTGCATTGTCCTTTTATTTAATCCAACAGTTAATTCCATTTTCCCAAACCTCCCTCCTTTTATGCCAAGGCTGTTCTACGGTATTATAGGATTTCCTTGAGATTTGCATCATCGCTGACAAACGTGAAAGTCGATACAATGAATTGCTCTTATCTACATTTTGGACTTGGTTATTCATAATTTTAGCAAAAGTAAATCAGCGGTACATCCCAAGGTATATCTAAGACATTTCTTTTTTGTTTAATCATCAGTCTAACCAATTTTTCATAACGTAACTTTTGTTTCAAAAAATTGGGTTGCGACTAGTTGGCCAGGAGTTGGGGACTATTCAAATATAAAAAAATACACAAGCCTGTAAGCTAATTCCCTTTTCTTTCCTCCTGTTGCTTCCCATATAGTATCTAACGGCAACAGAAGAGTCATACTATGCATACTTGCATACCTTTTGTATAATTTTCAGTTACAAGCAATTGCATAAAAAAAGAATTGTGCAGTATATATGCATGTAGGAATCGGAGAAAGTGCGTTAAAAAGAACCATTAGGCGAGCTGGGTTTGAACCGAGACCATGCGCATAATACTCCATTATCCTAACCACTGGGACACCAGCGCCGTTGCAGACTCTCCGTTCCAAAGTTCTTTTCATGGAGAAACCTCGATCCCACATGTATATGGGCATTTCCTGTTAACTGAAACCCCCTCCCTCTTTTTTGTTGATCTAGGAAACCCAACCCGGGCGTCCGGCAATTTTAAAAATTCTCAACAAGGGGCCGGAAAGGTCATGAAGCAATGGAGAAATCGCGTCACGATTTGTAATGTATTAAACAAATGGTTGCAGGAGCTTCAAAATGATCATTCCGGGTTTTCGGAACCGATGATCTTGAATCTGACATCAGATTCTTTTGAAATTCAAGATGGCGGACTCAAAATGGCGGTGAAATATTGGACTAATGGACCAAAAATTGATTGCACCAGTTCGAAAGCAATTACTCGGGAATGAATCTTTTGGTTTTTTGTAAAAAAAAAATTGACAACACTGCTGCAAGCACCGGAGCTCTCCTTGAAAAACATGACCTGGCCAATTTTCAACGAAATCTTAAAAAAAAATACTGTAGTGGTCTCGAAGATAGATAGGTCTTGCAGTACTTTGTACCATTCGAGAAAAAAAATTACAACGTTAACCAACCTTCATTATCAAGCAGTAACGTTGGTCTAAGTAATTCTGCTTAGAGACCATTAGAATGGGATAAATTACTTATCTAACAGTGTACATGTTAAGCAATTTTAACGCAGCGTTTAGAACAGTAGTGGCCAACCTTTTGCATATCAAGCGCCAATTTTTTAACAGACTCAGATTTTAAGAGAAGTATGTTTATATAATTGACTTTTTTTTAAATGATTTAATTATTGTATGTAAAGCAATATACATATATTACAGCACATAAACATTATTTACCATTAATGGAACTTTTGAGCTACTTGTAATCATCCAAAAGCGCCACGTTTGGCGCACGCTATTTTCTTTGTTAATAAATAATAATAGGAATTATACTGTATACCAAAATTAGAAAAATATTAGAAAAATTATAATAAAAAACAAAACAAATTCTTTGTGTGACAAAAAGAAAATCTGTAATGTACGGTTATTTCTTAAGACGGAGTTGGATCAATTCGTTGAGTCGCACGACCACCATGCCATGGGCCCCGGGTTCGAGACCAGATCTCCCCGAGAGCTTTTATTAAGAAATTAAAATAATCCACTCTGTCTCTGTGCTGTTGTCTAGCTCGCAGCAATGCAAAAACAAGACTCAAGTTTCCTCAATCAACTTACCCTAATTCCCTTCCGGCCAAAACCGTGCTAACGCATCAAATGGTCGTCCCCTAGGATTTGCCACATCGTACAAACAAAAACCCTCTCAGTACCCTTGAGCCAATATATTGACTTTTGTAGAGTATTTGAGTATTTCCTGGTACACGGGTACTAAGATGTTTAAACAAAAATTTCCAATTTACAACTTTATGGCTAAGCACTTACTGTTGAAGTTAAAATTAGGTGATAAACAAAAATATTACCAAAAAAAATCCTACAGAAAGTAAAACTTCTGCGGTGCACATATTATAATACAACGTACTGTACTTATTGAATACTTTTTCTACTGAATGTCTTGCAAAATTTTGGCTTTCCTACAACTTTGAATTTAAAGAATTGTTTAAATATATAACACTTTTTTTTTTAATGTTTCTGAGCATATGACATTGTCTTATTAAGTCAACAAGAAGAACACAAAGATCGTGTGACCCCAGCAGAAATAGTACAACGTGAAAACACATTAAAATTCCTCCGTAATTTGCATTATCTTAACAAGCACCCGTGAACTATAAAAGGTTAGTAACGCTGCATAAATGGCAACAACGCAAAATCTTCAGTGGCACTACCTTGTTGTTAATGAAAACAAACGGAGAAAAAAAATTAAAGAATAAACTTAGGAAAAACAATGAAGTATGCATATAATGAGAGATGCATTAATTAAAACTTTCTTTCCTTGTTGAGACCTTCTCTATATATTCCGCGATATTATTGAGATCAGCGACTCATTACAATGTTCGTTAATTTTTTTTTACTTATTGAAGGTAAAGAACAAGACTCTTTGTGGTCTAAAACCAAGATATCAGCTTCAATCTTACTGAACGAAGCTATTGTAGTTTACTGATAGTTCAATTTCAAGACAACAAAAATTACTTATGACTTCATTAGGGGAAACAGTTAACAACCGCTGAGGAAAATTATCATTAATAAGGAACATCTCTAATCAGCTTTTATAGAATGGAGACCATTCTACGGGGCTAATTAAAATCACAAAGACCAATTCTTACTTGTCCAAAGGGCCAGAAAATTGATTTTTTATTATGGCTGCCTACTGCTGAGTTCAGGTAATTGAATTTTCGTTGCTGAGTCATTAAGGGCATAGGAAGCCGGTTTAATGAGAGGTGAGGAGATAAAGAGGTACTACAACTCCAACACGTAAGCATGATACAAAAATTTTCTAATTTAGATAGTGTGAAGCGTATGAGTGCTCCTCGTTATTAAAAAAATGATTCAACCACCTGTTAAACAAGCATATGTAGTTAAACGAATTCACTCGCCGGAAGCAGCACTACAAAAAGCCAACATATAAAAGGCTTCTTCTTTATTTCAGGAGTGATTTAATCGTTGCATGGACTGTTCTTCGGCACTGACTGAGTTTCTTTTGTGGTCTGTTTCGGTTTTTAACTCGACTTGGAAGATCTTCAGAATCAGCCATCTATGGAGTAATGAACTTTTTTTTCTATTTCAAAAGATTTGATGGTCTATTAAGCTCTCTTTATTTGTTAAAATTATTACATAGAAAAAGCATAGCTTGAAGCTGGTTGTGAAATTGATGGAGATAGTTTTGACGTAAATACGAACTTTAAACTGAAAATTCATTTCGGTTTTCTTCAATACAAAAAAAAAAATTTGAAATTGTTTTTGTTTACATTCTTTAATTTGCTGCTTGATTAAGTGTTTTGAAGATAAATGGGAATCTTTAAGATACTTTATTGGACTACAAAAACATATGTGATCTACCAAATTTTGCTAGAAAGTAATCGAATTGTTACTTTAGTTATTGTAAAAATACTCTATTTTACAGGAAGTAATTACAACGTATACGACACAGTACTTTTCCAAATATCGTCATTTACGCTTAAGAATTACTTGCCAAATCTAAACAAATAGACAAAATACAAGGCGAATATTTAATTAAGTGTTTAAAAACGAATAAAGAAATCAAACAATATATAATATAATCGTTAATATATAATATAATCACTATCCTTTTCTAAAATTTTTTTCCAACTATATACAAGCTTGTTGATTCCATTTTTGAAGATAGAGGTTGTTAAAAAAACGGTTAGATGATTTTCGACAGCTCCCACGGAATTGAACCTTTTTGCTATTTAAGTTATTCTGTAGAGACGTGGTCAGGTGAATCAGGCTGAAGATTTTCCCATTTTAACTCCTTCAGCTTCACCTGTTTTTTGTCAGGCCCTTTTTCGCTGTACGTTGTCATATAAATCCATTTTTCATCACCTGTTGCAAGTCGATTCTAAAAAGACTCCTTTTCATTACTTGCCAGGAAAGAAGCGGCACCCATGTCTCAACATACACACACACCTTTCCAAAAATCGTAGAACATTATATGGCGAAAATGTATCTTTTTGTTCTCCATTTAAAAAAATATAGAAATCTGACGCTCAATAAAGATGTCTGACGTTCAATTGAGACATAACATCGTCACTTATTCAGTGCATGTAACATAACCAAAAAAAAAACATCTCAGCACAGAAGAATTAAAAAATCGCGACATCGACGTGATCGGCTCATTTACCACATAATTAGTGCAATGCGTAATTCCTCAGGGAGCGAACTGAGAAATCAAAACATGCCAAAAGTACAGAAGAATCTGAGAAACAGTATCGCGGAGACACCGTTGATGTAATTTACAAAGGTACCTGGAAACAGTTTAACCTTTTCAAGCTCCCCAGAACCGAAATGTTTATAAAGACAACGATTGCAAGTGGACCCCCTCTCTGCAACCCCCATGACTATTTTATCGTGATTTGTTATCAGCAGAAAACAACCATGGGTGGGATTGGAACCTGGGACCTCCGGATTGACACGTCATCACTTACTGCATCGATGACTTTATAACGGAATAGAATAAAAAACATAGTGCAAATGCACAAGTCTCATATCAGGTCTAAGTATAATTTCCATATATGCATTGTCCGGATTAGAAAAAGTTAAAAGAAAGCATTTAGTTTAATTTGATGTATATCACTCTTCTATCGCTACTACCCTGATCCACGATTCGCAAGTCGTTCTTATTCTCTAACACTTTAAGTAAAATTTGGCCGTTCAGTTAAATCTTAAGCCATGCAGTACGAATGTGGAAATGTTACCATCTTCTATTTTTTGTCCATTTTAGTGATATGTGATGACTACGAACTAAAATTACACATAAATGTGATGTTTATTAATTTCTAATTACACTATGACGTAATGAAACAAGAACAAGTATTTACTCACGTTACAAGTTAATGCGACCACATACCTGAAAAGAGAAAATAATTAATTAATAAACGAACACTACATATAATCAATTATTAGCATATACGTAACTACTTCTACGAAATTTGCAAGGATAGCTAGGAGCTTGTGAATGCCTTGTCCAAAGTCTTTTATACTATCCGCCACCACCCCCGCACCCTAATTAAATTAGTTAAAAAAATAAGAAGCGAATCACACCGCTTGCTCTTTAGTATTCTTTTATTTATACTTTTCTTACTTATTCTTAGTAACAACAAATTATAAACGTACTGAGTACGAAAAGTTGAGTTATTAAAGGACAAATCAATACGTCTAACAATTTATATCTCAATGAGTCCTTTAATCCCTTGTGAAGCATAGGTCATCTACTATACCGACTCTCCAACTGGCCCGGTTTTGCATCAACGTCTTTAACTGTTGACACGATTAGTTGTTCTCGGTATATTCCTTCTCTACGGATCTTCTCGTTGTTCGATGTATTCCTTGGGTCCCGTACGAGTTCCAATCTACAGCCTGTTGAGGGATATTGTTTGGCTATTTCCTTAGTATGTGGCCTGTCACCTGCAAATACTAGTGCCTATCCCGTCTTGGCCTGTAACTCTGTGTAGGTCTTCGTTAGTAATGACCTCCGGCCAATGAATGTTAAGGATGCGCCGGAGACACAGGTTGATAAAGGCTTGTAGCTTAGATGTTACTTGGAAGGGCACTTTCTATATTTAGCAGCCGTACAATAGAACAGATTTTACGTTCAATTCGAAGATCTGGAGTTTTTTTGCGCCTAGAGATGTTATTATTTGCGCCATATCTCAGCAAGAGTATTAAATACAACTCAAGTTTTATTGATGCGAGCCTACACATCAGTTTCAGTTCCGCCATTTTCTGAAACTATGTTTCTGGGATAGAAAAATTTATCCAGTTAATCTATTTTCAAGATAAATTTTGTTTTGTCTCCTGGAGGAGTCCAAACTCAATTTATATACTATTGAAAAAGGTATAAAGTTAAACATACCCATATTTTAATTTACTTCTACTTTACTTTTTTACATGTATTTTAAACCATTAAGTGATTAGTGACGAACCTGTTTATAAACTACATTCGCAATAAGGGTTAAGCTCTGGAGATGGAGTTGGATCAATTGGTTGAGCGGCACGACCACCATGCCATGGGTCCCGAGTTCGATACCAGGTCTTCCCGTGGGTTTTTAAAAAATGGAATTTAAAAATCCATTCCGTCTCTGGGCTGTTGTCTAGCAAAACACAAGACATTCTAATTTCCTCACTCCCCTTACCTTAATTCCCTTCCGGTAAAAGCCATGCTAACGCATGAAAGGGTTGTGCCCTAGGCTTTGGCCACATCGTATAAAAAAAATCTACATCCAAAAATTGTGCAGGTTAAATCAATTATTCTGTTGGTTGTGGTCGTCGGATTCAGCATTGAGAAATTTCAAAGCTTACGCCAAAATTGCAGGAAGAACAATATAACAATTCAAATTAATGCTACCAACTCCGAACAAGCTTAAATAAAATTTTACAAGACAATCTGGAGATAGAAGAGAAAGTAATTAAGAAAATTAATAATAATAAATACGTCTATATTTTCCATATTTGTTATATACATAGTTTAGCAGAAAAAAAAAAATTATTATTTTTAAAATACGGCTTTCTGTTTCCTTAGTTTAACGGCAAGAGCAACAGAAAAATTGAGTCAGCTAGTCGTCAGTCCAATATAAGAAATTATTTTACAAACAATTAATAAAACTATGTTTTTTTTATTCTACTATGTATGTTGACTTACATAAACAATTGTTGCATAAATTATATTTGCTTTGTTTCTTCTAAAAAATATATTCGAATATTATCAAATAAGCTTATAATTGTGTACATTGAAAAATATTTCCAGTTATCTAAACCCCTCTAAAATCCGAAAAGGTCCTGTTTTAATTGGTTTACATTACCGAGGTTCTACTTTAATATCGATTTTTATTCACGCCCAAACGCCAAAAAAATCATTTTTTACACATTTTTTTAAACAGCCACCTTTTTGTTAAAAAATCGATTTAAAGATTGTTAATTTGTGAAATAAACTTAATGAACTTAATTAAACATAAAGGAAGTGAAAATAGTTTCCAGTGCAAAGTACAAGCAATAAATTAATATATATTGTTCAAAAGTACAGAAATCGAGTAAATAGCCGATTGGCCGAAATATCTTTTCGCAAGCAACTTTCTTCAAAATATTTGACTGCAGATAGGGAGTAAATGAGCTCTAAACTTTAATTGTTGTAAATAAAATCAGTTACGAAGCCGTCGGAAAAATTAAATTTGTGTGAATCTACCTACTTAAAGTAAAAGTACTCCGGCCATGATTCGAATGTGTTTCTAGTGAATGTTGAGATGCTTCAGAAGGTTGTGTTTATAGCCATTCCTTTAGTTCTATCTTCGTAGTGATAATAATCGTTTGTACTTTATATTTTAATTGAAAAAAATTCCGCTATCTAAAAATCAGCCCTTTTTAGCAAAAACACGCTTAAATCTAGCAGTTCAGATGAAGCGTTGCGATAGCAATTGGGAAATGTATTAATGGCCTCTTAAGAAATTCTTTCAAACAATACCAGGCTTGTCCACTTTTGTAGCTTACTAATTTATTCTATTATTTATTATATTTGGCAGTTTTTAAGAAAATAGACATTATTAATAATGGTAGTGAAAATTATAGAATTCGTGTCTTTAAAAATTGTTTTCTTTAATTAATTTTAAATAAACTGTCAAACCAAATTGACAAGCTCAATAGTAGCTATCACACATACATATAAAACACATGTAATATTCCCTTGCAAGTGACAGATAAATCAATTCTGACGGTTTTTTTTACAAATTGAGAAAATATATAATTTTAAATAAAAAATTTATTGTATAAATGAAATATGGATGATGAATAAACAATTAATTTAATATTTATCAGTAATTAACAGTACGGAAATGAACCATGGTATAGAGAATACAAAAAATCTCGAGAGTAATCCTCTAAAGTGGATAAATAGTTCCCTACAAATTGTTGTTGTTTGCTATCATTATCTGACATTTTATCGTAGCTGTAATTCAATACATTTGCAAGTGACAGCTCTGGCTATTTGATAACTATATATGGTTCGGAAACGAGAACATATATAGCTGACATTAACATAACTATTACAACAGTCATAGCTGACTATGGCTACGACTATAGATGTGTTTCCGAACGTGATCTAGTTTGGTTCCATGGTCTTAGCGCTGTAAAATTTTCGAGAATTGACCTGCCGCTTCCCTCCGTTCTATTTACCCTTTACATTCAATCACTTCGATTTTCGTATTTTTATCGATTTAAAAATAAAATTTATTCTCAATATATCGAAAACTAGGCGATGTATCGAAAACTAAGCGATATATCGAAATTTTTTATTGGTTATCTTATCGAGTTCTAGAAGAATCAATGGTAAAATCTTGGCGCCCAAGAAATGATAATATCCCCTATACCTCTGACGTCAAAATAAAGGTCCTTTTTAACAATTTTTGAATCAGTGAATTAACAAATCTAACATTTTCTTACAATAATTTGCTTATTTGCGAATTGAAAATAATAATGTAATCTTTTTTTTTTGTAATATACGGCAACTCTTAATTTGACTTTCAATCCATATTAAACACTAGGAAACTTATTTCGCATACTCCTTGGTAAGCAACAGGTGTAAGTCGATCACAAATTTACAAATGATTAAGAGCTTCATACCAATACCCAAAAACAAATAGTTAATACATCCGAAAAAAAAATATTTAACGGAGTAAAAATACAAATTACCCAAAGTAATAGTTGCCGCCGGTATACCATCGAGTTGAAACCAATGAAGACGATTTCATTGTCGTTTTTAAACAATTGACAAATGGAATTGCACCAAATTAAGCAACCGTACCATGATAACGACACAAAAAATGTTGACGGCAGATAAATTATCTTGTCATCTCACATTACTTCACACCGTTGCAGTTTATGCATCCGCCGCATCTATTGCACGGCTTAGCAACATCATCAAATCACCGTATTTGACGTCAGAAAACTGCGCTAGATTCTAGCTAGAGTAACAAGTAACTGCTTCAGCTCACACGTATTTAATTCATTGAGCGGATGCGTGTGGAGCTCAACTTAAAAGTGTCGTTTTCATCATTCTTTTCACTAAAAAAGAACACCGTCTACATGCAAACGTTATTAAAGTGGAAATCAAATTTGATGAAAAAGTTACTCATGCACAGCGATTTTAGCAATTGCTTCAATGGAATGTCACAGCATCAGTTAAAAGCAATTTTTCAGTAGCAACGTTTCTTCACATTTGGCCTGTAAGACGTTAACGAGTGCTTTCTCCGCATCTTTGAAAGATATAATGAAATCTCAGATATTTGATATTCAATGTCTACATGAGAGTTCCCGCTACACGACTGGCTCCATGTGGATTTTATATGCAATTATGTAGTCCCAGGATTTGGAGATTTTTTAATTTATCTTTCTAGCGCCACAAGTAATTCCCTTTACTGCCGTATGTATTTGTAAATTCCTAACATTTCACTTCTCAGTATAATGTGAGGACTGGGATTTATAATTGGACAAATTGATTATAGAAACATCCAAGATGAGTAATTAAGTTATTTACAATTGTGATTGGAACGGCTGGAAGGTAACAGTTAAAATGGAGATGAAATTGCAGACTTGGGTTAATGTGTGTTCTAAATTGAAATCTTGTACGTGTAAGAAAGAAGTCTATTTATGAAGAAACTTCAAATTGACATGCTGTTTGGCTGCCAATTTTCGAGAATAGGTCAATCAAAGTGATTGGAAATTACTTTAGTACCTTAGTAGAATTGTAGTTAATTTTGCTTTCAGTTATAAGGTTATTTTTTGGTTTTGATAATGTCATGTCGACTTTTAACAGGCAACTGGAGATCTCAGCGGGTAAGATTATTTGGTACGCACCCAAATTTTATCTCTATTACATTCAAGTTACAAAATGCTGACTTGAATCACCGGTTTCGTTCGTTTGAGCTTTTAATCCAATGGAATTTGTGATGTAAGGAAAACATTTTGTTTTTGTATTCGAATTGATTGTAATAAATAATGCACTTCAGTAGCTTGTAAATTTTTGATGGGCTTTAAAAATTGATTAATTATTCAGGAAAAACACTGCGAAAATAGCCGTTCTCAGGTTAGTTTATGTAAAGTTCGACTTTACAAAATTAATTAATCTAGTGGACATGTTTGTTTACCTGTTATAGTTTGATTGTCACATTCATGTAAAAAGTTTACATGTTTAAAGTGATTTAATGAAGCCAACGCAAGAATTATATAATAAATTTACTGCCGATTTCTTCTGAACACAAAAAATTTTCAAAACCAAAATATGTTTGTTTGTAAGAGAAAGTACCCTTTAACACCCCAGAAAAGATCTTGTGGGAATTCCTCTCCCAACGACCAATAAAGCTTATTATCAAATTTTTTCCAACGATCCAAAATAAATCATTTCTAATTTTCCGTACCAAAAATAAAATGATAGGCAAAGTAAGTAGTTATACAGTAAGTGAATTGATCTAGGGTACTCTCGAATAAAATGGGTCAAATACCATCAGGACGAAATAATGAAACTAATAATTCAGAAGTGCCTGTGGAGTCATAACAATGCCTACCGTAAAATTCTTTTACTATCACCCCTCTCCCCTCTTCCGTAAAGGGAAAATAAGCTAAATTCACATTTTTTTTTCTTATTCCCTAGTAGATTATTGATTTTGAAAGAAATCACTGTTACAGAGGTATACAAGACCTTTTGACAATTTTTTTTGGACCTTAAACAGGTTTTTAAGACCCTAAAAAAGTCATAGACTTAAAAAATGCTATATTTTTGTAGTTTCTGTATCACTACTTTTCGGGCACGCAAAGCTATAGCAATATTTGTCGACATTACAAATTCCCCATTTGCATGGATTTATCGGAACGATTTGTTATTCCAACTTTAAGAAAATCAAGAAGACTAGTTTCTTAAATTTTTAAAGTGTCAAAACATTTATTGCGGTCTTGAAAGAGTTTACAAGTATGTTTGGAAAAACTTTTATGAATTTTTCGTGGCTCATTGTTAGTTGGAAAAAGGAAGGTAACCTGTACCTACAAAATAATAACTAGGGAAAGGAATAACAATAAATTAAAATGAATGAAATTTCAAATGTGACATTTTCTTCTTCGTGTTTTGTTAAAGTTACCCGAGTTTTGTAACCGTACTTTCTCGTTTCTTGTGTTTTATTTCTCTATTTATTTCTACCCATACAAGTAAGTTTTTACACGAGATTTTTTACTCAAAAAATAGTAGGTACATTCGTGTTGTTCTGCTTAGGAAAGATTCGCGAAATTTGACGGTACGTCCAAATTTGCCCTGTAGATAGGGGTGGGAGCGATTTGCAGCGGAAATAGCGATAAAAGAGTGAGAGACAAACGAAATGCCGTTGATGCTCTATAGAACGAATGCTCTCAGAGATTGAAGAATCACTAATAAGTTTAATAGCCTTATGCTGGACTTTGTCTAACGCGAACAATGCGGTGTGTCTGGCCACTGCCCAAATATGGGAATTATAATTGAGTCTAGGTCTGATATGGGACTTGTAAAAAACCAAGCATTTCATCACACTTTTAGGATAAAGTCATTAATTAAAGAAGAAATAAGGTTGGTGAAAGAACTGAACCCTGAAGAACACCGGCATTTATTTCGTAGGGATCAGATGTAATACCGTTCATCACTACACGGACTGAACGGCCTGATAAAAAAACTCTCTATCCATTTAATGAGATGAAGCTGGAGAAAAAATGCTTGAAGTTTGGCTAGAAGGACAACATGGCATACCTTTGAAACCTTTGAAATGTCAAGAGCGATGATTTCGGACTCAATAAAATTATAGAGACAAGTATTCCAAGGCTCCATTAAGGCCGTTAGTAAGGCTCCGGTTGAGCGGATAGCGCGGAAACCGTACTGACAAGCGTTGATAAGATTGTGATTTTCTAGATATTTCATGAACTGAGAGTTGATGAGTGATTCAAAAACTTGAGATAAGGCCGAAGTTAGTGCAATTGCTCTGTTGTTAGAGCTTAGTAACTTTGGACACGTCGAGTTTCGAAAGTACCGTAAAAACTTAACGAGTACGAAAGTTTAGTGGCTTTTGCTACTTTTTTCCTTTCAGGCAGGCCTTTTTTCTTTTTTTTTGAGCTCCGGCGAAACTTAAAACTTCTAAAATTTTTTTTACTAAAAATTCATTAAAATATACTTAAGAGTTACCTACTTCATTTACAATCTTCTAATTATTTTAGAAATTAAAATAAAATCGTAAAAAAACTTTTTTTCAGTACTTCACAGATTTTGAAAAATGGAAATAATTTGGAAGTTGTATCAGTAATTTTACAATATTAGTTTCTAGTTCCTAACTTTCCACGTTTTATACAAATAATGCATAGAAAGTGATAAATTGCATATCATCTTGAAAATGTGAACATTAAGGACTTTCTTCTGAAATAAAATATTATTTGTCATGTTTGTATAAAATTAGTAAAAAAAGATTTTGGTTATCAAAGAAAAAATGTTGTAGGACATAATTCATATTGACGTAGAAACACCGTAGGTGTCAGCACAACAATTCGCCAAATCACGCATTCAAAAATTTCTACGACATCTAACCTTTGAGAAGATGCGACTGTCACACATACCTTCCGAACCGGAATAACAAAAAATACTTTATTCACAGTTCAGTAACCTTACCAGGTGATATAAATCAGAGAAATTACGGGTGAGTTTGAAGTCTGATTATGTTCGTTTTTTTGCACATGCATATCATCACACAGTTTCGAGTTGATCAGCTTTTCTTCTAACAACAGACAGCGTAATTCGACACCAAGAGATCAATCATTCATACTCATTCATACCTACGAGTGCAAATCATAAGTGAAATGTTCGCGAGTTAATTATTTTA
Organism: Leptarthrus brevirostris; assembly: GCA_964036015.1. Classification (NCBI taxonomy): domain Eukaryota; kingdom Metazoa; phylum Arthropoda; class Insecta; order Diptera; family Asilidae; genus Leptarthrus; species Leptarthrus brevirostris. The sequence goes on from OZ038373.1 coordinate 101,495,695, forward strand.
TTAGCGTGTAGAAAGTATGCGGGTGGGAATGACATTTGTGAGGCACTTTTCAACGTCATTTAGTTTATTGCTGGCAATCTGCTGTTTTGCGGAATATTTCAATGAAACAGAAAGTATCAGGTTGACTGCGCCTGTGCAGTAAATTTCGAGTCTTAAATTTATTTTTAACTAATGCACAAGGTGGAAAGGTAAGAAGACCGTCAGCTGCATGCGATTTTTGGCCTTTTCCAGTTAGTCTGGGCCATATTTTGTGGACATCTGATGCCATCGGTATTACCTGTCATTTGTCCGCCATACACGATTTTCTTCGGCTTCAACCAACATCTTTACAAGCCATTTAAAAAGGTAAGAAGGCGAAGTGTGCTGTGCCTGTAAATACATATGACTTGATAACTGCCGAATGTGGGTACTGTTGAAGACGAGGAAATGCCTTCCGGATAATGTGTATGAAAGTAGTTGTTGGATTTTAAAGCTTATAAAATAATTTTGCACCTGCTGTCGAGTACAACTTTCCGGTAGCAATAAAAGAAAATTATCTTGCTGGGATTCACATAGCTCTCAAAACAAATTAGTTCGCGAATTGACTTTGTTTAGATTTTTCACTTTCATTTATATGACCAGCAACATCGATTCAGCAATAGGAAACGAATTTGAAGGTTTTGATCGATTTAAACTATCGCAGCACCTCAATCATTGCCAATTTCGTCTTGACCATGTAACTTTTACGCTGCATTATAAACAATTGATTATCTCATGATGTAAGGTGCGCGCATGTAATACATTTGGTATTGTTTTTCCATTAAGCAAAGAAAAACAATTGGAAAAATTAGTTTCGCCTCTGAATTCAAGGACGTAGCAAAATACGTACAAATCACTAAAAAATTAATGGTAATATGAGTCCACATTTGGAATATGTTTTAAAAAAAATATTCTTTCATAATGAGCAATTTAGGAAGTAAGAATTGAAAGCATTTAGCTGTTAAGATGCTTACTTTCACGAGTAAATTTTAAAGGGCGGTATACACCGACAAGGATAATCTTTACTAACTGTAAAGTGTAGACAGCTGCTGAACGACTTCGCAACAAATCGAAAATTAAATAAAGGCGTCCAGCAGATAGAGAAAAGTTAACCCTTTGGAAGAGCCAAAGGAGTTTAGTTTTTCTTAATCAGAAACTTTTGTCAAGAACTTTTAATATTTTATTGCTCGAGTTTTAAGAAGTACTATTTTGAAATTTTTTCGTAAGTATCATTCGAGTTTTCGCACATATTTTGTACTTTTGACTTTTCATAATTACTCGTAATTGGATTTTTAGGAATTAGGAATTGTTGACGGGACTCATATTCCGATTATATCTCCAGGAGAAAGCAATGCTAACATTTTCAAAAACAAAAAGGGTTTTTGTTCTTCTAGTAGACAAGTAGCGCGTGTTCCCGTTTTAAAATTTATAAGTATTAATGCCCGGTAAGTATAAAATATATATTGTTAATTGTAGGTATATTTTAGCTTACATTCTTCCGATGATCATGACCTTAAAACATGTACTTTTTACACCATTTTCATTAATGCACATGGCGCTTGGACCTCTTTCATTTTTGTTGACCGTCAAAAATCAATTTAAAAGCTTGGCAATTCGTCGAAAATTTATTGATTATTGACGATAAAAAAAATTAAGGAAATTAAAGCGCCGCTTAATGTTACCATGTGCATTTATAAAGGTCTAAAAATAACATATTTCAAGTTCAAGGTCATCGAAGGTGTGTGAGCTAAAGTAAACAATTTCATTTATTTTTTATTAAAATATTTGAAGCAGTACTCATTACTTATAATCTAGACTGGTCTAGAACTCGACCAAATTGTTTGCACCTCTTTGTAATTACATTAATTTTTGGAGTTTTCCGAGTGACACCCTCACCGTACGTATATTTTTTCGAAGTGGGTTAAAACGAGTCGTCGCATAAAATGCTAAGTTAGGCGCCACGACCCTTTCAATATACTCTAAACAAAAAAAAGGACCATCCAAACCCCCTCCCCCACCCACACCCACAAGACATACTCTAGAATCATAGAAATCTTTTTTTCAGGCTATAAAGTTAGGTTACGCCCTTTCTGACTCCAACCAGAATATTTTTATGGTATCAATGTGTACAACGAAAAAAATTATTCAAACCGGTACACCCGTTACGAAGTTAAGCCCTTCTATATAACCCAGGTCAAACAATTTTCTCGCAGTAGCAATGGGGGAGCATTTTGCAAACAAAAAAGTAAGAATCATCCAAATCGGTCCACTCGTTACGAAGGCTCCCCTTCCTCACCTACCACCACCGTAGTACTAGGGAAATTTTGCTTCTGAAGAAGTTACATTCAAAAAAGTGAAATGGTTTAAATGGGTATTTTCTTTAAAGGGATTGTGTGTTTTGGATTGGAATGTGGAATATGGGGGGGGCAGTAGGTGGGTGTATTGTAAGATGTTATTGAGGGGAGGTGAGGAGAATTGTGGTTGTAATAACAACATGATCAGTTTCGTATCAGAATAACAGTGGAATATCGAATGGAAATGGTTGGGTATACGGTGAACGGGTAAATAGGGTAGACAGATAGTAATGACCAGTGTTTGAAAGCAACAGCAGATAATATTGATATACGCTCTAATAATATAAAGCAATGAAGAAGATTTGTTATTACAAAAGCAGGAGCAATATTAGAATTATTTGACAAATATGTAGCTTTCATGTTTTCTTGACATAATTTTTTTTTAGTAATCTATATTAGTTGTTCAATTGCAATGATATTTTTTTAATCAGAATTACAAGTTTTAAAAAACAAATCCTCGGTCATGGCTACCTTCACATCATTTGAGCCGTCATTGCACCGAAATTGAACAATCAGACTTTTGGCCAGGTTTGATAAATTGATGAAATGCCTTAAAACCCAGCGATCTTAAGTCGTGCTCTACGGACGATCTATTAACATCAACAGGTATTTCAAAAGTATTTGATACTAGTTTTGCAAATTAAATTTATCCTATTGCAAATAGAGTTCACACTTAAGCAAATTAAATCCACGCTTTTGAAAATAAAATTCACAATCAGCCTTTTGCACGTATACCTAATTCACACTTTTGAAAATACAAATACATCTTTTTGCAAAGCAAGTATTACTACATATATATTATATTAGAAACCATCAAATAATATTTATTAATTAGTAAGGAATCGAAAATTTTAGTACAAAAAACAATTAAAAATATTTTGAAATCAGTAAATTAATTATTATTTAATTGAAGCAATAACACGGGAAATAGTATGGCATGAAGTAATTCAGCAGTCTACAATCATGCTCCTTGTAGGTCTTATTTACGATACTACAATTACTTCAAAGACTGATTCACTGGAACATAAACGCAAAGTCGGTTGTCTTTAACTCTATTAGTTTGTAGTATTTATTTTGTTATTTTGTATTTTTTTTTTTATGTAATAGCTTGCATTAAGCTTAAATAAATAAATACTGGTACCTCAAGCCGCTATTATTCTGAGTTGATTTGCTATCGAAAATGCAATGCCTATCATTACAATTGGAGTACAAGGAATCTAACCAATCATGCTATTTTGTTATTAGGGTAATCGAAGATTCGTCTGAATAAATTAAGAGACAACTAATAATAGACGTAAATATTACAACTGTAAGTTTTAAAGTCATACCATAAAAAAAGTTAATTAATCTGAGTCTTAAGTATTTCATCACTAAGTTGTGTCTGCCTACAAGAAATCGGTTTCTGCACACGTTTGTGCAAATACCTTAAAGAAAAATGGCAGTCAACTTTTTCTTACACTTTTGGGAATGTACATATTTACTTAAATTCTGACCACTTATTGTCTGAATGGTCTTACACTGTATATTGGCAATTTTAATTCGAAAATTGTAAATTAGAATTGTTTGTGGCCATTTAATACTTACCCTAAAGCTTGGAAATATTATAAAATAAAAATGCTATTGGGACCTTAAAAACAGAAAATAAGTTTATGCATTTTATTTAAATATATGGGGCATTTCACGCGAAGCGGACAACCAACAATTTTGAAAAAGTTGTGTATGACCTGTTTCAAAGGTAATTATATTAAGAAACTTATATAAAAATAAGTAAAATAGTGATTCTTATAGGAAATTGCATGCTCTTCACAGTCGTGGTATCGAATTCGAAATTGGATTTTTTTTCATGTAAAAAATCCAAAATTAATATCTTAAAATGTATAGTAAATGCTTGTTCAGTTTCATAATGTGATCTGCATTCGAACACAGTGCAGCGCGTAGTTGGCGTTTGGCCAGTGCGATAGTTTTGTATGGAAACATGAAAAAATTTAAGTTTAAATTCTCTATCTCCGATACGAATGCAGATCACATTATAAAATTTTACACATATTATTTATGAACTATAAGCTACATTTTGAGATAAAAACTAAAATTTTTAAACATGTCGAAGTTAAGTAAAATCCGATTTGATATGTTTACTTCCGGTTTTATATACGAAAAAAAACCTTGTTTTTTCAATTCTGTAATAACAGCCAAGAAAAACATTTATTTGTCTTTAAAATAACACTATTTATTTTTTTTCTATCACTTTGAATAATAGCAAATTTTTTTTCAAAAAACCCGCTCCTCAAATTGTTCAATTCTTTAAAGGCTTAGAAAAGGGCAACTAGGCTTCATAGAAAAAAAATAAAAATGCACATTCATTCAGGACATATATAGAAGTACAATTAAACCAAATATGAACAAAATCCAGAACCTGAAATTTTTTTCGCTGTCCTCTTCGCGTGAAATGCCCCATATATATGTAATATGAAATTGCTTTGTTTTTCAAAATAAACGATGATTAGAAAAAAAAGGTACTAGAATATGAAACCGTACACAATTTATTGTGATAGTTCCAGTAACAAAGTAGCAGCCAAAACAATAAGTTCAATGTCTGGCTTACGTGCACCTAAAAATGTTCAATGCGTTTTTATTACCGGAAGTAAGCGACAAACTCAGCTGGATTCACACGTTCCAAAACCGTTTCGGAGTTGATTTGCAGACAACTTTTATTCAGTTAATGCGCAATTACTTGCAATTTAATGAAATTCAGGTTCGAGAACCCTTATATGTTTCCCCTCTGAGTAAAATTTGCGATATTGTGTATACGCAAATATTATTATTTTGTAACAAGTAATTTTTCCATTTGTGACAATGTTTTCCTACTTTTATTGCCTTCCGCTCGAGAAAACTGGATTTCCAGACGTAAACAACTTACCTAACGCAAACATAATGTCATCGCACTTCACTGTGCGTTTAAGGCGATTTCTTTCTGGCGAAGAAGGTCACATTACTATAGTTAGTCTAGGTTAACCTATCATTCCTAACAGGAAAAATTAATTCCTGCAAAATAGTAGTTACAGAGAAGTTAAATGAAAATGAAAGGCTTACCAAAGCCGATCTTATGTGCGTTTGAAGCATTATCGTTGCCGCGCAGTTGTTTGGAATGCAAGCATGCTGAGCCTGAACACTGTTGGGAAATTATGATTATTGGCTACTTTCTTTGAACCTGATCTGAATTCCGGCCTGGAATGCGATCACGTTAATCTTATATATCCACGTCTAGATTTTTAATTTCTCACCGTAGGATTGCATTTCTTGTGAGAAACTGTTGGATCCACGATAGACGTTAGTTCTAAGAAACTGTGTAATCCTAGCAGTGATGAAATTCCACGTACCTACTAATTACCAATTTTCCGAGTTTGGTATTGATGTACATAAATGGATTTTCAATTGAAAAAATGTACTTCTTTGATTTTAAAATGTATAGCTGGTTTCAAAAATAGAATATTTGTTTATGAAACGTTTGAAATGCAAATACCCTATCACTTTGACCTATACAACTCGAAGTTCTCTATCTGCGGGTGAACTGAAATTTTAAAGAATGAAATGTCTTATAAAATTATCTCTCATATGTCGTAGTGATACCCAAAATCACTACAAACGAAGATTTCGAGTCGAAATCGCGTAAGATCGCATGACTCCAAGGTAAACTTGCTGAAAATTTGGGAATTACTAAAAATTCGAACAATCTCTTTCAACTTACATATCGGATGATAGTAAATTTAATAATCTCTTTTTTTATATGATACTGCCAAAGCTCAGCGAATGCTAAAGAACAGGCTTGGCAGGAAAGGAATTAAGGGGAAAGGGAAATGAGTTAAGGACTGGAGTGAAGGAGGCCTTGATTGAAAATATTGGGCCCATAAGACAAAAGGGAAAAACAGAAGATAGTAAACTGTTCCACATTCGTGTTGTTCTACTTAAAAAAGATTCCCAAAATTTGACGGTACGTCCAAATTTTACCTGGAGAGTATAAGGGTGGGAGCGACTTGAAGCTCTTGTATCGCGTCTTGTCATGTGTCCATTACAGGGAGATTCATAAATCTGCAATTTTCATGCACATCACTATTTTAATTTTAAGCCGTGTCTAAGTCCTCTTGAATAAGAGCGAAGTCACCACTATTCTTAACATAGGAGAAAATCGCCGTCTGCGCAGATCAGAATAATAGAGGGGCAATGTCACCAATAGGAAGAACGAACGAATGGGTCGAGATGTTCTGTCCTCTAAGTAGGAGGAACTCCAGTCGAGCAGCAAGTTTAAGCACTATTACCGAGTGAGGAAGTTTACAAAGGCCTTACTTAAATCAGTGCAGATACAGTCCGTATGCATGTCTCGTTGGATGCCTGAAAAAACGTAGGAGGAAAATTGTAGCAGGTTAATAGTCGTTGATCTACCGGGAAAGAACACATGCTGATTAGGGAGATTAAACCCTTATAACGCTCAATAAGCTGCAAATACCCAATCGACTCAATTAACTTGGGAATTGCAGGATAACTTTGCGATTGCTCTATATTTGGTTAGGATTTTCTCATGGCACTTTTTATGAACAGGGACTATAAAGGAGCCCTTCCGCAACGCAGGAAATTTACCTGCTCTTAGGAAGTTATTGTAGAGAATCGCCATAGTAGTTTTCGAATAAACAAGATGCAAACTAATCAGACAGAAAGTTTTAGTCCTTGTACGTTGATTATTTGACAAAAAATATATAACGTTTTATTGCAAATCTACTTAGGTATATGTATGTATAACATTTAAGAATAAAATATAGTCCTAAGAACGTTGTTTTATCAAAAAACGGAAAATTTATTAACATGCGCAAATACAGCATTTGTGCACTTTACCATTGATATATAGTAGTATTAGTAGGTACCTTAGAGTAAAGAACTAGAGGAAATTACATCACTTGGAAAAAAGTAAGCATTTTTCTATATATGATAGAGCACAAGCGGTGTGTGCGATTCGAACATTAAAGTATCAACATTTTGCTCTCTCTCAACGGTTTCGAAGTTACAGGTGATTCATAAATTCCAAATTTTCATGGTGTACACAACACTCTTTTATTTTTATCTTTTGATCTACTTAACGCAGCGACATCAAACAAACGCTAAAAAACTACTATCCTACCTACCATTGCGGGTACAGTCACTTCCAAAGGTGAAAAAAATGTTTTGCAATTTCCAAAAATGCAGCATTTTCCCAAATTTTCTCCTGGGAATTTTTTATTAGATTAGATTAGATTTCTTATTACCTTTTAGGGTTAGAAAAACCGCATCCTTAGAAATCCGTGACTGTCTAATTATTTTATAGCACTTTCTGAAGGAAATTCTTTAAATAAACAAAAAAAAATTTAAGCCAAATGGTCGAAAATGCTTGTTTAGGATACACAGGTAATAAGTTTTAATTATCGCTGCAAAAAAGTTATAAAAATGTTAGTGTAATTTTGTTTTATTGCCGATATAAACTTATGTTAGCCAGAGTTCACACCCTAGTATCCTGACGTTCCGCTACTATTCCCTAATGGAAATTTTACTATAAAAGAGGGTCAGTAAGCAACAATACCGATCATAGTTGAAAAACAAATCAATAACTACGGGTGTTCTTAAAATAAATTTATTAAGAAATGGACAAATTTACTTTTAAGGAATAAGCGAATATAATTTACATTAATTGTATAGTCGACTGAAACGAAAAAGCGGCTGTACTGGAATATCAAAATAGATTTCCTAATAGACGTGCACCCCGTGCAAAGAGAAGTATTTTCGCGGAATTACGATCTGAAACATCAAAATTTTCTGCCGACTCCAGAAGTAATTAATCACCTACATAGCACAAGTGGGCCTAATTCCAACCCAAATTCTGACCCAATGTTTGGGTTGGTATCATTGGCACCCACTTAATAGGACCATTTATTTTGCCACAATCCAGTATTTCAATTTAAATTTTTGATTTTTAAGGGGCCAGCTTCGCTCAACTTAGAGCAGTGATGGCCAAACTCACACTACTTAATGTGAGGAATGCTTAAAAGCTTTAGGAGCATTTCGTACTGCTTGTTTAATTTAGAACCTTAAAATGTTTGCGAAAGGTTGTATATTTGCTTACAAAACTACTTAGATAAATATGACAACTTTTTTAGCTTTTGTATGCTTCAACGATTAAAAAACGCAAGAACAGGAAACCGAATACAGTCAAACAAGTGCATATACGAATTTAAAAGCTCACTTGCCCACGGGCATAGATTTGGACCAGTGGTGGGCATTATTCGAATAAATTTTCAATCAAATAACGATTTTTTTTAAAAATCGAATAAAAAATTAGTCGAATAAATTTTTATTCGATTTTTAATTTATTTTGAGTTATTCGCAAATAATTATTTGTTATTTGGTGCTTTTTATTCGAATTTCAAATAATTATTTGTTATTCGATCGTGCGTTTTCGATAATCAGATAATTATTCGTTATTCGATGAATCATTCGCAAATAATTATCTGTTATTTGGTGCTTTTTATTCGATTATCAAATAATTATTTGTTATTCGATCGTGCGTTATTCGATAATCAGATAATTATTCGTTATTCGATAAATTATTCGCAAATAATTATCTGTTATTTGGTGCTTTTTATTCGAATTTCAAATAACTATTTGTTATTCGATTATTAAATAATTTTTCGATAGTTCATGTCTCTTTATGAAATAATTATTTGTTGTTGGTGTCCATTAGTTCAATTTCAAAAAAATATTTCTTGGTACACGCATTTCATATCACAAGGTGTCTCGTACTTAGGAAATTAAAACTGTCTTGTTATGTTTGGGTGTTTACAGTAAAGATTTTAGTAAATGATACCATAAAACAATACCATAAAGAGACATCAACTTTCGAATAATTACTTGATAATCGAATAACAAATAATTATTTGAAATTCGAATAAAAAGCACCAAATAACAGATAATTATTTGCGAATAATTCATCGAATAACGAATAATTATCTGATTATCGAATAACGCACGATCGAATAACAAATAATTATTTGATAATCGAATAAAAAGCACCAAATAACAGATAATTATTTGCGAATAAGCCATCGAATAACGAATAATTATCTGATTATCGAATAACGCACGATCGAATAACAAATAATTATTTGATAATCGAATAAAAAGCACCAAATAACAGATAATTATTTGCGAATAATTCTCCGAATAACAAATAATTTTTGTAATCAAATAAATTTTTATTCGATTTTTCAATCTATTTGAGCTTTTATCTTTTATCTTTATTCGAATAAAAAATGCCCATCTCTGATTTGGACCATGGTACAAAGACTACAAGGTAGTCTCCCTCGTCTAGAAAAGCTTTACGTGACGTCACCTGGTGCTTTGAATTTTATGGAAAGTAGCACAGAAGCCGTATGAAATAAGGGATCATTAAATAAAAGATTATTTTAAGTACAAATTTTATGTATTTTTTTGCGTTATAAAAGAATGTTTTCATATTTTCATTTAAATTTTTAATACGAAATTGCAGTTTACTTCGGAAAAATAATTTTTTTACATTTTCATGTACGTCAATATTTTTAGATAAGCTTAAGAGGTAACTTACATATCCTTCGCTTACCTTAATATTTTCTTTGTTTACAAACTGAAATATTTTTTCCAAATCTATAATGATATTTAAAAAGTAAGTTGATTGTTTAATTAAACCTTCTGATAGCTCATCCACCCATGTCAATGAATCATTTGTCTGAGAAACAGCTTGGTTAATGTTTATATGCGATTTACACTTAATTGTATAGCCGGCTAAGTATTCAATTGCATCGAGATGAAGTTCCTCAAATTCATTTTCTTCGTGAAATTTATTGAAAAGTTAGTTTTCTTTAAGTAGAATGGGTTTTAACAGAGCTTGAGTGATAATCCCGTCTTGCTCTGCAGATTTATCTTTCCGGTTTAGTTCCAAAGAAACGTCGTCATCTCTTTCTACATTTGATGAGTTTATAATTGTTTTATTTAGCTCTATATATTTGTAGAACGTATCAGTTATGGTACAACATAAATTATATTAAATATAAATTGGAGGAGCAACTAAGTGAAACCATGGTAAAAACAAGAGGATTGAGGAAAGAGAGTTATTTCTAGGCAGTGTCTATTTAAGTACCACTCTAAAATTGCCGTGTAATTTAGGTGTACACGGAAGTTTACGGAAAGAACACGGAAATACACGGAAAGTACACAGAAATACACGGAAAGTAGACGGAAATTACACGGAAGTACATGGAAAGTACACGGAAGTACACAGAAAGTACGCGGAAGTACACGGAAAGTACATGAAAGTACAAGTACAAATTTCACGGATGACACGGAACTACACGTAAGTGCAAATAGTCACTTCCATATTCATATTACTAGTAATAGTTTATCACAGCTTGTTCTAAATACAAACCTGGCGGGGAGAAGCAACTAAAGCCTGATTAATACACCTCCTCCTCCCAGAAAGTCTAATAAAACTTTGACGGAACGTGTACGGAACACGTTCCGTCAAATTGTTATTAGTATTTCTGGAAGGAAGAGGTACAAAACACGTTCCGTCAAATTTTTATTACACTTTCTGGGAGGAAGAGGTGTATTAATCAGGCTATTAGTTGGGAAGTTTGAATCTAGAATATGCTGTGATACTGGTAATAGAGTAATATGAATATAGAAGTGACTATTTGTACTTCCGTGTACTTCCATGTGCTTTCACTGCATTTCCGCGAACTTTCCGTGTATTTCCGTGTAATACCGTGTACTTTCCGTGTACATGGAAATTACACGGCAATTTAAGGGTGGTAAATATTTCTATGTAAAATTACACTTACCGAACAAATAAGACCTTAACCTGTACTTAAAATCCAAAGCTGTTGGATGATCATTAAGACCCCCCTTGTATCTTATATTACTAAAAAAAATGATCGATTAGAAATTAAAACATTTTTTTGAAATGTCATTAAGCATTTTCCTCCCTGGTTGGTACTCTTAAATTAGTTATGAAGTCGTTAATATCAATGAATTAATTCAACTCAATTATATTTTCTTGTACGATCTGCTTAGCTGTTTAGAAAGTATTGAGTGGAGCACCACGTAAAAGCACCAAGTGACCCTGAGTGATCAAAACATGGCAAAGAGCTTTTTTGAGAGAGACTACCTTGTAGTCTTTGTACCATGGGTTTGGATATCACTGTTTAAAGCTGATAAATCGAGTTAGATCCCTGACATCAGCGGAGCCTGACTCGATTAACTCTTTAAAAAAGGGGAACCCAAAAACCTGTTACTGCCGTTAGTTAGAGCCGGGCAATACTAATGTCGTGGTGTATAAGGGTGGCACTAGGGAGTGGTTTCTGATGTACTTGGAGGGTTGCATTTATTTTTCAAAAATACTTTTCTAATCAGTAAATATTTAAACAAAAAAATTTGCTGGGTTTTTTATATTTTAGCGTAGAAAAAAATTATTCAACGATAAGGGTGGCACTAGGGGTGGTTCCTTCTGCATTTGGAGAGTAGGATTTATTTTTAAGAAATACTTCTCTAATCAACAAATATAAAAAAAAAAAATTGTTGAGTTTTCTATATTTGAATGTAGAAAAAAAATTTATTAACGTTACAAGGGGTTGTCCTGATGCACTGGCACTCAAATTACCACCAATTTTATTGGAGAACCTATTAGTTAATACTGTAAGGATTATTTAAAAAAAAATTGTTGCTGGTTACTGGAGTGAGTGCCTTTTAGTTTAAATATCATTTTAAGATTTGATGTTTTGTCTTCAAAATATTTATAAAAGTCAGGTTTGAGCTGATAACGACTGCACCATTTAATAGATATGTTTCCAAGTGTATTTTTTTTATTCTGCAGGTTGTTATGAACATTTTCGTCGAAAAATTATTGTGATATGATGTAAATTGCCAAAGTTATGAAAGTTTAACTTAAACTGTATCACCACCGCTGCAGTTCTCGGTAATGCAAAAACATCTTTTACCGTAAGTTTTTGAAAATTAATATCTCAAAAAGTATTCAAGATATCACAATAAAATTTTATATGGTTAATAAGGATGGCAAATGGAACATATAAAAAAAATCATAAAAATCTGAGACCATGGGTTTCATTTTCATCTTTTGCTGGATGATTTGATTTGAAATGGATTGACCCGTGCAGACAATGGAGCTATTAAAGTACAAGTAAAGTAAAGTAGAATGAGTTTGCGATACTTATTAAAAATATTCTCTAAAGTAATCACTCCAAAATAAATAGAAATAACAACTTTATCCTTAACTATACTTAGACTTTTTAGAAATTTCATCCAAGAATGTTACTCCACCTTCTAACCTTTTGTACTCTATTACTATAGCCTCAATCAATTCCTTAATTTCATCTTCGGTTGCAACAGATCCTTTTCGGAGCACACTAAATGCACGACGAAGTTCACAACATTTATGATCGGGTATTCCAATAACTGCCGCATCAAAAAATTTGGGAGGTCTCGTAAAAGTTCTTCGAGCACAGCAGGTGGAACTGGAAGTCCTTTTACTTTGATTAATTATTTCATACGATCTGTAATAAAGAAATATCCTTCCTCCTCATAGTGACCAATATCACTAGTTCGATACCCCTATCTGGATAAAACGTATTTCGAGTTGCTTCTTCATTGTTTAATATTCGCGCATTATGTGATCACCCTGAAAGAACAGCTCTACTTGCTGATTTGGAAAAAGACCTGACGGCGAGAGGGGGACCCTGAAAGTAAACAATTACCACCTTTTGAATTCAATTAAAAGGATTTTAGGGTTAGAACGAGCTGTTTGTTTAAATTGAAGATTGTTTTAATATTCCCCGATAGGTTTTTTACGTATAAATTTCTACATCCTTTCTCTACAGGACATGTTGCACGTTTTAGAAAAGGTAATGAGATATGCAAATTAATAAAAATAAAAAATATATTAAATAACTATATGAATTTCGGAGACAATTTGGGAAAATTTGGGTAATCGTAAAACATATAAAATGACCACAGAATGGTAAAAATAGTAAAAACATGTTGCGAATGAGCATTTTATTAAAAAAAAACTTTCGCTCCGAAATCGTTGCAGTTACGGCGAAAGTTATAAGGGGCAATTGTTGTAGTGCTTGCAGCGCCCTCTACGCTCTATCGCTTTTGTCGTAGCTTCAATAGAAGCCGAGATAATTGAAAAACGATTTTTGCACCTACTCGCCTTTCACTATCTTAAAAAATACACTCCGGCATATAAAAAAACCAGCGTGGTATGTGACCTTGTTCAATACCATGGCGAAAATCTCCCTGTCGCCTGTACAACCGGTAATTTTTATAAATTGTTACATGACTTAGTAAAAAAAACGGTTTTTCAATGTACAATTGCATTTTTCTAGTTACGTGCTTAACGCAGAAATGGGACAGTATGTTAGAAGTCAAAGGGTTAGTTTTTGGTCTATAATTACTTTTTTTTTATACGATGTGGCCAAATCCTAGGGGACAACCCTTTGATGCGTTAGCATGGTTTTGGCCGGAAGGGAATTAGGGTAAGGGAAGTGAGGAAACTTAAGTCTTGTTTGCATTGCTGCGAGCTAGACAACAGCTCAGAGACGGAGTGGATTATTTTTAATTTCTTAATAAAAGCTCACGGTCATCTGGTCTCGAACCCGGGACCCATGGCATGTTGGTCTTGCCGCACAACGCATTGATCCAACTCCTACATTATGTATTAAAAAAAAACAATTGATCGGAAAACCCCTCTGTACTTCTCTAGAGAATGTTATTATACAGCCTTGATCAAACTTCCAAGTAAATCCAAGAAAACTGCGTTTAAAGTTTTAACATAGATCGCTCCCGGGACCTGACTAATATATCTTAAATATATATTTAAAATGTCCTCCGATATATAAAACCTATTGTAACTTATTTTTAAGACGCTAAGGAATAATTTTAGCCAAAAATATATTTTCGCGTTCTTCAAAATTTTCGAGTGTAATTATCCCTAAAATAAGCGTACTATTTAACAGTTCGTTTTCCAAATTACGGAACTGTGATGAAAACTTCAAAATCGTATGTGTCTTAATTGCAAGGTTCTAAAAAATTTGGCAAAAACTAGGCCAGATGCAAATATACTGTCACTTAGTGGTAAGTTAGAGGTATGGACTGCCACCATAAGCCTGAAATTGGAAACGTGAGAGAACTAAAAGCAGCCGGGAATACATTTGTTCTTCGTTATTGATGACAGGAAGATCTTTTTTCCACGAAATTGTTATCTGCAGCCAGTTTCTGTAAATGTCGTGGATTTTTTCTTGCTCGCAATGCGATAAAATTGTAACTGTTGTGCTTCAGATTTATTGAGTTTTACGTCACAAAGTGAGAAAAATCTCACGTGAAAGTTGCAGAAACTACTCGACGCTAGATTGAAAACTAATTTTATAACAAATCAAGGACACAGGTTTTGATAAAAACGGGCAGACCGGGGTTAGTTTACTATAGCGGTATGTAGACTCATTGCGATTAAATTAGCAACCGTTGACTACGAAGCTGTATGAATTATGAACAATAGAGGTAGGGGTTGTCTAGCAGTTTTAATTTACAGTTTATACATTGGGGTTATTAATGTTTCTAACTTGTTTTTTCTGTGATTGGAATAACTTTTTGTTGTGAGTGTTTCAAAAAGAAAATGGTGGGTTGGGGGTTATTGACTCACAGCGTAGAGGGGTGAGATGACTCATGAGTCAACTTACCCCATGTTTCGTCTTTATAATTTTATGATCCAAATAAGGCTCCTGAAAAACAAATTATAAGGACAAACGAGTATACATCTCATTCTTTACCACTAGACGATTTAGCCAACAAGCCGTCAACATCCTCTTCAATGAAAAATAACATAAAAAAGAAAAAAACAAAAGGGAAAGGCAAAGGAGAAGGAAGTTCTTAAGAAAAGCTTGTTAAACAGCCACCAAAAACTGAAATTGAAGCTAGTGATGAATGATGATGAGTCTGATGATGAAATATGCCTCGTTTGCACCGAACCATACTCGAAGAGCCTTCCAGGAGAGGAATGGATCAAATGTATGATGTGCAATATGCGGGCTCATGCAAGGTGCGAAGCTGGAACTTTAATAAGTGGAGCCATATTTTTGTTGATTCATTTGATTATTTTATACTGTTTTAATTTTGAAAAAGTAATTTAGTTTGATTCAATATAACATGTCATTAAGTTTAGGTATTATTAATAAGTAGTAACTTAAAAAGTTCCTTCTTTCAAAATAAATGATTATTTGTTAAATACTTTGTTTTTTTTATATAAATATATGTTTATTACTTCAATAAATTGATATAGTCAAAAAACCCCATCCACTGAGTCAACCAACCCTAGGTAAGGGAAGCTTCTTTTTTGAATGGCATATAATGCTTCAAAAGCTTAAAGTAAATAAAATAAAAGTAATTATTAAGAAGCACATTGAAGTAAACAAAACGAAAACATATTTATTTATGCCTAAAATCTTTATAGTATCATTTTTATAAAATGAATTATGAGAAATGGGTCTACTAGCCCCGGTGTGCTCTACTCATCCAATTACCTATAAGCGCTTAAATTTAATTTAATTTTCGTGTTTTATCCTATAAGCCCTTAATTAAAATTTAACTTTCAGCTTAAATAACTAAACTAATTATATAAGTATAAGGTATAGTTCATCACTCTCAGGAAAGCAACATTATATTGTTTATGCGAACCATTCATTTATGAGAGTCATATTTAACAAACATTGTGAAATTATCTTGAGCTGCTGATAACAGCGTATGGTACGTTGGGCTCCTAATGAGTTATGATGAAAGAATGGTAAACACGATTTATGAGCATATGAATAACTATGATGTTCCAGAGTTTATCGTTGCATATCGCCGGA
Source organism: Leptarthrus brevirostris (assembly GCA_964036015.1). Taxonomy (NCBI): domain Eukaryota; kingdom Metazoa; phylum Arthropoda; class Insecta; order Diptera; family Asilidae; genus Leptarthrus; species Leptarthrus brevirostris. The sequence continues at coordinate 101,512,037 of OZ038373.1, forward strand.
ATTCTTACCAACATATCTTCTTATTGTAAACATTCAAGATATACTCATAAACTACCGGCCTGTGTATGTACTGAAATGGAAATGGACAAAAGTGTGTTATGATTTGTTATCTTCAACAAACAATATGATGTGCTTATTGCTTAATGAGCGAGGAATTAACTTTATCTTTATTTGGCAAGTAGCTTCATTTTTCCTTTCAGTTCTATTTCTAAGACATATTTTGTTATACGTATGGAAAAATGGAGTACAATGACACACACTTTCCAAGGTTTTTAGGAAGAATATTTAAGTGTAAGAAACTTCTTTTTCAAAATAATTTTTGGGGTCTCAAATACACAAATCAGATCTTCACATACATGTGAGACAAGTAACGCACGTGTTAATATCTTGTGAAGGATTCGACGTCTGAATATAAATTTTGACATATTCAAGGATCGTATCGCAAGAATTTACCTAATTTTATTTCATTACAATGATTGCCTCCTTCATCATCAAAATTTTTTTTTTAAATAAGAGACATGCTGATGAATGTAGGTAGTTTGAAAAATACCAATCGATCGGCGTTTCTGATTAAGAAAATAAATTTCAATATTTCTTTCTCTGCTCGAGTTTTGAACAGTTTGTTTTGATTTTTTCGTAACATTTCACTCGAGCCAAGAGTGATTTCGTACATATTATCTACATTTTCAAAATATTTGATTAAATATTTTACCGATAGGTTAGTGTGCCACTATTAGTGATCAAATGATACTGATATTTACTTCAGTTGCTCGAGTTGGGAACGCTATGAAGTATCTTTCATTCTGTTATAATATTAGTCCTTTATTGCGATGAAAAGCATTGATTTATTTTGGAAAATTAGGTTCTGTAATTATTATTTTACACACTGGCATTTGAATTTTTTTCCATCGACCTTCTCTAAAACTAATAACTGAAGTATAAACTACATCTTTTAAACAGTCCCAACAAATAAAAATCAAGAGGGGTAAGATCAGTTGAACGAATAGCCCAAGAGATTGTTCCGCCACGATCTATCGCTATCCATTCGTTAAAATTATCGTTAACTACAAGGTGGCGCAAAAGTCATCACCCTATCGAAAGATGCTCTTGTATTTGCTAATTTCGTCTTAGGTCGTCACGATTTTGATATATTTTTTTTTCAGAATACATGTGGAGAAACTATGGTTTCTGAAGAACGCGGAATAATTGTGACAATGTTTTTGACAAATAACCGAAAATCGAAAATTATTATGAGCTTTCATAGGGTTCGACAATTGGGAATTTAGTTTTGCATAACTTGAAAAGAATCTGGTTCACACAAAAACAGGCCTGGACGAAGCGGAAAGTTAACATTCAGGTCTAAAAGAAATATTCTAAGGATAACGAAGCAAAATTGGATAGCGAGTAGTACCGAAATTTCTCAACAACTTGTGGACGTTGAGATTCCACCAGGACACATTCACAGAGTTTTTTGCGAGGAGAACATGAAAAAAGATTTATGACAAGTCTCCTTTCGAGGAGACATGAAAAGACTATGCGTGGACATCCTAATCAAAAAACTTCTTCCATTTATGGGATGGAATATGCCGTTGATGGGAGGTCTTTCAAAACAGGATAACGCCCGCCCTTATGTACCTAGGCCGAGCAGTTTGAATTGCTTTAATGACAACAAAATAACTGTTTTACCGTAGCCAGCGCGCAGTCGTGATCTTAACATAATTGAGAGAGTTGGAAGGCATTTAAGCATCTGCTACTTGAGAAGTGGCAAAATTTACCAAAGGAATTGATTTAAAACTAATTCGAATCTTCAATTTTAGCCGAAGGATATTATTTTAAAGATTAAATAATTACTATGAAGAACCAAGTATTCTTGGTCCTATATTTTTACGCAAGTGTGAAAATTGAAAATTTATCGTTCTCAATAGTGTTATCAAATAAGAGCCAAATAAAATTCTTTTTTTTATAAATTGAAGAGTACGGATTAAGAAATTTAATTATAATTTTACCTAAAAATTTATGGGTATTTGTATCTTCGAAACCGGCCTTTTCTGTAAATTTTCCTATGGTCCCATATATCTTTACGCAGCACTGTACTAGTTCCCCTAACCCCTTGTGAGGCATGGGGCGGGAGAAGGACTTCACCCGATTCGAGACAACAGTTGCAAGTGGACCTACAATTTAAAGTGGATTCCGAACCACTGACATTTTCTCTGCAACCCCCCATGGCCTTTTTTCGTAATTTGTTAGCAGCAGAAGGCAACCATGAATCGCCGTCGGTGGGATTCGAACCTGGGACCTCCAGATTGGTAAGTCGACACGTTGGCACTTACTTACTCCGACGACGTGTCAGACATTCGCTAGCGACAAAAACAGCACATTCTATGTAAAATAGTTAAACTTTTTTTAGGACCATATTTGAGTAAATTCATGTAAAAAACAATAACGGCGAAATGTATTTTTCCATTAATTCGCTGAAGTGGATTCACTAACTCTATGTACACAGAATCCTACAGAATGAAAAAACTACAAGGCCATTCCAACAAAAAAAAATTATATTTTGGGTTGTGGTGTAGGTATATATTCTCAATTGAATTTCCAAAAATCTGTCTGGTGTTCGGATTTAACCTGGAGCTGTACATACAACTGCAATTAAGTGACAAACCATATATTTAACAATTTTTTTAATAAAGGTATCTAAGCACAACTACTATATAAGAAAGTCAAAAATATTGCGAATTTTAAGAACTCATTCACGTACTTTTAGAAGATTTTATCGATAGAGAACGAAGAAAAAAACTTGGACGTCGCAACCCCGTAACCGAAAAAAAACCTGCAACGTCAAGAAAATATATTTAAAGAATTTTCTGAAAAGGAACTTCTTTCACTCTTAAGAATTTTTATCAAAGGAGCAATTTTCCCCTCGCAGAACCGTACAGATAGCTTCAAGTTTGCTTAAATTGAATCCTCTTAAGGAGATTTCCTCCGTTATTCCGTCCTTATCCAAGTATCTAAGTTCTTCATCACCACAGCTTTAGATAAATGAAAAAAAGACATCAGACGTGTTGTTTGTTCTACCGTCGACAAGCACTATAGAATTGGCCGGAAGCCCACCGTCAACCATTGCCCTCTGAATTTCCACATGAGTTCGTGAGTGAGTACATACAAAACCATAACCGGCAACATAAGCGTACAGCGTACGTTTATATCTACCTCAAGTTTATGTGCTGTGCTCTTTATCTGCAGCACAGCAATGATGAAACTGCAGACAGGTAAGAATTGACTATAATTATACTGAAAACCCTTCGACTATAAAATTTATATGTGAGACATGCACCAGGTAAAACTAGTTCCGGTAGATTTATCACTTCCCTAGAGACCACAATTACCAAATTGAATGTGTCGCGGTAAGCTATGTGATTTGGGCATGATATAATTTCAGTAAAAAGAATCTTTTGGTATAGCAGGAAAATAAAGTCAACGATTTTAGAAAAAATTTTGAGATATTAAATTCAGCAAAGAATAGCCTACTTTCTTTCATTCTCTTTACCATTTTCGCTATACAATGCTCGATGGCGTTACACTCATCACAACCTTCAGAGGCGTTCTCTTTTGGAATGTAATTAATTTGCTTCAATTAATTTAAATTACTGGCGATAATTCCATACTATTTTCGGTGTGACAAATTAGATACCTGTCAGCAACGGCAATCTTTTTCACTACACTTAGGCTGGCGAAGTTATGTCACAAGGCTTGTATAAGCGCGTAACAGAAATGTCCAAATGAAGAGAAGAAATCCGGGGTGTTGATTGTAATTTCACTTAATTTTTTTTGCTCTCGTTGTCCATCCAATTTGGCAAAACAGAATCGCAACAAGCACTCGTCGATCCAAATTAACTTTGCCGGAGACGTGCCAGTATTTTGATTGAGATTTTACGGGTTTACGCCGTTAACGACTTTTGGAAGTTTTCTTCTTGGCCGGTAAAACGATAAAAAGCAAAGCCAACAATACAGCTTGCAACATGAGCATATGGTTATTACCAGTACAGTGTAATTTTATCGCGACTCTGTTATGCAAAAATCTGCTTAATTGATATTCATCCAAAGCCGATAGTTGTTTACAAAGTACCCTTAAGGCACTCTTGTTCACGTAATTATAGACTTTACGGGAAAGGTAGTTGTCAAGTAATCAGCACGTTAATGAAGATTGGCAACGGTAGTGATAGTATTTCTAATGAGATAATTGTGGTAATTTCTTATGCCTGACAGCGTTTGTACGTAATCACGTCCACAATTGAAATATTTCTGATCTGAAACGAAATATTATGGGGCAGTAACATATAACGCATTTTCATTTTGTTCGGTACGGTGGAATAGTAGCTGGAGGAAATCATGATTCCATAAGGCGTGTGCAAGGAGAGAGATGTAAAAGATCACTTCACAGATGGTCTCTCCTTGGACCATCTCTTCACAAAACCTAAGGCAGCATTAACTTTATTCAATACGGAGTCGATATGGTCGAAAAATGAAAAAAAAATTAAGGATAACCACTTTCTTCGTCATTGGTTTTGTCACGTCTAGATCATAAACATCCGTAAAAAGTGTAATTGAAACTGACCGGCGATCTCTTACGTGAAAACGACAGGAATTTGAAGAATGAAAATGGATGTCGTAAATTGAGGTACGTGAAGTTGGCCCGGATTTTCTCCGGGCTGGGGGGTAAAACGTCCCAATCGATAGTCTGTCGTTAGACCACATTTTACCCCCAATCGGTTTCGTTTTATCCCCTCTCAATTTTTTTTTATTCGATTCGTCTCAGTATCAAACTCTCCAGAGAACCTACCAAACCCTTTAGAAACCCAGCTAGAACCAACTGCGATAAGTTCAACGGATGCGATGCAAGTATTGGGCAGCCACAGGATGGTGAATCACTTTCAAGCGCTGAATCCATTGACATAGTTGTGAATAGATTATCGGAAGCGAACGAAAACGCCTTGAGATAGCTGTCCGATTAGTAGGCCGTCCGGGAAATCTTATCCTACTTGATGGGACAAGACTGTAAGCTCGCTGAGGCGGCTCTCACGGGAGCTTTTCAACAAGGCTAAAACTACTAAACTAGCTCAGGCTGCATTTAAACCGAGCCAAAAAGAACTCAAAAAAGAAATTAGAAGAGCCAAACGTACGTCGTGGCGGAAATTCTGTGAATCCAAACGAAGCCGCCAGGCTCAGAAAAATTCTCGCGGGAAACCCCGATGTTTTTTTCTTTTCTGATGCGAGGTGATGGCACTTACACAGAATCGACGGAGAAGACACTGGAATTTCTCATGAGAACGCACTTTCCCGATAATTCGACAGCAATCAGTTATTGCGTCAGTCGAACGCTGGTGCAGGCGAATACCTTCATGGGAGTAAACTTATCGAATATTGTCACATATGACGAAGTAAAATGGGCTATTGACTCATTCGATCCCTTCAAATCGCCAGGAGTAGATGGAATTCATTATGCCCTGTATGCTGCAGAAAGCTTATTGAAGACGTTGGAAAGACTCATAGATGTGCACCTACGTGCTGCCCCATTGTTCAGCAATGCCGAACACGCTTACACGAGGGGAAAATCATGCGCTTCATAAGGTGGTAGGCACCATTGAAAAGGCACTTAGATGGAAGGAATTCACATTGGGTACTTTTCTGGGGGTGAGTCAAGCTGGCAGTGTCATATACTAAAAATTAAAAAAGCGACACCACAAAATAATGTGCTCTTTATGGGCTAGTTTTGTGCCCAAATAATAAATTTTGTGCTCGATAATTAAGGCGGAAAATTAGAGTTGTAATTTCCAGTGCCAGCTATCGGCAAGCTAGCACTGCCTCTCCCTGGCAGGGTTATACTTGGCCTTGGATAAAAAATGACAGCGTTAAAATTAAGTGCTATTTATGTGCTTTAAAATAGCCGGGACCGATTTTCGAAAAAATCATCCCTTGCATAAAAAACAACCCCTATACTGAAAAGTCTCATAGAATGTGAAGTAAGGAAACAGATAGGCATAAACCAACTATCAAGTTGTCAACATGCATATATGAAAGGTAGATCGGTTAATTCCGCTCTACATAGCCTAGTACATCAAATGAAAAAGGCATTGATTTACACAGAAGTAGCGTTAGGCTGCTTCATTGACATAGAAGGAGCCTTCAACAACGTCAGAATCGATAAGATTCTCTATAGGTTGGGGGAGAAGGGACACACAGTATAATCAAGTGGATCGGATCAAGTCCATGCTGGAAGACCGCATCATAATTAGAAGTTTCGGAAATGAACAACTGATGGCGCGGGTAAATAGAGGAACTCCACAAAGAGGGATTCTTTCACCATTCCTGTGGCTGATAGTGATTGATGAACTACTTGAAACCCTATCGGAGAAAGGTATCTACGTAACTTGATATGCGGACGACCTAGCGATAGTAGTCAGAGCTAAGTTTGAAGAAGAATTTGGGATACTTACTTCAAGAAGCACGATAATCTCTTGGGTGCAAGATTGTGGACTGAAGATAAACCCAAATAAAAGGGAAGAATGAGGGGAATGCAAACCTAACATGAAAAGATCGACCGAGTATGTAATGGTAATACGATCAAGAGACTGTTTGAGGAAGAAGATTGCTGGGATTTCAAAACCGATAACCCAAATTTAGAGACAATCTTCAAAACTCAATTCTCGACAAAAAGTGAATGGATCAACAATAGGGTTATACAAGAAAACACTTTAGCGATTTACACAGACGGCGAGCGTGGCTGTGGCTTTGGAATATCGTGCGAGGAACTTAACCTGGAGTTATGGGGAGGGGTAAACGACTCCTCCTCGGTTCTTCAATGTGAAATGGCAGCGATAGAGATAAGATCTAAGCAGCTATTAGAGGTAAAATCCAAAACGATAGAGGAATGTAAACAGACCTTAACGCAGCTAGGGAGAATTTCATTTATTTATTTATTTAAGCTTAATACAAGCTATTGCATAAAAAATACAAAAATAAAAAATAAAATACAAGCTATAACTTAATACTAATTCTACAGAATATAATAAATGAATAATTAAGAATAAATAAATAAAAAGTATAAGCTACAATATGAGCTATATATATTGATTACTGGCAGAAGGCGAAAGGAAGAAGAATCAAAGTAGGAGATCAGGATCAAGATGGGCGGGGTCAAGATATAAGGCTTTGTGGAGTGATGATTTACTCAGATGGAAGTCAAAAGAGGAAAGGTCGTTGACTTTTCGTAACATCCTGGTAATTGGCTCGCTTTGACCGTAGTTTGTGCGATGGCGGTCAAGTCGGAAAAGGGGAGTGGACCTAAGGTTACGGGGATTGGTATAGATGGGTAAAGATTGCAGGATTGAGGGGAGACAAAACGATGTCACCCTAATATACGTACCGGGGCACTGTGGCATCCCAGGAAATGAAAAAGCAAATGAGCTGGCGCGGAGAGGCGCAAATGAGGACACTCCAATAATGCGTACCATCGAATGAGTTCTGTAGAAGCTGCAGAGATTAAGAAGAAACTGAGTCCATAGAGCACCTGCTTTGCGAATGTCGGGCTCTAAAAGAACGACGACTCGCCTGTTTGGGAGCAAGGTTCTTTGACAATCTGGACGATCTAGCTGAGATAGCACTGGTGGACCTAAATAGATTCATACAGAGATCTGGGTGGTTCTAAGTTCTGACCATGCTTTCTCTTTTTAAGGGCATTCACAATGGTTTATGGCCTCAGAGTGAACTTAGTGCTTCTTAGCAAAAAACAGGCCGACTAACCAACCAACCAATCATGGAATGGGTAACGAGGAGGCACAAGGAAAAATGGGAAGGATCCGATATCGCCAGACACACAAAGGCGTTTTGGGGAACTCTCAATGTACATGAATCTGAAAAGATCATTAAACTTAACAAAGCCAAACTGAAACTTCTTGTTGGCCTTGCGACAGGACATGCAAGACTAAGGGCTCATGCCATAAAAAATGGGAAGGGAAAACACTAGTCTATGCTGGGGATGTAGTGAAGAAGACGAAACCGTATTACACGTTCTCGGCCAATGCCCAGCCCTAACGCAAAAAACGTCAAGAATCTTAGGAACATACTACTGCGAAGATTTAGCAGAAGTTAAGAAATCAGGGTATAATCGAATTATCCAATTCGTTACGGTTATTAGTTAGCTCGACAGTGGACTTGAGGGCACGCTGCCGAGCAGGGGGCGTACAACGGGCCACTAAAGGCCTCAGTGCAAGGAAGACACGCATCTTCCCCCCCCCCCCTCCCCCGAAAAACCCAACAAACAACTAAAAAAAAAATCCAGAATAAAATGATAAAAACTAAAATCTCATCCATTCTATCTCGTTCTCACAATCGCACTGTTACCAATGATATTGGTCGCGGTTCTCAGCGAGAGTTATCTCGAGTATCGTAAAGCCCTATAACAGTGATGGCCAAACTCACACTACTTAATGTGAAGAAAGCTTAAAAGCTTTCGAAGCATTTCGTATTGTTTGTTTAATTTAGAACCTTAAGATGTTTGCAAAAGGTTGTATATCTTAAGAAATTATATAATTGCTTACACAACTACTTAAATATGACGATTTCTTTTAACTTTTGTATGCCTTATTAATTAAAAAAAACGCAAAAACAAGAAACCGAATACAGCCAAACAAGTGCATATACGAATTTAAAAGCTCAAAAGCTCACTTGCCCGCGGGCATAGGTTTGGACATCACTGCCCTATAACGATGTGACGGGTAACGAGAGGGCGCCGATGTTCTGGCGAAGAAGGAATCGCAATTGGACGGTTCACAAATATGTAAATCATCGGACGTCTTCTAATTTCAGCAAAAAAAGATCGACTTTAAAGTGGACAGTGGACTTTAGGGCACGCTGCCGAGCAGGGGGTGTACAACGGGCCACTAAAGGCCTCAGTGCACGGAAGACACGCATCATCACCCCCCCCCCCTCCAAATAACCAACAAACAAAAAACTAAAAAAAAAATTCAAGAATAAAATGATAAAAACTAAAATCTCAATCACTCTATCTCGTTCTCACAATCGCACTGTTACCAATGATATTGGTCGCGGTTCTCAGCGAGAATTATCTCGAGTATCGTAAAGCCCTATAACGATGTGACGGGTAACGAGAGGGCGCCGATGTTCTGGCGAAGAAGGAATCGCAATTGGACGCTTCACAAATATGTAAATCATCGGACGTCTTCTAATTTCAGTAAAAAAGATCGACTTTAAGGCTGTTCAGCTCGTCGAGCGCAGCGCAGATGCGGCCAGAGTGAAATCAAAAGAGAGCAGCCTTCTTACTGAAGGGAACCCGCCGGAATCTCCGTAATATGGGTGCGCTTATAACCGGTCACTGCCCTTTTGGTGCCCTCCGCATGCGTATTACTGCCAATGACTTCCGCCGGAGTAGCCTGGACGAAGAAGTAGTTAAAAGTATTCAAGCATTTGCTTTGCGAATGTCCTGGAATAGTCAGCAGAAGGTTTCAGGGCTTCGGCAAGCACTTCCTTAACGGACTAAAGGAGTTTGCCCGCGGACAGCTGAAGGACCTAACCAGGTTCCTCATAGCACCATAGCAGCTTTCAAATAATATTTGCTGTCTCGTTCATTTTGTTTTGGGAGCGACTTTTACATTCAATTATTTTAATTACAATATTTTTAACGGCTTTGAACTTTAACTTTCTGTAAGAATTAATGTTCAAACCTTGGCACCCAAGAAATGATATCTCCGATATCACGAATTAAATCTTAACACAACATTTTTCGAGATTCAGTAAGCTGTGACAAGCCATATCATTACTAAGTTTTAGTTAATAAAATTCAGTAAACTAAAATTACGAAAAACGTAACATCAGCAAACAACAATAGGTTGCCGACGCCTGTGGGATTCGAGCCTGCAACTCTCGTGTGGAAAGCCAACACGTAATTCCCTACGTGAAATAAATACAATAAAATTCAAGAATTATTCACACATTTTACTATATGAATTTAAAGCACAACCAGCCCAGCAGTGCATATACTACTGTTTGAATATGAAATCTGTTCTTTCGGACAACAATTGTCTCATAAGCGTGAGCGTATTGGATTTCAAGTGAAAATGTAAAGCGTTATAATACAGCAATGCTAACGGCCCGAAATGACATATAATTAGGTACTCGAATAGTTCATGTGTTAAGTTAATAAATAGAAACATTTCGAGCACTCACCTTTCTTAATCTCAGCACTTCAATCTCTGAAGAATCAAGACTTCTTCTATTCAAACTCTGGAATGACACAAAAAAAAATCTTCAACAAGGACCCGCATACAATCTTCCACGATGACAAAAAGTGGAAAAGTGACTTTAGCTTAAATTACAATAGGTAAAATATTGAAGAACATGTACCTGTTTAGCAGAGGACGACCACACACTCCTGCAATTGGTTCCATTAGTATACCCTGGATTATGTCCTGCTGTGGATAAAGGCGGTGGTTGAGAGCGTGGCAGAGGTGGCGGCATATCAGGAACACCATTCGATATATTTGCAGTAAAACCAATAGGAGCACACGGTTCCTCTTTGATTGGAGAAGTTCTTGGTAATCCAAAATTAATCCCGAAATCTAGCGATTTTGTCTGACTACCGCTATTAATCGAAAGAGACCGAGCAAACGAACTTTTAAAATACTGGCAAGGTGAGCTGAAATCGAATTCGGGCACATTGTGCCCCCCGTTTTCATTCCTAGATTTCAAAAAAGCGCTAGGGGAATTCACACAAGACAAGGACACCGGTACATGGGTCGGGGGCGACACCGACGTTTTAGGAATCCTCACTTCATTACTCTGGAGGCGAGACTCCATGATCGCGAAAATTTTTTCACAGATAGTCTTCCGCACCAAATCCAATCAGGTATCTTTCCAACAAACCACTGAAGGCACTTCACTCCTAAGTTATGCTTTTGTCACAGAAGTAGAAAAGAAAAACCTTCACATGCCACACCACTAAGTAAAAGCACGACAAACTTTATTTTCACAAATTTAATAATTATAACCTCACTGATGCCAACGCAAAAAGGAACCATTTATTTATTAGAACAAAACTTTTCACTTAATTCCACAGCGGGTCATTGTCAATTATTTTGTTTGTTAAAAGAACACCCGCACATTTAATTTTTCCACGTAGAATCAAACTCCACGGAACTACAGTACCAACTCAGCGGCTGACTGACTGCAATTAAACGAAAAACGGAGAAACGTTAAAGAGAATTAACAGGACCGGCAAATTTTTCATCATTTCGTTTTCTGATTCATTTTTATCATTTATTTTCCTGTCTAATGTTTTCGTTTCGTCTCTTTTCGAATAGATATTTGTCCTGCTTACACCATAAATCAAAGTATTCATATTCTGGTAGCTTGTGGAAACTGTGGTTACTTTTCTATAAAAACAGCAATTTTATGTCGACAGCTATTTGCACTAATATGAAATATTATTTATGAAAAACAGTTAAACTAAACTAATATTGTTTTTAAAAGATACAAACTCCCGTTGTCTGGTAATTGACGGAATTATTGCAAAAGCTTACTAAAATTTGCTTTGAAATAACAGGTGGCACAAGTGTCGTTTTTGGTGTGAAAAATAGAAATTCAACAACAACTGCCACAGTAGGCAGATTAAGTTGGCAACATTTCAATTTAATCGTTGAATTATTTATGATGTTTTTGCAGCACTATATATTTAAAATGATATTGGTAGGCAACCACACGATATGTGTAGAGCAAGACTATATGCGCCCAAATGTATTTCCTTCACTAAATTTGTTTCATTTTAAAAATAACATATAAATAAAATGACGGTTATTCTAATTGAAATGCAACTAACTTAATTTGCCTCTACTATGGCAGTTGTTGTTGTAAAGCTCTCCAATTTTACGGCGAAATCGCTCAGCGCTCACACATTTTCGCCCCAAATATTATAAATGTTTTTAAAGATTCTGGTAGATGGCGCAATTTTTTATTGTAAACTTCCTGTAGGGCTGCCAACTAAATAACGCAATAACAACTTTAAAATTATTCTCAAAAAGTAGTCGTCTGTGCAGAATTTTTTTAATTTTATTTTTTTATTTATTCGATTTGATACATAACAATCAAAAGACTCAAGAGCCTTGTACAAAGATTTATATTTAAGCTTAATGCAAGCTATTACATAAAAAATACAAAATAACAAAATAAATACTACAAACTAAAATAAACAATAATTCATAACAAATAATGTAAGCTACAATATGAGCTATGATTATGATAAATATAAACTGGGAGGAAGGAGAATTAGGAAAGGCGATCAAGATGGGCGGGATAAAGATATAAGGCTTTGTGAAGGGATGATTTACTCAAATGGAAGTCAAAGGAGGGAAGGTCGTTGACTTTTCTTAGCATCCTGGTAATTGGTTCGCGTTGACCGTAGTTCGTGCGATGGCGGTCGAGTCGGAAAAGGGGAGTGGACCTAAGGTTGCCAAGGTTGGTATAGATGGGTAAAGACTGCAGGATTAAAGGGCAGTCTATAGCACCAGCTAGTAGCTGATGAATGAAGAGAACGTCTGTCTACCCGCGGAAGATCACGTAGAGCAAATGTAATGTGTGTGCGAAATTTGTGCAACGTGAAGTTGCCGCGAGATGTCCAAGTGGCACGCGCTAGCTGGCAGCACGTCCTAGCTCGTCGGTAAGGGGTCAGGGTCCTTGGACATCTTATCACACATTGCAAACTGAAGTTCGCGTGCCTGTGGCGAAGAAAGGTTGAGGTATCCTTTCTTCAGATCTGCCACGAAAAGAAAAAAAAACGAGAAAGCAGAACTTGAAGGAGGAACAACAGGTCTGGTGTCACCAGTTGTTCCTAGCCGCCCTGAACTATCTTGATCATACAAACAAAAGAAAAGTTACCCCCATAGCGATAGTTCAGGTCACTAACCCACCACTATACCTACACCTGGCTAAGGTGTAGGCCCAACCTGAGAAGGGTGCTGAAACAAAAAAAAAAAAAACACACAAAAATTTAACTCAAACACATTGGGGATAGAGGGAGAAGGGATGAGGAAAGCAAGAAGGTGAAGAAGCGTCGTTAGGGAATTCCTGAAATCAAAAAGAAATTATTTAGAACATATTTAATTTTTAGGATATAACATAAACAAAGTAATAATGTAAGGCTTAAATCGAAACCTAGGTAAGTTAACTCAACAATCCATTTCTAATCTACACACTTAACTCTTAAGCTACTTGAATTTTCAATCAAATCTGATTTATAAACGAAATATTAAATATTCTTTGTGCCACGAAATTTAAATATATTTTGCTTACAAAAAAAAGTTAAATTTCAATTTATTAATACAATAATTTAATTGTTACTATTCTCGGAATATTGATACGACTGGCAAATTATGTATATACATATGCATAGCATTCGGTCTTAAATGAGATAATAAAATAATTCTCAAATAAAAATTCTGGATGATGCAGAATCGCATCGCAATAATACTTATAGTCACTGACTGTATTCACGTCACCTGAATTAAAAAATTATAATTACTGATGGGCTTTTCTTTTCATTTGCAATTAAACGACATTCTTTAGAAGTAAGGCAGCAATTCTATACTACTGTTTGTGCACAAACATAATAACATTGACTGCTAGCAAAGCTTTAAAATCAATTATATCCTGTTTGAATATATGTACTTTACAGTGTTAAGTGGTTAAGTCACCCGAGAATACGGTCATAAAGCAAAAAAAAATTTACCTGCTACAACATCCAGATATAGGATTGCCAATACTAACGGAATCAAATAACTATCAACTTCAAGTTTTCACTCTAATGATAAAACTAGCCTTCATACATATTGTACCAAATATGACTTTTCGTCTTCTTAAACTTAAGGTAATTTAATCACTTGATAACAACCTTCACTCTTACAGTAGCGAAAGATGCTTTGTCAGCAACTATAATTCCTATTATAAATTGTTTAGAATATCTTTGACAGTTAACGCTGGATTAAAAATAGTACGCTGCACTTTAACTCTCGCTATTGTTTAAGTCCTTATTAATATATTAATCATTTAATAAAAATGGTCTTGTGTAACATATACCTAGTACTCACTAATCTAAATCGTTGTTTTTATGGCCAGAACCATTTCATAAGTTAAAAAAAATATAGTTTTTATTATCGCTTTAATGTACATCCAGCGACCGAAATATTGGACCATGCTCATGTAAACTAATTTTACGTACTTACATACATATTTACGAATCTCGAAATAATGTATAAAGAAATGCAAAATATTCAGCACTTATCCTTCGTCCCAAAGGCCGTGTTATTTATGTCGAACCTATTACAGGGATTGACAGCATTTTCAGCACGGTTTAATATCACATCGATATTGCTAGATTCTGTCCAATCCTGGCTGATTGATCTGTTTTTCCTTTTTTCAACATTTTGAATCCACAGGGATATCATCCAATGCATATTTCGAGAATGCAGAAGCCTGATGTCCACAACCCTGAGATTTCACAGCAAGGTGACGGTGATACACCAGGCAATGGACTCGCAGCAGCCTCCACATTCGAAATCGAGGAACCTGGTAGCTCTGTTTTGGCGTTAGCTATCCAGCGCATGAAAATAACTGCTGCTTATTAGCGAGCTGTTAGATAAAACACTGACTTAGATTTCTAAGCAACTAATTTCAAATGGATTTAAATTACCTGAGATTTTTATATTTATTGGTATCCCAGACGTTTAGTGAAGCACAAAATCAACAAAATCCTGGGGGGGATATAATGGTGTACTTCTTCACGAGGTTCTCCTTAAATTTGCTTTTTCTGGGCCCACTTATGGGCTTTAGAGGTTAACCCCAAAAAAAATTTCTTTACCTCATGCAAACAAAATTTGCCAATTTTTTCTTCTCGTCAATGGCTGAAAGGTTATAACTAAGTTAGAGGATTATCCAAGTACAGATGGCTTGGATAATTCGAGAATTCTTTTTTGCAAAACAGAAAAAATTTTATTTACCTTAAATTGTGTGTGAACTGGATGCTGCTGCTGTGCTGTCACGGAACGAATGTCTCTTCCTCTTGATAATTTCAATATGGAAGCAGCACATCCGTTGCGAGTCAGTGGCAACAGAACAGAAGTGCCAATCACAGAGTCTCGAATAATGAGAACATTAAAGTGTGGCTCACATTACACAAAGTGAATGAACCTACGCTGGACAGATTCAATTCTGTTAATGTGGGTTGTTTGCGTGGGTGACCAAACCTGGCTGGCATATTCAAGGAGAGGTCTAACGAAGGAAATATAGAGAGATTTGGAAACATAAGAATTGGAGAACTCTCTAGACCAGCGCTTCACAAACCCTAGCGCGGAGTTAGCTCTGTTAATTATGCTATCAATATGGGAACGGAAATTTAGTTCACTATCACAGATTATTCCTAGGTCACACAAAGAGGTAACGATAGGGACTGGTACGTTGGTTAACATGTATGTTCTCGGGGTGGTGGTAAGATGCTTGCGGGAATAAGAGATGGACTGGCATTTGGAGACATTGAGCTCAAGAAAGTTTTTCATGCACCATGTGGTGAACGAATCGAGGTCATTTTGGAGAAGAAGAGAGTCGGTTGTGGAGGAGATATGCTTAATTATTTTCATGTCATCAGCATAAATGGACAGCTCTGAGTATTTGATGACACAATCAACATCATTAATTGTAAGGATGATAATTAATGGACCGAGGTGGCTGCCCTGAGGGACGCCGGAACGAGCGACAATGGGGTTAGAAATGGATGAGCTGAAAAGAACATTGTATTGACGGTTGTTGAGGTAGGATTGAATCCAGGAGATGAATCTGGGGGGGGAAGCCTAGGCGATCAAGTTTAAACAGGATAACGCTATGGGAGATCTTGTCAAAGGCTTTACTAAAATCAGTGGCGATAACATCCACATCTTTACCGTTTTCCAGGGCACATAGTGTTTTGGAGACGAATTCGGTAAGGTTGGTGGTTGTAGATCTACCTCTGAGGAAGCCATGCTGGGGGAGGAAGAAAATAGACTTACAGTGGAAGAACATGGAATCATAGACCAATTTTTCGAATAGTTTAGGTATGGATGATAATTTAGCAATGGGTCTGTAGTTGGATACATCGTTGCAGCCTTTTTTGAATATGGGAATAATATAAGAGTTTTTCCATAATTGAGGGAAAACCCCTTGAGTGACCGAGAGGCGGAAAAGCAAAGTAAGGGGTTGAACTAGATGCATGGCACACTTTTTCAGAACTATGGCTGGAATGATGTCAGGACTGGGGTGAAAGTCATCCGCAAGCCCGTTAATACTGGCAGCGATTTGTTCGGGGTCAGGGTCAAAAGATGTAAACGACGTTTGAGTGCATTTGTCCAAGAATGAAAAGTAGCTAAGGTCAGGTTGGAGCGAATTGTCACAGAAAGATTTACTGAAGAAGTGTGCAAAGAGGTTGGCGATAACCTGAGGATCTGATGAAGAGGTATTTTCGAGCTTAAGGGTGGAAGGGTAACCATTGGATTTCTTCTTAGAATTAATAAAGCTATAAAAGCACTTGGGGTCGGATATGAGGCTAGTTTCCATCCGTAGGAGGTACTCATGGTAGAGGGTATCACGTACAGAAAAAGAGGTGTAAGCATACAAGTAGGAAGAATAGTCGGACTCATTTTGGGTGAGAAGAAAAGCTTGCCAACGTTTATTTCTCCTGTTGCGGAGAGAGCGTAATTCTTTGTCGTACCAAACGGGGTATGAGGAGCAGTTTTTACGAGGAAGAAGAGGGATAGATTGTCTAAGGCAAGCGTGTATTTCCGAATAAAACGCCTCTACAGCAATGTCTATTGGAATATTTTGAGGGATATTGCCAATGTTGGAGTTGTGGAGCAAGTGATTTAATTTTTCAAAGTCGCCTTTACGAAAATTGAAGGAAAGAGAAGACTCGGAGCCTGAAAGGGCGTGAGGGTGTTCGTAGGAGAAAACGAGGAACAGGGGAGGATGGTGACGATCGAGGGAGGAGAGGAGATGTTCGCTTTCCGCGACAGCCGAGTTAACTGGGTCTGAGGAAAAGATTAAGTCTAATTGTCTGTTCAGAAAGTTTCTGATTCCACTAACTTGAAAGAGACCAGAAACAGAGAGCTGATCGGTAAAAAAGGCTTCTTTGGCGGAAGAGGCGTTTAGAGGGACAAAGTGTGAACAGTCCTCAGACAATGACCATTGAATACGGGGGAGGTTAAAGTCACCCAGTACAATGAATTCATCGGAGGCGTTAGCGTTCTCAAGCATGGTGTCTAACGTTTCAATTACGGGCTTGTAGGCTTCTATAGGTTGAGAGGGACGAATATAACAACAAAGAATATACAGAATACACTTATTCAGTGTTAATTTGATACATACAAATTTAGATATTGAAGAGTCGGAGGTCTTAAACAGGGTGGCATCATAACGGTTGTGAGCAGCTATGAGAACCCCACGGCCTGGTGGGTCATTGTTGCCTACACAACCGTCAACACGGAAAATGGTATAGTTAGGAGGGAATAGTTCGTTGTCGAGAATTCCTGGTATTAGATTGGTTTCAGTTAATTTGTGGGAGTTTAGGAAAACATTGGATGTTTTTGTGCGAAGTCCTCTGACGTTCTGGTAATAGACTGAAAAGCTGCTGGGGAGAGGTACTTGATCGGAGACCGCAGGTGCATTAGGGGGGAGGTCAGAAATAGAGAAAGCGGGGGGGGGGGGGGGGGGGTTAGGAGCGAAAGTAGTTTAAGGAGTCGTTGCGACTTTTTTGGAGATGGGATATGCGGCGAGAACTGATGTACGCAGCATAGGTGGATAGATCTTCTGAAACCTTATGGGAAGGGATATTGAATGATTCGTGGTACTTAGTGAAAAGTTGATGTAAGACTGTTGTATCTGTGGGCAGGCCTTCTTGCTGTATACTTAACATGACGTTGGTGCTGGTTTTACCATCAATACAGACGGAATTGGGTTTGTCGTGCAGATAGGCATGAAATAGACGTACGTTTTCGTAAATGCGACGGTCCCGAAAACGGGACAAGAGGTATCGTACATCGTTGGAATCCGCAGAGCGCAAAGTCAATTTAACTGTAGGTGGAATTAGGGGATCGATAAATGAGTTATGTTCGGATGCAGGAGTTTTGGTTAGCGGAAGGGGCGGGTTAGCGAAGGTAGAAGAAGTTTGAGAAGGGGCGATAGTGAAAGAAGATGATGACTTGAAATTAGGTGGGCATGCGGAGGAAGTAGCGGGTGCGAGGTTAGCTGTATACAGAGGAGGGGTGGGACAAACGGAAATCGAAGTAGAGGTGGTGGGGTGGTCGGAAGATGATGGCTTGTGGCTAAGTGGGCACTCGGAAGAAGTTGGGAGTGCGTGGTTGGGTGGATGCGCTGGATATACAGAATTCGAGACAGTGGTGATAGGGTTTTCGGCTGGGATGGAAGTGTTCGAGGGCTTTGCTGTAAGTGGATCAGAGGGGTTAAGGGTGTGAGAATAAATAAAGTTAGGATAATTAATTCGGGTACTTAGTTTAAAGTCTGTAAATGCACCCATTTTGAATTGCCAATTGAAGTTTGGATCACTAGGTGCGGAAGAGTGATGAGAGATTATGTTGTTACTAGTGCTAATGTTCTTACGATAAGGCTGAATACTAAATTTAGGTACGGGAGAATGACGTTTGGAATTACCTTTGGGATAGTTAGTAGGATTTGGTTTATTAGAATTTAATTTAGGGTTAGATGCGGAGGGCTTAGGGTTAAACTTAACATACTTCCTAGACCACTTGGATATTTCGATAGTCCCGAGAGTGAAGATTTTGCTGGTGGGGTTACTGATCAGCCACACATACTTGTTCGGGATGGAGATCTTGAAGTTGCTGAATTTCCTTGCGTCCAAGGGTAACTTCAGGCAGCTAACGGGGATGAATGCAAAATTCCGGGAAAAAAAGCTATGTACCCAGGAAACGGTGGCGTTGTGAGGGGCACCCTTAAGGAGGAAAGGGTGCACAAAAGAGAGGCTTATAACTAAGTAGAGGCAATATAAGAATACAAATAGAAAGGAGTTAACTGAGTACAATTTTTATGTTAACTAGATAACTTAAGTAACCCTAGGATAACACTAGAACTAAGCCATATGCGATGCTAAACATTTAACTTAGTAATATAATAATAATAATAAAGTTTTTATTCACAATATTAAATATTTAAATTAAATAACTAGTCCTAGTTTTAACTTCAAAATTATGCTGACAATGGCTATGCCGTCTGCCAGGTTGATAATCCTTCACTAATGTAAATGAACTTTATCTCCGCTCAAAAATAATTTTTAGTAATTCATTATTCTTATTATATTACTAACTTATTAAGCTAAATTTAAAATTGCACCAAATTCAGGCTACTATTTAAAAAGAGAATGGACCACACAAAAAAGATTGATAAGAACAAGGAAAAAAAAAGGAAAAGAACGAAAAAAAGAAATCGAAGCAGTAATACAAATAAAAAGTCATCCGTTATATTCCGATATTTCTGTAGATCAACGCACATTTCAAAAAACCATATAGGGCATCCCAATCCCCACCAGTAAGGAACGATATAAGTTCTTCGTGTGTTAGTACATTTTTCTCAAAATATCTACGCCTAAATTCTATAAGTAGAGGACATCTTGCAATGAAATGCTCTGTATTTTCTAGGGATGCCTCGATACGCCTTTTTGCCGATACGATACCGATACCGATAGTCTTATAAAAATATCGGCGATACTGATACCGATACGCTTATTGAATTCAAAAAGGAAGGTAGAATAAATAAAACACAATTAATTAATAGTTTTAGTAATCAAAATTAACATTTATAAGATTTTTATTTAAAAAACAAAGTATTCTTAAGTTTTGCGGGCAAAGGGGGTATCGCAAGTCTGTTTGAATAAGACCTGCGGTGGAAAATAGTCTCTCAGATGCGACAGAACTCATTTGGAAACTAAAGTACTTCTGCGCCATTTTTTTCAAGTTTGGGTATAAGACGTCATGGCGCCAGAAAACGAATGGATCTCCGTCTCTCGATATATTAGGAGACCTTAGGTATCTCTCGACTTCTTCTTTGAGAGAATTACAGCTCAGAGTAGACAGGGGCACATCTTCCTCGGACTCTCTAATAATATTTTCACAAACGCTCCAAAGCCCGCAACTTGTAGTCATCGTAAAACTTACAGTTACAGTACTAGATGTAGGTGTGACTGTGTCTGAAATAGTTTCGGAATGCAGTGCAACATTAAGATCAAGTAACTGAATAAGACGCTTTTTTGTCATAGTAATGGCAGACTGTGATTGAAATATTCGTGCTTTGTAACGAGGATCAAGCATTGTGGCTAGGCAATATGTTTCTTCATTTTCCAAATCATCAAATTTTTCATTAAGAGCCAATACGAAGTCAGCCGCTAATTTTTGGGATTGCGATGAATTCTCCCTTTCTGTCGACTGACATTCTATGTTTTTTAATACTTTTCGAAGACTGTTTATTAACGGAATGGCATCAGATAACGTAGCAGTGGCTTTGCTAATTGACTTTGTAGCCTTTGCAAAGTATCGCAAAATGTTCACCACCTCTTCCATCATTACCCATTCTTCAGTCGTAAGTTCTACTTTGCATTTAATACGAGGCAGACGAGCTTGTATTGCAACTCGTTGTTCCAGTAAACGCCTTAATGCCTCTAGTGTCGAGACCCAGCGTGTAGATATGTCCTGTATAAGGACATGATTGGGAATATTATGAGCATCCTGCATTTCTGTTAAAATCTTACTGCTGCTTGTGGAATGACTGAAATGTCCAATAATAGACTTTGCTTTAGTTATCATTTCATTCACTTTACCATCTTTAAAGAGGCTGACTTTGATTACCAGTTGCAATGAGTGAGCCAAACATTTGATAGGTACAACATCGCAGGTTTTTTGAATCTCTCTAATAGCGACACCCATATTTGCAGCGTTGTCGGTAACTACTGCTCGAACTCGGTCTTGTATACTCCAATCATGAACAGCCTTGTTAAGATAATAATAGAATTAATCCTTCTAACTCAGAAGGCGCACTTCATAGGCAGAAGCCTAGAATCAATTGACCTATTCACCAGAATATAACGTATTTTGAGATGAATGAGGCTCCCACAACCCATGCAAATAAAATATTAGTAAACAACAAACACAAAACGAAAAAAAAATCCAAAACACGCCCACACAATCAGGGGTGCACAGACAACAGAGATCGTTTTAGCAAATCCTTAGTAAGAGTCAGGTCAAAAACAGGACACTTATTCACGGCTCTACACATGCGATTTATAGGCTCATGCATACCATAGTTAGACCGAGAGTGAATAACATGCAGTAAAGGCAGTCTTCTTAAGCTATACGGGGTATGCCTATAAGAAATTATACCTGCGAGAGTGCAAGAGTCTATGTTCGAGTTCAAAAGCTGGTGAATAAAGACTAGGTCAGCAACTCTACGTCGTTCTTCCAACGAGTGCATATTAAGCAATCGGAGGCGATACACATAAGGAGGAAGCCTAAGTGGATCATTCCATGGAAGGTCTCTTAGTGCGAACCTAACAAAGTTCCGCTGTACCGACTCAATGCGTCTGGAATGAACAGCATAGCAGGGAGACCAAACCTGAGATGAATACCCGAGAATTGGCCTGACCAAAGAAAAGAATAAGTGAATTAAGGTCTTCCGATCAGAAAACTCCCTTGACCACCGCTTTACATAGCCAAGAACTGAATTACTCCTAGAAACAATATAGTTAATGTGCAGAGTGAAATCGAGTTTACGGTCAAGCTTCACTCCAAGGTCAGTTACGGACTCTACACGACAGATATTAGTTTCCGCAAAGGAATAATCAAAGACGAGCTGATTTTGGTTCCTAGAGAAAGAAATAACTTCACATTTATCCAAGTTAAGCTGCAGACCATTAGATCCACACCAGTTCATGAATGTATTTAAATCATACTGAATGCAGGAAGAATCATAACTGTTTCTAACGCATGAGAAAATCTTTATATCGTCTGCATAGATTAAGACTTCAGAGTGCTTAATCAGAGGAACAATGTCATCAATGGCAAGAATAAACAACAACGGCCCAAGATGGCTACCCTGCGGTACGCCAGATGTAGCCCTAATGACTGTGGACAAAGTATTACGGAAAGATACTCGATATATCCTGTCTTTTAAGTAAGAGAAGATCCAATCGAGCAATAAAGGCGGAAAACCCAACTTTTCAAGCTTAAGCATAATCACAGAGTGAGGAAGTTTATCAAATGCCTTGCTAAAGTCGGTGTAGACGCAGTCAGTCTGGAGACCTTGCTGAAAGGCAGAGATTATGTGGTATGAAAATTCAAGCAAGTTAGTTGTCGTCGATCTACCGGGCAGAAAGCCATGTTGATTAGATGAGATTAACCCCTTACACTGACCTACAAGCTGTGAGTATATAACAGATTCGAACAACTTGGGTATGCAGGAAAGCTTTGCGATTGGTCTATAATTTGTTATTGTGTTTTTATGCCCTTTTTTATAAACAGGAATTATAAAGGAGCTCTTCCATAACGTAGGAAATCTACCGGCCTGAGATTTGTTGAAGATGAGTTCCAGTGGAGTGAGTAAGGCGTCGGAACAGCATCTCAAGAATGCAGGTGGAACACCATCAGGACCAAAAGAAAAGTCCATTCTAAGTTCCTTGATATGATCTATAATTATATCACGAGATATAATGGGCAAAGCAATGGAGGCAGCGGGACGATCGTTGATATGATCAAACTCTTCTAGGGAAGGCACAAAATTGCCAGATGAAAAGGCACCCTCGAAAAACAATGCAAAGTTGTCGGCTATTTCGGGCACGCTGCAACTAGAGGATCCATTGTAGCACATTGTAGATGGATAATTATTAGTCTTCTTCTTCATATTAACAAATTTAAAGGTACGAGGATCAAGTTATCGCGAACATTATCGAGGTATTCCCTGTATAGGGATGATGATAACGCTAAAAATCTGTCATGACAATAAACGAAATCACAATAAGTTGATGTGTTTCTACAGCGTAAGTAAGTTTTCCATAGTCTATTTTTCTTATTTTTAAGTCTACGTAGATCTCCAGTATACCACGGGGGGACTGACAGGATGATCTTGACCGTTTGAGTGGCACACACAAATTAAACAGATCATAAATCCTATCATAAAACACGGAAACGCACTCGTCGATATCGCTATCATCGAAAAGACATGAGAAATCGATCGAAAGGATCCTGTTTGAAAGATAAGAGAAGTCCGCCCTTTTAAAATCAAGAACGTATTGATCTACGTTGGGGTCGGCAGTATTAGAACCATCGTAGCAAAAAGAGATGAAAATGGGCGGATGCAAACTGTCAATAGCGGATAAGTTCCGAGAAGTCGGTTCGACTATAGTGTTACACGAATCAGAAGAAAAGATAAGATCTAACTGTCTTCCCATAGAGTTCTTTACATCACTCCATCATTGGTGTAAACCAGAGGAGGAGATGGCGTCAAGAAAATGGGAGTCTTTAGCAGTAAGACAATTAAAGGGAAGGTAGTCATCGTCATCAGCGTTGAGTACCCATTGAACGCTGGGTAAGTTAAAATCACCAAGAAGGATGATTTCATCCTCTGGGTTTGTCATATTACTAATAAAATCAACGTTAAGAATTAAAATATCGTAAAGACTTCTACCATCTACATCAACATAGTTTGTCAAGTTTGGAGGGATATAACAACAAAGTAGGAAAATGTGCATCTTCATCAGTGATATCCTAAGAGCTAAGAGCTCAATTGTGAGCGTGTCGGAAAAGGCAGGTATATCAACCAACCTGCAATCCAAATGCGATTTACATGCAACCAGCACGCCGCCCCCACGAGCCATGGAGCCAGGAAGATTACTTGCTATGTTAATACCTGAATGCTGAGCTCCATCGAATGGCATAACCTCAAGGCAGTAATTTTTGTATTCAAAATTTGCATTGATTCCATGAGCTGTCAAGCTAATAAAATCATTAGATTGCGAAGAAGAGTCACTTGTCCATATGTCAGTGGTTATCACAATATGCGGCAGCTCTTTTAACAGCTCTAGAACTTTAACTTTAACTCGCTGATAAATTTCTGGTATGACTTTTTCAGTAATATGGGACCGCGAAACCATTTTATAATTTGGGCTTAGCTTTTTTAATAATCTTTTGAAACCCATTTTGTTCACTAGATCTAACGGCTCCATGTCTACACATATTTCCTCTGCAATAGTGCGAGTTATATCTTTTGCCCGAATATCGTCGTCACTATAAAGAGATTTCTTATCGATAATCTCCTCCAGAGTTGCTTGTTTCTTACGTTGTGGGCCGTTGTCGTTGTCACACTTTGTTTTCTCTATAGTTGTTTTCGACGGTGAAGCGGTGTGCAATTCACTCGGATGGTGCCTCTTCATGTGGATCCACAAGTTTGATGTGTTATAACTTTTAGAATTGATGCCACGGGACACATTTTCTTTACAATACAAACATATTGCTTTGAAATTATCAATTGTCGAAATTTCAAAGTGTTTCCATATAGCACTTTTGTGTTTAGAAGTTGACATGACTACTATTTATTTTATTTGACTCAAACGACTAGTTATAAATGATATACAATACACAAACAATTACGATATGTAATTCTTAATCTTATTTGCATGAAAAAATACTACGCGCAACAACATTCAACCTAGCGAAATGGGATAGATGTGCGAGTGCGAGGCCAAAGCGGGCGGGCGAAACAAAACACTGAATAAAGCGCGGGGTTTCCCCGAGCATAGTTAGTTCGTGCCTCGTTTGCAACGAAATAGATGGGACAACACGCGCGTTTACATTACATTTTAAAAGCGCGAAATTCGAAAAGTATCGTTGAATCTGCCATAAAAATATCGCCGATACCGATATATCGGCAAACCCGAAGTATCGCCGATATATCGGTATCGGTATCGGATGCATCCCTAGTATTTTCTACCTCCCTCAAATTGCACATAGAGCATACTATTTTGCCAAATCATTCCATTTAATGGTAGCAAACCTCCCCTCGCTTTAAAAATTAAATTAATTTGATTGATTTGATTAAATTAATTTGGTTAATTAATTAATTAATTTATGAATGTACATTTTCTCCACGCCAGTCTCTATTAAAAGAATATAGTTAGGAGTATTTTGAGGTAGACCCAATAATTTTTTTTATAAAAAACCTTAATAATTTTTCCACTATATCATATTGGATATACCCCATACTTGAGCACCGTAGCATAATATTGCTCTAGACACAGCTTGAAATACTTTTACTTTAGCTGAGTGAGGGACTTACTTCTAAGGTATAAAACATACACTATTTATTCCATGCTCCATACACTATTTATTCCATTTCTCACCATCTGGAATCTTGCTTTTAAATGCCTGTACCTTGCTTAGTGACTTTCCCAACCTTTAAACGGAAAGCTGAAAGAAAACGAAATAATAAATATAAAATAAATATAACTAAATCATAAGGAAAGAGGGAGGAGGAAGGAGGAGGACTAGAGAAGAAAGAAGCTTCAAAGGGTTCCTGAAATAACAAGAATCAATTCATTTTAAACGAATATATATAATTAAAACAAGCCAACAATAGAATTATACTTTAGAATGTTTTCCCGAATTTTTAAAAAGATCTGTGCATTAGAGCGGAAATAATAGCTTTTCTTAGCTCGCAAAAAGTACATTACAAAAGTACAATTGAAACTTTAAACGTGATTATCTCGAAATTGTGTTTTTCTAATGTAGGCAAAAAAATTTCACTTTTTGGAAAAATGGTCCTCGTTTCCACAAACTATTTTTTTGTGGAAAACCCTTCGTTCACGGACTCCTCACATCCTTATACTAATAAAATTTTTTGGTTTTTATGATTTCAGTTGAGCTGCTGCACCGGAATCGTACTCACCGCAAGCCACTTCAAAAAAATTGCGTTTCGGGGGAGGGCTATAATTCCGAAATTTGTTAATATTTTTTAATGAATAAATGCATGTTTTATACCTTACATTATGTTCTTTCAAAACCTCAAAGCACATATTCAATCAAATAATGGCTATATCCCTTCAAAAAAATCCAAAATTTACTTAATTTTTCGGCACCGCAACGTTTATAGCCCCTTACAATCCAAATAAATCTATCAGCTATATATCCATACTATTCATTCACATCTTTACCTACAATCCATTTTAATATGCTTGCTCGGAGTAAAAGGACTTTCCTTGCTAATAGTGTCTAAACAAAATGAAAAAAATACCAATTTGGGTTACAGAAGGACCTTGTTTCAATGATGATTGAATACTAACAGAACGGTTAAGTTTTCATTCAATTTATTTAACTTATTCTTAATTTATATTACTTAACGCCTGATTATTCTCAAAAAAATAGCTCTTCAATATCATTGTCAAATTATATTCAATAGGAATTCATTTTAGGAAAACTTTAGTAAAATAACCTTGCATGTATACCTGTATAAAAAAAAATTACAATTAAATTAAATTTTCTTTCATATCCTAATCGTTAATTGTTGTTAACGGCAGGAAAAACAGCTGGGAAAATATTTTGACACCTCCAAGAGGGATAAATTTTCATTGGCCCAATTTTTTACAGGTTTTTTTCCCGCGCGGACCACCGACGCCGCCAGTCACTGAGCGCCCAGAGGACAATATGGAACGTTCAGCCCCGCACATACCAAGCCACCAGGGCCCATCGCCCGACAAGAAGGAAAAAATTCGTTTACAGAAGCGGCATATCATTTACAGCAGATGGCAGGCCACCCACAATCAGTCAACATAAAGACAAGCGGAGGCTCGTCAGAGGGAAGAGAATGAGGGACGGCACATGGAAGCTGCGATTTCGGGAAGAGTCCGTCCTCGTGCATCTCCACAGTCGCAACTCACAAACTCGAACCTAGAAGGGAAGGATATCTACAGGCACCGAATTGAGCCTTGTTATTTAGTTTGTTTTTGTCTTAATTTTTTTGCAGGAACTGTATATGTATATATATAGATGAATATAACCAATGTTTTGTTAACTGAAATTATCTTTTCCTAGTTATTGTTTATTATCTCAACTTTTTTATTTCATTTTACGGAAGAAAGAGAAGACAGTAAGAAAGTTACAATTTGCCCTAAACCTGTCAACAGCAAAGGGCCAAAAATCTGTTAACAGCCCCCGCCGGCGACAAGAAATACTGTGCGCTGTCAGCCTTAGTCTAACTAATGTTGAAAAACCCCGAAAACCCGAAACGAGAACGAAGTTTAAGTTGACCAAAACCTGTCAACAGCAAAATGCCATAAATCTGTTGACAGCCCTCGCAGGGGATAAAAAACGATAAGCGCTGCTAAACCTCCCCAGCCCTAACCTCTCCGAGCAACAAAAATCCCAATAAACCTACAACAAAACCAAAAAATGGATGAATTCAGTGCGCAGCCAAAGATCTCCCGGCACTATATAAGCGCAACTGGCCCAGCAGAGCAGTCAGTCTTTAACTCATAACCGAAGGGACCAGACCTCCTAGGAATACAAGGTAAAGAGTTCTTTTGTTCTTTTCAGACTTAGGAAGCCGCAGCCAAATTAGGAGTACTAACTGGACCGGCTCTATAAGTGGACCCAGTATCCGCATTCCGCAACAGAGTTAGTCTCAGACAGACTTGCGAACGGACAACGAGGGAACATCCATGATTTGGTAAAGCAGGCCATACACGATCAATTCTACCGTCAAGTTTGCAGCGGACTTGAAGCGGCGTCCAGTTTGCAACGCATCCATATACACTCACGATCAAGTTTACCGTCCAGTTTGCATGATGCCGCATCAGTTGAAACCATGGCGTCCCCAGTGGCGGATAGTTGGATAGAGGAGGACCTAACAATCACAGCGTTACCAGATACCGAGAGTGAAGCAAACCGGACTATAGCGAAGAGTGAACTTTGAAGACATTTTTATGAATGAAGTAACAAAATCTAGTTTGTGAGAGACAACAAGAACATTTAGTGAATTAACCGACCGTTTATATAAACTTTGTGAATTAGTAGTTATAAGAACAGTGCGACTAGATAAACATTTGTGAGGATATCGGTTCGCTTTCTTCGAGAGTCCAGACCGTGGAGCCGGCGAACTTATCTCTCCCGCCCATATTTCCGATCTCTTTCGTTGCTCCTCAAAATGATATTTGTCCTCAAGGAAGTACATAACCTATAAATGCTGTTGCTATTACTAGAAATAAAATAATTACACCTACTAATCATGTGGTAGTATATAAATATGAACCGTAATAAATTCCTCGCCCTACATGTAAATAAATACAAATAAAGAAAAATGATGCTCCATTAGAACTGTGATTTTTATTCTGTGGGAAATTCAGATGTTTGCTTACTTACTTGTCCAAAAAATATGCTTAAACATTTTTTCATCAAAATTTTAAAAATGCTCTTCTTAAAAGTTAGCACAAATTAAGTACACGTGCGTAATTGATAATTAATCATGGCAACCTTTAAAACACGTTCTTTCTCCCATTTAATTCAACCATTTCAAGCGACATGCAGATGTCACGTAAATCCGACTACCAAGAACTCAAAAAGACATAACTCTATAGAACACCAGATGTCACTTAATCTGCTTAGGAAAATTTAAATCAAAGTTATACCAAAATAGCTTCAGCAGGGGCACGTGTTATTTTTACATATTATAAGAATATTGACGTACACAGGGCATTTAGAAATGTAAGAGAGTAAATTTCTTGTAAAGTAACAAATATTAGCAATATGGAAATGGTCATCGATGTGCTTGTCGAATTAATTGAAATAATAAAGCTTTTCTAAAGAAAAGTGCAAAGTTCATATAGCACCGCGCGCTTAACTGTGTGGGAAACCACGTGGTCGTAAGCTCAGCCGAACTGTGTTGGTGGAAAAATCGAAGTTGAAAATTAAAATCACAAACGAGCGGTTTTTCTACCGAAATCGGAAACGGAGGTGAATCTTTCTCCAAGATAAAGTGTGAACTCTCGACTTCCTTGAAGATGTCATCGGCTCGCAGTTAATTATACCTGGATTAACCGAAATTTTCCACACGTGATTAAGACGGCGTGAAGGTGTGTTCGCTCTAAATTGCGATAGTAAAGCTTTAGCTTATTTGCTCCGATATCAGCACTTGATGGATTTCTGGTATGCGGGGCCGTGCCAGGACAGATATGTGTGTATAAAAAATTCTATGGCATAATAGAAGACGACAAGAGCCACGCAACATATGTACATGCCCGGTCGATATTACACCGTGTGCATGTAGAGTTGTCGATGTCGCGTTTTTGGCTAGCCGAGTTGGGAGAACTGTACAGTGTACTACAGCACGGCATAGACACACTCTGACATCATTAGCTTAAACAGTGAGTAAAGTTAAGCAAGAAGAAGACGAAGCTCAGCAGCAGCAGCAACAAATCGCGCCCCGCACTGTTAGAATCTGAAGAAAAATCAACACGAAATTAAACTTGCACGAATCGTACAGAGAAGTCCTGAAAACAGAAAAAAAAGAAAAGAAAGAAAAACCGTCCATCGGTGCTTTTTTCGGCAATATCAAAACTTTTCGGCGAGCGAGACGTCTACCCACTGGGTTCGCTAGTTGGCGCTGAAGAACGGGTTGTGCTCGGCGAGTGGCGCGCACGTTGTTTTAATTTTTGCGGAGTGTTCTTTCTCAAAATTCTTCCATTTGCTTAGGAACTATTCGTAATAAAAGTGAAAATTTGTTGTACGCGATTTTTTCTAATTGAGTATGACACTCTAACGTATTCCTGTCCGAAGTGTGTTACATACAGTTCTATCCCACTGTGTCGTTACTAATACATTTAAACTGGAGCAAAATTTATTCATTCAGCGAAAATTTGTTTTATTTGTTTGTCCAACACACGATTTCGTCTAATTGAAAGGAAACAGGGTGGTAATTAATCTATCGTTTAAAATTGGAAAAACTGGAATACAGTCAGCCATCGAAATTTGCAGAATTTACAGCTGACACAGCTAAAAGAAGTCCACTCTTTGTAAACATACGAAAAGGACCGACGAGTGCTGTAACAGGAGCAACCACAGAGCTCAGAGAAAGCGAACATCTTGATAACAACAGAGCAGTGATAGGACGTGTCCCCTCTGAACGTAAGCTTCCCCACGATAAGTTTCGATTTTCGAAGTGAAAAGACATCCCAAACTGGAAGCAAGACGCACATACAGTCAAAGGGTGGAAATTTCCTGGTCAGGGCAGTAAAATAGATCGAAACAATTGGGAAAATTGTCCGGAAAGTAATAAATTCTGAAAAAGTTACTAAAACTTGTGTCACTAAGTGGACCCTAAGCTTGTTGTGTTTCCTTCTGTGGTTCGACTGGATTAAATAAAGATTCCCTCATTTCGTCAGCAATCATACTCACACACACCCCATTGGCCGGAGCAGCTTAAAAAAGAAAGAAAAAAAAGAAATAGATTTTCCACCCTTTTCAGTTTCCTAACTGTTTTTAATCAAAACGAAAATCGTCCTGTAACCGATTGTGTGTTTAGTGCAGTTAATTTCCTGTTATACGTTCCTCACCGAGCACAAAATTAATCAAATTAAATCGCAATCGCAAGGTGCTTTAAGTGTGCTACCGTAAAAAAATAAATTTCGCGGATAAAATAAAATTTTAGTGCTTTTCTCACAATTTTCTCGTTTTCTTTTGATAATAACGGGAAAACTGGTGATATAGGAATAGTTCGGTGTGCGTGTTTTCATATTATCTGTGAATTGATAATAAATCGTTGGTGCCTCAAATAGAACAGCAGACCTAAAGTAAAAAATTTCAGATCGTTTTCAACTTTCCCGAAAGAACAGGTCTCCCCCAGTATTTTATATGAAAA
Organism: Leptarthrus brevirostris; assembly: GCA_964036015.1. Classification (NCBI taxonomy): domain Eukaryota; kingdom Metazoa; phylum Arthropoda; class Insecta; order Diptera; family Asilidae; genus Leptarthrus; species Leptarthrus brevirostris. The sequence continues at coordinate 101,543,045 of OZ038373.1, forward strand.
AATGAGCGACAGGGAGCGATCGTCCCCAACTCTGATCGAATCTGGATTAAAAAACCTTATTGGCGGCCGAGACAGCAACTATCCACTAATCAGCGGCATAAATGGTAAGTTATTAATTCAATTTCATACGGAACATTTATTCCAAATTGGATAGGCACACACAGAGAGGAAAAGCATCAGAATCAAAACATTACCTACTTACGCCCTCGCCCCCTTCATCTAACATTCGATTTCGAATTCAGAATTTCGAACGCAATATCCTTTGTAACTGTGTTGTTGTCATTAAAGCAGTTAACATTTTCGATTCCGCATTCCCGACCATACTGCCCCCACTTGCTGTTCCAACAGTAGTGCAGAGTCGAGTTTCTAGGCTGTATGTGTGTGTGGCTTCTAATAAACAAAATATTTACATAGGTAGACTCGGGTCCCAAGGGGTGGAAATTCCAAGGAAAAGTGGGAGAACAAATAAAATTTTAAAGTAAAGAAATTAAAGTTGCTGAAAAGGGTAAAATTTACATTATTCTCCGATTTCTTTGCTTTTTGAAGATATTAATTTTTTTAAGCTGATTTACCCTATTTATCCGATTTTAATGCCTAAGGACAACCAAAATGAGAGTACAGCATTACAACAAAGCCTTTGGTATGAAATTTTGAAAACTCATTTTTGAAAATTCATTGGAATGTGGTGTTGCTGCCGATGGCTGTTTAAGTAAAAAATTTTTTCGCATGAGTCTAAATAAATTACAATTAGTTCTTACAATATTTTCGAATTGCAAAATTATAGTTTACTCAAAACTTCAAAATTGTCGAATTTAATGTGCCCTCAGTTTCTATAACTGTTTCAACTTTACATACATTTTGACACTTGATTTGGGAATGAATTTCTAATTTCTTTGGATTTTTACAAAGTTTATACAGTCGACAGCCGCTATAACCTCGGCACTAACTACATGAATTGAATTGAATTTTTAAATAGAAATTAGTATGGTGGATGAATAATGCTCGAAACAATATCGAAAATGTTTTCTGAAACAAAAATTACCGTTATAAGTTTATGCGATTAAGTTGACTATGAAATTTATGATTTCATATACATATATTTATTTTATTTTACCAAATATTCGCAAAAAACATTATTTTCGAACAAGTTTGACATATCTCTCTTACAAAACGCAAGCAATGGCGGCGGAAAACAAAAAAAATTGAACAAGGATCTTTTCAGGTCTGTGAAGTTGTGAATGTTGCAATTTATTTAGCTTTCGTTTGTCCATCGTTAGTCCACACGTTTGTCCAACTATTGATTATTAAATCTTCTTCTTCTATGTTAACAAAATTAAAGTTTCTGTCTGTGATTTCACAATAATTCAAAGTTTAGTATTTTCTTAGGCATTCATACTTTTTGGGGTCGGTAAGATGAATAATGACACTCCCGATGCTGTTAAATCAAATAGTGATAAGACACCCTAGGAAGGGGCAAGAGAGTGATATGTACAAATAACCGAATAAGACCAATATTAGTGCCGAATCCATAGTTTTCGGTGTGACTGAGATGAATAATCACACTCCCGATGCCGTTGGAAGCTACGGTACCCCGTTTGTCCAGGCTTTATTTGTTTAATCGTTGTCAAAACTCATTTATCCAAGCCTCAGTTTAATTGTGCAAGTTAGATTATCGTTTGTCCAGCCTTTACTTTATTTTTCCCAATATATTTCTGTATGTGTTTGTCTAGACCAAAACTGATTGTTCAAGTCTCATCTCAATTGTTCAAGTCAAAATCTCTTGTATATGTTTTGTTTGACTTGTCCATGTGAAAATCTTGTTTTTTTCAAGTTCAAACTCAAACTCTAATTTCATCTTTCAAGTCAAAATATAGTTTGTCCAAGTTGAATTTTGTCTCCCTATCTCATCTTCGAGTGTTACAAATTATACTTAAAAAAAAAGTTTTTTCTGGTTAATTCTATCACCTTGCTGAGATCTGTTAAAAAACAATCGATTTACTTGCTTCAATTTCAAATAAACAGAAATTAGAGAATTCCTGAAGATTAGTCGTGATTGACCCACCTTTAATAAAGTCGTCCTGGGAGGTGCTACGGAACAGTTTGCAGTGGAAGTATAGTACATAGCAAACTAATGTCTCAAAAACCTTAACATGCAACACAAGTTGGCAGTGGTCCTGCAGTTGGAAATATCCCACCTCTTGCCTTTCTTGTGAAGAAGAATAATAAGGGATTATTTCCAAGATTTTGGAGAGACGCCAGAAGAAATAAATAAATTGAAGAAATAACAACGAACAAAAACCTGTTAAGACGAACAGTACTTTAGAAGGGAGACGGAAACACCATCAGGAACATACGAGAAACTATCTGCCAAATTATTGATGTGTTTTGCGACTGGGGCATCATCAAACCTAAGATCCTTCTTCATTTACAATGAAGGAAGAACGTCGTCGTGTAACTAAAATCCTTAAAGCTAGTATCACAGTTTCCATCAAGGAAGATAGTGTTAAAAAGTCGCCAAAAAGATCGCTGTTCTCGGTATCACGTACCTTCTCTTCTATAGTATTCTCTTTAAAAACTTTGAAAAAGTGCAAAAAATTTCTAAAATAGCTTTTAATTGTTTTAGGTTTCTCTGCTTTAAAGTCAATAATATGATCCTATTTTGCGTTTTCCTAAAATCATTAGACTTTTAAAGAAAAAAATTAATCGAGGCACAGTCGAAGATCGTGCACGTCTTCGTCAAACGATGGAAAAATGATTAGGATTGTTACAATTAAGACATCTTATATTATTTATTTCTTAAAGTTACGTCTCTATCTATTATGATCAAACTCGTTACGATTAACAGCTCAAGTGAGTTGCTCGATGTTCGCGTTACAAGAAGGCGGATGATCACTTGCGCGCTGATTTGCTCCGATCTGTCGATTTCAAGTCCCGGCTTGAAACAATTGCATTTGCTCTAGAAATGACTTTCTGTATTCGTCTTGAAGTGCCCTTTTTCCGGTATACGCTTTCGCTATTTTGGAGTATATTTTCTCTTCCAACAAGATGACATTAGAAAAGTTCATGACATTTTTTTCGAAATAATTTTGAAAATGATATCCAAACTCACAATGAGTGATTATTATTCTTTCCAAAGACCCCGTCGTGACCTTTCCAATTAGCACTCGATTAGGACCTTAGTCAGAGTTGTTATCTTACTACTTATCTACTGCCTCCCTCATTCTAAGTAAAATTTCATCTGCGCTCTATACAAAGATTCTTTTTGTTTTTCGATGGCTGTCATAAGTTTTAACGATATAAGAAATTCAAATTTCTACTATTTGCGCTAACCGGACCGACCCTTATACATTTCCAGTTAAAGACGTTTTCGAGCAAAATAAAACCACATTTTTCTTGCATCGCAGGTTTCGGTACTTACACCATTTCGAAAATGAAGGTTTATTTTCTAATATTTAATTAGAGTTATTATCTACAAATAATTGAATAATAACTGTGGGATATCGGGGTGCTGCAAAATGTTCTGAAAAATGCATTTTTTAAGAATTCTGGTTATGAAAAATTTTGCATTAAGGCTACTTTAGCAACAAAAAAGAAAAATTTCAATTTAACTAATATTTTTTAAATCACCAAATTGATATATTATAAATGATATTCTCTTCCTGGATTAAAAAAATGTGTTTGGATTGACTCTAAAAAGGAAGACCCAAAACATATTTTTGAACATCGAACTTTGCAAAACGTCGTACTCTATTTATACATATATGAAATTTTATCTGTCTAGCTATTGAATAGATACACTTGAGTATGGGACCCAAAAAAAAATGGTATCTGTTACTTCAGTTGTATCTAACGTGATATATTTTGGAATTCTATGAAAACATAGAAAGAAAATTAAATTGTTCTGAGTGTAAGGTGTTTGTAAAGGGACTTAGTAGTATCCATCAGAAACTGATTTCAAAAATAGAATTTTCCCAAAATAGCTCTGCAGTGCAATACATCTCAAAAATATTTTACTCCACGTTTCCCTTGAAATATTGTTCTTTTTAAATTTAGACAGCTTTAAGCCAAAAGGCGAATAAATGGTTTCCAGCAATCCATCACTATTTAATGTTTTGCTAAAATACTCCGTTCTTAATACATATTTGTGGCGTTGCTAATGAAAAAATATTGCGTGAAATTATATGAATATTTTTACCTCTTTGAAAGTGTAATGTTACAAATGGTTTTCAACTGGCTTTTGTTGTAGTCAATTATCACAACAAATCACTTAAGTAATGCGGAAAATATTGTAAATAACTTAAAGACGCCTTCGCTTTGCCAAATATTTATTTCTTTGTACTGTACACTATGAAAGAGAAGAAGATACGTGTCTAGTAAAAGTGTGTTTTTGTTTGTTTTTTTTGTTATGATGATCACCAATTTCATGGTGCTAAGTTAGTATTTAAATTTAATAATCTGCCTTCATTCGGAAAACGTTAAATTTAAATATTGGTCTTTCGTAGACAAAACGGCGTTACATAGGCAACAATTTAGTGGAGCTTTTTATATATAAAATTACAGCTTTCAAACCAAGTGGCCATAGGAGTCTAATATATGCATACATATCTTGCAGTTATGCAGTAACAAAATATTTTAATTCTGACGTCCCCAAGATTGAACTCTTATACATGTAAAAAAAATTCCTAAAAATGTTAGCTTTGCTTTCTTCAAGGAAAAAGTACCAGTAAGCACGAATAAAATGGAGTTTTATAAGATTTGATTTTGACCACTGTATTTTGCTTTACTACTCTATCAATTATTACAAAAACTATTCATATAATTCATTGTGTGTTAGGAGTTAATACTTTGCCCTTACCTAAGGGGAATGCAGTTTTACGACACATTGTAGTACATAATTGGTGGGCAGAGGGACAGAGATGGGTGTGAAAACGTAAGAAAAAAGGGGTTGGTGAAAGGCGGAGGGATAGATGCAGAAGTTGTAGGATATAATTAATAATACAATTGTAACAAAAAATCAGCTGGACACTTTTAAATATTGCAATAGAAAGCTGTTACCATGAAAATTAAAAATCGGAGACTATTTGTTATATTTAATTTCTGGTAAATGTTCATTTTCCACTTTGAACGGAAAATATTTAGGTTTGCAGAGTTTGCGAATATTTGACTTTAAACACCCGAATGTGTGAAGCCGGCTTTAGAGATGTAGGGCGAATTTTTTTGTTTGACAGAGTAATGTCGGTGGTTCGCAATTCACCTACAATTTGTCCACTTTCAATTGTCATCTCAAATCGAGTAAAACTCTACTCCCGCCCAATGCTTCACAAGCGTTACGAGAACTAAAGAATTTACCTACAATAAAATCTCGATAATCTGGACTAATTCGGGGGTAGTACAAATTATCGAATAAACATAAATAAAACGGCATATCTAGTGTGACCGTTCATCTGACGTGATAGATGAAATTATGAAAATTATCTTTAAAAAAAAAAACCAAACGCAACTGCAGGAAACTTGATTTGGTAAAAATACAGGTAACTGAGTCATTATTGCATTTTTTATTGTTCGAAAAACTGAGATTCCGGATTACGAAAGGTTCAGATTATCGAGATTTGACTGTGTTAAGAAAATATCTGATGATTGTGTTAACTATTAAGTTGAAGAAACAACTAGGTAAAAACATCTGAAAAGAAACAAAATCTTTAATTATAGTTCCCATTTACCATTTTTTGTACCTAGCTCAGTATTAACATCATGGACTTGACCTCAAGTAGACTTTTCTGACTGATTTCATTTTATCTAGTTGACCAGTTGAATTTCTAAGTTATGATTAGATTTGCTGTATGAAAAAAGGCCACTCAGCCTCACACGTCATATCACTAGTAAAGGAACCAATCTACACAGATGCTTGAGATTTTTGGATAAGAATTTAATTCAGGTAAAAGGAGAAAAAGCCTAAATTGCAGTGGTAATCGGAAATAGAGGAATCTTTTTGTGTGGTTTAAATTTTACGGAAATGGAAATATCTCTGTAAAAGTTTTTACGTTAGCATGGTTATGGCAAGAAAGTAATTACGGTAAGAGGAGAATGCCTTATTTGTATATTGCAGCAAGCTAGACAGTAGCTCAGAGACGGAGTGGAATTTTATTGCATCCTCACGTAGAGCTTTCTGTCGAACAAGTGCAATTTGAATTTTAATTCATCTCAAAAACACTATTCCAGTAATCAGAAATTTAATCGAGGCTCCTAGTCCATCTTAGGCGGGTTATTTTTCTAAAAGGCGTCGCGTACGAAAGTCGTACTCTTGAAGTTCGGCTCATTTTGCTCTAATATATGTCTTCACGTTTTCCGACAATTTTAACAATCTTTTAAGCGGTCTCACAAAGCCATTCTCTGAAGAATTCTTAAAACCTAACAGACCTTCCTAAGTCAATTTTCCGTTTTGTAGTTGCTTGATATTTGTAGACTAATCTTCTTGCAGTACAATGGAAGCGCTCTATTGTACAAGCGATCTCAATATAACTAAACTTTTGAATGTATTTATAAAAGTATTACAAAATGTTTCTACTTTAAATATCCAAGGCTCGACCAAGCCAAGTCAATTTAATTCTCTTCACTATCTACATTACTGATGTCACTAACTTGAGAATTTTAAACAGTATCTAACTGATTCGCTTGAATTCGCTAGAGGAGAAATATAATAACCTCAGAATTGATTTTTGCCTTTGAATGTACTATAAACTCCCATTAGCATTGTTGACCGGCAGACCTGCCTTAGACTTCTTCGACTTCGATTCATCGGGAGAAGTCCACTATTTGGACTGTTCCTTGTCCTCTGGTGAGCTGTGATGGATGCACGATTCCTTCACAGTTACGAAACGACGTAAACAGTCCTGTTTAGTGTTTATTGTCGACTGAGACCAAATGCAACATCCATCTGGGTTAAGAGTTTCCCAATTCCCAAATATGCATGCAAATGTTCAGCATTTTTTACTTGAGATGCCCACGGGCTCACTTATCTCGCGCTTGCTTACTTGTCGTCTATTATCACTCTATGTATTTTCTCGACCACGGCGGCCTGTCCAATATTTTATTGTTGATATCGAAGTTTCAGACTCCCCATAAACGTCGGTCAAGTGTGCAATCACTGCTCTATATTCGAGTTTATCCATTTTTGTAAAATGCAAAAGTTATTCACTTTCGTTTTCAATGGCTGCACAACTAACAGCTAACACAAACTAAATAACGCAGCTGGTTAATTACTATAGGTTAACTACTAGGCGTAGTGAAATCCCAGACTCAATCAGCAATTATATAAATTTCTGCCAAAAGTAAAAGACAAATAATTGTGTTTTCCCTCAGTAGGCGGAAACATTTTAAATTCACTTTACAAAAGACAATACTGATCCATAAAAAACTTATTTGTATATTCCAAAGTCATGTCAAGCGCATGATAGGGTTGTCCCCTGGCCTTTGGCTACATCACAAAAAAAAGCGCTCTTTATAATTCAGTCTTTATTTCTTAAAAATTTGTGGTTAGATTAGCCTATTATGACAGTAATGTCGCAAACAATTAAGTTCATTCATAATTATTGTACATTCTTTGTATTCTCTATACTGTAGTATTTAAGAGATACATTATTGATTTGATGCTGGTGGCGCCATATATTGCCTAGGCCGTTATGATGGAAACTCTTCTGATAATATAGAATGAATAGTTGTAGAAGGAAGCGTCATATAAAGAACCACAATCAAGTGTCGCAGTTGATTTTGGGTTCTGCTTAACTTTGAGGTCATATTCATTTACATAAAAAAATAAAGGTGGTGCTACGACTATAGTCTACATTTACAGCATATACTGTTGCTGGTTATAGGATTACTCTGATAGAGCTATGAAATTTCTTCAGTCCAAGCGGGGATACAAAGCGGAAAAGTACCATTTTGGCGGTCTAACACATTTACTTTGAAACCGTTCAAAATGATTAGGTGAAATGGAACAAAAATCAAAACTAATTCACAGGGTGCTTATTAAATTCACATGGTGTACATTAGAATAATATTTCAACTGCAATGAATGAGATTAAAATAAAATATTATCGACTTGCCAAAGCTAGAAGTAGAGCGAAACATTATATAAAAAACGAACCCAAACCCAACAAAAATGCCGATGCCTATTAAAACTGACATATTTTGGGTTATCTCTTAAGAAGTGGGAATACTCTAATTTATTTCATTGATGTCCTTAGTGCTAGGCATAAACTATTTTTTCTTAATTTCTGTTGTTAAACGGTTGTTGTAATTTGCAATTTTTGGAGAAATCCTTCGACCCACCGGAAGTCATTAGGATTTGAGAAATATTAGAATGGCAAAATTGCTTTATTAATCATTAGTTATATATGGATGCTGTTTAATTACCAATTCACGAACAGAAAGATGTCATATATTCCTTTTTTCATAATATTAATACTAAAGAAAAGTGTAGGACGCTCCTCCTCTGGTCCTGATAAGATGACATTTACATGATGCTTCTGCTTGAAAATAGGAAAAGAAATGCTGAAGGGAACTTGAATTCCCAAAAATTAGAAATGTTTATTAGTTATTGCAGATGAATTTTCTGACATTGTTAGTTAAACAATTTATATTTTATCAGTGCATATCTTATATAATTTCCAAAAAGTAATAACAATTACATTTTTTAAAATCGCTTTAAATCCTAGAAGATATACGATTTTATATAGTCTAAACCCAACTCAGCTATTGATAATAGTTTCCTCTTAATTGCATTAGAATATTGTGAGAAACATGTGAAAGGAGTATTTTTTACGTTCACGTGATAAAGAAATTTCTTTTAATATTCTTCGTCTTTAGAATGTTTTACGAACATATCATCCCTCATTTAAAAAAAAATTATTTTCTTATTTCCGAACACCGATTTTGCGTTTTGTTCGTACTGTACAATAAAACGTTTTTTCGAATTATAATTTAGATGTGATAACATGCCCGACTAGATTTTTTTTTGTAAATGGAATCCGAGCTACTCATCTTTTTTTAAACGCATAATTTTCACTATCTCATTTCAATCCCAACCACAAGTGAATTTTTAATATAATTTTAAAACACATTTATACCTTTTTTGAAATATAAATAGCTTTTCCTCCTGTGAAAGCATTCTCGGTATTTAATTGGCATTTGTTTAAAAACATTTAATAGTTATAACTTAATGAAAAAAACTTAAAATTTATCATACAAATATAAGAACATAAAAGCTTGAACATGTTTAAATATTTCAATCATTGCTCTCAGGGCATATATTTTTGACATCTTTGCTACATTAGTCTAATACAAAATTCTCACAAGCCTTATAAAGGTACCTATCAAAACACATAAATGGCTGTGGCCCGGAAGAAAATGTTTCATACAAGTTTCTTTCCGGATTATGGGAAATGCCAGTCGTACTTAATTGTAACATCATTATTTACTTGTTCTTAAATTCCGTTTTGTTAAAAATTTAACTGGTTTTGTAAATTCTTGTTTTTACATTTCTTACATTTATTTCCAGTTTTTTGTAAGTTTTGTTCAATCAAATATAACTTTCCGTTGCTTTGTGATGGATGCCTTTATTTGTAATTGAAGAGTACAAGGGAAGAACAATCAATTTCAGAAGAACGAAACTAGAAAATTTCTGAGGCTTAATATTAGGTCATAAGACATAACTAAGGTGAATATTTAGGTCATCGTCAAAGAAATGAAGAACTTCTTTCTCAATAAGATTGCACATTTAACTTAAATTATTTTATTATTATTTTGATTTATTTTTGATGGGTGAGTAAATAGCGTTGGAGCTTTTTATGTGTGTTTTTTCAAGCTAAGTCAAGCTAAGTCAGGTTGTTCTTTCCCTGTACTCTTCACTCATTTTACTTAAAATTTTTTTATCTGTTAATCTGCTTAGTCATTTTATTTACGCAAGTACTGACATTGCCCGCCAAATATAATCAGACAGTTCTATATATATTTAAAAAAAAATTTATTCTAAATATTTTTACATCGATAAATACAAACATGTATAGTAATCGCAGGTATTATTGTGTGTATAGTAGGGTAATTTAAGAAATTTTTGTTTTAAAACCTAAAATTACCTTTTAATATGATTGATAATTCGATTTGCAGATCTATTAATTTTTACTGATACTAGTAACGAAAATAACTATAGCTATTTGTATATTTATTTGTGTAGCTTAATTATATAAATCAAATGTTTATATTTCTATTATACAGTGCGTGTAATAATTTTAAGACCACCCCAAATATTTTTAATATGCAAAAAAGAAAATAAGTAATATGATTTTAATAGAAATATATAAGATATATATTTCATAATAAAGTAGTTATGTTATGTAGTTCAAAAGTAAGTAGAAATATACAAATTATAAAAAAAATCATTTTAAATCTATGAAAAATCTTTAAGACTACTTAACATTTTCCTAGTTTATTTTATTTTAATAAATAACTTTATTCATTTTAAATTAATTTAGCACTTTATTACTTCAAAAATTCTATTTTTCATACTCTGAATTAAATGTTGGTAAGTTTCTTTTGGCGTTGCATATCATCCTTTTTTAACTTCAGTTTTCAGTACACTGATACAGTACTGGGTGAACGAGAAAACTCTACAAGCGAGAGGTTCCATAATTTTAACCTTCGAAAACTTCTTCCAGTGAGAAACAGAAAACTCTATATGAGAGAGTCGTTTTTCACGCCTGGACCTCTATAGCTGATACTGCCGCTTGCCCTATACCTCTAAAGTCGAGTTTATTTATTACAATCGAACCTCGGTGGGCGAGAACTACTAAGAGAAAAAACTCTTTGAGTGAGATTAATTGCCAGGTCACGACATTTTCACGCCCCGAAAACCTCTATAATATAGAAATTTGTATTTATTTTATTGACTTTAAGATGTATTAGTGCCGAGGTCAAATAAAAGTTCTATCTACATTATCTATTGCTGTTTTTTATACATCCATAAGTGACAGAAACCGCTCCCGCGCTTTTTTAAGTCTGAAACTGACTAAATGAAAAACCCTCATAAGCGAGAAAAAGTTTTTGGTCCATTGAACCCTCGCTTACCCATATTACTAAATTTTTCTCCGCGATTGTGCACACGTCGTGAAAGGTCACCCTAAAGGTCCTGGATGGGAGTAATATCCGGAGTGCAAGCCGGCCATTCAAGCAGGATTATATCTTTTTCTGGAAAAACGATTTAACAATATTGCAGGTATGCACAGGAGAATTGTCCTGCTAAAATATCCAATTGGATCCAGATAATAGTGGCCCTAATGGCAGCAAGTATTACTGTAACAAATTTTTAAATTTTCCAGAACATCATTTGAAGAAAAACAGGACCAAACCTTAAGTGACATTCCCCCCATTTGCTTCCTGGCGAAAATGTTCTCCTCTCTGCGCATATCATGCCAGTAATAACGCTAGCGGTCAGGACCATGTATATCAAACTATTTCGCATCTGATAAAATCACAGCATTCCATTCCTGATCTCACGACATAATTGTTTTGGCAAACTTTAATCGATTATCCTTTTGTGGTTTGCATAATAGGGTTTTTTTCTCATTTTAGTATATTAAAATTTTCCCGAACGAGCAATTATATTACACAGTCTTTTTGGAAACTTTCTGGGCAATTTCGCGTCTTATTTCTTTTGTTGAATGATTTCCACTTGCAGCTAGATTTAGAATATGCATTTCTTCCCCATCACTCAACTTATGTATTTGGCCTTCCACCTGGATTTTTTTTGCAATAATTTTAATTTAAACATAAAAAATTTGTCACAACAGTCTTCGATCTATTTCTTTTGGACGCGATCTGACGAGTTGAACACCCTTCAGAGGAGCGGGCTTTAATTATTCCGCGTTCACTTTCGGTTAACCAATTGTTTTTAGGCATTGTGTTTTTATCATACTTACTTACTTAATTATTAATTTAGTGCGATGAATTTTTTATTTATGTTATATTTTGTTATTTCAGAAAGATAGTGCCTGGTCTTAAAGGTTTATCGCAGCGAATAACAGATGATGTTGCTATAAAATTATTTAATTTAGTCAAATTACGGAAAAAATACTACTTAAAATTTTCGCCAATATATTCATAAGAATTTTATTTAATTAAATAGTAATATATTCTTTACCCAACGGATAGGTTTTTGCAAGTTATTACACGCACTGTACATCTATACATATAAAAAGACATGTTCTGACTGATTAATTACCGCTGAATCGAACCACTGAAGATATATGAAATTTAAAATATCTTTTTATTTTATAAGGGATAGAATCAATTAGAAGAAATTTCTCGAATCCTTAGGAGGGCGAAAAGGGGTGTCAAAGTTTTATTAAAATTATATAACTACCGCGCGTATCGACAAGAGACGTTGCACTATAAACTAAACTACTCAAAACAATTAAGGGAACAAAAAAAATATCTAAATTTTTTAGTGATTTTTGACGGGCTGTATCTAAGCGAGAAATAATCGTATGGAGGATCTGAAAAAAACATCTTAAAGCTCCAGAGCTCTAGTTTTTGAAACTTTCAGCCAAACAATTTTAAAGGCGACGGTGCTCACGCAATCCAAAGGAATAGCGGAAGAAAAAAATTTAAAATTTTTTAGTCATTTTTTTTGGTGCACGGACTCGGAAAATTTTTTTTTATTTAACCACCCTATGAACGAGATAGCCTGTTAATTCAGCTTTAATTATCTTTTTTGAAATCCTTGATACGTCGATTTGTCGCGGAGATATCCGATATTAAAGGAAAAAGGACACTTTTGTATTGAACCATCCATATCTCAGCAACCAATGATCGTACAGAAAATTTAAGGGCAGTTTCGGAAACTGGTATAAATTTCCTAAAAGAATCCGTCAAGACATAAAAAATAATAATTTTTTTTATCCGTAATTTCAATTTTGAAAAAGTCAAAAAAAGTGACTTTTTTCCCTGTTTTGGTAAATTGACCGCATCTTTGCAAATACTGATGGAAAGGCTAAGGTTTGTAGGAATTTTTACACCTCAATGTACGCACAATAGCCCTGTAAATCCGCAGATCGATCCATTGGACGGTTCCTTCGGGCCGATTGGTCAAAGTTTTGGAAAAATCAATCTTCGATTGTGATTGGGTAGTTGTTTTGTTTGTTTACTTTGCTCCGACTTCAAAATGTCCTAATAAATATAAAATTAAATATTATTTCAAGCTTTTTAGCACTTTTTGTGCAGTCCAACATTTTTTTAAAAACTATTTTATTTTTCACTTTTTAGTGTCTTCGAATATGCTATTAGAAAAATGCTGCTTGTATAATAAAGCAATTTCAAGAAAAGAAAACAGAATGATCCAGATCCGGCAATACGTTACGATGTTAATGCCAGCCCCACTTTCACACCCTCACGTTAGATACAAAATTCTTACCCTGGCGTTGGTTCGCCAATGTACTGTATACAAAAAGAGAGTAGTAAGAATCATTCAATTCGGTCCACGTGTCACTAAGTTAGCCTCTTCCTCCCCCACCCATACCATAGGTCAACAGTTTTCCTCATAGTAGCAATGGGGGGTCATACACTACACAAAAAAAAAAAGAATCATCCAAATCCGTCGCCACATGGAGACGGAGTTGGATCAATGCGTTGAGCGGCAAGACCAACATGCCGTGGGTCCCGGGTTCGAGCCCAGATGACCGTGAGCTTTTATTAAGAAATTAAAATAATCCACTCCGTCTCTGGGCTGTTGCCTAGCTCGCAGCAATGCAAACAAGACTCAAGTTTCCTCACTTCCCTTACCCTAATTCCCTTCCGGCCAAAAACCATGCTAACGCATCAAAGGGTTGTCCCCTAGGATTTGGCCACATCGTATAAAAAAAAAAATCATCGACGTAAGCGACCACTTTACAGCCCTACTTTTAAGTGTCATTAGGATATTTTTCATAACCAACCCCCACAGGAGAGGCGATAAGACTATTGCCTGTAGTGTGCTCCGGTCGACTGCTTTGCTGGGAGAACATCCACCCCACTCTGCTATTTAGCGGCGTGGCTATGCATCTACTGATCACTTTGTCCACCTCTGCCGCTTCCATAGCATCTGTGATCTCCTCGGTGGTTACGTTGTTGAAGGCCCCTTCGATATCTGTAAAAGTACCCAAGGTATATTCTTTATAGTGCAGGGACTTTCCGATTTCGAATACTACCTCATGTAGGACAGTGTCAACGGACTTGCCCCTCGTGTATGCATGTTCGGTCTTGGATAGTACGTTGGGGTCGAGATTTTCCTTAATATACGGATCCAAACCCCCTTTCTAGAAATTTGCATAGGAACGAGGCTGATCGTTCTGTACTTACTGGACTTGGCGTGATCGCACTTGCCCGCTTTCGGGATAAAACCAACGCGAGAGAAATTGCGGAATTGGGCTACATGATTCAGCCTCAAACAATTACTGAATATCATCATCAACCAAAAGGTTACCAGCTCATATATCTTTTGTAACATGACTGTCTGGCCCATCTGATCCTATCCTGACAGATAATTATAGAGCTGTACCTCCAGTTTGTAACCACGTTTTCCAATGGAGTAGTCCCTGGATTTTTAAAGGTAGGTAAGTGAGTGGGCAGCAGGACCTAAAGTGTTAACTCGCTGTCATTTGTCCAGACACCGCCGTTATTATTACAAAACAGCTAGGTTATGAAGTACTTTTCGATATTACTTTCCTCAACTCAGCCGTTTCTGAGGTTTTTTGAATTTATTCACAAAAGAAAACCCAGCCTTTTCTCTTAGCTGCTCTGATCTTAAAACCCTTTAGAGCCGCCTTAGAGTCTGCCCAAGCTGTCTGTTGACAATTGAATAGAGAGCGTACTCTTCGGCGGGTTTCGGTTAGGCTCATGCTCCACTAAAAGGGCTGAGATCTTTCCCCAGGCCTGCTCACAGGACAGGCTTGTTCGAAAGCTTCGTTCAAACGTTCAGTAATGTGGCCCACTGCAGATTTAAGGTAATGGGTTCTCAAGATTGCAGCTGGGCATCCCCTGCACTAGTCTACCTAATTTTGTCCAATCGGTCCTTGCCGCGTTCATTAATTCCCTGTTATTTTTTCGGTCGTGTTTAGCTGCAGTATCTGTGCGTGCCCAGAGTGTGCCCTCTGTTGGAGACGGAGTAAGATCAATTCTTGTGGCTGCTTCTGTGAGGGTTTCCAGACGCAGGTCCTTACCATTCTCTAGTGTATTTTCATTAGGGTCTTTGGGATGCGGCTTCTTGAGACGTAGGTATACGCAGCCTACGACTATTGCCATTTTCCTTATTGATCTAGAGGATATATACCTGCCTCCTATCTGCAGCAACCGGTTTCTCTACCTTCAGCACCTTCTAATCAGCCGATGGTATCGACGGATTCTGTCTCTGAAGAAGTTTCGATGAGTTTTCCGGTGGTACCACGCGACCTACTCCCTAACTACTACTAGTAAGGAAAATACCCCTTTTAACAACTTTGTTACACAAATCTACGGTGAACTGATCATTGTCCTTCATGATCTTCACTCCATTGAGCCATCCTACTCCATCAAATGATGGCATTGGTTTGTCCGTGTTTGTCTCCAAGTGCCCGACCTGCTTGTCTCTACGTTCTTCGGCCTCTCCAACGACATCTTGCCTTGCGAGTCCGTACAATCGATTATTGCCATGATGAGATAATTTCTCGGAACTTCGTTTGCCAGCTTTGCCGGTGCTTTGGGTTTTTTGGCCTGGTTTAGGTATTTTACCATGGTTGGTCTGGTTGTCATCATTCGCAGCTAACCTCTATCTCTTCTTTATTGCTATTTTCTGTACCAAATCATCTTCTATTTTGTTGTAGAAGCTTGGGTCCTTAGCCATGAATGTCCTTCTGACTCCGAAGAAAGTGCCTTTGGACATGGTATCTCTCGTCCAAGACAGCCTTTCCCGCTCCTCTGGAGTACAACCCTGCTTTGTTTTAAAAGATTGCCTTGCCCTCCCGCTTTGATCGGATGCCTGCCAGCATGCTTTTTTATGGCTGGGTGCTCGCAGAAACGCGATTTGAGTCTGTCAGGTTGTCCTTGGAGGCAGTAGTTTTATATCCACTGCTGAGACCTACTCCTATCATCTTTATTTATCTGTTTCTATGTATAAGGAAACTTGCTTCTACAAAAAACCCCTTTGTGTATTATCTACGCATATAAAAGAAAACTGTAACGGGCCGTGTCTGTACATGAAATATAATTTTTTAAATTATAACTCGGTGGACATTATTATTCTATGTACCTGAACTTAGCAAAACACATTTCTCGAATCAAAAATCTAACACTCTCATAATTTGTTGCTAAATAGTTGCTAATTAGTTGTAGAAAAAAATAATTTGTTGCTTTTTATTTAAAAAAAAAATGGGATGTTCTGCTAAGTTCAGCTGAATTTTCATTTTTGAAAAAAAAAAACTTAAGAGAAATAATTTCTTTCCCAGCAACTAATTAGCAACAAATTCACTGAATGATTTAGACTTCGTCCCGATTCTGTAAATTCATTTTTCATGAAGGTGTTCTGCTAACTTCAGCTAAAGTTAGCAGAACACCTCATTTTTGAAAAAAAAAACTAAAGAGCAATAATTTTTTTTCCGGCAACTAATTAGCAACAAATTCACTTAATAATTTAGGCACCGTCCCGATTCTGTAAATTCATTTTTCATGAAGGTGTTCTGCTAACTTCAGCTGAACTTAGCAGAACATCCCATTTTTTTTAAAATAAAAAGCAACAAATTATTTTTTTCTACAACTAATTAGCAACTATTTAGCAACAAATTATGAGAGTGTTAGATTTTTGATTCGAGAAATGTGTTTTGCTAAGTTGAGGTACATTATTATTCTTAATAAGATTCCTTTTAGCAAACAAAAAACAAGAAATAAATTTAAATAATAATTTAAACTTTTAAACTATATCTCCGGAATGGCTTAATGGAATAAAGTAAAATCTTCGTGCTTCTACTATATTACTTACCAATATATGTTGCAAACAATAATGTTTCTACTATTCACCAATAGATATCTTCACGAATATTTCCAAACGCTGTGACCTTTTGCCTTAACGAATCTATGTAACAGAGATGGTTATGGATCCGAAGATACAACCTTTCAATTTTGAGTTGATATTGCTGTTAAAAGAACTAAAAAACTCTCTCTCTATCTCCCGTATCCCCTTGTAGGCATGGGGTGGGAGAATAACATCATCCAATTCGAGACAACGATTGTAAGTGGACCTACAATTTCAAGTGGGATCAGAATCACCGACAGCTTTTCTTCAACCCCAAATGGCATTTTATATCGTAATTTGACTTAACTGGAAAACTACGAGTACGAAAGCGGAGTTCTTGGGGGAACAGCTGGTCAAGAATATTTTTGCATTTTATTTATTTTATATTTTAATTTCAAAAATTTTTTACATACTTGCTTTTATTAGACAAAATTATAACAGCGAACAAACAATAGGAAATATAAAACTGTTTTTGACTAACACACTAATCGTCATCAATTTTTATATTCTTCTGTACACAATCATCAGCGAAATTTATTTCTTGTATTCTATTTGCTAAAAGGAATCTTATTAACCCTTAACTGACACAAAGCAAAATTACATAGCTGACACTTTGGGGCCTGCGTAACCCCAGCTAAGAAAATGTTTCCTGGGAACCACCTAATGCTTTTTTTGATTTAAAAAAAAATTTACGATATTCTTGAAATGTTTTTTTGATAAATAATAAAATAAAAGAAATCTGTAATATTAAGATACGAAGAAATGTTCTATTCCCGGAGTATTAAGGTGTTAAAATTGGGAATTACCGTGGCTGGGGTCGATCTGATGGCTAGGTGGTTAAGAAAAATATATAGAAAGAGTATTTTCTAGAAGCATTATTATAATTTCGTTTCAATGTGTTCAGAGACTCTAAAAACGATACGCCACAATGTTTTCCGAAATTAACAGAATAAGCAGAATGCGATTTCGACGTTATTCATGATATAAGCTGAATATATTTTATAAATTCACCGTTAAGTTGATATAGTTGTGCAGTAACTGATATTATCATTTATCGATTTTTGTAACACTTGGACGATATAACTCACCTCATATAAAAATTCGCAGGTATACCGATTCTTCATATAAAACTTTTGTCTTAGGATTTGCTGTTTAGGCAATTCGGTTTAGTTGTGACGTAATTGATTTTGTAAAGGATATACATCTGACATGCTTAAATTGCCATTGTTAAAATCAAAATTGTCTTATAACTATATATAGTAACGGCAAATTCTCAAATAGTTAAAATTTATTTACAATTTCCGAATTAAATTTGCGCAGAATACTTTATAATCCTTAAAACACAACTTTTATGGTTATATTTATATTAAGTCAAAAAGTTCTAACGAATTACTTTAAAATATGTATGTTAAACCATGAAACCATGTCACGGCTAGCGACAAATAAAATTTGACAAATCAGCTCAAATCGGAGCCTTTATCGCCAACGAGCAAAATGGCTGGTATCACGTATTCGGCTATTGCACATTATGACCGCTACTGTCTTATAATCTAATGATATAAAAATATAATGATATAAAATATGTAAAGCTAAAATACGGATGTACCTACAATATACTCATACGGAGACTTAAACATAAAGCTTTGATGTCTGGAAAACTCTAATAATGAATTGATAATAAATTAAGAATTAAAATAGAAAATTTCGATTGAACTGAATTTGATCGAATTAAGCGGTAATAAATTTGACCACTCTGGAGTCATAAAATAAGCAAAAAAAATTTTTTTTGGGGGTTAACTTCATGGCTCCTCGTTAAAATTGAGAGGATGGTCAAACGTTAAAATTGCCTTAGATAAATTTTTGTCTTTTAAAATGCGCTGCCAAATGTTGACGTTACGTCGAAATTAGAGCAAAACAAGAACAGCACGGTGTATGGCTAAAAGATATATTTTTGAGCGCTTGTTGTCGCGTTATAGCGTATGGTCAGACGTAGAAATCGTTTTACCTGTATATCCAAATATCAGAACAAAATCCCGCTCGCTCATTCAAGCACTCACTCACTCACTGATTACGAAACTTGATATTAGGCATTCGCTTTGAAAGAATTTTTCGAAATTCAACTTCTAAACGTAATAAAATAGTTTTTAACAAAAAAGTTGAACCGACTTCACAAAAAGCGCTTAAAAGCATAAAATAATTTTTAATTTTATATCTATTACGACAAAACAAACAACTACAACAAAAATATTTAATCGTCATTTCTTATGATCCCGTAAGCTGAAACGTTCAGGTAGTATTATGTCTTATTTAGAATTAGTACCACAATTATAAATAATACATAATACTACCTGAACGTTTCAGCTCACGGAATAATAAGAAATGACGATTAAATAATTTTGTTGTAGTTGTTTGGTTTGTTTTATTTTTTTAATTTGCACCGACTTCAAAATGTCGTAATATACATATATAAAATTAAAAATTATTTTATACTTTTTAGCGCTTTTTGTGAAGTCGGTTCAACTTTTTTTCTTAAACTATTTTATTTTTCACTTTTTCCAAACTGGTCCACGCGTTAAATAGTTAGGTTTAACGCCCTACCCACCTCCATTCCACTAACCGAACAGAAAATGATTCATCGAAATCGGTCCACGCATTACGAAGTTACTACCCCTCCCCCTTCTCGACCACCACCACAGGAGCAAATTATTCTCCTATTAGCAATGGGGGATCACACTCTATACAACAGCAAAAGAACCATCAAAATCGGTCCACGCGTTACAATGTTAGGTTCCACTCCATCCCACTAGAATTTTTTCTCGTGGTATTAAGCAGGGAACATAGTCTACCCAACAGAAAACGAATTATCCAAATCGGTCTACGCGTTACGAAGTTAGACTACTCCCCCACCCCACCCCCACCATAGGACAAAATTATTCTCCTATTAGCAATGGGGGATCACACTCTATACAACAGCAAAAGAATCATCCAAATCGGTCCACACGTTACAAAGCTAGGTTCCACCCCCTCCCTCCACCTCACCAACATGTTTTTCTCGTGGTATCAACCAGGGAGCATACTCTACCCAATAGAAAAAGAATTATCCAAATCGGTCCACGCGTTACGAAGTTAGACTACTCCTCCCCCACCCCCACCCCTCACCATATGACCAAATTATTCTCTTATTAACAATGGGGGATCACACTCTATACAACAGAAAAAGAACCATCGAAATCCACGCGTTACAAAATTAGGTTCAACCCCCCCCCCCCCCCTCTCGAACCATCAGTAAAATCAGTTACTCGGCTTGTTGCATTTGCAGCCTCGTAAATAATCAAATTTGTATCTTAATTTGCAAACATAAACTACTAAACTCGTGTTTGTTTTGATATTTTCTTTAATTTTACTACTTGTAGCAGCAAAGTATCAACTTAGTTTATAATTCAGTATTTAAATTAATTCACTAACCAGAAAAAAGGTTTTCCTCCTGGGAATTTATAACGCCAAGTCACCACTTTATAAAAGTTAGAATTAAAAATCTTTCATTAATTATACATTACAGAAAAGTTCTAGTATATAAATACCTAATTCCGACCTATGAAAATCTGATTAATTATTTCAAAAACTTCATTCAAAATACATATAACAATGTCATTAATTTAGTGTACCGTCAGTATTTTATCCATGTGTACTTTAAGGTTTTTGGTTGTCATATGCTTGTTCTAGTAATAATTATCACTGAACACAATAACTGAAAATAATATTATTTATTTGTAACAAATTTTTATAAGTAAGTAAGATATCTTGTTACTTTTTAATGATCCAAAAGTGGTCGGTAATCAGGAAGTAGATTTTGATCAATATAACAAATTTCTGACATACACCTATCCCTCGATTTACACGGTACTCGATTTACACGATTTCACTTTAACACGGTTTTTAAAATATGAAATTTAAAAAAAGAATTTCCACACATTTTTTAATTCCGTTCGATTTGTTTACATTGGTAGTAATAATTCTAGGAATTCCATTTATTCCAACCTAAAAAGTGGAACAAAAAGGGTATTTCTATTTTTCCCGGTACAATGAGAGCCAGTCCCAGTCCGTCGCTCATCAAGTCGACATAGGTTGCAAGCATTGGTTGGTTTGAAAGATTTAAACAAAGGCATTCTTTACATAATCTAAAATTAAAAGGAGAACAAGCATCTGCTGATTCAGAAGCAGCGCAACAATATCCGAAAAAATTTGCTGAGATTATAGCCGTTAATTCCTACACTCCTGATCAGGTCTTCAATGCTGACGAGTTTGGGTTATTTTGGAAAAAAATGCCAGAAAGAACCTATTTGGCTAAAGTTCACAAATCCGCTAGTGGGCATAAAGCAGCGAAAAACCGTATCACAGTTCTTTTCTGCAGCAACGCTTCAGGCGATCATATTATGAAACCATTAGGTATTAATAAGGGAATAGATCTT
This sequence comes from Leptarthrus brevirostris, assembly GCA_964036015.1. Lineage (NCBI taxonomy): Eukaryota > Metazoa > Arthropoda > Insecta > Diptera > Asilidae > Leptarthrus > Leptarthrus brevirostris. Next base: position 101,564,585 of record OZ038373.1, read on the forward strand.
AAAAACCTTCCCGTTTATTGGATGGCCAATAAGAAGACCTGGGTTACTGCCACACTTTTTAATGAATGGTTTCATAACTTTTTTGTTCCAGACGTTAAAAAGTATTTAAGTTAAAAAGGGTTGCCTTTTAAGGCTCTTCTTTTAATTGATAATGCACCAGGCCACCCTCAAGACTTAAATCACGAAAATATACAAGTTGTATTTTTACCCAAGAATACGACTACTTTATTGCAACCCTTAGATCAAGGGATAATTTCGACTTTAAGGCACTGTACATCAAGCGAACCTTCAAGTACATTTTAGAACAAATGGGAAATGATGAATGTCTCTCAATTTCGGATGCTTGGAAAAAATTCACAATCTGAGATTGTGTTAAACATGTTGGCATATCATATACGGAGATTAAGCCATCAGTGGTGGAGCACGAATATTCTGAGATAACGGAGATAGCGCATACAATAGGAGAAGGTTTCGAAGATTTTGTTGAGGTAGATGTTGTAGAACTAATGGCGGACAAAGAACTAGATGAGAATGATTTAGTTGACATGGTTAATGGAACAAATACTCGTGATAGCGATCCTGATGAAGAGGAGTCTGACCCAGTAGCGTTCACAGCAAAAGTTATCCGTGAAGGACTTGGATTAGGGCGAAAATTGGGTAATCATTTTGTACAAAATGATCAAAATGTTGAACGAGCTCTCCTATTTCAGCGAAATATTAATAAATGCTTAACTCAATATGAGGAGGTCTTTAAGGATTTGACCAAAAACCAAACACAATTGTAAAATACGGATTTCATTACCAAGGTTCAGCGATCTGAAATTGCTTCTTATTCATCTAACAACGAAAGTGAATTGCACCAAATACTATCGAGTGATGAAAGTGACATCATCATAGTAAACAGAAAGAAAAACGAAGAGTCTATGAGTGATAGCAGTACATAATGAAATTTTTGGTTCAATTTTTTAATTTATATTTCTTGTTTCTACACGTAAAATGAATTATATACACTATTATTATTTTTATGTTTTTTAAGATGTATTTAGTTTTATTTTACTTTGAAATAAATAACTGAATTATGCACATTTAGTTTATTTTCGATTTACACGGTTTTACGTATAAAAATCATCGATTTCGATTTACACGGTTTTCTCTGGAACCTATCTTCCGTGTAAATCGGGGGATAGGTGTATGTTGTATATCTCAATAATCATTGACTACATTTTGTTTAAATTCCCATTATAAACTATTTCGAGACACGGTTCATGTTTTATAATTTGGCCAAATTTTTTAATGCGACGTCGCCTGGGTTTCCCTTAATTAATTACTCTAATATCGGCACTTTATAGTTGTCGGTGGAGTAGGTGATAACGTGTCGGCCTACCAATCCGGAGGTCTCAGATTCGACTTCCATCGGCGTCGACTCATGGTTGTTTTGTGGTAGCAACAGTTCACGATGTGTTGCAGGAAAAATTCTGAAATCAGCTAGATGTCTTTCCGTCTTTCTACCGCAACTGATTTTCTTCAAAACTCTTTGATAAAGAAAGTTACAATTTGGCACAAAGATTGGTGGGCCAGTCAAAGCCATTTAGTTGGATTTTGGGGGTTACATGGGAAGTTAAAAAAACATTTATTTTTGAGATCATTCTGTTACTTATCTTAAGCACCTTTTCGAGAAAAAAAAACTCATAAAGCAAGTTATCCTCATCTTTTCATCAGAAATATCGCTCAGAAAAATCTAAAAAAAATCATGAAATTAAGATGTAGACTGGACGAAAATTATTATGATTTCATTACGTAAGTTTTAGTTTTATCGGTGAAATCAGAACTGGAAAGATAATTTATTTAATGGTTGAAGTCAAAAGATAGCTTGTAAAATCACAAAAGTTCAAAAATATACACTTACTATATATATTTTATATTTGCACGAGTTTTTCTTTATATTAATTTAGAAAAAATTATTAAAATTTGTTGTTCGAATTTTTTTTTGAAATATTCTCCATTAGGATTAAATGAAAATTACTATTACCTTGGAGAATTTATCTGGTATATAAGAACAAAGACAAATTGAAGAATTACCGAGGAATTGAAAAGGGACAACGTCAAATATTTGAGTTAAAAGACACAATCCCAAATTCAAATGGTCGCCATTTTTCCGTGTTGACAAAAATGTTTAATACTATCTAGTTTAAGAATATGTATATACAGGGTGTTTCAGATCTGACGTGCCAAAATGAGTACAAACAAAAAATTGTATGGAAGGGGTGGGGGCCAATCTCAACCGTTTGGGAGTTACAGGGTGATTCATAAATTTCAGTTTTTTCTTGGTATGCACATTACTCTTTTATTTTTAATTTTTGATTTACCCAACACAGCCACATCAAACAAACGCTCAAAAACTACTATTCCAATGATCTTTTCAAAATTTTTAACAATGTTGATCTAACTCCTACCATTACAGGTACAGTCATTGAAAAAAATGGTTTGCGATTACCTAAAGTTCAGCATTTTACCAAATTTTCTCCGAAATTTGTGTAACTAGTACACCCCTTTTATATTTTTATTAGATTGTCCATCTTATTACCTTTCCAAAAAGGTGCAATATGTCCACGTAGAGGAAATATGTAGAAAATTATACATAGATATCCTATCGAAAAATATTATAAAAATCAACAAATTCAAGAAATTAAACTCAAATTAATTCTAATCTGCTTTTTATTGAATTCAAAAATAATTAAAATTAATCTTGATAAGTAACAAAAGCCGTTTAAAATGTCCACCGCCACTTTGGATACATACCAACAATCTCCTTCTAAGTCCTTGTTTAAGGCATATTGCAGCCAGCCTCTCCAATATTTTCGTCGCTGTATTCCCAATTCGCTTACTAAATCCTCCCTATTGTTAACTGGGCTTGAATAAATTTTATCCTTCATTGTTGCCCATAAAAAAAGTCCAATGGGTAAGGTCTGAAGATCCAGCAGGCCAAGGAATCCGTGCACCTCGTCCAATCCAGCGGTTCGGAAATTTTTCACTTAGTATTTCCTTCACAATGTTAGCCATATGCACTGATACTCCATCGTGTTGGTGAAACATTCCCCTAAGATTATCCATAGGGTTCTCCTCTATGAGATCTGGAAGTGTATTGTCCAAAAAAGTCAGCATAAATTTCATTATTAAGCACTTGCGGAAAAAGACTGGTCCTACCAAATGGTTGCCGATGATATCAGCCCAAACATTGACACTGAATCTCTGCTGAAATGAAGGCACCTTTGTCCTGCGAACGTGTCCACAGAACGCGTTCCAGAAGCCAAGTGCTTAATTTCAGTTTTCTCTTAGAATCTCCTTCCCTCGATGAATAACCCTCCAAACCTTAGATGACAACAATCCTAATGGCCTTGCGACTCGTTTCGTGCTCGTCTCAGGGTCCTGTCTACGATTATTTGTAATAATTTTTGCTTAAAAAAGACCCGTACTTATTGATTTGTTTTTCAACTATGATAGGTATTCTTGCTGACTGAAATTATTTGTATGAAAAAAATTTCCCGAAATTCACTTTATTTTAATTACTCCTAGGTGTATTTAGCCCCCTTAACTAAAATCTTTATTTTAAAATAAATCACATTACGGAAATCTAATTCCGCAACTTGCATTGAGGCGGTATTTCTTAGGTTAACGATGGGCTAAGAAAACGATTAAAATGCTCCAAGGAATCTTTAAGCCGAGAAAAAGATTAGAATACTCCAAGGAATCGTTTACCGGCTACAAAAGCGCAGCTAATGAAATCTGTTGCATAATAATGACAAATTTAAAGTGAGAAAATCCAATCAAGAAAGAACTTCCAGGTAACAAATGGGTTCAAGAGAATCTGAAGCGACACCCAGAAATTTCAAACAAGGTATCGTAGACCCTTAAGAGCATCACGAGCTTCTGTAAGGGAATGTGTCATATTTAAATTATATTAATGTTATATTAAAGACAAAAAGCAATCATATATAATTATTTATTATTATTATTTTATGATTTAAATGTTATTCATAATAACAATTGTTATTTATAATAATATGTAAATATGTGTAAGTATATGTGTTTTATTTTTACAGAATACTTACTTCCAATGGAAAATAAGCTAGGTCGGTAATAGGTACATGTGTATATCGATGGTTAGGTCACAGATATATCTCCCCTTTTTTAGGTTTTTGGATAAGACAACTCCTATGGACCTATATTTTATTTTAGTAAATAATACTCCATCGGAAGCTATAGACTTGCATCACTTTAACTCAAAAACTACTCATCCGATCCTTCTCAAATTTTGGACACTTCTTTTATACATAAATTACGAAGTAAAAACGTCGAGATTTTGTATTTTTTATTATTATAATTAATTTTACAACAAATTCGCCGATTTTTATCAAAAAATTCGTCTTTTTTTACTTCTAAAAATTGAAAAATCAATTAAATAAACAAAATCGTGACGTTGTTACCTCGAAAAACTTATAAACTAACGAAATATTTTTGGTTTTTTTGTCAACAGATGATCCAGTAATGAGTTATGATGATCACCGCAAAGCCAAATTTTTTTTTGTATATACGAAGATTTCCAAAAATTTAACAGAAGACTCTTGAAATGTTGTACTATTATGTTGTTAACTTACAAATAAATTTACATTTACTATACGTATTTTTTTTGTTTATTAAAAATATGTTTAAAATATTGAAAATTAAGCCCCCGTTGCCATTAAAACGTTTTAGTAAAATTTCCCTAGAACCATTATCTCTAATTAAGTTTAGTTCATCTCTGGGAAAGTTAAAATTGCAGAAAGCTGAAATATGCTAAATAGAAGGCTTATATTATGGGAAGTTCGAATTAGGGAAATTTGACTGTATTATATTTACAACACTTTGTGTGAGAGTAATAGCTAATAGGCGTGTAACATAGAAATAGTTTGTGTAATTTATTCTTTCTCCATCGCATGCCCCAAAAAGGGTTACGGGAACTAGAGATAAATTGCAAATTGATGTTTGAGTTGATCTTGGCAGTTTTTTGTCATTTTGTATTAAATCATTTTGCATTCCATACTCTTTAATAATCTTTCGGGCGTCGCGTCACGGGTTCCTTAAAGTTTAGTGATGCTTGGTGCCGCGTGATATTCATTGTTTGTCCAGTTGCATAGTGGGAAGGTTTTAGGTTTTTGGATTAATTCGGTAAAATTTTTCATTTTCCGCTCGCTTACAATATTTGTCTACAAATATTAACATATTTTCCTAGAGGATATTTCATGTTACAATATTTCCCTCGTAATAAACGAAAATATAAGAGATTTTCAGAGCCTCGAAGGAATTGTCATGCCGACATTTCATGATTGAACTCCTTGAGTTTTTAAGCTTTTCTTCAAAAATTTTAACTCGAGCGTGAGTAGCTTTGTTTTCGGAAAATTGAAATTGATTTGATTGTAACTCTTCATAAGCTTTCAACCTTTCAACTCCAATTCATTGATTTCGAGAATATTGACCGCATCGTGTACGGTTTGAGTTTGGTTTGGTTATTAACTGACAGTCGTTTGTAACTCAAATGAATTCAATGTCTTTTGTTTACATGATGAAAGATATATGTATGTAGTTAACATTCAATACAAAACTTTCTGGTAAACTATGTTTTTCGTTTTGTTTTCCTACCAGCGAACACGCGACATACAGTTGTCTATGCGCGAAGCACGAAAACTCCAAGTTAATTCCACAAACTTCCACAACCGGATTTGTGATTTGTTGATGGTCATCGCGAAGGCAAGACGCACGGGGAATTGCAACCGTTTAAAATCGAATGCAAGTCCGTTAGAATCACCGGGATTCGCGGAATCTAACATCCTCTCCTTTGTACTTTCCCTTGATAATCGTCGCCTCGATGACGTTGTTCATAAGCTTTTTCACAGCCAGTCTTGTTCCATTGCAAATTCAATTATGGTTTTTGAAGTTCTGTGCTACGTTCGGAAAAACCCGTCGAATGAGCTCCGCCTTCGATTCGGTCGACGTCCGGCCACGAACATTCACCATAAACAATGTAAGATAGTAACATTCGTCTTTAGTTGGATGCACAGAGTAAATGCGACCCAGAGCGTCTGAAGCAAATACATTTGGATGTCCTTTAACTGGTGTTCCTTGTTTTCGACGCTAAAACGATTTCGATGATGCGTTCCATGTGTAGTAGCGTGGCATTTCAGCATACAGCAAAGTGCGAGCTAAAGCATCAGCTTGACTGGGTTGAAATACACTTGTTGTCCGTTGTTCAGATGTACTGCCAAATGTACAACTGTAGGGTGTTGCTGCTGACATAGCGACCCATCTGATACTGAGATACTTCGTCGTTTGCATTTATCACAGCGAAAACAGCCAAATCGCTGCCTTTGTTCACATATTTACACATGTACTTTATTGACTTGACGGAGTTACAGTATTCCAATTCCATATTGATGTGCGCCTCAAAATCCTTCTACAATATCGGCGAATATGGCACAACCCAACGATTGTCCACATTAACATCTTGCCTTTTGATCTTTACAACTGCTGATCGGCCGTTGTCTGCAACTGATCGCCGACAATACAATGGGTATCCGGCATTGCCTGTGATGGTGTCAGCAATCAGATCTTTATCCTCGGTATTGTAATGAACACTGTAAAACGATACGGAATTGTTTTCTCATTCACTGAAATCTGTCGAACTTTCTTTGAGAACTTTACAATATTGAAATCCTCAAACTAAGTCCAAATTTGTGGTTATGTCTAAGCCTGCAAAGTCAATTTACCTTAATAGAATGGCTGATCAGAATAAATGTTCGCAAAATGCAATTAAATTCGCTTTAAGTAAATCTATTCTCAAAATCCACTAACTTTTCTTTAAGGTAAAACGATGCTAAATGTAATAACAATTAATAATAATTTAACGACAATTTCACACAACCGCACGGAATGAATAACAGTTATGCATGGCGCAGCTGTCAAACAATAGGTCCGCCGCAAACGCCATCTATTGAAAGTAATCCGAAGTGGCAATTCCCAAAATTACCAATTTCGATTTTTTTCATTTTTTCAGCTGTTTCTTTGGGTTTTTCATATTTGTTGTTTTTCTAAACCACCCCAGTATTGAGACGAACAAAATAAAAAAAAATTATTCAAATCGGTCCAGCCACTTTCGACTTTTTGCGAGACTAACGCACGGCAATTGATTTTTATATAAACTACTCAAAACAATTAAGGGAACAAAAAAGTATCTAAATTTTTTAGTGATTTTTGACGGGCGAGAAATAATCGTATCGAGGATTTGCAAAAAACATCTTAAGCTCCAAAACTCTAGTTTTTGAAACTTTCAGCCAAAATATTTTAAAGGCGACGGTGCTCACGAAATCCAAAGGAATAGCGCAAAAAAAATTTTTCCAAATTTTTATAAATGTTTTTTTTGGTCCACGGACTCGGAAAATTTTTTTTATTTGACCACCCTATGGACCAGATAGCCTGTTAATTCAGCTTTAATTATCTTTTTTCAAATCCTTGATACGTCGATTTGTCGCGGAGATATCCGATATTTAACGAAAAAGGACACTTTTGTATTCAACCATCGATACCTCAGCAACCAATGATCCTACAGAAAATTTAAGGGCTGTTTCGGAAACTGGAATAAATTTCCCAAGAACATCCGTGAAGACATTAAAAAAAATTATTTTTGTATATCCGTAATTTCAATTTTAAGAAAGCCAAAAAAATTGACTTTTTTCCTTGTTTTGGTAAATTGACCGCATCTTTGCAAATACTGATGGAAAGGTTAAGGTTTGTAGGAATTTTTACACCTCAATGAACGCCCAATAGCCCTGTAAATCGGCAGATCGATCCATGGGACGGTTCCTTCGGCCCGATTGGTTAAAGTTTTGGAAAAAATTAAAGGAAAAAGAATTGTGATCTCAAACATAGTGTAATCTTCATAAAAATGGAAAAATTATTTTTTTTCGACTTTTCTCACAATTATGCATCAGTCACTTGGTAAATTAAAAAAAAAAAAAAATTTAAAAAATCGAAAATTAAAAAAATTTTTTTTTAATTTTTTAGAAAATGAAATACTGAGATGTTCTTACAAAACAGTTGTTGGAGGTTTCACGGTCGGATTTATGCTTCTTTTGTGCTTACACACGTGTGTGCTTTTAAAAAATGAGACCCCGTGGTTGGTCTATTCCACAGTATTTTGTGACTCCAAACTCGTTTTTTAAAATGTGTTTGTGTGTGTGTTAATACCTTGTGTTGCCGCTTCGGCTTTTAATCACTGCCTCCAACTTGTCACGCATATTCGAATCATCGACTGCGGAAACCTCCAACAACTGTTTTGTAAGAACATCTCAATATTTAATTTTCTAAAAAAATGTCAAAAATGTTTTTTTTTAATTTTCGATTTCTGAAAACATTTTTTTTTAAATTTTCGATTTTTATTAATTTGTTTTTTCTTAAATTTACCAAGTAGCTGATGCATAATTGTGAGAAAAGTCGAAAAAAATTAATTTTTTCATTTTTATGAAGATTACACGATGTTTGAGATCACAATTCTTTTTCCTTTAATTTTTTCCAAAACTTTGACCAATCGGACCGAAGGAATCGTCCAATGGATCGATCTGCCGATTTACAGGGCTATTGGGCGTTCATTGAGGTGTAAAAATTCCTACAAACCTTAGCCTTTCCATCAGTATTTGCAAAGATGTGGTCAATTTACCAAAGCCAGGAAATAAGTCACTTTTTTGACTTTTTAAAAATTGAAATTACGGATAAAAAAAAATTATTTTTTTTATGTCTTGACGGATTTTTTTAGGAAATTTATTCCAATTTCCGAAACTGCCCTTAAATTTTCTGTAGGATCATTGGTTGCTGAGATATCGATGGTTGAATACAAAAGTGTTCTTTTTCGTTTAATATCGGATATCTCCGCGACAAATCGACGTATCAAGGATTTGAAAAAAGATAATTAAAGCTGAATTAACAGGCTATCTGGTCCATAGGGTGGTTAAATAAAAAAAATTTCCGAGTCCGTGGACCTATTCCTTTGGATTGCGTGAGTACCGTGGCCTTTAAAATTTGGCTGAAAGTTTCAAAAACTAGAGTTTTAGAGCTTTAAGATGTTTTTTGCAAATCCTCGATACGATTATTTCTCGATTAGATACAGCCCGTCAAAAATCACTAAAAAATTTAGATATTTTTTTTGTTCCCTTAATTGTTTTGAGTATTAAGGCGAACTAAACAAAAAAAATTATTCAAATCGGCCGAGCCATTTTCGAGTTTTTGCGAGACTAACGCACGGCAATTGATTTTTATATATATAGAGAAGATTATTTTGTAGAACTCAAATTTAATTGTGGTAATTAGAATGAAAGAAATCCAATAAATCTTTTCCGCCCAATAATCTAAAAATATCTTACCATATTTCATCAGACATGTAGTGAAGTTATAATAACACCGAAAACGTATAAAATATTAAATAATTGATTATCGAATTGAAAGCAAAAGATACAACTCTCTTCCAGTTGCATGTTTAAATGCTCTCATCAGTATATTCGTCCCATTCACAAATGTCAAAGGTAACAGAACTTGCCTGCCACCTACCATCCACTAACTTTTCAAGGAGAGTCGAAACACACCGGCAATCGTCCTGTAGTTCTTCGATATTCCAGCGGAGAAACTTAACGAAAATTCGCCGAGATTTCGAATTATGGAAAGCCATCCATGCACAATAAAAAATATTGGATGGTATTCAGTCCAGGATATTCGAATTTCCCCTTTCGGAACTCCTCCGCTTCTGCGCAGCATAGATTCGCATATCATAATGTGTACATTGTTGTCTTTTATGCCCAACTTTTTGACTACTGTCAAATTGTCAAAAAAGCTCTATTAAACCTCTAAAATGAAGCAGAATAGAAATTGGAAAAGAAATGGTCCCTCGCCAAACAGGCAGCCAATTGAAAAAGGGGTTTTTTCAATTTTTCTAATGATAAAAGATGCTTTTGATCAAAAATCGTCTGCCGTCTATTCTCAACTTATTTTCAGGAGCGACAATAAAATAAACTCAAGCACAATTTGAGCGCTCGCTTTCGTACGCTAAAACGTTCTAGCGTAACTTATTCATGCAGTATGACTCGAAGACATGTGATTTAATTTAATGACGGCATATAGAGTCAGAAAATACACGCACGAGGGCAGATGTAAATATACTCGACGCGAGCAGTTATAGATAGAAACAGCACGACAGCGAGAAAACGAAACGAGGCGGAATGGTTGCGAATCAATTTTTATTTGTTGTACTCGTTCAAAGTTCTAAAGTCACAACCACACCGACAGTCGTTTTGGCATAGCTAATACTTAAATGTGTTTAATTTTTTTTAGCGCTTATCGAAGGGGTATCGTATTAATAAAAATAATCTACGAAAATTTTACTGACCGCTTGCAGAGACGGTTTTTGCTATAAACTGGTGGAAAATAAGTGACCTTTTCCGCATGCTTAAGGCTATTTTGAGTACTCATCGAATTTGTTTTTGTGTTTACGACTTCTTGTAACACGATATTTATTTGATGAATGTCTGGATGTACCCTGGTGGAATTGTAGGCATCCTTTGAATTCTCTCCAATTCCTCAATGACAGGCAGCATATGGAAAATTGCCTTTGGCATGTTATTCCGTTGGAAGTTTTAAGGTGAAAACGTGCTGTGCGTCTCTAAGAGCATAAAACGCTTTTCGAACAAATGACATTCGGATGTACCCATTAAAATGTCAAGAATACGTGCAAGTATTGGTAGATTACTAAGCTGTAATGGACCAACTTAGCAGAGATAATTGTTTCATCTTTAATCACATTAGGAACACATTTGAAGCGATAACGTTCATATGACCTTCTGCATATTTATGACTTACTATAGCGCGGAATCTCAAGATGACCTGAAAGATCTTTAAAAACATTTACGCCTGTTAAGTAATATCTGTTATATCATTCTTCGTAATTAATTGCATTTTGTGTGATCATATTCGTAATATTAAAAAAATTAAAAGAAAACTTAAATGGTTTGAAGTAGTCTTTCTCGCTTCCGTAATTTGAGGGGCATCAGTAAGAAAACGTTCGAGTTAGTTATATGTATTCGTGATCAAAACTGAATTCTTACTCAGTGTCATATAAAATAATGAATTGCGAAGCATAGTTTACCCTTAGATACATACTTGTAATGAGATTTGTATGATGCACAAGTTTATTATTTGGGTACCGTACCTAAGATCCAGAAAGTTTATTTAGAATTAAATGCATCTGTTCACGAAAAACCTGAACCTGAACATCAATGTCCTCCGAGCAAGTAATCCCCAAAAGTCTTCTGTCTTCCCGCTTTGGAGACATTTGCAGGGTCGATGCTCATAGATTATACCTTTACAGATAATGTATAATCTGTAAAGTTATAATAAGAGCCGTAGTCAGGACTTATTTCAGGGAGTGCAAAAAGCATAGAAACTCGATATTAGGTACTTATTAAAAATGGTTTTATTTAAAGCGTTCAAAACTAAAATTACCTACTCAAAACGGAGTTAGATCAATTGGTAGAGTGGTGCGATCATTATGTCATGGATGCAGGTTTAAGCCTCGGCCTCCCACTGAGTTTTTAATTTGCAATTGCGATAAATTGAAAATCCACCACGTCCCTGGATTGTAGTCTAACTCGCAGCAATGCTAAAACAAGATTCATTTCCCTCAGTACCCTTCTCCCAATTCCCTTCCGGGCAAAGTCATGCTAACGCATCATAATTTTGCCCTCCCCCCTTTGGCAACGTGATATAAAAAAAACAATTCTATATCACCCCATTTAAAACTTATTTCAGCACTAGAGTGCGAGAGTTTGTCTAAATATAATACATTTATTTTTCAAATTAATTCTGTGCTTCCACTTTTCCTATGCAAACTTAACGCCGGCAATCCCGTTTTTTGTCATTGTTGGCCGCACCCAAGCTTTCACCCTGTGTAAGTTCCACAAGGAACTTCCGATAGTGTTACAGAAAAACTAAATAACTCATATCAACCATATGTGAGATTACAATAAAAGCAGTGAGTATGCGTGTAAGTAGTTCGAAGAAAACGCTATTCCAGAGACATTATTAGTGAATCTATGTACGGAATGGTTATTGATCTCTTTCGCTAGGAGTCTGTGTTGACGGATTTGCACAATATTATTGCCGTGAGCCATGGAATTCTGAAATCTTATTTTAAGATCTTCTCGGCGATTGTCTCAGCCTCGGCTGTAAAACGTTGATTTTTAACATCGACACTTTCACGGTGTTCTCTCAAGATCTCTGTTATATCTTTTATAAGGTTTTCAAATTGAAGCAAGTCTACAGGGTGTTTCAGATCTGACATGCCAAAATGAGTGGTGTGATAGATCTGACCTATACAAACAAAAATTAGTATGGCAGGGGTCACTTTTGGAAGTGACTGTACCTGCAATGGTAGGAGTTAGATCAATATTGTTGCCAATTTTGGAAAGGTCATTGGGAGAGAAGTTTTTTAGCGCTTGTATGATGTCGCTGTACCATACCCCCCTCCCCATACAGTAACAATAAACTCGGAGTTCGTAGTATGGCGATGCTGTTGAAAAACAGCTTTTATGGTTGCAATGTTACCGTATTCTGACAGTGTTTCGAGCGCCATGACGATTTGCACACAATACTCCTTAAATATGCCGAGGCTTTTAGGTTTTTAAGACAAAGTCGTTGGTGAAGTAAATTATAACCGCTGGTCGATCTTCCACCCCGTTGGGAGTTGCAGATTAAAGTTTGTGGATCGAAATCTACCTGAAATTGTACGTCCATCCATTTTTCGGCCTCCTTGCCCGCAAGGGGTTACGGGAACTAAAGAGAAATTTTCGACAAAGGGCCGATTTTCGAAAGAATTTTATTATTTCTTTCATTCTTGAAACCGTATTTCATATCACTGCTATTTGCTTTAAGTCGATCACAACTAAGTTTACTTTGCGATTAGCTGAATAAAAAAATAATGTAAAAAGACAATTTTTAAAAAAACAAGCTTTTATTTATTGTTATTTTGAAAAGCTAAAAAATTAAAAATTTATTTCTCGATTTACAAGTACTACTTAGCTGAATATTCCCCACAATAATAAACTATTCTTTTAGCTTTTACTTACAGCTAATTGAAATTTCAGCTTCAATATTATAAACAATAAATTTAATAAAAGCGTTGTGCGCATATGCATAAATGCATGCAATTTGAAAGAAAGAGCGCAACACGATTATATTAAATTTATTGTTTATTGAAGGTTCCAAATATTATTTCTGAAATTTCAATCAATCAATGCAAATAAAGCTGAGAGAATAGTTTATTTTTGTGGGAAATATTCAGCTAAGTAGTACTTGTAAATCGAGAAAATTAATTTTTAATTTTTTATGTTTTTAAAATAACAATAAATGAAAGCTTTTTTACTTTATTTTATTTTTTAATGATATTGCGGAAATAAGAACCAATTATAGTTGGAGTACCTAGTACTTACACATTTAGGTTGACCATGCACAACATGAGTTTCAGAGGTTGTACCGATTTACGAATTTTAACATGCTATTCTTCATTTCATTCATTCAGTACATCTGAACTACGGTAGTTCGTTATACTATTCATTTCGTTTTTAGCATCAATATTGCGAGGGCTTTTCGGAGTCAATTTAGTAAAGTCCAGTTTTTCAATCTGTAGATTTAACTCGACTTAAGGCAAAGTACGCTTGGCTTACAGCAAAGAGCTTAGGGCCGAGATAAATTACAGTATATTTTTTATTTTTAGTGCAATTATAAAGGCGTTGATTTTATTTTTTAAAACTACAAATTATTTGACTGTTTTTTTAGTTTTATAATTGCGTCGTTCTTACTTAAAAATCTTAAATCATCCGTTGTCTTGAAGCGTCCGCCATATTATATGTAGAATGACATTACATAGTTCACCGTGTTTGTTTACCTTTTTCTTTACAGCCCCTTGACATAGGTGTCAAATGAAAAGGTAATCCGCCATCTGGGGATGTCCCTCATATTGGGTTTAGAATGACGTCACGTAGCTTATTGCATTCTGCTCATCAAACCTATCGCTACATGGCCATGAGACAAGACCGATGTTTTGGTATATCTCGGTCCGGGTTTCGTTAAGGTAGAGACGATCTTCCTCTCGTAGCAATATCGGCGAGAGAAAGGCCAAATTCGGTCGCGTTACGCTCTCGGCGAGATAAAAAAAGGAATTTCGGTGGCAAAATGGGGAGCGTAGTGTATATGTATATCTATGTATATATGCATTGTCTTTCTATTTCCCTCGCCCCGAACAAGGTAATAAAGGCTCTGTTTTGTATTAGAGATAAAACTTAAATACCTGAAGAAGGAAATAATGTAGGTGGAAGCAAATAAGGAAAGCAGTATATACTTACATGCCCCATAAATCATACAATTTACACTTTTTGAAGCGATATGAAAGATGAAAAAACTAAAAAAAACTCCACAGTGAAACGATAAAAACTAAAATCTTGTCCACTCTCCTCTCGCTCTTGTAATCGCACTGTTACCATAATATTGAATATTGGGATTAGTGTGATATAGTCTATCATATTCTACTCATCGAATCCCTTGGTAGTGTAGAAAAGGACAACCCGCCATCTTGGAGCGTCCGCCATATCGGGTTTAGAATAATATTGGATAATATATTACATTGCATGTCATCGGATCTCCATAAGTATGCAAAATTTCAGCTCAATCGGATATCGAGAAGTGAGTCGAAATCCGCTTGCAAGATTTGATGACCAATGAACAGATGATAGTAATATAAAGCATGTAAAATGCAGCGACAATTTTCTCACCTATCGCATTCTTAACAGACGCACTTTTCAGGAAGGAGGCCTGCATTTTCTACATACAAAATTGTCGATTACAGAGTCTATAGATATTGATTCTGTGGTAATTCTTCCGGAACCATCATATTTTCTCCGTCAATAAATCTAACACCAATAGAAAGTGCTGTTTCTCTTATATATCACGGCTCCCTGTCTAACGCCTATGAACCTTTATATCTATAGACCAGCTCACGTTTATTGTTCCAAATTCGTGAAAACGCGATTAAAGTATCATGGATAAAGTTGAAGTTAGCAGAATCTAAATCCAGCAGACCCTTAGAAAGCACTGCTACTCTTGAGTACTTGGGTCAGTCTTGTGGAAGTAGAAAAGCAAAGAAAAATCTGACTTCCTGAAGTCTTAGAAAGCTGAAATTTGGTATGCTGGCTAGGATTGGCACCCATTCCACGAAAATATTAAGAGATCTGTAACTTTTACCATCCACCGTCATAAGGGGGGGGGGTTCAGGTATGTATATCAAATTTCTTCTAAACGTTTTAGAAAGCAAACAACGAAAAAATTAAGAAATCTGTAACTTTCTTCCTCCAACCGCTTGAAAAGAGCGGTCTGGTTCTGTATTATATAACAATTTCTCATAAGGTAATTTCCAAACTTCTAAATGCCCTAGAAAGCTGAAATTTGATATGCAGACTAGGTTCTGCACGCAAACAACGTGAAAATTAAGAAATCTGTAACTTTCATCCTCCAACCCCCCATAAAGGGGGTGTAGGTCTGTATATAAAATGTCTTACTTCCAAAAGTTCTAGAAAGCTGAAATTTGTTTAGAACATATGAACATGAAATGTTATTAGAACATAAACAACTAAAAAGTGAGTGTGCTATGAAGAAAGGAACTGCTGACGTGCAAGAAATACCTTCTTTACGCGACTACGCCGGATCGAAGGGCCGCCGACTGGTGGTTTTTCTTTAAACTCGTCCTAGTGCCTAATCTATTCCCTCTATGAAAAGATTTCTTCTACTTGAAGTTAACAAAACAATCCTTCGAATGAAGTAAAACTAGTCATACCGTATTTAAGAAACTAAGAAGCATTTTTAAGCCTAAAAGCGCGGAATTGTACGGAAGGAGAAATTTAAAAAAATACAAGCACCAGACAGACCATGGTGGGACGATAATTAACTGCTTGCGTTTTGGATGAAAATTTGGTTTGCGACTAAAATTTCAGGTTTAATCAGATATTTCTTGTTATTTCGGTTAATAAAGTGTACATGTTTTTACTTTGTTTTAAAGATAATTTAGTCTGATTTAAGTTAATATAAATAAAGCACAACAATCAGCTATAGTTATATATAATCGGTTAAAAGCTAATTACCACCCTGATTTATCGCTTATTGCAAATAATAAGCCAAAAGGGAAAATAGGCAAGGATAGAGAGTGGGCTATTAAAAAAAAGAATAGCTGATGCACAAGAAATACAGACCGAAAAAATAAAAGGAACTAGAGCATCTTGCAAAAAGAAATGAAATCCCAGCAAAAACATTTCATATAAAGAAGGTTGCCAATACTCAACTCTAGAAACCCTACATCTTTGTCAAAAAGTATGGCTTGGCCGTTTCATGGATCTAATTGCTTAATTGCTTACCATAAGTCCATAGAAGTGATTGTGCGACGGCCGCGAAACTGCCAAGCCATACTTTTTGACCAAGATGTAGGGTTTCTAGAGTTAGGGGCTTGGCTCCACATGAGATCTGATAACTTTTTAACAGTGAAAGCGGTGTGAGCTTGTGAGTCTTGGCAACCTTCTTTACATGAAATGTTTTTGGTGGGATAGAAATTGTCCAGGCATCAAAGCAAATCGTCAAGAGCGTTGAAAAGACATGCGCAAAGTATTGATCGGTGGCATTAAACAACTAACGCCAAAAATATACTATCTCAAAATCTCACATTGTTGAGTCCCCCCCCCCCCCCCACTTATTCTACTACACCTCATGCGAAACATCCTGTGTTGTGGCGTCAGGCTTATGAAGTTTTGGGAAACAACATTTTTTCCCTGACTCTATCGTTTTCAATATTAGCTTTTTTAAAAATATTATATTATATATAAATCAGTTTAAATTTCAGTTGGCTTATTCTATTACTGAAGCCACGCTTTGTATTCAGCACCATTCCAATCTCTGTTTGAGACGTTTTAAGCCGCCAGTGCATTTCGAGTGCAAGCTTTAAGTCTGTATTCTTAATCCATAATTGCGTTTAAGTATAAAGATTTCAGGCCATGGCTAGAGCGTTTGTTTACAAATAGTACTCACTACCAACTTCGTGATAAAATTGAAATGACAATCTCTTTCGTGTGAATACTATTAACCTATTCATATACTCTAGCAATGTTATTTCGTCTCCAGGTTCAGTTGAGAAGCGGGATTCACCGCTGCGATCTTAAGCAAACTATTTGTCATAATCAGGATGTAATCATTTCAGTTAGTTTGTATCAGTTTTGCAATGCTGCGTCATTGTTTTCCTTCCGTGGTTATGCGTTAAGTAAACGTAAACAAAATGGAACTTAACATTAGAAAGGCTCAGCAGCCTCTGAATTTTCTTGCGTCCATATCTTTCCCATACTCTACCACCTTCGCTCGACCTTATTAGTAATGCAAATAGCAAAAATTGCTACTCGACCGCAAACGTACGGTTGACAAACTCTGCATATTTTAATATTATTATTTATTTTTGTTGTAACTTGTAAGCGTCATTTCAACAGAAAAAATTCTGACATGTGATCAAGCTAATTCACTGCGCTCTACAAACAAGAGCGGTAGTGTTCGTTTTATTGGACGCATAATCAAAATCATAAGTGAATTGAACGCACACATGCACCGATGCGGGAACACGTAATTCCCAATTTACTATGGGTATTTACTTGAAAAATACAGTGTGTTTCTTATAAATTGGTTGGTTGACGCATTTTCATTATTTACGGTGCGCGATCGAATCAATTTATATCGCCAAGAGCTTTTCGAGCAATTCTTTCTGGCAATCACAAGTTGCATTCACCTGTGTGCCTGCCACCATTTCAATGGGACATTTGTTAAGTCAACTGACAGCGGCCACGTTTCTGAATCGCCTTTGCATGTATGCGAATTATCTAATCGCAATGGTTTATGTCATATGATTTGTGATTTTCTGATTTTATCGTCTCAAATCAGACGGTGGCAAGCTTTCGACGACAAAACGAAAGCAATTTGGCGAGCTTATATCTCGACAATGTTTAACAAATTGGTGGTCATGCTTTGTTAGGGAAGGGACTGGAAATTGGTGTAATTACATACTTGTTCGATTCCGTGCCGCTTTCAATTGCTTTTGTTAATTTAAAAAAGCGATTTAGATCCGTCGACGCAATTATCGGCGGCTAAAAGAACGACATTCTGACTACACTCATGCTCGTTTAATTGATGGTCGATGGAGAGGTGTTAATTCTAATTGAACTCATTGCTCGGATTTTTGTAATGTTCTATATTTAGTCTCTAAAGGGCAACGAAGGCGATTATTTGTCACAAGAGAAAACCATTTTCAACCTGCTTTTCTTAACTGTGCACAAACAAAATTCGGTTTTGCTTCGAATGCAAAAATATGTTCGTTCAATCGATTTTTTGCATTAACATAGGTACTGTGTGGATACGTATACATATGCTCATAATGTTGGCGCAAATGTTCCCGGATTCTATCTAATAAGGTATCAGAAAATGTAAATATTTCAATGAAAGGTGTTAACTCAAACCTGGTCTTATGGTGTATTGCTACAGTGCTTGCTTGTATTTTATGTATTTGATTAAAATCGTTAGTCAGTCAGTCAAAGATATTTTATTGGCTTGAAGTGAATATACAATTTTTATTTAATTTCAACGGCCCCATGTAATTTCGCATTTTTTTATGTTTCTATGGAGTAAGAGATAAATGGTCGGCCTTCCAACGCGAATGTCCCAGGCTCGAATCACACCGGTTGCTTTCTGCTGACAACAGATAACGATAAAAAAGAAGACCTGGGCTTACAGAGAGAATGTCAGTGGTTCGGAATACACTTTAAATTGTATTTTCAGTTACAATCGTTGTCTCGAAGTTCTTCGCCTGCCCCATTAGGGGTTACGGGAACTAGAGTGAGGGGGTGACAAAATACGCGTTTTTTTAAAGACATTTTACACAAAAGTTAAAATAAGAATGTTAATTTAATTTAATTTTTTTTTAAAAGTTAAAGTTTATTGGAGTTTAAAAGTTCTTTACTAGGATCGCTATATCTTTAATAATTAAACAGAATACTATGGAGGTCCGCCGGTGGACTCCTTCCCGAATTCCGAGATGACGTCTGCAAATAGAAAAGAATGGAGTATAAGTACATATATTTTAATACTCAGTGGGAGTGCCTAACTACTCTTCGCACTCAAAAACGCAAACACTAGCTAGCAATGTCCGACTCTCATGGACACACCTAATGAGTAGCCTAAACTATATGGCGGGCACACCGGCCTTTTACTATACACGGGGTGCTTTGAATTTCATGGACACACCGAATCCAGTCATCAAGTCACCCACCCAATAAGCGGACACACCAGCTATATCGGGGTTCACTCACAGCTTCAGCTTCACCGGACACACCATGATCCGCTGAAGCCACATACACCCAATGTGCGGACACCAGCACTATTGACACAAACATAAAATGTTCCCCAACTTCACGGGACAAACCACATGATACCATTCACACACAACTATTTAAGCCACAATGTTAAAATATTTAAAGACTACACTAATGACTATTCTAACAAAACAACCCAAACTACACTAATTACGAGCACTACTACCAAGTACACTGTATCCACCTTAGAAAATAATTGAATAATTTGAAAAGAATTCACTGTATAGATCGATAGGCATAAATCACTAACCGCTCTTTTTAAAATAGCACTAAAGACTGAGATTCAGCTTAAGCAAATTAAAAGGAAACTTCCGGACATTAAAGGGAGATCAATACTTACGAGGTATCGCTAATTACTTTTGGGAATTTTGAATAAGGGTCATAAAGTTATGTAATTTAAAGAAAAAGAGGCAATTTGTTTACAAAGGCGCCGATGGCGCCTTTCCCAATAGGTATAGTTTTCCTAGAAGAGGTAAAGGTACGAAATGTTTCGTAATTACGGAACTCCTCATTTATTGCGGTCTACTTTTACGTCTAAATACTTGAGGGTTGTAAAAGGGATGAAATATTTTCTGTTTGTTTACCTCAGATTCAATAGCATGTATTAAATCTCTTTCAAAACAGACACTTAGAGGTTGATTTTCCATTTTTCTAAGCTAATGTCACATTGCCATTTCTGGAGACAAGAACCCCCTTTTTCTGTTTGTTTTTGATCTTTTAAAATCGATAATTTTGTTATGGACCTGAAAAAAAAATCATTTTAAAATTTAAGACGAAATTATTAAATGAAAATTTAATATTAAAAAAATCGAAAATATTAATAAATTTGAGACCTTGACCAAAGATTACTTACTACTAGATAACCGGCTCCCTAAAATACCCAGCTAGTCTTGAAAAAGTAACACTGGCACCACAGTAAAACGAAATATATTCAGATAAGAATATACATGCAAATAAAGAGTACAGGTAGTGTGCAGTAATTAACTCCTGTCAATATTATTTGAGAGAATCCCTTATTCCTGTCAAAATTCTGTTCTCATCCGGAGAGAATCACATACTCCTGTCAAAAAAGTACCGCCAAATCTTGTCGAAGAGAAAAATGTACCAAAAAGTACGACCAATAAAAAGAATTTATGTGAATCACATGACTGAGTTAGTTACTTATGTGCGTAAACTGTCAATGTATTCTGATCTTTTAATGATCGAAGTACATTTGTTATTTGTAAATGCATATATGAAAAGTATACGTGTCTCTTATCCACAAACTCTCCCGGAAAACAAATTCTTAATTCTGACTGCAGGGTTGCCCGATACGGGAAATATACAAAAGCAACCAAAAATGATTCACTACTTTGTTCGAAGCCGTTTATCTAGTAATAGTAATCTTTGCCTTGACACTGATTTTCATTGCAAAACCAATATTTTTTTTAGTAAAAATACGTTTTTAGATAAAAATTCTGTAAAAATTGTGAACGAAAATCGAAATTCCGTCTGAGATTTCGCATATTGATTTTGGAAAAGTGAAATTTCTCATATAAAGTTTATATTGGAAGGCAGTTTTGTGTTCATTTTGTGGCGGTAATGCTACAAACATTATAACTTTATGTGCCTTATTTGATTTTGTTATGGCATTTATAGTTTATGTAGAATTAACCCATCTAACTCAGAAGGCTTACTGCTATGGCGGGAGCCTAGAATCAGTTCACGTATTCACCGGAATATGACAATATATTAAGGTGAATGAGTCTCACACACCAACATGCAAAAAACATAAATAATCAAAACTAGACTACTCACACACATAACAATCAGGAGTGCACAGAGAACAGTTTAAGCGAATCTTTAGTAAGGGTAAGATCGAAAACAGGGAACATATTCACGGCTCTACACATGCGAAACTGAAACAAATGGGTAATTATATGTGTATGAATGTACAATTCATTGAAATCTATTATGTTTAACTAACTATTAACTTACCATACACATAAACTAAGAACTAAGCAAAACAAAAGAAATTACAGATTGGGGAGTCCATTCGACATTTTTATACCTTTGACAAAAAAATCGCACTTAGTCATTCGATAACGAAATTGTGGTACTATTAAGGAAGCACTTCTCTGTGATTGAGTAAAGCTAATTTTTTCAAAAAGATACTTTGATCTTCTATTTTTAATAATGTCGCACAAAAATAAAGTAGTACGAAACTCAATATGTTTTAGTATAGGGCATAGTGTAAGAGGACACATGATCAAAGCTTCTAATATTATATATATATATATATATATATATATATATATATATATATATATATATATACATATATATATATACATATCCTGAGCTGCAGAATTGAAAGCTATATTGTTTGCCTTGTGAGTCACAGTCCAACCGCCATAATATTACATCCATAAATAAACATGGGCAATAGCAGCGCTTTGACCAACATCATCCTGGTTTCAAGTGGCGTAAAAGGTGCAGATAACCAGAGCCGCCGAAGAGCTTCATATATAGGGTATTTCAATGCCTTTCAACAAGATTTTAGGAAAATAACTTGTATCAATGCACTCGCGATGAATAACAATTGATTCGGATTTGGATGCGTTGAGAAGTAGTTTGTTATCATTCCACCTGTGGACAGCATCCTTCATCAGGTCTGGAAATTAAGATCGTTGATATAAATGTAGAATAGAAGCAGGGCCAATATAGATCCCTGAAGAACACCAGTAAGCATGTAAAGAAAACAAGAACACAACCGGTTAGAGAAGACTTTCGGCATGCGGGCCCAAGATAAGGCCAGATCAAGAGTCCGTAAATAAAAACTAGCTAGAAAACTTCTGATTCATAGTAATATGATCACAAGGCTTAGTGAAGTCAAACAGAACAAGAAATGATAACAAGCCATGATCAATTGCGCAGCGAATATCATCGGTCTCTTTAATTAATGCTAGCACGCAGCTATGTTTAGGTCTAAATCCTGATTGAAATGGACATTATTAACGTAGGGTAGCAACTGTATATGTAAAAGCCTCTCAAATACTTTGGGTGAAAATAGCAATATAGCTATTGGGCGATAATCTTAAACATTAGTATCGGCTTTTTCGGCTATGGGGATTACCTTTTCTCAGAGAAAATTGAAGTAACAATTACTGCATTAAACATATGCGTTAGAGATGGTAACACAACTGACAGGAGCATTTTAATAACAGTAGGATGCACATTATCATATAACTCGATTACACAAGAGAGCTATATATATCAGGTGCGATAAAAAATTTCAGGTCTTTTATCTACCCTTTATTCTCTTTATCGACCCTTTATTCTGTGTGGTCCACGTTCACTTTTGACCGATTTGATCTCATTGATATCCAAAGGGCAACAGTTTTCTTAAAGGTTTGATTAAAGGTTTGTGGGCAATGAATTCTGTAGTTATTTATTATAAACATTGAATAACAATTTAAATAATGTGCTAAAGTCAGATTTTGTTAGTTTGGGAACAAAATTTAGTTCTTCATTGGATTAATTAATTTATAATCTTCTTAAGTAATTTTCTTGATGTGACAAGCTGAGAGTAAACATGACGTACCTACAAGGTCCGAGCAAAAGTGGCTTAGAAAATGTTCCGCGCAAAAACGAGCTGCGTAAAATTACGGACAGAAACGAATCAAGGAAGAACTTCGGGCAAAAATGACTTAATTACAAAAAGCTTTGACTCGAATCTTGTAGATATGTCATTTAATTTATATTTATATTTTAAACCAGTGGTAATTAGATTTATAGAAATAATCCTTCGGTACATATCCTTTATTAGTACGGAAAAACCATAGTGATTTAAACTTTGTTCGTTTGAAAGTATCCTGATGTGAACTTGTTTTCTCCTGGGACCGCCTTTCGTTTTCCAGCTGGTGATATTATTTTTCTTGTTTTAACCCATTCTGATGACTTTTCGCTCTAATTAGTTCCACATTAGTTCCACATAACAGGCTCAGCCAAGAAGAATTAGTATATAAATTGACCATTAGTACTGAAAAGTTGATCTTATAGATGATATAAGGAAACCTTTCAGGAGCGATAGTGAAGATCATTACGACGGTTCAATGTGGATTGGGTAGCTTTGGCAGAATACACGGAAAGTACACGGAAGTACCCGGAAATACACGAAAAGTACAGGGAAATACACGGAAAGTCCACGGAAAGTAGTTCCGTGTAGTCCGTGGAAATGTTGCGTGTACACGGACACGGCCGATGCGAATAGACACTTCCTGAAATTTGTACTTGTACTTTCCGTGTACTTCCGTGTACTTTCCGTGTACTTCCGTGTACTTTCCGTGTACTTCCGTGTACTTTCCGTGTACTTCCGTGTACTTTCCGTGTTCTTTCCGTGTAGAAATTAATTACCCTATAAGATTCATCAATTTTGAGTAATAATTTACACTATTATAAATATTCTATCGGGCACTTGCGCGGCAACGTTCGGGCGCGCCCGACTTAAATAAAGCGGGGCATAGGAATTTTATAAATGTCTTATATTTCATCCTATTGAAATCGAAGACCTTTTTCTTAATAAAGAATATTGATTTTCACTGATATTTACCTTCAATAATTGCGCGGTTTGTGTCTATTAAGGATTTTGAAGATCAGGATTTTCCGTGCAAGAGCCTTATTAGCATTTTCTTAACATTCCTGGTTACTGCTTGTCGGGGCTCTATTCTAGGAACTACCCGTTATATGGGCGATCCATAGAAGGACCCAACGAAGACAATGTTTCAAATTCCTCATAAAATTTAATTCTCTCGAATGATTGCCCCAAGGCAATATTGGTTTCGAGTCGCTCATTAGCGCTACTAATTACGGTTTTCATGTGCCCATCAAACAGTGAAACATTCAATCTATCATCAAATGGTGTAAAGACTAAACTTCCTTGACAACTATCTTGTTGCCTCGTAAGTCTGTAATATTAATTAATCGTTTTGTTACTTTATTGTTATTATTTTGAAATAATTGAAGAAAGAAGTGAATCTACAAAGGTTGACTTCGAACCACCAACCCTATTTGTAAACCTCAGTTGTCTAATCAGCCGACACAAGCATAGGTTCGAAGGTGGGATGCTAATAATGGACGGCAGAAACGTTATAATTTACTTCACCGACGATTTATTTATCGAATTGCTGGTTACTAATTCGGAGGGTGATAGTGCGGTGCGAAAAAAATCCGCACGAAAAAAAATTTATTAATAAAATTTCGGAAAGTAGGCTTGATTGTTTGCTTAATTCGCGTAAAGACAATTACTGGCATTACTTTGGAGACAGCAATTAGAAGATAGATATCAGCTACTTAGTGCAGATTCCAATTAAAAAAATGTTGTGAGAGTGCCTAAGTTACCAATAAAAATTTGTAAATTCAAAGTAAACTAATAATGGATGCCAATTAATTTTGACAAGATCAACGCCACCTAATTCATTCAAACTCAGCTGTGACGTAAAATAAATGAGTAAAGCTGTATTCTGTCGACAGCAATTCTAAAACTTTCAAATTGATAGAAAACGAAACCAGACCAATGGATTGGAATTGAATTGATAATCTCAATGGAAACAAAATACTTTTAAACAAAGCAATCACCAGCTTAACAATTACACAAAAGCATGAAACAAAATTCAAAAGCCTTCGCAAACATCTAAAATTCAATGGCGAAGGCAAATCTAAGTGGGTAAATATTTAACTTTTCCTGTTTTTACCACATTCGTAAGAGCCCCAGAACTTTCATTTAGCTCCAGATCTGTGTTTAATGGGAATAGAAATAGATGATAGTCTGCACAGTGGGTATTGATTGAGTAAAAATGGAAATTTCGTCTCGAGTGAATCAGTTTCGTTTCGTTTCATGATACTTAAATTATCCACTGGCAGCTGGTAGGTATGTTTTCCGTGTGCTCTAATTTACATGTCACGATGATATAACCGCGCGTGTGAGCTCTGTAATTAACACAAAGGAGCGTTTTCGACTATACCCTGAGCGGGCTATTGCGAGTTCTTATGCAGGCACTAATTGGTTCCAGAAACATCCAGCTTAAACAGAAAGTTGAAGATGCGATTTTCTTGGGCAAGCCTACATAGGACCTGTAATTTCACTTTAAAATTATTATCAATATTTGTGCATATTATTCCTTCAAATGATATGCATCGGTAGTATAAAAACAGAGTAATAACTTACGCGAACCATCATTTCAATTTAAAAAGTAAAACTTGTCGAAAAGATTAGATTTTTAAAAGATTGTTTGCAACTACGCAAAAACTAATTGAAGGTATCGAATTTTCTCAATAGGAGGAGAGGGAACGCAATCTATCAATTCTCGAATGTAGAAAGAAATATATTTGCTTAGTAAAATTAAGAATGAGATTCCAGACAAATTATTTGGTATTATATTATATACCTATATATATTTTTTTAAGATGTAGCCAAAGCCTAGGGGCAATCTTTTGAGGCGTTAGCATGGCTTTGACCGGAAGGGTATTCGTACATTGTTTAACTACACAAAATATCCATTGTCATTTGAACAGGGCTCTGCTATAGCAATGTAAGGTAGAAACTAAGCTTTCGTATTATCTTATGTGATACATATTTTTAACAAACTGCATACGAATGTGTCTATTAGATGTAAAAGGGGACTTAGGCATTTTGATTTTGATTCTGCATTATTATGGAAAACATACCCTTAGTAATCCCAGTTTTTGTCCCCAAAAGCAATATGGAATGAGGTGATTTGGTTTGATAGGATTATAGGAAATTTTATTTTCTACCCAATACCGTATCAAACTAATTTTTTTAAAAACTGGAAATAGCCACTTTTGCATTATTTATACGCTATTGTATAAGTTGATCGAGAATTGTTATCTTTTAATTTGAATGTTGCTAAAAGTTTCCTTTTGTGAAGTAGCCAAAGCCCAGGGGACAACCCTATGATAAGTTAGCATGGCCGGGAAGGAAGTACAGTAAATTGAATGAGCAAAATTAAATGTCTTGTTTTTGAATTCCTGCGAGCTAAACAGTAGCCCAGAGACGGAGTGGATTTTTTTCTTATTTTTTGCAATTGCAAATGAAAAGCTCACAGACAGGCCGCCTCGACCTATATACTAAGTATTTGTAGTCATCGATATACCTCAGGTTTGTCTCTGAAGATTGTGTTGAAAAGCACCGAATCGTTGGATAAGATTAGTAAAAGAATTTTTGTAACAGTAATTCTGAATAAACATAAGAGAAGATGTTATGCAAATTGACAAGTTTATTTGTAATCTAAAGATTCTGTGCTTTTCAACACAATCTTCAGAGACAAACCTAAGGTATATCGATGAGTACAAATACTTAGTATATATTAATAATTAGGTTTATTCAGAATTACTGTTACAAAATTTTTTTTATCTATCTAACTATTTAGACATTGAAATTAGTCATCTGACCGTTGGCAAAACCCTTATTTACAAAGCAAAAGTATATCTACATAAGAATCTCATTTCTATTTCTACAATCATTTAAAAACTATATTCACCTACTAAAATTCTTTTAAAATGGGTAACACTATCCTGTAGCAATTTTTTGTTTCTTCCATATTATATAATGAACATGCTGTAAAATACGATCAATGTATACACTAAATGAACGTCCATCATCTGGCATTTAAATCTAATAAGCCGCATCTAACAATGAAAATCATTCACAGTAGTACTCAAGGGGAAGTCAACCCTAATATAACTTTCATATATTGTATATTCTAGTCTGCAGTTAACATTAGGGTTCGTCGAATTTCGCGCTTTTTCTATATTTTTTTCCACTACTTGTATGAGCTCATTTTTAATAAACTTCAATGATTTTGAATCACGTACTGGCTGCCTAATAAACATTCCTTCTTATTGATACTAACCCCACATTTTTTTGTTATGCAATCATTGTTTAAATTTAAAATGATATCAATATACTTCAAGTATTATTTTTATTTATTTATTATTTTTAAAAGATTCAGGCTTATATCCGTCTTCCAACAGAGGCATGTTTATAACATTCCACTAGGATTCTTAATAAGAACTACATGTTCTTCGGCACACATTTTTATATTACTTATTAGACTCTACATAACCTCGGCGAGCGTGTGCAGAATTACTTTTGTTGTATAGATTAAGATACGTTAAGCAACTTGAATTAAACCATTTCTGTTAATTTTTAACTTGTTTATAGTATTTGGACTATAATGGAGGATAGGAGGATCACCTCCTTAAACATTTCAATTCCTCGGCGTTGTATAATAAGACATTCTGTTTGCGAAAGCAGCAAATTCATGTTTTCTTAGTATTGTTCTAATTGCAAAATTCATTTTTTCAGCCGCTAGAGTGGCATTTCCCCTTAAGCCATTAATGTTTTATGACAATATTTTAATCGATTTACACTGCTTGCTCACAAAAGCAGTATCCTGTACAATGTGACAGACGGCTCGACTCTACGTTCTTCTACCTACTGTCTCAGTTTCTATTACATCCCAAAAATGGCCGCAATCTTGACCTCTATGAGTAAGAAACTAAGTGGACATGAGCGTGCCAATTTCTACGACTGTTTTTGCTCTCACCATTTAGCCCTGCTGTCACTTTTGTTCTCGTTTACCTTTACCTGGGATTCATATCACAGGCAAAGTAGAGAAAAGAACTTTCTTTTGTGATAAGAATATTTAAGTCGATGTTAAAGAAATTAAGATATCTAAAGTAAGCAGAAAAAAATCGGCAGAACCAAAATCTTAATACGAAAAAATAAAAGGCTCATTACAGGCTAATTAAGTGCCCAACTGTCAATTTAAATGCTCTTATATATTTTTTTAAAATTGTGTTTCGCTAACTTTTGAAAAAGTTAGCAGAGCATACAGTTCAAGTCAGAACAAAATGGGCAGAACCAAGATTTTAATACAAAAAATTAAAAGGCTCATTACAGGCTACTTATTGCCCAAAGTCGATTTTTAAGTGCTTTTATATTTTTTTTGAAAAACCATGTTCTGCTAACTTTTGTAAAAAATTTACAATTGGTCACTTAATGAGCCTTTGAATTTTTTGTATTAAAATTTTTGGTTCTGCCCCTTTTTGTTTTGACTTGAACTGTATGCTCTACTAACTTTTCAAAAGTTAGCATAACATGGTTTTTAAAAAAAATATAAGAGCACTTAAATTGACAGTTGGGCTCTTAAGTAGCCTGTAATGAGCCTTTTAATTTTTTGTATTAAAATCTTGGTTCTGCTCATTTTGTTCTAATTTGAACTGTATGCACTGCTACCTTTTCAAAAGTTAGCTGAACATAGTTTTAAAAAATATATAAGAGCACTTAAATTGACAGTTGGGCACTAATTAGCCTGTAATATGCCTTTTAATTTTTTGTATTAAAATGTTGGTGCTGCCCACTTTGTTCTGCTAACTTACGACATCTAAGAAATTATTAACTTGTGAAATACCCACCTTTTGCATTAAGGTAGACTTTACTTTTCTTTGACTCGGTAGCCATATTTTCTTATTATCCAAGCACCAAAAGCGGAAATATAATTAAGTTTTGCAAGGTGTAGCAAAAAACTTGAAATTATTCTTATTGAAGTTATTACTGATTTGCAAATTAATTAGTTAATTCTCTTGTTTTAACAATAAATTAATGTACAGAAAAAGAATAATTATAATACAAATTTTAATTAATATTGTTACTTTAAAATTGCATTTTTAAATAGATCTCTCGAGAATTTCAAAAATTGCGCCAAAGCACCACCAACTTTTTTCCTCTGCGGACTGTTGAGCTGTGCTGTTTTTGTTGTGTGCGTGTTAATATATGTACACAACTTTAGTATTTGCCCGAAAATCTTTGCTTTTGGACCACTCCATTTAGTCTTTTACTGACAGCTTCACTTAAATCATTTCTATACCTTCATTACCGTCCCAAGCTAGCATGCGCCTACCATCAGCTGACATGTTAAAAAATTTTTTGTAATATTTTTTTTTGCTTAAAAAATTAGTTAAACATCTGTAGGATATGCTCCTGAATTTTTATTTACCAATTCGAATTATAGTACATATAAGTAAAGCTCTTAAAGTGTTACCGAAAGCAGGTACGCAAGAGCGCTTAACTTTTAATGCGTTTTCTCGAAACCCAAAATTTCGTGCGCCGTGCAACGTAGCTCATCAAACTCTTAACCAATCTTTCTGAAATTTTGAGGAAATATTCTTTAACTTATTGGCCACAACATCATGACGACTTATTTTTACTTTAAAAACAAATTTAAACATTTTTTAGCCAATTATTTATAACAAAATATGGAACTTTTATTTTAAAATGGTCTTGAATTTGCAATTTAATTATTTATTTATTTTTTCTCTTCGTCATGTTGTGCGTTTTTTCACATTTTAACAATAGAAATTTAGTTTTTTGATTTTAGATAAAAATTGATACCTGTACGCTGCACGGCGCAAAACCGAGGGACCAACTTCTAGCAGCAGAGGCGCCGCCATTTTCAAATATTCTTGTGTCAAAAAAATTGTAGCTATAGTTCAAAACGTATATATTCAGATGAGTTTTTTTTCTTTTTAAAATCTTTTACCAATTCTTTCATTTCACTCCTTTTTGTATTCTTTTCGTAGAGCGCAACTCTTTTAATTTTCCATGGAATTGAACAACTTAATGTCTTATTATTCTGTCTTCTGGAGTTAAAGCCCGGCTTACACTAGTATGTGTACATTTATGTTTGGGAGCGTTTTTAAGCACCATCGACATAGAGTTCGAGTCTCTCAACTCTAGTATAATTTTTGTTAGCTTTAATTAAGCGCATTCTTATTATTTCAATATTTTGCAAACCAATCATACTTTTAAATATGTTGCAGACTGAGCATAATCTTTTGCGTCTTGCGACAAGAGGAGACAGAGAGAGGACAATTATATTGCTTTTTCGCATAAATTGTTGCGTTTCCTTCAACACCTACAAACTTTAAGATTTCCCGAGAGGTCCTGAATTTATCTTTTAAGAATTTATTTCCGCCGTATCTCTGAATTTCGTTCCAGTCACAAGTGTTTCAAGCTTATCGTCCGACGTACCTCTGAGATTTTGCTTCATCAAATCCAGTAATTATCCCGCCGTCATCGGACCAATTGTACTCGAAGATAACAAGTTTCTTGCACGTTTCAGATTACTCCTCAAGTCCAATGCCTTACCGACACTCATGAAAATGAGTTGATTTTATCCTCAAAGTGTGATAAAACTTATCCGAGTTTTGACTACTTTTTGCCAACTATCACTTCTTTCACGATTCGAGTCACTTTTAATCAATATTTATTACGAAATTTTAAGTTTATAAAGTAATTTAAAACATGTCACCCCCGTATGTATGCTGTACGTGATTCACGTGTTTTCTTTAACCTGCAGCTTAATCAAACTTTTTACAATAAAAAAAATTATAATCCACTTTCTACATATAAATCGTATTCCAAGTCAAAATTTAAATGTTTGCTTTTGCCTTACTAAAAAAGTTTTCTTATGCCTTTAAATTTTTCTTTTGACAACTTCTTCAACATCACACAATCTGCAACTCTTTTAATAAATTTCACACAAATAATCAGCAATTTTGTATTTCTCAACCAATTTTAAGAGTTTAGAAGGCGTAAATGTCTTTATGCGCTATTTTAACAGGTAGACAATTACAATTAACACGTTCGACAAATAAATGCTTGATGTACAATAAAGGAAGAAGAAAATTTGTTACCAAAACTAAAGTGTGTGTTACTATAATATCTAAAAGATTGGTACTTCTTTACTTTTATCTTTAAATATATTATATCTAGTACACCCTACAGCTACATAAAATCATTCATAATTAAAGTTTATTTAATTTATTACCCACTCGTTAAACAACTGTCACCCATCAAAATCTTGAATAGGGCATTCCCCTTATCTTTTTAATTTACATCCGAGGAATGACAACATCAACATGATTTCATTTTCAGATTGAATGATATAATTAAATCAGATGCCCAGATTTCGTAACTGCAGTACAAAAGATAAAAAATCTCAAAAACGCGGAGGAAAACTGAATTGAAAGGAAAAAATACCATTTTCGACCTTGCAGGAAAATTATCTTCGGTAATTTTTCTTAATGCTGTTGTATCTCGCATTCCTCTTAAATGAGTCTAAAAATAAATTTGAACTAAATTTAGCAACATGCCCTGACAATTAAAATCGAAATTGTCTTTGGTGTTAAGACTTCACACTTAAGAAAGTGACTGATTGTTAAATTACCAACGTAATCACTTGGAAAATCGACTAATTGGTGTGTACATTACTAATTTAAATAAAGACAATTTCGCAACCTGTTTCTTCTGAATTATTTAAGTAAACCAAATTTGTATATTTTTTTTATCTTTTTAAACAAGGTGTTTGTAGTTAATACATTTTTATCATTGGTGTAAGGAATAGCATGCTGGCATTTCATCATACAAGTCGCAGGTTTAAATCGCGCTGGCAGCAGTAGATTATATTGAGCGATTGGGGATTGTACAGAAATATTTGACGGTTCGAAATACTCATTAAAATCTAGGCTCAATTACCGCCTAAAATATCGCGCAAAATTCTTCTCTCGCCCGCAAGAGTTAATCCATTAAAAAGGCAACTACGATTTTTTGATATATATGTACATAGCCAAATAGTCGAAAAAGGTAGTAGAAGTACACTAGAAATTGAGTTATAGCAACAGAAATTATTTTGGATCTTACGAAATACAGTTTGAAATGTTCATTACTGTTTACTTGCATTATTAAATTTAAAATTATGTTATATTATTCCTCAGAGTTAACAGAAATAACAATACTGAAATATCTTGATTTCCCGACCCAATGTAAACTGGGTCTAGGTTGGATAATCGAGGCAGTCCGATAATAAAGGTATTATTTTAGATACAAAATATTTAATTTTTAAATGTAATAATAATTTAGATTTTGATATAAAGCAATAGAGTATGTACGTGTGTGCGTATGACCTCGATAGGAGCTGATTTGACTAAGAGAACGAGATCTTTTAATATTCTTTATAGACAGAAGGGGAACTCTGCCAAGTTAATTACGCTCCTGAAGTATTTTTCGAACCATACTTATCTTCGTGGTTTCAGGGACTTGAATGCATCTGTTTTTGTGGTGTAAGCGATAAACCAATTAGGCAGGGCCGAAATTTTTTTCTTTGCCACATGATTGGATACAAGTGATATGAGCATTCCAGTAGGGACTTCTCCAAAGCATTTGTAAATAATAATAGTTTGACACAAAAGTTAGTTTTGGATTTTCGTACAACTTAACTGTGTTAGAAATCTTGGAGTGATGTTCAACTCAAATATGACATGCAATGAAAAGTATTAAAAATATATAGGGAACCCTAAAAAGAAATTGGATTTCGGCATATCTCCTTCCTTACTGCTGCTAAAATAAGGATTGTAAAAATTCTGATAACACGGCTTCTTACATGTGGAAACGTTATCTTCTCTGCTTGGACCATCATTATGTAAATTGAATGTGGAGTTTAACGGTTATACCTTTTGGGAACACATACAACTTACAAAATGTTTAAAGCGTTTTACAGCTTCGGCTAGCGGTCGTTCCTATTTTGCCCATGTACGTTCTTTAGCTTCCTTATATGACTATGTATATATAGTAGACTGGCATCAATGGATTCTGAAAGTTTGCTTTAAGAGATGAAAATCCCCCAAAAATTAAAAAAAAAACAACAACATTTAGGGGTAGCAATCTTGTTTTAAAGGGGTTATGAAGCAAAAAGTAATCCGCCATCTTCATATCATCAATTTTTTATTTTTATCGTTTGATCTAACCAACGCAGCGGCATCAAACAAAACCTAAAAAGCTACTACTCCAATGACCTTTCCAAAAATCTCAACAATGTTGATCTTACTCCTCCCATTGCAGGTACAGTCACTTCTAAAAGTGAAAAAATGCTTCGAAATTACCAAAAATTCAGCATTTTTCCAAATTTTATCCCATATTCATGTAATTAATATATCTTGTGTTATTTTTATTAAATTGCCCATCTTATTACCTTTCAAAGAAGGTGCAACATGGCAAGGTAGGAGAAGGATAAAAAAAACCACATCCTTAGAAATCCTTGTCTACCTACATTTCATGTAGGAAATTCTTTAAATAAATGAAATTTTTAAGACAATGAGAGGTTTATTATTGCTGCAAAAAAGTAATAAAAATAACTAGCAAATGGTAGTAGCAGAATATTGTTTTAAAAGTTAAGATTAAAGTATAAAAACATGGAGAATATTTTTTTGAATTATTTTTATTTAACTTTACAGGATTAACTTGTCATATTAATGAAGACAGTCAGCGTTGAGATGAATTGAATGGTGGAATATTTTCAAAGAGATTGTTTCATATTCTCGTAGATTGTGACATTCATTTCCTGGTATCCTGTAATCTTTTGTATGTGAACCATAATTTTGCTCGGTCAGGGCTACAGCGCGCTCTGATACAGCATTCAGAACTCGGAGTTCCAGGTTTAGCTTTTTTGCAGGAAAAGTAGGATTCATCTTTTTGCCATTCGTGCATCTCTTTTTGTAAAAAATCAGATTCGACTCCGATTATTATGAAAAAATTAAAACTGTTTTTGTTGACAAATTTTGACAAAGTAATGTCTTTTATCTCCCATCCAGTAATTTCAGCTTTTTGTCTTTGCTCATCATCATTTTAATTGACACGCATGTGTTTAATCATCAAATTCTTTTTCTTTTCATCAACATCATCTTCAAAAAAGATAAGCAAAACAAATCATCACTCAGATACCATAAATCGTTGCGTGGGTCGCAAATAGACAATGGAGTTTTAAACCAAGCTGGTACATAAACAATAGCTATGAATAATCTCAATTGCCGAAGAGCTGAAATATCTTTGATTGAGTGTTGCAACTGTTTTCTAAACATGAACATTTTCAGCACGTACTTGCAGAATTTCCTACCTTAAGTGCAATAAAATAATTAGGTATAGTCGGGGATTTCTAAGGATGCGGTTTTTCTAATCCTTTCGCTAGCTTGCTATGTTGCACCTTTCTGGAAAGGTAATAAGATGGGCAATTTAATAAAAATAACAAAAGGTGTATTAATTCAATGAAAATTCTGAATTTTTGGTAATTTCGAAACATTTTTAAATTTTGGAAGTGACTGTACCTACAATGGGAGGAGTTAGATCAACATTGTTGAGATTTTCGTAAAGGTCATTAGGATAGTAGTATTAAGCTTTTGTTTGATGCCGCTGCGTTGGGTAGATCAAAATATAAAAAAATAAAAGAGTGATGTTATGAAGATGGTGGATTACTTTTTGCTTCACAACCCCTTTAAAATAGGATTGCTTCTACTAAATGTTGTTTTTTTTTGGAAATTTTTTGGGAGATTTTCATCTCTCGAAGCAAACTTTCAGAATCGACTGATTCCCGTCAGAAAGAAAAAAATTGAGTCAGTGTAATATAGTCTACATTTCAGTATCAGTAGATATCAAATATATTTTTAATCTTGTACAAACCATTTTTATGAATAAATGAAATGAGAATAAATTATTTTCCATAGTTGGTTCTGATTTCAATGTATTTTAAACATTTTCTTTGAACAGTTGACAATTACAGCACGTTGATATTTTCCTTCATCCCGTAAAGTTAAAATTTTTGTCTTTCCTTCTTCAGAACAAAGTATTCCGCGAAAATATTCACTTTTACCTGTTAATACATATAATTAAAAGAAAAGTTTGCAGGAATTTCTCTTAAATAAAAACAATGAAAATAAATACGTTTGCTCTATTGATCTAACCAGGCAAAGTTTTTCAATGATTAGTGGTATTCCCCTAAAGAACAAAAAGTACTCCTGCGAAGAGTTGCAGCATTTTATCCCAATAGAAAAATCACGTGGAATATAAGTTGATTCGACGTAGAAATGCATCGTAACTCTACGTTGAAAGTAAATTGAGTCTTGTATACCGATGTCCTAGGCGTTATTGATATTAGTTTATAGGCAATTGGTACATTAACTCCATGTAGAACTTGCGGACATCTTGCACAGACTTTTCACGTAACTGAGTTTCTGCTGGGTAATCTCCAAAAATGCACTTTTGATATCGTTATACCAAAATGTATAAACCAACTAAATACTATCAAGATAAAGTCCAAACAATTTAAAATGTTTAAGATTATAACTTTTTTCAATCACAAAATAATTGCCACTTGTAGTAAAACAAAATTGCGTCCATTTTAACATTTTTGTAAAGGGAAAATAAGGGTAAATTTTCCACCGAATTTCCACGGTTACTGATTTTCTGTTGGGATACTAAACTTGTTCTTCAGTTGGCGGAAGATTACGTTTACAAATTTGTACTAAAATTTATGTAAGGACTATATGTAAAGTCGTCCTCCATTCCAATGACCACCACTTAAATTTAAGATAATAAATATGTGCATTAGTGCATTAGGGATATAATTATCTCGATTTTGCTTGCAGCGCAATTTGAAGATAATAAAATCCAAAATAATGTTCCATACATATACCTATATTATATATATATATATATATATATATATATATATATATATATATATATTTTTTTTTTTTTGTATATACACTCATACAGCTTATAAAAAATTATAAATATACCTACATTAGCATACAAAATTGCCGCTAGAACTTTAAAAAATTATTATTTTTAAATTCTTTTTCGTTCAATAAACTTGTTTGTATTTGACAAAATGACTAAAATTTTTTAAGAGGTGATTGATTTATTGTCTAGCGTTGACTTAAAACTACATGTTGGCATAAATTATGTTTTATAGCTTGGAATAGTACCAAAATTGTAAATGTTTTATTTCCAAAATTATTGTTGGTCCTAAAATAAAAAATTCAAGGAAGTAGAAACTGAGTCACTATTTCGTCTTAAAATTTAATCTAGTTATTCTTTATGTTTCTCTAAAACTCGTATATTTGATTTATTTATAAATCTAAAACAAAACAAAAAAGAATAGCAAATAAAAATAAAAAAATCCTTATTTTTAATAAAGATATCTGAAATTTTGAAAATTTTTGTATTTATCGTGTCCAATTCATAAAACAAAGTAAGAAATACAAAACAGTTTCGAATAAAAACACATTTATTATCATAAAGAAAGATAAATATTCAAATAAATTAATGATGGCATCTGCTATGGTGGGAGCGATGTCATAAAAATAGCATAATAGCATCGGCTATAAATATTTTTATTATATCGTTGGAGAGTAGAACCCAAACGTTAGATTAGTGTGATTACACCATGGTTCATAATATCAAATGTATGAGAATTGCTGGCTCAGTAATACCTTCATATTTAAATGATTCAAAACTGTGCACCGAAATTCACCTAAATTCAAATTAACTAAGTGAAAATGTTAATTATCCGCGGCGATATATGTAAGTGAAGCATAAAAGCTAGATGTTTATGAACCACACCTTTGCGGAAAAATATTTTGTTGCCGTCATTTGGTTGTAGTGGAAAGAAGTTTACAATTCTGTGAATTTGAAGAGGTTTCGTTTTAATAGAAACAAAATTTCAATTAGTTTTATTTTAAGCGGATGAATAAAAAATTTTATGCATAACATAAGTGCTTGAGATGTTTGCGGTTAGCAGTTTGTCTGACGTAAGATTATCATTCATTTAAAAAGAATCACATAAAAATTATTTTTACTTTGAAACAGAGATAATTCTCAATTATTGTTTCTGTAATTTTAAATTGCGGTTTTTAATGTTAAAGAGCATAAAATAGTCTTTACCCATAGGTTGCATGGTGGTCAATTAAATTGATTTGTGGTACTGCTGACGAATGATGCACAATAGTAGATATTGTCGACTGTTTAATGTATATCGATTGTTGTTACTTGCAATCGACTGTCCTTCCCGCAGTAACCGAGTTGCGTATAAACCAAAGACATGGAAAATAAGAAAACCGATAAAAAACCAAGTATGAAATTAATGAATTTTTTGTTATTTATTTCAAAGATATAGACTTTATGTAATTTCACACCACAACTACGTTTTACATTCTGCGTTTCTTTTCCTTTTTAAAGAAATAAAGACCCATGCTGCCACTAGTATAACGCGTACATCTACGGATGGTTCCAAGATGGGCGACAGATTGGAGGTCGAAGTTTATGGTGTAAGAGTCCAGCTGGATAAGACGCTAGGATATGCATTAACTTTCTTTCAAGCAGAGATACACTCAAGGCTCTAGAGTATAAAACTTTCGTGTCTAGAAGTGTTTGGGATTGCATCAATGCACTTAATGAACAGGCCCAGGGCAACATAATTATGAGTGCTAGGACACGAGGGCACTAAAGGTATACCGGATTGGCTGGCAAAAAAAAGACACTCAGTTCAGCGGACTTGAGCCGTTTTGCAGCTACTCGAAAAGCCACCCGAAAATGCCAAAAACGTTACACACTGAAGTTACTACCCCTCCCCCACCACCACCATAGGACCAAATTATTTTCCTATTAGCAATGGGGGGATCAGACTCTATAAAACAGCAAAAGAACCATCCAAATCGATCCACGCATTACACAGTTAGGTTCCATACCCCCCGCTCCCCAACCCGACTAACATTTTTTTTCTCGTGGTATCAACCAGGGAGCATATTATACCCAAAAGGAAAAGAATTATCCAAATCGGTCCACGCGTTACGAAGTCAGACTACTCCTCCCCCCACCCCACCCCCTACCATAGGACCAAATTATTCTTCTATTAACAATGGGGAGATCACACTCTATACAACAGCAAAAGAAAGAAAGTGCGAATAATATCGTATGTGCGCGTAATATTTATATGAAAGTTCCAGTAAAAATTCCGATTCTCAACTGTTATTGTGTTACAACTGTCCGTACCTTATTTTTTATCAAGTAGCACATTAAAATTT
This sequence comes from Leptarthrus brevirostris, assembly GCA_964036015.1. Taxonomy (NCBI): domain Eukaryota; kingdom Metazoa; phylum Arthropoda; class Insecta; order Diptera; family Asilidae; genus Leptarthrus; species Leptarthrus brevirostris. Next base: position 101,603,131 of record OZ038373.1, read on the forward strand.
TCTGAACGGTAAAACCCGGTAAAAAAATCCATAAAGGCGATTATTCCAGGACAAAATTTTCGTTAATCACACAGAAAATTTTACGAGTCACAGTAATTTTATTGTATTATGAACAAATTAATAATTACTGGAAAGACACTAAATTTTATAGAGCGGCTTCTTAAACGTTGGCAGAATTTTTCCTAGACTTTTTTTGTGTATACCGGAGCCAGGAGAGGTTTCATTTGCTCTTCATTATAAATCACACTAACAGTAAGAAGGTCAACAATTAAGGATTCAGCTATAATTTTCTTAGAAGGGCAGATATCAGCTGTATATTCGGTCATGGAACTTGAGAATCGTAAAAGGTTTTAGTGTGCCTTAAATTGCCTTTGAAAGAGAACAAATTAACCATTATTTCAAACCCGAAAATAAAAAACATTAAAATGAAAATTTTCAAAATATTTCCGTTTGAATTTTTTCACAAAATTTAAATTTGAAGATCTACACATACACAGTCTTTAACACCATTGTGTTACCTGTTAATTGATATATTAATAAATATTTCAAATTCCCCTTCCCAAACACATTTTTTCCTTTCTCGCTTAGATCTATCAGTTCCTTCATTATTGCACACGACCTAAAAAATACCTTGTAGACAGCTAGACAAGATCAGAATTAGATACCGTCGCTTCTAATTGTGCAATTGAATTAACAATAGTGCACACAACATAATAGAAAACTGTCTCTTTGGATTTTCGCTTCCACTGCTTTTAGGGAGATTATCTAAGGTAGTAAGTAGTACCAATATATAGAAATCTCAAATTTAATTCTAAATTTAGGTCCTCTAAAAAGTAAGATAAAATAAAACTAATTGATACAATATTCTTCAATTAATAATTTTTTTATTTTAACAAAAAGACGATTTTTACGTTATAAACAGTCATTAAAAAAAACAACTTAAATTGCAGGTGACATATTCCCACAGGTTTATTTTTTTGTACATAAGTATGTTCATTTCTGCAGCTGTTTCATGTTTAATTTATTGACAGTCTTTCAGAATCAGAACTGCCATCAACAAATTTACAATTTTTGGCAAAGGTTCAAGTGTCCACATTTCTGTACCTGTAATTAGCGGGTAACCATATTATACTTTATTGTTTTTACAGCACCGCTTTTTATTTTTCAAATTATTGAGGTTAGTGAATTTTCTCTCTGCTGTGGCCCTACTATGTGGCAAAACAGTTAACGCAAGCAAATATTCTGCCAATTTCTTGAAAATGTTTTTCCCTAATACATTCTCTTGATCGCTTAAGTAATCCTAAAATCAATTTGCTCCTGATTTCATATAAGTGGAATCTAACAAGTTTAACTTTTCATCTCTAAAGTCAAAACGTTTTATGTATTTGCATACACAGTTCAATAAAACAATTTAATAAACTATGCTTTTATTTAAAAATTATGTGTTATCTGTTTTATTAAAATCCTCGTAATTTTCAAATTTCCCCCCGGAAAATACATATATTGCCAGTGCCTAAGAATCAATGTTGTTTTTAAAATCAATGTCTACCTTAATACATTTTGGCTTTACAAAGGGCTCCAAAATATCAACATAAGCACTTTACATTTCTGTAAGTACTTTCTGATTGAAATATTTTATTTATTCTAGTCACTTTCTCCAAAATATAAGATAAATATATTAGGATAGATATATAGATAGATACATAAATAGATAGATAATATTTATTCATTTACAAGTCATTTTACAATTCATTATTTCATCTTCACAATTGAAGAAAAGATATGACTATGAGAAAAAATAAAAGTAAAATAAAATAATAAAAAATGCAATTCAATTAAATAATTCAAGAAAAACATTATCAAGAGGAAAAGGAGTTGGTTTATCTCTGTATATTTCCTTATTTTACTCTTGGTCATGTTATGAAAGGGTTATTACATTCTAAATAAGAAGAAGAAACAAATAAACTGTCGAGATTGGTAACTTATAAGCACATAACTATTATTAACAGCTTTATTCTTAATTAGAAGTATTAGAAAAAATTTAGTATCGGGTTCTAATAAAGTAGATACAATTGATGAGGCGTGGGAGTTATCTCGATCAAAAGCTTCTGTTGTAAAGCATTGATAAAAGGAACTCCACTGTTATAGTTTACGTTAACTGCTAGCCATAGCTTAAAAACAGGTTTAGGACCTGTGAATTTTTATATTGATATTGAATTTCAATTGAAATTCTTCACCGGTTTCTTGTGCAGAGCTCCCTACTCTAATATTCTCCTTTAACTATCAGTAGTGTTTTGTCTTAAATAGTAAATATATTTGGTGGAAATCACATTTCTACTTACAAAAAATACTTGATACTGTCTGATTTATTTAACAATTTCATCAGCTATCTTTGCCGTTCCATGTCCATGGACCCAAGCGGAAACGCACTAGCAAAGTTAAAGAAACAGCGAAATGAGAACTAGGAAAGAAGTTACCACAAATGTTTGGTTACATGTTACCGTTTCCGACGATTTTTCACTGTGTTTGCTAATAACATAATTTTAATTGCCGTAAAGTTGTGGAATTTGTTAATAATACTAAATAATCTTTTTCTTGTTTTTTATGGGAGAGGTAGAAGTCTTTAAAAACAGTGATAGGCCCTTAACTTCTAGTTTGTGGGATTCTTACTCACTAAAACCACCCACCTGGGATCCTCGCGACAGACCTCTATTGAGTTCCTTTTGGTTCTTGCGAGAGTTTTCTCCAGTACTCCATACTCAACTTAATTCCCTTGGTTATTGCAATCAATGTAGGTCATTGTGCCAAGCTCCTCCGCTCTCGGTGTCGTCCTCAGTAAGTCCCATTTGCTTCAGATGATATCCGAAATTACCAAATAACCATGTCCTGCCAAGTGCGCTCTCAGCTACTTCACAGTCTTCCAGTCTAGATTCGCAATACCCCTCCTGGCAGGACAATATGACGCCCCTAACGTCATTATGGCATGTCGACACGAGTCTACTTCATCCAACTGTCTCCAGTGCTCCTCTATGGCCCATTTCTCAATCTGGCCTCACATCTTACCTCTTCCTAAGGTAACATATGTCCTGCGATTTTTTAAAGTTCAGAGTCAGCTCCTTGCTGGCATGGCTTGGCATACCATTGTGTGTTCTCCCAGGCTTAAGATGACGTTCCAAGTTTAGTTCCGTACTCCAGATACTGCTCCGGTTTTTCCGTCAATACTGACTCCGTCTGTAAAAATCGTGACATCTGTTAGACTATTTTTAGGAAATAATCCATCATTTATTAGCCTTTCGTCTTTCGGTAAACTTTACTTTGCTTATTCCGTCCATTGGTATTTTCAGACTCGGTATATTATATAGGTACTTTCCCTGCATTTTAAACCTTCTCCTCAATGTATTTATTCCAGATTTGCCTCAAATCCAGAAAAACCCCAAAATAGAGAAAATACCAGTGGTTCGGAATCCACTTTAAATTGTAGGTCCACTTACAATAGTTTTCTAGAATCCACCCTCCCCATAATTACCCAGCAGCGACATCATCAGTGAACACAATAAATGCACTCATTAATTAAAATGGCTAAAATACCTATATTTTGACATTAACATTTATATTGGGATGGCATAGGTTAGAAGGCATAATGCCTTCTTTCTGCAGGACGTGATAATCGGTGATTTCACTGATCACAAAATAATTATAATTATATAAATCGGGTTCAAATTTGAATAAAACAGCGGCTCACAACTTCAGAATTTTCCTTTTGGCTAGTTGAGTATCTTATTCTTTATTGAAAAATTATTTATAAAAAAATGTTTCCCTTTGAAAGAAACAATCAGAGCATTAGGCCTACGCAAATTATTTTCAAATTGACATGATAAACTGCTTACTGATAAAATTTGAACAAGAATTTGAACAAGTATTGATTTCCCGTACTTTCTCAATAAAACATTGTGTGCTTTTCAGTACGCAACAGCGGGTCACTTCAAAATAGGATCATGATCATATTTTCTGCATGACCGTGGGGATGACTTTTTCATCGATGTCAGTTTCGTTAAGTTCATCGCTGTAGGCCTGAATGAGATTTTCATAAACTTGAATATTCGCTGCTGAGGTAAAATCTCCTATCAGTTGCAGCGTAAAAATGTAAGAAACTATAATAGAAATATGAACTCTAAACTCTATTTTGTCGAAAACAATATTGTAGAAAATAGTTCGAATATTTGATTATCAAAACACATCTAGTCAATTACTGGTAATGCATTAGTAATATATATCTTCTAGCACTTTTACCGATTAAATGAGGCCGTGTTAAGTTTTTATACCTAATTCAAAAGTGTGAGTTATTATTTATGTAATTTAATAAATATCAAACAAGAAATTACGATTTAATATATTCCTTACTTTCAGTTGTCTATAAATTAAACAAGAAATCAAATTAATTAAATAGTTAATTAAGCGAATCCCATCTTGTGGTATTTCTTAGAGCTCTGCCAACTACTTGATGGACCACGCCCATTAAAGACGTCGTTTAAATGACGTTCGTCCATATTTTGCCTCAAGTAAAGTCGAAATTAAATTCTATCTCAATTAAATTTCCAGGTTTTCTAAATTGCATTGTTCCACATCGACTATTTTTGTGCAATGAGAACAATAATTGAAGAATTTAAGATAATCCAAAAATAGCAGAATTACGCTATATCTCCTAAATACCAGAGACGTTTTTCTACTGCATGTTGCGTTGAAAGTCTTTCTCTGTCGAACATTGCAACGTGTTGCCAATATTTTATAAAAATTCACATTTGGCCTAAATACAAATAATAATTAGGGGAGTTTCTCGTAAGAAATTGCGTTGCTTTTCTAACTAATTATACCATGGACGTTGACTGAGTAATAACGTTAAAATTGCAATAACGCAAGTTAATAAATGTACAATCTGTGAACTTTATTTCGGACATTTTCAACAATTCTCAACTTTAATTTTCTAATTCAAGACAAATCCGGAAAAATTATCACAGAGATTTTCATAAGATTCTTTGGAAACCATACTTATAATATAATATCGTAGCAAATACAATTAATTTAATTTTTACTAGAAATTTATTGTCCAAATTATTTATTATTTTCTTTTTTAATAAAGATTAAGTTTTCCAACGATAACTTAAACACAAGAGATTCCAATAGCGATGGTTAAAAACCCTGTGATACAATAAAAATATTTTAAAAAATACAGCGCTGTTTAACAGATATTGTGAGATTAGTTAATAATTTTATGAATACACATTCAAGATGAAGCAATTATTACAAAGTGATGAGTGTAAAGGAAGTGAAATAACATTAAATTTGGTTGAACTTATCAAGGTACTACTATTACAATCTATGTTTATAGTAGTCAAGTACTAAGAAACTTCGCAATTTAAATTAAAACCGTGTTTAATCAACTAGTTCAGCGTTGCTGTACATTCTTCTTAGCGGCTTGAAGGTCTACGACCAGAACCCCAGTATTCTCATTTTGTCGTACATCCGTCCATGGGTTTGTCACAACATGATTTTTCGTAAACTAATTGTAGAACATCTTCACTTTTATCATGCTATGCTGGAAAAATATATAAAATAGATGGTAGTCTCTTTCTTTGGATCTTTCAATCTTTTGAGAGGACTACTAGTACGATTTTGTGCTAACGCCTTTAACTTCTGCTACGACTTTTAAATTTAGATAATTTTATTCTCCACGTGTTGCACAGTCGCCCAATCCAAGGTCTCTCTGTGCGCCAGTCTCATGCTACTTCTTGTCTAGAGCCATGTTGTTTGGCCTATCCATTGCCACTTTCGTCTTTTAATACCGATACCTATCTCGTGGTCTGTAAGCACATACATATGTATATGCAGCTTTTGGTTGTTAATGACCTCCTGCCAATGGATGTTCAGGACGCGCCGGAGTCACAAGTTGAAAAAGGCTTGTAGCTTAAATGTTATATGGCAGGTCATTTTCTATGTTGAACAGCAATATAAGACAATATATGTGGCGTGGAACGAGGAAACGTACCTTACAGCACCTGGCAGCGTCTATCTCCGGCTGGAGGGAGTGGACCTTTTCCCCTCGCGCGAAGCTCGTATTCTCAAATAGGTTTTACAAAATGCGCTATAGATTTTTCAATTTTTATCGCACAAACTTGAAGGTATGCTCATTCGATTCTACGTACTTTCTTCATGCAGGTTCATTAAAAACCTGAAATTCGATTTTTGGTGCTGTAAGGTACGTTTCCTCGTTCCACGCCACATATGTATTTTAGGTTCAGTTCAAAGATACTTTGTGCGTCTGGAAATGTAGCCATTTCGCCATATCTCAGCAAGAGTACTGAATGCAACTCGCCTTGTTGATGAAAACTTGTACATTAGCTTCAGCTCCGCAATCTGCCATTATTATATTGTCGAGATCACAAAATTTATCCACATGTACTATTCTTTGTTCTTTCAGATAGATTTTATTTTGTCTTCTTTAGTCTAAGCGCATAAGTTTGTTTTTGGCAGCATCGATCTTATGCACAGCCCTCGTGCGAAAGATGCTAAATAAATATCCTAATCCTCCGCGGTGGGTGCACAATGCATCGTAAATGACAATCAGGAATAGCAAAGGTGACAGTATACATCCTTCTCTAACTCCGTTCTTTTGTTAAGACCGTGACATTGGACGGTGGCGTTGGTCGTGACGTGCCATGCGTGATTGTTGATGTTCCTGGGTCCGATCTCTAGGAGTTCCTTTGTGTGGCAGCTACCTCATAAAAAATTATATATCATCACATCTTATATTACAACAGCTCGCGCTTCGACATTTGTGAGTGGTTGGTTGTATGTATCGATTACGTTGCCGCACTCTTGCTTCCATCGGACCACTTGTTGCTTCTGGGGTACTTCTTTGTGATTTTCCGCTACCATAATCTCGGGTTTTGCGCAGCATATACTGACCTTCATCGGTGGCATTGCTCTTCTAGTTTGTAGCAGGTGAAATGAAGATGCTAGAAGGTTTCTGCATTTGGTGTTCTGTTTCTGGACTTGGTGTCTGTCGCTCTTTGTTCCTTAGTCACATCATCATTTCACGTCGATCCTGTAGCATTAACTTTTTCTAACTCCAGTAATTGCTGTTATAACTTTAAAATGGCTGGTTTCTGGAAACTTTATGAATGCCTGTCTGTCTGTAATTGGTTGAATACAATAAGAAACGTAGATTTAAGATCTCTCTAGGCAAGTATCTGAAGCACTTAAAGGACTTTAAAAGACCCATTGTTCCTCGAGGAGCGATTCTGACTATTCCGCTTAGTCCACGTGGTCAATTTCAGTCAGCCTTGAAGACTATTTCAATCGAACTAAGATCGACTATTGACTATTTAGAGCTAGATGACCTTAAGCAGTTCTGGAATTTGTAAATTCTAGACGCAACTGTGACTCCTCTGCGTTACGTCTTGGTGAAAATAAAACTAACGATCCTTTGACGATTGCCTATCTCTTTGGTGACTTCTTTAAGACCGCATTCTTAGAGACTTACTGTGATCTTAGTATTATTGATTGTACTCATTTAAAGCGGTTTCCTCGAACCTACCTTAGTATTTAACGAAGGGACTGTATTAAAACACATCTCGAATTTGCCCAAGGGATCCTGATGGCGTTTTTGCGTACTTTCTGAAGAATTGCAATATGTCTTTGGCTCGGGTTCTGTGCCATCTTTGTAACCTGTCCATTTTTTCTGGTGTCTTTCCTAATCCCTGGAAATTGTCTGCGATTATCGCCCTTCTTAAGAAAGGCAATAAATGTGATATCTCTAATTATCGACCTATTGACAACTTATGTTGTATTGGCAAACTTCTTAAAGTCATGGTCTGCGATTTACTTTACGATCACTGTAAGTTTCACTTAGTCTTTTTCCAGCATGGCTTTATGAACGGTTAATCTAGCACAACCAAAAATTGGAATTCTCCAACTTTTTCATAACAGTAATCGAAGCCGGCAAGCAGGTTGATCGTATTTTAAGGCTTTTGACAAAATCAATCACAAGGTTCTCGTTCATATGTTATCAGTTCTGTGGTTTCCGTTAGCCCTCGTTAATTGGTTGCGTTCTTATTTTTCTGGCCTTACGAAAAAGTGTTATATTCCGTGGCGCACTCTCTGACGAAATTAATAATTCCTCTGGCGTGCCTCAGGATAGCCATCTTTGACCTTTGCTTTATGTCATATATATCAATGATGTATCTTTGATCCAAACTGACTCGAGAATTCTCTGATGATACCGAATTTGCTAAGTTGTCTCGAACGATAGTAAATGTGCCCTCTTAAACCGTGACTTATTGGCCTTTCATAATTGGTGCTCTATTAATTTCCTTCCTCTGAATATTGACAAGTGCACTGTTACGCTTTTCTCCCGTAAGAGGAATCTTCTGCACTTCAATTTTACTATTGACGGTAGCCAATTGAGTAGACTTGACAAAGCCAGATTGAGTGTCGCGCTTAATATTAAATATTCTTTTGATGATCAATCTGACGCTGTTGCCAGTAGAGCTAATGATACTCTGGGCTTTCTGAAAAGATGGTCTAAGGAATTTGCTGATCCGTATATACGTAGTTCCTTTATTACACTTTTGTAATACCAGTCCTTCTTATGCGGTTAAAATTGATCGCATTAAGGCTGTTCAGCGCAGATTTGTGAGGTTCGTTCTTCGTCGTCTTTCTTGGGCCGAACGTCTCCGTTCTCCTCCATACGCAGATCGGTTAATGCTCCTTTGTTTGGAGACTCCTGAGTACAGACGAAATAGGTCTGGAAACGTTTTTGCTCTTGACTGGCTGCATGGTGTGATTAATTCCTTTGAATTGTTGGGCGCCTTGGGTTTATCAGATCCGTCGCTCTACCTGAGGACCCCGGAACGTACTCCATATTAATTATCACTACACTAACTATGGTATGCAAGAGATTGTTTAATAAGCATTGCGAGTTGTTGCCTTGTTGCCTTATTTGTTTTCCAGGTTTTACATACACAAAACTGCAAACAGAAACAAGATAAGAACCTATTACATCTTCGATTATAGCTATGCGGTGTTTCATGACTTTAACAGCAAAGTGAACAAACATCTTTTTATTCTATTTTTAATCGAAATTTCAACATTCATACGGCGATTCGTATTATCAATCGCTGATAAGAGTTTTTTTTGCAGTTTGTTTGATTGCAATTGGTATATGATATAATTTGCTGATAGATTATTTATTTAATTATGCTAAGAAACGTCATGCGTAATCTATTTATTAAGGAAAACGGGGTCAATAAGATTTCAACCGACTAGTGTCTTTTGTAAATTGCCACCATATAAGGAAGCAATTTATACTGAAGGGCTAGTAGATCTCTTAATTTACTACATTCCGTTGGATTAACTATTTTTAGTGCTTTGATTAATGTAAGGACTTTTGAAGCTTCCCGTGCTCGATGGATTAATAAAGGCTGGGTTTTGATCAAGAGGCATGGATAATATTTTTAGCATTTTTTCTACAAACATTTAATTTTAGGAAGAATTTGTTTTTGTAAATTTCTTAAAAAATGACAGTTGTACACATTGCTGAAGAATGTCGTGCACGACTCGGCGCTGTGCAATGAAGAGCGTTTAAAGTTATATGAAATGAATGAATATAAATTATTAGAAACTAAATTTGGGGTCATCATGCCTTTTAATATAGGGTCTGGTAGCAAATCCCGAAAAACAAAATCCCGAAAGCAAAATCCCGAACGTCAAAATCCCAAAAAAAAAATCCCGAACGTCAAAATCCCGAAAAGACAAAATCCCGAAAGGTAAAATCCCGAAAAGTCAAAATCCCGAACACAATCCGGAAAGCCTGTCGTGGGGGGCAGGCCGCGCGGCCTACCCCCCAAGACAGGCTTTCCGGATTGTGTTCGGGATTTTGATATTAAAATTAAAAAATATTGAAACATGTAGGTTTATATGCATTTATATTTATATATTTATTATATTAGTTTTAAATGTATTGCAATCCCTTTTAAAAATGCTAATTTAGACTTTTCATATTTGTCATGAATAATTTTTTGTAGTCTTTTTTCTTTTATAATATAGGACCTTCGTATTTTTCTTTCTACTCCAGCGTTTACAGAATCCAATATCGTTTTCACTCTTATTTGCTCTTCTCCAAGAAGAGCAATAAGCTTATATAGACCCAAATGTGGTCTTCCAGCTAAAAGTTTTAGTCTTCTGTGCCACGCCTCAACACTATTTTGCGTCCGCGGCAAATTTTCTTCTAAAAGTTCGGAGACACTCCAAAAGGATGGTTCATAAGAGGGTTTACTGACTATTGAAAGCCCATTGCTTGAGGAAAATATATTTGTTTAGTCATATGGTTAGAATTTCGTTCTTTTTTGGCCATTTCGTTTGTCCATATGTATATATAAGCAACGTGTAATATTTTTGCTTTCTGATTTTTCGGGATTTTTTTCTTCGGGATTATTTTTTTTCGGGATTTTCTCTTTCGGGATTTTTGTTTTTCGGGATTTTGATTTCGGGTTTTAGGTTTCGGGATTTTATTTTTCGGGATTCTAACCTACTCCCTTTAATATATTATCGAAAACCCTAAAAAACAGACTGGGGGCCCTTTGAAAAGTTCACTTAAAGTTTTGTCTTGTTCTACAACTTCAATGTACTTGGAAATATATTAATGTTTTTTAAGATGATAGGCCTCAAAAATCAATTATTTTTCAATTGCAAACAGATTTAAGTGAATCGGCTAATCGCTTAAGCGTTTAGTGTTTTACTTTATTAAAAATCATAGTTAGAAAGTTAGAAGAATTTTGTTAGAAATCACGGTTAAGATATGTACCTCCTCTTAGTAATAATAGTAATTTTAATTTTTTCTAATAAATAGACATACATATATGCCTTCAAATGTAACTTCATTTTGGATCGGAAAATTAATTTATCATTTGACAGCTGACAGTTCAAGTGTCGAATTTGACTAAAAATTGTTTGTTTCGCGTCCATTTAAAAGTAGAAAATCAAATGATCATTTTCGTTATATTTTGCTGTATTACTTAGGAAGAGGATGTGTTAGCTCATTAAAGGTTATGTGATGTATATGGTGACAACGTCAGAAGAAAGGCCTTGTTGAAACCCAATCGGTGTTTAGCGACAAAAGAGATTGCGGAGAATCTTAAATATCGAAATTATAGTTTAAGACAAGTTGGTATTCTTGAACTCAAAAGAAAAAATCATCTCACTAAGGGCGTTAACATCTGCGAAACTCTATTGAAGTCTAAAGGAAACGAGTCAACTGGGGATGAAAAGTGGATCATCTATACAGTCGTCGAATGAAAAAGATTGTGGGGCAAGCGTGATGAAAGTTTTTTAAAAGGAGATATTCACCAACCAAAAAATATGCTATCAGTCTGGTGCTATTTTAAAGGTACTATATGTATATGTATTTTACACACTCTCTCTAGTTTTTCTAATCCTTTGGGCGAGTATGTTCTCTCCAACCCCCAATAGTTTTTTCATCGTAATATGTTGTCAGAAATCAACCATAGGTTACCGTCGATACGAATCTTGAACCTTGATGATGATTTATATTGTACACTGCTTCCGAGCAACCGGACGTGGACTGGCGAAAACTGCATAAATTTAATGATTCCATCAAATAGAAGCGTCCAGAATCGAGATGGAGCATTGTCTCCAACGCGGCAGTTGGCGTTTTACTTACCGCCCTGAGATGCCCAAGCAGGCGAGTGATGAACTATACGGGGGCCGCACCAAATAAACATATAATAATAATTGTTTTTGTCTTCGATGAATAATTTGCGTTTAATTTACACATTAAAAATTTAGCAAGTTACCAATTACATTTTGGCTAACTCAATATTTTTCGGCCGATGTAAGGTTCAGTTTAAAGGGTGTTAACTTTCTAAATATTTTGGATGACGCGAAACAATTTCTTTACAAATGGAAAAAATGGAAAAAAAATTCTTTACAAATGTAAAAAATGGAAAAGAGCCTTAAGAAACGCTTTTTCATTTCAAGGTTTTTTGCACAATTTGTTTAACAGAGCATTGCTTAAGTTTAATAATTACAACTTGACTTTTTAAAGGTAAAATAAAATTAGTTTATTCTTAGTATCAACCACAAATAATTAAATAAAAAAAACATATTTTAAAAATCAGTGGTTATTGCAATTGAAGAATATTTAATTTGAAATTTTATGGCAAACGAAAATATTAATATTATAAGCAAACCCATTTTAACAAAAATCCGGCTAAGTGCGAGTCAGAGACATCGTTATATTTTTCCTGTAATATTTACATAAACCTCTATCAACTCTAATTATTTCAGATTTTTCGATTTGTAATTCGAAGATAAGGTAATGAGGATGGTCGTATTAAGACATTGTTATCATTTTTTATCATAAGTCGAAAACTATGCGGCATACTATGCCTTTCATATAATATTCCACTTGATCTAGTACTCTAAAATATTTACGCCCCCTTCTTTCGACGCCCTTATTTAAAACTATTCCAAATTTTAAGTCGATAGCATTAGTAGTTCCTGAAATAAGCAGCAGTGCATTCTCTGTTTAACTCACTTTAAGGATGGATGACAATACAGTTTTTCGTCTCTACTTTTACGCATATTTATCATTCACGTAGGGGCGGGGGGATGGAGAGCTACGGCTGAACGTCGGCTGTCTTTCATAATCTGTTTAGCACACTTCTTGACAAAACTAATTGTTAAAATTTGGTGTAATTACTACGGATGGATGACAATACAATATTCGATCTTTACTTTTGCAAGATTTTACAGGAGGGGGAGAGGGACACAAATAGGTCCAGATCTGGGGATAATGAGCAAGAAATCGAAACTAATCGTTAAGAGATGAATTTTTTATAGTACTCCATAGTTGATTGTATAATATAAATATAATATATATCTGTATAATAAAAGTTTGAATAAAAATTTGTAGGGTAACTTTAATATATGAAATTTAAATACATATATAATGTTTTGTTTGAAAACAAAATTATCTTACTAATTTAAACTTAGACAATGTATAATAATTACTTAATTGAAGTATGACTTAAAAGTAAAAAATATTTCTTTAAAGCTTGCTTTTCTTTAAAAAAAAATTAGCGTAAAAAAATATAATTTCTTCGCCAAATAATTACAAATTATAGTAAGTTCATCACAATAATTACAAATAATTACAAATAGTTAAAAATTCTTTGATTCATGAACGGCTGCCTGAAAAACATGGCTTTCGCGTTGTTCACGGTCATGGCGATCTGAAGAAAAGCGATGTGGGTTAATGGGCTTTTCGTTTCGAAGATGAAATTGAAATGGCAAAATCAGATTGTGGTAGTTTACAGATAAATCGATAGTTTGATAAATTGAGTGTAAAGAAATTTTAGTTATTTGATATATTATTTACCAAACAAAATTATTATGGAACTGGACACAATATTGGAGGTATGAAATAGGATTTCAGCCATGTATTTAAAATTTCTAATTATCTAGAGGTATCTAATTTTGGAAATTTAAAATATAGAAAACTACCTATTAGACTCTATTAGAATATTTTAAAACTAAATTACCAGGTCTGTGATCATGAACCCAATAAATATGTGGGTTTAGTTGTTGTTAATGTTGTAAGTTCATTCTAAATTGCAGCTCCTGACCATGACACAGTTTTAATTACTACGCTATGGTCTACATCACGGTATACAGAATACAAAACATGTGTAATCTATGTACCACCATTCGTAACGTGGTCAGTTGTACTTATTTGACAAATTTTTTTACTGAATTGATATTAATTTTTTCCCATACATTTTAAACTCATTACGTCAGAGATCATCAGCTGAAATGTGCCAAAAGCTCGTCGGTGGAGTAAGTGATAAGATGTCGGCCTACCAATGCGGAGGTCCCGGGTTCAAATCCCACTGGAGATCCGCCTACAATCGTTGTCTCGAATCAGGTGAAGAAGGGGAAAGAATAGAGAGGAAATTTCAATTTTTGAAAAACTTTTTTTGTTAACAATTATCATATCTGTTTGCTGTTATAGGTTAATTATAAAGAAGCACCAGCAACATGTAAAACTATATTGCTAACATTTATATAAAATACCTTTCTGGTTATGAACAGGTAAAAAACAACCAAAGGAATTAAGCTACGGTACATGTGCAAATTTCTTCCCTAAACTAATACTTCTAACAGAGTTTATCCACAGCCTGCTATTTAGCTCTGTAGAAATAAATTTTTTTTTCATTGCGTTTTATATTTTATTTCTTCTTTTTTGCCAAAAGGCTTTCTCTTAAATATTAAATATAAATTTGGCAATCCTTGAAAACTGGTAAAGTCAGTTAGAGTTGCGAAGTCAGTTAGAGTTTAATTTTGAAAATTTCATTAATCGTTTTTTCATATGAACCATGTACCAGGTCATCCAGATCCATGAACAGCTCTTGAAATATAAAAAATCAGTTAAGTGCGTGTTCGTTTCGCACATGATATGGTACGATAGAGTTACTTTTAAATTTTTTATAAACTGTTTTTGCTACAGTGTTCGTTATAATTTTTATTGAACTAAGGAATCCATGACCATTTTTCATAGATTAATAGGCAGTTTTAGTATATTTTGAAAGGGAAAGTTTAATAAGATTTAAAAGATTCAAAACCGAAATTTTGGAATTTTTAGTAACCACTTTTGACACTCCTCAATAAATTATTCATATCAATTTAAAAGTGTTAAAAGTTTATATTTTAACGTTTGTTGATCATTTTGTTGCAAATTTGTAAATTCTCGCTCTAAATTAAAAATCTTCAAAAGAGTTACTTAGTGCGATTATTTTTATTTATCAAAGAAGCTGTTTAGAGGAATTTTTGCGAATGAGTTGGAATAATAAAAAATTAAATGCAAAGTGGTAATTGAAATATATGAAGACAATAGTTGTTGCTAATGGAAATGTCAGAGGTACATAGTGTAAATATGAAGCCAAATGTTTCTGAAAACCCAACTGAATTAATAATTGTTTTGTCTCGTTGATATAATAGTTTGAGTTATAACATGGTATACATAGAGATGCCTAATAGGTTTCGCAAAAAGTATGCCAAAATATTAAGATATGTAGGAATATGATCTCTATGTAACATGAAGACTGCAAAATCTGTTCGTTTGAAATTTAAAATTTATTGCATTGTTATCATTATTTCAAGCTTTTATTTGACTTCACTTGTGAGTATGTTAGTTAGTCAGTATTTTAAATCTTGCAATCGAAAGTTCGACAGGTTCTAATTAAGCTGGTGCTTTGAAATTTTGCACACGTGTATAAGTCTGGTTATGATGCTATAAAGTATATCTAATATCGTTGTAAATCCAATATGGCACACGCCTCAAGATGGTGGATTACCTACTTTTTTCTTCACAACCCTTTTGACATTCGTATTAAATGAAAGGATTTAACAAGTAAATTTCGATTAACTATGTGACGTCATTCTAAACACAATATGTCCCCGAAATAGCGGTTTACTGTTTTTACAATCCCTTTGAGATGGGTATCAAATGAAAGGGTTTGACGAGTAAAATACGTTAACCTTTGTGACGTCATTCTAAACCTAATAGGGAATTACCTTTTTCTTCACAGCCCCTTGACATAGGGTATAAAATAAAAGGGTTTGATGAGTAAGATGCGGTAGAATAAAGAAGAAGAGGAAACTTTTTGGATATTCTATCTGTGAAGGAAGCTCTAGGTTGATTGATATTCAGACAAAAGCATTCCACACAAAAGAGACACAATTTTTCTTACTGTCAGAGGTTGTTTCCATTTGCTCTTTTAAAACGGTGGTTTTTCAATCCAGTAAAACAATAAGACTATTTTGTTTTTTTTTTTATGAACTAAAAATAGTAAGAATTTTTGTAAATAAAACGGCATGTATTCGGTTTTTCGGTGCCCAACTATTAGAAATTTATATTGCATATTCTTAATCTATACTATTAAGTAGGTACTATACAAAACCGGGCCGGGCAGGGCTTTATTTTTATCGGGCGCGCCCAGCCCAACTTGCCGAAATTCGCCCGAATCTTCCCAAATTTAACTGATCGACAGTGTGAGGCATATATGAGCCGATAATTTTGAAAGTGGTGCAAGTCCATTTTGGAAGTACTTTTAATTTTATTTTCCAATTTATTAAAAAAATTTAACAAGCTTGAAATATTTTTGTCGTAGTAACTTTTAAACATAATCACCTTTAGAATGAAAACAACTCTATTTAAGATCTTACACTTATTAATAACTTTTTTTTTAACTGAGCTGAGAGTTCAGTCCATCGTCTTCTAGATATTGTAAGATGCATAGATTCTTTCTTAAAAAACTCTTAAACCACCACAACGTCTCTTTCAATGTGTACTTATCTAACTATTTGGCTTATTTGGTCTATTCGGCTTTTATTTCGAATGCTATCAGAATTGATTCCATAGTACTTTGATTTTTTGATGTCTGTGACAATGTTATTTTTAACGTAGGAGACAAATAAACTTATACTGAATTCCTTTTTATAAATAGTAAGAGACTATCTTCAATCCTCCAGCAGATTCTGCAAGTTTCAAACAGTATTCCTTCAATATTGGATTGTATTTTTCCATAAATTTTACCAATTCCAAAAAAATTCCTCTATTTTCTGACGTAATATCTTCTCTGTGATCACGAAATGATAGGTTTTGATGAACCGAAAATAATGTAATGTTCAAAAAACGATGTAAAATATTCCGCCATTTCTGCCGCTAGGTTTATAACATTTTTATTTTTTTTGCATTTTGCGATATTCTGAAACCTCTAGAATAACAATATGTAAACCTTTTTCTCATGTCGGCTCTGGCAATTACATGACGGCCGATTGGGTATCGCCAGGCCAAAACTTTAAACGCGTTTTTGTTTTTTGAGTTGGCGTGAAATACTTTTATATGGAAAAATTGTAACAATATAACAAATTCGGGTTTAAAATGTTCGACAGACATGTGATTCTCGTCGTGACCTGATTCAGATTTGTCGCGATATTAAGGACAAAGTTACAGCCCCTAAAAGATAAAAAAAATTAAAAACTGGTTAACCCTTTTTGAATTTCAGGCCATTTGTGGAGTTTTTGAAATTTTGACTTGAATCAGATCAAAGCGGTAGCTAAAAGCCTCTGCTTTAAGAATGTGCTGCGAAAACTTTTGATTTAATTTCCACCACTGATAAATTCCAGGAAAAAAATTGTTTATTTATATCTATCTTTGATGCGAACAGTCGGCAACAAAGGCAGTAAGTAAATCATCCATTTTCGGGGATATTTAGTCTCATTTGACAAAGTTGAAGATGTTTAGCAGTGACGCGATCCTTTACCCGGCCTTCATAAGAAAAAGAAAGACACCTCTTAAGAGGTACACCGCGATTGCTCTTGAACGTGGGATTTCATGTTCGTGTTCCATTTTAATAGCCTCCCAATTTTCATTAGTTATTCGCTTTAGTTTACTATGCTCGGGTATAACAATATTTTCACTAGTGGTTTTTACAACTTCTTCATAGATTTTGTCTACGTCCGGTGTATGAATTTCATTTTCGGCTTTTCGCTATGAAGATTGATTTTTTACTTGTTTTTATTTGTTCTCGACTGGATCCTCCACATTTAACTTATTTATTTCATCAATGTCTGACTACTACAAAAAACTAAAAAAAAGCATTATCTTCTTAATATATAAAAAATCACATGTAACTCCGATTTCAATGAAATTTTGTGAATGTGTATGATTGGTTCCAGCTTGAACGATACGATAGTTTTGGACCCGATAGGTAGCGCTGTTGTCGAGATCTACATTTTTTTTTAAAATATTTTCAACGAAAATTTTTATAAATTTTTTTTTCAGATTTCTCATCCAAAAATACATACAACCACAAATTTTAACTTCCGTAAACCCCCACCCTTCAATATTTCTTTATGCGGTATCAACGATTTTTTATAGGAAAACAAATCTATTGACATCTGTATTACGCATCTAGAGAAAAAACCACACTTAAACATTGTTTAATTTTCTGTACTGATTTGAACGTTTCCTGATGCTACAATTTTTCTGAAGTGAGAGAGAATGTTTATGTTGACGAAATTAAATTTCAGATACAACAGTCGTTGCCATGTGAACTGATGTCTTTCAAATCAATCGACACTGTCGTTGATGAAAACGAAGTAGTAATTTATCCAACTGAATTTTTAAATTCACTAGATGTGCAAGAAATGCCACCACACAATCTGCGATTGAAGATTAGTTTGCCAATAATTCTGCTTCGTAATTTGAACCCCGCTTTATCCATTATCAATTAAGAATATTCAATTTAATAATTTAATAATATAAAATGAATAAAAAATGCATAGAACAGTGCCGGGCGGATGCATAACATATCCGACAACAGCGCCAAGAGATAAGAGGCGGGCTGTGGACAACGTCTGCCAGGGACAGCTAGTAATAAGTAATACTTTAGCATTCTCAGATTTATTTAAACCATTATCAGATAAGTTTAGTCAAATGACCAATATAATTAACCAATTCGCAATTATATTTAACCCATTAACAAATGAGTTTAAACTTTGAACAAATATATTTAAACTTTGAACGAAGATTTTATACCCTTAACAAAACTCTTAACAAAAATACTTAAACCTTTGCCAAATAATTTTAACCTTTTAGCATATATATTTAACCCTTCAACAAAAATGTTTTAATTTAGTTACTTCATATAGCATTCTCAGATTTATTTCAACTATTATCAGCTAAGTTTAGTCAAATCACCAATATAATTAACCTTTTCGCAATTATATTTAACCCATTAAGAAATGAGTTTAAACTTTCAGCAAATGTATTTAAACTTTAAACGAAAGATTTTAGACCATTAACAGATATATTTAAACCTTTAACGAATGAATATAAACTCTTAACAAAAATACTTAAACCTTTAGCAAATAATTCTAAACTTTTAGCATATGTATTTAACCCTTTAACAAAAATGTTTTAATGTAGTAACTTCATATACTACGAAACTGTAATGAGTTCAATAAACCTTATTTCTACGCTTTGTTATGGTTATTAGTTGAATAAAGCGCAAAACAGTTAATGCACTTACAGGACATTTTTGCAACAGTGAACAGTGAAATATACGGAAGGTTTTTTAATCAGCGAGTACTTAAATACTTAATATATATAATAAAATGAGTAGTAGTGAAGAGTTTAGTTCAGGCAGGTTGTGGAACTTCAACGGCAACTAGAGGTATGATAGGTGTAAATCTTTAATAAAAAAACAAGGGAAATATTAGGCAGAATGTGCCCCGGAAGATTTTGTTTCCTTCATGGGAAAGTCATTTGAGTCACAAAAATATTACCTTGCTTGCAAAAAGTAAATTTTCCACATTTTCAATTAAAAAGCCTCTTCTTATTAAGCACTGCAAATTTCGACAAGTGATTCTAATGGTACTCTTTTGTTAAACATTATTGGCTATTACAAAGCATTCCAACTTAGATGGCTTTATTGTGTGTTTACAATATGGCTTTTCTTAGAAATTTTTGTCGCAAGAATAATTAAATTATTTTATGGTTATTTTTCGGTTTTTACAATAGACATATAACGAGCGTTAAAAGTCATTGGTTGAAATCAGTAATTTAACGTTTTAAACTAATTAAATTAAAAATGATCATATTATAAGACGGAAATATATAACATATCCTAACAAATTTTCAGCAAACACTATCGTGCATGCTGAAGAGCGTGATATTTACAATCAAGCTCTTCTTTAATATTTACTTAACTTCAAATAAAATATTTTAAATAAATTTGTTTGAGCTTAAATATATTTGCTAAAGATTTAAAATTATTTGCTAAATGTTTAAAACTTGTTATTAAGGGTTTAAATTCATTTGTTAAAGGTTTAAATATATCTCTTAATGGTTTAAAATATTCCGTTTATAGCTTAAATATATTTGTTCAAAGTTTAAACTCATTTGTTAATGGGTTAAATATAATTGCGAATTGATTAATTATATTTTTCATTTGACAAAACTTATCTGATAATGGTTTAAATAAATCTGAGAATGCTATATATATAATACTTCTTATGTTTAGGGCTTTAGTGCAACGGTCGACCATCCACTGCCTTAGGAATAAGTAAAACCATATCCATAACTTACTGAGAGAAGATTATCTTCTCTACTCATGTCACTTAAAACGGAACGTGCATATGTTTTTATTTTATTGGTTTAACATAGGCGAGTAAGGAGGAAACAATTTTAATGTTAAATTCATTAGATATAACACATCGTGAACTTGCTGAGTTTTATGTGTTCTGGTGTCATCCATATTTCAAAATGCGTCGTCGCGAAGTCATGGATTTGTTTCCAGATTTTCAACAAGTTCGCGCAGAAATTGAGAAAATCTATCGGAATTGCAAGTAGAATTTATAATGATCTTAAAATTCCTTGATTACTTATCGCTGCAATAAGTGTTACGTTTCTGACAGGTACTGCTGGAACTACAACTCGAGCACGGGTGCCTTTTCTTGAACGGGCTTGAGATTTTCTAAGATGAAGATTAAGCCACACTCATCAATAAATATCATCTTATATCTGTTCTGCGAAGCCCATTCTGTGAAATCCTGGGCGTATGTTTTCCTCAACTGTATTGCAGAATTAATCCTTCTAACTCAGAAGGCGCACTTCATAGGCAGAAGCCTAGAATCAATTGACCTATTCACCAGAATATAACGTATATTGAGATGAATGAGGCTCCCACAACCCATGCAATAAAATATTAGTAAACAACAAACAAAAAAGAAAAAAACAAAAATCCAAAACACGCCCACACAAACAATCAGGGGTGCACAGACAACAGAGATCGTTTCAGCAAATCCTTAGTAAGAGTCAGGTCAAAAACAGGACACATATTCACGGCTCTACACATGCGATTTATAGGCTCATGCATACCATAGTTAGACCGAGAGTGAGCAACATGCAGTAAAGGCAGTCTTCTTAAGCTATACGGGGTATGTCTATAAGAAATCATACCTGCGAGAGTGCAAGAGTCTATGTTCGAGTTCAAAAGTTGGTGAATAAAGACTAGGTCAGCAACTCTACGTCGTTCTTCCAACGAGTGCATATTAAGCAATCGGAGGCGATCCGCATAAGGAGGAAGCCTAAGTGGATCATTCCATGGAAGGTCTCTTAGTGCGAACCTAACAAAGTTCCGCTGCACCGACTCAATGCGTCTGGAATGAACAGCATAGCAGGGAGACCAAACCTGAGATGCATACTCAAGAATTGGCCTGACCAAAGAAAAGAATAAGTGAATTAAGCTCTTCCGATCAGAAAACTCCCTTGACCACCGCTTTACATAGCCAAGAACTGAATTACTCCTAGAAACAATGTAGTTAATGTGAAGAGTGAAATCGAGTTTACGATCAAGCTTCACTCCAAGGTCAGTGACGGACTGCACACGACAGATATTAGTTTCAGCAAAGGTATAATCAAAGACGAGCTGATTTTGGTTCCTAGAGAATGACATAACTTCACATTTATCCAAGTTAAGCTGCAGACCATTAGATCCACACCAGTTCTTGAAGGTATTTAAATCATACTGAATGCAGGAAGAATCATAACTGTTTCTAACGCATGAGAAAATTTTCATATCGTCTGCATAGATTAAGACTTTAGAGTGCTTAATCAGATGAACAATGTCGTCAATGGCAAGAATAAACAACAACGGCCCAAGATGGCTACCCTGCGGTACGCCAGATGTAGCCCTAATGACTCTGGATAAAGTATTACGGAAAGATACTCGATATATCCTGTCTTTTAAGTAAGAGAAGATCCAATCGAGCAATAAAGGCGGAAAACCCAACTTTTCAAGCTTAAGCATAATCACAGAGTGATGAAGTTTATCAAATGCCTTGCTAAAGTCGGTGTAGACGCAGTCAGTCTGGAGACCTTGCTGAAAGGCAGAGATTATGTGGTATGTAAATTCAAGCAAGTTAGTTGTCGTCGATCTACCGGGCAGAAAGCCATGTTGATTAGATGAGATCAACCCCTTACACTGCCCTACAAGCTGCGAGTATATAACAGATTCGAACAACTTGCGTATGCAGGAAAGCTTTGCGATTGGCCTATAATTTGTTATTATGTTTTTATGCCCCTTTTTATAAACAGGAATTATAAAGGAGCTCTTCCATAACGTAGGAAATCTACCGGCCTGAAGAGATTTGTTGAAGATGAGTTCCAGTGGAGTGAGTAAGGCGTCGGAACAGCATCTCACGAATGCCGGTGGAACACCATCGGGACCAAAAGAAAAGTCCATTCCAAGCTTCTCGATATGATCTATAATAAAATCACGAGATATAATGGGCAAAGCAGTGGAGGCAGCGGGACGCTCGTGGATATGATCAAACTCTTCCGGGGAAGGCACAAAATTGCCAGATGAAAAGGCACCCTCGAAAAACAATGCAAAGTTGTCGGCTATTTCGGGCGCGCTACAACTAGAGGATCCATTGTAGCACATTGTAGATAGATAATTATCAGTTTTCTTCTTCATATTAACAAACTTAAAAAAGGTACGAGGATCAATATGCAAGTTATCGCGAACATTATCGAGGTATTCCCTGTACAAGGATGATGATAACGCTAAAAAGCTGTCATGACAATAAACGAAATCACAATAAGTTGATGTGTTTCTACAGCGTAAGTAAGTCTTCCATAGTCTATTTTTCTTATTTTTAAGTCTACGTAGATCTCTAGTATACCACGGGGGGGGACTGACAGGATGATCTTGACCGTTTGAGTGGAACACACAAATTAAACAGATCATAAATCCTATCATAAAACACGGAAACGCACTCGTCGATATCGCTATCATCAAAACGAGATGCGAAATCGATCGAAAGGATCCTGTTTGAAAGATCAGAGAAGTCCGCCCTTTTAAAATCAAGAACGTATTGATCTACGTTGGGGTCGGCAGTATTAGAACCATCGTAGCAAAAAGAGATGAAAATGGGCGGATGCAAACTGTCAATAGCGGATAAGTTCCGAGACGTCGGCTCGACTATAGTGTTACACGAATCAGAAGAAAAGATAAGATCTAACTGTCTTCCCATAGAGTTCTTTACATCACTCATTTGGTGTAAACCAGAGGAGGAGATGGCGTCAAGAAAATGGGAGTCATTAGCAGTAAGACAATTAAAGGGAAGGTAGTCATCGTCATCAGCGTTGAGTACCCATTGAACGCTGGGTAAGTTAAAATCACCAAGAAGGATGATTTCATCCTCTGGGTTTGTCATATTGCTAATAAATTCTAGGTTAAGAATTAAAATATCGTAAAGACTTCTACCATCCACATCAACATGATTTGTCAAGTTTGGAGGGATATAACAACAAAGTAGGAAAATGTGCATCTTCATCAGTGATATCTTAAGAGCTAAGAGCTCAATTGTGAGCGTGTCGGAAAAGGCAGGTATATCAACCAACCTGCAATCCAAATGCGATTTACATGCAACCAGCACGCCGCCCCCACGAGCCATGGAGTCAGAGTATCTATCCTTACGAAAAATCTGTTAGGACTCGTCAAGAATTTCAGCATCATTAAAACCGCTATGAAGCCAGGTTTCGGTCAGAGCGATGACGTCGTAACAACAGGCAAGAGAAGCCTGAAATAACTGGCTTGTTTTTGTTCTTAATCCCCTTACATTTTGGTAGTAAAGGGATAGCGTACTTAGTTTTTTTCGTTGCTAACAGATGTTCGCAGTAAATTCGTTTGATCATTTTCAATGGAAGCCAGTTTGAGCGTGATTTTAAGTTCAGGAAGGGCATTTCCGATGGAAGTTAGGGATAAACAAATGTTTTTGTTGCGGTGCAAATTTTGCTGGATACCTCGAGTTGTTATTCCAGGAATATTCTCACCATACTGCTCTATTTCTAACGATACTGCGTCTGTCAACTTTCTTGGTTTTTTTCCACCACGACGGTCTTTGGACACTTTTCCATCTTTTGCACTTTGCTCAACTAATAACCATAACAAAGCGTAGAAATACAGTTTAATGAACTCAGTAGAGTTTCGTAGTATATGAAGTTACTAGATTAAAACATTTTTGTTAAAGTGTTAAATATACATATATTCTAAAAGTTTAAAATTATTTGCTAAAGGTTTAAGTATTTTTGTGAAAAGTTTAAATTCATTCGTTAAAGGTTTAAATATATGTATCTGTTAAGGGTCTAAAATCTAAAAATTAAATATAATTGCGAATAGGTTAATTATATTGGTCATTTGACTAAACTTATCCGATAATGGTTTAAATAAATCTGAGAATGCTATAGATAAAATCAAAATAAATACAAAATAGAAAAATGCAAATGTGTATAAAAAATACATGAAAAGTGAGAAGTACATACGAAGTGAAAACTTCCACAAAGCTGCCTCCTCACATGATTTCGCGATAGACGAAAATCAATGCGATCAAAAGAGGAATTAAAAAATCGCGACATCGATCTGATCGGCTCATTTAACCCATAATGAATAATATATAAAAAAGCAAGCTATTAAGCTATTGATATTTTCACTACGCTCACTGTTAGGTATAAGCTTTTGCGCTTAATGAAAAAATAACCAATGATCAAGTATCTCTTAGAAGCACGACTAATTTTTCCTTTTTATAAAAAGATGATAGCAATAGGTTATCAGTGACATCCGTAAGTAAATATAAGATATGAAATACCAGAGCTGAATTTACAGTATTATACATATATTTACTTCACTCAGCCCTGGTAGCGCTTATACCTATGCGGAAAAATTGCCTGTTTCTTTGGCAAACAGACAGAAACGTAAATTATTTCTCCCATTTCCACTTGTAAGAAGGGAAAATGCCCTTGTTGGGCTTGTTACAGCAAAATTTTTGTTCGTCGTTAATTTTACTTTCTGAAGAAAGTGTTAAGAATTACTTTATAAAAGTAATTATGTACGCAAATTATTTAGATTTAGCACATTTTTATTACGTTAAACTTTTAATTTCGGAAAGTATGCTTCTATCAACCAAGCCAGCTTGACTGGAGTAGAGATAGGCATACAAAACTTACTTAAAGCTGGCAGAATGATGGATAAATTTTACCTAGAGTGACCGCATTTTGTACTTTTAAATGTACTAAGTACGTCCAAGAAATATTTTGTTCTTGTTAATTCATCTTTTGCTAAAAACAGCAATATTGTTATAGGAGCTATTTCCATCAACAATTCCATATGATAACCACCACTAAAACAGCACTCCGCGGCAACTTAAGCCCTTAGAATAGAAAACGAGAGCAAAGGCTATCTCAAGTGAAAGCCACTTATATACGTGTATAAGCTCTTTATACGGATTATAAAAAAGTAACACATTTGCATCAAGTCGAGGAGCAGCACGTGCTTGCTAATTAGGCATGCCAAACATTTCCCCTTTTCGATATAAGTGTACAAAACTCTCTCTCTTACATGGGCATTGTTTCCATCTAAGATATATGTTTCCTTTATGTTACTGTAGTTTCATTTGTTTTCTGTTGACGACGTTATTGGCTACGTGAGGGAGTTAAGTGGTGCTGAACTTCTAGGATCTCGTCATTCTCAAGGACTAATGTCGTCTTTTAAGTTGACATCGTCGCCAGAGCTTTTTTAGATAATTTCTGGCCCGAAAATATCATTGCACACGAGTTTGTGCCCCGTCGTAGGGTCGCGGAAAGCACTCAAAACAGAACCACTACTAGCAACCAAAAAAACTACGTACGCTATCCCTTTTCTACTAAAATGTAAGGAGATTAAGAATAAGAACAAGCCAGTAATTTCAGGCTTATCTTGCCTGTTGTTACGACGTCATCGCTTTGACCGAGACCTGGCTTCATAGCGGTTTTAATGATACAGAAATTCTTGACGAGTCCTATTAGATTTTTCAATTTCCTGCTTTGTTGTTATATCCCTCCAAACTTGACAAACTATGCTGACGCAGACGGTCGAAGTCTTTACGTCATCCTTCTTGGTGACTTTTATTTACCCAACATTCAATGGGCGTTCAACGTTGATGACGATGACTACCTTCCCTTAAATTGTCTTACTGCTAAAGACTCCTATTTCCTTGACGCCATTTCCTCCTCTGGTTTACACCAAATGAGTAATGTAAGGAACTCTATGGGAAGACATTTAGATCTTATCTTTTCTTCTGATTCGGGTAACACTATAGTCGAACCGACTTCTCGTAATTTATCCGCTATCGACAGTTTTAATCTTTTTTTTCTACGATGTTTCTAATATTGTTGACTCCAAGGTAGATCAGTACGTTCTTGATTTTAAAAAGGCGCACTTCTCTGATCTTTCAATCTTTTATGATAACGATATCGACGATTGCGTACCACTTAAACGGTCGAGATAATCCTCTCATTCTCCCCCGTGGTATATTAGAGAACTACGGAGGCTTAAGAATAAAAAAATAGGTTATGGAAAACCTACTTACGCTGTAGAAGCACGTCTGCTTATTGTGATTTCGTTTATTGTCATGACAGCTTTTTAGCGTTATTATCATCTTTATACAGGGAATATCTTGATAATGTTCGCGATAACTTGCATAATGATCCTCGTACCTTTTTTAAATTTGTAAATATAACGAAGAAAGCTGATAATTATCCATATACAATGTGGTACAATGGATCCTCTAGTTGCAGCGCATTGTTTTTTGAGGGCGCCTTTTCATCAGGCAACTTTGTGCCTTCGCTGGAAGAGTTTGGTCATATCCAGGATCGTCACGCTGCCTCCATTGCTTTGCCCATTATATCTCGTGATATTATCATGAATGGTATAAGGGAACTTAAAATGGACTTATCTTTTGGTCCTGATGGTATTCCACCTGCATTCTTGAGATCCTGTTCTATCGCCTTACTCACTCCACTGGAACTCATCTTCAACAAATCTCTTCAGGCCGGTAGGTTTTCTACGTTATGGAAGAGCTCCTTTATAATTCCTGTTTATAAAAAGAGGCATAGGAACTTAATAACAAATGATAGGCCAATCGCGAAGCTTTCCTGCATACCCAAGTTGTTCCAATCTGTTATATATTTACAGCTTGTTGGGCAGTTAAAGGAATAATCTCATCTAATCAACATGGCTTTCTGCCGGGTAGGTCGACGACAACTAACCTGCTGGAATTTACATCCCACATTATCTCTGCCTTCGAACAAGGTTTCCAGACTGACGGCGTCTACACCGACTTTAGGAAGGCATTTGATAAGCTCCCTCATTCTGTGATTATGTTTAAACTTGAAAAGTTGGGTTTTCCGTCTATATTGCACGACTGGATCTGCTCTTACTTAATAGATAGTATCTTTCCGTAATGCTTTATCCAGAATCGTTAGGGCTTCATCTGGCGTACCGCAGGGTAGCCAGCTGGGGCCGTTGCTGTTTTTTCTTGCCATTGTCGACATTGTCCCTGTGATTAAGCAATCCATAGTTTTAATCTACTCAGATGATATGAAGATTTTCTCATGCGTTAGGAACAGTTATGATTATTCTTGCATTCAGGGTGATTTAAATACATTCAAGAACTGGTGTGGATCTAATGGCCTGCGGCTTAACTTGGATAATTGTGAGGTTGTGTCATTCTTTAGGAACCAAAATCAGCTCGTCTTTGATTATACCTTTGCGGAAACTAATATCTGTCGTGTGCAGTCCGTTACTGACCTTGGTCTGAAGCTCGACCGTAAACTTGATTTCACTCTGCACATTAACTAAATTTTTTCTAAGAGTAATTCAGTTCTGAGGTACGTAAAGCGTTAGTCAAGGGAATTTTCTGATCGGAAGACCTTAATTCACTTATTCTTTTCTTCGGTTAGGCGAATTCTCGAATATGCATCTCAGGTTTGGTCTCCCTGATATGCTGTTCATTCTAGTCGCATTGTTAGGTTCGCACTAAGAGACCTCCCTTAGAATGATCCACTCAGGCTTCCTCCTTATTTGGATCGCCTCTGGTTGCTTAATATGCATTCATTGGAAGAACGACGTAGAGTTGCTGACCTAGTTTTTATTCACCAGCTTTTGAACTCAAACACAGATTCTTGCACTCTCGCAAGTATGGTTTCTTATAGACATACCCCGTGTAGGTTAAGGAGATTGCCTTTACTGCATGTTGTTCATTCTCGGTCTAACTATGGTATGTATGAGCCTATAAATCGCATGTCTAAAGCCGTGAATATGTGTCCTGTTTTTGACCTGACGCTTACGAAGGATTTGCTGAAGCGCTCTCTGTTGTCCGCACACCCCTAATTGTTGTCTGCGAGCGTGCTTTAGTTTTTGTTTACTAATTTTTTGTTTGCATGCTGGTGGGGGAGCCTTATTCGCCTCAATATATTGTTATATTCTGGCGAATAGGTCAATTGATTCTAGGTTTCTGCCATTTAAGATCGTAACATCTGTTTTATTGATAAGTTGCTACTATTTTTATTAGGATGCACCCATGCAAACTATGTCCACTTATAAATAGCATTACCCAAATATAAAGATCAATTTTTTCGTTTTTGTGAACATATAGGCTTTTTCAGGTGTAATTTTATTTTAGGGTTTTTGTCAAAATGCTATGGAATGCTCTTATAAGTAAAAAACCTTTTTGCGGTAACTAACTATGCAAGAGTTGCTGAAATCGAAATAGGCGATGATTTCAAAATTAAATCTTTTTATAATCTATTTTGTCTTGTGCAAAAAGCTAGTATGTACAGAAACTGCTCCTAATAAAAAATTTATTTAGTTCGGAAATGCTGTGGTTTACCTTTGATCGTTGTTGAAATAATCGTTGCAACTCTCGTTGTAGGGCATAAAGAGAATTATTAAATTGAGTCATGGGAAAGATCTTTTTCTAGTGGAAGGCTAACTAAAACCAAATTTCCGTCATGCAAGATTGTTTTACCAGACTTTCCTTTAAAGTTGTTTACAATTGAGCGTTCATAAACGCTACACAATGCGTAAATGTACATATCCAACATTTTTTTCTTAAACTTCAGCACGAAATAAAGTCCGATAATCCAGCGGAGCGTTATCGCACGGAACAATTTAAGCAAATATGATATCTTCACAAGTAAAAGTCAGAGCATGAAAAAGAACAACGTAGAGTAATTTACGGCGATTGCGACAGATTATTATTTTCTTAAACTTGCACGAGATAAGATTAGCGATAACGATATGGACTTTTTACGTTCCTCTTTTTTCATTCTTTTACAATTTGGTTCCATAAGTTCGAATAGAAATACTTCAATGTTAACGTTACCACAAATGTTAGAAAAAAGCTACTTATATGCTCTCGTGTGGTTTGAATTTTAAGCACGTTTTGTTGCAGCGGAAATTTTACTACTTCGTTGCTTGTGCATCCAGAACATGTTCTTACTGCATGCTTTTAAGAAACCACAAAATATTATATGTTAATGCCCTCGTAAACGTCATTATACTGTGGCATTGATTGTATATTTCATTATTGTTAAGCAATACTGACATTTGTCAACTGCACGAAGGCAAAGAAGCAGTAAACTACTATCGTAAATTTGTGAATTTTATCACTAAAAGTTCATGACATTTAAGGATTCAGTGGCAAAACTAATAGGACACACTCTGCAAGTTGCTATGTGCCTTAAACACTTGACTTCACTGTAGTGGGAGTGACGTTTTATTCGATTAAAACTTAAAAATCACGTTTACGATAAAATGTAAGTAAATGCAGGTAAAGTTTTCGAAACGTGCAGTATCGACTAAAATTATTTTGTTCTTACATTTGGGGCCAAGGTACTGACTGCTAAATTGAATACACGTATTCCTTATGACATTGAAAATTCTTGACTTTCATAAATTTTCATAGAAAAGTTTGTGCAATATTAATTTTTATTTTATATAATATCGTTGACAATTTATTTCTTAACTTCATCTCAAGGCAATGCAATGTAATAAGTGTCTTACGGTCTTATTTTTAGTCACAAAAAACCACGAAATCCTTGAATTCGCTGCACAAGTATTGGAGACACTGTCAGATTAATGAAAAGTCATCCCGTACCTAAAGCATAAAAAAACCTCGGTTTCTATATGTTACGGCTATTTTTCTTCGTAACTGCTATTGATGATATTTGCTTGAAATTTGGCACACTTATGAAAGTATTTACCGGTTTACACCACCCTAAATAAGGCTACACGAGCCTTATGAGCCTGACGAAGACTCTTCGGAAGTACTTGGAGTCTCACCCCGAAGATGATTTTCTGGATTGTCAAGCCGATCGTTTCTTATGCCGCCCTGGTCTGGTGGCCTAAAGTCCAGCAGCGGTTGGCAATCGCCAAATGCAACAAGCTACCTGCCTCTCCATGACAGGAGCAATGAGGACTTGTCCTACTGCTGCCATGTAGGCGGTGAT
Source organism: Leptarthrus brevirostris (assembly GCA_964036015.1). NCBI lineage: Eukaryota > Metazoa > Arthropoda > Insecta > Diptera > Asilidae > Leptarthrus > Leptarthrus brevirostris. Next base: position 101,633,606 of record OZ038373.1, read on the forward strand.
TGGACTTACTCCACTGCACATTTCTATTATGAAATCTGCTGCTATCAGCGCCCTGAGAATGCAGCTCTTGACTAATATGCCGGTTGACGACAAGGGTCACATGAGCATCCTCCAGCGCAACCCTGGCTTAGATGTGTGCTCCGTAACGGATCACATGACCAAGAAGCTGCGCTTTGGCAAAAGGTTCAGGACCATTTTCCCTGAAAGAGCAGACTGGGACGGCGGTGGTCCAAGTATGGACCCCAGAAGCCTCAAATGGTATACTGATGGCTCCAAAATGGCACACGGTGCCGGTTCTGGTGTCTTTGGATCCAACACTAGGATTTCGCTCGCATTGGGTAATTGGCGCAGCGTCTTTCAAGCTGAAATCCATGCCATCGAAACTTGCGCCCTTCTCAGCGTCAATAAAGGACTGAAAGGTGCGGACATTACTAACTTCTCTGATAGCCAGGCGGCCCTTAAGGCCCTATCCTCATGGATTACTAAGGAGTGCTTCGAAACCCTCCAGCTACTGGCCACCCACAACAGGGTCACGCTCTGTTGGATACCAGATCACTCTGGTATCGAGGGCAATGAGATCGCTGATGAACTGGCCAGGAAAGGCTCATCCTCTCGCTGCCAAGGTCCCGAACCCTACTGCAGCCTCAGTTGGGCTTCGACGAGAGCTGTTGTAGAAAATTGGGGTAGGAGTCAACAACTGCTATACCGGAGGAACGTCCCTGGGCTTCGCCAGGCCAAGGCACTTGTCAGACCCTACGCTTATAACGATATCACCGCTCTTAGCAAGGCGGATCTCAAACTGCTATCAGGCTACCTATCTGGCCACTATGGGCTTTGGTATCATCTACACCGAATAGGAATGTCGGCTTTGTTTGGAAGACGACAAAACCACATTGCACATTTTGTGCTCTTGTCCTGCATTAGCATGACTTAGAACGACGACCTTCAGTCATGAATTTCTGAATCCGGCTGACGTTAGATCCTCCCCTGTTAAAGACGTCCTCGCTTACCTCAGGGAGACTGAGTGTCTTTTGTAGTAATGGGGCTCCGGCACCAAAGACCTCCATGGTCGAAGTGCCCACCATATGGGTAACCCCTCCTTAGCATAATAATAATATAATAATAAGTATTTACCGGTGAGATCTTTTTTAAAAAAAGGTGGGGGGGGGGGCTGGGATAGGAATTAGAATGTTTCAGTGTGCGATACAATTTGAAAAGACTTACTTTAAGAATTCAAAATATATTATTACTTAATTTAAAGCCGCATTCGTTTTTTACTTATGCCCAAACTGTTGTTAATACAAGATCTGATATATAATACAGGAAAACTTAAACGAACTTCCGACCACTTACTGATTCCAAAGAAAATAAATAAATCTGTTTTTTTTAAATATTCAAATTCAAATTATTTATTAATAAACTCTACACAATTAAGACATTGTCTTTTGCTTATGCGTAGGAAAGTAATTAAAAAGAGAAGCTATAAGTACTATGGGCTAAATAAACTAAGTAAAATAAATTTACAAAATAGTTTATATGTATATATGGTTTTAACTTTTCAGTGGTTATGAGAAATATTCACAAATAATATTTACTATTAATTAAAAGATAAAAGAAAAGTACAACAACCAACGTATTAAAATCAAAGTCAATAAAAATTAAACATTAAATAATAAATATTGCAGTTCACATTTTCCAGTTATTACCTACGAGATAGAAAATCAAATAATACGGACCGAAACCTGCTGCTCTTACTTTTCCTAATTTTGAATGGGAAATAATTCCACAACCTCGGTTACAATATACAATATAATTAAAACCCGGTACGTTTAACGCTACCGTTCTATTAGAACGAGAAAATACTAATTTTTCAAACAAGTAACTTGGAATTTTAGTTACTATTAAATTGTGTAAAAATAGGATAACTCAAAAATTTAGATAACATTCTAAAGTGCATCCAAAAATTAAGTTAACGTATCAAGAAACATGATCAAATCTTCTCAGACCGAAAACGTAGCGAACCGCTGAATTGAAAGCCACATTAAGTTTGCGCTGGGATGACGAGTCTAATCGACAAAATATTTCACACCCATATGTTATTAAAGAAACAATAAGTGATTTCGCGTATTACGCTGGGTAAAAGGAGCAGCTATTGATAATTTACGTAAAGTCCCAAATAGCCTAGAAACTACAACGTTTGTATGGGTAGACCATGTCAGCGTTGTGCTAAATATTATGCCAAGATTTTTAACAGTTTTACTGTATGGTATTGAAGTACTATCCAACATTACCAGTAGGAAATCTGTAGTATCTAGGTCATTTCTATACAAGGCAATTGTATCTGATTAAGAAGGATTCAACAAAAGCTTATTATCACGTGCCCATATGGATATAGATAAAAGATCATCATTTAACCTGGTTACTGCATCCTCTATTAATCCTCGTCGCCTTGAAACATAAATATGACAATCATCAGCATATAAATCGAATTTGCAATTTTTTTATTACCGAAGCAATATCATTAATAAAAATTGAAAACAATAAAGGACCAAGAATTGATCCCTGCGGAACACCACTAGATACAGGCAGGAAATCTGAGTACGATTCACCGCAATATACCTTCTGCTGGCGTTCCCTTAAATAAGACTAAATAAGCTTACAGGCACAGCTAGAAAAATTATATGATCGTTTAAGTTTATCAACCAAAAGCAAGTGGCCCACTTTATCAAAGGTCTTGGAGAAATCAAGAAGGGTAAGCACAATTATCATGTCAGAATCCATAGACACCCGAATATCATCCGATATATTAAGTAGAGCAGTAACGCAGCCATGTTTAGGCCGAAATCCGGGCTGAAAGCTTGATAAAAGATTATTTTGGTCAACATATGAGACTAGCTGGTGATGTAGCAACGATGCGCGAGCAGATTGGTAGGTACTTGGCCGAAATCTTTTCATTTTCACACTTTATTAATTTATTGAGTCGTCGGTGGAATTAAGATAACGTGGTGGCCTACCAATTCGGAGGTCCCAGATTCGAATCCATCCGGCAGTGATCCTTGGTTGTTTTCTGCTAACAACAGATTACGCTAAAAAGGCCACGGGGTTGCAGAGAAAATGCCAGTGGTTCAGAATCCACTTAAAATTCAGGCCACGAGAACCAGAGTAGCCTATCTGGCCTATTATACATAGGCTAATGTGCCACTTACATTAAATTCAATTTCAACAAAATTCGCAACATCGTTGTACTGTCATCTGTGTTTATCATAAAGGAAATAATTTCAGTTACGGAAACTAGATTGAGAGAGGGATAGAGCAGTCAATTGAAAAAATTTTGAGAAAGTTTCTTACTGTGACTACATTTCAACACCCGTTTCCATGACAGCTTATAGTCATTAACTACATATAAAAGGCAGTGTTGTTCTAGCTTCATATGTACCTAGTAAGCGCATTTAAAAGATAGATGGCAAATAGAGAAACGGAATTGCAATAAGACGAAGCCATTTCCTGTAGTAGTCAAGACAGTTAATATAGATTCTTAAAAAGTAATATTTTATGGCCAGGCAAAGCATCTGGTGTGCTTTTTGAAATAAAAAAAAACCAGGAACCCCTCATCCTCCATCCATCCTAAAAGGTTACCCGTCCCCGTAAATTCCACTGGACCCTCTCTTATGAACTAATCCTGATATCGGACGCTGGAAATACAAACAGAGTATGAATTTCACTCCTTATAGCATTTGTTGCAAAAGCCACTGATACCGGAGCGCCTCGTTCTGCTTATGTTACACACTACACGACGCCGCAACTCTGTCATGGTTCTAGACCGTCGTTATACCGGTGGCATGAACATTATAAATAACGTGGGACTCATTGGGGTGACGAACCATAACTACTATTAGGTTATAGTAGAATGTGTCTACAGTTGTTTGGTTAAAACTAGTGGCCCTTGAAGAAGAGGTTGCTTGAGCAGCTCTCACAGACAGCTCTGGGGTTTTCCCCATAAGAGCTCTGAAGCAATCTTCAACAGTGAATTCATTTTCTTTCTACGTTGTTTGAGTAATGCCATATAAAAATGTAATATTGTTTACCACTTTTTGTTAAACTATCAGTCAAATGAGTCAACTGGGACATATTTTTCGTTTATTTTGACCTTTTTTTCTTTAATCGGAAGTAATCAAAATCTATCGGATCCTCTTCATTTCTCAACCTCCATAAGAAATATTAATAAAATAATTTCAATGTTTTTTTTTTCTTTTTCCCATATAGGATGTAAAGATGTCTTCATTTACTTGCTAAAACAGATGAGAGAATGGGTTCAGGTCCAGAGCACGATCATCGTTTGTTCCATATATTTTGAAATTAGCAACCACTCTTTGCTTTATTTAGGATATACTAGCTATTAACGAGCTACAGGCTAACATTTTAACTGCATTTTTAATGAGTATTAAGTTTTATGATGCTGCCAAAGCTCAGGGGGTAACACTATAAGCATGGTTATGGCAGAAAGGGTATGAGGGAACTTGAATGTCTTGTTTTTGCATTGCTGTGATCTAGACAAGAGCTCAGAGACGAAGTGCATTCTTAATTTAAAACAGTTGTAAATGAAAACTTCATAGAGAGTCCGAGGTTGGACTCAGTGTCCATGGCGTCGTGATAATATCCGGAGGTCCCAAGTTCCAGTTCCATCAGTGGCGACACATGGTTGTTTTTCGCTGATAACAGATTACGATAAACAAGCCAGGGGTTGCAGAGAAAATACCAGTGGTTCGGAATCCACTTTAAAAATTGTAGGTCGGATAAAGTTCTTCTCCCGCCCCATGCCCCACAAGGAGTAACGGGAACTGTATAGAGAGAGAGATAATGAGGAAAAGGCAGAGTGTAAGATGAGCTTTGATAGAAAAGCAAGCTTTCTTGGATTAATAGGATGCCTTGATGGTAATTGATTTGAGCACGTAAAGTCAATTAACACTTCGAATTGCTTGTCACTAGTGAATTTCGCTCTGAAATTATATAAATCGCTGTTTGTTATATTTTTAATTTAATACAAATTTTAATTATCACGATTGCCTACATTACTCCCTTCATACCATTAAAGAAATAGTCTATTCACAATCGGTATGATTACTGTCTTTCTAATGTAAGCTATATGTCTATTCCACTGAATGGAAAAGAAACGCGAACTAAATAATGTAAATACGGATCAAGCAAACAAGCTGTGTTAAATGTAGGTCATCCCAGGTCATTTTTTGAACATCTGACTCACTTGGATAATGCCTTCTATCTAGCAACCACAGTTTTGAAGCTCAAATAGTCATAGCCCTGAGTACAAAAGGTCGCACTGTAAGTCCTAATATCAATCTTGTACAAGTAATTTTATTTAACAATCGTGAGCTCCAGGCGATAACATGGCAATTTTCTTTAAAAGCAGGGAATAAAACTTATAGATAAATTTTGTTTTGAGAACATAATACCTAAAAGCCGACGAAGGAGCTAAAACTGATGTACCAGTTTGCATCAAAATCGAGCTTCATTCAGTATTCTTCCTGAAAAATAGCGCAATGACAATATCTCCAGATGGAGAGGCAAGCAAGTCGCTGAAGCTTGTTGGTGATTCTCGTTCTTTGTAGCCACTTTGGGCCACCAGACCAAGGAAGCGTAGGGAACAGTCATACTGCATAAGGAAATCATCTACGCGGTGAGGCATCAGTCCATTCCAGAATATTCGGCAAGCCCATAAGATTCGTATAGCCTTGCATAGGATGCAGTCAAAGTGAGCGTTCAAATTAAGCCTTCTACTGAGCATAATGCCCAATTAGTTCTCCTCATTGGAGTATTCAATGTTCGTGCCGTGGATTGAAATTGTACCAAAAGTCGGAAAGGTGCCTTCTGGTGAACAGCACAAGAACAGCCTTAGCAGGGTTAATAGTGAGGCCGTCTTTAGCACACCAGTTGGTAATCGAGCTGACCTCATTAAATCAGTGACAGTCAAGTCGAACTTCCCTGTAATAATGATTGCAAGATCGCCCACGCATTCGACTGCTTATTCCCCAAGCAGACTAAGCTGGTTTAAGAGGTAATCTACTGCTAGCGACCAGAGCAGCGGCGACAGTTCGCCGCCTTTTGGTCACCTCTTAGCTGCCCTAATGTACACAGAGGTGTTACCAAGGGTAAATGTAATTTTTCGCTCCTTTAGCATAGAATCAACCTAATCAACAGTATGAGAATCCAGGCCGGTCCGTGCGAGAGCTCTAGATAAGGACCCATATGCCATAACATAACATAATGCCATTTCTTTATGGTGTAGGACTTTTTTGGTCTGGCTAACAAGATTGTGTACGGAAGTCTCTGTTAATCTACCTTTCTGTAGGAAAACTGAGTGCAGGGGAGACGTTGCTCTAAAATAGTTTGCACCTGATATTTAGGTCTATCTTTCCATCGTCTTAAGTAAAAAGAATTTGAGTCTGATTGGTCTAAAAGATTTAGATAGCTCCAGAGGTATATTTCCTTGTTTAGGGATAAATACCACAACTATTTTCCTTCATTAGAAAAAAATTCCCTATATTCAAGGCACTTCCGACAAAATACATAAGACGCTTCTAAAACATACTTACTTCACGAATAAAACTGTGGGAAAGTTGATTATTAATAACAAGTTTAAACCAAAAATAGAAGATTACGAAAAAAGCGGTATCTACAGAATTGAATGTAACGACTGCAATGCTATTTATGTTGGCAAAACTAAAAGATCCCTAAAAACTAGATTTTTAGAACATACATCAGCAGCCAAAAATAATCGGGCTACTTCAGGCTTATGTAGACATTTAATTGATACAGGACACACGACATCAATTGACCATTTAAAACTTATTCGTAATATTAACGGCGGAAAAATTCTAGATAAGTACGAAATTTTGGAAATAAAAAGAGAAAAAGAAAAAGGCTCATTTTTGGTAAACGATTTAATGGATTTTAATAATTCAAGTCCATTAATCAAAACAAATTTTCTAAACCAAAGTTCAAACTAAAATAATCCATTAAAATAAAACAAAAATTTTTTTGACGATAGATATGTATATATATATGTACCTACCTAATAAATTGTAAACTACATCTACGCAGGCATAGGTTCTAAGCTGAGTTAGTCATTACAAGGTTACTGTAGCCAGAAGATGCCCCAATAAGGCGAAACGCGTCGCGTTATATATTATTTAAAATAAAGTATTGTAGAATTTAACAAGTGCTTTTTATTTGATCAAATGTCGATATATTCCAGTGTTTCAGTTTGGATTTCGGTAGGTACCATCTTACTTCTTGAGAAACCCTACCCCATTTGAGGCTTTTGTAGACGAGCTGCCTCTGGCAAGGTTTCAATGCTTTCGCATCGTCTCCTTGGAGCGTCTGGGCCTGTTCATAAACGCAGATTGCGCAGTAACTGCCCAATTCAGCTGAATCGAATGAGTTGCTCAATGATGCAGCTGCAGCGCAAACCTGCATTTATGAAAAGGCCCTCTATTAAACAGACGGCTCAGCCGCCCATACATGTCAGACAATGGTTCGCTCTACCAGGGTACCTTTTGTACCACTTTTGTTGGGGTTTAAACGGTGCTGTCATCATAGGAGAAAATGAGCACACATAAGAGAAGCCGATAAGTTTCTTGACCTCGTTAGGTGGAGCGCATAGGCTGTGTCAACTTCCGGGTAACTGCATAGCTAATGAGATTGGAGAGCGGCACCAGTTACCAGACTCCGAAATACCTTACTAGCTAGGCAAGCTGCTAATCATATGCAAACTGGACATGAAACGAACATTTACGAAGAATACAAATGAAAAATGGCAAAGAAACCCACCGGTAGATCTGTCCGACCTTCGACTTAAAGCGGCCAAAAGAGCTTATCATGCTTAAGGGGGTAATACGCGGACAGGACGTTTTAAAATTTTTTTTATTCTTCAAACCCTTATAAATAAAGTGTTTTTCAAAAATTCGTTTATTTGAGAAAGTTACAAGGCTTAGAAGACAGACACACAAGGTGCGTCGAGTGTTTTTCTCGCAACAACATTTCTTCAATCGGATGCTATGATATCTCAATTTCCACTGAACCGAAAAATTTAAATTTTTTTTTAACCCACGGGGAGTCCTGATCTCGAATCTAGTGGTCGTACCGGTGAACCAAAAAAACCGAAAAGTCGAAATTTTTTCACTGCACCGTTTTTATAATTTGCAGTATTTAAACTTTTCGGCGGGAGGGATGAGACACAAAAAGTATTAATGTTTTAGATAACTGAGAGGGTCGCTATCGTGGCCACTTTTTTGCCGTGCACTGTAGACTATCCTATGTCCGACTATCCCAACCGCTCTGAGAGGCCATTTTCTTTTTAATTTCTGAAAAAATGATAGAGTAACTTTTAATAAACACTTAACAAAATCAATTAAATATGTCTGATAGTTTCCAAGAAAACCATTCACCAGGTCGTGTAAAACAAATGTCTTCATTTCGCAATACCCCCTTAAAAGAAATATCATTAGACTTATGAAGATTAGGAAAAACGGAAAACTATCCATCATTTCCTCTGCAACTGTGCGGCTCAGGGCAATCGCAGGAGTCGGTATTTAGGTTCCTCATTTCTTTGAGGATCTAGGAGCGCCAAGTGGTTTAAGGGGGTCGTCTACACTTGAACGCCATTTTTCAGGCCGATTTTCATGAATTTTTTTTTCGAAAACTACTAAAGATATTCAAAAAAATTTTTTTTTATTCGTTTTAAATTAAATTAAATTACATGAAAAAAAATTTTTGTTTTACTGATTCATTGATGTATGACGCCCCGGAGTGAATTGTTGTTTTTGTGCAGACCCATTTTTCTGCAAATTTAAATTAAATTTTTTTCTACAAAACTATTACTCAATGAAGGTGCTGAACTAGGATTTTTCTGATTGGATAAAAATTGTGAGCGGGACAAAATTTTTTCTATTTTTATTTTTAAATTTACATTTTTTTCGCACAAAAATGAGTTAAAATTTTTTTTTTCATGCACAGTAAAAATAATAATTCTGCACCTCCACAGAAGGGTACCAAATTGATTTAAAAAAAATCATGTCAATCGGTCAATTAGTTTTCTCAGAAAGTGTGCAAACAACGTTAAAAACCTGTTTTCAAGAAAAACGCGTTTAAAGTTTTAAAACCATGCATTTCACTATTGACATCGACCGGTTTGAGTCGTTTTTACTGAGAAATTTTAACGCATTGAGCAATATCGTTTCGCATGATGGTTCTTTTTAAAAAAATCGATATTTTCAAAATTTTAAGTGCAGACGACCCCCTTAAGGTGTTTTTTAAAGTAAACGGAAATCTACGTTCCAATGTTGTATCTCAAAAGAGCCTTCACCCCACTCTAACGTAACCTAACATTAAATGCTCATTTTGGATCTGGTAGTACATTAACAACAATTTCAAGTCTAACAAAAGAAAATTCATATGCCCGTTATGGGCTTTGTAAACGCTTTCATTATATGAAGTAGAAATTTCATGTTTCTGATATTCCATTAAATTAAACTATTTCTCTACAGTTTATCTTGTGCAGATTATTTTATATCGCAAACACTTTTCTAGCTCAGTACTAATTCATTGGAGCTATAGGCCTTCCAAAGTCCAAAGTTTCCAGCTTGCATTATTAAAAAGTTTACGTCAATGTTTTCAATAAATACTTGAAAGATTATTCAACATGACATTGCTGTAGTAAAAAAGAAACGAAAGAAACGCATGCTAATTTATGTTAAATATTTTTGGCGTCAAAGTCTTATAGAACGTCGTCTGACTCAAAACGCATCAATAGTCACCCTCCAAAGTAGCCACACTTATGCCTGGAAAAATTATGCTGTGAAAAATTTCCATTTTTCACATTTATGAGGTTTCAATTTTCAATCTAATCCCAGCTCAGCATTCCCAACCTTTCGTCACTGTTGGCCAGGAAGCTGATCGAATGCAGAAGTTGTGACTTAATTTAGACCAGTCTAAAGACAAGTACCAGATTTTATGCCTAATTGAATTTATGCAATTACTGCTTTTATAATTTCTAACGAGGTGCCTAGAGTTACCAGTTCTGATAGCGATTCGCTATCTATGCGTTCTCATTAATTTTGCGCTAAAAGCTCAAGGCCGCCGATATCTTCAAATGCACGCGAAGCACATAAACGAGAGTTAGTGACCTTCTGTGTCCGGTATCTTGAGATGAGCGTAAAGTTTCGTTTAGAATCACGCGACAGGTCAGCGATAACAAGTAGATAGTAGGTCAATATTTTGGTAGTAACAGAACAGTCGTAAAAATCTTCGTAGTATAAATTGAGTACGCCGGGGAAAAAATTTTAATCTCCTGGAAAGATTTGGAAAAGCTTTTATCTGTTAAAAATTTATTGTTGATTTTTGCCCTATTTATACTATGCTTCGGCAACACAGCCGTATAAAAAAATGCTGGAATCAATGTATTGTGGAGCTCTTAACAACAGCTGATTATCGATTGAAGTTTACATGCTATCTGGGACTGTAAATTCTCACATCATTCAACTGGGCTCTAGTGACATCTCTTGTTCAAAAGTTTAACTAGTTATCGTCGTAACTTTCGAAGCTTTCTTGTGAATATTGCAGGTGTAGCGCACCTTAGATTGTGCACATTATGGAAGTTGTACCTGCTGTAGAGTTAGAGCTGAAATTTAGGTGGTTCTGTGTAGAAACTGATAAATTTCTACCTATTGGAAAATTATTATACCTTTAACATTTTTGAAATTTATTGTATTTTTGGCTTTATAATAATTTGAATTTATGTTATGACATTAGTCAATTTGAAGCAAAGGCACAAATATCAATAATTTCCTAGAAAAATGGCATAATCATGTTAAATTAAAGAAAAGCGGATAATTACGAGGAGTTTTAGTTAAAATATTATTTTGAATATTTTACGCAAGATGTAACAATCTTATATAGTACATTTAACATGTGGATAAAACGAATACAATAGTAACGTGTATAGAGCAATTATTTTATTATTTAAAAATTTCAAATTTGCAATATGTATATAAGCTAAATTTAAAATATAAATTTTAATAATAGAACCAAAAATAAATTACTTTTATCTACATATGCCTATTACTCATCATATAGTATAGAACCCAAGCCGAAAAACTTACGAACAGAAAAAATAATCGAAGCGTAATAATCTCATAAGAGTATTTAGACGTTATTTAGACAACAATACCACCCTGAACCTGTCGAGGAAACCTGCATTTCAAATACTGACCGGTAAGTTATTCCAAGCGCGAGCAGCCTGAACAGAGAAAGAGTGCTTCAAAATTGTTTCTTTGGAAATGTAGAATTAATCTTTTGATGTCTATAGGAACTTTAAAACAGCAGGTGTTGTTGCGAATTAAATTATACATAAAAACTAGCAATTTTATTGTATTATGGTAACCTAAAGAGTGTGCCAAAACTTGCGGAATGAAAGAAGAAACGCCATCATAGCTTCGAAGCCCAAGCCGAAGTCGAAGGCGATGTTAAGTCTACGACTACAAAAACTATTATATTAAGCCTTTAAACTACTAGACTACCAAACATAGAGCGGGGAAGAAGCAAGTTTTTAACGAATTTTGCACGCAGGTTCCTAAATAAGATATTGGCCGACAACTCATAATCAGTACGGGTTTCAAAGTAAATGTAGTACTTCCGATGCTTTATATGACGTCACCACTTATATAAATTCAGCAATCGATGAAGGTGAAAAGGTTTGTGCGGTATTTCTGATATAAAAAAGGCTTTCGATACGGTCAATCATAAGATTCTTTTTAACAAGCTGGCGAGCATTGGTATATCTGGCACTGTGTTTTCTCTGCTTAAATCATATCTCCAAGAGAGAATACAATATGTAAGAATAGGACAAGTTTTAAGTAAGCCAGCATTTATTAGGTGCGGTGTACCGCAAGGAACGGTATTGGGCCCCTTGTTATGTTTAATTTATTTAAATAATTAATGCAAATTAGAACAAAGCATACAAGGACATATTGTTACATTCGCCGATGATACTGTGGTCTTATTTAACAACCGCCTGCCGCCTAACAAATCATAGTTTAAGTGTAATTTACGTTCTGGTTAAAGCTAAATAAATTAGAACTCAACCTAAATAAGACTAAGGTTTTATATTTTGGGAATAAAAGTGATGAAAATATTGCAGATCATATCATCCAAATAAACCACATAGCGGTCGAGAAAGTGAGTGAATATAATTATCTAGGCGTTACTCTCGATAATAAGCTGAAATGGGACAAGCATATAATATATTTATGCAAAAAACTGAGAAAAACCCTTCACATAATGAGTATTACGCAATATACTTAATATCAACTTTATGAGAATTATATATTTTCCAATTATACAATCAGTTATACAATACGGAATGTTAGTTTGGGGTGCCACTTATACCTCTATTATTGTGTCTCTTACTAATTTACAGAGCAAGATAATTAAGGCATGTTTAAAAAAATCTAAATTTTACTCCACTACACTAGCTTTCTCCCAGTTTGACGTCATGAATATACGACAAATCTACTCATACACGCTTTTAAAATTCATGTATGCTAACAAGTCTAGTTTTGAATTACACATAACAAGTTACCAAACCAGAAGACAGGCTAGTCATCCTCTTGCCACAAAAATGCAAAAAAAGTTTAACACAAAGGCATTCGAGCATATTAGGGCCAAAAATTTATAATATGATTCCCATTAGTACTATGCATTGTTTGAAGGATCAAAATTATAAAGTAATCCTTAAACAATTCTTATTGTGTAATTCCGATATATTTAATAATTGTCTTTCCTAAACGTTCTGCGAATTTTACTTTGTATGATATTATATTCAGTTTATTTCAGATATTTGATTTGTTATGTACTATGAGTATTTGTGTAGATAAGTCTTATTCTGTACCTGTAGTATATAAGCGTTAAATTAAGATATCAAGAAATGCAATAATATGAACAATTAGAGTGATTAACGAAAGAAGGACAGGAATATTTATATAAGATAAATTTAGTTCAACTGTCATGGCACTTCACACACAAGCTCAGCTTGTGTGAAATGCTGGTTTGAAATAATTTAAGAGATTATACACTTTATGTAAATTAACAAACCACAATAAATTTAATTGAATTGAATTGAATTGAAAACTAAAGTTGGGGAAGTCCGCCATTAATTTTTCCAAAAGTGTAATTAATGTGATCAGGCATTTCATCAAAAACCAATAATACTTTTAGATTAATGGTACAATATATACGTGATAACCGCTACTCGTTTAGCCAATCATCAGACAATTCGAAACGATCCGGATTAGAATTTTTTTGTAGTAGGATACACTTTGATTTTTGTGGATTCAGACAAATACGGTTACTGATTGACCAGTTGTATATTCTATTGAGATTACCATTGATGCGTTCAATATTCTAGTTAGTTAGCTACGGTATATCTGCACATCGTCCGCATAGGTATGGATCTTCACATCTTTAACCACTTCAGGAAGATGATTTATTAAAATGCTGAACAGAACAGCACTCAGTATAGAGCTCCACGTGCAAGTTGTAGGAGCTCCGACAATTTATTCTCCAATCTAAGCTATTGCCAACTATCAGATAAAGCGCTCCGTATCATACGGATAGCTGAGGAAGAGAAACCAAAGAGGGATGGCAATTTGAAAAGCACGCTATTGTTATTAACATGTTAAACGTCTTCGAAAAGTCAAGCAATACTGGAATACTTACATATGTCGCTAATCAAGAACAGTATGAAAATCGTGTGTTACTTTAAGCAAAGAAGTTTTAACTAAAAGTAATGTAATTGAAGACAAGAAGTACAACAGAAGACAGAATTAAGTGCAAAATAAAATAATTTACAAAAAAGTGTATAGTCCTAAATAACTCATAGACCTCCACGTTGTCACATTCAGACACACTTTTTTTTGTGTGAGTGGTGAAAATCTTTCAAACGACACCAGTAGACCAGACTGTTTCTGGTAGTGTATAGTAAAAATACCTCTCTAAGGATTAACGGAATCAGAACACTTCATTCAGGTCTCTTTTCGCCCCTACTCCGTGCCAGCTCAGCGCGAGAGTCCCGGACTGCACTACGGTGCCCTGGCTTAAGACAGTGAACCCAGTTTAGCAAGAACATCTGCTCTCTCATTTCCTTCGATTCCTACCTGTCCCCTCACCCACGCCAGTGTCATCTCATTCATTGAGATACACGCGTTGAGTTTACGGACACACCCCAACATTCTTTGTTGCCCATACATCTGATCACCGCCTGATTGTCGAGTGCCATCACCAAATTTTTACCCCTCACCCGATTCTCCAGCGCATAGACCTGATAGACTGAATTATACGACCTCTGGCTTACATTGGTGTTCAAATTCAGTTTCTCACTGAAGATTCCTGCACCTGTTAGATCGATCCCTTATAAGCGTTTCATGGTATCTCTCAGTTACTCTTACGTTGCTTATATTGTCGACAGGCATTTCCAATAACGATATCTTTTTTTTAAGAAGTTTCAGTATTTTCCTATGTCCACCCCACTATTTTACACCTCCATCAATGCGAAGAGCTGCTTATATATGTCTAATGGTCGCAAACCTATTATCATCTCTGAAGCTAATGTCGGCGTGGTTCGAAAGGTACCTGTTATCCTCACACAAGCCAGCCACTGAAGTTTACACAGTTGCCTTTTTACGGTGACCTTTAAAGCACTTTTCCACATTACCACCGAAGCATATGAAATAATAGGTCTCACCATTATAGACCGTCTATATAGAGCACGGGTATCTTCAAATACACCGCTGTGAACATCGGAAAATCTCCGACTCGTTTCAGATGTGAGATCGACGGTAGGGGAAGAGTGCTTCTATTATGTTTTCCATGGTTGCGGCCTCCACCTCACACACGTGGTTTGTATGGCTCCGAGCATCTGGATCAGCAGTTTAACTCCCTCCCACCATGCATTCTTGTTGACTTCTTCGACTAACTTTTGCCAGCATCGGATTTTGCTTCGGTTTATTGCCCGCCAAAGTTATTCGCTAATTTGTACTCTGCGGTTCGGAGATTTGACTTGGTCCTGTCTCTCGGTCTTTGTACAATGCACCGTAGTCTAAGTCATCTTCAGCTTAGCCCCGCGATCTACGTGGACTACCGGTTGCTTTCCGTGGCGTAGTTTTCTCCTCGGCATAGAAGTATCGCATGTTTTCAGAATGAGGTCATTGGTTGAGGCTACAAGATCTTGGCTATCCGGTCTTCTGCTCCTGGAGTCTCCTCCCCCTTGCCAGCTCTCTTGCAAACGGCTCCGTGCTCATTTTCCCAAAGTTCCACATTATCGGTGTGCATCGGGCGTTCTTGCGTTGGAGTGCCCCGTCGAGAATATCAAACTTGATGTATTGTTGGTCGTCTCCTGAGTAATCCTTCAAAACTCTCCAGCTATGAGAGCGGCGCTACGTTTAAACTGGTAAGTCCTGTTTTGGCAGTGATATCCACAGTAATCAGGATGTGGCATACCCCTCTCGCATTAAAGTTCCCGGCCACTAGCATGTGTTCTATTGTCTTCGTATTTACTTGCTTGGAATAAGGTAGGAACATCCCTGCATTTGACTTAAACGAAGCCTCTACTTCATGTGTGGTTCGTAACCCGATTCTTTCCCCGATATAATACAACTTACCGACAAGTAAAATGCAACTGAAGGAAATTTACAAACAGTGCAGCAGAATGTGCTGAAATTACGAAGAGTTTGATACCCATATCTCATTTCTCGTTTTGTCCGACTTATTGAGTTTTGGAAATTGGTCCTGAATTGAAAAAGTAATAAATGAATAATAAAAAGTAATAAAGAATTGAACTTTCCATAAACAACGAGATTAATTATTGCTAACCTAATGTGTATTATAATTAAGCAAAAAATTCCTAGCTTTTGCTAGAAATTCAAATTTACTCGAACTTATTTCTAAATTCTAAAAGCATAAATTGCTAAAATTATCCTAAAATAATTATTCGAAGAAATCGCGTTAAAGATTTGTAGCACCACAAATCTCGAGAAGATTAAAATTTGTACTTGGATCTCTTAATAGCTATGAGGAGCCTCATAAAATAGTTAGCGTTAAAAAAACCCAAATTACTCGTAATTAATTTTTATATGGCAGACCAGAATCTCTGTAAGAAGCGCTTAAATTAAAATTGCTTTCTCCGGGTATAAGTCACAAATAGTGGTAGAGATGACTATCAATAAATTTCAGTTAAAATACAATATTTCATGTAATCTTCCATATTATTTGAAGTAGAAATAAATGTGCGAAAATATAGAAAACGTCCCGTCCGTTTGAAGTTGATAAAAGGAAAACGGCAACAAATTCCAAGTCACGAGGCATCTGTTGATTTCCCAAGTCACGTGGGACTCCAAGCATTTAAATGATAGCTAAAGATTTCAGATATACAAAACAAATCAACCTGAGGGGATCTCCACGACGACATTGATGAAAATTGGCCGCCCATTTCCCCTCCGCAGGCAAGCGTATGAGGCGCCAAAATCAATTTCTACCTAGGGATTTTCCAGACCGATTGCATATTAATTTTAGAGTGACATAGCTCATAGTAGACTGGGGCAAGTGTGCGTATCCAATGTAAAACTGAGCGCATTTTAGTCTAGTCATCGATTGAACAAGTAAAGTGGCGTTACTGACCACCAGGGCGGCGCTATCGCACTCTTATGCTCTTCCAATCAAGTTGCCTCGGGTGTCGCACGTGGCCCTGAAACGTGAGCGATACGACTTCAAAGCAAGGAGGAAATATCGTCGACGAACTTTTTCTCTGCGCTATTGTTTATGCGAATAAAAATTGCAAATTTAGTCCTCTGACGTACCGATGCACTCTTCTTCTTGCATTGACTATGCGGGTCTATCCGGGCCAATATTATTCCCCAACTGACTGTTATAATGGCGCCAAGTTTAAAAACGTTTCTTCAAACGAGCGCCAACGTTTTAAACGCATAAATCTAATAATATCCAACAGTGGATTTTCTCATTCATTTCTTAGGCTCCCTCCAGGTATCTGCACAAAGTTGTTTGGTACATGGTGTGTCACGTGCGCGACTCTGATAGACACAGGGTCTAAGTCATATTGGAATCCGCGTGACCAGGTAGAGCACAGAAGCACTTTCCTAACTGTCGACAAGTTAACATCTATTAAACTCCACCCCATTAGGAAGAGTACTATTGTATTTGTTTGTTGGCTTGAATTAGCTTTTGCTACTATATGAATTTTTCTACCCTTGTCGGAACGCAGTAGTATGTAATTTTGCTGTGCTGCATAGGTTCGAGACTTTCTGATCCAGTATATTCCGTGTCACCTAGACCGTAGGAGCTGTTTGTCATCTACATCGATGATATTACCTTTGGCCTCGGTCTTCAATGGCATTGAATTTGCGAATTTCAAGTGATTTAAGTAGTTAATTACTGTCGAGTGACGTGTGACATCTAATCAATTAGTGCAACGTTTTGAGGTGACTTAGTTGACTTCTGTGATTAGTTTCTGTTTGAGTGAAAAGGCAAAGAAACGAAATTTGTGTGATTAGAGTGCAGTTTTGCGACTTGTAGCTGTTTCATGGAATTCACAGTGCTCATTATATTTAATAAAAGGTTTCAAATAAACATGTTCACTATTCAGTTTTCTATAATTAATCCACGACGATAAAAAATTGCCAAATTTATTTGTAGGAAACATTCACTTAGTGGAAGAATTCGTTAAGTAAATTGAATTTTGCACATTTACTCCAGTGGTTCCGCATTTCACAGATAACACTTGCAAGTACTTTTCAATTTCAAACGTTAAGTAAACAACCATCAATCCAACGAGATAAGTTGTTTTTTCGATTACACTAGTTTTTTTCAAATTTGAAATGATTGCGATAAAGCAGAGCCGCAAGTGGGTGCTAGTTTTATTATTTATCGCACTGTTTTATTTTATTTACCTGCATCTTACCGCTCGAGAGGTGTTTGTTTGCTTCGTGCTTCCTATAACCGGCAGCTAGTCACCTCACACTACAAGTGCTCTGTTCAATTTTTTTCGTATTCGATTTTTAATTCGATTTATACAGGCCTTAGCTTTTAAAGGGAAGTAAGTAGTAAAGCTATTTGCAGTTTTATAAACATTCTGGCGCACTTAGTTTTTTTTTACTGTACACGTTTTAATTGCAAATTGTTTGAAACCATTTATGTATTTCAAACCAGTTTTCTTTACTTGATACTAATGAGATACTCCAAAGTGTGGAAGATACAGGAGGGCGTAATAATTTATGGCGCGATAAAATATAATTAATAGACCAAGGAAAATTAATTATAAGTATTTCGCTTAAGGCTACATCATGAAATTTTTTGTTTTGTGATTTAATATGATATTTTTAGAAGCTACTAACTACAATATGTTGGTGATTGTCAAGCTAGTGGAGATTTTCAAACGTTCCTTATGCTGAAATCACTGTCTCAATAAATTTAATGAGTCTAAAACTGTTGCTTTGAATATTGAATTGCGTAGAAAGTAGCATACTGTTTATTTTAATTATATTTCAAGCTTTTGGCCTGGATTTTAAACTGTTGAAATTGATCGCAAGCTTTTTTCAGTAGTTTAACTTTAATTTCTGTAATATTCGATCAAAGAAGATTGATTTCTTATAAAATTACTGTCGCGGTGTACCGCAAGGTTCTATGCATTCGCCTACAATTTTTTATTTTATTTTTCTAAATAAATTTTTATTTTGATCTTTTTAAATGCTCTCCATGGCTTCGCAAATGATGGCATCCTTTACTTAACATACTTTTCGGTTCTGTAGTGGAAACCCAGTAGTTATCATCCTGATTTTGCACCTATATTTATGGGTGAAGTCAATATTACTTTTATTAAATATTTTAAGCAGTGTCACATTTAGTAATCTATAAATTATGCTCCGGTTGTGTAAATCGCTGATTTACAGGTCACAAATCAGGCCTACAGTATAACCGTATTTGGGTTGGGATATAGCGTATTAAATTGTTCGAGTTGTGTTTAAGGCAGTAATAATCCGGGACCCCCCCCCCCCCCCCGCCGCCTCTCCACCAGACCGTACATAGAGCCATCCGACGATGTCTAAGTGTTCAACTGTTTGTTATTTTCAGTATTGACTGTCTACTATTTCCAATCAATGGTTGAGTGGCACGATCACCACGCCACTCGCAGTAATGCAAAAATCAGAAATTCAATGTCCCTCATTCCCCTTACTTAATTTCCTTCCGGCCAAGCCAGGCCAACTGCTTCATAGGGCCAGGGCTACATCATAAAAAAGCTGTTACCAAAGAAATTTTCTTATAGTAACAATTGCTAATTCGGATGTGACGTAGGCAGACGGTCATAATAAGTTAAAGTTAATCTGTTCCACGTCAGTTTATTATCTACAAAAGCCCCAAAGATTAATTGTTAACTAATTAGCTTAGTTTCGTTAAGTTTTTGAACACTAATGGGGCATTTTCATGAATTTTACATTCTTAACTGTACATGCTGAGGATTAAGTGGCCTGTAATGATTTAAACCAGTGTCTCTAGCGGAGACTTATTCAACCTCAGAAGGTTTTTACTTAAAATTGAGCCCTATTTCCTGGTTGTTAGTTCATCTAGAGGGCCGATCGTATCATAATTAACCATATTGGCGCGTCCATACTAAGGTGTCGATGAAATATGAAATACGCTTCTCACTCATTCAGGCATGGAGATAGGTTAAAACGAGTTTAATCCCCAAACCAGATAAACGTGGCCAGACCAATCAGGCTCAAAATAATGTGTAAGCATGACCCAACTTACCTACGAGAAAGGAAGGTTGGTAGAAATAGCGCTACAAGTAATTGTGGGTGTTTTCGAAAGGTCACTTAAGAAAAAAGAATAATCGATGGGTGCCTTTCTTGATATGGAGGGAGTATTTAATAACGTCAAAGCGGGGGAATTCCAGGCGCTCTAAGGACTTTAAATTTCGAAACTTTTATCTTTAAATGGATTGAATTAATGCTAAAAAGTCCACAAATTAAGTCTAGCCAGGAAGTTAATGAGGTAGTTAGATACGTCAGTGCGGAAACTACACAAAGTATTGTATTGTTATCAATGCTTTGTTCCAAGGCCGTCAACGCTATTCTCTGGAAAGACATGGCATAAAGGTTGCAGCATATGCTGACGACCTAGTAGTCATTTTCTCTGGTAAGTTTTTAGCTGGCGGTGAACCCCGTAAAGACCGAGCTAGTACTTAGGTCAATATCTAGCAGTTATACTAGACTCAAAGCTTAACTGGGGCTTAAACATAGAAGAACGTTTTAACGTTCCTAGCATTTAATCCCTGCGAGAACACTTTTGGTAAAAAAGTGGGACTAACTACCTCCACAGTAAGACCTATACTTACTTATGGCATTCTTGTCAGGTAAACGTCTCTCCATAAAGAGGCGCACCTTAAAAATTTAAACAAAATGGAAAGACTACGCGATCGTCGTCAATGAAGACTATGCTTCCTCTCCTACCCCTTAGCCACCCATACTAAATGTATAGCTGTAAAATGTGTATTAAGGCTGAAAGAGTTAGACCGTTGAAAATTTTCCGACATAGGCCATGGCAGTACGCTAGCCTTTAATGGAAACTACTAGCAGCCAGCCACCTACGATCCTAAAGCATAGTTTTGCCAAAGGATTCTTTGCTTCCTTGCTACGCAAATAAAAGTGGGAAAATGGTCGCGTAGTTGCCGACACTAATGGGTCGGAAATAGATGGGGCTAGGGGCTGGGAATGTCAGAATGTCTTAAACTACCGGAGTCGCATAGGTTACCAAACCACTGTAGTGTCTTGCAAACTAAAATCTTGCCCATTAATAACGCAATTATTCAGTTGTTAGCGCACTCTGACTGAGGTGGTAAAATAAAAATCTGCGTTGACAATCAGGCGGCTATTAAAAGGTTGAATTCTAATTTAATCAGATTGCGCCTAGTTCAGAAGTGTCATGATAACGTCTGGGTCATGGGAACGCTAAGCGAGGTAACTCTATTCTGGCTCCCGGGTAATAGTTAAGGAGGGCGCTTTCCCCATGTACTTTGGACGAAAGGCTCAGTTATGAGCGCTTCCCTAGCAAACGGATTTGTTAGAAGGCTTCTGGAATCCGTAAAACATGAATGAAACGAAAGACTGTCCAGCTGACCAATGATGTATGGGAAAGTTAACAACTTGCATAGTCGCAAAGCAGTTATGGTCGAAATTAAATTAAAAAAAGACCGCAGTTTTGCTAAAGAATAATCGCACTGATGAATATCAGGAGTACATGTAATACTGTGCAATGCCATTTCTACCCCGTATAAAATCAAACTGCTATTTACGTTATCTTATGCGACCTGGAATGAAGAAGGCAATCTTACGTCAGATCACAAGTTTTGGAAAAAACACTTTTTTCATTTTGTCCTTTCGTGCATTGTATTTCCAACATTTTTAACCGTATTTTATCGACTAGGCTGAGTGATGTGAAATAAACTGATGCAAAATTGAAGTGCTTCTTTCTAATATTTTTTTAGTTTTTAACAATTTATCGCAATCCGAAATTTTTTTTCATCTATTTTGGAACCACTTCCAGTCGAACGAATGTTTGTTGTATGGTTTTTTTTATAGACATCGATGTTGAATGAAAAATCGAGGTTGGTTTTTTTCATTCCAGGGCCCATATTGACTCCGAATACTATAAAAAATTGTAGACTTCAAGATTAAAAATTAAAATTTATAAGTAGGATAAGTAGGAAGGATTCTATCTTACTTTCAGTTATTGAAAAATAAAAAATTTAATTTACTAAATTTATTTTGATAATTGAAATATAAATTTTTCTTGATTTTGAAATCTGTTACTTATAAATGATACTATAATTTATGCGCCTATTCACAGTGCAATAACTTCTTAAAATTTTTAAATAAAATATGTTAGATTTTGGCAATTTTTTACGGTTTGTGCGATTTTTTTACGTCCGGAGTAGTTTTTTGATCTTTTTGCTAAGATTTTTAATGTACCAGTGCAAAAAATTTTCAAAAAATCCAGGAGTGAAGGAATAATGTGTAAAAATTAAAATATTTTTTTAATTTAAACGTGCAGTTCTGAAAACGTTAAGGAAATAAAATGGATAATAAATAAAGCTTGATTAAATAAAACCAGCAAAACTAATGTATTGTTTTAAGTGAAATTAAACAAAATGCCGAATGGAAATTATATAAAAAGTTTTGTAGGAAAAGATAGCATTTCATTTGCATAATTTTTGTATAACTATAACAGTGATACAAAAATAGACTTCATAACACTAAAGGTTATACTAAGGAAAATGACGTCCGAGACAGGGACACGCAGTGGATATTTTACCGAACAAGGAAGTTTGGCACTAAGCAATTATTTTAGTCAATTACCTGGAGCAAATATGGGTCAAAGTTCAGGTAATAGTAACAGTTCAGCGAATTCAAGTAGTGCCAGTCACCAAAGCTCCACGTCAAACTCAAATTCATCGGCAACAAATCAGTGGAACGACATTGCATCACAGACACATAATCTTCATCATCACCAACAGCAGCAACAGCAGCAGCAACATCAACAGTCCAATCATCATCATCATCAGAATTCTGTAACACAAAATGTTCCAACAACGTCAAATCCACATCCACTTTTTAGCGGAAACTTTCAACACAGACACAGTAATTCCTGGGCAATTCCTAATTTATCATGTTATCAAAGAATTTATGGGGAGAATCATTACAATCAAAATTTTCATCAAAATGCTAACGCTCAAAACAATGGAGATAGAGAAGATGCTGGCAGTCAACAAAACCTTAAGCGGTTTGGGGCACATTCAGGTTTGTTTTTAAATATTTTACTGCGTTAAACAAAATATTAATAACATTTGCAAATTTGTAAGAATACCTTTGCATAAAAGTATCTACTGTTTTTTATGCTATTAAGCGATCAATTGTTTTCCATACTTGATTGAGGTTTTTTAAATTTAAATTTTACTTACTTTGAAGGTAGAAGCACAGTATGGCACAGTTGATTGAATCGTAACCGTTCCACTTCGCAATGAAGTGTCCCTACAACATTTGTGTAGCTTTTACGTCTTTGTCAGAAAGAGCTACATTATTTTAATTATTTTCTATAAACTTTTCTAACTTTATGTTAATTGTATATCAAAAACTCTTAAATTGATTACCGCTAAAAAACAATCAAGTTTAATATTATGTACTCACTGAAAATTTAATAAATTTGGCCTTAACATTGTGATAACTTGTCAGCATTGACATGAAAGCTATGTACATTGCCTCTCCCGCTTTAAAAAAAAATAATTCGGAGAGCTTTTATAAAAAATAAGACTTTACGCAATCGAATTTTTTTACATTTTTATTAATATCAATCATGAGGTGTAAGTGAAAGTGATAAAGTGTAATCCTATTATAAACCCTGGCAAAAGAACAATTCTTTGAGGTTAATATAACAAAACCTTAAATTATAATTTGTTTAACTTACAAGTATATAGAGAAGTTGTTGGAATAGGTCCAAAAATAGAATTTTTCGACATATTTTTATATTTCAAGATCAACACAGTATTTTTATACTATTTTTGGAAAGAACGCTGTGTGTTTGGGAGTGTATGTACTTACGTGCATGGTCAAGCCTTGCTAGCATGAAATACCGCGAACAAAAAATGATATCGACTTCGTTAAGGTGTTTTTAACGTAAGTCAACATGATCTGAAAGGACTTTTATCAAATTTGGTCCAGCCATCTTCTTCTTAAATGATTTTATTTTATTTCATAGATGTTTAACTATACATTTTTCAGCCAATTCTAATTGCAGTATTGATTAAGTGACGAAGACAGATCCTAACTTCGAAACGCGATTTGGAGAATTTGTTTTTTTTATAGAGTATGTTTCCCTCAATGCTTATATAAAAAAATACAACGTTGTTGATGGGGTGGGGGGGGGGGGGGTCTAAGTATGGAGCCTAACTTTATAATATATTATTTGTAATCGAATTTTCACCTAATTCCCCTTAACCAATTGCTTATTTTCAATTTAAATTCAATTACCAAGCAATAGCACACTTGAGCCATAGAAGTCAAGCGCTCACGAATTTATAACCAAAATAAACTATCATTTATCATACATTGAAGTTGGTAGTGTGGGCCTCAAGAGTCGCACTTCGGTCTTCATCTACTAGCTGTATATATTCTGATCCGTGCTATGTGCATTTATTTCTTTTAAAAGATGATTTAAATTTAATGAACTTCTTCCTCGATTAATGCCAACATCTGATGGAAAAGGGTAGTCTGCTGTTACTTCAAATTGCACGTAAACATAACAACATATTTGTATTTACTTTATTTGTGATTACTACTTAATTAGCTTTAGGTATACTAACTAGCACCCCGCTAGTGCGTCAGTATCACGCGTATCAGGAGAAATTAATTGCTTAGAACATTTGGAATTCCAGAATTAGCAGAGACAGTATAATGTATAATATGTTTGCTATCCTTTTAATAATATACAATTTTATAATTATATTAAATAATAATAAAATATAATAATTATCAAATAATGGTCAATTAAAAAAAAATCTGACGTGATAGAAAAAACCAACACTGTGTTTGAAATCAGCACACTTTATTACCTAAAAAATTATTATTATTAAAAGGGGAAATTATAAGTTTAAATTCGCAGGACTGTGTTTTCGGTCAGAGAGACCCAGTGTCTTAAATTAAGAAGTGCTTATTTGGAGGATATTCATCTTTTGGCAGATTGGTCTGGTTTCTGGAATTGTCTTTCTTAAATCTCCGAAGTATGGGGCAGCTAAAAGATTAAACTATCAGTCATAACACACTTTTATTGTTGGTACGGTAAGAGATAACGTGTTGACCTTCAATTATCAGGATGCCAGGTTCGAACCTCACTACTTTGGAATACCTTAAACAGTAAGTTCACTGTAGACTTTGCAATCAAATCATAGAAAAAACTTCTCATGGGCATGAGGCGGCCACACAAATGGCTGCGGAAACTAGAAGAAAATAAAAGAATATCAAAATATTCTCATTTTAACGTAACGTGCTGTTAGGAGAAAACAGCCATGGATCGTCCCCGGCGGATCTAGACCCTTCCAGATCCTATTATGGTAAAACAGGACAACCTAACACATTAATGATAGAATGTGCCAAAAATGACTTTCCTCGTGTTTCTCTTCAAATCACTGTCCGCATATGATTTTTCACAAATTAATCATTTTTGATGAATTATTTAAGTTGATTTAGATTAATTAAAATAATGTATAAATTTTAAAACGCAAAAGTCCTTTTTTGTAGCTTTAAAAAAACTGTAAAATGATAATGAATTTTAAAATTATGACAAAAGTAAAGAAATTTATTAAATTAATAGTTTTTTCGTCAGAACGCTCATCAATCAGTAAATTTGGATAACTTTTCTTTGCTAAAGTAATCTAGACTTAAACAGTTTCTTAGGTTTAATTAAATTACTTAATTTCTTTTTTTTTATATTTCACTAGAAACGCATATCGCCTATAGGTTACTAGCAGGATTACCTTTGATAGAATCATTTGGTATCAAAAATTCAAGAAGTCTTTTGAAACTATTGAAACTATCGTGGTATCAGGTTTTAATAATATTAAAATTTATGTAAAAGAAAATATTACATAACTAGCTGATGCCTTTATAGATGCTTTTAGTGATATGTATAATTCAACTTTGTTGCCACGGACTGGAAACATTTTTTTGAAATCGTCTTTCACTCTTTCAGGAGTCAAATTTCGAAAAACCTTTTCTAGTGGATTAATTTCATCGTTTATGGAACGTACTTGTATGTAGGCATATTATATGTATATGTAGATATATATATATATATATATATATCAGGGTGCTTGAAAAAAATCTAAATTTTTTTCTTAGTTACCATTGTGTAAAAAGTTTGTATTATGTAAAAAAAAGTTCTTGCAGAATTTAAGTCTCGTAGCTCATTTTTAAAGGGTTACTCAAATTGAAATGGCTCAAATCAAGAAACACAAATTTGGGATTTTCATATAATTTTAGTTGTAGATCAGAGTGAAGTTACTGGCGACTTAATAGCACTTCGGCTTTCATTTATGTCTGGTGGAACCGGAAGTGCTATCTAGTCGCCAGTAACCTAATTTTGATCTACAAGTAAAATTATATGGATATCCCAAATGTAAGATTTTTGTGGTAGAGCCATTCTCGCATTCGATGTGCTTAAGTTGTTCAGGGGGTTTGTAGGTACTTGACCTAACCTAATTAGTTGCTTCGTGAGGATAGGCTTGGTGTTATCCTCCTATGAAATTTAGATGAGACCTTCGTTGTCTTCTTGAACTGTTGGAACGTTTCGACATTTCAGTTCCTGAAATGATAGCAGTGCGTTCATCTTTTCTATATCTTTAACTTTCGACTTTCTTTAATGAAGATATTTTTTATAAATAAGACCTTTTAGTACTTGTTGTGACTATCTTCATAAGGCTTGCCACAGGTTTAAGCGACCTCTTCAAAATGAGCTATGATGAGGCTCAAATTTAGCGAGAGTTTTTATTTTATAAATTACTAACTTGTAACGCAATGGAACTAAAAAAAATTTGGTTTTTTTAAACATCCTAATATATAAATATTCATGTGATGTAAGGAAATAACAAGGTAATCTTAATGCCTCTTTATTTATTAAACAATGTTTCCGACACGTTCTATTAGAATATAATTGTTAAAATTTTACAACCGCTGCTGGAACGTCGTTATTGTAAATTGGACTAGCCGGAACTAACGAAATATGGCGGAGATGTAGTATGATATTTCTTAGGTTGAGTGCTAGATCGAGTTAATTTCAGTATGTTAGCATCTGTGAATTCAGGATACACATACCGTAAGAGCATAAAAAGAGATAAATAAAAGAGGTAAATAAAAAGGTTAGGCTAAAATAATTAAATATGGGGTAAAGATATCCATCCCATTATAGAAGATCATTAATAGTAGGCAAGCTCACATAATCATTCCCCAGAATTTTCATTTATTAATTCTTTAGGTTTCGAATTTTGGGTAATGCTGAAATACATGTTTCGTTATTTGTGTTGTCTAGTATTTTTGTCAAGATTAAAGTAAAACCGGCAAAAAAATAATTTTTCCAATACAACAGTGTATACCCGACTTTGGAGTTGCATTCCAAAGAAATATGTTTCGGAATAAAAATAATGTTTCTCTATATTAACTTTTACCCCGCCATGACCACATTAGAGGTCGAGTTTTGAAAAATCCTTTGTTATAAAATGAAACCACTCACTAATTTCATAGTTCAGTGGTTTCGGCTCGGTGATGATGAATCAGTGAGTCAGTGGTATTAAAAAAAAATTGCATTTAAATCGTTTTTCACGACTGTTCGTTAGCTTGATTCGAAAACCTCGTTTCAACTGGAAAATTTTGGAGAAGAAAAAAAATTGTTTATTGAAAACTGATTTCTGTTATCGTTTTTATATTGAAATTAACAGAAAAAAACTTCTTCTGTAAAATTTCCAATCTGTCACTTTACATACTTTAGAATTAGGCTAACGATATTGTTTTGATCGATATGTATTTGTAATTTACCTCTTTATTATTTTTATCTGTTATTATAATTCAGTGTTACTCATTTAGTTGACACTTCGACCAAAGAAGTCTGCTGTGCCAGAATCTACGAGGAAGTAACTAAAGGAGAAGCCCTATCGTGTATATGTCGTGTGCGTGAGTTCGGTTTTTGTTCGGCGGCTGGGTCTGTGCTGTCGAATTTGTTCGCTTTTTGCTACGAGGAAGTAGGCCTTTTATTGGTTCCGTGGGTCTTATCTGTCACTTAGTGTTGGCACACAATTTATTATTTAGTTCAATATTTTAAAATATGCGTCATAACCCCCGAACATATAATACTTTTCTAATCGCCTGCCTTTCGCTTATGAGATTGTATGCATGGGAATCTCATACAAGCTTAAAATTACCACGATTTCCTGAGCTTCTTTCTTCTCCTTTAGTTACTTCCTCGCAGGCCAGAATACTGCTTCTGCAAAATTTTCGACTAAAGAAGTTTTCGGTGCCAGAATTACGCTTCTGCAAAATTTGCTCAGCCATCCTGACGATTCAATCTCAGCCGAGGTCAAAAATGCTTCGAACGTTTTTTTTAATATCTTACTATTGTTTATCAGTTCTGAAAAATGATATTCGACATTTCATACCTACTAGTAATGCAAACTCGATTTCTGAATTTCGTAAAATTACAGCTCTACATGCAAGTCCCGCGATTTTAATAATTTAAGTAAAACGTTTACTTTGTCTTCATCGTAAATTTCGACGATAAAAAATAGGAGATTTGCGAAGAAGAGGAAAAAAGCCGAAATAACCAAAATATTTACATATTAGCTCGCTTTTATCTCGACTCTCTACTCTCTATTAGAAGGTGTAACTAGTGGAAACAGTATTTTATCTCGACTCTCTACTCTCTATTAGAAGGTGTAAATAGACTTAAAAAGTCATGACATCGATGGGATCGGCTCATTCACTCAATAAGTAGTGCGGTGAAAAGGTACCTGAAACAAGCCGCGATTCCTCATGGAGTGAGCCAGAACTGATATATTAAAACATGCCAAAAGTATAGAAGAGTCTATAGACCCTCGGATACAATCTAAAGCAAAAAGGATCCTGGAGTTACAGCATATTTTTTCCAGAGTATTCCAATGAAAAAGTCTAGGCCGACTGACATAAGGTGGTAATATAAGAGTTTTATTCCAAGGAAGGCCCCGAAAAGCGGAACTAACGAAATAGAATTCTCTTCGAAAGCAAATTTTCAAATTATGTATTTATTTAGGATTCACCAAATGCTGATTACATAAAGCAAACTTACGTGCAAACTTCAATCTATATCCAAAAGAGAAAAATCTTAACTAAGTTGACCCATAAATTGATTTTTAATTATGTCCTTCGACAAGTGAAAGTCAATATGATCATATACTGAATTGGAAATCCGGGACATAGCTGTAAGTGGCTCATTACATCCATAGTTAGTACGGTGGTGCGAAATATGGTGGAAGTCATGACTCCTCAAGGAGCGTGATGGAACAGAAATGTTAAAACATGTTAGCAATTCGGGAGAGTTAATAGCCCCCTGCAGAAACTCCAACGCAGAAACAGCCCTGGCATTATTTCGTCTGGTTTCCAGAGAGTACAAAGATATCAATTTAAAACTATCAGCGTAAGGAGGCAGAAGACTGTCATTATTCCATGGAGATTACGAGGAGCAAACCTTAAAAACCTTCGTTGGACGGACTTAACACGCCTAACATGGATCCCGTAAAAGGAGGCCCCACATGTGCTAGCATACTGAAGAATAGGCCTAACAAATGTACAAAAAAGGATTCGAGTGATAAAAGCATCATTAAACACCAATTGCGAAAGGCGTCCAAGTCAGAATTCAAGAGGCGGCAGTCAAGCGTTTCACAATATCAGTAGGAATGCTATCAGGGCCACTCGAGAAACTGTCCGACAATTTCGAAATATGTTTAGCGCCCATAGCATTGTTAAAAATAAGATCCTTGGATTGAAGAGACGTCGATTGAAGTCTCGCATATAAGTAAAATTACTAAAGCTAATATCACAAAAGTTATCCAAAAAAAGGAGCCTTAAAAAAGTCGCCAAAGAGCGATAGTCAGTGGGTCCTTACCACTAATGGAACCAAAGTATAAAGTAGAGAGGTATCAATCAGAATTACGCTTCGAATTCACAAATCTCCAGAATTGCTTAGGGTCATTACGCAAAGTATGTTTAATCCTACAAATATAGTCATTTTATGAAGCACTGATGTCTAACATATATTTATGACTCAACTCAGAGATAATCAGAGTCAATCCTCGAGGAGCAGAACCGCCTCCAGGCTTTGTTTCTTACATTCTTTAGATGTCTCAAAGACCTAGGTATTAAGCCATGGTTGTGAAGTACCGGAACCTTTAGACCATGAGATAGGGATGCATTGATCGAAACATGAGGCAAGGATATTGTAAAATGAGCTCACGGCGATATCAATGTCAGGTTCATTGAGTCATTCTAGTTAAAGGACAGCCATCTCTGGTAAAATTAAAGTGATGTCTTTTTCAAGAGAAAGACATAGATGTGTACTGCCGATGGTGGATATTGGAACACCAGTTCTGAAAGGTGTCTAACTCAGAATTTAGTAGCAAGACAACCGGCATTGCCTGATACAGTGGTGAGCAATCTTCGCGTCGTCAGCGTAACAAAGAACATTTTAGTGAGACAGAATCGTAGGTTCAAAATTATTAATAACAATTGCCCGAGGTGGGAGTCCTGCGGTTTCCGGGAAGTGTTGAAAATAACATCTTACAGACCTTCGCGAAAATAAACTTGCTGAGCGCGATCAAATAAGTACAAATGAATCTAATCTTACAAGAACCTGCGGAGACCCGAGAAGGAAGGGTTTTAGAACAAAATTTCGATGATTTATTCTGTCGAGAGGTTTGCTGAAGTCAGTAAAAATGTAGTTGACTTGTTTCCAATCTTCAATTGCAGAGATACGAAAATTGGAAAATTCTAAGAATTTGGTGGTTACTCTTATGAGTTCTGCAAGAACGTCTTGCAATCAAAGTAAGGAACATCACAAATAAACAGCTTCAAAAATTTTGGAAATACAGCAAAGATTAGCAATTGACCTGTAGTTCAACATTTCGTATAGCGTTTTTGTGAAGAGGAATAATTAAGGAGACTTCTTTGATCTTCTAAGACCTTTTCTGATTGCCCATCTACAGAGCGACTTTCTCGGGTTTTCTTTAGCAAACGCACTAGAGTAAAATGACTACATCCCAAAATCTTCGCTAGATAACGTCAACATTTTAGTTTTTTTTGTACTCGATTGTCAATTTTAAGGTGTGTGCCGCTGATATGCAGCGATAGCGATTATACTCATACTTTCACAGTAACTTTTTATATTTTTTATTTGGTTCTTATCTTAATTCTTGAAATTAACGAATATATTTTAGTTTAATAGCAAATGGTAACTACTTTTTCCACATAACCAGTATACTCGTCAAAACAGAATTTATTATTATTTCTGCCTGACGAGTATAGTTGTCAATAACAACTAATTGATTAAGAAAGCTAACATCAATCACCAAATGAATTTTTATACTAAACGGGTAGAAGACATGGTAGTACCTGTAAAATTAAAGGAAATGCTTGAGCGCTACTGTGTTATGTATCGTTGTCATTGGCTTCACAATTGAACAAACATGAAATATTTCTTAACAGCAATTTTACATATATTGAAATTTTAATCATATGTGTTGTATCCAATATCCGCTATACCCAATATAGTACACAAACGTGTACATATGTCAGTATATTGGAAATATTCTATCTAGTTCCAGGAAAATATATGTCGAAAAAATAGCCTCTACTTATCAAATGCATACTGTTGTGAATGAAATTCCAAGTACTTTATTTTCTTCCTTATTGTTATCAAACTACATAATTCGGCGCCAGTATCACTTTATCGCAAATGATGTCAGCACTATTTCTTAGCCCTGTACGAATAAAAAAAAAATACACTACTGTTGTATGAGCATAATTCAATAATTGAATGTCCAGATTTGATTGCTTCCTTATCACAGAGCTTCCATTGTCGAAAAGCTTACATATCGGCAATTTTAAAGAGAACCCGATTAGGTACTTTACTTATAAGGTGAGAAATCTAAAAAAATCTTAATTTGTGATAACTGACAATTAGATTGGAGTTTGAGCTGTAAAATCACTCAAATTTACTCAAGATAGACGCAATATGATTTTTCAAGACGGTTATCTTCTTGTGAACTTGAAAGTTGCAAGTAAATAAGAGCGTCAGTAGAAACGTCACCGTAAAGCTCATTTATACAGTGTTTGTTTACATGCCCCGTGCTGCACTTCAGATTAAACTCGTGAATAGCGTGTGTCTGCTCTATGGAATCAGCCGGGGTTGCTTAGTATAGAAGTCGACTTCTTTTTTTACGTCTTTTTTCATCTCTAATAGGTGCCTGCGCTGTGTAATAACAGAATCACGTGGCAGAGATTGTGATTGAAAAGTCAGTAGATAATGTATACTGTGAAAGCTTGTGACTGAGAAAAATTCTTAAAGAGCAGCTCTGACTAACTCTGGCCGTAGAATTCCACTAGATTTTTCAGAAAAAAAATATTTTTGATGAACTGACTTCCCAACCATGATGATTGCTATAGCTATTTGCGAATATTAACAATCTTCTGAAGAGATTTTGGGGGTATATTGTTATTATGATTGCCTAAAGTAATATTTTAGTATAAATTTAATGATAAACTCCCACGTGAATTGCGTGATTTTATTTCTCCAGGTAAACAAACAAGAGGAAATTGTGTGCATAAAAGTGAACGAAAACGAAGGCCACTTACAAGACTCAAGGGACAATTATACGAGATTGTAATTCATTAGTTAACTACTATTTTTATATGAATAATGATTACGATATTTTCTATCTCGTAGAGCTCTAAGGTACTTAAAGATATTTTAATTAGATTAGTTTTTGTCTCGAATCTGGTGAAGTTGTTCTTTCGTCCGATGCCCCACAAGGTGTTACGATAACTAAAGAGAATTAAATTTGTAAGAAAATATTGATAATAAAAATTTTGATTTTGGTGATAAATTAAAAAGTCACTAACAAAATATGTTTTGTTTAGAAAAATGTATTTAATTTTGCGTAATAATGTTGTATGTTCGTTTGATGTAACTTAATTAAGTCTTGTGTGCTTAGGTTAGGTTAAACATGGATGGTTCCGACCTGGTGGGGATAGAGCACTCAAATTTAGTATTAAAGAAAGGCTTGGGTGTGGTATAGTCATTGTTTGTTATTACAGGATTTTTTTAAATCCGTAGTCGGTACACTTTCAAGTCTGGACTGAGTTGAGTCTAATCGCATACGAGAATGCAGTTTGTATATCAAAAATGCAAGTGCTTTGAGGTGGATCACTTTATCCAATGTTGCCCACTATACGACCACCCCATAAGTAAGTATAGGTCGTATAACACTAGCGTAGAGCCAGTGCACAATACATGGCTCCATATACCAACTTTTACCTATAGCCTTTTTGCACGAGTATAGCGCCAGTTGCTTTACGTTCTTTTTCTTAGAAGTTAGGTTTCCCGCTAAACAAACAGGACACGGGCAAGATATTTAACTTGGTCACCTAGTTTCCGCCTGATCTGATTTAGTATAGCGCAGATAATGGGAGGAACTCTATGTTTCCGAGAGAAGTGTATCAATTCTGTCTTGTCCGGACTTATGCTCAGACCACACCCATTACTCCATTAAGATACCTTAGAAAAGGCATGTTGCTACACCTCAGCCAAGGTGTTTGGGTGCTTGCTCGAACAAATGAAGGCAATATAATCAGCGTAGCTGATAACCTTATGGCCGGAATGCTCTAGATCCAGGAGTATCTCATTATGGGCCAGATTCCACAAGAGCGGTGAAAGGATACCTCTTTGGAAGGCGGCTCTAGTAACAGCTCTTTGTATATTGAATCCTTTCAGGCTGGAGTTAACAATCCTATTTTTAAGCTTGATGAGAAGACCATCTAGATCCAGCCTCCTAAAAGAACAAACTAAAAAATAAAAACAAACTGTTTTATACTCGAGCAACGTAAGAAATATAAAAATTTCTTAACACGATCGGCGTTTCTAATGAAGAAAAGTTAAGCTCCTTTGGCTCGTTATCAACAGCAGCACCAAAGGGTTAACTTTTCCTCAGCTGCTGGACGCCTTCGCGAGAAAACGAAAACTAGATGAAACTTCACAAATTATAACACCAATCTAGACAGCTGTATCAAATTATGATCACTTACACTGTCCCACTAACGTTGCGGTAAAAATATTTTTAAAAACGCACAAAAGATGCTGCTATCGCCCTTGGCTTGATGTTATTAAAAGCACTCTCAATTTCGAGGAAGGCTGCAAGTGTATGTTCTTTATGATTAACGATCGTTCTACACATTTAATATATGCAGGTTGTAAAAGAGACTCAGCTTTCTCCTTAATGTAGACCTCTAGGTCTGAGAAGGAAGGAAGGGGGACTTAAAGGCTTGAAGTGGGTTTGTAGTGCGAG
Organism: Leptarthrus brevirostris; assembly: GCA_964036015.1. Classification (NCBI taxonomy): domain Eukaryota; kingdom Metazoa; phylum Arthropoda; class Insecta; order Diptera; family Asilidae; genus Leptarthrus; species Leptarthrus brevirostris. The sequence goes on from OZ038373.1 coordinate 101,667,873, forward strand.
GCCCACGACATTTGAGTGCAGGTCAGGTAAAGGGAGGCCTCGTATATGACTTCCAGCCACGGAATAAAGATCTCGAAGGCTGATTGCACATTTCAGTTTTCTTCTACTGAGGATCTTGTGGGGCAGATCATGACCACTGGGAGCTACTGTCGACTCAGCTATACTAGCTGTTTAACAGCCCGGTAAGTGAGTGTCAATCGGTAGATCCAGTGTCTCAAGACTGGATGAGGTCGAGCTTCCATCCTGTTTGACTAAGAGGCTGGGTCTGTTGGGCGGTGTTGAGATGACTTTTCGCAAACGACTCTCTTCAGGGTTGCTCTCGATTTTATTGCAGAAGCATTTCCATGAGATCGTTTAGTTTGCGTAACCAATTTCTTAAATATACTGAGGCATTCCTTATAGGAAGGTCAAAAATTACTCCTTCTCGCTTTATTGAAGAGTTTGTGACACTCCCTTCCAAGAGTGTTGATTTCCGTCTACCACCATGGAGGACAAAAAAACTGGCGACTCAGTGTTAGAGTGTCGACGATCTTACTGAAAGTTTGGCTAGTGTCGATGATAAGGGGACCTGCGATAGTTAGACTATTTTTATTACAGTTTTATATAAGTCCCAGTTAGTTGTTTGTCTATTTTTGTAGGGATAACGGACCTGCTTGTGTAATGCTACTCAAAATTTAATGTAAGCGTGGTCGGGAGGGTTTTTCGAGGGGTTGCCTTCAGAATGTGTTAGGGAGGCAGGGCGCATCATCTCATATTTATTAATCATTTCCGATCTAACTATAAACTCAATTGATTTACTAATTTCGTGTCTAGATAAACAACTTCAATTCAATCAATTGTACTTAATATTATATTTAATTTCACTTCTATACGTGTTTCTTGCCATTCTTAGTCTCATAACAGTCTCTTAACACATGCCCGTATTCTTCTCTATGAGTATAATTTAGCACAACTGCTGCAATAATTATACCATTTTAATAACGCAGTTGTTGTCAACTAATTGTTAACAATAAACGTCCGACAGTGACGGTACAAAAAATGTTAGCAAAAACAAAAGAGGTGCTTTCGTTTTGTCCAGGCAAATTTTGAGTGTTGAATAATATATTGTCGTTTATTTTTATTATTCATAAGACGTGCTTTTTTTATAATAAAGGCAAAGTTTAGTAATAAAATTAATAAATGCTTTTTTTCAATTTGTTTTCCTGTAAATATCAAAGGATGTATTATTGTTTTACGAAGATTCCTTAGTTTTGGTCAATACTGTACATATCTCTTATGTAAGGCAGAACTCGGTGCATATAATTTCTTACTTCGTATTCACATTTATTCTACTTTAGCTAGAAGTACGTAGGTATGTCTCTGTATTTTTAGGCTTGTTTCTCTTATTTATGACGTATGTGTTTCTTTCTTTAATTGAAACATAATCCTCTTTATAAATTAATTAATTCTTATCTAAATAAAATAGAAAAGAATTTTTCAAATTTCGGTTTATGTAAGTTTTCACAGGCAAATGAATGATTTCGGATTAGTCACACAATTGAGTAGTGCATGCGATGAGAAGCTTTAATTATTTCTTTTATGAATACACCATGCCTGAAATCTGAAACTTTCACTGTTTCCGATTGATCAAAGCAAAAAAGCGAAATAAATTTCCAATCCGAGGGAAATGATATTAGCAGGCGTATTATCTCGTCTATAATAAGACAGTGGAACCAATACCTCTGGACCGCAGTTGCCTCGTGAACAACCAAATTCTTACCTGTGAATTGGTTCGAAAAGTCCATTAACCCGCGAGCAAGTGAAGCGAAAATCTCATGCTTTTTGGAAGAACGGACGTGCAAATGCGAATTTGCTGCGGTTTTACGTTTATATTTAATGCAATGAAACTGTTTTGCGCAGCAATTCTATTCTTCCAATTGAAAAAAGCTCTTTTCATATTGTTTTCAACTAAACTTTAGAAAAATGAATTTCAAATTTAATCGATGCAATAAATTGATTCTAACCGAGTATGTCATGCGACCAGCCTCACTTCCTAAGAAAGGTATTTGAAAACTTTCAAGGGAAGTGTATTCATCCAAAGTCAATCGATGACGGAGATGGACAGCTCACGTGCATACGCACGAATTCTGTTGCCTACGTTAGCTTGAAAATAGAACAGGAAAAAAATGATATTCAGTAAAAACGTAAGTGGATTTTTGTGTAGTTGAGATTAGACGACCGAGATGGACTATATTTCGTTTCGAAGGCCACTTGGCTATTGTGGGTGGTTTATTAGTGGAAAGGAAACCTATCATGGCAAGTGCATCCGAGGACTTGCATGAAATTCCATAAATTGGCTTAACTAATTCAATTTTCGCTACAAAAATTGTTAACATTTACTGAATCTGTAGATAACCAAATTACTCAAAGTTTTGTTACGCCGTCCAATCGAAACTTTCTCATCTGTATCAAACCATATCCGAAAATCTCAGACGTTGAAATCTCTAATTTCCATTTAATAAAAAATGAGTTTCACTTTTTTCCGCATTTTTACCAAAAGTGTGGAAATGAAATTGAAAGTTTAAAAGAAATACGAAAACCGTCGTGATCTCTTCTAGGGCGTTTAGCAAGCATATCTGAATGGGCACTTAAAGAAGGCTGATAAATCTGAAAAGAAGCAAAGTAACAACAATTGTAATTCACACAAAGTTAACTATGAGAATGGGGAAATTACCTGCAAGCTTACAAAGCTTAATACCAAAGAGTCGTATGCATCAGAAAAGGTAAGAACCAGTTGAGAGATGAAGATGGAATTTCGCGGAATATATTTAAGCAAACTTTTCTGCCCACAGTTAATTTTGTTCGTGCTCATTATAATTAAATGTGCATCTATTACAGAGTCACTATGTCTGTATATTTGTATCTCTGTTTATTTAATTAAAAGTCTACGCTGAAACCTTTTCAAGAGCGAAATAACATTTGCAGGTTACACATTTTTTACTCCCCCGCTGAATAGGAAATTTTCATGCTCTGTCCTCTGTCGTACATTTCGGAACACATTAATTTTGTGAATGGATTACTCTTGGTATTACTTCCAAAATAAAAAAATGTGGATATCTGATGATACATTTGCATAGTGTCTGTCGTTTTCTATGGAAATTTAGCCAATTTCTCTGATAAACAAGCTGCTTCCGGAATAAATTAATAAATGAGAAAAATATTTCAAATGAGTTATTACCAGATTAAAAGTCAAAGTTTAAGTAAATGCCAGAAAAGATTTTATAAGTTATTGATTTTATAGCTTGCATAAAAATATGTAAGAGTTACAATTGACAATTAATTCTGGAAACTGCATTTACCAAGAAACTATTACTTTTATCGCACTACAAAGCACCAAGACCAGTAAGGGTCGTCTTCAACCATGCAGGGCCCCTGGGCACTTTTTAAAAGCCAAAAACCTACAGAAAAACATGAAACCACAAAACAATTTGTGTCAAATTAACGATTTTATTAGCGAAAGCTCTATTTATAATATATAAATACCTTTAGAGAATTAAACTTTTGTTTTTCAATCGCTATGCAGCTATTAATGTTTTTTGCGTGATTTCTGGAGTTCAGAATCTTCAAAATCATAAGCGTCCAGTTTTTGACTATCCCCGATTTGGGATAGTCAAGAACTGAACTAGTAAAAAGTGTAACAGGTATGAGATCACTAATTATAGACCTATTGCCAACCTGTACTTCAAGTTTTTTGAAGCCTTAAATGTTGATGTCCTTTATTTTCATTGTAAACCGTTTTGGGATCTTTTATATACGGTTTTGTAAAGGGAAAATCAAGTAAAACGAACTTACTTGAGTTCTCGAATTTCTGCATCTCATATCATATCTGTAATACTTGAGGTGTTCCATAAGGCAGCCGTTTGGGACCTCTACTCTTTGTTATTTATATTAATGACGTATCGACTATTTTGGACGGTTCCGGCTTCTTTGTTATGTTGCCGACGCTGAAAAATTTCGTATGGTTTCTGACGTAGCCGATTGTGCTCTTCTGAATTTCGACCTTCAAAATTTCCATAATTGCTGCTCCATTTATTTTCTACCACTCAATATCGACAAGTGCGCTACTTATTCCTTTTCACGTTAGAGGAACCCATTGGTTTTTAACATATCATAGATGGAGCTCTCTTTCTAGACTTCTTTTTTCGTTTCTTCTTTGAAGACCACATTAACGCAATATTTAATTGAGCTAATGCGACCCTAGGTTTTATTAAAAAATTTCTAAAGAATTCGACAATTTGTATATCACGAGATTACTGTATTGCACTTTTGTCAGCTCAACTTTGGAGTTTGGTTTCCGTGTTGTGCGTCATATATTAACCACATTGAATTTAGTCCAGCGAAGATTTGTCAGATTCGCTCTTCGTGGTCTTCCAAGGAACGACTCTCTTGTCCTGTTTCCATATGTGGATAGGCTTAAACTCATCGCTCCGGATACTCTTGAAAATAAACTGAACATTTTTCGAATTGTATTTGTATTCGACTGCTCACAGGGCTCTATAAATAGTCCTGAGCTTCTTAGTTCTTTAAATGTTTCGGTTTCAGCTCGCTCTAGAAGGAGTTATGACATTCTCCATATCCCGCAAGATCGCACTAATTATTTCAATCACGTAATCGTTACCATCAAAGTGCGGTTTTTTATTCATCATTCCGATAATATCGACTTCCACTTATCTAGGAGTCTTATTAGGGGTTGGCTGAGTTAAGATTTTGATTGGTTTTTTCGTTTCTTTCTTCTCTTTCACCTTACTCTTGTACTATTTTTCTTTGCTAGCTGTTTTGAACATTTTTAATATAACTAGTTTGTTAAATTTGTATGATTAGATTGTAAATTTTTTTTCCATTTGCTTCTGTTTCATTTTGCTTTATATTTTGTTGACAATTTGTGACTTTTTCTTTTCTTTTTTTTTGTCGGTAGTCAGTAATTGAAGATGTTGAACTAAATAAATAGTATCCAATGACATTTAAAGTGTGATTGTTCATCTTAGTGATATGAATTTGACATTCACATTGGGCGATTTCGATTATTTTTCTTACTACCGCAGTATCAAACCGCATCGGGAGGGTCATTATTCATCTCAGCAACACCGAAAACTGTGAAGTCCATATTAATATCGGTTGTTTTTGATTATTTCTACATGTGAACCGGAAACTTGTTCCTCAGTTTCAGCAGAAAAGTCGAGAATTTCCGTATTACTTTTTCAAGATACTGTTTTAAGCTGCGTCTGGAAATTTTGTATACAGTTGTCTTGTTTCGCACAGATTGTTGCTTAACTTTTACTGCCTTCACAGCTTTCAACAATGCTTCAAAATCCTTTACACTGCGATCTGTTGTTGTACTGTAATAAAACGATTAATAACAATCTTATTATTTATTTTTAAAGCATTTACTTTTGTATATTATTCTCGTTAAGGCACAAAAGACCTCCTAGGTCGCAGTACCCACCAAAAATAGTTAAGAATAATAAATATAATATTATTCTCGTAAAAGAAGAAAGTTAAATAAAGTTCTTTCACAATTAAAATTTTATCACTTTTTTCAATATATGTACCTTAAAATAAAAAAATCTTCAAAATAATATAATGAATTATTACAATTAATTTTTGTTTACCCCCAAATTTTTGTCGTTCTTTGAAATGTGTATATTCGAAAGTGCGTATAAGATATAAAAGGGGATGTGCAATACAACAATTTAGTGAATTACACGTTTACCTTTCGGTGGTAAATAAACACTTTACAAGCACTCCAAAAGTACACAGCAAAACTTTTTCGAGCAAAATTTTTGGTTTCGTGTATCAGCAAAACATCGGGGGTACCAACATAATAGATTTTAAAAAAAATAACATGGTGGGCAAACTTATGGACCTGCGCAACATATCGGCCTCTCTCCTACTATTTTACTGAATCTAAATAAATAAAAATAAATTGTAAATTACTATAGTTAACTTATGTTATTCCTGCTTAGCAGCAACAAAGCGAAAATCATTATCCTGTCTCTGGCATAATTATTGCACTTTTTAAGAGTAAGGATTGTTGCAAAGATGATCTCCAACTTGTTGTCTTTTAACATTGAAAGAAGCTATAGATATGGTAATTAGTATTTATTGCTACAATATTTATTATATTTAGTAAAATTATCATTAATTTAAAACTAAAGTTATCTTTTAATCTCTTGTATCCTAAAAAGATTACTTTAGTTTAGGAAAGAATGAATACGGAAAAAAGAAACTATTTATTTAAAAATTATTATTTATTGGATTAATTTAATTTGGAAAAAAATTAAAAGTATAGATATAATCTAAAAATTCTTACTTTCCAACTCCGATAGAAGAAAAATATTGAAATCATGATCATTTTAAAAACATTATATTACACATTTAGAGGTCGCTGAGGTTGAGGGTTGAATGAATTTCAGCCATTTGTAGAAGACTGTAGATTCAATTGTTTTTCCGGTCATTCGTCCGTACGTCTTTGAACGTCATAATTTCTAAACAGTTCTACCATCTACCAATTGAGTTGAAGCTTCTATATTTATGTTATAAATTGTAAGATTGTAGATGCTTTTTCACCCAATTCGCACCACTGGAAGAAGAAGATAACGTATGTATGTTAAGACGTTATTGTTTCAAATATTTAAAATTTAAAAATTTTTTTAGAACTTTTTAACATTTTTTAGAACTATAAGAATAATATAAAAGCCATTATAAGATTTGAAAGATTACGTGGAGACCAATGCAGCCTATTTTTAACTGAACGAAAAATTTTGTAGAAAAGCTGGACTGGCAAAAATTTGAATTTCATTTGAATGTTGAATTAAAATTCACGAAATGAAAATAATAAAATCTTCATTCAATTAAATAATAGTTTAAAGTCATCCATCATTTTTTAAACCCAATTACAATAGCTTACGCCGAAGACTACAAATGCAATTAACTGCAATAATAAAAAACCAATACTATGTTTCATAATACACAATGTTTAATTTTTCAACACAAAATCATTTCACTTGGAATTATAGAGGTTAGTTGTAAAACACGTCTCCTATTAATTTTGTATGATATGTAAATTTTTATAAATTTCTTTTTCTTTAATTACAGAGTTTCTCCCAACTATACCCTTCCATCTACCAGGTAGTTTCATGAATACTTTTTGTTTAACAGATTTGAGTTGAGCATAGCAGGAAATTTGTTTGAAACAAAACACTTTCAAGACTGATGGGCGTTTGCAAAAGCTTCCTTAGTCTAAATAGAGCAAAGGCTTCCTACATTGTTAATTTCATTTATTTTTCACACCATTATACACTTGAAATATATCAAATATAATATTAATTTACTGCTCAGTATTTCCAAGTTTTGGTGACTGTTAGTATAAAAGTTTAGAGTGAAACCATTTCAGTAACAATACTAGATTAGCTGATGTAGTGCACTTAAATTAAAACTACAAAAATTAATTTTGGCTTGATTTGCTAAAACTATAGTATAATTAAAAGAGGAATTAAGTCGTTTTATAGACACACAAATAGATGATGCTTTTCATAAGGAAGAGCACAATATGACTTATGATGTGGATTTGCAATTTCAGTGAAAACCAGGTATGCTTGTGGCTTTCCTTAGCTAATCATTCGTCATTTTATTAACTGAACGCTTGTTGGCAATGATTTTATGATCGTGTCAAATTAATTTGAATGCTTTTAAAATTTAACTGCGTTTTAAGAGTATTAATATTTCTATGTAAGTAGAATATAGGTTTTTTTATATTAAATGAGTTATATCCGTTGAAGGACTATAAATATGACGTCTTTATCTACCTAAAGCCTATTATATTTTGTGAATAACAATTTAAAGTACTAAAAACCTTTAATATGTACAAATGTATAATACGATAGTTAACTTAAATAGAATCGTGTTTTAATTTATTTTTAATTGTGCATAAAGTTGCGTTCAAACATAACAAAAATCCTTTAAATGTTTGTTAAACGTTTTATAAATTTTTGCCGTAATTAAGTCAAAGTTTTTTAATATTAGTTTAAAGTAGCTCATTTTGTACAACTTTTTCAATTAATGTTTATTGAATTACGGAAGTGCGGATTTTGGAGAACACAATTAAGTCCATTTTGAAAGTCTTTTGAATTAAGTATTTTTTTTCCCATAAACAATACACCAGAGAGATTTTTTAATGTCTTTTATAACTCTTTCCTATACATAAATGGATATGTCTTTTCCTAGTCTTCGAATTATACATTTTTCGGTCTAAATTTTAGAAAATAAAGTGAAAAATTATTTTTTCCATATATATAATATATAGTTGCAATTTTGGTCCTATTACCTTTATGTCAAAAGGCCAGAAAAGCACATATTAATAATATATAGTGTTTCTTTAATACAGAATTCGTTTAGTAATAAAATCTTTACATTAAACTCTTGATTATCTAAAAATGCGCATACCAATATATGTATAACATAATTTATAATTGGTGCAGTCTTTTATGTAACGAAATAGATTAATACACGGAGTAGGTCAGGTAAAGTAAACGAAAGAATTATAGCTTTTTAGTATAATAAAAAAAAATAAAAAAATTATAAAGAATAAAAAAAAACGTTCACCCTAGCGATACTATTAACACTTATATAGTGCTATTTTGAACCCTCATAGCTAGTAAAACCCGGCTAGAGAGCTCAACTTAGCGAGGATTATTTATTTCGTATTAGTCTTGTAAAATTCTGAATATAACAGTGAAAATATAATAATATAGTAATACCTTGTCGAGAAAAAAAAGAAATTAATGAGAAAAATTAACAAAAATAATTGCTGCGGCTGATATTCTTCGTCCCGTAATCCAGGAATGTTGAGAAACTGAGACCTATCCTACTAAATGGAAAACAGGTGTAATTGTTAAGATACCCAAGAAAGGCGTCGTGAGTAGTTGGAACAATATATAATATAATACTAATAAAGCAAACTATCGAGCGCACTCTTACCGATGAACAGGCAGGTTTCGTTGAGGGCAACGTTGACACCGTCCGAATTATCATCGAGCAATCCGCCCAATGGAGGTCCTTTTACATCTAATGCCACATCCTTCACAAAGGATAACTGTCGGAGCGCTTTCAAGGTTAAATTGAGTGAGACAGGGATGTATGCTATCACCTTTGCTTTTCCTGATTGGCCAGCGTCTTGAAGGACCACCCGAGGGATTATATAGAAATTTTTTAACAAACCGAGTTATGCAGCTCAAATATCCGAAGCCCTGAGTAGAGAAGGTGGCAAAGCACTGTTTTAGATGAATGTTGCTAAAACCAAACTTATGAGCTTGGACTCCAGGAGACAAGTGGAAAGTTATCTTAAAGAACAGCAAATAGAACACGTGGATAAATTTTGTTATCTCCAAAGCATAATTACAGAAAATGGCGGAGTTGAAGCTGATGAGCAGGCTCGCATCAACAAAAATAGAGTTGCACATTATATCTCTTGCCGAGATACGGCTGTTCAACATAAAAAGTGACAAATAACATCTATCTAAGCTACAAACTTTTGTCAACCGGTGTCTACGGTGCATCCTCAAATCCATTGGCCGGAGGACGTACATATATAGATTCACAGGCCAAGACGGGACAGACGTTTGTGTTTGAAGTCGAAAGTTGCACTGAATAGGCCACACACTATGAAAAGAGCCAAACAGCCTGCACGGAACTCAAAGAAGACGCCGAATCCGAAGACCGCGCAATACGTTGAGAAGATCCGTATTAAAAGAAGGGAACCTAAAAGTTGAAGACGTTGGCGCGGAACCTAACCAGGTGGCGGGTTGCCGTAGTAGATGATCCATGCTTCACAAGGGGTGAAAGGATCCAGGAGAAAGAATGAGGCCACCTTAACTAAACTGATAGCTCACGAACTTCTTCGCTAACTGGAAATCAGTATAGTCCGCGGAGCGATTAAAGAGTCGAGTCATCGAAGAAATTGGCTGAAACATATGCCTTGAAAGGTCCCAAGATGAATCAGTCGAACGAAGAATTTTCCTGGGCTCGAGAGAAGCATTTGTTTAATCAAATACCTCGATTTCTAATTTTCTCTACACTCGTAAAAGGTTAGCCAGCTTTGGTGTGATTGAATTGTAGGGTGTTTCTTTTTCGGTTTTTGTCATCAATAAGTTTTAAAAAGTTTAAGTGAATGTCTATGTACATTTAGCCTTGTTAAAACTTATTGATGACAAAACAGATGGCTATGCTGTGGCACCGCAGAAGTGTTAGACCTTGCATGGAAGAGAACTTCGAACAACAAAACCCACTGAGTACGATTTGAGAAGAAAGAATTCAACTAATTTACAAAAGCTGTTGGAAATGCAAGAAAGAGAGCTTGAAACGAAGAATTTTATCATTTGTTCTATGGAGAACCCTACCGAAACCAGTTAAAATTCAGTCAATTTTAGAGCAGAGTCAACCCAGGAACTTAAGCATTTGACCTTATTCCTTTTATTTTTTACTCAAACTCTCTTAGCTGAAAGTTAATGCCGGTCAGTTTTTTTCTTTTATGATGTTACCAAAGCCTAGGGATTTAAGGGAAGAGATATGAGAGAAATTTAATGTCAACAGCCGAAAGATGGAGTAAATTTTTTTTATGAAAGAAAAACTCGTAGACAGGACGAGGTTTGAACCTGGATCCATAGCGTAATTGTCTTGCCATTAATCCAACTCCGTCTTCGCTGAAAATACATGTTAATCTTGTTTTGCTCTCTGATCAAAGATACAAAGTCTGTATTGTCAGATGTGCAACTTAATCTTAGCAATTAAATTTTCAGATTGCATCTCCTTTCCCTGTTATTCAAGTCGACCTAACAGCAGTTCCTTTTACAGATCCCGATTACACCTGTTATAGAAACCGTTTAACTTAAAAGTTTTTTTACCTAGTGTTTATCACATCGCACTACCTTTCCACACCAAACGTCAGAGACGTATCTTAACCCCATAGTATCCAACGATATTTAAAATGTGATTGTCATCTCAGTGATCCCGAAAAGTATTAATTCAACATGAACATCGGCCGGTTTCGATTATTTTTTGTCTGTCCCGTCCTTCCCACCCCCACACCTAGGGTTATCTTATTACCGCAGTATTTAGCGGTATCGGAAGTGTCAGTATTTATCTCAGCGACACCGAAAACTACGGATTTCACGCTAATATCGGTCGGTTTCGATTAGTTATATACCTAATCCTACCCGTATAGGTTAAGTTAGGTTAGACTGGCAGCCTCCGCAAGGGAGGCCATAAGGGCACGTTGGGGCATCCGAAGTAACACAGAGTTCAATTAATAGTCCTATATTATTCAATCCTTAACCAAATTATCTTCCAAACACCATTGGGGCAGACAATATCCAGTTAAGAAGGCGAGTTTGCCAAACAGAAGACTGTATAATTGTGCTAAAAAGAACCATTTGATTCTAAAGCCAACGCAGTCACATAGCATGGCCATATATGGAGGAACCTGGATATGACCAACTAATCATTAGTGTCTTCAAACTCGGTTGCTTTACAATACGCCCGCTCATTCAAATATTTGTATTATCTTCAATTCATCGAAAATATTGGCTGTCTTATATTTTCGCATATAAATTCCTTAAGCCAATGTCACGTTCCATTCCGTTTCGCTTCTTTTATCAATGAGTCGCAATGAGAACGTCATGTTTAGCTGCTTATGTCAAAAGGAGTTGTTATTGTGATAAAAAATAAAAATTTGGATCGATCAATTTTGTTATTAAATATACCACGAACTTAACTTTTAAACAATAATTTCCACCAAAATTTCCCCATTAACCCAAATTAATACCCGTAGTTAAAAAATATAAGCAAATTGCCAATCAACATTGTTTATGGTTTAATTTTCGTAAAAGTTGGAAGTTCGCCGATCTAAAACGTATCCTTCCGCTCCGTCCAATGGACTTTAAAATATTTACGGAACGGAGTAATTAATAATGTTTCGGCCTAACCTCCTGGAAATGCCAGGTTCGAATCCCACTGGTGGCAATCGAGCAACGAAAAGGGACCCGAATAGAAAAGATGTTTTGTCTGTATGAGCCGAATAAAGATATTCATTTTTTGACTTCTTCTCCTTTAAACATAATACTGATAATATTGTGTCTAAGGTTAATTAATGAAAGTTTGGGTTTTCTTAAAAGACTTAAACGATCTTTAAAATTAAATGTTAGGTGGAAGTTAGTATATTGTACTTTCGTTAGACTTACACATGTCCTTCTTAGTCTCTTTTTATGGGGTGTATATTATATTGGTTAAGTTGTAAAGGGGAAAATATAATTTAATCCCACTTTGTGATATTACATAGAATAATTCTGTTATCGTACCATTTTACATTGAAATGTTTAAAGTTAATTATTTTTATGGCTTTCTTGGCATATAAAGAGGTGCGAATGCCTTCGAGGTTTTAATAGGCACCTTACGAATACAACTGCAACTAATTTCTTTATTCCTTCAACTGAACTACCAAAGACGATGTTATAACTTGAAAATTGCTTGAAACGGAATACATTACGCTCGGGAGTGACATATTATTATTTTTGGACAATATGTATCGTACATATTGTTATAAGCGAAAACGCCAATAATTTTTCCGACTTTTCTATTTACGCATATTGACTACCCATTTTATAACAAATGCCTTAACGTTCGTCATTAATTCGATGAAATTAATTAATTAGTTTTTCTTTTGCTTTTAAATCAAGTCAAGTGCACGCTCAAAATAATAATTACTTGCTAAAGGGCAGTTTCACCATGTAATTAAATAAAGGGCCATACAAAAATAGTTAAGAAGAAAGTTGACCAACATTCACTTATTAATTATTCGTAAAGTTTACCATGATTGGCAAGGAGCTGGCAATTCCCGAGCGTCAACCTATAATAAAAACAAGTCATAAAATAAAGTAAAAACTGCAACTGGAGGTGTTAATAAACGCCAAATTTTATTCTTTCCTGTTTTGGGTAAATGCAACGTTTTGTCCCGCGTGCCGCGCAGTTGAGGTAAACCAAAAACATGCAAAGTAACCAGCGCCAGATAAAGCAGTTTCCTTCCTACTCCCTTTCATTTCTGACCGATTTTTTGAAAGCTTTTCCCACTAACTATACCTACCTATAACTTCTTTCTTATACTTTCTATCTCTGTCAAGCATTTCACTTTTTCTTTCACTGAAGCTAAGTCTGCGGAGTGGTATATCTTCAGGTGAGGTCTCTCGCAAGAGCTTAGCAAAACTGGCCAGGTACGTGTGGTTTAGGTACATATGGTAATGTACCTATCTGTCTACCTTTATATTCGCGCTGAAGCCATTCAGTTTTTGTACGCTGAGTAGGTTTTTATGCTCTGGACCCACACCTTCCGTGGATGGCATGTTACTAAGTCTGAAATGAAATCGAAAGCATTTTACCTGTTTGATTTATTTATTTCCTTGTATTTTGGCTCTTTGTCACTCCTATACAATAAATATCCTCTTCGCACGTCCGATACGTTTCGCTTTCATAAAACTAGGTAACGAGCAAACGAGGAACTAATTTTTTCCTTTAGAGTTTGGAATCAGATTTACGGCACGTTTGCCTTTACTCTTTTGGTTTTGTGGGGTAACTGATTTGGATCAAGATTTACTTTATATTTTATTTTGTTTGGATTTGAGGAAATCTTTTCAGTTCTCATACACAAAATGTCTCTTAACTGTGCAATTTGCGATGTCTTGAGAATTTTATTACCATTTTAAAATGCTGATTCGAAGTGTACACATTATTCTTCTGTACCATTAATTATACTCTATTTACTCTCTTTTCACAAGCGCAAAACTTTCCCTGCAAGAAATTGATCACTTAAATGTCTTAGCTTAAATATAACATACAAAATCCGGCATTTCTTTCCTTGAAGGCAATTTTGTACTCTAATCATAGTTATAACTGTTTCAAAAAAGCTAGAACCGCTCTTATCATATTTTAACCTACGAATACTGTAGATATACCCAGCTAATTTTAAGGCATATTCTTTTCCTTCACACTTTAATCTACAGTAAGGAACCATTTAACCTTAGCAATGAATTTACTTTCCTGTATACTTCGACATAATAGTCCCGAGTCATGAATATCCTATTTTTCAAGATTCTTACTTTATTTGTTTAACATTTGCCATTCAAATTTATGGACATAGTGGCATAGGGTTCCGTAACTCAAAAGGAAAAAAACGGACACTTATAACATCCCACATTCGTCCGTTCGTCTGCCACAGACGTTTTTCTCGAAAACAGCGTAACTTAAGATTTTAAGTTTTTTGGAAAGACTATTTTTAGGGATTAAAAAAACATTTTTTTGTGATTGGTTATAAAGATATAGCTTAAAATCTACACAAAAATACTGGTACCGTCTCTCCCGCTAATCTTCTATTAATAATTACACTACTTTGCAAAATTTTTAGAATTTTTTGCACCTGGACAATGTATAGTTGTTTCCGAGGTAATTTTTCCCGCTGAAATCGAATCCGGGCTCAGCAGAATTGCTCTTCACGTGAGGTTTATGGGATATTCTAACCTAAAATTGCAAAAAAAAACTGTTTTTTGACATATTTGAGGTTATTTAGCACCGCGATCCCATGTATGGAATATTATAGTAAAAGTCTTCCCCTTTCAAATGCCGTTGAGTGTGCTCAAATAACTTTTTTTGCGCCAAAATATCATATTTCGAAATTTTTATGTTCATGGATTTCTCGGTATACGAAAATTTTGTGGTTACATGGAATTTTCTTTGAATCATTTTGAAAAATTGACCTTAGGTTTTGAACGAGCAGATCTCTTGACATCAGAAAATATTGACTTGTTATTGATTTTTAAATATTTTTTACCTTTCCTTAATAAAAAAAAACAGTCTTTTGAAATACACGTGATTTCAGGTATAGGAAAAATCACAAACATGAAAATTTCAATATCGTATTTTGAAATTTTCATGTTGTCGGCGAAAGAAGGATATTTGAGCAAACTCAACGGCGTTCGAAAGAAGAAGACTTAAACTAATAAAATCCTACACATGGTTTTTGATAAAAAAATTCGCTGTGCTACATAACTTCTAATATGTCAAAAACAGTGTTTTTTGCACTTTTAGGTTAGAATATCTCAAAAACCTGAAGTGATATAGCAATTCTGAGCTCGGATTTGTTTTCAGCGGGAAAAATTACTTCGGAAACAACTATTCATTGGCCAGGGGCAAAATCTTGCAGGGCAGCATTATGCGCAATGGATTAATTACAGCGAAGCAAGCGTCGCTCCGTGGCCGGCTAGTGACTTACTTTATATAGGGCCGACCGCGTTCGGCTCGCGGCTTGCATTATATAGAGCCGGCCGCGGCCATAGCTTTCAGTAATTCGTAGCCGACGTATCCATATCGGAGCACTTACTTCTGGCAATTTCTTCCGCTGAATTTTAACATTTTGTATGTCTGCTTTTCGTAAAATTTTTTGTCTTTCCATTAAGTGTTTTTGAGAAAATTAAAAAGGTCAATTTAAAAAAAAAATTCGGCCAAATGCGAGTCGGACTCGTGCACCGAGGGTTCTATACCTTGGCATTGCAAGTGAAGCCCTTTTATATGATACCCCACATGATCTAGTAACTCAACTTTAAAATGTCGACCCCCACCTTTCGGCCTCTTTTGGAAAAAAAAATAAAATTTTTTTTTAAGTTTTTACATTGCAATAGAGGTGGCAGGCAATTTTTAAAATTATGCCAATTATTTCGAGTCGATAGCATTACTAGTTGCTGAAATAAGCAGCTGAACCAGACAGTCGAAGTTTCATCATAAAGGTTCGTTTTTTTTTAAATTTTGGTACGGAACAAATAGACGGCTAAGTTGGGTAATTTTGTGGGTCCGATCTTCGCTGTTGGCGTTAACAAATAATTCGAACATACATTAAAAATACGTGGAAAATGTGGGGAAAAATATTGAAATTTTTCAATTATAATTAATTTTTGACTTCTTGATAAAATGTCCTTAATTTCTTCATAAACAACCAATTAGAAGGCGGAGAATTTCCTTATACCTCTTACATAGATTATGTTGGAGAATGAAGATAAAGTCGAATCGCTAATTCGCTTCCAGCCTAGTCATGCTAACACATCATATAGTTGCCCTCCAGAGCTTTGGCTAAACCACCATTCATACTTGACTTGACTTTTTTATAGATTAATTAAATCCCACGTGAATACGTGAGGCTATTCTACATTCAAAAGTTCGACTCGGTTGTCGGCTTGAGTGCGCGTTAAATGAATTGTTCTTCTACGTTCAGAGTTAGTCTAGGTAGTCAGATTCAGCTTTGAGAAATTTCATTATTTATTGAAGTTGCCACCAAAAACGCAGGGAGGACAACATAGCAAGTTTAATCAATCCTGACAAACTGACAGAAATTTTACAGAAAAATCTGGAGACAGAAGAGTAAGTAATAAAGAAAGTTCACAATTATAAATTTGTCTGTAACTTATTAAAACAAAAATTTCATATGTTTCCTGTCAAAGTGACGTAAAATTTTTCTATGTAGATAGATCAATTTTGATTGGGGCTGCAACGCCGACGATTAATCCGATGATCAAGTCGAACTTTTGGATGTACAAGTTGCACAACAGAAAACACAGTGTTAATGTGTTAAGAGGTCACGAACATTCCCAAGAAACTTTTTTTCCTTTGGTATCCTGAAAATTTTAAAAACCTATATCTTCTAGAAATTAGGACGTAGGTGTAAATTTCATAATAGAATAGCCTCACGAGAATGATAGCATTTGGAAAAAATAAGATGCGAGCGTTGGCCAACAAAATATTTATGATAATAAAAAATAGAATTAATGCTACACAAAGATAAAGAACAACTAAGTAACAACTTCCTGATCACGACGTAAGACCTTCAAAGAAATCAACAATAATCCATATGGGCAAAAATCTAAGATACAGAGGGTGACAATAATCTGAACATATCCGTAACAAAAGGGGTACTTTTCTTTTTGCGGCAAAATAACGTTGTGATGTACTGACGTCATTCCCCCCGAACTGCTCGCGAAGGAAAGAGTCATACAGAAAAATTTGTGAAACTTTGCTTGATATCTGTATATGAAGTGCTAGGTTATGTTTCACTTTAAAGTCGTCCTTGACTTTTGACTAATTGATCCCTCTTTGCTTAATTGTGCTGTATGTAATCGTTCCTATTTTGCTTGCATTCGTATCGCGGTCTATAGAACACAAGGTCTAAACAAGGGTTTTGAGTGGACGCCATCTTAGGTGTTATGGTTGTCATAATGTGTCAATGTTCTAAAAATTAGGTGTGAATTTAAAGAGCAATCTGTTTGTAAAGTGAATTTAAGATTCTTACAGTTTTTAAAAACTGTTCCAACTATCGAAGGAAAACACAATTATTTGCCTTTTGTAACAACTTTGGGCAGAATAACATGTTAAAGAGTCTAAGATTTCACTGCGGCTATTAGTTAACCGTTTTTATATTTCATTTGAACAGCAATTCCAATAATTTCTCCCAATGAACTTTAAATAATATTTTCAGCACACCATTTGACATTTCTTCGTGCACAGCTTTTGTATTCTGTAGACCAAAGATTACTTACTACTAGATAACCGGCTCCCTAAATTACCCAGCTAATTTGAAAAAGTAACACTGGCACCACAGTAAAACGAAATATATCCAGCTTTTAAAGTCATAAGATATACATGCAAATAAAGAGTACAGGTAGTGTCCAGCCATTTACTCCTGTCAAAATTATTTGAGAGAATCACTTACTCCTGTCAAAATACTGTTCTCATCTGGGAGAGAATCACAGACTCCTGTCAAAAAAGTGCCCGCAAATCTTGTCGAAGAGTAAAAAAACTCTCAAACTGCCAATGTATTCTGACCTGATCTGAGTGAAGTACATTTAAAATTTGTAAATGCACATAAGAAAAGTATACGTGTCTCTTATCCACAAACTCTCCCGGAAACCAAATTTTCAATTCTGATTACAGGGTTGCCCGGTGCGGGAAATATATAAAAGCAACCAAAAATTTTTCACTGCTTTGTTCGAAGCCGTTTATCTAGTAGAAAGTAATCTTTCGTATAATATGGTGATACAGTAGATAAGTACATGCATAGTTTCATTATTAATAAAGAAGGGGTAGTATGCGAATGCTTCGGCAGTTTGCTATACCATTAGCATAGTATTCCGCTTGTCTAAAATCTGTGAAAATGCATATCTTGATGATTTTTAAACGTCGAAATTTTAAGAAAATTGTCCAATATATGTATGTAAATATTAATGCTTTAAAGTGTCAGTAGGATATTATTAAAACGAACTCTTCCTAAAGTAAGAAAAATGTTGATTTTTTATTTAAAATTATTAAAATAGTGATTTTACAAGTGATTTGATTTTAAATTATGCGTTATTTTTTATGTGTCAAAGATTCAGCTGTCATTCTTTGACACTTGAGTAGAAAAAAAAAACTATACGATTAACGAAAATGGAAGTTGTACAAAGTCACTGCAAAAATGACTGACTGACACTTCCTTGACAATGACAGCTGCAATTTGGGCACATGAAGTAACCTCTTTTTAATACACCCTTATACTTCTATTATTTGAATTCAAATCCATTGGCAAAATTAGCAGATGTTTAGCTTTTTAAGATATTTTAACAAAAGTGGACATTTTTGTACTTCTAGGTTAGGATATCTCAAAATTAAGTGAATCACGTTAAAAAATTTTGTTTATCATTACCGGTCACATATTGACATTACTTTCTGTTGACCTATGAAAAATATCTAACAGTTTGGAATCCTACGTAACCGTAAGTGCCCGTAAATATAGGGTAACATTGAAAATCTTTTGTAGCTAACAGCAAAACTCACTGAGTTTTTCGAAAAAGCTGTGGTCATATTATCGAAAATGAATAAATACGTGTCAGAGCATTTACG
Organism: Leptarthrus brevirostris; assembly: GCA_964036015.1. NCBI lineage: Eukaryota > Metazoa > Arthropoda > Insecta > Diptera > Asilidae > Leptarthrus > Leptarthrus brevirostris. The sequence continues at coordinate 101,686,872 of OZ038373.1, forward strand.
TCAATGGGCTCTACCTTAGAACGTATTAGGGTAGAGACATACCCGATTTAATCGTAAAACTTTTTACCATTAAGTTAGACTTTCTTTATGAGCCCTTCTTTATCAAGACAATTATGTACGAGTCTGTTCCTTTCATAAGTGTACTAAAAATTATTTGTACCTTGTCGACACCAATATAAAAGCCCAATTTGAAATACTCGATGGAGAGTGATAGAGTTTCATAGTCGCAGACATCTGTTACGAGTACGACTACCGCTTACCCTTAGGGTTTTTTATTGTTAGTTTTCTTTATCAGTTTCTTTGAGGATAAACATTTTTTTTGTTTACAATATATAATTAAAGCCTACAAAACAAATAAAGTTCATACACATAGCGCATCTAATGATGATTTTTTTCAGCAATTCTTTTGAATATAGTGCACTTCAGTGCTACAACTTGACGATTGCTGCGACCTAGTTCAAATCCAGGTTTTGGTCAAAAAATACCATTTTACCGCAGTAAAACCTCTTGGCTGTTTTTAAAAATTAACCTTCGTCGTATTCTACTCATTTTAAATACGACAAATCGGTAGTGAAATTTGTCTTCGGTTTGTGGGCATGTGACGCAATTACTGCTTCACCAATTCTTGCTATTTAGTTTTACGATTAAGGTATCTAATCTAATGCTTAAGATATCGAAGAATATACGAAAAGAGCAAACTCAAGTGTATTAGGAAATATTATTGTAATTTACAGAGACCCATCTCCAATGCCTTGGACGAATGTAGTTTTATAGAAAGGGTGGGTGAAAAGACTGAGATTAAATTTGCGACCGGCAAAATGAAGAGGACCGCGTATATTAAATTAATTGATGAGCAGCTTTAACAACATGGCTAAGCAATAGCGGATCTAAACTATTAGTTTTAATGATTTTACTGACTTCAAGAAGTGCCCAGCGACACCCCTTTAGCCCAAAGATTTGATCTTCGACGAGGCTACGGTTTTGAATAAGATCTTCAATCTAGTTTATAGTTTCTCGGCTGATCCTGAAGACATCCCTGTCTCAATCTTGAAAAAATGCAATTCGTCTCTTGTCCCTCTTATCTGTTCTTTATTTAATTCATCCATCCGTCCTTGCGTCTTTCCTAAACTCTGGAAGACCTCTATAATTACTACTGCATAAGTGACATCACCAAGTGTGACGTCAGCAATTATAGACCTCTTGCCAACCTGTGCTGTATTTCTAAGTTATTTGAAGCCTTAAACGTTGATGCAAACCGTTTTTGGGCTCTTTTCAACAGGATTTTGTAAGGGGAAAAATTTACCACGAGCTTACTTGAATTCTCGAATTTCTGTATCTCAGTCATCGAGTCTGATAGGCAGATGGACTGCACTTTTACTGATTTCAGTAAGACCTTTGACAGAATTAATCACGGAATTCTTGCACACAAGCTTCATCTCCTTGGATTTCCCTCTCTTTCTGGTCTCATGGTACATAGCGCATTCCTAGTGGTCTCATGGTTCATAGCGCATTTACGTTCCATGCGCTCTCTCCGACACTATATAACGCTTGAGGTGTTCCTCTTCATTATTTATGTTTACGACATTTCGTCTAATTTGGATGGTTTCGCACTTCTTTGTTATACTGAGGAAGATAACAATTTTCGTATAGTTTTTGACGTAGCCGATTGTGTCCTCCTGAGTTCGGACGTGGACAATTTCCATAAGCCGTGCTCCATGAATTTTCTACCACTCAATATCGACAAGTTCACTACTATTTCCTTTTCACGTAAGAGGAACCAATTGGTTTTTAACTATACCATAAATGGACATTCTCTTGCTAGACTTGAGAACTTCAAAGACTTTAGCATTTGGCTGAACGCTCGTTTTTTCTTTGAAGACTACATTAACAAAATAGTTAAGTGGGTCAATGCGATCCTAGATTTTATTAAGAGGTGGTCTAAAGAATTCGACTATCCATATATCACTTTTGCACTTTTCTCAGTCTAATTTTGGAGTGCGCTTGTATTGTTTGCTCTCCGTTTTGTTCGTAACGGTAATATATTAACCGCATTGAGGCAATCGAGCGAAGGTTTGTCAGATTCCATCTTCGTGGTCTTCCATTGAGCGATTCCCTTGTCCTGCTTTCGTACGTGGACAGGCTTAAACTCATCGCTCTGGAGACTCTTGAACACAGACTCAAAAATTTTCGTACAGGTTTCTATAAATAGTCCTAAACTTCTAAGTTCTTTTAATGCTTCGGTTCCGGCGCGCTCTTTGTGGAGTCATGAATTTCTCCATATTCCGCGATATCGCACTAATTATGACAATCACGAACCGTTATCATCAATGTCTCGTTCTTTAATCATTATTCCGATAGTTTCGACTTTCTTCTATCTAAAAGCCTTGTTAGGAGTCGTCTTAGCTAAGTTAATTAGAGTTTTGATTTGCTTTTTCTTTTATTTCTTCTCTTTTATACTATTTGTGTTTGGTAGCTGTTTTTTTACTAAATTGTAGCATAAGTACATTGTATAAATTGGACTGTTAGTAGTATAAGTAATTTGTTAAATTTGTATGATCAGTTTTTGAATCTTTTTCATTTTCGTCTGCCTCATCTTTGCTTTATATTTTTTTAACTATTTTTGACTTTTTCTTACTCTTTTGTTAGCAATCAGTAAATAAATAAATATTATCTAGTTTTAAATCAGTCAACGTGTTCACGCGTTACAGCACATCGACTTGAATGATGTTTAAAATTGATATCAAATATTAACATATGTATTTTGTTCAAGAAACTAAAGTAAGGAAGGAAATACCAAGTTATCATCAGCGCATACATTTTTTTATGGCTTATTACGTTTATAATTAATTTACAATTGTAATATTCTACTCGTATGACGTATAAACAACTTCAGAATACATCAATTTGAAATATACATCTAATTCAATACTGTCTGGCAGCACTGTAACAATCATATGATTAACAAGTTGTAAATAAGAAGTGCACATCGAATCGCACCGCAACTATAAAAATAGTCATATCTTGGCGAATTAAGTTTGCTATAACTAATTAAAGCTAGACAGAGATGAACTTATTTGATAGTGTATATGTAGGTTTAGACTTACATGTATAAATTTTACCATATTTCAGCTAAACCAAGCTTTTTTGTAATTATTCTTCTGCTTTGAGAGTTTCGTACTCGAATCGAATGTATATTCGTCACGTCACATCACATTGCAACCCAACTCCCACTTTCCAGGAGTACTGTGACGCCACGCGCAACTAAAGCTAACATCCGCGCATTTCATGGAATCTCCGAAGCCGGATGAGCTTGACTGGAACTGGAATGGGCGGCCATTAAAAAAAGTTTTGTGTGCCGTCAAGTTTTAGTTGTTAGTCGAAAGAGAAGGCGCTTTAAGTACGGAAAGTCAAACAGCACTATCGCAAATTACTTCGCGTATCGAGCATCGCAGTTATTCGCAGTACTTTCCCACCATCGCTAAAGCAATACATAAGCCGAAAGCCGAACAGAAAGCAAAACACACAAACTTCCTGCTGGTCGGCTGTGTGGTGTCTGCTTCGCTGTTAGTTTGCCTCATGGAACTAACAATTTTTTAACTGGAATCAAATCAAAAAGATACACGAGAGCTTTTTACGTTAATACCATAAAAATTGACTCCAACCGACTTTTAACTCTCACTTCATTCGTATTTTGGTTGTTTTGGTTAATGCATGGGTTAGTGGTTAGTGCGATTCAGTCCGTCAAACGCGGCGTCATATCGAAGTCGAAGGTTGAATTTAGTTGTTATCAAGCGAGGTAGTAAGAGCGGCGGCTACCTTTATCGGATACGCAGAGCTTGTTTTAGTATTTTTATTAGATAAATTTATAAGAGCATCTCATTAGTTGAATTAAGAATAAAGCGAAATTTAAATTCGAATTCGGCGGAAATATATTCCCACGGAAAGAAGAAGGATATCGTATTGGAAAAGGCGCGCAAACATTTTTTCCACGATTTTTACTGTTTTAACGGAAAGGACTTTTCGAAGACGTAAACCGTGCAGTGTAATTTTTAAAAATTGGAACGGATCTCTACTAGAATTCCTTTGTTTTGTGATACTCTTCCGGCAAGGTTTACAGTGTACTTTTCACTTAATTATTACATTTTCAAAAGTTACTTGCAATTAAGAATACATTCTGCGGGACTCATAAGTTTGCAAGTTCCGCTGTTGTGTGACTACATCAACAAATATCAGAAGCGTTCTATGAATGTACGCTTTGTTGATGCTGGCTCGTGTGTCTAATGGACATTTATGAATGAACTTATATGAGTGGCAAACGAGTGTTCTATACCCGTTGGTTGCGCTTTTAGAATTTTACTCTTATTGTGATAACGACAGTACATGCACGACACATAGTCCAACTGATCGTTTGAAACGCATGGGATAACACGTACAAGGTCAAACTTTTTTGTGTTGTGTGAAGCTTTTTTTTCAAAAATTTTATTTTATCTTGTTTGAAAATTGAACAGTTGATTGTGCGGGTTTTCATTCAAAGCAATTCTGCCGCTCAGCTGATGCTTTTGAAGTTTGTGTTTCGATTGTGATGAAAATTTTCTAAATTTTGCGAATGACGTGCAAAAAGATCGTACTTTTATGGATGGGTGTGTTTCGGCGTTAGGTTTAGTTCCTCTCGAATGTGTTAAATGGATATTTGCATCGTTTTTTTTTATAAAGTGAAGGAAGTCGATTTTAATTTGTACTGCTGAGTGCTTTAAAACATTTTCAGTTGAAGCTATAGAACAATTTAATTGTTTCTTTGTGTCCTGGCAATTTGTCGCAGCTTGTATGAATGAAATCAGCATCAATGAGAATGGAATATCAATTACCCCCTCAGCAGTCAATACCTTTGGGTCCCTCAGTACCGACATCATCACCACATTTACAAATACTGCAAAATGTTCATCAGCAGCATCAGCAGCAACAGCAACAGCAACAAATCTTAAGTTCTATGCAACCACCGCCCCCACTACCACCTTTAAGTAGCTTGCCGCTGCAAGTGGTACATAATTTACCACATTTAGTTAATCCGAATACACCCGCAAATGCACAATCGATAAATTTAAGCAATAATAATAACAGTAATAATAACAATAACAACACCAACAATAGCAACAGTAACAACAACAATAATCCATCACAGCCCAATAATAACCATGGGGCTCAGACGTTACCACCGCCCAGTCAAATTTTACATCATCACTTACATCAAATGAGCAATAGTAACAGTAATCATACACAGAATCATGGAAATAATAATAATCCTCCAACAAATCATAACAACACCAATGGTAGCGACGACAACAGCCGGTGGACACAATTTCAAGTTCAACAATTATGGAGACATCATGCATATTTAAACGGTAACGTTATTTATTTTCTTATAACTATCTTTCATTGGAGAAACAAGTTAGTCTCTAATGGTTTTATTGGTGTATAAGTTAAATTGGTGTTAGTAAAAATAATATCTTAGGTATACAATGTGTTGTAAATACCAATAAAACTTAAATTATGAAATACATCAGCTCACGTAAATATGATCACTCGAAAAGGTGAATATTCAGTTTTTAAATAGGCTACTCTTAAAATTAAATATTTTATCTTGAAATTGTGTACGTGACAATTTTCTTTCCATTGCCTATATGCATCTTTGCAAACAAGGTTTAGTTAGGTCGTATATTTCGACAGGGACATGCGAAATATTATCATGTTATTAGAAACTCATCAAAAACTTGAATGACTATTGTTTAAAAACTGCTGTATACGTAAACATCCGCGCATTTTTAAGCTTCTTTCAGGTTAAATGTGCACTAAGCTTAGTGTAGTCCATACGAATTGTACTTTCTTTTTTATGTTGATGCTTTAAGAAGGAAAAGTAAAAAAGAGAAAGATGAAGATGAAGATGAAGATAGGAAGAACTAACATTATTAATTTGATCCAAAAATATCATAATAATTTGTCTCATACTTTCAATATATCCGAAATCCTGAATTGGCTTCCGTACTATGAGGTGTTGTTACTGCTTTTAATCATTATTATTAATATTTGCTGTGATTATTGTTATATGATTAATAAAGGTATTTTTAAATAGTAAATTGAAACACTAAACCTTCCCATTAAAATGCTTTACATTTAAAATTCAAATATATGCAGAATATTTAATTGATAAAATTCTGGTTTTACAATTTTTACATACCTTAAATAAAAAAAAAATATAATAAGAGCGCCAACAAAACTAATCCAAACTCAGGTTAATTTGGGCTAGTCCCAAAAAAATCTCTGAAATCATGAAACTATGAGCCGCCATTGATTCGAAAAGCTCAAAATCGTCCGTTCTTTAAGTGTTTACATTTTCGAAATGAAAATATATGTCATTTACACTTAATCCCAGTGAGAATTTGAAGAAAGTTTTTTCGTAAAACACATAATAAACGTTTTTCTTATTTACATTAGTTTATATTTATCTATAACTGTTGGAATTTTGAGAAAATATTTTGAAACACTATAAATTTTCCAGCGACAAGAGCTTTAATACAAATGCAAAGTTTAGTTTGTATGGGGTTAAGCAACAGTTTTTTAATATCTTAATCTAATCGTGACCTTTCTTACAATGTACGATTTTACAACGATTACGCTACTCTCTGATCAGCTTATGAAGTCAATTACCAATCAATGTTTTTTAATATAAAAATTATGAAATTTCTAATCTTTCTCCTATACTGATTCTAAACTAGTAGTCTTATACTTAAGCTTTACTGAGCTTCTTGCATTCTCTTACAAGAATTTCTACATCTCTGTTTAATCAATACATTTTTAGTTCTTACTTCAAGATAGAGCATCATGCTTCAAAAGTAAATTTTAGAGCTTTTTTACATACTTATTTACTAAACTATACTGTTTGTGATGTTAAACTTTAAATTTTAAGTCTCAAAGTGTTTTTAAAAGTAATAGCCGTTACTCGATGATGAATAAGTGTATCCGAAATCTCTTACCGGAATGTCTAAAACTTACCACTTATTATTATTTGACTTTATAAATAAAGTTGAGAAAGCACAGTATAACAATGACTACAGGTTAAATTTCTTTGTCGTAGAACCGTAAAATGTAATGGATTTTGAACCACACGAAAACTTTGATTTTTTGAACTTTTTTCAAAATATATATTCTATTTTTTATTATATTTTCCTGTCCTTATTTGAAGTTGTTTATTTTCTTTTTTGTTCAAGAGTATAAGGCTCCTTTCTTACAGCTACTCTTGCTTTGAAACATTTTCAATTAAGCCAAGTTAATTATTCTTTAATAGAATCACTTATTTTTTTAATTTATTTATTTAAAAAACCAAAGAATGTAAATATAATTTTGCTCTAATTCAATATTCAAGAAGAAAATTGGTATTTTAGGGCTGTGGTTTGGAGAAAATGTGAAGAGGAAGAATATAGGATTAAACTAGTTTGATGCCAGTTTTAGTGAAATGTAATGTAATATTTTTTTCGATCTAAGCATTAGTGATTTACCAAAAAGATGCTTTCAGAATGCGAAATAAAACAGAAAATATATGTAAAAAACCGTTTTAAAAGCAGGCTTTTAAAGCTCAAAAGTATAGCTATGTATATAAAAACCCCTTTCGTGGTCACTAATCATAGATGAATTTACTTAGAAAGTACATAAATATAGCTCTTTTTAAAATACGAAATATTATATTTTAGGACCTTGAGATAGAAAGTTTTCAAGTACTATTATTTATGAATTTTGACACCTCAAGCTTTTAAAATATATTTTTCATATTTGAAAATGATCTGGCTATGTATCTTATTCAGTGACCCCCTTCCTAGTTTTTTTCTATACTGGCTATATTTTTGAGCTTTTACTTTTTAGTTGAGTTGTTTTTATTCAAATGTTAAATAAAAGCGACAAACGGTAATAAATAAATATTATTGATATTATAAACAATTAAAAAAATATTGGTGAAATAAATAGTAAAGTATTGGTGAAATGCTGCAAATTAAAAAAATTCTAATTTTCGCAAGAAAAAATCTGTGGCCACTGATCAACTAGTGATAATTCCAAATTTGAATTTTTTATTACAGTCTTTTAAAATAATATAAAATTACAAATATAACGTTAAAACACTGGAGATATTATATACTAGCAAATCATTGTTTTAATGTTTAATTTTATTATAATAAGTATACAAAAAAAGAGTAAGTCGTTATATTTGTAATTTTATATTTTGAAAGACTGTAATAAAAAATTCAAATTTGGAGTTATCACTAGTTGACCAGTGGCGACAGAAATGATTTGATTTCATAACAATTATATAATTTTAAAATAAGTTCAATCGTTGAAGAAACTAATTATCTTCACCAAGAAAACTCATTTTGCCAAACAGCTTTTACGTTACTAGTTTCACCAGTTTGAAAAATGGCATTTTGAAAAAGCCACAGATGTTTATTGAAGGTGTAAACAAACCGCACTTCTCAGAATAAACCTTAGAAAAAGATTAGTAGTCCTTACAATTCTCACTCATGATACGGCGTTTTAAAGGAAAGACTCTTGTGTTCGTTTTGTTGAAGTATCGATATTGTAATACGTCATTGACATCAGCATTTCTCTTTGGTTTTGATCATGCGAGTGTGCAGTTTTAATTCTGTGCAATGATTGATCAATCTGTGGTACGAACATCGTTCAAAAAGAAAGAAAAATAGTGACGATACGCTTGGAGGTAAAATGGCCTTGACTCAGAACTGTAATTACATCCGGGCTGAGAAAAACCGCGTTTAAAATTTTTCGCCGTAAAAAGTGAGAATTTGGAATATTTATAGTTATTTTCCGCTAATTTTCAAATTTTATATGCACTGCCCTTACGATGCTCAATTGTGTCCATTGCACCTGTTTGACATTTGGAAGCTATGTTATTCTCGAAATTTGAACCGTTTCTGAGGCCTATTATTTGCCGAGGAGAGCTGCCTGGCACGTCTCACGAATTCGTTCATAGCTTCGCTTAAACGCCAGATATCATTCTAAAACTTCTAGAACATATTACGTTTAAAAAAATCGATTTTTTTAAATCTTAATACGATAAAATAATTAAAAGTAAGGTTCACCATTCGTTTTTATCTCCTTACGGCAATTTCAAACACTTATCCATTGATAACAAAATTTCAGAATAAGTTTTGAGTAATTATAATTAAATAGTTGATAAAATTTTCTTTTTTTAAATCAGCCAAAACGTCTGTTCTAAATGTGCAAACATTACCTACATAACTGGGTCTCTATTAAGCTAACAATCGTCAAAAAGTCCCTAACAAAATATGCAGTCGCCTAATTAATTTTTAAATGAAGAAGTTGAGATTTTATTAATGTGTTTGAAAGAGAATTACCTGACATTCTAAAAAAAGAAGAGCTTTAACGTTTATAATTAAATTCATTTTTGTTCTAACCTGTAAAACTGCTTCGTTATTTCTATTTTTACTTTTATGAATCTCCTGCGTTCATCAATTTTATTCGAGCTGCAATATAAAAATCAAAAATTAATGGTGTGCCTGCCAAGTTTAATTCTAATCCAGACAAATTCTGGATTAGCAGAAGATAACTTAGGGACAACGGTCAAAGGCACATTACACATAATGTACTCATAAGTAGATATAACTCTCTGGACGGAGAAAAGAGGCACTTAGTGATAATTATGTATGCGATAGTGGTCAATATTAGCATCAAAAGCAACCTTGCTACGTGGCAGTAAACCCAAAAATTGTTACTTCGCAAGACATTAGTATTAACAGATTCTGCTAAACTTTATGATTTACGATTCTACCAGTAATTTTTAGTATGTATTTTTTACGGAACAGAACCGCAAAATTTACTGTAAAAACTTAACCAGTTAATACACCATTTTTATTGGAATAACCGGCAAATTTTACGATTCGCTACCGTATTTTTCCCAGCTCTTTTAATCTCTTTGGAAGTGAAGATTGCCTTAGCGGTGAAGACGTTGGAGCGTGGTGCTGAGGACTACGGGTCGAATATCAGAGTTTGTACATTTCTTATTTCGTTCTTTTTGTTAGTAATTTGGAGTAATTTGATTACTTTTAAATCTTTTGAATTATATACTAGGAATATCGTTTGAAATAGAACAGGTACTTGTGGTGCTGCCCGTAAAAAGTGAAGTATCTAACAATTGCAACAAAATTATAGTTGAGAACCGCGATTTTTACGGAGATTTTCGCTTAAGACTGTCAGTACTTTTCTCGCCGTATAATATTGTTCATGTTAATTAATAAAATATCTAGCAAATAATTATTTTATAAGTAATCGGCAGAACGATTTTCTTGCTGCTCTAACTGCTCCATAAATTTAGTAAAACCTAAATTGGTGCTCTTAGTATTTAAGAAGCTTAAAATGGAGTCCAGTATGCTGCCCTTTTCGTCAAACTCCAAGCATTTGGTCTGCATCCTTATTCCTTAAAAAGGATTGAAAGGTTCTGTAGAACCTTTATTTCGTACAATAATAGACGGAGTTACATCTAATCCCTTCGAAATAAATTGCGGATTACCACAACGAAATAAATGGCGGTTTACCTGAACGTTCAGGGTTTACTACAATTATATTTTTCTTTTTTATTCGTGTCCTACTATTTCTGACTTTCACGACAGCACCCTCGATTTTGAATACTTTTTTAATTCTGTAGTGAATTTCTACATAAATTACCAAGAACGCATGTTTGTGTCGTAAAGCAATGACATTTCTCCGATCTTCGCTTTGGGTAGATAAATCATATCATCCAAAACTACCGCATCCACCACTCAATGCTGCTTAATGTTCCTTTACCCAGTTCACCCTCAACCTGTTTTGTTTTGTCTTTGAGTGAATATAAGTAAATTCGCCTCTCTTTACATCTTTGGTATTCTTACCTGGATTGGCCATATATTTTCAATGGCTTAAAGAAAGATTCTAGTATCTCAGGTCAAAAAATAAAAAATGATTTTCTTTATTTCATAAATCGATAGAAAACTATTCAAAAGTGTGCGTACAAAATTTTATGCCGAAATTCGAAGTCTTTCTAGGCCTTTAACAAAGTACCAGAGTGAAAACTATGCTAATTTTCGCTGCCAAAAACTTTAAACGCGTTTTTTCGAAAGTGCACTGTTTCAAAACGATGGGAAAAATGTGAAAAAAGCTATTAACACTGTCAAATCTGGATAAAGTATATTGTATTCCGAGATATTACAATCAGCCCTTAAAATGCGATTAAATATTGTTATTTTTTTCTTTTACAAAAATGAAAGAAATATTTCACTCCAACTGATTTGGCGCTACGAAAAGTCCCACATTTTTTGCAAAATACGTATATTTCGAGCGTCGATCAAGTTACTTCCGCATTGGGGTAATGACGATAGCCAATTTTCTCAGTTCTCAATTTAGTAATACAGCTGTTTGAAGTTTGAGCTATCTCCAAATCCCACGGAGCTTGTGTCAGTATAACTTGTAAAGTTTGAGATGATAGTTTGGATGAAGCTAAAGTTAGGCTCGAAATCCAGCAGAAAGCAGTGGTTCTCTTAGTTGCTTGGGTCAGTCTGTTGGGAGGAGAAAAGCAAAGAAAACCCTGAAAACTTGTTCTAATCATTGATAACGATGCTTTAAATTAATTTACCGAGAATGAGAGTTTTCTTTGTTGATAGAAATTTTATAGGTATCAAAGAAGCTCGCCGAGAGCGTTGAAAAGACATACGTGAAAGCATTGATGCTTATTGCCGAATTTCAATGTTTTTCAGGCTACAAATTCGGTGAAACACCTTATCTTATTCAATATAAGTCCAAGTCCTCTATTTATAGTGATTATATTTGTATTCAGTCATAAAATAAATATAATAAAAAAAGAATAAAAAATCGGATAACCGGTGCTCGGATAATTAACATAACAAAATAATTCCTATTTGGTATTTCGATTCCTTGGTGTCGACAATTGATCATACGACGAAATGTAAAACTGAATAAGATGAAAATTCCAATTGGAATACAGATCTGCTTGACACGACGCGGGCATGGCCGGCCAAGATTAACATATTGAAAGTAAATGGCCGCGTTGTATATATATAAATGCAATTTACTTTAATATAATTCTTGGTCGTGCGACGCGCACGTTGTCGCGTCGTATGAAGCATCAAATTCACTATAAGCTCTATTGTCGAGACAATCGAATCGAGTAGCAAAATACGACACTTCAAAGAATAAAGCAAATTAAAAAAAAATTAATTAAATAAATAGTTATTTTGTATTGAATGAAAAATAAATTGACAAAAAAATGTTTATCTATGTTGATTTTAATGCAAAATGTCTAAGAGCTAACCAATATTTCGAAGACAAATTTATAATTAGTTTGCACCTAAAAACTTTTCTTTTTCAAAATCCTGAGAGAAATAATGAAATTTAAGATGCTGAAATAATTATTTGACTACGAATTGCGTTTTGTTGCAACAAAATAAAAACTATTAGTATAGAATCAAAAAAAAATCGTCTATATGCCATCCCAGTCTGCAAGAGTTCTCGTTAATCATTACTTAAATACGTTCTCTTAGCAATATATGAGAAAAATTAAAAGTCATAAAATACAATTACGAGGAAAACACAAGTAATGTGCAAAAACAAAAACATTTAAGTATCGACATCTAATTGGAATGGAAGTGCAATTAACTCTTGAAAAGAATTATTGAACTTTGAATCAAATTTGGATTATACTGTTTTAGTTAATTTGCACAAAAGGATTCTGCTATTCGTACATATTTCTAATTCTGTGTTCTCAAGGCAAAAGAGGATTCGTTGGTAGTGCAGTAATGACTCCCATGTGCATAATTCAGAATTCTTCAGGAAACGCAGATATGCTCTTCTTATCTCACGTAGATTGCGAGATTGATACAAGCTCCAGACTGATTAAATTAAACACAATATAAACTTATACATATGAACCTTCCATATCGACACACTTTTTATTGTAACCTCTTAAAATCCTTCCTGTAAGAAGCGGCGTCCTACAAACTGATCCATCTCAAAGTGCCTTATTTAGAGTTATTTATTTAGCCTCATCTTGTACCTTTAATGATCTCTTTTAATTTTTGGTTTAAAAAGTAATCAGATGGGGTCAAATCTGAACGGATAGTTTTTTCAGCAAAATTCCCTTAAGAGATGCCTAGATTCTCTCGAAGAACGGATTGGAGCGTTGTTATGATTGAACAGAACACGCTAGTGCTACTTTCCTACTTCTTTTCCATCGAAAAACTCCTTCGGCCTCCCAGTAAACTTTCCTAACTGACCTCTCTGACTTGAAACTTTTCGGACCAACACTTTAGTTAATTCCAATTTATTCTGATGAATTCTTACACCTACATAATTTAGTATAAATTTTATAAGTATGTAAGCCGAAAACAAAATGTTTTAAGTATTAAGCCAGAAACGGAGATATGAGTTTAACAATTAAAAATAGAAATAAGAAAACTTAAACTAAAGATAGAGATCGGGAAAGAAAAACTCTATTTAAACTAAGCACACTGCAAATACTACCTCAAACTGTACGTCACAAAGGAACTTCTTTAAATCAGACTTAAATTTAAACTACTACTTCTGCTGATATTTCTACGTGTAAGAGGAAGACAACGCACTTTCTAATGGCCTGGACAAAAAACTAATTTTCGCTGGCTCTAAAGTTAAATATAGGAAACAGTAACACACAGGATCTGGCCGAGCGAGCAAATTAGGGTATAGAGAATAGTTAGAATTAAAAAGCGTGTGTCAATATTGATATTTAGAAGACAGCCAATAACGGAAGCTATCCTAGAGAAAATGTGGTTGTACCGTCTCAGATTATGAATATATCGAACCGCCGAGTTAGAGGCTAAATTAAACTTACGCGGAGATGCAGAATCAAGTTTACAAAGATTTTACATTATTGGTAGAATCAGAGACTTAGTTAGGAGTAACCTATTGCTTAGTGCTACCTATATTGGGGATACCGTCAGATACCAGAAATCTTAGTTAGCGGCCTAGGACAAAACGTTGTTTAAAATAATGCCTATGGTCCTAACCTAGTTTTCATAGCGAATTCATCCTCGTCATCAGGAAAACAGGAAGGATCAATCTCACTTTTAAATATAGTGATATCATAGTACTTGGATGTACATATTTGTGAAGAGCTTGTTGCGTTCTGCCCATGATAGATAGAAAGTAGGTCATCGTGTAGGTCTAATAACATGGGTCAGAACATTAAAGAACATAGCAAACAGACCATGTTTAAGTATAGAGCCTTCTGGAACTCCTGAATTTGTTAATAGCAGATTAGAAAATGTATCATTACAAAAACGCTTTGCTGTCTCCCAGTGAGATAAGATAATATTAGACCGGTAAGAATTCCAATGACCACGGTAAGTTTTTCATTGATCAAACCCTGGTTGACCTTATCTAAAGCCTTTAAGAAATCAAGCAGAGTGAATCCTATCGAATGCAGTAGCCTTAGATTACAGACTGGTCCGAGACTACAATACGATTTCTATTACATCAAAATCGTGAAATCACTAGAGTCTGCACATTGGAGTAAATACTAAAGGGACGATACACTGAGAGAAATAATCTAGAAATTTTTATACTTAAATTCTGGTAAATATTCTGATTTTCTACGGTAATGGTGTTACAACTGTCAGTCTAAATTACACAGTAAATTTTATCAGTCACAACAATTTTACGGTGCTGTTCCGTAAAAATTGCCTATGAACACATTAAAAATTACTCGAACAATCGTTAATTTTATAGTGCAGCTGCTTTAATTTTGTAAAAATACGTTACTTGTAACACGATTACAATGAGTAGAACAGTTTTGCTGGAATTGTCACTCAGTGTATGTACATGGGTAAGTGCATAATTGCATATTAATTATTTTACCTTGTGACTTGAGATAAAAATAATAATAAAATAAAACTTGGTTGTTAGTACTTTATTTCCTCTAAAACAGCTTGTTTGTCTAAAAAGAGAGAAAATCGTTATCGGTATTAACTACGTTACACAAAAACAGATTATAATCTTAAAATACTGTTATTAGTGGCGATCTTATAATTTCGCTTTAATTTAAGTTAGCACCTAAAGTAATCAGTAATATCTCAGGTTATCTAAGTTTATCTCAACGATAATACGCAAAAAATTTCGTGGCGAGTTTGTAGAAATTGTGTAAACTGTCCATGTTGTATGAGGGTAAGATTTTAAGTCGATCCACTATCTGCACAGACGGAAAATCGATCCCAGTGAAATACTAAAATTTGAATAGATTTGAACTTAAAAATCGTAAAAATGACGGGCTGGTCACTGTTCTATTTTGGACAAAACTCTGTTACGAAATCGCAGCAAGATACATTTTTTCATCATTCACTGTATACTCGTGATCGTGGCTGGCGTTGTTTTTCTTTCGATTTACTTTCGTTTGGGCAACTTTCACTTTTTCGGTAGTTACTCAAAATTTTGTTGGAAAGTATTTACAGATAAAACGTGCAGAGGTTTGGCCCGTTAAAACGCGAGGAAAAGCATACCGCAGTGCGATTATAAAAAAAACGAACAATAAAAAGTACAAAGAGAAGCTTTAATTTTTCGGTATAATTTCATTTTTCTGCTTTTTGCGTGCTACTGGTTTAAGATTGTTTTCGTTATTGTTTTTACTCCCTTTTCCCACTCTCGAGTCACCACACTTCGCCACAGACGAATTTTCAAAAGTGAAATGTGAGAGATGACTACGTCACATTAAATTTTAACTTCTTACTTTCGAGTGAAGTTGCGTAAAAGGGCAAAGTCTTCAAATAATCAAGATGCGTTTGGAAATTTCCCAAAGGTCCTATATTGCGACTTACGCATTTCAATTTTTTAAATTGCTAACTTCAATGAATTTGATTAAGATTAGATCTAGGTAGCTGTGTGAAATACGTGAGACCTTCCTGTGCAAGGTACGAGATGAGATGTTTCTTTTTCCTTACTTTTATTTTAGCTCAGCAGAATAAAATAATAAAATTAGAATTTTTATTAGCTGCATATATCAGAAACAAGTGTACTAATTTTAATAATTGGAAATCAACTAAACTCTCAATACTTTTGAATTATTTATTATTGCTAATGTATTCATTTCGTCTAGTTACAAAATTGTCTTAAAGAAAAGATTTTTTCAACAAGTTCAACAGAATAAATTTTATTCGTTGTTTTCCTTGTTATGGATTAAGTGATGCCGTGTCGACTTACCATTCCGAAGGTCCCAGGTTCGAACCCCACCGTCGGCATCGCATAGTTGTTTTCTGCTTGCAACAGATTACGATAAAAAGACCACAGGGATTGCAGAGTGCACTTGTAAGTCCACTTGCAATCGTTGTCTCGAATCGGGCGGAGTTCTTCTCCCGTCCCATGCCCCAATTGGAAGCTTTCAAGTTTTAAGTAAGCAGTAGCTGTAGTGCGATAAAACAAAGTCCCGTGATAATAGCCTCCGAAGCTCTTACCTCTTGTTTAGCCGATTATTCTCCTTTTGGCATATACTTCTCAGGAACACTTTCTTAAATTTCGTTGAATGGATTTTATTAACCGAAACTCTCAAAATTAACACAGCTCGCCTATTAAAATTGATTTATTATTAATTTGCTCGCCTATATGTACTTTTGTATTGGTCCTTTACTTTGTGTTGGGTGTGTCTGTGTATGAGAGCGGTCTGTTACAGAAAAGTAACTTCTTGATCCTGTCCAGCTTTGTACTTCTTATTCGTTCCACCACATTTCTCAGGCTAAGAGTTCCTTTTTCCTCTTCACCCTTGAAACGAAATTGAGCAGAACTTTCCACCTCTAAGAGCTGGTGAATGTTTTATTTATCTTGATTTACCTGATAATAGTTTTGACATTTTGGTCGAGCAACTTTGGGCTTGAGTGGAAACCCTAAAAAATAGAATTTAAAAAAAGAACGGATCAAGAACATGGTGGGCTATTCTTGGTGTAGGATTTCGTTACCACATATAATCGATAATTACATGGAGGGATTATTACAATGTGATGGTCATAGCATGCAAAGTTATTGCGGTTTTCTGCGAACAGTTATTTGAATCTTACTAAGCTTAACTTAGTCAGCTATATCTCATAAACTATTGGACTCTAGTCAGTCGAGTTATTTTTAAAAGTAATTTTAAACGGTGTGCTAGAATCCTATAATTTTTTATATTTTCCCAAATTTGCTTTCAGGGTGATGTCGTGGCCGATACGAAACTTTCCGAAAACGACAACTTTGGAGCCGAATATTTCAAAAACGAGACATACATTTGAAAAACTATTTATGAAAGCTCACAATGGTTTTAACTTCACCTTTCAACGATACTCCACTCGTCGAGATCAGTAACATTTGTTTTCCATTCCCACTTTACTTGTAGGAGAGGTACCCTTAATTTTTTTTCATTATATTAATAGATATCTTTGTAGCGGGTATAATTATCTATACGTCTACCAAATTTAAGCGCTTAAGTCCTAATAGTATCTGAATAAATGACATACAGACGGACATGATGAAATTGTAAGGGTTGCTTATTTGACTACGGGACCCTAAAAAAAACAAAAGTATTTTTCGTTAGCACATCACGGAGTACGAAATTTTTTTTTATTTACTTAAGAAGACGTGAAATAAAAGATACCTAAATTTCAACCGGTAAATATCTTTTATTAGGTTTCCTTACCCGAATGGGAACCCTATTGTTCTGGCAACGAATTCTGTCCATTCGGCTGACAGAGAGTTCAAAAACGAAAATCGCATTTAACTTTATAAAAAAAACGTTTATTTTAAGTGTGCCGCCGTACATGTAAGGGGGAGGGGATTAGTTTTACCTGTACTTGTGGAATATAGTTGGAGCTTTGCTAGGAGACTACAAGACTACAAATATATTAGGTCTGTTCCCGTACCGGCAGAGATTATAAGCGCTTCGCAGAAAATTGCAGAATACTGCAGAAAAGTGTTCCCGTATTCACTTCTCCAAGAAGATTTTGCCTACGTCACAACTTCCCCTGCTGCAGAAAATAAGAATTCTGCAGCAACTTTGACCAGCTGCAATATGCTTAAAAAATCTTCTTTCTGTCAAGGTGACAACTGCCTAAACGTCAATTGAGTGAATTTGAAATTTGTGTAGTTTGTAGAGTTTTACATCCTAAAAGTTAGGCGTCCGATTAAGGAAGTGAAGTAGCCTATAAGGAAGAACTGTGATTGTTTAGTTTCCATATATAGGAAAAGATTTTTTTCTCCAAAACAAATCTTCTTCTGCTTTTTCAGAAAATTCCAGCTGGTTGTTCCCGCACTGAAGTGAATTCACCCCCACCACATAAATAAGTAAACTGCAGCCAGCTGCAGCTGCAGAAGTACGGGAACAGGCCTATTTTTATAAATTTCTTTCGATTCTTTCACACCTTTGGGGCATCAATATTGTGGTTTTTAGACATATTAACGGCTTTACATACAAACTGTAAGTTGTGTGCAATATTTATTATTCATACCCATTTGAGCAGTTTTTTGATTTATTTGTGAAATTTATCGAAGGGCATTCAAGCCTGGCGTAGCCCAGTCAAAATATCAATATGATTTTCAGGACACGCAATTGCTTGAGCGGGACGATCACTACGTCATGATTCCAGGTTTCGAGCCGGTTTCCCAGTGAGTTTAATTAATTAATAATGTTGTCTAGCTACACAATCTATAGGCTTTCTGCTAGAGGTATTTACATTCAACGTTGACAATAGCCACGACATCTACAAACTCTACTCTCTCCTTAATCTGCCTACTTGGGTACCTGATTTTTTAAGAATCTTCGCTATATGTCCCGCGGTAGTCAAACCCAATGTTTTCCTAAGGTTTCGTGCTGTTTTCAATCCGGAACCTATTAAGGGATTTTGTTATGTGTTTGCTTAATGCGTGACTACATGTTTATCCCGGCTTTACAGGTAGGTCTTCATTGGTAATGATTTTTGGTCGATGGATGTTTATGTTACGCAAGAGACACGGGTTGACAAAAGCTTGTAGCTTAAATCTTATTTAACTTATCATTCTAAGCATCCTTACAAGAAAATGTATGTTACGTTCGATCCACAGACTCGGAATGTGGCACATCTTAAAATGCAATTAGTCATATTAGATATATGTATTTCAAAGAGATCAACTCGAATCTTCTGGAGCCAGCCGTTATTATGCTTTCAAGACGAGACATTTTTATTTACACAGTCAATGTGCTCATTGCTTTGATTTTTGTGCTCAGAAAATATGACTCTGTTTATTGGAAATGATATACATGGAATGCAGTGATATTTAGAGTTATTCGAGTGAACTTTCGGATCTGATATTCTCTACTGATTTCTGTGGTACAATCGTAAGAAGATGCTTGTCGCGCTTGTTCCTTGAAACTATCTTGCCCTTCTTTTTTTTGGTTCCTGTATTTCTAATTTTTTATGATTCTCTAAGTTGCTGTTACAACTTTAGTAAGAGTGATTGTCGATATTAAACAACCGGCTTTCTGCGATTGGACAAAAGTCTTTTATGTATGCCGCCATCGATGTTGTGTTTAATTTCTGTGATAATTTGGTTGCTTATTTTGCCTATTTCGAAATCTGAAAGTGTATAATAAGGCTTGGAAGAGATTTTCCTCCTCTCGGAATGATGTCGATTATTTAGCTTACTCTTACTAAATTTAATTGCTTACTTAAATTACTTTGTTTAGAGTCCTCATATAACAAATATTAGGATAGAATCGGTATATCCACGACAACCAACTTATCGAAAGTCTCCAAATACTGTTCTAAGCTTTCGAAAGAATCTGTCACAGAATTCTCATTTATAAGTTATACGTTCTAGAATTGTCTTCTGTTTTTGTAAACTAGGTGTGTTCTAATCTGTCTGATCGTACAGAGCGTGCCTTGTTTCGCGCAGCGCGCTTTCTTATGAAATACTTAACACCTCGGGAGTGCCACTAGGGTGCCATCTTGAACCAGTTCTTTTTATCTGCTGTTGCTAATAAACAAAAATGTTTACTTTTAAACTCGGACTTAGACGTCTTTAATAATTGGTATTTTGTACAGGCGACAGGTAAATTATTTACCCCTTTTTGCATACGCTTTAACTCAAATGAAATAAAGTGGCTGAAAGGTGCACAAATTGTTTTTCAATTATCTCGATTTTTATTGAAACTGCCACAAAAGCGACGATACTAGCTTCAAGGGCGCTTCGAGCATCATAACTTTGTTCTTAGGGGTGGGGCAAACTTTTTCGTTGGAAAAATTGTTTTTAATAAATTCTGAGATTTGCTTTTACAGTTCTTTCCTGGAATAATCCTTACATATTGCCTTCATATTTTGATAGACTGAAACAAGGCGTAACAGTTCTTAAATTTTTCTTGTAGCGAATTTGCCGGGGGTCTTTGGATATTTCTATTCCAGCTCGCTCCCTGCGAGCTCACAGTTTTATTTCCAAATTCATTATCATCGCAATAAGTGTGGTACGAGAAATTGGCATTTTATCGTTCTAGAAATCGGATAAAGGATTAGCTTAGTGAAAGTTACCTCAATCTTTTTGTTACTAATTGTTTAAGATATTGTATTGAAATTGTAGTAATCAGGCATTTGATGTATCTTTGAATAAATAAATAAACGGTCAGCGTAGTCCAAGCGCGTAGGATGTACATTTATCTCGAGATGGCTACACATTGTGCCATTATTGATAATTAAGCAAATTTGAATGTATCCTTGTCTTATATAGTTCAGCACTTGGAAAGTCTTCGACTGTTTTTCTTTGGGCATGAAGAGTTCAACATTGGCGTTTCTGTTATCGAATTCAAAATTCCCCATTGCATGTTTTAGAAAAATGCTGTTTGAACCAATCTTGACATTAAAATACTTCATAAATAATTTTATTTCCCTTTTGCGAGACGAAAGTTTTGGTAGATGGCTTCTTGAGTTGCTGTATGCGCCTGCTTCGCTATAGCTCTGAAGTTATAGACTATAATGCGAAAGCTGGCAATGATAATTCTGTGGAATATTTATGACTGGTCCACCTCTACTAGTAATTTCGAACAATTGCGCTATTTGTTGACTGAGTTGGGAATGACATGTTTGTGAGCTTTTTATGGTGGGGTTAGTAAATTTATTTAAGATTTTTTGTGTTATTTATTAATTTGCTGTCATCATTATTATTTACTTATTACTTTCTCGCGAGTCCGTCAAATAAAGACGGGAAATAACCTGGGTTTTCACGTTAATTTACGGAATATATCTACCGTCAAGTTTGAGTATCAATTAACATATCACGGCTTATTGAATTTTTCAAGACAACGAAGACTATCAAGAGTTTTCATAGACAAAACTTTCGCTAAGATGACATCAAAATGAATTTATTGAAGTAATAAAGGCACCATTGGAATTGATTGTGTCACACTCATCGAAGCTACTGTTTAAGTAAGTAACACAATAAAACAAACCATAAAAATAGGCGAAATTGCACGCGCATTGCCTTTTAATTTTCCATTATGCATATGTGCCCACTACAAGCTCTTCCACACAAGTTGTCTGCACATTTATTTTTACTCAACGTACTTGAGTTAGAGAGTGCTTAGAAAGATGCATTTATCCATGCAGTAAGCTGCAGAAGTATGAGCATTGCATAATAAAAATCATAAGAAAAAAGAATACCACACATTGAATTTATGCATTTTCTGCTACTAGTGTAAAGTGAAGTATTCACCTGTGCGTCTTTTAAGTTATGTGAACTTCTTAAATTTGCCTTTTTGAACTTTGACTTGTGCTAGTTTTCAACACTAAAACGCATCTGCTCATACTGCACTAGTATGTAAAAATTCATTGCATACAATTAAGCTCTGTTGTTAGCGAAGCTCAGATATGCTTCATTTTGTATCATACTGACAAAAATAAAAATAAAATGAAAAGTAAATCATTTGTTGTACAGCCTGTGCTGATCTCCAGAGAAAATTATTATTTCCTTGAACTTAACCATTTGCAATGCTATCGCGAGTCAGATTGCAGCACTGATAAATAACAATCTTTCGAAGTTCCATGAAAATGCAAAGAATTTTTCACTTGTTTGCTGGAATTGTTTTAAATTACACAGAAATTGGTATTAGCTGTATCTGCGCTAGTTAAAAAGACGTAAACGCGAATATGACGCGAAACTTATTGCTTGAAAAATTAGAACTTGTACATAACTACCTGCCTACATACAATATAATGTGGGAAACAAGTATATAAGGGAAGAGATGTGATACCTGTTCATATCCCCGGGACTATCATGATCTTTTCTAGCTTCGTCTAACCGTTGATCTATGAAAAAATCAACACTGCAAAAAATCTATTCTCGTATTATATGAATACTTATAACCGGTTTTCTTCAACCGGCTTTTGGATATGAAATAAAAACTTGATACTAACCACCAGCTGAAAGCTTTTTATGTGATCTCATGACATCCGTAAAATATTTCTTAGCTTCTTTTAGAATTGAATTACTTTCTTGGCAATTTTTGTAATAGCTTCGGTTTTATGGTTGTTGCGGTTAGGGAACATTTTCTAAGCAAATTGCGAGCAAATTTACATTTTCGGTAAATGTGATGAAAATTTTAAAATTAAAAATATTAATTTTATAATCTATAAATACGTTGTCGCAACTATAAATCATTTATCCATAATAGTTTATTTTATACCAATAATGATATCTATATTCAGATAACTTCAAGTCTAAAGGTAGTACTTCCAGTTTGTGGAAACATTTTTTTCACATCATATTGATATCGGATATAACTTTTAAATAATATCCAGTTTCCAGGTGACTTTATGTTTCGATAATTTAATTCACCACCAATTTAGCATCATTAGTTTCTCTCCTTGTGTTCTTTTGTGCCTGTGCTTCATGTAGAATCTTAGAACAAGTTTTTCCTTTTTTCACAAGAATACAAATTTTTTTTAAATCACATCTGACCATTTTTCATTTAAGTAAATTTAGAATTTGTCTGTGATTTGAAAGATGAAAAAATGCTGGATTTTCCTTAGTTGGGCAACTTTTTTGAAAGACGATTGATTTCGACTTGTTTTATTGTTTATTTAATTGCAAAGTTATATATGCACATATATAAAGCAGGCTCTGTTTTTATATCGATATAATTTGTATTATACCGTAGCTAGCTTGATCCTTAACTATGTCTAGCATTATTTCGGCAGATTTTCCAGGATCTTCAAACTCTATGGCGAAACGAACTGATAAATATGACTTTGGTACTTAAGGAAAAAACAAACTTCAAGCTGATATTTGAGGAAATATGGCAGTGGTTTACTAGTGAAATTGTCTGGAAACTAAGAATCAAAAAGTTGCGGGCTTATAGAAGCGAGTGATGAAGGATCTTGTAAAAATTCCTACCTTTCATTAAACTGTTTAAGACACTTGTAATAATCGAAATTTTAATTTTTATTTTTAATCTATCCTCTATCAATAACGTGGGAACCAAAGTTATACTTAGTTTTGACTTGCTTATTTATAAAATTGTATAAACGAAAAAGAAAAATTTTGAATTTTTAAAGCAAGTTTTTTTCAAGTGAAAACCGGTATATAAATCAAACAAGATTTCTCTAGTCTAACAAAATATATTTCCAAAATTCTTTCACCGGGAATAGGTGCTTGCAAATGACTTCTAAAACCGTGCAAAATTTCAAATCGATAGCAATAGTAGTTACTGAGATAAGCAGCCGTAACATACAGACAGACACCGAAGTCTCACCGTAAGGATTCTTTTAACCTCTAGGAATCATTAAAACTGTTGGTGGCGTCAATTTTAGGTAGTCTAGCTATTGCTCTCGACACCAACTATTTACTCAGTAGAGACGATGTAGTCGTCGGTGGAGTAAATGATAAGCTTTTGATCTTCCACTTTGGAGGTCCCGGATTCAAGTCAATTTATGGTTGATTTTTGCAGACAGCAGATTACAATAAAAGGCCATTGTGGTTGCAAAGTAATGTCAGTGATTCATTATCCACCTTAATTTGTTGGTCTACTTGCAATCGTTCTCGTTGGTTATGGTAACTAGAGGGAGAAACAGGTGGTGCCAGAATAATAGAAATTCTTTGGAATTCTCTGAAATTTGCAAAAATTGCGATCTTTATGTCTGCGTGCTATATCCAAAGTGACACTGGAAATTATGTTTCATCTTTACCTGAAAGTATAGTGGTGATAAAGGCTGTTAGATGACGGAATAAGAGAGTGCAAGGGTACTTCAGCACCCTTTTGATAATAAACTTGATTAGAGATAGTCAAACGGCTTGTGAGGTCCCGGGTTTAACCTTTAGCTCTCTACAATGAGGAAATTAACAGGAATAAATAGCAAATAACAATCACGATTTCCATATACACTAACTCCAAAACGTTTCGACTCACCCACAAATTGGGTTTTTATTCAACATTTATTAAGAAAATGAGATAATTGTGTTTTTTTATAGTGTCCGACAGGTAAATCAATAAACAAGAGATTTAGACCAAAACATATTCCACAATCAAGTTCAATATTTTCATTCAATATCTCAAAGTTCTAAATTTCTGACTCCTATTTTTGCGACAGGACTTAAGATTGGTATCGTAGTCCAGGATGCCAGAAACAGATCGGATACAATTTACATCAATAATTACAGAAATTACTGAAAAATCAGTATCGACGTATGTAGCTTGCTTTTCCATTTAGTTAATTTTGAAGAAAAATCAATTGTATGAGTGAGTCCAAACTTTTTGACGGTGAATGATCAAAAACAATTCTATAAGTAAACTCCAATGAATGATAGAATTTATTGCGATTTTTTAAGCGGGTGAACTCGTATTTGAGCGGCCATTAGTGGATAGTACAAAAATTTAAATATAGCTGGGAGGATTTCCAAGTCAAGGAATATTTCAAATACAGAAAAATCGGATTAAGAGATTAGATTTTGGCAAAATTTAAGCAGCTGCACTATAAATTGTAGGATCCTCTCAGTAATTTTTAATGTATTCATAGGAAATTTTTACGGAATAACACTGATTTAGGAAAGATTGACCGCTAAATATGCAACTTTTCCCAGTACAACCGGCAAATTTTACTGTTTTCCTTCGTAATTTTTCCACCTTTTTTTAATCTCTCTGGAAGTGAATTGTTTAAAGTGAAGGCTGGGTTATTGGTGAAGGAGTTGGAGCGTGCTGCTGCGTAATAGGACTTAGATTTTGCACTTTTTTCGTTTTTTTTTGTTAAATTATTTGCAAATTAATTTTATTACTTTTACGCTTTATGAACATTGTGGTCAGAATATCGTTTGAGAGCCAAATGATGCTCGGGGATCATCGTTTAGGAAATGTTACGGTGATGTTCCGCAAAAATTAAGGTAGCTGAGAGTTGCACCACAATTACAATTTTTACTGGAACTTTCATATAAGAATTAAAAAACTTTTCTCTCCGCGTGGCCTGCTAGTACAACTACATTTGTTAGTGAGGCCGAATATTGACGAAAGTGCCGATCTTGCTCCAACTAATGTGATAACGTTACTGGATTTACAGTTGGGGCCTATGCTGAATCCTGCGGTGTTGCCCTAATACATTTACGGTGCCTTTGGAGTACTAGTATGTGTATAGATGGGTCGCTATCTATACACATATACATACTCGGAAACACTCGGTTTGAGGTTTTTTGCTTTGGTTTAAGATGTTCTTTCCATCTGTTGCGCTTGGCTCCACTTTTGCATTCTTTCAAGGTTTGGAATTTTGAGAGCACACACAATTTTTCGACTCCGTTTTTGAAGTTAAAAGTAAAATTTAGCTTTGATTTCCTTTTTCGAGTTTATTTAGTCGACGTTGCCCCGCTGAATCAATCACTTCAGTTGAGATTAACCGAGTTATTTAATAACGGACTTATTGAAGTAAAATTCCCGTCGAAATGTAGTCTTTGTACCCTTTTTCATCCGTTTTGCTAGCCTTTAAGGTCTGATCACTTTAATATGAATGTTTACGATAAGCGGATTTCAAAAGGCGACTAAATTAGAATGAAATTTAAGATGTCTGCGATTTTATAATACTGTTTTGGGACAATGAGTCTGTGGCCTAAGTGCTCATGCGTCATATAATTTCATTTCGCCAATGAAACCGAGAGCTTTTTAGGGTTCCGTACGTAAAAGATCCGAAAAACTGATAAGACTTCGATGTCTCTCTGTCTGTCTGCGTATCGTAACTGTTCTACTACTATCGCTATCGACTTGAAATTTGACACAGGAAATAATTTCAGAATATGTATTTTTTGAATAGAGGAGAGGAGAGGCTTCAGCGCTGAAATTTTGTAGACGTATAGATAAAATTATACCTGCTGCAAATTTATCTATCTATTAATATTTAAAAACAAAATACGGTGACCTTCCCTACATGTTAAGTGGGGGTGAAAAAAAAATTTATTTACCTCGTCGAGTGGGGTCTCATTGCAAAAGAAACTTAAAATCATTGTGAGCTTCCTTAAACAGTTTTGAAAATTTGTGCCCCATTTTTTAAATATTCGGCTCCTTAGTAGCCGTTTCGGTAAGTTTTGTGTCGACCACGATATCACTCTCAAAGCGATTTTGGAAAAATTTAAAAAACCTAGGTTAAATTACTTTTAAAAATAACATGGCGGGCAAAATTCAAATAGTTTACGAGATATAAGTGACCAAATTAACGGCTACGGAACGCTACTTGTCCGGTTTTTTGCTTTATATGACTGGTATCATTTGAAAGGGCTTGTCTTAAGGATTAAAAAAACATTTTTTGTTTAATTTTAAGTCGCATTAATTTTGGACTTAGGCCTAAATATGTGCGAAAAAATACCGACTCCCCCTCCCCCTCACTTTATAACGGAAGTTTGCAAGACAAAAATCTGAAATAATAGAAGGTCTGATATAAATTATAGGAAAAATATAAAGGAAGTTCCACACATTTATAATTTCTGAGGAAAATTAATAAATCTGTTAATTTCTTTTTAATATTGTACGGCCCTTCGGTGCGCAAGTCTGACGCGCAATTGACCGGAATTTTTTTTAATAAGTTCCACCTTTTGTAGGGGGTGTTTAATTCGAGATAATTCTAATATGTATTTCGCATATTAGCGCAAACTATTTTTCCTATCTTCAGGCATTTTTGCAACAGAGAATTGAAATTTGTTGGATAAAATACAAATATCTATGGAATGGTAGCATTGAAACATTGAAAAGCCAAAAATAAACCAAGAAATTCATTTCGACTACGTGGAATGTGTACCTATGTAAAGCTATTTTGCGAAATCTGCATGGCTTTAGGACTCCATCACTTTACTAGACTTATTTCTCTTGTAAAATTAATATTTTCTCAAACATGTTTGCATTCAACAAAATCTTGATAATTAAAATGATTTTTGCGCTATTTTCTAATAGTTGAAAATTTTTACTTCCTATTTCTTGAAACGCCGGTTATTACCCACTTGAGGTAATGTTATAAACCGCGTTTTTCTAGCAGTGATTTAGTAGTACCAAGACTTGTAGCCGCTTAAAAGTACTTATCACGCTGTTGGCTGGACAAGATTTGATCCACGTTCGTGCAAAAGTTCACATAAAATTTTCGTCTTGCAACGTCTTAAACTCTTTCTTGAGGAGTTAATTCAAGATAGTTTCTGCTCTGTCTATTATGCCGTACCTCAGTGCTTTGAGACGCTAAGCCAAGCTTACACGTGCGAATCACTGCCGAAAGAGAACAAATAATAATGCTTCAAATGTGTGATGTGTGGGTATTCTTTTTGCTAAGTTTCTTTTGGAAAAAACTTTCACCGCCACTTTTTCTTCTTACTTTGGATTAGTGTTAAATGTTGAAGTTGATTCGGGTTTTTTTTTTGCTGCTATGAGTTATGTTTACGCCATATACACTCAACGGTTACGTTTAAGTGCAAACAATATCTTAGCCAGAAATGACAATTTTTTAGGTAGTTGAATCTCATCTAATATATCATAAGCATGTAGTGATCGTGCGTCTTCTACTACAAGCATAGATGGAAAATTATGTACTCACCTTAGCATAACCACTGGGACATGATGCAAAACGATTATGAGTTTGTCCATGTAGAGAGGTTCATGTAACTTTATTATGTCTTCCGCATTAACTCACGTTTTCTTGTATTTGTTTCAGTTTCGTTTTCGTTTGGATGTTTACTTGAATTTCCTATTGTAGTGATTCATACATTTGGAGTACTTTTGCTGAAAATAGTTGAAAAGAATCGATTATGTTATATCGATATTTAAATTTACACTTTAAGAGATCGATTTTAGACATAATGTTATTCGTATTTAATATATTTTAATATTCTTTTCTTCAATGTAAAAAAACAACTTTACAAAATAATATTAGACCTTAGGTAGGATACGCAGTTACTGATTTTAATCAATATTGATTTCGAATACTCGTACTTAGGTCTACGTGTTGTAATAATTGTGTGTTATATATTTTTTTTTACTTAAGTTATTATTCCCTATAGTTTCCGTATCTCTTAGTTATCAATATTCTCTTCTTTATTCCCGCAGCTCTTTGTGAAACATGGAGCTGGAGAGTGTCATCTTATTCGATAACAAAGTTTGCAAGTAGACCTACAATATAAATTGGATTCAATATTCCAAATCACTGACATTATTCTTACTGAGTCGCCGCCGATGGAGTTTGAATTTTGGACCCTTATGAGAAATGACCAACACTTTATCGTTTAATCCACCGATGACTGCAGTAAATATGATAAATCGGGAAGTTCTTCGTGTGATTTGACACACGTGTGGTTAGACACACCATGGCTTGTTTCCGATTATCTTTTAAACCATTTCCGGCAGAAAAATTAAGCTTCAATTACAGTTTCGATTTTGCAGCATGGGGTGTTAAATTTCAGTGTTTGGTACAAACACATTTTTCAAAATATATTTCTGTTGAATAAAACGAAACTGTAAATGTTTTTCAAGCGCATTTTTAAAGATCATTTAGATCATATTTAATATCAGAACCATTTTTAACAATATTGAAAAACACTTGCTGTAGTTCGATTAACGACGCGTTTCGGCTTATAAGGTCATCATCAGACTACAGGCTAGTACTGGTTAGTAACAGTTAGTTAATAGACATACATGTCGCCTTTTCAGAACCTAAATATTCAATAAACCCCACCCAAAAAAGTGCTAATAAAAAATAAAAAAAAATACTGTTTTTTGTGTAAGTAACTTATACGGTGCCCTGGTCTCGAGCGCGGGAACCACGACGAATGCGACCCCTCTATCTACAAACCAATTATAGTTACTTACTTGTATCTAAGGTTTTTAAATCAGTTTATGAAATATCTAGTAACCATTTTATTAACGGTTGCCAGTATGATTTCCGTGCTGGCCGTTCAACCGGTGTCTTACTAACTGCTCTGACGGATTGTTGGAATCATTGTTTCCATAATTTTTAAAAGTCCGAATTCGTCGCTCTTAGAATTTCAAAGGGATTTGATAGGGTGTGGCATGCTGCCCTTCTCGCCAAACATCTTCATTCTAACCTCTTTAAATGAATAGAGAATTTCTTGTTAGGCCGTACAATCAATGTAATAATATGCGAAATTACATGATCCTTACGAAATAAATGCTTGTGTGCCTTAGGTTTCAGTTGTTTCACTAATCTTATTCCTTCTTTTTATTAATGGCTTCTATCTGTCACTCAGAATCCTGTTTGTATTTTCGCCGGCTATAGCACCCTTAATTTCAGGTACTCAGGTACTGAATGCTCATGGGGAACTTTATAGAAATTAACCGAGAACGCATGGTTTGATGGTTTGATCATGAAACAACGACATGTATTGGATCCTCGCTCGGGGCAGAGCAAATCGTGTTATTTGTTTAACACATCCAAAACTCAACTCTGCTCAGCCCACCCTCAATCTATTTCAGTCGATGAATTGAACATACCCAATTCGAATTCTCTAAACTGGGTATTGAAATATCCAGCAATCTTAGCGATCATAGATTTGTAATCGCTAAAAATGCGAGAGATGTCTCTGACTTGGCACTGATCTACAAAGTCGAACATAATTCTCATATTTCCACGGCCATTGTACTAACGAAGTCTCTATTGCTAGATTGATTCCTTGTAGATACACCACAACGAACGATACACGAACGTCATGTCGCTCCCACCCCTATACCTTCCAGGTAAAATTTGGTCGAACCGTAAATTTTCGGGAATCTTTCTAAGCAGAAAAACATGAATGTGAAACAGTTTACCATTTTCTGTTTTTCACCGAAACGTTCAAACGAGATGTACATCGAGAGTTCTTTCACTCAACCTCTAACCCATTTATCTCACCCTCAGTTCCTTTCCCGAAAATGCTTTGCTTTAGCATCATGGGATATTCACTGAAATTTTACATTATCATAAAAAAATGCCAGTGGCTATTTACCACTCTCAAATTGCCGTGTAATTGCGTGTACACGGATATACACGGAAAGTACGTCAAATTTTTATTAGACTTTCTGGGAGGAAGAGATGTATTAATCAGTCTTTTAGTTGCTTTATTAAATGTTTGCCAAGTTTGTATCTAGAACAGGCTGTGATAAACTATTACCAGTAATATTACTATTTGCACTTACGTGTAGTAATAATTCTTAAAAAATTCTTCGGTGGTAAACTTTACCAGTAGGATTGACGCACCAAATATTGCAAGGAATTACTCGTATTTCATTCACAAGTCCGGCATTTCAATATCAGAAAGAACTCTTTAGAGGCAAGAACTAAATAAGTCAGTGATAGGTCTTTGAGGTATGAGGTAAATGTGTACAGTAATAAAGAAATAAAAAAAATTTATAACTGTATCTTAAATAACTGAAAACAAGTTTTATGAATAAGTTAGCCCTGCCTTTAAAAAAAGTTGCCACGTGCTCTTTCTTTGTAATTCCCGTAACCCCTTTCTGGGGCATGGGGCCGGAGAAGAACTTCACCCGATTCCAGACAACGATGTGGACCTACGATTAAAAGTGGATTCCGAACCACTGGCATACTCTGCAACCCCTACGGCCTTTTTATCGTAATCTATTATCAGCAGAAAACAACCTGTATTTCCGCCAGTGGAAATAGAACCCGTGACCTCCAGATTGGCTTACTTTACCTATCACGTGTTAGGCGACGAAAAAAATAAACAATAACATAGTTTTTACCCGCTCTGTCAAATGAACTTATGGAACTTTTTGTTTTTTAAATTGCAATTGGGACTGTTAGAAATATTTAAATTATATAGAGAATGTGCCTATTCATTGCATATTTTCAAAATGAAAGGATGAAAGGTTTTGAAAATCAATTGTTTTTTCAAATAAATTGTTAATAATTTATTTTTGTCGAGCTTGGTTCTTTTAAGTTCTCCTGAATTAGCATGATGAACCTGCTAATATAAAAAAGAAGAAGTTATAGTGGAAGTTAAAGGCATGGTATGTTTAGCTGTCTGAGGAAAGCGAGTATGAATTACTTAGAAGTGGAAACAAAAATGTTTGGATACAGAAAAAACAATGATTGATTGTGATAAGTGATTTCTTTTCAAATCTTAACCACAACAATATTATTATTCTCTTAAAAAGTTATCCGTTTTTTACGAACGTAAGCACATCAATAACTGGCAAACCTGCAAAGAACTGCATTTATACACATGTGTACGGATACTTTACCTTCTTTAAGTCATGTCGATAAAATTAATTATAGTAAGGTGCTTGAATTAATATCTATATACATAGCTAAAGAATTTATTACATAAACACCTTTTAAAGTACTTTCCCTCGGTGGTATTTTCCTATTTTACAATCGTACAGCAAATTGCATGACGAATTTCCCTTCTGTGAAAATTGAGAAATTAAGGAAGTAACAGCGGTATATTAACCACAATTTAGTTCTCCTGGCTAGATATTTCGAATTCGATATTGTCGGAAAAATCTCTATGATTTTCCGTGATGAGAAAACCCAGTGCACCCAAAGACCCCAATAAAAATAAACTAGGCTACAAGGAAGGGAACCAAAAAAGAAAGAACGATAAAATGCGGAAAATGCAACTTCAAGCGATTGCATAACTGCATGCACACGCTATTTCACGTTACACTACGTCGTTCACTAGCTCAACCATTGAATGAAATTAGACCAGACTGTGAAATAGCTGCTGGTACTGAGCGTGAGTCTGAGCCCGATCAGCTGCTACCACTACCATCAGTCAACTTTGGCTTCATATTCGCTTACCTGTTGGCCGGTTATCTTTCTTCTTTGATGGTTTCGGTGGTTGGCTGTTTCTTGACAGCCGAAGTTTTGTCTTCACCACAACTCTTACTTTCTTCAAGTCTTTCTTGAGTTTGCTTGGACCGGCCATGGATGGAGAAGCCGCGTGTTGCACGGCTTACCGCACAAAATCTGTGCGAGCTCAGCTTGTGTCTTATCTAGACCCGCCGGGATCACTCTTCCGTGTACAAGGAAGTAGTTGACTGCGGTAATTTCATGAATTTTTTGTTTCTAATTTGGAACGTTAGCAGACATGACTTTTTCATTTTTCTTTCATTTTCCCATGAGTGCTTTTCACTTTTTCTACTTACCTTTTTTCATTTGATTTACTTTTTTGTCTTGACTTCTTTGTTAACTAATGTTGCTGAAGAGTAATTTACTGCTTTTATCATACTAGTTTTAATTACTGTGGTCATAGTGTGTTTCAAACGTTTAATTTAGTATCTCAAGGAGAGAGTTCGATTATTAGTTTAAAAGAGAAACTATGTACTCCTATTTACGTATATATTTCTAAAACAAATTGTCTCTTTAACACACTTGTCTTTGCAGGATGATGCAAAGAATATATATTGTAATTAATGGTTTAACTTTAGGAAGGTTTCTTTAATTTTGATCGATGATGTAATACAGCATGGCGCAATCGTTCCAATTGTACCAAAATCTAACCCCTTCATAGAAGTGAAATAGTGTTCAGGTGTCTCCGCTTCTGGTGATAATATAAAATGTTTGTTAGTGGTGGCTCGACCTGCTTAGTAAAACCAGCCAGTTATTATAACGGCCGAACTGAGGCTCTATTTTTTGATCGTCTTTTTAAGTATTAAACGAAGATAGAGAGGAAGCAGATTTATATTTATAAACCAATTTAATTCCTACCGCTGCCAGAAAATTTTCGTTGGCTTTGTATTAGTATTGAAATTACATATACATATACATAACATATGGGAAAACCCTGATCAACGTCGCTAATTGGTTCCACAAAATCACCAAATAACTCAAAACGATTTAAATAATAGATATAGTATTTAAAGTTAAGGCTTAAGTTGGCCAAATATGGCCATCAACCGCCATATTATATTTGTATGTGTAATTTTTCTGTCATAGGTATGGGCTTAAAAGAAAAGGTATTGATTAATGAACTAATTAATATTCATCAATAAACTGAATACTGAAAACATAGATGAAAAAAGTAAATTGAAAATCAAAACACCCGATTAGGGTAAAAAGCAAATTAAAAAGATGGCAGCGTCCACAATTAGACCAAAAGATTGATATCAAATGATGCATTTTTTCTACCTACATGTAGATATTAAATTGCGGAAGGTCAGTCATAAAGATAAAATATCAAGGGCCCCATGACAGATCTTTGAGATACTTCTCAAAGAACACGGAGTATGGCCGCAGGGAGAAATCCTTTCCCCTCCAGCTGTGTAGACTTATAGTTGATGATCTCCTAAAGTATGCAGA
This sequence comes from Leptarthrus brevirostris, assembly GCA_964036015.1. Classification (NCBI taxonomy): domain Eukaryota; kingdom Metazoa; phylum Arthropoda; class Insecta; order Diptera; family Asilidae; genus Leptarthrus; species Leptarthrus brevirostris. The sequence goes on from OZ038373.1 coordinate 101,720,714, forward strand.
TGACTTGGTAATTAACATTATGTACAGGCATGACATAAGGATATCTGAAAAACTTCAAAATGTTTTCAATGCGTTACAGTCCAACGTATCTTCAATTGTAGTTGGGTATTTGTTTGGTTTGTTTAATTTGCACCGACTTATAAATGTCGTAATAGATATAAAATGAAAAATTATTTTAAGCTTTTTAGGGCTTTTTGTGAAGTCGGTTCAAATTTTTTTTTTAAACTATTTTATTTTTTATTTTTAAGTGTCTTCATATATACGACTCGAACAGCATTCTTTCTTACGAACAAAGCAATTTCAAAAGTTGCAGAGGTAGTGCACTATCAAAATTATCCAAATCCGGTAACATGTTACGAAATAAGTCACGGTCACCCTTTAGTACCCTCACCTTAGAAAATTCTTAACATGACCCTAGTGCGCCACTTTTCTCTATACAGCAAGAAAGAATTATCGTAGTCAGAGAATTATTGTAGCCACTTTAGGTACAAAATTGTTATCATTTATCAATCAGGAAACGTATTCTGTACAACCCAATCAAAATCGGTCTATGCCTTATAAAGCTATGCGCCGCCCGTCCTAAAACTCTAAACAAAAGCTAAAATTTTTGACAGAATACAAATATATACTCTATGCATTCAGAATCATCTAAATCAGTCCACACGTTACAAAGTTAGGTATGCTCTCCCCCACCTCAACCCTAGGTCAACATTTTTCCATAGAGTAGCAATGGGGGATCATATAATACACCGCATAAAGGAATCTTCCAAATAGGTGTGTGAATTAAGAAATTTGTAACGCCTCCTCCATACACCAACCCACTTTATAAATTTTTCTCGTCGTATCAGTGGGGCAACATATTCTGCACATCAAAAGAAGAATCATCCAAAACGGTCCACATGTTACCAAATACGACTACCCCTCCCCCACCACCCCACCCTAAAACCTATTTTTTTCGTTATTAGCAATAGGGTATCGTACTCTATACATCCAAAAAGGAATTAGGAAGTTAGGTTTCACCCCTTACCACTATCGCCCACCACCAAAATTTTTTTTGACATGCTACCAATCGGGGAATATATTCTACCCAACAAAGGAAAAATCATCAAAATCAGTACACGCGTTACGAAGTTAGACTGCCCCCTCCCCTGCCACCCCACTCCATCCAATTTTTTTGCATTATTAGCAATGGGGGATGTATACAACAAAGAACGAATTACCTAAATCGGTCCAGGCATTACGACGTTAGCCCCCCCTCCAAACATTTTTTGGCATGGTACCATTCGGGGAACATATGTACTTAACCAAAAAAAAGAGAATCATCCAAATCTGTTATTGAGTTAGACTATCCCTCCTCCGCCCCATCCCACCCTAACCTAGGACCAAATTTTTTTCATTGCTAGCAAAGGGGCATCATACTCTATACAACAGAAAAAAAATCGACCAAATCGATCAACCCGTTACGAAGTTAGGTTTCACCCGTGTCGAACTTAGAACCTCTTTGATTTTCGGAAGTCGGTTAAAAAATACATCGCAATCTGCATTACAAAAATTGCAGAGAACAGCCTGTCTAGGAACTGCGGGTGCCATGCTTACTAGCCCTACTGCAGCTATGGAAGCCTTTCTGAACCTCCTTCATCAATCATCAATACTTAAAGAGAAGTTAGAGGGTGTTTCACAGCGCATGTGCAAACATGAAGGTTCTGATAGATCTAGGTGAAAAACGAAAAAAATTGCACGGCAGGTGGGTCTATCTCTACCCCCTCCTAGCTATTGGGGTTTGAATTTGTTTACGATGAAAAAAAAAAGTTTTACATTTTAACGTATATCTTCTAAAGTTTTAGTGCTAGAAACGTTATTAATATCTCAGTTGACAGTTGAAAATTAAAGTAGTGGCTAATATACTCTCTTTCAAAAGAAACTTAAAGCGAACAAAAATCTAAATCCTCCTAAATTATTGATCTTTTTTACTGTTTCTGTTAAAATTTGGTTGAAGGAAGGCAGTTAGAGAGAGATCAAGGGCCGAACCTTAGAACCATGTCGTGGTGATCGTGCCACTCAACTTATTCAGCCAACTCCGTCTTCAATATGCTAAATCTAAAAGACCATTCGCTCCACTATTCTATCAGAAACAATAATAGGTCTGTGCAAAATGAAGGGCGAATAAATTGATTCAATCCACCAACGATCCCTACGTAAGGCCAGACAAGCAAAGGACCTGTGGAATAGAGATCTTTTCCCCGTCGAAAAATGTAAATATCTTATTCGAGTACGAAAGTGCTTTTGTTTCTTTTATATTTATAATTATGTATACGAGTACCAGTCGTCGTGCTCAAGTCAAGCCTAAGGTGTGTTCGCCCACGTGATAATGGAGTAAATCTAGGTTGGTTTTATGTAAACAAGAGCGGCACAAACGGATCATTCATTGTTCCTAAACTAGTATCGGTATCTCTCTCGAGCGACAGAGATAGAATCAGCTAGGACGTTACCATAGATCGTGTTTTAATTTGAGTCGTGTCTGGAAGAATAGTGTATATCTCAACCAATATCTGTCCATATTCTGTAAGCCACTGGCAAAGACTAATAGTAGCGCCCTTGTCTAAAAACCTTTCGCTTTCACAACCAGGTCGGTAAACTGTAAGTCGATCGTAGAACTTATTGCATAGGTAGTGTTTTTAGAGGCGCATCGGTAAGCACTGATCATTCTTTTTTGAAAAATCCGAAAAGGCCCTCTCCAGTAGTATCGGCCTTCAAGAAGTGAATTATTGACATATAAATCTATCTTACCTTTCAAAGAATGAGAAACATTCACTAATGACTCCAGAGATTAAACCTAAAACCGTATATAGTTAACGTACGTCGCGCCCGATGTTAATAGTATGCCCAGATATTGCAATCCACAGAATGTTCACAAAATCATTAATACATCCTTGCCGTATTCCACACCATACGCCCATCTTAAATTTATCGCCAGGTATTTTTTCGTAATATTTGCAAACAGCAACCAGAAACAGAAAACCATCGGCACACGCTAAAAGAGAACCAACATACCTCGACAGCGACGTATACATGTGGGATCGAGACTTATCCCCAAAAGAACTTTGAAACATAGATCAGCAACAGTGCTGGTAGTCAGGTTAAGGTAAGATTCGATCTCGCCAGTTGTTCACGTTTCTCTGTTTCCTACATGCTGAGCACTTAATACTTCTTCATACATAAATACAATTGGGCAAGAAACCGAAAGTGTGAATTTTGAAACCGGTAATATGTTCAGTTCTATTTCTTAAATTGAATTGAATAAGTTACGCACACTATAGTTAAAGAAATATTTTTTGTTAAAATAATTATTTTGAATTATTTGCTGTAGTGCAAACATTGGTATTGAAAACTAAGTTGAACAGTTTTATCTTTTCAGTGTTACTTTATAAATTAAAATTTTGAATCAAGTTTCAAAAAGGAAAGGTAAATTGTCGCAAACGATGCGGAAATAAATCGATTAAAAAACACGAAAATCATTCAGGCTATTTAGTTAAGTTCCCAAAAAACCAAAATCATCAAAAGAAAATGAAAGTGAAATCGAAAGCTACTCGTGGTAGCACCAGTAACCGTATCGCATGCAGTGGCGAAGTTCATGAATATGCCAAAGAGAATTTTCTTCCTTTTGATTACAATTGCAGCCCGTGGAGCCCTTCTCTTTGATCCAACGGGTCCAGATATACATAACCAAAAAAAAATCCATTATCCGGTACAAAAGCATCGTGATCCCATGCACAGCAGCGAGCGCACCCAAAGGTCCATTCGAGTATATTTTGTCATTCGATACGACTTTCCATTTTGTGACTTTTTTCCAATGACCTTTACCTCACGCTGCCAGCTTATAGCACAAAGCACGGGAGCGTTTTTTTATAGGTCACTGATCGAAATCGGACAAGAGTGAAAATATGAGCAAATAAAACGTTACTCTTGTCAGGTATCTTTTTGTACTCACCGTGATGACAGGAGCTTTCTAATCCATTACGGATATGAATCTCATTTAATCAAAGAAATGAATGGAGTTCAGAGGAGACGAATTTTTTACATTTTTTAGCGATAAGGCAAGTTCGCAAATTGGTCTGGGGTTCGACGCGAATATATAACCACCCACAACATGTCATTTCTTTAGTTTCATGTTGGAAAATAATAGGAAAAATACTTCGCGAAACTCGTGATCGTAGGACGCAAGAATTCCCATCTATTTTACTAATATAAAATATTAAAGAAAATATAAATATTTGACAGTCGGTCTAACTTTGTCTAAGCTTGAGACTAATGATTATTTGTACCAGCAACGAATCTGTTCCTTTGGTTAACATTATTGAAAGGAGACAGCAAAACCATTTGTTTGAACTTTACAAGATAAACAAAAAGTCTGTCATCAATTTCCCAAGAAAAATTCTTCTTGTCAGTGTAATAAAACTTGATGAATTGCCCAACAAGAAACAAAAGTTTTTTATAAGGCAAAATTGAGGTGAAAGTTTACCCAGGTATGATCTCACACCCATCAGCCACGGTTTTGGCTATTTTCAGTTTCTATGTCCGAACTTATGGGCAAGACGAGATGAGAGAAAAGTTCACTTGTTTCCTTCTATCTTTTATCGCTCACTTCCTCATACTTTTGGTAATTAATTTGCGCAGACTCATAAGCTACACAGAATCTATCTTTCAACTCCTCGAAAAGCTAACACGCGATTGTGTAAAAATTTCACTTTTCTTTAAGTTTTGATTGAATTGAGCATTACTATGAATTAGCATGTTCAGTTTTTGGGGAAAGCTTAATTTTCGATGAGCCTGTGAATAAATCGGTAACAAATCACGATATTCCGCTCATAAATTATGCATCATTAGAAGGCGATCCCGAGGGGCCTTTGCACAATTTACGGAAATTGTTCGGATTTATTATAGGATGTTTATTATTAAAATTCACATTAACAGTGACATTAATAGAAAGTTAATTGGCATCACTAAAAAAAACTTCAAAAGTTTAATGAAATATTGTGAAGGTTTGAAAGAAGTCGCATGTGAGTTCAATCTCCTTTTAATTTGATTAAATGAAATATCTACATAGATATTATCTTCCGTTCCTAGAGTATAAGATTAAAGCACATTCAAAATTTAAATGTTAAACAATCTTTTATAACTTTAAATTCCTTAAATACATATAATACTAAATGATCAGAGGAAACTTGAAGTGTGCCTCATTACTGAATGTGATACCATAAACGACTATAACGGTAAATTTGGTAAAAGCATGTAATGCGCATACCTTTTACACTTCAGTTGGAGATACTACATCGCAGCATGTTAGGTAAATTAGCATTCCTTTCTGTGCATGTAATTCCCCTTTTCAAATTAGTTGTCTTTATTTGTTGTACGTCATTATAATTACCAATTCCATTGTTCCATTACTTTACTTACATTACTAATTTTCTTCTCGTAAGTAATTGTAAGCAATCTGTTAAATTAACAATCAAACGAGTTTTTTATTTCATTTATGATTTTCAAAAAATGTGTTGATTTTATTTAACATTAATTTAATTTTGAGTTTTGTAATTAAAAAACATAATCTATACAAATAAATAAAAGTGTCTTGCTGTGATTTCAAAATTATACCAATATCTTACAATTAGTGTTCAGACTGTGATGGCTGTCTGGTTGTGTGTCTGTATGGTACGGCTGTTTTTCTCAGTAACTATTATTGCTATCGGCTTGAAATTTGGTAGTTATAGAAGTCATTTGGCCCCATCTGTACTCGAAATATATACACTTGAAAAAAATTATTTGGTTTATATATCGGCTGGGGAATAATTTCATTTAGTTTTAGGCAGCATGAGTGTTTGATCTATGCATTGTCCGAAAAATACCACCTAATAAATATAAGTTCCAGCCATTTATATTTACCGAAGAAAATTAATAAATCTGTTAATTTTATTTATTTTTTAATATTTTACGGAATCCTCGATGCGTGAGTTTGATCGCACTTGAACGGTATTGTTATCTTTTGTAATAATCGTTAAATTTATAATTTGTATTAATCGTCAATAAACTTTACCTAGATACAATTGCTTTAAAAGGGGTAGTACCTTCCAGTAATCGATTTTCGGTTTTTCGCTTTTTTGATTCCTGATCTTTCTTGATTACAAAAATGTATTATATTAAACGAAATTCACAATGTTTTTTTAGAACGAATATAGTGCAGGCGCGCACCTTTTAAACGTTACTAAATGTTGCTTAATTTAAAGTGGATTTTCTCAGAACTTATTTTTCCAATTTTTCGCGCAAGGTTTCTTGGAAACCGTTAGTCTTACAGAGTTCTTATTTGGCACAATTATTTTTCAAAGTGTTTTCTTCAAATTGTCATAGGGGATTTTCAAAATGTTAACCCTCGCTAAAGTAATAAATTTTTCAAGGTGTAAAAATGTCATAATTTTTTCCATGGTTCTTTAAACTAAAATAACTTTTTTCAAAAAATTACAAAAAAATCCTTTTAAAAAGACTATAATATAGTTTGTTGTATTTTTTTTATGTTGAAGGGTTCATGAGAAATCATGCGCTCAAGCTTTTTACCCTTAAATTTTACTTTACACCCTCCTGCGCCTTATATTTCAGGTATTTTTTTTTAAATAGCATGAGATTATAGGTAAAAACATGAGGAATCCAAATATACTAAAGAAAAAACCTCAAGTACAAGGGTCATCATGAATAAAAATTAATTAAAAACTCATAAAAAACATGCAACTTTAGGTACTACCAAAGTTATCTTTTTCATGGAAACACTGTTCAATTAAAATATTGTGTGTTGAAGTTCGTACGGATGATCAAAATTGCTAGTTATCCTCAATATGTTTCCCACATTGTTGGACCGAAAGCGAAATCACTTCTTGAGTCTGAGCAAAAGCATTTGCGTTCGTGTTTCTTTGGGGTAAAATTTGTAAGACTATTTCTTTTTCGGTCGCGGCTTCTCTTTGAGTGATTATTTAAACTGCTAACTTGGTTTACCGGTGTTCTTATATATTCTTTAACGAGATTAAATGACACCAGGTTTTCGTAGATCAATTTTAGATAGCTCTCACCTTGTCACTATTAAGGGTTACCACTGTGATTTCTTGAATTATTTATTAGCAGCGAATTTCTATCAAGTAGATAATAATTTTTTGGGGTTATTTATAAACAACTATATAGCTTATATAATTAAACTGCTCACTGGTATTTTTATGTTTTGCTGGTTTAACAAAAGCGAAATCAACAAAGGCGTTTCAAGCTAATCACAAATGAAACTGACTTTTTGGATGCTAATATCAACACGGTTCTTAAGCTTAATCATGCTGCAACTGTTAGCTACCTTAATTTTTACGGAACAACACCGTTAAATTTCTTCATATTTCGAGTATATATGTAATTCAGAAGACTTCAAATTAAACACATTTATTCAACTTTAAAAAAAAACAAAGGAAATTAACAATGTACTTAATCTGTGACTCGAAGACTGGTTATCAGTGGCGTGCCCCAACGTCTTCACCACTAAGCCACTACTACTTTACAAATTTTATTAAGTGAAACCGTAATTTGTCCGTGAAAAATTTTCTTTTTTAATTTTGAATTTTTTCAACCTTGCGGTGGACAGAGCTTGTGATTACAAAACTACAAATCTGTTTGAATCAGTGTTTTTTTTTTAAATTTTTGTTTGACTCACCAGCTACCAGCTTACGCTTTAGTTCTTCTGTTAACAAAGAGACAAGGGATAGGGGGGTGTAGCAAAAAATCAAATTTAATCATTTATTTATGTACATTCGTTCTTTTTCATTGATATTTTAATGTTTTATTTTTTCTAAAAATACAACGTTAATTAAAATTTAACAAAAGTTCGATTTAAAACAAAGTACTTGGATCTTCCACTAATCTTCCTAAAATAATGTTTTCTATGTACAAAGACCGTTCAATGTGATTTCAGTCATTGTAATCTCAACCACGTTTTGATGCATTGCAACGTAAACAAAGATTTTTCGATGGTGCTTGTGATACATGGCTATTCTAGAGATATAAAAATAGATTTTTTTGTAGTCGGAAAGAATGTGTCAGCCTCCTTCAGTATTTCTATAAAATCCAGTTCATTTAAGGCTTCTTTTTTCATTTTTTTACTACACCAAACGTTATGCCATATTTAAGCTTCCGCAATAATATTTTCAATACTGTAATACTCAAAGTCTTATGTATAAATTTATTTAATGTCATTTTAACCATTAAACCAGGGTCGATAAAAATATTGAAAATAAAGAATAAAATTAACAGGCCTGGTAAGAGTATTCATGTGTTACATGAAAAGCGTAAATATAAAATGATTAACTTTTTGACAAAACATCATAGGGTTGCTAGATTTACTTTTCTTAAACAGAAATGAGGGAATTCTAACTTATTACATTGTTTTTTTTTCTTATCTATACATATAGTTAAATCGTAGGGAAGCCGCGTCATACATATTTAATTTAATTAATTTGGTTAAAGCATTCAACAATTTTTTACCAAAATATCATGCTCAACCGCGAACGTCAACCATACCTTTGTTGTTTCAAGAACCAATTAGTGGCGGTTGATTGTCATTATATATTTTATGAAATCTATTTATTAAAAAAAATTTAATCTGAATTTTTGTTACACAGAAGCTAGGGATGGGGGGGGCATAATTTGCCCCACCCTGGCTACGCCCATGAGTTAAAGGAAGATTAAAAGATAACTTTTAAAGGTTATCACATTTCTTCATCACATCACATTTTTCGAACTTTATTTGCATACAATAGGTTACAAAAAGAAGTTATCAAATCACCATACAGGTGTGGTAATCATTAAAAAACATTGAAAATTCTTTATCAATACTAAGTAGTGCTATTCAAATTCTAGTTAATAACATAAAATATTGTGGAATTAATTGCACATAAGATCAATTTTTTAATACCGGGCATACTTGTGTTAATCTTATAAAGAAAATATCTGATACATACCTACATTAGTATTGTTATCCTCGGTACCTTTCTTCTTTACAAATAATTACTTCCGTACACTTACAAAACCATGATTTTAAATATTAGACATACATTTGATGCTTCACGTAAGATAGATAGATAGATTTTAACTCATGGATGATCGAACTTATAGGATACTAATACAACTTAATAACGCCTATTGATAAATAAAAGGTTTTTTGAGTTCTTGTACCAAAATGCACATTGTTGCAACTTTTAATTATAAGAATTATTATTTAAAATCTCGACATCTTTACAAAGTGAATGTTATAAATAAAGTTAAGGTGTGGACTCTTTCTATCTGAAAGATAACTTACTAAGGACTGTCATGTTTAAAAAAAGTGTTATATTTATTATTAACCTTTTAAAGTGTTTTAGAGTTTTTCGATGAAATCCAATTAAAAAAAAATATTTTAAGTTCTGAAATTTTCTATTGTGCTGTTCCAAGGTGAAAGTGAGTGAGATAAGTGAGCATCTTATCTATCTAATCTCGATGGAAAGGTTGCTAGATTAATCTATGTAGTTTTTATAATTAAGTTAAGTTCCTTTCGCAGGCAATTTAGTACAGTCCAGTTCTTCAATCTGTAGACCATCTAAAGACCTAACTCAACAAGAGCTTAGGGCTGAAATAATTTACAGCATATTTTTCCTTTTTAGTACGGCGTTGATTTTAGTTTTTAAACTACAAATTATTTGACTGTTTTTGAGTTTTATTATTGCCGTCCTTATTTAAAAATCTAAAACCATCCACCATCTTGACGTGTTGATCATATTAAACGTAGATTGACGTTACATAGTTGGTCGTATTTTAATTATCAAACCTTTCGTTTGATATTCATGTCAAGGGGGTTGAAAAGAAAACGGGAAGTTGCTATCTTGGGGCGTCCACCATGTTGGGTTTAGAATGACGTCACGTAGCTTACCGCATTCTACTCATCAATCTCTTTCATTTGTTACCCATGTCTAGGGGGTTGTGAAGAAAAAGGTAATCCGCCAGCATAGAGCGTCTGCCTATTAAGTTTAGAATCACGTCACGCAGGTCATCGTATCCTGCTCATCGAACCAAGCAAACTTTGCAAAAGCTTTAGATTAATGGATAATTTTTATTTGAACTACACCTTTACACACTGAAATGAAAGAGTTGATTGACTTTTGGCTGGTTTTTTTTTTTTTTTTTATATGATGTTGTCAAAGCTCAGTGGATGCCCATGATGCTAAAGCACAGCCTTGGCAGGAAAGGAATTATCATAAGACGAGGGAAAAACAGAAGATGGTAAACTGTTCCACATTCGTGTTGTTCTGCTAAGAAAAGATTCCCGAAATTTGACCGTACGTCCAAATTTGACCCGGAGAGTATAGGGGTGGGAGCGACTTGTAGATCTTGTATCGCGCGTTGTAATGAGTCTACAAGGAATCAGGCTAGCAATTTCGTTAGAACAATGGCCATGGAAATAGCGATAAAAAAGTGAGAGACAACCGACATTCCGTCGATGCTCCAGAGAGTCAAGGCCCTCAGAGATTGAGGAATCGCCAATAAGTTTAACAGCCTTACGCTGAACTTTGTCTAACGCGGACAATGCGGTGTGTCCTGCCCCTGCAAAAATACGGGAATTATATTCAAGTCTACGCCTAATGTGGGACTTGTAGATCAACGCTAAGTCGGGTGGGGTGAAATATTTCTTACATCTCTGTAGAAAACCCAAACATTTCATCGCACTTTTAGCGATTGCAAATATATGATCCGTCCAGCTAAGATTGCTGGATATCTCAATACCCAAGATCTTTAGGGAGGGTGAATTGGGTATATTCACTCCGTCGACTGAAATGGGTTGGGGGTGAACTGGGCGTTTTTAAGGGACATTAAACAGCATTGAGTTTTGGATGCATTAAACGTAACACGATTTGCTCTGCCCCAAGCGAGGATCATAGAAATGTCTTTGTTTAATGATCTAAACATGCGTTCCCTATTGACTTCTGTAGCATTTCCACGTGAATTCATTACAGAATCAAATGAGTACGCGAAATCAAGGGTGCTGTCGTCGGCAAAACTATGAATAGGATTGAGAGTAAGGGATAAGAGATCATTAATAAAAAGAAGAAATAAGGTTGGTGAAAGAACTGAACCCTGAGGTACACCGGCATTTATTTCGTAGGAATCAGATGTAACTCCGTCAATTACTACACGGATTGAACGGCCTGACAAAAAGCTCTCTATCCATTTAACGAGGATAGGGTGCAGACCAAATGTTTGAAGTTTGGCTAAAAGGGCAGCATACCAGACTCTATCAAGAGCCTTTGAAATATCAAGAGCGACGATTTCGGACTCACCGAAATTATGGAGACAATGATTCCAACGCTCCGTTAGAGCCGTTAGTAAGTCTCCGGTTGAGCGGCCAGCGCGGAAACCGTACTGGCAATCGTTGATAAGATGGTTATTTTCAAGATATTTCAACAACTGAGAGTTGATCAGTGATTCAAAAACTTTGGATATGATCGAGGTTAGTGTAATTGGTCTGTAGTTAGAGGGTCGCATGCCTCTCCTTTTTTAAGTATCGGCTGGACATGAGCAAGTTTCCATACACTTGGAAATATTCCTGTTGAATATGACAGGTGAAAGAGTTTGCGCAGAGGTTTAGCCAAAGCAGAGGCGCAGCATTTTAAAACAAGGGGCGAGAAACCATCAAGCCCAGTAGCTTTGGACACGTCGAGTTTCGAAAGTACTCTAAAAACTTCCCGAGTGCGAAAGTGTAGCGGCTTTTGCCTACTAGTGCACTGTGATGGAGATGGAAGTGGCTGCGATGAAGGTGGCAAGTACGAGTTAGCAGCAAAATTAGCAGCAAACAGGTTGGCCTTGTCCAATGAGTCAGTAAAAACATTTACATTATAAATGAGTGGTGGTGTTGACGAACAGGTGAAATTGTTCTTTACGGTTTTTACTAGAGACCAGAAGCCCTTACTACCCTTTTGAGTAGAAAATACCTTCCGTCTGATACTCTGGTCGAAATTGAACTTAGCCCGGCTAATTAAAAAATAATTATCTTAATATATCGTACAGAAAAATTATTTGACAAAATATTTGGATGCGGATCTATAAATTGGTACCCAAACTATCCACCAGCTATTACGTAGAAAAATATATATATAAAATTATTTTATTAAATAAGTTTTCTAAATTTTTTAAGCGAAAATTTTCATAGAGCGTACATACCTTAATATATTATGGATCTGAAAACATTAAAGTCATCACGACAAAGTCCAGATAATGCACTGATTAAAATATTTGGGCACTACTTACATTACAGAACTGAAAACATTTAATAAAGTTAAAATATACAAAAATTTACGAAAAACACTTGATCCGAAGGAATTTCACATACAATTCAAACAAAACCGTTTAAAACTCTAACGGAAAAAGAATTGTCAACATTTCCTAAATTTCTGGTAAAGAAATTCCTTTGACTCTTTCTTAAATTAGGTGTTTAAAAAATCTTATTGTGGAAGCATATGAACTGAAATTTTGTTCTGATCAATTGCAAAAAAAATCGTTTAAGCTAAATGACAACATTGTGAATACTATAGAAATGTGATGAGAAATATATGAGTTTTTGAAGGCACTACTGGACTAAAAGTAAAAGGAGACGGTACGACAACCATTCCAGGGTTCCCGGGTTCGAGACCAGTCTCCCCGTGGGTTTTTAAAATTGAATTAAAAACTCCACTCCGTCTCTGGGCTGTTTTCTAGCTCTCAGCGATGTAAAAACAAGACATTTAAGTTTCCTCACTCCCCTCCCCCTAATTCCCTTCCGTTCAAAAGCCATGATATCGCATGAAAGGGTTGTCTCCTAGGCTTTGGTAAAAAAAAACAAGTATAACATTTGAGAAAGATGCTACCAAAAGAACTTATCAATTAGCTAGCCAGGATAGTGCATTAAGCAGAAAATAACTAAAACAAGACTTCTTTGTATCACATAAATCATAATTACCTCAAATATCGCATCAAATTAAAGCCGATACGGATTTAAAATCATGCAAAAATGGTAATCAAAATTAATTTTAAAATTAAAAAAACAAAAAACATTTAAAAAATTATAACTTCTAGAACAAAAATATTTTATAGAGTCTTCATACTAAAACCTAACCACAGACATTTTAAATGTGAACATAATAAAAATATTAATTATGTATATTTAACGAAGTTGAGTCAATTCAATGGAAGGTATGTGTATATTAACATCATTAAATTTCAAAATAATTCCATTATACCAATATAAAAAGTTTGCAAATTATAGAGCAATAAATTTTAAAATATGGTTGTTCTTTTCAGTATAACACCCTGTAAATATTTCAACAGAAGAAGTTGGAGGACAAATATTTCGCCGCGGTTTTTTGAATCTTCATATCTTTTACTATTTTAATTAAAAAGTTTCGTCAATGATCTGAGTTTTCTTCTTAATTTATCTTCAAAAATCCCAGATTTAATCTTATCATAAATTTGCAGTGTTTACGTTTATATATTTTTATATTTTTTTCACAACCAAAATAACATTGTGTCGAAGAATAGTGTAAAATTTTCCAAGTTTTTCAAGGCTATTTTTTCATAAAAACCTGATAGTCTTGCCTGCTTGTTCTTTAGATTTTAAGATCTTCAACATTTATCAGTGTCAACAGAATGGTACTATATTAGTAAGATGGAGTATTTTACTTAAGAGGTAGAGTGAAAGTCTAGAGGGGAGAATCACTAAAAAGGCAGACATCAATTATCCACAGTTGAGTTGAATCCAATTTTTTCGACAGAAGACAAAACATATATTCTGCCACTAAACTTAGATAAAAGCACATCTTAGTAGAGAATGAGTGGTGCCCCCGCTGTAGATGAACGGACACATTTGGCAGAACAAACTTGGCCGTCATATGTACACCCGATGACAGATGTTTGCTGACCAAAATAGAATCCTCGTGACATTTCCACTTTTCGGGCGAGAAGAGTATTCGCTACAATTATTACTTGTTAAGTGCTGCACTGTCACATTCAATACGAATTCCTTTTAATGTTTTGCATAAAAATACACAATTTTGTTGTTTACTATTTAGGTAGCACATTCGGTTTAAAGTAGTAGTAGCGTGTATGTATGTTTTGAGTAACACATAATCATGCATTGAAAATTAAGGAAGTTGAGTTTAGAAAATTTGGGGCTGTTATTGTTGAAATATGTAGAAATACCTTGACGTCACTTGCTTTCAGGCTAAACACGCGCCTCATCAGGAAAAGTGACAATTTCAAACAAGTTCATTTAAAAAATATTTTTGATAATAATGTAACATGCAAAGCACGACTTACAAGCAAAATTACATTTTTACAGCAATTTGCAAACTAGGATCAGAATTCCTGTAATGATGATTAAAAAATTCATACATTTCCATTTACATGGTTGAATCACTAAAGCTTAAAACAAAAGTATTCACTAACACAAGCTTATGCGACAATATATTGTTTAGGAACTTCACATTAGAAGACAAATTCTCTTCTCAATATTAGCGGGGAAAAGTTTTGTAATATGCCTTTTTGCAAAAATTGCAAAAGACTTTAAAATTATTTTAAAAAAAGTTAAATTAAATAAGAAATAATTTAAAAAAATGGAAACAACATTTTGCGAGATAAAAAAATTGTTAAAATGGACTTGAAAAATTCCATAAATTCCAAAAATTACGTCTGAGAAAATTTTGAAGTTAAAAAAAGGTACTGTATTGGCCGAGGAATGAATTTTTGAATAATTTTTTTTGGGTTCCGTATCTGAAAGGTCAAAGCACTCTAATGTAAGAACTTCGGTGTCTGTATGTCACAGGATTTTTTCTTAGTATCTGTTATTGCTATCGATTTGAAATTTGGCAAGGTTTTAGAAGTCATTACTCCACTGAAAGAATTAAAAAATTAATGTTTTAGATAAAATCGGGAGATGGAGAACTAGAAATTTATTTTATATGCACCGATAGGGGTATCATTTGAAAGGGCTTACTTTAGGGATTCAAAAATTACGTTTTCTTTAATTTAAACATTAGTTGTTGACTTATACCCAAAAACTTGCGAAAATACTCTTAAGATATTGGTTAAATGTCTGAATAAGGATTAATATGTGCTAAAAAAGTATATGAGAAAATTATTGTAATGGGTCTGAAAAACCAAATCGACTTATTTTTATCGTTCAAGATCACTAGAGTATTTTTGCACAATATTTGAAAAGAAGTCTATGTGTGTATGTTATCTCGGTAACCAAAAATGATATCGACTTCTTTAGCGTATTGACGTCAATATGATCTGATAGAATAATAACTTTATTTAACTTCACTTTTTAACGCGTGGAGCGATTGTTCTTTTATTTTATAGAGTATGTTCTTTCATGCTAGTATGAAAAAAATTTGTACAAATTTGGAGGGGGGGGGGACTAAGGGTGGAGCCTTAATTTGCATGGACTGCGTTGGGTAGGTATTGTAATTAACTATTTTATTTAGTTTTTTATCGAAATAACTATAGAGCAATCAAATCGATTTTTCACCTACTTCCCGTTAACCATACGACAAGTTTCAAATAAGATTCAATTACCAATTAATAACTCATTTCAACCATACAATGCAAATGCCCGCGATTTTATAACCTAAATAAATCATGATGATACAGGGAAGTTGGTCAACTGGGTCTCAAGGGGCTTACAAATAGTACTAGGTTTTTTAAAAAAACGTTATAAAAATTGAAAAAAAAAACTAGGGTATTTTTGAGAGAACCAGCTAACCAACCCACGTTTCCTATATAATTTGGCAATTATTATGTCAGCAAACAAAATAAGTCCTCTCTCTTTTAAAATAAAATAGAAAATAAAGAAAATTATAACTTTGAACTGCTTTGTCTAAAAGAGACTTTTCGTTAAAAAAGGCTAATTTAATTTGGCTCTTCCTCAACAGCAGCATCATCCACTTATAAATTCCTGCAAAATTGGAGTCTCATAGCTAATGTTAAAAAAGTCTCAACTAAGAAAGTTAAATTTGGGATTTCTATATAATTTTATTAAGAAAATATTTTCGAAAAATCGGTTTTTTCCACCTGGGTGTTTGTAGCCCCTTAATAAGATTCATTTCATATTTATCTATTCCATTGATATTAAATAATCATAAACCAGGTACGTTGTTTTATTAAATATATTATTGATACGCAAAAGTGGTGTTAGTCAACAAAATCTAATTTTAATTCGTTGGCATTTGATAAGTCGTCTTCGTTATCCTGTTGCAATATAAGAGTAATCAAAGAGACTAGACTTACATCACTTCAATTCAAGATATAATAAGGCTTTAGTAGACCATAGTGTAAACTTTAAATTTTTAAAACTACCTTGGTTGGTAGGTTACTTAATAACAGGTGAATTGTAAAGCGGAAATGTTTTAGATCGAACTTCTTTCGCTCTTATATGGAGTCCATAACGATTCCATATTTTCTCTCTCTACCTAGGGTGAAAAGTAATTTTACCTGATTCGGAAATTATTTCAATGGAACCTGTAATTTGATAATATATTATACTACATTCCTAGTGGCATTTTATCTTCTCTATTGTCAGCAGGAAATAAACATAAACCAGTAGGATTCGAACCTGCGTCTCCGTGGTAGAAGTCAGCACGTTTCTTTAACTATTATTTTGTCAGTATTGACTTCCATCTATCAGCATTTAAATAAATCATTTCCTTATTTATTTACGAATTTATCGATTTACTTATTACTATGAATAGTAGAAAAAAAATATTATGCAAATAATACAAAAGTAAAAGTAACATAAAAGAAATTAAAAAAAGTCTCTAGGTATTGATATATTTTTCTCTTTTTTTTATGTTACTTTTACTTTTGTATTTTTTTGCATAATGTTAACCATTTTTACTATTTATTGTAATTTAAAAAGTAAGTAAATGAATAACCAAGAAGGAAGAAGCAGTGATTTTGGCAAGAGGTATTTCATGATCTTTCAGTTAATAGCCCATTAAAAAACTTTAGATAAGACCGAAGTGCTCTATATTTTGAGAAGTCCGCTTCTCAAACTATAGGGCACTTCGGTATTATGTAAAGGTTTTGAATGAGTTATTAACTTTATGTTCATGAAATATCTAAGAACTGTGTATCTTACATCACCAGAATCACAGTCTCCATGACTTTGATGAAACCAAAATCGTTGCTTTTGATATCTGAAAGGTTAGGAAAGGTTCTGCTCTTTCAGACAAATTTGAAGCGTTAAGGCAGTCAATTAATTGTATCATTCTCAAATAGATTGAAAGATTTCCATCTGATAGTTGAGTTCGCGTTTAATTGGAAGGAGTAGCATCGTATTCCTACAAAAACTCCGGTGTATCGCAATGTTCAGCTTTTTTTGCATCTCTCTGTTCCTTGTTTTCAGTCACCTTTTATTTATAACTGTCCCTTTAATTACTTTGTAGATGACAACAACCTTGATTTCCCATAATCTCTCAGTATCTCATAGAAGCTTTATACGACCATTAAAAAACAATATATCCCAAATATTCGATTGAGGCAGAGAAAATCGTGTCTTATTTATTTCATTCAGACAGCCTTTTATCTTTTAGACGAAGTCCAGACTTCCTCTTAACTTAACTATCAATGCAATATATAATGCTAACTCGCCTTAACTAAACTTCTTATGCATTGAGATATTCAGAAATCTTAACTGGTATAATCACATTTTTGCAATAGCAATGAATATGGTAAAATGTTCAGGTTTCTTAATAAAACGGTAGAAATATTTCACGTCATGCGATGTAATGATGATCTAAAAGTTCTAATTAATAATTGTTTAATACAAGAGGAATTTTGTAGATTATTTTTAAGACACAGACTATAATTTGTTATTGATAATATGTAGTAGTATATATTTTGTAAACATTAAAAATATTATTAACTTCGCAATTGGTCTAGAAAAAAGGGTTACTTTCTAAACTTGTTTCGAAATATAATTACAGTTCTTAACATAAAATTATTAGCTCAGGTGTCAGCAGACGAACCACTAATCGTCTTGTAACAAATTATAACAAGCGTTTGACAACCCTAAACGCGTCAATTTAAAAATAGCCACATATTCATTCTCATTTACATGTAAAAATAGCCACGGAAATCACACAAAAACTGAATCTTTTACAAACGTCCAAATCTTTGAAGCTTGACGTCACGATTTTATCTTTTCGATGAAAGCAAAAGTTTTATTATATTACCAAATTTGAAAGTAAAAGCTAGTCTCGAACTGCGTCCGGCAGTTTAAAGTTCATTAAAGCGAATATTTTTTTTGGTGAAAGTGGTTTTTATAAAACTTTTTTACTTCACCTTTACACTGCGGCAACTTTTCGTTTTTGGTACTTGACGTTTTATTATGTTAACAAGTCAACCATGTGATAAATATATAAATAAACAATTTGTTTTAGTTAAGAAAGTCCCGAAAAATAGTCGGGGCTTATATAGTTTCGAAACTAAGAAGAAAAGAAACTTCTAATTATCTGGCATTTAGTTTGTTCTTTGTTGTAAGATAGCGAGTGCATTTCTTAAAAACCTTGGCACAGTCACACAAATCAATCAACCTATTTAAATCGAAATTCTCCTGGGGTTCCTCTCCTATCACGAAGTATCAAGAGATATCAGCTAATTAACTTGATTTATTTACCTAATTTAAAATTGTATTTTTATTTCACGATTATATTACATTCTGAATAGTGTCTTCTTAGCTCGGCTTGTTTCATTTGTTTTCTTTTATATAAACTTAATTAGAATTTGGCGCTTTGTTTTTGATTAATCATCGAAAAAAATTCTTGGCAAATGTTAATGACGCTAATTTGCTCGTGATTATTTCTCACAATGTACACAATGGTTATATGATACACATATGTAGTTATGTCGTCATTGGTATTAGGGAAAACGTTCTAGCTTTCCATGATAAGAGTCGCAGCTTTTAGTTCCCCCGGCGTCAACTCTTGGTTATTTTCTGTTGACAATAGGCTATTTGGAGTTGCAGCATAATAAATATATATATATATATATATATATATATATATATATATATTTATATATACATATATATATATATATATATATATAGAGCTCCCATAACCCCTTGTGGGTAATTCACCTGTTTCGAGACAATGATTACAAGTATACCTACAATTTAAACCACTGACATTGTCTCTGCAACCCCCGCAGGTTTTTTATTGTTATCTGTTGTGAGCAGAAAACAACCATGGGTCACCGAATTGGTAGGTCCACACGTTATCACTTCACCGACGATAATATATATAGTAGTATGAAATCTACCCGAAATTGCAAGTCCATTTGCAATCTTTGTCATCAAATCGGGAAAAATTCTTCCTCCACTTCGCCCCTAGATAATTGAAATTTAGACATCATTCTAAAACTTTTCATTATATAAAACAAATTTCTATATTAAAATAATTTCTACAACGTTACTAGATTTATGCTAAAAAATAAAATGCTAAGAATATTTAATAGTAAAGGAGTATTTTTGTAATAATACAAAAAAACTGTCTTGCTCCGGACGGTATTCCACTCAAGAACTTGCGATTACAAACCTACTTTGTATGCCTCTTAATTTGTTTAAGCTATTTTAATGAATGTCAAAAATTGCCTTTTTCCCCTTATTTTCCCTTATAAAGCAAGGTGACAATACACTTAAATTTTCAACAAAAATATCCGTCAAATGATATTCCTGTCTATTATCGTTTAAAAGCTACAATAACTGGTTTCTCGTTACTCTCCAAGTAGCCCAGATGAGTTGAATTACCGATTAAATGAAAGAATTGGGAAGATTCAGAAAAATTTGAAAAAATTCATGACGATATGAATTGCAAAACTTTATTATTCTTTTTTCTTGTTATGAAATAGTTTATATGGAAAACTAAAAATTGGCAACTTTTCGATGTACTACACATTGGAACGCCCTTGTTTTCAGACCTTAAATTTTAATATAAAAAACCGAACAAGTGCGAACTGAACTCGCGTGGAGAGGGTTCCGTACTATAAACAAAATTGTTTGTTTGACCCAAATTTGTTTGTGGTAACTAAAAAAAATATGTATGGTACCGGATTGTAGAGGAAAATATTCTGATATGTCATTTTTTGATGTCACCCCCACCACACTCCCAGCGTAGCGCGCATCGCAATAATACGTGTACTCGCTAGGCTTGCGGCGTCCCTGACCGATTTTCCACTTAACGGAGCGTCGAGCTGTAGTTACTTAGCGCGGTAGCTACGAGGGGTAACGGATGCCTGGCCTAGTCAAGTCAAACGAGTAGTACCAATAATTTATCCCAAGAACAATCTTAACATTGTATTTGAAAAACATGTTCTGCCGTACATTCCAACTGCAACTGTAAGTTTGTACGCACAATATTGAGAGATTTACCATGTTATTTTAAGATCATAGACTTCTTATAGGTTTTCCTGTAATCTATATGTAAATAACTATTTTCTGTATTTTTTCAAAATCTTAGGCTCAGTAGTTTCGCTGATAGTAATTTGCTTGTACACACTGTATTTGGTGAGAAATATAGGAAGATATTAATTGAACGAAACAAGAAGGAAACCCTAACATGGTCAGTTTGAAGACGAGCAACTTGTGTTGCAACCAAAGGCCTTATTAACATCACTGTAAACGCAATCAGCCATTGTATCAGTTAGTTAGAGAATTCCATGTTATTGCTAGTGGTTGACTTTCCTTTGATAAAAGCATGCTGTAAGAAGCCCCAGGTTTGCAGTGAAAGCTCAACACATCCCCTACCATTGCTTCGAAGAGCTTCGCAATTTTAGATAAATTAACAAAATAAATATGTCTATAATTGGAGATATCGTCCCTCTTACCCTTTTTGTGAATACAGGAAAACTACCGCAGGATATGGACGAGTTAAATAAATGAGCAACGAGAGAACTGGTCACTATTCTTTAAGACAGACACAATGATACCGTCGGGACTGGACGAAAAGCTATTTGATAATTTCATACTGTACCTCATAATCAAAGCACCATCAAAAACAAATCCTTCATTGATAATAATCTTCATCGCTCCGAAGGAGACAAAACCTCCTTCAATCCTGTTGTCTGGATTATTACTAAGTGGCGGAGCAGTTCGTTTTCTGAAAGCAACGTTTTTGAAAAAAAATTATTTGAAAAAATCCAATTGGTTATTAGACATTGACGACTCGCAACTGTTGAGTAGCACTATAGGACTCCTTATAGTTGCAGATTTGAAATACCATGTAATTTAGTGCGCGGTTAATAATAGGTTAAGAAATCTTTCCGAATTCCTTCACGCATGAAAAATAAGCTGCGTTCTCTTCACATATTTGCTAGACTCATAATAATCCCACACAACATGTATTCACGGCTCATAAATTTAAAGCTAAACATTTGCAAGAAGTTGTTAAAAATATTTTTAAAAGAAACATTTTTCAAACGCTATTTTGTTTATTAACATCTGTAAAGCGATCGCTAATATGTAAACAAAAATAATATTTTCATTCATTACTTCTTCTTACTTCTTGAATTAAATTCTCGAATCGAATCGAGATAAATTCATCAGAGATAAGCGAATTCTACTCTAAATATAATCTCCCACTTATTTAAGTAGTCAGCAACAAATAAATCCTGTAAGTGATATGAGACAAAACATGGTATTAGTATAGTCCCCTCCCGTAATTTCAGAATATTTGTAGAGAACTAGCCTGACCAAACAAATTGGACCAAAGAAACAAAAAGGTTGCACATAGTTCTCATCAAAACAAATATGCAATTCTAAATGCATTTATTGGCAGCTGTTCTACAGCACAACACCTAAGTGTTCTGCACTCGAAAAAGAGAAAAGGATAAAACATTCAAATGTTGGCGTCCAAAGTGCAGTAGAAATTACGCCCAACACCAAAAAGTCAAGTTGCGACATGCCAACATCAAAGCATTTCCGCCAATTATTTCGATCCACGTCATTGCGGTTTGGTTCGGCGATTTCTCCATCTATGCATGGTCTATTTAGAACTTTTTTTTATTAATTAACTTTAGCATCTTCATTCTTATAGCATTATTGTTGTACTGCACCTTCTTCCCTCGCGGCTTTTTTTTTACTCTTCCTGTTTCCTTGTTCATATCCTAATCAGATCGAGTTCAAGGGTGTACTGAGTGCGGGTGCAATCTATGTGTAGCATTGCAATGTCAAATCTCTGTTTCATTGATTTTGTTTTCTGTAAGATCTCATTCCATTGATAAGCCACTGAAGCTAGCCGACACAAAAGATCACTATATTTTCCCGACTGATAAGGTTTCAGAAAAATTTTCTAAACATAGTTTCCAGTTTCTTTGGATTTTGCCGTCATATATGCAGATTTGCAGAGATAGTGCTAATCCATCAAATTACTATCTCTGTCATCTAACTTTACTACTCGGTTATTTTCCGTAAAAGAGAGACTGTTTTATCTCAAGTTATTACACTTAAGTGCTATTATCACCTGGAGTATTAAGAAAACTTATAAACCAACGCATTGCACTGGGCTTTGCTTACATCAGCTGCCATTGCAAGGTGTGCACATCCGATCTGTGTGTCTAACAAAATAACTGCCACCTATTGTTCCCCACACGTACTCATACAGCACACTGCAATTTATTGGTTTTTCTCACCTTGGCCTTGAATAGCTTACAAGACTTAATCGGGTTTTATTTTGCTGCGGAAAATGCATAAGCCGCCACATGATTTGCTGCTTTTTCGCAAAACCTGTAAAGCTTCTTTCTCCCACACCTTCGCGCATTGGAAGAGAATTAGATTTATGTACGGATTCTTGTCGGAAAATGTTCTTTGATGAAATTAATTAAGCATTAGAGCAGGGCGTCTTTCACGAATTCAAATTAGCATATGTTCAACATTATTTGCGCTTATGAATTTTAGTTTTAAGTTAAGAAATATTCGATGTAAATCTGGCCTATGTTAATTTATAGAATTCGAGTTAGGAATGATAGCGACGCGTAATACATTCGGCGCCGTTTTAATACCAAAGCGAAGTTGCGTGAATTCATTATATCTTGAAAGCTATTGGTATAAAAATAGTTTACTGAAGCCATACATTTTTAATATATTACTCTAGTTCTAGCGGAAGTTACGCAGGCGGTAAAACGTGGGTCCTCTTTAACACCGTCTTTGTTTTGGAAAGAGATATTAGTCGCCGACGGCCGGACATGGCAAATAGGGTGGGAAATCAATCGTAGCAACGTTTTGTAAAGTTAGCAGTGCCTTTACATTGGAGGCTGGTGAATTTTTAGCATTTTCCAATGTTTTTTGGGCTAGGGTAAAATAGGGCTGTGATCAACGGTCGCCTCAAGGTTGGAAGGTATCCGTAGATAGTTGATTTTTCGAAAAAACATCGAAACATGATAACATCACTTCTTTTATGATAATGTAAAAGCTCTGTACTCCCAATAAAAAGATATATTGTTGCATACAATATCATATAGGGCAGGTGTCTAGTTGTCAATATACGTACATTGCTTGTCTTTCCGTTGCCGCGTCCTTAAGATACATAAAAAAAGGTTATCCGAGAATGACTTTTCTTCAAGCTCGTGTATTTATTAAACTACTAAAGCTAGCAAAGTAAAACAAAATGGAAGTATAAAGGAGAGCCTATTATTTATTATAAAGCCCATATTTTGAGCTGAAGACTGTTGCTTACTTGACAAAATCTGCATGTAGTATGTATTTTCCCCGTCAATTTAACGTGCCCAAATACACACCAATTCTTTCAAGCCATGATAGTTAAGGCAGCCTCACACTTGAAAGTTTCCACCACTATGTCTTAAAATGCTTTGGATGCTTTTCGTCTATATGTTGTCCACTTACATTTTGAGCGCGAATATTTGCTTTCGCGGCTGCAAATTAGGGTTTTTTTTATCCAAAAATAAGGTGGCATGTAGACAAGAGTGTCGTAAGATGAGAAAGTAAAAGTCGAACTTTAAGCTTATCTTTTTCAAATTTAAATAGGAAAGGGTAAAACAATTAAGGCTTAATGATGAATAAAACTTTGTGTTTTTTAAGTAAAGAAAAATAGCTCGAAACTCTAGTAATCAGGCAGGACTTACAGGAAATTTATCAGGTTTTTCTGTAAAAAATTTAAAATAATCCTTAAAATTACATTTCTTCCCATCATACCAACTTCATTCACTTCAGTTACAACTAAATTAAATTCACCAATTCAATTTCAAAATCAACAGCGTAGCTTATTTCTAAAAGAAGTCTTGAAATAAAAAAAAAGAATGGAATCAATGACAAAGTTTTCGGGAAAATTTTTTATATAAATAAAAATAACACTTGCTAAATTCCACACTTTATTAAATAAATTTACACTACGCGTTTCGCCCTACTTAGGCATTATCAAGTGAGTGGCTAAACTGCTACTGAATTCTTGCTCTAGTGGTAGATTCTATTAGCTGTTTTTTTGTTTAATAACATATCCTATGTATTTACACGTTCAGAAGTTTAGGATCAAGTAAAGGGTTATTATTATTGAAATCTAATTGATCGTTTACCAGGAATGAACCTTTATGTTTTACTTTTTTTATTTCAACGATCTCATATCTGTCCAGTATCCTTCCGCCACTTAAGCCATGTATAAGTTTAACGTTATTTATTGACGTGGTATGGCCTGTGTCAATAAGATGTTTGGACAAACCAGAAGTGGGATGATTATATTTTGCAGCCGAAACATGCTCCGAGTATCTAGTCTTAATTGAGCGTTTTGTTTTTCCTATATATATCGCATCACAATCACAACAATTAATACTGTAAACACCACTTTTTTCAATTGTATCTGTTTTAGGGGTTAATTTATTGGTTTTTGCTCTTTTTGTATTGTAAGCTGTATATTTCGGTTTTTTAATATCTTCTCAATGTTTTTAGATATGTTTCCAACATAAGGTATTTTCTTCCATTTTAGTTTACTTTTTTCAAAGTTTTGAGGGTAGGCTAGTTTAATGGCATATTTCTTCTTCTTTTTTCTTAATAATTTGTAGATGCAATTCTTTGAGTAGCCATTGTTAACTGCAATTTGCAATATGGTATTAATTTCTTTCCTGTAATTTGTTTTGTTTAAAGGGGTTTTAATCAATCTATCAAGCATTGAATGGAAAGATTCCATTTTTATATTGTTAGGATGATTCGAGGTATTGGGTATAACAGTATCAGTTGAAGTCTCCTTACGATATATACTGAAGTCTAATCTATTTTCTAAAATACTAATAGTTATATCTAAAAAGTTAATTCTGTGTCCTCCGAATCCCACAGTAAACTTGATTGAGTCGTCAATTTCATTTAAAATCTTACTAACAAAATGATTTAGTTGTCGCTCAGAGCCTGTCCAAATGCAAAACACATCATCAACATATCTAAACCAACACAGTATCTTATTGCCTATATCACAGTTGTTATTAAATATCTGGTGTTCTATATGGTTCATATAGAAGTCCGCCAAAAAACGTTTTCAAATTCAATGCTTGAAACATCACAATTTTATATTTGATAAATATAAGCATATACACGTGACATTTTGTCGGTGGAGTAATTGATTACGTTTCTTCCTTCCAATCCGGAGCTCAATGTTTTGAAGCCCACCAAGCGACCCATTATTGTTTTCTGCTGACAACAAATAACGATAAGACAGCCCATGCAGAAAATATCAGTGGTTCGGAATCCACTTTAAATTGTAGGTCCATTTGAAATCTTGCCTCGAATAGGAGTTTCGGGAACTCCAAAATTCCAGCCTATAGATGAAACAAATAATTTTAATATCACGAATTTTGACAAGAGGAAGATATTTTCGTGTCGACTTAAATAACAGTGTATTCGCCTATTGCAAGGTTCAATTCTTTTAACTTCTCTTTTTCTTTTATTACTATAATAACTTCTTATTTTTAACTTTTAATTCTCTCCATTGCTTTCATTATAAAAGCACCTTTATTTTTTTTATACTTCATAAGTTTTGCTCCGATTTTTCAGGAAGAACAGCTTTCTTGAAGCCCCTTCTAGAGGATGATTTAAGCTTTTTTTTAAACCTATCTCATCAATGTCTTGTTGCCCTTTTGACATAAATAACTTATTTTAATTTTATTTTAATTTTTTGATAACTTCATTTCCATTATTTCTTTTTGGTATTTATTTGTTTCCTACGGTTTTATCACTTTAATGTATTTTTTCTGTTAATACAAATGTTCTTATTATCTGTTTTCGTATTTACTTCTATTTTACTTATTGATGACTAGCGGTCACTTCAATTCAATTTTTGTAGTTTAATTGGTGGTTCCGAATACAGGTTTGCCTAGAGATATTTGCGTATTAATTTCCTCTCACACAACAGGAATTATTAGCCGTTAATATCCTTAATTAACTATTTGTTAGTACACCTGAATTAATGAATGCCTGGTTTTCTCATTTAACACACTTTAACTCACCGCTTTGGTACCAAGCGCTCTAAGAACCCGGTTGTTGCTCAACTGCCTTTTACCGGCATGAGATAATAGAAAGGAATACTATCCTGCCGACGGGATGTGGGAGCACTGTGTTAAGGCGTTAAGGATTTGGGCTAACTCCCCCTCTTGTGTAGACCGCAATTAATTTCGTGACAACAACACAAGCCATGTTAACAGCTCCGAAGATCATTTGCTAAAGCTTGGCAGGTCGTTTTAGGGATGTATAAACCGATTAGTACTATCCGATGGCCGCCAACCTAACCTAATGTAGCCATAGGGTGCTCGAAAACTTTGACTGGAAGTATATATGATTGACTTACTTTTTATATAACACTATTTAATAACTATGTATTTTGTAACAATATTTTTATGTATTTTCTTCAGTTAAGACAGCGCACGCGCTAAGTTTTTTCTTTGTAATAATGTCTACATAGTTGTAAACGCTTTTACTAACACGTCGATATCTTTTATAAAATTAAATAAATGCTAAATGCATCAAACGCAATAAATACTCAAGATGAATAAAAAAAATACATTGATAAGAATCTATCAACTATTTTAAAAAAAACTGCATGACTAGATTTCCGTGTCGTCATTTGATTGCCATTTGTCGATTTGATAATTACTTTTGATATATTCCAAAGTGGTGACCAAAAATTAAGAAGTAAGTAACATTTTTCGATATTTCGCTACGTATTCCAGATTTTCAGTCTTAACCAGATATTTAATATTAGGCAGTCCATGGAAAATTACAATAACTTTTCTACAAATAATTTGTAAAATGTAAATAATCCATCGCGAAAACTAGGCCAGATATATTTTCTACGTTTTTGTTCAGCGCGTCTTCTTCTATCAGAAATCATCATCATCCTATAAAAACTTACCATTTAGTTATATTTTTTTATTTGGAGGCATCTTTTTAATCAAAAATTCATGTTTTCTAAAGTAATTGATTTTTAAAAATTTCTTTTTCTTAAAAAAAAATAAGGTACTTAAATTTAGGATGCCCGAATTCCTATATATGTCCGCTGTTCTAATAAACTTTCATTTTTGTTTCGTTACCTTAGTTTTGGAAATATAACATTTGCAATACATGTTCCACAAGAGTATGCAAGGCCGTTGCTTTCTGCAAAAAGCACGTAGAAGCCTGCTTTCGTTTGAGAAATCAAGTTAAAACGATTTTTGAAATATTTGTCCAGTCATAATTCCTTTTGAATATCATCTAGAGATGTTAATATATCATACACGCCGGTAAAACAATACAAAATTTGTTTTTCCAAAGTTGTGGAACCCCTTAAAAGAAATAAATATCATGGTTCTTACATTTTAACTTTTTTATCTGTTATTCAAACTAGTTATAATAATCAAACTAATTTTTCATAATAAGTAATAAGTAATAACCCTAACTATCCTAACCCTATCGCTAACCTGTGAAACAGAATTTTTTCTATTCCACAATCCCCTTCTGGAAAGGTTGCACAACAATTTTTTTAGTTCGTCAGCGAAGCAGTTGCTACATTTTTTTACAATTACAAGTGCCAAAAACTGCTAATTGGTGGGGATAACACTGCACTGAAATACTGGAACGTAGAGTGCCTTGAGTGCCAAATAGGAGAAATGTCAACTGACAAAAATTCTGACTGAATTCAATTGAGAATTCAAAACACATTACACTGAATGGTGCTGAGAAAATTTTCAGCGCCAAAAAGTGGAGGAGAAGTTGATTTGCCATGACGTTGCTTTCAGAGTCATTTAGCGATCACTAGTTATCACTAATGCTCGTACGGGAACACAATAGATGTATATTTGCTTACAAAATTATAAGAAAAAATATAGATTCTTGGTAGCAACACCAACTAAACAATTTCTATTTTTCAGTGCATTTGATTATCCTAACTGAGTTGGTATAAATCATACTTTACCCTCACATTCGGTATATCTTACCCTCACCTTATCGGGTCCTGATAAACTTTCAGGCTTTACACACAACTTTTCTCAGTCGGATATGGAGTCCTTAGAAAATTTTTCCTTTTTTTCTTGCGAATTTTACAATTGGTTTAATATGTGTACGAATTCTTGATCTTTTGGGACAGCGTAAAAGAAAAAAAAAATTTTGCTTAAATTCAATTCATAAACGACTTGTTGACATTAATAACATTGTCACAAGTAGTTTTCAGTAGTTTTAACTTAAAACAGCACCTAAAATTCATACTGAAATGTAAAGTTTTTCCTATTTACTCGCTTAGTAAAAAATCGAGTAGACTCTTATCATATACAAAACCGCCCATGGCTTTGCAAGAATTATAGCTTTATGTTTAAATTAAGGGCGGAAATAACACTTTTGGAGAAATTATGGAAGACGCAATTTTAGTATAACAGTTTCCATAGAATTGCTATCCGTTATGCCGCAGGAAGTAGTTTTGCATGACTTTTAATTTTATTACAATTGTCAGTACTCAACATATTTGGCCTTTCACTCCCTCGTAAAATTGATTCATTTTCGAAAATTCAATAAAATCCTCTAGGCAGCAAGCAATAGATGAAATTTCGCTGATGCATGATCCCGCACAGAATCAATAGGTCTTAATCTTATACTTAGCCTCAAATGCACGACCAAACGTCTAGCCCACCTACAAATGGAAGTATGTGTTATTGATGCTGACATCAAACCTGTTACTGTGCCTCTGTGTCAGTTCACTCTTTAATGGGATGGACCGAAGCAGCTATAGGAAGAGTTCATAGCAGGAAGTTAAGTGGAAAAGGCGAGATCTGCGCTTAATTTGCACAGTCAGACGTACCTGTGATCCCCTCTGAACCATTAATCAATAAGAAAAGTTGCCAAAGGAGAAATTTCACTTTCAGTTTCTTTCACCTTTTCGTGTTCTTTTCGCGGGAGGTGTTTGATTAATATCCGTTTTTTACTAGGATGATGCAGCGGGTCCAGCCCTCAATGGATTTGCCACTCAACGGCATACTAATTGACGAAGTCTTCCGCTGAGAAGTTTACTCAGTAGGTTAAGAGGTGATAGATGATGTCTTCCCATTTCTCTGATATGGGAATATAGTTATGGCTTGCACTGCAAAAGATATGACATGCTATTTCTTCCATTTAGAAATAAATTGCTCCCACCCACCCACTAAAATATACTTTAACTTTAAAATTTTTCAATATCCAAAAATGCTTTTTAGTACATTCGTCTATAATTAAAAATAGCTTTTCTCTATTCAGGTAAATCCGGCAATAGTAAAGACATCTGTGGCGATGACAAATTTAAAGAGGATGGCGACCCCTGGAACGTTGAAGCTCAGGCTGCCTTCCTTGGACCAAATTTATGGGATAAGACGCTGCCGTATGACGCTGACCTTAAGGTACCCCAAGTTAGTAAACTTTCATTTCTTACTAATATTACAGTTTTTATTATTATTATTAAATATTTCATATATATCGTATTTTATGATGTTTTTTTTTTTGTATTTTCTCAGTATTTAGTTTCGTTTGTATGTATCTAGCTAAGTTCATGGGCGATATAAACGAACAATGTCAATTTTAATTCCGTTTGCACTGCTGACCATTTGTCATTGTCAACATATTAATTCTCATGAGTGTTGGCAGGTTGAAACAAATTTGCTGTATTTGAATCTGTAATATTGTTAATTTTCATTTCTCTAGTAACAGACAATACTTCAGTTTGAATATGAATGGTATTTTTGGTTTTTCGATGTAAGAATCTATTGATAATCATAATTTTGGCTCGGGATCGATACTAATTCATATTTATGAGTAATGTAACTTTTAAGATTTGATCCCACTTAAAAAATTTAAATTTGGAATAGAAACCTTACCGAATTTTCAATATGTGAAGTATTTAAAGGTACTCTCGCTCTCTCTAGATCCCGCAACTCTTGTAGGGCATAGGGCGGGAGAACTTCTCTGAAGCCCCCACGGCCTTTTTGTCAGCAGAAAACAACCATGGAGCGCCGTCCACCGACGACTTATTTAAAAATACTGCCATGAATACAAATTAAAATACATTTTGCACGATATCAGACTTCAAATTTCGTTTTACTCAAAAACGCGAATTTGCACATTCACAATTTAGCCTTATCTGGAACAATTATCATTACAAAAGGGTCGACAAATCAAGATCTCGACAAATAAAGATCTCTCGCTCTTCTATGCGACACAAATCGATCGTATTGAAGCTGTGCAAAGGAGCTTCGTTAGGTTAGCTCTTCGCGTCCTTTCTTGGAACAAATTCCTTATATTTTCACCGATTTTCCGATAGATTTCCTCCGATAAATAGACTTAAATTATTGCATTTGAATACTCTTGAAATGAGACGCTTTAATGCCAAGGTCCTTTTTGATTCCGGTTGCATGCGGGTCTATTAACTCTCCTGTACTTTGAATATGTTTTGGTACATCAGTTGCAGCTCTCTTCCTGATAAATCAAAGCTTCCTTCATGTATTTTTTAGTCGCACAATTTATGTGGTAACTGAGCCAATCACATCGATGACGCTACTTTTTAATTTCCGTTTTGATCGCATTGACTGTCGCGAAATCATGTTAGGAAGTCTGCTTTCTTGAGGTTACTTTATATTTGTTGACTCTAAACATGGCTGCCAATGCCGGGAACACCAGTTGGTTCCGAAACCTTCTCGAAAGCGTGGAGGCTTTACACAAGTTAACTCTTTGCTTAGCATAGTGATGCTCTGACGGAGAAGGTTCGCAGATAGACAGACCTATCGGCCATCTGGCCTCAAATAGTAAAAAGATAAATGGAACTGAAAGCTGATCAGCTTGGCGAGCACAGATTGAGCGATCTGACAAACTGCGACCTATCGAGAATGATGTGGCCTAAGTGAAATAAAAACAGAACAGCGTTTTTATTTTGGAAAGGCGCCATAATATCACCTATAACGGGTCACTGCTAACGACTTCTGACTAAGATGAAGTTAAAAGAATTCAGCATTTAGTTTGACAAACACTTTCGTAATGGACTAGAAGAGTTCACCAGCGTCGAGAATCTAACCAGGTCCTCTAATAGCTGCCGTTAGTTTAATTTATCACTGCATAGCAATGCCAAATCGATTTAGGTGAGGTTCCGCGAAATGGTATCACGTAGACCATATTAAGGTCTATGTGAAGCCGATTGGTTACTATCCTGTGGCTGGTAAATAAGCTAACGTAGTAGTCAGTGCCATAATAAAATTTTGTTAAATAAAAAGATAAAAATGTCAAGCGGCAATCTAGTAGGATATCGTTTCAAACACTTGTTTTTCTACCAAATGAAATTAAATATATTTTTTCTATTTTGTGAAAATTTCTATTTTCTTTACTCAATTCGCAGAAAAAAGTATTTTATAATCTTTTCCGTTAAAATTTAAATAAAGGCAAATTTGTGCGTTGTTGCTGCTTTTTATTCTTGAAAAAATGTCTTTTGACAATATGTAAAGAAAATTGAAGCAAAGAGATATCAACTTATGAGTTATAGAAAGTGTTAGTCCTTGTCCGTTGATTAATTGACAAAAAATATACTATAATTTATTTAAAATAATAGATATTGATAGATTTGGTTAAAAAATCTCTGTAATGCTTTTCGTTAAAATACAACAACCTACAAATTATTAAAAAGTGGAGATATAACTTTTGTGCATTTAACCATCGACTTATACTACTATTTTCTGTAACAATAACCACATCTGATTACAAATAAAATCTCAACCATTTGGGAGTTACAGGATGATACATAAATTTGCAATTGTCATGCTATTTTATTTTTGTCTTTTGGCGTTGCGTTGCCATCAAACTAACTCCAAAAAACTACTATCCCAATGACGTTTCCAAAATCTTCAACAGTGTTGATGTAGCTCCTACCTGTCACTTCCAAAAATGAAAAAAAAAATTTTCTTTCTTTTTTCTTTGAGGATGTGGTAAAAACCTAGAGGACAAACCTTTGATACGTTATAAGGGAACTTGGGTAAGAGGAGTGAGGAAACTAGAATGCCTTTTTTAAATAACTGCGAGCTAAACAGCCAAGAGATGGAGTGGATTTTTTTAATTCTATTTTGAAAACCCACGGGAATACCGAGTCTCGAACCCGGGGATCAAAGCGTGGCGGTCTTGTCGGTCAACAAATTGATTCAACTCCGGCTCCAAAGATTTAGGTAATTTAAGGCATTTTTCCAAATTGTCTCCGAAAATCATGTAAATAATAAACAGGTTTTTTTATAAAATTTCAAATCTTATTACCTTTCCAAAAAGACACAGTATGGCGAAGTGGAGAAAGGATGTAGAAATTTATAGCTGCAACATTGGCACAGAATATGGACTGGAATAAGGTCACCGACTACGTATGAAGGTGGGGAAGTTTGTCATACCATCCCCGGTGAATTGTGATTCAGCTTTTCACCGAATTCGGCCCAGAAACTCCCTGTTCTTCACGTCGCATTCCAGAAGACAAATACAAAATTCTAATCTGCTCTCTGAATCTCGATCCAGCAGGCCTTGGACTGGAATATGATGATATGGACGTAATCTTCCTCGATGAATAACTCGCCAAATTTTAACTGAAGATAGTCTTAATAGTCTTGCGACTCGACTCGTGCTCGTTTTAGGTTGTTTTAGGTTATTGCCTGCTTCTTGACGTCGTCAGAATCTTCCGATGTTTCAAATCGTAATTCGGTGGTTTTTGCAATTATACTTCCGGTTTCTCCAAATCTATCTTTGCGGTGCACGTTGATTTGGTAATCTCTTTTGATATTCCAGTACAGCCACTTTTTAGTTTTAGTCTACTACACAATAAATGTAAATGTGATCGATAATTTTGCTCACTCTCTGACTCTTTTATAAGAAAATTTCCCTCAGCTATTTCTAATAGAGCTCGAAGATACTGGGGTGTGAACACTGGCTAATACAAGCAAATAACGACAATAAACAACATTTTTGCAGCATTAATTAAAATTAGTGTGTATTCTAAATAAACATTTTTTACCGTTTCTTTTAGAAATTTTGTTTGTTTAACGAATTTTCTAACTACAGTGCAATAAAATAATTAGATAGTCAGGGATTTCAAAGGAAGCGACTTTTCTAATCCTTTCTTGACATTATTAATACACAAAATAATAATAAGAAGATGGGCAATTTAATAAAAATAAAAAACAGGTGCATTAATTAATTACATGAATTTCGGAGAAAATTTGGAGAAATGCTGCATTTCCAGTAATGGCAAAACATTTGGATGTAACTGTACCTGTAATGGTGTGAGTTAGATCAGCATTGTTGACAATTTTGAAAAGAACAACGGGATAGCACTTTTTTGGTGTTCGCTTAATGTTACTGTGTTGAGTAGATTAAAAGATAAAAATAAAATAGTGAACCATGGAAATAACAAATTTATGAATCACCCTGTAACTTCCAAAGGGTTGAGATTGCCCCCTTCTTGGCATAAAATTTTTTGTTTTCTACATAGGTGGGGTCTATCACCCCACTTATTTTGGTACACCTCATGCGAAATACCCTGTATACATACCTCTTTTATTGATTTTGTGTCTTATCTTTTGGATTTCTCAAAATGCCATGTTTTCACCTATTTGTCAACAGTAAGTCGCTTCAAACGGAGATTTCGAGCCGAGATCGCGTTGAATCTCATGATTGCAGGGTGATTTCAGAAGAAATTTTTAATTTAATTTAATTAAAATTTCTCAAAGTCGAACTTGAAGTTGTATTTACTGGTACTGCAACTGCGTTTATTGTGGCAATATGAAGTTCAACACCTAATCGATTAAGGAAATCATGTGGTTTCGGGTTCGATGTGTCCAAGGTATTATAAACACTGATGAAAATCCTTGTGTTGTCGTCGTTGAGGGATAATGGAACTGAAAGAAATATCTGTCCAAAAAAGTACAAAAACGTACAGACATATTCGTTCTACCTTTTCGTAAATGTTTACAAATCACACTTCCTTTTGAATAACATATTAATACATAGCTGATAAATGGTGCTCAATACGGATTATAGCAATAAGTCTGAAGTCTAAGTCTGTTGAAGAAAACGTATTTTATTTAATTGAGCTGGTGTTTGTCAAAAATTCCAATAATTTCTTATAATAATATTCATAACGATAGACAGTTTGTTATTGTAAATATAGTTGTTTTATTGACACTCACATTTAGTCACAAATTAAATAGGTTCCAATATCTATTACAGTCATTCTCGATTATTACTGATGGTTTACAGTAAACTACACAAATTTGTCAACAAATGACTTCATTATTTGTATTATATTTTCTCTACATAAAGTTGTTAATCAATTACACATAGCCGATAAAAATATTTAATACATAGTACGTCCTAATACCCTCGCTATAAAATAATCAGGAAACTTTTTTTGTAATCGAAGAACTGAGATCCACGTTGTTTCCATAATTAGCTACAGTCGTTTTTCTTGGTTCCACGAACAATTTAAATGATTTACACGCCTGCTGATTCTGTAAGACATTAAAGACCACTGGCGGTCACGACGGTGGCGTTCATATTTTCTTTAACTAAGAATAGAATGGACAATTGCATTGGAGACGTATGTACTCGAAATACAAATTTGAAGCCCTCACCTATTTCACACTGCTGCTCTGAGTTAGACATCGGAAAAGTACTAATTTTGGGGCGTGTTTTTGCCTTGTTTTACTTGGCAAGGGATTTCAATTCAATTACTTTTGAATGGGACTTCCACATTCATTTCTGGGTTATTTATAAAAAAATTTTATTCAATGGAACTGTCGACAAATACCAATCCGTCTTTTTTTTATATCAATTTTATTAACTTACCAGTTTTTAATTATTTTGTACTGATGACGTTTGTGCGAATGAATAGGAGAAATTCAAGCCGTTCAGTAATGAAATAATCTTGTATAGCACGCGGTGGGGAAAGAACTTGATCCGATTTGATGGCAAAGACTACAAGTTGGTGGACCTATAATTTAAGAAGAATTCCGAACCACCGATACTATTCTGCAAACCTCCATAATCTTTATCCTAACCTACATTCAGTAAAAAAGAACTACCACATGGGAGATTGGAGACATACTTTTACGATGGAAAGACAGCACCTTATTCCAACGCCAACCTTGAAGAAATACCCATTTGTTTACATTACAGCAAGGCTTGCTGCCATTTTAGTGTAAAATTTTTTTCATTTCCGGCCTATTAATAGGTATTTGTTGTCTCGGATATCAGAACTCCTCATCTTCAATTTTTTGTCACCTTCCCCCAAGAGTAGCAAATTCAGATAGGTGTAAGTCTATTTAATTTAAATCTGCCACAAATGTAGTTTTTATTGTCGGATAGTATTTCATCCGAGAATGAATATTTTTTCACACTGTTAGATTTATCTACCTGATATTTGCACCCCAAATAGTAATTTCAAAAAGAGTTTTTTATTATTCAGTTTAGCAGAACAACAACAATACAGATGATAAGGATCAAGGTCACAATAGTACTTACAATAAACGCTTGATATAACAAATATAGTTTAAATAGTTCCAAATCTATTTTATACGAACTATGTTCAAATATAGAAGCCTATTTTTCAATAACTAAATTAATTAATATTTAGTGACATATATTCAAATAAATTTAAAAAAACGCTTGTTATGCCAATTTTCTAGTCTGCTGGCCAAAGATCATTAGAAAACCATAGGTCCACATCTATATCCAATAATCTGTCTTTGATATTTATAAAAAATTATGAGAAGTACAATAATAAGCAAGCATAAACTTAGTGTTCTTCCGGTCCGGTCTACTGTTGCGAATCTTACCATTGTCATCCATCCTATTGCTTCTTTACTAAATAATAGTAAAAAAATTATTATATAAGTCCAAGCTTTTACCCAAATAAATCACGATTACAAAAAATATTGTTATTTAACTGATTAACTGGTTTCTTCCTATTTGAAAAAATTTAGACAGTACACTGTTTTTAACCATTTCGTCGGTGGAGTAAGTGACAATGTGTCGGTCTACCAATCCGGAGGTCTCAGGGTCGAATCCCACCGGTGGCAATCCATGGTTGTTTTCTGCTGACAACAGATTAAGGTAAAAGTGCCATGGGGGTTGCAGAGAAATTACACTTTACACAGAGAATACACTGTAAATTGTAGGTTCACTTGCAATCGTTGTCTCGAATCGGATGCTAGGAGCATACATAGTGCAACTAGTTTTATTTTACCCTTGAAATAAAGTTGCCTAAAAAATTATTATTGAATTACTTACTTATTAGTGAAGAAACTAATATTTACACTTTTGTCACGTAACTATTTTGTCATTGCCGTTAAATAATTGGTCCTAATCATTAGAACCAATGGATTTAGAATCTAATGTAAGGGCCCGCACGGGTTGCCGTTACCGAAAAGTGAAAGTCGAGAATTTTAAGACCTAGGAATTTTGAACTAATGGGTAGGTATGATTGAAGTGTAATATGATTCATAATTAAGATGAAAATTCAAAGATCAAAGTAAGAAATTTAACACTAAGCAAACAGTAGACATTGATAAAGAATTTCCTGTTTTATTTTGTTTCCTTTTTGTAGTTCACTTTTTACGTAGCTGGGTTTGTTGATTTTTGAATTTTCCTTTTTTTATTTATGACTTTTTAGTGTAATCGCATATATGTATAATTGAAATCTTCACATCAATACCTATACCATATATTTGAAAAAAAAATTTTACATATGACAACAATATGACACTTTATACATCCTAAGTTATTCCGGATAGTCGAATCTTATGACACCTTATTTATTAAAATGCATTCAGCCGTTTGGACTTTACGAGGGAATAAAGAATTTCACAAACATAGTACGAGCGAAATATGTAGGGAGATACATGAAATCTCAAAAAACCAAATCCCCAAGGTTATGAAAAATCCTCAAATTCTAAAAATGCCAAACATTAAAATCCCAAACTAAAACTCCCCAAGCACGAACTGCCCAAATTCAAAATTCTCAAAGCTAACGTGTACACACATTTTAAGAGCAGAGTTAGTTTTGACTGTTTCCTTCTTTCTTTGAAGCCCGGAAATTATGGCAATCGCGGTCATATTACCACCAGGCGTTTTTGTTTTTTTTTCGGTTTTTGTTCCTCAAATTAACCATTCCTTGCACACAATTAAAACTGCACATTCTCCATACTGACCCCATTGATGCGTAACAAGCTCAACAAAATGCATGCAGGAGCGAGTCTTCTCTTTAAAACACCAAACTTTGAAGAAAAATTGTAAAGAAGAAAGTTTGTATCGATGCAAAAGGGTCCATTTCCAGTTTTTGGAAAAATTTTTTTTGATACGGTATTAGATAGGAAATTGAATTTCCTGTAAGTCTAATCTAGTCTGACTTACCAAAATACCTCATATCACACTGCTTTTGGGAAACAAAAACTCCGATTAATTTCAAAAGGATATCTTGTCCATAATAATGCAGAATCAAAAGGTACAATCGTCGGTGAAGTAAGTTATAGCGTGTCGGCCTATCAATCCGGAGGTCAACGTTTCAAATCCCACCGACGGAGACCGATGTTTGTTTTCTGATTCAACTTTAAATTGTCACTCACAAAGGCCCCTTTTGAAATCTGTAAATACATATGTAGGTTCACCTCACACAAATATCAGGTTAAAACTTTAATAATATGGCAAGGGAGCAGAATTTGCGAACGCATTCATATGGCTTACTATGTGAAGTAAGACTGCCAAGCTATTCGTATTTGAATTGTATTTAAAGTAGGCGGTGTGTATCTTCCAAGAAGTGCTGAGAATGCGATACATATTAAAATATTATATATGAAAACATTCAAAACACTCGAGCAAAAAAATAAAGAAAGATTCAAATTTCCGTACACGACCGACGTTTCTGATTAAGAAAAGCTAAACTCCTTTCGCTCTTCCTCAACAGCAGCACCAAAGGGTTAGCTTTTCTTTAGCTGCTGGAAGCCTTTACAACAAACTGAAAACTCAATGTTAATCCAACCAAACAAAACACCTAAGAAGCTGTTGAGGAAGAGCCAAAGTAGTTTAGCTTTCTTTAATCAGAAACGCCGGTCGTGTAATTAAATTTTAATATTTCTTTACTTTTTTGTCCAGTTTTGACAACTGTTCTTAATTTTTTTGTAAATATCACTCAAGTCAAGTGCTGTTTTCGTACATATTTTGTATTTTTGGAGAAATTATATTGTAAGGTAAATGTCCTAAGACAAGTGTTCCAGTTTTTATTCACTTTACTGATTAGTTTGTTTCACAATTTTTCTCACACTATACCCTTTCACTTTACTAATTAGCACTTATCACTTCACGGGTTGAAATACAACTATTCGTAGTATCACATGTAAATACTTCGCAGTCTATATCCCGACTAAAACTAACCAGGCTGCTACTCAGACCTATTTATAGTACTTAGCTTAATTCTAGAAACTTCTGCCACTTAGTTCTAGATGTTTCCATTACACATTTTCACCACACTTATTCACCATAGGTTCGAGTCGTCTTGACTTTCTACGTTTGACATTTCCTTGCCTTGATTTCTGGCTACCTGCGGCATGCGCATTACACGATTCAATACTTCGCTTTTCGCGGCCTACCTTGTACACGATACAATATGTTAGGTTTCAAGGAAGATAAAACTATATTAAAATCTGGACTTCACTGGTCAGTTTTAAATAAAATATTATTAGAATCAAAAAAAATTTACATTTTCTTAAAATTTTTCTTAAAATTATTAAACCTCAAAACGGAAAAAAGTGACATATTTATTTGAATTAATTGTAAATGTAGATTAAGAATATTTAGCTTATAACCTTAAGAAAATTAAAATATTAAAGTTATTAACAACTGAACTTAAAAAAACCGAATTTGTGAAACTAACATTAAAATATATTTTTTCATCACTACAATGCTTCTTTGCCAATTCAAAAAACATTTGGAGAATCATTAAAGAGGAACAGTCTGTATCGATCTTATCGGTCATTTTTGCTACTGCGAAAGAAGCATTGTCGTAATGAAAAAAATATATTTTTCTGTCAGTTTCACAATTTCGGGTTTTTAAGTTCTGTTGCTTATAATTTTAATGTTTTAATAATTTTCTTAAGGTTGTAAGCTAAATATTCTTAATCTACATTGACAATTAATTTAAAAAATACTTTCCCTTTTGAGGTTAAATAATTTGAAGCATTTTAAGTAAAATTTTTTGGTTCCAAGTTTATTTCCTCGACTTTTGTTCTAATATACTTGAAGCTTCTGTATTCTAACTATATTAAATCAGTAACCAACCCTTTATAAAATAAGATGTTCGAAAAATATTCTCCTTGAAAAGTGTTGATTTAAAATAATAATTCAATTCAATCTAACGTTTTATAAAGAAATTTTCGACTGGATCAACTCTTATGCAAAAGGGCGGTGAAACAAAGTCTGCAATAGTGTATGTCCGCACTAATCTCAGGAAACAATGTATAGATTTTAATGAGATTTTCACTATTTCATAAAGTATCATTCAAGGAAATTAAGTGTATGTACGTTAATATTTGCCGACAGGGAGTCGATTAGCGGAATTTAAGTATGCAATATTTAGGCTCTATTGAGTCCCATATAAATATATAAAAATTCCGGTCAAGTACGAATCGTATTCGCGTACCGAGGGTTCCGTACCTTAGAAGGTTATTGATATTTAAAAAAAGTGCTAGTTAGAGACATCGTTTTTCTCATCAACTCTTATTATTTCAAATATTTTTCTTAGCAGACTTCATAAAAGTTGGGAAGGGGGGAATGGATTTTATTTAAATATTTTTCATCATAACTCCAGAACTATGTTGCGTGAAAGAAAATGTAAATTTATTTTTTAATGTGCAAATGAAGCTCTTTCATATGATACCCCACTAGACCTAGTAAACCCACTTTAAAATGTTGACCCCAAATAGCCAGACAGACAGACAAAATCGCACCATAAAGAGAATAACTTTGAAATGACTGGAGAAATATACACCAAACTTGGTACATATATTAATTACAATCAGGAAAAGGTGGTGGGTAGAGAGTAGTACCTCTAGTGCTAGGAGGGAAGGGAATGCTATATAAAATTAATCGAAAACTATCGATATTACTGTCAAATACATAATTTTCAGGATCACTGAATTGAATAATGGCATTCCTGATGCCATTAGATACTGTGGTGGTAAGACACTTTAACACCTCTAGGAGTGGGGGAGACAGGGACGGAGTTGCATGTAAAAATAACCGAAAACAACCGATATTAGAGTCAAATCCATAGTTTTTGGGATCGCTGAAGCAAACAATAGCTCTCCCGATACCATTAGATGCTTTGGGGAAAGACACTACTAGCATTTATAGGGGTATGGGTGCGAAGAAAGTGATATGTAAAAATAATCGAAAACGACAGATATTAATGTCGAGTCCTTAGTTTTCCGGGTCGCTTTGATGAATAATGACGTTCCCGATGCTGCTGGACACTGTGTTGTGGTAATACACTGTAGTACCCTTAGGGGTGGGGGTGGGAAGGGAGCACATTAACCAAAAGTCCGAGTAACGCCGGGTACTTGCAGCTAGTCAGTCTATAAAAATTCCCCTTACCTTTAAGGTATTAAAGCTAGATTTTTTAAACTTGTAATACACTCACTGTTTTGGAATCCGCAAAAAGCTCAGAAGTCGATATCTACCATTGTTAGGGTAAAAAGGAGATCTTCAAAGAAAATTTTAAATCCAGGCAGTGGGGTCTCCCTTAAAAGATTTTAAAGTAAAGTTTTAATAAATTTACCTTGTTTTTTTGTACTTTTTATTAAAATTTTTTTAGAAAATGTTTGTTAATATGTTGTCCCCATTCTGTGTCAAAGTAAAAGGCCGACAATAAAATTAGGAAAATTTGAATAAAACTTAGCAAGGATTAAAAAAACATCTACTTATTTCACAAGAAGATTTACTAACAGACTCGTATTTAGAATAGTGTGAACACTGAACCCACTATGAACTTAGTCAATACTTAATTGGATTTATTTACTAGAGAATTAAACATATTTGTTCCTTTAATGTTTCAATGAGTATATTAAGAATTTTATAATTTTTATTTGTTAAACAATTGGTATAAACAAATAAAATACTTAAAGTTTTTATTATCTTTTGAAACTACAAATATAACTTCCTGCATTCTGAAGTTATTCATTCCAAATTGTATTGCAAAACAATTCGCCAATGTTATTTAATTAACTATGGTTCTAACAAACAATTCTAATTAGAGAAATATTTTTAATTTTTTCCATGGTCTAGAAGCGTTTTATTCAGAAACAAAAGACAAGCAATTGTTTATTAACAATTGAGTAAAAATAGTAAAATAGTCCAGTCATTAAAGATAAAAATTTCGAAATAACAGTCCGAAACAGATCTGGTGCTTAGATCACAACTTAGACTTTCATTTTTTATCTGTTCTTTAGAATCGTAAAAATCAGAGAGTGTCATTATTTAATATTCAACATTTTTCGATTTTCTGTCACCTAAAACTATTTTCTTAGTATATATAGAGTATACGCGAATTTAAAAATTATTTAGTTTGAATATTTTTAGAAACTATGTATATTTAGCAATTTTCAGGGGTATTAAATTTGCTACCGCAACCATCATTTCTGAGGTCAGCAGGAAGGCAGTGCCACATTTTAACAACATTGAACAAGAAATTAACATAAAAATAAAATAGTTCGAAAATTTATATAAGGAATCAAGGATTACCCACAAGGATATGCCACATCGTCTAAGGTTATATATATATATATATATATATATATATATATATATATATATATATATATATATATATATATATATATGTATCCCACAGCTGAGTTGCATGCAACATTAAGTTTCTTCTGTGACATACAATCCATAAAGAGGCACCAATAAGACCAATAAAGGCACCAATAACGTCTTGAAAAGCAGTGTTCTAGTGCGTTGAGATGTATAAGAAGCCTATTACCAGAGCTTGAGGAGGATTCCATATGTGTGGGACGAAACATTATTGAATGAAATAAATAACAATAATAAGATAACGTTTTATTATTCCCAATTTTTTACCAGTATTCTTATAAAGGATTTTAAGTTTTTTTAGTGGTATCTCTGGTAAGCAATTTGCATCAATTTCATGCCTATTACAATCGATTCCAATTTTGAGGCATTTAAAAGTAGTTTATTGTTTGCTGTAGAGCGGAAAATTTATGTGATTTCATTATTCATCCGACAGACGGCATCTTCCGTTAATTCAATAGGTCTTGTGATATATAATTGTAAATCATCAGCCTACATGTGAAATTACAGTTTTTAATAACAGAGGAAATATAGTTGATAAAGATTGAAAACAATAATGGGCCCAAGATGGATCCTTGCGGAAACATAAAAGTTGGACGAATTTTAACCCAATTTATCTCTTCTGTTTCTTTTGAAACCAAATAATTTTGGTAATCCAGTAAACAGTATAACTATTCGAATTGAGTACACTGGTCTGTAATTATAGTTTTAGGTATGCTAGCTGAGCAAATATGGAAAAGTGCATTATTACCAATTTCCGCATTGAAGTCTGCTAAATTAATTGCTTCAGGCCAGTGAGTATATCTATCAATAATGATGAGGAAGTATCTAAGTAAGCTCAGAAATTAACAACCTTGTTTATGAAGGGCTATGAACACACAAGGATGCACCATGATATGAACTGAATCGAAAGCTGTTCTTCTAAAGTTTTTGGGTACGAATGGTCTAGAACCTTTTACAGTAAATTCTTTTATATATTGGAAGCTTATCAAATTTGCGTTGAAAAGTTTGACGGAGGTGTAAAAGTTCGGAATCCGATTCTTGCAGTTCAGCAATTGCCTCAAATTCAATACAAAAAATATCAATTTCCTCAACTCAAGATAGAATAACGGCGATAGAATTTTGGGATCCCCTGTAGGGAATTGTTTGAGGAAAGAAAAACCGAAGTTGATAAGCAGAAGCTACTTTCGTATTAGACTTCAAGGCGTATAAAATAGAAAAAGAAAACCAAAGGGTTTGATAGCTATGGTCTACGACAGCGTAGGCCATGTATTAACGTTAAGCGTCATTGAATTTCAGTTTAAAAGCACAGAAGCAAGAAGTTTTTCTGGCTTGTTTCAAAAGTGTACTAGTTATCTTTGGACCAAATATTGCTTTCTTGGAGTCAGTGAGTTACTTGCTTAACGAATACTGAAGCGGCTTTAGGAAGAAATGTACGCTAGAACTTTATCATTCCCAGAAATCTTCATAGTTCTTGAACTATTTTTGATTTGTTTATTTTCGATATGGTCTCGTCTCTGTCTGATAAAGGTTTAATTCTCAGTAAAGATGTATGACGACCCAAAAATTTCACTTCGTTACTACCAAAGTTATATTTTCAACGTGACGAATAAGCTCGTACTTTTAAAAACGTTCAAAAATAATTTACAAATGTTGTGAAAATTCTTGAGGAGACTTTGAAAGTACTAAAATATCATCCAAACAAACAACACTGAAAGGTAGAGATTGTTAAGCGACATGAATGAATCTTTGAAAGTTTTGTGCGGCATTACATAAACCGAAGTTGTAGTTTTTGAATGCCTTTAGGTTCTACTGGAAAAATGTTGATACATTTTGGGAAATTTAAGGAATCGGATACTGATCAGGCAGAGTTCGCATTGTCTCCATTGGCCATTCTCTTTACGAACCATATGAAGTGGTGGTCGTCAACCGTTAGAAGATCTATAGATTCCTTTTTTTAATAAAAAATCAAACTCTTTTCTTTTGGCTACTTCCAACCTCTCTGGTGAAATAGTATTATAATAAAGAACAAAATAACAAACAAAAAATTTGCGAAAGAGACTTAAGTATTTTGTCACCCTAATTAGAGCACAGGAACTCTGAGCTTAACCTCAAAATTAGTTAGTTACAATTGATAAAGTAATTAGTTAAGAAAACTCGAGCAGCTCTCAGTTATTCGCTTGGACTTAACATGTTAGATTGCATAACGGCATTAAATAAATATGAAACTTTGCTTTTAAGTAATTTTTATAAAAATATTTTAGTGTGATTAAAATTGGTCTCATTTATGCTACAATAATAGACAGTCCAGTTCCTTTACAAGGAAAACACATGGCCCTCGAACACCACCAAAGGAAGGTCTACTACTACCAACCTACTTGAATTCCCCTATCTCTGCTTGCCTGCCATTGAATCGGACAAAGA
This sequence comes from Leptarthrus brevirostris, assembly GCA_964036015.1. Taxonomy (NCBI): domain Eukaryota; kingdom Metazoa; phylum Arthropoda; class Insecta; order Diptera; family Asilidae; genus Leptarthrus; species Leptarthrus brevirostris. Next base: position 101,765,574 of record OZ038373.1, read on the forward strand.
AGCGGATTGTATATTTATGGATTTCCGTAAAGCCTTCAATAGGATCAACCACTTATTATTCAGAAGCTGTCGTTGTTTGTAGTTCCTCCTAGGTTTGTGGTTTGGTTGCCCTCTTATTTGTCTTATCGTATGTAACGTGTGTTATTTAGGGGGGAGTGGGGGCATCTTTCCACCAAAATCTCTGTCTCCTCTTGTTTTTTTTTTTATATAAAAGACGTTTCGCTTCTTCTTGGCAACTCTTTATTATGCTGGTGATTCGGAAATATTTCAGATCGTTCCTCGTGACACTGATCGTGTTTTTTGAACACGTTTCATCACTGGTGTTCTAGTAACCATCTTCCACTGAGCACTTTTAAGTGCACTGGTATGGCTTCTTCGCGCATAAACAACCCATTCCTTTTTATTGTTCTATAGACGGAAGAACTTTGGGAAGACTCGATAAGTCCAAAGATTCAAAATTAGAAAATTGGAGATCATTACTAGTTTATATATTAGAGATAATTTCGCTCATTGCCCCTCATCTGACTGAGAACTTGGACGACCTGAAAATTTAGCATAAAATACTCTGTGATATTTCTCTTGAGAAAATAGTAAATCAACTTGACTGATACGACTTTTAACTAATTTTTCCAACTCATCATCGCGTTCATCTGCTTGTATTATTATAGTATCCTTCATTTCATCCATACTCGCCTCTGAAAATAGTTTTTTTTTATCTTTTTCCTCGGTATATTCCTTCCAAAAATGCAAGTACTTTGTAATTCAATATTAGTTAATCTCCTTTTCTAAGAAGAAGTCTCCGAGGGATCAGTTGCCGCTTTACTGCCGCAATTATTTTACCATCGGTGTAGCCTCTCCGGCATATCTTATGCATAGTTGCCTGCTGACTAAGAAAAGTTTACTACTACATAACTCTGTTTACTTTAAAATGTTTAATGCTACTGAAAATATCTTTTAACAACTCTCTTCCTATTTTACTGACATTAACCTATTTGCATTAATTAGCAGAAGAGTAAATAATGTCAGATTCTGCTTAATCTATAAACCTTTTCATAAATATACGAAATGACTAATCTTCTTTTACCGAAAATTTTTTTTGCAAGCAACACAAATTAAATCCCGATCCCAAAATTTTAAAAGAATTTCTTAAAGAAACAAACAGTTTCCACTTTTGATTGGCAGCTTCATAAATGCTCATGCTCACGTCAAGATTTTGCCACGCAGCATCTAGGAATTGCAGAAGAAAAAAATCATCACGTGGCGCAAGAACTCTTCATGGTTTCCCTTTTGGTACATAGATTCCATGTAACTACAGCCTAACAACAAATCTGCTTAAAATAGTTTTAGTGCTTTCAACAAGCTAAACCAAAACAAATTTGACTTGATGAAAATAAGATATTTCTAATATTAATTGTATTTGAGTTTTGCAGTCATCTGACTTTTCATGTTGATTGATTTCTTAATGTGCATCTGCTTACATGTGGTACTTTAGCCGCAGGTGATGATTATATGAGCGAATAATTAAATTACTCTGTTAACACCTAAAACAACTCCACCTTCATTATTTCCACTAAGTCGAGAAAGTACCCCCACATATAATGCTTATGAAAATCGTAGTCTGGGGAATCTCGTAAAGCTATGCCAATTTGTTCAATACTTATTAATAAATATGAGCTGTTTGACTGTAAAAATATCCAAAGATTGATACAAATTAGTGGCTAATTACTTGCAATTACTGCATGTCGTGCCTGATAATCTAAATGCAAAATAGCGGACTTTTTAGCATTACTCAGAATACATCACATACATATAAATTCTGGAAGGATCTCTGGTAAGAACATGTTTATGTTCGGGTTTTGCAGCATAGGTAGCAAGCTCACGATTCCCCGCTCTCGTAACGTTTTTAGGGTTCCGTACCGAAATGGTAAAAAAGAACCCTTATGGTGTGACTTAGTCTGTTTGTAGGAGGAGCTGTTTATTTTAGCGCCTACTAATGCTATTGAAATTTGGAATAGCTTTAAATAATGCTTGTTCACCTTTATTGGAAATGAAGAAATTTAAATTTTAGCCTAATTTTTATTTCCTTTTATGCCGCAAGAGAGAAACATTACTTTAAACTGAATCAAGAAAATCATATACACCCTGTTACACGACGATCATCCCCCTTTATGCACCCACCTATTCAAGTAGATAAAACAATATATTTGACAGATACTTGAGATATTGTTTAGGTGGAGATTACTGCAGGTACCGTAAAATTGCAGTTTAAGCACAAGTTGAAAGTTTCTGGCTCCTGATTTTTAAATACAGATATACATATCTTTGGCTCATCCTTCGTCCATATCGTAGTAATGACTACTATCAATTCTGTAAAAATTTCGCAGTTAGCTTCTAGTAGCATTTCGAAAACGGAGATATGTCACATAAGCGCCCATTCGCCCAAATCCGGGCTTCATAAAGGCCAAGCTTGTGTATTTGGAATTATATTTGCAGTAGAACGGTACATACTACATACTACAAAAGGTGTAGTTATAAAAATTTATGAAAAGCTGACCTGAATATTGTAACAATTGGCATAGCATCTGTCTTCTAACTGCAGTCTCCAAAGTGATTTCAGCAATCATGTTAATGTAAATCAAGCAAACTATTAAACAGACTCTAACGAACTATCAGCGAGTAATCCGCCGAATGAAGGTCGCCATCTAATCTCCAATGTTACGTCTTCACAAAGGAAAACTGTAGGAACTCTGCATAGTTTGGAGTGACACTAGGATGCACTAGGATGCACTAGGACCCTTGCTATTCTTAATTGAAATTTATGACGTATTGTACGGTGCCGTACATAGCCACCTATCGCGGAGAATTAATGATATAATGATTTCAGTTTACCAGTTTAAGGAGCTAACAATTTGTCATTGTTCCACGAAAGCCCACGAAGAGCAAACCATAAAAACTTTCGTTAGACTCAATGCTCTTAACATGGACCCCATAGAAAAGAGATCATACTGGGCCAGCGTACTCAGTTAGGAATTTGTATATCAAATATACAGTAGAGGAAGCCTAAGATCGCTTTCGCCTTACTGATAATAGGATCTATGTAGGAATCGGAGAAAAAATATCAACTGGCGAGATCAAGTCTTGAAGCAAGGACCATGCGCATGATACTGCATCGCCCTAACTACTGGGCTGCCAGCGGTGTTGCTGGTTCTCCATTCCAAAATTCTTTTCATGGAGAAGCCTCAATCCCACATATATACATATGGAAAATAAGGAATAGTAAAGGAACAAGATGATTTCCCTACTCGTTGAGTATTCGCAGATATGTAAAGGCAAAGCGAGTCAATAAAACCTGAAGAAAAGCCAAGAATGTTGAATGAGCATTTTATGATTAATTCGATGGAAATCCTTCCTGAAGTCAGTAAAGATACAGTCGGCTTGCTTAATAGCTACCGTCGAATACATCTTTTTACAAAGAAAGCTGGAAGGGCTACTCAAGAAACTGTCAGTCAAGGTTTATTATCAAGCGTTATCCAAGAAGACAAATGGAAAAAGTCATTAAAGAAATTAGCAATGGTTACAGAGTCGTTAATACCCCTGGATCCGAAGCATAAGGTAAAGGATATCCCTTAGAATTATGCTTAGAATTCACAAACCTCTAGAACCGCTTAGGGTCGTTACGCAAAGTTTGTTTTGTCCCACCTTTGTAGTCATTGTACGAAGCATTGACGCCTGAAATGTATTTGTTACGCAACTCCACGTTACGTTACGTCTTTCAGATGTCTTAGAGACCTATTAAACCATACCTGTGAAGAACAAGAACCACTTCACCTAATAATTCATTAAGTAAAGATCGGTCAACCTTTTTAAAGTAGTAGAAATAATAGCCCGATCAACCTCTTTAAAGTAGTAGCAATAATCGCCGAGATCGAAGAAGAAAACAGAATGAAGAGCAGGATAATGAGATGACTCAGGTAGCAGATGAGCATCACATCGCCTCACCTGCGGTTTAGAAATCTACCCGAGTCGATCGAAACATCAACCCCAGCAGAAGCAATGTCGTCCAGAAACAATGTAGCAAACCGAGAATCGATAGACAATGATAGCAACAGTTCTTGGTCGTCTGTACCCACCCAATCCACAGTAGGCACATTGAAGTCACCAAACAGCAGCAACTCATCAGAAGGCAGAATGTTGTACGAGAGGTCGTCAATAAATGAGCAAACTTCATCGTAGATCACAAAAGATGACCTAGGAGTAATATAAACTGTTTCAATATAGATGTTCTTACGTGGAAACAGCAGACCATGAATCAAGACACCGAAGGAGGCCGCATTCATGATATCAGATTAAATCTGACGGCGGCAGATAGGCATTAAGTGCAGAATGACGGTCATGATTGACGCCATAACACCAGGACCGAAAACCTCAGCATCTGCTATACCACCACACAGCCCAGTTTCGTCAAATATGACGTCATGACGTCACAGCAAGAGTTGGTCGTGCCCGTAAGGAGGCGAGTTGTCTTAGATCATAAACCGGTTACATTGGCGTAGTAGATTAAAATCTATCTCCCTGATGTTTTTTGACGAAGCAGATCTAATAGAGGCAGCTTAGAAACGAACTTCCTAAATATATTGTTAGTTGGATTCTCTGAAGGATGCCGTGACAGTAAAACCGCCGCCGCGGTGGATTGAGCGTTCTGTAGGTAACCGCATCATGTAAGACTCCGACGTGGGATGAAATATGAGCAATGATGTCATCTATAGAGGTATCTGAATGAATCCTTGAGGTGGAAATACTACGCGGTAGGACCTAAAATACTGGAAGCAGGTAAATAAACCACAGTGGGCCCACCACATATATAATATTGAGAGACAAGCTCATCGAAGAAGGCTTAGCAGATTAGACGTCAAACTATTCTATCACTACCGATACTTGTTAGGACCACAGTACCAAGCATTTGATACTGACAAATGATAACAAAGCAGGGAAGATTCATGTACCATGCCGACGATACAGAAGAGACAACTTTAAGTATTTCTAAAGTGATTTTTGTGAAAACCTTAGAAAAATATTATAAAGGAATTTTACAGTCGATTGTGAAATATTATTTCTGTTTTGCAATTTCTTTTAATTTCGCTTACTGAAATGTTTATTAGTTTACGATTCACCTTGTTTCTGCTTGTCAATAATTTCCTTTACCGTATAAAACTAATTCACTAGAAAATTTCCAGTATTTATTTTCTTCTGTCTTCAAATTTTGTTAATCCGTGGATTTTATATTATGTATACCTTTCAAATTTTCAAAATTGATACTGCGTTGGCGACTAGTTATACAAATTTGTTGCATTTCTTTCGTTGGCACTACTGGGTTATCAGCACCAAAATTTTACATTGTCCTAATATGAGTAACAAGCGTCGTTTAATACTTGGTTGGTATCAATTGATTCTTGATACCTCGAGTGAGGACGCTGTGATAAATTTTTTGTGGGCTTGAATTTTTACTTCGCATTCGCTACTTGCGACTTTGAATGTGCTTCAGCCTTTACCGACTCTGTTCAAAGGAAAATAAGACACCAATACACGTTCTGTGTGCTTCCCAATAATGAGAGTGAACGTACTTGGAGAGCTATTTCAAGCAACTCATGGAGGATTTGGGAAGAACAACTCGTTATAAGCAATTAAACGAGTTAAAATAACAGACCTTTCTGGCAACATCGTTTTATAAATCAATTTATTGGTCACCCTTTTATTCTTTTTCGATATAGAGTTTTTTACGGATCTTGATTCTGTAGCACGCCCCAACCAACCCAAATCCAACCAAAAACACCCAAGCGTGTTTTTAGGCTGTCTCAAGTAAGAGCCCTACACGTGTGATAAGCATTTTGCTTCTTTGTAAAGTGGTGGGGGTGTATCGCCTTAAGTGTCAAATTAGACATTATATCTTGTATATTTCGCCTTGAGATCATAGCGTCTCCGTAGTACAGAGATATTTGGGGGGATAAGCAAAATGTTTTTAAATAGTAAAATTAATTAAGTTAATAAAATAGAGTAAGGCAAAGTTATATTATATTAAACATTTTATTAGGATATATTTTTAAAACATCAAACTTAAAATATAATCAAAATGTTACGCTTTTTTCATTTTCGAATAGATTAACTTACGAATATCTGCAACCTTTTTTTCCTAACACCCTCAAATAAAGTTAATTTACTACTAAAGAAAAGTCAAAAATCACGATTTTCTCTAAATAACGATGTTGACTAAATTTTGTACGTAAACAGTACATCTCCAGAACGCTCATCTTGAAGATAAAAAAGTAGAAACTGTGACTATTACTGATTATTGAAACAGATAAAACGTATTTGTTCAAACTTTTTAGAATAATAGTATTTTACTAATCATATAACCAGAAGTTTTTATCTGAAAAAAATGAAATTCCCATTAAACGCGAGAAACTATTTATATGTTATATTTATGTACTTTGTTTAGTAATAACGTAGCTCTAAAGATTATTTATGAATCTTTATTTCCATCTTTTTAGTATGCAGATTTGGATGAGTTCCTATCAGAAAACAACATCCCCGATGGATTACCTGGAACTCACTTAGGACATTCGACGAGTTTAGGACATCGATCAGATTCCTTAGGACATTCAGCAGGCCTTTCACTTGGATTGGGACATGTAACAACAAAACGTGAACGTTCTCCATCACCATCAGATTGTGTTAGCCCAGATACTATAAACCCACCATCACCAGCTGAGTCAAGTAAGTAAATCTCCTGGGAAGCACTTTTTTTTTAATTATTTTTTATTGATGATCCAATGAAATTTTACCTTAAAATTATTTCCTTATCTTTTCTAAATGGGGTCTGTTTTTCTTTTAAAGCGTCTATGCTTCCAATTTAATTTATAAATTATAAATGACGACGCTGAAATCGGTTAAATTCTGAACTGAACGATAGTTTTATCATTGTAACTTGTTTCATTTTGAAATTTGGATGGGAACAGACTCCATTTGTGTATTTACTTTTCTAAATCTGATTTTCCGAGTACTCTTTAAATTCTAAGAATAGTCCTTGAAACATCGTTAACGTTCAGTTTTTGATGTTTCAGCGTTTTCATTTGCCTCCTCTGGTCGCGATTTCGACCCCCGTACAAGGGCGTTTTCTGATGAGGAGCTTAAACCTCAGCCGATGATCAAGAAATCTAGAAAACAATTTGTTCCAGATGAATTAAAAGACGACAAGTATTGGGCAAGACGACGAAAGAACAACATTGCCGCCAAACGTTCCAGAGATGCTCGCCGACAAAAAGAAAACCAAATCGCAATGAGGGCTAGATATTTAGAAAAAGAGGTAAGTTTTTCAAAAAATCAATTTTAATGTACAATGTATAAAACGCGGAGTAAACATCACATAATTGACTCATCTGATTATAAGGTGCACTATAATATGATATCAAAAATGTATAGTCACGCAGATCCCTATTTTTGACTAGATTTTTGCATTCTTTTGTCTTTATTAGACGAATTCTTTGAAAAGTGTGATACGTTCCTCTTTCTTAAACACTTTCTGGGGTATTTGTTCAGGCACGTCATTGAACGGAAGTAGTTAAAGTTTCTATTTGAACTTCCCCTTAAAAGTCCGACCACTATTTCTAGTAGAAACCGTCAAGGAAAACAGAGGTGGAGGGAGATGGTAAATTGTATTTTCTGTTTATGAAATTGCTGCAAAGCACCTCTAGTAGGGAATTTTCTTTTGTTCTCAGCGGGGAATCGGAGTTGATATTAGGAATGATGTGTCCCTTTCATATCTCCCTTAATTCATTTCTACTAATCCTTTGATAAACTCTATTCAGATATGATTCTGAAAATATCTCCGCCTTATTGTTTTTACGCCGAATATATCTTGAACATCATATGGTTTTAAATGCATTACTATATTCCTTATAGCTTCAAAACCATCAAACCAACTCACAGCAATTGGTTCAATAATCACTACTCTATGGCCATTAAAAAAAAGAAGCAGCGTTAATTCATATAAATTGGGTCCATCTGAAGATTTGAGACGTATCTATAGAAATGCACGGAATAAATGCAAATCCGCGATTAGTCAGGTCAAGTTTAATTTCGAGCAGGTCGTAGACAGATAAAACAAGTTTTGGAGAAAAATCAATGCTGCTTATCCCTTGCTACCTTAATCGCAGGCTCTCTTATTTCCATCACATTGCTCTAGCTGGCAAAATCCACTACACTTGTGCACGCATGAAGTTGTTAAGGTTCTCTCTAATCTCGACGTGACCAAAGTTACTGAACCTAATGGTTCTTTGCCTCTGCTTTTTAAACCTCTAGCACCTCAAGTGTTTTCAGGGCTTCTTCTGGTGTGCCGCAAGGTAGCCATTTCGGCCCACTACTATTGCCTCTAATCCCATTGTCAATCTAATCCCTAATCTCACACTCTAATGTTCTGATTTACACTGACGACATGAAGATCTGCTCCTATGTTAAGGATAGTGATGACTCCTCCTTTACTCAAGAGGTCTTAGGCAAGTTCCTACGTTGGTTTGGGCACAATGGCTTACATTTCAGTTTTTAAAAAATTGAGGCTATTTCCTTTTCCAGATGCCTCAATCCACAAGTTTTTAATTACCGCTTTGCGGGGAATGGCGTCTGCTTACTGTCCGGAATTGACTGAGTAAAACTCTATAGGAAACTAGATTTCACTTTGCATATTAATTATATTATATCTTGAAGTCTTAGGCTTTGTAAAGCGGTGGTCTAGATAGTTTTGGGATTTACCAACTTTGTTTTCAGATCAAATTATGGCAGAAAAAACTAACAATGATCTAACTCTTACCAAGGAATCATTGAAGAACTATCTCTTCTATGTGCTCCCGCGCCTCTCTGTGTTGCACGTTGTGTCTACTTTCATGTTTTCTTTCATTTTCTGTTCTGTTTGCATGTTGGTTTAGGAGCCTAATTGCACCGATTTGATGGAATAGGTTAATTTTTCTTGGCTCCTACCTAGAAATGCGTTTTCTGTGTTAAAAGAGAAACTCTATCTATCTACATATATATCGAAAATTGCGTCTCCTTCATATTCAATAGTAATGTTTCGGTGTGAGTGGAAAGTTGTTCATATTCAGCTAATACCTAAAAAGCAAAGGCTTGTGAGCCCTCTAACTACAGACCAGCTACACTAACTTCGGTTTTATTCAAAGACTTTTTAATCACTCAGCAACTCTCAGTGTTGGTATATCCAGAAAGTAACCAGCTTAACCAGAAACTCACTAACGGCTCTTACGAAGCGTTGGGATCATTGGTTCTATAATTTTGAAGAATCGTAAATCGTAGTTCCTAATATTTCAAAGGCTTTTGTTAGAGTATGGTATCCTGCCTTTCTAGTAAAACTTCAAACATTTGGTCTGCACTTTCACCTTTTAAAATGGAAGTATATTTTTTGTCACCGTTGAATACGTTTAATAATGGAATTAGATATGATCACTACGAAATGAGTGCCGTTGTATCTGAGGGTTCAGTTCTGTCCGCAACCGAAGACCGAGTTGGATCAATTGGATAAGTGGCACGACCACCATGCAATGGTTCCCAGGTTCGAGGCCAGGTCTCCCGTGGGTTTTTAAAATTGAATTTAAAAAATCTATTCCGTCTCTATCCTATTGTCTGGCTTGCAGCAATGCAAAAACAAGACATTCAAGTTTGCTCCACTCCACTTATCCTAATTTCCCTCCGACCAAGGCCATGCTAATGCATAAAAAAACCATTTTTCTTCTTTTTATTAATGACTTTTTATTTCTCACTCAGTTGGCCCGATGGCAGCACCCTTGATTTCGCGTACTCTTTCAATTCTGCAGAAAATTCTCGTGGGAACTCGACAAAAATTAACCGAGAACGCATGTTTGGTTCATTTAACAACAACGTTTCTACGATCCTTGCTTGGGGCAAAGACAATCGTGTTAAGTTTAATGCATCCAAAACTCAATCCTGGTAATTTTCCTCAACAAATTTCAGTTGACGGAGAGAACTTACCCAACTCGCCGTCTCTAAAGATCTTGAGTATTAAAATATTGATATCCAGCAATCTAAGCTGGACCAATCATATATCTGCAGTCGCTAAAAATTCGATGTAACAGGAATGTAAGAAATACTTCAGTTCATCTGACTTTGGGCTGATCTACACGTATCTCATCAAGCCTAGACTCGAATATAATTTCCAGATTTGTTAAGAGCCGCATCTGCATTGTCCGCGTTAGACAAAGTCAAATAAAGGCTGGATATTTTTTCTGAGATCATTGACTCTCTGAAGGTTCAACGGAATATCAGTTTTCTCTCACTCTTATATCGTGGAAGAGTTTACCATCTTCTGTATTCCTCCGACTTGTGAGCTCAAACTTTCAAATAAGGTGTAAATTGTCACCTCCTTCAATATCCCTCTTAAGAAGCTATTTCCCTTACCCTTAATTTCTTTCCTGACAAGGATGTCCTTTAGTACCACAAGACTTCTCCTGCGCTTTGCTATTATCATAAAAAATGCTTTTTTAAGACAATACATATATGGGAATCATTTTCGATTCTAGGTCAGACTTAAACTACATCATTGCTGTGCTTGCATATCGGCGCCGAGTCGACTGCAATTTAGTTTTTTTTTCCTTTGAATATATTCTACCCAAGTATTTCATCGCACTTGCCGGAGTTTTGGGTTGCGTGATTGCAGAATATTTCAATATCCAAGATGATTTGAGAGGATGAATTAGATGTACTCGGTTCATCGACGAAAACAAGTATAAGTTAGCTTCGGTACTCTTAAACGTGGGAGAAAGAAGATCATTAATAAAAAGGGGAAATAAGGTTAATAAAAGAACTTATCTCTGTGGCACAAGCATTCATTTTGTACTGATCAGAAATGACCCCGTCCATTATAGAACGTGCCTTACACAATTTTTAATCTATTAAAATAATGAAGGGCTTGTATGCTTTAAGTTTGGCTAAAAGGGACAATAAGTAAGTTTTTTGTTAAGCAGCTGACACGGAAACCGTACTGCGGATCGCTGATAAGGTGCTTATTTTCCAGGTCTTGATGATTAATTAAAGGCTTGGTAGGAACAAATTAAGTGGGAATAAATCTAAATAAGTACATTTGTTTTTATTTATTATAATAAAGAATGAAAAACATCTGTTACAACAAAATAAGCAGAAATTAATACACGAAACATCACTTCATGTTCAGTGCTACTCTAACCAATAAGTGAGGCCAACTGTACTAGAGCGTACAATAAAATAAAAGTGTAAATACTAAAACCCGACTACACAAAAGCTGAAAACAAGCATAAAATAATATAGAGGCTAAGGTTAGATTAGGTAAGAGTGGCAGCCGTCTCAGGGGAAGTCACATTTAGGCTAAAGTGGCTCATCGTGATACGTTGGGGCTAGATGTTAACCCTATCGCAACGATGTGGAGCTCCTGATAAACCGAATTAGGCCGCTCACATCAGTAAAGACTAATTTAAAAGGTGTGGGGGGGGGGGCTTAATACCGGCTCCTGCGGCTGGCTAGAGCCGGACTGTTGCAAAGAAAATGAGAGATGGTTTCCTCTTCCTCAATTTTCCTTCCATCTTGGCAACTTCTACAGAAGTCATTTGAGGTCGCACCGAGTCTGTCAGCTTGTCTGACAACGACCCGAAATGACGGCCACAACAACGCTGATAAAATTTCGGTTGAGATTTAGGTCAGGGGTCGGCCAGATCTGCCGGATGGTTAAAGATAAGTGTTCCTTTTGCCATTTATCATAAGCAATCTTGAAGAATGCTTCTTTAATTTCCAGCTTGTACTTGATTAGCGGCTTACCAGGCTGGTGAGTTATGTCTGAATCTAGTAGAGTAGTGCCGATGTTTACGTTATGGTGCTCAGCCATGTCAACCAGAGTTATGCGGCATATTCTGGCAGTATAAGAAGTCGTGTACACTCCCGAGAGAGCTTTAATAGCAGCCTACCTGTTTGTGAAGACACAGGTATCATCTGAAGAGATTGTTCCGTTCTTCAGGCAACCTAAAGCTACTAATCTGGCAAGTAAAGATGCACTGATTCCCATTCCATTCATTTCTGGTAGGAATAGAGAAGTCGAATTTGGCGTCGAAGGAAGCCTTGGGCATGGTGTTGTCGATATTATTGTAATACCAGAATTTTAAAGTGCCCGCATCCAATGGAAATCGAGGAGGTGAAGAATTGTGTTATGGACTTTAGAAGGTGTATCCTCGATTGTAAAGGAAGGACTTCGACTACAAATAATTTTAATCCAATACCTTTGTTATTGATTCAGGGTTTTTAATGATTTATAGTATTTTATTACATTTTTTGTTTTATCATTTATTAATCGAAATCAATGTAACGTATTTATAAATGTAATACATATTTGGAATGTGTGCATCAAGACTTTTCATTTGATAATAAGCACGATAAATTGCGTTCAAATTTTTTTGGAGTTGTAAAATTTAATTTTAAAATCCGCCATATTGTAATACATTGGAGTATTAAAACGCATTTAAAGATATCTTATACGCCGTTATAGTTTAGTAGATATTAGGAAACACTAAACTAACACTACATACCTAAATAGACTGGTAAAATCATAATCCTCCGCAATAATTGTAAACGAGTAAAATGTGGTGTAATTCGTTTCTGTGTTTTTCGTTCCTATATTCCCTACGGGGCTTAAAGAAGAATTTCAGTCGGTTTGATAAGTAAGATTGTAAGTTGGCCTACAACTTTAGATAGATTTTGAACTACCGAAAGAAGAAGAAAACAACCATTTGTTGCCCCCGGGTGATTTGAACCTGATTCTCTTATAATGTAAAGCTAGAATGTTTTGCTGGTCTCCCCGAAGGCTCTGTTTAATTTTACTCCATTGATCAAAAATGTATCTAAAAATAGTTTGAATTTTATTAGTCCTAAGAATTATGCATAAATGCATTTATTAATCATATTTTCTAATTTTCAGAACTCATCACTGCATCATGAGGTAGAACAATTAAAACAAGAAAACATGGAGTTACGTGCGCGCCTCTCAAAATATCAGGAAGTGTAATGTCGGCTGTATACTGTTATTAATTTAAATAAATAAAACACAACAAGATTGTTACCCTAAAAAACATTAAAATTAAGCAGAAATGTTGAACATAAAAGAAGGTTTAGAATAACTAAAGAGGATATTATTGTATATTTATGTATAATTTAAACAGAAGAGTAAAAAAATGATAAAAAAATTGAAAAAGTTTGTTAACACAATAATTAATGAAAAACTGAAAAAATAAGAGAAAAACACAAGACAAAACAAATCTTTCAAAAATCTTCTTTGTAAATACATTAAATTGATTTAAAAAAAAAACATAATTGAAAGGAGTAAATTGTGTTTGTTGATAAATACTTGTTAAAACTTATTGTTTAGCATGAAGAAGCAGCATTCACGAAATTGCAATAATATTTAAAGAGCCACGCTAAAGTTTTTAAATTTTGTTTGAATTTTAGTTTGACATTTTTTGGTTATGCTATTTACAACTACTACACTTCCACCTACTTTAATTTAAAGATTTATTTTTATTTCTTATTATGCGTATAAAATTAGAAACCTAATCGTTAAGAATGTTTATGCAAAACATGTTGATTTTTTTTTTAAATAAATGTTTGTTGATATAAAAACGGCATGCTTGCTTCTTTGTTCTTATACTCTATATTTGTTTATTAAAAATGTTGTAAAAGATAATGCACTGCCAAATTGATATCTTTTTTGATCATTATACCCTTTACCAAGATAACTCGGCTTTATTTTATACGCATAATACTTGTAAAATTCGTTAATGCACATTGTTGTTTTGGTATAAGATAAAAGTGATTTCATTTCCTCTTTTCAATTTTATGAAATCATAAAATTTCAATAAAATTAGGCGAAATCGGATAAGTTCTGTTTTAATTGTTATGTATTTGTTATTGATGTTCAACAAAATTCAGAAAACGTATACTTTTCCACCTGATTTTACAGGAATTACTCTGATACATTGAATATGTGGGTGTTTTTTTTCAGTGAAATTTAAAAATTGAGAACAATGCCATCCTGTGTGATATAAGTGTTTGATAGGTATACATAAGTACTATATATCGTTACTGTTAATTTCCTTACACTTTTAGTTTGATGGTACCCCTAAAATCGCCGTCCAATAATTTTTGTTTACAAAACAAAACGATCTACTCAATATCTAGAGTATCAATTCAATTAACTTCGTGTTAGAGCAGAAATTTAGTTTGATCTTGTCATGTATTTTGACGATGTATATGTGTATGTAGTTATGCATAAAAGAATAAAATTATAATTTTTGAAGGAACTCCCCAACCGACTTCTTATTTTATGATAAAATAAAAGTAACGGTTACTTGTTATAGAGATGTCCAAAAGTGAAAAATGTGAACATTTGAAACAAACCCCTATTTCAAACTTCGAAAAGGCTTAAAAACTTACTATTCTATTACAAAACATTTTTCATTTATTTGTTTTTGCTTTAACTGATGAAAATAAACACTTTATAAATGAATTAATTTGAAAACTTTTCATATTTGCTTATCTCATACACATACCTGATCAATAAACAAAAATCGCTATTTAAAACATATATTGGATTTCATATTTAGATTCAAACTTTAAGAATTATACTATTATTAGTTGAATTTTGAATTGTTTTTAGCCAGTTTAAATAAAGTTACCACAGACCTTTATTGAAGTCTGAATTTTCTTACACATTATCTCAATTTAAAATGAATTGGTGTTATAATTAATTTTGTTATAAATTTAATTTTGTTAAATTACAAATGTGTCCCTTATTTCGTCACGAAATTGTATTATATTTTATTCTGAAAATTATCTTTTTTTTAAGATGAATGTTTAAAGGTAACCAACTGCGATTGTTCGAATAATGTTTTAGAAAATACATAAATTTGTTGACGCTTAATCTATGCCTAATTCAATTTTATCTCTGAGATAGTTCCAAAAGGCCCGCTCATAAGCCAGTAGTGCAAAATTAAAATCGATTGAACTCGCAGTTAATGCATCAATAAAAGAATACATAGGTACGTTATGTGTTTGCTGAATTGTATATAAACCCAGTCCAAATTTATGCACACAACCTTGCAATTTAAAATAGTTTAATTTTATGGGATTGTTAAGTTTTTATTATTTACCGTTTTTAAAATAGTACATTGCTTAAACACACTTTTACCTCTGTATTACCATATTACAGGATATATAGCACACTGTACAGAGAAACAACTTTTACCTTTTACTAAATACGTTTCTATCTATTCTATACGTTTCGAGCTAAATTCCAAACGATTTTTCTGCTTCGGACTATTCAAGATGCCTTATCTCTGTTATCTGAAAGGATTAAGGCTTCCCGTTTTTTACTAATTAAGTCCATCGCCGAAAACCAATAACTCCTGAAAGAAGTGGATAAGTAGCGTGTCATCTACTCCAGGTGAGGGATATTTATCTCTTTTAGGTATACGCCTTAAACATATTATCTTCCTTATATAAATATTTTCCTTGGTATATTATATCAAAACTAAAAGCTACAATGCCCTTAATCCTAGTACATCTCCAGAAACTTTATGAAACTAAACTTAATTATTTTAAGTTCTTACAATTGCCCTTTCTTAAGTTATCAGACTTAGAGGCGGAGCCGGCCTGGAATTCAATTGGCCCTTGGAGCTTCATTGCTGGGGTCTCTCGCCACACCAGTATGGTACACTTGACTGATTCCTTTTATTATAGCATAATAGCTTGATACAGGAAATTTTTTGTCGAATTTTATTATTTCAAGATGAAATGATTTCAGAAAAACCTCGACTTAGGTCGGTTATTAGTTTAGATAAATCATGACGTAACTCAAAGCACTTAAAAGATAAACCTTTAAAATTCGAAGTAAAATAAAGTTGGGAGGTTTTTTTAATGTTATCAAGATTATAATTTTTGTAGATAAAGAAGGAGAATAATTATTGTTTTAATTTAACTTTTCAGTGAAATTTAATTTCGTTTAACTTACAATGTCAGTTGTGACAGAATGTTACTCCGGCAGGATCGCAATAAACCCATTTTTTATGCAGTCGAAATGACATTCCATTGGAAAATTACATTGCAATTGGAGTGGAATGATGTTCCGAAAGACTTTGCAATAAATCTATAATCCCGAATAAAATTTGATACTAAATCTATGAAATCAAATTACAATTTAAGAAACAGTTTCCGTAAATTAGTCACCGAAAAAAGTCAAATTAATTTGTTAGTACGTAAGATATAGATGAAACAAATTATATCGACGCTTAAAAGCAATCTTGTCGTATCTCAAAAGATGCAATTTATGTTGTATCTAGTATTAAATCCATGTTACACTAACTTAAGGATAATTTCATCTTTTTTTGTCTAATAACCATTATTTCAGAACTTTTACTACAAGAATTACCTTTCTATCTTCTCTGGTTAAAGAGAAATGAGCTCTACTGTAAACCTCCATTTTCAAGATACGACAAGATTGCTTTTCAGCGTCGATATGCTTGTCTACGTTTTGCATATGCTTTAAAATACCTGACAGTTGATTCACCTTTAGAATTCTTTCTACAATTTTGGATTTTAAAGAGAACATCAAACTCACAGCATAATGTGTTCCCTTTTGAATGGAAAACATTGGCAACATCAATCTTTATTTTACACCTAAATGAAGGGTATATAATAAGAATGCCTTTCGCTTTTCGTAACATGTAATTTTGATCTGTGAAAGTTTTTACATGACTTTACCTTTCTTCGACAATTGTGAAGTTTTCTTTATACATTGTAATATTTCACTGTTTTGTTTTATTTTTCCATATGTACATACATCTCTGTGTGTAACTACCAATTCTATAATACACTACTAAACTTGTGTTCAACACTTTATTTCATATATACATATGAATATTTATATGGCATTTATATTTAGTTACAATATGACAACTTATTTGGACTAAAAGACCATATTTTATAAGTCTTCCAGAATTATAAATCTAAATCTAATGTTAATCGACTACGATGCACTCGCATGAGGAACCATCAAAATTATGCGTTGTTAGATAGTTCTCAGAGACAGAAATGCAAAATTTATCACAAACTTTTGTCATTTATGATTAAAATACAGACGTAATTGCATATAAAGTAATAAATAATAAAGATAATGTAATTCATGAATGAATATCGAAGTAAAGGTTAATATGTAAAAAGTTAAGAAATGTCAGAAATAACTTAAGCGAACGTTAATTGAACAGTACAAACGAAAGATCGTTTTTCCGCTGATGCCTACTCGACGGATACTTGCCTAACTAGGTATTCATTTTTGTGTCGAAGGCTCATTCATTCATTTCCATTTCCTTAGCTGATTTCCGTCGTCGACGGTTTTAAGGATATATCTTAGGAGATACAATTATTACAATATATTCAGATTATTTTAATACATATTCACCTCACAGCCAAAAGATAAAAATTATTTTATAAAAAAAAGTGAAAATCTTATTAAAGTCCGTACTGATTTAACGAACAATTAAAAAAAATGTTTTATATTTGTGTATAGCTTAGTACTGGTAGTTGCGCTTCACTTAATTTTATGTAAAATTAACGAGCTAATGCCTACTTGCGAAAATTAAGCATGAATACCAGCCGGAGCAATACTTAACTTGCACTCCCAATTCCAATTATTGTTCTTAAATAGAAGGTGGTACCACAGGGTGGTTTCCACCTGATCAATTTATTCACTCTCTAAAAGTATTTGTTAAAGGAAGTTAAAGGTAATAGGAGTGTAGCTTAAAAAATATTATATTTTGAAATTTGCGAGAACTAAAATATAATAGCCAAAATTATTTGTAGGTTTTTGGGGCCTTCTCTTCAAATAGATTTTTTTTACAGTAATTTACTTTTCACTAGTTTTTTTTATTGAAAATATGGAAACGCATCAAACTTTGTTTGTATCAGAAACTGTTAACGAAGTGCACAGCGACTTAACGTTTATTAGAAGGCAGACGTTAATACATTCGATTTGTATAAAATCGATACACTTATAATACTAATTTAGACAACGCCAGTGGTCAACCGGATCAATGATTATCACAAATACTTAGTTTTACTCGAAAATACTGATTGTATATTTAAAAAGAGGAAGTTTATTAATTTATACCAAAGTTGAGCAGTTTTAAATTTTCCCTCAGTCCATTTAAAGTTCGAGATTTTTCCTACCTAAGTTCAAAATTGTAATAAATATATCCAACAGAAGCTGTATTCTATAAAACAACAAAAATATCATTCCACACGTTACAAAGTTAACTATTCGGCACCGTATTTACGTTTATGTGGAAAAAACCGGATATTTAGTTTTACTGCTTGGCATCTTGTCACGCTAGTGCTTACGTTCCTGCAGAATGGTTCCAAAAGTCGGTGGAAACTACATAGAAATCTGCCTAACAATTTTCAAAAACAAACAGGCTCTCTATAGCCTATTTTATTTTGAAGTCGGGTAAAACTGGCAAAAAGTATGTATGGCAAAAAGTGGTTATAGAAAAGAAAACTTGATTTATCAATTGAAAAATTCTACGAGTTCTCTCAATTCCATGGTATTTACAATTTGATTGCATTTAAACTACAACATCCATTTAAGCGTTTATTTTAGGGTAGTTCCGGCAGTTTATTCGCGGCGGTCTTAGGAGTATTATTAGGAGAAATATTATTAATTCTTAAAGGCCTTAAATAATATCGACCTAATGATGATACCTAGTGGTTATTATAAAAAATATTTTAATAACAAACTGATTTCCTATTTTATAGAATCTCATCTTGTTATCTTACACAACTTCATTCTAAGTTTCTAAGTTCAATAATAATGTTGTTTTTTGGCATAGGCTAATTGTATTTTAATAATACTTCCATGTTAAAAGTAAGATTTCTACTTATTGTATCTTAACGTTGCAAAAACTTTCAAAGGAATACTAACTAGTCCAGGAAAATGAGACATTAAACATGAAAAAAATTTGATACAGACTGAAAATTTAGAGGCAGCTTAGTTTTAGTGTCTTAAATGTTGTGTGAAAGTTCCCCATCGATACGAGTGCCGATTAATTACGCGGGGTCAAAGATCGCGAAATACGCTTTTCGGTAAAATATTGATAACGGTGGACTTTTCGGCAAAATAAGGTTGAGTAATAAATTGTAGTTAAGTCAATTCTCTCTGCAAAATAACATCCAGTGCAGTGATTCTCAGGCACTGTGCCGTAAAGTTCGCCGCCACTCCAAATATCCCATACATAATTACTATGTTAAAGCAATTCTAAACAATTATCTTCAGCAAGTCAAATAACCGGCGAACGAAAATTTCACTACGGCATACCGCCGCATCATAACGTATCAAAACAGAACCAAAACATTTCCCCTTATTGACAGCCGGAATGGAGATTTTCTTTGTTGTTGCGTAGATTAGGTAGGTTCCCCGATTAGTACCATGCCAACAAATTTGTTGGAGTGGCAATTTATCCTATTGTTAGTGTGCCGCCAAATGTTTAAATTACTAAAAGTGTACCGTGACGAAAAAAAGGTTAGGATCACTGATCTAGAGGTACTCCGGAAGGATCGCGAATATTTCGCTACTCTGTATGTACTCTCTTCCGCTCTCTTCATATTGCCAATTGTTATTATTTTTCTGTCATTATAATACGAAGACCAATTTTTTTTTCACTTAATTTTAATGGTCTCTGCAGATTTCTTTCAATTGATTTATATTGAACCTTCAGTCATCGTTGGCGTCAATATTTTTATAAATATTTTCCATCGCTGTTAAAATACATTCATATTTGGAATGGCCAACTCTATTTTTAGTCGGAGATCGCTAGAAAGAAATCCATCAGTTTAAATGATATCTGGCTTTAACAGCTGCTAAATCGACTGCATATATCAAGCGATTAGTGACAGCTTTTGCGAGATCAAAACCATGTTATTCAGCTTTCTTCATTATTGAGCTTGGAAACGAAAATGTTGATACATTGCGTATAGCACGACGAAGTTCAATCTTTTTCTTCTTTCATCTTCAGAAGCCTCTTCCCACAAAGATGCACTATTTCAAAAGAAAAAAACCCCACTTGACCGTGTTTGCACACGAGGTGGGCTTAGGGATGGACCTGCTTCGTCAGCATCTCTCTGTCGCTTTTGCGAGTATAGTCACAGATTTTTTTTCTTTTAAAAAATCAGTATTTCCATCACCTCTTTCAACAATGTCTCCACCTGACAGCGATTTATTGCAGCAAATGAAACAATAATCTTCGGAAAAGTACCTCTAGACCTCTTTTGTAGAGAATTGACTCAGCTACAAATAATTACTGAACCTGATGAAAACCGTATTTATCCGCCTATGTAATTAATTGCGTGGCACTCCGATCGATTGAGAACTTTCACACAATATTTAAAATACTAAACCTAAGCTGCCTCTAAATGTTCAGCCTGTACGATTATCTAACTTTGGAGAAATTGATGTCTAATTTTTCGAGACTATGCGAAAAATAAAGGAATCACACGATTTTAATCTTAACTAGATAAATACCTCGGTTTTCCTGCATAAGTTTAAGTAGTATTTTCGTTCGGGTTATAAACTCCTGTGCTATTTACTTACTTAGGTGTTTTTATAAAGCTTTGAGCTCATATCAAATCTTAGAAACTAGCAAATGCTTCATTCCTTTAAATAAAACAAGTTAGACCTTACGGCCTAGCATCCTTGATGCTTCGTAGACGTGGAGCAGAGTTGGTTCTTTAATGGGTTTCGCAGAGAGTTGGTTCTTTAATTGCGCAGTCTGTACGCTATAAGATACTACGGCGATATATTAAATATACTAATAAATGCTAATTTGACAGAATATCCCCCATAACTTCAAAAGCGGGACAGCGAACAAAAGATGTACGCAAGTTGTAGTTATGAAAAAATGTCCCTTCGCGATAGTGATTATGTCCCATTAAAAAATAAATTTTTCATTTTATTCGATGAGTGTTTCATTTTCTTATTCTTATTGTCCTTTAATCCTGAGGTGATCAGAATAAATAATCTTTTTCCCTTAATTTATATTTTTGTATTTGTAACTAAACAAGGAAATTAAGGTAAAATGTTCAAAAGGCAAAACAATGTATAAAATTGAAATACTTTGGAGTACTAATAATTTAATTAGTGTTGATATACCCAACTGTAAGATCTAGTTCAGCCGATGCTTTAAATGCATTCCTGGCTATTGGAGCCTGAGGTTACTAAATCATCAGAATTAATCTAAAACTAACTTAAAAGTTATGAAAATGGTCACTTTTTTGGTCAAAGTATCAGGCTGGCTAAATATTCGCTTATTAACCTGATGTGCCTGTCATCAGATCAATCCAAGAAAGGCCCCTCTTAACACATTAGCGTTAATGGCATCTACAGTCGTCGAGCTTTCCGTATTTAAATGGAGAGCTTTTTTAAGTTCGCGTAAAAGGGTTACCTGTTCAATAATCTTCTGCAGATAGCCCTGTTTTTACGTTTTGTAGGAATGTAGAAACCTTTCTTTACGTTAACTGGGGAAGATTGAGGAAACATATATAAGAACATTGTACATCTTTGGGAAGTTTTGGGGAAGATTTTAGAATTCAAGCAACTTGTGACAACATCGATTTCTTGGGACTGAAAAAAGTTGTATTTATAACTTCCAAAAAGTACTAAGAGAAAATTTCTGATTTTTTTCCTAGAAATAAAAATAGATGGCTTCATTGTAACTTCTTAACAAGAAAAAATAAACTTTTTGCTTCCTTCCATTTAATAATATCATCATATAAAAAAAGATATGAACTAGAGTATGAAAGGAAATGCTGCTAAAGTTATTTCTTCATTTATGGCTCTACCATAGAATAGATATTAAATAGAAGAACACCTCCCTAAATTCCCCTGGGCTAACATGAACGAAATAGTCTGGCAATGTTCTAGCAATTATCAAAAATCACTGAACAAGAATCAATTTTGTAACTCTCAGAAAAGAAATTTCCCTTTTCGTCGATTAATTCGTATAAGTGGACATATGTGTTGGTTAAGTAATTGACAGTTCTAAAAATTCTTTACTTTCGTATGAAATTAGTCCTTAATCTCTTAGTTTATATCTGAATGGTACAGGTTCACTGTGATCCTTGTCACTTGGTTTTAATAATTCAATAAAACATTAACTTGCCAATTGGATGAGATAGTCGAACTTTAGACTTGGACGAAATGACATTTACAACTCATATAAGATAACTGAGAGATTTTCCATTTGGGTAATTTGCTCTCAGCGACATTACCATTTAAATGAAAAATGAAATTAAGTGCCGGGAAATTTTCACAGTTTTGTCTACTATTTGTATTTATACTACGGTTCTACGCTCCTTTTTTCTTGGTGGGATGTCCGATGATATGTCGTGCTGCTCGTTAGTTCATGCAACATTTACAATGAAAACCAAAACACTTTAATTTTCTGCGGCAGCAGCTGATGTTTTACAACAAGTTAACATGTGTAAGACATAACATTAACTAATCTTAAAACCTATTTTAAAACGTTGTTTTAGTATATGTATAGATGCGTAAAGCTCCTGTGAAGTAATTTCGAACCCTCTGAATAATTTGATATTCTATAAACTTACTTAATATTAAATTCAATAATATTTTGCTCCCATTTTTAGTTTTTGCTACGTTGCTTTACTTTTGCAATAAGAGTGCTCCTTATGCCGTTTATCTGTAATGCCTGTGTTAATGGCAAAAGCCAAGCAAAATGTGAGCAGCTTCGATATCCGTATAGTCTAAGGGAAATATAGTTGTCGACAATTTCAGTTGAAAAGCCATGCAGGGCCCGCATTCGGTATCTCGATTCGATGACGATCAATGTCTTTATCAAAAAATTTGCATTTGGCAATATGATATCATCGACAGATGGATGAAAAAAGGACTGTCATTTTGTCGAGACGGGATACCAAATACCGGCCCAGGTTAACGCAGAACCGATCTTCTAGGGAGACAAGCACCTATCTGCAATCTCTCCATTTGCTCAATATAGCAACTATATCTAGTAAAAATTTCAACTCTATAGCTCTTACATTTAACGAAATAATTGGTTGTTACATAGCCAAACAGAGTAAGGCAATAGGACTATAACTTATTGAGTTCTAAAAAAGGTTTTAGTGGGCATAAGTTGAGAGTTCTGAAACGGGTGGTAATAATGAAGCAGTGAACACAATTGAGTGTTAATTAAACTCCATTGAGACCATTATTTTCCTCCAGAATGTGAAATTTGTCTGAAGACATCGCACGGGTTCAATCATCAGTCTTAGGATTAAACTGCATCTTAACCTGTTTTAAGGATTAGGAAACCTGAGGATAAATTCTCAGATATTTTATTTAAAATTTATAGGCAAACAATCTTAGGGTGACAATATCTGTGTAATAGCAGATCGTGAATGAGTTTCCAGTTCATTTCTTTCGATTGGACAAGTTTTCTCTTACCAAGTTATAATCCTAGTACCTCAAAAAAATGTTTCAATATGAATGTTATTAAATTATATGCAGGTAAAGTTTTCGGCGGATAGAATCTTTATCTTCAACTTTGTGTCATTTCTTTCGCACACTTGATATAAATACAAATCAGGTGAATGTTGAAAAAGCAGCTGTTTGAAAATATATAACCAAGGTACGTCACATGTTCAGAAATGTAGTAAATCGTGCTTTCTGCGCATAAAGGCAGCTATAAGTAAATATCTGCATTGGATTATTGGTTTCGGCTGAAGAACTGCCACTGCTTTTCTGCTTTCATACCATCAAAATTTTACGTTTTTGAACAGGCCCCAATTTTCGTTACAAGATGTTTTTTTTATAAGATGTGGCCAAATCCTAGGGGACAACCCTTTGTTGCGTTAGCATGGTTTTGGCCGGGAGGGAATTAGGGTCAGGGAAGTGAGGAAACTTTAGTCTTGTTTTTGCATTGCTGCGAGCTAGACAACAGCCCAGAGAGGGAGTGGATTATTTTAATTTCTTAATAAAAGCTCAGGGGGTCATCTGGTCTCGAACCCGGGACCCAAGGCATGTTGGTCTTGCCGCTCAACGTATAGATCCAACTCCGCCGATATGTATTGTATTTGTCCCGTTCCAATGATTTCATTGACAAAATTAATATATTTTTCAGTTAAAACTAGATTCTCTAAACAAATCTCGTCGCCATTCTTCACATTTAAAAAATGAATTTCATAGCCCCCCACCCCACCCCCCACCAGGTTAATTGGTTTCCCTTGTGCCAGCACAAGTTAGTATTCTTCCTATAAAATGAGTACATTGTAGTGCAGCCGTAATACTTTATCTACGATATAAGCATTCAAAATTATTTCATACATTTTAGTATGTTTTTTATGCACTACCAGAAACGTTTTTCAATGAAATGTAGTAACGATGAGTTATAAATTTTAAGCTTGAAGACTTCGGTACACGGGCAGACAGAATGAAGTTCATGCGTTTCTTGTAACTGTCAAGTTTTTGAAATATTACTTTAATTTACTCTGAGGCTTCATTGGCTTAATTCAAGTGCTTTTGAAAAACAAACTTAAAAACATATCATATTGGAACTTCATTTATAACTCTGAGTACTTATTACAATGCTTATAAACAGTCAATTTATTTTGCATTCTGTTTATTGCTGATGAAAATATATATCTCAATATTCCATTAGAATTTCCCTTTTTAAATGAAATCACAAATTATTATTGAAAAACAATCAGAAAAACTACTAAAAAGTTGTATGTACTTGCATACATATACTAAATTTCAATATTCATAAAGCCCACCGAAAAGCTCTAAAAATATGAAAGGAATTTTTGCTTAGTTTGCTTGAAACTATTATTTTAAATTTATAAATTGAAAAAAGACCATTTTGCTTAAAATAAAAAAAATTTGTAAAACCAAACTCCCGTCCTTAAAAATTTACATTTTAGGAATACTGTAAAAAATTATTGAAATCAACTTAACAATATTAAATAAAAATTGTTAAAATATGGCAGCTACATTAAATATTTTGGACTCCTCTACTAACCCGTTTAATAACAAAATCATAACTATTAAAACAGAATTTAATTAAAATTCATATGTTTGTTAACTATTATTAGTATTGGTGTAAGCGCATGAAAAATAAACTTGTTGCTAATTAGACAACATAAAATAATAACATATGTGAAAGGTTCATGATAGTGTTAGTGATTTTCATAAATTGTTATTTTTGTAGCAATGCAAGAGGTTCGAAAAAATTTTATAAACCAGAAATAATAACGAAAACTAGCCCAACTGAAACCAATGCAATTGTAAAGATCTACTACTCACATATAAAAAAGCAAACAACAAAAAATCCAAGAGTGTAAAATACAATTAAAAACATATACTACATATATAGCAATATAAAACCTCTTGCACCTCAAAAGTAGACCTTACAAAATGAATACACCGCAAAATATTAGGGTAATTTTGAGGAGGATATTTTAGTTCCTTAGTAAATAATACTAGTTTAGGAAAGTTTACTTAGTGAAAGTAACAATTATTAGTTAACTAGTTCTTAGTAGTCTGACTAGATTTAGATGTTGAATTTATTGAATTGATAGGAACAATTATTAGGAAAAGATACTGTTGAGAGTACTAACGTAAACTTATTAGTTCAATTAGTTGTTAACTACTTAATAATAAAGTAATCATAGTGATCAAGAAAGTTACCGTGCTAACATACCTACACATGTAATTCTATCACCATCAAAATTTGAAAGCTACATCTCATACTCAATTTTTGTTTTTCCATTAAAATTAACATAAATAAAATTGATTTAATATTATACATAAATTTTGTTTCATAGCGAAACTAAAGTGAATCTGGAATGAAATTAAACTCAAAGAAAAAGTTGACGAAGAACTTGCAATACAAATTTAAATTTTTTTTCATTTAAATAATGTTTTATTTACAATTATGTACATTAGAAAAATGTGTAGTTCCTGATGTTAAAATCCAAATAATTTGTGAAGTATAAACGCTTTTCCTTTCTCTATAAATTTCATGGTTTAACTGCCCAATTATATCATTGTTTAATATTATTTGATAGCACTTTTATTGTTGGACTTTAATTTTACTTTATGTTTATTGTTACATTTTGTTTTTCGTGTTTGTGAAGAGTATATTTCACTTGTAATTATTTTTGTAAGAGTAAATAAAAAGAAATTACAGTTTAGTTGTTCTTAATTTTGTGTGTAAGCAAAATCCTTTGTAAAATTCTTTTCCTTAACGCATAATTGCATGATTGTATTCTATGATTTACAACGAGTTTTAAATTTGATTACTAATTAAGACATCTCTTCTGGTCCTGTAACCTCGTTACGACATCCGATTCGATGATGACGATATTAAGTAGACCTACAATTTACGGTGGCTTCTGAATCACAAACATTATTTTTCAACTCCCTGTAGCAATTTAGCTTAATCTTTCGCCGGCGGTATCCGTACTTATTGATGATAAAATTTAAATACTGCAAATTTACCTGCGATAAGTCCAAAAAATATCTTTAGTTGTTTGCTGCACAAGACGAGGTTCGCATATATTAGTTGTAGGACGTCAGAAATGAAGCGATAGTATAAGAGTTTTTTGGCAGTTAAAAATACAGTCAACAGGATATTCCACGAATGCATTTCAGAAAGAACAGCACCTCTTGGTCTTTCATTCACATCGACCCACTGCCATGATCGTCTAGTGTTATTGTAGAGAAGCTAATTTTTGTCACAGCGAACAGAAATAAAAGAGTATTCCGCACATTTCGATTTCCATTACTTTGCTACGATCAAATAAAAAAATTACCTTAACAAAAAGACGGAAAATGTAATATAAATAAAGTTGTCTAAGCTGGTATTTTAGTAAAATATTTAATTGCACTATTCTAACGTCACTTTAAAAATGACCTGATAAAAACAACTTTTTACTAGCTCGCTGATGAGCTCACCAAGAAGGGATCATCCTCTCTGTAAGAAGGCCCGTAACCTTATTGCAGCATCTGCTGGTCGTTGGCGAGAGCTGTGATAAAAGATTGGACTAGGAGTCAACGACGGGGAAATGTCCCCGAACCTACTTAGGGTAAGGCGCTTGTTAGATCCTATGCCTACAATGATATTCGTGTTACTACCAGGCAGGTATCTGGCCACCATGGGCTAAGATATCATCTACGCCGATAGGTCTGTATCGTGAGACAGAGTGTCGGCTCTGTATGGAACACGATGAAACTACAATGCACATTATTTACTTTTGTCCTGCCTTGGCATGGCTCAGAAGGAGGATTTCCAGTCGACAGTTTATGAGCCTGACTGATCCTATATCCTCCCCTGTTAAAGGCTACCTAAGGGTGGCTAAGCGTATTTTACAGTAGTAGGTATTTTGGCACAAAATACCTCTTGTAGTGCTCAGAAGAGGTTACACATATGGTAACCCATATTAATAAAATAATAATAATACTAAATAATTTTATTGTATTTTGCTATTTCGTAAATTTATATTTTAAAAGCCATCTTAGAGTACTATCTAAAATAACATAATTTTCTAAGCGCATTTAGATCCTTTGGTTCATGCGAAAACCAGTAGGCAAGCTAACGGAAACGCAATTTATTTTCCAGCGAGGACAAACATTTTTAAGTTCACTTCTAATCATGCAGTTTCTAGGTATGTGAATAGGAGTGAACTTGAAAATGTTTGTCCCCACTGGAAAATAAATGCGTTTCTGTTAGCTTGACTACTGGTTCGCGTATGAACCAAAGGATCTAAATGGGTTTTAACCCAATGGGGGTTTCGATAGTCTTATTCTGTGACAGGTGTTTGGCGATAAGAAACTGAAATGTCGTACCAGTTTAAGAGTGTTTCTGGTCAAAAATACGAATTTAATTTTTTTGTATTTTCAAATAGTATATAGTCCAAAGTTTTGTAGTCAAACAGAATTTTGAAAAAATAATGTAATTTCGCTGGAATACAGCGTTTTTGGACGAGGGCATGAAGCCGCTCAAATGGACTGCACTATTTTCAATCGCGTCTTTCTCGAAACTATGGTTTTCCCACCTTGTAGGCTAAAAGTTGAAGATCTTTTATTGCGTGTGTATCTACAAAGAGTCAAACTACCAAATTCGTTGGAATGTTGGCCGTAGAAGAGTGAGTGACAACCGGCATTCCGTCGATACTTCAGATTCTATTAGTGCGGCCGGCTCCTGGCGAAATTTGGGAATTAAAAAATTTACCATAACCTTGGGTTGGGAACAATCCGATTATGTGAATTACGCGAAAATAAATATCAATCTTTCCTGGCATCCACAAGTAAAACCCACCTCATATAGTATCATTTTTTTATCATTTATATTTTTTAAGTTGACCACTAGGTACTGCCCAGGATGACTACCCATCAGTCCTCTGCTCAGCTTTGGTTGCTTGACATCAGCTTGACTAGGCATTATTTAAATATTTCTAAAAATTATAAGAAAATTACGATTTTTTTAATTTTAGATATTTTGCCGTAAACTCCAATAAGACTCTCTGTGGGAGAAATACTTAACAATTCCGACAATTATGGGGTGTTTTCTGGCCAAAACCCTAAAAATCTAGCCTAGATTTCAAAAATTGATTGTGAAAAAAACTATAATAGATATGAACTTGAAATTTGAAAATGACATAAAATTGACTTCCTAAATTAGGTAAACATTCTTTTTGATGCAATTTTTTTTTATTTTACAAAAATGTACCATAATTATTCTAAAAAAAAGTTTTTCTGAAGTAGTTCCCGAAATCCTTTGTGGGACTGCTGGCGAGAAAAGTACTTCATACTATTCGACGACAACGATTGCATGTGGTATTACAATTTCAAGTGGATTTATAGTAAATAGAGAAACTCTATTGTTTCTCCATAAAATTTGTTGGACCTTCGAGCCGGATTGTGGCTATACCAAGGGTTTCTTCGTTTTCTGTATCAATCTGTCTGTCATATAAAAACGAAATGCTTTTATCAAGTAAAGCAAACTTATTGTGAGTTAGTGTCCTCAACTGTGCAAAAGATTACCGTATTTCGTAAGTAAAAAACTCACGGTTTATAAAAAATAAATAAATAAAACAAAACTATTTCGAGCAAAACTATCCAACGTTTGCGAAGTCAGCTTTGTCGACCACTACTTATTGGAAAGCATCGTTTCTACACTAGGTAGCAAATCATACTGGCAACAGTAAGCTGCTCACCTATTTGTTTTATCATAATTACCATTAATTGCGTTTTATAATGAAGTTAATCCACCAGTATCACCTCAAGTGCGATATAATTTCATTAGTGCCATTGATCGATTTATTAACTGCTTATCAAAAGTTCACTCTGTCAGAGATTGCATCAATAATTCCATAATTAATAAACGCCTTAATTCACTATTGCATTTCAATATATCGTCTCAAGAATCTCGAAGTAAAAATATATGCCAGAAATCAAACTAAATGATTTGAGCGAGAAAACAGATCATCATTTTTCTAGTTCACGTAATCACTGGTGGCATCGGCGGGAGATGAACTTCGCCCGATTCCAGACAATTTAAAGTGGATTCCGAACCACTGACATTTTCGATGTAACCCTCATAGTGTTTTCATCGTTATCTGTTGTCACCAGAAATCAACCATGGGTCACCCTCGGTGGGATTCCATTCTGGGACCTCCGGATTGGTACGCCTACAATTTATCACTTACTCCACCAACGACTTAGAAAACAGATCACAAGCAGCAAAATAGTTCGAACGAAATAATTTCAGACCGCTTGTAGATGAGCCTAACAGAAAAGTGTGTATCTAATCGCCACTAGACTCCTAGAACCATAAATTAAAATAGTCCCAAAATAAACAAACTACTATACAAATTCGAAGTCATTTCGTTAATCCAATTCAATTGAAAATTGTGCTAGTGTTAAAATTGAATTACCAAGGAGTGGAACCCAATACTTCTACTTTATTAGGGCCTTCAAGCATCATTTATAACCGAAGATACCGTACAAATACTCAAACAACCCAAATTCCTTACACATGCTACTGTATTCGAGACAAAAAAAATAATACCACACTCTGCAACCCGCAATGGCCTTTTTAGCGTAATCTAGCAAAAAACAACCATGGGTCGCCGACGATGGAGTTTGAACCTGGGACCTTATTCACGAACTCGATTCGATAACTCACGACACTCGAGTGTACCAATTTCGTATTCACCAAACGATATGCTCAGCATTTCATCGAGTGTTTGCTCGATGACATTTCTTTTATCGACTGTCACTCGAGAATTGATCATCGACTCGAGTTCGTGAAAGAGGCCCCTGTAATTTATATGGTGGAAGTCCAACACTCAATCACTTAGTCCACCGACGACTACTGGAACATATATTGGGTGATTGCGTTAGTTCGTGCCCAATTTGTCATGGTGGAATATAGCACACCTTTATGATTGTCCAACACTGGAAGTATTTCTTGATTAGCCGCATCGAGTCTGACTAACTGCTCACAGTACTTGTTTAGCGTGATTGTTTCACCTCGAGGGAGCAGGTGGTAATAAATAATTTCCTTGGAATCTCACCAAACACTCAACAGTACGGGTTCTGCGACGGGTTCATCACTTTCACCTGCTTTTTTTCTAGGTCCTTTTACTCTGACATCTTGTACAGAATCCACTTTTCATCGCGTGTTACAAGTCGATCCAAAAAAGGTTCCTTTACATTACGTGAAAGAACCATGGATCGAGCTTGGATATATATTGAACCTTTTTTAAATGTCGAAAAACGGTCGGGTTGTCGAAATTCAACCTCACTAGTAATCCTTGGATTATTTTCTACCAAGGCACACATAATGTCATCATAATTGCCGAAAGGCCCTCAAGAGCGGGGTTGACCTTCCAAGTTGAAATCCCTATTCCAAAATCTGCCGAACTAATTGTTCGAGAGCAGGAGTACGATCTTTTATAAACGCGCTCTATGTTTTTTGCTCGGTACCAATATTCACGACCTTTCGGAAATCGTACAATATTATGTGCCGAAAATGCAGCTTCTCGTTTTCCATTTTGAAAAATTTATTAAACATACAAGCCGACTTACCTAAGAATGATTCTCAATTGAAACATAACATCCTCACATGTTCATCTCTGAAAATCGGGCACGAACTTATGCAAATAACCAATATATAGTATATGTGTGTAGGTATGTATAAACTTTTATCTTCATATATTTCTCAATGGTTTGGTCCTTCATCTGATGTAATAAATGATATAAAGGATACGTTACAAACTATAAAAAAACAAATTAACCTTTAAAAAATCAAATCTTAAAACTTTGTTGCAATGTTTTTGCTGTGAATTTAAAATGAAACACGATTTAGCTCCAGTTTATGTTCATTACTTTATCGCACTCATTACCAATCGCCTTACAACATATTACGACTGTAAGGACCAATAGGCAGAACACAAGAGTTATTTCCTTTTGCATTACAATGCTTATCCTTTTGTCTGTTTTTTTCACACTAAATTCATCTGGCAGCGCGACTATAATTATTTATTGGTACTGCTATACTTTATTTGAATTTCTAGCAAAGTTTTATTTTTACGGAAAATGTCCTTATCTTGACAATTAGCATAGAATCAATGTTGAAGACAACGGCAACAGTATCTTGATTCTTTATTTTTTTTATAAAGTTTTGTATTTATGTATGTATTTGCACTTTTATGTTATATTCGAAATTTTGCTTTTATATTTTATTTTTGTGACTGAGTTTTGGCTGCTGCAAATTAGCTCTACATCAACTTTTTCTTTAATCTTTAGCGAAACGTAGTAATGTTTAGAAGTAAGTGAACACTGTACAATAATAAAAAAAATAGGTGTAAAAAAAGAAAAGAGTTACTAGTACCTTTTGCATACATACAGTTATCGATGTCTTAAGGTTAAGCGTCATCGTTGCTTTTGCAAGCGATTTTTACACAATATTGAAAATCTTGTAAAAATATTTCACAAACTTGATGTTGTCAATGTTCGCAAATAAATGTTCGCGCTAAACTTAAACATAGGCCGGCAAGAGCCTTTTAATGTCAACACTGCACTCTAATACACACAACACTTCCGGCATTGCCAGCTTAATGCAGGTATCAAGAAAAACTTAATAAGACAAGAGAAATGTTCATAAATTATCGTTGTACAAAGAAAAAAAAATAACTTAAGCGAAAAAAAAGAATTCTTGTTGAATACGTGTACAATATTGTTTCTTCTTGCAATTGAAGTGCCTGATCTTATGGTTTTTGTTTATTATAAGCTATGTGACGCGATGTTTATTAATTTTAGACAGTTAATTGCAGTATGAATGCAACAATTAATGACTTAGAGTAATCTCTAAAAAAATAGGTAAGGCAAAATGTTGATAAATAAGAAAAAGTTGTAAAAGTGTCGCGCACACTGATAGTCGGGGATTTTTAAATGTTAAACGTTTTGAAAGAAAATTACATTTGTTAAAATGTTTAAAAATAAGATGTTTTTAATACATAATAATTGGTGATGTTTTTATAATTTTACAAAGTTTTAACTTGAACTTAGGTAGATATACGAAACTAAACGATGGATATGAAAAGCAAACCTCGGCTTTGTAGAAGTACCCATATATTTTTGGAAGGTATAAAATGCGCCTATCGGAGGCAACGAGTTTTAAAAGGACCTATTTGGTCTTCTTTTGTTTGATTTGAGCATTTCATTACATAATAATGCTCATTCAATATTAATATTAACGAAAATATTTAATTTTATTCATTTTCTGCTGTAATATTAAATCAATAATGGAAGGTAACACTGATATTCTTCAAAATAGGTGTAGAAACATTAGTGAAAAGAAATAGTAAACATTTAGTTGACATAAGTTACGAAGAGTTCAATTATTAATAAATACTTAAAATGCCATTTGTTTTCGATTGCTTTTAGATAACATACAAATCATTAAAAACTAGAATACAATAAATTGAATTTTGAAAGACGATTGAACGTAATTTTCTGTGGTTTTATCATGTTTATTTCAAAAGTGAAATGTACTGAATGAAATTCAAAAGGTTTTGTATTGCAATTTGAGACGAAGAAAAACTAAAAACGAAGCATGGTAAAGACCACGAATGGCAAATAATAGCAAACCTATTAATATTGTTGTCATGTGACATACTGGATTTTTATTTTCGTATTATTACTATACATAAAATCATAAAAATAAACGTTAAAATTATACAGAAAACTATTGTTGTTTTATTGTAAAGTTTATAAAAGCACAAACATTATTTAATTGTCTTTACTCATTTATTTATTATTCATTAAATTGATTACTACTATAAAGGATTGCAGAGCATAAATTAGGTGGAACATGAAATAAATTAGGTGAACGATGACAGATCCCCTATCGGAGTCGGAACTTGACGTCTGTCATCTGTCACATGTGTTGCATTTGCTTCGTTTTATTTTTTGTTGTTAATTTATAACTAATTGTAGTGCTGTTTCTTGTGGTTGCCGCTTCTTGGATCTCTTTCACAGCAGTGTAAACAATCACCATGAGTGTGTGCAAAATTTGCTGCCTGAAAATTGCTGACAACGCCATTGCCTGTGACGGCATTTGTGGAGGTTCCTTTCACTTAAGGTGCCTAAAGCAGAGTTTAAAAACATCCTCTTCCTCTGTCAGCACCTGTGAGGACTGTCTATATATCACATGTCACGTCCTTAGGCTTATGAAAAACATTGCTGACAGTATCTCCACTGAGCAAGAATGCACTGATAGTTTCTCGTGCGGTCCTGATGGTATTCCTGCTTGCTTTGTAAAAAACTATCGCTTGTCCCTGGTTTCTGTACGTTGTCACTTATTTAACTTATCTATTCGTTGTGGTGTTTTTCCGAAATCTTGGAAAGCATCTGTCATCATTCCCCTACATAAGAAAGGTGGTAGAAAGGAGATATAAAACTACCGTCCCATTGCCAATTTATGTTGTATTGGTAAAATGTTTGAGGCTCTGGTGTGCAATGCTCTTAACTTCCACTGCAAACCTTTTCTAGGTTCCTTTCAGCATGGCTTCATGAAGGGTAGATCTCCTGTGACTAACCTGCTGGAATTCTCTAATTGCTGTATTTCTGCCATTGAAGCGGATAAGCAGGTGGACTGCATTTTTACTGATTTTAGCAAGGCTTTTGACAGAATTAACCATAGTGTTCTTGTTCGTAAGTTGTCTTTTCTAGGGTTTCCATCAATTTTTGTTAATTGGATTCGTTCCTATCTGTCTGATCGCACGCAACGTGTGCTATTTCGAGGTTCACTTTCGAATGATATTAATGTTACCTCCGGTGTTCCTCAAGGAAGTCATCTAGGACCATTGCTTTTTATCATTTACATCAATGATGTATCCGTAATTCTCCCGAATTCCAGAATTCTATGTTACGCCGATGACGCCAAAATATTCCGCGTTATTTCAAGTGCGAATGACTGTGCGCTATTAAACTCGGACTTAGATGCCTTTCATAATTGGTGTTCTATAAACTTCCTTCCCTTAAATATTAGCAAGTGCACTACTATGTCATTCTCTCGTTCAAGGAATCCAGTGCACTTTAACTTAGACGGTGGCTCTCTGAACAAACTTGACAAGACCAAAGATTTAGGAGTAGTGCTAAATACGACCTTTTCATTTGATGACCATATCAACGCAAAGCTAATTCTGCTCTGGGCTTCGTCAAGCGATGGTCTAAAGAGTTTGATGACCCATATGTAACTAAACTCCTTTATTTTACGTTCGTGAGACCTTTTTTGGAGTATGCTAGTCCTGTGTGGCCTCCTTTTTATGCGACTCATATTAATCCCATTGAGGCTGTGCAGCGTAGATTCGTTAAGTTTGCCCTTCGCGGCCTTCCTTGGACCGATCCTCTTCGGCTGCCTCCCTATGCTAACCGTTTAAAGCTAATTTCATTGGAGTCCCTTGAAAGCAGACGTGACAACTCCAGAGTTGTTCTTGCCTTTGATTGCTTGCGGGGCGTGGTTGGTTCCTCGGAACTGCTGGGAGCTCTAGGTTTATCGATTCCTGCTCGTCCCTTGAGGAACCAATGCTTTCTCCATATTCCCCAACACCGCACTAATTATGGTATGCATGAGCCTATTACATCTATGTGCCGTCTTTTTAATAATAATTTTGAGCTTATTGATTTTCACTTATCTAGATCTCATCTGAAGAATCAGCTTTGTTAGGGTTACGTTTTCTCTTTCTTTGCGATTATATTGTTATTTTTTGTTTTTTGTAGCTGTCAGTAGTTGAGTATCTGAGGAATCGTAATAGTTAATCACTTTGATTCTGTAATTTACTTTATATCCTATCCCATCCCATTTTAAACAGTGCACACAAACTGCGATGTTGCGACGAAATCGAACGTGCGTTTATCTCAGAAATCTTTTCTTTATAAAAATTACGGCAAAAAATCCTCGTTATCACTCACATCAAAAAGGTTCAAAATATGACCAGGTGAATAAAAGTTATTCTAGAAAAAGATTATCCAGGAATAGCGGACTGGAGAGACGTAAATTTAATTTGTGGTTAT
The DNA here is from genome assembly GCA_964036015.1 of Leptarthrus brevirostris. Lineage (NCBI taxonomy): Eukaryota > Metazoa > Arthropoda > Insecta > Diptera > Asilidae > Leptarthrus > Leptarthrus brevirostris. The sequence continues at coordinate 101,801,314 of OZ038373.1, forward strand.
ACATTTTTTTCACAGAAAAATTATCAGAAAAACTTTATACGCGTTTTTCTCGAAAACTTTTTATTGAGCGATAAACATTCTGCAGCGAAAACATAATGTGCTATCGAGTTGAACCTTTCAACAAATTTTAAAAAATCTGTCAGCTAACTCTCCCTCCCATTCAAAAATTCACCCCGCATCGTACCAGTCCAATTTTAAGTGTCGAAAGAGAACCCTTCTTTTAATAATTTTTTTCAAAACACTGCCATCATTTTATTTTTCAACTTTTTCTCACCCGAGGGTCATAACATGGCAAATCATGTATATTTTCTTTGGCTTTTTTGTTTCAGAACTTTAAAAGTGTTTACCGCGGGATCAAGTTCAGTGCTCTCTAGTATTACATTATTAAAACATAAATGTATAAATAATTTTTTTGGAATAGTTTTATTGCATATGTAAGAAATAGTTTTAAAAAAAAGTTGAACCAACTTCACAAAAGACACTAGAAAGCATAAAATAATTTTTCATTTTATATCTGTTACGCCATTTTGAAGTCGGTGCAAACTCAACAACTACAACAGAAGCATTTAATCGTCTTTCTTTGGAATACCGTGAGCTGAAACGTTTAGGTAGTTTTATATATAATTCTCAATTGTGGTTGGGTAGTTGTTTGGTTTGTTCAATTTGCAGCGATTTCAAAATGTCGTAATAGATATAAATTTAAAAAATTATTTTATGCTTTTAGCACTATATGCTTAGCACTTTATTTTTAAAAACTATTTTATTTTTCACGTTTTAGTGTCTTCATATACACGACATATACAACTCGAAGAATGCTGCTCGTACGACTAAAGCAATTTAAAGAGTTGCGGAGGTAGTACATTTTAAAGAAAGGAAACAGAATTATCCGAATGCGGCACATATTACGAAATTGGTCAAGGTCACCCTGCCATACCCTTACCTTAGATACAAAATTCTTACCATGGACCTAGTGCGCCGCTGTACTCTATACATCAAGAGGGAATCATCATAGTCAGACATTCATCGTAGTCACACATTTATCGTAGTCACTCTAGGTATAAGATTTTTATCATGTATCAACCAGGAAACGTATTTTGCACAGCAAAATCAAAATCATCAAAATTGGTCTATGTCTTACGAAGGTAGGCGCCAGCCATCCTCCAATTCACACCACAGGCTACAATTTTTATCCGAATGCAAATATATACTATATGCATTAAAAATCATCTAAATCGATTCACTCTTTATAAAGTTAGACTATCCCCTCCCACCCCCCCACCCCCACCCACAACCACAACCCTAGGACAACAATTTTTACTCATAGTAGCAATGGGGGATCATACTGTATACAACAAAAAAGAATCGTCCAAATGATTCTATGTATTAAGAAACTGGGTAACGCCTCCTCCGCACACCACCCCACTCTCACATTTTTGTCGTTGTACCCGTGAGGCAACATATTCTAGGTATCAAAAGAAGAATCATCCAAATCGGTCCACAAGTTACGAAGTTAACGTAAACCCCCCCCACCACTACACTCATCCTTACGAAGTTGACGACCCCCCCCCCCCCCCATTTAAAATTATGTCGCGGTACCATTGGGAGAACAACCTCTATACATCAGAAAAAGAATCATTCAAATCAGTCGACGCGTATCGAAATTAGACTACCGCTCCCCCCCCCCCCCCCCTTGCCGACCCCTGGGGCCAAATTTTTTCATTTTTAGCATTAGGGGATCATACTCTATGCAATGAAATCAGAATCACCCAAACCGTTCCACGCATTACGAAGTCCCCCCCACCCAAACCCCATATTTATTTGACATGGTACCAATCGGGGAACGTACTATACCCAACAAAAAGAACCCAAAAGAATTATCTAAATCGGCCCACGCGTTACGGTCATACAGAAAAAAATAAAAAAAAAACCCTCCATGTCGAACTTATAACTTCTGTTTTTTTGGAAGTCAGTTAAAAAAACTAACTGTTCATTTTTTACCCTTAGAATGAGACACCCCTTAGGGTGTATTTAATAATAAAATAAACAAACAGAGGTGCGGTGACTGTCGCTGTAGCAATATTGATACTGTTGTTTGGCTACACCCGATTTAGCTATTCCTTCTAAGTCCCAAAATACACGAGAGGGTGTCTACCACATAATCCACGGAAATTCTCTTTTGTGTAAAAGTAGAAAAACGTTGTTACGAGAGGGGCGTTGATTGACGTTTAAAAATCAGTTTATTGAGTGTTTTGCAGAAATTACGAAAATGAACACAAGATAATCAGGAAAAATTAAAACATAAACCCTTCCATCTGTGATCGACACTCACGACTTCCTTCCTTACTTCTCTCGCACGAAAAAAACCAGTTTTCATCAATCATGTGGTAAAAACTGACTCGTTTAATTTGGGACTAAGTTGAAAGATCGTGGGTATCGGTGCGATCAAATATCTTTTAGTAAAGGTTTTGGAGTTCTACGGCTTTGCATCTGCAGTGTTAGAATTTAAATTGATATTTGTTAGCTGGAATGTATGCGTTGAAGAGCATTCATTAGTGTCTGCTATTTGTTAACAATGGCGCTCAAACTGGTCAATCTTCCAGCGGAATTAGGAATATCTTTCTTGATTGTATTCTTAGAAACTGCTCCTTGATGTGAGCCATCACTATCTATCGTGCCTTGAGCATCACAAGATGCCCAATCCTTGGCGATGATCGAGTCATTCTTCTTTTTATCTTTCTCTGTTATATTCTTAGAAAGTGTTTTCTTGTCACCTTGCGGCCGACAATAGTACTTCAATTGCAACAGCTGCTGCTGCTGCTGCTGTGTCTTCTGATTGAAAACTTGTTGTTAGTTAGTTTCTGAATTGCTCATACCGTTTTGATGCCTTCGAAATACGACTTTGTGGAGTAGGTGTGTTCTAGATTATCTCCATACAAAGTTCTAATTTGAGTGTCTCTCCTCAAAGTCGGACCATAGTTGCTAAACAGTGTGCAGCTTCTTCCGAAGGTATTCTATAGTTTTGCATACCTCTCCGTCCATTTTGTAGTTTCAAGCCTACACAAGTATCTTGTTGTCTTTAGGTGAGCTGCTCTGATCTCATACTTCTATAAAACACCATTACAGATGGCATCAGATGGATGATGTGACGTGATGCAATCGTGTCGGGGCCACCAAAGTTTGCGTAGAGTTCTTTTACTTTCTAGGTACTTGAACCTAGAGGTCAATTCAGTTGTGAACGCTGCTTTGGACCTTCGAAATTATGTAGTCAAATTGATCTCAGTACTTTAACTAGGATCTGCCTACTGTGTGAATGGTTCAATGTACCGTCACACTTAATTTAAATCTGAAAGGAAAGGTATTAAAATAAAATGGAAATAAAAAAGTGGTACCACTTAAAAAAAATAATTATCACAAAGCTTTATCTCACACACAATTTCTGAAACAGTTTCAAAAAAAAAGTTAAACCGACTTCACAAAATGCGCTAAGATAAAGCATAAAATAATTTTTAATTAATTTATTTATTTATTGATTTACAAAGATTCGTCGAAGGCTACTACTTACAAAGAAAGCAACGCAAAAACTAAAAATTAAAAGAAAGTAAATAAGTAAAGAGATTAAAGAATATTTCAAGTTCACGAACAGCGAACTCAACGCTATTAACTCGAACATTTAATTCAATTAATTTATTTTTACCTCTTCACAATTAAGAAATTTACATTATCTTATGAGTATGTATAAGAAGATAAACAAATAGCTTATTTAAGTAATATAAAAAATAATAATAATTCATTAAAAAAACACATATGGGAAAGAAGAAATAAAAATTTTATATGGAAAATTCAAAACTAAACTTTAGCATTATCCAAATAAATATAAACTATCATGACTACATATTGCAAAAAGAAAACAGTAAACGTACTAAGAAAAGAATTATCCAAATAGGTTCACGCGTTACGAAGTTAGACTACCCCCCCCCCCCCCCCAAAACTTTCACCCTAGGACTAAATTATTCTTCTAGTAGCAATGGGGGATCATACTCTATACAACAGAAAAAGAACCATCGAAATCGGACCACGCGTTACAAAGTTAGGTTCCACCCCACCCCCACCACCATCCCACCAAAATTTTTTTCTCGTGGTATCAACCACGGAACATACCCAACGGAAAAACAATTATCCAAATCGGTCCACGCGTTACAAAGTTAGTTAAAGAATCATCAAAATCGGTCGACGTGTTACGAAGTTATGCCCGGTCAGACATAAAAAAAAAATAAATAAATAAATAAAAAATAAATAAAAAAATACGCGTCGAACTTAGAACCTCTTTGTTTTTGGGAAGTCGGTTAAAAGGCAAGCTGCAAGCATACTCAAGAATTGGACAATAAAGGAGCCGTGTAATATAAGGGTCATTAAACTCCTTAGCCCACCTGTTAACGAAATCCAACGTCAAATAAGCCTTAGTAACAATCGCGTCAATATGGTCATCGAAGATAAAACGACTATTCAACCAGACTCCTAGGTTAATGGTTTTGTCAAGTCTCGTCAATGTACAAGCATGAAGCTGAAGTCCAGTTGAATTCTTTTACGACAAAAAGACATAGTTGTACATTTACTAATATTAAGAGGAAGGTAATTAATAGAACACTTATGAAAGGAGTCCCAGTCAGAATTTAAAATTTTACAATCACGAGTGGAGGCAACAACACGGAAAATCTTGGCATCGTCTGCATAACAAAGGATATTCAAATTAGACAAATGATGTAAATAATAAATAAGAGTGGACCAAGATGGCTACCTTGAGGTACTCCAGAGTTCGTCGTTGTTGACCATCCTTTCATAAAATCACGCTGAAAAGCGCTTAAAAAAGTGTAACGTGCACGAGGTAGGCCACGAAAAAGGAAATCGTCGACGACCGAATTAAAAGCATTGATGGACGAACAGAAATTATCAACAGTAGAGTTGAAATTCATCGATGGAAGGGTCCGTAAGCGAATTGAAAGCGGCAATGGTAGATCAAAAGTCATCAGTAGCAGAATTTAGAGCATCAGTTGAAGAAATAAAAGCCGATATGGAAATTTCTATGCAGAATCAACTTGAAGGTTTGGAATCAACTGTAGAGAAGAAACTGGAGACCATAGGAAACTCAAAATCAACCTCGAAAGTCATATGGATTATAAAATAGGTGAGATAAAGTCAGATATTGAAAAGAGATTGGAGGAGGTGGAAGGTTCTGGACAGCTCGAAATAAAAGAAGCTAAATCTGAAATGGAATCAAGGAAGAAAAATTTCGAAGAAATTAGGACTGAACTAGAGAGTCTCCAGAAACGGCATACAGCGACCTTATCTACAGATGGGACTCTGAACAAAAGACTTCATCCTTCAACATTTGACGGCCAAACATACAGGCTTCAGTTCGAGACAGCAGCGGCAATGAACTTTTGGACTAACGAGGAAGAAGCTACAGCGTTAATTTTAGCACTCAGAGGAGCAGATTCAGAACTGTTAGTTACAGACTATACCAACAGAGCTAAGGGACGATTATTCATCTTTAATACAAGCCTTAGAATTACGATACAGCAACCAGCACATGCAAGAGATCTACCGTCTACAACCATGGAGTAGTCCAGCACAGAAGCATGAAGAGACGTTGCAACACTTATGTGCGGACATAGAAAGGCTGACACATCTGGCTTATCCCACGTTTATCCAAGATTATGTCAAAGAGGTCGCAAGAGAAGCATTTATAAATTCACTTGCAGATCGTGACCTGCAGCAATCAGTGCGACTGGCTGTGAAGAATACCAACGCTGAAGTTTTAGCTTACGCTCTGGCTTATGAGGCAGCAAAACAACCCCCCAGAAGACGTATTGACCACAGAGAAGAAACCAACATAAAAGATATTTGTTACCGAATCAATACCCAGGTCAATGGTTGTCGTCCTAGGTGCTGGACATGCGGGCAGGACATTCGGTCATCTCCGACGAGATTGCTAAAAACAAACAAGATCAACCCGTCCGGAATATGACACGAGGAAGACTGGTTATATAAAGTGCAACAGAACGGAACAAGAAGAATTTGGATTAAAGAGAGGTTCAGACAGAAACAACGAAGCTACTGTTCTCCGACGCAGGTATAGATGTTGGTCCTGCGGTGAAGAAGGTCACCTGCAAAGTGATTGCAGAAGGAAAACCATTTATCACATGTCGCTGGGGTACAACTTATCAAAAGGTACACGAAGCGATAGACGTGCTTCGAGAGAAAATCGACCACGTCAAGGGCTATCTTCTAATCAAGAGTAACGAATAAAGAAACAAGTGTCACAGAAAGAAAACGAGTCGAGCAGCTGCTGAAAGTGCAGAGAAGAACTACGCGGAGATGTGTATAATGAGAATCTGTCACCAGGTGAGAAGATTAAAGATCTACGAAGACTGACTGTTTAACGGACATCGAGCAAAGGAAAGCGGAAACTACAGACTGTGAATCAGGAATTGCAAGATTTCGAGAAGGCTATGGAAACTTCAATGGAAGAAAGGGCTGAATTGACGGAGGAATTGCAAATTCAAGGATATAAGCCGATCAACGCTCAAACGGAGGAAGATGAGATTGTTCAACTTCACCGGAAATGAAAGGAGGCGAAAGAATGCAATCAAAGTCTACGTTCTCAGCTGGAGTGACTTTCGTGGTATTACAGGGATCTTGAGCTACATAACACCCGGCTAAATCATAACTGTGTAAATATGCGAGCTAAGCTAAGGAATTTGAGAAAATTTGTTTGAAGAAGAGAAATCTGATGGACAACTAGAGAAGCAGTTGAGATCTGAGGAACAGTTGCCTCAAGGTACAAAAGCCATAGAAGGATTATTAAGACAGAAGAACTGGAGAAAGGCAATAAACACAGTGGCCAGAAATCAAGAAAAGGAAATGTCAAACGGGGAAAGTCAAGGACGACTCGAACCCATGGTGAATATGTGAGGTGAAAATGTGTAACCGAAATATCTAGAACTAAGTGGCAGAAGTTTCTAGAATTAAGCCTAGTAGTATAAATAGGGCTGAGTAGTAGCCTGGTTAAGTTAGTCGTGATTTAGACTACGAAGTGCTTACATGTGATAATGCCAATAGTTAATTGTATAGTAACCAGTGAAATGATAAGTGCTAATTATTAAAGTGAAACGTAATATTGTCTCGAAAATTGTGCAACGCATTAATGAAAAGAAGTGAATAAAAATTTTGAAAATTTGCGATTGTAAATAAGTGTCTCAATTAATCCGTCGAACCCCGAGAGCCCCAGTTACGTAACAAAAGGTTTGCAATGAAAATAAAGTATCGGATTACTATCGCCTCAAAAGTCTTAGCAATGCAGCATAAGTTAGTAACCGGTTGATAATTGGCTACATTGCATTTGTTGCCCGCCCTTCTTATGAAGAGAAATAATGATGGACGATTTCCAAGCACACTCACACAGCACAAGAAATGGATAACCCCCACAACACGAAAAGCTATCAGCCAAGCTATTAATGTGTTCTATGATTGCATTGTCATCGAATAAAAGACCTTTCACCACCAAGGAAGTCGGCGGAAATAAGAGTAAAATCTTTAAAACTAATATCACAGTAACTATCACAAAAAGCAGAAATAGAAAATTTACAATAGTCAAAGGATTATTGCTATTGTTATCATCTAACTTCAGCGAAGAGGAGTATCCGTCAGTTCTATGTTTTGAATTCACAACTCTCTAAAACTGTTTAGGTTACGTAAAACTGCTTTCATTCTCTCAACATAAGTATTGTAGGAGGACTCAGGACTTAAGGTGTACTGGTTACGTAAATTAGAATAAATATTAAAATCGATCTCGCTCTTTCCAAGCTTTACGTTTTAAATTTTTTAGATGATTTAGTGAGTGATCAACTTAAGGAAGACCAAAAATACTTGACCTTGAAATAGAAAGGCATTGCAAAACACAAACAAATGAATTATCATAAAAAGCATTCATTGTCACATCAATGTCCCTAGCGTACAAAACATTAGACCAGTTAAAATTCAATAGTAAATCATTAAGAATAGAAAAGTCAGCCTTTCTAATATTAAAGCAATAGTTGCTGTGGATCGGAGATGCAGCAGTCACAGTAGTTATTTTGCTTTTTTTAATTTGCACCGATTTTAAAATGGCGTAATAGATGTAAAAATGCTGCTCTGAACCAGAGATGGGCATTTTTTATTCGAATAAAGATAAAAGCTAAAATCTCAAATAAATTGAACAATCGAATAACAATTTATTTAATTACAAAAATTATTTGTTAATTGGAGGATTATTCACAAATAATTATTTGGTGCTTTTTATTCGTAAAATCTTTACTGTAAACATCGAAATATAACCAGGCAGTTTTAATTTCCTAGGTACGAGACACCTTGTGATATGAAATGCGTGTACCAAGAAATAATTTTTTGAAATTGAACTAATGGACACCAACAACAAATAATTATTTCATAAAGAGACATGAACTATCGAATAATTATGTAATAATCGAATAACAAATAATTATTTGAAATTCGAATAAAGAGCACCAAATAACAAATAATTATTCGCCAATAATTCATCAAATAACAAATAATTATTTGATTATCAAATAATGAACGATTGAATAACAAATAATTATTTGAAATTGGATTAAGGAGCACCAAATAACAAATAATTATTTGCGAATAACTTCAAATAAATTGAAAATCGAATAAAAATTTATTTTTTTTTCGATTTTTAACAAAAATCGTTATTTGATTGAAAATGTATTCGAATAATGCCCATCACTGCTCTGAACTATGTGGTTGGCATTCGTCAACCGTACCTGATTAGTTCTTGGACTTCGTAAGGTGGAGGGGAAGGGCTGTTTCCAGGAAGGTAGGCCGATGTAAGGACAATTTCCTGCATACCACCTACTGTGGGGATCTCAGCGATAATCACCACAAGTTCTTTGGAAATTAGTTACTCACTTGGATGTGATTAACACTTTTGTCAATTTCGATGGCCGCGCGAGTTACGTTGTCACAATAAAATAGACAAAACAAAAAGGATGACGCAATGTATTTTCAAAATTCAGAATGTACAAAACAAAAATTAAGCCAAAGTACACATTTAATGAATAAAATCCACTTACGAACCTGATCCACGAGACGAACTCCTTTCTCATAGACGGTAAACGAAATATGATAGCATAGACACATTATCAGAACTTTATCGTGGAAACGATGATTAGCTAAGCAAATTTTATATTAAGAAATTCATTATTTGTTAGAACTGAGGGAAAGCTAAATTAAAGGAAAAGTTAGTTTTAAGACAAATTTTAGATCGTTAACATTGGCTCTGAAGAGTTCGATTAAAAGTGTAGTAAAATTTTGTAGTATTAACGTTAAAGAATTCCATGTGTAATAAGTGTAAGAAACAGTGACGTAAAATAAAGTCAAAACTGCAATAAGTGAATTCTTTTATGTAATTTCACCAAAGTGAGATTTTTTTTTTTGGTTCCACTAAACTGCGAACACGAAACTGGCTCAGTCGGTAGGATCCCTTTCAAAAGAAAGAGGATCCAGTGATCGAATATACATAATTATAAAAATAAAAGTGAAAGTTTTACCGATCTGTTCAAAACAAGAAGAAGTGCAATTCAACTAAAGTGCCTGTGGAAATACAATTGTTCTCACATAATTTATGCGAAGAAACAGGGAAGCAGACTTCGATTTAAGAAGAAATTTACTACCGGACAGAATGGCTAAACAAAACATCCAAAACCTGCAAGCAGCCATCCAACAGCTACAAGACCAACATCAAAGAGAGATTGCTGCTTTAAGGCAACAAATAGCTCAGCCAGAAAACATATTTCAACTTACGGCTGATCAAATCTTAAATAAATTTCAACGCATCAAGACATTCCACGGAAAAGACGACTTCTCACTCCAGGAATTCATCAGCGCCGTAGAAAACGTAGGATCTCTATGTGGAAACAAAGCAGCCCTTTTACAACATGGACTACAAATGGTATTCAAGGAGAAGATCCAAGGTGCAGCTAGATGATGTATTCAACGACTCGGTGGAGATGTAACTTCGGAACAGGTAAAAGCTGAGTTGAAAATACAATTTCGACCAAGGAAAAGTTATAAGAAACTAATGGATGAAAGCAGATGCATCAAGGTAGGAAATTTAAGAAAATTTTTATAAAAATACATGCCATAAACTAAGAATTAAATGAACGATGACAATAAACCAAAAAACTATTCTTCAGAAAATAATGATAAAAATTTGGTAGATATCATTTAAGAAATAATATAACACTAAATGAAGTATTCAATATATTCGATGATTTAGGCCTATTAGATGAAAATGATGTGATTAATTACAATTATAGGGAAGGTAACAAAGATCCGCGACATGCCAACATGTATCGAAAAGATTTTAAACATGACAATAGTTACACAAAGAATTTGCGTAAAGATAATTTCCATATTAATAATTGTAGAAATATAGCACAAAACCAAAACACTTCAGGGAACTATTCGGGAGAATTTAGCAGAAACGAACATTTCAGACAAGATAGAAATTTCCCTAACAATAACCGACTAGACCAACAAAGACAAAACTTTAATCAACAAAGACAACTTCATAGTGGACAGAATTCTTATAACCGTTGAGGGCAATATAGACAGGGACAAAATGACAATTTTAATAGCGTTACATCCTTGGAAATCGACAATATTCAATCTAAAGACATACATTTGTCAATACAGCCTCAACAGGAAGATTACCCATAATTACATTAACGGTCGGTATAATAAAAATAAGATGCTTAATTGATACAGCGTCAGGAACTAGTATTCTAAAACCAGAAATTTTTACGAACTACCCCGAACCAAAATTATAAAAACCTCTTTATTTCTGAACTATTAACGATATATCCAATGTAACGAATAGATTAATTACTCCTATCCCATACGAATTTAAAGCATCAGGCTCCCTATCTTGGAAAATATTGAACCTATCAAGACGTAAATACGACGCAATAGTAGGCCTGAAATTGTTAACCCTTTTTAAAGCAAAAATTGATTGAGGTCGGAAATTTATAGAAGGGAATGCAAATAAAAAATATTTCGAAGCAGATGACAGTTATTTTATTATCAACGAAATTTGTAATCTCGAAGAAAGCAACATACAAAAAATAGATCCTGACCATTTAATCCTCGAAGAGAAACAAAATATTACGAAAACTCTAAAACTGTCCGAAAACTTATTTTACAAAGAGGGAGATAAACTCATCGCGACCCATGAAATTCAACAAGAAATTGTAACGACACAAACAGTCCTATATATGCAAAAATTTATCGCTATCCACGAGGAGGAGATAGAAAAACAAATTAGGGAAATGCTAGAGCAAAATAATATACAACCTAGTAAAAAAAGTTAAATTGACTTTGCGCTCTGCGGATTTCAACGATGGACAATACCTCTTGTCCCGTTTACGGAACTGCCGCATTTATGAAAACGTACGTCTATTTCTAGCCTATCATCATGACAAACCGAATTCCATCTGTATTGACGGTAAAACCAGCACCAAGTATAAGTATATATCAACAAGGCCTGCCCACAGACCCAACCGTCTTACACCAACTTTTCACTAAGTACCATGAATCATTCAATATCGCTTCCCATAAGGTTACGGAAGATCTATCCACCTATGCTGCGTACGTCAGTTCTGGCCGCATTTCCCATCTCCAAAAACGTCGCAACGACTCCTTAAACTACTTTTGCTCCTAACCTTCCCCCCCCCCCGCTTTCTCTATTTCTGACTTCCCCTCTAATGCACCTGTGGTCTCCGATCAAGTACCTCTCCCCAGCAACTTGTCAGTCTATTACCAGAACGTAAGAGGACTTCGCACAAAAACATCCAATATTTTCCTTAACTCCCTCAAATTCCCGCACGATATCTTTGCCTTAACTGAAACCAATCTAACACCAGAAATTCTCGACAACTAACTATTTCCATCAAACTATACCATTTTCCGTGTTGACGGTTGTGAAGGCACCAATGATCCACCAGGCCGTGGGGTGCTCATAGCTACTCACAACCGTTATGATGCCACCCTGCTTAAGACCTCCGACTCTGTATCAAATTAACACTGAATAATTGTATTCGAGAGGGATAACATTTATATCACCATAACCGTCCAAGGACTACTGCAAGGAGATTCCAAAAGAATACTGGAATTTTTCGGTTGGCTTGTGGAACGCGGCATTGACGACAGATCGTTTCTGAACCGAATTTTGTGGACGAATGAAATACAATTCACCAGAAATGGTATCACGAACTTCCCCAACCTCCAAATCTGGTCGGATACTAGCCTACATAGGACAAGGGTGACCTCATTCCAGCAGAAATTAAGTGTCAATGTTTGGGCTAGTATTATCGGCAACAATAGTCAAATTTATCCGGACTTTTTGGATAATACACTATTAGATGTAATAGAGGACATCCCTTAACATAATCGAACCGACATGTTTTACCATCACGATGGAGCTCCAGCGCATACTGGTAACATTGTGAAGGCAATACTAAATGAAAAATTTCGTAATTGCTGGATTGGACGAGGTGCACCGATTCCTTGGCCTGCTAAATCTCCAGACCTTACTCCATTGGACTTTGTGTTATGGTGAACAATAAAGAATGAAGTTTATTCTAGCACTGTTAACAGTAGTGACGATTTAATTACTAGAATTGGGAATTCAGCGGCAAAAATATGGGGGACGCTGGCTACAATACGCCTGAAACAGGGAATTAGAAGCAGGTTATTGGCATGCATACAAAGAAGCGGTGGACATTTTGAAAAACATTTTTAACATACTAAGATTAATTGTAATACGTTTTGAATTCAATAAAAGGATTTTAGAGTTAGATTCTTTAAATTGCAGATTTTTATAATATTAATTTGGGTAAACGCCGAATTTTTGGTAATTTCAAAATATTTTCTTCACTCTTGGAAGTGACTGTAGCTGCAATGGTAGGATTTAGATAAACATTGCTGAGAGATCTTGGAAAGGTTATTGTGATAGTAGTTCTTTGTCGTAGCTGCGTTGAGTAGATCAAAATATAAAAATAAAAATTGCAAATTTATGAATCACCCTGTTACTCCCAAACGCTCGAGGCGTTGTTGGCTCCCTTGCGGAGATTTTGCACATTCCGCTTGGGACCGTTAAGAGGAATATCTTCTCAACGGCAGACTACAGATGGAGAGGCCTAACCTCTTACGCCAAATCTAGGAAGATATCGCCGAGTTATGAAGGAACAAGTGAACTCCTTACTAGAGCCCGAAGAGACGTCGCCAGGACAACGGCAGGCGGTGTGCACGGGTCATTGAGCAATCGGAGAACACGTCGCAAGGTCAGGCATCCCTTTTAATGCACAGTGTCGTAGCTGCAAGAATGAGGGCATAATAGAAAGTCTTTTTCACTTCCTGTGCGATTGCCCGGTACTGGCCAGGGCGAGATATCGGGCATTCGGCAAACTGTGCTTCAGTAAATTATCTCTCCCGAGGAGGAAAATTGAAGAAGTCATTCACTTCCTGAATTCTACAAGATGGATCTGATAACCTCCTCTCTTCGCTAATATCTCGATTTATACCATACTTTATCTCCGAATAATCGAGTCACGAGTTTCTGTGGTATCAAAACGGCACATTGCGTGCTAATTGGCCTCCGCCACTCACTTTAACTAACTAACTGTGATTATGCTTTTAATTGTTTGCGTATTGCTGCTTTTTTAATAATTAAATTTATTGGATTTTATTTTTACCGATTAAATTCGTGTGAATTTCCGGTTTGAGTACCAATAAAACTTTAAGTTAGTTGAACTCGTGGACTCAACCAAAACACTATTTTTATTTGCCCACCCCTTCTCAATGCCAGGCGGAACAGAGTTATGCGCTGCTATTAAGTGTATAACTTATTAAACTTTAAAAAAAAAGTTATGAAGTTCATATTTCACAAAAATCTGTAAAATTAAGTCACTGGTCTTTAATGTTGTGTCATGCATTAGATCCATGAAACGGCCAAGCCATACTTTTTGACCAAGATGTATGGTAGGGGTTGTAGAGTAAGGCCTTGTAGAGTTAGGGCCTTGGTTTCACAAGAGATCTGATAACTTTTTAACAGTGAAAGCGGTATAAGCTTGTGAGTCTTGGCAACCTTTTTACATGAAATGTTTTTGGTGGGATAGATTATATTAAATATGAACTTCATAAATTAAAATGGTCGTAACTATTCAAGAAATAAAATCCGGCTAAGTGCGTGTCGGGCCACGCGTAGTGTAAGATTCCGTAGTTGCCCGTCATGATATGCGGACTTAGAAGAGGGTTCTTTGTTTGATACTATGAACACATTAATTCGAACGTAAACATAAGGAATTATTATTATGAAGGATGTTATGATTTTATTTTTCCATAATTTTACATGGTTCATAAACTGATATTTACTACCTTTTTTACACAAATATAAACTTCATCTAACTAATTTTCAATGCAATTTGTACGAAATTTTCCTTTCTACTTCTCCAAGTGCATTTTATAAATTGGTCGACTATTACTCGTTTACTTGTAAAGCTTATTTAGATGTGATACTTTCCCTTTTAACTTCACATATCCAAAAGCAACCTTTTAGCTAACCACAATTGGCACTTTAAAAAAAAATGTATCTCCGCTTTACGTGTAGGGGAGGTACCCAATGATTTTATTTTATCACTTTGTCGGCGTGCGGCGTTACAGCTTTCTAGTACTAAGAGTCTCTGAGCTAATTCGCGGACAGTCAGGCAGGCAGACGGACATGCCGAAACTATAAGGGTTCGTTGTTGAATACGTGAGTGACAACTCCATAGCTTATTTTGAAGGGTAAGAGTAGTATTTAATTATGCAACTAGAAAAAAAACCAAAAAGATTTTGTGCATTTTGTACATAATCTCATAGGAAAAAGAATCATTTTTCGAGTACATAACCTCAAATATCTCAAAGTTCTGACGTTATGGCCCAATTGTTGGCCTTTAGTGGCCCGTTGTACGCCCCCTGCTCGTCAGCGTACCTTAAAGTCCACTGTCGAGCCGACTTACCCCCGTAACGAATTGGATAATTCGATTATACCCTGATTTCTTAACTTCTACTAAATCTTCGCAGGAGTATGTTCCTAAGATTCTATATCTTTTTCGCGTTAGGGCTGTACATTGGCCGAGAACGTGTAATACGGTCTCGTCTTCTTCCCCACATCCCTTCCATAGTTATATATGCTCTTAGTCTTGCATGTCCTGTCACAGTTTGGCTTTGTTAAGCTAATTGATATTTTCAGATTCATGTGCATTGAGAGATCCCAAAAACGCCTTTGTATGTCTGGCGATGTCATCCCTCCCATTTTTCTTTGTGCCTCCTCGTTACCCATTCGATGATTTCTTTTCTGATTTCATGGATGGGTATGCTCAGGTTAAGCATTATTGGAGTGTTCTCATTTGCGCCCCACCGCGCCAGTTCATTTGCTTTTTCATTTCCTGGGATGCCACAGTGCCCCGGCACGTATATTAGGGTGACATCGTTTTATCTCCCTAGTTCCGTGAGGGTCTGTTTACATCCCTCTACCGTTTTGGATTTAACCTCGGCGTTAGTTAAAGATTTAATGGATGCCAGGCTATCCGTGCATATTGCGATCCTAGACTAGACTATTATTCCTCGTTATATTAGCTGTTTACCTCCTATCTCTATCGCTGCGATTTCACATTGAAGAACCGAAGAGGAGTCGTTAATCCCTCCCCATAAATCCTTGTTTAGTTTCTCGCACGATATTCCAAACCCACAGCCACGCTCACATTTTGAGCCATCTGTGTAAATCGCTAAAGTGTTTTCTTGTATCACCCTATTGTTGATCCATTCACTTTTTGTCGGGAACTGAGTTTTGAAGATAGCCTCCAAATTTGGATTACCCGTTTTGAAATCCCAGCTCTCTCTCTTGATCGTATTTCCATTACATTTTTGGACGATCTTCTCATATTGGGTTTGAATTCCCCTTATCCTCCACAGTTTATTCATTCGCAAACGTATATCCGAGTTTAGTGCTACTTGTTTAACGTAGAATTCCAGTGGAGTTATGTATATTTAGAATGACCTCCAAGGCCCTTGTCGGTGTAGACCTAGTAGCCCCTGTTATGCCTAAGCAGCACATACGTTGGGGCTGGTCCAAAATCTGCTGTTTTCTGCCCACCTCCATAGCTTTCCACCAGACTATCGCTCCATGTGTTATCATGGGTCTGATTACACATGTGTATATCTATTTTATAATATAGGGTGATAGTCAACATACCTTACCTATAGAATTTCTACACGTCTAGAAAGCTTTTACGACTTTGTTTTTCTTCTCGTGTAGGTGCCTAGCCCAATTTAGTTTCCCGTATATCAGCGCACTCAGAAATTTGGCATCATTCTTTAAGGTTAATCTAGTGTTTCCGATGCACGGGGGAACTATCTTTCTTAATTTATGTCTTTTAGTGAAGAAGCAGAGTTCCAGTTTCAGTCCGCAATCCTGCGCCCAAGAAGTTGCCGTGTCGATTGCTTCTTGAAGTAGGTATCCCAGGTATTCTTCAGACTTGCCTCTGACTACTATCGCTAGGTCGTCCGCATAACAAGTTAAGAAGAGACCTGTATCTGATAGGGCTTCAAGTAATTCATCAATCACTATCAGCCATGAGAAAGGTGAAAGAATCCCTCCTTGTGGAGTTCCTCTATTTACCCTCGCCGTCAGTTGTTCATTAACGTAACTTGTAATTATGATTCGGTCTTCCAGCATGGACTTGATCCATTTGATTGTACTGTGATCAGTCCCCTTCTCCCTCAATTTATTGAGAATCTTATCGATACTGACATTGTTGAAGGCCCCTTCTATGTCAATGAAGCAGCCTAACGCTACTTCCTTGTACATCAATGCTTTTTCCACTTGATGTACTAGGCTGTGTAGACCGGAATCGAACGATCTACCTTTCATATATGCATGTTGACAACTTGATAGTTGGTTTGGCCCAATTCTTACCTCGAATTCGGATTCTACGTATCTACAAATTACTACGTGAATGACCCTCAGCTGCCCAACAACAATCATTCTTTATAGACCTGAATTACCTTTTTTTAACAATTACGGTTTGAGTATTAATAATGAATTAAACTTTAAATTTAAAAATTTACGAAATCTTGCTTTCTTATTTTATTCCATTTCGTTGTTCAGTTGAGTTCGTAGATTCAACCAAAACACCACGTAGCGCCCAGCGAAATAAATATATATTATATTTTATTTACAGCCATCTTCTCAATGCTAGGTGTCACATATTTATAAAGAAATTAAGTTTAACATAAGAGTCGAAAAGTTGAATAGGATGTCCTGATTTCGAAATAAATCGTTTAACGAATTTAAATAATTAAATATACATAATATTTCAGCGGTAACACTTTTGTTTCGAAAAGTTTTATCTAATTCAATCACTAAAAATCTACAAGCTTTGGAGAGCTTTCCAACAACAACTTGATTCGTAAGCAGATGAAGTTGGTTCCATTTAAAAAAAAATAACGGTCATTTCAATTATGTATTTAAATTTAAAGTTTAAAATGAAATACACATTTATTAAAGGGAATACATTTGTGCGCATGTAGTCCACCTCTTCATACAGGGTATGGTGGTTGCTTACACATTTCATTTTAAATATATAGTGCTGCAAAAACATCATAAATAATTCAACTGGAGCCAACTTCATCTGCCTAGTAAGGAAGCTGTGTGGGAAAGCTCATCAATGCATTTAAATGGATTAGTGAATGTGCTTTTGGGATATATTGATTTTCCTAAGTAGGCTTAGTGACATCTGTTGCTCTATAGCGTTAAGTCTTCTTTGAGTTTTTGATTTACTTGACATCTGCATGTCGCTTGAGAAGGTTGTGTTAAATGGGAAAAGGAACTTGTTTTAATTGCTTTAGCGCAATTACTATGGTAATTGGTGGAATTGAATGCAGAGGAAGAACATTTCGGCCGAAACCAAAGAACTGATTTCGAAGAATTAGATATAACAATTGCGGAGCATTTGCAAACCATATCGCAGAGAAGTGTTCTTTGGGTCCACAGCCTAAAAGATGTCATTTTTGCAAAACTGAAGTCCGTTTAGTAGCCGACTGTCTCTAAGTTTATTATCTTCTCTTAAAATTATACTTATAAATCAATAGATGTCGCTAAATAATCTCGCATTCACTCTTTGAAAATTAAATTTTAATTGCACTAACGGTTTAAAATTAATTTGGATAGTTTTACAACAACAACTGCCATATAAGGTAGGTTAAGATGGTTGCATTTCAAATAAAATAACTGTCATTTTATTTATATGATATTTTTAAAATGAAATTCGCATTTATTGAAGGAAATACAATTGGCCGCATGTAGTCCTCTTCTTCATATATCGTGTGATTGCCTACTTACTTCATTTTAAGTAAATAGTGCTACAAAAGCATCATAAATAATTCAACGTTTGAATTGAACTGTTGCCAACTTAATCTACCTACTATGGCAGTTTTTGTTGTACAAAGCTCTCCCTCTCATTTAAATTTGTTGGTGAATGTGCTTTTCGGAGCGAACTGATGAAGTTAGCTACAGTTACAATTGAAAAACATAATATTTTTTTAAATGATTAATGAAGGAAATTACCACCTTCGTTGCTGAAATTTCTGTATTGTAATTTTATTTTAAACATAAAACATCATAAATAATTCAAATAAACTACCTGGCATGCCAAAAATTTACTCTTGTATTTACTTTTAGGCAGACAGCAATCTTGATGAACCGATGGAGATTAATCGGTTTGATTTGATCAGTTTAATAGCTGTCGCACCTACGTTTTAAAAATAAAACCATGTATTTCATTGTAACAAGGAATAAATCTTATTATAAAACTGAATACTTTAAGATTTAAGATTTTTATTCAATTTAACACCATTTCTCCCTTAAAATAACTTCAAACTGATACTCTACACTCTACAGGGCGTTTACGTTTCAGTTAGGATAAACATGCTTTTAACCATGCGGGAGTTATTGTTATTACCCAGTAAATTAAACATGAAAACTTTTGCAGATGGTATTACCAGCAACCGAATTCAGATTCCCTAACTTCGTTCTTCGGGGCCTTCCAAGGCGCGATCCTTTTCCCTTCCTCCCTATCATGCTAGACTCAAACTGATCTCGCTCAAGTCATTCATTACTTTTTTGTATGATCTTGTTATATGCTCCCTTTTAGCACATAAGTAAATCACTAGCTCAATGGAGAAAGGGTGAGTGCAATAAAAATATTGGACTCCACGTGGTTATGCGAGTCCACGAACTCTTTTTCCATCAGTCAACAATGTCACCAAAACATAAATATAGATAAAAGAAAGAGGCTTCCACTTTCACTTACATTTTATTATATATTATTCTATTTTATATCACTACTTCTGTTTAAACCTCTAGGCCGCACATAAACGAAAATAAAGGGTGCTTTCGTTAATGCATATTTGCGTGTGCAAATATGCGCAAATGCAAGAAATTTGCTTTCGTGACATTTGCAGCAAGCCATTTTGCGCCTGTATGCATGCATGCATTAGTGAACTTCTTTGGCCATAATTACAAATGGTATTAATTATTTCTACAATTAGTTAAATTACAGTACCCATTTTAATATGAACTAAATACTAGTAAATAAAAGCAGAACCGGCGTTGGCTTTCCTAAAATTTCATTCTTCTTCTTAAACATAAGAGCCGCAGGCAGTTAAAAATGTATGCAGAACTTGCGCTCATTTGCTTCGCACGTTTGAATTAATGAACCTTGTGCAAACGCATGTTTTGATTTCTTGCTTTAATGAACTTTATGCAAAAGCAAATATGCGCAAACATGCATTAATGAAAGTACCCAAAAGCAAAACAATCCGTAAATGAGTAAATCAACCTTCTACGCGCGTTATCAGCATTTGCCACAAAAAGGGAAATCAAACCAAACAAATATATAAAGTAGAATTAATCCTTCTAACTCAGAAGGCGCACTTCATAGGCAGAAGCCTAGAATCATTTGACCTATTCGCCAAAATATAACAAAATATTAAGGCGAATGAGGCTCCCAAACCCATGCAAATAATATTAGTAATTAACACACTAAAATACGCCCACACACAACAATCAGGGGTGCAAAGACAACAGAGATAGTTAAAGCAAATCAATAATAAGAGTCAGGTCAAAAGACAGACACACATTCACGACTCTATAGATGCGTTATATAAAAATAATAAAAATAGTGTTTCCAACAAAATGCAAAACAAACAAAAAGAAAAACCAACCAGTGCAAGCAAAAGAACGAATCACAAATTATAGATGCTCCTTTTAAGTGTCACTTTGTAAACATTAATATCAAAAACGTCTCCAATATCATTAGCAGACCTACACATGCGGTTAACAGGCTCGAACATGCCGTAATTAGTGCGCGAAAAAGCAATCTGTAAATGTGCTCGATTACGTAGGGAATAGGACAGTTCTCTAGGCAATTTATTGATGCAAAAATGTTAAATCAGCAACCCAACGTCGCTTCTCAAGTGTAGCAAGTTGCAGCAAACCCAAGCGCTCCTCATAAGGTGGCAGAATTAGAGGGTCATTCCAAGGCAAAGAACGTAGGGTCGATCGTACAAATCTGCGCTGGACGGACTCGATACGTTTAATGTGTGTTCCGTAAAATGGAGACCATACCTGACTGGCATATTCAAGCAGGGGCCTAACAAGGGATGTATAAAGATGTAGTCTTATATAAGGGCCTGGAAATTCCTTGGACCAACGAAGAATAAATCCCAGCATATTAATATGGGAGATGAAGTTCAACTTACCATCAAGATACACTCCCAAATCCCTCACCACTTCCACCCGCTTTATACCAGTACCCCCAAACATGTACTGAAAAGTACGGAAGCTGCGAGACTTTGAGAAGGACATAACCTGACATTTCTCAATGTTCAGCTTAAGATTGTTGTTGCAGCACCACTCATAGAAAATGTGCAACTCTGATTGTAAAATCTCACAATCAGCGCTAGATTTTATTGGAAGAAAAATCTTAATATCGTCAGCATATATTAGAATTTTACATCTTTGAAGCAAATATTAAATATCATCAATAGATATGATGAATAACAATGGACCCAGATGACTGCCCTGGGGAACGCCAGAATGAGTCACAAAATCATCAGAGAGTGCGCTACGAAAAGGCACTCTATAAATCCTATCAGACAAATATGACTTAATCCAAACAATAAGGGAGGGCGGGAAATCCAACTTAGCCAATTTAAAAGTAATGATAGAGTGAGAAAGCTTGTCAAAGGCCTTACTAAAATCAGTGTAAATACAGTCAGTTTGGCATCCATCCATGAATCCGCCCACAGTGCTAGAAACAAACTCAACCAAGTTTGAAACCGTGGACCTACCTTGAAGAAAACCATGCTGCCGAGTGGAGATCAAGCCCTTACACACTTCGGATAATTGGGATTGAATCAAAAGTTTGAAGAGCTTAGGAATACAAGACAATTTAGCAATTGGCCTGTAGTTGAAAATGTTTCTTCTATTGCCACTCTTGAAAATAGGAATTAAATAGGATATCTTCCAGAGCGCTGGGAAATGGCCCCGTGAAAGAGACTTCCTGAATAGTAGTAGCAAAGGCCATAATAACACCGAAGAACATTTCTTTATGACTACAGGAGGAATCCCGTCAATACCACTAGAGAAGTCAGTTGGAAGTGCAGTAATATGCCTCAACAGGATCTCCTCCGTGATAGATGGAACTGATACCATGGGTAAAATTCGGCTATCAATGTGCGAAAAGTTTCCATTAACTGGGATGAAATCAGATGATTCAAATGCACCCTTAAAAGATTCAGCAAATAAGTTGCAAATAATATTAGAATCATTGCTGGAGATCTCCCCGAATTCCATAGTCGATGGGTAGTTATCAACCTTTTTCTTCAAGTTGACATATTCGAAAAATGCACGGGGGTCAGAGAATAATCTGTTCTTTAAATTTTGAAGATATTCTTCATAGAGAGAACGAGAACGGCTTATAAATTGTTCATGGCAAATACTATATTCATGCCAGTCGTCCGCACTGTTAACACGTAGATACTTTTTCCAAAGTCTATTCTTCCTATTCTTAAGAGTCTTCAATCCTCTGTCAAACCATGGTGGAGCGGAGTCTCTACCCCTAACCCGAACTAAGGGAACAAACCTGCTGAAAGCTTCATACAAAACGTCGTAGAGACCGGATACGTTTCTGTCGATATCGTCACCAGACAGGCAAGTGTGGAAGTCGATCTCACCAAGATAATCATTCAAAGCGACAAAATCGGCCGCTCTAAAGTTAAAATGATATTGGCTGTCGAGCTCATTGACAAGCACGTCCGACAGACAATTAAAGCCAACAAGCAATGCGGGGTGAAACACGTCAAGATTTTTCAAGGCAAGTATGCTGGGTTCAACAAAAGTAAGCATTGGGTTCGTAAAGAACACTAAATCAAGCTGTCTTCCCATATTGTTACTCACATTGCTCATTTGGCAAAGTCCAAAGCTAGCCAAGGTGTCGAGGAATAACGATTGTCCTTCAGTCAAGTCATGGGGAAGAAAGCTATCGTCATCAAAATATAATAAAGTGAAAATAAAACAAAATAAAACTTAACTTTTTATCCTTTCCTTCATTTCTTTGTCGATCCCTGCACTTTAGTTACAGCCCTCTTTTGGGTCCTCACGAACTTCAATTTTCCTTTTTCCAGCTGCCTCAAAATTCTTGAAATTCACCACTTTACAAACTTCTTCACTTGAAAAAAAATTTTTTAAACGTTTTCTCCTTGAAATTTTTATCACTGGACTGCCCGCTTCGCCTACCAAAGCAGTTGACCCCTATTATGTCCTTTTCAGTAAAATCTCCATCTTTTCTCCCCAATCGGTTGAAATTTTTCTGAATCGGTTCATTTATAAATATTAAATTCGATATTTTTGGTTAAATTTTATCTTTAGAATAAGGGTTTTGTTTTCTGCATAACTTTTAATTTTCCTTGAAAAGTTTCTGTTGACATTTAGTTTCACGTGTTTTGAAACTTTGAAATATAGATTTATTTGCCTCCGAATTAACAACCAACATATGCTTTAATTGCGATTTGTCTGGGTTGTCAGACAAATCGCAATTAAAGTTCGTGACAATTTTTCTGCTTTCATCTCGGTGAGATTAAGTACTATGTTTTGTGTGTTTTTTTTTTTGTTTCGATCAGAAGGAGATTCAAAAAATATGTTAAGTTACTTTAGAAATGTAAGAAATGCTAACCGCCACTTATTTTCAGGTATCGGAAACAAAACACCCTATGCGAAATCCCATTGGATTTTACATCTTTTCGATCACAAGTACGTATCTTAGAACTAGTTTTGTTTCATTTCTTATAGTCTATAATAAAATTTATTATCTTCCTTATTTAATTCCTAATTTCAGCAACCTAATTCATATTAACTTTAACTTCATTTTCCTTAACCTAATCCTCAATTTTAGGGCTTCACGATACTCGAGATAATTCTCGCTGCCGGTGTCGGTCTCGACACGATACCGAGACCGGCAGCGAGACCAATATCATTGGTAACAGTGCGATACCGAGAGCGAAATTGAGGCGCCGAGAGTGGACGAGCTATTAGTTTTTATCATTTTATTGTGGACAATTTTTTTTAGTTGTTTCAGCTTTTATGTCGCTCCGAAAAATTTCAATTGTGTGATTTATGGGGCATATAAGTATACACTGCTCTCCTCAATCGCTTTTTTCTACATTATTTCCTTCTTCAGATATTTGCGCTTTATCCCCAATAGCAAACAAGAGCCTTTGCTACCTTATTTTCGCGAGGGGAATATGAAGAAAATGCATACATACATAGATATATCACATGTCATCTCTCCCTGTATCCCACCGAAATACCCTTTTTTTATCTTCCCGAGAGCGAGATCGGACCGAGACTGGCCTTAATCTCGCCGAGATTGCGACTAGAGCAAGATCGTCTTCACCTTGACGAGACCAAGACCGAGATCTGCCGAAGTCTCGGTCTTGTCTCGGTGCCGTGAAGCCCTACTCAATTTCAACAACTTATCCCACTAATTGTCTAACTTAAAATAAGCCTACCCTACCTTACAATATATAATATAATTCAATATATACTTCCTTATTTAATTCCTAACTTATAATAATAACTTCAACTTCATTTTCCTCAATCTAATAATCCTTAATTTTGACTA
The DNA here is from genome assembly GCA_964036015.1 of Leptarthrus brevirostris. Classification (NCBI taxonomy): domain Eukaryota; kingdom Metazoa; phylum Arthropoda; class Insecta; order Diptera; family Asilidae; genus Leptarthrus; species Leptarthrus brevirostris. The sequence continues at coordinate 101,825,673 of OZ038373.1, forward strand.
CTTATCCCACTAAATGTCTTAACTTAACTTAAAATAAGCCCCTACCAATGCATGGTTGTAATTAAAATTTTTATAGTAATGTTCCATAACTTATTACATTGAAATGAAATAAAATTAAGTTGAGCTAATCTCATTCTATCTTTCCAGTCTCATTCTAGCTTCTAGCACGTTAATCGTAGGGACATATCGTCGCCAATCAATCCGGTAGGTTAATAATCTCGACTTAGACTTTCTCTATAACTTCATACGTTTTCATTTTTTTTAGAGCTCGTCATGCAAATCTTCATCATATTTCCGGTAAGTTATCAACTTGGCTCATATTTACACTTTTACAATTTCATTGCAGATTTCTACATAAATTTTAATTTCAGGAAAGCGTCATCAAAGCTGGAGCTTTCTTAAGCTAGGGTTCGCTATCTCCATAATTCCCAGGATTTGTTTCCACCTCAGGTTAGTACCACAATAAAGCAGCTTCAGAGGACAGACACAGGTAACATAAAATAATAGCCTGATTTCCTTCCTAACCACTCTATTTTCAGACTGCAGTAGGGATGGGCGATCTTCGATTCGATCTGTGCGAATCGATCTTTTAGACTTCGATCTGCCGATTTTTGAATCGATTTTTCGCGGGACCGATTCAGCTCGAATCGATTCATTTATTTCCACGCGACGCGATAAAATAAAACTGAGCAAGCCCACGTGGAAATTTGTTCGCATCATCATTAATTTGTGTAATAAATTTAATTTAAATTTAAATTTAAAATATCGTGCCTAAAAATTGTTAATTCTAGATAAATGCGTTGCAGATCTCTAAAATATGGTAGTGTTATCTGTATCCCTGCGTACCATGAGTACCTACCTATACTGCCAAACAGTGTAGTTGGCAGCATTCAATTTTAGTGCATCCCTGGTTAACTCTAAGGCCTTTGAAAATTTCTCCCTGCTAACTAGGATAGGTGTTGCGTCTGCCCACTCCGTCCTTCCGCTATATGGTATCTAGTCTGGGGCAAGTTCTTCTACTAAACTATCATCACTTATTATTAGTTCTTTAAAATTGCAAAATTAATCACTTGGTGAAGAAAATATAATTTATTGTCATGTGATGTCTACCGGATTTTGCTCCTCCAAATTGAAATATCAAAATAAATGGAATCGATCTACGAACATCGATCTTCGAAATCGGAAAAAAATTGCAGATCGATCCGTACTGAATCGATTTTCTCAGTTCGATCCCCCATCCCTAGACTGCAGCATGGAGATCGCGTATGCAAGCATAACATCCCCCGAACTTCTCAATGATGTTGGTAGTTGCAACCCAGCCCGGTCCTTAAGAGGGAAGGCCACACTTATTTTATTAAGTGTATATTCAACAATATTTACATAAATGTTTATTAAAAAATATTTTATAGTCTTAAAGATATGAGCGTTGCCGTAGAGCCAAAAAAAATGCCCCCTCCATAGTCGCATCGATTTTTCAAGAACGGCTTATTTGAAAAAGAAAATAAAAGTTCTTTATAATCTGTATGAATGTAGTTATCGTTGTACATAGCCGTTTTTTTTTAATTTGATTTTTCACGAAATGGCGAACAATTGAAATTTTTTTCATTTTTTCGACGGTCTTTTTTTTTGTTTTAAAATAGCCTTAACAATAGTAAAACTCAGCTCAGCTTAACCTTAGCCACTGCAAATACGAACAAAACAAAAACAAATAATTGAAAAACGGTTAATAATTCACCGAGTTATCGATGCGATCAGTTTGAAAAAAGTCGTTTCGAGAAAAACGTGTTTAAAGTTTTTAGTCCATTTTTCTCTCTATCAAATCACAACTTCTAGGTACCCAAATATAGAAAGAGCTATTATATTGTAAAGCCAGTACAAACCAGCTTTATATAGCAATAGAACAATATATTTATATAGCAATAATAAAAGAAATTCGAAGAAAAGAACCCCAATAAGACATTTATTGATAAATACGTTTGAGAAAGGGACTTAGGGGCGTACAATTCTCATCGGGACGTCAAGCGAAAAACAGTCGGTCTACCTACTCTCACTTAAATGGCTGTAACTCAGTCAATTTTTGAAATTTTGACCTAAGAAGGCACACTTAGGCCCTAGAGGCCCTTTGTGCTACCACATTGAGGCTTGAAATTAACAACCCCATAGAATTACCTAAGGAATAAGAGGGTTAACATTTTGTCCCCTGTTCACCGAACCAGTTTCTTGCATCCAGTGGAACTAGATCACGGGAAGTCAAAATTATTTTGACTTGGTTGTGAACTTCCGATAAATCGAGTCAGGTTTCTGACATCTGTGGAGCCCAGCTCGGTTAACTCTTTGAAGAAATTGAATATATAAACTTTAATTTAAGACGAAAAAAAATATATTTTTTTTTTACCCATCACAGTAGTCTTCCCCCTTAAGGAGCTCCTACTTTTGTCATATTCCATTCCACCGAACACTTTACGGAATGCATGAGCTGATTGCGTCAATGTCACGTCTCCTTAATGAATGCGCAGCCTCCATCAAACTAGGTTATGCTAGGCAGCAGTTGAAATACCAATTAAGGCTTTTTTTAAAAATAATGTTTAGTTTTAGTTGTTGCCTTAATATTGTGTAATTTTTATTGTAGTAGCCAGCTTGGGCGAATCTTTTTCTGAATATATAAATTTGTGTTGTTCGACTTAGAAAATGTTCCCGAAATTAAACGGTGCGTCCAAATTTTATCTGGAGAGTATAAAGGTGGAAGTGAGTACGTTGTATTCTGCCTACAAGGACTCAGACTAGCAATTTCGTTAGAACAATGGCAAAAGTGAGATACAACCGACACTCCGTCAATGCTACAGAGAGTCAATGCTCTCATTGTGGAGTCGCCAATAAGTTCAGAAGCCTTTCTTTGAACTTTGTCTAACGCGGGCAGTGTGGTATGTCCTTCCTAAAATTATATTCGGATCTGGGTCTATATGTAGGACTTGTAGTGCAGCGCCAAGTCAGATGGAGTTAACTATTTCTTACATCTCTATAGGAAACCCAAGCATTTCATCGCAGTTTTGGCGATTGTAAATATATGAGCTAAATCGGAAAACGGAATCAAACGATTCCGCCGAATTAAGGATGCTGTCGTCGGCGAAACTATGAATAGGATGAGAGATAAGATATCATTGATAAAAAGAAGAAATAAGGTTGGTGAAAGAACTGAACCCTGAAGGACATCGGCATTAATTTCGTACGGATCAGGTGTAATTTTATCTATTATTACAGCGATTGAACGGTCTGACAAAAACCTCCCTATCCATTTTAAACATGAGTTTGATTGCTCCGTACAAATTCGAGATGAAAAGTTACGAAATAATGTTGTGCACGTGAGCAACTTCTCAATACAGTGTAACTGTTTACAGTTCATTGCTTACACTTAATGTTGCTGCTATTTTGCCTTTATTTAAAATACAAATAATTGCTTAAGCCGTACACACGCCAGCCCGGTCTCAAACTAGTCGACATGTTTTGCAAAGCTATACACGAATTACGAAAGCATTTGGTTATCTAATTTCATGTAAGAGCGACGTAATGACTACTTGAGTTAATTGTAAGTGAACAGATTTGGCAGGTTAATTAGAGATTTGCACCTACAAAAGTCTGAATTACTTAATAATTGAAAATACAATTAGGTAAACTTTTATGGAACTGAAGACCTTGACCGAAATTAACAATAAGTGGAGCTACTTCAGATAACTTTATGTTTAGTTACCGTAAATGCTGAAAGAAATTCGTGGGAGGATTGAAGGCTGAAGACGATGACACAATGACGGCTTCGACTTTGGATCAAATGCAAGTATTACAACGCGAAATTTAACTCGAAGCCGAAGCCATTAACATTTGATATTTGAAGACGAAGCACTTAGTAATAATAATAGCTCTGATCCTAAGCAAATTACTATATAATTCAATTTTATAACTTAGTCTATTAAGAAATAGAAGGCAAAATATAATTACGCCATTCATCAAACTATAAACACATATAGGGTATTTTAAATTTAAGTAAGCAAGAGAAGAATCCAATAGAAACGTGAAAGATGGGAAGATATTGTACTCTGATATCAGAAACTTTCTGAACTTCCACGCATTTGTAACAAAATTCATGAGGTCATTCTAATTGTTTCTTCCATTCAAAATATCGACGACTTAATTTTCAGAGAAAGTTTTTTTTTCTCCACAAATACCAATTCGGAACTCTGCAAGAATACACAGGGAGCGTAAGCTACTGCCCTCTCTTCTCCAAGGGCTGACATTCAAATCTATCAGTCCACATCTGAATCTAAATATAAGGCTTATATTTTTTAAGGAGAATTCACTAAGAAAATAGCATTGATTAGATATACAGTCTAATCTATCGTACATGCCGTGTCTAACCGTACATCTTGCCCTATCGGCAGCTTTCAGTCTAAGCCACGAATCTTCAGTGTCAATTAAATAAGACAACTTAGTTTTTACGTCTTGCTGAGAGTCCTCTCTTAAATTGAGTTGTAAGTCCTGAATTACACGAGAGGGAGTTTACCCCATAAGTCACGGCAATTCTCTTCTGTGCAAAAGTAGAAAAACACTCGGAGTGTTGCTACAAAAGGGGCATTGACTGACGTTAAAAGACCGGTTCATAAGTGTTTTGCAGGGCTGAAAATTTGTATTCACCGGCTGAACCTGACACCAAAAATTTTTCGAACCCTGATGAGGAAGTTACGAAAATGGACAAAAGCAAATCAGGAAAAACTCAAGCAAAACCCCTACGATTCGTGATTGACACTCACAGATGACCCTCTTGCTACCTCACTTCTCTGGCCAAGGAAAAAAAACAGGTTTTCGTCACTCATGGGGTAAAATCCCTCTCGTGTAATTCAGGACTAACCTATGTTTTTCTGCGAGCTCCTCCCAAGTCTCGGTTTAAAATATTTATAAAATGTGGCTATCTACTGCCATCCAAGCTAGCTATCTAGGCAGTCTATCATCCTTATAACTAAAAAGTATTTTCAGCATATACACAAAGTGGCATCTAATTCTTCATATTGTCTGAATCCCCACATCTGAGCTCCATTACACAATATCGAACGGCTAACCGCATTAAACAGCTTAATTTTCTCCGAATATTCGAGTTCTTTTTCACAAAAAAAATGGTACCCCACGTTCGACAGTACTTCGCAAACTCATCTACCATACCTTGCAATTTTATGGGGTCATCAGAGAAGACAACAACATCATCAGCGTAAAGAAGAGCTTTATTTTTTAATTCTCCCAATTTTCTACCAACTTCTAAATGCTCTTCTTATTTATTTTATTCTTAATAATTATAACAAATGCAAACTGGAAAAACGAAGAATTAAGAAAGGCGATCAGGATGGGCGGGATCAAGATATAAGGCTTTGTGAAGGGGATTTACTAAGATGGAAGTCAAATGACTTTTCGTAGCATTTTGGTAATTGGGTCGCGTTGACCGTGGTTCGTGCGATGGCGGTCGAGTCGGAAAAGGGGAGTGGACCTAAGGTTGCGGGGATTAGTATAGATGGGTTAAGATTTCAGGATTGAAGAACAGTCTATATGGCACCAGTTAATAGCTGGTTATTGAAAAGAATGTCTGAAATATCACGACGTTTACTTAGGGGTTGTAAGTCGATCAGTTTCAGAAGATTTTCAAAAGGTGGAAGATCACGTAGAGCGAAGCGGGTTTTTTGTGAAGGTGACCATGCCTTGCTGTTATATTTAAGGAGAGGTCTCACGAAAAAGATATAGACAGATTAAGAAACATAAGGATTGAAGAACTCTCTCTCACAAACCCTAGCGTGGATTTAGCTCTGTTAATTATACTGTCAATGTGACAACGGAAATTGAGTTCGCTATCACAGATTATTCCTAGGTCACACAAAAAGGTAACGATATGGACTTTTACGTCGGTTAACATCTTGATAACGTTATGGGAGATCTTGTCGAAGGCTTTACCGTTTTCCAGGGCACATAGAGACGAAGTCGGTAAGGTTGGTGGTTGTAGATCTTCCTTTGAGGAAGCCACGCTGGGAGAGGGAGAAGATAGACTTACAGTGGAAGAACATGGAATAATAGAACAATTTTTCGAATAGTTTAGGTATGAATGATAATTTAGCAATCGCTCTGTAGTTGGACACATCGTTCTTGCAGCCTTTTTTGAAGATGGGAATAATATACGATTTTTTCAATAATTGAGGGAAAACCCTTTGAGTGACCGACAGGTCGGAAAACCAAAGTAAGGGGTTGAACTAGATGCATGGCACACTTTTTCAGAACGATGGCCGGAATGCCATCGGGACCTGGGTGAAAGTCGTCACCAAGCCCGTAATATTGGCGGCGGTTAGTTCGGGATCAGGGCCAAAAGATGTATCGGTTATACCCATTTGGATGATATTTTTTTTTGGTACCATGTAAAAAAATTGTTTGGTTGGTTGGGAGTGTAGGGAGAGGATTCATTCTAACTTTGAACGTATTAACCGATTTGGATGATTTATTTATTTTTTGTATAGAATATGATTCTCCATTGCTTATATGAAAGAAGTTTGGATATATGTTGGGAGGAGGGGTAGTCTAACTTCGTAATGCGTAGACCGATTCGGATAATTCCTTTTGTGAGGTATAGAGAATGTTCTCCCATTAGTAGCACAATAAAAATGTATGGGGTGGGTTAGGGCACAGAACTCAACTCCTTAACGCATAGACCGATTTTGATGATTACTTTTTATTGTATAGAGGTCATAGGTCAGTGACATAAAAATTCTATGGTCGTAGGAGTCACGACCCTAGAATTTTTATGTCACTGAAAATGTGACATTACAGATTATCTAGCCATGGTTGTGACAGAAAAAATAATCACAACTTGTACAGCATTTATTTATAAACGAAATAACGCGCCACACTTTTTAAAAAATTAAAAAGGTCTGTATTAACATCCAAAAAATTAATAATTCGTGAAAATATACCTATAAACCAGATAATTTTAGCGTGGAAAATAAATTACGACACAATGACACAAATCTCACAAGCCACGGCGCGTGACTTTTCTTTATATATTATTTAATTTAATTATAAATTTATTAAGGTTATATGTTGATTATACTTATACGGTATTTAAAGAATAGAGTGATATCTTTAATCTTGCATAGCTACTTTAAGCACTTTACAAATGAGGATTTCACCTGTCTGAAAAACTGTTTCCGCTCAAAATAAGAATGACCCTTATACCTATGTTGCTTCTATGATGAAAACCTAGGGGTTGGATAACTTCATATCCATATATTTCCCAGGGTCGGATAAACTTATAGCATGGCGGCACTATATCGGGACCAACACGTTTTTGTTATTGCGCCAGATCTTAACAAGAGTACTAACTGCATCTCGAGTCTAATTGATGCGAGCCTGTATATCAGCCGTCGTCTGCATATGTGAATTTCTTACATCTAAGTGTTTTTTCAATGGCACACCTCATATATTGGAGTCTCTACTGACTTCCCCTTTGTATAGGCGGGTTTAGCATTGCCAGCACCGCTGAAAAGGGGAGCAGCACGTAAGCGCACATCTATGGTTTTTTTAATGTTGAAAAAATACGAAAGGCTAATTGGTCCTTTGCCCTTATGTGCTCGTTCCTACCCACCTTGAGGATATAGATTACTTCGACCTGCCTCTAGGCAAGAGGGATATAGGCGTGAAGTAGACAACTCTACAAAACCGCCAGAGGGATGACGATTGTATGACCTCGCTGCAGCAAAGAAGGCATAATCCCATTTATTCCTGGCGACTTTAAGGGATCGAATGATTATTTTGTCATATGTGACAAAACTTAATGAATTGCCACCAATAGGGATATTCGTCCGCACCTCAGGTCGACTAATGCAATTTTGATTTCTTTTGAATTACAGGAAAAATGCGTGATCAACACTGTGGTTGCCTGCGAGAATTACCCTCACAAAATTTACAGAATTCCCGCAATGACCTAACTTGCCTTTTGAATTCATTTTGGCTTGCTTTAAATCCATCCCATTCCTCAGCTAATGTAGTAGTTTTAGCCTTGTTGAAAAGCTTCCGTGGGCGCTCCTCATAAGGTTGCAGAGTAAGAAGGTCGCTGCAAGGTAGAGATTGTAGGGCCGACCTCTCAAATCTGCGCTAGACGGATTCGACATCTTTAATGTGCGATCAGTAAAACGGAGACAAAAACTCACTAGCATACTCAAGCAGGGGTCCAACTAGGGACGTATAAAAATGGAGTCTTATATGAGGGCTAGGAAATTCCTTAGACCAGGGAAGAATAAATCCCAGCATAGAGTTGGTCCTATTATTGGGAGGATGTAGTTCAATTGTATATCAAGATACACTACCAAGTCTCTTACCCCTTGCACCCGTTTTATACGAGTACCTCCTCAATCATGTACTGAAAAGTACGGGAGTTGCGAGGCCCCGAGAAGGACAGCCCGTTCGAAAACGTATTTATTATACTTTGTATTAAAATGCATTATTAAGGTAGGTCATAAGTTCAAAAATGTAGTAGATCTAGGTTTCTGAGTTGGAAGATCAGCAATATGCTTCAACAAGATCTCCACCGTGGTAGATGGAACAGATAGTAGAGGTGAAATTCGGTTATTTATGTACGAAAAGTTTCTACAATCCGGATTTAAGATTTCAACAATTTCAACCGCTGTGTGTACAGTCACTTGCGAAAGTTAACAAAATATTTAACGATTACCTAGAGTTCAAAATTTTCCCAAATTGTCTCAGAAAAGTATGTAATAAATATATCTGTTTTTTATTTTCATTAAATTGCCCATCTTATTACCCTGCTAAAAAGATACAACAAGTCAAAGTGAAGAGAGGCCGCTTCCTTAGCAGTCCCTGCCTACCTAATTATTGTTTTACACTGTAGTTAAATAAACAAAATTTATAATGGAAAGGGTCGAAAATGTTTGCTTAGGGAACAAAGGTATTTAATCTTAATTGCTGCTGTAAAAAAGCTATAAAAAGTCGTTATTAGCTTGTGTTATCCACTGATCACACCGAAGAAAGCGGGAGATTTAGCAAGAATGTCGATCATAGGTTAAAAAAAAATCGATAACTTCGGGTGTTCTTAAAAATTTGCAGAATTTACTTTTTAATAATACCTTACTTACTTAACTTACATTTATTGTATAGAAGACAGAAACGATATAGCGGCTGTACTGGAATATTAAAGAAGATTCCGATGGTTAAGTGAAACCAGAAGTTCCACTTCAAACAGCACGGAATTGTGATCTGAAACATCGAAAGATTCTGCCGTCGTCAAGTAGTAAATAATCATCCTTGTCGGTCAAGACACTAAAACGAGCACGAGACGAGACGAGTGACAAGACGATTAGGAGTGACGTCAATTAAAGTCTGGAGGGATATTCATCCAGCAGGGTGACGTTCATATTATCATGTTCCAGTCCAAGGACTAGATTCCGAGAGAAGATTGAAATTTTGCATTTGGCTTCTGGAATGTATGAAGAACGAGGCGTTTCTGGACCGAATTCTGTGGATGGATGAATCGCAGTTTACCGGGGATGATATTACAAACTTCCACAACCTCCTTACCCAGCTGGATACTAACTTAGGACAATTGTGACCTCTCATTCCAGCCCAAATTCTCTGCCAAGGTTTGAACTGGCAAGTCAAATTTGTGTGGAATTTCTTGAGAATACACTGCTAGATATACTAGTTGATATCCCTATGGATAATCCTAGGGAAAATATGATGGAGCCCCAGCTGATACTGCCAGCATTGTGAAGGTAACATTAAGTGAAAAAATTTCCTGACGGCTGGATTAGACGAGTTGCATCGATTCTTTTGCCTGCTACGTCTCCAGATCTTACTCTATTGAACTTTTTTTTTATGGAAAACAATGAAGGATGAAGTCTACTAAGGGCCTGTTAACGAAAATACGGGAGAGGTTGGCTACAATATACTTTAAACAGGGAACTGGAAGGAGGTTATTGGCATGCATGGAAAGTGGTAGGAGTTAGATCAATATTGTTAACATTTTGGAAATTTCATTAGGATAATAGTTTTTTGGCGTTCGTTTGATGGCGCTGCGCTGATTACATCAAAAGTATGAATCATCCTGTAACCCTCAAACAGTTAAGACCATCTCCCCCTCTCCCAATACAAATTTTGTTGTTTCCAGGTGAAATCTATCACACCACTTATTTTGGCACATCTTATGTGAAACACCCTGTATAGCAAGAACACAGAAGCATCTAACAGATTCATCCAAATCCGCCCACGCATTACGAATTTAGCGTAGCCCTCCAATAACCACATTTAAAGTCCAATTTTTTTTTTCTTATACTAGCAATCATACTACGTGCAAAAAACAGAATCATCCGAATCGATTCACCCGTTTAGATATTGGATTGCGTCCCTTCTTCAAAGGGTTTTGCCACGGTCCAATTGGGGAACATACAGTATAAATAAAATAAGGATCCATCTAATTGCACCGAACCGTGATACGAAGTCAGAGTAGCACTCCTCCCACCTCTAAACTAGGCCTAGAATTTTTCTCATATGAGCAATGGGGGATCATACCTATATACGAAAAAAAAACATCCAAACCAGTCAATGTACTATGAAATTAGACCCGTCCTCACCAGAAGTAAAATTTGTTTTCTTATATTGACATTGGGGGATCATACTACATACAGGAAAAACAGAACAGCCCAAATTGTTGATTGGAGCGCACTATTTAATAGGTCAACCTTTCACAGCGCTTCTGGAACTTCCAACGAACCAGAACGTAATTCCCTTACAAGGTCAATGGCGTCTCGTGCAACACATGGATCAGAACTTCTCGAAACGTTCGCAACTTGTATGTCTGGATTTGTTTCACCTGCAAAGTGGCGTAGTGAGCGGTTCACCAATATTCAGACGTGGATCAAGATTTTCGCGGCCAATTTTTTGAGTTTCTAAATTCGCAGCAGCATCTAGGTTTTTGTTGATGGTGGAGAGGTGGTGGTGTAACAGCAGATTTTGTGATTTGTGATAAAAGTGATATGATTTTAGATAAAAATTAAGTGATCAATCTTATTCTACTGCGTTAGAATTTAGAATATCGCTCCGTTTGTCTCCCTTATAAAATCACCAGAAAGTATTCCAGAATTACAGGGAAAGTTGGTTTTCTCCGGTTCGAATCGCACCGGCGACATTCTTTGGTTACTATCTGCTGACAAAATATTACGATTAAAAGGTAATTGGGAGTTGCAGCAAAAATGACAGTGGTTCGGAATCTACTTTAAATTGTAGTTCCACTTGCAATCGTTTTCTCGCATCGGGTGAAATAGTTCTCTCGCCCCATGCCACATAAGGGGTTACGGGAACTAGAGAGAGAGAGAGTGCCTTTAGTTAGTACTTCCAATGAAAACTAACGAAATAGAATATAATAATTCTACTGAACATAGACTGCGTTTCCAACATGCTCTTAACTATTTTTTTAATTATATTATTAATAAAAGTATTAAATAATATTCAATTTTGTTAATCGTAATGCCAAAGAATTTAGGATAAGGGAAATTGGTTAATAGCTTTTGAGTCAAGGAGGTGACGATGTAAGCCTCTGTTGACAGTTTCGGGTGCATAAAACGGGAGAAAAACAGAAGATAGTGGTAAATTATTCCACGTGTGTTTTGTTCTGTTTAGAATAGATTCCCGAAATTTTACAGTGCGACCAAATATGACCTTTAGAGTGTAGGGATGGAAGCAACTTCAAGCTCTTCTATCATGCGTTGTAATGTGCCTACAACGAATTAGGCTAGCAATTTCGTTAGAATAATGGCCGTGGAAACATGCGATAGAAGAGTGAACGACAACCCACACGACAACTGAAGTGGCTAATAAGTTGTATACCCTTTTTTGGGCTTTATCCAACGCTGACAATGCGATATGCCCGGCCTCTGCCCCAATATGGGAATTATACTCGAGTCTAGGTCTGATGCGGGACTCAGATCAGCTAGTAAGAAGGGTATTTCTTATATCTCTGTAGAAAACCCAAGCCAAGCGATTGTAAATATGTGGTCAGTTCAGTTAAGAATTCACATTGAATTCTATTATTAAAATAATCTAGATTAATTGTTTAATATCGTAATTACTGTAAGGTCGGGTTACTTTGGCTCTAAAGGGCAACTATGGATCAAATAAAAAAAAAAGATTGAATCTCCCGCCTTTTTGCAGCAATGACAGTAATCGATTTAGCTTAAGCCGGAAATGTTACTGGCACCTAGTTTTGGAGGGCGTGGGATAGAGACATTTTTTCAAGGTTATAAAAGCCGTTTGCATTCCGGACTTCTGTCATGTGCAAACGTGTTTTATTTGCGTTTTCAAACTTTCTACTGTAGCGGAGTTTTTAAGATAAGTTTCGTTTAATATTACATTTGATCGGGTCAGAAATATATTTAGGAGATGAATGATGTTTATTTTTAACCGACTTCCCAAAAACAAAGAGGTTCTAAGTTCGACGTGTATTTATTTTTTATTTTTTATGTCTGACCGGGCATAACTTCGTAACGCGTCGACCGATTTTGATGATTCTTTTTTTGTTGGGTAGAGTATGTTCGTTCACCGATTGGTACCATGTAAAAAAATTTTTTGATAGGAAGGGGTGTGGGGGTGAAACTTAACTTTGTAACGCGTAGACCGATTTGGATGGTTCTCTTTTTGTTTGGTAGAGTATGCTCCCTGGTTGATACCACGAGAAAAATAATTTGGGGGGGGGGGGGGGGGGTATTTGGATAATTCTTTTTATTTTGGGTGGAGTATGCCCCTGGCTAATACCACGAGACAAAAAAATGTTGGTGTGGTTGGGTTGGGGGGGGGGGGGGGGTGGAATCTAACTTTGTAGCGCGTGGACTGATTTGGATGGTTATTTTGCTGTTGTATAGAGTGTGTAATAGGATAATAATTTGGTCCTATGGTGGTGGTAGGGGAGCAGAGGATTAATAACTTCGTAAAGCGTGGACCGATATCGATGATTCCTTTTCTGTTCGGTAAAGTATGTTCCTTGATTGATACCATGAACAAAAAATGTTAGTGGAATGGAGGTAGGGTAGGGGTTAAACCTAACTTTTTAACGCGTGGACCGATTTGGATGGTTCTTTCTTCGTTGTATAGAGTAGAAGACACTTAAAAGTGACAAATAAAATAGTTTTTAAAAAAAAATTTAAACCGACTTCAGAAAAAGCGCTAAAATAATTTTTAATTTTATATCTATTACGACATTTTGAAGTTGGTGCAAATAAAACAACTACAGAACCACAATTGAAGATAATACATAACATTACCTGAACGTTTCAGCTCACGGGATCATAACAAAGGACGATTAAATTCCTTTTATGTAGTTGTTTGGTTTGTTTGATTTGCACCGACTTCAAAATGTCGTAATAAATATAAAATTAAAAATTATTTTATGCTTTTTAGCACTTTTTGTGAAGTCGGTTCAACTTTTTTTTTTAAAAACTATTTTATTATCTTTCATTTCAAACGTCTTACTTTGGCTCTGTGCTTGGTTTAATATATATTTTGTGCCAAAGATGTGAGTCAAAGTTACCCTTATCAAAGATCAACTTTGGCTCAAAATAAAAAAAATATTTTTACAAACTTCAAGTTCTAATTAGTACTTCAACTTAATAGAGGATACCCCTTTCTATCAATAATAAACATTAGTACACTAAAAAGTCGACCACATCCTGTGATCCAGAGGAATTTCAAAAAATATACGAGAAAAGTAGCCAAAGTAACCCGACCTTACGGTACGTTAATGCTTTATTATTCAGAAAAATATATTTTTTATAACGGGAATTTTTACATTTTGTAGAATTACTAAGGTTCAGTATAGTAATTTTTACAGTTATATTTCCATATAAAAAAATTTCGGGGAAGGCTAACGGGGGGGGGGGGGCAATTACACCAATTCCTCCCCCGGATCCGCGCCTGCCAAATCTAACCTCACATACGTCACACGAACTGATCAAACTGCCAACTTCAATGCGTTAAAAATTCTTTTAACTCAGTGTTTTAAAAACTACATACGCATTAGGTTCATTAGGTAAATTCTGCTCACAGATCCAGTGGCGTATTTACAGGGGGGGGCCTAGGGGGCCCCATATATATCATTGCGATCTGGAAAAGGTTTTCATTAACCACAATGAGTCGCAATGAACGATGAACATTTGCTTTTGCTTTTCGTGCGAGCACGTTAGCAATACATGGATTTTCTCGATATTTACCCGATGAATAAAGCTTTGTCCCCTATATCCCTTGCTCTTCTTCAGATGAACTGGAAGAATGAAATTTTATGTGTAGGTACTACTACATATGCAGCGTATACATGTAGTCATATCTCATTCTTTAGCTTTGCAGTCACATGCGGCGAATGTGAGCGCAAGTTTTTACAATTTAAGCCACAATAGTTCATTCTTCATTGTTCATTTTAGCTTGCCTTGCCTTGGTCTTCATTTATTCTTTACTTCCCTCGGCCCGTACTCGTCTGTCTCATCATGGCTAAAAAGTTTCTTTATTCAAAGCTGAAAAGGCATAGGACTTCTTTCTAGATCTATATTCTTTGGTAAAACACTGCCTCTTCGGTTCGGTTTTGGTGTAATGCGTTATTTAATTTATATAGAAACTGATGCTGCTAACGTTCCCGACGCATTACCGTCTGGATCTCTTTCAAGTGAAATGATTGCAATAAAAACATCTTCAACAGATGTGAAATTAAACGTTCAACCGTCAATTTCAACCACCATTAAAGAGCAAACAGCAACGGATCGAAAGTATGATGTCGTAAATTTTCTAGGGAAAAAATTGGACGACGTTACTAAACTCGACGTTCTGGAAAACGTATGGACACCGAATTCTTCCGCTTCCTTTGACTTTCCCTACACGACTAAAAATAACAAAAAAAGAAAATTTCGTTATGATTGGTTGCATCAGTTCAAGTGGTTATGTTATTCACCAAAAGTTGATGGAGCATTTTGCAAGATGTGTGTTTTATTCGCCCCAACACAAGCCGGTATCAGTAGCCAACAACTGGGCTCACTTTCGAAAAAACCATATCACAATTGGAAAAATGCATTGGAAGATTTTCGTGAACATTGAACCATGACATATCATTGTAATGCTGTTTGTAGTTCAAACGAGTTTGTTCAATTCATGAAAGGGAAGCGCGTGTCAGTCGATCTTCTTCTTGATGCCGAGAAGCGTAAACAAATCCAAGAAAATAGGCGGAAGATGATACCCATAATTGAAGCAGTGATTCTTTGTGGGCGACAAGAATTGCCCCTGCGAGGACACCGTGACAGTGGAAAAGTTAATATCGACTTATCCGAAGAAACCGAGAATAAAGGAAACTTTAGGGCTATTTTGGCGTATAGAGCAAGAGGAGATGACGATTTAAAAGATATGTTGCAAGGGCCAGGAGAACGGAATAAATACGTTAGTTCTGGAATACAAAATGACATAATCGATGCCTGTAATAAAGTAATTCTTGAAGATGTTGTGCTGCGCGTTAACAATTCTAAAGCATTTTCCATATTAGCTGAAGAAACGGCCGATATAGCAGGAATTGAACAGCTTTTAATTGGAGTAAAATATTACGATCGTAAAAAAAAATCATTCGGGAAGATTTTTTGAAATTCATACCAATAACTGATTTGACTGGCCAGGGCTTAGCATCAACTTTTATCAGTGAAATAAAGACACTCGGCATTGATATGCAGTACTTAAGAGGACAAGGATACGATGGTGCGTCGTCAATGTCTAGTTATTTAAATGGTGTTCAAGCTATTATAGGCCAAAATTATAAGATGGCACCATATGTTCATTGCATGGGTCACGTATTTAACCTGGTAGTTTCAAATGCCTGCGGAGTGCCCGCTATTATAAATGCTTTGGCGACTGTTCAAGAAGTCAGAAATTTCTTTATTTCCCCGAAAAGAAAAGTTGTACTTCATAAACTTGACACCACGGCGCAGAGCTTAAAACGTCTTTGTCAAACTCGTTGGATTGAACGATTTCATGCTGTGGAAGATTTTGTAGAGCTCTTTGGTCCAGTTCTTGATTCTTTGACTGTGATTAAAGACTGGTCGGATCGGAACTTCACGTGAAGCAGGTGCATTCATAAACTCATTATTATCTGGAGAGTTCCTTGTTGCTCTTATAGTAGTACAACACTTGTTTTCGTACGGATTACCACTTATCAAATTCTTGCAAAAAACTGACATAGACCTTATGTCTGCGTTGGATCATGCGGAAAATTTAATAACTGTTCTTGAGAATATGAGATCATCTGCCATTACCGAATTTAAACAACTTTTTGAAAAAGTGCACGATATGGCAGATAAATATGGTGCGGAGATACGTCTACCCCGTTTAGTTGGCAGACAATGTTATAGAGAAAATCCCCAAGTAAACAACCCAGAGGAATATTATCGAATTACCTTGTTTATACCATTTTTGGACGCATTTTTAACCACTTTGAAAGAAAAATTCACTTCTCATCGCAATCTATTCGCAGGATTTTCGAATTTAATTCCGACATCAATTGAGAGATTTAATAACTGTCCTGACAGCCTCGATCAACTTATTAAATTTTATGAAGAAGACGGTATTCTTAGAGGAAAAGCAACCACACAAGGAGAGTTCGAATTGTGGCATCAGACATTAAAATCAGAATTCAAAAAACATAATACTCCCTTACCTGTTAGTGCCATAGAAGGTTTAATGAGATGTGACGAATCTTTTTTTCCAAACATCTGTCAGTTACTGCAATTACTCGCCACATTACCGGTGTCGACTGCAACAAGCGAGAGATCCTTCTCTACATTAAAGCGCCTCAAAACATATCTTCGGAACACGATTGGCCAGGTATTAACTATTTTTTGATTAAAAGATTGCATTCCATAAACACTTGCTACATTTGTTTCAGAATCGCCTTAATGGACTGGCCGTCTTGAGTGTTCATCGGTCAAGAATAGGCGCGTTCAAATATTATTGTAATGCCATTCATTCTTTTTCTACACGTTATATATATATTATTATTATATCTATGCACTTCATGTCCAAGGCCCCCCCTAGACGTTATTCCTAAATACGCCACTGCACAGATCATTCTAGTTTTCTGTTTAGTTCCCGATGTGCTTGATAGCTTGATATAGGAAAACTGAAATCAATGAGCAATTATAAATCAAAAGCTATATCTTGTAAAATATTAGTAAATGAATTTAAAAAGAATAAAGTATGAAAATTAGACATTAAAAAAATCAGTAGCGCACTTCAAAATGTATTTAATTTTTCAATAATAAAAAAGAACTGATCACAATTATTTCAAAATAAAGAAAAAAGCAATGGCATGTAAAGAAATTTTTTTTTAGAGATCGTTGGTTTAAGCTCTTAGTCGCGAATAAATAAATAGAAACTCAAATACAGTTAGTAAAGCTTGCTATCAAAGATAGTTTGAGTTGAAATTAGTCGCTAATTACATTAACAAAACCCACAATATTATTATTTTTAAATTGTTTTAAAAAGTTTATTTTGAATTTTGTTTATTTAAAGACTTCAACTTGCTTATGTTTGTCAATCTAATAATTTTGAGTACTTGTCCATTTGTATTTATAATAATATTATTTCACCCATCCTTCTATTTTTAACAATTTCAAATTTATCTTGTGCCTTAAATAATCCAATAAAACTTTCACTCTAATCTTGGCATTGCATCAGTCCAAGGCTAAGCACTCAATGTCTCCAATCAGTCAGTTCACGTAACTATTTTCGGAGGAGACAAAATCTTACTTTACGAGCGTGGACCAATATCTCGTCATAGGCAAACAGATATACGTATATAATCACTGATGCGCTTTTGCAGTTTAGTGTTCTTCCCATGCCTACCTTGTCACACCTCCGGTTTAGCAACTTTCCTGACTGACGCAAATCTTACTATACATTTATATAACACTTACTCTGCAATAGGAGAGGTTAATTAATTGTCTTTAATCAACCGTGGTTCGGATTTATATCACAACGAAACATAGAGAGGCTGAGAAAAAAACATTATGCAACTCGATTTCAATGTTACGAGTTTAAAGTAGGGCTCGCAGTAAGAGTCATTTGGGGCATCTTGGCACATTCAAGCAGGTACAACGTTTGCCTGCTCTTAAAGAACGTGATAACATAAGCCAACTCTTGCACACGGCGTGAATTGCATGCATATATCCAGAGCGTGTAAATTCTCCGTCTCTCGATTATCTTTGCTTTTTGGGAAAAAGCTTTTCGGCCAAGTTCGAGATCTCTTTAGGTGAAAACTTATTCTATGAATTGCCCGGTTGGAAACATCGGCGGTAAACACAAACCTGTACAGGCCAAACGCTCCAAAGCTGTATGGAAAAGAGAACTCACCGTGGGTAAAAGAGTATGTCAAAACCGCAACTCGTGTCATAATTTGTGGTGGAGAACTTGCTGTCTTCATTTTACTGCTATTTATGTAATTCTGCCAAGCTATCTGAAATGGGGCCACGAATTGATGAATCTTAAACAGACTTGGACTAATTGCATAAGACACGAATAATTACGCAAAATTTGCAAATAGCGTTGCACATCCTCACTATAACGTAATTCTGCTGCGGCAAAGAGTTTAAAAATTGCACAATTGCATGTTGTTTAAGAAAAATACCTATCGACCAAAAGCCACCTGTACTAGAAGATAACTTTGAGTGTTTACTTGGAGTAATAATTGTACTTAGGTATAGTATATGTGTATGCCTTTTGAAATTTTACGTTATCACTCGCTATAAGAGAATCAAAAATTATGTAAGATGTGTATAAACACAACATAATACGTCTTGCAGCTGTTTGTTCAAATGTATGTCATACGTTTATAAAACAGTTTTTAAACATATCGAGAGCAGAGGTCTGCGTTCACTAAGGTTTGATGCTGCAGTTGTAAATGCTCCGGAGTAAGCAGTGGGTTTAGCGAAACCAATTGCAACTAAATATAATGTTCATGTAATACCCCAGCGGGAAATGGATGTAATACCGCATCGAAGCCGTATTGCATCTTTGGCATGGAACTTCGCTCCATTTCTGCACTTAAACTTGGATGAATTTTACATACAATGTCCTAGGCAGGTTGTGATGCCTTTCTGCAGGAACAATTTTTGATGAAAACATAGATGAATAATCGTTAATGAAAATATTGATGAACACTCATCAATGAAAACCTCAATGAATAATAATCGAGGAAATCTTCAGTGAACAATAGATCGAATAATTCTTATTTGAATTAAATTACTTTAATTTTAGGAAGGAATAGATTTTGGGTAGATAGAAAAAATAATTGAATCGGTTATTGCAAGAACAGCATAAGTCAAAGTAGGAAAAAAATTTATCTTTCTGATAGCATATTTAAAGTAATTTTCTAAAAAATAAATACGATATTTCCCAACTTCGTTGTTTTTGGAAGGACCGATTAAATTAAAGCTTTTCGTAAACAAATAAAATGTATTTCAATATCAAATATCAAAGAAAAAGGAAAAAACGTAAGAAATTCATATAGAACATAAAAAAAATATTTAAGACAAGGTGGAAACATCATTTATTGACCTTTCTTTTGGTGGCCTCTTTTTTAAAATGTCTATTTTTTTTTATTTCGGAAACTCAGCCGAATGAAATAAAGTCGGCCTCTCTATATCCATCTCTAATTAACGCCTCTAGAAAATAAGAAAAGTATGTATAGAAAAACTGGAATATTTAAAAAACATGCGAACTTACTAAATAATACACCGTTTATGTTTAATTAATTAATTAAATTATTTGTTTACACACTGCACTATTTATCCACGTACTTGTAACTTCCACTTTGAAAATTGAAACTGCTGCGACGTTTGCGCAGATGACTCATCTTAAGATGCAATTTCATGTACAGAGAGGAATGAAGAACAAACTTACACTCATGCGTAAGCCACGATCGATAACGATTTTACATCTCAAAGTGAGGTATCACTCCTTTTCTGCATGACTTGTATACATATTTTTCATTGGTATTTATTTCAAAGAATTTCTTCGATGAATTCCTGCATACCTAGTTTCACGCACGGCCATATTTCCCGCTGGGAATCTACGAAGAAATAACTAAACGGAACGGCTGTAAACGCAATTCCACAATCGGATACATCAATTGGCATAATAAAATTTGGGACCAAATACCTTGTGTGGCAGGCTCCTTTTCAGTGTGAAAACCGAAGCCAACCGTTCTTCACAAGTGGAACAATTACTGCAGAAGTGTACATCAATGAATGCATTAAAAAACTCTAGATTCCGTTTTTGAAAAAGCATAGGGGTTCTAGACTATTCTGGCCGGATTTATCTTCCGCACACTGTTGAGCGTCCAGACAATAAACGTTCTTATCGAAAAAGACATTGATTTTGTGGCAAAAGATACCAATCCACCAAATGTTCCACAACGCCGTCCTATTGAAATATATTGGGCTTTGTTGAAAAGAAAACTGAGGACAAGTGAGCTGCCTGCAGAACACCCTAAAAATTTTAGTGTTAAATGGAAAAGAGCGTCCAGACAGATTGCGGACACCACTGTCAGAAATATTATGAAGGACATTAGAAAAATGTTAAGAGAAGATTGGGATCTAAAGTAAAAAGTGAGAATTTTTTTATTAATAACTAATTTTAAAAAAGAAAACATATAAGGTAAATGAAATAAGTACACATGGTCGCCAAAAGGGGGGGGGGCGAAGGGATAAACCCCCCGGGCTTTCAAAAGGGACCCCGTCATCTAAGTCACCAGCAGAACAAATTTTCCATTTTAATTATATATATAAAAAAATGTTTCAAGATCGAAAAAGTGTAATATACTATATAGATTTTAAATTGAAAGGCACTCATTCGATTGTATATGGGCCCGTAAACGCTTAGTCCCGGGATCGAAATTCCTTTCGCGGGGCCCGTATGTGGTACCCCCGGTACCGACTTTTGTCTCTACGGGCCTGTAAGTACATATGCAATATTGAAATAATAAAGTTTTGTATTTTAAAGTTTGCAAATTTTATTCGTTTCAATCCTTATTAACATAATATTAAGTACTTTAAATACGAAGTGTTTCAGTTAATAAATCAGACACGGAGGGTAGGCACATCTTATATGACCAAAAAAGAGTGACGGTGTCGAGAGGGGGGACTATGCCCAAATAACGGGACCTAAGGACACCAGTAGATGTATTTTTAGATCACCCTTTAGCCTTAAAACTATAGACTTTATAAGCATGCTTATCCCTTTATTCAATAGTAGGCACTTCAGGCCTTCCACTGAGTGTTTAAGGGGGATTTCTCATTCTAAGAGCAATTTATTTTTTCGTTTTACTTTAATTGGTAGCGCCCTAATTTGTATACATTAAAACAAAACTGACAAATTTTTTTTACACATTTATGCTTAAACAATTTAATATTAGAGTGCATTGAACTTGACTCTAAAAAAAGTTGCTCCGCAGTAAGGACCATTCCGGGACTTTGAAACGTTTGAAACCAACAAAAACTAAAGAACTTTTAAAACTAGAGATGCTTTTGCCATATAAAAATAGCTTGTCCTTACTCCAAAAAACGTTTTTTTTGACATGCATACTATTTAAATTAAATAACAAAAAGACAAAACAATTTCATAACACAAAACTTGAAAACTTAAATGTCATTTCAAGAAAATTTGAAGTGAAGTAAGTAATTAAAGTAAATTAGTCGAAAACCCTATTTGAGTTTCAAGTAAATTTCAAGCCAAGTACTCAAGTATGCATGTAAACGACTGTTTTGTTTTATTTCAATGTTTTCAAATTAATAATGATTATTATTATTCTTCTTCTTTATTTTTGGGAGAATCAGCAAATTGACGATTCGTCGATTATTGAAGAATCGATATTTTCACGCTCCGATATTTGCTGGATCGATCTTCCTTTACTGGTGTCGATTCGAATCGACAGATCGATCTTTTTGCTCAAGTCGTGAATCCCAACGCTATGGTAAGAATTTCGTATCAAATATGAGGGCATGGTCGGATCCAGGATTTGTTTCTAGGAGGGGCACAAGGGCGCGACGGGCAAGGAGTGTCGTCATAAGATTACACTATATCTTTGGGATTAATTGTAAAATAATTACATACAACAGTATAAAGTATAAGAAACATACTTGTATATTTAAGAAACATACTTGTAATAAAGGTTTAATAATGAAAATAATGAAAAATTACATATTTAATAATGATAGTTTTCTTTTATGTTTTCTGCTTCTGTACTTCTGTAGCGTTCATCATTGAAGAAATGTCTTGATATATATGCATTAAAGCCAGTCCATTCAAACGATCTTTCGTCATCCTGCTGCGAAGATATGTCTTTAGTCGGCGTAAGGTGGAGAAAGATCGCTCTTCTCGACACTTCACGATTGAGCTGCATCCATTTTCAACCCTACTATCTACCCTAGCTACCCACACCGATAGAAGATAATGCAAGGCGTCACCTTACCTTAACTTATTTTTCGCGTTTCATATTCCGGGATAATCCAGAAATATTTTTTTCATATAAGTAATAGTTTAGGCGCTAGGACGAGTTTTAAGAAAAATCACCCCCGGCTGCTATAACAAGCAATGTAAATTTGTTGGAAAGTTAGACCACTTGTATTTTTATTTAGAATTAAATTTATATTTACCAATTATAAAATATATACTGTAGGGATATAAATACTATATGGATTTATGTATACAGAATTTATATATAAAATTGGTATACAAGTTATATATCGCAGTAGTATTTTGCTTTTATCCAATGATTTATAAAATGCATACACTGTGGAATATAGATATTTTTTTACAGTACTGGTCCAGTTAAGATTACTAGTTGATATCGTTTCTAAAAGGACTTCTAACTTGCTATAATTGTGAATATTTGCAAAGAGTTTTCATATTGCCCTTATTACTTGTAAATATTAACATTTGAAATAAAAATATTTTAGGTTGTTTTTGGAAATTTTATCAAGACTAAAGTCATATCATTTTGATGGCTTTTTGCAAAAATTTCCTTTTAGAAACCATATCAGCTAGTAGTCTAAACATATCAGCTAGTAATCTAAACTCTAGAAAGAAAGGCAGCTAATCAGAAATTTTTAAATAAATAAAAGCCGATAGTTTTTCAAATTTTAATTATAAAATAAAAAACTTAATTCAATTTATTGTTATAAATTATGTATTTTTTTGAATTTGTTCTCGATATAATGGCCTCATAAGTTTTTAATATTTCATTAGATATATTGAACAAGAAATTATTATTAGAATTATTAGCCTTCGTAGCCTCTGTGTAGTCCTCCGTAGCCTTTGTGAAATTCATCAAAGTGTGAATCATAACTTACACATAACAAAGTAAAAATAGAATTAAAGTATAATATGTTTTGTATGCAGAAAAAAGTAACAACGGGATTTTTATTTTATATTCAGAAGGAATTATATATAGTCCCCTTCTGTAATGCGAAAATCGTTCAATCCAAGGTATTTCGGTTGTGTAACCCAGGGAATTTAGAACTTGAGCATTATTTAACAGAAATTAATTGAAAGGATGTGAAAATTTACCAGCCACCGTATAGTTTTGAATTTGAAATTCTTTCCGTATGGTGGTAATTTTTTCTTGATGCCGGACAGCGGGAGATTTACATTAGTTTATAAAATTTCCCATGTTATTACAAAGCTGATCAATTAAGGATTCTAAAAATACTTTTATTTTCACGGTAATTATCATTATTATATCACGTTCAACACTATAAGTTTGAAATCTATAAACTCACTATATCACTTTTTAAGACACGTCAACGTCGCAAAGATAAACATGAACTAAACTGACCAAAATACAAACAGAATAACAGGGAACATCGCATTAAATGCCACCTGCCATACCGGTAAAATTCTTAGTAAGAAAACTGATGGAAGTATTGCGCACACAATTTTTATCACTTTATACCAATATTAATTTGAATTTAATAAAAATTTTCCTATAGAAAGTCAAAATTCGTTTCAAGGTTGCTTGATTTACACCATTGGGTATTACTACTATATGATTCAAGTGATAAAATCGCGTGGAGAAGGATGCTAGATTATAAGGATTATAACAACTTAATATAAATTGTATTTATCAGTTATATTAAACAACAAATCATTCTGTTAGATCTCCGGAAGTTTTAAATTCATTATAAAAATTTGGTGTAGAAATAATATCTAATGTTATACATAAAAAATTGTATAACAAGTCAATATTATTTCTGAAAATTTCTTTATAATATCTAATATGGTTCTTATAGTTTTTATAATATTTTCGTTTAAAACTAGCATTGAACCTCTTTATAAGTTCAATTTTCCTAAAATTTATAGCAAAAATAATGTTCCTCTGTTCTATAAGGGAAGAACATATAAATAAGTTTATACTTTACACCAAAATTTCTAACCGTGGACGTATGTGTACGGAAAACGAAACAGACCTAATTATAGCTTGACCTAATTAACCTCCTTGTGTTTTTTGAATGGTCGGGTGTGACCGTCTGGGGGGCACGTGCCCCTGTGCCCCCCCCCCCTTCCCTAAATCCGCCCTTGTATGAGGGTATGAAAGGAGGGCTGGGATTAGCTTCGTAACGTGTTGCCGGATTTGGATGGTTTGTTTCCTTTCTATGAAGTGCAGTACCTCTGCAACTGTTGAAGTTGCTATGTTATACGAGCAGCATTTTTCGAATATCATATCTGAAGTCACTTAGAAGTAAAATCGTTTTTTAACTAATTTAAATGACTTCACAAAAAGCGCTAAGAAGCAGAAAATAATATTTAATCTTATATCCATTATGACATTTTGAAGTCGGTGGAAATAAAGCAAACGAAGTCACTACTTAACCACAACCGAAGATACTATACAAGCTACCTAAATATTTCATCTCACGAGATAATAAGGAAGGACGACCAAATACTCTTGTTGTCGTTGTTTTGTTTGTTTAATCTACACATTAAATTTAAAATTAAATATTGGGTTATGCTTTTTAGGGCTTTTTGTGAAGTCGATTTAAAACTGTTTTTAAAAGCTGTAGTTTGTCTTTACGGATTAAAAGAACGAATTATTCAGGCAATACAAAAACTACCTATCTTTCAGGGAACCCGTCGTGATTTGTGTGTGTCAGACGCGGCAAGGCAAGGTTGTGGACAACCAAACTATAGACACTACTATAAACAGTAAATAAACGAATATTTGTATCACACTTTAATTACCATAAACCAATAATAACCGTTGTAAATGTAGCTCAATATTTTTCATTACTCTTTTTTCCCGCTTAATTTATTATAATACATATTAATGTTTTTTATGTTGTAGCCAAAGGCCCCGGTGGCCACATTATGATGCGTTAGCATGGATTTAGTTTGAAGAGAATTAGGGATTGAGTGGATTTTTCATTTATTGCAATTGGAAATTAAAAACTCACGGGGATACCGAAGCTCAAACCTTTACACATGAGGTGGTGATCATGCCACTCAACCAATTGTTTGAACACCTTAAGATGAAATCTAGTATACGGACGTTACCACATCAGATTTGATAAGAATCTGAGACAAATAATTTTTTGGAGGTCTCATAGAGTGGAAAGTGTGTTAACGTTTTGTTTTCCCCCACTCTAATTTCGAAACTATTGCATAAATAAAATAAAAAATACCTGAGTGTAGATTTTAGTTAGTACTTTCAATGAAAACTGTAACGAACAATGTAGCAAAAGCGGTTTATGAAAGGTTTAGAAATAATTCTATGGAACACGTCCAATACGCTCCTAACCAATTCTTAATTACATTATATTTTATATGATTGTTAATTATACTGCCAAAGCTCAAAGGGGTGCCTTTTCATGCCAAAGCACAGCCTTGGCAGGAAAGCAATTAATGATAAGTGAAATGACTTAATAGTGTGAAGGAGGTGACGATGTACGCTTCCTTTGAAAGTTTCCAGCTTCAAAGACGGAAGGAGAACAGAGATGCCAGACGGTATTGAGCAGAAGTCGCTCAGCCGTGGCGCTGAAGTCGCCGCGCCATTATTTAAAATCGCCCAAAAATCGTCTTTTGATTTTATAATCAAACAAGTCTTTTTAAATTGTTGTTTGTACAACTTTAATGTAATATTTATTACAGTAATCACAGCAACAGATACAAGTAACACTAATTTAAAATTGTGGTAGAAACGTCGTGAAAAACAAAAAATTCCCTTAATTAATAATGGAAGTGACTAATTGCACTTACATGTACTTACGTGTATTTACGTGTACTTTTGAATTCGGGAAAGTTCCGCTTTTACGTACTTTATGTACTTATATATCCCCCCTGGCGGCGGGTTGGGAGCGGAAACCCCCCATTTATTAAAGCAATTAAAAGCCTCTTCCTCCCAGAAAGTCTAATAAATTTTTGACGTACATAAATGCACGTATGTGCAAATAGTCACAACCTTTAATAATTCACCCAATCGACTCCAACTATTTATTACGCACATTTCAATCTTTTACGAATTAATATATATACAAAGGATAGGAAAAGCAACCGCAGGGGAAAATAAATTTTGATGTCGGCTGTATCAGAATCAGATATCTATGACGTGACGACGGCATTGAGCATAATTTTATGTTTGAGCGAAAAAATGCTATTGCGAGTCAGTTTGGACTCGTTTGGAGTTCAGTAAAAAGTTATTCGCGCAAAATTAGAATTTAAGATGACTCGACAGCAAAAATGTTTCTACTGTCACGTCGGGTTATGTGATTTCGATTAGCCAATATGAACTGTTGCTGTAGGCTGTCGTGCATTCTGATTCAGCCGATAGCCCAAAAGCGCCCAGCAAGAATTAAAAAATCGCCCAAAAGCGCCCAGTAAGAATTAAAAAATCGCCCAAAAAATGCCTAGTCGCAGAGAAGAAAGTTTTCTCGCCCAACTGACGTCTCAAGAAGCCCAACCGGCGAGAAATCGCCCGACTTGGCAACTCTGAAGGAAATCAGAAGATGGTAAACTATTACACGTTTAGTCTGCTTAGTAGATTCCCGAAATTTTACAATTCGACAAATTTGACCCAAAGTTTAGGGGAGGGAAGAACTTAAAGCTCCTGTATCGCGGGTTGCTATGTGTCTACAAGGAATTAGACTAGCAATTTCGTTAGAACAA
The DNA here is from genome assembly GCA_964036015.1 of Leptarthrus brevirostris. Taxonomy (NCBI): domain Eukaryota; kingdom Metazoa; phylum Arthropoda; class Insecta; order Diptera; family Asilidae; genus Leptarthrus; species Leptarthrus brevirostris. Next base: position 101,852,931 of record OZ038373.1, read on the forward strand.
TGGCCGTGGAAATAGCGATACAAGAATGAAAATATGTTGCAAAAAGTAAGAGTTCCTAGAAATTGTGGAGTCACCAATAAGTTTCACAGACTTTCTAGGAATTTATCTAATGCCGTATGCCCACTGAGATATATAATACTGGAGTGACTGGTGCCATGAAATTTCTTCAAGAAAATGGTATCACTTTTCGCTAGTTGTCCCTTTCTGGGTAAGCATCTTTTTTTTCAACATGGTTTTCTTAATTGCCAACGTCATGTCGCCTATTAAATGCTGGCCTTAGAAATAGATGACAATATTCACAATCATTTTATATCTCTTTCTGGGTAAGCATTTTCCAGATTAGAATAACCTTTTTTTGTAATTTTTATATCAGTAATTCCAATTATTCTTACATTTTCCTTACAACAATATAAAAGATTAAAATGAAGTATGCTATTTCGGATATATATGGTTATTTTATTCTGCTCGCAACAGCTGCAAATTCACAGTAAACATTGGAAATTAAAAATGGTTTTCCTCGACTGAAAGTAAAATTGTACCCATATGAGATAGCTTCTAAGTCACTCCATTTTAATACATCTCAGTGCGTATGCCCAGCCTCTGCCCAAATATGGGACTTGTAGAATTTTGTACATCTCAGTAAACCTCATCATTCATTCATTTTTAGCGACTGCAATTATATAATCAGTTCAGTTAAAAATTAATAAAGAAGTATATTCTAAAAATAATCCAGATCAATTATTTAATATCATAATTACGACAAAACTTTATTATTTAGAAACATATATTTTATATAAAGAAATTTTTACATTTTATAGAATTACTATTACTATTCGTGAATCAAGTAAATTCTTTAACTTTGCTGTAAAAAGTATGGGTTAGTTCCTCGAAAAAAGTCTATATTTGATTCTCCCCGGTGCTGTATAGTAATTTTTGCAATGATTTTTGATATAATTTATCCTATACTGGTCCTACGTGTCTAATCCTTTTAAAAGGCGATTTCTTTATAAATCCACGCCTGTCGTGGAGAGAGAGTAACATCCATTATGGTGTGGTTGGTTATTAACAGCAAAGGGAATGTATGACTTCATATTGTTCAAAGTATAATCCAACAGGTTCAGTGCCGGGTCTTACTTGACAGAAAACTTTTTCCACAAGCAAGAGAGTAGTTTCCTGACGGCACGGAATTTTTTTTTCAATGAATTAGCTCCATGCCATAAATCTTAAACTGTGACGCAATTCCGCCAGAACAGATATGTTTTAGTTTTAGAATGGCTAGAGAACTCACCGAACCTTAATCCGATCAAGAAATTCTGAAAGTTCGTAATGCGACGAGTTCAAATAGCTAAAATATTGGATCACCGGAATTTTAATGATAATTAGAAAAATCATTAAAAACTTTTAAAGATTGAAATAGGTACTTTGTATTTGAAAGTAGAATGTATATTAAGTTGTAATAATGCAATTCAAAAAATCAAGTTTAAAATAAAAATTCACTAATTCATAGAATTCCAATAATTATAATTTTTAATTAGAAATTAAAGTGATTACTTAAGTTAAGTTGGATAAATTATATCGGTCTTCGCTTGATGAATTGTTTTAGTCATTGATTTCTTTGTAGAAGATGTAATTTCTGCAGAGCAAACTCTTACTGCGCAATGGGAGCCTTTTCTGCTGCTTCCGCTGTTGCAAATGCAAATAATTTTATTATATCTAAGTAAAGTTGTACATAACAATTACATTTATGCGCGTCTGTTTCCTCATTTATTTCTATGTTATAACATTTTTGATGATTCTTTCTATTAGTTTTACATTTTTAGTTTTTTATTAACTTTTGCACATTTTTGAATTTTGGTACATCGTCATGTTTTTTATTGTTCATTTAAATTTTTATTTTTACATTTGTCTTTCTCTTTATATATTTTATTTGTCTTTATTTTTCAGGTTGCTACTGTTTATTTTAAATCTGATTTATTTTGCTACCTACTCTTAGTTTTAACGACTTTATTCCCATATTCGGTATTTTAACATTGTTATCAATTTGATTTCAAGCTATATGTTTTATATCTTTTAGTTTTACATTCGTGTTTTTATATACTTGTAATTTTAGTTTAATAAATTTTCTAATCTAGCTTAACTTTAACAATTTATTAGCAATATAATATGCTTATTTATGTTAGTTCGTATTAGATTTTATTTAGGTTTTAGGTTTTTACATTTCCCTGCTTAGTTCATGTATTTTTTTATTTATTATTATTTTAATTCATTCCTCTAATTTCAAATTCTTCATATAGGTTTGTTATCATTCTATAATAACAAATGGTAATTAATAGTTCCTGATTCACATTAAATATAAATAGTTTAAGTTATTAAACTTTCAAAGTTTTTAGGGTGGATTAGTTGGTCAAGAGGAGGGATATTCCTCTGCAGATTACTTCTTGATGTCTTTGTCTACTATTATTTGGATAGTTTGCAGGATTGCCACTAGTTCAGCCCCGAATATTGTGACCATTCGTGGAAGTGCTATCTGCTGGGCGATGTACTCTGAGGGCATATCAAAAAAGGCTTTATGCTCTTTCAACAAATTGATGAATTACTAAATTTTCACAATCCGTAATATCCGCTAGATTATAGTTTTCATCAGAACGAATCATAATTCTTTACCAACCTTATGTTTTAAACAATTTTAATAACACTTTAAACTAAAACGCACCCCAAATTATAAAAACAGTTATTTAACAGTGGGAGAGACTCCCGACAATTCCATAAATTAAACCAACGTAAAAAAATAGAATTAATAAAATTAATTCTTGACTTTACTTAATAAAAAATTAACTGCTTTTGAAAGCTGCTCAAGAATAAAACAATTGAAAAAAAATTATAAAGCCGGCTTGACGAAACAATTTTTAAAGTATTTAACTGGGTAATACTAGCTTATTCTAGGTAAAACCAGATAATACTAGCTAATACTACCCCGTACTAACTCTCTCTAGTTCCCGAAAGCACTTGTGGGGCATGGAGAACTTCAACTGATTCGACTTACAATTTAAAGTGGATTCCGAACCACTGAAATTTTTTTTTATCGTAATCTGTTGTCAGCAGAAAATAAGCATGAGTCGCCGTCGATGGGATTTGAACCTGGTACCTCCGATTTGGTAGGCCGAAACATTAACACTTACTTTTCCGACGAATTTCTTTTATTCGATGATAAACGTTATGATTTCGGTTATTTTATCCTTGCTTAATATCAAAATGAGTTGAGGTAAATATTAAGTTCGGAGACGCATGGCTCGGCTGACCCATAAAATTTAATTTTTAATAAACCATTAATTTGCTTCTAGACATCGTAGCTACAAGAAACCTTTATCAAATTATACAACTAACTTATACAATATTAAATAAAAATAAATCGTCATGATTCGCTTAGTATGTTCGAAACAGTTAGGATACAGACAGAGTGATGTTCGCTATGCCCTATTTAGAAGTTTAGACTCTGCTTGCCCACGGATTGACAGAGAATTTAAAACTCTTATGAATAGGAAAAATTGACTTTGGAAAAGTACCAGGCATGTATTTATTGGATGCCATGAACATTTTATAAGTCTTTCTTCGGGGAGATTTCTAGCAACGATTCTAATATTATTTGCTCTTTTTTAGGGGCGCTTTGAAACTTCTGATTTTTATCCGGATAGTAGGAACTTTTCGCACATAAATAACCAAATTTCACCTATGGTACCTGTTCCATCTATTACGGAGAAGCATATTGCTGTTCTTCCGACTGACTTTTCCAGTGGTCCTGGCGGGGTTCCTTGTAAAGTCATAAATAAATGTTCTTCGGCTTTATTATGCTCCTTACTTTTATTCTTCCGGAAGTCTCGTGCGCAGGGCCACTTCCCTGGCAATAAGAGAGAGATTTCAAATTACAGGCTAATTGCTAAATTCTCTTGTGTTCCTAAAATGTTCGAACTATTGATTCAATTCCAATCATCCGAAGTGTGAAAAGGCTTAATCTCTCCCAGGTAGCACATTTTTCTTCAAGGTAAGTCCACGGTTTCTAACTTGCTGTAGTTTGTTCCTTGCACTGTCTGTCGCTCAATGTATGGATTAAATCATATTTATTTAATAGAACTTATAGGGTACGTTTTCTCGGCGCACTTTCTGATGCTTTTGTAAGCTCCTTGTAGCGCTCCTAGGGTAGTCATCTGGGTCAATTGTCAGGCTATGTCCTTCTTGAGGTCTCGCAACTCACGTACTTTTCAGAAATATTTTAGGATACTCGCATAAAACGGGAGAAAGGGGTGAGGGTGTTTATTTTGATATAAAATTGAACTTCATCTCCCGCATTAATAGCTTCGTTCCTGGTCCAAGAGATTTCCTAGCCCTCACATAAAACTCCACCTTAATACGTCCCTGGTTAGATCCCTGCTTGAATTTAATAGCTAGGTTTGTTGTCCGTTTTACGGATCTTATATTAAACGTATCGTATTCGTCCAGTGCAGATTTGTGAGATCGGTCCTGCCTTGGAGTGACCCTCTAATTTTGCCATTATATGAGGAGCTCTTGGGGTTGCTGCAACTTGTTACACTCGAGAAGCGACGTTGAGTTGATATAATATTTTTGCAACAGCTTCTGTAGGGAAAGCTAGACAGCGTTGATCTAGCTTCCTAAATATTGCCTAAAGAACTGTTCTATTCTCTACGCAACCGATTCCTCTTACGGATTGCTTTTTCGCGTACTAATTACTGCATGTATAAGCCTAATAACCGCATATGTGGGTTTGCTAATGATATTGGAGCGTTTTTAATACACTCAAAGAAGCATCTATAACTCGTAATCATCCTGTTGTACGCACTTGTTTTTGCTTTTAGCTTTTTGTTTTGCATGCTGGTTTGTTGAGCCTCATTCCTACACTTCGGTGTCGGACTAAGTATATAACTTCTTGGCATAAGTCAAGAAGTGTAAATCAAAAGGAGTAACAAGCTGCAGATTCTCATAAAGCTTAACACAAAAGGATAATAACCGTAGTCAATCAATTGATAGGGACAGTTTTCTTGAAACTGAGCATTAATTACTCCGTTTACATATTTATGTTGTAGCCATCCAATATTTATCTTTCTCAAAGTGAATATCTTTGAAAGAAAAATTTCTTCTTTTTTGCTGGAGGAACAAAGGTCACGTTATTCTGTTAAACACATGTTGGAGGTCCGATAATACACTAACAGGCTATCGTAAATTGCTGACAAACTTTCCCATATCCACAGTGTTTATGTGAGTAATAAATCAGGACCACAAAAGCTTAGAAGATTAATTCCTTGTGGGTCAAAAATCGATAAGTACACGTATACATGGTTGCCTATTTAATCAAATTAAGGAAGTCTCACTAGATAAAGCCTATCTCTTTGTAAGGCAAAAATCACTAGTCCGGTTCTCATCTTACGAAGGACGAAGAATTGCTTATTTATATCCCTCGTAAACAGTTATCCGGGAGGGATTTGTTTCATGAGACAAATGTCATATCTACAAGCAAATTATCAATACACAACAGGAGCGGACCTGGAATAATCGAAGGGGGTTACCATTATTGCTTTCTGGGTATCGTTCTGTGTTTTCTTGTTTTGGCAGATATCTCTGAATTCCATTTGATTTTAGAAAGTCAATTTAGCTGTCAGGACCAGCTCTTAAATGTTCGACCGTTAATAAAGTTTCAAATACGAGAACAGATTTAAAGTTTCTGATACGAACAAATACCTCTTAACCCGTTTTCCTTACCTAAAATTCCGTTCCCTTTTTATAAAAAAATCAATTAATTTAATAACGTATTTATATCTTTTCTGATTATTCTGCATATCGAAAGCTCCTTGTAGAAAAATTGGAATCCGTACTGCCGTAGTATTCTTGGAAAATTAAAAAAGGAAGGTAAACTGATATAGTCTCCGACGGTTTCCGGCTTAAAAGTACAGATTATTTTAACGATGCCTAAGGGCATCTCTCCACTTTCGTTAGTACAGGTAGATTTATACAACTTAAATAACTTACACCCGAAACGTTAGTATTTTGGCTTGATTTTAGTAAAGTCAGTGATTAACAATTTTTTTTATAAACATCGGACCACGATTTAACAATAGAACATAAGAAGTCTGTGAATACAAGCATATCGTCTTTCGTCTGGTTGGTTGGTTTAAGCGGTGACTGTTGCACTCTAATTCGCGCTCTTATAGCGCCGTTTCATTATCACAGCTAATAAAACCCGCTTTTAGGGTTCAACCCCACTCGTAACATCTAGTTCCTATCTGGAATCATGGTTGAAGCCGGCTGTGTTTATTATGAAAAGAGCTAAAGCCAGTCAGAGAAATTTAAGAATCTAACTAGCTCCTTAATCTTTTTCTCCGAGATTGCCTTACGGGTTTTAAAGAAGAATTCCCCCAGTGTCCTCTTTCTGACCATGGCAAGAGGCGAGAAATTTCATAGAAGGTGAGTAATGTTTCCTATTTCGTGCACATCGTCGCAGCTGTGACAGTGCGTATTATTGTATAAGGGGTGCCTAGCCTAGCTGCTTGTCGCTTATAAGACAATGGCCCATACAGACCGCAGTGATTCTCGCAATAACTTATTGAGTATTGAATATGCTTTGAGTGCTACGACTTATGATTTTCGTTGTAACTGCAAACGATTGGGGGTGGGGCAAACTTTCTTGTAGCAAACATTTTTCTTTTAATAAAATCGCTCATCCAGAAAGTGTTTTTAATATTCTATACGAAATTAAAAATAGTTTTTTAAAAAAAAAGTTGAACCGACTTCACAAAAGCGCTAAAAAGCATAAAATAATTCTTAATTTTATATCTATTACGACATCTTGAAGTCGGTGGAAATCAAACAAAGCAAACAACTACAAACAAAATATTTAATCGTCATTTCTTATGATCCCATAAGCTGAAAAGTTCAGGTAGTATTATGTATTACTTTCAATTGTGGTACTGTAATTGTTTTATTTGTTTAATTTGCACCGATTTCAAAATATCGTAATAGATATAAAATTTTAAATTATTGTATGCTTTTTAGCGCTTTTTGCGAAGTCGGTTCAACTTTTTTTAAAAAACTATTTTATTTTTCACTTTTTAGTGTCTTCTACTCTATACAACGAAGAAAGAACCATCCAAATCGGTCCACGCGTTACAAAGTTAGGTTCCACCCCCCTTCCCCTCACCATCACCCCACCAACATTTTTTTTCTCGTTGTATCAACCAGGAAGCATACTCTACCCAAAAGAAAAAAAAATATACCAATCGGTCCACGCGTTACGAAGTTACACTACCCCTTCTCCCCCCCCCTCCCTCTACGCTACACGAAATGTTTTTGTCCTATTAGCAATGGGGGATCATACTCTGTACAACAAAAAAAGAACCATTGAAATCAGTCCACGAGTTACAATAATAGGTTTCACCCCCCCACATACAAAAAGTCATCGAGGTAGGTGATCTTGTCACAATAATTTACCTGTCGCCTGTACTAAGGTTGCAATCCCCATTTTTTTTAAAGATACTTCTGGAGGCCTTGATTTTTTTACGCGCTTATCTATGTTTAGCTTCAGTTCCGTTTGGGATCCATGGCTAAACCTAAATACCTGGTAGTTGAGGATAGTGAGAGCTGCCACCTGTTTAATTTAGGTAGAGCACAGTACGATACTTTTGTTTTTGTGGTGAACAGCGCAACACTAGGCTGCCTCCATCGATCCTTCCTTGCAGTTTGCGTGTTTGGATTTTTACATCGATGCAGTACATAGAGTTTGTCTCAGATGTATATGAAGGACCCACTCTATGGCTTATAATGCAAAGGAAGTCAGCCCAATCGGCCTAAAGTCCCTTTGCCAGCCTTCGGAATAAAATGCTACTTAATTTGTCTGCATGTTTGGGGAATAAAAAATTGGATGATACTGGCCCTGAAAATCGCTACCAGCCATGTACTACTATGGCTGCGCCTTCTACCCAGTTGTACTGTGGTATATGCCGACCGGACCGGGAAATTTGTAGGGAGCAAAGCTATTTACATATCACCCGGCCGACTTTTTTCGCAAGATAGTAGGATAGATTTTACTCCACGATTTGTTTCGAATTGTCGGGTGACACGGGGCATCTAAGGGCCTTTATTATTATAGCTTGGGAAATGAATGTTCATTAGCAGCTCCAAGGTTTCAGAGAAAGTGTGTCCAAGAGCCGTCAGCTCTTTTTAGAAAAGACCTTGCTTGCTTATTTGTGAGTGGCAACACTCCATCAAAGTATGTCTCTTGGCTTTTTTGATGGATTTTTATTTATAGATTTTTAGACAACCTTTATAAGGTTTAGTGATACTTTCATATAAAATAAAAGTCTTAAGGTTGAAGTAACATATATTAGTGGAAATAAATGCGTAGGGAACTTTTAACCAAAGTGAAGATATTGTTACTTTAGCATTTATACGACTCATTTGTCAAATTGAAGGAAAACTATATGTTATTATAAATATATATATTATTATAAATTTATTAGAGATTGAGTTCTTCCATATAACAATTTAGAAATAGAGCAGCTATCAATTAGTTGAGCGGCACGACCACTATGCTATGGTTCCCGGGTACGAGACCGGGTCTCCCCGTGAGTTTTTATTAAGAAATTAAAATAATCCATTCCGTCTCTAGACTGTTGTCTAGCTGGCAGCAACGTTAAAACAAGACATTCAAGTTTCCTTACTCCCCTTACCCTAATTCCCTTCAGGCAAAGCCATGATAACGCATCGAAGGGTTGTCACCTAGGCTTTGGCCACATCGTATATAAAAAGATACTTAACGAAGAACTAGCGGTTAGCAGGTGCAAATTTGAAATACAAACTAATGTATTTTTGTTTACAAAATTTTGATCTCAACAATTCCTAAACATTTTTTTTCTTGTAATATCCACAACACATTGCACATATACAGGGTGATTCATACAAGGTATGACAAAATAAGTACTGTAATAGATCTCATCTAGCCAAGCAAAAAATTGTGTGGAGGACAGCGGCAATCTTACCCTTTTAGGAGTTACAAAGTGATTCATAAATTTGCAATTTTCACGGTTTGTGCATCACTACATTGTTTTTAACTTTTGATTTACTAAACCCAGCGACATCAAGCAAATGTTAAAAAACTACTATCCCAATGTCCTTTCGAAAATTGTCAACAAGGCTGATCTAGTTCATACCATTGCAGCTACAGTCACTTCCAAAAGTGAAGAAAATGTTTTGCGATTACTTAAAATTCAGCATTTTACCAAAATTTCTCCGAAATGTATGTAATAAATAAACCTATTTTTCAACCCTAAACTGCTTTTATTGAATCCGAAACTTATTACAATTAATCTTAGTATGTTACAAAATGTGTTCGAAATGTACTCCGCAACTTTCGACGCGTGCCAAGAACCCCCTTCCGATTCCCTCTTCAAGCTGTATTGTGCCCAGCCTCTACCATATTTTCGTTGCTCTATGCTAACAAATTCATCTCTGTTGTTAAGTGGCCCTATGTAAACTTCATCCTTCATTGTTTTCCATAAATAAAAAGTTCCAGCGGTCGGAAAAGTTTTCATTTAATATTACCTTCACAATGCTGGTAGTATGCGCTGGGTCTCCATTATGTTGGTGAAATTTTGCCCTAAGATTATCCAGAGAGATGTCCCTGAATAGATCTAGCGAATACCTTGCTAGGTATTCTCTAAAAATTCCGCATAAATTTGGCTATTAAACCCTAACGGCAAAATTAATGGTCTTATTAATGAATGCCAATGTCATTAGCCCCAATATTGGCTTAGAATATGGGCTGAAAGTCCACAAAAATACCTCTCTTTTGGGTGCACGCAGACTAGGGAATCAATCTTCTTTGATGTTCCAGAACAGACGCTCTATCGTTTCCGTCTACTACACAATAAATGTAAAATATATCCGAGAATTCCTCAAAAGTAATTTCTTTCCTTTTTGCTTTTCTTGCTAACTAACCCCCTTTTATAGCAAAATATGCATCAGGTATTAGTAACAGACAATCTAATAACGGCAATAAAAAACTTTACACTTTCCTTTTTATAACTTATTGACAGCAGTAATTAAGACTAGATACCTTTGTTCCCTAGGAAAACATGTTCGACCTTTTTAACCGACTTCAAAAAAGGAAGAGGTTCTCAATTCGACTGTATGTTTTTTTTGTATGTTTATTACGCGATCATTCCGCAAATTATGAGTTGATTTTGATGATTTTATTTTGTTTGGTAGAGTATGTTCACCAATTGGTAAAATTTCCAAAAAATTTGCCGGGGGCGGGTTGAAAGCTAACTTTGTAACGCGTGGACCGATTTGGAAGGTTCTTTTTTTGTTGTACAGAGGATGATCCCCCATTGCTAATAGGAGAAAAAATTTGGCCTAGAGTGGGGGAGGCGGAGGGATAGTCTAACTTCGTAACGCGTGGACCGATTTGGATGGTTCCTTTGCTGTTGTATAGAGTATGATCCCCCATTGCTTATAGGAGGATAATTTGGTTCTATGGTGGGGGAGGTGGAAGGGAAGGTAGAGGGGTAGTCTAATTTCGTAACGCTTGTACCAATTTCGATGATTGTTTGTCTGTTGGGTAGAATATGTGCCCCGATTGATACCGCGAGAAAAAAAATGTTGGGTTGGTGGGGGGGGGGATGGGTGGGGGGGGGGGTGGGTGGGGGGGGAGGGTAGGGACTTGAACCTAACTTTTTAACGCGTGGACTGATTATGATGCTTAATTTTATATATATTACGACATATTGAAGTCGGTGCAAATTAAAGAAACAAAACTACTACCCAACCATGATCGAATATACTACATAAATTTACCTAAATGTTTCAGCTCAAGGAATCATAAAGAAGGACGATTAAATACTTTTGTTATAGTTTGGTTTGTTTGATTTGCACCGACTTCAATATGTCGTAATAGATATAAAATTAAGCATTATTTTATGCTTTTTAGTGCTTTTTGTGAAGTCGGTTAAATTTTTGTTAAAAAAACTATTTTATCTTTTAGAAATTTTGTTTATATAACGAATTTTTTAACTATGTACAGTGCAATAAAATAATTAGGTAGTCAGCGACATCTATGGGAGCGGTATTTTAATCTTTTCTCCATCTTGGAATGTTGTAAATGTGTCTTGTAAGGGTGTCCCAAAATTAATGCAAGATTTGAATTAAATAAAAAACACAGTTTTTTTTTCTTTAAATTGTTATTCTTTTTATTAAATCGTAAAGTACACAGGACTACGGCTTTGCTGGCACATTCGCATTCTTTTGTTGAAATTTTCCATGACAATTTTGCATAAATGTGGCTGAATTTCTTCGATGCAGCGTTGAATTTCCTCCTTGAATGCACGCGTGCTTGCGGGCTTGTTGGCATAGACCTTTGACTGCAAAACACCACATAAAAGAGAATTCAGTGGTGTTAAATCACACGGTCTAGGGGGATAATTCATATCACCGAAACGAGAGAGTACACGAAGAGGAAATGTCTAATTCAGTAATTGAATTGAATAGTTTCACGGGCTGTACTGCATGTGGCACCGTCTTGTTGATACCACATGTCATCCACGTCAATATCATCCAATTTAGGCAGAAAGAACTGTACTACCATGCCGCGATATCGAGGACCAGTAACATTCACTGTTTGACCAGTTCTATTGTCGAAAAAGTATGGTGCAATGATGCCTCCAGCCCAAAATCCGCACCAAATATGGATATGTGTGTGAGTGTGGGTTCTCTAAACCCCAAATGTGGCAATTTTAACGATTAACAAAGCCATCAAGGTGAAAATGAGCTTCGTCGCTAAAAATGCTTTTGTTCGAAAAATAGGGAATAGTAAAAAATGTTTTACACTTTCGCAAGTGACTGTGTCTGCAGCGTACAGGAGCTAAATAAAGATTGTTTTAGAAAGGACATTGAGATGGTAGGTAGGCGTTTATTTGATGTCGCTGCGTTGAGTGGATCAAAAGATAAAAATAAAATGGCAGCTTTAAGGAAGGGAGCATTGGAAGGTATAATGTCGTGCTCACTCTAAAATTCATGCTATAAAATAAAAACACGCTATCAGAGGTATCAGAAATTTCTGTGCAATATTTGAACATTATGTATGCCTTCTACTAGCATGTATCTTAGAGTGTTCTCCATTAAGGAGAATCGTGGCCATTTCAAGTGGAGGGTAAAGGATTTTCTATTTCATCTTGTTTCCATCTTTTAAGTTCGCTCCTTACGCAGTCGGGTATTTATCATTTTCTTTTATATCCAAATCCATGTATTTAGAAGACGAATTACATAGAGGACAGTAATATGGCTGCTGATTGACGCGATATTTGTTTTCTTGCCACTTCATATATCCTATGTAACTCTCGTTTGGACGTTAAAAGATAACAAAAAATCCCACAAAGTCAGATAGGCGCAAAAACCCTTGAACATATTTGAGGTGTAGTAAAAAGGAGGTTTACGGAGTAACCATAACCAGCCGGGTTTCTCTAACAACGGTTTTAAGAAAGACTTGGTCGGAGAGTATTTCTGGGATCTTAAAGGAAAAAATTGGATTGTTGATACTTTTTCTTTCTGCATGTAGACTTCTTTGGTTGATATTATGGCTTTTTTAACCGACTTCCCAAAAACAAAGGGGTTCTAAGTTCGAGGTGTTTTTTTTTGGTTTTTTTTGGTGATTGGTTTGTTTGATTTGCACCGACTTCAAAATGTCGTAATAGATATAAAATTAAAAATTATTTTATGCTCTTTAGCGCTTTTTGTGAAGTCGGTTCAACTTTTTTTTTAAAAACTGTTTAATTTTAAATATGTTAGAAGATATGATGTTATTTATTCCTTACTCTTTTTAGGAAAACATTTAAGCCTATGTAAAGAAATACTTTAGTTAAGTTATTGTTATAACTTTTTTTAAAGAGAGAGGTGAAAATCTTGCAAAAGACACCGAATAGCCCGTGCCCCTTCTTACTCACTCGGGAATTAACGGAAACAGTTCACACAAAAGCGGGTCCCCTCTCAGTCTCCGCTAGCGAGGGCCAGCTGAGTTGATCCTACTGTGTTACCCGTGATCTCGATTCCCTGGGTCAGTGTAAATATATTCCTATGGGATACGTCTCACATTCTGTTGGATCCATCTGATGACCTCCCAAAAGACGGAATCTTCAGTTTGCTAATGCAGGGCATTAGCCCACTATGTGAATTGTCGTCTTCTGTTCTTTCAGGCACAGTCTGCAGGTGTCATCTTCAGAATTACATAGCTTCTTTATATGATACCCAAAGTTAACATGGCCTCTCACTGGCGCTGTTAACTATCTCAGTGTTACCCTATCCAAACGTAGGATATCCCTTTTCTTAACACCAACAGTCACCTTTACGGCCATCTTGGCCTGCCTGCAGGTGTCCATGTGGTCCCATCTTTTCCAGTAAAGAGTTTCGGGCCAAGTCATGCTTTGTCAGATCATCTAGTTCTCGCTTCATGTGTGCCCTCTCACGCAACCGAGTGTTTACTCATTCACAGAGGCACTTTCGTTGAGCTTAAGCACACACTCTAATGAGAGAGAAGTGTTGATCTCTCTGATCACAGAGGTGTAGATGATAGCTTCGGGCTGCATGAACAAGTCCAATAAAATTCCCACCCTCTGTTGAATCTTTTTTATTCAACTCGTATTAATTTTCAAAAAGGGTTTCGACCGTTTCAACTTCTCGCGGCTAGACGGGTCACCACTTACCACCGCTCTTGCAGCGATAGGTAGCGACTTGTATCAAAAAACAAAGAAATTTCTAAAATTCCGTTATTAAGAGAGATTGCACGTAACAGTCTAATTTAAGCTAAAACTAAAATAAGTCACATAATTTCAGCACAGTTCAGGTTGTTTAATTATACGCAAGTTAACTTCGCATACATACTTATGACTTTCTTTGGAAGTGCGGCTTTCTCAACTGCTGTAGATAGAACACATATTGAAGGGCTTACATAGCCCACATATCCTAATTCATGCAAAAGAGTATAAATACTATAAAAGGCGGAGAAATTACTTTCAGATCGCGTATTTTCATGCATTTATGCAACAGGGGTAGGGTAACAAGAGAATTACAAAGCATTGGTTTGTTCTCTCTTTCTCCGATGTTCATTTTCTAATATGATATCAGGCACTTCGTAATCAGCTTCAGTAGTATAGCGCCTCCACCTCGCCGCTCCCACCACACATTAAGATCCAACGGCCAATCTTGGACCTTTCTCAAAAGACTTTTGGTAGTCGCCTGAGCAGCTTACGACCACCAGACCACCGAGGCATGTGATATAATAGGTCTCACCATCATCGTGTCGAATATTTTGACTTTGGTGAGATACCCCACTTTTTTCCACATACTCTAGCACACTGATGTAGCACCCTGTTAGCTTTCTGGATCTTTTCTTCAATATGATTATATTCCAGATCAGTTTCACCGTAATATTTTACTGTCCTAGATACTTTCAGCTCAACATCAAACAGTCTAAATATTTCCTTTTCTTTGTAAAAATTATTAGATCTAACTTATTCTCATTTACAGACAGGCTCACAGGTACACATCACTGCTCTACACCTCATTGCAATATCTTCAGCATAACCAAAGTTGTGTATGCCGATCTCATCCAACTGTTTAGAAGGGTGTCCATAAAGTAGGGGATAGTACTCCTTACTTACTTATTTAATCGAAGACCCCTTTAATTTAATTTATAACAGTCGTTGCGATTCTCCGATATATAGCTCCTCTTCTGCTACCCGCACCCTCTGGTGGAATACAGTTTCTGATGATTTGCCAGAGCGATAATCGTTTTCGTTCCTACTGAAGGATTCCCTTCAGCATAATCCCTTTTCCAGGTTTTGGTAGAAAGTTGACTTTTGTCTCCCTTCATGGAACTGGAATATAAGTCGTTGCCACCCAAGTGATTTATATACCGCACTTGATCTTGTTTTTAATGTATGTATAATGAATTTTAGGGTGGATGAAAAAATTTTTAACTGACTGTATTTATCCGCATTTACTTCGTATTTTATGGATTAAATCTCAAATCAGCTGAATAATTTTCTCTTATTGACATCTGTATCATGTTGTTTAGGTCCTGGTGTCGATGAGCCAAGAAAAAGTATTGTCAGCGTAGCCCATATCCTTAAGACGATAATATATTGGATTAATAATAAAAAGCCAATTTTTAAAAGTTAAAAGCTTTTATTATTTAACTTCACTTGTATGTATTCCTGGAATTTTGTAATCAATATTTCACCCACTTCCACTGATGCAATCTGGCTGACATTTTGCACACACGTTTGGTTCTCGTGACAATGCACGATTACTTAAATGCCGCCATTTTTAATCCAATATGGCGGACGTTACAAAATGGCGATTTATCATTTCCACAGCAACCCCTATGAAATGGGTATCAAATGAAAGGGCTTGATATGCGAAACACAATAAGTAAAGTGACATCATTCTAAATCCAGACGTCTAATCTTCACCTTTACGTGGTGGAACCTATTAATACGAAACATTTAGTGGCAAGGAGACCAACGCAGATGGATAGTAAACCTATCAGATGTCATGAAATTGATAAGAATCAAATAAGGTTGCAAAAGTCTCAAGAAAGTATATGACACTGCCTAATAAACAATTCCTAATTTATGGATGCAATTTCTAATAAATAGTAAAATTTGTGTGAAAATGGTCGTAACAAATTTTGAACAACTTAACAATGTTGCTAATAATAGATCTAATATATTGATTGCAAGATTTCAAAAGACTAAAATATACAAAATAAAATTACACAATAAAAATATATTTAAAAAAAAAGCTTTTGTTTAACCATAAAATATAAAAATGTACTAAGAAGGAAAAAATAAGTTTTTGCTATAATAAATTTAGGCTGAAAATAATATTTTCATAAAATAATTAATAATACCTAACCTAACCTAACCTCATTTTTAATATTTTGGGTAAAATAAATTTTGACTAACATTAATATTTTGTTTAAAATAGTAACTTAGCTTTGATAATTTTGGGTTTACAAAGGATATAAGCACATACATTTTGGGCCAAAAATATATTTCAACCATAATACACCTTTAACGTATTTCTTCACGGAATTTCTGTATTCGTATGACTATAAATAAAAGCTTGGGCGCTCATTAGATATTGAAATTATATTATTCAGCACAATTTCGCTTCGGTTAGTTTCACTAGTACTATTTTATTAATAATTTTATAAAAATATTATTTTCACCCTAAATTTATTATAGCAAAAACTTATTTTTTCCTTTTTAGTACATTTTTATATTTTATTATTAAATAAAACCTTTTTTTTTAAATTTAAAATTTTTTTTATTGTGTAATTTTATTTCTTTCAAAAGATTTATTAAAAATCGATTCCATTACATACCTTTCATATGACTTCACACACAATTCAATTGCACTGTATTAAAAAGTCTACGCTACATTCAGGTCTGCAGTTCAAGGTGGCGATCTTAGCTTTGAACATTATTTACCATCAAAAATCTGGAAGGTCAGATTTGGGTCATCAGGTCAGGATTTTGAGATATTTGAGAATATGTACTCGAAAATGGTTTTTTGACAACTTTTGAGATTATGTACAGGATACACAAAATTTGTTCAGTCTTTGGTTCTAGTGTCATCATTCAATGTTACTCTTACCCTTCAGCTATTGAGAGGTTACCTACGATTTTTTCTTGCAAAGTTACGATAATTTTAAGTTATGAAGTACATATTTCATATAATCATAATATACGTAGGTCGCTAATTAAGTTTTGAGATATGGCAACACCAGTGTGAATATAACAAATCTGACATTGTCATCGTAAATTTTGACATTTTTAATGGTAATCGTACTCAGAACGTTATGTTATACGCTTAGAACAGAAAACGAAAGGAAGTGCACCATGCTCAAAAAGTAACCGAATTTTCCTTATGTGTTAGTTTTCATCATGGAAGTGGTAAATTTTTGACTCATTCGAGGTGGTCCTCGCAAACATTACTACCATCGGATGCTATATAATCAGTTCTAACGATGGATTTTAACCACAGTTCTCTAAAGTCTTTATCTTTTGGAAACCTAACATACCAAAAGGTAGAAAAATATTTCAATACTTTTAAAGTTTTATTAGAGCCCCCAGGCAAAAACTTCTACCATGAATCATTCAATATACCTTCCCATAACGTTTCAGAAGATCTATCCACCTATGCTGCGTACGTCAGTTCTCGCCGTATTTCCCATCTTCAAAAAAGTCGTAACGACTCCTTAAACTACTTTCGTTCCTAACCCCCCTGCTTTCCCTATTTAGACTTCCCCTCTATTGCACCCGCGGTTTCGATCAAGAACCTCTCCCCAACAGCTTGTCGGTCTATTACCAGATCGTAAGAGGACTTCGCACAAAAACCTCAAATATTTTCCTTAACTCTCACAAATTCCCGCACGATATCTTTGCCTTAACTGAAACCAATCTAACACCAGGAATTCTCGACAACGAACTATTCCCTCCAAACTATACCATTTTCCGTGTTGCCGGTTGTATAGGCACCAATGATCCAATGAGGTTCTCATAGCTGCTCACAACGATTATGATGCAACCCTGCTAAAGACCTCCGACTCTACAATATCAGAATTTGTATGTATAAAAATAGCACTAAATAAGTGTCTTCTGTACATCTTCTGTTGTTACATTCGCCCCTCTCAACCTCTAGACGCCTACGAGCCCATAATTGAAGCGATCGATACCCTGCTTGATAGCGCTGACGCCTCCGATGAATTAATTTTATTGGGTGACTTTAACCTCCCCCGTATTCAATGGTCATTGTCCGAGGACTGTTCTCACTTTGTCCCCCTTAACGCATCTTCGGCCAAAGAAGCCTTCTTTACCGATCAGCTCTCCGTTTCAGGTCTCTTTCAAGTAAGCGGAGTCAGGAACTTCCTGGACAGACAATTAGACTTAATCTTTTTTTCAGACCCAGTTAACTCGGTTGTCGCAGAAAGCAACCATCTTCTCTCCTCCCTCGACCGTCACCATCCTCCCTTGTTCCTCGTTTTCTCCTACGAGCACGCTCATGCCGTTTCAAGCTCCGAGTCTTCTTTATCCTTCAATTTTCGTAAAGGCGACTTTGAAAAATTAAATCACTTGCTCCTCAACTCTAATATTGGCGATATCCCTCAACATCTCCCAATTGACGTTGCTTTAGAGGCGTTCTATTCAGAAATACACGCTTGTCTTACACAATCTATCCCTCTTCTTCCTCGTAAAAACTAACCCTCATCCCCCGTATGGTACGACAAAGAATTACGCTCTCTCCGCAACAGGAGAAATAAACGTTGGCAAACTTTTCTTCTAACCCAGACTGAGTCTGACTATTCTTCCTATCTATCTGCTTATACCTCTTTTTCTGAACGTTGTGATACCCTCTACCATGAGTACCTCAACGACCCCAAACGTTTTTATAACTTTACTAATTCAAAGAAGAAATCCAATGGTTACCCTTTCACCCTAAAGCTCGAGAATAGATCTTCATCTGATCCTAAGGTTATCTTTGCACACTTCTTCAGTAAATGTTTCAGTGACAATTCTCTTCAACCCGACCTTAACTATTTTTCATTCATGGACAAATGCACTCAAACGTCGTTTACATCTTTTGATCCTGATACTGAACTAATCGCCGCCAGTATTAATGGGCTTGAGGACGACTTTCACCCAGGTCCAGATGGCATCCGGCCATCGTTCTGAAAAAGTGTGCCATGCATCTAGTTCAAAACCTTAGTTTGCTTTTTCGTCTCTCGGTCACTCAAGGGATTTTCCCTCAATTATTGAAAAATTCGTATATTATTCCCATCTTCAAAAAGGGCTGCAAGAACAATGTGTCCAACTACAGACCCATTGCAAAATTATCATCCATACCTAAACTATTCGAAAAATTGGTCTATGATTTCATGTTCTTCCACTGTAAGTCTTCTAACTCTCCCAGCATGGCTTCCTCAAAGGTAGATCCACAACCACCAACCTTACTGACTTCGTTTCTAAAACACTATGTGCCCTGGAAAACGGTAAAGATGTTGATGTTATCGCCACCGATTTTAGTAAAACCTTCGACGAGATCTCCCATAACGTTATCTTGTTCAAACTTGATCGCCTAGGCTTCCCCCCAGATTCATCTCCTGGATTCGATCCTACCTCAACAACCGTCAGTACAATATTCTTTTCAGCTCATCCATTTCTAACCCTATTGTCGCTCGTTCCGGCGTTCCTCAGGGCAGCCACCTCGGCCCATTGATTTTTATCCTGACAATAAATGATGTTGAATGTGTCATCAAACACGCAGAGTTGTCCATTTATGCTGATGACACTCCTCCACAACCGACTATCTTCTCCTGCAAAAAGACCTCGATTCATTCACCACATGGTGCATGAAAAACTTTCTAGAGCTCAATGTCTCCAAATGCCAGTCCATCTCTTATTCCCGCAAGCGTCTTACCACCACCCCGAGTGTTTATATGTTAACCGACGTACCAGTCCCTATCGTTACCTCTTTGTGTGACTTAGAAATAATCTGTGATAGTGAACTCAATTTCCGTTCCCACATTTACAGCATTATTAACAGAGCTAACTCCGCGCTAGGATTTGTGAAGCGCTGGTCTAGAGAGTTCTCCAATCCTTATGTTTCCAAATCTCTCTACGTCTCCTTCGTTAGACTTCTCCTTGAATATGCCAGCCAGGTATGGTCACGTACACAAACAACTCACATTAATAGGATTGAATCTGTCCAGCGTAGGTTTATTCGCTTCGCTCTACGTGATCTTCCGTGGGTTGACAGATTCAACCTTCCACCCTATGAAAACCGTCTGAAACTGATCGACTTACAACCTCTAAGCAAAAGTCGTAAAATTTCCGACATTCTCTTCATTTATCAATTATTAACTGGTGCCATAGACTGCCCCTCAATCCTGCAATATTTACCCATCTATACCAATCCCCGTAACCTTAGGTCCACTCCCCTTTTCCGGCTCGACCGCCATCGCACAAACTACGGTCAAAGCGAACCAATTACCAGGATGTTACGAAAAGTCAACGACCTTTCCTCTTTTGACTTCCATCTGAGTAAATCATCCCTCCACAAAGCCTTATATCTTGACCCCGCCCATCTTGATCCTGATCGCCTACCTTAATTCTTCTTCCTTACGCCTTCTGCCAGTATCCACTGTATTTATAGCTCATATTGTAGCTTATACTTTTTATTTATTTATTATTACTCTAAGTTATAGCTTGTATTTTGTATTTTTATGTAATAGCTTGTATTAAGCTTAAATAAATAAATAAATTAAAATATTCAGGCCATTAATGCATAAATGGATAAATGTATATAAAGAAAGCTGCAGCTTTTATTATAAAATACAATATTAAGTGATTTGCCAATAAACTGCTTTCAACTTTAAAATTGTTAGCATATTAATAATAACAAACATTAATAGCGATTTGAAGAAATATAACTCCTACAGATTTAAATTTGCATATATCCCTATAATTACAGCTTTATTCCCAGCCATATTCAGAGTCACTTAGTTGTTCCATTCTTTTCGCAAGGTTCCTTTCTGCTAGGATAGAAGTTGCCATGATAAATAGATAAATAATTCCTTTCCTCTTGATATAAGAAAGGGAATGTAGTTTCAGTTTCATATGAGTATGAATAGCAGGCCCGTAGAGACAAAATTAAGGCCCGGGGGTACCACATACTGGCCCCCTCTAAAGAAATTTCGGGCCCGGGACTAAGCGGTTACGGGCCCATATACAATCAAATGAGTGACTTTCAATTTAAAACCTGTCTAGTATATTACACTTTTTCGATCGTGAAACATTTTTATATATATATATATATATATATATATATATATATATATATATATATATATATATATATATATATATATATAATTAAAATGGAATTCTGTTGATGACTTAGATGACGGGGCCCCTTTTGAAAGCCCGGGGGATTTACCCCCTTCGTCCCCCTCTCTCGGCGGCCCTGATGAATAGTATCATATATCGAAGTGAAACTCTCAATATCAAGATTAATTATTAACCGTAGTTTTGTATATGTAGAAAGTGCTAGTGTTTGTTGACTACATTGCCTAATAAAGTGCTTAATGTAGAAGACGAATTTGCTAAAAGTTAACTATACACGCCGGTGGAGTAAGTGATAACATGTCGGCCTACCAATTCGAAGGTTCGGTTCCCACCGGCGGCGACCCATTATTGTTTTCAGCTGACAATAGACAAGCCACGGGTACCAGAGAGAGAGTCCCAACATATTTCTGGAATTACCCCATTTATATATTATTTCTATCAAGTTCCCGGTACCCTGAACGCCAACCGATTTGATGATAACGATTTCAGGCACAATTTAAGGTGGTTTTCGCACCAACTTATCGACTTTGTAATCCCCATTGGCACTTAAATGCCTGTTTGCAGAAAACATCATAATTCGCGGCCACTGTGTTTTGAACTTGGATCCTAATGATGGAATGTACCATCATTAATTATTTTTTTATAATTACGTCCGCACATAAACCGGAAAGTTCTACACAAAATTGCATAATAGATAAAATAATATTCGTAATGCACGCCAACGTATTACACAAACAGGCACCTATCTAAAGAATTCAACTTTACAAATGGTTGTTTTTGACATAAATTCAAATATTTAATCGTTGTAACTGAACGTCCAAACCAATCAATTTTCTATAGTCTGAAACTGTTTAATTGATTTGCAACTTGTTCCACTGTGCAACACTAATTGAAGTTAATTCACCTGTGAGGTTTGTTGAATCACTTATGGCCGTGTACCTCTTGGATTTACTTGCGCTTCAAGTGTTGCATAAAAGCAACGATAATATTAAGACATTACCGTGAAGAAATCGATCTACTCTGCAGTGTGTGCCAAGCAAAGAGCACAGAAGGCTCGTAACAATAAGTCCACATCCCAAAGTATGATCGCATAAGTCGCACTCATGATTTCTTCTGCGCCCTTTGAATCAGATATTAAGGTTATGTAGCCAGGTTTCTGAAATTTTCTCCTATAAGACAAGTAAGCTGGTTTCGCAACAAGACGCAGTTAAGTAATCGTCGCTTACTTCATCCCAGAAGGTGTTCCGCGTTGCATATTAAATCCAGTGGAGATAAGTTTGAAGACGAAAGAATTAAAACAATTTCATGTTATTGCCACCTGATGAAATATTATATTGTGGAATTTTTACTGATAAAAAAACTTCTTTAAAATTGTTTCTTTACGGCAAATTCCGTCTGTCAGCTTTTCCATAGTTTTTGCCAGGAAAATGTAAGTTTCGCCTTCAGTTCGCTTGGAATTTCTTCACAACAACGCATCTCATAATATTCATTGTCTTTAACTTTTAAACATCGTAATAAGTTCTGCACTAGTTTACATGTGTACTTTAAATTACATGGGTATTCGAAGAAAACGAAAATTAGGATAAAATGTTTGTAAAATAAGGAGGGAGAATTCCTACATTTTTCTGCCACCTATCATATAGCCGCATAGGATTTTCTTTAACAAACCAATTTTGTATAATCTGGACATTTTCCATAATTTCTGGTAACACATCTACTTACACCCATAACTGCGAACATGCTTTATTATTATTTATTATTAGATGAGGTTACCCATACGTTTTGCCACCCTGAAGTAGACAAAAAGTTCTTTGACAGGGGAGGATCTAGTTTCAGCCGGGCTAAGAAATGCCTGACTGAAGATCTGCCTTCGAAGCTCACACTCCGCCTCAATAGACAGGTCTAATCGATGAAGGTGATACTTCAGCCCACAGCGCCAGCGGCCAAGTAGCCTGGAAACGACCTGGGGTTCGCTTTAGTTAAGGCGATAGTATAATTGTAGACATAGGGTTTAGCAAGGGTGAGCGCGACGAAATTTCTCCAGTATAATAATTGACTCCTAGCCCAACCCACTATTACTGCTCTTGTTGAGAACCAGCTGCGGGTACAATATTGCTTGAGGCCCTGGCAACGAGAGGATTAACCTCTCCTAGAAAGTTCACTAGCGATCTTCCGAGTGAACTTTTATCCAATAGTTCGTGACCATGTTATGAGTGGACACTTGTTAGAGCCTCGAGGAGACATTCCACGAGAATAAAGCCTTGAGGGATGCTTGACTATCAGAGAAGGCGGTATCTGAATCATTCGCCGGTTTGCGTGCTGCGGTTGCTGGCCTGAATGGTTCTGGGGGCCTTTCACCTTCTTTTCCTGGTGCCATTGTACTTAGACCGGCGGCATAGCGGTCTAAATGCATCTTTGTGTCTAAGGTTCACCCAGATACTTCTGAGGGCGATAGTGCTGACGTGATAATGTGATCGTCTGCAAACGAATCAGCCCTAAACATGGCCCCGATGGCCATACTTATATTGCTTTGTTCACCTCCTGTTAAATGAAAAAAAAATCAATTTGTTTTTTTGTTTGCTCAATCGATTGGAAAAGTGTCTGTGAACATCCTTAAAAAATTCAGCTCTGAGTGCCAAGTATTTTAGAAGATATTGCCCACAATGCACGGGCATGTCGACTTTGGTGCCTAGTAGGGGCTTATCATATTATTCAATTGTTCTCTCAATCTTTTGAAGGCCTTTGTGAATATATTTGTCGCTATATGTGTAAAGCTTTTTTTGGAAACCATGTTTTTGCAACTAAATTGTGTATAAGATTACGAAAAAACTGTTAACTTATCGACCTAATTCGACTTTTATTTGATAAAGTATTAAAAACTGCTTCGGGTTCAAACTGAAAAACAAAATATTAATTTTCGGCTTTTATGATATTAGTGATTCATATAGAGTAAAAAAGTATATGGTTAAAGTGGCTGCCTAAGAAGGCACACTTAGGCCTAAGAGGCCCTTTGTATACATTAAATAAATCAAAATAATTATTTTTTCCAGTTGACGCTATCGTTTTTATCGTTTACTTCGCCATTTTTAAACATTTTTGGTTTGTTTTCTAAAATATTGTTCAAAAGTTGTCTGAAATATATCTCTAAAATTATTTATGCAATTTCCTTCTCATAAAAAAATTCCGAAAAAGCACCTTAAAGAATTTACGCCTTAAAAATGCACTCTGTTTGGAATTCATTTGTTATTAATAATTTTGAATGGTTATGAACAATTTATAATTGATATAAACAATTCTTAATTGTTATAGACCATTTTTAATTGATATTAACATAGTTTATTCATAAAATAAATTTTTTATGGTAAAAAAAATTTCAATTGTTTATAAGAATTTTTCATTGTTTATAATAACTTTCAATTGCTACGAACAATCTTCAATTTTGTATTCAATTTTCAATTTTCAACTAGGTTAAACCATTTTTTATGATTATAAATTTTTTATTCTGTTCATAATAAATTGTTATTATCCGACTTTTTGATGTTCCGATTGTCATGAGAACAAATTATATCGAAGAAATCCTTTTCAAGAAAGTCTAAAATCAATTTTTTTTTTAATTTTTTTGTTTAAACAAAAAACGGCCGAACCGAAATTGATTAAATTTCTTTCAGCTCTTATTGACAATAATACGCTTCGAATGGCACCATAGCGAAGTCGTTATAATTTTTTGTTCGCGAGATTTCGTTGTCGAAAAAAGTGGGTCCGAACGTACGTACACACACACACACACACACACACACACACACACATGCGTTCAAACACATGCGTAAAACACTATAGGGACTTTGAAATCTAAAAAAATTTAAACTGACAATTTTGAAAATCGGGCCTATTACAATAACTTCCCTATATGTGGGAAGTTAAAAAGCAGGGAAAATATTACTTTTTTTTAAACCCCCAAAATTCATGTATATTAATAATTTTTTCCCCTTTTTTGTTTCGGATTAGTTGACAAGGGGGTGGAATGCCCCGCTTAGACCAATGCACGCAGTGCATAGCTTCAGTTTATAGGACCTACAGCTCCCATTTTGGATTTTTTTCAATGAAAAAATGTAAAAGTATTCTTTATTTATGGGGAAATAAATTATATTAACTGCCGTTTCAACAAATATTCATTATATATCCGAAGAAATACCAAAGTTGACGCATTTTTCATGTATAACGGTAACCTCGCCTTAAAAACACCTAAATTTATAAATTTATTTTTCAACTGTGATTGATATTCTTGTTGACGGACCCATTTTTATAGCAAAAATTTCCATCAGGTATGAGTAACAGAATGCCAGGATTCCAGGGTGTGAACTCTGGAAACACCAATAAAACAAAATTACACTAACATTCGAAGCAATAATTAGAATTAATTAACTGTTAATTCTAAACAAACATTTTGACATTTTGCTTATTTCAAGAATTTCCTGCCTAAAAGGCAATAAAATAATTACGTAATCAGCGATTTCTAAGGATGATGTTTTTCTAATTCTTTCTCTACCTTACCATGTTGTACCTCTTTGCAAAGACAGTAAGACGGGCAATCTAATAAAAATAAAAATAATTAGAGGTATATTTATTACAGGAATTTCGGAGCTAATTTGGGAAAATGTTGAATTTTTAGTAATTTCAAAACATTTTTTTATCTTTCGGAAGTGATCGTACCTGCAATGATAGGAGCCGATCAACATTGTTGAAAATTTTGAGAGGTAGAACAAGAGATAAAAATAAAAGAGTGATGTGTGTACCATGAAGAACTTATTTTGGCACAAGTGAAACACCCTGTATACATACTAGGGCTGAAAATATCCGGATAATTTGCTATCCGGATTATCCGAGATAATTGGGATCCGATTCCTCAAATCGGGATATCCGGATAATCCAGATCATACTATCCGGATCCGGATCCGAACCATCCGGATCCAGACTAAGCAAAGAAGCTTGAAACTTTCCTTTAGATTGCATTTTTTCATTAGGAAATGGAAATTTCATCGAACAAACTAAAAATAAGATAAACAATTTAATTTAATTTTAATTTTTTAATTTTCAGATTGTTATGTGTGTATTTGTTAAATCAGATAATATTAATGATAAAAATTTTTTCCATTTTTCAAATTTTATATTAATCGTAAGAGGCAACCCTTGGCTACATTTCGTCTTTATTTTTTGGTTGCGGCGACTTACTATTACTAACAAAATCCGTGACATTTCCATTTTGCCTCCAAAATTGAACTCATTATATTTAAGTTGCTATAATTAATGTAAATAATAATCAATCAAAATAAATATTTCTCTCATCGTATTGAAAGCTTTTTGGACTATATCGTAATGTTTTTCAGATATAAATTAACGCCAATTTAATGACACTTAACGCATTTGAAGGTTACGTGTTTTCATTTGATTACTCAATTTTAAGCAAGGGTAGGTGTTTTTCAAAACCACTCAACCAAATTTAATCCTGTCACAATAAATTTAAGACCATTTGAAAGAGGGCAACTGTGGCTAAATAATTATACCCCACTTAGCCACATATCTTTCAATTGCGGCAACTAAAACGTGACACAAAGTAAAAATTTGATTTTCTCATATCTTAAGAAACTAGATTGACGAATTTTTCAAAAATCTCATTCAAACAAATTGCTATAATTGTTTAGTTTGATGTCATTTGAAACGTAACAACTTCTGCTAAATAACGATCTTCTACTCTTAAAAATATATCAAAAAATGCACTATTTATACTGCTACGGAAATCTAAAGGGATAATTTTAGCTTCTTTCTTAGTTTGGGTCCGGATAGTTCGGATCCGGATCCGGATAGTAGGATCCGGATTATTCGGATAATCCGGATACCCGGATTTGAGGAATCAAACTTTTTTCAGATCCAGATATTAGCAAATGCGGATCCAATTTTCAGCCCTAATACACACCCGAAATTCCCAAAATATAACATAATTTCTTGAGGGACTAATAGGTTACATATAACTTTTTGTTTACCTACGTGAAATCTATTATACCACTCATTTTAGTAGGGTAGATAATTAGGTGATCCTCAAGAGTATTTTAATCGGTCACTGTATGTATTTACTTAATGAAAATTCGCCAAGGCTGGCTACTACAATGCATACCAGTACAACAAGGTTTAAATTTAAATTTAGAATTAGAGGAATCATTGTTCGATGACTAGGTGAAGTTGATTTTTCAGCTCCTGCCCGAAAACACCGAACTCGATGTAGGCAGCACATTCATTCGGTAATGAGGTATATGAAGAAAGTCATGACTGCTCCAGATCCGGGACGGCGGTGCTCACGACGTTGTTGAGTAGTTCGGCAGAGTTGAATGACTCTTATTCAATGAGTATCCGCAGATGGCATTTCAGTAGTCGCCTAGAAAACCCATCTCGATGTAGGCAGCGTAGTCATTATAAAGGCGAAACATAGAAGCAATTGGCTCGTGCATACCGTAGAACGTGCGATCAAAGTGAACATGCAGAAAGTTGAAGATTCTTAGGGACCGGGCGGGAATTAAAATGCCTGTATCATTCAGCAATTCGGAGGAGTTCATCTTCCCCTGCAATAAATCATACATAAAAGTAATCTTATATATTCGACGTCTCTTTACAAGGGAGTCGAGAGAAATCAGACCTAGCCTAGCATGATAGGATGGAAGGAATAAAGGATCACGACAAGGAAGGCCGCGGAGAGCGAACCTAAGAAATCTACGCTGTACAACCTCAATCCGGTTGATGTGGACAGCGAAATGGGGATCACAAACCGGGCAAGCGTAGTTTGCTTCGTCATAAAAATTCTCCAATATTTCCAGTTACTTTTTTATTAATTTCACTTATTTGTAAAAGCCTAATCTCGCGACATTTAAACTGTTTTATTATAAATAAATTTATTACCACACGGACATATTGTACCATTTAAAAATCTAATAAATTTGCACAAGCCATTTTTTCTATCAATAAATCACTTTTTTCATCATTTATCATTTCAAATATTTTTCACACACTCAAGTGACATTAAAACTTGAAATATTTCAGCTGTCAGACATTGACTTACGCTTTTGGCTGAAGATTAGCTGTGTCAACGCAACGTATGTTCCCGTCAAAAGCATGCTTCCCCAATAAAATTGCGCCACGCGGCAGTTAAAGAAACGCGCCTCCTCATCGGCCAACTTGTGAAGGCCAGCACAATTCCGCGTAAATTCGTAATAATTCAGAGCTTATTTAGCGTATCGACCCGAGAAGTAATCCTTCAATCTAAGTGATTGCACATTGCCTTTGATCTGGTGTCAGTTTCAGTTTTGATGCCTCTATGGTTGAGAGAACTCATGTGGCAGTTTATTATTGTTTTGTGAGAAGACAATTTTTACGAGTCACTTAAGTTAAGAATCAATTGAAGGAGAAGAAAAGCATTTAAGCTTTATGTTTTCCCGTTATGCATGTGATTCAGATCATCTTAACAGTAATACTTTCAAGTTGGAAAATTGAAATAAGCTTTCAATAAAAAAAAAACAGGGAGACTGTTGCGTAATAACTCTCAGCATTGAACTCTTATATATGGCAAGTCGTTACGGTCTGAATGTGACTTGAGAAGCTTAACTTTGTCTTACTCTTGAAAGAAAATAATCTAAAAATATTTCCATTCTGTCCTTACCTAATATTTTAAGAAACATGTTGCTCCAAAGCGGAACAACGGCTGCTTGTGAACAATAGTGAAAAGTGTCATAACAGCACGGTGGTTTTGACAAGTGGAGCAAAACAAATTGAAATGGGTTAGATAACCGATTTTGTTATTCACATGTCCTCCCAAATCAATTGTAAGCTCATAAGGTAGCATAACAGAAATGCTGGAGCTGCTGTCAGATGTGAAATTATTTATTTTAAGCGATTTTTCCCAAATGATGCGACGTTGCAATTATTGATCGTCTTTATATGTATGACTGTGAGACCGTTTTGCTGGATACCCTTCGAACACAATGAAAGTGTGGGAGTTCATTGCATGTTGTCGATGGATTGCCTGTTGTCTTCTCCGATCTATTTTTGTTTCAGACATTTGTGGTGGGAGTTCCAATAATGGAATTTATTTTTCTTGTTATATGGTATTTTGCAAACAAAACTTTGACATTAGTTGACATACATTTTTGTTATACAATGTAACTTGAATTTTATGTAAACATTTGTAGTTGCATAATACATAACAGGTGACTGTCGTAAGAATTTATAAATTCCGTTAATGTGGAATAATTCTCGGATGTTTATTGAAGAAATTTAATGTAAGACAAGCGTATATTTGGTACCGCGAAAAGTCTGTGGATTTTTGTGCTTTAAGTCTGTTAAAGGCGAAATCGTGTTTAATTTTACCATATCAGGTATATGTATTATTGTCTTTTGTGTATGCCGCAATTACAATTGAACTTTTTATTCGAATTTTGTTCATTAAGACATAGCTCTATACAGAGTTGTGAACTTCTTAATAGAAAAATAATTGATTATTTATAAACTTTTCAATTATTTATGAATAATATAGTTTAAAAAATCGATATAGAGGGTGTACCATTTCTAGAGGTCAATACGAGTATAAATGATAGCTCTCACCTAGGCAAACAAAAAATTGTATGGCAGGGGGGGGGGGGGTCTCAACCGTTTAGGAGTTACAGGGTGATTCATAAATTTCAGTTTTTCATGGTATGCACATTACTCTTTTATTATTATATTTTGATCTACCCAACACACGGACATCAAACAAACGCTAAAAAACTACTATCCTAATGACCTTTCCAAAATTGTCAACAATAGTGATCAATGTTTTTCCCTCGTCTTATGAGCCTGAAACTTTCCAACGGGGCGTACATCGAAAACCTCCTAACCCATTTCCCTCATCCTTAATTCCTTTCCTGCCAAGGCTGTGCTTAAGCATCATCATATATAAAAAAAAAACTCGTACCACTGCAGGTACAGTCACTTCCAAAAGCGAAAAAATGGTTTTAAATTACCTAAAATTCCGAATTTTCCCTAAATTTCTCCGAAATTCATGTAATTAGTACACCTCATTCATGTACCTAATTAGTATTACCTTGCCAAAAAGGTGCAACATGTCAATATAGACAAAGGATTAGAAAAACGGCATCCTTAGAAATCCCTGACTACCTAATTATTTTATTGCACTTTAGGTAGAAAATTCTTTAAATAAACAAAATTTTAAGACAATGGGTCGAAAATGTTTGTTTTGGGGTGAATAGGTAATTAATTTTTATTATTGCTGCAAAAAAGTTATAACATGGTTAATGTAATTTTGTGTTATTGCCGATATTAGCTAGTGTAAGCCAGAATTCACACCCTTGTATCCTGGCGTTCTGTTACTCGTACCTGATGGAAATTTTGCTATAAAAAAGAGTCAGTCAGCAAGAATACCTATCATAGTTGATAAACAAATCAATTATTACGGGTGTTTTTAAGCAAAAATTATTAAAAAATGGTAGAATTTACTTTAAAAATAGGTAGGACCCTGAGACGAGCACGAAACGAGTCGCAAGGCGATTAGGAGTGTCCTCATCTAAGGTTTGGAGGGTTATTCATGGAGGGGGATTACGTCCGTATCACCATCTGCCAGTCCAAGGACTACTGGAAGGAGATTCTGAGAGAAGACTGGAATTTAGCACTTGGCTTTTGGAACGCGACTTTGACGACAGGGCATTTCTGGACCAACTCCTGTGGACGGATGAATCTCAATTCACCAGCGATGATATCAAGAACTTCCATAACCTCCATGCCTGGTCGAAGATTAACCCACACAGGACAAAGGTGACCTCATTCCAGCAGAGATTCAGTCTCAATGTTTGGGCTGGTACATCAGTAAACCTATGGTAGCACCATTCATTTTACCAAAATGCTCAACCGTCAAAATTATGCGAACTTTTTCTAGAATACACTGCCAGATATAATAGAGGAGATACCTCTGCATAATCCATTGGACATGTTTTACCAACACGATGGAGCACCAGCACATGCTGCTAACATTGTGAAGGCAATACAAATGAACAATTTCCTAACCGCTGTATTGGACGAGGTTCACCGATTCCTTCGCCTGCCAGAAATGCAGACCTTACTCCATTGGACATTTATTTATGGAGAACAATGTGGGAGGAAGTTTATTCAAGCCTTGTTAACACTAGGGAGGATTTAGTTAGCAGAATTGGGAATGCAGCGACAAAAATAAGGGAGAGGCTGGCTGCAATACGCCTTAAAGAGGGACTTAGAAGGAGATTGTTGGCATACATCTAAAATAGCGGTGGAAATTTTTAACAGCTTTTGTAACATATCAAGATTAATTGCAATTATTTTCAAAGTCAACAAAAAGCATTCTAGAATTAATTTGAGTTTAATTTCTTCAATTTGTTGATTTTTATAATATTCTCCGATGGGATTTCTACGTATAAATTTCTACATGCTTTCTCTACCTAGACAAGATGGGCTATCCAATAAAAATAAAAAAGAGGTATACTAATTACATGAAAAAAATTTGGGAAAATTCTGAATTTTAGGTAATTGCAAACCATTTTTTTCACTTTTGGAAGGGACTGTACCTGTAATGGTAAGAGTTAGATCAATATTGTTGACAATTTTGCAAAGATCATTAGGATAGTAGTTTTTCAGCGTTTGTTTGATGTATCAAAAGATGTATCAAAAGATAGAAATAAAAGAGTAATGTGCATACCATGAAAAACTTAAATTTATGAATCACCCTGCAACTCTCAAACGGAGAGTCTACTTCAAATATTCTCGAAAAGAAAAATTATAATTTCGGGAATCTCACTCCCAATTTCCCAAATTTCAAAGGATTATCGATACCAAAATCGAGCTAATTATTCTAGTTTCATTTACTTGCATTTCAATATCGCTCAATATCTACCTTAAATAAAATAGTTTCTAAAAAACAAGTTGAACCGACTTCACAAAAAACGCGTCATCAGCATAAAATAATTTTTCATTTTATATCTACTACACTTTGAAGTCGGTGCAAATTAAACAAACAAAATAACTACAACAAATTATTTAATGCTTCTTCCTTATGATCCCGTGGGCTGAAACGCAGTTTTATATAGTATCGTCGATTATGGTTGCATAGTTGTTTAACTTCCTTAATTTATCAAATTAAAACTTATTTTATAGTAAAAATCAAAACAACACTTGTTAAACTCGAGCAACGTAAGAAATATAAGAATTTCCTGCGTTGCTTGAGTTTAACCAGTGTTGTTTTGATTTTTAACCGACTTCCCAAAAACAAGGAGGTTCTAAGTTCGACGCGTATTTTTTTTTTAGTTTAAAAATTCACTCGGGTCATGTGAATATTTCCTGCACATTTTGTGCGTTTTTTCAATTATTTTATGCTTGTTAGCGCTTTTTGTGAAGTCGGTTCAATTCTTTTTTTAAAAAACTATTTTATTTTTCACTTTTTACGACGAAAAATTCTGCTCATACGAACAAACCAATTTCAACAGTTGCAGAGGTAGTGGCACTCTATAGAAAGGAAATCCGGCAAAATATTACGAAATTAGTCACGGTCACGCTTTCACATCCTTTCCTTAGATACCAAATTTTTACCGTCGCGCTCTTGCGCCACCGTACTCTATACAACAAGACAGAATCGTCATAGTCAGAGAATCATCGTAGTCACTCTAGTTACAAAATTTTTATCATTTACCAATCAGGAAGCGTATTCTGTACCACAAGATCAAAATCTATGCCTTACGAAGCTAGGCGCCTCCCCACCTTAAACTCTCACCATAAGCCATATTTTTTGTCATGACACAAATAGATACTCTATTTGTGCCAGTTACAAAAGAAGAATCATGCAAATCGATCTACGCGTTAAGAAGTTAACATCCACCCCCTCTCCCAACCACACCGTTTACAATTTTGTAGCGGTACCAATACGGTAACGTACTCTATACATACATCAGAAAGAGAATCAACCAAATCGATCCAAGCGGTACGAAGTTAGACTACCATCTTCCCTTCCTCGCTCCACCGCAACAGATTTCTTTTCTATTATTAATAATATGCGATCATATAGCAAAAAAAGAACCATTCAAATCAGACCACGCATTAAGAAGTCAGCTTATGTAATTTCATAATTCCGACAATACTTTATTATTCAGACAAATATATGTTTAATAATGGGAATTTTTACTTTTATAGAATAACCAAGGGATTTTATTCGTGAATCAAGTAAATTTTTTAACTATTCTGTAAAATGTACGATTTGATTCCTCGAAATAAGTCTACATTTGGCTCCGGTTCTGCATTTTCGTTATTTTAACAACGATTTTTGGAGTAATTTTTCCTATACGAATCCAATCGGTTATAGACGTGGTTATTTT
The DNA here is from genome assembly GCA_964036015.1 of Leptarthrus brevirostris. Classification (NCBI taxonomy): domain Eukaryota; kingdom Metazoa; phylum Arthropoda; class Insecta; order Diptera; family Asilidae; genus Leptarthrus; species Leptarthrus brevirostris. The sequence continues at coordinate 101,886,322 of OZ038373.1, forward strand.
ATGACGATTCTTATAAATAGTAAAAAGTCAAATTATTCATGGCCATAAAGTTTTCGTGTACCGAGAAATTCATGAAAATGAAAATTTCAAAATGCGATATTTCGGCGAAAAGAAGATATTTGAGCAAACTCAACGGCATTTGAAAGAGGAAGACTTGTACTATAAGATCCCACACATAGATTTTGAAAAAAAATCGCGGTGCTACATAACCTCAAATATGTCAAAAAACAGTGTTATTTGCACTTTTAGGTTAGAATATCTCAAAAACCTGATGTGATAGAGCAATTCTGAGCCAGAATTCGGTTTCACCGGAAAAACTTACCTCGGAAACAACTATTAATTGTCCAGGGGGAAAAATCTGGCAAATTTTGGTGCCCCACAAGGATGGCAATTTCGTAGACCAAAGAAACAACATTTTTAATATATGTGTAAGTTCGACAAGGGCAATTATTGAACAAGCCTTAAGGTATGGTTACACGTTGCAACTTTTACTGCGGCGCAGCACGAAAAGCTACAGTCTTCGATGGTTGCAATGTGTAAACCTATCAATCTATCTCTATACTGCAACCTTTTTTAAGGGTAAATCCACTACAAGCAACTTACTGGAGTTCGTGCATCACTGCTTATTCCCGATTGAGTCTGGCTTACAAGTCGACTGCATGTTCACTGATTTTAGTAAGATCTTCGTCAGAATTGACCACGATATTCTCAATCGCAAGCTTCCTCTACTCGGCGTGTCTTAAGACAGTATTCTCGATCGTCACCTCTTTATCATTTTTATTAACGGTATTTCGTTGCTCCTGAGTAGCTCCAGAATCTTGTGTTGTGCTTTGTTAAACTCCGACATTCACATTTTCCATGACTGGTGCTCCAGTAACCGTCTCCCCCTTAATGTTAACAAATGCACCTTATTGACTTTTACCCGCAGAAGGGTGTGTGGGGGTGGTGGGTGGTGGGGGTGGATGGGGTGGTTGGTTGATACTACGAGAAAACAAATGTTGCTGGGGTGGGGGAGGGGGAGGGGTGAAACCTAACTTTGTAACACGTGGACCGATTTGGATGGTAATTTTGCTTTTGTATAGAGTGTGATTACCCATTGCTAATAGAAGAATAATTTGGCCCATGGTGGGGGGTTGAGCGAGGGGAGGAGTAGTCTAACTTCGTAACGAGTGGACCGATTTGGATATTTATTTTTCTTTTGGGAAGAGTATGCTCCCTGGTGTTGTGGGTTGGTTGGGGTGGGAGAAGGGGGTGGAACCTAACTTTGTAACGCGTGGAGCGATTCGGATGGTTCTTTGGCTGTTGCATAGAGTGTGATCCCCCATTGTTAATAGGAGAATAATTTGGTCCTATGGTGGTGGTGGGGTAGGGGGAGGGGTAGTAACTTCGTAACGCGTGGACCGATTTCGATGATTCCTTTTCTGTTCGGTAGAGTGGAATGGGGGTGGGGTGGGGGGTTAAAACTATTTGGAGTGTTCTTTCTTCGTTGTATAGAGTCGGAGACACTAAAAAGTGAAAAATAAAATAGTTTTTAAAAAAAAAGTTGAACCGACTTCCAAAAGGCGCTAAAGAGCATAAAATAATTTTTAAGTTTATATCTATTACGACATTTTGAAGTCGGTGCAAATACGACACGATTGTCATGATGGGGAAACAGCAATTTCAAATTCGCCTACCAACAAGGTATCCTTTGCTTCAACAATAAATGATTGTTTATTATCGTGTAAAACTTAAGTTACAACCACATCACAGGGAGTCGTCGGTGGGGTAAGTGGTAACGTGTCGGGGTTCCACGTTCAAATTCCACCGGCGGCGACGATTGGTTGTTTTCTGTTGACAACAGATTATGATAAAAACGCCATGGGGATTGCAGAGGAAATACCACTGGTTCAGAACCCACTTAAAATTGTAGGTACACTTGCAGTAGTTGTTTCGAATCAGAGGCAGTTCTTCACTCGCCCCATGCCCCACGTTACGGAAACTAGAAAGAGAGATCCAGTGATATTACGGTTTTATGTCTATACTAGGATTGGTTGATTTTTCATAAAGAATCAAATATATTATCTTAAAGTAGCCGAATCAGGACAATTTGTTAATTGCCTGTTCTCTTTTTGGCGAAAAATTTGCTTTTGAATGAGTGAGTGTGATTTTGTAAACATTAAACTGTATTGCCTAAAAAATTTAATGAAATTTTTTTTAATTTTTTAATTTTCGACATTTTCTGCTTTCGGGTATTTATTTTCCCCATTTTTGTCTTTGGTATTTTATCTATAAGATGACCTAGAATCAGACCATAAAAATAAAAAATTACCATTTGGCAGAACTGTTGCGTAAACAGTCGATTTACGAGCAAAATTTACACTTTCCTAAGCGTTGTTAAGGCAAAGTATTGGATAGATGACCTGAATTCTATGTCACCCGATAGAAATTTTCACCACCTTTAATACCCAACTTGATTTTTCTGTTTTAGATCAACAGGAGGAATTATTTTTCACCCACGATCAAAAAGGAGATATTTTTCTGTCCACGTCTACCAGTCACGTGATTAACAAAAAAAAAATTTAAGCTTTTTTCATGTATAATAAAATAAAAAAAAATTTAGTCTCTTTCTATATAGATTTTATTTTGTACCTTGACGATTTTTTAAGCTTTAACCAGAACTAGGTCCCCTTTAAGAAATGAGCGTACAGAAGCCATGACGCGAAAAAAAGCAACAGCAAAATTTTTTTTAAGTGTAATTATTTAACTTAATCATGGTGGAATCCATTTTTACATACTATAAACAATAAAAGTTTGGAAAAAAATCATAAAAATCAGCCTGTCTTTTTGTCAAAATGAAGAAAAATTGAAGCTGCTGCTGACCAAAAATCAATTTGGCAAGTAATAAAGTCATCTTCGCCACCCAGCCGGAAATAATATAAGCGCTTCCAAGTATGGTTAATTAGGAGCTCTTTTGAAGCTTCGTCCTTCTCTAGTGCCTCGTAAGTACATTATGACAAAAGTTTCCTAGTAATTATGAATTTCTTGCATTTGATGAGAATTGCACAGTCGTGTTTTTGCGATTGAAGTGAGTGAATGGTTTAAAGTGCTTTAGTGAAAATAAGATAATTATAAATAAAATATAAATATAAATATACATTATTGGAAGGTAAGAAACATTTATAAGAGTTTTTTTTTAGAAATTTGTATATTTTTGCTACTCTCCCTAGAATATTTTTCATTTTGTCGAAAGCGATAAAAGATAAAGTATCAAAAATGAGGGCTTAACCATCCCTCTCCTCAAACCCCTCTATTTATCGAACACTTATTTACTCCTGTATATCTTTAAAAAAACTTGTAAATGAAAAATTGTAGATACTTTAACATCGAATACTATTTATTTATTTCATTTTTTATTAGTTTTTATTTTATTATTTTTGTTAAAATAAAACTTTGAATAAAATATTCATTTATTTCGTTATAAAAACTTTTCTCTTTGACTGTCCCCTAATAAAGTCTTTTTAAACCCGCAGTAGCTTGAAAACTGCTTCCCTTAGTATTCCTTTGAAGGTCTTCAGAAGCGCTTTCAAAGAAGGTTCATTGCAGTGCTTCCTTCCGCGGACATGCAATGTTAAAATAGAAATGTACTGGGATACGAAAGTGAAGCACTCCAAGCTTCCAAAGAAGCGTTCTATCAAGGCTTCTGAAGTGCTTTTTTTCCCACTGGGCAATTTTCTCCACCAATATCATCCCATAAGCATCGTATCCACCTGACCGGGCGCCGTGTGACCTTTCCTGTTCTCAAAACTTAAATTACCACTCCGAGGATACAGTTTAGTTAAAGGTATAGAAACAAGTGGGCCGCCAGCTTTAACGGCCATACTAAAAAGCGCGTGTCCAGGAGTTTTGAAGAGAGGAAAAGTCGAAGGCATAAGTGTGCATTGGGGACTACTTTGAAAGGGACCAAATAAATAAAATCAACATTTTTTATTGATTCCTATTTATTTCGGGACTAAAGGCGTTTCAAACACTTTTTGTAGAATAATTTATTATCACAGATACATTTCTGCAGGAAATATGTATGTATTAGCACAAACAAAATCACAATAAATTAACGGATGTTTTCTTTTGTATTTATTTATTTTTACCCGTTAAATCTCTTTACAATGTAAACGCTCTCAGTTTAAAATAAAGAAGCAAACTGTTGAACGTTAAATGAAAGGAATAAATATGGTGTGTCGAGAGCTACATATGTTCGCGCGTTAAGAGATTCTTCATTATATGATAATATCAAAGGGCAAGACTATAACGCGAACATGCTTACTCAAAGCAAATCATATTGGTTTGATTTAGAAGCACGAGAAGATGTGTCATTTGATGTCAGACGTCAAGGCAACATCCTAAAGAATTCCTGTTACATAATATGAAGGAAATATTGTACCCTTTTGCTGAAATTGTTTGAGAAGGAATTGGGAAATAATATGCCCTGCTAAGGCGTTGGCTGTTATCTACTCCCTAATATTTGATCGAAAAGTTATTCTCTTCTGTTTGAAAGGATTTTCGTTTATTTTTATTTTAAAAGGGAACATTCCATTTAAGTATGTACATATTTATTTACATATACAAAATTAAAAAAGTGTCACGATAGGCTTAAAGCTCGAGCTACTGATTTCATAAGTGTGTTTTGGAGTCGGCCATCAGGGTTTTTACGGATGCCCCGGAATACGACTATGCAGGTAGTTGTGAATTACAGGTGTTTCAACTGAACCGGAATGCTCGAGGGTAAACTGTTTCATTTTGGTAGTAAAATTTTGATAAATTCTATTCCAGAAATTATACGTATTTGGAGAAAGTTTACCGAAAGTTAAGAACAATGTTTGTGATATGAAACGATACAATTATGAGATCAATGTTTTGTAAATATTTTACATTAACTTCTAAGTGGATCTCGTATCCTTTTTTGTACCGTGATGTAACCCTCTGTTTTATAAGTTTTCCTTTTCTTTAACTATATATCTCCAGATGTTATTAAAAAATTGTGGAAAGATTGGTAGATATAGCTTTGTGCGTGTGTAAGTGGGTCGATGCGTAGGTGATTCTAAGAAGTAAATTTTATATAAGTAATATTTATGTATAATTATCTTGAAGTTAAAGATAAGATAGAAATGCTTTTAACAAATAAGTACTACGTAGCGCATTTAGTGATATGCCATTCGTAACTCAGGGGTCTTGGTTCGTAACTGGTGTTACAACTAAAGGTGTCGCAGGCGGCGGTAGACCCTCACAGTCTAGATAACACCAACGACCCCACGCTGAAGCAATCAATCAGCAAGCTTACGAAGGAAAGGAAGGAAACAGTAAAAGCTGACTCTAGATCCACTTACAACGTGGATACCAATTTCGGCGAGAGCTGCTGTCAGAAGCTCAGGCAATTAGCTGACAAGTTGGAGACATCTATCGTTACTGTTTCTACACCAGAGGTGGATGGTCCCACTTAGCGATTTCGAGATAAGGACATAAGAAAATTGAGACCGAATAACCTCGCTGACGGTGGGGAATTTACAACGATCACTGAGACGGAGTGGCAGTTAGCTATGACGGCTGCCTCGACCGCAGTGTTGCCAAGTTGGTGGTTTTCCCACTGGATCTAGTGGTTTTTATATATCCCTCGTGGGGAAAAAAACCTGACGGTGGGTAGCGGAAAGTCTAGTGGGAAATAGCACTGTCAGTGGTTTTTAGCGGATTTGGATAATTTTAAACAATTTTGTAATATTACAAACAAGTACTTGTTAAAAAATTTCTATACTCCATATTTGAATGTATTTTTTCTCCCGCGAAAAAATTAACTCCGTTTACACACATACTTTATGATGAATTTTTAATGTTTTCGTGTAAACAGATCTTATTGTTTAGCCGTGGCGAAACTAATCAAATGAATATTGTTAAAAGTAAACAAAGAAATCGTATGCAAACTGGGAAGGTTACTGCTATATTAACAATAAGATTCGGAATACGTCGCCATGAAAAGTGTTGTCACGCCTAATTTTCTTCCAAATGATATGCTTCGAAAAGTAGGATCTTATGAAAGCTATAAAAACTCAACAGAAATTTCAACTGATGAAGTTGAAGAACTTGTCTCGCTTTTGAATCGGTAAGATGAATAAGAATATTTGGCGATCGACATTTTGTATATGTTTGTATAAGTTTATTTATATGCATCATAATATTATAAAATATAATATAATTCAGACAATTAGGGCTTGTTCAAAAGCGCGATACGACTCCGTGCGATTTTTTCGTTCATCTCACTTTTTGAATACTTTTGTCTCAGTCTATCGCAGCGACGTTAGACAAAGCCAGCATATCAAGTAACAGGTATATATGAAATGCAATTTCATTTCAATTACATGAAATTTAATATAAAAAAATCTGGTGGGAATTTAGTGAGTTTTAACTTTGACTTCGTGGAATCTAGTGGGTTTCCGAGTGACTTCTAGTGGAAAAATCTCAAACAGACTTGGCACCACTGATCAACCGTCAGTGTATCGTCAGAAATAGAAGTAAGTAGAGGTAGGATTCTGCTTTCTAGTCAGGCGCAGAGTTGCCAATTCGGGCGATTTCGCGCCGATTGGGCTCCTTTAGCCAACAGTCGGGCGCCAAAATTTTGCTCTCTGCGACTAGGCGCTTTTTGGGCGATTTTTTAATTCTTGCTGGGCGCTTTTGGGCGATTTTCTGTCACAGTAGAAACAATTTTGCTGTCGAGTTATCTCAATTTCTAATTTTGTGCGAATAACTTTTTACTGAACTCCGAACGAGTCCAAACTGGCGACTTGACTTTGTCACCGAATCTGGTGTTTTTGAACGCCTCATTGGTAACAGAATTTTATTTTTTCTGAATTCAGACACGTCTAAAAGTTGGTGATTTTTAATTTCGTTTTTCCACAGATCACATCTTTGATTAAATAAATTGCTAAATTTGCTAATTGCATTTGCTAAATCTGCCTATTGTAATTTGAATTACAGCATTCTTTATTAAGCCGTTAAACGGGAGCAGTTGCCAGTTATATCGTATCGATGTTCAGTTTCAGTAAGTTCAGTTAACTTTTCAACATTTTTGCTGATTAAGCTAAGTGTATGCAGTTATTGTTATTTGTTAATTTATATCAAAATAAGTGCTACAACATTAAATCTGGATAAGAAGCATTTACTGGTAATTATCCTATTTAATATAAGGAATATAAGTTATTTTCGTTGTGTTATGTGTCTGTTAAAGAAAAGATTGTTTAATAATTAGTGATATTTCGTTTATTTTATATTCATATTGAGTTTCGTGAAAGACTATTTTAAAATTCCTGCAGGTGAATAGATTACGTTGCAATTTATTATCGTGCAGAGTAAGCCGGTTAAAAATTAAATTTCTCCTTCAAAATTGAGAAAAATACGACGTATCGTTTTATTGCAAGGAATCTGGATAAAAGCATTTATATTCTGATGGTAAGAAAAAAATGAAAACGGAATTAATCGATTTGTCTTCTTGTGAGTGGCTCAATTATTAAAGACTGTGACTCTTTGCACTTACGTGTATTTACGTGTACTTACGTGTTTAACGTCAACAATTTATTAGACTTAGACAAAAGTACACGTAAGTGGAAATAGTCACTTCCATTACTAAATACTTAATTAAGAGTGTTTTTTGTTTTTCACGACGACTCTCAAAATTTTAAATTTGTGTTACTTGTATCTGTTGCTGTGATTATTGCAATAAATATTACATTAAAGTTGTACAACCAACCCTTAGAACAGAAAACGAAAGGAAGTGCAATACCGTCTATAAACCGTGTACGTGTTTTCCGATTTTTTGTTCTAGGGAAAGGTGTGGGAAGGGAACCCAGAGCACGCCTTCCGAAATGTCAATTTCACGTGGACTATCTGAAGAGTGCACATTCAAAGTGTTTATAGAGTGCTTATTGAATAATTTTCACTGTTCTATTATTAAAAGTGGTGTAATTTTACAAATAAAGACAATTAACATTTAAAAGACTGTTTTGGTTTAGTTTACTAAGAATCTGAGGTGCTTAATTTGAACATTTTTCGTGATGAAGTGTGCGGTATTTTGTTGTAAAAATAATCGGCGCAATTGGTGTGGAAAATCATTTTTCAGGAAAGTTAAATAATGTAATAAGCAATTATACAGCATTTTCTTTGAAATATGTGCAAAAGCTGTATAAATAAAAGCTAAATTACCAAAGAATATAAACATTTCTCTTGATGGTGCTCGTTTGTTTACATTTGAGCTTCATCAGAGTTTTGGATCGCCTTGGTGTTTCAGCGACAGCTGACGGAAGTTTTTGCCTAGGGGCTCTAATAAAACTTGAAAAATATTAAAATATTTTTCTACTTTTTGGTATTTTAGGATTCCAAAAGATAAAGACTTCAGAGAACTCTGGTTAAAATCCATCGGTAGAACTGATTATATACCATCCGATGGTAGTAATATTTGCGAGGACCACTTCGAATGAGTCAAAAATTTACTACTTCCATGGTGAAAACTAACACATTTACACCTTTCAAACACATATGGAAAATTCGGACACTTTTTGAGCATAGTGCACTTCCTTTCGTTTTCTGTTCTAAGCAACCAACCCTTTGAAAGATTTGATTGATTATAAAATCTTAAGGCGATTTTTGGGCGATTTCAAATATGGCGCGGCGACTTTGGGCGCTTTCAGCGCCACGGCTCGGCGCCTTTTGCTTTATACCGTCTGGCATCTCTGGTCAGGCGATAAGTTCAGGCAGTGTTGCGTTTTTAGTGATCCTGATCTGGCGCCAGTTGTGCCTCTCATGTGCTCCAAATCGAATATCAATAGTTATGGCTCTATGGTCGGACAGCATAGCCCACTCTTCAATTAAGGTGCTTATTCAATAACTTATTATTGCTAAGGATTACATCGATAACCTCCTTATGTTTACCATTTACGAAAGTTGGTTCGGTACCCCTATTAAAAATAACTTAATTGCTTGCTATCGCAAATTCAAGCATGCCTTTGCTCTGACGGTTGTCATTTGTCCTGCCTTACACTCTGTTGTAGGCATTCATATCACAACCTAATACTAACCGCTCTATTCTTTCCTCGCACTACTCCACCTACCTACCTAGAGAGGAAATCCGTGAATCGTAAGTTAGGTAACCCGGGGAAAATTCACACGTACCTGCCTCGGATCCCACATGAATCCATGCAAGTTCTAACGTACTGAATTGTGCCAGTAACCCCACGAAGTAATATCTATCTATAGTTTCGGTAATTCGGAAATAGGGTGAATTTGAAATTAATACATAATTAATGTTTACTTAAACTCACATATTTTATGAAAATTATTATTAAAGACATTTTGTAAAAGCATCTGTCATAATAAATCGCAAATGGTGCAGTTATGAAGATAATAATATTCTGCACATATGACACCAGACCAAGTTATTGCTGAATTAGAGATTTTTCCTTTCAATTTCAGACCCCATTGTTTACGTTTTTATCATCTATCACGCTGGAGTAATTCATCAAGTTTAAAATTCCTGTAGAGACTATTCTGCTTTCAGCATGTGACACCCACTGAACTGATGATAAAGTAGTTTAAGATAACCTTCCGACACGTCTGTTCCAAAGCTGTTTTAGCAATAACTGCAGTCCCGCATCTATGGGGTTACGCAAATATGTAGATTGTAGCTTTTAATAAGTCTGCTCACCTTTCGTCGGTACAATTACCCATGTTGTCTATATTGCACACGTCGGCTGTAAACATTTTCTGTAATCTATGATAAGGCAATAACTGCCGCAGTTAACTTTCAATTTTAAATTATGTAACACGTTATGCAAGAGTGCAGGTCGCCTTTAGAAATGTTAGTTCATTTTCACTGGCCCCTTTACACCTTTTATGCTCGAATTGCAGTTCAAGGGTAATTTGTTTTTAATTTTCTAATCGTAATGACAGCGCAGCATTGATTATAACACAGTAATGTGTGATTTGTCTTGAGATGATTGGACGTGAATTAAAAGACGTCAACACATTCCATGTTGAAATTAGTAATCATCAGAACAACTTCGGCTTATTACAGTATGACCAATACTGACTGTCAGCGTGACAATTTAGCGACTTTAAATAATACATATTGGACAGAGGTTAAAAGATTCTATTTAAATTTTAATATATGTAATTCTCCCATAGCACAGCAGTGTGAGGGTTCAATTTGAAATTCACCACCATATTCGATGTAAATTTCTTGCAGGAATTTCTCAGAACGTAGCTTGTATTGAATCTGATATAAGTCTGCATACAAATTACACTCCTCCGCTACTTCAATTACTTCTGGTAAAAGGTTTTGCAGAGGCTCTTCGGAACACATATCGCTGCTTCCTTCACGGAAAATTGCGGGAACGTGACTTCACATAGCATTTATGTCCTTACAGTTTATTTATGCATCAATCGAATTCCATAAAATACTTATAACAGAAATTTAAGGTAATTTTGGTCACAAAATATCGCGTGGGGTATGCTGCAAATAATCTTTTAGGTTGAGAAATTAAAGCTTTTCGGGTATAATAGTTTTATCACAAAACCAGTATCCTTAACTGTTACACGGTTCGCCTCCTAGTAGACAGGGATAACCACCTCCAAAAGAAAGAAACTAAAGGAGAGCCCCATGCATGAGCAGAAACATTATGAACATATTAAACTTATGTCAGGGCTGGTTATTAATTTAATATGCTTAAAAAGTCGCAACTTTAATACAGATGAGAACACAAAGTCTCATAGAGGGGCGGGGTTCGGACAGGGCTAGATTCTGATGTTCCGGAATCAGGATGCTGTGGTGTGGGCCACTAAACTTAAATGAAAGAAATGTATGTTCAGTTGATAACAATTTATAAATCAATCACATCACTTTTGACCGAATTATTGGTGTATTATTTATATAAGAAACATACACAGCATATATATATAAATTAATTGAATTGTACATATATGTGGGGTAATTTTAATGGTATTTATTTAGCTTGAACTACAACCATTTAAGAAATCTTGTAATAAAATTTTCATCCACTTCCCGTTAGCCGATTGAGTTTAAATTATGCTCATACTATATTATTAGTTCCGATGATAATACAAGTGTTGCATTTTGAAAGGGAAGTATTGGGGCGAGGGGCCGAACCTAACTTCAAAACGATTTGTAAGATTCCTTTTTTGTATTATAGAGTGTATTCACCCATTGCAATTATGAAAAAAAATTGTAGACGTAGCAGATGGGGATGAGAGAGGGAGTGGAATGTAAATTTGTAACGCGTGGACTAATTTTAATCATTTTTATTGTTGTATACATTATGTTCTCCCTTTCAAAAGGTCTAAAAGTTTTGTCTGGATGTGTGAGGGGACGGTGAAAGGCGACGCAATGAATATAAAACTAAACTAATGCTTTTATAAATGTACTAAAAAAATATATAATTTGTTACATTGTCAACCAGTAGTATAGGGAATGTGGTGGCCTAAAAACAGAAAAAAAATTGAAAAATGATTTTATTTATTGTCTAGAGAGTTACCTGAATGATTGTTCTTCGTTCCCCATGTAAATTAAATGATTCTGCAAAGAACTCTGCTTTATTATCAGATACAACGATATGAGGTTAAATGAACAAGAAGTATAACACTCACACTTTATGATCCGAGAAGATCTGCTCTTAAGGTTTTTGGAACCTTTCCTGACTGATGATCCCGATAGCCTCTCCCATCCAATCCTACTATATATAATGAAGCCGATTGAATATTCATAAAAACAAATTATATTGAAAATTTACCTGGTCTACAAAATTGATCCTGTGAACTGGTGATCAAAGATCAGCTGTACCTGAGCTGGATTAAAGTACACAATAGTCTTGCTGTACCCGTTCAGAGCTAGGTAACGAGTTGGAGCTCTAATTCCTCAATACGCTGCGTGTAAATATACCACCTGTATGGCACCCGCCTTAATCAAATTCTAGATAGCTGGTTTTTCACTTATCTGGATTTCGTCGCCGGATTTCTTTTTCTGATACAGACATGTTTAATTTGCAACGACTTCAAAATGTCGTAATAGACATAAAATGAAAAATTAGTTTATGCTTTTTAGCGCCTTTTGTGAAGTCAATTCAACTTTTTTTTTAAAAAACTATTTGATTTTTTATTTTTCAGTTGCTTTGTAAATATGACTCGCTGCTCATACGAACAAACCAATTTCAACAGTTGCAGAGGTAATGCACTATATAGAAAGGAAATCCGGCATCTGAAATCCAAATCCCAAAATATATCAGGAAATTAGTCACGGTCACCCTTTGATAACCTTTCCTTAGATATAAATTTTTTAGGATACGTATTCTATCCAATAAATCAAGCGTATACTGAACAATAAATCAACGAATCAAAATCATCGAATTCGTTATGTTTAACTCTCACCATAAGCCATAATTTTTATTATGACAGAAATAGATACTCTATGCATTCATAATCATCTAAATCAGTCCCACGTTACAAAGTTAGACTACCACCACCACAATCCTTGATCAAAATTGTTCCTTATAATAGCAATGTATACAACAAAAAAGAGTCATCCAAATAGGTCTATGCGTTAAGATGTTGGGTAACGGCCCCTTCCCATCCCACCCTACCCCATCAATTTCTGTCGAGGTACCAATGGGGCAACATATTCTACAAATCAAAAGAAGAATCATCCAAATCGGTCTCCGCGTGAAGAACATGACATTCACCCCCTCCTCCACTCCAACCCCACCGGTTAAAATTTGTCGTGGTACCAATGGGATAACTTACTCTATATATCAGAAAAAGAATCAACCAAATCAGTTCGCGCGTTACGAAGTTAAACTACCGTCTCCCTTCCCCGCATTAAGAAGTTAGGTTCCACCATCCCCACCACTCCCACCCAACCCAATCAGCTGAACGACGGTAAATATAATGTCAATGTTAAATTAGTTTCCGAATTTATAGTCACGTACTTATATGTAATTCCTTACAGATTTAAGAAGATGCTGAAAAATGGTGCAATTTTACGGGAAGTGCAAGCAGCATTGGAAGAGTTTAACGTCACTATGCCAAGGGGTTCCATGGGTTCAAATCCATTAGTAATGACGATGAGTTAAATGATATTGGAGTCAAATTTGCTGTATTTCAATTGCTTTTGCAATTTATTTGTACCGTGAAGAATGAAAAGCTCTCCAGAGAGAATCGTTTACTTTTATTCCTTATTAAAATGAAGTTAGGGCTAACTTCGTCAGCCTTAGGTATTATTTTTAATATTCATCGAACCTCGGCGTCTCGTATTTTCAAGTCCATTTTGGAAATTTTAAACGTTAAATGCAAGAATTCAGTAAGCTGACCATCAAGGGACACAGTTCAAGAATTAATGCCGGATTCATTCAAAGAAAAATATGGTAACTGTCGTGTTATAATCGACTGTACAGAATTTCCTGTTGAACAACCACCTGAAGTGCATCACACTTTTTATTCCCACTATAAAAAGGGATTCACAGTGAAGGTCTTGGTAAGTTGTACCCCAAATGGCTATATGTCATTGATATCTAAAACTTACGGTGGAAGAACCACATATGCCCAAATAACAATCGAAAATGGTCTTTTAGATCTCTTGGAGCCTGGAGATGTCGTTCAGCCTTCGCATACATGTAGAGAGAGTTATGCAAAGAATCAAAACATATAGAATTCTTAGCAAACTTACGGTCAAGCCACTACCGTACATTGATGCGATTGTTTACATGGCAGGTGTTCTGGTAAATTAGCAGCCACCTATTTTGAAAATAAATCATAATAATGAACTCTGAATGAATGTGTAATGAATGGTTGTTCAAAATAAATGATGAAATAAAATATATAGCATATATTTTTATTGAATATATTATTTCTTTAAATGTATACTTGACACTCTTTGATATTTTGGTATAGTGCAGTGTAAAGTTATGAAAAAATTACTAATTAAAATAAAAGCAACCCATGCTTGTACAACAATGTATAAAACGCTCTTATTCTAAAAATATTTCTTTGCTTAAGGCCTATTTTCCTTATTGTTATCTTTGCACAACTGAGGTAAAAAGAATGAAAAGTAAAACATGCATTTGGCATTAAGTGTAATAAACATGTTTACTTTTCAATTGCAACGTATCTCCTATTTTTTCAAAATATGGAACATTTGATTTTTGATTTCCTTCGTCAACAATTGGTTTGTTATTGAAGGTAATTGGACACTTGATTTCCACCAATTTTTTTGGGCAGCCGCATTCAATTACTACTCCATCTACAGACACTCCTAAATATGGTTGCAAAGGTGTCACAAGAAAACCTAGACTCTGGACCTTCACGTTGTACAATTTTTCGTAATCAGCTAAAGCTCGCTTCTCTTTTTCTATTCCATACTTTAGATTAGCTGGTGACACTGTTTTTTGTGTCAACAACTTTACAGCTAACGTCTCGCCTGTGTATTTTGTGGAAGACTTAATTTGATGAGTTTTTTGACTAGCAGTAATTCGCAATTTTCTGCATTCGTGCCCATCAAAGCTCGCACTTTGGATTTTTGTACTAATACATAGATTCACAATTTCAATTTCTGAAAGGACAACGTGTTCTTCGAAAAAAGTTTTCTCTACCTCACTTTTGAAACAAAATTTCTGCCCGTAACAGATTGATTGACAGTAGCACTCAATTAAAAGTGTCACGCAGGACTCGATGCAGATATGCCCTTCGATGAATTTCCTATTCTCCTCCGAACTTTTCAATGCAGCTCTCCATGCAATTTCTTCTCGGTTCATTCTTTCTAAACTGACAATTTCACGAGCAGCGCAAATTAAATTCTGTAGATCTTCGTCGATAGAGAAATCGTGGGCCTCGTTGCTCTTGTCAATATCAATTTGCGAAAGAAATAAATCACGACACTGCTTTCCCTTTGAATACATAGCTTTAGATAACTGCGATACAGAAGGTTGGCCCCATTCCTTCTCATAGCCTGTCTTTGATAAACTGCGATGATTAGAAATGTAATGCAACAAAGCATAAATGTGTTTGCACTTTTAACCAAATATAGCAACACAAGTACATCACATATTTAATACGTTTCGATTGGAATCCAGCTGAAAAGGTTCAAGGACATTAATTACTCTGTTACAGTTTAAAAAATACCTCAAGTTGAACATGGTACGGGAGCCGGTTTCCAGAATGACATTCATATTGACAGCGAAGCTAACCTATAATTTTATAACTTTATAAAAAAATCGTCTTTCTTTGAAATGGAATACTTGTACAATTTGTAATAAAAATGCGAGGAATATCAAATACTTACCACTGATAACAGCAACAGTAATAATAAATATTGTAATAACAGATTTAGAAATAAAAATGTTATGCGATGCATATTTCGTACGTATGAAACACAGAGGCAACTTTCCACAAGTGCCACCGTGGCGCTGGTAGTCATCATGCTCGGAGTCTATAGACCTATTGCTAACTTGTATTGCATTGCTAAAGTTGGTGATGCACTAGCTTTCAGAGTAGAGTAGAGTACATCTATTTTCAACAACAACAACATTAAAGACCAGTGACTTAATTTATTACAATAAGTCCATAGCATTGACTGTGCGACGGTCGCGAAACTGCCAAGCCATACTTTTTGACCAACATGTAGGGTCTCTGGAGTTAGGGGCTTGTCTCCAAATGAGATCTGATAACTTTTTAACAGTGAAAGCGGTATGAGCTTGTGAGTCTTGGCAACCTCTTTACATGAAATGTTTTCATTGGAATTTTGACAGCAGTTATTTTAATTTATCTAAATGTTGTGTAAAGAGTAAACGTTCTTGACTGTTCTTTTTGTATTCTATAGTTTTTTTAGCGAGTTGATGGAAAGAGCATTAGGTAAAGTTCACAGGTGGACGAAGAACTGTGGTTTATCGGTCAATCCTCAGAAGACGGAGGCAATCCTATTCACAAAGAGGAGAGTGATCGAAGCCTTCGAACCACCTAAATTAGCGGCAATACCCTAGCAATAAAGACCCACACTAGGTATCTAGGGGTCATACTCGATTCCAAACTAAGCTGGGGCATGAACATAGACGAACTTGTGAAGAAAGCGTCAATAGCTTTCTACGCCTGCAAGAGGATGTTTGGCAAGAAATGGGGTATAAGCCCTCGTACTGTCCACTGGATGTATACCTCCATAGTAAGACCTATTCTTACCTATGGCATAATAGCCTGGGGGGCTGCTCTAGAGAAGGAGAGCTATCTAAAGAAAACAAACAAGATTCAAAAAGCTGCCTGCTTGGGCATCTCCGGAGCTATAAGCACAACTCCAACGGTTGCAATGGAGACTATGCTCCATCTGCCACCGCTCGACGTCTACGGCAAATGTATAGCTGCACGCAGTGCCGTAAGACTGTAAGAGTCCAATTGCTGGAAGAGCTCCGGGAGGCTATCTGCAGATGAGCACCGACTACACCACCCCACTACTTAGTTTTGAGAAGGCCTTCTCCACAAGAATCCCAACTAGAGAAGAGTGGGAAGAGTGGGGGGATGCCACCGGTGTAGAAATATCGGTGTTAACGGATGGGTCTAAGTCGGAGGACGGAGTGGGAGCGGGATTTTGTGGTCTTCCCGGACTGCCTAAGCATATGCAGTAGGTACCGGTACCGAACCATTGCAGTGTATTCCAAGCGGAGATCTTGGCCATAGAAAGGGCGGTAGCACTAATACACGGGCGCCCAAACCTACCAATGGGTAGCGAGATATGCTTGTACATCGACAACCAAGCATCTAGGCGCTGGACTCAAACTTAGTCAGGTCACGGCTGGTCGGCAGGTGTCTGGCTGGTCTCCGGACGTTAGGGGCGAGACACAAGGTAAATCTCTGCCGAGTCCCTGGTCACAGTGGTGTTCAAGGGAATGAGGCAGCTAATGAGCTGGTAAGGAAGGGATCACAACTGGATGATTCCTCTATATATGATCGGCTGCAGGGCTGATAGCCGCCACCTTAACCTAACCTATAGTTTTTTAATGTGCATCATTAAGTATTGTTATGTTAGTTTAATTAATTATTATTGATTTTATTTTTATTAGCTATTTATGTTATTTTGTAATTTTTTATAATTATCAGTAAGCAACCTTTGATGAATTTTGTATAAATAAATACGGTTGACCAAACGGAAATGTGGCTTTAAAATGATGGCTGCTCAGTCCATTGCGAAATCATTTAGACAAGATTTATCTGCGAAGGTAGATCGATCATTTTGCTTCCTTTTACTACTGCGGTTGCATAAAAGGGAAGGGCTACTGAACGAAAGGGAACTCAGAGAACACATTGATGCATGTTGATTCTACAGTAGAACGACGCATCAAACAGGCATTTTTAAGAAGACGCGACGCTTGTATACTAGCCATTGGCAAGCAATTCGAACATTTGATTTAATTATTTTGAAAATTAATGTTACAGCACAGTAAACACCTATTTAATTAATTAAATAAATGTTTTATTCGAAATCCTAATTTATTTAGAAATTTTAAAATGCTCATATTGCAGTAAAGGTGGTTTAAATTCTTGTGAAAAATGGTAAGTTGTTACCAGTTTAAAAACTTGACATTGTCAAAATAACAGACCAGTCTAGCTTAATATATTTTTTTTACCGCATTAAACGTCAAGCTTTGATGACAGAATTAGGTAAGATCTTAAGCGTTGAAAATAATTTTTTGGGAGCAAACCGTAACCGTGTTGAAAGGATCCTTGGTTCCATTTCAAATCCCGGTTATTTAGGAAGCTTCACTAAGTTTTCTCTTACATTTGTAGTTGTTGCTTTGTGGCTTTCGAGTTTTTTTTCAAATGATAACACAGGTCTACAGATTCTGTTTCTGGGCAACTGAGGGTCATTTCCGAAGTAATTTGCTGCGAAAAATCCCAATCCGAGGTCAGAATTAGGAAATGAGCTCAGGATTTTCAGATATTTTAGGTTATGTACTCGAAAAATGGTCTTTTTGGTTACATTTGAGGTTATGTACAGGATGAACAAGTTGTGTTTGGTCTTGGCTTGGGCTTCCGCCCATACCTCCCCACCATACAGTAACATTCATATCAGAATAGGAGTTCAGTTAGTGTTGGTTTGAACTACGCTATCCTTAATGAGACAAAATATCCACTCTACACTTGCAGTGGTGTTTCGCATGAGTTAGAATTCATTTTGGTGGAAAATGTGAGAACAAATAGTACACTTCACTGAGATCCCTTACCCAAAAAACTCGTTTGGCTGTGACTCATGAGAAAAGTTTGCGTTGGCTGCTTGAGACTATTTACCCTAGACCCTGGTACGCTTACATAACTGGGTAAATTGTCGTTTGTTTTTCTTAAGAATTCGAAACTTTTAAAGAGACCTGGCATGTACTTCATACCTTTATGTGTAACATCAATAAACCTTCCATATTTTCACTTCTATCTTCTGAAGAGTAAACCCGTCATTGTACTATTTTAGCTTGTCTTTTAAATGTACCATATTTTGATGCTATAAATAAATTTAAAGCAATTCGTTTACTACTGCTTATAACTAACTTATTTTGTTAAACAAACTTCACAACTCTATCAAAAAATTAGAATGGCTGCCCAGAGTGACAGCTTTTTAAATGTCCTATGAAAGCTGGAACAAGAGAATACTGCGAAAGTGGTAAAAACATTTGTTTTAACGTATAAGTTGTGCAGTGCTGAGACAATGTAGTGTGTTAATAATGTTGCCAATATTGACAATACAGTGAGCGCAATTCCTATAACCCCGCTAACAATTTTCTGAGGCATTGAAGGCATTGTTTATCGAAAACCGCTTAAAACGCCGTAGTTGAAACAGCAACACAAAGACGCTCGACTGAAATTCTCCGAAAAACATATGGCGTCGAACCATCAGTGGAAAAATTTGATTTTCTCCGATGAAAAAAAATTTAATTTGGACAGGCCGGACGGGTTTAGCAGTTATTGGCACGATCTGAGGTCGGAAGAAGCTACACGGCTCAGCAGAAATTTTGGTGGCGGTAGTCTGATGATTTGGGCTGAATTTTCTTATTCTGGAAAAACCCAGCTTTGCTTCCTTCCATCAAAAATGAATTCCAGTATGTTCACGGAAATGATGGATGACGTGTTACTGTGTTTTTTGGAAAACAATATGGACGACAATGCCATATTCCAACAAGACAATGCATCGATTCATGTCTCGATTGCATCACGTGCTTGGTTTTCTTCCAAGCATATTCCGTTACTTGACTGGCCGACTCGTAGCCCTGACTTAAACCCAATAGAACATCTTTGGGGTATCATGGCCAGGAGGATTTACGGGAACGGACGCCAATTTCAGACCGTCTCTGAACTAAAGGCCCAAATAAAGAAGTGTTGGGATGAAATCTCAATTGATACTCTCCAAAATTTAATTATGTCGATGCCAAGACGAATATTTGAAGTTATTCGTAAGAATGGTGCCAAAACAAAATATTAAGGACGAATTTTAAATGAAAATGGTGATAATGAATTATTTATTTATTAAAGTTATCAGTGGGGTTATAGGAATTTCACCCCTAGTTTTTATTTTATTAATTAATTTTATAATGGAAGTATTTTTTTAAAGTTTTTTATGCTAATTCAGTATTATATTTATAAAATATTTCTTACAAAATTCACAAATTCGCAAAAAAACCGATGGGGTTATAGGAATTGTGCTCACTGTAGAAAGGCGGCAGTAGGCTTGGCTTCTTGTATGTAAGGTAGTCTCTTAACGAAGAATTTTGACAAAATGCACAAAATGTGCAGCAAAAATTCACTTGACCCGAGTTAATTTTCAAAATAAAAATCAAAACAAAATACTTGTACACTCGAGCGATGTAAGAAATATAAAAATTTCTTAACATGATCGGCGTTTCTAATGAAGAAAAGTTAAGCTCCTTTGGCTCGTTCTCAACAGCAGCACCAAAGGGTTAACTTTTCTTCAGCTGCTGGACGCCTTCGCGAAAAAACGAAAACTAGATTGAACTCCAACACAAAATATTTCAAAAACCGATCTAGACAGCTGTATCAAATAAAGATCACTTTCACTGTCACGCTAACCTTGCGGTAAAATTATTTTCACAAAATGCACAAAATGTGCAGCAAAAATTCACTTGACCCGAGTTAATTTTCAAAATAAAAATCAAAACAAAATACTTGTACACTCGAGCGATGTAAGAAATATAAAAATTTCTTAACACAGCCCTCTATGGAAAAGTTAAATTGAAAAGGAGACCTTTTCCGTGAGAAAGACAAAGATGTACACTTTCCGATATTTAGGGGAAGGTCATTAATGGAACACCAATTCTGAAAGGCGTCCAAGTCAGAATTTAAAAGAAGGCTATCAGCATTGCCATACACAGTGCGAAACAACTTAGCATCGTCGGCATAACAGAGAATATTTGAGTGAGACAGAATCGTAGATACGTCATTGATAAAAATTATAAATAACAATGGCCCTAGGTGGGAGCCCAATAAATTGGTGGTAGTTGATTTACCGCTACTGAAGCCATGTTGAAACAGTTGCAAAACAGGCTTGCAGTGGAAGTATAGAACATCACAAATAAGTGCCTCAAAAATCTTTAAAATACAACTAAGATTAGCAATTGGTCTATAGTTCGAGATTTCACATTTATCACCTTTTTTGTGGAGGGGAATAATTAATGAGGTTTTCCAGGCTTTCGGAAAAATACCGTAGCGGGTTAAGAGATTAAATAAGTAACACAGAATAGGAGCAAGAACTAAACAACATCTTTTCACGAGTGCGGCGGGGATATGATCGTAACAGACGACGAATCATGGATCTAAGCATATGAACACGAAACTAAGCAACAATCGACTGTAATGGTCGCCTGTTTGTTCGGAATAGTTAGACATGTCGCCACCATGACATTACAGCAATGTACAGCGGTCAATTCTGAATGGTGCACCACCATTTGTTTGCCAGAAGTATTCGGAAAAATAAGGGAAAGCAATCGCAGAAGACGGATCATTTTCCACCACAACAATGCAAGCTCTCACACATCAGCTCAAACAAGTGAACTTTTGAACTGTCAAAACATCGAATTGATGGGTCATCCGCCGTACAGTCCTGATTTGGCACCCAATGATTTCTTCTTATTCCCGCAGCTCAAAAATAAAATGCGAGGTCAACGTTTTCCGACGCCTGAAGAAGCGGTTGATGCGTTCAAATCACATGTTTTGGAGGTACCTCAAATGGAGTGGAAAAAGTGCTTCGAAAATTGGTTCAAACGCATGCAAAAGTGTATTGATCTTCATGGAGAATAGTTTGAAAAACAATAAAGCCATTTTCGATTATAAATATTTATTTTTACTTGTCTATCTCAAAACTTCTAAAATATAATACTTTATGTAGATAGAAACGTAGGTACATGTGTTAGTTATTATCACATAGAAGATAATAGTAGATAATAATAATCATCCTAAGTGTGATTGTCAATCTGCGTTCGACTCGACTTACCAAGCCACAAATAGTTCTAAAATGTTTAATGTAGAAGTATGTTCTGGCTAGTCGAATCAAATGTAAATCGGCAATCACAGTTGAGATTGTTACAAACTTTCAATTGGATTGAAGTTTGTTGGCAGTTGGTAATCACATATAATTCGACTTTCAGTTACATATATTACATAATACAGTCTTTGCTTGTAGCCTCTTCAAACGGCACAATTTTGTCACAGGCAATATTTTTCAAAGTGTTGTCTTCTGCGTCTGTATCAAGGTCCTTCTGACATCCGTTGCATTGAATTTTGTCCGTCTTCCATAATTTTTAGTTTTGCTTAATAGTTTTTTTTTGACAATTTTGATGCGTTATTATTTTTTCTTGCTTTATGTTCTCTTAATTTTTTCTCCTCCAAGTTATGTTTATTTGCATATAATTCTTTCCATGCAGTAGATGTTATTGACATAGGAGCTCTTTCTGTTATCGGTAGAACTTTACCTTTTTGGTTATTATAGGTTTTGGGAAAGGCAAATAAGTGTCAAAACTTGAAATGGATGAGATGGTTAAATTATCTATTTCTGAAATAAAAGCAGTTTAAAAATATACTTAAAAATTTCCACATGAAAATAGCCACACCTGATACAACACCTTTATTGACAAGATTCTTATCTGTCATCGAGATGTCGACTAAAATTTCGTTCTCTATTATTTCCTTTTCCTTTATAGTGTAATATTCTTCTATGGTGGGAGTGTTGATTCTTATCAGTTCATCGTCGGGGCATATTTCATATGGCCCTTCTAAATTTTCCAATATATTAACTGCAGTGTCTGTCTCGGTAACATTATCCTCTCGAACTTCCTGACAAAATGTTTTTTTCTCACCATCATCAATTATTGAATTAACAATAATTTTAAAATTGCATAGCAAATATTGTTACTTGGGGCCAATAAAACTAATTTTGCATCCGCTAGTTCATTATGTCGACTTCAGATATATCCCTATTCTCTGAAGTCACATTATCTTCGGCAGCTTGATTATCTGGATTTTCAGGAGTTAGAGAAGCTATTTGCTCCGTATTTTCACCATTTTCGTCGTAATCCTGAGTATCAGATTGTTGTTTTTCAGAAATTTCAGTCATGCACAACATCGTCCAATTGCTCAACATTATCCGCAATATTACTATCTAGGGTCATTTTCGCACTCAGTAATGGTGGTTGTATTTTGATCGAGTGTACCTGCTTCAGTAGTTGTTGTTGGTAACGTAGTGGATTTTAATTTCCAAGAAGTACCTGGCCTTCTAATGTTAGTTTTTTATTTCCTAGGAGTACCTGGCCTTCTAGTGATTCTAAGTTTTGATTTTCTGGGACTACTTGGCGTTTTAATGGAGGTTTTCGATTTACTGGGAGTACCTTTTCCAAAAATTGCTCTAGTCGCTTATGTGGGGGTTATATTTTTCAAGGGAGTATCTCTCCCAACAGCTGCTGTCTCTGTAATGGAGATTTTAATTCTTATTAATACTGTTTCACGTGCTATTCAAATCAAGAGGCTCTTTACTTAGTAGCGCTATTGTTCTTTTCCTTGGCTTGTACTTTTGGATCTTCCAAAGAAAAGTGAATGCAATTTAGAAAAACTATATCAAGAATAAATTGATTAAAATTCAGTTTTTCGTAAGCTAACCGGGAAAAACTCTCGATAATAATAAAATTTAGTCAGTTCTGTTCGTTTTATATATCAAAATTCGGCGGTCCTACACAGTCAAATAGGCAACGTACATTTATAGTCACGAAAACCTGGCAAGTAAATGAAAACAAAACACTTTATAATTCAAAGACTATTCTTCTATATTAATAAGAATTAATTTTAAAAGCTGCGTCAATAAGACTGAATAAGAACGTCGTTCGTAGATATCGTAAAGTCTTTTTGGGAATTCATGTCAAAGAATGGAAAAATACATGGCTACTAATAGGTGTTAATATGTATTTGATATAACGATTTTTGAATGTTTACTCAAATGTTTTGGAGGTTTGTAGATCTAAAAATTAAATTTAATGCCCCAAAAGCATCAAGTTTCGTGTCGCCAAATTGATTTTAACAAAATTATTATTTTTTCGAATTTAACGCAGGTACTAAATTATGAATAAAAAATTGCAGTTGGCAAACAAACCTCCTTAGGGCTGCTGTAAATGATGGGTTTGATCTAGCAAAGTTTCGCTCAAGACTTGGCAATCAGAGTATCGTCTCGACTTAGCAGTAGTAGCTTACTTTTTTCACAACCTTTTAAGCCATTACCTGGACATGGGTATCGAATCAAAGGGTTTGACGAGTAGAATAAGATAAGCTACGTGACATCATTCAGAACCCAATTTTGCGGACGCCTTAAGATGGTGGATTACCTGATCATTCAAAATATGATGAACTATTCTTCAATGCTCAGGTGTTTGTATGTGCCGAGAACTGAATGTCATGGGAGTGGCTACAAATGCCATGTCACTAATGTATGTACAACGTTAAACTAAATATTATTCGGTGAAGTTCCTTCCGGATACAGGGTCGAGAATTTTTAGAAGAAATTTTCCACCAAACATTAACATATATTTTAGAAGCTCAAAGTGATTCTGATAATTCGAAATTTTAAAGTACTTTTGACTTAAATAATTTTAAAATTTTGAATTATCTAATTCATTTTGAGCTTCTAAAATATGTGTTATTTCGTCATGCAATAGTTTATAAGAAAATTTAGTTTTGTTGTTTGAAAATTCAAAATTGTCTACTGAAACTTTACAGTATTCCTGATATCAAAAGTAAATTGGGTAATATAGTCAAGTCTTGTTTGGCTAAGACTTATTTCAAGTATTGCCCAAATAGCTGTGATTTGCGTGTGGTTTGTGAAAACAATGAATTCGCGACCTTTCAAACAATTTCTAAATTATTTAATAGATAACACACCTAGTAGTTCTCAGTCGAAAGCTGAATGTTTAATTTCGGTGGCTGTAAGTTTCTTAAAAACGAATGAAACATCTTCCTAGTGGCTGTAATTAAATTGTTGGAGAACCTTAGATTGCAGTCCCCACAAACAATTGGAATTAATCTATGGTAATAGAATAGTAGTTAGTATAGTGGGGGTTGGCTCCAATAAACTGTTTGTTGACATTGACAATAATAAGGCAAATACAAAATCCATAAGTATTAAAGATTGAACCATGGTAGTTAATTTTCAGTCTGCGCCAGTATCGGTTAAGAATTTTAATTTGTTTTCGTTGTCAAAAACGAATAATCTTTTTGAGTTGGTACTGTTGTAATATTTATTAATGATTACTGAGGGATTAATTACTTGTTTTGGTTATTATTTTTGAAAGAATAGGGCGAAATACACTTCTTCCTCTTGGTACCAAATTTAAAGTGGTAAAAAAGGTTTATTATCACAATTATTCCTAGGATTAGATTTATGTGTAGGATGTGAATAATTTCTATAATAAGAATTACTTCTCAATTTGTTTCTAAAACGAGAGTAAGAAAATGGGTCTTATAAAGACATTCTATTGATTAAATTTTCCAAATATACTATTTTATTTTCTAGATTGTAGCTTCTATTAAGAAAAAAGTTATTATCTATGAAATTGAAACTGTTATTTGAAAGATTTTTATTCATTTCAGATAGATATTTAATTTTGGAAATGTCGTAAATTGTATCTGCTAAATCTGCAAGTTATTAAAAGTATTGCGTTTCTGATGACATTAAAGCAATGTTAATATTTGCAGGCAATTTTCAAATCCAAATATTTTTTATTAGTTCTGTACTAAAAAATAGATGAGTTTCTAGCTCAGATTTCCATGAAACGATAGAATTCGGAAGGCCTTTTCCAATTTACTAACACCAATTCGTTCAATACTGCTACTCCCAATTAAAAACAAAGAAACAATCAATCCTTTGCGTGCATCAGAGGAATTGATACGTAGATATCTATAGAAATATAAATAATAATAAATGCAACTAAATGATTAGTCAGGTTAAGTTCAATTTTGACCAGGCCCTTAGATTGAAGATACTTGCTATCCAAAAGGGTGGTAAGGGCAATTGACCTCTCGCTATAACGGAGTGTTGCAATCATTACCTCTATAATTTTGGAGAGCCCAAAATTTTCCTGCTTTTTCAAAAGCATTTGATAGAGTCTGGTATGCTGCAATTTTATCCAAACTTCAATCATTTGGCCTGCCACTTGACCTCTTAAGGCAGTATTCTACTTTGAAACTTTGAAAAATCGAATTTTTTTTTTAGATTTTTCGAAAGTAAATATATTCAAGAATATTTTCTCAAAATTTAAAAAGATTCAAGCAGTCTAAGTATACTTTTCCGCACCTCAAACGTAACCAGCTCAACTCGTTAATTCGACGCGGTGACCCACTCACTGACTTTGAACGCTTTTATCTCATAAGTACTTTTTTAGACCGCTTGTTGCAAAATTTTTCGAAACTACTGAACAGATTGTTATAAAATTTTAACCACATATTCTGCACACCTATAACAACTGGCTGAACTAGAACTATTTAAAAATTTTGATTTTTACAATTTTTTTTATGGCTAAAAGCAGTGAAAAAACATGCAATTTATTATTCTGCCTACATCAAAAATCGTAGTTCAGTCGGTTGCTAATGATATATTCAATCTAAAAATTTAAAATTTTTCTGTTTTAAATGGCACATTTTTAAACTTTATACACCAGCGCAGACCCACCTACTAATCGAAGCGTTGTTTTCAAATGGTGTTTTTGTGCGTTAAAAGTGCATAAAATATATAATAAAATTTTTTCTAATATATGTATTTATTAAGCCTAACAAACCTTACATCAATATCTTCATTTATAATCTCATAAAAATACCCTTTTTTCGAGTGCCCAAAGTAGAATTCTGCCTTTAAATGAATAAAAAAAAAATGTTACATGTCGTTTAATCCGTGTAATATTAGGCGGAGTCACATCTAATACCTACGAAATAAATACCGGTGTATCTCATTTTTTAGTTCTCTCACAAGCCTTATTTTTTCTTTAATAATGCCCTTTTACCGCTCCCTTTCAACCTTTTTCACCACTTCGCCGACGATAGCACCCTTGATTTCAAATATAGTGGTGATTTCGTGATGAATTATCGTAAGAACTTTACATAAATTAATAGAGAACTCATGTTTTGATTATTAAAAAACGCCATTTTTTCATTCCTCGCTAGCAAATCGTGTAGTGTTTCACACATCCAACACTCAATACTGCTTAATGTCTATTAAAATTTATTTGTATTGAGGAATGGGGCCTCCTTGATAGCTATCCACCTTAAGGAGTATTTTTGGACTTTCCATGGTATAGGGCTGCACCATGGGTGACCTTCCTCACACGAGTAAACCACGAGTAACGCCTTATCGCGAAAGTAATCGATTATGAATACATTAATTTAGGAATAAAATCCTGGCCACGATTAAAACCCACTCGAATAGGGCTGTAACCAGCGGTCAACGGTAACCCATTACATTGTTTCTTTGAGGAAAGGGCATGCTGCATCTAATACCACCACACCCAAAAGTAGTCGCTCAGTTCCTCCGACTACCGTGAAAACTACACATAGTAGTGTGTCTTTGGCCACCAACTTAGACCGATCGCTAACAGTGCACCTCACATAAACCTTCACTCCATGCAGCGACCCTCATGCCCATTGAATAATACGTAGACTTGGCACCGTCTCTCAGAAGAAGCTTGTAGAGAGAGACAAGTCGCGGTCTCGTGAAAAATTACTCCATCCAGGCGGTCATAAACTGAAGTAAAGCTGGTTGACATGAAGGCAATATAAAGATCGCAGCAGGCTTTACTCAAAGGTCTGAGGCGATTTATGGCAAGACGAACTCCCACCTCTCTAAAGAACCAGATTCTAAACAGTCCGAGACCTGTAATCGTAGTCTACAAGCAGTCTAAGAGCAGCTCAGGACAGACTTTTATTGTCATGAACGAAAAATCCATTGCTCACTCGCTAATTGCAATGGCACCATTAGCTATGGCTTCAGCTGAAATCGCCTCAAGGTCTATTAAAATGACCTGAAGGCGAATACTGCGAACGTAACCCCATTGACGAAGGTGGACCGTGAAGAGGATAGCGATATGCAGTGCATTTCTAAGATGACGACCCTTCTAAATCTCGGGCGAGAGAGTAAAGACGAACTGTTGTTCTTGTTTGCTGAAGAGTTCGTTTTCGTCGAAGAGTAGGACGCTGACGATGCAATAATCGAGGCGTCCTCTTTCAATACTAGCAATGCTTCACCTCCGCCTGTCACAAAAAGGAGAAGAGTTTGTTGTTGTTCAAGAACCTTGGGTCGTCAGCAGGGGCGGATCCAGGATTTTTTTCTGGGAGGGGCACAAAGGCCAGGCGGGCCCTGTGGAAAGGAAAACGCACTTTTGCTCTTTTGTCTTTTCCTGTCTTTGTCACTCATTATAATATCACTCGCTATCACTACAATAACTGAACAACTAAATAAATTTTATTCTAGTTTATTTTATGAAAATTTTAATAACCCTACACGATTTGAATAAAATAGCGTGACACTCGCCAACCTACTATCGGCATGCCCGACGGTGCTCGAATAAAGTTTTTGAAGAAAGATCGCTCTCCTCGACACTTTACGATTGAGCTGCATCCCTGCTCAACCCTACTATAGGCTACCCAAGCCGATAGAAGCTAATGCAAGGCGTCACCTTACCTTAACTTATTTTTCACATTCCATATTCCGGGATAGAGCACTAATGGCATGTTTATTACCCTTTTCGCGCAGACTAAAGTTCTTCTGCCGCTCATTGCATTTTATTAGTCGGCATCCTGATCCCGAAATAATAAGAAATCTTGGATTAAAGGTGAAATTTAGCCTCAAACAAAATTTTCACGCAAAACACAAGCAGAAAGTTATGCTCCGACCATGGTCTGGACCTCGTATTTTCTTTAAAATTGCACTTCCGTACTTTTCCGCGCTTTTAGGCTTACAAATGTCTGTCATTTTCTTAAATAGGGTGTGGATATTTTGACTTCATTAGAAAGATTGTTTTGTTTACATCAACGAACGACTACGAAATATATATTTTTCATATAAGTAATAGTTTAGGCGCCCACTTGGGCCCTAATGTGTGTTCGCTTCATGGCTTGTAGTTTACGGAGGTCTTGCAACTCGCGATAATTTGCGCCTACGTATGTGTACGCAAAATGAAACAAACCTAATTATAGCGGGACCTAATTAATCTCCTTGTATTTTATGAATGGCCGTTTGTGACCGTCTGAGGGGGCCCGTGCCCCTGTGCCCCCACCCCCCACCCTAAATCCGCCCTTGGTCACAGAGATAGGGTTTGCGGACTCAATTCCATGGGCTTCATGCACTTTTATATACGCGCAGAGATCTCTATCCTCATTAAAGATGATATGAATGCCTTTATCCTGCCTCAATTTACCGATAAATACACAGTAGTAATCACGCTTGAATCCCAATCCCGATCTTTACGGTTAGTTACGGCCAGTTACATGGCTCACCACTCAGAGGAAATTCCCAACATAGCCCTAAGGAAGACGTTTGCAGAAGCCACTAAACAAAGGATAACATTGATTATCGGAGCAGCCGCCAAGGCGCACCACCAAGTCTGGGCAGCTCGAAGATTAATAAAAGAAGGGAGTCACTTTTTATTCTTAGTACTAACCACCAAATATGGAATGTGAGTATGGAACCCACCTTCATTAACTCTATTAGGCGGGAAGTTCTGGATATTACACTAATCTCTGAACAATCTGTCCCATATTATAACTGAGTTGAAGGTATCCAAAGAACCCTCCTCCTGCGATCACGCGTGTGTTCAATTTGAACTGGCATTATACAAACAGATCCGTTTTTCTTACAAAAATCAGCAAAGAACAAACTGGTACATGTATAAAACTACCGTAATAAGTAGTCTATTAAAGGTCCTTTTAGCATCGACATTAGGCAGACTCTCAATAATGTGGTAGACACCCGAACGCTTGCTTGTAATAAGGCGGCTTAGATATCCTGTTCCGACCGGTATCCCTTAGAAGGGAGTGTCCCAGACTTTTCAATCAGGCAAAAGGAACTTACGTATGAACTTCGCATCAAAAATGCCTCAGTAAATTTTAAAAATTAATATGGAAAGCCAAACGATCTTGTTGTTAGGATTCTCTGGTTGTTTGCTTAGGATTCTCTGATCGACACCAAGTACTTCCAGTCTCATAGATAAACAGGGTCGAAGCTGTACCTCATATAGTCTTCAATCTCTGGAAATACTGGTTGACACATACTTTCCGAGCCTTTCAACAGATAAAATGGCGGAGTCGACAGTAGCTTCGGACAGTCATGGCCTAGTGCATAAAATTCTTAGTAGAAGAAAATTTAAACACTATACACAGCTTCAAGCCTCATTTATCGTCGGGCTTGGATGGTATTATCCCCACTGAACTTCAATCAGCCTTCAAGATTTTAATGCCGTGACTGGAAGCCATTTAGAAAGCCTGCCCGAACCTCACTTTTCGTAGAGAGAGGTAAAGGTGGTCTCTATTCCCAAAGATGATCTGAAGTCACTAGGTGTAGTATGTGAGGTCCACATACTAAAACTAATGACTTGAGGCCAATAAGTCTTTCATGCTTCCTTCTTATAATCCTGGAGAGACTTATAGATGTCCACATCAAAATTTACCTTCCCATATAATAAAGGTAAGTCCATTGAGACACCCTTGCATGAACTAATCGTCAAAATTGTTATCCAATTATTAAGACGATATTTGTATTCACTTACCGTACCCTCATTTTGACGTTCACAACCTATGTTATGTTTCTATATTTAGCAAAATATAGGCTGTGAAAAGTCTGTCAAAAAGAGAAAAGAAAAAGAAAACATATACATACTATAATGGAATTTCTCAAATTTATAGGCTTTGATAAAATAGCGAAGATTCCACAAATGGTACGCCAAAATGGAGGCTGGAAAGCGTCATATATGAAACTGTATAGATTCGATGGTTTAAAGTCTGGATGTCATGTCGGTACTGATAAATACGGAAATAAGTACTATGAGAGTTCATACTACTTTTTCGGCCGAAATCGATGGGTTGAATATGCTGATCATGTCAACATGGAGTATGACGGATCACAGATACCAGCGGAATGGTTTGGGTGGATGCATCATAAAACTGATCTCTTGCCAGCAGAAGATGAATGTAGACCAAAGTACAAATGGATGGGAGATCATAGTGAAAACTTGAGCGGGACAAAAGAACAATATATGCCCTACTCCACTACTAGACCAAAAATTGAGGCATGGGAACCAAGAAAGGATTCGTCCTCTAAAGGTGAGAAGCAAGTGTGTTAAGTGTAAAATACTGGTTTTCAGAACGATTTTATTTTGTAAAGCTAATTCTGGAATAAATTTCAAAGTGATTTATGTAATGTACGTATTTTTTTTTTGGGTTGACTGGTGTGAAGACTTCCGTAATTTCTCTCAATTTATCTCAAAGTTTAACTTTCTTCATTGGGTGCTTTTCTACATTTTCATGGTCTCAGTTGTTTATTTGTTATGCAAGTTCCTGGCTATAGTATAGTTTATTCGTAGATGGAGTAAGTGATAACATTTCGACCTACCAACCCGGCGATACCAGCAACAGATTCCGACCAAAAGGCCATGGAAGTTGCAAAGAAAATGTCGGTGGTTCGGAATTCACTTTAAGGTGAAGAATGTCAGGGTCGAAGATGAACTTTGCCCGACTAATCACTGATGTGCAACTGCTTTGCGCATCTCTATCTCTGGAGGGCACACTTTATATATCTGGAAGGCTACTTCCTTGTTTTTAATGGCAGCGAAAGCTTATAGCATATGAATTTTATTGCAGTTGAATTTTCTGCATGCGTGCTGTACGTCTAGGCGTATCCTGAAACTAATTTCAAGTTGGGGAGTTTTCTGTTAGGTTCGGATATATTAGTTTAGGTTAGGTAAAGTTAGCGGCAACCAGTTTGCAACCGGTCGGCCTTATATAGACCTTATTATGGTCCGTTGCGATACCACTACGTAGCTACCAATCCTAAATCGATTTAGCACTGCTTTGCTGCAAACCTTCTTTCGTCAGAACATCGGCCGCCTTATTGCCCTTATTACCACTGTTCCGAGTACTCAGCAGCCCTTGTGTAAAGTCCAAAGCCTTATTTATTTATTTAAGCTTAATACAAGCTATTGCATAAAAAAAATACAAAAAAAAAAATTAAATACAAACTATAACTTAATACTAATTCTACAGAATATAATAAATGAATAATTAGGAATAAATAAATAAAAAGTATAAGCTACAATATGAGCTATATATATTGGTAACTGGCAGAAGGCGAAAGGAAGAAGAATTAAAGTAGGCGATCAGGATCAAGATGGGCGGGGTCAAGATATAAGGCTTTGTGGAGTGATGATTTACTCAGATGGAAGTCAAAAGAGGAAAGGTCGTTGACTTTTCGTAACATCCTGGTAATTGGCTCGCTTTGACCGTAGTTTGTGCGATGGCGATCGAGTCGGAAAAGGGGAGTGGACCTAAGGTTACGGGGATTGGTATAGATGGGTAAAGATTGCAGGATTGAGGGGCAGTCTATGGCACCAGTTAATAATTGATAAATGAAGAGAATGTCGGAAACATCACGACGTTTGCTTAGAGGTTGTAAGTCGATCAGTTTCAGACGGTTTTCATAGGGAGGAAGGTTGAATCTGTCAACCCACGGAAGATCACGTAGAGCAAAGCGAATAAACCTACGCTGGACAGATTCAATCCTATTAATGTGATTTGTTTGTGTAGGGGACCATACCTGGCTGGCATATTCAAGGAGAGGTCTAACGAAGGAGACGTAGAGAGATTTGGAAACATAAGGATTGGAGAACTCTCCTCTCTAGACCAGCGCTTCACAAACCCTAGCGCGGAGTTAGCTCTGTTTATTATGCTGTCAATGTGGGAACGGAAATTGAGTTCACTATCACAGATTATTCCTAAGTCACACAAAGAGGTAACGATAGGGACTGGTACGTCGGTTAACATATAGACTCTCGGGGTGGCGGTAAGACGCTTGCGGGAATAAGAGATGGACTGGCATTTGGAGACATTGAGCTCAAGAAAGTTTTTCATGCACCATGTGATGAATGAATCGAGGTCTTCTTGCAGGAGAAGAGAGTCGGTAGTGGAGGAGATATGTTTGATTATTTTCATGTCATCGGCATAAATGGACAACTCTGAGTGTTTGATGACACATTCAACATCATTTATTGTGAGGATAAAAAGCAATGGACCTAGGTGGCTGCCCTGAGGGACGCCGGAACGAGCGACAATAGGGTTAGAAATGGATGAACTGAAAAGAATATTGTACTGACGGTTGTTGAGGTAGGATCGGATCCAGGAGATGAATCTGGGGGGGAAGCCTAGGCGATCAAGTTTGAACAAGATAACGTTATGGGAGATCTTGTCGAAGGCTTTACTAAAATCGGTGGCGATAACATCAGCATCTTTACCGTTTTCCAGGGCACATAGGGTTTTAGAGACGAAGTCAGTAAGGTTGGTGGTTGTAGATCTACCTTTGAGGAAGCCATGCTGTGAGAGTGAGAAGATAGACTTACAGTGGAGACCTCGGAGACCTCTCCGGCATCTGCGCACCACCAGTGATTTAATCGTGTTTAAGTCGAACTCTTTTATAACCGCTTGATCATTTCTGTAAGAACATAAGGTCTGTTCCCTGACTTTCAGTGACAAAAAGTTCAGTGAAATTGGTGGGGATAACACTTCACTGAGTTCAGAACGCAGAGTGCTTTAAAGTGCCACGAATGAGAAATGTTAACTGACAACTCAATGCAATTGACAATTCATAACACGGAGCACTGAATTAGTTCCACTAGATACAGAAACTGGTTCGGTGCACAGGGGACAGCATGTTAACCCTCCTATTCCTTAGGTAATTTTATGGGGTTCTAAATTTCAAGCCTCAACGTGGTAGCACAAAGGGCCTCTTAGGCCTAAGTGTGCCTTCTTAGGCAGCCACTTTAACCTAACCTAACATGGAGCACTCAACAGCACCGAGAAAATTTTCAATGATAAAAGAAGTTAGGGAACAGACCTATATTTTCTATGCCCTGCTTAAAACACACTACTGTGGTACGGTAGTCGATGCGAGTTTAGTATGCTCAGGCGATCGGAGAAAACACAGGCCCCCATCTCATTCTCCACCTTTGAACCATCCGTGAAGATCGGTTTATCCGGCATTGGCAGCCACTGACAACCTTCCTACTCTTCACTAATAGGTATTCTAGTAAAGAAAGCTTTCTTGAAGATTATTCCAAGAACGGTATAGACACTGCTGTGTCCGTAGTCTGAATATTTCCAACTTTTAGATTCTTTCAATCTAACGGAATTACGAGCAGCTACAAGCATAGCTCTCTTCGTAATGGTGCTTCAAAACTTCCCCAATAACAATAAGACTAAGTAGTCCGCGTAAGCTACCACTTTTATTCCAATGCTCTCAAGCGAAATTAAAACTTTATCAGCAACTTAAAGCCAGAGCAATGGGGACGAAAACCCAGATTTCCATTCATCTGTCAGCTACTTAGCATAGCCTAGATCCATTGACAAACGTATAGGATTACTTACTACTAGATAACTGGCTCCCTAAATTACCCAGCTAATTTGAAAAAGTAACACTGGCACCACAGTAAAACTCAAGCTTTTAAAGTCATAAGAATATACATGCAAATAAAGAGTAGTCTGCAGTCATTTACTCCTGTCAAAATTATTTGAGAGAATCACTTACTCCTGTCAAAATCCTGTTCTCATCCGGAGAGAATCACAGACTCCTGTCAAAAAAGTACCGGCAAATTTTGTCGAAGAGAAAAAATGTACCAAAAAGTACCACCAATAAAAAGAATTCATGTGAATCACATGACTGAGTTAGTTATTTGTGTGCGTCAGAAACTTTCAAACTGTTGTCCGATGGGGGAAATATATAAAAGCAACCAAAAATGTTTCACTGAATTCTTGGAAGCCGTTTATCTAGTAGTAAGTAATCTTTGCCATCACCTTACGATTAGATTTTGGTATGAGTGTGAGGGAATGTCGTCGGTGAAGTAAATGATAAGGTGTCGGCCTACCAATCAAGAGATCCCAGGTTCAAATTCCACCAGCAGCAACCCATTGTTGTTTTCTGCTGACAACAGATTTAGATAAAAATGCCAATGAGTGTCTATACAAAATATGCACGAACTGTAATCGTGACCTGAGTAAATTTTCGAAAAATTCAAAATTATTTATGACTCGAGGGACGTACGAAATATAAAAAATTTCTTGACACGATCAGCGTGTGAAGAGTGCATTCCGTGCCTATTTTGTGTATATTTTTAAAATATTTTACCGGAAAGTTGGTGTGTGACGCGTGGACTGATTTGGATGGTTTTTTTTGTTGTTGTACAGAGTATGATCCCCCATTGCCTAGGGCCTAGGGTGGGGGTAGGGGGAGGGGTAGTCAAACTTCGTAACCCGTGGACCGATTTGGATAATTCTTTTTCTCTTGGATAGAGTATGTTATGTTACCTTGTTGATACCACGAGAAAAAATATGTTGGTGGGGTGGGGTTGAACCTTACTTTGTAACGCGTGGACCGATTTGGATGTTTCTTTTGCTGTTGTATGGGTGGGGGAGGGGAGGGGTAGTCTAACTTCGTAACACGATTTCGATGGTTTTTCCTTTGATGTGTAGAATATGTTGTATGATACGACGACAACAATTTATAAGTTGGGTGGTGTGCTGAGGGAGCGTTACACAATTTCTTAATTCACACACCTATTTGGAAGATTCCCTTTTGTTGTATGTTATATGATCCTCCATTGCTACTCTATGGAAAAAATGGGAAGGGTTTCACGTTGGGGGAGGGGAAATTTAACTTTGTAACGCGTGGACTGATTTAGATTATTCTGAATGCATAGAGTATCTATTTGTATTCTGACAAAAATTGTAGCTTATGCTGAGAGTTGGAGGATGGGCGGCGCCTAGCTTCATAAGGTATAGACCGATTTTGATTCGGTTGTGCAGAACACGTTTCCTCATTGATAAATGAAAACAATTTCGTACCTAGAGTGACTACGATGATTCTCTGACTACGATAATTCTCTCTTGTTGTATAGAGAAAAGTGGCGCACATGTTAAGAATTTTCTAAGGTGAGGGAACTAAAGGGTGACAGTGACTAATGTCGTAATGTGTTGCCGGATTTGGATAATTTTGTTAGTGCCCTACGTCTGCAACTTTTTAAATTGCTTTTGAAATTGAAAACTACCCAACCACAATTGAAGATAATATATAAAACTAGCTCACGCAATGACAATGAAGGACGGTTAAATAGTTTTGTTGTAGTTGTTTCGTTTGTTTGCTTTACACCGACTTCAAAATGTCGTAATAGATATAAAATTAAAAATTATTTTATGCTTTTTAGCGCTTTTTGTGAAGTCAGTTTACATTTTCTTTAAAACTATTTTATTCTTTATCAGAAACGCTGATCGTGTTAAGAAATTTTTTATATTTCTTACTTCGCTTGAGTTTTAAATAGTTTGTTTTAAAATGTCAGTGGTTCGGAATCTTCTTTTAATCGTTTTATTGAATCCGGTGAAGTTTTTCTTCCGTCACATGACCCATATGCCCCTCTCTCTCCTTACGCTTTCCGAACATAGCCATGCTAACGCAGCATATGGTTATTCTCTGGGCTCTGGCTACATCATAAAGAACATCAGGGTAGGAATTCTCGCAAAACTGGTTGCTTTGTAAGTGCGCAGAAATGTAAAAATGTGTAGAGGTTTTATTTAACAAGTGTTGTTCAAACGGTTGAATGGGAATGAACAACCGTTTTACAAAATTTTTACTCATAGCAGTCTAAGCGCTATGAAGTATCAAAATCACACGCCAGCTCCAACCAGGCGGCTGAGCATTTATACGCAAGTTCCGGAGAACGTAATGGGAGACTTGTCATAACCCTTCCCTTTAAATCCCTCTGAAAATACAAATTACTCCCCTCCAGACAGGCGTTCGCATTACCGCGAAGAAACGATGAAAAGCTAGTTTTCGCCTGTTTTCGGTGATTGCGGAGTGATAACTTTTTTATACTTTTCTGTCTCTAACCCATACATTTTTTGACCAATTAAATGTGTCGATATGGTAGAGCATAAGGATGCGCCAACTTTAGTAAGAGAAAACTACTTTCTAACTCTTTATGTTTCAGGCGACCTTGAAAGAAATGTACTCAAATAACTCAAACAAATATGTATCTACTGCCAACGTGCACTGGTAATTATTTATTGTCCGAGTAATTCATTACAATCATCATTAAAAAAAACTTGTCACTTATCTCTTGTTTCACACTTATCCCTAAATGCAAGCATTTCTACCAGCTGGGCTTCAGAAGGGGTATGATAAAATGTTTTCAAGGGGCGCACATGATTTTGAACCAAGCCCAGAATTTTTCTCTACATAAAACAAATATCTTTTAATTCCTCGGAATGAAAATGATATAAAACGACATATCAGAAGTAATTCACGTAAGCAAAGGTCTTCTTTTCAAGACCACGTTTCTCGAACTCCAACAACTGAACCAGAGAAATTGATTTATCTATGTCATTGCTATCTGATCTTCAATAATGTAATGATATAACGCACACAAACCAAAAGATATTACCATTTTAATAAGGTTGGACAAATTTTCAGCCGATTGATTAAACACTGGCACAAAGCCAGAAAATCCTCTCATGTAATAAATTTCGCGATGAATTCCAACATATACGTAGATTACAATTTTAAGGCTGCTTTCCAATTAAGTAGTAATAAATTAGCCCAACTTGTTTAGCTTTTTTCTGTCTTCTGCTTTTCGTTTTCTTTATCTCTATGCTGCTCGAAAAATAATCAGTTTATCTGTTGCAGTCACAGAATCTTTTTGAATTGCAATTGAAAGACTTTAATTGAAAAAAATATATTTCGGTTCGTTCTATGATTACGTTTAAACAGGCAATCATATTATCCTTTTTCTTACCAGAAAAGCCTGTTATTACAGTACAAAATTTTTCTTTAGAACTCATCTCTAGTTTAAATTGGATTAAACTTAATATTCGAACTCTTCACGGAAATGCAGATTTTCTCTAAGCATATTCCGACGATTAATTTAGGTCTGGGACACCGTTTTAACTACATTTGAATGCGTTTTATGCGGCAAATTCTATCTCGAAGTGCAGTTTTTTTTTTGTAAATTTTCATCATTTTTATTCGCTGAATCTGTACCTTAAACGTATTTGGGAACGCACTGGGAATTTTAAGGATAAGCCGAACAGTGGAGGCAACAATTAAATTAACACAAACCAGATACGGATAACCAGATACGGCCAATGGGTACAATTGCCCACTCTCCTGAACCTTGATCGAACTTCTTACTGCTTGCAAGAAGAAGGAATCCCTAATTAAACCGATCACACACGGAAGGTCTCGTACAGGCCTGGGCGCACGGGAGGTTTTGGGTGTTCAACCCCCCCCCCCCAGGAGGGTTTTTAAAAGTTTCTTGATTTGGAAAAATTTGACTGAAATACTAAAAAAATTACATAAAATCTACATGCCCATATTTTTTAATTGCATAATATGTATATCATATTTTATGTACATCCATTTGTTGATAGTTTCAGTTTTTTTCTTTTCCTCGCAGAAAATCCTGCGCACGGCCCTGGTCCCGTATAGGGGAATCTACGCCGAAAATCACTGTAAAACATACTATACTCAACAGGAGCAAATTTAGACTTATTGCGAGGAATCAACCCTTACTTTTTATAGTACGGATAAAAAAAATATACAACATTAAACTTATTATAAAAATGTATTTTCCTGCCTAACAAAAATAGCAGTAACAAAGTATTCTAGTAATTATAATAAATAATTCACGGGTATTAATTATAGAATAGAATTCAATATTAATTATAATATTCATTAAATATAATTTAATACTTTTTTTCATTTAAACTGGTTCTTTATTTGGTTCATCGTTATAAATTGCAGCAATCCTACAAAAAGCTAAAAAAATTTACAAAAATTACAAGGACGCAACAAAAAAATCAAAAAGAACACAAAAAACATTACACATTATTCAGAAAAAGATTAAATAAAAACAGTTTTTAAAAAAAAGTTGAACCGACTTTACAAAAGGCGCTAAAATCATAAAATAATTTTTAATTTTATATCTATTACGACATTTTGAAGTCGGTGCAAATCAAACAACCAAACAACTACAACAAAAATATTTAATTGTTTATTTCTTATGATCCCGTAAGCTGAAACGTTCAGGTAGTATTATGAATTACCTTTAATTGTGGCTCTGTAGTTGTTTTATTTGTTTAATTTGCACCGACTTCAAAATGTCGTAATAGATATAAAATTAAAAATTATTTTATGCTTTTTAGCGCCTTTTGTGAAGTCGGTTCAACTTTTTTTTTAAAAACTATTTTATTTTTCACTTTTTAGTGCCTCCGACTCTATACAACGAAGAAAGAACCATCCAAATCGGTCCACGCGTTAAAAGTTAGTTTTAACCCCCTACCCCACCCCAATTCCACAAAATTTTTTTTCTCATGGTATCAATCAAGGAACATACTCTACCGAACAGAAAAGGAAAAATCGAAATCGGCCCACCCGTTACGAAATTACTACCCCTCCCCCTCCCCCACCACCACCATAGAACCAAATTATTCTCCTGCTAGCAATCGGTGATCACACTCTATACAACAGAAAAAGAACCATCGATATCGGACTACGCGTTACAAAGTTAGGTTCCACCCCCAGCCCCCACCCCCATCCCCCGAAAATTTTTTCTTCTGGTATCAACCACGGAACATACTCTACCCAACAGAAAAAGAATTATCCAAATTTATCCACACGTTACAAAGTTAGACTACCCCTTCCCCCTCCCCCCACCCTAGAACAAATTTTTTTCTCCTATTATCAATTGGGGATCATACTCTGCACAACAAAAAAAGAACCATCCAAATCGGACTACGCGTTACAAAGGTAGGTTTCACCCCCACCTTACCAAAAATTTTTTTTACATGGTACCAATCGGTGAACATACTCTACCCAACAAAAAAAGAATCATCAAAATCGGTAGACGCGTTACAAAGTTATGCCAGGTCAGTCATAAAAGAAATAAATAAATAAAATAAAAATACGCGTCGAACGTAGAACCTCTTTCTTTTTGGGAAGTCGGTTAAAAAAGGACTCTAATTTCGAGGCAAAAATCTGTTAGAATAAACATATATAAAGAAATTTTGAAATGCCTCCAAGTGAGTGCCACCTCTAAGAAAAATTTCCAACAAATTTTGAAAAAGTTCCGAAACTAAATCTGGAGCTAAACCTAAAGGAACGAACAAAATTAACCAAAACCGTGAAAAAAATTAAACTAAAAAATTTTTGTCGGAGTGTTCCCAGAGGGTAAGTACATCGCTGCTCCCAAGCAAATTCCCTCTCCACAGAGCCGTTCACTCTATTACTCCGCGACCACTCATTCAAAAATGTTCTAAATCAAAAATTTCGAACCGTTTAAAGTCATGCGGCACCAGTCTGCAGAGTCATAGACGTCTGCAACTGCTCATATCAGTTCTACGTTCTCAACGTGAGACTTGTACTTCCCACAACACTTGCGGCATATCTACGGCCTATTATTCCCAGTGAAAGACAAGGCTTACGTTTCGCAGCGATGTTAAAAATTGCAAGGTGCGGTTGCATGTGTCGGCCTTCGTTGCTAGGAACTCTAGACGTAATTACTTATTTATTTATTTATTTATTTAAGCTTAATGCAAGCTATTACATAAAAAATACAATATGACATCGAAATGGTTCTTAAATGCACCTATGTACTTATGGGTTAGTGGGCTGTTGCCCAGACTCGATCCGCATGCAGTACAGATGAATTGTCGATTAAGTAAGGGTTAGGTTAAAGCTTATCAAACAATTCACCTGGTTACATGTCCTTGACCCCAGCAAAAGCGACGTTTTTCTTATGCCGAATAACAGTCAGATAAACTGGCACATATCGCCAACAAGATTCTTAATTCCTCACAAGGTCGGACATGTGAAGAATGTGTGAAACAGCGTTCGTTCACCACCACGAACCGTGCAGGCTCTCTGAGTTCGTCAATCGATATGTGGTTTCGGTACACGAAGCTGTGATGTTTGAATGCTTCATCAGAGTCCTAGTAATTGGACGGATAGCTATAGATCAATGTACCAGTTATTGTCCCCATTACTCCGTTCTACTCGACGTGAAGTGAGTGTAAGGAATGTCGTGTGCGGCGGTTGAAAGACTCTTATGACTTCAATGCTAGGTTCCCTAGTAGAGAGACGACTGAAGCACTTTCGTTATATCCACCAATTCGTTTAGTTGTGTGGTGTGGAGGTGTATCAGTATGTTCCCAGAAGCATTAATGATCCTGTATCGAACATTACTGAACACCGAGTTTACTAATTAAGGGTTTAACCCAAGTTCATTCCATCGCAAATGGAATGTTGGTATTATTTTGTTCCACGTGTAGTCCCCCCCCCCCCACCCCTCATAAAACTTACCCAAAGCTGCAAAATTTAGTTATCCTTCCGACACTCGCTGGAATGCCTATACCTGAAGGCAATGACATTTTACGCAGAGCATGCTTTCAACAACCAATCATCTAAACATAAAGCTTCAAAACTTATTATTAAAAAATCTTTATTGATCGGATTAGCACTGCTAACTGCTACCTTCATCAAACAGATCGTTTTTGAACTGCAAGTAGAATATGAAGGATATTAAATGAAATGTTCAAATCACAAAATCAAAACAAACTTCATGGAAAATGGGCTACCCTGAATTAACTTAATAATTCAAACAGCATTAGATTACTGAAAACAAGCAATGGTTTTTTGAACCACTTAATAGTAAAATATGACTTACATATTTCTAATAAAACAAACTGTGTTTTTTTATTCGATTTATTTGTGACATTCCCCAATTAAGCTCAATATTTTGAAAAAAGAAGAACACAATGGTGAAAAAAGAAACAAAAGAACAGCTGGTTGGTTGAAAAGTTTAGGATAAAGCTATCGAAATTAAAGAATGAGTGTGTCCGAAGTTGCTATAACTTTTGGTAAGTTAACGTAACTTGATCCCCTATTGCTAATAGGAGAATAATTTGGTCCTATGGTGGTGGTTGGGGGAGGAGGAGGGGTAGTCTAACTTCGTAACGCGTGCACCGATTTCGATGATTATTTTTCTATTGGGTACAGTATGTTCCTGGATTGATACCACGGGAAAAATAATTTTAGTGGGATGAAGGTGGGGGTAGGCGGTTGAACCTAACATTTTAACGCGTAGACCGATTCCGATGCTTCTTTTTTCGTTGTATAGAATAGAAGACACTAAAAAGTGAAAAATAAAATAGTTTTTAAAAAAAAAGGTTGAACCGACTTCACAAAAAGCGCTAAAAAGCATAAAATAATTTTTAATTTTATATCTATTACGATATTTTGAAGTCGGTGCAAATAAAACAAATACAGAACCCCAATTGAAGATAATACATAACACTACCTCAACGTTTCAGCTCACGGGATCATAAGAAAGGACGATTAAATTCCTTTTATGTAGTTGTTTGGTTTGTTTGATTTGCACCGCTATTTAATTTAACTTTTGACTCAATCGAGTTTCACTTGTCCAGAGGCTCTTGGAGTTCGGCTTCGGTAAGGTTGCCTTGCACACTTTTGTTAACTGTTTATACCTTAATTTTACCTTATTGTATTGTATTTCGCTTTTTTTGCTTTATTTCAAGAAATAATGTACGATCTTTTACTATCATGTAAGCTGGACGAATTTTGTCAGTATTTGGCGAATTTCTAAATAATTAAATAAATAAATAAATTCACTGATGGATCCAAAGTTGTTGTCGGGTGGAAGCTGGGTGTACTTTGTACATCTTGATCGACAAGACCACGCTAAAAAAAATAGGGGTGAAGAGTTTGCAGGTTGTCGCTTATTTTAAATAAATTTAGCATTAATATTCAGGTCCGGTCCCACGCATGTGTTAACACAACGAACCATTATTAGGCCTATGTAAGGGTGATATAGCCACCACCCAACATAACCTAGCCTAATACATAACTCTGATTCTCAAGGACAGTGAAACAATACAAAAGAAAATACTTTTTCTCAGGAGAACAATTTAAATTTCTTTGCAATCTAAAATAAAATACCTCAGCTTAAGTGACAACTTTATTCTTATCGAATTAATGCTTTTAAGGTAGGTTATCAAGAGGATTGGTTTCCAATTCTACTATTGTAAGTACGCACAAACTTAAAATTTGATATTTTCAAAATTTCCCATGAAGTCCCAAATCAATGAAAAATAATAAAATTGTGAAACGGATAAACTTTTTCGAAAATGATAGTTTTCCAAAAACTTGAAAGTCCCAAATTACCATCCACTTTCACGTTTGATTC
The DNA here is from genome assembly GCA_964036015.1 of Leptarthrus brevirostris. Classification (NCBI taxonomy): domain Eukaryota; kingdom Metazoa; phylum Arthropoda; class Insecta; order Diptera; family Asilidae; genus Leptarthrus; species Leptarthrus brevirostris. Next base: position 101,929,422 of record OZ038373.1, read on the forward strand.
TCTAAAAATTAATTGAATTGTGAATTTAGATTTTAAAGAACCAGTATAGTGCCAGCATAGAAATCAAAAATATATTTAACTATTGTTAGAATAATTACATGATTCAAAAGAAGACAGTATTATGTAGAAAACAAAAATTATTGAATATTTACATTTTTGAGAACACTGACCCAATCCGAAATATTTCGATATTTTTCTACTATTCTTCACGTTATAAGTAAGTTGTTTTCTTTGATAAAACATACTCGCGCTCTTCGAAACATACTGAAACACAACTGAATATTATGACGCTGTTCCCGATATTAAGCCAAAAAAACTGTTACGACAGAATATGACATTTAGCATAATTTCTTGGGAATACTCCAACATAAAGCAATAGGGCGTTCAAAATGAAAAAAAAGGAACCCTATGGGACGACTTCGCCTGGCTGTCTGTCTGTCTATCACAGCTACTTATTTCAGCAGCTACGAATGCTATCTACTTGAAATTTTAAATTGTTTTAATAATGTCTTCCCACCTTTATAAATAAAAAATTTTTCAAAAATTTGGGGGGCGGTGGTGGTTGGAAATGGACAGCCTAAAAAATATGCAAGGTATTAAAGTGATTTTATTTATTAATAATGTTTGCTTATTACTATTGGTAGTTTGCAACGGTTCAACGCAGTCTTGAACTTTTTCACCGAGTTGGATACTAACATTGTACAGTGAGTGATTGTCACTTTGGCCTAGCGTAACCTACTTGTTCACTTCTTTTCAAAGAAACGTGTTAAATTATCGAAACATTTCTTCGCCAGAAATGGAATTTTTTTTTTCAAAATTTTAAATACCCGCGAGTAATATTTTCATTTACATCTATTAACTGAACCAAGCGTTCAAATTGAGACTTACAGTTGTTACGTTTAAAAGAAAAAGAACCAAAAGCTAAAAGAAAAATTACGATTTTGCTTCTTTCACAAATAAAATAGTTTTTAAAAAAAAAAATTTACCGACCTCACAAAAAGCGTTAAAAAGCATAAAATAATTTTTCATTTTTCGTAATAGTTGAAGACGGTAAATAAACAAAACAAATGTTGCTGGAGGATGGACGGAAGAGTTGAAACCTTCTAGGATACTGCGATCCTCATTTAGGCATTCTCAACTCAACTACCCCTCAAGTGGTAGTTACACGTCCAAGTAACTAATGCGGGAGGAGATAACCTCTTGAAAAATCCCCAGAACTCCAAGGTTGTAGTAGGCCATGCCAAGCGAGTCTGCAGTGGTGACCGCCCCTCTGCAGGACTTAGGGGTAATTGGGTCGCGAATGGCGTATCTTCAGGCATTTCTGTACGATTGGAGGTGGAGGGTATGGTGGACCATCACAGGTTGGCTGTACCCACCGTACATACAACACAACAGAAGCAGCGTTGGGAAAATTACCTTTCGAAGGTTCTGCGGCGGCTATGGAGTCTGACTTATGCCTGCTAAAAGTGCTGTATCAGTCCTGGAAGAAGGTGCGAATGGCAAAATAATAACTAGCACTTCCTCAGGTGCGGCGGTGGCAGATATGGTAGACTCTAACGAGTTGGCTATCTCCGCGGTACACGCACCAGTAGAAGATGCAGACCTGCCTTTTGATGGACTAGCTGCGGTTAATCCGGAGGAGGTTAGTTGTCCTAGCTCTGGACTAAAGCTTTATGGCTTGAAACCCTTCAATTCCGTGGGTAGAGAAGGGGTGAAGGTTGTAATTAACGCATGGGATAAGAATGAACACTGGAATAGGTGGGACAACATCGATTCCTGCATGATCCCGTGAGCTGAACTGTTTAGTTAGTTTTATATAGTACCTCTGATTGTGGTTGCGTATTTGTTTTGTTTGTTTGTTCCGTTCAACTTTTTTTTTAAAAAACTATTTTATTTTTCACTTTTTAGTGTGTATCTACGACTCGAAAAATGCTGCTCATACGACCAAACCAATTTAATAGTTGTGAGGTAGTGCACTCTATAGAAAGGAATGCCGACATCTGAAATCGCAATCTGGCAACATACTACGCAATTAGTCACGGTCACCCATTTATACCTTTTTCCTTAGATACAAATTGTTTACCATGGCCACTGTATTGTATACAGCAAGGGTGAATTATTATAGTCAGAGAGTCATCATAGTCACTCTCGGCATAAAATCTTTATCATTGTGAAAAACAATTGAGTTAAAAGAGAAATTAAAAATCCACGCCATCGATGAGATGAATCAGGAAGCGTATTCTCAAAATCATCAAATTCGGTCTACGCCTTACGGCGCGGCAACTCCTTCAACTCTCTCCATAAGCCAGAATTTTTGTCATGACACAATTAGACACTCTATGCATTTAGAATCATCTAAATCAGTCCACGCGGTACAAAGTTAGACTACCCCCACTACAGCCCTTGGTCAACATTTTTCTTTATAATAGCAATGTATGCAACAAAAGAGAATCATCCAAATCGGTTTACGCGTTAAGCAGTTGATATCCACCCCTCCCCCACCACAACTCCACCGCTTAAAATTTTGTCGCGGTACCAATGGGAAAACAAAATCTACCCCCCCCCCCCTTTCTGGCCACACCAGAAAAGATTTTTTTCCATTATTAACAATATATCGATCATATTTTATACAACAACAAAAAGGAACCATCCCAATCGGTCCTCGCATTAAGAAGTTAGGTTCCACCCCCCACCCTCTATATAGTTAAGATAAATTATCGCTCTATTTAGGTTTCCATACCACAAAACAAAAAAAAACCCTTATAGGATCACATCGTTCTCTGTTTTTCTACTGGCTGGTTGGCAGCCTGTCTGTCAAGACCCTTTTTCTCAGGAACGCGTGGAAGTATCGAGTTGAAATTAATATCAAATACTAAGGTGCACGGTCCCATAAAGCTGTAAAAAAGTTAATCTTCGAAATCAAAGCAATAAAAAATACCTCCATTTGTGCCGCGAAATACGCCCATCTTGCTGCATATTTTGACACTCGTAAATAAATTTAAGCCTACAGAGTATTTCCGGTGACCTAGAATCATGAAATTTGGCAAAAAGCAAAGTCTAACAGCACAAGTAAAGAAATAAATCAAAAATCGATAATATGTAGTTATATCACATGAAAAAATATTTTTTTGCGATTACTAACTTACATTTGCAGTTGGAGAATTGAAACTTCAAATGTGTAATTGTGTGCAAATTAAAGATACGGTGCTTATTTATTTTAAATAATAATTTTTTATTACATAACGAACAATTCGAACATGTGTAAATAAAAGACACGTGGAAATGTAAGGAAAAATATTGAGATATTTTAATTATTATTAATTTTTGAGTTATTAATAAAAGTTTTTTTAATATTCAGAAGTTGACTGACGAATATATAGTTCCAGTTTAAAGGAATTTTGCTTTTGAAAATAACTTAAGTACGGAACCTTCGAAGCATGAACAATGTTCATACTTGACTTACTTTTTTTTCTTTTATTGAATACATTTATTTTAAAATTAAGATACCGCTATTTTTACAAATGTAACAATCTTGACTACCTACTGAAATACCAGTGGAACTATTTAAGGCGGATCCCATTGCTGCGGCTGATATTCTTCTTCCCGTAATCCAGGAATGTTGGGGACCTATCCTAGAGAATGGAAAACAGCCTTAATTGTTAAGATTCCCACGACCTGAGGAGTTGTAGCAATTGACGCGTTATCTATCTTTTAACTGCGGTCTCCGAAGTGATGGCTAAAATCATCTTAATGCGAATCAAGAATACAATCGAGTGCATTCTTATCGATGAATTATCATCGAGCAATCCGCCGAATGGAGGTCCCGTTTACATCTTATGTTCGTCGATTTTGAAAGCTAGGCATCTGAAAGCGTTGATAGCGAATATATATGAGCAACTTTACGTAGGAGAGGCATCACAGAAAACATTATCACCATCATAAAGGAGTCCTACTCTGCCCTTCCCAGTTCTGAATAAAATTGATTGCTTTTCCTGATCGTCATTAATGATGTACTGTGCAGCGCCCAGCATTTAATACTCTTCCTGAGCTCTGGTGCAATAACAACATCTCCAGACGCAGAAAACTCTGGATCTTCGAGGGGAACGTAAAATCTATTCTGTTGTACGGCTGTTTAACATGGAAAGTGACCTGTCAAATAACACACTAAGAAAAGAGTCAAACAACATCGCACAGCAGGCTCTAGATTGGAATCCAACGAAGACGACGAATTCGAATTGACGTCGAGAGGGAAGGTACCCAGATCAACAAATCGTGGCCACAGTTGAAGGCATTGGCGCAAAACCGCACTAGGTGGATACTCAGTGAATCAGAGAGAGAAGAACTCTGACTATGAGGTAACCCATATTATTTTGTAGATGGCAATAAATTCTTTTTGCTTATTTGGACTTCATTTAATTCCATGGGAAAGATTCCAAGTTAACCAAAAATTTGAGTCAAGTTCTGAACCACATTACTCTGCAATCCCCAACGGCTTCTTACTGTTGACATTCTGTATGTAAAAACCCTATGTAGATTTAATTTAAATTTGTCATTGCAATTTAATATTTTTAAATAAAAAAACAAAGCAAATGTCCTTTTTAACTTATTTACAATAGGTTGATTTCAAACCGCATTAACGTGTCCTGAGAAAAAATGTGTTTTCATAACTTTAATACTAGCTTGCGAACCAAGGTCTATGGACCTCTCCTTTTAGTTTCTATCTCATACACTAAAACAAAGTTTTGGTGTACCGTCGGCGTGTTGATTTCTAGCTACTCTAGGTAATCGATATTATAATCCTGGCCTTGTATATCTACTATAAGTATATAATACTTAGTAGGCTACATTTGCAAATCTCTGAATCTTACATAAATAGGGTCAAATATTTGCCACTGTGCTTATAGAAGCAACTCATGTCGATGCCCCTGTTATGCCAACTTTCATAACGTCTTGTTTGCAGAACAAACAATTTCAAAGGAAAACTTTCCTTTGCTGCGACATAATTCTTCTGGGCATATACTTTATGAATTTTCAAGTTTACCTTCTCAACTCAAGCTCTCTGCAAAGTTCTTTGGTTCAAATGGAAGACATTTGATTTCACTAGCAATGAGAATGCATCTGATATTAGTGAGCATTATTGCCACACTTGCAAATACAGTTATTAAAAAGTTTTGCACTTTTACCTAACTTTCTTTAAACTATTTTTTTCTAAAACAGAGTAAAAGAACTAAAGACTTAATGAAATGCCACGCAGCTCTATTATTTACCCCGTCCCAGGCTAAAAATTATAAGCATTCCTCATGATTTCAAAATTTTTTTTCAACGAAATGAAGAGGTCGACTTTGGTCTTAATTAATTACGAACAGCAGAAAATTACAGAACTATTTATATGAGCTTGTAGTTACACCTCCGTTTTTACATCCTCATTTGCACTTTCCCCAGGATGTGTCCCTTATTAATATGTCATAAGAATAGATATAACGCCAACGGATGTTACAGAAAATTCATGAAAATTTCCCAACAAAAGTTTTTTGTCATAAGAATTCCCCTCAAGGTTTGTAAAAGTTTACTGTTTTCTCAAAAATAATGAGTTGTCTTAATCTTGATAATTCTTTTTTTTGTTGGGTAGAGTATGTTCACCGATTAATACCATGTCAAAAAAATTTGTGTTGGGCGGGTGTTGGGGGTGGGGGTGAAACCTAACTTTGTAAAGCGTGGACCGATTTGGATGGTTCTTATTTAGTTGTACAGAGTATGATCCCCCATTGCTAATAGGAGAATAAAAATTGGTCTAGGATGGTCTTCTGTTGGGTAGAGTATGTTCCCTGATTGATACCTCGAGAAAAAATGTTGGTGGGGTGGGGGTGGAACCTAATTTTGTAACGCGTAGACCAATTTGGATGGTTCTTTTCCTGTTGGGTAGAGTATATTCCTTGATTGATACTACGAGAAATATAATTTTATGTGGGATGAAGGTGGGGTTAGGGGGTTGAACCTAACTTTTTCACACGTGGACCGATTTGGATGGTTCTTTTTTTATTGTATAGAGTAGATGACACTAAAAAGTGAAAAATAAAATAGTTTATAAAAAAACTGACTTTACAAAAAGCGCTAAAAAGCATAAAATAATTTTTAATTTTACATCTATTACGATATTTTGAAGTCGGTTAAACAAATAAAACAAATACAGAACCACAATTGAAGATAATACATACTACCTGAACGTTTCAACTCACGGGATCATAAGAAAGGACAATTAAGTACTTTTGTTGTAGTTGTTTGGTTTGTTTGATTTGCACCCACTTCAAAATGTCGTAATAGATATAAAATTTAAAATTATTTTATTCTTTTTAGGGCTTCTTGTGAAGTCGGTTCAACTTTTTCTTAAAAAATATAAGTGATAAGTGAACTCTACCATATGCGCCTCTTTTGCGCAATTTTTAAGGTTCAGTGTAATTGGCATAAATATTCTTCGAGAACTTACTGAAGTTACTGAAGTGGGCCAAAACAATTTCTGGGTGATTAAAAATCGATTTAGATTTTCAACATTTTAATGCCATTCGATAGTCAACGAAATTCTTTACCTTATGGCAACAATTTAGATAGAATGTCTAGAGGTGTCCACGTTCTAATTGGTATCAAATTAAAGTAGAAACCCTCCTGCATCATTAAAAAAAAATTTGCTGCTGCCCGCCAAGACTGGGCACTCGAAGCGTTTCGTCGTATTTTCGAACCCTCATAGCTTCGGTCTGGATAATACCACAGAGCCCAAGTTCTTAGAATAAGATGTAGTTACCATATTATTGAAACACACTAAGTTTCATTCGTACAGCTTTTATACTTTAGATTTTATTTATACCTGAAATACGTCGATTTCGCCACTCATGATCATCAAAACCTCTAGGGTACTTCCTGAAGTCTTAGAAATTTGAAATTTGGCATGCTGGCTAGGATTAGCACACATAAAACGAAAATATTAAGAAATCTGTAACTTTCACCCTCCACTACCCATAAATTGGGGTTCAGTTCTGTACATAAAATTTCTTATTGGTAGGTACTTCCAAAAGTTCTAGAAAGCCGAAATTTGATATGCACAGGATTAGCACACAAACAATAAAAAATTAAGAAATCTGTAACTTTCATCCTCCTTCGAAAAGGCGGGTCTGTATTATATAACAATTTCTCATAAGATAATTTCCAAACTTCCAAAAGCCCTAGAAAGCTAAAATTTGGTATGCAGACTAGGTTCTGCACACAAACAACGAGAAAATTAAGAACTCTGTAACTTTTACTCTCCAACAGGTCTGTATATAAAATGTCTTCTAACTAGTTCTAGAAAGCTGAAATTTTATATCAAATTATTAGTACATAAAAAACTAAAAAGTTAGTAGGCTATGAAGAAAGGAACTGCTGGCGTGCAATAAATACCTTCTTCACTCGACAACGCCAGAAGGAAGGGCCGACGAGTCGAGATTTTTCTTTAAACTCGTCCTAGTGCCTAATCTATTGCTTCTATGAAAAAATTGTTTTTTCTACTTGAAGTTAACAAAACAATCTTTTAAATAAAGTAAAAATAGTCATACAGTATTTAAGAAACTACCAGACTATGGTCGGAGCATGATTTACTGCTTGCGATTTAGATCAAAATTTGTTTTGCGACTAAAATTGTAGGTTTAATCAGTGAGTTCTTGTTATTTCGGTTAATAAAAATTACATGTTTTTACTTTGTTGGAAACATAATTTAGCCTGCTTTAAGTTAATACAAATAAAGCACAACAGTCAGCTATAGTTGAATATAGTCGGTTAATAGCTAAGTACCACCCCGATTTATCGCTTATTGCAAATAATAAGCCAACAAGGAAATGAGTCAAAAATAGAGAGTGGGTTATGAAAACAAGAACAACCTGAAAAAATAATAAGAACTAGAGAATCTTACAAAAGGAAATGAAATCCCACCAAAAACATTTTATGTAAGGAAGGTTTCCCCAAGTCTCACAAGCTCATACCGCTGTCATTGTTAAAAAGTTATAAGATCTCATGTGCAGTGATGCCAATTCAGTGATTTTGTCACCAAATCTGGTGTTTTCGAACACCTCCCTAGTGACAGAATTTTGTTTTCTCAGGCACGTCTAAAAGCTGGTAATTTTTAACTTCCACTGCGGTGACTTCTGGTGACTTTTAATGCAGTGATGCCAAATCATGGACTTTGTCACCAAATCTGGTGTTTTCAAATACCTTTCTAAGGATTGATATTTTTTTAGCGACACTGTGATTTTGAACCTGTTCTGATGACACCAAATGTTCTCCCACTTTTTAACGTTTTAACGTAAATATTCGGCATTTCTCATTGTTTTTGACTATTTTTGTACATATTTGCTGGGTTACTACTTAATTCAGTTACAACCGGTGTTGCATCACACATTCAAGTGGGCCACTTTAATGCTTTTGTTGTTAAGCTAGATGCATGTGTAAGGCAACTGTGAGACTTCATGGCTTTCCAGCGGAACCCTGAAACTTTCAACGATACTAATTTTCTGTCGCTTACGATAAGAGGATCGCCCACAAAATTAGAACTTTATCACATTCTAATAGTTCTCTGTTTCTCCTCCCTTTTCTTTTACAAATTGAAAGAAAGAAATTACACGACGCTTAAGTTAATGAGCACCAATTAAAGGTAAATACGCTTCTGATTCAGGTGAATACAGTCTTTTATTGAGTAGTAGTATTTACATTTTTGTTACTTAGAAATTTCTAATATTATATTGGAAGAAATTTTGAAAAAAATATATTATTTTGTGACTTTTTTAAAAAAAGGTGTCCTTTTTAGTCCCTATCTAGTGACATTCTTCATCGACGACTTGGTAACACTGCTCATGTGGAGCTAAGCTCCTAGCTCTACAAGGCCTAGCTCTACATCACCTAACTCTAGAAACCTTACATCTTGGTCAAAAAGTATGGTTTGGCCGTTTCATGGATCTAACATTAACATTAAAGATCAGCGACTTATTTTCTTACCATAAGTCCATAGGAGTGACTGTGCGATGGCCGCGAAACTGCAAAGCCACAGTTTTTGACCAAGACGTAGGGTTGTAGAATTAGGTGTTGTAGATTAAGGCATTGTAGAATTGGGGTTCTTCGCTCCACATGAGATCTAATAACTTTTTAATAGTTAAAGCAATATGAGCTTGTAAGTCTTGGCAACCTTCTTTAGATGAATTGTTTTTGGTGGGATAATGTTTGTTTGGGCAATATATTACAGTTTTTCTAAGAAACGTTTAGGAAGTTAACTAAGTTACTATGTATATGACATCCAGGTAGGACGTCCATGTGATGATTATTGAGTTTGCTTTTTACGACACCTAATTAATATTATTATAATTACCTGAGGTAATGAAAATTGTAAATTGTAATTGTTTGTGTGTTTAAAAGCATAAATTGCAGGTACGTGAAATTAACGGAAATCTTAACTTATTAAAGGGAAGATATTTTGCGTACTGAACATTGTCTATCTTAATTGAAAAGAGGAAACACAATACTGCTTTGCAAATTTAATAATAAGATAAGAGTATTTTGTGCTTGTTGTTAATTACATTTATTTGGTTTAAAGTGCTAAAATCAATATGCAGATTTTGTACTGTGAACTATATAAAATAATCCGTGATCACAATGTTGTGGAATACGAATAGTTTGTGCGTATTCTTTCAAATACTTTCAATATTAAAATTTTGGACGAAGAAAGAGTTCGGTGATTCTTTCTGACTTTCAAGAAGAAGTGGTAACTTAGTACTTGAAACGCACGAAAGTTTGAACAACAGAAGGTGTCGTGGTTAAATACAGTAATGGAAATCAGTGCCAAAGAAATAAAATCTTCCGTGTCATCTCAACCATCAACTTCGAGATTTGCGACGCCTTCGTCTTTACCTTCTACATCAACATCGGAATTTCAGTGGTCGGAAATCACCAAAAGGCGAAAACTCAAACAGCATAATGAAGATTTATTAACGGTATTAACAAGCCAGTCACTTTGGCAACGATATACGTCGGAGAAACTAGTTAAAAAAGCCTTTATTGTAAAAGCTGTTGATGAAGCTAGTCCAAACCGTGTGAGCAGAATTAGAGAGTATCGCCATCCCAAAAGACCAGCTGCAGAAATTCACTCCAGAGGAAGCTTTGTCTTTGTTTTTAGACTTGGAACTTTCTAAAGATAAGTACAATTTCCTTAGATATGAATTGAAAAAAAAACTACCGCAATTCTTTACCAAGCTATAACAAAATTGTCACAGCTAAAAAAGAATAAAAATCACACGATGAAATCGAGAGCTTAGATGACACCACTTTAGTGTTAGTGAGTAAATGCGGATGTGATGGATCTTCGGGGCAAAGCGAATACAAACAACAAATTTCTGGAAATAATGACGAAAATATAACAGACGTCAATTTATTCGTAATGCCATTGGTTCCTCTTCGTTTAAAATGCTGTACTTCGGAAAACTCAATGTGGAAAAATCCTCGTCCATCATCTGCTCACCTTTGTAGACCTATTAAATTTAAATATTTAAAAAAAACAAAGGAATTGGTTTAAAGTGAAGTTGACCTCGTGAAACAAGAAATATATGCTTTAATGCCGACGAAATGCTTAATTAACGGCAAAGAAATAGAAGTAATTCATAGGCTTCACTTAACAATGTGTGATGGCAGAGTAACTAAATTTGTAACAGACACCAAATCATCAGCAACTTGTACTATTTACCAAAAAATCCAAAAGATTTCGAAATACGGGAGAAGAATCCGATGTTGAAGAAAATTATCAATACGGGCTTTCGCCTCTTCATGCAAGGATTCAATTTATGGAATTGATATAGCACATGAGTTACGACTTCAGTTTCACTGATGAGGGTGTACGAAATAACCCTGATAATAAGCAAAAGAGACTTAAGGAGAAATACAGGATACAAAAATAGTTCAGACGACAACTGGGTTTAATTATTGATACACCTAAGATTTGGAAGTACAAATGACGGAACGCAGCGAGGAGGTTTTTTGAATACTCGGACATAACAGCGAATATTACCAAAGTGGACGTGGAAATTATAAAGAGATTTAAGCCAAATTAAATATTCTTTCTTTCGGTTTTCCTATAAATGCGGAAAAATTCAGAACTGGCAGAACTATGTCAGGCCTACAAACTAATAACTGGACGTTCAATATGCCCACACAAGATTACACACAAATACACTCGGACCTCCCCAGATAACAGAACTAAAAACAAAATCGACTATATATATATATATATATTTCAACAAAAAGTGGAGAAAGTCACTTCAACATGTAAGGGCATACAGAGCCGCGGACATCCATACAGGCTATAACGTGTTGTTTGGCAAGGGTGTTGTACTATCCCGAAAAAAAGCAAAATCCCGAAAAGAAATCCCCGATAAACAAAATCCCGAAAAAAAATCCGGAAGAACTGCCGTGGGATGCCCGGATCCCCAAGGAAGGCCTTCCGGATTATGTTCGGAATTGGATATTAAAATTAAAAAATATTTGAACATGTATTTCGATGGACGGTAGCACGGAATAGCTGTATCTCGAAGAATCTTGATTTTGAGTTAAAAGCTTTGGAAAGTTGACGCCGATATGTAAAGTAGTAAATTTCATGAAAATTCCGTTTCAGATATACTTAGAAAGTGTTAGGCTTTGTGCCTCCATTACACTAGTCTACAAAATTTTGAAAATTTTACACGATTGGATAATGAATAGTTGTTTCCGAAGTAACTTTTCCCGCTGAAACCTAATCCGGGCTCAGAATAGTTCTATCAAGTCTGGTTTTTGAGATATTCTAACCTAAAAGTGATAAAAACACTGTTTTTTGACATATTTAAGGTTATGTAGTGCTGCGAATTTTATAAAAGAAACCGTGTATGGGATCTTATAGTACAAGTCTTCTTCTTTCAAATGCCATTCAGTTTGCTCAAATATTTTTATTTTCGCTCAGATATCGCGTTTTAAATTTTTATGTTCATGAGTTTCTCGGTATACGAAAACTTTATGGTAACTTGAAAAAGGTAACCATATACTTTTCATGTACCGAGAAATTCATGAACAATAAAAATTTCAAAATGCGATAAAAAAAAGATATTTGAACAAACTTCGAGTTCCATGTCCTAATTAATCCTGCGCATGAAATACAAAATCTCCCTGCTTCTCTGAACTCATTGGCGCCTTCCTATATTGCATTATTTTGCACCACCTTTGTTTTGAGGTACTCTAACGAGCTTATATCAACGCAGGTAACCCTGAAGTAGCCACTCCAATGAAACCTTGGTACAAAGCTCGATTTGCCCCCTCAAAGCCTCCCCTTGCCACTTCTCGAACTAAGTCGTATGAACCAATTGGTTTTGTGTGTCCTCGATCTTGTCTTCGGAGTGCTTTTCATTAATAATAGCTATTTTCAGTGATTCACTTACTACTTTACTAAAGGTAGATGTCTTCCCTGAGATTGATCTCTTACAACTTGCTTTATTGACGTTCACACAGTAAGTGAAGTAACAGAATTCCAAGTGTCAAAAACTATCTAACAAAGTAAAGTTAGCAGAGATTACATTAGTAAAGCTACAATTCAATATTAAGGTAACCAGGTCACGAATGATGGTTAAAATGGGCTTTTTCACGCGTTTAGATATTTTGCTCCTGTTCAGTTGGTATTTAAAATATAAACTCGCGGTTTTAAACATGCTTTAGAGGACGAATTACGGATTAAAATGAGTGCTAAACAAACCATGTGTACTAAATGACAAGAAAAAAATTAAAAATGATAAAATTAACTTATTTAGGTACACTTTTCTTCTTAACCACTGGTGCTATCTGCTCTAAATTGATGGTGAACCTGAAACAAGAGTAAGGCAACATTGTATACCTAAAATTTTCAACCTTTTGCCTAAATTGCAATTTTTGTACCATTTTTTTTTAAAAAAGGTCAAAAATCACTCTTTTAAAAAAATGCATTTGGATTTAAAATAAATTTAAAAATGGAATACTAAGATGAATTTAGGTATAAAAGATGAAAAAATGACATAAAGGATAAGCACTGTGCAAAATTTCATCAAAATAGGTTGAATAGTTTTTTTGCAAATGGTACCTAAAGGTCAAAAATAGGAACTTACGGGTCGAGACGAAAATCTCTCGTGACAACTGTGCAGACGACGCGTCACTATTTTTTAAAATATCAATTTTTGGGGTTAAATAGTCGCGTTGGTATGACATGTCATACATTTTCTGAAAGGGGAAAGCGCGGGCTTTCAAATAGAACTGTTTTTAAAAAATCGATTTTTTTGACCTTATTCGCGACCTGGTTACCTTAAGCTAATTATACGAAGTGGTGATTGCTATATTCAACAGATCCATTACGTTTCCTAAACGTAAGTTTATTCCTCGCTCCGGTCGTACAAGATGCAGTTGCTTCTTTGGTCCATAGATCTATATCTTCCTCTGTATTCATTACCTGATCCGTGTTGTTTTAACGGCTACTAGCGACGTGTTTCCTGCTATGTCGCTAGAACCAGGCACGCCGGTGGTCATAGCTCCAACCGACGTTTGGGCGCATATCGCCGTCCGAGTTGATTTCTTTATAAGTACTTTCTCCATCTTAGTTATGGCTTATTTGATTTAAGATAGTTAGTTTCCTTCTCTCCGCCCGACTGCAATTAGCCAGCAAATCTGGTAGAGACATGACGATGCCAGGAGTATGTTTCAAGCCACCACCAAGAAGAGGTTGTAGTCACACTACCACCAGTGCACATAGTTGCGGCACGTACGCCAATGTGTTACATGTTATTCCTATGTAATTGACGTCTACTGGCTCACTGCACCCTTAGTACGAAACTGTTATCCTGGTACCAATATACTCTATACAACATCAGAAGCATCATCCAAATCAGTTTCCGCTTTAGAAAATTAAAAGTTTTTTTTAATTTGATATTACAACTCTTCAAGAGTATTTAGTTAAAATTTGATGTCCATTGGAGCAAAACTGCCTCGGGTGTCCCTCCATTCGATACATCCCACATACAAAGAGTGCTAAAACTTTAAACGGGTTTTTCTCAGATTTAGTTTTTCAAAGTCGGTGATCACTGTAACTCAAAAACTACTCATCCGATCCTTCTCAAATTTTGCACACTTCTTTTATACATAAGTTACGAGTTAAAAATAACAAATTCGCCGATTTTTATGAATAAATTTTCATAAATTCAAAAAATTCGTCTTTTTTTACTTCTAAAAATTGAAAAATCAACGAAATCTTTTTGGTTTTTTGTCAACATATGATCCAGTAATGAGTTATGGTGATCACCGCAAGGTATCTTTTTTTTTGTGTATGCGAAGATTTACTGTCAGTCCCTCAATTCACACTTGAAATGTTGTACTTAATTGTTCTTAACTTAAAAATAAATTTATATCCCCCCCCCCCCCTTAAACGACCACCGTACTTCCATAAATATATTTGTTTCTTACGCTCATCTAGATGCCTCGATATTTTTTGTTTGTTCAGTCATTTCGCTTGTGGAATTTCTTGTCTCCAGATGTTTCTCCAGACGTTTGTATTCGATCCTGCATTCCTCTTCTTTAGTAATACATGAATTGCCATATTTATTTTAAATGTTCAAAATACATGACATTAATTTATGCGGATAACTTTGAACTCCATTAAAAGGTATGCACTGCCAATGCATTTTTTTGGCGACACGTTACATTTGGTTAGCTGGTAATGAGGAATAAGTAATTAAACAAATTAACACATTTGTCGATGGCTTTGTTTTTGTAATTGGTTTATTCGGATGACTGACTGTTATAATTCCAAATTTCAACTAATTTGTAATGCGTACTGCATGCGTTTATTTGTTTAACCTAAAAATTCAATTAAATTTCGACATTTATTTTTAACTCGACAAAATTGAATGCGGAGTTATGCAATATAAATTGCTGAGTAATTTTATGTAAATAAGTTCTGATGTTGCCAACCTCTCGAGGTATTTAAGTCAATTTGGCGCGATTCGCTTAAAACGTCTTCGGAACAATAGCGTTTTCTAGAATAAGCTCAAATGCAGTTAATCGCATCATTTTAATTCAATTCCAACAAGACAGATTTATCAGAGGCGTATGTTGCCATTGAAGCGAAAGTCAGACTATCCGAATGTATCACAGCACAAAAATAGAAACCGTTCTAATGCCGCCTTTAGTGAACATTTAAGATTGTCGCGCCTAGCAGACGGACAACTCTATTACCTGTGGTGTACGTTGGCGCTGGCACGTAGAAATGTTAAATTAGCGCGAAAAGCGCGGGTGGAATCTGACCTGTTGTCGCGCGAGCTTCTGGCATGACAATAACCTGAGAGGTCACTTTTGTGCTTGAATTGTGCGAGGAAAGTCGCTATTGGCGGCACGTTTTATGTTTTAGAGCTTTTATGATAATCACGTGTGAGAGATTGCTTAAAATATCCTTTCATGTTAATAACTTCTTGCGACTCACACCTACGCTAATTAGACAAATATAAGGAGACATGCACAGTGAAGCATCTGCCATATGCAAAGTGAGATATGAATTTCAAAGTGAGCTTTTACATTCATATTTGGCGCAGCTCACTCGTATTCACGGAATTATTTAAATAACCCATTTTTAAATTCCTCCTTGGACAACCAAAAGCAGAAGTGATTAAATTTAAAAAAAAGATGACATAACCGTTCTGGGCTGTTCTTCCATTTACGTGCACTTCACCTTGTTTTTAATGGCGATGCTAGACCTCTATAACGAGATAATCATTTGCAATGAATAATGCGTAACACTAGCCCCTTGTCTGGTCTTGATCCAGGAAGTAATTGTAGTGCCTCTGATGTAACAAAATATTAAAACAAAGGAAGACTTTATTAGCAGCAAGCGTTGGTTAGAATTCATTAAAAAAAAAATCAAGGCGCACTTTAAAAAGGTAAACAGCTGCCCCTGGAATTATATGGCGCATTACGTAACGTTATTAACGTAACGCGTTCTGGGCACATAATTAAATATGCGTTGCCGTGCCCGAATTGTACACTCCCAGCCGGTGTTAAAGAAACTTTTACGTCCGGGCAACCATTTTTAGTAATTTAACCAGTGCGGAGTATTCGTACTTATTTCCTCTGCCAACCTTGAGACATGTACCCAAACATTTATTATGAGGTGAGGAAGACCAGGCGGTGGCATTGATTACATTCTGGTCAAGTAGTTTTTTTATTTTACCCTGAGAGAAAATTATAAATGCCGAATTGCCGTGACCACGTCCTCTTTTGGAAACCTAAGACAAACCTAACCTAACCGGATATTAATAAATTGGTTGTAAAAATTATATGACCACCCCAGTAAAATGTATTCAAAATTCTTAATCGAATTAGATTAAATTACTATAAAATTTGAGAAACTGAGAAACTTAGTACCTACAAAAATATGAAAAATATTTAAAAACATAAACCAATGTTCGCATAATTAGACAACCACACAACGGTTTATTATGTTTTTTATTAGGAAATAATCTTTATTTAATTTTTGACTTTAATACATCCGAAGAGTTGCTCCATATACTAGAGTTGTGCGAACTGGGCGCAAATAAGAGGAGGTACCCGAAATTAAAAAATGCCTAATCAAACTTAAACTCAAAATGCTTATTAAAAAATCAAAAAAATAATACTCTACAAATTCAATATAATCACTTAATCCTAATATCAAAGTCGATTCGAAACAAAATCAGAGCAGGGAGGTGCTGCGGGGGCCCGTATATATGGATATGTATATAGAAGTGTGTATACACATGAATTTTTCTGATGAAATCTTACATAAAACTGCCCTTGCTCTCCGATAGTGTGAGATTCTTACTCAATAAAAATACATCTCCAGGGATTAGCCGAAACAGACCAGATATAAAAGGGTTCTTTTTCGTCCCCTCGTAATCTCCTTTAGGTGCGGTTTACATCTGACATTTTATTCGTGAATAATATTCTCTGAAAAATATTCATCTTAGAAAAATGTTTACATCTGCAACAAATATTCACACCATTTCTTACTTGAACAAAGTTTGAGAAAATGTCAGAAGTTAGTTGCGTGAATATATTGCTTGATGGTTTACATTAAGCTGAATAACTGCCACAAAAATTGCAAAAAGGTTTACATCTGCTACATTGAATTTATGCGATTAATAACATGAATAAAATTCAAGAAAATTGGCTTACCTCAACTATCGACACGGTTTACACTTAAAAAAAAAATTTCAAACTCTTCAGTACTTATATGTACATACATACATATGTACAGATAGCACTCGCATATCGTATCATAAAATATGAGACCGTCAAAGAAAAAGGTTAACTGCCGCGGCAGTTTTATTAAATAGTGATGAATATAAAGATACTATCGGTACTCGGACGAAACGTCTGTAGGTTCGAAAGTGGATATTAAAAAAAACATACAGTCGAATTGAGAACCTCCTCCTTTTTTGAAGTCGGTGGAGCATTTAAACAAATTATGAGTGAATGATTAATTGAGGATCCGATACAAATGCGGAATTTCTTGCGAATGATAGAAAATTTCATTATAAGTGCCAAATTTTTCTGCCAGTGAATTTAAAGCATCACTCCTTTCTACTCTATCATGATATTTCGGAGAACTAGTATCCCAAAGCGTTTGAAATATTACATATTCGATAATATGAGTTTTTTAATTTTCTCCCTCTCCCATAATTCTTTACCTTCCATTTCGTTAAACAAAAAACATACACATATATACAGGGTGTTCGGAAAATGTGTAGGAAACGCTATATCAATGGGTACTTTGAAGTGTCCTCTTCAAAATTTTCGTTCATACCCCCTCCCCCCACCCCCCTCCTAAAATGAACCCTTCCCATTTAAAATAGCCTTTGAAAATTTTGGTTCCTTCAAAGGAGGTGTGCTCACTTAAATCGTTGTACGTCCTTTCAAGGACATCACAAGACCAACATTAAAAGCTTTTTTTTAAAGCTTTCTCCATTCGAATGGTACCCAACATGCCGTAATCCACTTACAAATTTCCGAGTTATTGAACCTCAAACATAAATATTGGGAAAATTTTGCACAAAATGTTGGTGTGTTATCCTTGATCCTGTAAAATTTGTACATCAAGGATATCATTTTTTTTTCTTAAGCTAACTAACTCGATATCTGCAGCCATTCAAAAGTTATTAACATTTTTATGCTGCTCGATAAATGCTATTTTTAAATTAAGTGTTCACGTGGCAATTTAAATTAAGTTTTCTACATTTCTGCTCTCGAAATAAGAATCCTTTAGATGACACCTCCAAGTCTAGGTTTATTTCTGATTTGGTCGCAAGCTGTACAGATTTTTTGCCACAATTGCTCTACTGATCTTATTTCTGAACCGTAGACATGGTCCTTTAAATAACTCCATAGATAAAAGTCTAATGGATTCAGATAAGAGATCTTGCTGGCCAAACACCCCGCGACCAATCCATCTCATTCCATAAGCTTCATTCAGGTACTGTCATACCTGAACCTAAAAATGGGCAGAAGTGCCATCGTGCATAAACCACATACGTCTTCGCAAGGCTAGTGGAATATGCTCGTCTAATTCTTCGTCAAGGGGGCCACGTAAGCACTCCAAATAAGTATTCCCATTAATAACGGGTAACTGAACTGGTCGCAATATTCGGTCACCAATAAATTCACACCAAATATTAATTTTAAAGGAATATTTCTGACTATTTAGGAGGATTGCCCTAGGATTTTCATCCGCCAATTAATGGAGATTATGGAAGTTGACAACCCCATATTTTCTAAATGTTGCCTCGTCACTGAAAGGAATTTTTGAAATAAATTCTCTATCACTTTCTTGGCGATTTAGCAACCAATCACAAAACAGATTTCTACTTGCATAATCTCTTTGCTGAAGGCCCTGACCCGGTTGGAAATGAAATGGGTGATACTGGTGCCTTCGCAAAAATTATGACCTGTGCTGTTTGATACACCAATCCTAACGGCAATTCTTCTTGTGCTTATGCGGGGATTGTCAGCAACTAACCCCAATACACGGTCTTCCACACCAGGTATTTGCTGTCATAGGAACGGGCACAACAAGACCCAGTTTCTGCTAACCTTCAGCGGATAGCCCCAAATGTTGAGCTATGTGGATCGCGTCTGCCGGGGTATCTTTTTCGATACAATTGTCGGGCCAAAGAAGTACTCCTTCCAGTCTCACCATAAATGAGCAGCATGTCCCCATTCTCTTCATTTGTAAAGAAATTGTTAGGCATTATGTTAAATTCAAAATCGTAATCCCTATCCAAAATCGAAAACCAAATCCGTAACTAAATTGTCGTTACAGTAAATCTGAAAAACCAGAAAATTCAAAAATCAGAACCAATAAAAACCCAAAAACAAGCAAATCGAAATACAAATATTTACCAAATTCAAGCACAAGTCGTAACGAATAAACAAAACAATCCAAAGAATGCATTAATAGCTCATATATCAGATTGTAAAGGGGAAGGGTTGATTTTAGGGGGGGGGGGGGGGGGGGTTGTATAGAAGAAAATGTTGATCAGGACACTTCAAAGAATCCAGTGGTATAGCGTTTCCTAAACATTTTCCGAACACGAATAAGTGGAATGATCGTTTACACTTGGAATTTTATTCACTCTCCTGATATATGGGGAATATTCTGCATGCGCCTAGAACTTATTCTCTTTTCCGTTTGAATATTCTTGATACAAAATTTCAGGAATTAAATTCACTTGTGCATCAGGGAGGTTTACATCACCTTTTTGAATATCTTGCTTGAATAAAAAGTCAAGCGGTTGAATAATATTCATTCACTGTCTGAGAGAGAAGTTCGCGAAAAAATTCCAAATGTAAACCGCCCCTTAGTAAACTAAATTATCCTACTGCCGTCTCTAACCTCGATTCCCTGGGTCACTGCTAGTATCTTGGCCTGTCTGCAGGAATCCATGTTGTCCCACCATCTCCAGTGTTCCGCCTTGGTCCATGCGTTAATCCTACCTTCACTCGTCCTCTGCCCAAGGCACTGAAGCTTGACCGCCAGTCACTCTGCCGGAAGGTTTCTCCACCTAATCCTAATTAATCGTTCGGATCTTTACGAAGGCATTTACAAGACCGCAGTTCAATCTATTCTCTGCTATCTTGACGGCCTCCGCATCCTCCGTCGGACACCAGATCGTCAGACTGGTTTCGTCCCAATATCTCTGCATCCGAGACACTCTCCAATTAGAGATATCGCTATTACTGTGACGGCCAAACTCACCCTACTTAATGTGAGCAATGCTTAAAACAAAGCTTTAGACACGTTTCGTACTGTTTGTTTAATGTAGAACCTTAAAATATTTGCAAAAGCTGCATTTCTGACAGGTGTATTTTTAGATTTTTGTGCCTGTAGCGGGAGCATTTATACCCGAGTAGCGGCCGTATTCTTCAAATTTTAAGCTAATAGTGGGAGCTTACTTTACTTTTAAAAATATTTACGTCTGTAGTTGCTTTGTGCGTAAATATACCAACTCCATAATTGAAAAATTGAAACGATGTTTCATCAATATTTTGCGAATATCCAGTGTTGGAGACGGTCGAGGAAGGGGGAAGGGTTAAAAATACAGACAAACTTTTCAACGCTCCTTATTTCAACCAAAAAGAATGAATGGTACATACCGTTTTATATAGGAAAAGCCAATCAACTGTTGTCATTTACCTCTCTATGTACAAGAAATAGGTGTGAATATACTGAGTAATTTTATGTATATATCGGGGTGGAGGAAGGCTGTAATTTGTACAATACAATTATGAATATTTGAGGGACACTTTCTGTACATGGAAAGGTAAATGGAAGCAGTTGATTGGCTTTCCCTCTATTTAGATAAGAGCGGTATGTACCATTCATTTTTTCTAGTTGATACAATGAGTAGAAGGGGTGTTAACGAGTTTGCCCCCACCCCACACCATTCTCTCCAACACTGGATATTCGCAAAACATTCACGATACATCGCTTCAATTCTTCGAAGCTCAAAGGCTATGTATAGATCACTGAGATATATACATGTACTAGAATGACTGGTTCTCTGAAATTTCTTAAAGAAAATAGCAACACTTTTCGCTAGTTGTCTCTTTCTGTGTAAGCATCTTTTTTTTCAACCCAGTTTTCTTAATTGTCGACGTCATGTCGCCTAGTAAATGCAGGCGATAGGAAAAGATGACAATATTAACAATAATTTTATATTTCTTTCTGAGTAAGCATTTTACAGATTAGAACAAACGTTTTTTGTAATTTTTACTTCAGTAATTCCAACCATTTTTACATTTTCCTTGCAAGAATGTAAAAGATTAAAATTAAGTTTATCGTTTCGTGTATTATAAGTTATTTTATTCTGTTCGATACAGCTGAAAATTCACAGTAAACATTGGACATTAAAAATGGTTTTCCTTCACTGAAAGTATAATTGCCCCAACATGAGATAGCTTATAAATCACTCCATTGTAATACATCTCAGTGGTATATACATCCGTATGCTTTCCGTACCCAATATATATATATATTATTGTCGTTTCTACCATCAGTTTAAGAATTATAGACTATAGAGTTTAGTTTTATTGTCTTTTAATGCCAAAAAGCAGGTCTAAAACCCATTTCCCACACAGCTCAGAATGTCCAGTTAAAGATATCGAGCACTTGCAGTAATATATCATATAAAATCATAATAGGTGTAAATTTAAATATTCTCGATTTTTAACATAAACTGGAATATTAAAATGTCAATAACTCAAAAGTAACAAAGTGAGTTTTTTTAAGGCACTTGTTAAAACATTTTATTTTGTATAAAAATAAAACACTTGTTTTGTTCCAAAAACTTGATTTTATTCGCGGTTTTTAAAAACTTAACGACGCGTTTCGCCCTACAAATTGTTCGTATTTATCTAAATTAATGCCTCCATTTTGTTGTTTTAATAATTTTATGTTGTTAATATTTGTCATATTTTTTAAATTTTTAGATTAACCCGATTGCGCTCTGTCATTTTTGGCCCAGCAACATGCTACATGTATCTTGTTTTGATTTTGATTTTTGTTTTGCCGATACCATATGCCTGAGCAGTCGTCACAGCTAATCTCATACACTCCGCTCATTTCCACCGTATCTACCTTATGGTCCAATTTAATTATTTATTAAAAGATTTTTATTATTGAAAAAAGCTAGTTTAACATCATATTCCTGCAGAATTCCCTTTAATGTGTCTGATGTTCCTTCAATATATGGCATTTTTCTCCATCGTGTTATTTCTTTTTCGTTCTTTTTATTATCTTGTTTAAAAATTATATTAATTGCTAGATTTTTTGCTTTATCCCGAAGTAAATTGTAAATTATTCTTTTGTTTATATCCATTGTTTCTAGCTATTTTAATAATAATTGCAAGTTGAATGTTAAAATTTGTCTGGTTAAGAGGAACATTTAGGAGACGGTCTATCATAGCGTGAAAAGCTGTTAATTTTGTATTCCATGGGTGATGGGAATCCACAGGAATAATAGCATCCGAATAGGTTTCCTTTCTATAAATATCAAAATCGAGTTTATTTCCTATATTGTTACGTCAACAAAATTAATTTTACTGTTTCCGATTTCTACTGTGAAATTTATAGACGGTTCTAATTTATTTAAAATATCTTTGACGAATTTATTAAGTTGTCGCGTTGTGCCCGTCCAAATACAAAAAACATCATCTAAATCTACATCTACGTTGTATAGAGGTATAGAGTATGATCCCCCATTGCTAATAGGAGAAAAAGATTTAGCCTAGGGGGCCGGAAGGGGGGGGGTTGCGGGAAGGGTAAGCTAACTTCGTAACGCGTGGACCGATTTGGATGGTTCTTTTGCTGTTGTATAGAGTGTGATCCCGCATTGCTAATAGTAGAATAATTTGGTCCTAAGGTGGCGGGTGGGGGAGGGCGAGGGGTAGTCTAACTTCGTAACGCTTGTATCGATTTCGATGGTTCTTCTTTTGATGTGCAGAGAATGATACGACGACCAAAATTTATAAGTTGGGTGGTGTGCGGAGTGGGCGTTACACATTTTCCTAATTCACACACCTATTTGGAAGATTCCCTTTTGTTGTGTGTTATATGATCCCCCCATTGGGGGGGGGAGGTGGAATGTAAATTATCATAGAGTATCTATTTGTATTCTGACAAAAATTGTGGCTTACGGTGAGAATTGGAGGATGGGCGACGCCTAGATTCATAAGGTATAGACCTATTTTCATTCGCTTGTGCAGAATACGCTTCCTGATTGATAAATGATAACAATTTTGTACCTAGAGTGAATACGATGATTCTCTGACTACGATTATTCTCTCTTGAGGATACTAAAGGGGTCACCCTTGACTAATTGCGTAATATATTGCCAGATTTGGATAATTTTGTTAGTGCACTACCTCTGCAACTTTTGGAATTGCTTTATTCGTAGGAGCAGCATTCTTCGAGTCGTATATATGAAGACACTAAAAAGTAAAAAATAAAATATTTTTAAAAAAAATTATTTTATTAGTTTTAAAAAAAAAATTTATCCGACTTCACAACAAGCGCTAAAAAGGATAAAATAAATTTAAATTTTATATCTATTGCGACATTTTGAAGTTGTTGCAAATTAAATAGACAAAAAAACTACCCAACCACAATTGAAGATAATATATAAACCTACATGAACGTGTCAGGTCACGGAATCATAAGAAAGGACGATTAAATACTTTGGTTGTAGTTGTTTGGATGGTTTACTTTGCACCAACTTCAAAATATATAAAATGAAAAATTATTTTATGCTTTTTAGCGCTTGTTGTGAAGTCGGTTAAATTTTTTTTTTTAAACTAATAAAATTTATTTTTTAAATCTGTCGCTTATTAATGAATCTTTTCAATTTGAAGTCTAAAATTTGGCAAATTTTACAAATGGACTAATGGCGTATAATTATGGACGGACAGTATGCTATTTCATTTTGATACTTTTGTGACCAGTAGTGAAAAACCTTTTCTGTCTGTACTTTTATTTCGATTATTTCGCTAATATTGGCGAGAGAAATAACGTGTCGTATAGGAATACAGATTAAATTGCCTTCCCCGAAATTATTTTTTGTGATACACTATTTCTCTGTACTCCTCGTATTTCTTTCAATAAAATTTAGAAATAAATGGTTGTTTTCCTCTGTAATGTGCTTAACCAGAATGAGAACGAAGGTATTTTCTTTAACGTTGGTCTATTACGGTGAGCTTTCTTGTTTTGAATGTGCTTACAAATCCACCAACATAAGAACGCAATTGGCGAAAATTTGAAATTTTTTTAAATCGAGATCGAAAATATTTTAGATCGGCGAGAACTCTTATCTCTCAAATTATGAATATAAGAAATATTTTAGCGCCTTACACTAACTATAAGGCAGTGATTAAAATTAAAGAAAGGAAAATTTGATTTATAATTAGGGACAGATAGAGTTGTCAAAATTACTTGCCGCAAGGTGATACACTTTTGTATCTTCATCCTTTTCCATATAAGCACATTGCATTGAATTTTAAAAGGTAAATTCGTACACAGTTCATTGAGCTATTCCGGACCTAACAACATGAAGACTCTGGGAATGGTTACTTCGTGTAAGACACTACAATATTTATTATGTTCATAATTTGAGATATAAGAGTTCCCGCCAATCTAAAATATTTTCGATTAAATTCTCGGTTTCGATTTTAAATTTCCGCTAGCAAATACAATTGCGTTTCATGTTGGTAGCTTTGTAAGTACATTCAAAACAAGAAGCCTTATGTAATAGAAATAGACCAACGCCATCTTGATAACTGCAGGCCGTAAGGTAGAGCCAGTTTTGCAACGTGACGTCAAACTATGAGGGAAAACATGGAAAAGTTGAAATTCTGTCAACCGAAGTTTTGTTTGATTATAAGAAGTGTGATTAAGTTTTAAAATCGTTCTAACCAAAAACTAATAGTGAATCGTATAAAGAGTAATTTGCGGTAAAAGTTTTATGAAATTCAAGTTTCGAAGTGGATATATTTTATAGTTAAAGTGAAAATTTCGGCTAATTCGCCTCGGACTTTAATATAATATTGTCTGAGTTTCAGACATTATTTAAGTGAAATAACTAGTGTGTGATAAAATTAACTTGTAAGATAATGTCGTGACAAATTTTCATTTAGATTTAATTGATTATGCGTGAGTAATCGTCGGTCAAAATATATTAGTAATATCCAAAACAACTTTTACATTTGAAGAGTTGGCAAAGATTTTTCTCTAATTGCTGGCATTATACAACAAATTGTACGATAAATATGAAGTGATCTGATTTAAAAATTTATTTGTGAGAATATGTGAAAATAGTGATTTGCAATTCTTACAATTTGTTGGTAAATGGGGATACATCTATTAACAAATTATGCAATTGAAAAGTTGGATTAGTTTTTTTCTAAGCTGTCACTTGAACAGCTGATAACAACTTTTCGTTTGGTCGAATAAATGGCGCTGGTTGTCTTCCCACATAAATTGACGTCATTGTTTCTACCTTACGGCCTGTAGTTATCAAGATGGCGTTGAATAGACCAACGCCATCTTGAGCCAGTTTTTGGCCGCGACGTCACACAAAATGGAAAAAGTTGAAAAAGTCATGATTCTGTCATCCGAAGTTTTGTTTAATTTTAAGAATTGTGATAAAGTTTTAAACTCATTCAAAGCAAAGACTGAGAGTGAACCGTATAAAGAGTTATTTGTGGTAAAAGTTTTGTAACATTTAAGTGGTCAAGTAGATAAATTTTTTAGTTAAATTGAAAGTTTCGTCTAATTTGCCTGGGTCTTTAAAGTAATATTGTGTGAGTTTCAGACATTATTTAAGTGAAATAACTAGTGTATGATAAAATTAACTTGTAAGATAATGACGTGATACAAGTTGCGTTTAGATCAATTTAATTATGCGTGAGTTATCGTCGGTCAAAATATATTGGCAATATCCAGAAGAAATGTCAAATGGAAGGGAAGTAATGGCGTCCGCCCTTCAATCAAGCAGATGTAAACAACTCTCAATTACTTATAAAAGTGAAAGAAATTATTTTTAACTCTATTATAAGTAATAATATAATAGTTTTGTGATGTTGTGAAAATATGTGGTACTAGTGCTTCGAGTTTTGTTGGTAAATGGGGACAAATCTATTGACAACTTTTACATTTGAAGGGTTGGCTTAAATTTTTCTCTAATTGCTGGCATTATACAACAAATTGTACGATAAATATCAAGTGATCTGATATAAAAATTTATTTGGGAGAATATGTGAAAATAGTGGTTTGCAATTGTTATAGTTTTTTGGTAAATGGGGATACATATATTAATAAATTATGCAAGTGAAAAGTTGGATAAGATTTTTTCTAAGCTGTCACTTGAACAGCTGATAACAATTTTTCGTTTGGTCGTATAGATGGCGATGGATCACCGCCATCTTGATTTCCATTTTGTGTGACGTCATTGTTTCTACCTTACGGCCTGTAGTTATCAAGATGGCGTTGAATAGACCAACCTACAGAAAAATAACTCTGCTCTCATCCAGAGGAAATCAACCATTTATTTCAAAATTTTATTTTAATTAATAAGAGTACAGGGAAAAAGTATATCATAAAAAATAATTATTATATATATAAAGAGAAGACAATATAATCTGTATATAATAATGGTTTTTTTTCTCGACAGCAAAATACTCGAAATAAAAATGCAGGCTAAAAAGGTTTCCCACTACTGGTAACAAAAGTTGTCTCAAAATCAAATAGCATATGTCGGTCCATAGCAGCGTTGCCAAGTGGCGTGTAATTACCCCAAACTGGGGTAATTTATCTTAGTGCGGGTAAAGTGGTGGGTAAAAATTATTTGCGTGTAATGGCGTGTAAAACGCAAAAAAAATATTTCCTATATTAATCTGAAAATCAGCGATAAAGAACACTAAGAACAGTGAATGAAAACAAAGGACACACGAAAGTCTACGGGAAATGAGTCGAGAAAAAAGACAAGGGAAAGACAATAGTTTCTTTTTGTAGCCCAAAAGAGAATTGCCTCGCGTCGCCAATAACTTTTTAATGTTTCATGTACCGTCGATCGTTGTGCGCCTCTTGTTTCCATTCATCGTTATTGCCTTCCGCCTTTGAGTTCTGTTTCTATTTTTTATACGCTCAAAACAGTATTTAGTCGCCTTAAACTTTGTAAAACTGATGAGAGATACAAACTAGGTACTGAAACAGTGGTATCCATTTGAGCAGCCCGACAAAAAATAGAGAGTGAAGGTGGCTGCGTATCATTTGAGCCTAGTCAGAAAATGATTAATGCAAAAGTATTTAGTATGTAATAACAGTTTTGTTTTTGTTACCTATATTGTTTTTATGAACTGTAAAATTTGTATTTATGAAGAATAAATTGTTTCTTTGTGGATTTGAGTTACTTTTTTAGTAGTTAATGTAAACAAAACAACAAAATCCTTGCGGGTAAAATGCGTGTATTTTGATTGTGGGGGCGGGTTTTTTGGCGAAATGCGGGTAAATTTGTGGGTAAAATATTTTTGTAGCATTGGCAACGCTGGTCCATAGCTATATGTCAGTGAATTCAATGCAATGTGCTTATAGGGAAAAGGATGAACATTGAACATACAAAAGTGTTTCACTTTGCCGCAAGTAATTTTGACAGGTCTATCCGATATTAAAGTGGACTTGTAACAATTTCAAAAATAACGGCTCACATATAATTTTCACCTCTTGTCATTATTTCTTACGTCACACTATAATCGCTGCCACCGGTCCATATAGTGATAGTCCCTCCATGCAGTCATACATATCAATGCGTCTATGATAAAATATCAACTAGTCCAACGGAATTGTTTTCAGAGAAGCTTGCATCACAGCCGCCCTAAACACTCCCGTAATCTTATCTGGAAACGTGATTCATAATAAAAAACGTTTATTAGTGTGGTTACTGTTTGACGGTTACCTAAACAAAGTACAGTCGAATACCAAATTTGTGGTGCGGCCTAACTGACGGCGTGGAGCAGCTCTTTCATAACAAGAAACCTCTCAGTCAACGTAATGCTTCCCAGTTGCTGCAAGTAAACCCCAGCTAGCCAAGTACGATTGCAAACGCAACCTTACCATATCCCAAGAATAAATTTAACGCAACTAAGAGAAAACATCAAGAGCATATTACGTAAGCAAAAAGCTTTTGTTCATGGTTTTGCTTCTCCATATGCCATACCCACCACCACTCGCCATCGCGTATATTGCCAGATTGTTTCCTTTACTCGACACTAGTTCCCCATTTCATCCATGCAATGCAGCTTTTCTTAGGCAACTGCCCCAGAAAGTTAGTTGGATTCGCGAGAATAAGAGCAAAAGCTTAAAAAGCTACAAGCATTCAGATTATATGTGAAAAGCTAATAAACGCCAAACAGGCAAAGCGCTTTTCTCCCATTCATTCGCTTACAAGTAGCGAGCGTGTTTAGTTGGTTCATTAGTTCGGAACGTCGGTTTTGGCGGTATAGCGGTTACATAGAACAATCATAGCGGTACCAGCATAAAACAAAATAAATAAGTTTAAGTATTTTTCGTTAGCAAGTTTTTCCGAAAATCAACCGAAAACTTAAGCGGGAAAGTCCGTATCTGGGAAGAAAAATTTCTTCCCTTGAGCTTGTTGTTACGACATCAAAAAAACACGTTCTCTCTGCAAATTCTGGCTAGAAAAATGATAAATAACAAGAATTTCTGACATAAAGGATATCTAAACGCAGGATATAATTGAAATTTGTGTTAATTGTGTTATTTTGTGATGTGTGAAGTGTACAGAATCTTGTTCATAACAGTAAATGCGCGGCTGTTACATAAGCGCGTTGTGATGAGCGGTGTTATCCAACACTTTTGAATTCAATAAAAGATTTCATGTTAATATTTTGCGTAATTTTATAGGATGCGATTTGGAATATTCGTTACTATAAATAAATTAATTCTAGTAACATAAGTTACAGTTTTATTGAATCATACATAATTCAAGTGAAGTGTGTGCCGACGAATATTTGTGACTCATTTAAAAAAATAAAAAAGCTTAAAAGTTATTGAAAATTGTTAAACAGAAGTGTTTAAATAATAAGTTTAATTAAGGTTGAACTGAACAAAAAAAAATCAAATTGATTAAAGGTGCCATTAGGTAACAGCTCGTTAGTGCATTGAGTTTGCCCCAGTAACATCAAGTTATGTAAATGTTAAAAATTTTGTTAAGTAATTAATGAAAACCAGATCGAAGTAGTTACTTAAAAGTGTCGCAAAATTGAATTGAATTTATGATTTAGTGCCAAATGTTCAAAATAATTTTTACTTAATATTAAAATGTTATGTAAACTTAATGCGTATTTATATTGAAAACGGTGTTTAAAAACAAGTCGTTGAATAACGTTCACTACACAGTCATAAATAGTCAAAGTAGATGTTAAATAAAGTGAAGAAATTATAATTAATGAAAGAAATACACAAAAATAAATTAATGTGAGTGAGAGGAAGTAATACTGAAATAATGTCGAAAATCGCCAAAGATGCATTTGCAAGTCGCAACTACCACTTGGCGGCGGAAATTTTCGAACGATGTCTACGTGAGAAATATCAGCAACAACAAAGTCATCATCATCAACAGTACCAGAATTCATCAACATCATTTGATCTATACTATTCTTATGGTGATTCATTAGCCCGGTGTGGACGATTGTGTGAAGCGTTTGATGTATATGCCCACATAGCGAACAACCTGGGCAACAGCATACCATTAGAACGTTTGAGACATATTGCGGCTAGTCTAGTTGACAGTGTTTCGTCCAATAATCAATTTAGCGCAGTTGAGTTCAGTAATTCTGCAACTATGACAAGTAATTCATTGGCTACGAATTCATGGCGAGTGAATCAACAGGCGGACTATGATGGCCAGCAGCAACAACAACAGAGATATCAACATAAACAGGCAATAGATCCTCTTTTGTGTCCAATATGTGATGATATATTACGGTGTCCTGTAACGGCTATATGTGGCCACACATTTTGTAAACAGTGCTGTGCCAGTGCAACACAGTGTCATTTGTGTAATGTTAAGTTCTCAACGTTGCCATCTACCGGGCAAAATATGCAAAATAGCAGTTGTAGTAATTCTAGTTCAGTGAATCTCAAGCCCGATGTTCTTATACGTCGGCTTGCTGACAAGTGGTGGGGCTCAGAAATCCGAGCCAGAGATTTGAATAATGAAGCTGTACAATTTTTGGATATTAATTCGTTGGATGATGCTCTTAAGTGTTGCAATGAGAGCTTAGAGAAATGTAAGTAATTTCAATTAATTCTAATACGCATAGTGTACATACGGTAATGAATTTGATGTTTAGAATCTCTAAAATTATTGAAGTAATTCGAAATACCTATGATAAATTATCTTATCGTTTTTTAAACCAAGGAAGTAATAATCCTTGTTTTCCCGCCTTCTTGTGCCAGGTTTTCTTACAGAATTGAGGACACACGAAAGGCTTGTTTTAACTACTAAAGTTTTAACATTACTGAACATTTCTATAAAATAAACATAGCCATTCTTATTTTTCAATTACAATTTTTCTAACCACAACTATTTTTAATGAGATGTACAATTAGGTTTTATTTAGATTGCTGTTTATCATACTTAATCGTTTAATCAATTAATTGTTTTGCATCTAAACATTGATATTGAAGGCAGTTCTTCTTCCAAGAAATAATAGAAACGAGAAAGATATTTGTTTAAACTTTAATCAGTGTGGCTTTAATTTCCGTGTAAATGTTTCGTATGCATCTATATTCTGCAAAATTTATAACAAATTATGCTAATTAGCAAATTAGCTGTAACAGCAATTTTTGACTGAACTTTATCTACGTTTAAAACGCCTATTTCCGATGGCGTTTCGTAGATATTAGTACTGTAATATACTCATTTGTCGTTGTAATAGATTTTTAGTTTATTTTAGATGAATAAATCTTAAACTGTAACTGAACGGCTTGACCTCCAATGACACCAAGTTGTCAGTACAAAGTCCAAAAACTTTTCTATCACTCCAGCATGAAATGAAAACATTCCAGTTCTCTTTGAATTATGTGCCGGCGGGTATTGTAAGCTTTTTTTATCGGCTTTCTAGCTCTAGCTAGATCCAGTGGGAGAAATCAACAAGACATAACTATTTCATATAAGGTAGTTTAAAGTTTCTGTTTAAGACTACTAAATAATCAACTACATATAAAGAAGCAACAAGTGCATACTTTATACGTAGCTATTCGTATTTTCTTCGGTTCTTCAAGACGGAATCCCTTGCTTAGATTTTTATAACATATACCTATATGTACTCCACTTCCGTTTTTAGGGTTCAGAACCCTGTATTTGACCAACCTCGACCCGATTGTTTTTATATGTGACTTTCATTACTCTGTTCAACCCGGGTCAGGCTTCATTTTGATCGGGCATAGACCAGTCCAGCCTGCCCAAGTCCGCCCGAATCTGCCCAATTTCAACTGCTAAACAGTATGATCTATATGCACCTATTTAAATAGGACATTCATAGCCATAGTGTAGTGTAGAACAGGAGAAGGAAAGAAGAAGAATAAACATAAAAAATAATATGATTTATGAAAGGCAGTTTAGAAATTGGTAATAATAGGTGGCATTTACATATTATAATTGAGTTGATAGGTGCCTTAAAGCGTCTCGAATGACCAAGACGCTATCTACGTTTTTTGCCTTAATGTTATCCTTACTATCATCGACGACCATTCCAGCAGAGCTTAATGTCCTCTCACTTAATATCTTTAGTGCTAGTTTTTCCAATAATGGAAATGTAAAAGAACATTTCCTCCACCATTGTAGGATACTTAAATCCTGCAAATCCGTTGTATTTGGTTGGTTGAAGTGGCGACCCAGGCTCCTCGCACAGGTAGTAAGTGTAACATAATATGTTATGTCTGTGCGCAATAGGTAAGGAGATCGGTGGTTGGATATAGCTGACGCTAGACCTAGCCGGTTTAGGAAATGTATGATCTCTCCAACTCTTAGCCTTGCGACCACCGTAAAGTCGTTAAAAAACAATCTGCCTAGTGCACGATGCCTGGGTAGAGTGGGAGCTGGACATCTGCAAATGAAGTGAACCAGGTTTTCTTTCTCGCTGTCGTTCTTGCAACTGCGGCAGCGTGTGTTAAAGGGAATAAGCATTCTGGTAGCATGAGTTCCGACCGACCAGTGACCCGTTATTGCCGAGACCGCCGTAGCAATGTCTCTGCGAAATCTGTGAGTGAGTTCACGGCTTCTACTCTTATTGAAGGAGTAGGGAAGAGAAGATACCGACCCGTCTACCGGGGGTTAGCGTTTGTTTCACGATCTGAAAAGCTTGGAAGATTGTCGCATGATCCGGAAGGCGGTAAGACTCTGATATGCAGAGTGTCTCCTAGAAAATACCCACATCGACACCGCAGTTCGTCTTTGAGTCGCCGGTAAATATCTTTGTGTCGAAGGCCTTCATCACTCCGCTCTGGTGATTATCTTTATCGCGAAGTTCAGCTTTGGAGTGATGTCAGTGAGAGGTATGGCCATAAACTTTGGCCCTCCAGCATCATGTGTGGCCATATGCTTTGGCCCTCCAGCATCCTGATACTCTAAGTGTGACTGCTTCATCCGACACGTACTACGTATACATGCAGGGTTGAACCCAAGTTCAACTCTCATGTATACCGAAGTTGAGTTCAAAGTGGGTCGAGTCAACTCAACTCAAGTAATCTGGCTGAGTCGAGTTGAAATTTAGCATGTATACGCGGGTTGAAGAGTTGAAGTGACACATTGTAATTTGACAAGTTATTTTTGTTTTTGATTTTGTCACAGCAGTTAGTAATTATTTTTGTAAAGGTTGTTTTGTGTTTGTGAAGCTTTTAAGTTGGAAAGGAGAAATATTTGGGAACTAGAGGAAACAGTAGCTACGTTGAGTAATATGTCAAATCAACCCAATTTCAACTCAATCTCATCTCAACTCTTCAACCTATTGAACGCATATACGCGGATTGAAATCTCAACCCCAACTCGACTCAATTTTTCAACTCTGCATGTATACGTAGTAACGATATCTTTAATGTGTAGATCTATGGGTAGCAGTACAAAGAACATCTAAAGCAACCGTTGGACAGATCTCATGACACCGGTGATGCCTATTTCCGTAGATCTCTGAATCCTAGTCAGCTTCTTTATGTTATATCCTTTACTCACTGCGGGCCATAACATCAACGACTCGTAGGTGAAGATCGGTACCCATTGTATTATCAATTGTGTGAATCTTCTTCCCGGTCAGCTAACCTGCTCTTTTTACAATGCAATCCAATCCAGTTATCTTCACCTTTTGAAATGTTTATTAAAGAAACCTGATGGTCATCGTCAGTTGATGTTTAGTGGAAGTGCAGGTCACGAATGCGATGACGAATGTCACTGTGAACAGCATTCTTATCTGTGTCGTCTAGTTTTTTTCCGATGCTGGTATTTAAGACAGAGGAAAGTACCTATTTGGTGATCTATTTCAAAAGTAAACTTTTCAGTGTTATATTTTACCTCTTAAACAATTTCTCAATCATAGAATTACGTAGTGTAAAAGTCTATGAAACAATTGAATGAAAAGTGAGGGTCTTTCTGCGTCCAAAGCTTTCATCGCTTCAGAAATTTCAGTATTTCGTTTATTAAATTTTCGTTAATTCCATCCAGATTTCTCGTTTTGTTGCTTTTGCGATGGGCTTTACGAATTTCAGAAAACTGGGGGTGCAATGACTTCAGTATTGTATTTTGAATTCCATTATGTAAACTCTACCTGATGCGCTGTATGAGGCAAACTTGACACATATGAAGACCTTTTCAGACTTGAAGTTGAGCAGAGAACATGCACGGCACAATGTTCGCTGAAAAACTGTTTATTAAATATGTTTCTTAGCACAGTATTTATTAATTGCGCGGAACATTTGAAGCGTTAATGACCTCCTAATGCCTTCACAATATTTAAGCCTTAGTCATATACCATATTCTCCCACACTCCAAGAGATGGAAATGTTGTGCTTAATTCTCTTAGCATATTCGGAAAACTGCCGCGACAAACAGAATTTGTTGCAGATGTTCCACTCCTCTGTTAGATAATAATCAGCATTAATTGCAATATAGTGATGTTTGTTATAATCATCGGTCCACATATCAGTTTGAACAGAGTACTACCCACGACTGATAGCAGCACTAACCTCTGAAATGTAAGAACTCCCAATACTGTTGGCCCTCTCATTTAAGTATCGAGAAATCTGTTCTCGGATGAGGTAATAACTTTTCCATGTCAATTTTTCCGTATTCTGCTCCATTGTTAACTAATGTCGGTGCAAACTTCAAGAATCCTTTGCCAACAATAGTTTCAAATGGTCTTATATATCCAGCATAAAATTCGTTAGCCTTCCTCAAAATCATGGTTTTTGTAGTGTCGGTAACTGACGATAGCTAGTAAAAGAAATGAATCTCTGAATTCAATGTCAATCAAACCCTTAATCATATAGTAGAGAAGAAATATGTTTGAAAAGAGTCTGGGACAAAGGGTAGCAAATTATATTTCCTTAAATTTACCATAATTACGTTTTTTTTACACTCAGAGATGCGAAATCATGCACCAACTGTTCACTACCCACAAAAATTTGGCAAGAGTGGTTGTTAACTATATGTTAAAACCCAATTGCTTACAGAATGCAAAACCTTTATCTTTTTCATCTGCAGCGTCCACAACTATCTGAATTGTTTCTCAACAATTTGCTCTACTTCTTTTTTAGGTTTCCGTAACGAAATGCTAAAAAAGGGACCCTTATGGTGCTGCTTATTTCAGCAACTACTAATGCTGTCGACTTAAAATTTAGAATAGTTTTAAATAATGCTTTTTCTTGTCAAAGGGATCAAAAGGGAGGGGGTTAAATTTTTAAAGTGCGGTATCATATGAAAGGACTTCATTTGCACATTATAAAATTTATTTTCATTTCCCTCTATGCTGCATAGTTTTCGACTTATGATGAAAAATTTCTAAACAAAATACCATCCCCCCTTCCTTTTCTTCGAAGTTTTCAAGGTGAAAAATCTCAAATAAATATAGTTGATAGAGGTTTATGTAAATATTATAGGATATTATAAATTAGCAACCTTTCAAGGTACGGAAACCTCGGTGCGCGAGTCCGACTCGCAATTGGCCGTAATTTTTATTAGTTAGTTGACTAAAGGGTTCCGTAAAAAACACAAGAGCAAAAATTACAGGATGAGGAGGGGGATATCCTAATACACGTTATTGCGACTGCGAGTGGTGACTGACTTCGGAAGTTCCCATCATTCGATTACGTCCATCAACCTAGCACTTCTAGTTAGAAGATTAATTATCGTAAATTTGTCGCTAATTTGTCGTGAAAGAAAAAATTGTGTCGCACTTAATTTTTTAAAAATAACCCCTGGTAATGCTAACTTGATATTCAAGTTAGCATTACCGCCAACTAAAATTAATTTTAATGAAAGTAATTAACACTGACATAAGTCAAATAATTTGTGGTGAATATGTCGTGGCCGGAAGATGCAGTATACTAGTATTTTGGGCAATATATTGCCGCTGAACGTAGATGGAATCCGCGACAAAATAAATCTTGCCACGAGAAATTCTAACTTATTGGCAAGAAAAATTATACAAAAGTATTTCTTTTGAATCAAAGTTGAACTTCGTCGGAAACTGGGAATTTAGGGCTCTCGGCACACTTTAAGCAGCACTTTTAAAACCCGAGACCCAGCCCGGTAGATCTTTCGGTAAGACCCTGGTCCGGCCAAATACAAGCTTTGATAAAGCGCCCGTCCCAGCCTGGTGCGAACTCTATCGAGTAGGGATCTTTCCGGGCGGGCTCAGGCAAACCGAGCAGGGTTTTGTTAGAGTTTCCAAAAAATGTTTGACCTAAAAGGTCAACAGAATCCTTATTATGATACTTCGGTATCTGTCTGTCTGCCTGCAGGTCGTGGCCGTTTTTCTCAGTAACTATTTTACTATCGACTTGAAAGAATTTCAGAAATATATTTTTTTAATTAAATAAGGCATCATAGCTAAATAAATTGTGAATGGGCTTACCTTAAAGATTCAAAAAAAATAATTTTTCAATTTTAAGCCATATTAGTTTTTGACGTATGTCCAAAAATGTCCGAAAAAGTACCAACCCCTCCCCCCTCTATACCATTTGATTGACAAGTACTAACCAGTTTAAATAACTTCATAAATTGTTATATTTTTTTATTATTATTCCCAACCTAAATTCTCTTCACAAAAAAATTCATTTAATTATCATCATTAGTTCATGAGTTGTGAATGTTTTCCTATATTACTTCATTTGACCAGTTTGTCAAGAAGCGCTAGTTGTTTTGACGCTCATACAGCCTGCGAGGGAGGCACTCATAAAGAATTCTAATGAAATCTACAGGAATGTCATTGCCCTCGCGCTGAATTCTCAGTGTATTAAACCTCTCTAAACATATAGTTTTTCCTAAATATAAAATCTTTATTTAAATCATTTTAATGACTAACAGTGCAGATAGAACCGACCACATTTACTTAGCTGTGGCAGCACCTACACCTTAGTAAGAATGCTAGATTAGAGGAATAGTATTCGTCTTAATGGACTAAGGTGTTTCTCGGGCTGCCTAAACAAAAACAATCCGCATCGATGCAGCGTCCGTTTGTCTGAATGTTTCCGCTCTCCCATCCTCTAATTTATATACCTATTAATTTGGTATAAATACGACCAAAGATTAATGACCCAAAAAGCAATGAGACTTGTGATAAAATAATTTCTTTACACCTCCTGCAATAGAGTGAAAAATGTACAAAAAATTTTTGTCACTTACCTCTTAAAGTAAGTTTGTTTAGATAGGTCTACTGAAATGTTGTGGAGCCCTTTAATTTAGCCCTTTGAAAATCATTATCAAAGCCTCTTCCCTACTCTCTAAATTCTAAACTAACAATTCAAAATGTACGAAAAAATCCTGCATGTAGCCTTTCAATGAAAATTAAAACGCGCCCAATTTTACTTATGCAGGGATTCTAAGTCGTCGGTGGAGTAAGTGATAACGTGAGGTCCGTGAAGTTGACCCCGAAAAGTGAGGGGCGGGGGCGTAGAATTGCTCATTCGTTTGACCATCGTAGGACCATGTAAGACCACCCATTATTTTTGTTTGACCACCTATTGTTATCTTTTTATAGAAGAATTAATTTTCCGGGGCCAACTTCACACAGCCCCGAAAAATTTGCAAAATGAAATTTTCCATACACAATCGTTAGACAATCGTTAGACCAGGGTTAGACCACCAAAAATTATCGTTAGACCACCCTTGGGAAAAAAGTTGTTGCAAAATTAATTATTTTTTTCAATTTCCACCGGGGCCAAGTTCACATGGCTATAAAACCCAGAGGGTGCATTTTTTGGGGATGATAATATATTATTACGGTTGACCACCCCCGGTAGAGGTAAGACCACCAAAAATTATCGTTAGACCACCCTTGGGGAAAAAAGTTGTTGCAAAATTAATTTTTTTCATTTTCCACCGGGGCCAAGTTCACATTACTATAAAATCCAGAGGGTGCATTTTTGGGGGATGATAACTTGTTACCACGTTTGACCACCCCCGGCAGAGGTAAGACCACCAAAAATTATCGTTAGACCACCCTTGGGAAAAAAGTTGTTGCAAAATTAATTTTTTTTTCATTTTCCACCGGGGCCAAGTTCACATGGCTATAAAATCCAAGGGGTGCATTTTTGGTGGATGAAAACTTGTTACCAGGTTTGACCACCCCGGCAGAGGTAAGACCACCAAAAATTATCGTTAGACCACCCTTGGGAAAAAAGTTATTGCAAAATTAATTTTTTTTTCATTTTCCATCGGGGCCAAGTTCACATGGCTATAAAATCCAAAGGGTGCATTTTTGGGGGATGATAATATGTTACCACGTTTGACCACCCCCGGCAGAGGTAAGACCACCAAAAATTATCGTTAGACCACCCTTGGGAAAAAAGTTGTTGCAAAATAAATTTTTTTTCATTTTCCACCGGGGCCAAGTTCACATGGCTATAAAACCCAGAGGGTGCATTTTTTGGGGATGATAATATATTATTACGTTTGACCACCCCCGGTAGAGGTAAGACCACCAAAAATTATCGTTAGGCCACCCTTGGGGAAAAAGTTGCTGCAAAATAAATTTTTTAATTTTCCACCGGGGCCAAGTTCACATGGTTATAAAACCCAGAGGGTGCATTTTTTGGGGATGATAATATATTATTACGGTTGACCACCCCCGGTAGAGGTAAGACCACCAAAAATTATCGTTAGACCACCCTTGGGGAAAAAAGTTGTTGCAAAATTAATTTTTTTTCATTTTCCACCGGGGCCAAGTTCACATGGCTATAAAATCCAGAGGGTGCATTTTTGGGGTATGATAATATGTTACCACGTTTGACCACCCCCGGCAGAGATAAGACCACCAAAAATTATCGTTAGACCACCCTTGGGAAAAAAGTTGCTGCAAAATAAATTTTTTTCATTTTCCACCGGGGCCAAGTTCACCATGGCTATAAAATCGTGGTAACACGTTATCATCCCCCAAAAATGCACCCGCTTAATTTTAAAGCCATGTGAACTTGGCCCCGGTGGAAAATGAAAAAAAAAAATTTATTTAGCAACAACTTTTTTCCCAAGGGTGGTCTAACGATAATTTTTGGTGGTCTTACCTCTGCCGGGGGTGGTCAAAGGTGGTAACATGTTATCATCCCCCAAAAATGCACCCTCTGGATTTTATAGCCATGTGAACTTGGCCCCGCTGGAAAATGAAAAAAAATTAATTTTGCAACAATTTTTTCCCAAGGGTGGTCTAACGATAATTTTTGTGGTCTTACCTCTGCCAGGGGTGGATAAACGTGGTAACATATTATCATACCCCAAAATTGCACCCTCTGGATTTTATAGCCATGTGAACTTGGCCCCGGTGGAAAATGAAAAAAATTAATTTTGCAACAACTTTTTTCCCAAGGGTGGTCTAACGATAATTTTTGGTGGTCTTACCTCTGCCGGGGGTGGTCAAACGTGGTAACAAGTTATCATCCCCCAAAAATGCACCCTCTGGATTTTATAGTAATGTGAACTTGGCCCCGGTGGAAATTAAAAAAAAAATTAATTTTGCAACAACTTTTTTCCCAAGGGTGGTCTAACGATAATTTTTGGTGGTCTAACATGGTCTAACGATTGTGTATGGAAAATTTCATTTTGCAAATTTTTCGGGGCTGTGTGAAGTTGGCCCCGGAAAATTAATTCTTCTATAAAAAGATAACAATAGATGGACAAACAAAAATAATGGGTGGTCTTACATGGTCCTACGATGGTCAAACGAATAAGCAATTCTACGCTCCCGCCCCTCACTTTTCGGGGCCAACTTCACGGACCTGATAACGTGTCGGCATACCAATCTGGAGGTCCCAGGTTCGAATTCACCAACGGCGGCCCCAGGTTAGTTTCTGCTGACAAAAGATTACGATAAAAAGGGGTCTCAGAGAAAATCTCGGTGATTCTGAATCCAATTTAAATTGTAGGTCAACTTGCAGTTGTTGTCTCGAATCGAGTGAAGTCCTTCTCTCGCTCCATGCCCCACAAGGGGTTAGGGGAACTAGAGAGAGAGAGATTCTGATTACAGAAAAAGAGGCTTCGCTAGTACTTGCACATCAGCATCTACATTCATACCAAGCGGCCAAGAATGCTGAGCTCATTCTAAAGTCACAAATGATTAGTGCGATCTCAATGTATTTGAGGAAACACAAAGAAAATCTCACTATCTTTTTGGCAATCGCAAAGAACATTTGCGTATTCCCACGTATTCGTGAAGCGATCGTTGAGAAGAAATACTTGGTTAGAAGCTTCTATGATATGTCTTCTTCAGTCTTTTTTTGGCAATATATGCTCACCTCCGTAAGACAGTGGCCGATGTATACTTCTTCCACTGTTCTGTACTGAGACTACTATATATATTAGGTAGGTAAAGGAGGTAAAATTTGTTCTGCTTTCTAACAAAGAAAAGACATTACAATAATCAACAGTTTTCTATAAATTATATTAATGTATTTGTACAAGTATTAATTACGGAAAGATTTCTATAAATGTAAAACGTCTAGGGGACTCATCAAAGT
The DNA here is from genome assembly GCA_964036015.1 of Leptarthrus brevirostris. Taxonomy (NCBI): domain Eukaryota; kingdom Metazoa; phylum Arthropoda; class Insecta; order Diptera; family Asilidae; genus Leptarthrus; species Leptarthrus brevirostris. The sequence goes on from OZ038373.1 coordinate 101,969,785, forward strand.
TTTAGCATCAAAATATTTAAATTTTTTATAATTTATTTTTACTATTTGAAATATTATGAAAAAAATCTCCATAATTTATTCAAAAGCTAAATATTTACAGCCACTATGAGTTCAACTTATAAGATTTGTCAAAAAAGCAATATTAACGAACTCTTGAACTAGGTGTCAAATCAATGTTAAAGTAATACTAAAAACTAATCTTGAAAGAATACTCCTCAAATTAAAAACAAAATAAATACTTACGCATTGCAAAATGCGAATGCCCTTCAGCGAATCTTCGTATCTCAGGTCAGAAGCCATCATTTGTTTATGACGCACAAAAACACATCCATTGAAGGTCGAAACAGTCATCAGTTATTTTTTTTTCGTTAAAGTCAATGGGCTTTCCCAAAGAGTAAATACTTAATTTCCCTTCGTTAGACTCTCCTCTTGTAAATAAATTCAGCTGTTGGAATCAAAACTAACGTTTCGAAGTGTTAGTCTATGCTAAGTTTGTGTATATTTTTAGTAAATAGCTCTTAGAATTGAAATTTTTTTCTAATTTTTTCTTTAAATTGACAATTGACTTTTGCACGAAAAATATGTCAATGTCAGCGCATAAGATGGTAAAAATGTTTGTCAAATTCTTATGCACAGAAAATTTTAATTTAAGATCAAAATGTGATGTTGCCTCTCCTTGGCGTCGATTCGTTGATCCAACGTTTAGTAGAAAATTCAGAAAATATTTTAGTTTTGTGCTCTGAAGTGGACTAAATTGTTGTAAAAGGTAGGTTTTCGTGCCTCCAATTATTTAATTATTTTCAATGTTATGTAAACTTACATTCATCTTTAATTTACATAATATAGCTATGGTAACAATTTTTGTGTTAGAAAAATACAGCAACTACTCAAAAAATGAAAATACTGTAATTATTAAGCACAAATATCGAATAAATATAAATAAAACATGCAAATTTTTCAAGATTGTCAAAATATATTAATTGTATTGGCATTAATAAAAGGATAATGTTAATGTTGCCCTTGTAGGCATAGCTCAAGTCCACAACCTTGTTTATTTATTGCTCACTCGTTTTTCTTGTTACTGGTGTAAATGTATGCAGCTTATTTTTCCCCAATATTTTATTTAAAAATAATATTCGAACAGAAAAAAGTCCGAGTTGCAACATTCGGTTGAGTATACCACAAGAGCAACTAGACCGTTGGCAGCCAACCGTCTTAGCAACCTAGCGTTGATAACAACATTTTAATCTGTGGCAACATTGACAGTCATTATCGGTCCGATGTTAGTTACTATTATTGCTACTCACCTGGTTGGTCGCTTATGCTTATGCAGTTTTAATAAAAATATTAATTAAATGATCAATTAATTATACGTTGGTGTCGCTGGTCCAATAATAGATATGCCCCGGTATCAATCGTTTTACGGCCAATATTAAAGTAAAGTTGGCGTTAAGTCGGCAGTTTACTATATTACCAATATTGAACCAGTGTTGGTATAAAGTCGGTACTCTACTACCGACGATCGTACCAATGCTCTAACTTTATGTTATGTTTAAATCGGAGAAGTGAGGCTCTTAAGAGCCGCGGTCAGTAAGGCTTATTGTGCTAGCCCTACCTTTTTTTTACTGTGAGAGAGAAAAATCATCCAAGAAATCGGAAAGCCCGTACCCTCCGGTAGTTTGAGATTCTTACTCACTAAAAACATCGCACCCTTTTCCCTTTTCGTCCCCACCCAGTCCCCCTTAGCGGGGGCAACTGAATTATCCAGTCATCCCACTCTCGCCGCTACGCTCGGTTCCCTGCGTCAATGCTAGAATTCTAGCCTATCTGCAAGAACTCATGTTGTTCCTTCTTGTTTCCTGCGTTATTCATAATCTTCACCTCTTCGCCAAGTTCTATGTCAATGCCGGGTCTGGCTAGTTCACCCGCTCTTCCATTACCATGGAAACCCCGATACCCCGGTGTCCAAACCAAGTTGACTCGAATTGTTATTTGCCAGTTTAATTAAAGCTGCCTGGCATTCCTAGACCTATTTTGATTTCGTTACAGAGGAGCCGACTGGCTTGGTCGCCGCCTGAATGTCGGAGAAGATGAAGATGTTCCTATATGAAGATTCGGGCCATCTTGAATTCTACAGATGCCAGCATGGCAGAAACTTGGTGCGCTGAGCCGTAAAACCAAAACTTAGTTTAAATGCGTTTTTTTCGAAACAGCATTATTTCAATTTGTGGCCATGATATCTTAATTTCCACTGATTTTTGACAGCATCTTCAGCATTCTTACCGTTATCGTCAATATGGCGACTGTATTGATATAGTTTTTGATCGTTTAAATTAACCGAAAAGCCGCAACTTTTTATTGCAATTATACAATTTTTGTAATTTGCAATAGTTAAACTTCTCGGCGGTAAGGACAATAAGCATAGACATAACAAATAATAAAAATTTTGAAATTTTTGTTTTAACTGAGAGGGTCACTGCCGTGGTCACTATTTTACCGTGCGTTGCAGACAGTTTCGAATACCCGCGCATTTTAAAACGAAAGTTCATTGAAATATATCTAATAGGTTCCAAGAAAACTATACCTCAATAAATTCATGTAGAAAGGAATACCCCCTTAATTGTTTACACAAAATATAATTATACTCTTTATCAACTAATTTTTTTTCTAATGCTCAAATTAACTTTCTTTTAAAATGTAACGTCTTTTTAGACCGGTCTAACCATTGTTTACTTCATTGTGATTGATTGGAGCCCCGGGTTCCCGCTGATTCTGAATAACTACACCTTAAATTGTTGGTCCGCTTACAGTCATTGTCTCGAATTGGGTTAAGTTTTTTTCCCACCCCAAGAAATTACAGGAACTGGAGTGAGAGAGAAAGAGAAATATTTACTACTTCTCCTTCCTAATTCACTTAATTTTCAACGGCGATAGAAAAGATTTTCGTCACTTAATGAAAAGAAGTCAATTTTGTTTTAAATTGTTCTTTTTCAAACTTAAAAAAGAAATGCTTTCAAAGAATTCTTTCAACAATAGGCCATAGTTCTCTTTGTTTGGACAATGTTCCATTCTTCGTACCTGCATTGCATTTTTCTAAGCCTTTAAATATCGTTAAAGGTGCAAGGAGTAGTAGAATATCGTTTGCAGTCGAATATGCAGAAAGATTGAGTTAAGTTTAATACTGAATTAAAATTATGTTCTTATTCTAACGTGCTATATAAACATGCCGCATTAAATATAATCGCATCATAGATATGAATTTATATTATAACATTTCTTTACAGAAATTTATCCACACTTCTGTTGCTTCATCTTACTAGCTTACGTTTATATTCATTGCAGGCTTTCCTTGCTTTTATTTGAACAGCGTAAAAATTATTTAGTAGGAGTCGACCATAAAAATTCCAACTAAATTCTATACAAGATTTGTGCCTTATTATTTTCTTTTGTTAAAGACTTTAAAAAATCCTCTTTATTTGGCATAGGTGATAGATGTTTTATTCTTGGAGGATGTTCTGGTAGACTTCTTTTGTTGTATTTATTTTTATAAAATTTCGAAATATAATATTTTAAAAGCCGCAAAGAACTTCTCTTATTTTACGAATAAATTCTGCAATATCTCAAAGCTTACTCAGGGAATCAGGAGCCATGTTGTAAATTTTTCTAAGAAAATGTTAAAGATACATAAGTCTGTCATTGTTCACCATGTGTCATTATTTATCTCAGCAACAGGGAAAAAGCGAAGGAACGGATTTGATGCATATTATTTAAAAAGAAGAAGAAGATGCTAGAAATGACCTTTTATTAAACAGCATTAACTCTTGTTAGAATGTGCACCAGATGTGACATTAACAAAGTTACCGCCATCTTTTGAGCCCAATAAGAAGAAATGGGCAAGTTCGTGAACACTCGTACGCACGAGTTGTTTCAAAATTCTATAGAGAATAGACCTAATGATGTAGCCTTACCTCACTTATGTATATATCCAGTAGCCTCTCCAGGATCAAGCTTTTGAAATTAAAGTTATTTTCTTTTCCCACCAGTCCTGTAAATTTACGTAACCGAGCTAAAGACAACTTGGATAAAGCGGCGCTAGCTTATTGAAATATGTATCAAGGGACTGTTAATGGAATTTAAAAACATGTGCTTGTTTGTTTTTGTTCTGTTTGGTCAGACGCGGCCTTCCTGCAGAGCTTCGAGGATAAGGTGTATAGGCTCCGTAAATTTTAAATATTTTTCAATAAAACAACTTACAAAGAACGACTCGTGGGCAGCATAAAATTCTTGAAAATTTCGGATTATTTCCGTCATCACAATGTTGTTCACTTTAAGCTTGCCCACATTCGCATTCCATCTTGGTGGGCTAGATATTGTACGAGTTTTTCTAAAAGGACAAGATTCCAGAAATATCCCAAGTTAGTGTAAGTGAACAGCAGTTCAATTCAAGGGATATTCTGATATTTTCCAAATAAAATTCAATTTCAGTTGTCTTTAAGATGGAATTAAGTATGCTAGGGATGTTTTGTGCTTCAAACTGTTATTTTAAATATCTAGGGATTTGAATTTAGAGCATTTAAGGGTTTATTCTACTGTTAAAAATTTTTTTTCGATTTTTTTTACATATTTCGATAGATAAACTCTTCAAAAATAAGCCTGTAAAAATATTAGAACGATATCTACTTTCGTTTTCATTCTACAGGTATAATACCAAGCGCCGTATAAAACTTAGTAAAAACTCCTTTCGAAAACTTTAAACGCTTTTTTCTCAAAACATGTTTTTTATATGCGCGGTACATCGTACAAAACAACATAGTCGACCGATCCACTCAAAATTTTGCACACATCTATATAAACTAATTTTCTATGGAATGAACCTAAATTTAGTCATACCTAACATATGTACGCACCTTGGGAATACTTTTTTTTTGCAAAAAAATGGCCCAAATCGAGTCTTATGTTACAACATTTGCCGAATTACGAAAATTCCATATTTATGACTTATTTTAGGTTCATTCCATAGATTTCGACCTAAACTAACAAAACATTTTTTATTAACTTGATTCAGATCACTTGGAGACCTGGGCAATGTACCGTGCATTTTGCGCTAATCGCAAATTCACACTGCATCATTTCGGCACCACGGCCGCCATTTTGTTTTTAATTTTTTTTTTTCATCAAAAATGTTAAATTCAGATGTCAATAAAGTTGTATACAAACTTTGAAATCGATAGCTTTTGTAGTTATTTTTTATAATGATTTTAATTTAATGATCAAAAATCGCGTTTTAACAGTAGAATAACCCCTTAAAACTGTTATTTTATATATCTTTATAAATATTTTATAAACTTGAAAATACTTTTTTTTCTAGCCTACTTGTATGGCTATAACCTCCAAGTTTCACCCATATGAGAAACTCTGCACTAAATTATTGTGAACAGTAGTCCGTTGACCTGAACACGAATGAGATAAATTCTACAAACACTCAAAATAATCTTTTTAATTGTACGTAAATTTCGAATTTGCATGCAACCCAATTTCTCATTTTATAAAGTGAACCCTACTGAGAGCTTTGATTTATGAAAACTTAATACCTATCCTATCACGTATTTTTTGTTTAAACAGGAAAACGTTTCAGAATTTTTGAGCTCGCAACTATTCGAATGCTTTTTCTAGCTAGTGCAAAGCATTGAAAGTTGTCCTGGAGAACTGAAACGTGTTAGTGAAGTTTGTTAATTCCTTTTTCGTTAATTAGAAACGACAGCAATGTCAGGTGAAATTTAATGAGACGCTGACACGTTTTTCTTTTAGCGTTTCAAACTTTATGAACTTTTGTTAGTATTTATATAAAAAAATCTTATAAGAACGTAAATAGTACTTTGACCTGAAAACGTGTTCTCTTTGACATTTGGAAATAAACCTTCAGTTCTCAATAACGAATTTGTTGGTGCATGTAATAAGTATCCAAATTAATGAAAAATGGCTTTGTAATTAGTTCCAATGTCAAATAAACTGAGAATCAAAATTATTCAAAGTCATGTCATATTCTTCTAAGATGTCATTATATTACGAATTATTATTATGAATTTAACATATTTAAACTATGTATTAACCAAAACAGCGAACAAGGAGCGAGCAATAATCTGCAGTAGGCCCATCTTTTTTGAACACAAGTGAGCATGCACCGGTGCTAGCACCAAGGGTAAAATGTGGCAAAAACGAACAATCCGAAACAAAACTCGAGTCATGGCACCACAATCTCGAACACGCAGTTGCTTCTTGAAGGGACAAGTGTTAACCCCGAAGCAAAATCGAAAACACCCTAAGAATGTTCTTTCTAGCTCGCTGTTTTGATGAATAGATAGCTTGATACCAAGATTGGTTTTTAGTTTTGAAATTTTTATACGAAAATTTAGGGTTCTTAGTTGCAATTGTCAGTTAACTTAATTTTTACGGAACAGCACCGTAAAATTTCTTAAAGGATAAGCCCGAGTATCTGTTCAGTCTCAAAGGATACATAGAATTCATAATGCTTAAAAGTGGCAGCTGGCACTGTCATATACTAAAAATTAAAAAAGCGACACGGCAAAATAATGTGCTATTTATGGGCTAATTTTGTGCCCAAATAAAAAATTTTGTGCTTGATAATTAAGGCGGCAAATTACAGTTGTAATATCCAGTGCCAGCTAATCGGCAAGCTAGCACTGCCTCTCCCTGGCAGGGTTATACTTGGCCTTGGATAAAAACTGACAGCGTTAGAATTAAGTGCTATTTATGTGCTTTAAGATAGCCGGGACCGATTTTCGAAAAAATCATCCCTTGCACAAAAAACAACCCCTATAAGAAATTGATCATGTCCGCGGGCAAGTGAGCTTAAGCTTTTTAATAAAAGCTCAAAAGCTCCCTTGCACACATACATAGCTTTGGCCATCGCTGGTTTAGAATGATCAATTTCTTATATTGGTTGTTTTTTGTGCAAGGGATGATTTTTTCGAAAATCGGTCCCGGCTATCTTAAAGCACATAAAGAGCACTTAATTTTAACGCTGTCATTTTTCATCCAAGGCCAAGTATAACCCTGCCAGGGAGAGGCAGTGCTAGCTTGCCGATTAGCTGGCACTGGATATTACAACTGTAATTTGCCGCGTTAATTTTCGAGCACAAAATTTTTTATTTGGGCACAAAATTAGCCCATAAATAGCACATTATTTTGCCGTGTCGCTTTTTTAATTTTTAGTATATGACAGTGCCAGCTTGACGCACCCTTTAAAAGTACAAAAACTGTAATAGAAATTCACTTGACTCGAGTGATATTTACGAAAAAAAAAACAAAAACAAAAAAAACAAACACTTGTTAAAACTCGAGCAAGGCAAGAAATATTTAAATTTCTTCACACGACCGGCGCTTCTTGCTTAAAAGTAATCAAATAAATTCAACTTTAGCAAAAATCCACATCAAAAATGTACACACTCCAAGATCCGAACTAGTCCTCAGAAGCACGCCCACCACTTCACCATTAAGCCAATCTTCACTTTATACAATTCACTCTCAAATAGATTTAAAGAACAATTGACACCTGCAATAGTTAACAAACTGATTTAAAGATAAAAATCCATTAATATTTATATCGAACGAAAATTAAAAGAAATTCAGAAAAACAGAAAACAAGTCTCACACAACGAAGAAAGTTATTTCAAATTAAAGTTGTGGAGAGCCGAAAAATTTTTCCTAAATCACATAGTAAGCTTCACGAGTCACGTAAATTTTGCGGTGCTGTTCCGTAAAAGTTCCCTATAAACACATTAAAAAGTAATGGAAAGTTCATACATTTTATAGTGCGGCTGCTTAAAATTTGGCACTATGAGTTACTTCCAACTCTTTTACGGTGTGGGTGGAACCGTAAATGGAATTTTCTCGCCGTGTAGTCAGGCTCATGGGTTCATCTGGTTCAATATTGGGCAACTAGACTTTTAACTTCCGATTTTAAATCACGTATCGAATTCCACGTCTTAAGTTCCTATGTAGGGTGAATACTGCTGATAATCTTGCTAGCAAAGTTGCTAATCAGCTTTTTTACTCCCTTGAATTTGGTAATATTTCCTTCATTTTGATAGCAAAATTCTATAGCATGTGAAATCGAATTTTCTTTAATTTTGATGTTTATAAAGGTTAAAAATTTAAATATTATTTTTGTAAAAAGTTAATTGAGCATTAATTTAAACCTATATGTCGCAGCTGTGTGAAGTTGGCACCCCCAAGTGAAAAAATAATGCAAAAAAAGTTTTTTGTTCGCCATTTTGAAATGGAGTTTGGACAAATAAAACTAATGAGTGGTCAAACGTTGACTTACGAAAAAATTCAAAAAAGGGGTGCCAAGATCACACAGCTATAAATGTCGCCATGTGTCTGAAAGCATTAGAACATTTGAATTGTGACCGCCTACTACAGGCTGTTTGAATATTTGGAAGATAGAACTTTGCATTATCCCAACCTACTACAGGCTATAATGTTGGGCAGATGTTTGTATTCCATTCATATCAAAATGCAGTTAAACTATTCTATTAAGTACTCAATTTTACAACAATGCGCGCTATTAAAATTAAGGGAAAGACCGATTTAAGCCTATTTTATGCACGGCATAAATAATTGTTAGTGCCCAGTAGTGACGTCGAGCCGCGGCTTTTGTGATAGAAGAGCCATTACACAACCTTTTTGATACCGACCAGTTTCTGGTAATGTAATCTCGCTAACAAAATAAGCCGTCGGTGGAATAAGTGATAACGTATCGGCCTACCAACCCAGAGATCCCAAGTTTGAATCCGACCAACCCATTGTTGTTTTCGGTTGACAACAGATTACGATAAAAATGTCAAGGGGGTTGCAGAGAAAACTTCAGTGGTTCAGAATTCCAATTAAATTTTAGTTCCACTTGCAATCGTCGTTTCGAATCGGATGAAGTTCTTCTCCCGCCCTATGTCACGGGAACTAGAGAGAGAGAGAGAGAGAGAATCTCGATAAATATCTTACCCTGCCATTATATCGTCTCCGAATCTATCTCAGCTTTGAATTGCAGATATTGAGTGATCAAATATTTAGCTGCTAGCTATTTCAGTTCCGTAGTTCGCCACTTGATCTGGTCAACTGAAAGCTGATCTTACCTTACCCCCAATATAAATAGTTTTCATATCACACTCCCAAAAGTCTTTTAGTGCCTGTTGATAGTGGCAAAAACAGGCAATGTCAGGCAACGATTCACTTTCCTTCTAAGTGGGTAAAGTATAAGTAGAAGTCATTTGGGGCTGAAGATGACGTCAGAATTTCGGTGTTATAGTGTGCAGAGAGAAAAGGGGCATATAAAATAACGTTGCAGCGAACCTTGGCAACCGCTCGTAACACTATGTCATTCAGCCGTTATAGAAAGAGTTTAACTGTACAATAAATAAATTAAGCATTTTATTCAAATTTCCTACACGAAAATCTATCTCTTCCAAAATGCGTCATTTGTCATGCTATACAACTGCGCATTGCAATACAAATAGATAAATAACTCATTGGAAATTATTATTCCCGTCAGATTTACATACTAGTATGTTGATACTTCCTGTATTGTCCACTTATTAAATCACTATCAATGTCACTAACTTTCAGTTCTATGTAGAATTAAATCACTTTAGTTTTGCTAATACTCCTTAATTTCTTTCGATGTCACATAGAAAAACAATTCAAGAATTATAAGTGTTTAGTATTATCCCCAAAAATTTTATTTTTGTCATTCTGCATGAAGTGAATTAGTTACGTTGAAGACCTTGTTTCCATGAGCAACGTAAGCCATTATAGAAACAATGAAAGAGCTTGTTTACTGCCAGAGTGCTTTCAAGTTACGTAATCAAGTCATAAAGTTGTTATGAATCCATTTAGTTCATATGTACATAGATTCAACGTGCTTTACGAGAGTGAAAAACATTCTCTGCAAAACGTGTTCTATCAACTTCTGCAAATGGATACAATCCTCGTGGGTGATGTGAAACGAAAGAAGGTACATTAACTGTGATTAGCGTTGTTTCTTAAAAAATGAGCTTTCAACTTCAAGGAATAGTACGCAACGGAATGTAGAGGAAAGAAATTTTTTTAAATTAAACGGTCAACTTTTGTTCAGTAAAAGGTATAATAAAGCATGTACATCAATATCTTGTACATAAGAATCCTTTTCGCTTTAATAGCCTGAAAACTGAACGACCTCCATATCTTCACCATCGCATGAAATACGTTCTACGCCAACAAAAGTATAAATTGAAAACTCGGCACTAACGCCACCATAAAATCGTGGTATTAATTCGTTTACCTTCCTTGAAGTCATTATTATTTCGCCAGAATATTATTTACTCCTATGATAGTATACTTTTCTAAGAAAATATTTCACCGTAAAAAGGAGGCTTTGTTACGCCTTTCTGAAGAAAATTGCTATCGATTTTCACCATGGGCTATGTTATATTGATGTCGGTTGAGGGGAGTGTTTTGTTCTTTCACCGTAATAAACAAAATATTATCCGAATTCGCATAAGACGCACTAAAAGCTTCTATTTGTGTTTCGACCGCTTTTTAATAAAGTCTGAACAAAGAAAGTAAACATTTTTAAAATGGCGAGATAACCCTTTCTTTGTTCCTTTTTTTCCTCCTACCTAATAATTTTGAAGATAATTATGTAGTAAAAGATTTCTGCCATTTTCATAACTCTTGTTAAGTCCATACAATAAATAATTCGGTAGATTGAGCAACTGAAATATAAGGGTTTGTCCCCCTTCTTAAAGCATGATTAATAGTCAAACATTTTAAATTGTTGCGAACTACGTATCATCATAATGCCATCCACTCGTTTTGTTTGTATTATGCCTACAATTATTGGTGCCAAATCTTGCATGACAAAAAAGACTTTCGCAACAATCTGCAACTTCGCAACAATCTGTTACGTCACTGTTTTAATGGATTCTCAAACCCACTAACGTAGGCCACACTACAAAAGTCACTTGGCTTGCTGCTGTATTGAAACGCTCGACATAGCACTGGTACACAATTCTTGATATGTTTAAATTTCCTATCATGAGTTTATGCAAGCAACAAGAGACCCTATATCCGATATAAAACGATTCGTGACACAAAACATTACAGCGAATAACACAATTGAGCGTCACTTTATCCACGTGCATATGTATCTACAGATACTTCACCCACGCAGAGATAGGTAAAGTTTGAATTGAACATTAACCATGTGTTTTAGATCCAGCTACTTATACTGCGCTGGCAATGAAAGCAAACGGTGGTTGAGAAGACTACTGCTACATCCGTATTCACTTAACCTCAAAATTTGTTACTCTTTCTTCTCTGTTTGGTAATTTGATTGGTTTTGGATTACACGCCTGCAGCCTGATGAGTTGTGCTAAAGCAGGCAACAAAATCGAACTCCACTTGTAATCAATTTGCGGATATTGAAAGAGGATTAAGCAATACAAGTACTTAAATTTATATTTTCCGGCAATTTCGATAGTATGCTACAGTTGCATTTCCATTGGGGTAACGTCGTAAGCCTTTTGACAAATAAAGTTTTATATTCGTTCCTCTATTGTTCACATTTTTTGAGCTTATTTCACATGCAATAAGCTTTTCGATTAAGGCGTTAAGGCAATTGAATAGACATAAAATGTAAATTAAAAAATTATATACCATATTTTATAATTTTATGGAATAAATTATTAATTCTCATATGTTTCGTGATGTAAATACATTTCTGTAAAGAGAAAAGGCTTATATTTCCGCGCTGGCGTCTTCGATTATGTTTACTTACTTTCCACACAAGGAATTCTCGTTCAAATCCCCTAGCAGCGCGCTGTGGCCATTCATGACCAATGCCGTTGAGGGTTGCAGGGTAATGTCAATGGTTTGTATTTACATTTAATTGTAGGTCCACTTGTAATCCTTGCTATAGAATCTTGTTAAGTTCTTGACCCGCTCCACAAAAGCTAGCGGAAACCACAGAATTGTAGACGTATTTCGGAAGAGTTAACTCAAACGGAGTACGTTTTGAGCGGCTGCCTTTAATAATAATTATCTTCGTTCTTTCGCACATTTCTTTCGGCTCTCTCTTTTCTTTAATACCTTGTCGAGTATGGAGTGATTACTACACTGATCCTCCCCTTAGTCAATTCCTGCCATAATTTACCTATTTGGATATCTTCCTTCTCTATGTTTCTTCGTCACGTATTCCGTGATCGTCGTCGTCACATGCAAGTTCAAATTTGATTAATTTTCGTCTATGACATCAGCACATCTCTTTGGTTTTGGTTATGTGAGTGAGCAAGAACGAAACAAAGTGAAACTGTTTTACATATTCGCCCTTTTCTGTATAAAAATCTTTCATTGAACTCTAATAAGTTCAGTGATTAGTTCAGATCTAACAATATACGAATATGGAAATTACAACTTTGTGTTTCCCTCTACAAAAACTCCTTTTCACACAAAACAATTTTTACGTAGAAATATATTTATATAACACGGGTGGAACGCCAACCAGTGCAATTGTGGCGCGATGAAACTTACGAAGGCGTTTTGGAGGATAGGTAAGCAGCCCTTGATCGGCTTTAAAATTTCATAAGCTTAAGCAAACTGCTGTAATAACAAAACATTAGAGTTCGTTGCAGTTGCCGTTAAGACACAACTTCATATGATGAGCATGTGAAGAGGAAAATAAACCGGAACAGTGAAAAGCTTCCTGTGGAGTTGCTGACACAGTATCTCAATGAAATAGGAAACTTCTAGGATTCCTCTTCGTAAACGAACCACGTAAAATATGTACACAAAGTTGGGAATATATCCTTAGAATTACAAAGGCAAAGGTTCGCTACTCCGGATTTTTCTTACCTGATGATGAACAATGAATTTGGTAGTGACCTATGTATGTTCAGCGAAACAATAGTTTTTATCTCTTTCACTTGGTGCCGGGCATAAAGCCTGATTTAAAACTAATCTGAACGTCCTGAGTTTTTCGCAACATAACAGAATTGATGCTAAAAAAATATGTAATATATCATATATTAATAATATGTCATTGATGAGATGCCTCCTAATAATAATGTTACTTTAAGGTATGAGTTTTTTCGCATCATACCACGTTTTCTTAGTATATTATGCCTCGAGCATTACAAACTATTTATTCGTGCTTATGTTGTATACAAATATTTATATTTACCAAGGCACAAACACTGAGAAACGAACGGTGGAGTAAGTTATAACGTGTCGGTCTTCCATACAACACCACCGGAGATTGAGGATTGTAGAGTAAAGTCAGTGATTCGAACTCCACCTTGAGTTGTACATAAACTTGCAATCGTTGTCTCGTACCGGAAGAAGTTGTTCTCCAGTCTAATGCCCCACAGGTGGTTACGGGAATTAAACAGGGAGAGAGAGATTACTAACTATAACTAGCGCTATTCATCGAACGACGAACTGATTTACATAGGCTATATGCACAAAAATGAAAGTAAAAACTTTTTCATTTTAAATCTTACAAGTATTTTCATAGCTATTAAAAATTCACAATCACAAATTTTCAGTATATCAGTAATTTTATTGCGTCGTCCTTACATAAAAATCTAAAAACATCCGCCATCTTGAAGCGTCCGCAATATTAGATGTAGAATGACGTCACATAATTTATGGTATTTTACTTGTCAAACCCTTTTTGTCAATGGGGTTGTAAAGAAAGAAGAAATCCGCCATCTTCGGGCGTCCGCCGTATAGGGCTTAGAATGACGTCATGCAGCTCGTCGTATTATACTCGTCCAACCCTTTCATTTGATACCCATATCAAGGTGGTTATGAATGAAAGGGTAATCCGTAATCTTGGAGAGTCCGCCATATTGGATCTAGAACAATATTAGATATATTATATTGCATTGCCATCGGAGCTCCATACGTATGCAAAATTTCAGCTCAATCGTATATCGGGAAGTTAGTTTAAAATCGATTGCAAAATTTGTACCGAACAAGCAAACAGACAAGATAAGTTAATAAAAATGTTTTAAAAAATGACTTCAAACACTTTGACCTGTTTCAACTCAATTTATTTCATTTTCGTATTTATCATCTTTTTCACCCTTGTCGAAATCAATTTAGAAATAAATCCGATCCATCACCTTGAATCCTCTAAAAATATTTACATTCCTGTCCTTTCCGAGAATTTCCTAAAAACACACCTTAAATGTTCTTCAAAACTTCTTATGATACTAAAAAGATTTTTCTCAACATAAATAGGGAATGAATTTCTTAATGAAAATACGTTAAGAAAGCATCTCTTCAGCGTCAAACAAAAAAGCAAAATTGTTTACAAAGATAAATGTAGTCGGACCATTCTGTCCCTTCCAATAAAAGCTGTTGAGTTCAAGAAAACCCTTTTGAATAAAATTTGGAAAGTAAAACATTTTTCTTGACGAAGAAATATAAATTCCCAAAACCTTGGCAACAAAATTGATCCGAATTTCCTACACTTGAATACAAAAAAAAACCAATTTGGTGCAAAAGAGATACTGATGCTGTCTTCCCCCAGCTGTACACCTCAACTCCCTAATTAATTTTTACGTTTTCCGGAATAAAATTGGCTGGAGGATTCAGGAGATAACAAGTTGCTCCAATACATAATGTGTAGTATGCTTTGTCTTGTTCCTTTGCCTGTAGTCAGTGATGAAAGTTTTATAAGGAGATCATGAACTCATGAAAATTATGAAGCTTTTATGTATACCGGGGATAATGGGATTCATCTCATAAAGCATTAAAATAAAGCAAGCATTCGCTGGAGTCTTTCTTATTATAGGTATCTGTTGAAGGGAATACTATACAAGCAGTCAGGGATTCGCGATAGCTAGAAAGACCAGCAGATGTATAGAAGACTATGAAAGGGAAAATGTAAATAAAGTTGAAGTAAAGTATTACCCGAGAATTCAGAGGGAAAATATCTCCTTCAAAAGAACCGAGCGCTAACTGTGCTTTCATGTGTGAACTTTTTATATTTTTACTATGGCTTCGCCTTGGCTATAGAAGTCACTGTGACATCAAAAAGGATAACGCATAAGCTAAACAAAATTGAATTAAAGTAGCTTCAATATCATTTTTGCAGTTGTATAATACTTTGTACATTTTCGATTCAATTTCTGCCTGCCAGGTTTATACTCCTCAATCGCAGTTAAAGTGAAAAAGGATAAATTATTAAAATGGCAATAGTAAGTTTCAGTTCACTGAATGCGAATGAAATTCGGTGAAAGATTTCTTTGATACATCGCGTCCTACGGATATATTTATTGTACGACATTGTCTGAAAACTTTCAATAAATAGAAGTGAATGCATTTATCTACTAATGAAAACATGGAATTAATGTAAGTTAATTTAATTTGTTTAAATATTATGTAAGTTAATCAACGCTCAGTTGTAGGTAGTATAAGAGATTTTGGATTCATTAAGTGTCAGCAATATGATAAAACCCTTAACCAAATTTTTAAAATATTGAAAAATACGTTCATATTTCGACTAAGTTCTTTGAAATTCTGAACCAATGTGAGTTCCGCTGGGTACACGTATTCAATACCGCTTGTGCAAATAAAATTAGTACAAGTTAGAAGCGAATTCTTTCAGCTGCAGAAATTGAAGTGTTGTAATAACGTGTATGGGCCAAATATTACGGAAACGACGATGCGAACACTGCTAAAACGTGTGTTATTTACAGAGAACGCGAAAAGTTTTACTAAAATAAGAGGTTTTCCTTTGATCGAAATTTATTGAGATGAGATTAATATTAATTCCAAAAAAGAAGCGTATCCATCAATGCACAATAGAACTTGTTTTTTTTTCGCGATTCGCCAAACATTCCGGGGTTAAGGCAAACGAAGAGATTCCATACCTACTCAAAACATAAAACCCCAATGGATAGTATACGAACAAAGATTATTGACCCAAAGCAAAAATTTGTCGAAAAATAAGTTTTTAGATCCATCCCTCCTTTCATATAGTCAAAAGTATACTCCAAACATTATTTCTCTTACACCATTGAGTGAGCTACGTGAAATTTCAATAATTCAAAATTAAAATAGTGGATTCGATTGATTCGGAGTGATCACAATTGGCCATTAATAACTTTGACCACCTTTCAGTCTCGAAATATGCGAAAAAAACTTACTTAAACTTACTTACTTGTTTTTATCACTGGATAGGATTGAATATCGATTGGTTCCTTGTCACCACTCATTACATTTTTTTGACCTATTTACCCAAAACAATTCCCCTTGAAATAAAGAAAATTCCTCATCATATATTTAAATTTATTTATATATAACTGATCAATTCGATGTGGAAGTCGGTTTAGATGAGTGTCTTTGTATGTTAAGAATACCTACCAACGTTTCACTATCCGTCGAAATTAAAACAAAAAACAATAAAGTTGGTGTAAAACTTTTCTGACTATCGATGCAAAACCTCTGAAGAAATTTCTAAATGTAGCCTATAATAAGTACTTTCAATGTAAATGAGAACGAGCACCTGTAGATAGTACCTAAATCTCGGTAAACCCTACATCAGTGACCTTTAATTATTTTCTAGCTTTTAGTACATTATCTAATGTTAAAAAACCGTTTAACGTAAAAGGTTTTGTTTACGTAATTTTGTTTACATGTTCCTACTTTCCACACCCACCCCTTGGTGCTAGATGTGTACTAACTCCATTGTATCCAACGAGATTTATAACCTGATTGCTCATCTCATTAATCCCGAAAACTGTAAGCTCAACACTAACATCGATTACGATTACTTTTTTCTGACCCTTGCTTCTCACCACCACGCCTAGGAGTGTCTTACTATCGCAGTATCTAACGGCATCGGAAATGTCATTATTCATCTCAGCAATACCAAAAGTTATATATTTGAGACTAATATCGGTCGTTTTCATTTATTTGTACATTTCATTCTCTTACCACCCTCATCCCTAGTGGTGTCGTATTACTTAATTATACAAAGGCATCAGGAGTGTCATTATTCATCTTACTGACCACGAAAAGTATGGATTCGACACCAATATCGACCACTTCGATATTTGTACATTTCGCCACAACCCCCATCCTTCTGTGGTACCATAATATTGTGTTGTTACCGGAATTGAACATGCCTGCAACATTTCAAATCGATACAACCATTATAAGTGGATGAAGAGTAAGTTGCAAGATTTGAAACAAATAAACAAAATAATATACGATAATTAAGCAAAATAAAACCATTTAATAATGAAGGTCACTCTTACTAGGTAAATCCTAAACCATTAATAAAGGTTACATTCCTGTCAAACAGCTGTTTTTTGTTTGGCTAGTTGGGAAGTATAAATTTCAAAAATGTTCACCCCCTCAAAGGAAACACCCTGTATTTATTAATTTCTTTTTTTTTCAGTAAATGCTGGCTTGGGAACATTCCAGGTTTTGTGCTCTTTGTCTCACATCTTTATTATATGTATAAAATTTCATTTTCAACCCGATCTCAAAAAAGTGCTCTTTAAAACACCACCTCGCTATTATGATTTTGAAAATTGTTTTATGCTGTGCTCTCTTCAAAACCTTCAGAATATTAATGCGTTGGCTCCTAATTAAAGTCATCCCCTAAGCTTGATTATGTTTGTTTTTCAAGTCCTCGAATTTAATTATGCAAGAAGCAAGCATAGCCGCGAATGCATTTCTTAAAACATAATTTTCTTTAATCGCATTTTTTATATTTAGCATAGGAAATTTGCGTGACTTCTCTGGGTCTGCGTGATCATAAATCACAAAGCAAATGATTCTATTTATGTGGCAATATTGACACAGACACATAATGGCACCAACATTAAAGATTGTTCAGCATAAGATTGCTCTACTTGTCGTATATATATATATATATATATATATATATATATATATATATATATATATATATATATATATATATATATATATATATATATATATAACGTGAAATTTAATGACACTTCTTGTGGAAAAAAACGAAAATTAATTGGCAAATGATAATGAAGTCGCCAGTGAAGGTAGTGTTAATATCAGGCTTTCCACACGAGGGGATAAGGTTTAAATCCTGCCGGCGGCGACCCATGATTATTTTATGCTGACAAAAGATTACGTTAAATAGGCCATTGAGGGTGGCAGGTAATGTCGGTGGTTCGGAAGTCTCCTTAAATTGCAACCCATCTGCAATTTTGTCATCATATTAAATAAAGTTCTTATACCACGCCATGCCTCAATCTTATCAAATCGGCTGAAGTTCTTTCTCCCATTCGAGTTCCCACAACAGTCTACGAGAACTACAGAGATATTATTCTTTTCAACGTACACCAGACTGCTATAAATGATTTATTTTTATCTCGAAACAATTCAACAAGGTTTTTTCTATCCATTTCAGACTGGGATTTTATAAACATTTATGTCTATCAGAAAAACATGACAAGTAGTGACAACAAGTTGTACTGCCAATTATATGTTCTCAAAAAGAATTGCATTGCTTTGCTCGATTTTATTCATTTAAATTTTCTTTTAAAGATACGTTATAATCATGGATTAGTACCTATACTTTTAAGTGAAATTGCGTAAAGCTCCCAACGTAACGTAATTTTATATTTTCATCTTATTATAACATTTTTGTAGAACTGATTATTCTTAGAGCATAATAAGTTACATCATTAAATGATTAAGAAATGCATAAGAAGAGCTGTGAATAGCTTGTACAATAATCTGATAATTCACTGTCTCCATATTTTGCTCTTACATATACTTATATCACCAACCATTTATTTGTTTCGTAATAATATTTTCAGTATCTTAGAAAACCGTCCAATAAATCTGCTGGGATTCGCTTTTAATTTTGTAATCAATACCAAAATGCCATTTCAAGTATTTTCTACTCCTCTTATATTTTGACTGAATTGTTGCCTCTAAAGCAAGCTCAAAATGTACGTTTACACAATTCAGTTTCGTAAGAGGAAACAGCAGCTATAATAGGCCCATAAAAGATCAGCAATTAATAATCTCCGATGTATATATATATACCGAGAAAATTTGGGAAAGTGCTGAATTTTAGGTAATCGCAAAACATTTTTTTTTACTTCTGGAAGTGACTGTACCTCTAACGTAAGGGGCTAGATCAACATTGTTGAACATTTTTAAAAGGTCATTGGTATAGTAGCTTTTTGGCATTTGTTTGATGTCGCTGCGTTCAGCAGGTTAAAAGATAAAAATAAAACACTGATGTGTATACCGTGGAATTGCGAATTTAACTCCCAAATGGTTGAGTTGGCCCCATCTACAGCCTCTATTCGAAGACTTGAAGGCGCCTTTTGATAGGCTGGAACACATTTTATGTTTCACAACCAAACCAAAGTACGTCTTTTAGGTTGGAGTCGATTTTTTTTTTATTTTAACTGTAATCTTCGTTGATCTTTTTCTTGCTTTGTTAAGTACATCGATGGTTAAGTGCACAAAAGCTGTATCTCCAATAATCTCGGTTTTTAATTAAAAGGTTTGGAAATTTGTAAACGTCGAAAGAAAACTAGAAGTTCAAATCTCATGAAACCTTCTTATACTAATCTTTAAATAAACAAGATGCCAACTAATTAAATTGAAAGTATTAGTCCTTGTGCATAAATAAATTTGACGAAAACTATACAACTTTTAATGTGAAGTGATGATTGTTTGTAAAGTTCCTGAAATATACATATGTCATTGATGTTCAATGTTTGTCAAGTCTGTAGGAATCCATTTAAGCATTCAACGTTTGAGCAAAAGTAAATATAGGCCTAAAGACGGTCCTTTATCCGAAAATTGGTTGGTTGGTTTTTTAGTTTAAGTGGCGAGCGTCGCCCTTTTAGTAACACTCCAATTAGTTCTATTATAGCGCCATTTTGATGCCACGGCTAGTAAAACCAGGTTTTTAGTGTTCAGTTCCACTCGTAACACCCAATTCTTATCTAGAATTATGGTTAAAGACGGCTAAGGTTATTCTCGAAAGAGCTAAAGGCAACCAGTGGAATTTAAGCATCTGACTAGTTCCTTAATCTGTACCTTCAAGATCACTTAAGGTTTTTTAAATAAGTACTCCCCCAGAGACCTCTTTCTAGCTCTGGTGGGGCATTTGCACAGAAGGTGAATAATGGTTTCTTTTTCATTTTCGTCGTCACAGTTTGTTTGCAACAGTTTGTATTATAAGCTTATATTCACGTACGTCAACTTAGCGGGACAACTTCGGCGAATCGCAACACGACTAGGCTCACAATTTGCCGTTATTTTGCCGTTAATTAGTTGTGGAAAAAATAATTTTGCCGTTCTTATTTTTTAAAAATTACAGGGTGTCCCGCTAACTTTATATAAAGTTAGCGGGACAACTTTGAAAAATTCTTAAAAAATGATTGTAAATAAAATTTAACTATCTTAGAATTTGCCGTTTTTTTGCCGTTAGTGAATGCCTGAAACAGATTTCCGATACGACTTAAATTACTATAGTTATAAGAGAATTTTGATTTCACGAACGGTACTGCAGGCAGAATTTCTAGGTTTCCATCCTTTTCTTCCAACTGCAGTTGAATTGCGACAAAATAAACGACTTCACAACTAAATCAAATTGACCGAACGGCAAATTCTTAACTAAAAATTGTGTTGCAAAAACCGTTATATATGCGATTTTTGGGGGTTGCCTCGCTAAGTTTATATGAGGTGAGTGATATCGTTCAATTCCAAGGAAAATCGATGCACGGCAAAATCAACGACTTCACAACTAAATCAAATTGACCGAACGGCAAATTCTTAACTAAAAATTGTGTTGGAAAAACCGTTATATATGCGATTTTTGGGGGTTGCCTCGCTAAGTTTATATGAGGTGAGTGATATCGTTCAATTACAAGGAAAACCGATGCACGGCAAAATCAATGACTTCATAATAAAGGGATTGGTGAAATGGTTTGTTTATAAAAAAATATTAAAGTAATTAAGTTTAAAGCTAAAGTCGTGAAAAACATCAAAATCGAATGAATGCGTTGAGGTGTTATTATAAGAAAACGTTTATAGTTTTAAGAAATACTCTCTCTGTGTAATTATTTTTTATAAGGCTTCTTTTAGGTAACAGACAAAATACAAGAAATAATTTTGGTAGGGACATGAGACGAATATCAAAATATGGGACGAAATATTTTAGAAGCGTTGAAATTTAATTTTAATTTAATTCCAAAATTGAAAAATATATTCTTCACTTCCTTCCCTGCGCTTCCACATCAGCGCCCTTAATTTTTAATCATCAGAATGAAGTTATCTGACTCCGCATTTGATCCAAAATAGAACTTTTCTTTTAAGTCATTCCTTTAGATAGATGCAGAAATTTGTTTACCAGTTGTTTTCTTTTCTATGATCCCGTACCCTTGCAATATACCTACGTAGAATTTTTTTCAATACCTTCTTTTACTTTGACTAAGTATATGATATTTTGTCAGTTATACTGGGTCTAGATACATATATCCATTTATTTTACATATCAACCCACCGCAAATTAACGAGAAGTAAATTGGTTAGTACTTAAAAATATAATTTTGAGCCGGTCGTTCCTGTGGAACCTCTTGCAATAATTCTAAATCTAAAACATGTCGAGCATAATTTTATTTTATAAATGCTTTTGGCAAGCACATAAATACCACTTATACAGTACTCAGTTTTGCAATATGAGAGGGGGCAAATCAAACATTTTCGATGGATTAAAAAAGTATCAAAATTGTGGCCACAAAATTAACACAAATTCTGGCGCCACCAATCGTCCTCCATTTGTTATAATCTTCTGTATCCATTCCCCTGCCAATTTTTTTTTCTTGTATTCTGTGTCCTAAAAGAAGCCTTACTAAGAAAACTACACAGAAAGAGTATTTCTTAGAACTACAAACATTTCCTTATAATAACGTTTCAACGCATTCAGATGCCCTAATGACGCCAAGCCACAGAGTTCTCCAGACTTTGGAGAATAAACAGAATAATTATATATTTGCAACACAATTTTAAAGTTAAGAATTTGCCGTTCGGTCAATTTGATTTAGTTGTGAAGTCGTTGATTTTGCCGTGCATCGATTTTCCTTGGAATTGAACGATATCACTCACCTCATATAAACTTAGCGAGGCAACCCCCAAAAATCGCATATATAACGGTTTTTCCAACACAATTTTTAGTTAAGAATTTGCCGTTCGGTCAATTTGATTTAGTTGTGAAGTCGTTGAATTTGCCGTGCATCGGTTTTCCTTGGAATTGAACGATATCACTCACCTCATATAAACTTAGCGAGGCAACTCCCAAAAATCGCATATATAACGGTTTTTGCAACACAATTTTTAGTTAAGAATTTGCCGTTCGGTCAATTTGATTTAGTTGTGAAGTCGTTGAATTTGCCGTGCATCGGTTTTCCTTGGAATTGAACGATATCACTCACCTCATATAAACTTAGCGAGGCAACCCCCAAAAATCGCATATATAACGGTTTTTCCAACACAATTTTTAGTTAAGAATTTGCCGTTCGGTCAATTTGATTTAGTTGTGAAGTCGTTGAATTTGCCGTGCATCGGTTTTCCTTGGAATTGAACGATATCACTCACCTCATATAAACTTAGCGAGGCAACCCCCAAAAATCGTATATATAACGGTTTTTCCAACACAATTTTTAGTTAAGAATTTGCCGTTCGGTCAATTTGATTTAGTTGTGAAGTCGTTGAATTTGCCGTGCATCGGTTTTCCTTGGAATTGAACGATATCACTCACCTCATATAAACTTAGCGAGGCAACCCCCAAAAATCGCATATATAACGGTTTTTCCAACACAATTTTTAGTTAAGAATTTGCCGTTCGGTCAATTTGATTTAGTTGTGAAGTCGTTGAATTTGCCGTGCATCGGTTTTCCTTGGAATTGAACGATATCACTCACCTCATATAAACTTAGCGAGGCAACTCCCAAAAATCGCATATATAACGGTTTTTCCAACACAATTTTTAGTTAAGAATTTGCCGTTCGGTCAATTTGATTTAGTTGTGAAGTCGTTGAATTTGCCGTGCATCGGTTTTCCTTGGAATTGAACGATATCACTCACCTCATATAAACTTAGCGAGGCAACCCCCAAAAATCGCATATATAACGGTTTTTCCAACACAATTTTTAGTTAAGAATTTGCCGTTCGGTCAATTTGATTTAGTTGTGAAGTCGTTGATTTTGCCGTGCATCGATTTTCCTTGGAATTGAACGATATCACTCACCTCATATAAACTTAGCGAGGCAACCCCCAAAAATCGCATATATAACGGTTTTTCCAACACAATTTTTAGTTAAGAATTTGCCGTTCGGTCAATTTGATTTAGTTGTGAAGTCTTTGATTTTGTCGCAATTCAACTGCAGTTGGATGAAAAGGATGGAAACCTAGAAATTCTGCCTGCAGTACCGTTCGTGAAATCAAAATTCTCTTATAACTATAGTAATTTAAGTCGTATCGGAAATCTGTTTCAGGCATTCACTAACGGCAAAAAAACGGCAAATTCTAAGATAGTTAAATTTTATTTACAATCATTTTTTAAGAATTTTTCAAAGTTGTCCCGCTAACTTTATATAAAGTTAGCGGGACACCCTGTAATTTTTAAAAAATAAGAACGGCAAAATTATTTTTTCCACAACTAATTAACGGCAAAATAACGGCAAATTGTGAGCCTAGTCGTGTTGCGATTCGCCGAAGTTGTCCCGCTAAGTTGACGTACGTCTTATATTCGCCTATAAGACAGTGGCCCGTGCAGACCACAGTAATTTTCGCAATATCAGCTTTCGGTCTGTTGGGCAGATCGGATGTCCTGTTTTTATTATAAATTGGCCAGGTGGCCCTAGATATGTTACATGCTTTTAGGGTTACGGTAAACTCACTACCCAAGAAACCAAGGAAAATTCTAGAAACTATGGCAACTGAGTCATGTGCCCTAAAGTCAGGCTAAAGTTACGCCCTAAAGTTGGTGAAGTTCGGTTTCGGCGAGTGAACACGCAGAAGTAGCGAACACGCCTTTATAATCACTAGACCTTTGCTTGGAAGACGCTCGAAGTGGACATACAGTATTAGTACACTTAATCATAGATATGCGCCTTTTTATTCAAAAAGTACATTCTTCTTTCATCTCAATCAAACTAACTTCCCTATGAGCTAAAGATTTGAAACTTATAACATAGCTCAAAATTAAATGACAATACAATATCAACTGGCTTTCTTGTCTCTGTTCAAAATCTTATTCCTTATATCACGCTATCTGCCTCCTCTCATCAAAATGTTTAAAATCGATTGAAAATTACTCATACAAGACTAAAAAGTAGAAAATAATTATTTAAATAAAAAAAAATTTAATACCGCGTTTTTAAAACGGACTCAAAAGTGTAAAATAATTTCACTTAGCCCCATACAAATTCCTAACCCCATACATATAGTCCTGAAAGTTTGTGATTGCGAGTTTTTAATAGCTATGAAAATACTTGTAGGATTTAATATGAAAAAAGTTGAGCTCATCTTAGAACTTCCTGTTTTTTCGTCTACATTAGATATACCTAAACTCCTCAGTATCTTTGATATTTCTAAAATTTCTTCATATGACGTCAACTGTCCCCACTATTTTGCACCAATCATAGCTATCATTTGATTTAGCACAGATAATCTTTTAAGATTCAAAGGCAATATGATATGACGGCTTTAGCCGCTTTCATTATAGAAACCTATTTGAATTCTGTTACTAAAACCCCTTACTTTTACGAAAAGCCTTTACTCTAAAATACCAAATTTTCTATTAGCCTGTAGATTTATAAAAAAAAGGTTCTAATCGAAAGGATTTTATTCTAAAATTCGACTCTAATACCAAAGTGGATTACCACTCAAATAGGGGGCATGATAAATTATGTATTCCGCGTAAATATTGACCTCACAAAAATATTTAATTGGCCTTTAAATAAACAAATATATTTTTATGAATATTAAATTCGGTGATTATTCTGTGTACACGATTGCGGACATCTGTGCAACATGAAGGGCAAAACAACTTCCATAACACCGTCATCATAAATGATCCATAACTCTTTCTGGCTAAGGATTGGTAATTATAACGCTTTTCGACGTTGCGTACATGCAATCAATAAATAAATCCCATAGCAAACATCCGCAGCAAACTGTGTGTACACACATGTGAAATTTTAATTAAATTCACACATTAGCCAAAGCAATAAAGCAAAATCAATAAACAAGTGCGTTTATGAACGATTTGGTGTACAAAGGCTGAGAATATTCAATCAATACCGACAAAGTAAGAGTTCAGCGAGTTTGAAGCATAAGTGTCAAAGTAAATTCTTATTGTTGTGTGTGCCCGACCTAAAATTTCCTAAAGAAGCTCGAGTATGTTTTGGAACAAAAGTTTCATAATAATTGTGATTGCGCGTTCACTCGCGCTGCAAATATTTAGAAATGATAACAGGCAATTATTGCCATCAAAAAGGTAAACTTCCAGCTACCAAACTCCACGTCAAATTAATGTAGAATAATACACGAGCAAAATACGTACCTCTTACGTAATCTGCACTGCGGATTAGCTTTGGTCTTCGACGCTGCTAGGTGATTTGACCACTTTAAATAACGCGTGATTTCGGGGTTATTTGGGCAGAAAAATAATATCATCACCTCCACCTCTCATAATAAACGCAGGGCAAACGTTAAATCCTAACAGCAATTTCGCGAGGTGCTCAGGACTTCAGCGCATTTGACGTGATGGATTCATTCCATAATAATGGAACTCGTTCAGTACGCTTAGTACAGGGAAAGAGTTTTAATGAAATTTTTAGCTGGGGTCGCCAGAAATGTACTTTTGATTATGTAACGAAACATGAACACGACGAGTGACTTTGACACACTTTGATAAAATTTCCATAGGCTCTGGGAACACGGCTTTAATTAACATGACAATTTACTCGGTTCGATCGAATAAGTATGGAAGTAATCAGCAAGGCTGTGCGCATAAGAGACTCAGAGTGGCTTTATATGATCATAACTTCTTTGCTGGTTGCACCTGGCCTTATGTGAACGTTACAAGCGTCATTATCTAAGCGGTCGGCTGTCTAAATTTAGCAACAGTGTGGTAAGAAGAATGTTGTCATTATGGATATTGCACGAATTGTTATGTAACTTTTTTGAGTTCGCAATCTTAGCAACCAAATTTTTTCCAACAGTTCTGTTCGATATTTCTGCAATTGAGTAACTTTTAACAATGAAATGTTAGATAGGATGGATTATCGGGAATTGTTGATTTCAATTTTTTTAACATTCCTTGCCTTGCGAAAAATATTCACTAGGCTATTATTTCAAATTTCAATTTTTTAGGATTTTTCGTAGTGCCTTTAAGGTTAAAGCTTTAAGGAGAGCTTTAATGTGATTTCCTTTGAAGTTTTGAAACTTACTTTCCATTAGGTAAAACAAATGTCAAATGTAATTGGTAGGTCCTTATTTTTTGCAGGACAGTTTCCTGTGATGTTTCATGCTGTAGTAATTATACAGTGGGAGGTCAATGTGCACTGAAAGTAATGCTGTAATGTTATTTTATCAAATTGAAAAAGACATATGCTTTGACAATTCCACTTTTTTTTCCTCAAAGATAAATTGACAAATGTGATAGATCATCGGTTTGTACATATTACTCCCAGATAGAGAAAGTAACGTTGGCGCTAAAATTTGATGTGACTAAATTTAATAAGTTTCTTTTAAGAAGTGAGTTCATTCTCCTGATGGACTACCAACCATTGATTTATCTGTTTCGAGCAACGAAAGGATTTCCAACGATAGATGTCTAAAGTTAGTAGAACAAAATGGGCAGAACTAAAATTGTAATACT
The DNA here is from genome assembly GCA_964036015.1 of Leptarthrus brevirostris. Taxonomy (NCBI): domain Eukaryota; kingdom Metazoa; phylum Arthropoda; class Insecta; order Diptera; family Asilidae; genus Leptarthrus; species Leptarthrus brevirostris. Next base: position 101,996,759 of record OZ038373.1, read on the forward strand.
CATTACAGGCTTATTAACTGCCCAACTGTCAATTTAATCGCGCTTATATATTTTTTTAAACATAGCATATGTATACCTAACTTCTAAATAAAATATAAAAAAAGTCATTGAAATGTACAGGGTGGATGCGATACTCTAGGGAGTGTACCTTTTCAACGCACTACATATTTCGGAAGATCAAACGACTGTTAATGTTGTCCCCTTGAATGCTATTTTATAACGTTCCTCGAATTTGCGCAACACTTTAGAAAAGACTCCCTTCTTTCAAGGGTTCCTCTGTTAACTGAAGACGGGTGACCAGTTACCACGGAGAACTCAGCCTTGGAACCTTTTCACACAATAGGCCGCAAGTTTTCAACCGAACAGGCTGCAAAATTATTGTGCCATTTGCACATTCAGATTCTGCAATTGTGTGAGGGTTGCATAAGCCGCTGTTCGCTGTATACTTACCCAAAGCGCAAAGCCATTAGATAAAGGTCTTCGCGGCCAGCAATATCAAACCATGGTACCGGCTTCAGAACAATGTCGAAGAAAAGAATGGTAAAAAGTTCCTGATAGTTGTTGATAGTCATGAAAAACGGTTGGAATTACTTAAGATGTGCAAAATTCCAGCTGAAGTGACGATATCCTAACTAAGAACCTTGTGGTCAACGTTCATTTGGATTTCTCGTTGCCAAATACTGTTTCATGAAAGAAATTGAACATACCAAAACACCGCCTTATCATCCATCTTCCAATAGCCAAGCCGGAAGACGTATACAGGCGGTAAAAAGGCCTTGACGAAGCAACACATTGAGACCTGTCTGGGTACTATAGGATAGGACTTCCCAAAAACCGAGGATCTTATAGTTTTATCTGGATAATTTTATGTTTCATTATACGATATTGAGTTTCCCCAGTTGACTGCGACATGTCAAATAATTTGTTATTCCTGTTGAATATGTGTTTGGTATGAACACGAAACCTACAATTGTGATATGTGAAAACTAAAAAAATACTGAAATTATTAATATCAATTATTTCGAAATATTTAACAATTATAAAAAATAATTCTAGAGAAACGAATGACTGTGGAGTAGATAAACGCACTCGATAGACATTTGGGGACCACCCGTCGTGACACATCTTGAAACGAACTTGAAGAATGCTAGGAAACAAATTCTTTATTCTATTCAAATGGAGTTATCTTCTGGTGTTTTTTTAAGGTATTGAAAACAGCACATTTGGTTCATTCTGCAGTTTTCGATACCTGAAAGATATCTAAGAGATAACTGCGGCGAACTCTGTTCTTTCAGAAAGCTCCGCATGTTCTTTCAGAACTCTTTTAGTGTTCCTGGCACGCTCCTAGTTCTGTAACTACTCTTTTAGTGTTCTTTTAGTACTCTTCTCATGTTCTTTCAGTACTATTCTTGTATTCTTTCAGTACTTTCCTTGTGTTCTTCGTGTACTCTTCTTGTGTTCTTCCACTTCTCTTCTAGTGTTCCTCTAGTACGGGCAAGCCCGTCGCCGTAGTTTGCGCAAGCTACTCGCCGAAATGACGTTTCTTTAGACACTTTTCACACACCATATCAACGCTCACAGTTTTCGCCTGTCTAGTTTCGCACTCCTCCCGGACAGATCGGGAAATTTTACAAACGTTTCACCTCGGAAGTTCGAACAAAAAAAATTTTCAGACGTGTTTGGACACTTTTTTTGTAAAAATTTTTGTTTCCATGCAACATATAAAGAACACTAAAGACTAAAGACGAACTTAGTTATCTGTCAGGTGTCGCTCAGTACTCTGTAAGGTATTGTACTCGTCATGGTTTCTTTTTTTTTGTGAATTAACAAGAAAAAACATCTAATCGGTTAGGTATCTTTCAGGTATCGTACGCGCCTGGGTATCTGAAAGTCGCGCCAAGTACGCGCCTAGTTCGTGCAAGTTATATTTAAGTGTTGGAATTTTTAACAGAGGTAACTTAAAGCGTACTTGGCGATACCCAAAACTTCGCCTTGGGTAGCTTAATGAACTATGCCCTATATTTTTCGGCACGTTAGCATTACATGCTTGTTGTGTAAATGGAGTTTATTTAATGGGTTAACTTGGTTTTGAGCACAACCATTCTATAGAATATATAAACATTTAATGAAAATTAAATGAAGTGAATAAGTGAATACTTAAGAGAAATCATGTGAAATAAGATGAATTGAGACCCAATTGCTTGGAAGTGTAAGCAGTAGTATAATCCATTTCTTTTAAAGAGGCTGTTGCCATGCCTGCTAATGCATTAACTGAAAAGCGAATACCTATCTTAACGAGTCGTTAAAACTGCTTATTATATTTTATATAGAATATAATTTACTATCTGAAGTCACAATAAGTATCTATATATAATATAAACTCTTTTATCTCTAAAGACATTTTTTATACCTCAAAAAGTTCAATTCTCTTGAAATGTATTATAAAACGTAGTTGTGGGCGTATATCACAGAGAAAGATGTCGTCAGGATGACGATGATGACAAAACACTTAAACTCCATTGCTGGTCTTTTTGCCGCGACGTGACGATGTTGCTATGTTCAAAATGAGCATCAATTGCTTGTGTTTGTTACTATACAAAGCCAAGGAAAAATTCTCGAGCGTAATCAGGACACTTCAAGTGAAAAGGATATCATTATTAAAGTAAATATACTAGCACAAGGACAAATCCTTTCGAACATAAATTAACACTTAAGGTTTGAAGAACATGTTATGGGAATTACAGCGGAATAATGCGGTCCACTTTTAACTCGACATTTCATTTGAAAAGATTTTAAATTGCAAACTTGCGGGACGATTAGGAATTTCCTCAAAGTTATCTCAACCAAGTGGAATACTTTCAGTAAATTTCTCCACTCTCATAAAAGAAAAAATTCGTAGTTTTCTTGTGAAGTTTCCTATGCAAGTTCGAAAACTTTACTTGCCTTTTTCTTTTCTGAATGTGTACTGCTTGAGTTAAATTAAAAAAATTCGTAACTAAATGAGCTTTTCAAAGCAGGAGGGTCATATTAAAAATACTTTTTAACTTTTACTGATCTTTGAAAATAATAACAAAGTTTAGAATCTTATTTTATCTCGAGCCAATTTCTACTTCACGTAGTAGTTTATCTGATTCCGTCCAAATAGTAATTTATGCTTTTGCGAAAGAGCTTGAGGAGTTGGTGTTCTATAAATTCTATTGGTAATCGGGGTTTCGAACGCTTCATTGCGTTGATAAATGGCTGGTTAAAATCAGTTTGGAACTACCTACTGTAATAGGTGTTGTTGGACTTTTCCAAGGTAACTGAACAGCAAAGGCTCAACCTAACATCTCACATATTTGTTGACAATCAGGGGTGGGTCAAGCTGGCACTGTCATATACTAAAAATTAAAAAAGCGACACGGCAAAATAATGTGCTCTTTATGGGCTAATTTTGTGCCCAAATAAAAAATTTTGTGCTCGATAATTAACGCGGCAATTACAGTTGTAATTTCCAGTGCCAGCTATCGGCAAGCTAGCACTGCCTCTCCCTGGCAGGGTTAAACTTGGCCTTGGATAAAAAATGACAGCGTTAAAATTAAGTGCTATTTATGTGCTTTAAAATAGCCGGGACCGATTTTCGAAAAAATCATCCCTTGCATAAAAAGCAACCCCTATAAGAAATTGATCATTCTGTCCGCGGGGAAGTGAGCTTTTAAGCTTTAAGTGTTTACGAATTAATAAAAGAGCATTATTTTGCCGTGTCGCTTTTTTAATTTTTAGTATGTGACAGTGCCAGCTTGACCTACCCGACAATCAGGTCTCTCAGGGATCGATCCTTGGACCGTTACTTTTCTTTCTATATCAATAATCTGTTTCAGGTTATTTAAGACTCGAAACTCCATTTATACTCGGGCAACGGATTAATGGGCAGTTGCACCAATATGGACTTAAAAATATTAATAATGACAAAGACCTGCGACGTTTTTACCCCTGGAAAATGAATATTTGTTTCCGAAGTAATTTCTCCCGCTGAAACTGAATCCGGGCTCAGGGGGAAAACATTTTTAAAATTTCGCAGGCCTGTGTTATTAATATTTTTAAGTCCATATTGGTGCGATTGCGCATTAATCTGTCGTCCGAGTATAAATGGAGTATCCAGCAAAATAATATATAATAGGTCAAGATCGCATCAAATCATATTAAATTGAATTTGACCCATCGCATCCTTCGCTTATATGTGTACTTGAATTCTAGTTCGATACCCTACTTTGATAAAGTGATGAGATTAGGTGTGATTAGGAACACACATTTGAATTGTTGCGATCACATTGCTCAATTAAAGAAAATTTATTGGGGCTTAAGAATGTGTGGTTTTCAGCTTTGCTCAAGACACTGTCGGCTAGCTTGTAAGAACTTTTTTACTACCACACTTCACATATGGTAAAGGAGTTGTAAAATAATGCATTATTTCTGTTATTGCATTATTTTGTACTGGTACTTCAAACTGAATTGCTGAAGGAGACCAAACTTGTTTATATTTCAATTCTTCAATACGGCAGTACTTTGTAATATGTAATTCAAAATTGGAATACTGAAGTATATTGAATAAAAGTACTGCCATACAAAAAAAATTTAAGCTCCAGTATTTTAAGTGACGTACCATATTTAAGTATTACTTTATTTAAAGTCAAGTAATTCATGTGGAATGTCAATAATTCACGCTGAAAACCGTAGGAGTGTAGTACTTTACAACTGTATCGTGTAGCCGATGTTTGATTTGCGGTTCCTACCACTACGGTTGACATTATTGGGTTGCACTTTGAAAAGGTCTTTGCGGTGCAAATCTCTATTTTTCATTTTCACCTTAAATGTTTGATATTCTTATAACTATACATATAGCTATTTTATCGTTTTTTTATATGATAACACATTTATGTTATAATTTTTTGCTGTACTAAAATAAAGTTATAAATCTTGTATACTGTTTAAAAGCAGTTATAACGAACTGTACAGAAAACCAGAACAAATTTGAAAAATAATTCGATATAGATATTGCGATAACGTCTATTCAGCAAACTGGAGCGTATAAACCGGTATACTTTCTAAAAAAAATGTCCCTTTACATTTCTCTAAAGTAACAGATATATCAATAAAATCTCTTATCTTTTGCAACTTAAATAATAATTTAGACTTAAACAGAAACAGAGCAGTTAAATATTTTACGTTATTTAATGTTAAAACAAATTTCACATTAAATTTTAATAGCTCAATGTCTCCTACCGAAAAACTTATTTATAGTTTCGTACCTAACAGAGAAAAATCTAGATTTCCTTGTTTATCACGGCCGATTTTCGCAGTAAGTACTATAGCTATTGGCTTAAAATTTGTCACAGGTATAGAAGTCATTTGGTGAAAGAATTTCAGAAATATATTGTTTTTTATAGAAATAGGAGGGGCCACTAGTTATCATTTGAAAATGCTCGCTTTAAAGGTCCAAAATATTTTTTTTATTTTAAGTTGCATTAGTTTTTGACTAAACGCAAAAATGTGCGAAATAATGTCATCACCCCCTTCTCCAATTTATAGTTTCCGAAAATTAATTAATTATGTTAATTATTTTTTAATATTGTACGGAACTCTTGGTGCGCGAGTCAGATTTGCACTTGACCGGCATTTCTTTAATATAAAGTGTAGCTTTAAAGATATTTTGGATCATTGTGCTGCGGTACGGCTACCAAATTCCAGATACGTTTCCTCTAATTAACTCCCTGCAACCTTTGCCAACCACCAAAGTGGCTATTAGTTTTTTAATACTTTCTGAGTGCTTTTTAGAATAGTTTTTAAGAATCTATGTTGTTTTATTTCACAAAAGTGTTCAATCATCACATTCGACCTAATGCTCTGTTGTTCCCGATGCACTTTTTTGTTACCGTCACGCTTTGGAAGATAGGCAGACGGAGGGAGGAGGGTCCAACCTACTGAAATATGTTAATATAATATACAGAACAAGTATAACATGTCTTATTCAATTTTGCACTATAATAAAAAAACATTTTATAATAAGTTATCGGGCAGAAACCTTGTAACCCTTATGTGAGATTCAATACACCCGTAATAAATTTTCCGTGTAATTGCGACAGTACCTTCGTATAGTATTGCACTTGCAACATCATTGACACAATAATAAATTGCAATTGCGTTGAACATTGCAACTATTGGCGCCTATACAAACCAGTTTCAAGCCCATTGACCGTTCCTGCTGAACCATTGAGACGCCCAGGTAAAATGATCAGACCGTAATACATAGACAAATCGATTCGATCTCCTTATAAAACATGATTGCAGCAAAAGTTACTTGATTCACCTTTGATACTTGCTATAGTTACGTAGACAAGCAGTTATGTACGTTGGGCATATCTGTACGTGGTTACTTTAATTGAGATTTACATTAATTTACTGCCTCCGGATTCTTGTTAGTACATTGTGCCCGGTAAGTGTGTATATTATGAAGAAATAATTCACATGCAATCCCAAAGAGCCAGACTGGTATTGCCTGAAGTTATGAAGTAGTCAAGCTCAAGCACGAATACCTATCTCCATCTACATAACGGCGCTACCACTAATGAACAAGGTGTGGTTATGAAAATTTTATGGGAAAATTCAGTCTTTTACCAGATTCTATCGTTTGTCACAAAGAACACGTGGACTTTGGTGCACAAATGAAAAAAGTTTCTCTGGTGAAATTTAGTTTCAGCAAACGCCCTTTTACTGTTGCTAGAGATAATAGATCTTGTTAGGGGTTTGTGATAAACTGCAAAGATTTACTCTTTGGTCGACGAGTTGACTATCAAGTCGGAATTGTAGTGGTTATAACCACTGTTAGCAAAATGTGTTACAGTATCAGCAGTCTCTAAATTTGCTCTCGCTATGTATATTAATATATATAAAGTAAATGCTTAGAGAAATATAATAGCAAGATCATAATATGTGCTAGTTGAATACTGCTATCGAGATTGGTTTTGTCCACAGCCTCGATTGGGGAAGAGTTTTTGTTCTAGTCAGTTCAAGTAATAAAGACTGACCAAGTGGACGTCAATTGTCTTATTTTTTCGAGACCCAGTGCCCTACAGAATCATGCTACTAGTACACAACTTACCAAAATCATGAATTTGTAAGCTAAATTTAAATGTAATTATCGGATACATTAAGAAGCAATATTAAGCAATACTTTGTATTTGATTAGAGATAATCGACTATATCGCAACAAAGCTGGACATATTTTCAATTAAATTGAACCCGTTCCAATTGGTATTGAATTTTAAATTAAATTAGTCTTTTAGTCTGTTTAGTGGATTTATTACATTTTCCGTATGAAATTACATTTCTTTGTTACTCTGAATACTATTTTCCATTAAAATTTGAAAGTCTGGTGATTGGTCCAGAACACATTAAGCAAATAGGCCTTCAGACGACGTCCCTGTATTGTAAGTTTGACTGGACAATTCATCAACAATTGATTCCTTTTGTACTGACTACTACTGGTTGATGTCATGACTCTTTCATTGCTGAGTCGTGGCTTATGTTGGCATTTATAAAATTTAAACATTTTTCCTATCAATGGAACCGAAAAACTTTCGAAAAAAGAAAGTTAGCATTTCAGCTTAGTCTTTCAGCGAGAATATAAATGTTAGCATATTTAAGTCTCAAAAATATCTTATGGCAATTGAAAAAAACCCGTCCCAAGACCGGAACAATTCCACTACTGCGTTAAAGTTCGACTCAACATATCCTTTTTTTTGTATCAAACGAGCGGCCGGGTAATTCCAGGCCAAACTATTACAGGGTTTACTACCTACAGTGGGAATTAAATAAATGGACATAACCTTTTTATTTGTCAAAAGTTTTTATTCCTTTTTTTTTAATTGCAGCTGAATTTACGTCACTGAATTTTCAATATATCCGCCCTTAAATAGAATTACTTTATCCAGTAGATTGTAAAACGCATCGCAGGCGGCAGGACATTTTGTGCAATTCGGTTCCAATCTCCCACTAGAGCTTGCTTCAATGCCTTGACTGTGTCGTTCTTTTTTTGCTGACACCTTAGTCTGCAAAATGCTCCAAATAAAAATATCCATTGCATTTAGATCAAGCGGATACGGTGACCACATTATCAGGGAAATGAAGTCTGGCACGTAATTTTGAAGCCAACGAACTGTCTCTTTCGCTTTGTGAGCTGGCGCAGAGTCCTGTTGGAACAATTTGTTGTCCACGGTCACGAAAATCAATTCACGTTAGAATTAAGCATTTATTTTGCGTCCTTCTGGAACAGAACAAGCGGAAAATAACACTGGTTTCTTCTTGCGAAAAGCCAACGAATGCTCATTTCCGATGCTAGAGCGATCAGTTGGATAAACGCCATAGTTTTGTTCCTATTCTATGTTATTTATTTAATCTGTCGACTCATCGTGGTGCTTTTCCGAAAGCTTGGAAGATCTCCTTAATTATTCCTCTTCACAAAAAGATGATAAATGCGAAATACAGACCTATTGCGAATTTTTGCTGCATTTCCAGGATTTTTGCGGCTGTTATTTGTGATGTTCTTTACTACCACTGCAGTTTCATAAGAGGTAAGTCAGTTATAACCAATTTATTGGAATTTTCTAAGTTTCTTATCTCTGCAATTGAAGGTGGCAAGCAAGTTGACTGTATTTTTGCTGACTTCAGTAAAGCATTCGACAGAACAAATAATCGAATTTTTGTTCTAAAACTCTCCCTTCTCAGCGGGTTTCTTTTCGTGGAGCTCTGTCTGATGGTATTTTTAACACTTCCGAGATACCGCAGGGCTCGCATATTCATAATTTATATCAATGATATATTCATAATTTATATCAATGATATATCTATGATTCTGTCTTACTCAAATATTTTTTACTACGCTGACGACGCGAAGATGTTCCGCACTGCGACTGCATACCTTTAAATTTTGTCTTGGACGCCTTTCAGAATTGGTGTTCCATTAACGACTCTCCTCTGAATATCGGTAAGTGCACATCTATGTGTTTCGCTTGAGAAAGATCTCCCTTTCAATTTAATTTTACCATGGAGACGGAGTTGGATCAATGCGTTGAGCGGCAAGACCAACATGCCATGGGTCCCGGGTTCGAGACCAGATGACCCCGTGAGGTTTTATTAAGAAATTAAAATAATCCACTCCGTCTCTGGGCTATTGTCTAGCTCGCAGCAATGCAAAAACAAGACTCAAGTTTCCTCACTTCCCTTACTCTAATTCCCTTCCGGCCAAAACCATGCTAATGCATCAAAGGGTTGTCCCCTAGGATTTGGCCACATCGTATAAAAAAAATGGATGGTAGTACTAAGGCTAATAACCTGGACTTAATTCCTAATTTTCTTTCAAGGATCATTTTGATGCCACAGTTACCAAGACTAATATGACTCTCGGTTTCATGATGAGATGATCAAAGGAGTTTGATGACCCCTACATCATGAAGCTTCTCTATTGCACTTTTATCAGGGATATTCTGGAATATGCCTCTCCAGTCTGGTCACCCCTCTATGCGACACATATCAATCGCATTGAAGCTGTTCAACGGAGGTTCGTTATGTTCGCTCTTCGATTCTTACCTTAGAATAACTCCCTTATTCTACCACCTTATGTCGATAGACTTAGACTGTTGCATTTGGATACTCTTGAAAAGAGACCCTGTAACTCCCAGATCCTTTTGCTTTCGACTGCATTCAGGTCTATAGACTTATCTGCTATTTTTTTTTACAAATTTTGATATATCAGCTCCGCTCGCTTCCTGAGGAATCAGGACTTCTTCCAGGTGCTTTTTCATCGCACTAGTTATGTTTAACTGAGCCACACATCACATCGATGTCGCGATTTTTCCGCATGAAATTATTCACATTTTAGGTGGTAGACCCTGTAGTATTTAAATATTTTAGATCATGCATTCAAAGATGAACATCAAATGTTTCGCATATATGTACACTGTAATAGGACGTAAACGGAAAGAAAGACAGAAAGTTTTTATGAAATTAATAGTTCCGGAAAGTTATACAGTTATATTGTTAATTTTGGAAAAAACAGGGATTGCTATGAAATTACCGCTACGATACAAAATAGGAGGTGAATCACCTCGAAAAAGCACCCCTCTGGGTTGTGCAGGTAGAATTTGTGCGGTTCCCGTTCTTTTTGTTTTTTTTTTTTTTGAAGAGAAAATATTTTTTTCGCTGTTTTTTTGAGAGGGGTTTCGAAGAAAGGGTTGGCGATAAGTATAGGGGATGTTACCACCCCAACCCCTCTCATCGTCAAATGCGAGCAAAACATTTGTTTTGTCTTTATGCAAGTTTAGCTAACTACAATAATCTGGGAAAAAGGGGGCGGACTGTCACACATCACACTGAAAAAAATATGAGAGTACCCGAGCCAAATCTTTGTTCGTTGATCTCGGCTCTGCCAAATTATTTATCTGTCTCAAATAAATTTTTCTCTAAGCAGAGTAGCATAGCATGCAAACCTAAACAGTAAACCTGTCCGCTGGTCGAGCTAGTGCTTAGCATGAGTGAAGTAAGCGGAGAGGGATGCGAGACATAAGATGTACAATTGATCTGAGATAGGTAAATAATTTAGCCGAACTAGATCAAAATTGTTATCTCTCCTAGGAAAACGACGTTTTTCTATAACGAACAAAACTTTGGCTCGGGTTTCCCTCATATTTTTTCGTAATGTACAGCAATTCATTCAATACCAGACATATTATTCAACAATAGTGCTATATTTGCTATTATTATCATAAGTACCTCCTCGTTTACTAGCAATGAATATGTCTGATGGCCGCTATATAATATAACACCTTCCACAGCTATTTTAAGATAACATTTACTTGAATAAATTAGTCGATAAAAGCAAATTGTAAGATATTCTTACACCAATATATTTTTTTAACAACAGTATATATTTAATTATTATTTGTAATAAAATTGAACTAATTCATTTTTATATAATTAATTTAATTAATTCGTACTGAATAAAAAAAAAAATTTACCCGACATTTATTGTAGCGGTTGGTTCTCGCGTCCTCCTTTGATTTAATCCGACGCTGCTTACCAGAGCTAGCAACGAAACTAGTTCTGTAATCAGTAGAGTACTAAGCAATTTCCTGAACTGGAATATAAATAAAACAAACTTGTTGGAATTGCTGCACTTTACTTTACTTATACCACTTCCTTACTACACAATCTGACATAAAATTTCATTTATAATTAAAATGAACTCGACATTTTCAAAGTTGATTCAAGTGATTCAAGATTATGTATACAACTTTCGCAAAAGTATATAATAAACATTTTTCCTGTTTTATTTTTGTTTGATGAGATAAGTAAAGTTTCAAACATCCGAAAACGCAGGTGTCTTAAATCCAAACAAACAACCAAACATAAACACTTGCACTTGCATTTTCTTTGAAAAGTTCATTTCCCATGTCTTGGCACAAAGCTATACGGCAAAGGAGTTTTCTCTGCGATAAAAATGCTTTAGAAATTTTTTGCTGTTGGAGTAAAGTAAGCCAGAAGAAGTCATGTATTTTCCTTAAAAGGCGACAAGAACTTTTCTAACTTTATTACGTCCATTTGCCCTTTTACGTTAACTTTTCCATTTCTCGTCTTTCTACGATCGCACCTTGGAACTGGAACAGTCAGTCTTCACGACTGTAAAAATGTGGCTATGCCAAAAAGCAAAGTCAAATAAAATAGACAAAAACTTACTCTGACGTAAGAATAGGATCGAAGTTAAACAGAGTTGGCCTCGCTTTAATATTTATTTCCGTCATCCTGTTCACGTAGAGCAGTTCACTAGGGATCCAGGTGGAAAATTGTTGGAAATTTTATAGAAAAAGCGAAAATTAAGAGCATTTCAAAGTGAGGTCCAACAAAAATGTTGGAATCCTACAAAGAACTTTTCTTATTTTTTTGGTTTGCTTCATGGAAAATGAGGCTGTATGGTAAATAATTCATTTTTACTTTCGTAGTTTCCACAAACAACGGCCACTTCTCCTTTGGGCTTTTTAGATCAAGTTTAACGTTCTACGCCTTTTAAGCCCCAACACAATTCATCTAAAATGAAACGAGTTTCACGAAAAAGTTTTGATTACTTGGTACAGTAAACGTTTGCTTGGGACTTTGTAAAAATGTCTTGACGAAAATGCCGCAATGGTAAACAATTTACTTCCTGGCCATAAAAATGACCAGGTTACCTATTCTCCGCAATACTTTTACGAAATTGATTTCTGATGCTTCAAGGAATCAAGGTGTCATAAACCGTAATGCTTTGATATTCCCAGTGAATACATTGAAGTAAGCACAGGCAGAGCTAGACGTAATAGAAAGTAATAATATTCGATCGAAGCTCACAGTCCCCAATGTGCTTTTGCTTACGTGCTCCCCTATTCTATTCTTTGAGGATTTTGTGAGCTTTTATAGTACACGCACATGTCCATTACCACCTCAATCTAAACTGAGAACCTGTCAAAGTTTCTTGCTGAACTCACAAATTCACTTGAAAACCTCTCATCCGCTGTGAATAAACATTGTCGGGCTGAACAGCCTTAACTGAATGTATGTACATATATAAGTTTTACGTACGTTCAGTGCACCCAACTTTGAATAAAATTCAACTCCCCCTGTTCTGAGAAATATGACTCAATCGAGAGGTTATGTAATGGCTCTCGTTTTATATGTTTCATATCAGGAGATCATGGCAAAATTAGACTAGACTAGAGGCCGTTTCGACGTTTCACTGAAATGAAATGTGGAAACGCTAGCGCTGTTGCTATAGCCTGCATTACCAGATTTATTTCCACTTTTATATGCTTTCTGACTATTTGATTTCAAGTTGGGGAGGCGTACAGCGAAACTATGATGAGTTTGACCTCGAGCAGTTCTCTACTCGGTTATAGTTTTTTAGGAGCGACGAAATTATGTGCCCACTTAATCGATATATTACGAGAAGATTGCTGCACTTTGACAGCAATTTGGTGATGTAACCTGGGAAGCATTTCGTACTTGATCCCAGTGATGACATATGTACCTACTTGGTCATTGCAAAATTGTTTGCATCGCTTTGTTTATCTCGTTTCCGTTTAGTGGTGTGCCTTTGCGATTCAATAGAGAAAAGTTCTAGTTATGAGCAATCAACCGTAATAGGTCGAAGTTTAGGTAATAACTATATGTATTACGTAACGGTTTATTGGGTTGATGCCTTAGAAAAGTGGTCTACGTAATAAAAGTAATAAACGTTTAGCCAAGAATCCTTAGTCATCTGCTGTTTTTGCCAACTTTGATACATTGGGCCCTATTGGCTTTGATCTCATGAATGTCCCTAGGCTACTGAACCAGCAATCTTTCTTCTAAGTCCTTTACGGTCGGCGCTCATGTTTTTTTTTAACCCGGCTGGCGCTCGAAGTGAGTTCGCGTGAATAAGGCTGAGAAACCGCCGTCGTGTTCTCGATGTTTCTACCGAAACTTCTCTTCTCTTCTCTCATTGATGGCCAACCCCGTGGTTTTTGTAGGACCAGCCTGGTGTGTATGGACTGTTAAGCCAATTGAGTTATAGTGTTATTTGCCTTAGACCTGCAGTACATGTTCTGGAGCTACAGTTCCTGATAAAATAGCTGCTTGTAGTGCTGCACTTGATCCTGACATTCGTGTTGTCACGGCCTTATTTTCATTCCCGAAATTGCTCTTTCGGTGGTCGTTGGCGACGTGAGCAACGTCATTTGTGAGCTAGTTCGAACGGCCACTCAAAAATGCAAAACACTATTTCGAAATTTTTAATATTTTTGTAAGCAAAGGGAGGGGGGGGTCTGGGTAACGGCTTTGACAATCCAAATATCTCGTGACTGTCGTGATTAAAGGGTTAAAATTAAAAAGTTCCAAATCATTTTTCTTGCATTTTATGAGAGCTAGCTAAAGTTACCTCACTCAATAGGGTAAGTGAAAAAAAGTGTTAGTACACTTTTTAATCTATTGGAGGAGGGGTGTGAAAACTCTATTTTTTCAAAAATCGCAGTATATTTTTTTTGGGTCATCGATCTAGGTTCGTATAAATGAAAGATTGGTTTTTAAGGGGGAGGGGGGCCTTTCACTTAAACACAGCCAGACGGACCTACGGACTGACGAAAACTATAAGAGTTCTTTTTTTCTGCGGAACCCTACCAACAACTAGCTAAGCTAAGATATGTACGCTTATTACTATATATAACTAGCTTATTAAAGTAAACCACATATTCAAAACCGACAACATTTATGAGATATCCTCTCTAACTCTTTGAATGCAATTGATGACGACGGCGTTTTTTTGTGTGTTTTTAATGGTTCAAATGTGTTTTCATCGTCATTTAATGAGTCAAAAGTTAAGTAATAAGTAAATTTTTAGCAGATGCAATCATTTTATTTATATGAAGCAATTGATTTTTGATTGGTAATTACACGAAAACTTATCATAACATGCCATTTGTTTATACCCGGGGTCAAACTGTCATCGTTGGTTCGTCGAAACTATGCGTCTAGTGGCGAGCTGCTATGAGTCACTTATCGTGACATTCGAATTGCCTCCTATAATTCGTGTCGCATAGTTGGTCGTTTGACAGGTCAACTGCTGCTAAAAGCAGGTACATTAAACTATCTATACACTTCAGAATTTTTTCTTATTAAATAGTATGACAAAGTAAAAAAAAACTCTTCTTCTAGTGCTTAATAGTGCATATTTAGACACATCAAACCAACAACAAAATTACTTTCACTCTTGACATTTCCTTTTTGCATTAGTAGTCGTGGAAATAGCTATATACTATATTTCTCTGTTACTATTTTTTTAAATTCTTCTATTCCATTGATGTCACGCTAAACCTCAGGTTTTAAAATAAATTCCCTACTTGATAATTTGTAACTTTGAAATGATTTTAATCATTTGAAATCTCAAGCTGGAGATAAGCTGCGTTAAACTTGTATTTCTTATATTAGTTTTCTTTAATGAATTTGAAATTGTATTTAAAGTTGTCATTGTTTTGATCTGTCAAAATGACTAACTTTCGAATCTTGAACCGAGGACCATACGTATGATACTCTATTACCCTAAGCACTACCAGCCGTGTTGCTATTATCTGTTCCAAAGTTTGTTTTATAGAAAAACCCACATGAATGATTAAGAAAAGAGGACAAGAAAAATATGTCCGGCCGGTCTTGGTGTAAAGATATCTTATAATAGAATTTATAGTAGAAAAGCTATTGAGATGTTGCGCATACGTACTGAATTGGATAATAATAAATCAATTAGGTTTTGATAACCAGAATTGTAAAGCGGGCAAGTTCAGTTAGCAAGAAGCTTACATCTTTCGATATTATAGCAGCACATTTCTCTGGTTCATTTACCATATTAGACATAGAATGTCTGCCACACCGAACCTCCTCTGGCTCGGATCTGCATCAACATTTTTAACTCTTACCACGATTTATGAATATGGATACCTCCCTTATCTACGGGACTTCTCTCCATCTTGTACGCGGTCGTCTAATCTGGCGTTTTTCTTCGGTCTTAATTTAGAGCCTCTTGAGCGACGGACGTGACATTGGCCGCTTGACTATAATAATTTTTTCTGTGATACCCTTTCTACTGTACTCGAGATCAACGCTGTCAAGCGCCTTCTCGAGTTCGACGAAAATAAGATGTATTGCCGACCACCATACGACAGATTGCTTTATAATAATTCGAAGGGTGTTGACGTGACCGCTGCAAGAAAAGCCTTCACCAAAGCCTGTCTACACAATGTCTAGTCATTAAGGGCAACCTCAATTGTTTGCTTGATTCACATTAAGTTAGTTTTTGCCATAACTCTGAAGATTACAGTTAGAATACAAATTGTATGCCTCTCCATATAGTTTCGCTTAACCCTCATACCTAAATTTTTTTCTCGAGTTCGACGAAAATAAGATGTATTGCCGACCACCATACGACAGATTGCTTTATAATAATTCGAAGGGTGTTGACGTGACCGCTGCAAGAAAAGCCTTCACTAAAGCCTGTCTACACAATGTCTAGTCATTAAGGGCAACCTCAATTGTTTGCTTGATTCACATTAAGTTAGTTTTTGCCATAACTCTGAAGATTACAGTTAGAATACAAATTGTATGCCTCTCCATATAGTTTCGCTTAACCCTCATACCTAAATTTTTTACTCGACGGTTGCCCGCTCCTCCTCTATTATTTTAGCGCACCCCCACACCTTTCCAGAGAGTTCTTATTTTCGTAATCCAAATGTAGCCAAAAGCAGCCACAGAATAAATCCGGGGCATTCTAGACGTTTCGTGTGTATGTGTGTGTATGTTTTTCATAGCCTCCTAAACTATCATCGAGGAGGGTACTCCTTCTGGGGCATTACCAGGAGGGAGTTTATAGATTTTCTCTAAGGCAGGATAATCTGGTCAGAGCGTCGTATGTTTTTCGATCGTTGGCAGTCCAACGTCGTACTACAATGCAATCTAATTACCTAACTTAAAATGAGATCTTTGGAGTTTTGTGATTTTAATAGCTTAACATCAAGCAATTTCACCCAAACAGCCTTCAAAAGAAGTAAACTCAAAGTTTTATTCAGTTCGTTTTTTATTCAATGCTTAACATAAATTATATTAGTAGGTACTGCCATAGAAAATCGCACTTTAATTTTTAATTTTAATTCTTTGTCCTTTCAACGTATTTTTTTGCATGTTACTTTAAGTTTAACAGCATTTGGTGTTGCATAACTTCCTTGACGAACTAAATAACTTGTCCAGTCCAACAACCAGTCGGAAAATACCACGTCAAATATTTTATTGCTTGCAGTAGAATTTTCCAAGGTGAATGAATGCAAAAATACAAAGCCAGCAGCTATCACTCGGTTACGTAACTTTTTCTGGAAATGAATTCGTTCAAATATCAAGGTCAGGGCATATTTGTTTATTTTTAAAAGCTGTTGCTTAAAAAACAGAAAAATATTTCTTATCTTCAGATAGCAATGAATCATGAGTGAAAATTGTTCAGGAACAATCCTATACACTAATTCACTTGATGGAAGTGAAGCTACCAAGGTGTTTAAGGTGTGATTAATCGGTGCTCGTAAAAATATCATGCGACAATAGAAATTATCACCAGACGTCGTCGTCGCGGTCACGATGAATGCAACCAGACCGCCATTTAGAAGTTATCGACCTGCAAATGAATGTTAAAGAAGAAAGAAAACACTAAACAAAGAAATTGTGACCGCCCTTGATGCGTCCTCTTCGTTTATATTGAAAATAAAAAAACAGATAAAATTTTTCTGTCATGATTTGATGATGACAAGTAAAAATATTTGCAGAGATAGGCTACAACCAAGGCCATCTATTTTCATGCGACAGTAGAGAGTCAGTTCGATGATTTCTTGTTTGCAATGGAGCACGCCATAAAATTGCCAACACAAAAAACATGAATTCGTCGCACTGCGTTGATATACGCACGCACGTAAAGGCAAGAATGGATTTTCAAAACACCGGATGCAGAAATTTAGCCTGTGATCAAAATCAGAACTAATTTTAATGGCTTGCAAATCCAGTTGTCGGCTTCACCACCTTATTTTTTTTTTTAAATTAACTGTGACATCTCCAACGACTACATCTGCGCCCATACAAAACAAACGCCCAGCTGGAGATGGAATTGCCTACATATGCTCATCTTTTTGTGGGAAGGAATAAATTGGAGTCGAATTGCTTCTTTCTTCGAAATGTTATTGTTTTGCCAGCTTTTTTCACCTACTTGATGGCGACTGTTTACTTTTCAGTTGTTGATAATTGTTGCTGCTTAGAGAGCCGACTACAAAGGCAGTACTTTTTTATTGCGACGCGCTTGTTCTGGGCTATTTTCTTCTTGTGTAAAGGAGGTCATCTACCCTGACGTGCACATTCTCAAGCTGTTAAAAACTGAGCTTTTCATTTTTGTGTTGTATTTGAAGAAGCTTTGTCAGTATTACCTTTTCCGCGCCAATCCAAGTAGTGTAAAAGAGAGGAGTTCCGATAACCGGAATTAATTTGTTCCCTTACTTCTCTTTGAATCTCACAAATTTCTCATCTAAGCTTTTCTCTCTTCTGTTCTCTTTAAAATGCTATAGTAGTGTTTGGTAGTTTGGTGCGATTGCGAGCTTTTTTCGAAAGAACTTTTCGTCCCAGAGTGGGGAAGTTTTCAATGGATCACAGTTCGTTCTAACCACTCTTTGGTTGGGGCTGCCATTTCTCACCACTGAAAAAACATTACATAATAAGCTGTTGACAAAGCAGAAAAAGGAAACTTTCTCGAGCACAAAAAAGTTTAAGAATTCTGCATATCTCTTGTGCTTATATAGAATTCATAACTCAGTAAGCTTACTGACATGACATGACTCTTCCTCTATTTTTGTTTTGTTTATTCAATTAAACTCAAAAACACTAATGAATCACTTCGTATTTTAAAGAAAGATGTAAACTTAAACGCTTATACGTATTTACATCTGCTTAGAATGCACATATTTGTTGTTGGCATTCGTTCTACACTGTTCATATCTGGTAACGTTTTTCAACAGTATGGATACTACTTATGCAATATCCTTCTGAAAAGCGTCATGATTCACGTGGAAATTTCCGTGTTTCACCCAGAAGGTGTCACAAATTGGAAAGGCGAATTGGGCTTTTCGCTGATTCAAGATTTATTGGCTTATTGCTCTTATTTACGTCGGCAAAATTATCCTGATTTTAGGTGGTTGTATTAAGAAAGTGATCGGGCTCGAAGGACCAACATTTTTAATCGCTCGTAAAAATTTTTTGAAAGCATAACCTGCTAACTATCTACAAATACAAAATTAATAACCGTGGCCTTATTTATAATTTAGAAAATCTGGCATCATCCCAGCGCAATACATTAAGAACTCAACCCCGAGTGTCTGTATTACTTTGAAAAAAGGTGCCAATTATATGTAGCATCGCATAAAATACGTACTATTTGACTAGTCACAAAAGTATTGGGACACTTGCATTTTTTTTACATTTTCAACTTTGTGGGTATATAAAAAAGTGTTTAATTATAAAAGTAAATTTCGTTATGGTTATAATTACTTTGTTTGTTTTGTTCGAAACTCTTTTCACAGTTACAAAAAATTTAAATAAATAACAAAAAATAACGAAAATAATGCACAATAGCAGAAAGACAACCGTAGTCATGTTATACGGAAAAATTCCGAAGTATACCTGACAGAATGCTTGAAGCACCCTGTCAAATTTCCAACTTCTGTAATGGTCTTGGGGCTGCATGTCCGGATATGGAGTTGGGTCTCTCCATTTTATTGATGGTGCAATTAACTCCGAAAAATACCAAAATGTGCTGCCATCAATACCTCTCCTTCAGTAGCCTGAAGGGAGTTCGTTTTTCAACAGGATGGAGCACCAAGCCATACTTCGAAATCCAGTAAAGCCTGGTTGCATTGTTGGAGTACCAACAATGGAGTGGCCCGCTAATAGTCCCATAATAGAGAATTTATGGGGAGTTATTAAGAACAGACTTGGGGCGGATCCATCTAGGCGGACTAAAACTGTTCTTCGTGAAAAAATAAAGGAAATTTGGAAGTCTTTTACCGCCGAGGATTGTGAAGAGGGAGATTAAGACTTGTTAAATCAATGCCACTCCATATTAAAGAGGTTGTAAAACAAAAACGTAATGAAACGAACTATTGAACATAAAGAAATCTACAGTAAATTTAATTTATTTTTTCCTATTTTTCCAATGAATATGTATTATTTTCGTTATTTTGTTGTTATTTATTTGAATTTTTGTAACTGTGAAAAGAATTTTCAACAAAACAAATAAAATAATTATTGCTATAACGAAATTTTCTTTTATAAATATAATACAATTTTTTATATACCCACAAAGTTGAAAATGTGAAAAAAATGCCCAATACTTTTGTGGTTGGGTAGTAGAGCAAGTGCATGTACCGAAATACTGTTTCTTACACAATCCGAACTATCTCAATCTTCAGAACTAATCCTTATTTCAAAGTAACCTACAGAATTTTATCTAGTTATAAGATAAACTAATTTTTTGATAAATTGAGGTCTAAAAAAATTTATAAGTATTTTTTCTTACTACAAATTTGTTGATGTTTAACGAAAGAATGATTAAACAACTGTTAATTAAAATTATTTTCTATTCCATTAGTTCATAATAGAAAATATTATTTAAAATAAAAATAATATTGATGAACTAGTAACCGTCGTATAGTCTAATTAAACACTGCACTGTAATTTAATTTATATTACAATTTATTTTTCATATAAATTTACATTAGTTCTTAGTTATTAAAGAAATTCAGATTTAAATTATGTCTACAACCGCCCTTTTAATTCGTTATCCTATTTATTTTTGTATAATTTAATAAAATCGCATGCGAGAGATCATAGTCTTCCGTGACATCTTATAATAATCCGGTAGTCACCAGTACTTTTGTACCTCAGGTCCGAAAGTTTCGAGACCGCGTTTGAGCTCAAATTTAACTAAAAATTAATTAGTCCTTGCGCTTCAGCACAAAGGGTTCCTTTTTGTTGTGCAGTAAAATTTGGTTTTTTGTTTCCTGGAATAAAGGAAACACATTTCGTGGAATTTTTTCATAACTGCAGACATTATGAATACCTTGTTATTTCATTTATTTGCGTTTGAATAATTTCTCTTATGTATTTATGGCGGTCGAAGCTCCAGATAGGATAACTTAAGGCTCTGTGTCTCGAAAATCCTTTGTCGGAAGCCAATTTAGGGATTAAAGAAAGAAAGAAGCTAAGAAAGCTTAAATTGAAACCACAATATACTGACTGTATGCATAGATACAAGTTGTATTACACTTTAGTAGTTCTAGAGCTAGAGTATTGTAAGTATAGTAGATATACTGTATATTATACAATGTGTTCCACATAAGGTGTGCGAAAATAGACCTCACCTAGGCAAACAAAAAATTGTATGGGAAGTTTTAGGGTGATTCATAAATTCGCAATTTCCATGGATGTACATAACTTTTTAACCGACTTCCCAAAAACAAAGAGGTTCTAAGTTCGACGCGTATTTTTTATTTTTTTTTATTTATTTTTTTTTTTTTTTTTTATGTCTGACCGGGCATAACTTCGTAACGCGTCGACCGATTTTGATGATTCTTTTTTTGTTGGGTAGAGTATGTTCACCGATTGGTACCATGTCAAAAAAATTTTTGGTAGGGTGGGGGTGGGGGGTGGGGGTGAAACCTAACTTTGTAACGCGTGGTCCGATTTGGATGGTTCTTTTTTTGTTGTACAGAGTATGATCCCCCATTACTAAAACGAGAAAAAAATTTGGCCTAGGGTGGGGGCAGGGGGGCAGGGGGGGAGGGGTATTCTAACTTTGTAACGCGTGAACCGATTTGGATAATTCTTTTTCTGTTGGGTAGAGTATGTTCCGTGGTTGATACGAGGTGAAAAAAATGTTGAGGGGATGGGGGTGGGGTGTGGGGGTGGAACCTAACTTTGTAACGCGTGGTCCGATTTCGATGGTTCTTTTTCTGTTGCATAGAGTATGATCCCCCTTTCCTAATAGGAGAATAATTTGGTCCTATGGTGCAAGGTGTGGGTGGTGGGGAGGGGTAGTCTAACTTCGTAACGCGTGGACCGATTTGGATAATTCTTCTTCTATTGGATAGAATATGATCCTTGGTTGATACTACGAGAAAACAAATGTTGCTGGGGTGGAGGTGGGAGAAGGGGGGGTGGAACCTAACTTTGTAACGCGTGGATTGATTTGTACGGTTCCTTTGCTGTTGCATAGAGTGTGATCCCCCATTGCTAATAGGAGAATAATTTGGTCCTATGGTGGTGGTGGGGGAGGGGGAGGGGTAGTAACTTCGTAACGCGTGGACCGATTTCGATGATTCCTTTTATGTTCGGTAGAGTATGTTCCTTGATTAATACCATGAGAAAAAAAGTTTAGTGGAATGGGGGTGAGGTAGGGGGTTAAAACTAACTTTTAACGCGTGGACCGATTTGGATGGTTCTTTCTTCGTTGTATAGAGAAGAAGACACTAAAAAGTGAAAAATAAAATAGTTTTCAAAAGAAAAGTTGAACCGACTTCACAAAAAGCGCTAAAAAGCATAAAATAATTTTTTTTTAATTTTATATCTATTACGACATTTTGAAGTCGGTGCAAATTAAACAAATAAAACAACTACAGTACCACAATTGAAAATAATACCTAACACTACCTGAACGTTTCAGTTTACGGGATCATAAGAAATGACGATTAAATACTTTTGTTGTAGTTGTTTGGTTTGTTTGATTTGCACCGAATTCAAAATGTCGTAATAGATATAAAATTAAAAAAAAATTATTTTATGCTTTTTAGCGCTTTTTGTGAAGTCGGTTCAACTTTTTTTTTGAAAACTATTTTATTTATTTTTGTCTTTTGATCTACTTAACGCAGCGACATCAGACAATCGTCAAAAAACTGAAATAATCTTTCGATAATTGTCAACAATGTTGATCTGACTTAGCTACCATTGCAGGTACAGTCACTTGCAAAAGTGGAAAAAAGTTTTACGATTAGTTACCCTAAATTCAGTATTTTCTCAAATTTGTTAGGTAATGCATTTAATTAGTACACCTGTTTTTTATTTTTATGAACTTCCCCATCTTAAAAAAAATGTTCCAAAAAGGAACAACATGTTGAGGAGAAGAAATAATTAGAAAACCCGCTTCCTTAGAAGTCTCTGATTACCTAATTATTTCATTGCACTGCAGTTAAGAAATTCGTTAAATAAACAAGATTTCTAAGAGAAAGTGTCGAAAGTGTTTGTTTAGGGTACACAGGTAATTAATTTTAATTACTGCTGCAAAAATGTTAGTGTAATTTTGTTTTATTGCCAATATTAGCTTGTGTAAGTTATAGTTCACGCCTGGCGTTGTGTTACTGATACCTGATGGAAATTTTGCTATAAAAGTCAGAAAGAATATTGATCATAGTTGAAAAACAAATAGTTAACTACGGATATTAAAAAATAATATTTTAGCGGCCTTTTCGAAGATTAAGAGAAACTGGAAGTGTAAATTCAAACAGCACGAAATTGCGATCTGAAACATTGTAAAATTCTGTCGACATCGAGCAGCAAATAATCACCCTCGTCAAGCAACAAAAAAAGCACAAAGACCGTTAGGAGTGTCTGGTGTTTAATTTTGGAGGGTTATTCATCCAAGGAATACTAGAGGAAACCGAGAGAAGACTAGAATTTCTCATTTGGCTTCTGGAATGCAACATGGAAAACAGGAGGTTTCATGACCGAAGTTTGTGGACGGATGAATGCCACTTTACCGCGGATGGTATCACAAACTTCCACAACCTCCATACCAGGTTGGATACTAACACACATAGCGCAAGGCCAACCTCATTCCAGCCCAAATTCTGTGCCATTGTTGAGGCTGGTATCATCGTCAAGTTCGAGTTTTTGGAGAGTAAACTGCCAGATCTACTATCCCTCTGAATAATTAAAAGGCAATGTTTTACCAATACGATCGAGTACAACACATTTTTTTTTAATTTTGATTACGAAATCCAAAAATCTCATCATTTTGCGGTCATCAATCTAACTAACCATAATAGTTCCTAGGTACTATGGAACCGTAAACTGAATTAAGTTTTAGTTTATATACAAGACTAGTACTCCGGGCATACAATCAACTCTTAATTCTGTTTGGGATATGGATCCACTATTTAAATTAAATAAATTTGAGTTTCTGCTTTTATTTCATACACATTTTTAAAGCTTTTTAAGTAACCGCTAATCTAATGTTCCAGTTGGTTCTGAATATTAGCAAATGTTTAGCATTGTAGCTGGGGCACCTTAAGGTTCCGTTCTTGGACTTATAATGTACAATATTTTTGATTGTGGATATCCCAAGACCCTGAAAGGTTTCCAAAATTTTCTGAACTTCTTGATTAGTAAAACTTCGACTGAAATACCAAAAAAAATAACCTAAAAAGTATATGACCATATTTTTTAATTGCATAATATATCATACTTTATGTACATCCATTTGTTGATAGCTTTATTTGTATAGCTCCTTTATTTTTATTTTTTGAATGAATTTAAGTAGAAGAGGCAAAAGTAAAGAAGAAATAAACTAAATACTGTGGTTCCTAATAATCCCCCTGAATACACGACAATACGGCATTTTGGATATTTGCAGGAAGTATATTCCACAACAAGTTAATTTGGACAATGTATGAACCCTCCATGTTTGATTTGTGTAAACGCGAAATATTAATAAACCTCCGCAGGCCAAGAATAAATCGAATGCTGTAATTAAACGGCACTTTTATCCTGCGAGCACATATGATCCATCTTAGTAAAAATAATGCTTTATAGAGTGAAATGAGCAAAATTAAACGTCCTCAGGAGTTTTCATCATCATCATCACTAGATAAAAAGTGTGCTGAAATTCATAGCCGTCGTAGTCCTCCATAGATCTTACTGAGCATCACATTAACGTTGTCGCAATACTTAATCTTTCGGTTTCAATTCAATACAGTTCCGAGGTTGGTAAATTTACATGACATAGATAGTGGTAAACCGTATTAAATACCAACGAGATGTTTACAATATTAAAGTCAATATTCTATTAGCTTTAAAAATAATCTCTTATATTCGGCCCAAGTATGGATTCTACGCAAGTCAATCTTCGAAATCTATGCAATCTTCGAGAAGCCCGATCAAGCAGGCCAATCGGGATTCTCGAAAAGTGATGATCAACAACTGCACATCATCGGCATAAAGGTGCACTCTTGCATCCTCCACCACATTCGGAGAGTCATTAATGTATAAACTAAACAATAATAGATTTAATATCGATCCGTAAGCTACCTCACCTAACAGAGGTAGATCTTTGCAGAATTTATTATCGGTATTAACCCGTTGATGACGTCCCGCTAAAAACTACTAATCATTGTGGCAGTGAGCATACTAAGATTAAAAAAGGAGTGAACAGCCTTTCGAGTAGGACGCGATGATCAACACTGTTGAACGTTTTTCAAAAATCTAAGACGACTAAAGCAGAAGATTGAGTTATCGATTGTTGACAGATTTAGTTTGAGGAGAAGTAGTGCTAACGGAACTAAACTTCTAAACTTTTAGAAAAAAAAAGACTTTGTCTTGACCCTCCAAAAATTGCTCCATAGAGGCGATCACCTCACTATTTTCTTCAAATTTCCCGCCCTTGAGCTATTCCTTGAGCTGAGAAAAGAGATAGGAATGAGATAAGATAAAGAATAGGGTATATAGTGAAGCAATCCGAACCTTCCTTTCAAATAGCAGCCATCGCAACTTCGCCCTTGGTGCGGGTGCGTTGCCTTGGTGAAACAAGACTACTGCTCGCAGTTTGGCCCTTCTCTTTTTCTGAATAGCCTCTAGCAATCTTCTTATTTAGTCTGCATAGGAAGAGCCTGTAATAGTGGCTTCCTTTTCCAAATATTTCACCATAATTATTCCCTAACACCCCAAAAAAACGGACGCCATAACCTTTCCCGCCGAGCGTGATACTTTGAATTTCTTCGGTGTCGGTGGTTTTAAAGCTATCGACTCGAGATCAAATTGATGTGTCCAGGTTTAGTCCATACTCGCAAATCGCCACAAAAAATTTCTTTATCAGCTTTATACTTTTTAAGCTTAGCTTTGTTGAGAGTTCTTTGAATGCTGCCATCTGAAATCACTGTGATCTTAGCTAGATGTCTGATGGTCACTCTTCGGTCTGCCAAAACAATTATCTTGTACTTTTTCAACTTTATACTTATCTATAAATGTTAATAAACTTTAAATATTTTTATCATTTTGACTTTCTATTATAGAGCTAGTTTAGTTAAATAAGTCGACTTATGTGATATAAACATCCTGACTTAGCGAAAACTAAATCATTGTTTGACACGGTTC
Source organism: Leptarthrus brevirostris (assembly GCA_964036015.1). Taxonomy (NCBI): domain Eukaryota; kingdom Metazoa; phylum Arthropoda; class Insecta; order Diptera; family Asilidae; genus Leptarthrus; species Leptarthrus brevirostris. Next base: position 102,022,787 of record OZ038373.1, read on the forward strand.
TGACCTAAAAAACTAACATTGACAATTACTTAACAACAAAGTGGAAAATGTTTCTTGTTGTTTACAATGCAATAATATTGTTTAAGAAAATAATGGGTATTAAACTGGAAAAAAGCGCAAATTGTTCAAAAGAAGAGGCAGAAAATGCAAACAGGATACAATTTCACAGCTTACACAATTTTAATACCGCTTTAGTATCAGGTAAGTCGATATACACCGGTATAGTATCATTTAAAGCGATTAATAGGATTATAGTAACTTTCAAAATAAAGAAAATATTACTTCACATCTATCGCAATTCAAATCTAAAATTCGGCAAATTTTACAAGTTGACTAAATATCATTTTCAAAATAAACTGCTCAATTGTTGATAATTCTAAGCAAGTAGGTTGCTTTACATCCAGTTAAGCAGATAATTTTAAGTAAGGCGCCAATAAAAACATACGATAAATTGTTCTCTATAATAATACGTAAATACACACCTCGCGTCCATTCGCCCAAACAAATGCATATATAAAGTAAATTGTTAAAATATGACGCATTTGTTTAGAACATTTTCACAATAGAACGCAATTCAGACCGAGTAAACATGTTACAGAAGAATTACATAACGCTAAAATCCGACTAATTCCGGGTAACGTGTTCTTTTCTCACATCGCAGCGAAAAGCCATAATTATGAGCACTCACGTCAGTTTTATTTTCACCATAAAAGCATAATAGTGTAACATTTCCTTTACTCCGGGCAATCTCCTTCAAATAGGCTTACACTTTAGATCGATAAGGACTAATAAGTGCTTAATGCTTTGGAACAAAGTAACCCCTCGATTACTTCACAAACTCCAGGAAAAATCATGTCATCTAAGCAAGTGTTATGACTGCTTTAAGCACTTAAGCTTGAAGTAGAAGACTTTTGTGACCTATCCTTGGCAACATTGAAAAACGAACTTGTGATAATTCCACCAAGAATTGCCTCGCTGATGTTTTTCCGGTTTTATTAATGCTATTTTTGGCTTTATTAGGTGAACTTCCGTGTTAGATAGTTTCTGGTACCTCATTCGAAAACCAACTAAACCTCTAACTGTAATTCCAAGTGATACTGAGGAACCCAAAAATAATCATCCACCTGAGCATTCATTAAAGTTTATCTACGTACTCGGCAAATATGACGGAAACTTTTTCACTCTTAGCCAAATTCAATTAACCTCTAAAATAAGTAATGAAGAGATGTACGATTTAGATAAGTATTCACTCGAAATTTGAGGTTACGTAAACTTAGTGATTGCCCCGCTTAATTACGTGGGGTAATCAAAAAGTTCCCGATTTTTCCAGTATAATTTTTAATAACACACAGCTTACTTTTAATAACAAGCTTGCATTAATTTCGAAAAATTTTTCATATTTGAAGTTGGTAATTTTTGTGATAATAACTATATGAGTATGTGAGCATGAGAAGAGTTTTTCGCAGTCCTTCAACTTCTGCAAGCATTTTATAATTGCAAAATTGATACTTTTAATGTTTGATTCTATAATGACTTCTACCTCTAGCTTATCTAGCTTATTTAGACAAAATAAAAAGATTGATCATTGACCTCGGCGAATTTTTACAACACAAGAATAGCAATAACAAGTTAAAAATTCCGTCGCATTATCGTTATAAATAGATAATCTTAGAACTGTCAATAAAATAAAATTATGTAAGAAAGTTTGTGTACTTTCTACTTAATAGTCTACTTAAAGATTAGCTTGCTGTTTTCCAAATTAAGTTTACATACATACGTGCATATTTAATTAGATGAGACAGAGGTTATGTGTTGACGGTCTTACAGGGTGAGAGACATATTCGGATTTACAGCTTCTAAGCGAAGGCAGGCTGCTCCAAGGAAATGTAAAATATGATAAAAGTATCTCTAGAGCTTTCGAAGCGCTTATTATTACTTGAGCGAAATTACTATGTTTTAAGGATAATGAGAATTTCTCAAAGTACGAATTATAAAGGTGTCAGAATTGTTGGAGGTATTTAATTATGCAGCATTTTCAAAAAAAATATAAACTCAAACGGGGCGTTTAAGAAGGTAGATAGAGAAAAAGAAAAAATACAGCGATGGAGTAATGGTGAGATTAAACGATAAGATGTGAACTGATGATGCGCGAAAACCAATACAATAATTAAAATTGCTTAAATAAATTAACTCGATGTCGAGCGGCAGGACGGGTAAGCCATTTCACTTGTTTTTGAAGTCGGTTAAATATTTGTGAGTAATCTTTGAATGACCTAGTCAGATTGATTAAATGTAACAAAACAAGTGTACAGACTTTCTGGAACATAGTGTCACACTCGTAAGTCGTCGGTGGAATATGATACAAATTGTTGGTCTGCCATCTTGAGGGCCCACACCGATGGTTGTGTTTTTCTGACAATTGATTGCTCGAAAGAGACCATTGCACGTTACAAAGTGATTTTGGTGCTTCGAAATCCACATTATAGGTTCATTTTAAATTGTTGTCATCGAATCAGAAAAAGTTTCTCTTTCTTCGCGCCATGCCTCACAAGGTGTTTAGTCAACTTGAGAGATTTTTTTTTTTGCACTAGAGTGAAAATCTTCCAGAGACTCCGAGAGACCCGAATGTCTTAAGTTGTGTGAAATTTTCACTTACTAAAAACACAGCCAAATCAGATCACTTTATTCTGGTCGCTTTTCGTTTCTATCACTTATCACCTCAGTGGAGGTTCTCTCCTCGATTCCTGGAATTGGAGCGAGCATATTCTTATGAGACACCTCAACCAGTGGTATCCCAATATCATCATCCATTTGCTTGCTAAGGCAGGACACTGGCAGACTATGTTCTCCGCGGTTTAATGGTCCTCCAGGTACAGCCTACATGTATACTTAAAGATGTTCATCTTCTTTAGATGACAGCTGAAGTTTCCATGTCATGCTACAAGTGCCATCAGCCGTTTTAAGGCCATCCGATCCATATTTAGGACCTTAAAATGTACAGCATGGCATTATAATTCTCATTTTAATTTTTTATTATAATCTAATCTAATTCTAATCCTGGTCTATCTTCACTTTTCCGCAACGGTCCACTGCTCCCTCGTGGGACATGTCGCAAACAGGCCTGTCTCCATGCCTCCGAGCAAAAATCTAAGTAGCCTCCAGCTTAGCCAGTTTGTCTATTTTTTTGTTTCCTTCGATTCCTACATGTCCCGTCACCCAAGCTTGTTAACTTGTTCACCAAAGCACACGCGTTGAGTTTGCGGATACACTCTAAGGCCAGAGGTGTATTGAGTGTGCTGTCCATAAGCCTGATCAACTCCTGATTGTCAAAAGCCGCCACCATTATTTTACGTAGCTCAGAGCCAACATCTCGACCTGATAGACTGAGGTATACGACTCCAGGCTTAGATGGGTGTTCAGATTGAAGTCCTCACTGAAGCTACTCCTGAATTTATATAAATCTCGGATCTGTCCGACAAAATTGTAACGTCAATTACTGTATTCCTCGATTACCCTTATTGTGCTTATTTCGTCGACAGGCAGTTTGCATCACGCTCCGTACAAAGAGCTGTTGATGCTGCGAGTTTTTTTTACATATATGTAAGTCTAACAGCAACCGTCCTAGCAGCTATATTATTATATATGTATATTATAAAATTTAATTTACATTAATCTACACAATTTACATGTAGATAATCATATTATAAATGTATTATATATGATGTTGCTTAAAACAATTATTAAAATATATTTGAATTAAAAACTATTTTACTACGTAGATTAGTTTAAAGGCTCTGCTGGGGAACCGGGCACAGCGGAAATGAAGCTAAAGGAAGGAGCTGCCATGAAAGCTCAGGAAGCGGAACAAATACTTTCCCCAATACACAGTGTTTCCGAATCCCTTAATTATGGGCTGTTCGATCTTTTGAAAAGAAGTTCGGCGGAGACCACAACATGTGGAGAACCTGTGATCAAAAGGCCACTAATTGCCTATTAAACCTATTTCGGACTCAATGTAGAACTTCGGTTAGGATCTGAACCGGCCACTTTCTTACCGGGGTACATGCGCTAAGAATTGGTGTTTCCGACTCTGATGTGTACAAGCACTGTTAGGAACCCAATACAAAAGAAACTGTAGAGCACCTCCTATGTTGTGGTCCTGCACTTGCTAGGAAAAGACAGGAGTTGTGTGAAGCTGCTCCCCCAAAATTCGAAATTAAAATAGTTGGTTCAATTGACCACCAAATGACCACTATTCACCAGCAGTAATTTTGATTGACCACACCTAGGTTAGGTTAGTTGGCGGCCACCGGTAGTAAAGCATTCGGCCTTGCATAGCCGTTCACATGGTATGTTGTGATCGTGTAACATACTTGGTAAATTATAGAAGTATCAAAAACTGTTGTTGTTTTATTATTGAAAGGTTTAGGTGTTATATCCGAACTAAAGGAAATTGCCAGAGCTTTAAAATATTTAAAAAAAATTAGTATGTCGAAGACAAAATAAGTAAAAACTTGAAAGTCTTCATTCTAATTCAAAAATTTTGAGTTTGAGGAGCATAAAACAAATACTTATTGCATTGTGTCAATACAACAGATAAGTATTGAGACAATTCAATAAATATTTGTTTTAGTTTAATGCCTGATACATACATATTTCTAAAACTTCCAAACTGTACCTTGTACTCCTGTAGAATATGTTCCATGTTCCTAAATATATAGTTACAGTTATAAGTAAAGTAAATGAAATCTAAAAACATATAAATATAAAATCAAATTCAATTTCCGGTTTTTATTAAATTTATTATCCAATTACTAACTAATAAATTCAAAGAGAAAACACTAAATTAGTCCAATCTATTTCTTTGCACTTAATTTACGAAACTCGCGAACTCATTTCTGCTTCAATAAAGGACTAAAATTTAATTCCGGAAATCAATAAAGTCCAACGATTCCATTTTCATGTAGAAGTCTTTCTATGTGATATATGAGCCTGATTTAATTCGGAAATTTCCACATCCTGCAATAAATGTCAGCATGATTCTGTACCTCCCTCGGGATACGAGCGACGAGAATAATAATTAAATTCTTTTCCTTTTATGGACTTTTAATAGAGTTCATTACAACTGAAATAGGTTGCCTTTGTGGGTTTATGAATTTAAGCGTGCCTAGGGATTTCGCTGTTGGAAAATTAAACTTTTATCACACCTCCTTTTAAAAAGAAATTTAATAACTTTTAATAAAATTCCCTCTCGTGTCATAACCACACTATTAAAAAAAATTAATGAAACTGACAATTTAAGGTATTAATTGAAAGCTTTTCTATTTTAATTTATTCGTGGTAGGTATACATAAAAGTGATGTTAAACCCCTTTTATAATACGTATAAATTTATTCCTAGTTTATTTCAAAATATGGATAACTTCTAAAATAACTAATACAAACAGTTTCTTTTATAAGCGTAGTACTTTTGTAGGCGATAGTATTCATCGAAACAAGGAAAAAGATTGTATGGCAGAGGGAAGTGGAGGGCAATATTAACTGCAAAGGAGTTAAGGTAGGAATCGTTTTCCTATAAAGAGTGTGGAAAAAAACACCACGTTTGCGTACAACTTAACTGTAGCAAAAGCAGTTTATCAATACGAGAATTCAAACAATTATGGATATTTAAAAAAAACAACTCTTTGAATATAAAAATCTTCCCTCACATCATTTCTTTTAGACTTATAACAGGTGAGTGTAGAATTTTTCCCGATTTGGTAACAGATAACTTAAAGTAAACCTTTTACTAGTGATGTGTATCTTAATATTAAAAAGCACTAAATGACAATGATAAGAATCTCTAAGTGATGGGCAATTGTGGACAAGACCCATCGTGTAAAGAAGTTGTGAAGTTTCATGTCGGTATCTATATTTTATGTTTTGCAATGTAAAGGGTGAATTTACAGCTTTTGATGTAGTACGCTGAAATTTTAAAAATATGTTAGAAATTGCTTTTTAAATTATTAATAATATTTTAAAATAAAAATGTTATTAAAAACAGAAGCATGTAATCCCTGTAAAAAATCGGTGCCGCTCTACTGACAAAGAAACTGTCCAAGGGGTATCCCACCGATTTCGATAATTTTGATATACATATGTTAATCCGCATCGAAATCTAAGAGACTCGGTTTTTTTATCGGCGAAAAAAACATAACAGGTGTGAACAGTTCTCTATCTGGGATCCAACAACGGCTTACCAAAGATTAATATTCTACGCCTGGTAATGTTACGTCTTTCTCCAGACACAATCTACAGGTGGAATCAATTGCTTTGCTGATTTTTACTAAGTGGTGACTTAGTTGACCATGTCCGGCTATCAGACTGGTGATCAGTTTTACATCCTTTCTGCCAAGGAGCTCCGTAGCTCTCATCAGTAATGGAGCTAACATCAAGCTTTTAGCCAAACAGGATCCCCACTAGTATTTGTCCTTTGGGATGACCAATTGGATATTGTCCTTTAAGGCATAGAGGTTGAAACACCGAACAGTTTCATTGCCCTGTTTGGCTAGTTACTTTCTGTGCTTATATAGTCGTTGGTGAAGTAAGGTATAACGTGTTACTGCTCTGTTATGAGAGTCTCCGGCTCAAAACCCACCGACGTAGACCCATTACAGTTTCCCACACTAGATTACCTACATACATATATCCGATAAAAGTTTACAAGAACTAGAGTGCATGACGGATTGAAGCGACAGCCAGAAAGGCTTCAATGAACTAAAATTAATTAATCAATAAATGTTTATCTTTAGACGATTTTACAAAATATAATTAATAAAAAACTAATTAGCAAGATAAGGTACAATCGCTAAACTTCAAAGTTGTTTCCGTCACTATTAAGTGAAATGCCTTAAATGTTTACATTTATGCGAACAAACCTTATATACTGTTTTTACACTTCTGCCATACAAATTAATAATTTTCTGCAGAATATTAGCAAAATATTTTATTAGAAATCGCAATTATTGCATAATACAATAAGCTATGTTAAATCTTATCGTATAATAAATTATAATTTTTTTGGAGCTCTAATTTTCTTTGTTTGAAATTTATGCAGAAAAGGTTTGGTAATATACTTAAATGCACATGTTCAAGGGTTTTCCTTTTTTAACTAAAAAATTTTGATATTTCATTATATTTTATCAATCGCACTCACTAACTAAAGTGTTTCAACTAGATGTATCGTTTTAAATTGCGCGCTCTTATTCATGTGTCAAAGTTACAGCTGTCATTTTTTGACATTTGAGTAATAAAAACTTTGCGGCTAAGAATAATAATGGAAAGATACGCGCTTCTAGACTAAAAAAAATTGCAAAACTTTCACGGAGATATTTTGTAAACCATATAGTTTTTACTACTCAAATTTCAAAGAATCTTTGACACATAAAAAAACGACCAAATTATAATGAGCCCTCTTGTTGAAATAATCTATATTAAAATTCTCTTCACTGTTGAAATTTCACATAAATTCAATGCACTAAAATTACAATACATGCACGCCGATGCTTGCATAACCTGCATTCAACCCATATAATACTTAGAGCATTAGGCCAACGTTTTTATATTTATTTGGGTAATGACAAACTATCACGTTGTCCAGTTTATCAGGTTATTCATAAAAGGTGCAATTTTTTGAGGAGCTAAATCCTTTTCTAGTAGTAAGTAAAAACCAATCTAAAATATAAATCTTAATTTTTAATTTGGTTCCAATAATTTGGTTCGTGTATTCATAAAACAATCCAATTTTACTTTTGTTCCTATTTAGCTTCAATAAATTTGGTTCAGTTTCGAATTTTAGTTTTTGCGACGGAAACTTTAAATTAAATTTCGGACCGTCTGTTTAGCGTAATATTTTGTCGACGAAAACACAAGCGAGAGTGAATATCAGTAGGGTTTGAACCTGCAAATCCCATATCATTCTTTGCACAATCGGTGACTTGAATTAGCACCGCGGCTTAAACAGATTTGCAGCTAAATCGCAGATAGAAAAATTGGGTAACACGAAATTGATGCTTGAGCTTGACAGGTAATTGTTTACACCAAATACTTTTCGGAAATATATATTAAAATATTGATGATAAGATTGGATTTCATTCAAAAATTTATCAGTTTTCCTTTGGTTAATACTGGATCAAAATTTTGATAGAGTAAATTCGCAGCTTATAAGTAAATTAAAATATTCCAGAAGAAGACAAATTGACAGAAGCCCGCTTGAAATTTCGATTTCGTCCTAATCTCAAGTTAGCTTTAAGCCAGCTGAAAATCTCAAGTATTAATTTTCTGTTGTCACTATTGATTTGTATTGATTCAAAGCTCAAGCTAGCACAAAAGCTGTAATTGTGTATCAGTCTTTATTCAGATCGTTTTTAGGGTTCCGTTCCAAATTAATAGAAAGTTGGTGCGACTTCGTCTGTCGGTCTGAAACAGATGTTTATTTCAGCAACCGCTTATGCTATCGACTTGAAATTTGGAATAGTTTTAAATAATGCTTGCCCATCTTTATTGCAAATGAAACCCATAAAAACTATTTTCATTTTTATTGTAAACGCGGCGAAAGGGAGGGGGTCAACATTTAAAAAAAGGCTTATTAGGTCAAGTGGGGTATCATGTGAAAGGGCTTCATTTGCACGTTATAAGAAAATGTTCATTTCCTTTTATGCCGTATTTATTACTCCATTCATCCTACTACTACTTTCCTAAAATTTCATTTCCTTTTATGCCGTATTTATTACTCCATTCATCCTACTACTACTTTCCTAAAAAAAAGCACGGAAAAGCGACTCTTTGGCGAAATATTGAAAGTTGAAGAAAATTTGTCATTGAATGAATTTAATCAATATTTTTTACGTATCAAGGAATGAAATTATGTAGGATTCGGCCATAGATGCCATTATTGAGCTTACCTGTGCAGAAAATTTCTATTTCAAATTTATTATTTAAATTAGAGTAAGCCAGATTTCGGTTTGGCAGTTATACACGAACTTCAAAAGAATGGGCCTTGTATGTATGTATTCACCGACATTTTCTGAAACCATTTTAACCTTCATCATAAATAAAAAAATATTATCGAGCTAAAATCATAATTCGACATAAACTTTCTCCATCTAAAAGCATTCGCACATCAGATAAACCAGAAGCTTAGCCTTTGGGTGTGAAAGCGGGAAATGGAATTACCCAAAAAAGAATTTTAGAGGAAAAACAATGTAATGCTTTGCATTAAACTTTTTCATTCCATAAGCTAAAAGATTGTGGGCACCTTTTAAATATTCTGACGTCTTAAAAGCCAAATAAAAGATGTTTTTTCAGAGGTTATTATGCAAGACTTTTGAGAGGAATTGTAAAAGAAGGACTTAATCAGAAACAACTTATGTTTCGTTACACTTGATAGAAGATTATTGGATCTTTACCTTATAGTAAATAAAAACATTATATCTTAATATTATATCAATACAAATGCTCTAAAATATACTTACCATGGCAAGTACACCACAGCAAATACGTTTCAGTTGCTGGGGCACGGATTATTCGAAAATAATATGTTAAGCCTCTTTAGTAAAACATTATTTAATTAAGGTATGTGAAAATGTACAATCTCTTTATAATACTTAAGTTTCAATTTTAAATACTATTGCTAGATGTGAACATTTAATGTGCTGATGACAAATAATTGAGATATTGTCTAAGGCCGATTTCTTTCTAGTCTATTTTGTTACCGTAATTCCTTATGTGTGACGGCAGAAGAACTTTGTCCGATTCGATGACAAAAATTGCGAGTAGATCTACAATTTAAGGTGGCTTCCGAATCTCTTATAGCCTTTCAAGTTTAATTTGTTGTCAGTAGATGATAACCCTGGGCGGGATTCGAAACTACGACTTAATAGAGAGCCAGCACGTTATAACTTAAACCACCAATGACAATAAGTTGGAAACAAAAGTGTGTACCGAATAAGAATTAATCTGTTGTCAACAAAAACCGAGCCATAGGCACATGGATGGAATTCGACCCTTGGCATGATAAAAAGCCAGAACGATATGTCTCTGACGACTAAAATACTGTAATTGCTAGTATTCAATTTAAATATTAAACCGGGCCCTGTGGAGGCAAAGCGAAGAAATCGGATGTGTTTGATATGCGAAAACACACACCAACTACTTCTTGGAATAGAGTTTTAATGGATTCTTAAAACTTTCAGGCAAGCAGAAATCTGTGCCAAAGAAATCTGTGCACTTTTAAGTACTGAGCCATGATGGAAATATTAAAGGAGTTTAGTTGTTCAGGTGAATTGTCCGTGGCTCCTTAACTTATACTAGGCTCCTACAGCGACTATAGTTATGTACTCGAACGACTATATTTATGGACTGAACTGGAACTTACAACGACTATATTTATGGACTGAAGGCTAACCTGCGTATTGATTGTAAGTGTTTCTAACGATTTATGAACTCTTGGAGTAATTCTGATGGTTGCCCATCATCTTTGCCATTTAAGGATTGCGAAAGCAGTGATCTTAAGATGATAACCATATCCTTTTCAATTTTTTTTAAACCGCCTTTTTGGATGACAACTGTAATATTTAATGAATTTACCTACTTGATGAGGCTTCTGCTGACTTTTCTGAAGTCCAACTACCTCTTATTTGACAAATCCTCTCTTGCTTCAGTTTTATGTTGTTATGTTGGTGATCCCAAATTCCTGGAAATTCCATAATCGTTAATGTGTGGAAGATTTTTGAGGGCTTTGTTTGGGAGACCAATTTCAGGTGGTAGGCAGGTTAATTGCATTTTCGCTGATTTAAGCAAAGTATTCTGCAGACTAAATCATAGAATTCTTGTTTTTAAACTCTTTCTTTCCTCGGTCTTGAATTTTCATCTGGGGTACCACAAGGCAGCCCTTGAATCCTTCACAGTTTAAAATTATGTGTTATGGTCACGACGCCAAGATTTTTCGTATTGTGGCGAACTTTTCCGATAGTCTTCTTTTAAATTCTAACTTGGTTGCCTTCTTAAGCTTGTGTTCCATCTATTCGGAAGTGCATATCTATGTCGATTTTCGAAAAAGGAATCCTGTAAAGTTTAAATTCGCCATCACTGGCTGCTCTCAATGTTGCTTCAAAAACCCAGCTATCTGGGTGTCTGGTTGAATTCCCGTTTTTTACTTCCAGGGCAACCTTGGGTTTTACGCCTAATTCTAAAGAGTTTGATAACTCTTACATAACTATGCTTCTCTGCTGTATTTTCGTCAGACCTATTTTGGAATATGCCTCTCCGTTTCTATACGACACACATCCGCTGAAACGTCTTAATCCGAACGTAACGAAGCGGCTTTTCGACAGAGGAAAATCAATGTAGTCAAAGAAGAAATTTAGGAGTCGTGATTTCGATGAGATCGATGCGCATTTACCATAATTATTGCGGTGATAAGGCAAGTGCAAGAAGGTTTGCTTCCTTAAAGAACGAGCAGGAATATCTATGTTAATAGAAGCCAATTCAGGAGAGTCAATAGAATTGTATCTTCTTTCAAGTGTATCTAGATGAAGCAGCCCAAACTCCTCAACGTAAAATGGTGTTATAAGGAAATTGTGCCAAGGATGGCCGCGAAGGGCGAATTGAACCGACTTCCGCTGAAACGTTAAACGTCTTAATGTGACTCAGTGCACATATAACGCGCCTTTATTATAAGTTCAATTTTAAAATATTACAGTATTTGATTGGAAATAGCCGCGCAAGTGATGCTGTCATCGACTTGACGCCAAGAAATAGTTGTCATTGAATATTCTTGATATTTTTACGTTTTCGCAGGAAATAATGAATATGTTAATTGCATTTTGAGGTTTCCACATATAACTATAACTCGTTCTTCCAAAAATTAGTTATTACATTTGGCATTAATTTTATTCTTCAAAATATTATTCAAAAATAATGAACCAATTAGGCGTCCAAAGAAGTGTTTGATTCAAAGTTCCTTAATTAAGAAAAAACTTAATCTAATGTAAAAAAAGGTAAAAACTGCATGAAAGAAAACTCGACACAGAATAAAAACACAATATTGAGTAAAACTAGTCAAGACACCAAGGTTCGAACTCTGGAACCATGGCATGGTGATGATGTCACTAAATCAATTCATCCAATTCCGTTAACTCATTTTTGCTCGCAGTTATTTTCTTTACCACTTTTCGTTTTGCGCTCAACTATTTCTATACCGCTTTTGCTCTCCAAGTTTTTTTTGACTACTACTGCTACTTTCTCTTTAAGCGTGTCAATTACGAAGTGGAATTATTATGGAAATTATGGAGTGTTTCATCTTCATCCATTCATACACGATTTTGCTAGTTTTCGGATATTTGCTAAATTTTACAGATACCCAGCTGTTTTTATGAAATTGAAACCTAAATGATTGAAGAAATTCCGCATGAAATCAATGACTACCTGCCCCTCTCACATGCGCTCAATGCAACAATAAATTAATGCATGTTTAGGTGTTGAAATTCGTCTTTTATTGGCTATATGTAGGATAGTTTTGCAATGAGTTGTCTATTAAAACAGCAACTGTTCAAGCAATTATACTTTAGTTGATTCTTCTTGAATGATATCAGCTGATATCAACCGGAATTACCTCAGTTCTGAGGTAAGAGATGAAACTACGAAGTGAAGCAATAAACTATTTCTCTGCTTTGAAGCTGATTGAAATGTTTCGAACAAAAATTGTACTTAAATCTTTCAAAGGCTTTTCCTTCTCACCTGAATGCTAACGATGTGAAAACTTGACTACCTGTTTATAGGAAAAACACCATTAAAAGTTCAAATGAATTCCACAAACTTTCGTGCATTTCCCGTAAATACACCAAGAGCAATTCAATAAGAAAATTTCTAACTCAATTCTAATGACAAAGCGCCTTCTTCCTACTGCTGCCTTTTTGTAAAGTTGTTAAAACGACTTGAAAAGCTCTCGACGAGCCCCATTAACTGGAAAGCAGTACACCCCGCAGGGGTATGTAATTAAAGGTAGGTTGAGCAATGTCTGAATAGCAATGAACAAAACAAGAACAAAATAAAAAACGCATCGCAACAAAGCGTTAAGTCGATAACGAAGCGTAAAAACTGAGCAAGGGCGGAAGCAGATAAAGAAAGCTCATGGCCACATTGCAACTCGCCAGCCGGAATTACTTTCTGTGGAAAAACCTCTACAAGTTTACCTTGTTCTGTTCATTTATTTTCGTTTTTATCGCTATCGATGGATTTTGGGGAAATTGTTCTAAGTATTGTGGCACTTACTGTTGCTATAATATCCTAGATCAGTCCTTGAAAATTGTCCTGTTGTAATGAGAATTTTTCTTTTAGTGGTACAAGGCTCTGAATTATTTTCTATAGAAGCCATTTCTGATGTTGTGTTTCATTACGAACTTACATAATAACTTCTGGGTCAATATACTTTATCTTGTTGGTATTGAGAATTAATTGGTATCAATATCAGTTCGTGGTAAGTTGAGTTATTTTAAACCACAGCTTTTTTTAGACGACGGACAAGATTACTTATTGATGGCTGAGCGATTTATTTTTAAGCCTGGATATAATTTATTCATTTCACATAATGTGGGGAGTGATATCAACAGTTGAAAATATTTCTTTAGCGCACTAAATTGAAACATGTGTAAGCCAATTTTAAAAAATTGACGAGATCTATTTTTGGCTTTGTCGGGGAGGTAACAGTTTTTTGATTTTCCTATCGAATTTTCCTATCGATCGAAAATCTATATTATATCTGCAAGATTTTTTTTATATTTCTAAAACGCAATATTGATGACCAGGAGAAGGATATATTAGTCATATCTAAAAATAAATAAGAAAATCTAAAATATGTTTGTATTCGAAACTGAAACTATATTAATTTTTTTTAGTCCATTACTCAATAAGTATGTGAAGTATGTTGAAGTTGTCGACAAAAATATTTGAGAAATTAGTAAATATTAGTCTAAAATACACCTATATATATTTTTCATGAGAAAAATTGAATACAAGCAAAAGATGCTTGAAATAATGCACTTTGAAACGCACATTTTTCCCGAATATAAACATATCATGCTCAGCGCGGTTGGTGCAGCTAATTAGTACTTAAATAGCGTTTCAGAAACTATAAATGCAGTTTTGGGCAGACTCGTAAATGTATTTAAAAGGATTAGGAAATACCTCATATGTATAATACTTTTAATAAATATAAATTTATAAAGTTTTCTTAAAATTTCAATAAAGGTTGGTTGGTTGCTTTAAGTGGTGAGCGTCGCCATCATGATAACACTCCAATTAGCACTATTATAGCGCCATTTTGATGCTACAACCAGTAAGACCCGGTTTTTTGTTAGACTCAGTTCACTCACAACCCTGATTATTATCTCAAATCATGGTTGAAGTCGAAAAAAGGAACTAAAGCCAACAGGAAGAGTTTAAGAAACTGACTAATTCCTTAATCTTCATCGTCACAACTGCGACAGTGTGTATTGTAAGGGACGCCCAGCCTAGGTGCATGCTCGCCTAAACGACCGCAGTAATTTTGGCGATAACAGCTCGGTCTGTTGAGCAGATCGGACGTCCTGGTTTTATTATAACTTGGCCAGGTTGGATATGCTACATGCTTTCAAGGCGCTTTATCTAGCATTTGCCAGCGCCAATTAATGCAGAAACACTTCCTTCTTGAGGGAACCTAGTGGGATACGAATATCTGCAACATGGTCACGTTGTAGAGCTGCGCCTCCTCTGGCAAGTTTGTCGGCCATCTCGTTCTCTGCAATGTTCCTATGTCCGGGAACCCAGTGCAAGGTTACGTTAAGCTAAGCGCCCTAGTTCAATTTTGAAAATGACCCAGAAAGTCGAAACGCGTCGATTGTAACTCGATAAATATAATAAATTATTTGTGGAAAAGTAAAAAGCAAGTGTTTTGTTTTCTTTTTTCTTTTGCAATGTTGGGCCCTAATGGCCGCCTGACTATCTGTAAAAATGGCAATGTTCTGCCTTGGTGAATTCATATACAGAAGCAAAATTCTTAGGAATTTTATATCATTTTCGTCTTAGTTTATTGGAAGCTGATTAATGAAATAAGAAAATTATATGTGAACATTCTATTCTCTTTAATATCTACCATAATAACGACGTAGCAGCCAGTCTACCAAGGCTCCTTCTGAAAAAGTTCGTCTACGGTACCAGAGATATCTCTGCGAGATTATATCTAAAACAAAACTTATTTTAGATTAAAGTAGACATGAGAAACTAGTACTTATCGAGGCCGATTTTGGACAAATTTGTTTGGAAAATGTCCCTTAAGTCAAACATGCAATTTTCAATCAATCTAAATTTCTAAGTTCCAATAAGCTGTTAGAGACACTAAGAAACACCCATTTGTGAAAAATAAATTTTTTTATTTGATTTTTCCAAGGAATGTAATCCCCTTATATTAAAAACTTTAAACTTTATTCAAAATTTCAATTCAAATTTTTACATTCACTTACTAATTAAATTTATGGATGGTTTTCGTTAACGACTCAAACGCAATTCTAACCCTCAATTTTTACGACGTTTTTATTACCTTGCTTTCTTGTCTGTTTGTCTGTTCGGTACAATTTTAAACCAGAGATGGGCATTTTTTATACGAATAAAGATAAAAGATAAAAGCTCAAATAGATTGAAAAATCGAATAAAAATTTATTTGATTACAAAAATTATTTGTTATTCGGAGAATTATTCGCAAATAATTTTCTGTTATTTGGTGCTTTTTATTCGATTATCAAATAATTATTTGTTATGCGATCGTGCGTTATTCGATAATCAGATAATTATTCGTTATTCGATGACTTATTCGCAAATAATTATCTGTTATTTGGTGCTTTTTATTCGAATTTCAAATAATTATTTGTTATGCGATTATCAAGTAATTATTCGATAGTTGATGTCTCTTTATGGAATACTTATTTGTTTTATGGTATAATTTACTAAAATCTTTACTGTAAACACCCAAACATAACAAGACAGTTTTAATTTCCTAAGTACGAGACACCTTGTGATATGAAATGCGTGTACCAAGAAATAATTTTTTGAAATTGAACTAATGGACACCAACAACAAATAATTATTTCATAAAGAGACATGAACTATCGAAAAATTATTTAATAATCGAATAACAGATAATTATTTGCGAATAATTCATCGAATAACGAATAATTATCTGATTATCGAATAACGCACGATCGAATAACAAATAATTATTTGAAATTCGAATAAAAAGCACCAAATAACAAATAATTATTTGCGAATAACTTAAAATAAATTAAAAATCGAATAAAAATTTATTCGACTAATTTTTTATTCGATTTTTAAAAAAAATCGTTATTTGATTGAAAATTTATTCGAATAATGCCCACCACTGTTTTAAACTAATTTGACAGTGCAATATTAACTCGCTTTCTTTTCTGTCTGTTCGTTAGGAGTCCATACTAAATCTCTCGCTAATCTCATCAAAATGTTTAAAATAGATTGAAAAATTACTCATACAAGACTAAGAAATGGAAAATAAATATTTAAATAAAAAAAATGTTAAAATACTAGGAGAAATTATTTTATACGTTTTAGTTCGTTTTGAAAACGTGGTATATTACAATTTTTTTTATTTAAATAAATATTGTACGCTACTTACCAAGAGTCAGCCTTGTTTTTAATTCCTCAGCTCAGTCTTGACATTTTTCCGGGAAAGGCCTACATGTAGCCTACTGTGAATTAGAATGCCTTTTTGATGTAGAAAAATTATTTTCCGTTGTTCAGCAGCAAGTAAGACAACAGAAGAAAACAATGTTGACAACTGAAACATTGTCGAAATAACATTTTTGTCAGAACAACTCATTAAGGAAAATCTACCTTCCTAAACTCACTCTCACTATGATACCAGCAAAGCATCACAGCAACATTTATTTATTTATTTGTTTATTTAAGCTTAATACAAGCTATTACATAAAAATACAAAATACAAGCTATAACTTAATACTAATTCTACAGACTATAATAAATGATAATTATAAAGAAAAACCACTAGAATTCTTTGTTTTGTTTATTCAGCATAACTTAAACCTCTTTAAGTCAACCGACCAGTTGACTTGGTCGAATAGAGAAATAGAAGAGAGAATAGAAAAATTACATTCTGAAAAGGCAAAAGGCCTTGGGCATAGTTATGTAAAAATAATCCACCCCACAAGGACAAAAACTGATTATCCAAACCACATTACAGACTCAACGTTAAGACATTTAATAAAAGTATGTCAAATTTGCAAAAATTTTCCAATTAAGTATTTATCAGGGTATCTAATGTCATTAGTATTTGTTATTTAATTGTAACCAATTTTATCCTTCCTTACGTAACATTTGTTTTCTTTTAAGAAGATCAATTTTAAACACAAATAACACGATATTTACTCTGTGGATTGGGTCGTTTTTGTATAACACACGTCCGGATACTAAATATCATCGAAGGTATACGGACGTGATGGCCCAAAAACAGAAATGATGGAACACACTTTTTTGGACCGCAATCCCCTCTCCACCCCTCCCCCTAAAGTGATATTTGCTTTTTAAATCGTTATTGCGGATCGCCTTGCAAAAGAAGACACCAAATCCTCTATTGTCTGCCCTCGTTCGGTCTGTAGCTACTCAAAAAGCCAAGTCATGAGACAAATCAAGTCCTAGGAAAAGAGAAGTAAACAAACATACTGGAAAAAAATCTCACAGGACTAAGGCGAACGAAAAAGTTTATTAACTACTAGTAACCAAGGACAAAAGCATACCTCACACTACGTAAAACAGAACTAAGACTTTTAACAGGCCTTCTAACTGGACACCGCCCTCTAAAATATCATCTCCAAATGACGGACGAAACCACTGTAAAGCCTTTGGTCGTATTATGTTCAAACTTCTAAGAATGGTGTTTTTAACTCCAGGGGATGCTGTAAAGGCGGCTCCGAGAACGATCGTTGGATTCATCAAGGAGCTAAATCTTAACTGGGTTCGATAGTTCAGGGTTAGGACTCAAAAGATCTCAATGGTCGAAGTGAAAAGGCTATAACGTACGTTCTCCACCAATTTATTTCTTGAAGAAAAGTCCTGACCTGAGATACAAATCCCTCTTATGCTTACTCTAAGGAATACAATATAGTTGTGTAGATGCTGTTCTGTTCGCCGCAGATACTCGTCACAGTTTAAATGTTTTTTTTATAAAACTCCTTGTTTTTCCTCCCCAATTAGTAAGACTACATGAATATAATAATACAACAAAAGGTAAAACATATCAACTTAAATAGGAGAAGTGTAAAGTGGCTAAACATAAGACTACATTAATTTATAATTTAATTATAGTAACTTACTCTAACAGATAATGCAACAGAATAAATTAGTGGTAATGTAAAAAGATTCAAAAAGTTTTTTCCTATAATTTGGTTTGAAAAAATGTATACTTTATTATTTGGAATCTTCAATGTAATTAATTGCCCTTTAAAAACCTGGTTGGGTTGCACGCCCAAGGGAAACAATTTTTTTTGAGTTTATACAGAGACAGTGTGGCCACAAGTTTACTTGAAAATTATGCTGATGGTAGGCAAACAATATGACAAGTAGCATAATTTTAAAAATTATGCATATTGTCTTTACACTAAAAAACCGTTATATAGTGTAATACTTATCGTCATTTAAGCGTAACAAAAATTTTATGTATTTTTTGCTCGCGTTAGTCGAGAGATAAAAGTATTTAGTTTTCTTTTCACCTAACTGACCTCCGGTATCAGCTTACCCTGCATATCACCTTTCAGGCTTAATTTATGTATTTTTAAAGTAATCTAATTTAAGTCGGATTTTTAACCACCGACATAACTCTGCAACTCTCAATAACCTTTTACATAATCTGTTTTAGACAGAAAACAATATTCTGAGTCGCCGGCGGTGGTATTCGAACCTTATCTACCTTTTGGAAGAAATCGGTTTAGAAAAAATACAGAATCAACTTTTTCAGACGTTTCTTGAATTTAATTTCCAAAGGAAAAAAACGTTACCCAATTCAATTTTTTTAGACAATATACCTACATACATACATACAATATTAATCGACCGTGGAAATCCAAATCAAACCGTAAGGTTTAAAGTTCAGTATTTTTATTTCTTAATATTTTTAACGCGTTTAACACTTGAAACTAATTTAGCAATAAATTTTAATTTTAATAGTTATATAATATAATTCATGAGCAAGCGTACGATAATTAAATAATAATTTTGAGGGTCAAGACACAAAAATAACGTTCGTTGCTGTATCAAATACATTTGTAATCTTGCAAAATGTTTAGTCTTCTTGAAAAAAGCAATAAAATTAAATAAAAAATTTTTTTTATTTTCAGGTCCAAACAATCACAACAGTTTACTCCTAAGGTCAGAGGTCCTATACAGATTAAGCCATTTTCAAAGCTCATTGGCGGATGCAAATAATGCGCTCAAGAATAGACCAACATCAGCCAAGGTCAGTAGAGATTTCACTTTTATTTTAGAATTTCTTCAGAAACCCAGTCAATGGCAGTCTTGTCTGTCGTCAAAAGTTATAAATAATGTCACCGAGTATTTACGCGATGCAATCATTCATGCCACACGGAAGTCTCTGCCCGCTGTTTTCTGACGTGTTTAGTTTTATCTTTAAAGACTTACTTTGAAGTGCAATGAATGTAACTTGCTGTGTTGTGTTTATGGCCGTCAGAAGTATGCGTTGCATTGCAACGTTCACTTTTCATTATGTCCGCCAACGCGACATTTTGACTTTTACAAATGATTCATTACTTTACTAAAACAGAGTGACCACATGTTACTAATTTGGACAAAACTCTTAAGTATGAATAGAATTTCTAGTGAAAATTTATTTTAAGCAATTCTTAAAAGTCTTAAATCATTGACTGACGAATTTATTTTAAAGAAATTCTGCTAGAATTTTTATTGAACGCACTGAGGCGAACAGATTTCTGCCGTCGCGAATATAATTAAAAATCTCTGGCGGAACAAAGTTTTCACAGGAAAACTAATTAGGTACTAATATCGCTATAGACGAGTTCATTCCCATCGTGTGCTCTCATGTTTGCACTCATCAATTACCCGCTGGTCGTTGAACCTCCTTATTGGCGGACTTTTTTAATCAAGTAAGTAGTAAGTTTACAGCGATAATGTTTAGCACATGTGCGTGGTCCAGACATGTGGTGCAAGTTTATGGCTAGTAATTATTTATTTAAGGCTACAAATTTCTAATCATACAAATATTTACGATGGATTTAAAATTTAAACAATGATAACTCTGATTGAGAACGTTAAATTTGCGATAGGTTTATCTTCAACTTAGTAAAGTTCATTGTACCGCTTCAAAATAAATCTCTGAGAGTTCACCTGAACGGAAGAAGCCATATTCTCGAAAAAACAGAATTCGAGATCAATGATTTCCAATAACCGATAGGTCAGCGCTGCTTTTTTATAGTATCTTTTGCGTTCCGTTCGTCAGCTAATTTGGGGTTTTTGTAAATAAATCATCCAAAATTTTCAAGGAATGTTTTTTATTCTCGGCAACTGTGGTTCTTCAACAATTCTTTGGCATTTACATCATTTTTTTTAAATACATGACAACAAAAGTCAGGCAGAATAAATAAACATGATATTCCAAAACATTTACGTGAAAATTACCAAAAGTGAAATATATTAATTTATAACTTTTTTTTCTACTTAAAATTGACTAAAAAGTCCGCTTTTTAGTAAAACTGGGATACCTTAAATAAAAGCTATACATTCATTATAAATAACCTTGGTTACAAGCAAACATTATACGAAGATGAGCTATGCGAAATTTCTGTGTAAAGAACGTTGGTAGCATTATTGTTTCCATTGTCAAGTATTAATCATCATTAGCTGTTTCATCTGGTTCATGGTCAGAATGTGCACTTTAGCATGAACTTACAACAGCAACAACTAAACCTGCATATTTATAGGGTTCATGATCACAGGCCGGGTAATATTGTTTTAAAATATTCTAATAGTGAATTTTTCTTGTTCACTATTTTTCTAATTAGAATTTTTAAACACATGGCTGTAATTCTATAATAATAATAATTTTGTTTAGTAAATAATGTACAAGATCTAAAATAACAGCTGTTGTACATAATTTTTAAAATTAAATCAATCGCAACAAGAAACTAACTTTATTAAAGACATTTCATAACATTTCTATTCTATTCGCACTTATTTTCTCCGAGATAAATTCTTAAGATGACTCTTCAAATCGATACAGGTGGCTCGGATGTAATTTTTTGGAATTTTAATTCATAACATAACTAATTTTTTTAAATATATGCTGATATATTTTAAATTGCCTAATTTCCCAAGCATGTTTTTTTATACGATGTGGCCAAATCCCTGGGGGACAACCCTTTTGATGCGTTAGCATGGTTTTGGCCGGAATGGAATTAGGGTAAGGGAAGTGAGGAAACTTGAATGTTTTGTTTTTTGCATTGCTGCGAGCTAGACAACAGCTCAGAGACGGAGCAGATTATTTTAATTTGTTAATAAAAACTCACGAAGATCTCCCGGTCTCGAACCCGGGACCCATGGCATGGTGGTCGTGCTGCTCAACGAATAGATCCAACTCCGTCTCCCATCTACAAATCTAGGGGATTATAAAAGATCCTGCATCTGTACATAAGGCTTTTCATGTTAATGACTGGTGCTCTTTTTTATACGATGAGGCCAAATCCTAGGGGACAATCCTTTGATGGGTTAGCATGGTTTTGGCCGGAAGGGAAGTGAGGAAACTTCAGTTTTGTTTTTGCATTGCTGCGAGCTAGAAAACAGCCCAGAGCCGGAGTGGATTATTTTAATTTTTTAATAAAAGCTCATAGGGTCATCTGGTCTCAAAACCTGGACCCATGGCATGTTGGTCTTGCCGCTCAACGCATTGATCCAACTCCGTCAACTTGTTGTGACAGGTTGCCTAATTTTGTTTTATTGAAAGGATGACTGACTTTAATATTAATAAATTCAAAAAACATTAAGTTAAGGTATAGCATGAAATACCTAAAGATGACATCCATGCGAACGGTATCGATTTGAACCGAGGGACGTGTTGTAGTTATTGTTAAGGGGAAAAGAGATCAAATCGAATAGAAATTTTAAATATAATAATATGAAATATACCTACGTTGAAATGCATTGATTTAATTTTAAAAATTAGATGCGACAGTTATTATTTTACACCCTCTATAAAATAACTGAAATTTCTTTACACTCAACTTGACAAACTCTCGATTTTTACTACAATCTGATGTTGACATTTGAATTGAAAAGATAAGATGTATTACCAGATTGCCATAATCTTGACCATGAAACAGATGAAAAAACACAGCTATAAGGTGCTTTTGCGTGACCTGAGACAAGTGAGATAACTGATAATTCTCAGTTGTCTCAGTTGAAATATGCTTTCACGAAACCGTCTCAGTTCATTTTGAGCCACAAATAAATTGCATTCACATATTGAGCAACTGAGCAAGTGAGACTGGTTTTTACGTCTCAGTTGTCTCAGTTAAAGCATTTTTTTAAAGTGTTTGTATTTACTTATATTTTGGTAGCTGCTATTTGCGTCAACGGACGAAATAGTGTCCTTAGAAAACTGAAGGCAATATTATTTTCAAATTGGAAAATTTCGTTACATTAACAGCTGTACAAATTGACACTTCTGAATGCACCTATTAGGTGCTTTCGCGCGACACGTCTCAGTTAGTCAACTGAGACGAAACTTTGAGCAACCGTCTCAGTTATCTGAGTTCAGGAAATGTCAATTTGTACAGCTGTTAATGTAATGAACTTTTTAGAAAATAATATTGCTTTCTGTTTGCTAAGGCCACTATTTCGTCCCTTGACGCAAATAGCAGCTACCAAAATATAAATAAATAAAAAGACTTTTAAAAAATTTACCGGTACTAGTTAATAGTCTTTAACTGAGACCTACTGAGACGTGAAAAACCAGTCTCACTTGCTCAGTTGCTCAATATGTGTATGGAATTTTTGTGGCTCAAAATGAACTGAGACAGTTTCGCGAAAGCACATTTCAACTGAGCCAACTGAGAATTATCAGTTATCCCACATGTCTCAGGTCGCGCGAAAGCACCTATTGTCTCAAGTTGTCATTTTAAGAATCCCGTCATATTGGCTTGATTTACCTGTCATTTATCAATACCACGAGTGGAAAACCCAACTTTCTAAGCTACTTAATTACAAAAACAAAAACATTATTTCTGTAACAAGTGAAAATGTTTATCAAGAAGAATTTTATTCCGGCTTGCCAATTAATCAAGTGTCGAGAATTCCGCAGTTATCTTATCTGTCAGCCAATTTAAGGATTAATTATATAAAATACAAAAATACTATTAATATCTACAATATTGTGCAAACCAATTGCAACCACATTAAGGATATTAGGTATTTACCGAAAGTGTAATATTTTGTCCAATACTACGTGTTACGCACGAATATTGCCCGGGTACCGGATCACCCGAAAATAACTGGCTACACGTGGGTATTTCCCGGGTACTCGAGTTTAGTTGATAATACCCCAGTTTTCGATAAACCGGGTAATAGAGTATCCAAGCAATCGAGTCAGCAAAAGTTACTGCATTAGTGGAAAATTTCATGCTTGGAAACATTTAAGCTGCTTGTGCAAATTTTAGCTAATATTGGCATTAATAAATTACTTTTCGTTTTTATGGATTACACTCTTGTTTGGGCATTTAACGCTTTCAGGAGTTATAAAGGATATTTCAGATCTAGTGTGCCAAAATAAGTAGAGTGATAGATCTGATCAAGGCAAACCACAAATTGTCTGTCAGTCTTAACCGTTTTCAAGTTAGAGTTTTAAATTTTGATCTACTGATCGCAAAGACATCTAACAAACGCCAAAAAACTACTATTCCAATGGCCTTTCCAAAATTGTTAACAACTTCTTCCTCTCTTCAGCATTTAAAAAATTTTCTCCAAAATGCATTATTACCTTTCTAAAAAGATACAACCTCCCTGCCATACAAAGTTTTGTTTGCCTAGGTGAGATCTCTCCTTTTATGCTGGCACACCAGATCTGAAACACCCTCTATGCATTACATATTATTATAATGACAACTAATGAATTATTTTTAAAGCATTTATATTTATATATAGTCGTAAATATAAGGTGTAGGTTTACCAATCCGGAGGTCCCAGGTTCGAATTCCACCGGCGGCGACCCATGGTTATTTTCGGCTGACAACATATTACGATAAAAAGGCCATGAGGGTTGCTGGGAAAATTCCGGTTGTTCGGAATCCACTTTAAATTGTAGGTCCACTTGAAATCGTTGTCTCGAATCAGGTGATGTTGGTTTCCCGCCCTATGTATTACAAGGGCTTAGATATTTATATATAGAGAATTTATTTGTATTGCAAAATATTCTATGTAAAGACTTAGGTGGGTTGAAAAAAAAATTTGTCAAAAATTATTTTATTCGACAGTACTTGGCACATCCAGAAAGGAAGTGTACTGCGCCTCTGACGCTCAGAAGGAATTATTTAACAAAGTTGGTAACAATGCGTTCAAGGTCGAAGCCATGGGAGCAGTAGCTCAGTCGGCTGCGCCTCAGTAGCCTGACAACTGACAACTATAACATGTGTACCGGTTTGAAATAAACGCTCCCGTTTAGAATCACGCCTGCTGCGAAAAAAATATCGGTATTTTATATTAATAATTATGTATTATTATATTATCGTTAAATCTTAAAACAAATTACCCAGCGCCAGGACAAGTTTTATTAAAGAATAATGCAAAATATAGATTGACATCGAAAACAATCCGAATTTTGTACGGAAATAGGAATAAATTTTCTAGCAATACATGCTGAACTTTTGTACTGCTAGTGTCAATATTATCGGTATATTGTTGGTCTATTTTTATTGTCGACACCTCTAAGTAATAATATATCGACGTCTTTCGGCTTGTTTTCGGCCCCCAGTAATATTTGAGTGTCTATGCGACTTTAATTATCTCCGTGTACCCCCCAAAGCATCTTGATCAGAATTCTTCAGTTCAGTTTAGCTCAAAGAGCCGCAAATACCGGAATAAAATAGATGAATCGGTAGCCCAATGTAGCGCCGACTTTAATATCGTTTCACAAGCAGTCGTTTTCATTTTCTTTTTGCGAGCGTCGAGTAAGTTCCGACTCATTTTCAAAACTGTGTCGATACGGTGGGTTATGCTTTTTTACTTTTATTTTACTTCGAAGTCGAACCATTCTTTCCTTTTTTACCTTGATAGTAATAGTACACACTTTTTATTCTTCACCACTTTCTGCACAACCATTAAAAATAATCGAAAAAACTCGGGGCTAAGTAAAACTCGTTTTGTGGGTTTAGTGCCCATTAAAGCTGTTTGCAGAACTCCAGTTGAAAAAAATGCCTATATATTAGTCGACTAGAAATGAAGTAACGCCATCTATACTTTATATAAGTAAATATAAATGCTGTGACATCTTATGTTAGTACCGACTCCACCGTATAGGCTGTTTTGTGCATTCGGTGGCGCTCCGGAATATCTCGCCAATGTATATTTCATACTGAAAGAAATACAACGTTTATTTGACAAACCTCAATTCTCAATGCCTCAATTCGCTCTTCAGCTGCTGTCTGGAACACCCAAGCTCTATGCAGGCAGCATAGTCGTTGTAGAGGCGGGACATAGAAGTAATAGGCTCATGTATTCCACAAAGCGTTCGATGGCATGGAATATGGGACAATGCGTACTTTTCAAGGACCTGGCCGGGAAGGAAATGCCCACGTCGCTCAGCAATTCAGAGGAGCTGATCGTTCCCCTGCAGTAAATCGTACCAAAAAACAATCTTATAAATCTTGCATCTTTTTTCAAGGAAGTTGAGAGAGATAAGAGCAAGCCTAGCAGGATAGGAAGGAAGGAAGAAGAGATCGGGCCAGGGAAGGCCGCTGAGAGCGAATATAAGGAATCTGCGCTGAACAGCCTCGACCCAGTTGATATGAGCGGCAAAATAGGGATCCCACACCGGGTAAGCATACTCCAGAATGGGTCTAACGAAAGTGCAGAAGAGAAGCCTAGTTAAGTAGGGATCGTCGAGCTCTCTGAACCACCTTTTTACGAAGCTAAGCATGGAATTAGCCCTACGCACTACGAAATCTACGCGGTCCCCAAAAGATAGACAGGTCCCTGACCCGTTTCAAACCCTGCTCAACATACTTCCATCCAGAGAGTAATCATGGGACTTCTTCTGCGGGTAAAAGTTATAACGGTGCGTTTGTTAGAATTAATGGGTGGACGATTACTGGAGCACCAGCCATGAAAAATGTTAATGTCAGATTTTATCAAAGCACAGTCATCATCACGAGATACGGCGCGGAATATTTTGGCATCATCGGCATAACACAATATTCTGGAGCCAGTGAGGAGCAACAAAGCATCATTAATAAAAATGATAGAGAAGAGGGCCGAGAATACTGCTATGAGGAACGCCAGAAGGAACAGAGATCTCATTGGATAGGGCACCTCGGAAAAAGACACGCTGAGTGTGGCCGGACCGGTATGTGGACACGAACTCGAGTAGGTTGGTGGTGGTGGACTTACCCTTAACAAAGCCGTGCTGGAAAGAGCCTATGAAAGGTCTGCAATGAAGGTGGAGCACGTCACTAATTAGCGTCTCGAAAGCCTTCGCGACAGGGCACAAGTTGGCAATGGGTCTATAATTAGAGATGTCCGATTTGTCACCCTTCTTGTGAAGGGGAATAATAACAGAGTCCTTCCAGAGCCTGGGGAACCGACCGCAGCACAAAGATAGATTGAACAGAAAACAGGGACAACGACCGTTCACTGCATCCTACATTAACAATTACATGTGAAAAAGGTTTAAGCGCGACTGATATCAGGTTTATTAACTTAAAGTTTCTAAAAAGTGTTTGGGAATTATTATGGTAATGCAACCGAATGTAATGAAGTCGTAAAATTACATGTATTGGGCTGGTATTTAAAGTGATTAATCACGTTGAGAACTATAGGGAGACAGAGAGAGGTTCGTGTGTCGCGTTATTCGGTGTTCTTTCAAGTGAGAGTCGTTTTCGATTATTTTTACATATTCCTCCCTTCCCACCTCCTGCAGGCGTCACAGTATTTTTTCCAATATAATTGATATGCGTACCAAGTATATAGCTCAAGGTATCCTAGAATTATGCTGGAACATACATCCATATATACATATATACACTTATATATACATAAATAGGTATAGCTAGATCAAACACCTCCTTAAGTGTATGTGAAATCTACCCCTCTGAGGAATGTAAGTATTGTCACACATTCAGCACTTCAACATTGTTTTCGAAACGGCCTATGTTAATCTCTTCCATAGCTGTTTTCTCTTCTTTTCACCTTTAAACTAATTTATTGATTGATTGGAAGATAAGTGTTAACACTGCTTTACAGTACTGTCCAGCGAGCCCATAAGCTCAGTCAGTCCATTGTAATTAAACTAAGAAGGGAGATCGCGGCAGTCTTTTCATTTTCAGTGTGAGTGCAGAGCAAGGATATAGAAAATGTTCCACAATTTATGTTTTCTCTCCACAATCCAGGTTGTCTATCAGTCTAAAACTCTAAACCTGAATAGATAGTCCCTCAGCGTTGAAGGTGTTGTTGTCTTGTTTAAACTTAGGAGTTTTTGGTCAACTCGGGGCTGACTTCACTCAAATTTTTCTAGAGGGCTCGTTGCACCACAATTGCCTGCGTAGCGTTCCACCCAGAATGATGTGCATGGGGTTAGTCTCACATTCAATATTTGTGGCTCCGACTCACACTCGGGCGAGCAAGTTCCATTCCATTACTATTTTAGAAGTGACCTTGCTCAAGACCTTGATTGCGGCTAGGCCATTTGAACAAATAACCATCTTCAATCCGACATTAAATTGTTAAGGTATTAGTTACTGTCAGAAACGAAAGTTTATACGTCCAGAACGGTGATTTGCGTAAAAATATTTGGTAACATCTTTTTTGTGCTCTGTTAAAATGTTCAAAGGAGACTGTTTTATCAGCCTCTCACACTATATCTTAGGATTAAATGAGTAAAGTTAAAGGCCTATTATACTATGTAATATTTAATCAATTGTTCACTTGTTGAAGCAAAACAGGACAATAGGAGAAATTTCTTTCTGGTAATAGCATCTTATCCATTCTTTCGCTAATCCAATTATTTAGGAAAACGTTTCTCGGATAACACATTGCAAGCGGCACCATGAAACTTTTGCCCACAAGCTCCTTTTCCCAAATGATATCTTAGATAACTTATCTACAGCGAATCGATAAAGCCGATTTAAAAGTTTAAATAAAATTTGCGTCACTTCCAGAATTTATATTTTATACAATTAACCTGTACTTAAAAGTTAATAATATTAATTTCTACAAATGTCCTTACACACAGTGATACGGGATATAGTGTTTTCTACTGAAACCTGAATGCTATTCGCTTTATAGCCATCAAGTTTCCAAAAATCTTCTAATACATACGTTACGTGACAGCACTAAAATATCGGAATGGCTGCAATGCCTTTAATTTTACGCGCGTGTGAGTAAAATAAATAGCATCTAAATATCTCATTAAGCCTCGTATCAATCACTGTAAATTGCTTTCGTAGCTGTTGCTTACAGACGATATTCCACAAAAACCTTTATCTAATTTCTCGGATTTGAAATTTCCCAATTAGAAGGACAATGAATCGCCCGAAATTAATAAATACCGCTGATAGCCTTTCATTCATGCGTTCTATTCGCCTTCAAATATCCGCAATATGAGGATGTCACAGGCAGAAATAATTTCCTGAAGCATTTATTGTTTGCTTTGGAGATGGACAAATAGGAGTCTGTGTATAGGACCTACTACAAAGCTGACAACAACCACACACGTCGCGTCGCAGAGGAAGATACTTGTCCCAGCTTCCATTTTGGTAGGTTATTGTAAAGTATTTCATTTACAGGGGAAAAAGGAACTTTTTTTGCTAATTATTTCCTCGGGCAACAGGCGCTCAAAAAATTGAACTCAGAACGTCCCGGGGGCATTTGGAAACAATGTAGGCTTCGTTATCAACAGAAAACACAAAACGAAACGCCGGCCAGAAGCAGGTTATCAGCTTCAATATAGTTACATAACATTCTTATCGAGGTAATGCTATTTGCATCTTAACGAACTGGCAAGACTTGTTTGATTGTTCACACGGATTTCCAAAGTGTGGTTAATTAGCAGTGGTCACCGAGCACAAAATGCATTCGTGTTCGTGCTCCAATCAAAGATTGCATAGAAGCACTCGTAACTTGTTTGACTTGTTCAGAGTGAAAGCCACCAATGTCAAGTGCCCGTTTTCCATGTAACACGGCGTCAGAATGCAGGAAATTAAAAATTATGTCATTTCGGTTATATAATCGCGCTCGCGTAAGTTAACATAGAATTGTTACTTAATACTTTTCGTATCTGCTGAGCTAGAAGAAAAGTAGTTTTATCATCCATTAGGGTTCATTCAAGCACTCTCGGATTATTATGGGAATAGATTTTATATCTGTACTTAATCTGGTACCACCTTGGATTATAGTATCGAAATGCCTTTCAGGAAACAGATTCTTTATAAAAAGTGAGTTCCAGTGTATAGCATTAGAGGACAACTAGTCTAAAGGCGGAAAGTTTTCAAACTCTGACAATTAAGTTCTTCAGGAAAGTATCATATTTTTCCGATTGTTTCCCAAACAATCTAGAATTACAAACAGTCATAGGACGGTACTTACCTTAACATAATTACCAAGGTTGTTATCTCTTGTAGGTCACAGGGCGGTATGAGAGAGTTTTAATTATTGCTGGTGTCTCTGCTGACATTATTTTTTACCTCGATTTTGGATTAGTGGCACCTACTGGTCTAAAAAACAAGAAGATAAGCAGATTAAAGATCAAATTAATTTTGCTTATAATATTGCGGTCAGTATGTCATCAAAGAAACAGGTTCAAAGAAGTCGAGTGAGGTTGCAGTGACAAGCGCAATTATATCTACGCGCTTGCAAAAAAGTCGAAGGAAATGGTCTTCTATGGTGACATTGCTTATTTGTATATGATTCCAACATTACTAACCAAGCAGTCTATGAAACACGTCGACGGATCATCTTAAAAATCAAAAACAAATCAAACAAAAATTTATTTAATTGCATTATTTATTTGATATTTGGTGCTTCTTATTTGAATTTCAAATAAATAATTATTTGTTATTCTCATTAATTAATAATCAAATAGTTATTCTTTATTTGATGAATTATTCACAAATAATTATTTTTTATTCGATTATCAAATAATTGACGTTTGAGTAGGCATAAACCTCATATTTAGGAATCTTAGAAAATAAGCCTTAAGTCTTAAACAGATCGGTTCCACATCATAGGTGTAGTGAGCCAAAACATTCAAACATGCTGTGGAATGTATATATATATACATATATATTAACTCGGAGGTCCCTGGTTCGAACCCCACTGACGCACACTGGCCGCAATTTAAAAAAAAAAACAAAAAAACTAAAGGATATTTGACAGGCTAAGAGTAAATATGGCCTACAAGGTGCGAACAAAAGTGACTAAGAAAATGTTCCACCTAAAAACGAACTGCATTAACTTTGCATTACTTTTCATTACAATAGAATATCTTAAAGCCGCAGTTTTACAACCTTAGGTCCCAAAACTTCATTAACCTTTTGTCATAGAATTGATATAACACTCTTGCAGCGATGATGACTATTTCAAGTTCTTTAAAAACAAAGACGCTGCTTAAAAACATCCACGGAAGTGCATGGATGTCCATGTTCAAATAATCGAAGCGACCGAATTTATCGAATTCATACTTTTCCGGGTCAGTAAGATGAATGACACCTTTAGGGATGGGGGGTTTGGAAGAGAGTGACATGTACAAATAACATAGGTCTACAGAAAATGGATTAAGACTGTTGTTGGGCAGCTGCGGGTCCTTTCCGAAGTAATTTGCTCCGTAGAATCCAAATCCGAGGTCAGAATTCAGCATTTTGAGATATTTGAGATTATGTACTCGAAAAATGGGTTCTTTAACTACTTTTTAGGTTATGTACAATATGCGCAAAAATTTTTTATATTTGTTTTAGTATCATCATGTAAGAAAAAATCATAGGTGACCGCTCATTAGCTTATTTTCAAGGGTAGAAGTAATATTAAATGTTTCAATTAGAATAAAATACAAGACAAATTGTGCATGCTATGCATAACCTCAAAAGTAGCCTAAACCCCATTTTTTCAAGTGCATAACGTCAAATATCTGAAAATCCTGACGTGATTCCTCAGATTCGGATTCAATGTAGCAAATGACTTCTTCTTGTAGCCCAGTGTAATCGAAAACGACCGATATTAGTGTCGAATCCATAGTTGAAGGATGACACTCCCGATGCCGTTAGATACTGTAGTAATAAAACACCGCTAGGCGTGGGGGTGCAAAGGGACAGAAAAAATTAATCGAAAGTGAACGTTGTTAATGTCGATATTATAGTTTTAGGGATTACCGAGATGAACAATCGCCCTCTAAATCCCGTTTGAGGTTAAGACATATTTAGCACCCTTAGGGGTAGATGTCGGAAGGGAGTGATGTGTTCAAACTCTGATCAAAGTCCCTGATAATTTAGTTATTCCGCTGATGCATCGACCCAAAGTGGACCTTGGCCTTCGACGCTTCCCAAGGTAGGCAGTACTCAGTTAAATAACATCCAACTTACATAGTTTTGCTAAGTCAGTTTACAAAAAACCAAGTTTTAAATTTAACTCCCTTAACCCTTTGTAAAGTATTGGGCGAAGGAAGAATTTCACTCGATTTGATGAAAACGATTATAAAAAGGCCTACAGTTTAAAGTGGATTTCGAACACCCCACATTATTCTGCAACCCCGTTAGAGTCTATTATTGATAGAGTAAAAACATGAGTCACCACCAGTACAGTGGGATAAAATGCGACAAAAGTTTTCTCGTTATAGTTTTTTGTAATTAAATCACAATTATAGTATTTATATAAGGTCGCTTGATCCATTTTTAAGCATATTTTCAATGTCAAATTAAAAGTAGTGGAGGAAATGAAAAAGGGTTTTGTTACAGACTTGTCAATTTTGATTTGTTTTATTTTTTTTTTTCGAAGTTAAACAAAAATAAAAAAGTTTATATTCTTATTATTTTATAAAGCAAAGTAGATCATTCTCGAAACTTTAATTTTATTAAGAATTAATACTTCTTCAATGGAAGGCGCTGTTTCAAAATGTTCCAAAATGAAAGGAAAATTTTCAAAAGCCACATATGTAGCTACTATAGTTCTACTTTTTTTCTTATGAACTTTACAAACTTTCTGAGATTTAAACGGAGGTCTTGTGTTTCCTGCAGTCACTATTTTAACGTTTAAATGCTTGTTGGTATTACAGTGGATGTGCTGGGGATTGCAATTGAAGTGATGAAGGTTGCAGTAGATGTGATTATTCATCTCTCGAATAGGAAATGTGGTCGGCTTGCCAGGCGATAACAATTTTTTGTATTTTATTTTAGTATTTTTTTTTCATTTTTAGTATTTTGCCTTACCCTTTTTGTATACCCTAAATTGTTTTAAAGTCGTAGTTGGCGTAAATGATAACCTGTCGATCTACCAATTAGGAGGTCCCAGGTTCGAATCCTACCGACATTCACCCATGGTCACTTTCAGCTGTTTCAGCTGACAATAGATTACGATAAAAAGGCCATGGGTTGCAGAGAAAATGTGGGTGGTTCGGAACCCACTTTAAATTGTAGATCCACTTGCAATCGTTATATCCAATCGGGTGAAGCTGTTCTCCCGCCCCATGGGGCATGCCCCACAAGGGGTTACGGGAACAAGAGAGAGAGAGAGATATTTGTTTTTAAATGGTAAATTAGTTACCTTTACACTTTTACAGAAATTGTCCTCGCGTAAATGGTACCATATATTTTTATAAGCACGGATAGCATTGTCTCTTGCAGTTTTTTCCCTTGGCCGGTATTTATCTCAAAGTTGCAGATATATCCTGTTTTAGCTTCGCAAACCATCCATATGAGCATCCCATATTTTATCACTTTATTGGGATTATATGTTTTGAATACAAGTTTTCTCCTCCAAGGAATGATGCTCTCTCAAATGTGGCGCCATTCCTTTTACGTTGCACTGTTCAATGTAGCACTTAACACACAACAAGCAAGTTTTGCAGCGAACGATGCCTAACTGCATAAAAAAGCTTCGCGAAATTGAATTGTCACTGCTGCAGATAACGTCACATCATGACATAAACTGGAAAATGGTCATTTCCTGGAAATTCCTGGCAATGCAATTTAGGTCAATTAATATAGAGGCATTGAACAACATAATAGACTGGAAGAAACAGGGTGACGTTAGGTTCCATCTTTTTCGTAGGACGTTTTTGGAAAATTTATTTATAATAATATGAAGAGTGGAAAAGTGTGAATAAATTTCGTTAATATTCATATATTTACTAACTAATAGTATAAGTTAAAATTAAAAAATATTTACGTAGAATAAGGCGCGATATCTCTTACTCCACCGCACGACATATAATTTGACGACATTTAATTGGACACCACTAAACTTATCTTTTATTGGATATTGGCCAATATAACTCTTCGCTACTAAATGATACTTTTAATGATGATGTAATATATTGTATTTAGAAAACTACCAAAATTACTTATCTACCTACCTGTTTCGTAGTTACAGTAGGAATGTACATAGGTATATTTGTCGGTGGGCTTTTTTATCTCGAACAATCTTTGTTTATGTGATATCTTATATGGTGAGTGTAATTACAACTTAATGGGATTCTGTCATATCGATATATTTAATATTCAGTGTACGACTTATTACATTATTAAAATATCAAAAGAAAAATAATAACACAATTGCGTGTTCATTAATCTGCTACCAGGTTATTGCCCTACATCCCCTAGAATCATAAATTTGAATCATAAACACAGGTTCAATGTCCTAGGGCCCTATTTAGGATGTAATGGAAAAAGGAATCTCATCACTTCGTCGACATCATCTCCGCCGCTCCCCTTTTGCTTGTGAAAAATATCGATTTCTACTCGGCTTTTCGTACCTTTACGCAGTTTTTATTCACCTATGTAAACACCCCACATGATTTTCCCTAATAAAGTCCTTTCTTGGAGTGAAATCAATATGTGCGATAACATAATAGCAACCAAATAAAGATCTGATGGGCATTGCTGGGCGCCACATTTGTTCTTAATTACAATAGATCAACAAGTTGTACATTAGGGCTTATCTTTAAGACTCAGAGACAGCAATCTGGGAAATATCTTTCCTCGATTGTGTAAATATTCGTTTAAAGATTCCTTGTTAATATGAACTGTGCGAAGAAGAGAATGGTTACTACATCTATATGATTATAGTGGTAGTTGGAACAATTAAAAAAGTCTGTCGTCTGCCTGACTGACTCATACCCCTTAATCAGATAATTTGCATACCGAACTGCTCTATCTTCTCTCGTCTCTCTTATCCTTTCAGTTATGCAAATTTTTCTTAAAGCGACTTGTGTTTGTCTGCATAATACAGCTAAGCTCTTACCTCAGAACTTCCCTGAAATTTAATTTACGCACACGTTTTATATTTAAAATTTAATTTAAGAAGTTTCGAACTTTTAAGGCTTGTATTAATTAAGTTTGCTTTTGTTTTATTTTCAGGCCTTCTACCGACGAGCATTGGCGCTGGCAGGTCTTGGAAGGAGTGAGGAGGCCTTGATTTCGCAATGCTTGGCTGCTAGTTTGGATACAACTGCATCGTGTACATCATCCCCTTCTTTCAAAAATGAAATATGTAGGGTAAGTTGTAAGGAATATTAAAAGGCTATTTTCACGTGCTTGTTTTACATAAAGTCATATCTTCCGAACTGAATATAGACTTATTAGCACTTGACTTTGCTTTAAGAAACTCGAAATTGAGACAATCTCCTCTTAACTGAAAATTGTCGTATATATTAATTACTCCTGAAACTTAATTGTGGAGTAGGTGACAATTATTATGAAGGATGTGTAGACAGTAAACAAATTAAATCAATTGTTCTGTCAAGGACAACATTCTAAAGTAGAAAAATTTATAAATTTCAATTCGGCTCTATGTGCACATATTACTTTAATACAAATCAAGGCTCCGCATAATTTATCTCTGATATTTCGGTCTACTAATTTGATTGATATTTTTACGTCCTTCCTTTAGGAAAATCCATCTTGTGTGGCATGAAACGAAAGCTTTCTTGTTGATATGTAACCACCTCATTAATTTCAATAATGCGATTTATACGATTGCCATTTAAATTTACGCATATGGTCTCCCTCGTATTAGGGTGATTGATGAAAAGTTGTTTTGGAATGGCATAAGAAAGACGGAGATTATCTTTTAGTTTAAGTACCCT
This sequence comes from Leptarthrus brevirostris, assembly GCA_964036015.1. Classification (NCBI taxonomy): domain Eukaryota; kingdom Metazoa; phylum Arthropoda; class Insecta; order Diptera; family Asilidae; genus Leptarthrus; species Leptarthrus brevirostris. The sequence goes on from OZ038373.1 coordinate 102,058,427, forward strand.
TTGTGGTATAATCGTCATTGAGTAATATAATCATCTTTTGATCTTTGACTGAATGCTCGTACTGAGAATTTGCTATGAATACATAACTGATGCCGAGCTTAATAATGCAATCTAGTTTTGTTTGCCTAAATCTAAATAAGAAAAGTATTATCTGAATATGCCAAAGCGTATTCTTTATACAATTGAAACCTTAATCACCAAATTTGCCGTTTAAGCAAGCTACTAGTGAGGAAGTTCAATTAAATGTACAAGAATTACTTTATTTTTTGTCATCGGTAGAAATTGGCAGATTTAAGTAAATGGAATAAATGAGTGTAAAGTAGGCCACTTTAATTCCTTGTAGGACAGAGGGCAGCAAACGATACCCACCGTATTTTAAATGACAGCTTTATTTAGCACCAGAAGCTGCAACTTCTCTGACTCTCATCCTCCATCATTAAAATTAAATTAGAATTAGCCATTCTAACTCAGAAGGAGCACTTCAAAGTCAGAATCAGTACACCTATTCACCAGAATATAACATGCAAAAAACATAAATAATCAAAACTAGACTACGCACACACATAACAATCAGGAGTGCACAGAGAACAGAGATCGTTTAAGCGAATCTTTAGTAAGAGTTAGATCGAAAACAGGGCACATATTCACGGCTCTACAGTGTACGACATGTAGTGAAGGCAGTCTTCTAAAGCTATACGGGGTATGTCTATAAGAAACCTTATCTGCGAGGACACGAATTTATGTTTGAGTTCAAAAGCTGGTGATTAAAGACCAGGTCAGCAACTCTGCGTCGTGCCTCCAAAGAGTGCATATTAAGCAATCGGAGGCTATCCTCATTAGGAGGAAGCCTTAGTGGATCATTCCACGGGAGGTCTCTTAGTGTTAACCTTACAAAGTTCCGCTGTACCGACTCAATGCGAATAGAATGAACGATATAGCAAGGTGACCACACCTGAGATGCATACTTTGGTATAACCAAAATAAAAAAAAGAGAATTAAGGTCTGACGATCAGAAAACTCTCTTGACCACCGCTTGAAATAACCCAGAACTGAATTACTCCCAGACACAATACAGTTTATGCGCGGAGTGAAGTCGAGCTTTTTGTCTAGCTTCACACCAAGATTAGTAACGGACTGCACGCAACGGATAGTAGTATCTAGAAAAGTATAATCAAAGACCAGCTGACTGAGGTTCCTAGAGAATGATATAACTTCATATTTATCCAGGTTAAGTTGCAGGGCATTTAATTCACACGAAACCTTGAAGGTGTTTGCAGAAATCATCCTAAATGCAGAAAGAATCATAATTGTTTCTAACGCAAAGGGAAAATCTTCATATCGTCCGCATAGATTAAGACTTTGGAGTGTTTAATCAGGGGACAATGTCGTCAATGGCAAGAATAAACAGCAGTGGACCAAGATGGCTACCCTGAGGTACACCAGAAGAAGCCCTAAGGACTCTAGATAAAGTATTACGAAGAGATACTCGATATGTCCTATCTGTTAAGTACGAGGAGATCCAGTCGATCATCAAAGGCGGAAAACCCAACATTCTAAGTTGAGGGAGTTTATCAAATGCCTTGCTGAAGTCAGTGTAGACGCAGTCGGTCTGGAGACTCTGTTGAAAGGCAGAGATTATGTATCCTCGCATTCAACGGGCCTCTGAATTTTCGCCAAAGGCTTGTTTCGGGCTAATATTTTTACAGCATAATCTGTGTCGTAACTACTTCCAGCTTCTTTACCGATCTTTCTTTTCTTATCATGTTAAGTCAGGAAATTTTTAGAATTTGACGCAAAATTTGACACTCAAAGACTCGTATACCTAATAATATGGGACTTTTACCCACTAAACCCTGGAATTCTTGAACCAGACCTCTATTGGATCCCCCGCAAATTACAGGGGTTGGCGATGAAGAAATCTAGTTCTCTATCTTCATCCTTATTCTCTTGGTTAATGCAAGTGTATGTTTGCATGTCACTGTGCCCAGCTCTTCGGTTTTAAGGGAGTCTTTCCCTAGCAGTATACATCTATTGCTTGTTAAAGCAGGACTTTGGCACACTATATGCATCGGCCTCTCCTCATCTTCCACGCATAGTCTATATGAATCATCCTCAATAAGTCCCACTCTCTTCACATGACAGCCGAAATAACCGTGTCATGTCAAGAGTGGCGTCAATGAGTTCTTTGCATGCTCATAAAAATTTCTTTTTAGAATTCTGAGCTCATCGATCGATTTCTATTACCAAATATTCCCAGTTAAATTTCTCCATGACTCCGTGTTGGTGCTCAAATCGATCGTTAATAACCTCGCCACTCGTCTCTGGCATTTCCAGACTCGATATTTAAAATTTTATCACACCTAGCATTTCCTGGCGCCCCTGGTTGTTTCCTGGCCTGTGCGAATTTACATCACGGTCCATATTGTGGAAGAGGAGAAGCGAGTCATGGCTGCCATCTTTTTAATGCATAAATTTAACGGCAGTATTAATCAACATCATCTCTAATACGTGGGTTGGTGTGGTTCAAAATGAACTTTTAATACCAACCTAAGCCAATATTTGCACCTTACTCAATTTCCACTTAACTGTACTCTGTGATACTTTCTCCGACCAGAGGATTGAGGCATAAGAGAAAATGGGCTTTACCATCAGTATACTATCAGTATCATCCAGTACAGATACCTTTTCTTTTATCTTACTCATAAACAAATGCACTCGCACTCTTAAAGGAGACAGGTCAAATTCTGTACAAGGTTAGGCCCGAGTTGAACAGGGGTGAAACTATTTTTATCTTACAAATACTACTACAAGTCGTCGGTGAAGTATGTGTAAATAGCGATCCGTGGCTGCTGAATTAATTATGTTCGAGGTCCGGGGAATCCCCTTAAATTTTAGGTCCACTTGTAATCAATTCAATTGATTGTTTGTAAGGTATTTGTTAGAACAACGTAAATAAATAAAAAAAACTTGGTTTCTTATAATGGAAAGGCGAAACATGTAGCTCTTAATTCGAAAAAGACTTTGTAGAACTTCAAAACATGTGTTTAAACTGTTTAAAGTAAATTCCAAAGTGGCCACTTGTAATCGTTGTCTCGAATCAGGTGAAGTTCTCCCTCTCCATGCCTCACAAGGTTACCAAGAGAGAAATAAAAATGTAAATCACCATTCCTAACTAAATTTCACAAAGTATTTTTATACAAGGTTTATTCAATTAATTTAGAAATGGAAACATCTCGAGAAACACGTAACCTATGACAAAAATGTCTCATATAGAAACTTCTTTAATACAAATGGGGACGCAATCAGTTTTTTTTTTCTAACCCGTGAGTTCCTTAGACTTTCATCACTTCATTAGATTATTTCGCTCAACACTCTCAATACGAACGGCATAGGGACTTAAACTACTTACTCACCAAAAAGGATAAATCCCACGCATAATTCCTGCCAATAACAAGCTTTGGGACGGCTGGATTTGTAACTTCCAACTATAGACGACCGTGCCTTGTTTACGGAAGCTTCCGGTAAATGTCTAATGTTTTCAAGCGTTTGATCACTTTATAAATAAACAATTGTAAATTCGGTGAATAAGTGTTTAATGTATACATTCAAATGGTTAAAGGTAGTCTTAAAAAAATTTTACTCATGACAATTCAAGCACCCCAAAGTGTCAAATTCATACGTCATCTTCCGACATGACTACCTACTTCGTATCGAAACAGATAGATATATTTGCATAGAAGGAAATTAATTTTAAAGAAAAAGTCAATTAAAATACCAAGTCACCTTAGCATTATCATGAAAAGTTTCTAAAAACTTTTAATTTTTTTTAAATGAAAAATTTAACAAACCCTTTAAAAAACCACCTTACACTTTAGTCTTGTTTTTGCATTCCTGCGAGCTAGACAACAGCCCAGAGACGAAGTGGATTAATTTTAATTTCTTAATAAAAGCTCACGGGGAGACCTGGTGTTAAACCCGGGACTAATGGCATGGTGGTCGTGCCGCTCAACGAATTCATCCAACTCTGTCTCCTCCTCCGCGCTCTTTTATAAAGCATTAAAGAAGATAAGTATTTCTTATTTTATGTTGATTTACAGTTTTCTGGGAATTATAATACATGTGGCGTACAATTCCATATACCTATCGTGTCAAAAATCCCTAACAGAAGTTTGCCGAGTTCGTGGGACGGTGGTCATGGCAAATTACTGCACACCTTATTTAAGCCAAAACATGGCTAGGTTAGATGTAATCTTTATATGAAATTCTTTACCGTTTTACATGTAGTATAACTGTATTTATTTATTTCTAACCGACAACCACAATATAAGTATTTTAATATCCTATCAATTTCTTTTGCTCCTTTTTGGTTTTTTATTTAGCTTTTTACATTGAAAAATTAACATTTTTATCCTCCTAGTCGTCTAGTCTAGTTGCTTGCTCTAAAGTGGCTACTCGCACTATGCTTTAGATGGCGCTACTACTAAGTCATTTTGATTGCGCAACCAAGATGTTAGATGGCGTTAGTGACTATTTCGATGATTAACTTCAGTAAAAGCTATGATGGCCAAGTGGTTTAGGATGATTAAAATATCAGGTGTATGGTCCCCGGTTTTAGACTCGTTCTAGCAAGATGCTAATATTTCACCGACTTCGTACATATAACATCAGAATTGGGATGGTAGAAGACGTCCCAATTAATAATAATTAATTCTCACATCGCCAAATTGTGACGCAAAGCTGGCAGATCTCATGGCTGACCGTGTTGTGTTATTTCGAGGGGCCTGTCCATAAAAAAATTAGGCAGTTTCAACGGAGAATTAGCAGTGGCTTCATCCTAAACAGTAGTTTACAGGGGAACGGAGAAACGGCGACGGTGCTGGTAGATCAGTCGCTGAGGCGATAGAGTATCGTGGTTGGTTCAGGATCCGATCTCGCAAGTTGCTTATTTTTATAAATCACAAAATCTAAAAAGATTTAAAAAATATATATAACAAGAATATTTTAAAAACTATACTTACTCACAACACTCATAACATATGCAACCAGAGTATTACTTAACACAGAGACACGCAATTTAAGAGACGATATTTGTATCTGATGAAATTTCCTAAAATTTGAATATTCTAGCTTACAACTATAGGTACTTTCATAAATTTTTTTATGTAGCATTCGAATTCCTTGGTTAAATTAATAAATATTATTAGATTTTAAAGTTATTTTAATACAGAAATTACTAAAAGTGAACATTTTCGTACCTTAATGTTAGAATATCTCAAAACCCTGACGTCCCAGGCAACTTTTACGGCCAGATTCCGATTTACCGGTCAAAATTACATAATGATTCACTAGTATTTCTAAAAAAAGAAAAACCGTGTAGGTCTGTGTTATTAAAACTTTTATTAAATGTATACATATAAGATATAATAACAATTTTCATATTATATCTAAGGACTATTGAGACAACGTCTACGGTATCTTTTCGCACTCAACGCTTTTAGTTTTAATAATCTATATAAATTTTATGTTTTTTTAGTACAATTATAAAAGTGTTCTTAAATTTTTTGTTGTCTAGAATGTATTGAAGTGTATTGTCAGTGTCTTGATATCTTATCAAAAAACATTCAAAATATAAATTTGGGGTTCATGGGTGCCAAAGAGTGTATTGAAAAAATTTAATACACGCTTATAACGAAAAGGAGTGATATGGATCAATCAAGATTAATCGTGAATAGGACGAAATAATCACTCACCTTCATTTACGAACTGATTCAATGTATCTCAGTTTATAGTGTTTCTAATGAAATTTGTTTCATTTAAAAGAATATCTAAGATTCATGCTGTTCAACGAACTGAGTTCAAAAGTTTGGTTGTTTCACGATAACGCCGGTCTGCGCACGGCCAATCGCACTTTAGAGATCTTGCATGATTTTAGAGGGAAGGTGTTTGGTCACTCGCCGTACAGACCAGAAGTTGTGCCAAGCGACTGCCACCTCTTTCAAACTTAAAGGCCTCGCTCGCATTACAGCGCCTCGACAAAATATCTAAATATCAGACGGTAACATTTTACACAGATGAAATTGATAAGTTTTTGCACCGTTACAATAAGTGCCTCAATTTGAACGGTGACTATGTAGAAATATAGTGTAAAAACTGCTCCTCATCCCCCGTTTGGTACGACAAAGAATTACGCTCTCTCCGCAACAGGAGAAATAAACGTTGGCAAACTTTTCTTCTCACCCAAAATGAGTCCGACTATTCTTCCTACTTGTCTGCTTACACCTCTTTTTCTGAACGTTGTGATACCCTCTACCATGAGTACCTCCTACGGATGGAAACTAGCCTCATATCCAACCCCAAGTGCTTTTATAGCTTTATTAATTCTAAGAAGAAATCCAATGGTTACCCTTCCACCCTAAAGCTCGAAAATACCTCTTCATCAGATCCTCAGGTTATCTCCAACCTCTTTGCACACTTCTTCAGTAAATCTTTCAGCGACAATTCGCTCCAACCTGACATTAGCTACTTTTCATTCTTGGACAAATGCACTCAAACGTCGTTTACATCTTTTGACCCTGACCCCGAACAAATCGCTGCCAGTATTAACGGGCTTGCGGATGACTTTCACCCCGGTCCTGACGGCATTCCAGCCATAGTTCTGAAAAAGTGTGCCGTGCATCTAGTTCAACCCCTTACTTTGCTTTTCCGCCTCTCGGTCACTCAAGGGGTTTTCCCTCAATTATGGAAAAACTCTTATATTATTCCCATATTCAAAAAAGGCTGCAAGAACGATGTATCCAACTACAGACCCATTGCTAAATTATCATCCATACCTAAACTATTCGAAAAATTGGTCTATGATTCCATGTTCTTCCACTGTAAGTCTATTTTCTCCCTCTCCCAGCATGGCTTCCTCAGAGGTAGATCTACAACCACCAACCTTACCGAATTCGTCTCCAAAACACTATGTGCCCTGGAAAACGGTAAAGATGTTGATGTTATCGCCACCGATTTTAGTAAAGCCTTTGACAAGATCTCCCATAGCGTTATCCTGTTTAAACTTGATCGCCTAGGCTTCCCCCCCCCCAGATTCATCTCCTGGATTCAATCCTACCTCAACAACCGTCAATACAATGTTCTTTTCAGCTCATCCATTTCTAACCCCATTGTCGCTCGTTCCGGCGTCCCTCAGGGCAGCCACCTCGGTCCATTAATTTTCATCCTTACAATTAATGATGTTGAATGTATCATAAAATACTCAGAGCTGTCCATTTATGCTGATGACATGAAAATAATTAAACATATCTCCTCCACAACCGACTCTCTTCTTCTCCAAAAGGACCTCGATTCGTTCACCACATGGTGCATGAAAAACTTTCTTGAGCTCAATGTCTCTAAATGTCAGTCCATCTCTTATTCCCGCAAGCGTCTTACCAACACCCCGAGAACATACATGTTAACCAACGTACCAGTCCCTATCGTTACCTCTTTGTGTGACCTAGGAATAATCTGTGATAGTGAACTCAATTTCCGTTCCCATATTGATAGCATAATTAACAGAGCTAACTCCGCGCTAGGGTTTGTGAAGCGCTGGTCTAGAGAGTTCTCCAATCCTTATGTTTCCAAATCTCTCTATATTTCCTTCGTGAGACCTCTCCTTGAATATGCCAGCCAGGTTTGGTCACCCACGCAAACAACCCACATTAACAGAATTGAATCTGTCCAGCGTAGGTTCATTCGCTTTGCTCTACGTGATCTTCCATGGGTTGATAGATTCAACCTTCCACCTTATGAAAACCGTCTAAAACTGATCGACTTACAACCCCTAAGTAAACGTCGTGATGTTTCCGACGTTCTCTTCATTCATCAGCTACTAGCTGGCGCCATAGACTGCCCTTCAATCCTGCAGTCTTTACCCATCTATACCAATCCTCGCAACCTTAGGTCCACTCCCCTTTTCCGACTCGACCGCCATCGCACGAACTACGGTCAACGCGAACCAATTACCAGGATGCTTCGAAAAGTCAACGACCTTCCCTCCTTTGACTTCCATCTGAGTAAATCATCCCTTCACAAAGCCTTATATCTTTATCCCGCTTATCTTGATCGCCTTTCCTAATTCTCCTTCCTCCCTGTCTAAAGTTATCATTATCATAGCTTATATTGTAGCTTTCATTATCTGTTATGAATTATTGTTTATATTAGTTTGTAGTATTTATTTTGTTATTTTGTATTTTTTTTTTATGTAATGGCTTGCATTAAGCTTAAATAAATAAATAAAAGAGTGTGCGTTTCAAATGATCATAATAATTTTATTCTTTTTACTTGAGTTTTTTTTATTACAAAACGTAAGTTACACTCTGGACAGGCCTTGTATGTTTTACTTACTACCTTACTACACCCTATTTTTCAAAAATCGATTCTTATGATTTTCACTTTGTAAGATGAATACAAGTTAGTTGCCACCACCTCGAGTTATAATAATATTGTTACTACCTGGACTTTTAATAAAATCAGTATCTATCGATAATCCCTATCCTCCCAAATACAATATCAGCGCATTCGGATAGCGCTATTGAAGAAATCGATGTAAGATTCTCATGGTTTTTTGTTAGTCTGCGCCTATTTGTAAAGCTCTTTAGCGACTAACTACTTAACAAACTGGAGACAACGCAGCAAAAGGGATGAAAAGACTTCACCTAGTGGACAGCCACTACAAGCCCTGGCTGTAGTGCATTATCCCAATTTTTCTTAACTAAAGTAATCTTGATATCCACAAGCATTCAGCCATAGCTGCTAATCTCATATTGTGTACCCAGATAATAATAGTTCATGTGGACTGCCTGATAAGCTGGAAGTGAGGATAAAACAGGGTTAACACACCTTTTGCATAGAACATGTACCTATAAAAATCATAAATGTTACTTTCCGATAGTCTACTTTCTTTTCTCCTTTATTCTTCTATAAAATTACAAATTATCCCTGGTCGTTCAAAGCCTTTGAGCTTTCAGCTCTCAGAAACCCGACCCGCGGGTACCCGGTTCCTACCCGGGTACCCGGTTCCTACTCGGGTATCCGATTCCAAGGGAGAATCGGTTCCATTATATGAGTCGGTTGCAACGCCAGAATCGATTCCGTCAGAGGAACCGATTCCTCTTGAAATCTGCAGTACAGATTCAGTTTCAAGGCCAACAGAGAAAATTTTGCATTTCACTAAGGAAATGTCTAGTTTCTTTGGAAATTACAGATTTTTTTGTAGTGAAATTACAAAATACGACTTAAGATTTATTAATAAAAATTTAAAATTCCTTACACTCCCTACTATTAATGACAATTTTTGCTTTACAATTTCACTCATTGTTATTAACCCGTTCATACAACGGAATCGATTCCCGGTGGCTGATTCGATCCTTACAGGGGAACCGGTTCCATTGATGGAATCGATTCCAATTTGGAACCGGGTACTCGCCTGGAACCGGGTACCCGATTGGAACCGAATTTTTGGTAGGAATCGATTCCCTCCCGGCCGGGTGGGTACTCGGGTTTTCGGGTTATCCGATTCCAACTGAGAGCTGTATTCAAAGGATCAAATATTGCAACAGCTGTCTAAATAAATGGATTGAGCCCTAAAAATTCAACAAAGCTCTGTCACCGCAGGGTTATGTTTTAGGGATGTTTGCATATCCTTTTTTAGCTCGAGCTGCCGTCGATGCTCAAGTTTCGCATACTTTACCTTTCCAAAGGTTCTTCCGTTTCAAAATATAATTCCAGTACCTTTTCTATGACATTCTAAGACATTCGAATTTACTGGCATCCTATCCTAACTTAGAGTGTAAACTGTTTTTCATTAGCATCGGCGAATATCTGAAAATTACCTTTAATTAAATCATTAAACTTTGTTGATTACTTTAAGTGCTTGCGTGGTTTTGTTTTTAATTTATTGTAATTAAAAAGCAATAACGCCAAAATTAGCATCACAGTCGGTGTTGACTGGGCAGAAGAAAAGTTACACTGGCAGCCATGCACAACAATTAATTAAAAAACCAATAAGGCCTTGTCCTGGTTTTGGTGCAAAGCGCACAAGCTACTAAAAACAAAAAGAGAACATCTGCAAAAAACCTTGACCTAACTTTACTCACTTCCATAAATTTCTCAGTAATTCCAAGTTCCATTGTCGAATAGCTATATGTTCTGGCAGCAAAGGAAGATTTTTGTAAACTTTTTATCGGCTTAATGCGCTTTTAATATATTTCCGATTCGATTACCATTCCCGAATAAAACCTGTTGAACTTTATGGGGCACTTGCATAAATCTCAACGGTTCGAACTTTGATAATTTTTCTGTGAGACGAAATTGCGGAAACTTTAGCAATTACTTATGCAAATAGTAATGCAATGTGAAATCATCCTTGGAGCAAAAATCGATATCTGTATCCGTTATAAATAATTCATGATTCAATTTATTTATGTTGTTTTCGGTTGTCTGATTTCGGGCTTTCTTATTTTGCATAAATGCATGACATTGGCATCTACTATCTGTTCATCCTGAAGACCATAATTCACTGAATATGTTCCTTAATTTCAGCTGCTTCAACGTCTACTTGAATCCAACAATCTGGCACCATTGTTATCAGTGCCATACAACAATTTTCTAATGACTCGACGAAGAAGAAAACGGAGATTAATACACGTTGCACAATACATTGGTACAAGTGATTACGATGAGGCTAACTCAAGTTGCGGAGAGGATGACCACTTCATTCAAAATACTCGAAGGTACACCAGAAGGATGCTTAGCCACCCAGCAGACTACACAGTTCCTCGGACTAGCACACGACTAAGAACGATTTTGGAAAGGATTCAACAGGAAGTGCAAAAAATGAGGAGTAAGACAAGTCGGTATGAGTTGATGAGTTCTCAACTAATTAATTTTGTTTTATTTTAGGAGTCGAGCAAAAGCCCCAGTTACTTCAAGTAAATCCTGTTCGGATAGAACTATCCGACTTCGATTGTGTTCTTTGCTGTCGGACTTTGTGGAGGCCTGTGGTTACTCCATGTGGTCACACTTACTGTTGGGTTTGTCTTGATCGTTGTATGGACTATTCCTCGTCGTGCCCCTTATGCATGTCCCCACTTATTGAACAATACCGTGCCAGTTGTCGAGATTCATCCACTCCAGTGCCCTTTACATTAGCTAAGAAGTCAGTGACGAGGTTTCTTGAGGCAGCCATGCAACGGTTTATACCCGAGTGGTATGAGAAGCGGCAAAGGCAAGAGGTGGAGCTCGAACCATCCGTTCCAGTCTTCATATGTACAACAGCGTTTCCGCATGTACCATGTCCATTGTTTGTTTATGAACCAAGGTATCGATTAATGGTCCGTCGTGCTATAGAATCTGGTGAAAGACAATTCGGTATTGTTCAGCCTCACACGGGTAAATCACGCTATTCGGATATCGGAACAATGCTGGACATTAGGGACTGTGTCCTACTTGGAGACGGATGTTCTATACTTAGCACAATTGGATGCAGGAGATTTAAAATATTAGCACGAGATGAAAAAGATGGTTATGAGACAGCTAAAGTGGAATACATTTATGACGAGCCAATTCCAGAGGACTATATTCACATCGTCAGTGAAATGCATGCATCCGTATTGCGGAAAGCTTCAAAGTGGTTTGAAAGTTTAGCCAAGGACATAAAGGAGGAAATCCTTAGAAGTTTTGGTCCAATGCCTGCTCTAGAAGACAACTGGGAAACAATTGCAGATGGGCCGGCTTGGGCATGGTGGATTATTGCTATTCTTCCGCTGAATCAGCAGTTAAAGGTAAATACATATACTTATATAAGCATTTCTATATTTATAATTGGGTCAGGCATAAACGTAAATGCAATTGCTAAAACAGTTGCTTCATTGAAGTGCATATTTAGTTTTCTCTCTGTTTTCATTTAGCTCAAAGGGCTTGATTTCGTAAAATGAAGTTACATTTTCTTTGAGCAATCGATATCTTCCGTCACATGAAAAACGTTGCTTCCAGCTGGATATAATTTTGCGTGCGTGAAACATTTAAAGGTCTATCGGTTGAGTAGGATAATGCAGTAACTGGTAACTGCAGTCAACTTTTTTTTATTATACCTTTTATTATGCAGGTGCTTTAATGGTTTCCTTGCATGCTAAAGGGCAAATTTCAATATTCAACTGGTTGATGTGACTTTTTCCTGCATTCAAGGTGACATTTGATGATTTTTTGGCAATAAAACTTAACAACTTAGATATTATGTCTATGATATGTTTAGATTGATTTCAGACTCCTCCTCAATAGGTCGCATTACGAAATATTAACTTAATCTAATCTTATCTTGATAATAAAAATTTTGTAGTTTTCACTCTTATGTGTTTCTGCTGTTCTTCTAAGATTTGAAACTGTTATGCATCCTTGCAATAGTATTTCATGGTTATAATGTTAATTCTTTTTTTGAAGTCAAGGATAAATTCACTGCATCGGAGATAGATAGTGTGTTTTCTGCTGTTGTGCATGAAACTTTTTATTGTTTTTTAAAGGTTCCATACTCAAAGGTTGCAATGTTTGTCTGTTCGCTTGTGAGAGCTTTTCAGCTCATAATAAGCAATAAGCTATAAACGATAAATTTAGAGGTATACTGCTTAAAATTTTAAAATATGTATTATAATTTCGAGCACCTCTCAGACGAGTAAATAAGACCAACAATAAAAATACTTTTCCTAGGTATGTGGAGTACAGTACAGTATACAGTGGCGGAACTAGGATTTTACCAGAAGAGTGGTGGGGATTTAAAAATTAGTAGAGTGAAAACGTCTGGAGTGTGGCCAGCAGGGCTCCTGCTATTATTTTCGTTAAAAAAACATGAAAAAGCGAGAAGTTCAAATGCGTTGTTGATGAAAAATGCCCCCCCCCCCCCCCCCTAAGATCTATCGCTGATAATATACAACTCTTACAGTATTACAGATTCTTCTCTGCTCAAAGTATTTTGCGGCTGCCGTGATGATGCTTACGTGCAATTAAAATTACCTGGGTAGTCACCTAGTAAAGGAAGAGAATTTTGGTAGCTCATATTTCAACTTATTGAGTTTTATCAGAAATACTGGTGTAGAGAAATGTGTATTAAACTTGGTATTTTGTCTAGACCAACTTTTCAACCTCGATATATCTAAGGAGCCCGAGAATATGAAATAGAGACATGCACCGAACTGCTACAATATTTTAGACTATGAAATCAATTGATTTGAATGTAATTTATTCAGCATAAACCTACTCGTCGGTGGAGTAAGTGATAACGTGTCGGCCTACCAATTCGGAGGTCCCAGGTTCGAATCCACCCGGCGGCGACCCATGGTTGTTTTCTGCTGACAACATATCACGATAAAAAGGCCTTGTAATGTCAGTCCATTTCAGTGGTTCGGAATTCAGTTTAAATTATAGGTCCATTTGCAATCGTTGTATCGAATCGGGTGAAGTTTTCTCCCTCCCCAAGGGAAGCAAAGAGATTGATTATATTGGCACATTTTCTTCGTTTCAGCTTTAATGTATCGGATGGGATGGTTAAAGCAAAGCTAACAATTTAGAATTATTAGTGGGTGGTCCTAGATATGCGATGATTTTTATATCACAGAGCTCTTTGTTCTATGTGCATTACATCGATACTTACATAAATTGTTGCATTTTCGTCTTCTAATACTACTTTTCGCCGAGGCCATAGATTATTGCTTTGCACTTTGTTTTAAATGATATAACCTACTTTAATTGTCTGCCTATTTGGATAAACCTTAACTTGTGAAAGAATATTCTCTGGAAAATGAAATAAACCTAAAACTACATATATGTAATGTACTGTAGTATATACATTTAATTTCCTCTAATTCCTCAATTTATGTTTTTATCAGTAAGTATATTCTACTCAGTTTTTAATTATAAAATTTTTTAGCTGCAACCTTTGAGGAATATTTATGAGAAATAAATTTGATCAAGATAACAAAGGTTAAGTAACGCCCTATGATGTCATAGCACAACCTTGAGAGGAAAATAAGAGAAGAAGGTTAAGAGGTTCTTATTATTATTTTCTTGGGTTATCCATATGGAGGGCACTGTGACGTAGGAGGTCTTTTGTGCCACGAAAGGTTAAGAGGTTAAGTGGAGAATGAAGCAGTGTATGCTTCGTCTGAACGCCTAGACATCATGAGAACTGAAGATAGTATACAAATTGGATTTTATCTCGTTAGACAATAATATGTTTCCTAAATTAGAAATTTTATTTCATCCGTGTCTCGGATGGCTTATAGTTAGTAGCGTTCCCTTGCTTAGTGATGAGAAGTAAGACCATACTCCCGTGAGAGTGAGCAAACTTATTTTTATATAAGAAAAACCATTTTGAAGAAAATTAACGTGCCAAGGCTTTGGAGATTATAATTATAATGATTTGGACATCACTGATCTAGAGTAGGCTATCCAAATATCCAAAATCACAGCCTGCTCTAGATCAGTGATGTCCAAACCTATGCCCGCGGGCAAGTGAGCTTTTGAGCTTTTAAATTCGTATATTCACTTGTTTGGCTGTATTCGGTTTCCTGTTTTTGCATTTTTTAATTGTTAAAGCATAGAAAAGTTTTAAAAATCTTCATATTTAAGTAGTTTTGTAATCAATTGTACGATATCTTAAGATATACAACCTTTTGCAAACATTTTAAGGTTCTAAATTAAACAAACAGTACGAAATACTTCTAAAGCTTTTAAACATTCCTCACGTTAAGTAGTGTGAGTTTGGCCATCACTGCTCTAGATACAAGCCTGGAAAACATGACAGTACGGCCATTTCACCACCAAGCGTTTTGTCATTTTTTCATTTTTGTTGTACCACAGATTAACTAATCCTTGGAAACACAAAAACAACTGCACAATCTCGTAACCAAAACCATACAAATAAGATACAAATAAGATTCCAATTTCGTTTTATGTTGGACTTCATTAGAAATAAGTCATTCTGTAGTGTTGAAAGCACCGCTATTACCGGTGAAATCAGTTTCGCCAGGTGGGATTTATATACATACCTTTATTGAGCTCGGAAGTGTAATATTACTGGCAACTATTGTAAAAATAATTTAGTCGGACCAGCAGAAAATACAACTTAAAGATGTTCCATAGAATCCCATGAAATAATTATTCTGCTTTGAAATTCTGACTTTAGGTATAGGTGTTAGGATGCCTGCACCCTTTGGTATACTATGACAAGGTTCATAAAAAATTCAGCAGGGCCGTTTTCAAGACAACGCCAAACTTCTCTTTAAATATCGATATCATATGAATAAAAAAATCCCTCAGTTATTGCAAAAGCCATTAATCTTAATAACTTCTAAAATTATTAATCTTAACTTTTCAATACACCTTTATTTTATATAAGCAACATAAAATATTGCCGGCAATCAATCGTACCAAACCCACAAAATAATGTAGTTAAAGATTAAACTCTTTAATAAAATCGTTAAAAATTCTTTACCATATTATAGTAGTTTATACGAGTATATCAATAAACGATAGTCCCTATTTAATTCCAAGCAATGGACTAAAGAACATTGCAAGTATACTTACAATTAACGTGGAGTTCGAACCATTGGTATTGCTCTGGAATCCCCATTGACTTTTTAAATGTTCTATGCTGCCGCTGGTGGGACTAGAACCTGCGACTCTCGTTTAGGAAACTAAGCATGTTATCCCTTATTCTTTATAATGATCTATAATATCAATTATATATTTTATTAATATCTCATTCAAATCTGTTTACTATATTATGTAAATCTGCTTACTGTAACATATAATTTCATCCATCTGGCCGAACATACTAAAAAAATTTAACTCGTTCAAACCTTTTGATGCATACTTCTATACACCTGGCCTTAATATTTTTGTTCATTGCCGAGAGCATCTCGTTTACAAATTTCAGCAGACGAGTTTATCGACGTTTTACTGATAAAAACCTTGTGACAGGAATTTATGTCGCCAGCCGTTTACCACCCGCTGATAAATAGGAAAAAAAAACCTGCTAAAGGGTTTGTAAACATAGCTGGGAATTTGGCGCGGTTTACTTTTTACAAAAGCACACATTGTGTCACCTCAAGCGATAATAATAACCACAAAGGGAGCCTTAAAGGTATTTCCGTGCCAGTGATTTTTAGGCAAGTTTCCTGTCGTAAATGATTGAAAATTCAGTTATTTTGGTCTAAAGCAGAGCTCGTGTTTATACAACAAAAATATATTTATTTAATTATAGATACTCGTGTAATATTTGGTACGCAGCTCGTTTGCATGTTGGTTGTATACTTATATATTTAGATATTAAAGTATTTAATTAAAGTACATAATAAACATCAATATTTTTAACGTCTTTGTTGAATAATATAAAGTCATTATGAATTTAATTTAGGTTTGTAGCATCTTCTCTCTCTCTCGTTCCCGTAACGCCTTGTGGGGCATGGGGAAGAGGTTCAACCGATTCGAGACATTAATTGCCAGTGGACGTACAAAATAAAGTTGATTCCGAACCACTGAAATTCTCTCTGCAACCCACATGGTCTTTTTATCGTAATCTGTTGTCAGCAGAAAACAACCATGGATCGCCGCTGGCCAGTGAGATTCGAACCTGGGGCCTCCGGATTGGCATGCCAACATGTTATCACTTACTCCACCGACGACTTAGCACTAATTTATTCGAGACATAAATGAGAAATTCTTCACGCAAATATTCTAAATATTAAAATCGTTATCATACTGTGCCGGTTCGACCGTATGTTTATCTGTTCTCTCGATTATAAAAAAACAACTAGTTATCGCAAGCGCTAACTCAAAGGGTTTGCGTTTTAACGACATCATGGCGACTAAGTCCGTGCAACCACTGGTTGCGAAACCAATCTTCATTTGTTTATTGAAATAAATTGTGCTCTCCACAAGATCGAATTAATACAGATAGGTGTCATTTTTGACACTTGCCGAACGGTTCATAAAATTGAGCTATGGACTGCGAGGAAGAAACTAATGGAAACTAACTAAACTTGAAAAATTGTGGCAACTTTAACAATGTGCGGTAATCTTTCACACACTACGAAAAACCGCATTGCAGGCGCCACAAAACTCTTTTGTCTATTTAAGGGTTTCTTGGCGCGCGTTTTAAACAACATGGACACGTTCAATTAAAATAGAAGTTTTACCACTTAAAATTAAAAGTTCCTTTTCTTAATCTCAGCATTATTTGTATGGTTATTAACAGAAATAAAATATTTTGTGAACGTTTTGCTAATTGTAGGAGCTGCAGGCCTTTGAAAATTGCAAAAAATCCTACTTTGCCCTTTTGATATAATTTCAAAAATTTATGTCTTCGGTTCAACTGAGCCAATTTCAATGATCTTTTGCATTTTAGAAAGGATTCATTATATCTTCGGGGAAATTTTTAACCAAAAGGACGATAACGATAACGGTTATATCTATTCTATTTTCAGATTTTTTTAATAGGTCTACAACTAGCCTACAATCTGTGAAAATTGCAAGTTGGGATCTCTATAAGTTCATTTGCTACAATTATTTTAGTGAGCAAAATCCGGAAAAAAATCAGTCGTTATTTGAATGTACTGGGACGTATTTATCATAATACCTACCTGAGATGTGGTGATTGAACTGATTAGGAAGAGGAATATATATGTATAAAGACAAAATAAATGGTTTAATTCATTTTTTTTTAAATTATGCTATGTACATGTGATTCCGTGGAAAGGGAATAATATTTCGTACTGATCATTCTTTTGGAGTCTGGGATTACTTGATGTTTTTTTTTGTGTTGTTGGCGCTAATTTGAGTGTTGAATATCTATTTTGTAGGGCTTGTTCTTCCGCGTAATATTCTTCGGAGGATACATGTGCAAAATTCATATTGTTTATTGATGTTTTGTAGACTGGCCTTTGATGCTAGGCCCTTAAGGGTGCCGCCTGATCCATCGAAAACCCCTTTTCCGTGAGAAGTCGTGAAGAAGTTCCACTCCGCGTCAATAGAAAAGTCTGCTTGGTGTATGCATATATTATGAATATTTTTCCGACTTTTGTATCGGGCTGCCGATCAGTCGAAGAAGTAAAAAATTTTACAATTTCCCCACACTTCTCTTTCATAAAATTCGTGAGGTGTCGTTACAAAAGATGTACAGCCATAGTGTTGTGCAGTTCTCCGTTCCGATTGCGGAAATATACAGCAAACATCGATGAAAGTTTCTTTACGAAAAGTAAAATTTTTAATAGCACAGCCTAACTTCGGAAATCCAATCTACATATTTGAACATACTTCTTTAAACTTCCAGTACACCTCCTGTAAATTAGTCAGCACTAGTCTTTTTTGAAGGTGATGCTTTCGACCATCGATCTGCAAGACAACTTAGAGTTGATTCATCGTACACATTTATTATAACAAAAATGCTTACCTGAACTGACAAAAAATCCGTCTTTCCGGGCATTAACCTGGTGATTTCGTCAGTACAGTAAAACTGTTTCTGAATCCAAACTGCGTTGATTCTTTGATGGTTGTTTTTTCCATTTCTCCTGTTGCTTTTTCGACTTTCTTGTCATATATAACGTTGCGCCGGAGAACTCCTCCACTATTATATTTCTATTTGCACATATTTCTGCTTTACTTTTTCGATAATATGTTTCTAAGCGAAATCACTAATGTCGCTGTCCACATATGTCATTTGAAAAATTGTTTCGATAATTATTTTTATTTACTCAATTTCAAATATTTCTCGTCTCGATGTCTTCTATGATCAAATTTTCCCTCTTTAAGATATAGAAGGCATTCATTCAAAGAGTTGAGTGCTGCCTTCTTGTCCATGAAATGTGATGATGCACGGTCAACATCTTGAGAAGGACTTTCCATCATAGTTTCCGGCATTTCACTTTCTGCTGAATCAACAATTAACAATGACTTCAATCTTTTTCTGAACGGAGAAAAAATTTATAGGTTTACGTTCAATGATGGCATTCTTTGTACCATCCTATGCAATATTTGCCTTATTTCCTTTTCACTTGGTTTGTGAGTTTGTTTATTAAAATAATTTCAGCACTTTCAATACCATTTTTACACTATTACACTATTATTTCAAAGTCCGACTAAATCTTCACTCTTGTCACAATTTGTAGCTGATGTAAATCGCTAAACTTCCGAAACACGAATGCAATTCTTTAGTCTTTTCTCCCTTATGATATTAATCACCAAACCTCAGGATTTTGCTCATTTAAATAATTGTAGCACATGAACTCATAGAGATCCCAACTTGAAACTTTCACAGATTGTAGCCTAGTTGTAAATCTTTAAATCTTAAAATCTGAAACCGCTGTATGTCAAGGACTTCTTCAAAGGATAAAAGATTTAACCGGTATCGTAATTGTCCTTTTGGTCAAAAATTTCCCCGAATCGGAGAATAAACTTTTGAAATAATATCGAAAGGGCAGAAAACGTTTTTTTTGCAATTTTCAAAGGCATGCTCTCCTACAAATAGCGAGATTTTTGAAAAATATTTTAGTTCTCTTAATAACACATATAAGACAACCAACTTACCGACTTAAAACGAAATTGGTGAGATCGCTGCAGAAAGTTGTTCCGGAGCTTGTCGATGCATCTGGAATGACCCAAGAATAACAATGATGGTCCCATCGCATCATCATACAATATATACTATATATATATATATATATATATATATATATATATATATATAACTATAAACTTAGTGTAATGCTCTTATCACTGTTGGCTGTGAAAGTTCTGCGTTGGCCGCTGACGATGGCATGAGTACATGCTGAAATGCATCTGAAAATTCGGATTTTTGAACGGCACGTGAAAGGGGTGATAGTTTTTGTTATTTATTTTTTATATTTAACAAAATCTGTGTTTTAATTTACAATAAAATATAACCGAAAAAATGAGAAATAATAAAACCGTTTCAATACGAAAACTAAGCGTATCCAGTCATTAAAAGCAACCTCCATTTTATAGGCACATAGACTATCTAAACAAGAAAGACTCAAGCTTCCAGAATTGAAATGTGCCATTATCAGGGATTTCACCAGTGCAACGCGGCAAAATACTTGCCGAAAGCCATAGTATTCGTAGTCCTTCATAAATGTTGCCAGTTCATTAAAGCAGCACTTCATGCTTCCGCTTTAGATAATTCCAGGATTAAACACTTTACTCAGCACATGCGAATGGAAGCCATTGAGATATACTGAAGGCATATCATTAACATCGAGAGTACTATTATGGTAGGAAATAAACTGGAATTGAACACCAATCGATTATTCCTCGATCAATTCTATAACCTGTGCAGGTCAGAATTTATACGTTCTATGCCGTGCTCCAGAAGTCCAATAGATTTACTTAGATATGCCTACACGTCATCCGGATGAACTAAAACAAACAACAGTGGACAAAGAACAGATCCCTGTGGAAAGCCGCACGATAGCGACCTAGAACTTGATAGCTCCACACCCACTTTGACTCTTTCTTTTCCTTAAAGACCGATTTGTCATTTTAATTAATTTTAATTAGGCACACTTCTCGAGGCCGCATATTTGATTCAATAAACTACAACATATCACAGATACTCCCTTCGGGAAAAGCGAATCAAAGTTGCTATACTGTCTGTTATCTTTTAATCCCTTTCATACCAACGTTATGTTTTAGCATCATAGGGCATCCCCTGAGCATTGGTATTATCATAAATAATACACAAGTTCCATATTATGCCGGATTTACACGAGTGACATATTCGTCATAATTTATGTCATAAATTAAGGTGTAAACGGTCCTTTTTTTGTCAATATTTCGGTCATAAAAAATGACTAAAAACTGTTCTCATCATACTGACATCGTTTAAATGACATTATGACTAAATAGCGACAAGTCGTGAAATAAAAATAAATTTGCTCATTCCTTTATGACAAATTGTCAGTGATAGAAGTACGGTCGTGATTAATTTAAAAACGAAGAAATTTAAAATGTAATTGTTTGTATCCGAGTGGTAGTCAAAACGCTGAGGGTGAATTGTTGTGTCAGGTGGGTAAGGGAATACGTGAAATTTGTTGTGGCAAAAGGGGTGGTAATTAAAAAAATTAGTTGTTTTGTATCAGAATGGCTGAGTTAAGCGAAGATGAGTCTCTAAGAGACGGTAGGGGCTAAGTGGAAGAATGGTGAGTGGATGAAGAAGTTAAAAATTAATTGTTTTGTATCGACATGACAAGAGCAACGTTGATTTTTTGAAATTTGATAAGTGGGGGTGGATGATTGGTAGGCGGAGGAGGCGTGGTAATGAAAAAATGAATTTTTTCGTATCGGAATGGCAGAGGCAGCATCGACTTTGAGTTGTTGGATGGAAGGGTAGGATGGTGGGTTGGTTGGTGTCTTCTAAATGATGCCGTGAAACCTCCGGAATATGACAACTAATTTTTTCTTCACTACATAAATTGCAATACTCCTTTTCGCCCTAACGTGCAGGAATCTGCCAAGCCAAACTTCTTTGCTTATTAATTTTTGAAATTAAAATAAAGAGGTAAAAATAAAATTCTCATTGTGTTTATTTTAAAAGTGCATATTTGACTTCTTGTAGTGACCTTTAAAAATATCTTTGCCATTCCGATACAAAACAATTCATTTTTTCATTTCCACCCTTCCTCCGCGCATCAACCACCTACTATCTACTTCCACTTATCCAAACTCACAAAATCAACGTTACTCTTGTCATTTCGATACAAAAGAATTTAATTTCCACAGCCATCATTCCTCCGCCTACCACCCCTAACTCACTCGCCAACCCCCCATCCACTCTCTATTCCCGCATTCAGCCATCACCGTCATTTAACGTCTGGTCCTTTGCCTTACCTCAGCCATTATGATAAAACCAATAATTTTGCCTTTGCAACAATCCACCTCATATGTTTACTCACTAACACATCTGAACGCAGAACCATTCACCCTCACCATCTGATAACTACTTCACCGTCAAGGCGTTAATACAAATTTTAAATTATTATTTATTGTCATTACTTGGTGTCGCGTAAATGGTAAGTCATTACCAAATGACATGAAGTCATAATTATTGACACTTTGAGTCATTCGTATAAATCCGGCATTAGGCTTAGACTTGAATTCAATTCCCGTATTTGGTCGTCAGAACATACCGATTTAATGCTGACACAATGATAAAACACAATGCGGGCAACGCAACATTTGTCGCCGTAAAAAACGGCAACAAAACGCCCGTGAAAATACAATGACGACAACACGAGAGCCGTAAAGAACTGTCATTCTGTCAATATAATTCTGTCATTACTGTTAGGACTTATCATACAAAAAAGGATGCTGTTTTACTATCTCAATATTGTTATCACTTTGCACTTTGTTTATTTGGTAATTATTTCAGTTAAAACGAACATAATAAACGTAAAAAAAACATATCTAAACATAGCCCAAAATCCACACAAATTTGGTGTTCTCGCATTGTGTTTTAGTCTCAAGTTCAAAGACCACTCAGGCTTTTTTGTTAATTCGTCGCTGCTTTCATGATTATTGTTGTAATAAAATTTCTTTCCTGATCTCATTTAAATCCCTCCCTTCGCACATTACTTGAGCCTCCTCTTATCTCTTCTGCTCTTATCCTTATACCTTACAAGTTAAAGTTAGCCAAAATGTGACGGGTACTATTTCATAGAATTCTTTAGGAATTGTTTTTAAAAGGTGGACTAGCAATATTGTATTAAAAGTTTTTCTATTTATTTTTCAATCTTTTAAGTAATAAAAAATAATTTCACTTATAAAATATAGATGTAAGAAAAGCCTTAACAGAGCTTCAAAGTATTTAATGAGTAAGTAATTGTCGACACAGTTAAAAGCCTTATAAAAGTCGAATAATATCAGCGCTGTGAAGTTATCGTGATCTAGGGCACCTCTTATGACGTTATCACGTTAAGTACTGCCGTTTCGCAACAGTGAAAGGCATATAATCCTGATTGCCAGCGCCCTAAAACTGCATTTTGCTCCAAGTTCTTATTTTTACGTTGAACTTTGCAGTAAAAATTGAAATTGCATCTACATCTATTTAAATTTTTTATTTTCCTCCAGTATTTAATGTACTGCATGTACGAATGTACATACTACTGCGTACATTTTCTAAGGTGACTTTTATTATAACTTTCAAAATATACATTTATTCTTCTAAATCTATTTCATCGCCTTCAAAGTAATCCCCTCCCGATGCAATGCACATATGCCAACGTTTTTTCCAATTCTCGAAACATTTTTTATATTCATCGGCCAGAATGGCCTTCAATTCCTTCAGCGATTCTCGTTGAATCTCCTCAATCGACTCAAAACGGTTTCCCCGGAGCGGTCTTTTAAGCTTGTTGAATAGCCAGAAGTCACACGGAGCCAGATCAGACGAATACGGTGGTTGTGAAGCAATATGAGTTGAATTTTTGTCGAAAAACTCACGAAGAATCAATGCAGTGTGAGACGGTGCATTATCGTGGTGCAAAAATCATGAATCCGGCTTCTTTTTGCGAATAGCTTCACGCAAACGACGCATAACACTCAAATAATATTAATTGTTGACAGTTTTACCAGGCGGAAGGAATTCATAATGCACAACACCTCGGTAATCGAAGAAAACTGTTAACATGACTTTAATTTTTGACGCGATTCTTTTGGTCTTGGCTCACCTTTTGCAGGACATTCGCTCGATTGATCGGTTGTTTCCGGGTCGTAAGCATAGATCCAACTCTCATTCCCAGTAATCCTGCATTTCATCTTGTCCTGATAATCAGAAAGCATTGTTTCACAGATTTCAATGCGACGTTGTTTTTCCAAAAAAATTCAGTGTTTTTGGAACCAAACGAGATTTGACTTTTCTCAAGCACAAAACATCTTTCAAAATGGTGTTGACTGATCCATTTAAAATGCCAACCATATCAGCAAGCTCTCTAGTTGTCAATCGACGATTTTGGAGCACCAATTCTTTGATTTTTGCGACGTGTTGCTCATCAGTTGATGTTCTTGGTTTTGCCGCACGTTGTTCGTCTTCAATGATTTCTCTGCCTTCTTTGAATTGTTTGTACCACTTGTAAACACTTTTTTTCGACAGAGTCTGGTTACCGAAAGCCTTCTGCAACATTTTCAACGTTTCTGCAGCAGAAAATTTATTACGCAAACAAAATTTAATGATACCTCTATGTTGAATAATTTCAGACATTGTAAAAATCGCCTAATGCACTTTTTGTAAATCACAAAACACAAGCGTAATTATATGTCAGATGAAATGTACACAGTAGTATATCGTCGGTGTAGTAAGTGATAACGCGTTGGACTTCCATCCCGGTATGTGTTTTTTTTTTGCTGAAGGAAATGCACCTTAAATTGTAGGTGCACTTGCAATCGTTCGAACCGGGTAAAGTTATTCTCCCGCCCTATGTGCCACACAAGGGATACGGGGACTAGAGAGAGATGTATGTGGAGTAATGAGAATATGTCGGTCTCCCATTCCGGAGTTCCCAAGTTCGAATCCTGCAGGCGGCGGGACAAAGATAGATCCAAATAAATATTTCTGCTAATGCCTAAAAAATGTATATAATTAGTAGGTATATAAGCTGTAAGAGCCATTGTCATGTTAGTATATTCGTGCGCTCCGCATGGATGACTTCTACATACCTGATAATAATTATACTGAGAAATCCTGGTGTAGGAACTGTCTAAACTATGAAATATACATTAAAGTAATGCGGATATGTTAAATAAAATTTTCCGACAGTTTATATCTATTTTCTTTCGGTAGCAGACGACAGCCCAGGCAACGCTGTGCCGTACTTTTCTTATTTTGTCTCCTTTCTATATTAAGTTATGGCTATCAAGGCTACACAAAATATGAATAAACTTTTTCAATAAAGTCAATTTTCTCGACAACGTTAAAAATGAGTGTTGCTTCCTTTTATATCTGCATGTCAGTGCCGGTCCAGACTGTTTGTTGCTAATAGTTTGCAAAATAAAACCCTCAATATAGATAAAAGGTTTTTAGAACAGAAGAATGAAGAAATCCCGGTTAAGTTTAAATGATCGTTATATAAAAACTACAAATAAATACTCAAAAGACAGATGAAAAACTTATTATAGTATTATGCTTGCCACCCTTTATACCTTTTCATATTATTTGGAAATCATTACGATACTTAAGTATATTTTCTCTTCTAGGTTAATATATTGGAAACCACAAGCCTAGAAAAGCGGCTAAGAGCGATAGGAAAAACTCTTGACTACATAACCGGCAAGGTTCGTCGCTCACAGCAAAGTTGTGTTGTAGTACAATGTGAAGGTCTACCTGCATGTCAAGCGATTGAGTGTTGTCAGAGGACAGCAACATCGACAACATCGACAACAGTTGAACAAACAACAACAACAGACCAACCCGATTATATGTTGTAACTGTCGTATTTTAAAAATTTCAACAAAAATTCTATTACAAACTAAATTACACAAAAAATGTATTGAAAAAATTTAGTGTTGTTTTCGATGTCTAATTTGTTTTAAATCAAAAAATGTATATATGTGTTTCTGGTGGGCCAAATCTATCAGTGTAAGTGTGAAACTCATTACAATCAGAATTGAGGGAACTATTTAGAATCTTTTAAATGTTTTAGAGATTTAGATTTCTAGAGGAGACAACTAAATTGCACTACATTCCAGTTATCCTATAGAAGCACTTTTTAAAGTAAACAATGTAGTACCGGACTTATGAGAGAGAAACAAAACGCTTTAATTGAGGAAATTTTGTCGTAACTTGAGAAATAAAACATTATTTATAAATAAAAAGGTTTCTAGTTAGAGCAGAGGAACAAAGGCACTTTTCAAAAATATTTTATCAAACACTTTTTGTAACAACTATTGAAACAAACTTTGTACATTTTCTAGACTCAAATATTCTATAATTTAAACAAAATTTCAACATAAATAAAAGAAGTACGGAAAACTTTCCAATTTCTTAAATGCAAAGCTAAAGGTGCCCGGGGCACCACGACCAAAAGACAATCTCTTAAAACTTAATAAAGAAAATACCTTGAAATTGCCTTGTGCAACTCAAAATATTTTCAGAAAATTCACATGTCCTTAAAACGTACCGCTACACCAAAAACGACATATTAAATAGTGGTATTCAAACAACTTTTACCAAAACACACATTTTGGGAAGTGAATGGCTTAAATCTCAATCTCAAAATTAATCAAAGAACATTTGTAAACTTTAATGTTAATGTAATCGTGAAGCTGTGAGTAAATTTTAAGTAAAAATTTATTTCTCTAATTTTAACAAAACTTTAGGCGTAAGGAAGTATATTTATTTTATAAAAATCTTTATGGATATATTTTTGACATTTTTATTTGTTTCTAGAAACAATTGTATATGTGAAACTCTATTTTAATTTCTAGATTATTTAAAGTAGTAATTTCTTTTGTATATTTTTGTACAGTCACATATAATTTTTTTTTTACGAAAAATGAAGATTTTTAGCTGTTTTAAGACATTTTCCTACGTAAATCCACTATCCTACAAATTAGTATTTTTATACATAAACATTATCGAATAAACATTAAATGTTTTGTGATACAAATATATAAATATATTTAGCCTAAGGTAATCTGATACCAACTTAAAAACTTTTCTAAACTTTTTCAATGTTCATCTTAGGCTTCTTTTTCAATCCTTGTACATGCGAGTTTAATTCGAGATTTCAATTTCGATTTAATAAGAAAAAGAACTTTTCTAATTACTTTTATACAGTTTAAAAATATAAGCAAAACTTTTTAGTTTAGTTATTTATTAATTTTCTATTGTATAAGAATTTCCCTATGTCAGCGTTTCAACATTGTATCTTCATTTATATGAAATAATTAAACAAATTTTAAAGTAAGCAAAAGGTTTCTATCTACTTGATTATTTTGGTATCCCCATTTTGATCAAAACAATTGTACATCGTCCCGCTATATCTAGACATGCGAGGACTCTCTCTCCTGTTCCTTTAACCTCCGACCACAATTTGTTGATCTGGATACTACATGTGTTACGCGGTCATCCAATTCGAAGTCTTCCTTGGATCCTGTGTGAGTTCAAATGTAGAGCCTGTTGTTTGGCTCTTTTCTTAGTGTGCAGCTTAGTTATTGCCACGTTCGCCTACAAACACTTGTGTCTATCCCGTCGTGGCCCGTAAGGCTGTGTAGGGGTTCGTCTTTAATGACGGCTATGGATGTTAACAACGTCCGAAGTGATATCATGTAACTCATTTCGGATTGATGAGTTCGACCTTTCATGAAATTTAAGTATAAGCAGAAAATAAACTCAAAAGAATTTAAAAAAAATCGGACAATTGAGACTCGCGGACGAGGCTTCCATAATATTTTTTCATGTGATATTGATACGTCCTCCCAAGATACGTATCTTCTAGCTCAGGAGATGGGAACGGGTGTTTTTGTAAAAGATATTGGGCGCCACGTGGTCTTTATTTATTTGTTTGTTTAAGCTTATTACAAGCTGTTTCATAATAATACAACAATTACAAGCTATAAGACAATACTAATACTACAAGCTATAATAAATAATTAGACATAATAAATAAATAGTAAAAGCTACAATATGAGCTCTAATTAAAGTAGATACGGGCTGGAAAGAAGAAGAATTAAGAAAGGCGATCGAGATGGGATCAAGATATAAGGCTTTGTGAAGGGATGATTTACTCAAATGGAAGTCAAAGGAGAAAAGGTCGTTGACTTTTCGTAGCATCCTGGTAATTGGCCCGCTTTGACTGTAGTTCGTGCGAAGGCGGTTGAGTCGAAAAAGGGTAGTGGACCTAAGGTTGCGGAGATTGGTATAGATAGGTAAAGATTGCAGGATTGAAAGGCAGTCTACGGCACCAGTTAATAAATGAAGAGAATGTTGGAAACATCACAATGTTTACTTAGAGGTTGAATGTCTATCAGTTTCAGACGGTTTTCATAAGGTGGAAGGTTGAATCTGTCTACCCACGGAAGATCACGTAGAGCGAAGCGAATGAACCTACGCTGGATGGATTCAATCCTGTTAATGTGTTTGTGTAGGTGACCGTACCTGGCTGGCATATTCAAGGAGAGGTCTAACGAAGGAGATATAGAGAGATTTGGAAACATGAGGATTGGAGAACTCTCTAGACCAGCGCTTCACAAACCCTAGCGCGGAGTTAGCTCTGTTAATTATGCTGTCAATGTGGGAACGGAAATTGAGATCGCTATCACAGATTATTCCTACGTCACGCAAATAGCTAACGATAGAAACTGGTACATCGGTTAACATATAGACTCTCCGGGTGGTGGTAAGACGCTTGTGGGAATAAGAGATGGACTGGCATTTGAAGACATTGAGCTCAAGAAAGTTCTTCATGCACCATGTGGTGAACGAATCGAGGTCTTTTTGCAGGAGAAAAAATTCGGTTATTGAGCAGATATGTTTAATTATTTTCATGTCGTCAGCAAAAATGGACAGCTTTGAGTGTTTCACATTCAACATCATTTATTGTAAGGATAAAAATCAATGGACCGAGGTGGCTGCCCTGAGGGACGCCGGAACGAGCGACAATAGGGTTAGAAATGGATGAGCTGAAAAGAACATTGTAACGATGGTTGTTGAGGTAGGATTGAATCCAGGAGATGAATCGGGAGGGGAAGCCTAGGCGATCAAGTTTGAACAAGATAACGTTATGGGAGATCTTGTCGAAGGCTTTACTAAAATCGGTGCCGATAAAATCAACATCTTTACCGTTTTCCAGGGCACATAGTGTCTTAGAGACGAAGTCGGTAAGGTTAGTGGTTGTAGATCTTCCTTTGAGGAAGCCATGCTGGGAGAGGGCGAAGATAGACTTACAATGGAAGAACATGGAATCATAGATCAATTTTTCGAATAGTTTAGGTATGGATGATAATTTAGCAATGGGTCTGTAGTTGGACACATCGTCCTGCAGCCTTTTTTGAAGATGGGAATAATATACGAGTTTTCCATAATTGAGGGAAAACCCCTTGAGTTATCGAGAGGCGAAAAAGCAAGGTAAGGGGTTGAACTAGATGCATGGCACACTTTTTCAGAACGATGGCCGGAGTGCCACCTGTATGAAAGTCGTCCTCAAGCCCGTTGATACTGGCGGAGATTAGTTCGGGAGCAGGGTCGAAGGATGTAAACGACGTTTGAGTGCATTTGTCCATGAATGAATAGTAGTTAAGGTCAGGTTGTATGGAATTGTCGCTGAAAGATTTATTGCAGAAGTGTGCAAAGAGGTTGGCGATAACCTTAGGAGCAGACGAAGAGGTATTCTCTAGCTTTAGGGTGAAGGGGTAATCATTGGATTTCTTCTTGGAATGAATAAAGTTATAAAAACTGGGGTCGGACATGAGGCTAGTTTCCATCCGTTGGAGGTACTCATAGTAGAGGGTATCACAACGTTCAGAAAAAGAGGTATAAGCAGATAGGTAGGAAGAATAGTCAGACTCAGTCTGGGTTAGGAGAAAAGAATGCCAACGTTCGTACCAAACGGGGGAGGAAGAGTACGAGGAAGCAGAGGGATAGATTGTTTAAGACAAGCATGTAATTCCGAATAGAACGCCTCTGAAGCAACGTCAATTGGAAGATGTTGAGGGATAGTGCCAATGTTAGAGTTGAGGAGCAAGTGATTTAATTTTTCAAAGTCGCCTTTACGAAAATTTAATGGAAGAGAGAGGACTCTGGGGGGATGGTGACGATTGAGGGAGAAGAGAAGATGGTTACTTTCTGCGACAGCCGAGTTAACTGTTGTCTGTCCAGGAAGTTCCTGACTCCCCTTACTTGAAAGAGACTAATTGCTTGATAGACCACGAAACCTATCTCGAAATGGAAACATTAAATTTGCTCATATAAAATTTATTGCACTGTAAAGATATATTAAAATTCAAAAATTCAAGTTACTGTATAAATTTAAAAACAAACTATGTACTCGACCGAACAAAGATATAACCTTAATTCGCCATCCAGTCACGAAGTTTAAATTTCCCGAAACTAAGCGTATCACACAAAATTCCACCTATTAAAGAAAAAATTTACTTAGCTTTTTTATGATCCGCAAAAACGCCCTGCCACGTTGCTTATGAGAAGTATGTCCTTATCTTCCCGGTAAAGTCCATGTAACTTCTTTGTCGTTTTAATTTTTTTTTCTTCCTCTTAACCACTGCTTATTGTATTATATCTTAGTTATTACACGTCTTTTATGTAAATATTTTTTTTTGATTCAGGCACAATTGATTTTACTTCCCTTGTCGGGGACGTCCACTTTTTCCTACAGCACTAGATAAAAAGAGATCCAGTTCAGTTCTGGTGATCGCAGCAAAAGCAAAATGGATCAAATACCACAAACTTAATCTTTTCGTATATCCGGGTCAGTTGGCGTTTGCGAATTGAATCTCTTGCCAAACACCTCAAATGTTAACGTTTATGAATAATATTGTTCATTTCACTATAGGTATCTGTTATTGTATTATTCTTATTTACCTTTTTGTTTGTTACTGAGCAGACATGGACCTTGACTTGTAGTTATTTCGATTTCTTTTACGACTAGTTAATGAAACGTGGAAAGAATCGATAAGGATAATTAATATTAGATATGCGGAGCTAGTTTGGATTTATCTTATTTTTCGTTTCGACAATTGAATAGACGGTTTCTTTTTTAAATAAATTTATCATCAATCATGACTAGATGGTTTCTTTTCAAATGAAATTAACCAACATATGTATGGATCCTGGCAATACTCTTACTCATTTTTACTATGAATCCTAGAATGTAAAGATTTGTAAATTCAAAATTACACACGTCATTTAAATTTGCTTGAATCATGGATAACAATGTATTATCTGTATACTATAAAGTGAGGTACGAAATTCAAAAATCTCATACTAAATATGTTTTTAATCAACATTACAATTGTTCCTTATCTAACTAAACTAATAGCAATACTCAGCCCTTCATCTTCTTTTTAAACAATATATACATAAGTGGTCCCATCATATTTGTAAATTTATAGTTTCCTAGTAAAAAAATCACGTGGAATATACGATGATTCGACGTGGAACTGCTTCGAAACTTTACGTCGAAAGTAAGTTGAATTTTGTACACCGATATCCTAGGCATTATGCATGTTAGTTTACGGGGAATCAATTCCAAGTGGTACTTAGGCACATTTTCCACTGACTTTCCACGTGACTGAAATTCTACTGGGAAGTCGTCGAAAATGTCTTTTTGATACCATTTTACCAAAATGTGTAAAGCAATAAAATACTCACAAGATAAATTCCAAACTAGTTGGAAATTGTGTGATGTGACTCAATCCTCGTACATGATTGCGTGCAATCAGAATATATAACGGCCAAATGAGCATAGTACAGCATATTCAAATTTATGCATCAAAGTAGGGTTTTTTGTTCCCCAAAATCGTCATCTAATTATAATTTTAGATCCCGAAATTCGCTGACTATCCTGAAATTAGACAAAGACGATCTGAAGAATCACTAATTCTAGCCAAGGAACACACGAAAGTTTTGATTTATTTGTCTGTCAGACAGTCATTTTGAGGTACGTAACCCTAAAAATCAGCGAAAGTACAAAGAAAATAGTTGATGAATTTACTCTTGCATTTTCTGCATTTCTGCACATTTTTCGCTTATGTAACAACAAACTCGAACAAGTCAACTTGATGCCAGTGAGTCTAAATATTATGAGGGATTGTCAGAAAACTATTAAATCGATTATTCTTATTTTTTTTCCAGAGTAAGTGGAAGTACATACCAGCATCTCTCCGGTTCCTTTAAACTCTTGTGGGGCATAGGATGTCTATTACACCTACTCTTCACCTGGTCCGGTTCTGCGCCAACGCCTTCAACTGTGGCCAAGATTCGTTGGTCTGGGCACCTTCCCTCTCGACGGATCTTCTCCATGTGTTGCGCGGTGTGCCAATTCGGCGTCTTCCTTGTATTCTGTGAGGATTCCCTATCCATTGTCACTTTCGCCTGCGAATACTGGTGTCTATCCCGTCTTGGCCTGTAAGTCTATGTAGGTCTTCGTTGGTAATGGAGAAACCGTTTGACAAAGGCTTGTAGCTTAGATGTTATTTGACAGTTCACTTTCCATGTTGAACAGTCGTACAACAGAACAGATGTTTTTTTTTTATACGATATGACCAAATCCTAGGGGACAACCCTTTGATGCGTTAGCATGGTTTTGGCCGGAAGGGAATTAGGGTAAGGGAAGTGAGGAAACTTAAGTATTATTTTTGCATTGCTGCGAGCTAGACAACAGCCCAGAGACCGAATGGATTATTTTAACTTCTTAATAAAAGCTCACGGGGTCATCTGGTCTCGAACCCGGGACCTATGGCATGTTGGTCTTGCCGCTCAACGTATTGATCCAACTCCGTCATGTTACTTTAAAACAAGAGTCAATTTGTCAATAAAAGCCCATGTAAAGCGATAACGAATCATATATCAGGAATATATATACAAAAGATAAACTTAATCGGTGAAATGTTAAAACGCCCACCGACTTGAAAAGTACTGTTTCGAGAAAAGCGCCTTTAACATAGACTTAAAATATTTGTAAATATACAAAATAAAAAATCGATTTTTTTAAATGCAAAAACGGAAACACTTGAATATAATTCCCATATTTAGGCCTCAATAGACACCGTATTTTCCAAACAAACCGTATTTAAACGAAGTTTAAAGAAAACCCTTCAGGTTTTTTGGCGATTAATTCGAAGATTATGAAGGAACGACGCAAAGTCAGTAATCAATTACTCTTCTATCCCTACTTCCATGGTTATTGTTATGAAACCTTTTTCTCTTTATTATTCAACACTTAGCGCCGGTTTTACAGCTGGAGCTTAAGCTGAGGATAAGTTAAACTTATTTTGTCGCTTAAAGGGATTTGCACGTATAAAAATGAATTTTTTTCTTTTCATAAATTGGTTCATTAGTTTTAAGAACATTACAACTCGCTAAGCAGAGATAGAGTAACTTAACCACATGCAGACTATCAAGGTAGCTGTGGCCAGATAAACCTCCGAAACATTGTGGCAGTTATTACTAGCCTCTGTCTTTTCAGTAGACCCACAGAACGTCTGCGCGTTCCCACGAATGACTTCTGCCGGAGCTGTGATGGACGAGGAAGAGGTAGAAAGCATTCATCACTTACTCTGCGAATGCCCAGGCCTAGCAAAAGGAAGGTACAATGCAATGGGCGTGTACTTCTTAGGTGGCATGGGCGATATAGCCGGCATCGGACTGAAGCAGCTCCTAAGGTTTATCAACAGCTGGTTTTAGATAAACCCGGCAATCAGGCATGGTTCCACGGATGTGGTAACCTAACCTAGCCTAAGAACATGTTTTATGATACTCCAATTCTATCAAACTCAAAACCAATATACAGGGTGAATTAGATTTGGTGTACCGAAATAAATTTGGTGATAGATCTCACCTAGTCAAACAAAAAGTTGCATGGCAAGGGTGGGAGGGGGGGGGGGGGGGGGGCAATTTCAACAATTTGGGTGTTACAGGGACAAATTTGCAATTTTCATGATATGCACATCACTATTTTATTTTTATCTTTTGATCTACTCGACAAAGACATTAATTAAACGCCGAAAGCCACTATTCCAATGACCTATCCAAAATTATTAACACTGTTGATCTAATTCCTACGATTGCAGGTAAAGTTACTTCAAAAATTAATAAAAATATACCAGTATCAGCCTCGGGGAACTTACGATTCATTCGTCCACAAAATTCGGCCTAGAAGCGTCCCGTCCTCATGTCGTATTCCAGAAGCCAAATGCAAAGTTCTAATCTTCTCTGGGAATTTGCTTCCAGTAGTCCTTGAAATGGGATATGATGATATGGACGTAATCCTCTTCAATGGATAACCCTCCAAACTTTAAATGCAAGTTATTGTCCATGTAGCATAGTGACTTGTGGCTAAATCTGGCCAAAATATTCTAGGCACATTAGCTGCTTTCGCGCGACCTGAGACAAGTGAGATAACTGAGAACTCTCAGTTGAAATGTGCTTTCGCGAAACCGTCTCAGTTCATTTTGAGCCACAAAAAAATTCCATACACATATTGAGCAACTGGGCAAGTAAGACTGGTTTTTCACGTCTCAGTTGTCTCAGTTGAAGAATATTAACTAGTACCGGTGAATTTTTTAAAAGTGTTTGTATTTATTTATATTTTGGTAGCTGCTATTTGCGTCAACGGGCGAAATAGTGTCCTTAGCAAACAGAAGGCAATAGTACTTTCTAAATTTCAAATTGGAAAAGTTCGTTAGATTAACATCTGACGTTATATTATCAAGGAAACCATCAGTTTTGTTGATTAAATCTTATCGTAAGATTTTCTATGAATTTTTTTGACACCTCCACTAGTACAAACTGAACATCAGTTTTCACGTTAACCTCACAAATATTCTTACGAATCTTTTGCTTTTTTCTATAAATTCAGGTTTTAATTGAACTTCACATATTTATAGCATGAATTTAGAAGTAATTCGCGAGTAATGTGTTTACAGGAAAACGACTCCCATCATCTTGTTTCTAATTATTTGCGCACGAAAAAACCAAGCACGTCATGCTTGATTTTTTGAGCGACCGTCTCAGCTGTCTCAGTTCATAATATGTCAATTTGTACAGCTGTTAATGTAAAGAACTTTTCAATTTAAAATTTAAAAAATAATATTGCTTTGCTAAGGACACTATAACGTTTGTTAGCGCAAATCGCAGCTACAAAAATTACAAATAAATACAAACATTTTAAAAAAAATCGCCAGTACTTGTTAAAATTCTTTGACATGTGAATTCAGTCTCACGTCTGAGTTGCACTATATGTGTATGCAATTTTTTTGTGGCTAAAAAGAACTGAGGCGGCTTTGCGAAAGCTCATTTCCATTTCAATTTAAGAACCTAATAAAAGAAAGTTGAAAAAGTATGTTATTCAGTGTTTTGCTCCTCCTGTAAAATTTATCCCAGCAGAAACATTTCGTGTTGCCAAGACTTACAAGATTATAACGTTTTCATTGTTAAAAATTTATCTCATGTAGAGCCAAGCCCGTAACTCTACAAACCCTAAATCTTGGTGAAAAAGTATGGCACAGACTGTCCCATGGACTTATGGGTAGAAATTGAGTCATTGGTCTTTAACGTTGTATCATGCAATAGTTCCATGAAACGGTCAAGCCATACTTTTTGAACAAGGGCTTGTAGAATTAGGCCTAGTAGAGTTATGGGTGAAAGTCTCAGATTTCTTAATTCTGTCGTTATTTGCGCGCAAATCCTAGCCTGCATTCCAAACTTTTTGACTTTTGGAAGTTTGGTATAATAAATTGTTATGTAATACAGAACCGGACCCGCTGAAACAAAAAAATATATCGAAACCGCGAAAATTCTGGAATTGTTTTTCATCCCAAAAAAGAGATGATCATCGTAGAATGGAGTAAGTTCAACGGAAGATGTCAACAACGGAATGAGATGACGTCAGTTAATGAAGAGATGATTTTTCGGATGAGAAAAATGTTCTTTACTTCAGCTGAATTTTGTGCCGAATTACGGGTGTAAGCTGTAAAAGTAAATTTTAAAGTGATACCGGAGCTGCGGTAACAATCGTACCAAGGTATATATTTGTTTAGCTCCTTGCTTGCGCGGTCGAGATTTGATTCGAAAATTAGGAATCGATTTGATACGATATCGCTAATAATGGTGTGCTGGCGAATTCCCTGTAAAGGAATTCCCACATTGTTTCTCAGAAAGTACCGGTGAAATAAAAAGTTAAGAAGCAGGATTAGTTTTGAAGCAAATTCTGTAAACGCTAAACTCTGCCATATGCGTATTGCGAAGATGTAGAAAAACAACTAAGCCAGAGGGTAGGGTAGGGTCGGGAATTTTGACCCCTAGGAAACGTGGTCAATAGGCTACGCCTATTGTGCTCATTCCTAAATCCGACGGAGAGGTACAACAACTTTAAATCAGTGTTAGAAGTGACTTATTACCCACTGCCTCACATTAAGGATATTTTCGCAAGCGTGGGAGGTGGAAGGGGTTTCTCTGTTATTGATTTATCCAAAGCTTATCTCCTAAGCTAAAGGTTAATGAAAACTAGCAGAAAATGATCGTAATTAATACACATCTAGGGTTATTCGAATTCAAGTGTCTTTCATACGGTGTTAGAAGAAGATGGAGAATATTACGACGATTGTGTTAAAAAAACTCAATTAGCTTTAGTAAAGCTAAACGAACAGCAAATTAAAGCAAATATTAAGAAATGTAAATTTTTCATAAAATCTGTGCAGTTTGTCGGGCATATACTTGACAAAAATGGAAAATATATCATCGAACCAAGAATAGAGGCTGTCATGAATATCGCCGAACTTACTTATCTCGGATTAGTGCAAGCTTATTCATCATACATCCC
Source organism: Leptarthrus brevirostris (assembly GCA_964036015.1). Classification (NCBI taxonomy): domain Eukaryota; kingdom Metazoa; phylum Arthropoda; class Insecta; order Diptera; family Asilidae; genus Leptarthrus; species Leptarthrus brevirostris. Next base: position 102,095,017 of record OZ038373.1, read on the forward strand.
AAGGCTTTCATCAAATTTAAAACCGTTATATGATTCAGACAATACAATACGATTCTTCTCGGTAAGCGGTGCTAAGCCAAATCGAAAAGAATAGTTGTGAATGTCCAATCGTTCTTGAGTTCCGATTATTAAACACTACAAAACAAAACTACCCACAAGTGGAGAAGGAGGCTTTGGCGCTCAAGTTTGAAGTAATGCGCTTTCATTAAAAAAGCCTTTCCTACGATATCAGCATCATGTTCTCAACACTGGGCTATGATTTCAGCAGCATATAATTTCCAAATTGTATACAAAAAAGATCAAGAAATATACAGAGCAGTTGCACTTTTGAGGCTTCCGGTGAATGAAACCATTTCTTATGTCCCCCTTTTCCCAAAGTCCTCTAACCTCCTATAAAATATTCCGTGCAACCGAAAAAGATTAAACCCTTTCAAAAATTGGGGCCCTACAAGGTCTCTAAATCAGTGAAAGAACTGATCGGCAATAAATTCTTCCGATCTCCTAAAATCCCCGGAGGTCGACGGGATAAGAACAATCATACTTCAGAAGGCATTAAGTCATATAACAGCACTTGACTGGTGTCAATATACAGAAGCTGTCACTGGCACATACCCACAGCTTGGAGGGAAGTGAGTGTAATGTGGCAGCAAAATATTATAGACCAATTAGTCATCCTTCACGCTCAAAGTACTAGGGAGGCTGCTGGACGTGCATATACGAGAGGTAAGGCAGGGCTAACACATCTCAAAAAGCCAGCATATCTATACGAAAAGAAAGTCGGTAGAGACAGTGCTGCGCTGCAGTGGCGCGGTGATTTAATGATCTCTGGAGTTCGCGTAATATACCCTTGGTGCCTTCCTGGACGTTGAGGGTGCTTTTAACAACGTGAAGACAAGGTAAGCTCATATATAGGCGACTCAATGGTGAGATTTGTATGCAGAGGAACACCACAAAGGAGTGCTATCACCACTCCCTGAACAAAATTCTGCATACACTAGAGAACGAGGGTTACGTGGTTCCTGAATATGCGGATGACGATATTGGTATCCGGCCGATTCTTTATAACGATCAGCGATAGGCTCGAATACGCGCTTCAAAAGCTTGAAAGCTGGGCCTCTAATAATGGACTGAACGTTAACGTCAAAGACCGGGCTTTGTGCTTCTCTCCAGGAAGAGGAAAATACCAGAGCTTAGGCTCCCAGTCCTGGGAGGTATCTCGGTGTATTATTAGACTCCAAACTTAATTAGAAGAGAAATATAGAACAGCGCATAGCGAAAGCAAACAAGGCCTTCTATGCGTGTAGGCTATCTTACACGCATAGAAAGCCTTGTTTGGGTCAAATGGGAACATACCTCCGAGTGGTACATCGCTCCGGCTCACTAGTTTTCTGGACAGCTCTGGATAAAAGGTTTAACCTAGAGACACTATCTAGAGTACAGAGAGCCGCTGGTCTGGGAATAACTGGGTGTCTGAGTACCACGCTTACAGCGGCTTTGTTGCCACTGGACATATATTGCTACAAGTGCAATCAAACTAAAAGCTGTGGGGTACTGAAAGGAGTGGTTGGACGGGAATTCCAGCATCCTTCTGAAGTCATACAGCATCGATCACAAATCGACACGGATTTCCTTCAGTAGGAACTTTAGTACAAAACTACCTGCTAGGGAGGAATGGGACGGGAACAAATTGATAGAAGCATCAGAGATCTCCATATGAAATGGTCAAACTGTCAGCAGGCTTCTTCTTGTGTATTTCCATTTGCCTATAAGCTGAAAAGTTTTAATTATCAATTTTTTCATTATTAACAAAGGAAAAAAACAGACAAACAGTACTTCCTCCTGTAAACAATTAGCTGTCAAGCACAAGCTCCGATTTCATGTTACGCAACTTATTCGTTTGCCTTTTAAAGCTGATTTAGCCCTTATTTTATTTTTGCTGTTATTTTCAGGAGTTCATTAAAATGGAACCTTAGCGCTTATGCCAGTACGCTTTAACTAAAGATTCTGCAATATGATTCCGAAATGAAACGGTTTATGGCGGAATGTGAAGCTGAATAAGTTTAAAATTCTGAGTATAAGTTTAGCATTAATGCAGTTTCGTTTGCGTTTTCGGATTCGAATTAAAGAATAGGGCGTCTGATATGCCATAACGTGTGTACTGACGAAACATTTAATGTGTGTGATCAGCGCCTACTTCAGATACATAACAGTAATGCCATAAAATAGAATCAGTTCTGATTAAACTACTTCCTCTTCCTATCACGCCATGAAAAGTGAACATACTGATGCGGCGTGAAGGATAGGTATGTAAACTTCAAAACAAAATGTAATCTTTTATCGTTTAGAGACATACTAAAGTTATGAACGTAGTTTATGGTCAAAGCATATTAAGATCCATAGGTAAATTTATAAATTAATATTCTCTTAAGTTAATCAACCGCAAATGCATAGTCCTCAAATTGTTACTAAAATAGGATATATCTGATTAATAAATGAAATATATGTTTTTAAATTAATTTTTATTTTACCTATGCAGTATGATATGAAATCCTTTTGTCTGGTAAAAGATTAAAAAACAGGTAGAAGACAAAAAGATTTGTAGAACTCCTTATTAAATGATTTGGCTGACGATGGTGAGTTCATTATATAAGACAATCCGATTAAGTGTGATCACTTTCAATCACAATTTGGGTTTACTGACCTTCTATATTCACTTCAGATAAGGATTTCTCTTCTTTAATCTTTATCGTTTGCAAAGAAATTGTTTTAAAGACACGAAATGGATAGACAAATATTTGTATGTCATGCTCTCGTCTCGACATTAAATGCTATTAAATGTCAAGTGCTTTGCTTAGGTCTAAGTTTTTCTGTAGTGATAAAGGTTAATCTAGATTGAGCGGGTTTGATGTTTGCTGAACACAAAGAGATCATCATTCCGACGGCAAAATGTCCAAATTTTTTAGGCAGCAACATTTCCTTCCAACGGCTTAGAGCTTGTTCCACTAAATCAGCAATTACAGAGTTGTTTCCTTATTCTTTAAGATAAGTGTATTTTATACTGCCACCTGAAACAAAAACGAATTCACAGTTTAGAACACTTTTTTCTAAAGTAATTTGATAAATAATTTATATTCTATTCATCTAATGCTTTTATATTATATTGGCACTTAAATGCGATTAACATAAATCAGTCTAATCAAACATTTGTTTAATTGGGCCGACAGTCTATCTGAATGCTATTGAAAACTTATGGCAGATTGTAAATCGGAATAATATTCCAACCACAAACAAATTTTAATCGAAATTTTGCAATTTTTCTAATGCGCATAGCTCCGTCAATTTTCATCGTATAAAGACAACTCTTTTCATTTTGTAGGTATGTAATTATATGTACTTTAAGAAAAAATCTATGCAAAGTCGATGCTGCATCTCCATGTCCTGATAAATATCAAGAATTTTTTTTGATTGCTTGACTAAACTTGCTAAACCTTTTACCGCATTTTTCGTTTCATATTCAGTAGTTAAGAAAAATAAATGTGAAACTTTTTATCAGTATTTAATTAAAAATAAATAAAGCATTATTTATATGAATGTAAAGTTGAATCGGAAAAAAACATGTTTATGTATTACCTATAATAGTGAGTCTATTTCTTATTAACTGTAATGCAGAAAATAAACGTTGATGAAATATTAAAATTGCAAGCAATACAATGCTGAACTCTTTTTCTGTTCAATTTGCCTCTTTTTTTTTAAGCTATGCAAATTGGTAATAAAAAAGAAATAGTTTCATTTCGGTGGCTTCTCGGAATAACAACTTAAGTCCAAAAATCAACTGTATGAAAGGTATCATATCGAAGATAAAAAATCCTATGTTAACACAATTGTGAATAAAAATGGACTTAAGTGGTTATTCTGGGAAGCCAAAAATTTCAATGAACCATTATTTTTTACTTTTCCCAAAGCAGTATTTACAATTTGAAAGGTTACTATTAAAACCGTTTCGGAACTAACTGATATTTTGATACATTTTTTTAGTTGTATTCAGACCGGAGTTACCGGCATTTTAATTAAGAAGCTATTCTTGACGCTTTTGCCTTAGATTTCTTAAGAACCTTAAAGATGGGGTTATTTGTTTTTGATTCTAGACCCTCATCTTATTTTTCTTTAGGTTTGTTTAGATTTCTCTTGTGGGTCATGGGGCGAGAGAAAAACTTCACCCGATTTGAGACAACGATTGCAAGTAGATCAACAAGTGAATTCCGAATCACTGACATTTTCTCTGCTACACCCATGATCTTTTTATTGTAATCTGTTGTCAGCAGAAAACAACCATGGGCGCCGCCGGTGGGATGCCAACGTTATTTAAATGTATATAAAAGGGGCATATTTTTAGTTGAAATTAAGCTGATTACCCAGTTTTGATTCTATTAAATGTTATAGTAAGAAGCTTAATCTTTATATTAAATTTTATCTAATAAAAATCCAGATGCACAGTACCATTAAAGTTAGACTAAAATATGTATTGAAAATTAGTTTTATAAATTTGTGACTTATCACAACTTTACAGTGCATATTTTTCAAAACCAATCATGAAGAAAAGTGTAATTTTGCTAAGGGCTTTTTGGTGGTTGGTGATTTTAATATAAGTTGGTATGATGTGAATAAAACATATAAAAACAGATTGAAAATACGCTTTTAATAAAGTCATGTGACAAATAGTGACTGAACCAACGAGAATTACCGCAAATTTAAAAACTTTGATCGACTAATAGTCAGTATGAAGCGCGACCGGATTCTAGTTTGAATATATCTGATCATAAAACTATAATTGTTACTAATCAGATTGCATTTTAAAAAGGTACAATTAAGGAGCAGATATAGAAAAGAGGAATTTTTACAAAAATTGAGGTGGAACAATTAACGTTAGACCCGCTGGCTGAGAGCTTAAAAAACGAAGTTGATCGAGCGATTGATAAGTTAATCGTTTAACAAAATGGGAGCTATATAGGTAATGAAAAGTTTTACGCGGAACGTATGATTAAAAAATGAGAAAATCAACAAAAGGATAAGATATTAACAAATAACGAAGAAGTTTAGAGTAGTTATCGTATTCTGAGAAATGTATATAAACGAAAATTAGAGAAGGCAAGAAATATTTATACTCAAAATAAACTAAACTCAGGCGATCACATTCTATACAACAAATAAATAACCATCCAAATCGGTGCACGCATTAAGAAGTAAGGTTCCACCCCCATCCCACCAGCAAGATTTTTGACATAGTACCAATCGGGGAACATACTCTAACCAACAAACAAATCGGTCCACGCGTTACGAAGTTAGACTACATCTGCCCCTCCCCAACTTCTAGGACCATATTTTTTCCATTACTAGAAATGGGGGATCACACTCTATACAACAGAAAAAGAATCATCTAAATCGGGCCACGCGTTACAAAATTATGCCCGGTCATACATTAAAAAAAGTACGTCTCTTTGGTTTTGTGTTAAAAAGGTTAAGAAATAGACTGACGCAACAAACCGCTTTAAATATGTACAACGTAATAATTAAACCTTATTTTGAGTATTGCTCGACGGTTATATTCTTAACTAGATGATTCAAAAAACCACATTGAATGTTTTGACCTTTGTATTTAAAGTGAAATGTGGTTTAATTTCGAATTATTTAAATAGATATTTTGGTATGTACGTGATTTATAGCCCTCGCAACATAGGAAATAGAAATGTTTGACTGTATTCGGTGTCTTGCTTTCGCGTTTTTAATTGTTAAAACATACGAAAAATAAAAAATATTTAATTTTAAGTAGTTTTGTAAGCAATTATTTTAAGATATAAAACCTTTTGCAAACATGTTATGGCTACAAATTAAACAAACAGTACGAAACGTTTCTAACGATTTTAAGCATTGTTCACATTAAGTAGTGTGAGTATTGTTGTTACTGCCTTTGAGTCTTTTGAAAATTAGAAAGGCCAATTAGTTAAGAGGTTACTCTACTGTTGAAAGATTAAAACTCTATGTTTCTTAAAATGCTTATAAAAAAACTACCAGAGATATCGGGCTAATTTTTGGCATATATGTTATTATTATTAGGTCTGTCTGTTTACTCGAAAGTTTTTACACAAAACCGAAAGTTTTCGTCAACACTGCGTCTGTTTACTTTTGGACTTGAAGAGATTTGACAGCCGAGTAATTTCCCCTTTTACCCAAATTTTACACACCTTGATGAGTGTGGAAAACAAATTACGCAAAAAGGGACTGCTAACTTTCGCATTTTCATCGCCTCCACCAGAAGAACAATTTTTACTTGATTTTAACTCACTTTTTACACACAAAAGTAAACAGAAAGACCTATTATTTTAAAAAAAATGTCGGTTTTCCTAGCTGGTAGGTTTCGGGCGCGCAGCAAGACTTCATCCAATGCCCGCCGTAGTAAGACATCGCAATTGTTATCTTAAAGTAAAAAAATACATATGACCTAAAGACATAGCGTTATCTAAAACTTAGAGAAAAAGATTGATTTTTTTATAATTTGTCACAATTTTTAAAATGCCGTCTGAAATCCGCCGTTTTCTTTAATAAAAAAATCGTTGTAGAAATTAGAAACAATAATTATTTTGCTCAGAGTTTAGATGACGCGATCTTTAATTTGTAATAAACATCTATGTCAAAAATTAGCCAGATATCCCTCTTAGTTTTTTTATAAGCATTGTAAGAAACAGATTTTTAGCTTTTCAACATTAGAATAACCCATTAAGGCTTGGTTTCCAACAACTTGCGCCGGGCGTAACGCAAAGTCGAAAGCACATAACGCTGACAAGAGAACTATTCCTTGTATGAAAATGGGTTTCAAGAGACACGACTGAGAGTAGCGCTAAGCTGAGCATTTTACGTGGCGCTCGCACTGAAACAATTTTCATCTCGGAGCAATTTTGCGTCAGCGTTTGTGGAATTTCGTCATTTGAGTTGTTAAATGTTTATTTCGATTACATGGAGCTAATTTAATATCATTTTCGATTAAGTTTAACACGTGGTTATTAGTGTCATTTATCAATTAAATATTTCTCGATCAATATTTTAACAGCTCCTCAATTTTTACTCTCTTTACCCAAGTTACATGAAAACCCGTAAACAGAACTATGTAACATTTTATTAAATTGCCAATCTTATTCCTTTTTCAAAATGCCCAACACGTCCAAGTGGTCTGTTTGTTTCGCTACACTTTTTTTACACTACTACGCTGAGTGCAAAATTTTTTGTTTGTTTCGCTAACAGTGTAAACCTAGTGTACACTTACAGCGATTAATTCGCTCCAAAAAAAGTGGAAATTTCTGCATTTTTGCTGAAACCCATAGCACACGGCAATGCACCGAAATTTAGGAACCATTGAATTGCACTGGTTGTCATACATTGAATACGACACGGTAGTGCGACGATTGGATTTTCATGTTATTCAAGTTTCTCGTCGCATCGCCATTCTTTAAGTCCTTAACACAATGAAGCACTTGATGCCAGCACCAGGATCGAAATAAAGTGCTTGTCAATTTAAAACATATGAAATAAAATGGCGCATCGCAGAATGGCAATTCTGATGAGAGCATCACGATTGATTCTCTCGTCGAAATCGAAAATAATTTGAATTTGATGCTCGGTGCTGTCAGTTGTTAAATCAAAGTAAGCGGGATTTTTTAAAAATAAAATTGATTTGGAGGAAAAACTTGTAGAATTAATCAAAGATTACCCGTGCTTATATAAAAAAGCTGATAACAGTTATAAAAACACTTTTATGAAAGAACTACTTATGAACGACACTTCAATGCATTCTGTTCTAGCTGGCACCTAATGCGAGTTTTTTGACAGTTTCCGTCACTTGATTCTGTTCTGATCCCAGGATCAGAATCGGTGCTGCATTGTGTTAAGGGCTTTAATGTCCAAGATGCAGGATAGAAGAGAAACATTGTGTTAGTGTAAGAATTAACATATGCTTTAGTAAAGTTATAGAAAAAACTATTCATGTATATTTCTAGAAGGTATTCATATTTTGCTAAAAGTAATTAGTGCTCTGTAAAAAAAAACTATTGTATTTGTGAGTCATCAATAAAGGCATGTCAGCTGTCATGTGATTTCAATCTTTTTTAGCCAACACACACAGTCCTTTTTTTGAGTCTACACAAACAGGTTTTTGATGGTAAAGAATCGCAGGGAAGGGAAATCGTTCCCTCAATTTTTCCACCGATATCATTTCTATCTCGCGGGTGCAAAACACCACTACAAGTATAGAGTGAATATTTCATATATTTTGCATGCGCACGGTTCATTAATGTTTCAATTATCAGGTAATTAAGATAAAAATATTTCAGGAAAAAGATCGCAAGGAACGGTAATTGCTTGAACACATTTTTTCACAGAAATGATTTCTATCTCTCGGGTGCAAAACAATAAGTATAAAGTTGATGTTTTGTGACTGGAGGGTTAATTAAATGATTTTGCATGCGATCAGTTTATTAATGTTTTAGAAAACCAAACTGAGTTGCAACTGTAATGTGAGACTTTATTTCTATTTGACATTTCAAATTTATCTAGTGCCACCTATGTGAGGTAACTTATGAACGCACCCATGTATCTTTGAACTTGTCAACCCGGTCAATTGCTTCACACTTCGGTGAGAAGACGTCATAACTTAGCAGCTGGCGGGAGTGATAAGATCAAAGGTGACCGATTTAAATGTTTGTACTAAATATTATCAAAACCATCCAAGTATGGATAGATGCTAAACTTATTGCATCTATTTATAGCAATTACCAGTTTCCTTCCAACCCTCAAATTTGCCACATTGAGCGGAAGAAATTTCATTATTCGTATCATCCCGTGTTGGCATAGTAAACATACATAATCTTTACGGAAATCAGTAACATATCTGTGTGCGACACAAAGCATATTTGCGCGGGGAAAAACAAAATATTTGAAGTACTCACAACGCTACTAGCAATTGCTACGGCACAAGGATAAAATGTAAACTCTAATAAATTACCCCACTTTCGATTAGCAAGCAAAACTTTTTTCCTCAAATCTTTTAACTCCCGCTTAGCACATATTAAGCAAGGGCTAGGCAAAATACCAGCTCCGGAAAAGCGGAGGATTTCAGGTCAGTCCAGAGACCGGGTTCACTACTCCACCACCAACCCTTCCAGGCACATAAAAAAAAATTAATGCCGGCAAAAGCTATCAGCAAAAGGAGGTACCATAGCTGATCTACAACCTAGAAGCGTGCATAGACGCAAAGTTTGCTGCCACCTACATTGCTGGTTGTCATCGGCAATATATGGCTCCTGTAGAGACTCCAGAGGTCCTGCAGTAAGAAGCTGCGTACTTCGGGGAGTCAGCCACCCAAATTGGAGTTGGATCAATGCGTTGAGCGGCAAGACCAACATGCCATGGGTCCCGGGTTCGAGACCAGATGACCGTGAGCTTTTATTAAGAAATTAAAATAATCCACTCCGTCTCTGGGCTGTTGTCTTGCTCGCAGCAATGCAAACAAGACATTCAAGTTTCCTCACTTCCCTTACCCTAATTCCCTTCCGGCCAAAACCATGCTAACACATCAAAGGGTTGTCCGCTAGGATTTGGCCACATCGTATAAAAAAAAATGCAAGGTGACTGAATGGAATCAGCGGGACTACCATAAATAAAACCAAAATTAAAACGATAACCCCAAGGATTACTGCCCCAACGATACCAGGTAAAGGCTAACTTAAAATTTTAGTACTATAATGAAAGTCGATAATTTGTTTGGATTTTTTTTTTGTTTGATAATAACATTCGTACTACAGTAATTGTGAACAGTGGCCGGGGTCAAAAATGAATAATTCTATAAAGGTTTAAATTTCAGTACTAGAATGATGACTTTTGAAATTAATTAATATATGGGTAGACAGGATATATCTGTATAGCGTTATGCCTAATTAATATTTAATTTAATCAATCTCATTCATCCTAGATCTATATAGGTAAAAAGAAAAGTAAATACTCATACAATTGTAGATTCATCTAAGAATTTAACTGGCAAATAATATAAATATCAATTGAAAATGTCGATCAATATAGCAAAACCTGATCGCGGTGATTAACGAAAGAGAAATGTGCCTAATTGCGAATGTGTTAATTTTGTCAAGGAATGTGTTAATTTTGCCAAAGGAAATGTTAATTTTGCAAAGGGAAACTCGTCTCCTCAACCGACAAACAAATTAAGGAAACAGAAAAGAACTAATAGAGACAGTGTACCACTTCTGGTTAGGAGACAGGATCATTGTTCGATTGCCACTAGATGTTTCCTTTTTTTTGTTCGGTTGACGCAGCTGAGTTCCGCCCTTTTTTCTTAATGTCAACGCATCCCGCACATTGAACTTGTAATCCGCAGTGAGGGTTAAATTAATTTCCTTAGCTATTGTAAGTAATTATGTCAGTTCAGATACATAACATCCTTTTTGCTTATGAACTATCGAGATTAAGGTAATTTAACTATTGAATTTGATAACTGAGTATTTTAGGATTAAGTCGATTGAACTGTTGACCTAGCATATATACATATAATAAGATCCTATAAGGTTATGTTTGTTTATTCTTTTTTTGTAATATACCTAGAAAATGATTATATGAGTTAAATTCTGTTTCAATTTCAGGTAACCCATGAAGCTTCTCCATACTCTGGTCCTCTTCCCTCTTTCCTTATGATTTAGTTTGATTTTTTTTTATTTCGTTTTCTTTCAGCTTTCCGTTTATAGGTTGGGCCTACACCTTAGCCAGGTGTAGGGTTGGAGCGGGTTAGAGCCGTTCATCGTTTTAGGGGGAACATTGTCATTTGTCAGTTCAAGATGGTTCAGTGCGGCTAAGGGTAACAGGTAAGCCTGTTATTCTTCCTTTTATCTGTTTCTCGTTTTTTTTTTATCAATTTTTGGCAGATCTGAAAGAAGGATTCCACAACCTTTTTTCGCCACAGGCACGCGAAACGCAGTTATGAGTGTGTGACTCGGATGTTCAAGGACCCTCACCCCATATCGACGAGCTAGGACGTGCTGCCAGCTGGCGCCAAGTGAATATCCCGCGGCAACATCACGTTGCACACGCGCACACACATTATGAAACTGAACACACTTTTAAAATTTTTGTACTCACATGTAATCAGAAACTAAGCCGAACAGTACACTTACTACGTATACATGCAGAGTTGAAAAATTGAGTCGAGTTGGAGTTGAGATTTCAATCCGCTTATATGTGTTCATCAGGTTGCAGAGTTGAGTTTAGATTGAGTTGATTTAACATAATGCTCAATATAGCTACTGTTTTCTCTTGTTCCCAAATATTTCTCCTTTCTATCTTAAAAGCTTCACAAACACAAAACAACCTTTACAAAAATAATTACTAACTGCTGTGACAAAATCAAAAACAAAATAACTTGCCAAATTACAATGTGTCACTTCAACTCTTCAACCCGCGTATACATGCAAAAGTTCAGCTCGACTCAGCCAGATTACTTGACCCACTTTGAACTCAACTTCGGTATACATGAGAGTTGAACTTCGGTTCAAACTGGCTTCAACCTTGCATGTATCCATATGTAGTACCTGAAAGAAAGTCAACCGAATTCGGTTTATAAATTTTACTTGCGCCTGAATATACTTTTCGGTTTAATGCACATGTAACTAGCGACCAATAGTGCAGTCTTTTTATAACTTTAGACTTCCTATTTTTACGCCTCAGTCGCGATAATCTTTATAAGGAAAACATTTTTTTTTTGAAGTTAGGTATGTTTTGCAATTCTAAGATACAGAAACGCATAATTATATAAATCAATTCCAATCATTTTAAATTTATACCGAACTGACAGCTAACAAACAAACTCATAAAACAATTTAAGTTTCATTTTTAAATAATATGGTCATGTAACAATAGACCCAAATTGTGAACTCAATTCAAACTAAGTTCGGTTTATTTTTGGTCTGTAATGTGATTGGTAATTAAGAAGAAAATATTTCAAGTAAAGGATCGCAGGAAACTGTAATTGCTTCCTAACATTTTTCCACCACAATGATTTCTATACCTCGGGTCACACAATGTCACTTTCTGAACAATCAAACTAATACTAACTCAAATCGCATTTTGACATAAAATTGAGTCGGAGCAACATATCTCAAATCCCCATCCCGGCTTGAGTGAAGAAATTTAGAGTCAGGTGTGCCTTGGGTCTTGGGTCACAGTGCGACAAAATCACTTCGTCGCATCGTTCGTCGTTTGCTGATCGCATTGCTCTGTGCAATCAATTTCAGTCATTTGCATTGAATTAAGTGCAATATGGCAATCAAATATTTGATATTTGTTAACCAATTGTCAAACAAAGCTGGTAAAAAGGTTACAGATTTAAATTAAGAATCAGTCGAGTCACATGTAATATCTCAGACGGTAAATTGTAATTTTCTTCGTTATTTGTTGTATTAACGTTCTTTTAAATATAACGGAAAACAAATTACACTTAAAACGTTTGTTTCGCATGCATTAGTGCACTTCCAACTAAATAAAAGTCATTTAATGTCTTCTTCTTGCTTGTAATAAATTGCAGCACAAGTAGGTAGCAAAACAATAAAGTTACAAGTCGATGCCTTCCACAAAAGGGAGTGGAGCGTTTTTATCGATTTTTTGTTTCTCCGTGAAATTTAAGCATTCACATCAGCTATATGAGCTTTGTATTAATTGTTTTTTTCGTGGCTTTACATAAAGCGTGTCGTTTAAAAGAATATAGTATGTAAGTCTCAATCAATCTAAAGACTCACATATCACCATGATGCACTTATGCTCGTTTCTAAGATAACACTTGTGAGTAGCTTTATAACACAGAAACTTAAAATACGTTGCAAACTGTTTAGTTGTGTTGAAAAGAACTTATATTGCAATATTACCCGCAACTGAGATCCACTACACAACAGATTGAACGCCTGATTTTTCAAAATGCCATAAACTTCACGATTTCATTGTACCCTTAACCAAAAGTATTTAAATCATATTACTTATCAATTATGCATTTAGAATTCTTTACAAATGCGTGGAAACTATTCTACAGGAACTTTAATATAAAGTGTACTATCATAGCTGGAAATGTTTTGTAAAAGTAGCAAATATTTCGGACGGGTAGGAGAACCAACCTACTTTGATCTATGCTTACACCTAAACTGAAAAACTTGTCCTAACCTGAAAGTTATAGGAATTGGTTCACGGAGCGGTATTATATCTATCATTACCTTCCTATTGTCACGGGGAGCGAGAGTTACTATGTCTAATTGAAATAACAAAATTTTTCACATACATATCCCTTAGTTATGTTTAATAATTTCTTTTAGTTATTGCGCGACTTTAACTTATAGTCAATCTCTCACTTGCGTATTAATCGGAACAACCCAGCAGGAAATCAGTCACTGTGGATAGTCGATGGAAATTGTACCGTTAATCCCTCTTTTCGAAAATTACAAAATGGACGCAATTTTGTTTCACTCTAAGCGGTAATTATTTTGTGATTTCAAAAAGTTGTAATTAGTGAGCATTTTAAATAGTTGGGAATTTATCTTTTGAATATTTTATTGTTTTATACATTTTGGTAAAATGGTATCAAAACGATATTTTTGACCAGCAGAATTTCAGTCACGTGGAAAGTCGATGGAAAATGCATACTACTTCCACTTGGAGTTGATGTACAGAGTCCTAGTAAACTGATGTGCATAACGCCTAGTACATCGGTACAACAAATTCAACTTCCATTAGGCGTTATGCATAATAGCTTACGGGGAATTGTCACGTCTACTAAAAGTGGACCAAAGGTACCACTGCCACCTACTTTCCACGTGACTGAATTTTCGCTACTACTGAAAACGTTTACAAAATACAACTTTCTTCCAATCACAAAACAATTACCACTTGGAGTGAAACAAAATTGCATCTATTTTGTAATTTTCGAAAAGGAGAAATAAGAGTACAATTTCCATCGATTATCCACGGTGACTGATTTTTTGCTGGGTTACTTTCGACATAGCGTTTCGAAGCAATTCGAATTATCGTATCTCGAAATATAACAAATTAAGAAAGGCAAGTATCCGTTACTTCCGTATTTCCTCACTCGCAATGCCGTGAAAATAAACAATTTTGTATTTGCCAACAACGCAATTAATTAATATTTTCTGAAACACACTGATGCCCACTACTGTTATACATATAGACAAATTTAATTACAGTGATTACTGAATAGACAGTTAAATTTAATTGCATTGCGCTAAGGGTTTGTTTCTGTTTACGAAACTATATAGTCGATGACTATATTAGTAATAAATAGTAAAATATTATTCTTTATCACGAAAATTGTTACATAAAATTAACTATGCACCAACATTCAGAGTTGCCACCATTTAATAAGAGCAAAATTATTCAGAATATTGTTGGAGTAACTAAAACCATATATCAACAAGTAGCAAAGTCTCTTAAGAGCAGGACGGTATTACCCCTTATTATTAAAAATACAATTTCGCTAGCAAATCTACACCCAGCCATTCCATTTTAATTACTTTTAATATATTGTCCTTACAGGACTCAATGGTATATTACTTCATGTGCAGCTACATTTCATTTAATCTTCCTTAATTAAGCAGTCATTCTTTATCTTATTTAAGAAATGTTATAAGGACTACCGATAGCCCCATTTTTGTCCTTACGGTTTTACATAGTTTAGTTAAATCAAATACACGGAACATCTAATTGGAAGGAGGCTTTAGTAGTCCCTATAGCTAAGAATTCTCGTCCCAATGCCCCGTCAGATTTTAGACCGATAAGTTTATTATGTTTTTTAGCGAAGGCCTTGGAGAAGATAATGGCAAAACAGATATCGGAGCATTTAAATTTAACTGGCTCTTTAAGTCGTTGGCAATCTGGATTTCGTCCTAAACATAGTTGCGATACGGCTCTCCTAAAAATCACAACTGATATTAGAACTGCTTTGGATAATGATCGAGTAGTGTTTTTAGTCCTTTTAGACTTCACGAAGGCTTTTGACAGTGTCGATCACGCTAAACTCCTTCTCAAGCTGAAAGACTCTTTTGGATTTGGCTCATCTGCTGTGAAATTACTTAAAAGCTTCCTGACTCAACGCTCACAGCGGGTTAAAATTGACGAAACCATCTCGCCAAAGCTTTTGTTGTATACTGGTGTCCCCCAGGGATCAATATTAGGACCTTTGCTGTTCAGTCTTTTTATTAATGATTTGCCGTCTGTTATTAAAAATTGTTCTATGCACTTATATGCTGATGATGTGCAAATCTATCTAGATCGCCCCATTGGTCTTCTGGAGGATTGTGTCAGTAGAATAAATGAAGATCTTCAGAGTATCTTACAATGGTCAGCAAACAATAATCTCATTCTTAACCCAAAGAAGTCGCAAGCATTAGTGATGGGCAGAGAAAGTTATGACTTAACCTATTTTCCTCCTTTAGAGATGGGCCGGTTTATCATACCCTATGTCTCTAAAGCTAAAAATCTGGGAATTATGCTTAACACTTGTATGAGTTGTTGTGATCACGTTAATATGAAACTGGGTCAAATTTATGGGGTACTACGTCGACTGTGGCTGTATGCTTATGTGCTCTCTACCGACCTTCGCATAAAGTTAGTCAAAACGTTAATATTGCCACATATCACACATGGCTCCATTATTTATCCCAGACTCGACTCACGCTGCAAGCGCAAGCTTGAAATAGCGTACAACGATTCCATTAGGTTTGCATTCAGGTTGCGTAGGTATGATCACATCTCTCCCTTCCGATATAAAATTCTAGATTGCTCATTGGACATATACTTAAAACGCAGAGCACTAATTTTCCTTCATCAAATCCTTTATAATCGAGTTCCGGCATATCTTTACGATCTGGTTAATTTTTTACGCGGTAATAGACGCTACGACCTGCTATTACCTCGCTGTAAACATTCCGTCTTGGATAGTTCTTACCTTGTTCAGGTTGGTCGCATTTGGAACGCACTTCCTGTTCCGATCCAGCGAGCGGGTTCGACTGCTTCCTTCAAACGGTTACTTTGGCGGCATACATCTTAAGGATAATGTTGTTATCATAAAATTTAATTTACACAGAATGATCGCACACGCATTCGGATTGCAGTAGTTTTTCATTTCTTTTTCTTTTCTTTTTTTCGCTTTCTTTTTGAATCTTTATCTTTTTTTTTTCTTGTACTTCATTTTGTTTCTTGCTTTCATAAAATTTTTCATGAAATTTACATAAATAACTTCTTGATAGGTATTATAATAATTACTTTGGTTGAATTTTTATTTAGTAACTTTAGTAGTACTGATTAAAAGACTTTCTTTTTGTCTTATTGTACTCCACTTGTTGAATAAATTTATTATTATTATTATTATTATTATCTATAATTATCCCATTTTACGCAGTTAGGGTTTCCGAAAGTCTAAATCCATAGGGCAGTTTCCGTGGCGAACCATTTACTGACTTTTGTCACTGCTATTTAAGTATTTACACCGTTACGCAAAGAAAATTAACAGAACACGTAGCAGCTGTATGCAATGTATAACGAATCTGAATGAATTAAATGATAATTCCGTAATTTATTATATCAATCAATTGATAATAGGAATTTAGTATCTAGTCGGCTTATTCAAATTTGCTAATCTTAGATTTGACTGCTTAAAAGTACATTAATTCTAATATGTCTACAATATATAACACCAAACAGGTAATTTGTTTAAAAAACAAAAATCGTTTACTTTTATTTAATGCAAGGGTGCATCTTAAAATTCTAAAATGAGAAATATTTAGTTTTGTAATGCCTTCAAATGTATGATTCATTGCGTGTTTCGTGAAGAAAATCTGACTAACCTTAAATTCTTAACCAAATCTACATGAGAAATCCAAAATGGTTATCCTTTAGACTCCATTCAGGTTCAGTAAAGCGACAAACAATACAATACTAAGAACAATAACAAAACTTTATTAACTTAAAATATTTTGAACTTTAATAGAATACCTTTAGCCAATCAAAACGTCTTGCAATTAATTTATATATGATGCATCTTTCAATTCTATCCACAGCGTTTATTCGTTTGATCCTCCATTTGCAATTCTTGCTCCATAGACATGACAACGTTCTTCGTTTATTTACGATTCCAAATAACAAATAATTAACTAGTTTGAAAGCACACTAAAACAAAATGTCCTGTCAAAACAATAACATAACTTGACAAGACCTGCATTATCGACACGGAATAATTAATAATTGTTCCATAAATAGTAGCCAGTGTTAAGATATTGCAGCGTTTTCTTTAAACCCATTACTTTCTAAATCGTTTAATTATCTATAAATAAAACTATATACGGCAATTAAAATAATATCCTTTTTAATATTTATAAATTTAACCTGTAATCCTTTCCAAAAGTATTGTGAATTACCTTCATCCTTTGCTTCGTGAATAAAATAGTATCAATTGCCGCCATTTTCAATTGATTCATTACGTGTTTCGTGAAGAAAATCTATGGCTAACCTGAAATTTTTAATCAAATCCACATGAGAAATCCAAAATGGTTATCCTTTAGACTCCATTCAGGTTCAGTAAAGCGACAAACAATACATCTATGCTACTGCCACTATATAACATTTCCTAAGAACAATAACAAAACTTTATTAACTTAAAATATTTTAAACTTTAATAGAATACCTGTAGCCAGTCAAAACGTTTTGCAATTAATGTAGGCTCCTTTAATTCTATCCAAAGCTTTTATTCGCTTTATCTTCCATTTACAATTCTTGTTCCATAGATATGGCAATTAATTAATACTTAACTACTTTGAAAGTACACTAAAACAAAATGTCCTGTCAAAACAATAAAATATCTTGCCAACACACTGCTGTAATACGAAATGGGATATTAACTACGAGGAAGTAACTAAAAGACAAGAGCGTATATGTCACGATAAGAATGGCAAGTTTTTGTTCTGCTTTTGGTTCTTAGCTGTCAAATTTGTTTGCTTTGACTACGAGGAAGTAAATTTTGACAACACTCTTCTCGACGAAATATTATCTGCCTACCATGATTGAAATCAGCCGTAATTACAAATTTAATTAAAATTTTCATTTAAATATATTGTACATTAAAATTATAATTTACACATTGGAATAATTAATAATTGTTCCATAAATAGTAGCAATTTATAATTTCAACCTGTAATCCTTTCCAAAAGTATTGTGAATTACCTTCATCCTTTGCTTCGTGAATAAAATAGAATCAATTGCCGCCACTTTCAATTGACTCAATACGTGTTTCGTGAAGAAAATCTATGGCTAACCTGAAATTCTTAACCAAATCCACATGAGAAATCCAAAATGGTTATCCTCTAGAGTCTAGACTCCATTCAGGTTCAGAAAAAGCGACAACTATGCTGTGCTACTGCCATTATATAAAATTTATCCTTTAATTCTATCCAAAGCTTTTATTCGCTTGATCCTCCATTTGCAATTCTTGCTCCATAGATATGGCAACGTTCTTAGTTTAATTAAAATATTTGAATAATACTTAACTAGTTTGAAAGTACACTAAAACAAAATGTCCTGTCAAAACAATAAAATAACTTGATAAGTCACTGCATTATCGACCTCACCAGTGCATTGTTCCATAAATGCATTGTTAAGATATTGCAACGATTTCTTTAAACCCATTACTTTTTAAATTGTTTACTTATCTATAAATAAAACTATATACGGCTATTACCACAATATCCTTGTTTTTGTTTTATCCTGCGGGATGAAGATAAGTATAATATGCAATTTTCGTCAGAAGTGTTCAAAAGGTATTCTAATAAGTTTTTACCTAGCAATGAAACTCTTAAAATAAATTCCGCCTACACTGAAATACTTGTACACAACACCCAATAAACTTTTAATGACTTAAAAGCTGAACGACAATCACCAGATATTCTACACAGGGTACACTATTTAAACAACAAAAACAACCTTTAAACCAAATTATCAATATTCACAATAATGATTACTTGCTGTAGTGACTTTGCAAAAAACAAAATATTAGTTACACTTTGTGTTTATCTGCTCAAATTGCCAAAAAGAACTAAATGAGTTCTTTACGATTATGTTTGTTTACAATCATTAACATTGTGAAAAAGGCAAAGCTTAGTGAGAATTTATGCGCTATACAAATACACTTGGTGATTTCCATGATGCCACAGGAAGTAGTCCTCCCAGTATAGGATAGATAGGCTTGTAACACGCTTATCTGAAAAACCAAATCATACCCATGATACCTCGACTAAAAACATCACAACTGTGATTGATGCTAAATCTTGTGTCTCCTAACCTACTCTTTTAATACTCAGTTGTCCAAATGTTCATACCTACATTTCAGCAGTAAATAACATTAACCTTCCAATCGCCAATTATAAAATATAATATACAATATCAGAGGAAAACTGTTTTATAAAATTTTTTCTCTGCTATATTTTCCTAATTATATATTGTATGTACCGTCCAAAATTTTGAACCCACCTTTTGCTTGTAAACAAATCTTAAATAAAAGTAGCAACATCAATTGCTAACTTAAATACATATTTTGGAGCATGAGACATAATTCGAGATATCTATGCAGAAGGCGATCAAATTTTTGAACCATTAAAGAACCATAAATCAGAAAGTATAACAATTTGAAAAACCAATCAATCTTTAAGAAATCAAGGGGGAGAACTAACACGCGGTTATTTAAAATATTAATATAAGTAATAATAATTTTACCTATATAGATTGGTTTCTGTTGTGTAACTACGTTCAATTGTAATGTAATATTGTCTAGAGGCAAAGCTGAACGTTGGGTTATCTTATAGCCTCGATATACTAACTTTATTTTGCGCAAATCCCTTTCTCTGTTAATTTGGTCTGGTAGTTCATTCATAAATAACGAAAACCTTAAATACACTTTCGCTTTAAATGTTAGCCACTCAAAACACTTAAGTCCAAGAATGAACTGCCAAATCATAGCCAACGATACATTGCTTGATTATCCATTAACTATTTCCACAAGTTCTTTGTTTTAAAATCCACTACTATCATATGCAACACACAAAAATTTCCATATAGGTACCTTTGATTATTTTAAAAGTTTAAGAAAATCAGTTCGGCAATCTTAGGTTATTTATTTACCTTACAGTTTACTTTAACAAGTCCGTGACTTCTTCACCTAAAAAAATCCAAAGTTTGAAAACACATAATACTTCCTCTTCTTCGGCATTCAGAAATTTCGCATTTTTCTAACTCACATCTCAAGACCACATCATATCAATCAATGTCTACCTAGTGTAACATTTTGTCTCTTACTATTAGTACATTTTAACGAATACATTTAAAAAAATAACCATTTATTATTTAGCTGGCACTTATAGATCCAATAAAAAAAACCTGTGTGTTTGCTGTCCAAGAAAAGATTTTAATAATTTAAAACAAAAGACAGAAATAGACGGAACACAGTAATGATTTAATATATTTAGTACATATTTCTATAGTTTCAATTCACCTTAAACGGCTTTCCAATAAAACCTTAAAGTAAAAAATTTTATATTTCTTAAAGCTATACAACTATCAGAAATTAAAACCAGTTAGAAGAGAATCCTTAACTACTTAAATGGACGAGTTTTGCCTCAGCCCAAAAAGCAGTCTTTGGTAATTCGTTCCGTACATTGAAACAATGTGAAATGTCCTATGATGTTCTCCAAAGCTGAAAGAAAGAAATTTATTGTTATAAAAGTTGATTATATTTTTTGGATAAAGTTAATAAACAATAGGCTAGTTTTTCATAGTTTCGTTCTAATTTAATTATTAAATATTAGGACCAGACCATAGGACCAAACTGACATCGAAAAAACTTCATTCTAAGTACAAAGTAATAATTGGTAGGTGACTAAAGTGGTCCAAGAATCGGTTAAAGATTCTACAAAAGTCTAACAATCTACGATGTTTAAAATCGGGGACAGCCTAAAATGAATGTCAGTCAAGTATATATTGATGGTTAAGTGCACAGGTGTTGCATCTTTATTTTTAAATTTTTGAATAAAATCACTCCTATAGGCCTATATTTTATTCTGTCCAAACGTTATACACTTAAGTAGACTTCACCGGAAGTTATAGACTTGCAAATGTTGCATATTAATGAGAAACATTACACACTTGATAACCAAATCTATCAATATATCCATTTTAAATAAAATGTATACTTTTCGTCAAATAATCAACGCACAAGAACTAATAAGCGATTCAAAAGCTACTGTCAACAAAGATTCTTTGAGATACAAAACATTTGTGCACTTAACCATCGATATATCCTAAGTCGCCACACTGTCCACATGCGATACATTCGTCTTCCATGAAAACGTTATTACAATACCAAACACAGCAAATTATATTTCCGATAGGACCTTTCAGCTAGCCATATTTCATTTCCATTCAGGAGTATGACAATACAGTATAAATACAATTTACAGCAATTACCTTATTCAATTTCAAGATGGATCCCTACATAAGTATACAATTTCATAGTAAGCTGCACGAAATTAGCGAAAATAAAAAGGAATACTCCGGTTTTATATGACTTCATGCTTGAAAGGTTGCAGAAGTTTAACAAACAAAATAAGAGCGACTGACATTTATAATCTACACACAAGAACAAAGAGCAAAATTTTTTCCGACATAACTCGGAAAAAGTTTTCAGGTATATTCAATGAGCCATTACAATAAACGCAACTGTACATTACAAAAGGCACATCCGATTAAATCCAATGCTATCAGTAGTAATCGTTTAAAAATTAAAATTCACTCTGATTTCACTAGCCACTCCGGTAAATTTTTGGAGCGAAAAATTAAAGCTGTCAAATTTTCGCCTCACTTGTGATTTGTTTTTTTAAAAAAAGTGCTAAAGCTTGCTAAAAAGTGCTTTCGTCATTTCATGTAAGTGAGTTTTATTACTAAATGCATATTAATTATATTTAATAGTAAATTTATGTGTGCTAAAAGATAACCTGCCATTACATAAAATGTATAAGGATAATCCGCCAAACAAACAGCTTAAGAAAAAACCATCTAGAGATTCTAAAGAGCTCGTCATTCGTTAGCAAAGATAAACATCAATAACCTCTTCTCCTATATAAAAAAAGACTACTCAACAAAAATATAAAACGCAGAAGTTGGTTTGAGATGATCCAGATTTGGTTCTGCGTAGAAATCTAGTCAACAACATGACTACAACCTGCACGTTTTCTCAAAGATCGCGTACAATGTTTTTCTACAATTCTACCTTGAAAATATGCAATTACAGCAGCCCTATCCTCTGTTTCATATCATTAAATTGCACCTTTAAAATTCTGCTTATTACTGGCGTTGCAATACATGAATGCTAATAGCAACACTTCCTCGCGAATACTTGAGGAATTAAAATAAAACTCGATTATTTGTCCGTTGATTAAAAATAAAGTGCTGAAACTCATCTTTTCCTGGTTTTTTTTTCAAAACTTCGTTTTTTCAAAGGAATTTCTAAAGAGCTCGCAAAAACCCATATCTATTTCTTTCAACGAGTTTCAATTCTATACGTCACATCTGAAGTTTCGTATCACAGAAAACAAAATCGTGTGAGCTTGCTCAAATTCCATTCTCCTTGGGTTCAAGAGTCAGCACTGTACTATATTCTCACTGTCCAGCACCTGAAGCTTTATACTACTGAGCCAACCCGAACTATTTTCTTCCATTTTAAACAAAATGTATAAGGATAATCCACCAACCAAACAGCTTGGGGAAAAACCATCCGTCAGCAAAGGTTGACACATGCCTACAACCTGCACATCTCAAAGATCCCGCAGTTGTTTCTACAATTCTCTTAGAAGCACTTTTATTGTAAGGCACGTATATATTTTTAAATTATAATCATTATTCCTTATTGACAATTCATATTTAACTTATATAAATAATTGACCTATATACATGTCTCCGAAGAAAACTGCACCCATGTCTAAGTCCAATGCTACTCTTTTCAAATGTTAGGATATCACTGGCTATTATGACCGATTCGAGTTTATGGGCGGCTTCAGAATAACATCGAATTTGGAAAAATCACAAGAACCATAGCCTTTATAGCACCGCTCTTCATTGAAGTTTCTTTCTAATTTTTGTAGTATAGTTAACTTAATTTTTTGAAAATGTCTTAAGTTAACACAACTCCAGGATTTTATCAGAAAATTTTCTTTAAACATAAAGCTCAATGCTCACCTTTTTAGCTTTATATTACAACCGCTGCCTTTTTTGAAACAAGTGCATCTCAACATAACATCGTTCCACTGTGCTCCACTACAAATATTTGTCTACCAATTGATGGATTAAAAGTTCTTTTGATGGGTACCTATGCTGACAAAAATCAATGTTTCTTCACTGTTGTAAATATTACACCTGTGCGAGCTTATTCCACTCCGCTACCTCAAGTATTTCCGCTCTTGGGTTCTACGATTGCCTTTGGTGAAATTGATTTCTCTTATCGATGTAAATTGCCGCAGCCGTATCATTACACTGCTATTTTAAAATCCTGCTTATTCCTGGCCTTGGATGTTAATGGCGACACACGGCACCTTTTCGCGATTTATTTTCACGAATACCCGCTTATCCCACTGTAAATTAAATATAAAGTTAATGAGGAGGAGGTTTAACTTTACAGCCGTCTGTTTCAAACTATACTTTAACAATTGCTAACATTCATGTTTTCTGGTATTTTTGAAGGTTTTTTTTTTCAAAACTTCGTTATTCCAAAACAATTTCTGAGCTTGCAAAAACCCATAAACAACTTCTTTCCGTTTTCACAAAATAATCAAATGTGGAATAAGGGAGTTCCCATTTTACACCCCACATTCCACATTACGATATATTCTCACGTCCATCTAAAGCGTCACTACACCTTCACACCACTGAGCACACCCGAACTATTTTCTTCCATTATTTAATGCGAACTTATAACTGATGTGAACATTTCGTTTTTAAAATTATATTATTATTGTATCGCCGAAAAACGAGACTGTGAATTAACTTCTAATGTAAGTTTCGGATAAAAGCAGTCCTGTTCAAAAGAATGGTACCAAAACATTAATGTTTCAACAAAATAATTTTTTCACTACACAGAACTTATTTGGATAATGAATAACATACTCGATATTGAAAACAGTAAATCTACAGCACGTACCCCCATCATGCTACTTCATCCTACTGTAAAAATTATCGTAAAACTGGTGACTATATATCGGTTCTCGAAAAGTTCTATTCTAAGCTTCTGGATTACAAATTTCGCAATACGACGTAGTTTTATGTTTGTAATATCCCGATGTGATGCGGCATATTGTTATATCCATACAGATCCTTAACACAAAACTTGCACCACTCACTATTGCGTATTTGCGTCCCGGTATAGAATCTTTAAGATTTAAGGTATGAATCATTCGAAATTTTTTATATTATAGTACTTGAACCCGATTTGTGCCTACTTTCTGTACACAAATATATCACGATCTAAAGAGCATTTATTTTTACCTGTCAGGAGCCTAAAATCTTTTATTCCAGTGCAGCAGTGCAAAATAAATTCCAATAGAAACAGAGAAATAGATTAGTCAAGTTAGTTGAAAGGTCCATCTTCGTCCAGAATAAATTATATTATTATTGAACATGGCTCCATAACTCCTGCCTTTAATTTATTAAATTAAACTCGTCAAAGCCAAATATTTTAAAAATTTTCCAAATGTAACCAATACGCCATATCAAAAACAAATTACTGCACACTGTGCCCTACCCCTTGCAATAATTCTGTATATACTCCGCATACTCGTATATAGAAAAACGGCGTTTTCACAGAACTGCGTCATCAAAACATTAATCACCCTAATTCTAGCCGCATCGCATTAAGCCAATTCCCGGAATTGTTTTGAAATTTTTTAATAGGAATTGCGCAGCCAGAAATGTGTTTTCATATGAAATGATAGGTAAGTGAACAGATGAAGGGAAATCTTTATATTTTGGGCATTTGGAATTAACAAAGTAACCTCGGAAACTATGACTAATCTAAATGTGTACTTTCACAAAAACAGCAAATCTTACCAATAATTGAAAACAGATGCAAACGAAACGTGACAAGGGAACTTTTCGGAATGCAATATTTTTTTTAATTTCTCAGAAAACCAAGGTCAACTTACTCATTATGTTCTAACGGGAACCAAAAAAAAAACAATGAATGTTTAGAGCAGTAGTGTTCTTCTTTTTAGTTTTCTGTAGGGGCGAAAGTATCCTGATTTTAGAAACTCCGAAAATGCGATTTTTAAGAAAGTGGTTTTTCATAATTTGAGAATTCGGATTTATAAAACCGTCAAATCCGAAATATTCCAAAATACGAAAAAAATCGGATAATCTGTAAATTCGCAAAGCCCGGATAGTCGTTCATTAGGGCCCCACAGACGCGCGAATAAGTTCGGCGAAAAACACTGCACGATATAATTCGCCGATATACATATTCTCCGTCTGTGCGCAAATGGCTCACCGAACTTGAGCCATTCTGAAATCTAGCTAGATATTCCTGATTTTGCACGAGCAAAACCTCTGTAAACTACAAGCCATGAACTAGACTTTTATATGTGGTCGTAAATAGTGTTACTGAATCGAATGGTCCAATTTACATTGTTTCTTATGGAAGCCAGGGGATAATTTTTCCTTAAACTCGCTCCAGCGCCAAAACTATTAGTTATATGAAAAAATTAGTTTTGTATTACTTAAAGAGACTAAATGATCTTTCTAATAAAGTAAAAACATGTACACTTTATTAAGCAAAATAACAAGAAATCTTTGATTAAATGTGAAATTTTAGTCGTAATCCAAATTTTCATCCAAAACGCAAGCAGTAAGTCATGGTCCGACCATGCTCTGTCGCTTGTATTTTCTTTAAATGTCCACTTCCGCACTTTTAGGCTTAAAAATGTTTATTATTTTCTTAAGTAGGGTATGAATATTTTTACTTCATTCGAAAGATTGTTTTGTTTACTTCAAGTAGAACAAAACAATTTTTTCATAGAAGCAATAGTTTAAACACTACGGCTGCCATAAGAAACAATGTAAACTTATCGAAAAACCAGAAAATTTTGGCCCTAAGATGTGTGCGTGAAATTCGTCAGTTCATGGCTTGTAGTTTACGGTGGTTTTGGCACGAGCCAAATCACACACACACATGCAATTAATTTGTTTAACGAAAAGTTTCTTTTATGCAGTTAAACGTCAATTGGAAAATTGTTTTGTTCACGTAAGTTTATGGATTTAAATATAAAGAAATTAAGTTTTAAATATGTCGACTGACCAAAGATCTTGCCTGAAAAAGTTTTTTAATTGAGTTCATTGAGCTTAATCCTTCAATTTGAAATGAAAAGCTGTGCTGTGTGTCTGTGGGCACCGAAGTTAAAGGACAAGGTATTATTCCCACAAACTTTACCGCGGTATTTTTCGCCGGACTTTTTCGTGTGTCCTGTGGGGGCCTATCACTGAGATATATAATACTGGAGTGACTGGTGCCATGAAATTGCTTCAAGAAAATGGTATCACTTTTCGCTAGTTGTCCCTTTCTGGGTAAGCATCTTTTTTTCAACATGGTTTTCTTAATTGCGAACGTCATGTAGCCTATTAAATGCTGGCGTTAGAAATAGATGACAATATTCACAATCGTCTTACATCTCTTTCTGGGTAAGCATTATCCAGACTAAAACAACCTTTTATTTATAATTTGTATTCCAGTAATTCCAACGATTTTTACATTTTCCTTACAACAATATAGAAGATTAAAATTAAATATGTCTCTTCGTATATATTTGGTTATTATATTCTTCTCTGAATGGCTGCAAATTCACAGTAAACGTTGGAGATTAAAAATTGTTTTCCTCCACTGAAAGTAAAATTGTACCCATATGAGATAGCTTATAAGTCAGTCCAGTTTAATACATGTCAGTGGGGCCTATTAACAAGAAGTTCATCGTTCCTTCAAAATAAGGAGAGCAAAGACAACTTCTCGGAATGCAATTTAAAAAAGTCAAATGCAACAGTTTGTAGTTCCTATTTTAAGGGGTGATTTATAAATTTGCCATTTGCACGGTATACACATTATTATTTTATTTTTTAACTTTTGTCTACTCAATGCAGCGACATCAAACAAACGCCAACAAATTACTTTCCCAATGACCTTTCCAAAATTGTCAACAATGTTGATCTAACTCCTATTATTGCAGGTATAGTCGCTTCAAAAAGTAGTAAAAATGTTTTGAAACTACCGAAAATTCAGTATTTTCCCAAATTTTCTCCGAAATTCATGGAATTCACATCTTTTTTATATTTCTTAAATTACCCATCTTATTACATTTCCAAAAAGATGCAACATGGCTAGGTAGGCAAAGGATTAGAAAAACCGCATCCTTAGAAATTCCCTCACCACCTAATTATTTTATTGCACTTTAGGTAGGAAATTCTTTAAATAAACAAAAATTTTAAGACAAAGGGTCGAAAATATTTGTTTCCGCTACACGGAATTAATTAAATTATTACTGCAAAAAGTTATTTATTAGTGTTATTTTATTTTATTGTTGATATAGTTGTGTTAGTCAATCAGCAAGAACATAAAAAGCATAGTTAACTACGAGTGTTATTATTAAAAATTGGCAGAATTCACTTTTGAGGAATACAATACATTTACATTAATTGTGTAGTAAACTCAAACGTACCGAGGGAGGTTTGTGGGAACACCCTAAATGTTTGGCAACTCAATCTGCATCACAGTAAGGCGGCATCAAGTATGCTGTGCCGATGTTTAATGGAAGAGAAGCTGGACATAGCGTTGCTGCAGGAGCCCTGGCTATTTAGAAAGAGTATAAAAGGGCTCCCGGAGAGAATTGCTAGTCTGTTTTGCGTAAGTTCAGATAACAGAACGAGATCCTGCATTCTAGTCAGGCGGGGAGTTTAGGCGGGTTTACTACCACAAGTCAGCAAGCTAGACCTTGCCGTGGTTCGTATGGGGTCGGGGGCCGGTCGATTCGCCGACCTCACCCCCGGGTAGTGAGGTGGAGGCTCTGGTGGAACACTGCAGGGAAAGAAATGTGGGACTACTATAAGGTTGCGATGCGAACGCCCACAATAGTGTGGGGCAGCACAGACGACAACCGGAGAGGCAAAGATTAGCTAGAATTCGCGGCAAGCAACAACTTGGCAATTCTAAACAGGGGGACAGAACCAACCTTCGTAGATGGAAGGCGTAAGGAAGTTATTGACGTCACCTTTAGCAATACTAAGTTGTTGGATAGAGTGCTCAACTGGAGAGTGGCAGATGTGATGAAGCTGTCATATCATAGAGCCATAACTTTTGACATTCCATATGGGGTACACAAGAGGCAGAGTAGGAGGCTTGTCAGGATACCCAAGAACACCAATAGCCAAAAATATATGGAGGTGTTAAGGGAGAAACTTATAGCGTGGACGCCAAGAGTACTGTACACTCTACAAAAGTCTGCAATGGAGGCGTATTGCAAATCCTGCACTCCAACTGAAGTAGTGGACTAGGAACCAACCCCTTGGTGGGACAGGGAACTGGAAGCACGGAAGAAGGTGTGCAGGAAGGCTTTCAACCGAGCCATACGGACTCAGGAGGGGGAAGCCTGGCGCAGATGCAAATCCTTAAAGAAAGAGTTGAAGAAAGCTCTACGTAGAAAGAAGAGAGAATCGTGGAGAGACTTCTGCTCGAACACGAGAAATATATCTGAGGTCTGCCGACTTCAGAATATGGTCTCACCTGACCCGGACTCCAGACTTGGACTGGTTCGGGACAGAACGGGTTGGATGTCGGAGACCTGGGACGAAACAATTGAAATCCTTCTGGAAACTCACTTTGCGGGAAGCTACAAATCGGACATGCCGTGGCATACGAGGAAGCAAGGTGCGAATGCCAAGGATCGCTCCGAGGCGGAAAGGATTGTAACGCTTGAGGGGGTAAGGCGATCTATTAGATCGTTTGAACCATTCAAGGCAGCAGGTTTAGATGGTATATTCCCAGCCCTGCTTCAGTGGAGCAGTGAGATTGTAGCACCAATACTTAGGGGAATATACACAACGGGAAGAAAAGACTATACGGAGCCGAAGTTTTTAGACCCGTGAGCCTGACGTCTTTTCTATTGAAGGCAATGGAGAGGACCGTGGCTTACCACATCGAGGGGACTTCACTCACTAGTTATATACTAAGTAGGAACCAGCACGCCTATTGATCTACCGAAACGGCACTCCATCAGGTGGTGCGAGTGGCAGAAGAAGAGATTTATGGCAAGGGCATTGCGATGGCCGCAATAATGGACATTGAAGGAGCCTTTGACAATATAGACTTCGGTATGCTGGAGGATGCTCTTGCTGAACGTGGAACCAATTCTACCGTTAGGAGATGGATTGGCAATATGTTAAAGACAAGAGCAGTAAACATCCAGAGAGATGAATCGAGACGGCGGGGGAGGGTTGACAGAGGTTGTCTACAGGGAGGAGTGCTATCCCCCATTCTGTGGAACATTACTGTTGCCTCATTACTTCGTAGACTTGAGGAAGAAAGCATACATAATGTTGGGTATGCTGACGATATAGCGATTATGGCAAGGGGCAAGTTCATACGCGCCGTAGCAGACACCATAAGAAGAGGTATGAGGGTGGTGGAGCAATGCTGTGTGGAACAGGGGCTTTTCATAAATGCAAAGAAGTCTGGTCTAATTGGTTTCACTAGGAAAAGGAAGAATCTAGACTTCAGACCAATAGAACTTTTGGGGAAGAACTTACGGTCTCGGGCTCGGTCAAGTATCTGGGGGTATTCCTAGATTCAAGACTTACCTGGCAAAGACATGTTGAGGAGAAAATCCAAAGAGCGAACAGGGCTCTACATCAATGTGGGAGGGTGTGTGGGCGGAGGTGGGGCATCTCGCCAAAGGCCGCATACTGGAGTAAAAAGGCAATTGAATAAGGTTCAGAGGCTAGCGTGTGTGACGATAACAGGGGCCTTTCGAACTACGCCGACAATGGCGTTAGAGATGATACTGGGTTTGCTGCCTTTGGATACATATGTGAAGGGAACTGCTGCCTCAGCGGCTCTTCGCATGGATCGGTGTGCAAACTGGTGCAGATCTCGTGATAACCGAGGGCATAGGAAAATACTGGAACTTGTCAAAGATGAGATACCGGAATTGGAAATGCCTGTTGATGGTATAAGCAAAGTAAGGGTAATTGAAAGGCACCACGAAACGATTATAAGGGATGGGTCACTCCCTGAAAACCGTGTAAGCGACGTTACAGTATTCACGGATGGATCAAGAATTGATGGGAGAGCGGGCGCAGGTATCTTCAGTGATGACCTGAACCTGAACACCCATCTTTGTTTGGGGATATACACCTTAGTATTTCAGGCAGAGATGCTGGCTCTGATCTCTACACTTGATCGTATACTAGAGAGTCGAGTGAGGGACAAGAAGATAGTGGTGGCACTCGATAATCAGGCGGTGATCAGGTGTATGGATGGTACAGAGTTTAACACAGCGCTGTCATTGGAGTGTGTTCGTAAACTAAAGGCGTGCCTCATCAAATGAGTTGACACTGGCGTGGGTCCGAGGACACGCGGGGATCGAAGGAAATGAGAAAGCAGACGTACTGGCAAAGCTAGGGGCTGCTACGAGTTTCCAAGGTCCGGAGCCGTTCACTGCGCTAGGCAGTGGGTCTGTCAGGAAAGTGGGCCACGAGGGAGCACTGGGAACGGTGGAACGTGGCGGACTCGTTCAGGACCGTAGGACCTTGAGATGGCTGACGGCACTACTAACAGGACATGGTAACTTCAGATGTCATCTAAAGAGGATGAACATTCTCGAGGATGATATCTGCAGGCTGTGCCTGGAGGAGCAGGAGACGGCGGTACACTTAGTGTGTCAGTGCCCTGCACTGGCAAGTAGAAGAAGGAAGCTGATGGGACACCACTGGATGGAAGAAGGAAGAATGGCAGAGGTGTCCTATAAGCAAATGCTTGCGCTGACCCGAGGAATCGAGGTGAGGGAAGAAAACTGGATTAGTCCAGATCTCTCTCGCTGAGATCACAGGGGGTAGGGACGAAAAGGGACCCGGATAAAGTAGTCTGTTTCGGCTAATCCCTAGAGGGGTGTTTTAATTGAGTAAAAATCTCACACTATCAGAGACAATCGGGTCTCCTGGTGTCTTTGGAAGATTTTCACCCCTCACGCAAAAAAAAAACTCAAACGAAAAGCAGCTATACTGGAATATCAAAGATAGATTCTCTAATTGACGTGTACCCCAAAAAAGGGTATTTACGCGAATTTTCCGAACGTTTAGAGAACTTAAGTTAAAACAGCACGGCATTGCAATCAGAAACATTGGAAGATTCTGCTAACGTCAAGCAGCAAATAATCATCTTCGTCAGACAAGACCCTGAAACGAGCACGAGACGAGTCGCAAGAAGATAAGGAGTGTCTTCAGCTACGAGGAAGTAACTAAAGGAGGAGAAATAAGCTCAAAATATCGTGGCAATTTTAGGCTTGTGTGAGGCTCCCATGTATACAATCTCATAAGCGCAAGGCAGGCGTTTAGAAAAGTATTTTTAAATTTTGGCAAAACTCTTCTCGGCTAAATATTATCTGCCGACCGTGATTGAATTTAGCCGTAATCACAAATTTAATTAAAATGTTGATTTACATATATTGTACATTAAAATTATAATTTAAAGTTTAATAATAAAATAATTCGAATTTTTACAAAACCCTTTTTACGGGCTGCCAATGCAAAATGTACGAAAACATACAATAGCCACAAGAGCAAAAGAGAAAAACTGATAGGTTGATATTGTGCCTGCCTGAGATATTAAGAGATTAAAATGAGAAGACATGTGTCTTGAATAGAGAAAGCAGAATATTAATTAAGAATGCATATAACTCAGCTCGAAAAGTTTATATGTAGAGGCTATTAGATAATAAAATACCTACGAATAAAGAGCTAAAGGAAAGGCCCTAACTCGTAAAAGTCGTATATGTGAATGAAGCAAAAAGCTTTTAGGCGAAGTGGAAGAGATGTGGGGAGAATTGTAGATTCGTCAATAAGAATAAGGCACCTGGGCTGTCATTTAATTGGAAATTTATTTTCCGATATCGAAAGTCGTGAAATTGTGCAGTTAAATAGATTTTTTGAACATAATTAGTTGTAAAAAACTGTTAAAAAGTGTGTGAAACAAACTATATTAAGTTGTGTAGTGCCAAACTGTGGAAATAAATTCCGTTGCCGACTGCCGGGAACATTTTTTCTTTAAATTTTTTAATGTAAATGTTAAGATAATATTAATAATGAAGTTTCAGTCAGAAAAGAAGAAACAATTAAATATTATTATTGTTTACAAGTTGTGTTCTTCTTGCAGTAAGTTGCGTATTTTGGTGCAGAGACGTCGTAAATATTCGGTTTTGAGAGGCCAAAATTAAATTGGTTATCAGTATTATAGAAATATTGTTTAAAGCGTTTAAAATAATTTAATTTTTGTTATAGATTCCCAAGAGTAAAATATATAAATGTCATATGGAATTGGTGGTGGTGGAATTGGAAAATACTAATTATCCGAAGAATTTTAGAAGGAACCCCCACTTGAAAGAAAAAATGTACCACTGCCATGATGAATATGTGCGTGTGGTGGAAAGTGTTTCAGTATTTGTGTAATGCTTCACGATATTTTGCGTTGAGCCTTTCCTTCAGTTCTTTATTCGTAGTAAAATACCAACTAAGTTCAATGTATATAAATGTATTTGTTAGGCACAATAAAGTTATTGTCATTGTCATTCTGATAAAAAGCCTACTTCCTCATAGTAAAAAGCGAGCAAATTTGACACCTAAGACCCAGCCTCGGAACAAAAACTTGCCATTCTCACACACACGACATGTATGCGATAGGGCTTCTCCTTTAGTTACTTCCTCGCAGGTCTTCAGTGAAAGGTTATTCATCCAGCGGGGTGAGGTTCATATCATCATATCTCAGTCCAAAGACTACTGAAAGAGGGATTTCGAGAGAAGATTAAAATTTTGCATTTGGTTTCTGGAATGCGATATCGAGAACGGGGTCTCTGGACCGAATTCTGTGGACGGAATCACAATTCACCGGGGATAATTAATGTTAAAAGTTACAGAACCTCACAATTTGAATTACGTAACAAAAAAGTGGAGAAATGTTTGTAGTCATTTACTATGCAACATTTTGTTTAAGTATACAGAGTATTTCACAGCGCATGTGCAAAAATGAAAAATTAGCCGCCGCCCCTCCCAACTGTAGGGGTTTGCAATTTTTTTTACGATGGCAAAAGCCAATTTAAGCAATTTTAAGCAATTTTAAGCAAAAATTCAACGTGCCTCCTAATTTATTGATCTTTTTCTGGCAAAATTTGGTTGAATTTTTGCTTAAAAAGACAGTTTCACGACAGACGTTTGTCATGTAACTTGAGCACGGTAAAACATTTTAGTTCACTTTAAGTTTCCTTTGAAAGATAACACATTAGCCACTATTCTAAACCCAAAAACTAAAAAAAAAATAGAGCAATTTTTCAAGATACTTATCTTTGATATGAAAAATTATTTTTTTTTCGAAAATTTAAGTTTGAATATCAATTTTTTGTGATTTGGATGATTCTTTTTTTGTTGTAATAGGAGAAAAAAATTTGGCCTAGGGTCGGGAGAGTCTAACTTCGTAACGCGTTAACCGATTTGGATAATTCCTTTTCTGTTGGGTAGAGTATGTTCCCTGATTGACACCACGAGAAAAACATTTCTCAACCGTTTGGGAGTTACAGGGTGATTCATAAATTTCAGAAATTTCCCAAATTTTCTCCGAAATTCATGTAATTAGTACTCCCCTTTTTTATTTTTATTAGATTAGATTACCTTTCCAAAAAGGTGCGACATGGCAAGGTAGACGAAGGATTAGAAAACCCGCTTCCTTAGAAATCCCTGACTACCTAATTATTTTATTGAACTTTTTGTTATAAAAGAGAGTAAGTCAGCAGAATACCTATCATAGTTGAAAAACAAATCAATAAGTACGAAAAAATTATTAAAAAATGGTAGAATTTACTGACAATTGTTTTTCACATCTTAAACACGTCGATTTAGTAGTCGCACTATTGTATGTATTTTTGTGATATCAAAACTAGCAACGCGCACCATTTTTCAACAAATTTACAATATTTCTATTCAACTAATCACAAATTCAATTACGTTTAATGATTAAAGTAAACTTCACCAAGAGACCAAGCCAAACGTCTTCCTTGAAACCAGAAAAGAAATTAAAATGTGCTCATGGATGAGGTATACGACTCATGCATGAGCAGTTTACGCTCATGATACGCTCGTGTGCGATAGAACATTCACATCTCTAACGTCCATGGGCAATGTGCGATGCAGTTTTTTAAAATGACTCATGCGCTGTGAGCTTTTTGAAGGCTCATGAGCTGTTTACGTTCGCACATGAGCTTGCGTTTCTGAACCTTGATCTAAGGTTTGGAGGGTTATCCTTCGAGAGGGATTACGTCCATGTCACCATAACCCAGTCCAAGGACTACTAGAAGGAGATTCCAAGAGAATACTGAAATTTAGCATTTGGCTGCTATAATGCGACATTGACAAGATTGTGTCTGGACCGAATTCTGTGGACGGATGAATCTCAATTCACCAGGGATGGTATCACGAACTTCCATAACCTCCATACCTGCTCGAAAATTAACCCACACAGGACAAAGGTGACCTCACTCTAGCAGAGATTCAGTGTCAATGTTTTGACTGGTATCATCAGCAACTATTTGGTAGGATCATACATTTTGCCGCAAGTGCTTAATAGTGAAATTTATGCGGACTTTCTGGACAATACACTGCCAGATCTAATAGAGGAGATTTCTGTATATAATCGGACACGTTTTACCAACACGATGGAGCACCAGTGCATACTGCTAACATTGTGAAGGCAATACTAAGTAAATTTCCTAATCGCTGGATTGGACGAGGTGCACAGGTTCCTTGGCCTGCTAGATCTCCGGACCTTACCCCATTGGACTTTTTCTTATGGGAAACAGTTTATTCGAGCCCTGTTAACACTAGGGAGGATTTAGTTAGCAGAATTGGGAATGCATACGGGAGAGGCTTACTGCAATGTGTCTTAAGCAGAGACTTAAAAGTAGATTTTTGGCATACATCCAAAGTGGCGGTGGATATTTTGAGCAGCTTTTGTAATTTACTAAGACTAATTGTAATACGTTTTGAATTCAATAAAAAGGATTTTATAGTTAATATGAGTTTAGTTTCTTTAAATTGCAAATTTTCAACTATTTCCCGATAAGTTTTCTACTTATAAATTTCTACACCCTTTCTCTACCTGGGAATGTTGTACCTTTTTGGAAAGGTAATAAGATGCGAAATTTAAGAAAAATAAAAAACTGACGTATTAATTACATGAATTTTAGATAATCCCAAACATTTTTTTTACTTTTGGAAGTGACTGTACCTGCAATGGTAAGAGTTGATGTCGTTGTGTTGGATAGATCAAAAGATAAAAATAAAAGAGTAGTGTGCATACCATGAAAAACTGACATTTATGAATCAGCCTGTAACTCTCAAACGGTTGAGATTGCCCCCGACCTGTCTTACAATTTTTTTTTTAAGGATTTGCTGAAACGATCTCTGTTGTCTGTGCACCACTGATTGTTTGTGTGGGCGTGTTTTGGATTTTTGATTACTAATGTTTTTTTTAGCATGCTGGTGTGGGTGCCTCAATATATGTATTGTTATAACAATAAAATATATTCTGGCGAATATGTCAATTGATTCTAGGTTTCTGCCTGAGAAGTGCACCTTCTGAGTTAGAAGGATTAATTCTATTCTAATGTGTTGAAGTTTAACCTCAATTATTTGGAAAGTTGAAAATTTTTGTCAAACTCTACACCATGGAGTGATACTGCATCATTCCTTGATCATTCGCTTTCTTTCTCCATGCCTCTCCAAATCTATTCTTAAAATTCAAGGAAAGATTAGAAAATACTTCACGGTTTGATTGTGTGCGTAACTGGAAAAGTAGATGTCACAAGTTGTTTACTTTTTTAAAACTATAGATTAACCAATCCTTGCACACAAATACAAACTCTCATAACCAAACAAAAAGAGAAACGCTGATTTCATTAACGCATTTTAAGCTCAGTGCTGCAACAAAACGAGCACAAGATAGTTTTCCCTTTAAAATTGTACAGAGAGAGACTTTTTATCGTGTTCACACGTTCAGAACATTTGTAGGTTAACCTGAAGTAAAATCCAATTTAAGACTTTAAATATATTGCGAGAAATACTACGAGAAAGTACAATTCCCCAAACTTTTCCTTATTACTATTGTGGCACGTTTTGGTGTGTTTACACCACGAATGCTCAGCTGTTAATGACAGCTTCCGGATTTGTTTCTAGAGTAGGCTGTGCCTAATATACAAAATGACAATTGATATCTGATTTTACTCAGATATGGAATACTGGCCGTCCATAATTTCACAAATCGTTTTTTTATTAATTATGTAAGGAGAGAATGTTTCCTTCTGTTTGACATCTCTCTAAAATGTCCATTTTCTGTGACAGGCATGTGTAGATTTAGAATCTACACATGCCTGTCACAGAAAATGGACGCCGCGTTTTTCTTTGTAGGGCTTTTCCAAAGAATAAAAAAGTAAGAAAATAAGCTGCCACTTAATGTAACTGTATTACCCGCAATAATTAATGTAAAATTTGCGTATACCGCTGTAACCAAACAAACTACTTTGAAAAATGTCCCCAAAATAGATTTAGTAACCTGACATGCCTAGATTTAATGCGTTTTAAAAGGTATTTCATTTCTGCACAAACATAAAATTTGCTAGCAAGCACGTCAGAGCAAATTTTGTAAATAATAAGCTCGAAAATCAGGGATCCACTATATAGAGTAAGGATGGATAAATAATAAAATCACTTCCTTTATAAAACAACTTGCAAAAACTTTATTTTAGCACAAACTGAACTTTTTATGTTACTTCGTCTTTCTATTGAACGTCAATGCTTGCCGAGTTATTTTGAAGAATTTTATAGGCGAAGTATTGAATTTAACAGGGCCACACGTATGTATTTAAATACACATATTATTCTACACAGTTCCTGGAGGACAATGGATAAAGTCTCTGTTTCCATTTTATGGGTAGAGAAATGTAAGTCCAGGTTTATAATTAGACTCGTTGTAGTCCATTTGTTTTAGTTTAAAATCCTTTGTCAACCTCGACGCAGGGATGTCACACTGTTTCTATGAAAATAAATCCGTTTCTAGAGAAAAACAAATCCAAATGAATCTATTGATATTATTTAAAATTTTTAATAAATACGTTGCTCTTAACATCATAATTTTTAAGGTTCGCATTTTCTCTCAATTATACATGAATCCCACCGGTGGCGATAAATGGCCATTGGGGTTGTAGAGAAAATGCCAATGGTGTGAAATTTACTTTAAATTGTAGATCCACTTGCAATCGTTTTTCTCGAATCGGGTGAAGTTGTTCGCCAGCCCTATGCCCCACAAGGGGTTACAGGAACTAGAGAGAGAGAGAGATATGCAATTTAAGAATTCTGTCGACACAATAATTGCATTGAATTTTATCAAATTTTCTTCAGTTTTTCGGTATTAATATCATTATTGTAGCTAAATGAAACTTTATAAAATGACGCAAATTTAGTACTGACAACCTAATAAATTTGAATTCACTGTAGGAAAAATGAGAAAACAAAATTTCCGGTACGTTATATTTTACTTGTGATTTGTTTTGATTGCATTAATTTATCATTTAAACAAATCTGGTTTCAAAAATATTAAAATTGAAAAAATAAATTCTGTGCTTTTTTGTATTCGATCTAAAAATTAATTTTATAAAACGTCAAATGGCATACAGGTGTCATGCGGCATACATGTGCAGTTAAGTTGACTTTGCCGCAACGGATACTGCAATGAATATGTTTCAGCCTTAAGAATCCAAAAAAGAATTTAATTACATTCACAGGCCTGCGAGATTTTTCCCCCTGGACAATGAATAGTTGTTTCCGAGGTAATTTCTCTCGCTGAAACGGAGAATTGCTCTATCACACCAGGTTTTTGAGATATTCTAACCTAAAAATGCAAAAACACTGTTATTGGACATATTTGAGGTTATGTAGCACCGCGTTTTTTCAAAAAACTATGTGTGAGATCATATAATACAAGTCTTCCTCTTTCAAAGACCGTTGAGTTTGCTCAAATATCTTTTTTTTCCGCCGAGATGTCGCATTTTGAAATTTTATGTTCATGAATTTCTCGGTAGGTATACGAAAAATGTATGGTCACTTTATTCGAAACTGTAACTGGTCTCCTAAACGACTTCTACGCCCATTATGAAACTTGGCAAGCATTATCTACACACTATTAGCTAATTTTAGGAAAAATTAAAAAAAAAAAAAGTAAATGGTCGAATTTTGTGAAATTCAAGTTTCAAAAATTTTAATATATTTATTTTTTTCCAAAAAAATTTTTTTTTTAATATCCAAAAATGCATTTAAAAACCTCATTAAATGAAGTATAAATTTGACTACTTTATTTATTTTATTGTAACTTTTTAAAACTGGGTAATGGGATACCTGCCGATTAGTCAAACTTTTAAAGTCCTCTAAATCGTTAACCAGACTTTATACTGTAACAACATTTTGTTTCTGAATCGAGGACATATATAGGTATAACATAATCAAATATTACTAAAATCGGAAACATCGAAATTTTTTACCTGTCCGCTTTACGTGGAATACCCCATATGTCAAAAACAGTGTTTTTGCACTTTTAGGTTAGAATATCTCAGAAACCTGACGTGATAGAGTAATTCTAAGGCCGGATTCGGTTTCAGCGGGAAAAATCACTTCGGAAACAACAATTCATTGTTTAGGGGGAAAAATTTTCAAAATGTCGCAGGCCTGTGTTATTAATGCGGTAACGCTGTGTTAATGAAACAATAGTCCAGCTAAATAACACAAAAAGTTGTGCGAACCCGCTAAAAATTGGTAGAAATGTTACGGATGATGTCCTAATTAAAATCTCGAAATTCTCAAAAAATCTATCTTGAGCGTCCGATTGTATTCGTTTTTGCTCCAAATTGTTTATGTAGTTTAAAACATTGAAAGGTTTGTCGAAAAAAGGTATTTTAATGTAATATTCTGGGTTAAAATGTAATTTTAGAACTGGGAACTGGGAAAGTTTGAATCATCATGGCAGGGAGCGGCTTGGAAGAATTGTGGGAGACGATGTACGCGAAGAACACGGTGACCCAGATGGTAAACGGCCCTGCCTACGCTCGAGCTATCCGCGCACTCAGCGATCGCTTGAAACAAACACACTCAGACCTCATCCCTGGAAAGACATCTCAACTATGCGAAATTTGTTCACATATACCTACAACAAATGCTGAAGCTCGAGGATGTTATGGCTCCCTTGGAGTTCCGTCAATTTGTCAACGAAGGCTGCTTCACTCTCAGGAGATCTGAAATGTTCTGGTCAGGCATATTTACTGATATGGCCATAGATCAAGTGTTTATGAGAAATATAAAGACGACTCGTGGATGTGGATTGACGGATAACGTCGTGGGTTTATGCCTTGCCTTCATCTGCAAATGTAATAGACGCCACTGAAAGGTTTTGTGGAGTGTTCCCCGAAACCTCCGACCAACATGTGGAGCTAAGAGAGTCTCGGCAAGTGAGGCAGACGTTCGTAAGATGATAGACTAGCTCCAGTCACACCATTCTTTTAAAGACTCAATGAACCTCAACCTTCTAGTGTCTTTGTCTACCGGTGTAGTAGCCGACGATACAATTAGGAGGCGAGTTCCTCCAGCGCCGGGTTGTGTGGGCGCGTTTAGCGAATTTCAGCCAAATCTGCCACCAGCATGTGAAGTACGTGAAAAATCACTTCGTACAGGATGCCACCATGGTCTTCGACAGTTTCGAATCACAAAAACATACCAAAAGAAACGCCAGGGGAGCGTCGGTAGAGGCTTTAGTCGACGATGCTTCGCCCTCAACATCACCACAGATGTTAAAAACGAGGTGCAATTGATAGCTTCGCTGTCAAGGCACCTCGTGGGAGCTGTAGTCAAGATCATTCAAGCCCCGTGTGACGCGGGTTTGCCGTAGTGAAGACTGCTTTGCAAGCTGCTAACAATCGTGCGGCGTCAGTGATAGTAGGCAGGAACACCGATCGTCCCGTCCTAATGGCAGCTACATCCAGCCCTGGAACCAACGTCCAAATGCTGAAGCAACACATTCCACCAGGTAAGGAACAAATCGTCTTACTATCATTTCGTTGGAACCGGAGGCTTGAAACTAATATTACCTTATAAATTCTAGGTTCAAGTTTGAATGGGGAATCGCCTGCCGGACGCATATTGGGGATGGATGGTGCATGCGTATCCTGCAGCTGTAAATCTGGGTGCGAGAAGAGATGCGTGTGCAGAAGAAACGGGTTTCCTTGCACAAGTATGTGCAGCTACTGTGCAGGATATAGCTGCAGAAATTGTCATAGAAACGGTAAACAACTACAAAATTTAAAGAACACTTTATACTTTTATGAAGGCAGTGGCTATTTACCACCCTCAAATTACCGTGTACTCGGAAGTACACGGAAATACACGGAAAGTACGTCGAATTGTTATTAGACTTTCTGTGAGGAAGAGGTGTATTAATCAGACTTTTAGATGGGGGGGGGGACTATTTGCACTTATCGTGTACTTTCGTGTATTTCCGTGTACGCGGAATTTTTACACGGCAATTTGAGAGTGGTAAATAAACACTTAATCATAATAATGCTTTATTCAAGAGTACAAAGAGACATTAATTATCTTAAAGTGTACAAAGTAAGATGGTTGAATTAATTAATATTGATGGTTGAATTAAATAATATTGATGGCTAACTTTAAAGACTAAACAAAAATAAAAATAAATATAAATGCAAACGCTATAACCTCATGAATGGAGAACAAAATTACGTTAACTACAATATAGCAAAAAAAGAAGTAAAAGAACTAGTGAGAAAGCAAAAAACAAAGAGCAAAGATCGAGAAAAAAGAAAAACAAAAAGCGAAACAACCCCCGATTTGCGTCATCACTCAGAAAATATTGGCCTGCGCTATGGATCTACTAAAAATTCCGCTTGAAACCGTGCGCTGCACTTGGTAACCGATTCCACAGTCGAGCACACTGAACGAAGTAAGAACGCTCACCAAACTGACTCCTGCACCGCGGGATCAAAAGGTTTAAATGTCTGGTCGATTGCAAGAACTGTAACTTCTCAAAGAGGTATACCGGCTGCCTAAGGTAAATGAGCTTGTGGAGAAATAGCAGGATACGAAAAGCGAAATATGTATCCAAATTGCATCCGAGAAGAGAATTAGAATACATTGATATATGACTATTGCGGGGAAGTTTGTAGACAAATCTAACCACATCATTAAATGCAACATTAATTTTCCTCCGGCATTCTGAGTCAAGAACCGGAAATATAATACTCGCATATGTAAAATGGGGAATAACTAATAATTTAACAAGACGGCTGCGTAAACTAAACGAAAGGATGCTAGAGCTTAGCCAGAGCTGCCGCAAACAGCCATAAATTTTTCCCATTATGCCCTTTATGTAGTTGCAGCACGAGAACCTTGTATTGAGTTCAACACCCAGATTTCTGACAGTGTCCCTATAAGGGAGAACTACCCCGTTTAATAATATTGGAGATAGCGAATTAGAGTCAATCCCATTTCTGTAAATAGCCAGACAGTTAGATTTGCTTGGGTTAAGTACCAAGTTATTTAGTATGGACCATTCATGTATTCGCTGAAGTTCGTCGTTGAGCCGACAGACACAGTCCTCAACTAATCCTATTGGCCTGCTGAGATATATCTGAACGTCATCTGCATATAAGTGTATAGAGGCATCAAGAACTACATCAGGTAGGTCATTAATATACAAGCTGAACAACAAAGGCCCTAAAATGGATCTCTGAGGTACGCCACACCTGAGTAGTTCGACCTCCGATTGCTCATCCTTTCCTTCCTTTTATGAAATCGGTGCTAATATAGGTTATATTTTTTCAGATCATGCATTATCGTCAAGATTTTCGCCAGTAAGTGAACAGTCGAGTCGAGCTCCGGTGATAACACGAAACAAGCTACCTAACTTTTACCCTTACTAATATATTTGAGTTGCTGCTTATGCCTGTGTTTCACGCCTTGTGTTATGCAGTCTTCTTTGATTCATTTTTGTGTATGTTACGATAACATTTATTATAATTTTAGAAAAATTTTCGTTTTGGCCAAAAAATGTTTTAAACGAAAGTGAG
Organism: Leptarthrus brevirostris; assembly: GCA_964036015.1. Taxonomy (NCBI): domain Eukaryota; kingdom Metazoa; phylum Arthropoda; class Insecta; order Diptera; family Asilidae; genus Leptarthrus; species Leptarthrus brevirostris. Next base: position 102,137,631 of record OZ038373.1, read on the forward strand.
GTTTTTAGGATGTTTTGATAAAATTGTTCTATAATTAATAATGTTAGTGTTTTGGAAGGTAACGCAGCCTGAATTAAGTAATTTGGCGCAAAAAGGAATACAATCTCGGTTCAGTCGCTATGCTTAAAACTCGATTAATTTCAGACTATACTCAACATTTTCACCAATTTTTAGCTTGTTATTTCATATGTCTACAACTTACTTTCAATGTCAATGGACTACAATTTACTTTCAGCCTATAAATGGCCGATCTTATGGTTGCTTCTGGTTTATAAAATTACTATTTATTGTATGTAATTTACAATACGCCTTTTCTCATAATATAATTTTATAATATATACATTATATATGCAGACTTATATCATCGTCGTTCTGTGAGTACTAAGTAAGTCTAAACTTATTTTAACTATTTTTCTATTTTACTCTTGCAGATTTTTTTGCGTTACCAAGGGGTTTTGATTTCAACGATACTATGATTTTAACAACCGGGAAAAAATATTTGGCGACACAGAATGTTACTCGAAAAGACAGCTTCAGGAAAATGCTGTAACCGTGCATCCAGCATGACTATCCTAATTTAAGTTGCTGCAAGATTGGACATTCTTCAAGCTTACCCTCAAGTACAGAAGTAGCTGGGAAAATATATTAATCCTGAAAAATGTGACTAAGAAAAATGTGACATAGAGAAACTAGAATCATAGGAACTTTTGAAATTAATCTAAATCAGTCCAAGCAGAATTGTAATGTGCAAACATTTGACAAAATTGCAACTACCAGTGGTAATCTAAGCAGCTGCAATTTCGGGCTATAAGTTCTTGAAGAAGAAAAAAATAAAAGCGGAAATATAGAAACAATGATGGATCTACTTACGCAGAAGACAACATATAGTACATGAAAGATAAAGTGGCCACAAGAAAATTAACAAGAGGAAAAAATTGAGCAGATAATTCTCTGTCATAAAAAACCACAAATCCAGGACACTCAAGCAATTAATACGGCGCACAGTAATTGATAAACGCATGATTGAGGTAAAAATATAATTTATAAGAGGTAGTGATATCTACACCGTTCACTTATTCATATTTCAGGGTTCAGATATGCCCAGCTGCATTTTGCATGAATATAAAGTAAAGACTTTGCTCTTTGAATTTTGAAAGATTCGATCTCGCTAGTTGCTTATTGGGTTAGGTTACAGTTGTGTCCAAAAAGCCGCGCATAGATCACACCGGATCCATAGCGTTACCACATTCAGATGCCCTACTCATGTCATTTTGAGAATTTCGGAGAACTACTCTATTTATATCAAAGGGATCTGTTGCCGTTGTGATCTTCAGAATGGTTCACACAAATCACGTGTCGGAAACACCAATTCTGTGCGCATGTACCCCCCGGAAGACAGTGGGCCGCACAGTCGGATAGATCCCGAATCTAGGTGAACAAAATTCTGAATTCAAAGCTGCCAAATTCACCTAAATTTAGCTCGTGCGCGCTTCTAGAAATTTGTCGAAGTATTTTAAGCCCCCACTACTCCACGGAAATCTATCTGTTGTCATGGTAACCCCCTCCAAACATCGCGGCCCAAGGAAATTCAGTTTTAAAAACAAACCAAGTTTTCGAAGAGAACGTGGATAAAAACATTGTCGCCGCTTGCATTTTGATTTTTTTCGTTTCTTTAGTGAAATTTATAGTTTTTATTAAAAAATTTCACTCTCTCCTCAACTCCCCCCCCCCCCAAACATACTCATCAAAATGCAAAAAATATTGACAAAAATGGATTCAGGGACCTCGAAAACATTGGGGTCCAGTATTTTAATATTTTTTTCAAATAAATATCACATCAGTACTCTTGTCCACCTATGTAGATTCGGGATCTATCCTACTGTGGGCCGGTGTAGCTCCCGACCATAGGTCTACATTGAATCCGAGTTAGGTTGAGTAGGCAGTTAGTCTTCCTTTGATCATAGAATTTCTACATGATTTTCTCATCTTCTTTTTGCAAGATCTAAGAGCCCATCGTTAATTACCCAGCAGAGTTCTACTTTCCTGCTAGTGCTTACCGTCTGAGAGCTATGTAACAATCAAAAAGCGATTTAGATTTGAATTTGTTGGAAAGAATTGAGAATCGAGTCCATTAAGCGCGTCTTATATATTTTCTTATGGCTATTTCCTTATTTATTTTTTAATGTATGTGTTCTACCGAGCTTTCAGCTCCTCTTGGCAGTCCACATAGATACTAATTGAAGTGCCCGTTAGCAGCTGATTGTGTGCTAAGTTCGTCGCCTTGTGTATAGGCATCACCTCGTCCAGTGAGACGCTGCATCTGCAGTCACTGGCAAGTGTGTAGGATAAGTGAGTTGAGCTCCTGGTAGAACAGTGATGCTTCTCGTCGTTTTAGAGCCATCTGTTATCTATCTGCACCAGTAACTCTCAATGCCGCTGTTCTTTGTATGTACTCCAACCTGGACAGGTAAATTTTTGTGTCCACAGCTGGCCACAAAACCATGATGACATAGTGCATTGGAATGGATTGGTTGCCCTATTGCCCATTGTGTTTGATCCCCCACTTTGTATCGTGTAAAAAGTAGGGACCGAAAATGACTGGTTTTTTTTTTGAATTTTTAAACAAAAAAGGTGCAAGGAAATTGGAGCCAGAAAATTAAGTGAAGCATATCTAGAAAATTCTCATTAAGCTTTCTCTCGATTTCAGACATTTTAAAACTTCACTTTTTCCAACCTCCCTCACCACCTCACAAAAACAGTTATTTTTGGACACTTCGAATTTTCACTAGAAAAAACAGTTATTTTGGATTTCTTATTTTTCCAGTGGAAAGTAAAAGGCCCATTTAAACTTTTATTTTTTCAGGTTGATGAAAACTGTTAAGAAGACCTTATATTTCTGGCAAAAATAAAAGGTGTATTTAAACTTTTATTTTTTCCATAAGTTGAAATCTGGTAATAAACTCTTTTATTTTCTTGTGGTAGAAATCTTTTGCTATTTACTTGTTTAGGCAGTTACAAATATGTATAATATAACCCTATCCGACGAAACAAGGCTTATGCCGTAATGTTTTGTAGACAGCTCTCTATATTTTTTCTTCTCTTTTATCATTTTAAGTGATCTTAGATGAAATATTTCTGAGGAGAATATCAAGAACAATTTATTTGTGAGATGGAACAGAGATTCACAATGCGTGCGTCTATGCGTGGTACCCTGAGCATTGGTGTCTTGCATTTCCTGGTAAAGAGAACTCCCGATTTTGTGCAGGTCAATACCAAGCACCCTCGTTTGCGCCCAGGAACATAGCATCTTTCGAGCTCCGTCCATGATTTCGAAAATCGTATTCAGATGCTTGCCTGGAACTAATAATTTCTATCCCTCCTCTCATGCGTCACGAGTGTACCGTTTATAATAAACAGCCACAGGAGAGGGGAGAGGACTCCTCCCAGAGACTGCTCATGTAGGGCAGTGTCTACCGACTTGCCTTTCGTGTAAGCATGTTGGTGCCTGGATAGTAGGTTAAGATCGAGAGTTTCCCTAATATACTGATCCAGAATCCTCTCCAAGTATTTCAGTAGGAATGAACTTAGACTAATCGGTCAACAGTCACTAGGCTAGTTGCTTATTTTTATCCTATTCCTACATCAGTACCAAACGCAAACCCTGCTCATATACAGGGTGTTTCAGATCTGACGTGCCAAAATAAGTGGGGTGATAGATCTCACCTAGGGTGTTTTCGAGTTTGCTTTGGAGTTAACTCCGGAGACAATTCATGTCAAAGTCGTGTTCGAGTTTACAGAGTCATGACTCTCATGACTCCGGAGCCATCAAACTCGTGTTTTAGTTTGCTACCTAATGTCCCCGGTGCTAGCACCGATGGCCCCTGCTAATGAGCAGGGGCACTCATGACCCCGAAGGAAATGACATATAAACAAGAAGAAGCACATGCGATTAATTGAAGAAAACGTTCGGCATAATTCGTTTGACAAATTTATTTTGATAATTTTGCTTCTTTCTTTTGAATAGTGAAATAAATGCAGGCGAGGTAATAATTTTTTATTAAAAGCAACAAATAAGCATGGAAATGTACTGAATATTTTTGCGTATAGCAGTGATATTCGAGTTTGACGTTTCTTGCCTCCGTCAAACAAAAACACGAACCGTGACCCTCGGAGTCAGGAGCCGTGTTGGAAGCAATTCTCGCGGTTCTGACATGTCCCTAATGTCCCCGGAGTCATGCTTCGGTAGCAAACTCGAAAACGCCCCTAGACAAACAAAAAATTTAATGGCAAGGGGGGGGGGAGACTCCAACCGTTTGGGAGTTACAGGGTGTTTCATAAATTTCAGTTTTTCATGGTATGCACATTACTCTTTCATTTTTATCTCTTCATCTACCCAACACAGCAACATGAAACAAACGCTTAAAAACAACAATCCTAGTTACCTTTCCAAAAATGTCAACAATGTTGATCTCACTACTACCAATTTTCTCAGAAATTTATGTAATTAATATACCTCTTTTTTATTTTTATTGGAGTCTTATTACCTTTCCAAAAAGGTGCAACATGTCCACGTAGGGAAAGTATTTAGCAATTTATACGTAGAAATCCTATCGGAGGATATTATAAAAATCAACAAATTAAAAAAATTAAACTAATATTAACTCAAAAATTCTTTTTATTTAATTTAAAATTAATTACAATTATTCTTTATAAGTAACAAAAGCCGTTCAAAATGTCCGTCCCTATTGTTAACTGGGCTTGAATAACCTTCATTGTTCTCCATAAGTCCAATGGGGTCAGGTCTGGAGATCTAGCAGGCCAAGGAATCGGTGCACCTCGACCAAAGGAAAGTTTTCACTTGTATTGCCTTCACAATGTCAGCCGCATGCGCTGGTACTCCATCGTGTTGGTGAGACATTTCCTTAAGATTATCTATAGGGTTCTCCTCTATTAGATCTGGCAGTGTATTGTCCAAAAAGTCCACATAAATTTCACTATTAAGCACTTGCGGCAAAATGAATGGTCCTACCAAATGGTTGCCATACATTAACACTGAATCACTGCTAGAATGAGATCACCTTTGCCCTGTGTGGGTAGTGTTCGGCCAGGTATGGTATCCCTCGTGAATTGAGATTCATCCGTCCACAGAATTCGTTCCAGAAACCCCGTATCGTCAATGTCGCGTTCCAGAAGCCAAGTGCTAAATTCCAGTCTTCTCCCGGAATCTCCTTCCAGTAGTCCATGGGCTGGGTGATGATGATATGGACGTAATTACTCTCGATGACTAACCCTCCAAACATTAGATGACGACACTCCTTTCGTGCTCGTTTCGTGCTCGTCTCAGGGTCCTGCCTCACGATGGTGATTATTTGGTGCTCGACGTCGGCAGAAGTTCCCGAAGTTTCGGGTCGTTCCAGTACAGCCGTTCTATCTTTTCCGTCTACTACACCATAAATGTAAATAATATCCGCGTATTTCTCAAATGTAAATTTTACCATTTTTTAATAATTTTTGCTTAAAAACACCCGCACTTATTGATTTGTTTTTCAACTATGATAGGTATTCTTGTTTACTGACCCTTTTTTATAGCAAAATTTCCATCAGGTACGAGTAACAAAACGCCAGGATACAAGGATGTGAATACTGGCTAACACAAGCTAATATCGGCAATAAAACAAAATTACACTAACATTTTTAAAACTTTTTTGCAGCAATAATTAAAATTAATTACCTGCTAACACAAAAGAAACATTTTCGACACTTAATGTTAAAAATTTTATTTATTTAAAGAATTTCCTACCTAAAGTGCAATTTAATAATTAGGTAGTTAGGGATTTCTAAGGATGCGGTTTTTCGAATTCTTTGTCTACCTTGGCATATTGCACTTTTTTGGAAAGGTAAAAATAAAAAAGAGGTATACTAATTACATAAATTTCGGAGAAAATTTGGGAAAGTGCTGACATTTTGGTAATTTCAAAACATTTTTTTCAATTTTGGCCGTGACTGTACCTGCAGTGGTAGTAGTGAGATCAACATTGTTGACAATTTTGGAAAGGTAATTAGAATAGTTGATTTTTAGCGTTTGTTTGATGTCGTTGTGTTGGGTAGATCTAAATATAAAAATAAAAGAGTAATGTGCATACAATGAAAAACTTAAATTTATCAATTACTCTGTAATTCCCAAACGGTTGAGTTCCCCCTCCCCCTGCCATAAAATTTTTTATTTAACTAGGTGAGATCTATCACCCCACTCATTTTGGCACGTCAGATCTGAAATACCCTGTAGAGTATTTGTGAGAATTTTAATTTATGTATTTTCAGCCATTCATTTACAACTTCTACTACACCATTCCTGAAAAACAATGCATAAAACTACGCTCACGTAGCAGCATCCTGTCAGGATAGATACGAAGGCCCTTCTTCCTAAAGCAATTCTATAGGGTGTTTCAGATCTGACGTGCCAAAATGAGCGGGGTGATAGACTCACCTAGTCAAACAAAAAATTTTTTGGTAGGGAGGGCAATCTGAACCGTTTAGGAGTTACAGGGCGATTCAAATACTTCAGTTTTTCATGTGCACCGATTCCTTGGCCTGCTAGATCTTCAGAGCTTACCACTTTGGACTTTTTCTTATGGGGAACAACGAAGGATAAAGTTTAATCAAGCCCTGTTAAAATTAGGGAGGATTTAGTTAGCAGAATTGGGAATGCAGCGACGAAAATACGGTATTATGATCGGTGTCAGTGCATCGGCTTCTGCGTACTTGATGTGCACAATACTATTCTACTGTCCGAGCGAAAACTTGGGCAAATTTGGGAAATTTCTAAAGTAAATATTTTCTGTTTTAAACAATAACACAGGTACAAAAAAAATCTAAACACAGAGGGAAGACCCTTATACTCTTATTGTCATATTCGATTTTAGCGCATCAAAATACGTAGGTATATAAATACAGTTTACATTTTCATAAAAAGTGGAATTTCAACACCCCATAGGGGTTATAAGGGGGTGCTAGCGGAAGAAAAGGATTTTCTAGCGCAACATATTGTGAGCTTAATTAGTCAGTTTTTGGTTGCTCTCGTTAGAGTGGTGAATTGAACATGTTGAATTTAGTCACGCACCCTTAGCTGGCGGCCACCGATAGTAATCCAGTCAACTTCACATAGACCTTGATATGCTTTGTTGTGTTACTACTACAAGAGGAACCTCAACCTGGATCAATCTAGCACTGCCATGCAGTGATTAGTTGAACCTGCCGCAGCTATTGAGGAACTTTGTTAGGTCTTTCAGATCCACGCTGGCGTACTCCTCTATTCCATTAAGGAAGTGCTTGCCAAAGACATGAAACCTTCTTCTGACTAGGCCAGGGCATTCGCAAAGCATTAGAAAGCTGAATGCTTTCAACCTCTTCCTCTTTCATGCAACTCCGGCAGAAATCATTGGCAGGAATACGCATGCGGACTGCATGACTACCAAAAAGGCGGCGACCTGTTATTACCGCCGTCGGCTTCCTTTCACTAGAAATGCCGTTCTCTGTTTATTCCACTCTGGCCACATCCTTCTTGACATGTCGCAGGTTGACAGACCGATTCACCTGCGCTCGGCGAGCTGAACAGCTTTTAGGTCAATCTCTCGTTTAACTGAAATTAGAGGCTGTCCGATTGATCTGTCTATTTGTGATGACGAACCTTCTTTCGCCAGAGCATCTGGTGTCTTTTTACCCGTTACATCACTATGACCGGGAACCCAGCAGAGAATCACCCTGTCAAATCGATTAAACAAAGCCATGTCTTTGCTGCAATTGGTGCGATTCACACTTTTTTTAGAATGTTTTTTTTCTGTGTGACGTCAATCTATTATAATAAGATTAAGTTAGACGTTTTGTGCAGATTTTCTTGCCCGTTTTCTCTTCTCATCCTGCTGCTTCGTTATTGACTTTCCTATGGAGCAATAACATTATTGTAGAGTAAAAGCGCCATTTTCGATATGGCTATTTTAACATTTAACTGTTAAGCCGTTATTATTCTGAACACTCGGGTAATATTTACAATTTCTAAAAAATTGCAAATCTTCACTGACCGAGGTGCGCACTTTAAAATAACACTAACAATTTGCTATTCTGGCATATGTTTGCATAATGGTTTCACTCTAGACTGACTCAAGATTTACAGTTAGTTATAATATCTAACCTTTAAAACAGTCTTCACAATTTTTAAATTCAAGTATAATAATTTTGTTATCGCTTTGATTTAGCCGTTTCGGAATTAATCAACCTAAAGCAATATAAATTTTTAATTTATATAGCCTTACCCACCTTTAGGATAAAAAATAACAAAGCAACTCTGTAGTTTGTGTTTACATCAAAATCATTTTTATAACAAAATTAATAAACGTCTCAATACCTCTTGACCAAAATAAGCAAAGATCAAAGAGAAGAAAGAGGAACAAATATTTCCAGGAATTACGTGATTTCTTTAGATATCGATCGCAACTGTATTTACAATTCAAATAACACGGCCTCAAGAAATGGGATGCTCTGTTAAGCCGAAGAAATTGTATTTGGAAAAGTTGTTTTCTTCCTTTCAATCAAGAAGGTTATACTGCGGATTAAGAGTTGAGTTTAACGAAGTAAGTAATTATCGTTCGTTTATAGTTGAGTTTTAATTAAAGTGTAATTAGTCAATTCGAAAAGTGTATCGGAATAAAGAAAGAAATAGTAATGTAGTCTTTCATCGGAGTTTGGATGCAAAAAAGTGAGTACATTATGATACGCATGTAATTTATAATTAGTGCCAATAAGTGTTTTAACCAGCGTATGAAATCATCTAATTTTAGCTTATTTTCAAATGTTGATATGTCATTTGAGCAAACAACTCAAAAGATAATTTTCCAATGGAGTTGAGTTCGGAATACTTTTCAAATGATATATATTTATGAATTAAGAAGAAATTCTCATATAATATTTATTAATTGAGTTGAAAATTAATATTTAGAGAAATATCAAAACTAACCCTACTCATATGTATGATTTACAGTATCAGCGAAGTACAGTGTTGTGATTCAACATTTAATAAACTAAAAAAGTATTTTTTCGAAATGTATCTAAATTATACATGATCATACTGAGTTAAGTATAATTAGAAAGTTGACACCTTCTGCTAAACAACATGGGTCGCCGTCCGTAGCCACGCCACGTCATCACTTACTCCACCGATCAGTTGGGCTTTACTCAATATAACTATTTTTTCTGATGCAGATGCATTAAAAGTTCCCTAGAACTCTGTTCACTGTTATTGTATCTGTTATTATTGACGAATAGGTACTTGCCATTTTTTTGAGATAACTTCTTGATTCCTCTTGCGTAAATCTCGGACGGGTTTGAATCAAAAAAATCCTGGACGAACTCCTCGACCTGATTTAATTATTTAAAAAGTGTTGTACATTTAAAGCGTTCTACAGTGCCTGGAACAGACGATAATCAGTTTCTGCTTTGTCCAGTCAGTATGAATATGAGGTGCTTGGAGGAAGAATTTCCTCCTCACAAAATCATATGACCACATTCCATTTAGTTATATGTTACATCGGCGAAGTGTTTTGTGCTTTGCATATATTGAAACAAATGAGAAAAAATTAATTTGGAGAAGGTTCATATACCGAGAAATAGATCACAGGATAGAAACTAGAAACTAACTCGAGGTCTTTTGCAGCTTGATTTTAGAAGGGTAAAATATACACGTTTCAGAAAAAAAGTACGCACTTGATTTTTTGTTATAAATTTGGATTATTTCAATTAATTTTTTTTAAATATATGTTTATGAATAGAGAGTAAAGAAATAAAAAACATACCGTTTATTAATACGTTTAAATCTAAAAATACTAGAAGAAAAATATGATTAATGGAAGGTATCTTTTATTCATATTTTTTTACGATTTATTTAACAAAAAATTAAAAAATGTATTTCTCCAAGAATATTAACAAGTTTGGTCTTAAAATAGGATAAATACAACACACAATATTCAAGGGTTTTAAAATAATAATAATAATAATACTACGAATCCTCAATATTTGGTAGTCCCACGCTTAGCTTTTTTGACATTAGCCACACGTCTGGGCATGGATTCATACAGTTTTTAAATAATCATCTGTTATTTCATGAAACCAAATTGTTTAAATTCTCTTCTTTCATTTCGGAGACATTCAAATTCAAAAATAATTTATCAAAACATTACACTAACAAGATTATACATCTTAAAGCTAAGTGTAGGAAGTAATTAAGAAATAGGCTAACTAAATAGTAGGTACCAATTATAAAGAAAATACAAAATTAAATAACTTAACAGTAGGGTTTAACTTCAGAAACTGCAGGTAAATATAAATAGAGTTTAATTATAATCAGAAGTTAAATTAAATATTCCGAAGATTCAGTTCAATGCGGATTTTAAATATTCAAAAAGATCTTGAAAATAGCGGCCGTTGCTGCTCCTTTTCAGTTCAATAGGAAGAAGGTTCCACAGCCTAATGGATTGAAAGAAAAACTGGCGTTCACTAGGTTCAGAGGAAAAACGCGGTATATTTAGTGAAAAAGTTCTACTAGACAGAGAATTCTAGTTTGCTATATAAGTAGCATGGCTCTTTAGTTAAAATTAAGGGGGGAGTAAGGTTAATTCGATACAAAAAAAAGCATATTTTCGATAATTTTTTTTGACGACACAGTTAACATATATTTATTTTATATAATAACTACATAATAAAGTAACATTTGAGGAGTATTCTGTAAAGTTTTCATTAATTTTTAAGAAGAAATGAACCATTGATGGCGAATCTCGAAATTGAAAATTTTATTTTTTATTTAAAAAAATCAATAAAAAAATACTCAACGTCTTTACCTTGTCATTTATGAAAAGAAAAAGTGTGCAAAATTTCAAAAGGATCAGTGCAGTAGATTTTGAGCTACTGTGGGCACCGACTCTGAAAAAGCTAATTGTGAGAAAAACGCGTTTAAACGTTTCAAAGATTTTTACACCACAAAACGGCAAATTTTAAACTAAACTTTCTTTTAAACACAGAGTTTAAAGGCACAGGTACAAGCATTTGCATACTTACACCCTTTGACTAGAAGAGGGATTTGGGGATTTGGCCAAAAGAATGGAGCAGCTGCTGGAAATTCCCAAGGAAATCTCCTTTTATTAGTGCTAAATCGGACCGGAGAGCCGGAGACTTGCAAGTCCATATCTCCATTAGTTTTACTCCAATCGACTTCTCACCCATACCTTAAATTACGTAAAAACATTGCACGAAAATTCAAGTACAAATCAAGGGGACAACCTTATACAGCCTTCGAAAAAGAAGATACATGATCAAATCGTCGTAGTCCAAAAATGTACCGCACAGTGGAATTGAAAGCCACATTCAACGGAATCAACAAAGAACTCACAATCAGAAGACGAGTTATTTGAGGCGTATAAGATGCAGGTGAGGACAGTTTACGTTGGGACCAATATACTCACGGCAATGATCCAAGTCTGTTTAACTAAATCAGTATAGGGAATAACTACATTATCAACTACATATACAACTATAACTACACTTGGGAAAGAAGAAATATCTAAATTTGACTTGAAGATTATAATAGCGTTCGATTTGGAGGCATTAAGATTTAAACAATTTTCACAAGCCCATATGGGCATATTCCTCAAATCATCACTCAAACGACAAATAAATCATTAATAAATATTGAGAATAAAAGAGGACCGAGCATAGACTCCTCAGGTACCCGCTTAAGATGACTTATCATTGCAAATAACCTTTTGCTTGCGTCCCCTCAAAAATTACAATATCAAATTACATGCGGCATTACAAAAGTTAAATTAATAAAAGTCTTAGAAAGAAATGGTATGATAGATGATATTGCACAGGATTTGTAGACTTCTTAGAGTTAGGCACTATTTTTGAAATCTTTCATAACGTTGGGCAAGTTGATCTAACTGTAATATTGTTAAATAGATGTGTGAGACTGGGGAGAATGATTCGAAGTATTATTTTTATAAAGCTTGGATGCAGGTAATCCAGTGCAATGGCATTAGATTTTATTGATGCTTTGGCTGTTTTTCTCTAATTTTTTCGCCCATTCGGCTTGCAAGAGTTAATAATATATGGAAGTAATTCGCGAATTATTAAATCTATTCAAAATATTTATATGCTTTTCTCGCCCTCTCGACAGAAATTAGAACAGACATCAAATTACCTTTCCCATCATTACTTAAAGAAACCCAGTTGGACTTATAACAAGGCATCCACTTAGAATTAATGAATTTTTGGAGGAATAATTTTTACTTTGTAAGTGCTTACAAAAGTAATGAGTTAGAGGTGAAGAGGGAATGAGTTCGTACAATTCGCAGTGTTTTAATAACTCGCCTTTGAATTTGAGCCAAGAATTTTCTATGGGATTTAAGTCGGGGCTATTCTCAGGCCACGGGAGTGAAGAAATTCCCATAAAATCTTTATGTTTGCTAATCTGAAGGTAAAAGTGATATAATAATTCAAAAATTCAAAAACAACTCAAGGGATCAAACCAATTAGGCCCCGTGACATGACGCAAAATCAGAGTCTACTTGAAAAACTTGTTCCGGAACAGACTCAGACAATCGCTCTAAAATTCGAAAAACAACTTCGTTTATAACTTAAATTTATTTTTTGACATTTACTATGTCATCTATTAAAATTATTTCTGCAACGCCGAATTTTGTTATGGCCCTCCCTCAGACTAAAATGTTTAAATGTTAATAAGCCGATCTTGACTTGCAGTTGTCTTCTCTTTTCGCCCGCTGTCTGGCTTGCGCCCAAGAAGTCCCTTTTTTCGCACTGCACCTTCAGAACATCTTATTTGCTTAGCAATTGATCGATTAGAAAACCTCACATCGTTTTTCAATGCCAAAATATGCGCCTTCTACTCTTCACTAAGCACCATATTTGCAATAATCCTTTTTCGAGCGACCTTCAAAAGGAACAAAAACTCACTTTCACTGACTAAGCCCTTATGTCAATTAACTTCTTAAAGTCCTTTTTAAAGTCTGGCTTAATAAACCCACTAAATAACTCGGTATCTTACTAAGGCAATAATTGATTTACTGTAAAATTTTCAAAATAAATCCATTGCGTACTTTTTTTAGTTTGTCTACATAGATATTAATTTTATTTTATCTATGTAACATAAATATTGGCTTGCAAGAGTTAATAATATATGGAAGTAATTCGCGAATTATTAAATCTATTCAAAATATTTATATGCTTTTCTCGCCCTCTCGACAGAAATTAGAACAGACATCAAATTACCTTTCCCATCATTACTTAAAGAAACCCAGTTGGACTTATAACAAGGCATCCACTTAGAATTAATGAATTTTTGGAGGAATAATTTTTACTTTGTAAGTGCTTACAAAAGTAATGAGTTAGAGGTGAAGAGGGAATGAGTTCGTACAATTCGCAGTGTTTTAATAACTCGCCTTTGAATTTGAGCGTATAATGTCACCTCTACCCTTTTTATATTGATCATGAAAACGATAGAGATGTCACTATTTGCGAATTTTCGATAAATGTACAATTTGGGGTAATCTCTCGGTTTCCTTATTCCTAAAACTTCATAAAGTGACGAAGTTCAATTGTTAAAGAATTTTTACGAGTGCAAGTGCAAATAATCTAATCTAAAATAAAAAAATAAAATAAAATAAAAAAAAGGAGTTGAATTTTCTATAAATTGTTGTTATTCCAAAAAGGTGCGTATCTAATATTTTCTTGTTTAGTTACTCACCTCTGAAATAAGACCTTCTTGGGAATGTGTAATGTAAGCCCTACTTTCGCCATTTTCTGTTCATCAATGAAGTAATTTGTTACTGGTAATGAGAAATGTAACTACTAACTTCGACACTTATTGTTCGCTAATGAAAGAACGCATTCTTGTTCATGTTGATTGCAAGTACTTACCACCCTAGGGTAATCACATGTTAAGGTAATCGGTTCCATCATCAGCAAGGTAAAAAGTACTACTTGCTAAGTACCCTATACAGAACGAATTCCGTATACACCATAAGTCCTACTGGGAAACTGCCGAAGTTGTCTGTTCTTATGATAATTCCTTGTTAGCTAGTGTGCATGCGAAAGTTTATTTACTGACGTCTTTGCTTAAAGACATGACATGACTTTGCACCCTACAGTGGAATTTTTAGCGTATTCCGTGGTTGTTGCCGTCGGTGGGGCCCGAAGCTGTCTTTTCCACGTTCCTATTCCAATACTGCCGACTGCGAATTTGTTTGCCAATGTATTAATTATGTATGGACATAAATAATAGATATAAAATAATTGTTTATTCTATTTGTATTTTGTATTATTACCAAAACAGCGGTAGTTATATGACTATGAACACGAATTTAAATTTTTTGTTTTGCTTAGAAAAACCATGGCTTATATATTTAAATCTATTTATCGTATACTTACAACCCGATTTTTTACTGACGTTTTCATAAGATCAATGAATATCAATCAATCTAGA